>JAWDJD010000001.1:232211479-234711479 GCA_035047305.1 Bradypodion pumilum
GAGAGAGAAAGAGAAGCTGTGAGTGTGAGAGAGAGAATGAGAAGCTGTGAGTGAGAGAGAGAAGCTGTGAGTGAGAGAGAGAAAGAGAAGCTGTTTGTTTGTGAGAGAGAGAAGATGTGAGTGATGGAGAGAGAGAATGAGAAGCTGTGAGTGATAGAGAGAGAAAGTAAAAGAAGCTGTGAGTGAGATATAGAGAGAAAGAGAAGCTGTGAGTGAGAGAGAGAGGGAGAAAGATAAGCTGTGTGTGAGAGAGAGAGAAGCTGTGTGTGTGTGAGAGAGAGAAAGAGAAGTTGTGAGTGATAGAGAGAGAGAGAAGCTGTGAGTGAGTGAGAGAGAAGCTGTGAGTGAGAGAGAAAGAAAAGCTGTGAGTGAGAGAGAGAAGCTGTGAGTGAGAGAGAGAGAGAAAGAGAAGCTTTGAGTGAGAGAGAGAAAGAGAAGCTGTGAGTGAGAGGGAGAGAGAGAAAGAGAAGCTGTGAGTGACACAGAGAGAGAAGCTGTGAGTTAGAGATAGAGAAACTGAAGCTGTGACAGAGAGAGTGAAAGAAAAGCTGAGAGTGAGTGAGAGAGAGAGAGAAAGTGTAGCTGTGAGTGAGAAAGAGAGAGAAAGAGAAGCTGTGTGTGTGTGAGAGAGAGAAAGATAGTCTGAGAAAGTGAGAGTGAAAGAGAAGCTGTGAGTGAGAGAGAGAGAGGGAGAATGAGAAGCTGTGTGTGTGTGTGAGAGAAAGAGAAGCTGTGAGTGAGAGTGAGAGAGAAAGAGAGAAAGAGAAGCTGTGTGTGAGAGAAAGAGAAGCTGTGAGTGAGAGAGAGAAAGAGAAGCTGTGAGTGAGAGAGAGGGAGAGAATGAGAAGCTGTGAGTGAGAGAGAGAGAAGCTGTGAGTGAGAGAGAGTGAGAGAAAGTGAAGATGTGAGTGAGAGAGAGAGAGAAAGAGAAGCTGTGAGTGAGAGAGAGAGAGAATGAGAAGCTGTGAGTGAGAGAGAGAAGCTGTGAGAGAGAGAGAAAGAGAAGCTGTGAGGGAGAGAGAGAAGCTGTGAGAGAGAGAGAGAGAAGATGTGAGTGATAGAGAGAGAGAATGAGAAGCTGTGAGTGAGAGAGAGAATGTAAGAGAAGCTGTGTGTGAGATAGAGAGAGAGAAAGAGAAGCTGTGAGTGAGAGAGAGAGGGAGAAAGATAAGCTGTGTGTGTGTGTGAGAGAGAGAGAAGCTGTGAGGGAGAGAGAGAGAGAAAGAGAAGCTGTGAGTGAGAGAGAGAGAAAGAGAAGCTGTGAGTGAGAAGGAGAGGGAAAGAGAAGCTGTGAGTGAGTGAGAGAGAGAGAGAAAGAGAAGCTGTGTGTGTGTGAGAGAGAAAGAGAAGCTGTGAGTGACAGAGAGAGAGAAAGAGAAGCTGTGTGTGAGAGAGAGAAAGAGAAGCTGTGAGTGAGAGTGAGAGAGAGAGAGAGAAAGAGAAGCTGTGAGTGCGAGAATAAGAGAAAGAGAAGTTGTGAGTGAGAGAGAGAGAGAATGAGAAGCTGTGAGTGTGAAAGAGAAGCTGTGAGTGAGAGAGAGAAAGAGAAGCTGTGAGTGAGAGAGAGAGAAAGTAAAAGAAGCTTTGAGTGAGATAGAGAGAGAGAGAAAGAGAAGCTGTGAGTGTGAGAGAGGGAGGTAGAAAGATAAGCTGTGAGGGAGAGAGAGAGAGAAGCTGTGTGTGTGTGAGAGAGAGAAAGAGAAGCTGTGAGTGATAGAGAGAGAGAGAGAAGCTGTGAGTGAGTGAGAGAGAAGCTGTCAGTGAGAGAGAGAAAGAAAAGCTGTGTGAGAGAGAGAAAGAGAAGATATGAGTGAGAGAGAGAGAGAGAGAAGCAGTGAGTGAGACAGAGAGAGAGAAAGGGAAGCTGTGAGTGAGAGAGAGAAAGAGAAGCTGTGAGTGATAGAGAGAGGGAGAAGCTGTGAGTGAGTGAGAGAGAAGCTGTGAGTGAGAGAGAGAAAGAAAAGCTGTGAGTGAAAGAGAGAGAGAGAAGATGTGAGTGATAGAGAGAGAATGAGAAGCTGTGAGTGAGAGAGAGAGAACGTAAAAGAAGCTGTGAGTGAGATAGAGAGAGAGAGAAAGAGAAGCTGTGAGTGAGAGAGAGAGAGGGAGAAAGATAAGCTGAGAGAGAGAGAGAGAGAAGCTGTGTGTGTGAGAGAGAAAGAGAAGCTGTGAGTGATAGAGAGAGAGATAGAAGCTGTGAGTGAGAGAATGAGAAGCTGTGAGTGAAAGAGAGAGAAAGTAAAAGAAGCTGTGAGTGAGATAGAGAGAGAGAGAAAGAGAAGCTGTGAGTGAGAGAGAGAGAGGGAGAAAGATAAGCTGTGTGAGAGAGAGAGAGAAGCTGTGTGTGTGAGAGAGAAAGAGAAGCTGTGAGTGATAGAGAGAGAGAGAAGCTGTGAGTGAGAGAGAGAAGCTGTGAGTAAGAGAGAGAAAGAAAAGCTGTGAGTGAGAGAGGGAGAAAGAGAAGCTGTGTGTGTGTGAGAGAGAAAGAGAACCTGTGAGTGAGAGTGAGAGAGAGAGAGAGAAAGAGAAGCTGTGAGTGAGAGAGAGAGAAAGAGAAGCTGTGAGTGAGAGAGAGAGAAGGAGAAGCTGTGAGTGAGAGAGAGAGAGAAAGAGAAGCTGTGAGTGAGAAGGAGAGGGAAAGAGAAGCTGTGAGTAAGTGAGAGAGAGAGAGAGAAAGAGAAGCTGTGAGATAGAAAGAGAGAAGCTGTGAGTGAGAGAGTGAGAGAGAGAAAGAGAAGCTGTTAGTGAAAGTGAGAGAGAGAAAGAGAAGCTGTGAGTGAGAGAGAGATTGAAAGAGAAGCTTAGAGTGAGAGAGAGAGAGAGAAAGTGAAGTTGTGAGTGAGAGAGCAAGAGAAAGAGAAGCTGTGAGTGAGAGAGAGAGAAAGAGAAGCTGTGAGTGAGAGTGAGAGAGAGGGAGAGAAAGAGAAGCTGTGAGTGAGAGAGATTGAAAGAGAAGCTGTGAGTGAGAGAGAGAGACAGAAAGAGAGCTGTGAGTGAGAGAGAGAAAGAGAAGCTGTGAGTGAGTGAGAGAGAGAGAGAGAGAAGCTGTGAGTGAGAGAGAGAAAGAGAAGCTGTGAGTGACAGAGAGAGAGAAAGAGAAGCTGAGAGTGAGAGAGAGAAAGTGAAGCTGTGAGTGAGAGAGAGAGAGAAAGAGAAGCTGTGAGAGAGAGAGAGAAAGAGAAGCTGTGAGTGAGAGAGAGAGAATGAGAAGCTGTGAGTGAGAGTGAGAGAGAGAGAGAGAAGCTGTGAGTGAGAGAGAGATTGAAAGAGAAGCTGTGAGTGAGAGAGAGAGAGAGAAAGAGAGCTGTGAGTGAGAGAGAGAAAGAGAAGCTGTGAGTGAGAGGGAGAGAGAGAGGAAGAGAAACTGTGAGTGACACAGAGAGAGAAGCTGTGTGTGAGAGAGAGAAAGAGAAGCTGTGAGTGACAGAGAGAGAGAAAGAAGCTGAGAGTGAGAGAGAGAAAGTGAAGCTGTGAGAGAGAGAGAGAAAGAGAAGCTGTGTGGGAGAGAGAGAAAGAGAGTCTGTGAGTGAGAGAGAGAGAGAAAGAGAAGCTGTGAGTGAGAGAGAAAGAGAAGCTGTGAGTGAGTGAGAGAGAGAAAGGGAAGTTGTGAGTGAGAGAGAGAGACAAAGAGAAGCTGTGAGTGAGAGAGAGAGAGAAAGAGAAGCTGTGAGTGAGAGAGAGAGAGAAAGAGAAGCTGTGAGTGAGAAGGAGAGGGAAAGAGAAGCTGTGAGTGAGTGAGAGAGAGAGAAAGAGAAGCTGTGAGTGAGAGAGAGAGAGAATGAGAAGCTGTGAGTGAGAGAGAGAAGCTGTGAGTGAGAGAGAGAAAAAGAAGCTGTGAGTGAGAGAGAGAGAGAGAAGATGTGAGTGCTAGAGAGAGAGAAGGAGAAGCTGTGAGTGAGAGAAAGTAAAAGAAGCTGTGAGTGAGATAGATAGAGAGAGAAAGAGAAGCTGTGAGTGAGAGAGAGAGAGGGAGAAAGATAAGCTGTGTGAGAGAGAGAGAGAGAAGCTGTGTGTATGTGAGAGAGAAAGAGAAGCTGTGAGTGAGTGAGAGAGAGAAAGGGAAGTTGTGAGTGAGAGAGAGAGAGAAAGAGAAGCTGTGCGTGACAGAGAGAGAAAGAGAAGCTGTGTGTGTGTGAGAGAGAAAGAGAAGCTGTGTGAGAGTGAGAGAGAGAGAGAAAGAGAAGCTGTGAGTGAGAGAGAAAGAGAAAGAGAAGCTGTGAGTGAGAGAGAGAGAGAATGAGAAGCTGCGAGTGAGAGAGAGAAGCTGTGAGTGAGAGAGAGAAAGAGAAGCTGTGAGTGAGAGAGAGAGAAGATGTGAGTGATAGAGAGAGAGAATGAGAAGCTGTGAGTGTGAGAGAGAAAGTAAAAGAAGTTGTGAGTGAGATAGAGAGAGAGAGAAAGAGAAGCTGTGAGTGAGAGAGAGAGAGGGAGAAAGATAAGCTGTGAGAGAGAGAGAGAGAGAAGCTGTGTGTGAGAGAGAAAGAGAAGCTGTGAGTGAGAGAGAGAAAGAAAAGCTGTGAGTGAGAGAGAGAGAAAGAGAAGCTATGAGTGAGAGAGAGAGAGAAGCAGTGAGAGAGAGAGAGAAAGAGAAGTTGTGAGTGAGACAGAGAGAGAGAAAGGGAAGCTGTGAGAGAGAGAGAGGGGGAGAAAGAGAAGCTGTGAGAGAGAGAGAGAAAGAGAAGCTGTGAGTGTGTGAGGGAGAAAGAGAAGCTGTGAGTGAGAGAGAAAGAAAGAAAGAGAAATTAGAGAGAGAAAGAGAGAGAGAAAGAGAAGCTGTGAGTGACAGAGAGAGAGAAAGAAGCTGAGAGTGTGAGTGAGAAAGTGAAGCTGTGAGTGAGAGAGAGAGAGAGAAGGAGAAGCTGTGTGGGAGAGAGAGAAAGAGAGTCTGTGAGTGAGAGAGAGAGAGAAAGAGAAGCTGTGAGTGAGAGAGAAAGAGAAGCTGTGAGTGAGTGAGAAAGAGAAAGGGAAGTTGTGAGTGAGAGAGAGAGACAAAGAGAAGCTGTGAGTGAGAGAGAGAAAGAAAAGCTGTGAGTAAGAGAGAGAGAGAAAGAGAAGCTGTGAGTGAGAAGGAGAGGGAAAGAGAAGCTGTGAGTGAGTGAGAGAGAGAGAGAAAGAGAAGCTGTGAGTGAGTGAGAGAGAATGAGAAGCTGTGAGTGAGAGAGAGAAGCTGTGAGTGAGAGAGAGAAAAAGAAGCTGTGAGTGAGAGAGAGAGAAGATGTGAGTGATAGAGAGAGAGAAGGAGAAGCTGTGAGTGAGAGAAAGTAAAAGAAGCTGTGAGTGAGATAGATAGAGAGAGAAAGAGAAGCTGTGAGTGAGAGAGAGAGAGGGAGAAAGATAAGCTGTGTGAGAGAGAGAGAGAAGCTGTGTGTGTGAGAGAGAGAAAGAGAAGCTGTGAGTGAGTGAGAGAGAGAAAGGGAAGTTGTGAGTGAGAGAGAGAGAGAAAGAGAAGCTGTGAGTGACAGAGAGAGAAAGAGAAGCTGTGTGTGTGTGAGAGAAGCTGTGAGAGAGAGAGAAAGAGAAGCTGTGAGTGAGATAGAGAGAGAGAGAAAGAGAAGCTGTGAGTGAGAGAGAGAGAGGGAGAAAGATAAGCTGTGTGAGAGAGAGAGAGAAAGAGAAG
The DNA here is from genome assembly GCA_035047305.1 of Bradypodion pumilum. Classification (NCBI taxonomy): domain Eukaryota; kingdom Metazoa; phylum Chordata; class Lepidosauria; order Squamata; family Chamaeleonidae; genus Bradypodion; species Bradypodion pumilum. The sequence continues at coordinate 232,217,097 of JAWDJD010000001.1, forward strand.
CTGTGAGCGAGAGAGAGAGAAGCTGTGAGTGAGAGAGAGAGAGAAAAGCTGTGAGTGAGAGAGAGAGAAAGAGAAGCTGTGAGTGAGTGAGAGAGAAAAAGGGAAGTTGTGAGTGAGAGAGAGAGAAAGAGAAGCTGTGAGTGAGAGAGAGAGAGAAAGAGAAGCTGTGAGTGAGAGAGAGAGAAAGAGAAGCTGTGAGTGAGAAGGAGAGGGAAAGAGAAGCTGTGAGTGAGTGAGAGAGAGAGAAACAGAAGCTGTGAGTGAGAGAGAGAGAATGAGAAGCTGTGAGTGAGAGAGAGAAGCTGTGAGTGAGAGAGAGAAAGAGAAGCTGTGAGTGAGAGAGAGAGAGAAGATGTGAGTGATAGAGAGAGAGAATGAGAAGCTGTGAGTGTGAGAGAGAAAGTAAAAGAAGCTGTGAGTGAGATAGAGAGAGAGAGAAAGAGAAGCTGTGAGTGAGAGAGAGAGAGGGAGAAAGATAAGCTGTGAGAGAGAGAGAGAGAGAAGCTGTGTGTGAGAGAGAAAGAGAAGCTGTGAGTGAGAGAGAGAAAGAAAAGCTGTGAGTGAGAGAGAGAGAAAGAGAAGCTATGAGTGAGAGAGAGAGAGAGAGAAGCAGTGAGAGAGAGAGAGAAAGAGAAGTTGTGAGTGAGACAGAGAGAGAGAAAGGGAAGCTGTGAGAGAGAGAGAGAGGGAGAAAGAGAAGCTGTGAGAGAGAGAGAGAAAGAGAAGCTGTGAGTGTGTGAGGGAGAAAGAGAAGCTGTGAGTGAGAGAGAGAGAAAGAAAGAGAAATTAGAGAGAGAAAGAGAGAGAGAAAGAGAAGCTGTGAGTGGGAGAGAGAGAAAGAGAGTCTGTGATTGAGAGAGAGAAGCTGTGAGTGAGAGAGAGAGTGCCGCTGTGAGTGAGTGAGAGAAAGAGAAGCTGTGAATGAGAGAGAGAGAGAAAGAGAAGCTGTGAGTGAGAGAGAGAGAAAGTGAAGCTGTGAGTGAGTGAGAGAGAGAAAGGGAAGTTGTGAGTGAGAGAGAGAGAGAAAGAGAAGCTGTGAGTGAGAGAGAGAGAGAAAGAGAAGCTGTGAGTGAGAAGGAGAGGGAAAGAGAAGCTGTGAGTGAGAGAGAGAGAGAAAGAGAAGCTGTGAGAGAGAAAGAGAGAAGCTGTGAGTGAGAGAGTGAGAGAGAGAAAGAGAAGCTGTTAGTGAGAGTGAGAGAGAGAGAAAGAGAAGCTGTGAGTGAGAGAGAGATTGAATGAGAAGCTGTGAGTGAGAGAGAGAGAGAGAAAGAGAAGCTGTGAGTGAGAGAGAGAGGGAAAGAGAAGCTGTGAGTGAGAGAGAGGGAGGGAGAAAGAGAAGCTATGTGTGTGTGAGAGAGAAAGAGAAGCTGTGAGTGAGAGTGTGAGAGAGAGAGAAAGAGAAGCTGTGAGTGAGAGAGAGAGAAAGAGAAGCTGTGAGTGAGAGAGAGAGAATGAGAAGCTGTGAGTGAGAGAGAGAAGCTGTGAGAGAGAGAGAAAGAGAAGCTGTGAGTGAGATAGAGAGAGAGATAAAGAGAAGCTGTGAGTGAGAGAGAGAGAGGGAGAAAGATAAGCTGTGTGAGAGAGAGAGAGAAAGAGAAGCTGTGAGCGAGAGAGAGAGAAGCTGTGAGTGAGAGAGAGAAAGAAAAGCTGTGAGTGAGAGAGAGAGAAAGAGAAGCTGTGAGTGAGTGAGAGAGAGAAAGGGAAGTTGTAAGTGAGAGAGAGAGAAAGAGAAGCTGTGAGTGAGAGAGAGAGAGAAAGAGAAGCTGTGAGTGAGAGAGAGAGAAAGAGAAGCTGTGAGTGAGAAGGAGAGGGAAAGAAAAGCTGTGAGTGAGTGAGAGAGAGAGAAACAGAAGCTGTGAGTTTGAGAGAGAGAAAGAGAAGTTGTGAGTGAGAGAGAGAGAGAAAGAGAAGCTGTGAGTGAGAAGGAGAGGAAATGAGAAGCTGTGAGTGAGTGAGAGAGAGAGAAAGAAAGAGAAGCTGTGAGAGAGAAAGAGGGAAGCTGTGAGTGAGAGAGTGAGATAGAGAAAGAGAACCTGTTAGTGACAGTGAGAGAGAGAGAGAAAGAGAAGCTGTGAGTGAGAGAGATTGAAAGAGAAGCTGTGAGTGTGTGTGTGTGTGAGAGAGAGAAAGAGAAGCTGTGAGTGAGAGAGAGAAAGAGAAGCTGTGAGTGAGAGGGAGAGAGAGAAAGAGAAGCTGTGAGTGAGAGAGAGATTGAAAGAGAAGCTGTGAGTGTGTGAGAGAGAGAGAGAGAAAGAGAAGTTGTGAGTGACAGAGAGAGAGAAAGAGAAGCTGAGAGTGAGAGAGAGAGAGAGAAAGTGAAGCTGTTAGTGAGAGTGAGTGAGAGAGAGAAAGAGAAGCTGTTAGTGAGAGTGAGAGAGAGAGAGAAAGAGAAGCTGTGAGTGAGAGAGAGATTGAAAGAGAAGCTGTGAGTGTGTGAGAGAGAGAGAGAGAAAGAGAAGCTGTGAGTGAGAGAGATAAAGTGAAGCTGTGAGTGAGAGAGAGAGAGAAAGAGAAGCTGTGAGTGAGAGAGAGAGAAAGAGAAGCTGTGAGTGAGAAAGAGAGAGAATGAGAAGCTGTGAGTGAGAGTGAGAGAGAGTGAGAAAGAGAGGCTCTGTGAGAGAAAGAGAGAGGCTGTGAGTGAGTGAGAGAGAGAAATAGAAGCTGTTAGTGAGAGTGAGAGAGAGAGAGAGAAAGAGAAGCTGTGAGTGAGAGAGAGATTGAAAGAGAAGCTGTGAGTGAGAGAGAGAGAAAGAGAAGCTGTGAGTGAGAGAGAGAAAGAGAAGCTGTGAGTGAGAGGGAGAGAGAGAAAGAGAAGCTGTGAGTGCCACAGAGAGAGAGAAGCTGTGAGTTAGAGAGAGAGAGAAAGAGAAGCTGTGAATGAGAGAGAGAGAGAAAGAAAGAGAGAAGCTGTGAGTGAGAGAGTGAGAGAGAGAAAGAGAAGCTGTTAGTGAGAGTGAGAGAGAGAAAGAAAGAGAAGCTGTGAGTGAGAGAGAGAGAAAGAGAAGCTGTGAGTGAGAGAGAGAGAGAAAGAGAAGCTGTGAGTGACAGAGAGAAAGAGAAGCTGTGAGTGAGAGGGAGAGAGAGAAAGAGAAGCTGTGAGTGACACACAGAGAGAGAAGCTGTGAGTTAGAGAGAGAGAGAAAGAGAAGCTGTGAGTGATAGAGAAAGAGAAGCTGTGAGTGAGAGAGAGAGAGGGAGAAAGATAAGCTGTGTGTGTGAGAGAGAGAGAAGCTGTGTGTGTGTGAGAGAGAAAGAGAAGCGGTGATTGAGGGTGAGAGAGAGAGAAGGAGAAGCTGTGAGTGAGAGAGAGAGAAAGATAAGCTTGAGTGAGAGAGAGAGAAGCTGTGAGTGATAGAGAGAAAGAAAAGCTGTGAGTGAGAGAGAGAGAGAGAAGATATGAGTGAGAGAGAGAGAGAAGCAGTGAGTGAGAGAGAGAGAGATTGAAAGAGAATCTGTGAGTGAGAGAGAGAGAGAGAAGCTGTGAGTGAGAGAGAGAAAGAGAAGCTGTGAGTGAGAGGGAGAGAGAGAAAGAGAAGCTGTGTGTGACACAGAGAGAGAGAAGCTGTGAGTTAGAGAGAGAGAAAGAGAAGCTGTGAGTGACAGAGAGAAAGAAGCTGAGAGTGAGAGAGAGAAAGTGAAGCTGTGAGTGAGAGAAAGAGAGAAAGAGAAGCTGTGTGTGTGTGAGAGATAGAAAGATAGTCTGAGAAAGAGAGAGTGATAGAGAAGCTGTGAGTGAGAGAGAGAGGGAGAAAGAGAAGCTGTGAGAGAGAGAGAGAGAAAGAGAAGCTGTGAGTGAGAGTGAGAGAGAGAGAGAGAAAGAGAAGCTGTGAGTGAGAGAGAAAGATAAAGAGAAGCTGTGAGTGAGAGAGAGAGAATGAGAAGCTGTGAGTGAGAGAGAGAAGCTGTGTGTGAGAGAGAGAGAAGATGTGAGTGAGATAGAGAGAGAGAAAGAGAAGCTGTGAGTGAGAGAGAGAGAAGCTGTGAGTGAGAGAGAGAGAGAAAGAGAAGCTGTGTGTGTGAGAGAGAGAGAAAGAGAAGCTGTGATTGAGAGTGAGAGAGAGAGAGAAAGAGAAGCTGTGAGTGAGAGAGAGAGAAAGAGAAGCTGTGAGTGTGAGAGAGAGAAGCTGTGAGTGAGAGAGAGAAAGAAAAGCTGTGAGTGAGAGAGAGAAAGAGAAGATATGAGTGAGAGAGAGAGAAAGAGAAGCAGTGAGAGAGAGAGAGAGAGAAAGAGAAGCTGAGTGAGACAGAGAGAGAGAAAGAGAAGCTGTGAGAGAGAGAGAGAGAGGGAGAAAGAGAAGCTGTGTGTGTGTGAGAGAGAAAGAGAAGTTGTGAGTGTGTGTGAGAAAGAGAAGCTGTGAGCGAGAGAGAGAGAAAGAAAGAGAAATTAGAGTGAGAAAGAGAGAGAGAAAGAGAAGCTGTGAGTGGGAGAGAGAGAAAGAGAGTCTGTGAGTGAGAGAGAGAGAGGGAGAAAGATAAGCTGTGAGAGAGAGAGAGAAAGAGAAGCTGTGTGTGAGAGTGAGAGAGAGAGAAAGAAAAGCTGTGAGTGAGAGAGAGAGAGAGATAGAGAAGCTGTGAGTGAGAGAGAGAGAAGCTGTGAGTGAGAGAGAGAAAGAAAAGCTGTGAGTGAGAGAGAGAGAAAGAGAAGATATGAGTGAGAGAGAGAGAGAGAAGCAGTGAGAGAGAGAGAAAGAGAAGCTGTGAGAGAGAGAGAGAGGGAGAAAGAGAAGCTGTGAGAGAGAAAGAGAGAGGCTGTGAGTGAGAGAGTGAGAGAGAGAAAGAGAAGCTGTTAGTGAGAGTGAGAGAGAGAGAGAGAAAGAGAAGCTGTGAGTGAGAGAGAGATTGAAAGAGAAGCTGTGAGTGAGAGAGAGAGAGAAAGAGAAGCTGTGAGTGAGAGAGAGAAAGAGAAGCTGTGAGTGAGAGGGAGAGATAGAAAGAGAAGCTGTGAGTGCCACACAGAGAGAGAAGCTGTGAGTTAGAGAGAGAGAGAAAGAGAAGCTGTGAGTGACAGAGAGAGAGAAAGAGAAGCTGAGAGTGAGAGAGAGAGAAAGTGAAGCTGTGAGTGAGAGAGAGAAAAAGAATATGTGTGTGTGTGAGAGAGAGAAAGATAGTCTGAGAAAGAGAGAGTGAAAGAGAAGCTGTGAGTGAGAGAGAGAGAGGGAGAAAGAGAAGCTGTGAGAGAGAGAGAGAGAGAAAGAGAAGCTGTGAGTGAGTGAGAGAGAGAAGATGTGAGTGAGAGAGTGAGATGAGAAGCTTTGAGTGAGAGAGAGAGAAAGTAAGAGAAGCTGTGGTTGAGAGTGTGAGAGTGAGATAAAGAGAAGCTGTGAGTGAGAGAGAGAGAAAGAGAAGCTGTGAGTGAGAGAGAAGCTGTGAGTGAGAGAGAGAAAGAAAAGCTGTGAGTGTGAGAGAGAGAGAAAGAGAAGCTGTGAGTGAGTGAGAGAGAGAGAGAGAAGCAGTGAGTGAGAGAGAGAAAGAGAAGCTGTGAGTGTGTGTGTGAGAGAAAGAGAAGCTGTGAGTGAGACAGAGAGAGACAAAGAGAAGCTGTGAGAGAGAGAGAGGGAGAAAGAGAAGCTGTGAGAGAGAGAGAGAAAGAGAAGCTGTGAGTGTGTGTGTGAGAGAAAGAGAAGCTGTGAGTGAGAAAGAGAGAAAGAAAGAGAAATTAGAGTGAGAAAGAGAGAGAGAAAGAGAAGCTGTGAGTCGGAGAGAGAGAAAGAGAGTCTGTGAATGAGAGAGAGAGAGAAGCTGTGAGTGAGAGAAAGAGATCCGCTGTGAGTGAGAGAGAGACAAAGAGAAGCTGTGAATGAGAGAGAGAGAGAAAGAGAGAAGCTGTGAGTGAAAGTGTGAGAGAGAGAAAGAGAAGCTGTTAGTGAGAGTGAAAGAGAGAAAGAAAGAGAAGCTGTGAGTGAGAGAGAGAGAAAGAGAAGCTGTGAGTGAGAGAGAGAGAGAAAGAGAAGCGGTGAGTGACAGAGAGAAAGAGAAGCTGTGAGTGAGAGGGAGAGAGAGAAAGAGAAGTTGTGAGTGACACACAGAGAGAGAAGCTGTGAGTTAGAGAGAGAGAGAAAGAGAAGCTGTGAGTGACAGAGAGAGAAAGAGAAGCTGTGAGTGAGAGAGAGAGAGGAAGATAAGCTGTGTGTGTGTGAGAGAGAAGCTGTGTGTGTGTGAGAGAGAAAGAGAAGCTGTGATTGAGAGTGAGAGAGAGAGAGAAGGAGAAGCTGTGAGTGAGAGAGAGAGAAAGATAAGCTTGAGTGAGAGAGAGAGAAGCTGTGAGTGATAGAGAGAAAGAAAAGCTGTGAGTGAGAGAGAGAGAGAAAGAGAAGATATGAGTGAGAGAGAGAGAGATTGAAAGAGAATCTGTGAGTGAGAGAGAGAGAGAAGCTGTGAGTGAGAGAGAGAAAGAGAAGCTGTGAGTGAGAGGGAGAGAGAGAAAGAGAAGCTGTGTGTGACACAGAGAGAGAGAAGCTGTGAGTTAGAGAGAGAGAGAAAGAGAAGCTGTGAGTGACAGAGAGAAAGCTGAGAGTGAGAGAGAGAAAGTGAAGCTGTGAGTGAGAGAAAGAGAGAAAGAGAAGCTGTGTGTGAGAGAGAGATAGAAAGATAGTCTGAGAAAGAGAGAGTGAAAGAGAAGCTGTGAGTGAGAGAGAGAGGGAGAAAGAGAAGCTGTGAGAGAGAGAGAGAGAAAGAGAAGCTGTGAGTGAGAGTGAGAGAGAGAGAGAGAGAAAGAGAAGCTGTGAGTGAGAGAGAAAGATAAAGAGAAGCTGTGAGTGAGAGAGAGAATGAGAAGCTGTGAGTGAGAGAGAGAAGCTGTGAGTGTGTGTGTGAGAGAAAGAGAAGCTGTGAGTGAGAGAGAGAGAAAGAAAGAGAAATTAGAGTGAGAAAGAGAGAGTGAAAGAGAAGCTGTGAGTGAGAGAGAGAGGGAGAAAGAGAAGCTGTGAGAGAGAGAGAGAAAGAGAAGCTGTGAGTGAGAGTGAGAGAGAGAGAAAGAGAAAGAGAAGCTGTGAGTGAGAGAGAAAGATAAAGAGAAGCTGTGAGTGATAGAGAGAAAGAAAAGCTGTGAGTGAGAGAGAGAGAGAAAGAGAAGATATGAGTGAGAGAGAGAGATTGAAAGAGAATCTGTGAGTGAGTGAGAGAGAGAAGCTGTGAGTGAGAGAGAGAAAGAGAAGCTGTGAGTGAGAGGGAGAGAGAGAAAGAGAAGCTGTGTGTGACACAGAGAGAGAGAAGCTGTGAGTTAGAGAGAGAGAGAAAGAGAAGCTGTGAGTGACAGAGAGAAAGCTGAGAGTGAGAGAGAGAAAGTGAAGCTGTGAGTGAGAGAAAGAGAGAAAGAGAAGCTGTGTGTGAGAGAGAGATAGAAAGATAGTCTGAGAATGAGAGAGTGAAAGAGAAGCTGTGAGTGAGAGAGAGAGGGAGAAAGATAAGCTGTGTGTGTGTGAGAGAGAGAAGCTGTGTGTGTGAGAGAGAGAGAAAGAGAAGTTGTGAGTGATAGAGAGAGAGAGAAGCTGTGAGTGAGTGAGAGAGAAGCTGTGAGTGAGAGAGAGAAAGAAAAGCTGTGAGTGAGAGAGAGAAGCTGTGAGTGAGAGAGAGAGAGAAAGAGAAGCTTTGAGTGAGAGAGAGAAAGAGAAGCTGTGAGTGAGAGGGAGAGAGAGAAAGAGAAGCTGTGAGTGACACAGAGAGAGAAGCTGTGAGTTAGAGATAGAGAAACTGAAGCTGTGACAGAGAGAGTGAAAGAAAAGCTGAGAGTGAGAGAGAGAGAGAGAGAGAAAGTGTAGCTGTGAGTGAGAAAGAGAGAGAAAGAGAAGCTGTGTGTGTGAGAGAGAGAGAAAGATAGTCTGAGAAAGTGAGAGTGAAAGAGAAGCTGTGAGTGAGAGAGAGAGAGGGAGAATGAGAAGCTGTGTGTGTGTGTGAGAGAAAGAGAAGCTGTGAGTGAGAGTGAGAGAGAGAGAGAAAGAGAAGCTGTGTGTGAGAGAAAGAGAAGCTGTGAGTGAGAGAGAGAGAAAGAGAAGCTGTGAGTGAGAGAGAGGGAGAGAATGAGAAGCTGTGAGTGAGAGAGAGAAGCTGTGAGTGAGAGAGAGTGAGAGAAAGTGAAGATGTGAGTGAGAGAGAGAGAGAAAGAGAAGCTGTGAGTGAGAGAGAGAGAGAATGAGAAGCTGTGAGTGAGAGAGAGAAGCTGTGAGAGAGAGAGAAAGAGAAGCTGTGAGTGAGAGAGAGAAGCTGTGAGAGAGAGAGAGAGAGAAGATGTGAGTGATAGAGAGAGAGAATGAGAAGCTGTGAGTGAGAGAGAGAATGTAAGAGAAGCTGTGTGTGAGATAGAGAGAGAGAAAGAGAAGCTGTGAGTGAGAGAGAGAGGGAGAAAGATAAGCTGTGTGAGAGAGAGAGAGAGAGAGAAGCTGTGTGTGTGTGTGAGAGAGAGAAAGATAAGCTGTGATTGAGAGTGAGAGAGAGAGAGAAAGTGAAGCTGTGAGTGAGAGAGAGAGAAAGAGAAGCTGTGAGTAAGAGAGAGAGAAGCTGTGAGTGAGAGAGAGAAAGAAAAGCTGTGAGTGAGAGAGAGAGAGAAAGAGAAGATATGAGTGAGAGAGTGATAGAAGCAGTGAGAGAGAGAGAGAGAAAGAGAAGCTGTGAGTGTGTGTGAGAGAGAAAGAGAAGCTGTGAGTGAAAGAGAGAGAAAGAAAGAGAAATTAGAGTAAAAAAGAGATAGAGAAAGAGAAGCTGTGAGTGGGAGAGAGAGAAAGAGAGTCTGTGAGTGAGAGAGAGAGAGAGAAGCTGTGAGTGAAAGAGAGAGAGAAAGAGAAGCTGTGAGTGAGAGAGAGGGAGAGAATGAGAAGCTGTGAGTGAGAGAGAGAGAAGCTGTGAGTGAGAGAGAAAGAGAAGCTGTGAGTGAGAGAGAGAGAAAGAGAAGCTGTGAGTGAGAGAGAGGGAGAGAATGAGAAGCTGTGAGTGAGAGAGAGAGAAGCTGTGAGTGAGAGAGAGTGAGAGAAAGTGAAGATGTGAGTGAGAGAGATAGAGAAAGAGAAGCTGTGTGTGTGTGTGAGAGAGAAAGATAGTCTGAGTAAGAGAGAGTGAAAGAGAAGCTGTGAGTGAGAGAGAGAGAGGGAGAAAGAGAAGCTGTGTGTGTGTGTGAGAGAAAGAGAATCTGTGATTGAGAGTGAGAGAGAGAGAGAAAGAGAAGCTGTAAGTGAGAGAGAGAGAGAAAGAGAAGCTGTGAGTGAGTGAGAGAGAGAGAATGAGAAGCTGTGAGTGAGAGAGAGAAGCTGTGAGAGAGATAGAGAAAGAGAAGCTGTGAGTGAGAGAGAGAAGCTGTGAGAGAGAGAGAAAGATAGAGAGAGAAGATGTGAGTGATAGAGAGAGAGAATGAGAAGCTTTGAGTGAGAGAGAGAGAAAGTAAGAGAAGCTGTGAGTGAGATAGAGAGAGAGAGAAAGAGAAGCTGTGAGTGAGAGAGAGAGAGGGAGAAAGCTAAGCTGTGTGAGAGAGAGAGAGAAAGAGAAGCTGTGTGTGTGTGAGAGAGAAAGAGAAGCTGTGATTGAGAGTGAGAGAGAGAGAGAAAGAGAAGCTGTGAGTGAGAGAGAGAGAAAGAGAAGCTGTGAGTGAGAGAGAGAAAGAAAAGCTGAGAGTGAGAGAGAGCGAAAGAGAAGCTGTGAGTGAGTGAGAGAGAGAAAGGGAAGTTGTGAGTGAGTGAGAGAGAGAAAGAGAAGCTGTGAGTGAGAGAGAGAGAAGCTGTGAGTGAGAGAGAGAGAGAAAGAGAAGCTGTGGGTGAGAAGGAGAGGGATAGAGAAGGTGTGAGTGAGTGAGAGAGAGAGAAAGAGAAGCTGTGAGTGAGAGAGAGAAAGAGAAGCTGTGAGTGAGAGAGAGAGAGAGAGAGAAAGAGAAGCTGTGAGTGAGAAGGAGAGGGAAAGAGAAGCTGTGAGTAAGTGAGAGAAAGAGAGAGAAAGAGAAGCTCTGAGATAGAAAGAGAGAAGCTGTGAGTGAGAGAGTGAGAGAGAGAGAAGCTGTTAATGAGAGTGAGAGAGAGAAAGAGAAGCTGTGAGTGAGAGAGAGATTGAAAGAGAAGCTGTGAGTGAGTGAGAGAGAGAGAGAGAGAAGCTGTGAGTGAGAGAGAGAAAGAGAATCTGTGAGTGACAGAGAGAGAGAAAGAGAAGCTGAGAGTGAGAGAGAGAGAGAAAGTGAAGCTGTGAGTGAGAGAGCAAGAGAAAGAGAAGCTGTGAGTGAGAGAGAGAGAAAGAAAGAGAAGCTGTGAGTGAGAGAGAGAGAGAATGAGAAGCTGTGAGTGCGAGTGAGAGAGAAGGAGAGAAAGAGAAGCTGTGAGTGAGAGAGATTGAAAGAGAAGCTGCGAGTGAGAGAGAGTGAGAGAAAGAGAGCTGTGAGTGAGAGAGAGAAAGAGAAGCTTTGAGTGAGAGAGAGAGAGAGAAGCTCTGAGTGAGAGAGAGAAAGAGAAGCTGTGAGTGACAGAGAGAGAGAAAGAGAAGCTGAGAGTGAGAGAGAGAGAAAGTGAAGCTGTGAGTGAGAGAGAGAGAGAAAGAGAAGCTGTGAGTGAGAGAGAGAAAGAGAAGCTGTGAGTGAGAGAGAGAGAATGAGAAGCTGTGAGTGAGAGTGAGAGAGAGAGAGAAGCTGTGAGTGAGAGAGAGATTGAAAGAGAAGCTGTGAGTGAGAGAGAGAGAGAAAGAGAGCTGTGAGTGAGAGAGAGAGAAAGAGAGTCTGTGAGTGAGAGAGAGAGAGAGAAGCTGTGAGTGAAAGAGAGAGAGAGAGCCGCTGTTAGTGAGAGAGAGAGAAAGAGAAGCTGTGAATGAGAGAGGGAGAGAAAGAGAAGCTGTGAGTGAGAGAGAGAGAAAGAGAAGCTGTGAGTGAGTGAGAGAGAGAAAGGGAAGTTGTGAGTGAGAGAGAGAGAAAAAGAGAAGCTGTGAGGGAGAGAGAGAGAGAAAGAGAAGCTGTGAGAGAGAGAGAGAGAAAGAGAAGCTGTGAGTGAGAAGGAGAGGGAAAGAAAAGCTGTGAGTGAGTGAGAGAGAGAGAGAAAGAGAAGCTGTGTGTGTGTGAGAGAGAAAGAGAAGCTGTGAGTGACAGAGAGAGAGAAAGAGAAGCTGTGTGTGAGAGAGAGAGAAAGAGAAGCTGTGAGTGAGAGTGAGAGAGAGAGAGAGAAAGAGAAGCTGTGAGTGCGAGAATAAGAGAAAGAGAAGCTGTGAGTGAGAGAGAGAGAGAATGAGAAGCTGTGAGTGTGAAAGAGAAGCTGTGAGTGAGAGAGAGAAAGAGAAGCTGTGAGTGAGAGAGAGAGAAAGTAAAAGAAGCTGTGAGTGAGATAGAGAGAGAGAGAGAAAGAGAAGCTGTGAGTGTGAGAGAGGGAGGGAGAAAGATAAGCTGTGAGGGAGAGAGAGAGAGAAGCTGTGTGTGAGAGAGAGAAAGAGAAGCTGTGAGTGATAGAGAGAGAGAGAAGCTGTGAGTGAGTGAGAGAGAAGCTGTCAGTGAGAGAGAGAAAGAAAAGCTGTGTGTGAGAGAGAAAGAGAAGATATGAGTGAGAGAGAGAGAGAAGCAGTGAGAGAGAGAGAGAAAGAGAAGCTGTGAGTGAGACAGAGAGAGAGAAAGGGAAGCTGTGAGTGAGAGAGAGAAAGAGAAGCTGTGAGTGATAGAGAGAGGGAGAAGCTGTGAGTGAGTGAGAGAGAAGCTGTGAGTGAGAGAGAGAAAGAAAAGCTGTGAGTGAAAGAGAGAGAGAGAAGATGTGAGTGATAGAGAGAGAATGAGAAGCTGTGAGTGAGAGAGAGAGAAAGTAAAAGAAGCTGTGAGTGAGATAGAGAGAGAGAGAAAGAGAAGCTGTGAGTGAGAGAGAGAGAGGGAGAAAGATAAGCTGAGAGAGAGAGAGAGAGAAGCTGTGTGTGTGAGAGAGAAAGAGAAGCTGTGAGTGATAGAGAGAGAGATAGAAGCTGTGAGTGAGAGAATGAGAAGCTGTGAGTGAAAGAGAGAGAAAGTAAAAGAAGCTGTGAGTGAGATAGAGAGAGAGAGAAAGAGAAGCTGTGAGTGAGAGAGAGAGAGGGAGAAAGATAAGCTGTGTGTGAGAGAGAGAGAAGCTGTGTGTGTGAGAGAGAAAGAGAAGCTGTGAGTGATAGAGAGAGAGAGAAGCTGTGAGTGAGAGAGAGAAGCTGTGAGTGAGAGAGAGAAAGAAAAGCTGTGAGTGAGAGAGGGAGAAAGAGAAGCTGTGTGTGTGTGAGAGAGAAAGAGAACCTGTGAGTGAGAGTGAGAGAGAGAGAGAGAAAGAGAAGCTGTGAGTGAGAGAGAGAGAAAGAGAAGCTGTGAGTGAGAGAGAGAGAGAAGGAGAAGCTGTGAGTGAGAGAGAGAGAGAAAGAGAAGCTGTGAGTGAGAAGGAGAGGGAAAGAGAAGCTGTGAGTAAGTGAGAGAGAGAGAGAGAAAGAGAAGCTGTGAGATAGAAAGAGAGAAGCTGTGAGTGAGAGAGTGAGAGAGAGAAAGAGAAGCTGTTAGTGAAAGTGAGAGAGAGAAAGAGAAGCTGTGAGTGAGAGAGAGATTGAAAGAGAAGCTGAGAGTGAGAGAGAGAGAGAAAGTGAAGTTGTGAGTGAGAGAGCAAGAGAAAGAGAAGCTGTGAGTGAGAGAGAGAGAAAGAGAAGCTGTGAGTGAGAGAGAGAGATAGAATGAGAAGCTGTGAGTGAGAGTGAGAGAGAGGGAGAGAAAGAGAAGCTGTGAGTGAGAGAGATTGAAAGAGAAGCTGTGAGTGAGAGAGACAGAAAGAGAGCTGTGAGTGAGAGAGAGAAAGAGAAGCTGTGAGTGAGTGAGAGAGAGAGAGAGAGAAGCTGTGAGTGAGAGAGAGAAAGAGAAGCTGTGAGTGACAGAGAGAGAGAAAGAGAAGCTGAGAGTGAGAGAGAGAGAGAAAGTGAAGCTGTGAGTGAGAGAGAGAGAGAAAGAGAAGCTGTGAGAGAGAGAGAGAAAGAGAAGCTGTGAGTGAGAGAGAGAGAATGAGAAGCTGTGAGTGAGAGTGAGAGAGAGAGAGAGAAGCTGTGAGTGAGAGAGAGATTGAAAGAGAAGCTGTGAGTGAGAGAGAGAGAGAAAGAGAGCTGTGAGTGAGAGAGAGAAAGAGAAGCTGTGAGTGAGAGGGAGAGAGAGAGGAAGAGAAACTGTGAGTGACACAGAGAGAGAAGCTGTGTGTGTGAGAGAGAAAGAGAAGCTGTGAGTGACAGAGAGAGAGAAAGAAGCTGAGAGTGAGAGAGAGAAAGTGAAGCTGTGAGAGAGAGAGAGAGAAAGAGAAGCTGTGTGGGAGAGAGAGAAAGAGAGTCTGTGAGTGAGAGAGAGAGAGAAAGAGAAGCTGTGAGTGAGAGAGAAAGAGAAGCTGTGAGTGAGTGAGAGAGAGAAAGGGAAGTTGTGAGTGAGAGAGAGAGACAAAGAGAAGCTGTGAGTGAGAGAGAGAGAGAAAGAGAAGCTGTGAGTGAGAGAGAGAGAGAAAGAGAAGCTGTGAGTGAGAGAGAGAGAAAGAGAAGCTGTGAGTGAGAAGGAGAGGGAAAGAGAAGCTGTGAGTGAGTGAGAGAGAGAGAGAAAGAGAAGCTGTGAGTGAGAGAGAGAGAGAATGAGAAGCTGTGAGTGAGAGAGAGAAGCTGTGAGTGAGAGAGAGAAAAAGAAGCTGTGAGTGAGAGAGAGAGAGAGAAGATGTGAGTGCTAGAGAGAGAGAAGGAGAAGCTGTGAGTTTGAGAAAGTAAAAGAAGCTGTGAGTGAGATAGATAGAGAGAGAAAGAGAAGCTGTGAGTGAGAGAGAGAGAGGGAGAAAGATAAGCTGTGTGAGAGAGAGAGAGAAGCTGTGTGTATGTGAGAGAGAAAGAGAAGCTGTGAGTGAGTGAGAGAGAGAAAGGGAAGTTGTGAGTGAGAGAGAGAGAGAAAGAGAAGCTGTGCGTGACAGAGAGAGAAAGAGAAGCTGTGTGTGTGAGAGAGAGAAAGAGAAGCTGTGTGAGAGTGAGAGAGAGAGAGAAAGAGAAGCTGTGAGTGAGAGAGAAAGAGAAAGAGAAGCTGTGAGTGAGAGAGAGAGAGAATGAGAAGCTGCGAGTGAGAGAGAGAAGCTGTGAGTGAGAGAGAGAAAGAGAAGCTGTGAGTGAGAGAGAGAGAAGATGTGAGTGATAGAGAGAGAGAATGAGAAGCTGTGAGTGTGAGAGAGAAAGTAAAAGAAGTTGTGAGTGAGATAGAGAGAGAGAGAAAGAGAAGCTGTGAGTGAGAGAGAGAGAGGGAGAAAGATAAGCTGTGAGAGAGAGAGAGAGAGAGAGAAGCTGTGTGTGAGAGAGAAAGAGAAGCTGTGAGTGAGAGAGAGAAAGAAAAGCTGTGAGTGAGAGAGAGAGAAAGAGAAGCTATGAGTGAGAGAGAGAGAGAGAAGCAGTGAGAGAGAGAGAGAAAGAGAAGTTGTGAGTGAGACAGAGAGAGAGAAAGGGAAGCTGTGAGAGAGAGAGAGGGGGAGAAAGAGAAGCTGTGAGAGAGAGAGAGAAAGAGAAGCTGTGAGTGTGTGAGGGAGAAAGAGAAGCTGTGAGTGAGAGAGAGAGAAAGAAAGAGAAATTAGAGAGAGAAAGAGAGAGAGAAAGAGAAGCTGTGAGTGACAGAGAGAGAGAAAGAAGCTGAGAGTGTGAGAGAGAAAGTGAAGCTGTGAGTGAGAGAGAGAGAGAGAAAGAGAAGCTGTGTGGGAGAGAGAGAAAGAGAGTCTGTGAGTGAGAGAGAGAGAGAAAGAGAAGCTGTGAGTGAGAGAGAAAGAGAAGCTGTGAGTGAGTGAGAAAGAGAAAGGGAAGTTGTGAGTGAGAGAGAGAGACAAAGAGAAGCTGTGAGTGAGAGAGAGAAAGAAAAGCTGTGAGTAAGAGAGAGAGAGAAAGAGAAGCTGTGAGTGAGAAGGAGAGGGAAAGAGAAGCTGTGAGTGAGTGAGAGAGAGAGAGAAAGAGAAGCTGTGAGTGAGAGAGAGAGAATGAGAAGCTGTGAGTGAGAGAGAGAAGCTGTGAGTGAGAGAGAGAAAAAGAAGCTGTGAGTGAGAGAGAGAGAAGATGTGAGTGATAGAGAGAGAGAAGGAGAAGCTGTGAGTGAGAGAAAGTAAAAGAAGCTGTGAGTGAGATAGATAGAGAGAGAAAGAGAAGCTGTGAGTGAGAGAGAGAGAGGGAGAAAGATAAGCTGTGTGAGAGAGAGAGAGAAGCTGTGTGTGTGTGAGAGAGAAAGAGAAGCTGTGAGTGAGTGAGAGAGAGAAAGGGAAGTTGTGAGTGAGAGAGAGAGAGAAAGAGAAGCTGTGAGTGACAGAGAGAGAAAGAGAAGCTGTGTGTGTGTGAGAGAGAAAGAGAAGCTGTGAGTGAGAGTGAGAGAGAGAGAAAGAGAAGCTGTGAGTGAGAGAGAAAGAGAAAGAGAAGCTGTGTGTGCGAGAGAGAGAGAATGAGAAGCTGTGAGTGAGAGAGAGAAGCAGTGAGTGAGAGAGAGAAAGAGAAGCTGTGAGTGAGAGAGAGAGAGAAGATGTGAGTGATAGAGAGAGAGAATGAGAAGCTGTGAGTGTGAGAGAGAAAGTAAAAGAAGCTGTGAGTGAGATAGAGAGAGAGAGAAAGAGAAGCTGTGAGTGAGAGAGAGAGGGAGAAAGATAAGCTGTGAGAGAGAGAGAGAGAGAAGCTGTGTGTGAGAGAGGAAGAGAAGCTGTGAGTGAGAGAGAGAAAGAAAAGCTGTGAGTGAGAGAGAGAGAAAGAGAAGCTATGAGTGAGAGAGAGAGAGAAGCAGTGAGAGAGAGAGAGAAAGAGAAGTTGTGAGTGAGACAGAGAGAGAGAAAGGGAAGCTGTGAGAGAGAGAGAGAGGGAGAAAGAGAAGCTGTGAGAGAGAGAGAGAAAGAGAAGCTGTGAGTGTGTGAGGGAGAAAGAGAAGCTGTGAGTGAGAGAGAGAGAAAGAAAGAGAAATTAGAGAGAGAAAGAGAGAGAGAAAGAGAAGCTGTGAGTGGGAGAGAGAGAAAGAGAGTCTGTGATTGAGAGAGAGAAGCTGTGAGTGAGAGAGAGAGAGAAAGAGAAGCTGTGAGAGAGAGAGAGAGAAAGAGAAGCTGTGAGTGAGAGAGAGAGAATGAGAAGCTGTGAGTGAGAGAGAGAAGCTGTGAGAGAGAGAGAAAGAGAAGCTGTGAGTGAGATAGAGAGAGAGAGAAAGAGAAGCTGTGAGTGAGAGAGAGAGAGGGAGAAAGATAAGCTGTGTGAGAGAGAGAGAGAGAGAGAAGCTGTGAGCGAGAGAGAGAGAAGCTGTGAGTGAGAGAGAGAAAGAAAAGCTGTGAGTGAGAGAGAGAGAAAGAGAAGCTGTGAGTGAGTGAGAGAGAGAAAGGGAAGTTGTGAGTGAGAGAGAGAGAAAGAGAAGCTGTGAGTGAGAGAGAGAGAGAAAGAGAAGCTGTGAGTGAGAGAGAGAGAAAGAGAAGCTGTGAGTGAGAAGGAGAGGGAAAGAGAAGCTGTGAGTGAGTGAGAGAGAGAGAAACAGAAGCTGTGAGTGAGAGAGAGAGAGAATGAGAAGCTGTGAGTGAGAGAGAGAAGCTGTGAGTGAGAGAGAGAAAGAGAAGCTGTGAGTGAGAGAGAGAGAAGATGTGAGTGATAGAGAGAGAGAATGAGAAGCTGTGAGTGTGAGAGAGAAAGTAAAAGAAGCTGTGAGTGAGATAGAGAGAGAGAGAAAGAGAAGCTGTGAGTGAGAGAGAGAGAGGGAGAAAGATAAGCTGTGAGAGAGAGAGAGAGAGAAGCTGTGTGTGAGAGAGAAAGAGAAGCTGTGAGTGAGAGAGAGAAAGAAAAGCTGTGTGAGAGAGAGAGAAAGAGAAGCTATGAGTGAGAGAGAGAGAGAGAAGCAGTGAGAGAGAGAGAGAAAGAGAAGTTGTGAGTGAGACAGAGAGAGAGAAAGGGAAGCTGTGAGAGAGAGAGAGAGGGAGAAAGAGAAGCTGTGTGAGAGAGAGAGAAAGAGAAGCTGTGAGTGTGTGAGGGAGAAAGAGAAGCTGTGAGTGAGAGAGAGAGAAAGAAAGAGAAATTAGAGAGAGAAAGAGAGAGAGAAAGAGAAGCTGTGAGTGGGAGAGAGAGAAGATGTGAGTGATAGAGAGAGAGAATGAGAAGCTGTGAGTGTGAGAGAGAAAGTAAAAGAAGCTGTGAGTGAGATAGAGAGAGAGAGAAAGAGAAGCTGTGAGTGAGAGAGAGAGGGAGAAAGATAAGCTGTGAGAGAGAGAGAGAGAGAAGCTGTGTGTGAGAGAGAAAGAGAAGCTGTGAGTGAGAGAGAGAAAGAAAAGCTGTGTGAGAGAGAGAGAAAGAGAAGCTATGAGTGAGAGAGAGAGAGAGAAGCAGTGAGAGAGAGAGAGAAAGAGAAGTTGTGAGTGAGACAGAGAGAGAGAAAGGGAAGCTGTGAGAGAGAGAGAGAGGGAGAAAGAGAAGCTGTGTGAGAGAGAGAGAAAGAGAAGCTGTGAGTGTGTGAGGGAGAAAGAGAAGCTGTGAGTGAGAGAGAGAGAAAGAAAGAGAAATTAGAGAGAGAAAGAGAGAGAGAAAGAGAAGCTGTGAGTGGGAGAGAGAGAAAGAGAGTCTGTGATTGAGAGAGAGAAGCTGTGAGTGAGAGAGAGAGTGCCGCTGTGAGTGAGTGAGAGAAAGAGAAGCTGTGAATGAGAGAGAGAGAGAAAGAGAAGCTGTGAGTGAGAGAGAGAGAAAGTGAAGCTGTGAGTGAGTGAGAGAGAGAAAGGGAAGTTGTGAGTGAGAGAGAGAGAGAGAAAGAGAAGCTGTGAGTGAGAGAGAGAGAGAAAGAGAAGCTGTGAGTGAGAAGGAGAGGGAAAGAGAAGCTGTGAGTGAGAGAGAGAGAGAAAGAGAAGCTGTGAGAGAGAAAGAGAGAAGCTGTGAGTGAGAGAGTGAGAGAGAAAGAGAAGCTGTTAGTGAGAGTGAGAGAGAGAGAAAGAGAAGCTGTGAGTGAGAGAGAGATTGAATGAGAAGCTGTGAGTGAGAGAGAGAGAGAAAGAGAAGCTGTGAGTGAGAGAGAGAGGGAAAGAGAAGCTGTGAGTGAGAGAGAGGGAGGGAGAAAGAGAAGCTATGTGTGTGTGAGAGAGAAAGAGAAGCTGTGAGTGAGAGTGTGAGAGAGAAAGAGAAGCTGTGAGTGAGAGAGAGAGAAAGAGAAGCTGTGAGTGAGAGAGAGAGAATGAGAAGCTGTGAGTGAGAGAGAGAAGCTGTGAGAGAGAGAGAAAGAGAAGCTGTGAGTGAGATAGAGAGAGAGAGAAAGAGAAGCTGTGAGTGAGAGAGAGAGAGGGAGAAAGATAAGCTGTGTGAGAGAGAGAGAGAAAGAGAAGCTGTGAGCGAGAGAGAGAGAAGCTGTGAGTGAGAGAGAGAAAGAAAAGCTGTGAGTGAGAGAGAGAGAAAGAGAAGCTGTGAGTGAGTGAGAGAGAGAAAGGGAAGTTGTGAGTGAGAGAGAGAGAAAGAGAAGCTGTGAGTGAGAGAGAGAGAGAAAGAGAAGCTGTGAGTGAGAGAGAGAGAAAGAGAAGCTGTGAGTGAGAAGGAGAGGGAAAGAAAAGCTGTGAGTGAGTGAGAGAGAGAGAAACAGAAGCTGTGAGTTTGAGAGAGAGAAAGAGAAGTTGTGAGTGAGAGAGAGAGAGAAAGAGAAGCTGTGAGTGAGAAGGAGAGGAAATGAGAAGCTGTGAGTGAGTGAGAGAGAGAGAGAGAAAGAGAAGCTGTGAGAGAGAAAGAGGGAAGCTGTGAGTGAGAGAGTGAGATAGAGAAAGAGAACCTGTTAGTGAGAGTGAGAGAGAGAGAGAAAGAGAAGCTGTGAGTGAGAGAGATTGAAAGAGAAGCTGTGAGTGTGTGTGTGTGAGAGAGAGAGAAAGAGAAGCTGTGAGTGAGAGAGAGAAAGAGAAGCTGTGAGTGAGAGGGAGAGAGAGAAAGAGAAGCTGTGAGTGAGAGAGAGATTGAAAGAGAAGCTGTGAGTGTGTGAGAGAGAGAGAGAAAGAGAAGTTGTGAGTGACAGAGAGAGAGAAAGAGAAGCTGAGAGTGAGAGAGAGAGAGAGAAAGTGAAGCTGTTAGTGAGAGTGAGTGAGAGAGAGAAAGAGAAGCTGTTAGTGAGAGTGAGAGAGAGAGAGAAAGAGAAGCTGTGAGTGAGAGAGAGATTGAAAGAGAAGCTGTGAGTGTGTGAGAGAGAGAGAGAAAGAGAAGCTGTGAGTGAGAGAGATAAAGTGAAGCTGTGAGTGAGAGAGAGAGAGAAAGAGAAGCTGTGAGTGAGAGAGAGAGAAAGAGAAGCTGTGAGTGAGAAAGAGAGAGAATGAGAAGCTGTGAGTGAGAGAGAGAGTGAGAAAGAGAAGCTGTGTGTGAGAGAGAGAGAGGCTGTGAGTGAGTGAGAGAGAGAAATAGAAGCTGTTAGTGAGAGTGAGAGAGAGAGGGAGAAAGAGAAGCTGTGAGTGAGAGAGAGATTGAAAGAGAAGCTGTGAGTGAGAGAGAGAGAGAAAGAGAAGCTGTGAGTGAGAGAGAGAAAGAGAAGCTGTGAGTGAGAGGGAGAGAGAGAAAGAGAAGCTGTGAGTGCCACAGAGAGAGAGAAGCTGTGAGTTAGAGAGAGAGAGAAAGAGAAGCTGTGAGTGACAGAGAGAGAGAAAGAGAAGCTGAGAGTGAGAGAGAGAGAAAGTGAAGCTGTGAGTGAGAGAGAGAGAAAGAAAGAGAAATTAGATTTAGAAAGGGAGAGAGAAAGAGAAGCTGTGAGTCGGAGAGAGAGAAAGAGAGTCTGTGAATGAGAGAGAGAGAAGCTGTGAGTGAGAGGGAGAGATTCGCTGTGAGTGAGAGAGAGAAAGAGAAGCTGTGAATGAGAGAGAGAGAGAAAGAGAGAAGCTGTGAGTGAGAGAGTGAGAGAGAGAAAGAGAAGCTGTTAGTGAGAGTGAGAGAGAGAAAGAAAGAGAAGCTGTGAGTGAGAGAGAGAGAAAGAGAAGCTGTGAGTGAGAGAGAGAGAGAAAGAGAAGCTGTGAGTGACAGAGAGAAAGAGAAGCTGTGAGTGAGAGGGAGAGAGAGAAAGAGAAGCTGTGAGTGA
This sequence comes from Bradypodion pumilum, assembly GCA_035047305.1. Taxonomy (NCBI): domain Eukaryota; kingdom Metazoa; phylum Chordata; class Lepidosauria; order Squamata; family Chamaeleonidae; genus Bradypodion; species Bradypodion pumilum. The sequence continues at coordinate 232,237,048 of JAWDJD010000001.1, forward strand.
CACACAGAGAGAGAAGCTGTGAGTTAGAGAGAGAGAGAAAGAGAAGCTGTGAGTGATAGAGAAAGAGAAGCTGTGAGTGAGAGAGAGAGAGGGAGAAAGATAAGCTGTGTGTGTGTGAGAGAGAGAAGCTGTGTGTGTGTGAGAGAGAAAGAGAAGCGGTGATTGAGGGTGAGAGAGAGAGAAGGAGAAGCTGTGAGTGAGAGAGAGAGAAAGATAAGCTTGAGTGAGAGAGAGAGAAGCTGTGAGTGATAGAGAGAAAGAAAAGCTGTGAGTGAGAGAGAGAGAGAGAGAGAGAGAGAAGATATGAGTGAGAGAGAGAGAAGCAGTGAGTGAGAGAGAGAGAGATTGAAAGAGAAGCAGTGAGTGAGAGAGAGAGAGATTGAAAGAGAATCTGTGAGTGAGAGAGAGAGAGAGAAGCTGTGAGTGAGAGAGAGAAAGAGAAGCTGTGAGTGAGAGGGAGAGAGAGAAAGAGAAGCTGTGTGTGACACAGAGAGAGAGAAGCTGTGAGTTAGAGAGAGAGAAAGAGAAGCTGTGAGTGACAGAGAGAAAGAAGCTGAGAGTGAGAGAGAGAAAGTGAAGCTGTGAGTGAGAGAAAGAGAGAAAGAGAAGCTGTGTGTGTGTGAGAGATAGAAAGATAGTCTGAGAAAGAGAGAGTGAAAGAGAAGCTGTGAGTGAGAGAGAGAGGGAGAAAGAGAAGCTGTGAGAGAGAGAGAGAGAAAGAGAAGCTGTGAGTGAGAGTGAGAGAGAGAGAGAGAAAGAGAAGCTGTGAGTGAGAGAGAAAGATAAAGAGAAGCTGTGAGTGAGAGAGAGAGAATGAGAAGCTGTGAGTGAGAGAGAGAAGCTGTGTGTGTGAGAGAGAGAGAAGATGTGAGTGAGATAGAGAGAGAGAAAGAGAAGCTGTGAGTGAGAGAGAGAGAAGCTGTGAGTGAGAGAGAGAGAGAAAGAGAAGCTGCGTGTGTGAGAGAGAGAGAAAGAGATGCTGTGATTGAGAGAGAGAGAGAGAGAGAAAGAGAAGCTGTGAGTGAGAGAGAGAGAAAGAGAAGCTGTGAGTGTGAGAGAGAGAAGCTGTGAGTGAGAGAGAGAAAGAAAAGCTGTGAGTGAGAGAGAGAAAGAGAAGATATGAGTGAGAGAGAGAGAAAGAGAAGCAGTGAGAGAGAGAGAGAGAGAAAGAGAAGCTGTGAGTGAGACAGAGAGAGAGAAAGAGAAGCTGTGAGAGAGAGAGAGAGAGGGAGAAAGAGAAGCTGTGTGTGTGAGAGAGAGAAAGAGAAGTTGTGAGTGTGTGTGAGAAAGAGAAGCTGTGAGTGAGAGAGAGAGAAAGAAAGAGAAATTAGAGTGAGAAAGAGAGAGAGAAAGAGAAGCTGTGAGTGGGAGAGAGAGAAAGAGAGTCTGTGAGTGAGAGAGAGAAAGAAAGAGAAGCTCTGAGTGTGAAAGAGAGAGAGCTGCTGTGAGTGAGAGAGAGAGAAAGAGAAGTTGTGAATGAGAGAGAGAGAGGGAGAAAGATAAGCTGTGAGAGAGAGAGAGAAAGAGAAGCTGTGTGTGAGAGTGAGAGAGAGAGAAAGAAAAGCTGTGAGTGAGAGAGAGAGAGATAGAGAAGCTGTGAGTGAGAGAGAGAGAAGCTGTGAGTGAGAGAGAGAAAGAAAAGCTGTGAGTGAGAGAGAGAGAAAGAGAAGATATGAGTGAGTGAGAGAGAGAGAAGCAGTGAGAGAGAGAGAAAGAGAAGCTGTGAGAGAGAGAGAGAGAGGCTGTGAGTGAGTGAGAGAGAGAAATAGAAGCTGTTAGTGAGAGTGAGAGAGAGAGAGAGAAAGAGAAGCTGTGAGTGAGAGAGAGATTGAAAGAGAAGCTGTGAGTGAGAGAGAGAGAGAAAGAGAAGCTGTGAGTGAGAGAGAGAAAGAGAAGCTGTGAGTGAGAGGGAGAGAGAGAAAGAGAAGCTGTGAGTGCCACAGAGAGAGAGAAGCTGTGAGTTAGAGAGAGAGAGAAAGAGAAGCTGTGAGTGACAGAGAGAGAGAAAGAGAAGCTGAGAGTGAGAGAGAGAGAAAGTGAAGCTGTGAGTGAGAGAGAGAGAAAGAAAGAGAAATTAGATTTAGAAAGGGAGAGAGAAAGAGAAGCTGTGAGTCGGAGAGAGAGAAAGAGAGTCTGTGAATGAGAGAGAGAGAAGCTGTGAGTGAGAGGGAGAGATTCGCTGTGAGTGAGAGAGAGAGAAAGAGAAGCTGTGAATGAGAGAGAGAGAGAAAGAGAGAAGCTGTGAGTGAGAGAGTGAGAGAGAGAAAGAGAAGCTGTTAGTGAGAGTGAGAGAGAGAAAGAAAGAGAAGCTGTGAGTGAGAGAGAGAGAAAGAGAAGCTGTGAGTGAGAGAGAGAGAGAAAGAGAAGCTGTGAGTGACAGAGAGAAAGAGAAGCTGTGAGTGAGAGGGAGAGAGAGAAAGAGAAGCTGTGAGTGACACACAGAGAGAGAAGCTGTGAGTTAGAGAGAGAGAGAAAGAGAAGCTGTGAGTGATAGAGAAAGAGAAGCTGTGAGTGAGAGAGAGAGAGGGAGAAAGATAAGCTGTGTGTGTGTGTGAGAGAGAGAAGCTGTGTGTGTGTGAGAGAGAAAGAGAAGCGGTGATTGAGGGTGAGAGAGAGAGAGAAGGAGAAGCTGTGAGTGAGAGAGAGAGAAAGATAAGCTTGAGTGAGAGAGAGAGAAGCTGTGAGTGATAGAGAGAAAGAAAAGCTGTGAGTGAGAGAGAGAGAGAGAGAAGATATGAGTGAGAGAGAGAGAGAAGCAGTGAGTGAGAGAGAGAGAGATTGAAAGAGAATCTGTGAGTGAGAGAGAGAGAGAGAAGCTGTGAGTGAGAGAGAGAAAGAGAAGCTGTGAGTGAGAGGGAGAGAGAGAAAGAGAAGCTGTGTGTGACACAGAGAGAGAGAAGCTGTGAGTTAGAGAGGGAGAAAGAGAAGCTGTGAGTGACAGAGAGAAAGAAGCTGAGAGTGAGAGAGAGAAAGTGAAGCTGTGAGTGAGAGAAAGAGAGAAAGAGAAGCTGTGTGTGTGTGAGAGATAGAAAGATAGTCTGAGAAAGAGAGAGTGAAAGAGAAGCTGTGAGTGAGAGAGAGAGGGAGAAAGAGAAGCTGTGAGAGAGAGAGAGAGAAAGAGAAGCTGTGAGTGAGAGTGAGAGAGAGAGAGAGAAAGAGAAGCTGTGAGTGAGAGAGAAAGATAAAGAGAAGCTGTGAGTGAGAGAGAGAGAATGAGAAGCTGTGAGTGAGAGAGAGAAGCTGTGTGTGTGAGAGAGAGAGAAGATGTGAGTGAGATAGAGAGAGAGAAAGAGAAGCTGTGAGTGAGAGAGAGAGAAGCTGTGAGTGAGAGAGAGAGAAAGAGAAGCTGTGTGTGTGAGAGAGAGAGAAAGAGAAGCTGTGATTGAGAGTGAGAGAGAGAGAGAAAGAGAAGCTGTGAGTGAGAGAGAGAGAAAGAGAAGCTGTGAGTGTGAGAGAGAGAAGCTGTGAGTGAGAGAGAGAAAGAAAAGCTGTGAGTGAGAGAGAGAAAGAGAAGATATGAGTGAGAGAGAGAGAAAGAGAAGCAGTGAGAGAGAGAGAGAGAGAAAGAGAAGCTGTGAGTGAGACAGAGAGAGAAAGAGAAGCTGTGAGAGAGAGAGGGAGAAAGAGAAGCTGTGTGTGTGAGAGAGAGAAAGAGAAGTTGTGAGTGTGTGTGAGAAAGAGAAGCTGTGAGTGAGAGAGAGAGAAAGAAAGAGAAATTAGAGTGAGAAAGAGAGAGAGAAAGAGAAGCTGTGAGTGGGAGAGAGAGAAAGAGAGTCTGTGAGTGAGAGAGAGAAAGAGAAGCTCTGAGTGTGAAAGAGAGAGAGCTGCTGTGAGTGAGAGAGAGAGAAAGAGAAGTTGTGAATGAGAGAGAGAGAGGGAGAAAGATAAGCTGTGAGAGAGAGAGAGAAAGAGAAGCTGTGTGTGAGAGTGAGAGAGAGAGAAAGAAAAGCTGTGAGTGAGAGAGAGAGAGATAGAGAAGCTGTGAGTGAGAGAGAGAGAAGCTGTGAGTGAGAGAGAGAAAGAAAAGCTGTGAGTGAGAGAGAGAGAAAGAGAAGATATGAGTGTGAGAGAGAGAGAGAAGCAGTGAGAGAGAGAGAAAGAGAAGCTGTGAGAGAGAGAGAGAGGGAGAAAGAGAAGCTGTGAGAGAGAAAGAGAGAGGCTGTGAGTGAGAGAGTGAGAGAGAGAAAGAGAAGCTGTTAGTGAGAGTGAGAGAGAGAGAGAAAGAGAAGCTGTGAGTGAGAGAGAGATTGAAAGAGAAGCTGTGAGTGAGAGAGAGAGAGAAAGAGAAGCTGTGAGTGAGAGAGAGAAAGAGAAGCTGTGAGTGAGAGGGAGAGATAGAAAGAGAAGCTGTGAGTGCCACACAGAGAGAGAAGCTGTGAGTTAGAGAGAGAGAGAAAGAGAAGCTGTGAGTGACAGAGAGAGAGAAAGAGAAGCTGAGAGTGAGAGAGAGAGAAAGTGAAGCTGTGAGTGAGAGAGAGAAAAAGAATATGTGTGTGTGTGAGAGAGAGAAAGATAGTCTGAGAAAGAGAGAGTGAAAGAGAAGCTGTGAGTGAGAGAGAGAGAGGGAGAAAGAGAAGCTGTGAGAGAGAGAGAGAGAGAAAGAGAAGCTGTGAGTGAGTGAGAGAGAGAAGATGTGAGTGAGAGAGTGAGATGAGAAGCTTTGAGTGAGAGAGAGAGAAAGTAAGAGAAGCTGTGGTTGAGAGTGTGAGAGAGAGATAAAGAGAAGCTGTGAGTGAGAGAGAGAGAAAGAGAAGCTGTGAGTGAGAGAGAAGCTGTGAGTGAGAGAGAGAAAGAAAAGCTGTGAGTGTGAGAGAGAGAGAAAGAGAAGATGTGAGTGAGTGAGAGAGAGAGAGAGAAGCAGTGAGTGAGAGAGAGAAAGAGAAGCTGTGAGTGTGTGTGTGAGAGAAAGAGAAGCTGTGAGTGAGACAGAGAGAGACAAAGAGAAGCTGTGAGAGAGAGAGAGGGAGAAAGAGAAGCTGTGAGAGAGAGAGAGAAAGAGAAGCTGTGAGTGTGTGTGTGAGAGAAAGAGAAGCTGTGAGTGAGAGAGAGAGAAAGAAAGAGAAATTAGAGTGAGAAAGAGAGAGAGAAAGAGAAGCTGTGAGTCGGAGAGAGAGAAAGAGAGTCTGTGAATGAGAGAGAGAGAGAAGCTGTGAGTGAGAGAAAGAGATCCGCTGTGAGTGAGAGAGAGACAAAGAGAAGCTGTGAATGAGAGAGAGAGAGAAAGAGAGAAGCTGTGAGTGAAAGTGTGTGAGAGAGAAAGAGAAGCTGTTAGTGAGAGTGAAAGAGAGAAAGAAAGAGAAGCTGTGAGTGAGAGAAAGAGAAAGAGAAGCTGTGAGTGAGAGAGAGAGAGAAAGAGAACCGGTGAGTGACAGAGAGAAAGAGAAGCTGTGAGTGAGAGGGAGAGAGAGAAAGAGAAGTTGTGAGTGACACACAGAGAAAGAAGCTGTGAGTTAGAGAGAGAGAGAAAGAGAAGCTGTGAGTGACAGAGAGAGAAAGAGAAGCTGTGAGTGAGAGAGAGAGAGGGAGAAAGATAAGCTGTGTGTGTGAGAGAGAGAAGCTGTGTGTGTGTGAGAGAGAAAGAGAAGCTGTGATTGAGAGTGAGAGAGAGAGAGAAGGAGAAGCTGTGAGTGAGAGAGAGAGAAAGATAAGCTTGAGTGAGAGAGAGAGAAGCTGTGAGTGAGAGAGAGAAAGAGAAGCTGTGAGTGAGAGTGATAGAGAGAAAGAAAAGCTGTGAGTGAGAGAGAGAGAGAAAGAGAAGATATGAGTGAGAGAGAGAGAGATTGAAAGAGAATCTGTGAGTGAGAGAGAGAGAAGCTGTGAGTGAGAGAGAGAAAGAGAAGCTGTGAGTGAGAGGGAGAGAGAGAAAGAGAAGCTGTGTGTGACACAGAGAGAGTGAAGCTGTGAGTTAGAGAGAGAGAGAAAGAGAAGCTGTGAGTGACAGAGAGAAAGCTGAGAGTGAGAGAGAGAAAGTGAAGCTGTGAGTGAGAGAAAGAGAGAAAGAGAAGCTGTGTGTGAGAGAGAGATAGAAAGATAGTCTGAGAAAGAGAGAGTGAAAGAGAAGCTGTGAGTGAGAGAGAGAGGGAGAAAGAGAAGCTGTGAGAGAGAGAGAAAGAGAAGCTGTGAGTGAGAGTGAGAGAGAGAGAGAGAGAAAGAGAAGCTGTGAGTGAGAGAGAAAGATAAAGAGAAGCTGTGAGTGAGAGAGAGAATGAGAAGCTGTGAGTGAGAGAGAGAAGCTGTGAGTGTGTGTGTGAGAGAAAGAGAAGCTGTGAGTGAGAGAGAGAGAAAGAAAGAGAAATTAGAGTGAGAAAGAGAGAGAGAAAGAGAAGCTGTGAGTCGGAGAGAGAGAAAGAGAGTCTGTGAATGAGAGAGAGAGAGAAGCTGTGAGTGAGAGAGATCCGCTGTGAGTGAGAGAGAGACAAAGAGAAGCTGTGAATGAGAGAGAGAGAGAAAGAGAGAAGCTGTGAGTGAAGGAGTGAGAGAGAGAAAGAGAAGCTGTTAGTGAGAGTGAAAGAGAGAAAGAAAGAGAAGCTGTGAGTGAGAGAGAGAGAAAGAGAAGCTGTGAGTGAGAGAGAGAGAGAAAGAGAAGCGGTGAGTGACAGAGAGAAAGAGAAGCTGTGAGTGAGAGGGAGAGAGAGAAAGAGAAGTTGTGAGTGACACACAGAGAGAAGCTGTGAGTTAGAGAGAGAGAGAGAGAAGCTGTGAGTGACAGAGAGAGAAAGATAAGCTGTGAGTGAGAGAGAGAGAGAGGGAGAAAGATAAGCTGTGTGTGAGAGAGAGAGAAGCTGTGTGTGTGTGAGAGAGAAAGAGAAGCTGTGATTGAGAGTGAGAGAGAGAGAGAAGGAGAAGCTGTGAGTGAGAGAGAGAGAAAGATAAGCTTGAGTGAGAGAGAGAGAAGCTGTGAGTGATAGAGAGAAAGAAAAGCTGTGAGTGAGAGAGAGAGAGAAAGAGAAGATATGAGTGAGAGAGAGAGAGATTGAAAGAGAATCTGTGAGTGAGAGAGAGAGAGAAGCTGTGAGTGAGAGAGAGAAAGAGAAGCTGTGAGTGAGAGGGAGAGAGAGAAAGAGAAGCTGTGTGTGACACAGAGAGAGAGAAGCTGTGAGTTAGAGAGAGAGAAAGAGAAGCTGTGAGTGACAGAGAGAACGCTGAGAGTGAGAGAGAGAAAGTGAAGCTGTGAGTGAGAGAAAGAGAGAAAGAGAAGCTGTGTGTGAGAGAGAGATAGAAAGATAGTCTGAGAAAGAGAGAGTGAAAGAGAAGCTGTGAGTGAGAGAGAGAGGGAGAAAGAGAAGCTGTGAGAGAGAGAGAGAGAAAGAGAAGCTGTGAGTGAGAGTGAGAGAGAGAGAAAGAGAAAGAGAAGCTGTGAGTGAGAGAGAAAGATAAAGAGAAGCTGTGAGTGATAGAGAGAAAGAAAAGCTGTGAGTGAGAGAGAGAGAGAAAGAGAAGATATGAGTGAGAGAGAGAGATTGAAAGAGAATCTGTGAGTGAGAGAGAGAGAGAAGCTGTGAGTGAGAGAGAGAAAGAGAAGCTGTGAGTGAGAGGGAGACAGAGAAAGAGAAGCTGTGTGTGACACAGAGAGAGAGAAGCTGTGAGTTAGAGAGAGAGAGAAAGAGAAGCTGTGAGTGACAGAGAGAAAGCTGAGAGTGAGAGAGAGAAAGTGAAGCTGTGAGTGAGAGAAAGAGAGAAAGAGAAGCTGTGTGTGAGAGAGAGATAGAAAGATAGTCTGAGAAAGAGAGAGTGAAAGAGAAGCTGTGAGTGAGAGAGAGAGGGAGAAAGAGAAGCTGTGAGAGAGAGAGAGAGAAAGAGAAGCTGTGAGTGAGAGTGAGAGAGAGAGAGAGAGAAAGAGAAGCTGTGAGTGAGAGAGAAAGATAAAGAGAAGCTGTGAGTGTGAGAGAGAATGAGAAGCTGTGAGTGAGAGAGAGAAGCTGTGAGTGTGTGTGTGAGAGAAAGAGAAGCTGTGAGTGAGAGAGAGAGAAAGAAAGAGAAATTAGAGTGAGAAAGAGAGAGAGAAAGAGAAGCTGTGAGTCGGAGAGAGAGAAAGAGAGTCTGTGAATGAGAGAGAGAGAGAAGCTGTGAGTGAGAGAGATCCGCTGTGAGTGAGAGAGAGACAAAGAGAAGCTGTGAATGAGAGAGAGAGAGAGAAAGAGAGAAGCTGTGAGTGAAAGAGTGAGAGAGAGAAAGAGAAGCTGTTAGTGAGAGTGAAATAGAGAAAGAAAGAGAAGCTGTGAGTGAGAGAGAGAGAAAGAGAAGCTGTGAGTGAGAGAGAGAGAGAAAGAGAAGCGGTGAGTGACAGAGAGAAAGAGAAGCTGTGAGTGAGAGGGAGAGAGAGAGAGAGAAGTTGTGAGTGACACACAGAGAAAGAAGCTGTGAGTTAGAGAGAGAGAGAAAGAGAAGCTGTGAGTGACAGAGAGAGAAAGAGAAGCTGTGAGTGAGAGAGAGAGAGGGGGAGAAAGATAAGCTGTGTGTGTGAGAGAGAGAAGCTGTGTGTGTGTGAGAGAGAAAGAGAAGCTGTGATTGAGAGTGAGAGAGAGAGAGAAGGAGAAGCTGTGAGTGAGAGAGAGAGAAAGATAAGCTTGAGTGAGAGAGAGAGAAGCTGTGAGTGATAGAGGGAAAGAAAAGCTGTGAGTGAGAGAGAGAGAGAAAGAGAAGATATGAGTGAGAGAGAGAGAGATTGAAAGAGAATCTGTGAGTGAGAGAGAGAGAAGCTGTGAGTGAGAGAGAGAAAGAGAAGCTGTGAGTGAGAGGGAGAGAGAGAAAGAGAAGCTGTGTGTGACACAGAGAGAGAGAAGCTGTGAGTTAGAGAGAGAGAAAGAGAAGCTGTGAGTGACAGAGAGAAAGCTGAGAGTGAGAGAGAGAAAGTGAAGCTGTGAGTGAGAGAAAGAGAGAAAGAGAAGCTGTGTGTGAGAGAGAGATAGAAAGATAGTCTGAGAAAGAGAGAGTGAAAGAGAAGCTGTGAGTGAGAGAGAGAGGGAGAAAGAGAAGCTGTGAGAGAGAGAGAGAGAAAGAGAAGCTGTGAGTGAGAGTGAGAGAGAGAGAAAGAGAAAGAGAAGCTGTGAGTGAGAGAGAAAGATAAAGAGAAGCTGTGAGTGAGAGAGAGAATGAGAAGCTGTGAGTGAGAGAAGCTGTGTGTGTGTGTGTGAGAGAGAGAAGATGTGAGTGAGATAGAGAAAGAGAAGCTGTGAGTGAGAGAGAGAGAGGGAGAAAGATAAGCTGTGTGTGAGAGAGAAAGAGAAGCTGTGTGTGTGTGTGAGAGAGAAAGAGAAGCTGTGATTGAGAGTGAGAGAGAGAGAAAGAGAAGCTGTGAGTGAGAGAGAGAGAAAGAGAAGCTGTGAGTGTGAGAGAGAGAAGCTGTGTGAGAGAGAGAAAGAAAAGCTGTGAGTGAGAGAGAGAGAAAGAGAAGATATGAGTGAGAGAGAGAGAAAGAGAAGCTGTGAGTGAGAGAGAGAGAGAAGCTGTGAGTGAGAGAGAGAAAGAGAAGCTGTGAGTGAGAGGGAGAGAGAGAAAGAGAAGCTGTGTGTGACACAGAGAGAGAGAAGCTGTGAGTTAGAGAGAGAGAAAGAGAAGCTGTGAGTGACAGAGAGAAAGCTGAGAGTGAGAGAGAGAAAGTGAAGCTGTGAGTGAGAGAAAGAGAGAAAGAGAAGCTGTGTGTGTGAGAGAGATAGAAAGATAGTCTGAGAAAGAGAGAGTGAAAGAGAAGCTGTGAGTGAGAGAGAGAGGGAGAAAGAGAAGCTGTGAGAGAGAGAGAGAAAGAGAAGCTGTGAGTGAGAGTGAGAGAGAGAGAGAGAAAGAGAAGCTGTGAGTGAGAGAGAAAGATAAAGACAAGCTGTGAGTGAGAGAGAGAAAGAGAAGCTGTGTGTGTGAGAGAGATAGAAAGATAGTCTGAGAAAGAGAGAGTGAAAGAGAAGCTGTGAGTGAGAGAGAGAGGGAGAAAGAGAAGCTGTGAGAGAGAGAGAGAAAGAGAAGCTGTGAGTGAGAGTGAGAGAGAGAGAGAGAAAGAGAAGCTGTGAGTGAGAGAGAAAGATAAAGAGAAGCTGTGAGTGAGATAGAGAAAGAGAAGCTGTGAGTGAGAGAGAGAGGGAGAAAGATAAGCTGTGTGAGAGAGAGAAAGAGAAGCTGTGTGTGTGAGAGAGAGAAAGAGAAGCTGTGAGTGTGTGAGAGAGAAGCTGTGAGTGAGAGAGAGAAAGAAAAGCTGTGAGTGAGAGAGAGAGAAAGAGAAGATATGTGTGTGAGAGAGAGAAAGAGAAGCTGTGAGTGAGAGAGAGAAAGCGAAGCTGTGAGTGAGAGGGAGAGAGAGAAAGAGAAGCTGTGAGTGCCACACAGAGAGAGAAGCTGTGAGTTAGAGAGAGAGAAAGAGAAGCTGTGAGTGACAGAGAGAGAGAAAGAGAAGCTGAGAGTGAGAGAGAGAGAAAGTGAAGCTGTGAGTGAAAGAGAGAGAAAAAGAATATGTGTGTGTGTGAGAGAGAGAAAGATAGTCCGAGAAAGAGAGAGTGAAAGAGAAGCTGTGAGTGAGAGAGAGAGAGGGAGAAAGAGAAGCTGTGAGAGAGAGAGAGAGAAAGAGAAGCTGTGAGTGAGTGAGAGAGAGAAAGAGAAGCTGTGAGTGAGAGAGAGAGAAGCTGTGAGTGAGAGAGAGAAAGAGAAGCTGTGAGTGAGAGAGAGAGAGAGAAGATGTGAGTGAGAGAGTGAGAGATGAGAAGCTGTGAGTGAGAGAGAGAGAAAGTAAGAGAAGCTGTGGTTGAGAGTGTGAGAGAGAGATAAAGAGAAGCTGTGAGTGAGAGAGAGAGAAAGAGAAGCTGTGAGTGAGAGAGAAGCTGTGAGTGAGAGAGAAAGAAAAGCTGTGAGTGTGAGAGAGAGAGAAAGAGAACATGTGAGTGAGTGAGAGAGAGAGAGAAGCAGTGAGTGAGAGAGAAAGAGAGAGAAAGAGAAGCTGTCAGTGAGACAGAGAGAGACAAAGAGAAGCTGTGAGAGAGAGAGAGGGAGAAAGAGAGGCTGTGAGAGAGAGAGAGAAAGAGAAGCTGTGAGTGTGTGTGAGAGAGAAAGAGAAGCTGTGAGTGAGAGAGAGAGAAAGAAAGAGAAATTAGAGTGAGAAAGAGAGAGAGAAAGAGAAGCTGTGAGTCGGAGAGAGAGAAAGAGAGTGTGAATGAGAGAGAGAGAGAAGCTGTGAGAGAGAGAGAGAGATGCGCTGTGAGTGAGAGAGAGAGAAAGAGAAGCTGTGAATGAGAGAGAGAGAGAAAGAGAGAAGCTGTGAGTGAGAGAGTGAGAGAGAGAAAGAGAAGCTGTTAGTGAGAGTGAGAGAGAGAAAGAAAGAGAAGCTGTGAGTGAGAGAGAGAGAAAGAGAAGCTGTGAGTGAGAGAGAGAGAAAGAGAAGCTGTGAGTGACAGAGAGAAAGAGAAGCTGTGAGTGAGAGGGAGAGAGAGAAAGAGAAGCTGTGAGTGACACACAGAGAGAGAAGCTGTGAGTTAGAGAGAGAGAGAAAGAGAAGCTGTGAGTGACAGAGAGAGAAAGAGAAGCTGTGAGTGAGAGAGAGAGAGGGAGAAAGATAAGCTGTGTGTGTGAGAGAGAGAGAAGCTGTGTGTGTGAGAGAGAAAGAGAAGCTGTGATTGAGAGTGAGAGAGAGAGAGAAGGAGAAGCTGTGAGTGAGAGAGAGAGAAAGATAAGCTTGAGTGAGAGAGAGAGAAGCTGTGAGTGATAGAGGGAAAGAAAAGCTGTGAGTGAGTGAGAGAGAAAGAGAAAGAGAAGATATGAGTGAGAGAGAGAGAGAAGCAGTGAGTGAGAGAGAGAGAGAGATTGAAAGAGAATCTGTGAGTGAGAGCGAGAGAGAGAGAAGCTGTGAGTGAGAGAGAGAAAGAGAAGCTGTGAGTGAGAGGGAGAGAGAGTAAGAGAAGCTGTGTGTGACACAGAGAGAGAGAAGCTGTGAGTTAGAGAGAGAGAAAGAGAAGCTGTGAGTGACAGAGAGAAAGAAGCTGAGAGTGAGAGAGAGAAAGTAAAGCTGTGAGTGAGAGAAAGAGAGAAAGAGAAGCTGTGTGTGTGTGAGAGAGAGAAAGATAGTCTGAGAAAGAGAGAGTGAAAGAGAAGCTGTGAGTGAGAGAGGGAGGGAGAAAGAGAAGCTGTGAGAGAGAGAGAGAGAAAGAGAAGCTGTGAGTGGGAGAGAGAGAAAGAGAGTCTGTGAGTGAGAGAGAGAAAGAGAAGCTCTGAGTGTGTGAGAGAGAGAGCCGCTGTGAGTGATAGAGAGAGAAAGAGAAGTTGTGAATGAGAGAGAGAGAGAAAGAAAGAGAAGCTGTGATTGAGAGAGAGAGAAAGAGAAGCTATGAGTGTGAGAGAGAGAGGGAGAAAGATAAGCTGTGTGTGTGAGAGAGAAAGAGAAGCTGTGTGTGAGAGTGAGTGAGAGAGAGAAAGAGAAGCTGTGAGTGAGAGAGAGAGAGAGAGAGAAGCTGTGAGTGAGAGAGAGAGAAGCTGTGAGTGAGAGAGAGAAAGAAAAGCTGTGAGTGAGAGAGAGAGAAAGAGAAGATATGAGTGAGAGAGAGAGAGAAGCAGTGAGAGAGAGAGAAAGAGAAGCTGTGAGTGAGACAGAGAGAGAAAGAGAAGCTTTGAGAGAGAGAGAGGGAGAAAGAGAAGCTGTGAGAGAGAGAGAGAAAGAGAAGCTGTGAGTGTGTGTGAGAGAGAAAGAGAAGCTGTGAGTGAGAGAGAAAGAAAGAAAGAGAAATTAGAGTGAGAGAGAAAGAGAAGCTGTGAGTGGGAGAGTGAAAGAGAGTATGTGAGTGAGAGAGAGAGAAAGGGAAGTTGTGAGTGAGAGAGAGAAAGAGAAGCTGTGAATGACAGAGAGAGAAAGAGAAGCTGTGAGTGAGTGAGAGAGAAAAAGAAGCTGTGAGTGAGTGAGAGAGAGAAAGGGAAGTTGTGAGTGAGAGAGAGAGAGAAAGAGAAGCTGCGAGTGAGAGAGAGAGAGAAGCTGTGAGTGAGAGAGAGAGAGAAAGAGAAGCTGTGAGTGAGAAGGAGAGGGAAAGAGAAGCTGTGAGTGAGTGAGAGAGAGAGAAAGAGAAGCTGTGAGTGAGAGAGAGAGAAAGAGAAGCTGTGAGTGAGAGAGAGAGAAAGAGAAGCTGTGAGTGAGAAGGAGAGGGAACGAGAAGCTGTGAGTGAGAGAGAGAGAGAGAAAGAATCTGTGAGAGGGAAAGAGAGAAGCTGTGAGTGAGAGAGTGAGAGAGAGAAAGAGAAGCTGTTAGTCAGAGTGAGAGAGAGAGAGAAAGAGAAGCTGTGAGTGAGAGAGAATGAAAGAGAAGCTGTGAGTGAGAGAGAGAGAGAGAAAGAGAAGCTGTGAGTGAGAGAGAGAAAGAGAAGCTGTGAGTGAGAGAGAGAGAGAGAAGATGTGAGTGATAGAGAGAGAGAATGAGAAGCTGTGAGAGAGAGAGAAACTAAGAGAAGCTGTGAGTGAGATAGAGAGAGAGAAAGAGAAGCTGTGAGTGAGAGAGAGAGAGGGAGAAAGATAAGCTGTGAGGGAGAGAGAGAAAGAGAAGCTGTGTGTGAGAGTGAGAGAGAGAGAAAGAGAAGTTGTGAGTGAGAGAGAGAGAAAGAGAAGCTGTGAGTGAGAGAGAGAGAAGCTGTGAGTGAGAGAGAGAAAGAAAAGCTGTGAGTGAGAGAGAGAGAAAGAGAAGATATGAGTGAGAGAGTGAGAGAGAAGCAGTGAGAGAGAGAGAGAGAAAGAGAAGCTGTGAGTGAGACAGAGAGAGACAAAGAGAAGCTTTGAGAGAGAGAGAGAGGGAGAAAGAGATGCTGTGAGAGAGAGAGAGAAAGAGAAAGCTGTGAGTGTGTGTGAGAGAGAAAGCGAAGCTGTGAGTGAGAGAGAAAGAAGGAAAGAGAAATTAGAGTGAGAAAGAGAGAGAGAAAGAGAAGCTGTGAGTGGGAGAGAGTGAAAGAGAGTCTGTGAGTGAGAGAGAGAGAGAAAGGGAAGTTGTGAGTGAGAGAGAGAGAAAGAGAAGCTGTGAGTGAGAGAGAGAGAGAAAGAGAAGCTGTGAGTGGGAGAGAGTGAAAGAGAGTCTGTGAGTGAGAGAGAGAGAGAAAGGGAAGTTGTGAGTGAGAGAGAGAGAAAGAGAAGCTGTGAATGAGAGAGAGAGAAAGAAAGAGAAGCTGTGAGTGAGTGAGATAGAGAAAGGGAAGTTGTGAGTGAGAGAGAGAGAAAGAGAAGCTGTGAGTGAGAGTGAGAGAGAAAGAAAGAGAAGCTGTGAGTGAGTGAGAGAGAGAGAGAAGCTGTGAGTGAGAAGGAGAGGGAAAGAGAAGCTGTGAGTGAGTGAGAGAGAGAGAGAGAGAAGCTGTGAGTGAGAGAGTGAGAGAGAGAAAGAGAAGCTGTTAGTGAGAGTGAGAGAGAGAGAGAAAGAGAAGCTGTGAGTGAGAGAGAGAAAGAGAAGCTGTGAGTGAGAGGGAGAGAGATAAAGAGAAGCTGTGAGTGACAAAGAGAGAGAGAAGCTGTGAGTTACAGAGAGAGAGAAAGAGAAGCTGTGAGTGACAGAGAGAGAGAAAGGGAAGCTGAGAGTGAGAGAGAGAGAGAAAGTGAAGCTGTGAGTGAGAGAGAGAGAAAGAGAAGCTGTGTGTGTGTGAGAGAGAGAGAGAAGCTGTGAGCGTGAGAGAGAGAGAGAGAAAGAGAAGCTGTGAGTGAGAGAGAGAGAAAGAGAAGCTGTGTGTGTGAGAGAGAGAGAGAGAAGCTGTGAGTGAGAGTGAGAGAGAGAGAGAAAGAGAAGTTGTGTGTGAGAGTGAGAGAGAGAGATAAAGAGAAGCTGTGAGTGACAGAGAGAGAGATAGAGAAGCTGTGAGTGAGAGAGAGAGAAGCTGTGAGTGAGAGAGAGAAAGAAAAGCTGTGAGTGAGAGAGAGAGAAAGAGAAGATATGAGTGAGAGAGAGAGAGAGAAGCAGTGAGAGAGAGAGAGAGAGAGAGAGAGAAGCTGTGAGTGAGACAGAGAGAGAAAGAGAAGCTTTGAGAGAGAGAGAGGGAGAAAGAGAAGCTGTGAGAGAGAGAGAGAAAGAGAAGCTGTGAGTGTGTGTGAGAGAGAAAGAGAAGCTGTGAGTTTGAGAGAAAGAAAGAAAGAGAAATTAGAGTGAGAGAGAAAGAGAAGCTGTGAGTGAGAAGGAGAGGGAAAGAGAAGCTGTGAGTGAGTGAGAGAGAGAGAGAAAGAGAAGCTGTGAGTGAGAGAGAGAAAGAGAAGCTGTGAGTGAGAGAGAGAGAAAGAGAAGCTGTGAGTGAGAAGGAGAGGGAACGAGAAGCTGTGAGTGAGTGAGAGAGAGAGAGAAAGAAGCTGTGAGAGAGAAAGAGAGAAGCTGTGAGTGAGAGAGTGAGAGAGAGAAAGAGAAGCTGTTAGTGAGAGTGAGAGAGAGAGAGAAAGAGAAGCTGTGAGTGAGAGAGAATGAAAGAGAAGCTGTGAGTGAGAGAGAGAGAGAGAAAGAGAAGCTGTGAGTGAGAGAGAGAAAGAGAAGCTGTGAGTGAGAGAGAGAGAGAGAAGATGTGAGTGATAGAGAGAGAGATTGAGAAGCTGTGAGAGAGAGAGAAAGTAAGAGAAGCTGTGAGTTAGATAGAGAGAGAGAAAGAGAAGCTGTGAGTGAGAGAGAGGGAGAAAGATAAGCTGTGAGTGAGAGAGAGAAAGAGAAGCTGTGTGTGAGAGTGAGAGAGAGAGAAAGGGAAGCTGTGAGTGAGAGAGAGAGAAAGAGAAGCTGTGAGTGAGAGAGAGAGAAGCTGTGAGTGAGAGAGAGAAAGAAAAGCTGTGAGTGAGAGAGAGAGAGAAAGAGAAGATATGAGTGATAGAGAGAGAGAAGCAGTGAGAGAGAGAGAGAAAGAGAAGCTGTGAGTGAGACAGAGAGAGAGAAAGAGAAGCTGTGAGAGAGAGAGGGAGAAAGAGAAGCTGTGTGTGTGAGAGAGAAAGAGAAGCTGTGAGTGTGTGAGAGAGAGAAAGAGAAGCTGTGAGTGAGAGAGAGAGAAAGAGAGAGAAATTAGAGTGAGAAAGAGAGAGAGAAAGAGAAGCTGTGAGTGGGAGAGAGAGAAAGAGAGTCTGTGAGTGAGAGAGAGAGAGAGAAGCTGTGAGTGAAAGAGAGAGAGACCGCTGTTAGTGAGAGAGAGAGAAAGAGAAGCTGTGAATGAGAGAGAGAGAGAAAGAGAAGCTGTGAGTGAGAGAGAGAGAAATAGAAGCTGTGAGTGAGTGAGAGAGAGAAAGGGAAGTTGTGAGTGAGAGAGAGAGAGAAAGAGAAGCTGTGAGTGAGAGAGAGAGAGAAAGAGAAGCTGTGAGTGAGAAGGAGAGGGAAAGAGAAGCTGTGAGTGAGTGAGAGAGAGAGAGAAAGAGAAGCTGTGTGTGTGAGAGAGAGAAAGAGGAGCTGTGAGTGAGAGAGAGAGAGAAAGAGAAGCTGTTAGTGACAGAGAGAGAGAAAGAGAAGCTGTGTGTGTGAGAGAGAGAAAGATAGTCTGAGAAAGAGAGAGTGAAAGAGAAGCTGTGAGTGAGAGTGAGAGAGAGAGAGAGAGAAGCTGTGAGTGAGAGAGAGAGAGAATGAGAAGCTGTAAGTGAGAGAGAGAGAATGTAAGAGAAGCTGTGTGTGAGATAGAGAGAGAGAGAAAGAGAAGCTGTGAGTGAGAGAGAGAGAGGGAGAAAGATAAGCTGTGTGAGAGAGAGAGAAGCTGTGTGTGTGAGAGAGAGAGAAAGATAAGCTGTGATTGAGAGTGAGAGTGAGAGAGAAAGTGAAGCTGTGAGTGAGAGAGAAAGAAAGAGAAGCTGTGAGTGAGAGAGAGAGAAGCTGTGAGTGAGAGAGAGAAAGAAAAGCTGTGAGTGAGAGAGAGAGAGAAAGAGAAGATATGAGTGAGAGAGAGAGAGAAGCAGTGAGAGAGAGAGAGAAAGAGAAGCTGTGAGTGAGACAGAGAGAGAGAAAGAGAAGCTGTGAGAGAGAGAGGGAGAAAGAGAAGCTGCGTGTGTGAGAGAGAAAGAGAAGCTGTGAGTGTGTGTGAGAGAGAAAGAGAAGCTGTGAGTGAGAGAGAGAGAAAGAAAGAGAAATTAGAGTGAGAAAGAGAGAGAGAAAGAGAAGCTGTGAGTGGGAGAGAGAGAAAGAGAGTCTGTGAGTGAGAGAGAGAGAGAGAAGCTGTGAGTGAAAGAGAGAGAGAGCCGCTGTTAGTGAGAGAGAGAGAAAGAGAAGCTGTGAATGAGAGAGAGAGAGAGAAAGAGAAGCTGTGAGTGAGAGAGAGAGAAATAGAAGCTGTGAGTGAGTGAGAGAGAGAAAGGAAAGTTGTGAGTGAGAGAGAGAGAGAAAGAGAAGCTGTGAGTAAGAGAGAGAGAGAGAAAGAGAAGCTGTGAGTGAGAGAGAGAGAAAAAGAGAAGCTGTGAGTGAGAAGGAGAGTGAAAGAGAAGCTGTGAGTGAGTGAGAGAGAGAGAAAGAGAAGCTGTGTGTGTGTGAGAGAGAGAAAGAGAAGCTGTGAGTGAGAGAGAAAGAGAAAGAGAAGCTGTTAGTGACAGAGAGAGAGAAAGAGAAGCTGTGTGTGTGAGAGAGAGAAAGATAAGCTGTGATTGAGAGTGAGAGAGAGAGAGAGAAAGTGAAGCTGTGAGTGAGAGAGAGAGAAAGAGAAGCTGTGAGTGAGAGAGAGAGAAGCTGTGAGTGAGAGAGAGAAAGAAAAGCTGTGAGTGAGAGAGAGAGAGAAAGAGAAGATATGAGTGAGAGAGAGAGAGAAGCAGTGAGAGAGAGAGAAAGAGAAGCTGTGAGTGAGAAAGAGAGAGAGAAAGAGAAGCTGTGAGAGAGAGAGGGAGAAAGAGAAGCAGTGTGTGTGAGAGAGAAAGAGAAGCTGTGAGTGTGTGAGAGAGAGAAAGAGAAGCTGTGAGTGAGAGAGAGAGAAAGAGAGAGAAATTAGAGTGAGAAAGAGAGAGAGAAAGAGAAGCTGTGAGTGGGAGAGAGAGAAAGAGAGTCTGTGAGTGAGAGAGAGAGAGAGAAGCTGTGAGTGAAAGAGAGAGAGAGCTGCTGTTAGTGAGAGAGAGAGAAAGAGAAGCTGTGAATGAGAGAGAGAGAGAAAGAGAAGCTGTGAGTGAGAGAGAGAGAAATAGAAGCTGTGAGTGAGTGAGAGAGAGAAAGGGAAGTTGTGAGTGAGAGAGAGAGAGAAAGAGAAGCTGTGAGTGAGTGAGAGAGAGAAAGAGAAGCTGTGAGTGAGAAGGAGAGGGAAAGAGAAGCTGTGAGTGAGTGAGAGAGAGAGAAAGAGAAGCTGTGTGTGTGAGAGAGAGAAAGAGAAGCTGTGAGTGAGAGAGAGAGAGAAAGAGAAGCTGTTAGTGACAGAGAGAGAGAAAGAGAAGCTGTGTGTGTGAGAGAGAGAAAGATAGTCTGAGAAAGAGAGAGTGAAAGAGAAGTTGTGAGTGAGAGTGAGAGAGAGAGAGAGAGAAGCTGTGAGTGAGAGAGAGAGAGAATGAGAAGCTGTGAGTGAGAGAGAGAGAATGTAAGAGAAGCTGTGTGTGAGATAGAGAGAGAGAGAAAGAGAAGCTGTGAGTGAGAGAGAGAGAGGGAGAAAGATAAGCTGTGAGAGAGAGAGAAGCTGTGTGTGTGAGAGAGAGAAAGATAAGCTGAGTGAGAGAGAGAGAAGCTGTGAGTGAGAGAGAGAAAGAAAAGCTGTGAGTGAGAGAGAGAGAGAAAGAGAAGATATGAGTGAGAGAGAGAGAGAAGCAGTGAGAGAGAGAGAGAAAGAGAAGCTGTGAGTGAGACAGAGAGAGAGAAAGAGAAGCTGTGAGAGAGAGAGGGAGAAAGAGAAGCTGTGTGTGTGAGAGAGAAAGAGAAGCTGTGAGTGTGTGAGAGAGAGAAAGAGAAGCTGTGAGTGAGAGAGAGAGAAAGAAAGAGAAATTAGAGTGAGAAAGAGAGAGAGAAAGAGAAGCTGTGAGTGGGAGAGAGAGAAAGAGAGTCTGTGAGTGAGAGAGAGAGAGAAGCTGTGAGTGAAAGAGAGAGAGAGCTGCTGTTAGTGAGAGAGAGAGAAAGAGAAGCTGTGAATGAGAGAGAGAGAGAAAGAGAAGCTGTGAGTGAGAGAGAGAGAAATAGAAGCTGTGAGTGAGAGAGAGAGAGAAAGAGAAGCTGTGAATGAGAGAGAGAGAGAAAGAGAAGCTGTGAGTGAGAAGGAGAGGGAAAGAGAAGCTGTGAGTGAGTGAGAGAGAGAGAGAAAGAGAAGCTGTGTGTGTGTGAGAGAGAAAGAGAAGCTGTGAGTGAGAGAGAGAGAGAGAAGCTGTTAGTGACAGAGAGAGAGAAAGAAAGAGAAGCTGTGTGTGTGTGAGAGAGAAAGATAGTCTGAGAAAGAGAGAGTGAAAGAGAAGCTGTGAGTGAGAGTGAGAGAGAGAGAGAGAGAAAGTGAAGCTGTGAGTGAGAGAGAGAGAGAATGAGAAGCTGTGAGTGACAGAGAGAAAGAGAAACTGTGTGTGTGTGAGAGAGAGAGGTGAGTGATGGAGAGAGAGAATGAGAAGCTGTGAGTGATAGAGAGAGAAAGAAAGAGAAATTAGAGTGAGAAAGAGAGAGAGAGAGAGAAGCTGTGAGTGAGAGAGAGAAAGAAAAGCTGTGAGTGTGAGAGAGAGAGAAAGAGAAGTTGTGAGTGATACAGAGAGAGAGAAGCTGTGAGTGAGTGAGAGAGAAGATGTGCGTGAGACAGAGAAATAAAAGCTGTGAGTGAGAGAGAGAGAAGCTGTGAGTGAGAGAGAGAGAATGAGAAGCTGTGAGTGAGAGAGAGAGAAAGAGAAGCTGTGAGTGAGAGAGAGGGAGAGATTGAGAAGCTGTGAGTGAGAGAGAGAGAAGCTGTGAGTGAGAGAGAGTGAGAGAAAGTGAAGCTGTGAGTGAGAGAGAGAGAGAAAGACAAGCTGTGTGTGTGTGAGAGAGAGAAAGATAGTCTGAGAAAGAGAGAGTGAAAGAGA
The DNA here is from genome assembly GCA_035047305.1 of Bradypodion pumilum. NCBI lineage: Eukaryota > Metazoa > Chordata > Lepidosauria > Squamata > Chamaeleonidae > Bradypodion > Bradypodion pumilum. Next base: position 232,256,915 of record JAWDJD010000001.1, read on the forward strand.
AGCTGTGAGTGAGAGAGAGAGAGGGAGAAAGAGAAGCTGTGTGTGTGTGTGAGAGAGAAAGAGAATCTGTGATTGAGAGTGAGAGAGAGAGGGAGAAAGAGAAGCTGTGAGAGAGAGAGAGAGAAAGAGAAGCTGTGAGTGAGTGAGAGAGAGAAAGAGAAGCTGTGAGTGAGAGAGAGAGAAGCTGTGAGTGAGAGAGAGAAAGAGAAGCTGTGAGTGAGAGAGAGAGAGAGAAGATGTGAGTGAGAGAGTGAGAGATGAGAAGCTGTGAGTGAGAGAGAGAGAAAGTAAGAGAAGCTGTGGTTGAGAGTGTGAGAGAGAGATAAAGAGAAGCTGTGAGTGAGAGAGAGAGAAAGAGAAGCTGTGAGTGAGAGAGAAGCTGTGAGTGAGAGAGAAAGAAAAGCTGTGAGTGTGAGAGAGAGAGAAAGAGAACATGTGAGTGAGTGAGAGAGAGAGAGAAGCAGTGAGTGAGAGAGAAAGAGAGAGAAAGAGAAGGTGTCAGTGAGACAGAGAGAGACAAAGAGAAGCTGTGAGAGAGAGAGAGGGAGAAAGAGAAGCTGTGAGAGAGAGAGAGAAAGAGAAGCTGTGAGTGTGTGTGTGAGAGAAAGAGAAGCTGTGAGTGAGAGAGAGAGAAAGAAAGAGAAATTAGAGTGAGAAAGAGAGAGAGAAAGAGAAGCTGTGAGTCGGAGAGAGAGAAAGAGAGTGTGAATGAGAGAGAGAGAGAGAAGCTGTGAGAGAGAGAGAGAGATGCGCTGTGAGTGAGAGAGAGAGAAAGAGAAGCTGTGAATGAGAGAGAGAGAGAAAGAGAGAAGCTGTGAGTGAGAGAGTGAGAGAGAGAAAGAGAAGCTGTTAGTGAGAGTGAGAGAGAGAAAGAAAGAGAAGCTGTGAGTGAGAGAGAGAGAAAGAGAAGCTGTGAGTGAGAGAGAGAGAAAGAGAAGCTGTGAGTGACAGAGAGAAAGAGAAGCTGTGAGTGAGAGGGAGAGAGAGAAAGAGAAGCTGTGAGTGACACACAGAGAGAGAAGCTGTGAGTTAGAGAGAGAGAGAAAGAGAAGCTGTGAGTGACAGAGAGAGAAAGAGAAGCTGTGAGTGAGAGAGAGAGAGGGAGAAAGATAAGCTGTGTGTGTGAGAGAGAGAGAAGCTGTGTGTGTGAGAGAGAAAGAGAAGCTGTGATTGAGAGTGAGAGAGAGAGAGAAGGAGAAGCTGTGAGTGAGAGAGAGAGAAAGATAAGCTTGAGTGAGAGAGAGAGAAGCTGTGAGTGATAGAGGGAAAGAAAAGCTGTGAGTGAGTGAGAGAGAAAGAGAAAGAGAAGATATGAGTGAGAGAGAGAGAGAAGCAGTGAGTGAGAGAGAGAGAGAGATTGAAAGAGAATCTGTGAGTGAGAGCGAGAGAGAGAGAAGCTGTGAGTGAGAGAGAGAAAGAGAAGCTGTGAGTGAGAGGGAGAGAGAGTAAGAGAAGCTGTGTGTGACACAGAGAGAGAGAAGCTGTGAGTTAGAGAGAGAGAAAGAGAAGCTGTGAGTGACAGAGAGAAAGAAGCTGAGAGTGAGAGAGAGAAAGTAAAGCTGTGAGTGAGAGAAAGAGAGAAAGAGAAGCTGTGTGTGTGAGAGAGAGAGAAAGATAGTCTGAGAAAGAGAGAGTGAAAGAGAAGCTGTGAGTGAGAGAGGGAGGGAGAAAGAGAAGCTGTGAGAGAGAGAGAGAGAAAGAGAAGCTGTGAGTGGGAGAGAGAGAAAGAGAGTCTGTGAGTGAGAGAGAGAAAGAGAAGCTCTGAGTGTGTGAGAGAGAGAGCCGCTGTGAGTGATAGAGAGAGAAAGAGAAGTTGTGAATGAGAGAGAGAGAGAAAGAAAGAGAAGCTGTGATTGAGAGAGAGAGAAAGAGAAGCTATGAGTGTGAGAGAGAGAGGGAGAAAGATAAGCTGTGTGTGTGAGAGAGAAAGAGAAGCTGTGTGTGAGAGTGAGTGAGAGAGAGAAAGAGAAGCTGTGAGTGAGAGAGAGAGAGAGAGAGAAGCTGTGAGTGAGAGAGAGAGAAGCTGTGAGTGAGAGAGAGAAAGAAAAGCTGTGAGTGAGAGAGAGAGAAAGAGAAGATATGAGTGAGAGAGAGAGAGAAGCAGTGAGAGAGAGAGAAAGAGAAGCTGTGAGTGAGACAGAGAGAGAAAGAGAAGCTTTGAGAGAGAGAGAGGGAGAAAGAGAAGCTGTGAGAGAGAGAGAGAAAGAGAAGCTGTGAGTGTGTGTGAGAGAGAAAGAGAAGCTGTGAGTGAGAGAGAAAGAAAGAAAGAGAAATTAGAGTGAGAGAGAAAGAGAAGCTGTGAGTGGGAGAGTGAAAGAGAGTATGTGAGTGAGAGAGAGAGAAAGGGAAGTTGTGAGTGAGAGAGAGAAAGAGAAGCTGTGAATGACAGAGAGAGAAAGAGAAGCTGTGAGTGAGTGAGAGAGAAAAAGAAGCTGTGAGTGAGTGAGAGAGAGAAAGGGAAGTTGTGAGTGAGAGAGAGAGAGAAAGAGAAGCTGCGAGTGAGAGAGAGAGAGAAGCTGTGAGTGAGAGAGAGAGAGAAAGAGAAGCTGTGAGTGAGAAGGAGAGGGAAAGAGAAGCTGTGAGTGAGTGAGAGAGAGAGAAAGAGAAGCTGTGAGTGAGAGAGAGAGAAAGAGAAGCTGTGAGTGAGAGAGAGAGAAAGAGAAGCTGTGAGTGAGAAGGAGAGGGAACGAGAAGCTGTGAGTGAGAGAGAGAGAGAGAAAGAATCTGTGAGAGGGAAAGAGAGAAGCTGTGAGTGAGAGAGTGAGAGAGAGAAAGAGAAGCTGTTAGTCAGAGTGAGAGAGAGAGAGAAAGAGAAGCTGTGAGTGAGAGAGAATGAAAGAGAAGCTGTGAGTGAGAGAGAGAGAGAGAAAGAGAAGCTGTGAGTGAGAGAGAGAAAGAGAAGCTGTGAGTGAGAGAGAGAGAGAGAAGATGTGAGTGATAGAGAGAGAGAATGAGAAGCTGTGAGAGAGAGAGAAACTAAGAGAAGCTGTGAGTGAGATAGAGAGAGAGAAAGAGAAGCTGTGAGTGAGAGAGAGCGAGAGAGAAAGAGAAGTTGTGAGTGAGAGAGAGAGAAAGAGAAGCTGTGAGTGAGAGAGAGAGAAGCTGTGAGTGAGAGAGAGAAAGAAAAGCTGTGAGTGAGAGAGAGAGAAAGAGAAGATATGAGTGAGAGAGTGAGAGAGAAGCAGTGAGAGAGAGAGAGAGAAAGAGAAGCTGTGAGTGAGACAGAGAGAGACAAAGAGAAGCTTTGAGAGAGAGAGAGAGGGAGAAAGAGATGCTGTGAGAGAGAGAGAGAAAGAGAAAGCTGTGAGTGTGTGTGAGAGAGAAAGCGAAGCTGTGAGTGAGAGAGAAAGAAGGAAAGAGAAATTAGAGTGAGAAAGAGAGAGAGAAAGAGAAGCTGTGAGTGGGAGAGAGTGAAAGAGAGTCTGTGAGTGAGAGAGAGAGAGAAAGGGAAGTTGTGAGTGAGAGAGAGAAAGAGAAGCTGTGAGTGAGAGAGAGAGAGAAAGAGAAGCTGTGAGTGGGAGAGAGTGAAAGAGAGTCTGTGAGTGAGAGAGAGAGAGAAAGGGAAGTTGTGAGTGAGAGAGAGAGAAAGAGAAGCTGTGAATGAGAGAGAGAGAAAGAAAGAGAAGCTGTGAGTGAGTGAGATAGAGAAAGGGAAGTTGTGAGTGAGAGAGAGAGAAAGAGAAGCTGTGAGTGAGAGTGAGAGAGAAAGAAAGAGAAGCTGTGAGTGAGTGAGAGAGAGAGAGAAGCTGTGAGTGAGAAGGAGAGGGAAAGAGAAGCTGTGAGTGAGTGAGAGAGAGAGAGAGAGAAGCTGTGAGTGAGAGAGTGAGAGAGAGAAAGAGAAGCTGTTAGTGAGAGTGAGAGAGAGAGAGAAAGAGAAGCTGTGAGTGAGAGAGAGAAAGAGAAGCTGTGAGTGAGAGGGAGAGAGATAAAGAGAAGCTGTGAGTGACAAAGAGAGAGAGAAGCTGTGAGTTACAGAGAGAGAGAAAGAGAAGCTGTGAGTGACAGAGAGAGAGAAAGGGAAGCTGAGAGTGAGAGAGAGAGAGAAAGTGAAGCTGTGAGTGAGAGAGAGAGAAAGAGAAGCTGTGTGTGTGTGAGAGAGAGAGAGAAGCTGTGAGCGTGAGAGAGAGAGAGAGAAAGAGAAGCTGTGAGTGAGAGAGAGAGAAAGAGAAGCTGTGTGTGTGAGAGAGAGAGAGAGAAGCTGTGAGTGAGAGTGAGAGAGAGAGAGAAAGAGAAGTTGTGTGTGAGAGTGAGAGAGAGAGATAAAGAGAAGCTGTGAGTGACAGAGAGAGAGATAGAGAAGCTGTGAGTGAGAGAGAGAGAAGCTGTGAGTGAGAGAGAGAAAGAAAAGCTGTGAGTGAGAGAGAGAGAAAGAGAAGATATGAGTGAGAGAGAGAGAGAGAAGCAGTGAGAGAGAGAGAGAGAGAGAGAGAAGCTGTGAGTGAGACAGAGAGAGAAAGAGAAGCTTTGAGAGAGAGAGAGGGAGAAAGAGAAGCTGTGAGAGAGAGAGAGAAAGAGAAGCTGTGAGTGTGTGTGAGAGAGAAAGAGAAGCTGTGAGTTTGAGAGAAAGAAAGAAAGAGAAATTAGAGTGAGAGAGAAAGAGAAGCTGTGAGTGAGAAGGAGAGGGAAAGAGAAGCTGTGAGTGAGTGAGAGAGAGAGAGAAAGAGAAGCTGTGAGTGAGAGAGAGAAAGAGAAGCTGTGAGTGAGAGAGAGAGAAAGAGAAGCTGTGAGTGAGAAGGAGAGGGAACGAGAAGCTGTGAGTGAGTGAGAGAGAGAGAGAAAGAAGCTGTGAGAGAGAAAGAGAGAAGCTGTGAGTGAGAGAGTGAGAGAGAGAAAGAGAAGCTGTTAGTGAGAGTGAGAGAGAGAGAGAAAGAGAAGCTGTGAGTGAGAGAGAATGAAAGAGAAGCTGTGAGTGAGAGAGAGAGAGAGAAAGAGAAGCTGTGAGTGAGAGAGAGAAAGAGAAGCTGTGAGTGAGAGAGAGAGAGAGAAGATGTGAGTGATAGAGAGAGAGATTGAGAAGCTGTGAGAGAGAGAGAAAGTAAGAGAAGCTGTGAGTTAGATAGAGAGAGAGAAAGAGAAGCTGTGAGTGAGAGAGAGGGAGAAAGATAAGCTGTGAGGGAGAGAGAGAAAGAGAAGCTGTGTGTGAGAGTGAGAGAGAGAGAAAGGGAAGCTGTGAGTGAGAGAGAGAGAAAGAGAAGCTGTGAGTGAGAGAGAGAGAAGCTGTGAGTGAGAGAGAGAAAGAAAAGCTGTGAGTGAGAGAGAGAGAGAAAGAGAAGATATGAGTGATAGAGAGAGAGAAGCAGTGAGAGAGAGAGAGAAAGAGAAGCTGTGAGTGAGACAGAGAGAGAGAAAGAGAAGCTGTGAGAGAGAGAGGGAGAAAGAGAAGCTGTGTGTGTGAGAGAGAAAGAGAAGCTGTGAGTGTGTGAGAGAGAGAAAGAGAAGCTGTGAGTGAGAGAGAGAGAAAGAGAGAGAAATTAGAGTGAGAAAGAGAGAGAGAAAGAGAAGCTGTGAGTGGGAGAGAGAGAAAGAGAGTCTGTGAGTGAGAGAGAGAGAGAGAAGCTGTGAGTGAAAGAGAGAGAGACCGCTGTTAGTGAGAGAGAGAGAAAGAGAAGCTGTGAATGAGAGAGAGAGAGAAAGAGAAGCTGTGAGTGAGAGAGAGAGAAATAGAAGCTGTGAGTGAGTGAGAGAGAGAAAGGGAAGTTGTGAGTGAGAGAGAGAGAGAAAGAGAAGCTGTGAGTGAGAGAGAGAGAGAAAGAGAAGCTGTGAGTGAGAAGGAGAGGGAAAGAGAAGCTGTGAGTGAGTGAGAGAGAGAGAGAAAGAGAAGCTGTGTGTGTGAGAGAGAGAAAGAGGAGCTGTGAGTGAGAGAGAGAGAGAAAGAGAAGCTGTTAGTGACAGAGAGAGAGAAAGAGAAGCTGTGTGTGTGAGAGAGAGAAAGATAGTCTGAGAAAGAGAGAGTGAAAGAGAAGCTGTGAGTGAGAGTGAGAGAGAGAGAGAGAGAAGCTGTGAGTGAGAGAGAGAGAGAATGAGAAGCTGTGAGTGAGAGAGAGAGAATGTAAGAGAAGCTGTGTGTGAGATAGAGAGAGAGAGAAAGAGAAGCTGTGAGTGAGAGAGAGAGAGGGAGAAAGATAAGCTGTGTGAGAGAGAGAGAAGCTGTGTGTGTGAGAGAGAGAGAAAGATAAGCTGTGATTGAGAGTGAGAGTGAGAGAGAAAGTGAAGCTGTGAGTGAGAGAGAAAGAAAGAGAAGCTGTGAGTGAGAGAGAGAGAAGCTGTGAGTGAGAGAGAGAAAGAAAAGCTGTGAGTGAGAGAGAGAGAGAAAGAGAAGATATGAGTGAGAGAGAGAGAGAAGCAGTGAGAGAGAGAGAGAAAGAGAAGCTGTGAGTGAGACAGAGAGAGAGAAAGAGAAGCTGTGAGAGAGAGAGGGAGAAAGAGAAGCTGCGTGTGTGAGAGAGAAAGAGAAGCTGTGAGTGTGTGTGAGAGAGAAAGAGAAGCTGTGAGTGAGAGAGAGAGAAAGAAAGAGAAATTAGAGTGAGAAAGAGAGAGAGAAAGAGAAGCTGTGAGTGGGAGAGAGAGAAAGAGAGTCTGTGAGTGAGAGAGAGAGAGAGAAGCTGTGAGTGAAAGAGAGAGAGAGCCGCTGTTAGTGAGAGAGAGAGAAAGAGAAGCTGTGAATGAGAGAGAGAGAGAGAAAGAGAAGCTGTGAGTGAGAGAGAGAGAAATAGAAGCTGTGAGTGAGTGAGAGAGAGAAAGGGAAGTTGTGAGTGAGAGAGAGAGAGAAAGAGAAGCTGTGAGTAAGAGAGAGAGAGAGAAAGAGAAGCTGTGAGTGAGAGAGAGAGAAAAAGAGAAGCTGTGAGTGAGAAGGAGAGTGAAAGAGAAGCTGTGAGTGAGTGAGAGAGAGAGAAAGAGAAGCTGTGTGTGTGTGAGAGAGAGAAAGAGAAGCTGTGAGTGAGAGAGAAAGAGAAAGAGAAGCTGTTAGTGACAGAGAGAGAGAAAGAGAAGCTGTGTGTGTGTGAGAGAGAAAGATAAGCTGTGATTGAGAGTGAGAGAGAGAGAGAGAAAGTGAAGCTGTGAGTGAGAGAGAGAGAAAGAGAAGCTGTGAGTGAGAGAGAGAGAAGCTGTGAGTGAGAGAGAGAAAGAAAAGCTGTGAGTGAGAGAGAGAGAGAAAGAGAAGATATGAGTGAGAGAGAGAGAGAAGCAGTGAGAGAGAGAGAAAGAGAAGCTGTGAGTGAGAAAGAGAGAGAGAAAGAGAAGCTGTGAGAGAGAGAGGGAGAAAGAGAAGCAGTGTGTGTGAGAGAGAAAGAGAAGCTGTGAGTGTGTGAGAGAGAGAAAGAGAAGCTGTGAGTGAGAGAGAGAGAAAGAGAGAGAAATTAGAGTGAGAAAGAGAGAGAGAAAGAGAAGCTGTGAGTGGGAGAGAGAGAAAGAGAGTCTGTGAGTGAGAGAGAGAGAAGCTGTGAGTGAAAGAGAGAGAGAGCTGCTGTTAGTGAGAGAGAGAGAAAGAGAAGCTGTGAATGAGAGAGAGAGAGAAAGAGAAGCTGTGAGTGAGAGAGAGAGAAATAGAAGCTGTGAGTGAGTGAGAGAGAGAAAGGGAAGTTGTGAGTGAGAGAGAGAGAGAAAGAGAAGCTGTGAGTGAGTGAGAGAGAGAAAGAGAAGCTGTGAGTGAGAAGGAGAGGGAAAGAGAAGCTGTGAGTGAGTGAGAGAGAGAGAAAGAGAAGCTGTGTGTGAGAGAGAGAGAAAGAGAAGCTGTGAGTGAGAGAGAGAGAGAAAGAGAAGCTGTTAGTGACAGAGAGAGAGAAAGAGAAGCTGTGTGTGTGAGAGAGAGAAAGATAGTCTGAGAAAGAGAGAGTGAAAGAGAAGTTGTGAGTGAGAGTGAGAGAGAGAGAGAGAGAAGCTGTGAGTGAGAGAGAGAGAGAATGAGAAGCTGTGAGTGAGAGAGAGAGAATGTAAGAGAAGCTGTGTGTGAGATAGAGAGAGAGAGAAAGAGAAGCTGTGAGTGAGAGAGAGAGAGGGAGAAAGATAAGCTGTGAGAGAGAGAGAAGCTGTGTGTGTGAGAGAGAGAAAGATAAGCTGAGTGAGAGAGAGAGAAGCTGTGAGTGAGAGAGAGAAAGAAAAGCTGTGAGTGAGAGAGAGAGAGAAAGAGAAGATATGAGTGAGAGAGAGAGAGAAGCAGTGAGAGAGAGAGAGAAAGAGAAGCTGTGAGTGAGACAGAGAGAGAGAAAGAGAAGCTGTGAGAGAGAGAGGGAGAAAGAGAAGCTGTGTGTGTGAGAGAGAAAGAGAAGCTGTGAGTGTGTGAGAGAGAGAAAGAGAAGCTGTGAGTGAGAGAGAGAGAAAGAAAGAGAAATTAGAGTGAGAAAGAGAGAGAGAAAGAGAAGCTGTGAGTGGGAGAGAGAGAAAGAGAGTCTGTGAGTGAGAGAGAGAGAGAAGCTGTGAGTGAAAGAGAGAGAGAGCTGCTGTTAGTGAGAGAGAGAGAAAGAGAAGCTGTGAATGAGAGAGAGAGAGAAAGAGAAGCTGTGAGTGAGAGAGAGAGAAATAGAAGCTGTGAGTGAGAGAGAGAGAGAAAGAGAAGCTGTGAATGAGAGAGAGAGAGAAAGAGAAGCTGTGAGTGAGAAGGAGAGGGAAAGAGAAGCTGTGAGTGAGTGAGAGAGAGAGAGAAAGAGAAGCTGTGTGTGTGTGAGAGAGAAAGAGAAGCTGTGAGTGAGAGAGAGAGAGAGAAGCTGTTAGTGACAGAGAGAGAGAAAGAAAGAGAAGCTGTGTGTGTGTGAGAGAGAAAGATAGTCTGAGAAAGAGAGAGTGAAAGAGAAGCTGTGAGTGAGAGTGAGAGAGAGAGAGAGAGAAAGTGAAGCTGTGAGTGAGAGAGAGAGAGAATGAGAAGCTGTGAGTGACAGAGAGAAAGAGAAACTGTGTGTGTGTGAGAGAGAGAGGTGAGTGATGGAGAGAGAGAATGAGAAGCTGTGAGTGATAGAGAGAGAAAGAAAGAGAAATTAGAGTGAGAAAGAGAGAGAGAGAGAGAAGCTGTGAGTGAGAGAGAGAAAGAAAAGCTGTGAGTGTGAGAGAGAGAGAAAGAGAAGTTGTGAGTGATACAGAGAGAGAGAAGCTGTGAGTGAGTGAGAGAGAAGATGTGCGTGAGACAGAGAAATAAAAGCTGTGAGTGAGAGAGAGAGAAGCTGTGAGTGAGAGAGAGAGAATGAGAAGCTGTGAGTGAGAGAGAGAGAAAGAGAAGCTGTGAGTGAGAGAGAGGGAGAGATTGAGAAGCTGTGAGTGAGAGAGAGAGAAGCTGTGAGTGAGAGAGAGTGAGAGAAAGTGAAGCTGTGAGTGAGAGAGAGAGAGAAAGACAAGCTGTGTGTGTGTGAGAGAGAGAAAGATAGTCTGAGAAAGAGAGAGTGAAAGAGAAGCTGTGAGTGAGAGAGAGAGAGGGAGAAAGAGAAGCTGTGTGTGTGTGTGAGAGAGAAAGAGAATCTGTGATTGAGAGTGAGAGAGAGAGGGAGAAAGAGAAGCTGTGAGAGAGAGAGAGAGAAAGAGAAGCTGTGAGTGAGTGAGAGAGAGAAAGAGAAGCTGTGGGTGAGAGAGAGAGAAGCTGTGAGTGAGAGAGAGAAAGAGAAGCTGTGAGTGAGAGAGAGAGAGAGAAGATGTGAGTGAGAGAGTGAGAGATGAGAAGCTGTGAGTGAGAGAGAGAGAAAGTAAGAGAAGCTGTGGTTGAGAGTGTGAGAGAGAGATAAAGAGAAGCTGTGAGTGAGAGAGAGAGAAAGAGAAGCTGTGAGTGAGAGAGAAGCTGTGAGTGAGAGAGAAAGAAAAGCTGTGAGTGTGAGAGAGAGAGAAAGAGAACATGTGAGTGAGTGAGAGAGAGAGAGAAGCAGTGAGTGAGAGAGAAAGAGAGAGAAAGAGAAGGTGTCAGTGAGACAGAGAGAGACAAAGAGAAGCTGTGAGAGAGAGAGAGGGAGAAAGAGAAGCTGTGAGAGAGAGAGAGAAAGAGAAGCTGTGAGTGTGTGTGTGAGAGAAAGAGAAGCTGTGAGTGAGAGAGAGAGAAAGAAAGAGAAATTAGAGTGAGAAAGAGAGAGAGAAAGAGAAGCTGTGAGTCGGAGAGAGAGAAAGAGAGTGTGAATGAGAGAGAGAGAGAGAAGCTGTGAGTGAGAGAGAGAGATGCGCTGTGAGTGAGAGAGAGAGAAAGAGAAGCTGTGAATGAGAGAGAGAGATAAAGAGAGAAGCTGTGAGTGAGAGAGTGAGAGAGAGAAAGAGAAGCTGTTAGTGAGAGTGAGAGAGAGAAAGAAAGAGAAGCTGTGAGTGAGAGAGAGAGAAAGAGAAGCTGTGAGTGAGAGAGAGAGAGAAAGAGAAGCTGTGAGTGACAGAGAGAAAGAGAAGCTGTGAGTGAGAGGGAGAGAGAGAAAGAGAAGCTGTGAGTGACACACAGAGAGAGAAGCTGTGAGTTAGAGAGAGAGAGAAAGAGAAGCTGTGAGTGACAGAGAGAGAAAGAGAAGCTGTGAGTGAGAGAGAGAGAGGGAGAAAGATAAGCTGTGTGTGAGAGAGAGAGAGAGAGAAGCTGTGTGTGTGAGAGAGAGAAAGAGAAGCTGTGATTGAGAGTGAGAGAGAGAGAAGGAGAAGCTGTGAGTGAGAGAGAGAGAAAGATAAGCTTGAGTGAGAGAGAGAGAAGCTGTGAGTGATAGAGAGAAAGAAAAGCTGTGAGTGAGTGAGAGAGAGAGAGAAAGAGAAGATATGATTGAGAGAGAGAGAGAAGCAGTGAGTGAGAGAGAGAGAGATTGAAAGAGAATCTGTGAGTGAGAGAGAGAGAGAGAAGCTATGAGTGAGAGAGAGAAAGAGAAGCTGTGAGTGAGAGGGAGAGAGAGAAAGAGAAGCTGTGTGTGACACAGAGAGAGAGAAGCTGTGAGTTAGAGAGAGAGAAAGAGAAGCTGTGAGTGACAGAGAGAAAGAAGCTGAGAGTGAGAGAGAGAAAGTGAAGCTGTGAGTGAGAGAAAGAGAGAAAGAGAAGCTGTGTGTGAGAGAGAGATAGAAAGATAGTCTGAGAAAGAGAGAGTGAAAGAGAAGCTGTGAGTGAGAGAGGGAGGGAGAAAGAGAAGCTGTGTGAGAGAGAGAGAAAGAGAAGCTGTGAGTGGGAGAGAGAGAAAGAGAGTCTGTGAGTGAGAGAGAGAAAGAGAAGCTCTGAGTGTGTGTGAGAGAGAGCCGCTGTGAGTGAGAGAGAGAGAAAGAGAAGTTGTGAATGAGAGAGAGAGAGAAAGAAAGAGAAGCTGTGATTGAGAGAGAGAGAAAGAGAAGCTGTGAGTGTGAGAGAGAGAGAGGGAGAAAGATAAGCTGTGTGTGTGAGAGAGAAAGAGAAGCTGTGTGTGAGAGTGAGTGAGAGAGAGAAAGAGAAGCTGTGAGTGTGAGAGCGAGAGAGAGAGAAGCTGTGAGTGAGAGAGAGAGAAGCTGTGAGTGAGAGAGAGAAAGAAAAGCTGTGAGTGAGAGAGAGAGAAAGAGAAGATATGAGTGAGAGAGAGAGAGAAGCAGTGAGAGAGAGAGAAAGAGAAGCTGTGAGTGAGACAGAGAGAGAAAGAGAAGCTTTGAGAGAGAGAGAGGGAGAAAGAGAAGCTGTGAGAGAGAGAGAGAAAGAGAAGCTGTGAGTGTGTGTGAGAGAGAAAGAGAAGCTGTGAGTGAGAGAGAAAGAAAGAAAGAGAAATTAGAGTGAGAGAGAAAGAGAAGCTGTGAGTGGGAGAGTGAAAGAGAGTATGTGAGTGAGAGAGAGAGAAAGGGAAGTTGTGAGTGAGAGAGAGAAAGAGAAGCTGTGAATGACAGAGAGAGAAAGAGAAGCTGTGAGTGAGAGAGAGAGAAAAAGAAGCTGTGAGTGAGTGAGAGAGAGAAAGGGAAGTTGTGAGTGAGAGAGAGAGAGAAAGAGAAGCTGCGAGTGAGAGAGAGAGAGAAGCTGTGAGTGAGAGAGAGAGAAAGAGAAGCTGTGAGTGAGAAGGAGAGGGAAAGAGAAGCTGTGAGTGAGTGAGAGAGAGAGAGAAAGAGAAGCTGTGAGTGAGAGAGAGAGAAAGAGAAGCTGTGAGTGAGAGAGAGAGAAAGAGAAGCTGTGAGTGAGAAGGAGAGGGAACGAGAAGCTGTGAGTGAGAGAGAGAGAGAGAGAGAGAAAGAATCTGTGAGAGAGAAAGAGAGAAGCTGTGAGTGAGAGAGTGAGAGAGAGAAAGAGAAGCTGTTAGTCAGAGTGAGAGAGAGAGAGAAAGAGAAGCTGTGAGTGAGAGAGAATGAAAGAGAAGCTGTGAGTGAGAGAGAGAGAGAGAAAGAGAAGCTGTGAGTGAGAGAGAGAAAGAGAAGCTGTGAGTGAGAGAGAGAGAGAGAAGATGTGAGTGATAGAGAGAGAGAATGAGAAGCTGTGAGAGAGAGAGAAAGTAAGAGAAGCTGTGAGTGAGATAGAGAGAGAGAAAGAGAAGCTGTGAGTGAGAGAGAGAGAGGGAAAGAGAAGCTGTGAGGGAGAGAGAGAAAGAGAAGCTGTGTGTGAGAGTGAGAGAGAGAGAAAGAGGAGCTGTGAGTGAGAGAGAGAGAAAGAGAAGCTGTGAGTGAGAGAGAGAGAAGCTGTGAGTGAGAGAGAGAAAGAAAAGCTGTGAGTGAGAGAGAGAGAAAGAGAAGATATGAGTGAGAGAGTGAGAGAGAAGCAGTGAGAGAGAGAGAGAGAAAGAGAAGCTGTGAGTGAGACAGAGAGAGACAAAGAGAAGCTTTGAGAGAGAGAGAGAGGGAGAAAGAGAAGCTGTGAGAGAGAGAGAGAGAAAGAGAAAGCTGTGAGTGTGTGTGAGAGAGAAAGCGAAGCTGTGAGTGAGAGAGAAAGAAAGAAAGAGAAATTAGAGTGAGAAAGAGAGAGAGAAAGAGAAGCTGTGAGTGGGAGAGAGTGAAAGAGAGTCTGTGAGTGAGAGAGAGAGAGAAAGGGAAGTTGTGAGTGAGAGAGAGAGAAAGAGAAGCTGTGAGTGAGAGAGAGAGAGAAAGAGAAGCTGTGAGTGGGAGAGAGTGAAAGAGAGTCTGTGAGTGAGAGAGAGAGAGAAAGGGAAGTTGTGAGTGAGAGAGAGAGAAAGAGAAGCTGTGAATGAGAGAGAGAGAGAAAGAGAAGCTGTGAGTGAGAGAGAGAGAAAGAGAAGCTGTGAGTGAGAGAGAGAGAGAAAGAGAAGCTGTGAGTGAGAAGGAGAGGGAAAGAGAAGCTGTGAGTGAGTGAGAGAGAGAGAGAAAGAGAAGCTGTTAGTGAGAGAGAGAAAGAGAAGCTGTGAGTGAGTGAGAGAGAGAGAGAGAAGCTGTGATTGAGAAGGAGAGGGAAAGAGAAGCTGTGAGTGAGTGAGAGAGAGAGAGAAGCTGTGAGTGAGAGAGTGAGAGAGAGAAAGAGAAGCTGTTAGTGACAGTGAGAGAGAGAGAGAAAGAGAAGCTGTGAGTGAGAGAGAGAAAGAGAAGCTGTGAGTGAGAGGGAGAGAGATAAAGAGAAGCTGTGAGTGACAAAGAGAGAGAGAAGCTGTGAGTTACAGAGAGAGAGAAAGAGAAGCTGTGAGTGACAGAGAGAGAGAAAGGGAAGCTGAGAGTGAGAGAGAGAGAAAGTGAAGCTGTGAGTGAGAGAGAGAGAAAGAGAAGCTGTGTGTGTGTGTGTGAGAGAGAGAAGCTGTGAGCGTGAGAGAGAGAGAGAGAAAGAGAAGCTGTGAGGGAGAGAGAGAGAGAAAGAGAAGCTGTGTGTGTGTGAGAGAGAGAGAGAAGCTGTGAGTGAGAGTGAGAGAGAGAGAAAGAGAAGTTGTGTGTGAGAGTGAGAGAGAGAGATAAAGAGAAGCTGGGAGTGACAGAGAGAGAGATAGAGAAGCTGTGAGTGAGAGAGAGAGAAGCTGTGAGTGAGAGAGAGAAAGAAAAGCTGTGAGTGAGAGAGAGAGAAAGAGAAGATATGAGTGAGAGAGAGAGAGAGAAGCAGTGAGAGAGAGAGAGAGAGAAGCTGTGAGTGAGACAGAAAGAGAAAGAGAAGCTTTGAGAGAGAGAGAGGGAGAAAGAGAAGCTGTGAGAGAGAGAGAGAAAGAGAAGCTGTGAGTGTGTGTGAGAGAGAAAGAGAAGCTGTGAGTTTGAGAGAAAGAAAGAAAGAGAAATTAGAGTGAGAGAGAAAGAGAAGCTGGGAGTGGGAGAGAGTGAAAGAGAGTGTGAGTGAGAGAGAGAGAAAGGGAAGTTGTGAGTGAGAGAGAGAAAGAGAAGCTGTGAATGAGAGAGAGAGAAAGAGAAGCTGTGAGTGAGAGAGAGAGAAAAAGAAGCTGTGAGTGAGTGAGAGAGAGAAAGGGAAGTTGTGAGTGAGAGAGAGAGAGAAAGAGAAGCTGCGAGTGAGTGAGAGAGAGAGAAGCTGTGAGTGAGAGAGAGAGAGAAAGAGAAGCTGTGAGTGAGAAGGAGAGGGAAAGAGAAGCTGTGAGTGAGTGAGAGAGAGAGAGAAAGAGAAGCTGTGAGTGAGAGAGAGAAAGAGAAGCTGTGAGTGAGAGAGAGAGAAAGAGAAGCTGTGAGTGAGAAGAAGAGGGAACAAGAAGCTGTGAGTGAGTGAGATAGAGAGAGAAAGAAGCTGTGAGAGAGAAAGAGAGAAGCTGTGAGTGAGAGAGTGAGAGAGAGAAAGAGAAGCTGTTAGTGAGAGTGAGAGAGAGAGAGAAAGAGAAGCTGTGAGTGAGAGAGAATGAAAGAGAAGCTGTGAGTGAGAGAGAGAGAAAGAGAAGCTGTGAGTGAGAGAGAGAAAGAGAAGCTGTGAGTGAGAGAGAGAGAGAGAAGATGTGAGTGATAGAGAGAGAGAATGAGAAGCTGTGAGAGTGAGAGAAAGTAAGAGAAGCTGTGAGTGAGATAGAGAGAGAGAAAGAGAAGCTGTGAGTGAGAGAGAGAGAGGGAGAAAGATAAGCTGTGAGGGAGAGAGAGAAAGAGAAGCTGTGTGTGAGAGTGAGAGAGAGAGAAAGGGAAGCTGTGAGTGAGAGAGAGAGAAAGAGAAGCTGTGAGTGAGAGAGACAGAAGCTGTGAGTGAGAGAGAGAAAGAAAAGCTGTGAGAGAGAGAGAGAAAGAGAAGATATGAGTGTGAGAGAGAGAGAAGCAGTGAGAGAGAGAGAAAGAGAAGCTGTGAGTGAGACAGAGAGAGAGAAAGAGAAGCTGTGAGAGAGAGAGGGAGAAAGGGAAGCTGTGTGTGTGAGAGAGAAAGAGAAGCTGTGAGTGTGTGAGAGAGAGAAAGAGAAGCTGTGAGTGAGAGAGAGAGAAAGAGAGAGAAATTAGAGTGAGAAAGAGAGAGAGAAAGAGAAGCTGTGAGTGGGAGAGAGAGAAAGAGAGTCTGTGAGTGAGAGAGAGAGAGAGAAGCTGTGAGTGAAAGAGAGAGAGAGCCGCTGTTAGTGAGAGAGAGAGAAAGAGAAGCTGTGAATGAGAGAGAGAGAGAAAGAGAAGCTGTGAGTGAGAGAGAGAGAAATAGAAGCTGTGAGTGAGTGAGAGAGAGAAAGGGAAGTTGTGAGTGAGAGAGAGAGAAAGAGAAGCTGTGAGTGAGAGAGAGAGAGAAAGAGAAGCTGTGAGTGAGAGAGAGAGAGAAAGAGAAGCTGTGAGTGAGAAGGAGAGGGAAAGAGAAGCTGTGAGTGAGTGAGAGAGAGAGAGAAAGAGAAGCTGTGTGTGTGTGAGAGAGAAAGAGAAGATGTGAGTGAGAGAGAGAGAGAAAGAGAAGCTGTTAGTGACAGAGAGAGAGAAAGAGAAGCTGTGTGTGTGTGAGAGAGAAAGATAGTCTGAGAAAGAGAGAGTGAAAGAGAAGCTGTGAGTGAGAGTGAGAGAGAGAGAGAGAGAAGCTGTGAGTGAGAGAGAGAGAGAATGAGAAGCTGTGAGTGAGAGAGAGAGAATGTAAGAGAAGCTGTGTGTGAGATAGAGAGAGAGAGAAAGAGAAGCTGTGAGTGAGAGAGAGAGAGGGAGAAAGATAAGCTGTGAGAGAGAGAGAAGCTGTGTGTGTGAGAGAGAGAGAAAGATAAGCTGTGATTGAGAGTGAGAGAGAGAGAGAAAGTGAAGCTGTGAGTGAGAGAGAAAGAAAGAGAAGCTGTGATTGAGAGAGAGAGAAGCTGTGAGTGAGAGAGAGAAAGAAAAGCTGTGAGAGAGAGAGAGAGAAAGAGGATATGAGTGTGAGAGAGAGAGAAGCAGTGAGAGAGAGAGAGAAAGAGAAGCTGTGAGTGAGACAGAGAGAGAGAAAGAGAAGCTGTGAGAGAGAGAGGGAGAAAGAGAAGCTGCGTGTGTGAGAGAGAAAGAGAAGCTGTGAGTGTGTGAGAGAGAGAAAGAGAAGCTGTGAGTGAGAGAGAGAGAAAGAAAGAGAAATTAGAGTGAGAAAGAGAGAGAGAAAGAGAAGCTGTGAGTGGGAGAGAGAGAAAGAGAGTCTGTGAGTGAGAGAGAGAGAGAAGCTGTGAGTGAAAGAGAGAGAGCCGCTGTTAGTGAGAGAGAGAGAAAGAGAAGCTGTGAATGAGAGAGAGAGAGAGAAAGAGAAGCTGTGAGTGAGAGAGAGAGAAATAGAAGCTGTGAGTGAGTGAGAGAGAGAAAGGGAAGTTGTGAGTGAGAGAGAGAGAGAAAGAGAAGCTGTGAGTGAGAGAGAGAGAGAGAAAGAGAAGCTGTGAGTGAGAGAGAGAGAAAGAGAAGCTGTGAGTGAGAAGGAGAGTGAAAGAGAAGCTGTGAGTGAGTGAGAGAGAGAGAAAGAGAAGCTGTGTGTGTGAGAGAGAGAGAAAGAGAAGCTGTGAGTGAGAGAGAGAGAAATAGAAGCTGTGAGTGAGTGAGAGAGAGAAAGGGAAGTTGTGAGTGAG
Source organism: Bradypodion pumilum (assembly GCA_035047305.1). Lineage (NCBI taxonomy): Eukaryota > Metazoa > Chordata > Lepidosauria > Squamata > Chamaeleonidae > Bradypodion > Bradypodion pumilum. The sequence continues at coordinate 232,273,669 of JAWDJD010000001.1, forward strand.
AGAGAGAGAGAAAGAGAAGCTGTGAGTGAGAGAGAGAGAAATAGAAGCTGTGAGTGAGTGAGAGAGAGAAAGGGAAGTTGTGAGTGAGAGAGAGAGAGAAAGAGAAGCTGTGAGTGAGAGAGAGAGAGAGAAAGAGAAGCTGTTAGTGACAGAGAGAGAGAAAGAGAAGCTGTGTGTGTGAGAGAGAGAAAGATAAGCTGTGATTGAGAGTGAGAGACAGAGAGAAAGTGAAGCTGTGAGTGAGAGAGAGAAAAAGAGAAGCTGTGAGTGAGAGAGAGAAGCTGTGAGTGAGAGAGAGAAAGAAAAGTTGTGAGTGAGAGAGAGAGAGAAAGAGAAGATATGAGTGAGAGAGAGAGAGAAGCAGTGAGAGAGAGAGAAAGAGAAGCTGTGAGTGAGAAAGAGAGAGAGAAAGAGAAGCTGTGAGAGAGAGAGGGAGAAAGAGAAGCAGTGTGTGTGAGAGAGAAAAAGAAGCTATGAGTGTGTGTGTGAGAGAAAGAGAAGCTGTGAGTGAGAGAGAGAGAAAGAGAGAGAAATTAGAGTGAGAAAGAGAGAGAGAAAGAGAAGCTGTGAGTGGGAGAGAGAGAAAGAGAGTCTGTGAGTGAGAGAGAGAGAGAGAGAAGCTGTGAGTGAAAGAGAGAGAGAGCTGCTGTTAGTGAGAGAGAGAGAAAGAGAAGCTGTGAATGAGAGAGAGAGAAAGAGTAGCTGTGAGTGAGAGAGAGAGAAATAGAAGCTGTGAGTGAGTGAGAGAGAGAAAGGGAAGTTGTGAGTGAGAGAGAGAGAGAAAGAGAAGCTGTGAGTGAGTGAGAGAGAGAAAGAGAAGCTGTGAGTGAGAAGGAGAGGGAAAGAGAAGCTGTGAGTGAGTGAGAGAGAGAGAGAAAGAGAAGCTGTGTGTGTGAGAGAGAGAAAGGGAAGCTGTGAGTGAGAGAGAGAGAAAGAGAAGCTGTTAGTGACAGAGAGAGAGAAAGAGAAGCTGTGTGTGTGAGAGAGAAAGATAGTCTGAGAAAGAGAGAGTGAAAGAGAAGCTGTGAGTGAGAGTGAGAGAGAGAGAGAGAGAGAAGCTGTGAGTGAGAGAGAGAGAGAATGAGAAGCTGTGAGTGAGAGAGAGAGAATGTAAGAGAAGCTGTGTGTGAGATAGAGAGAGAGAGAAAGAGAAGCTGTGAGTGAGAGAGAGAGAGGGAGAAAGATAAGCTGTGAGAGAGAGAGAGAAGCTGTGTGTGTGAGAGAGAGAGAGATAAGCTGAGTGAGAGAGAGAGAGAGAAGCTGTGAGTGAGAGAGAGAAAGAAAAGCTGTGAGTGAGAGAGAGAGAGAAAGAGAAGATATGAGTGAGAGAGAGAGAGAAGCAGTGAGAGAGAGAGAGAAAGAGAAGCTGTGAGTGAGACAGAGAGAGAGAAAGAGAAGCTGTGAGAGAGAGAGGGAGAAAGAGAACCTGTGTGTGTGAGAGAGAAAGAGAAGCTGTGAGTGTGTGAGAGAGAGAAAGAGAAGCTGTGAGTGAGAGAGAGAGAAAGAAAGAGAAATTAGAGTGAGAAAGAGAGAGAGAAAGAGAAGCTGTGAGTGGGAGAGAGAGAAAGAGAGTCTGTGAGTGAGAGAGAGAGAAGCTGTGAGTGAAAGAGAGAGAGAGCTGCTGTTAGTGAGAGAGAGAGAAAGAGAAGCTGTGAATGAGAGAGAGAGAGAAAGAGAAGCTGTGAGTGAGAGAGAGAGAAAGAAGCTGTGAGTGAGTGAGAGAGAGAAAGGGAAGTTGTGAGTGAGAGAGAGAGAGAAAGAGAAGCTGTGAGTGAGAGAGAGAGAGAAAGAGAAGCTGTGAGTGAGAAGGAGAGGGAAAGAGAAGCTGTGAGTGAGTGAGAGAGAGAGAGAAAGAGAAGCTGTGTGTGTGTGAGAGAGAAAGAGAAGCTGTGAGTGAGAGAGAGAGAGAGAAGCTGTTAGTGACAGAGAGAGAGAAAGAAAGAGAAGCTGTGTGTGTGTGAGAGAGAAAGATAGTCTGAGAAAGAGAGAGTGAAAGAGAAGCTGTGAGTGAGAGTGAGAGAGAGAGAGAGAGAAAGTGAAGCTGTGAGTGAGAGAGAGAGAGAATGAGAAGCTGTGAGTGAGAGAGAGAGAAAGAAGCTGTGAGTGAGTGAGAGAGGAAGGGAAGTTGTGAGTGAGAGAGAGAGAGAAAGAGAAGCTGTGAGTGAGAAGGAGAGGGAAAGAGAAGCTGTGAGTGAGTGAGAGAGAGAGAGAAAGAGAAGCTGTGTGTGTGAGAGAGAGAAAGAGAAGCTGTGAGTGAGAGAGAGAGAGAGAAGCTGTTAGTGACAGAGAGAGAGAAAGAAAGAGAAGCTGTGTGTGTGTGAGAGAGAAAGATAGTCTGAGAAAGAGAGAGTGAAAGAGAAGCTGTGAGTGAGAGTGAGAGAGAGAGAGAGAAAGTGAAGCTGTGAGTGAGAGAGAGAGAGAATGAGAAGCTGTGAGTGAGAGAGAGAAGCTGTGAGTGAGAGAGAGAAAGAGAAACTGTGTGTGTGTGTGAGAGAGAGGTGAGTGATGGAGAGAGAGAATGAGAAGCTGTGAGTGATAGAGAGAGAAAGTAAAAGAAGCTGTGAGTGAGATAGAGAGAGAAAGAGAAGCTGTGAGTGAGAGAGAGAGGGAGAAAGATAAGCTGTGTGAGAGAGAGAGAGAAGCTGTGTGTGTGTGAGAGAGAGAAAGAGAAGTTGTGAGTGATACAGAGAGAGAGAAGCTGTGAGTGAGTGAGAGAGAAGATGTGCGTGAGACAGAGAAATAAAAGCTGTGAGTGAGAGAGAGAGAAGCTGTGAGTGAGAGAGAGAGAAAGAGAAGCTGTGAGTGAGAGAGAGAGAAAGAGAAGCTGTGAGTGAGAGAGAGGGAGAGAATGAGAAGCTGTGAGTGAGAGAGAGAGAAGCTGTGAGTGAGAGAGAGTGAGAGAAAGTGAAGCTGTGAGTGAGAGAGAGAGAGAAAGAGAAGCTGTGTGTGTGTGAGAGAGAGAAAGATAGTCTGAGAAAGAGAGAGTGAAAGAGAAGCTGTGAGTGAGAGAGAGAGAGGGAGAAAGAGAAGCTGTGTGTGTGTGTGAGAGAGAGAAAGAGAATCTGTGATTGAGAGTGAGAGAGAGAGAGAGAAAGAGAAGCTGTGAGTGAGAGAGAGAGAGAAAGAGAAGCTGTGAGTGAGTGAGAGAGAGAGAAAGAGAAGCTGTGAGTGAGAGAGAGAAGCTGTGAGAGAGAGAGAGAAAGAGAAGCTGTGAGTGAGAGAGAGAAGCTGTGAGAGAGAGAGAGAAAGAGAGAGAGAGAAGATGTGAGTGATAGAGAGAGAGAGAAAGAGAAGCTGTATGTGAGAGAGAGAGAGGGAGAAAGCTAAGCTGTGAGAGAGAGAGAGAAAGAGAAGCTGTGTGTGTGTGAGAGAGAAAGAGAAGCTGTGATTGAGAGTGAGAGAGAGAAAGAGAAGCTGTGAGTGAGAGAGAGAGAAAGAGAAGCTGTGAGTGAGAGAGAGAAGCTGTGAGTGAGAGAGAGAAAGAAAAGCTGTGAGTGAGAGAGAGAGAAAGAGAAGCTGTGAGTGAGAGTGAGAGAGAGAGAGAGAGAGAGAAGCTGTGAGTGAGAGAGAGAGAGAATGAGAAGCTGTGAGTGAGAGAGAGAGAATGTAAGAGAAGCTGTGTGTGAGATAGAGAGAGAGAGAAAGAGAAGCTGTGAGTGAGAGAGAGAGAGGGAGAAAGATAAGCTGTGAGAGAGAGAGAGAAGCTGTGTGTGAGAGAGAGAGAAAGATAAGCTGAGTGAGAGAGAGAGAGAAGCTGTGAGTGAGAGAGAGAAAGAAAAGCTGTGAGTGAGAGAGAGAGAGAAAGAGAAGATATGAGTGAGAGAGAGAGAGAAGCAGTGAGAGAGAGAGAGAAAGAGAAGCTGTGAGTGAGACAGAGAGAGAGAAAGAGAAGCTGTGAGAGAGAGAGGGAGAAAGAGAACCTGTGTGTGTGAGAGAGAAAGAGAAGCTGTGAGTGTGTGAGAGAGAGAAAGAGAAGCTGTGAGTGAGAGAGAGAGAAAGAAAGAGAAATTAGAGTGAGAAAGAGAGAGAGAAAGAGAAGCTGTGAGTGGGAGAGAGAGAAAGAGAGTCTGTGAGTGAGAGAGAGAGAGAAGCTGTGAGTGAAAGAGAGAGAGAGCTGCTGTTAGTGAGAGAGAGAGAAAGAGAAGCTGTGAATGAGAGAGAGAGAGAAAGAGAAGCTGTGAGTGAGAGAGAGAGAAAGAAGCTGTGAGTGAGTGAGAGAGAGAAAGGGAAGTTGTGAGTGAGAGAGAGAGAGAAAGAGAAGCTGTGAGTGAGAGAGAGAGAGAAAGAGAAGCTGTGAGTGAGAGAGAGAGAGAAAGAGAAGCTGTGAGTGAGAAGGAGAGGGAAAGAGAAGCTGTGAGTGAGTGAGAGAGAGAGAGAAAGAGAAGCTGTGTGTGTGTGAGAGAGAAAGAGAAGATGTGAGTGAGAGAGAGAGAGAAAGAGAAGCTGTTAGTGACAGAGAGAGAGAAAGAGAAGCTGTGTGTGTGTGAGAGAGAAAGATAGTCTGAGAAAGAGAGAGTGAAAGAGAAGCTGTGAGTGAGAGTGAGAGAGAGAGAGAGAGAGAAGCTGTGAGTGAGAGAGAGAGAGAATGAGAAGCTGTGAGTGAGAGAGAGAGAATGTAAGAGAAGCTGTGTGTGAGATAGAGAGAGAGAGAAAGAGAAGCTGTGAGTGAGAGAGAGAGAGGGAGAAAGATAAGCTGTGAGAGAGAGAGAAGCTGTGTGTGTGTGAGAGAGAGAAAGATAAGCTGTGATTGAGAGTGAGAGAGAGAGAGAAAGTGAAGCTGTGAGTGAGAGAGAAAGAAAGAGAAGCTGTGATTGAGAGAGAGAGAAGCTGTGAGTGAGAGAGAGAAAGAAAAGCTGTGAGAGAGAGAGAGAGAAAGAGAAGATATGAGTGTGAGAGAGAGAGAAGCAGTGAGAGAGAGAGAGAAAGAGAAGCTGTGAGTGAGACAGAGAGAAAGAGAAGCTGTGAGAGAGAGAGGGAGAAAGAGAAGCTGCGTGTGTGAGAGAGAAAGAGAAGCTGTGAGTGTGTGAGAGAGAGAAAGAGAAGCTGTGAGTGAGAGAGAGAGAAAGAAAGAGAAATTAGAGTGAGAAAGAGAGAGAGAAAGAGAAGCTGTGAGTGGGAGAGAGAGAAAGAGAGTCTGTGAGTGAGAGAGAGAGAGAAGCTGTGAGTGAAAGAGAGAGAGCCGCTGTTAGTGAGAGAGAGAGAAAGAGAAGCTGTGAATGAGAGAGAGAGAGAGAAAGAAGCTGTGAGTGAGAGAGAGAGAGAAATAGAAGCTGTGAGTGAGTGAGAGAGAGAAAGGGAAGTTGTGAGTGAGAGAGAGAGAGAAAGAGAAGCTGTGAGTGAGAGAGAGAGAGAGAAAGAGAAGCTGTGAGTGAGAGAGAGAGAAAGAGAAGCTGTGAGTGAGAAGGAGAGTGAAAGAGAAGCTGTGAGTGAGTGAGAGAGAGAGAAAGAGAAGCTGTGTGTGTGAGAGAGAGAGAAAGAGAAGCTGTGAGTGAGAGAGAGAGAAATAGAAGCTGTGAGTGAGTGAGAGAGAGAAAGGGAAGTTGTGAGTGTGAGAGAGAGAGAAAGAGAAGCTGTGAGTGAGAGAGAGAGAAATAGAAGCTGTGAGTGAGTGAGAGAGAGAAAGGGAAGTTGTGAGTGAGAGAGAGAGAGAAAGAGAAGCTGTGAGTGAGAGAGAGAGAGAGAAAGAGAAGCTGTTAGTGACAGAGAGAGAGAAAGAGAAGCTGTGTGTGTGAGAGAGAGAAAGATAAGCTGTGATTGAGAGTGAGAGACAGAGAGAAAGTGAAGCTGTGAGTGAGAGAGAGAAAAAGAGAAGCTGTGAGTGAGAGAGAGAAAGAAAAGTTGTGAGTGAGAGAGAGAGAGAAAGAGAAGATATGAGTGAGAGAGAGAGAGAAGCAGTGAGAGAGAGAGAAAGAGAAGCTGTGAGTGAGAAAGAGAGAGAGAAAGAGAAGCTGTGAGAGAGAGAGGGAGAAAGAGAAGCAGTGTGTGTGAGAGAGAAAAAGAAGCTATGAGTGTGTGTGTGAGAGAAAGAGAAGCTGTGAGTGAGAGAGAGAGAAAGAGAGAGAAATTAGAGTGAGAAAGAGAGAGAGAAAGAGAAGCTGTGAGTGGGAGAGAGAGAAAGAGAGTCTGTGAGTGAGAGAGAGAGAGAGAGAAGCTGTGAGTGAAAGAGAGAGAGAGCTGCCGTTAGTGAGAGAGAGAGAAAGAGAAGCTGTGAATGAGAGAGAGAGAAAGAGTAGCTGTGAGTGAGAGAGAGAGAAATAGAAGCTGTGAGTGAGTGAGAGAGAGAAAGGGAAGTTGTGAGTGAGAGAGAGAGAGAAAGAGAAGCTGTGAGTGAGTGAGAGAGAGAAAGAGAAGCTGTGAGTGAGAAGGAGAGGGAAAGAGAAGCTGTGAGTGAGTGAGAGAGAGAGAGAAAGAGAAGCTGTGTGTGAGAGAGAGAGAAAGGGAAGCTGTGAGTGAGAGAGAGAGAGAAAGAGAAGCTGTTAGTGACAGAGAGAGAGAAAGAGAAGCTGTGTGTGTGTGAGAGAGAAAGATAGTCTGAGAAAGAGAGAGTGAAAGAGAAGCTGTGAGTGAGAGTGAGAGAGAGAGAGAGAGGGAAGCTGTGAGTGAGAGAGAGAGAGAATGAGAAGCTGTGAGTGAGAGAGAGAGAATGTAAGAGAAGCTGTGTGTGAGATAGAGAGAGAGAGAAAGAGAAGCTGTGAGTGAGAGAGAGAGAGGGAGAAAGATAAGCTGTGAGAGAGAGAGAGAAGCTGTGTGTGTGAGAGAGAGAGAGATAAGCTGAGTGAGAGAGAGAGAGAAGCTGTGAGTGAGAGAGAGAAAGAAAAGCTGTGAGTGAGAGAGAGAGAGAAAGAGAAGATATGAGTGAGAGAGAGAGAGAAGCAGTGAGAGAGAGAGAGAAAGAGAAGCTGTGAGTGAGACAGAGAGAGAGAAAGAGAAGCTGTGAGAGAGAGAGGGAGAAAGAGAACCTGTGTGTGTGAGAGAGAAAGAGAAGCTGTGAGTGTGTGAGAGAGAGAAAGAGAAGCTGTGAGTGAGAGAGAGAGAAAGAAAGAGAAATTAGAGTGAGAAAGAGAGAGAGAAAGAGAAGCTGTGAGTGGGAGAGAGAGAAAGAGAGTCTGTGAGTGAGAGAGAGAGAAGCTGTGAGTGAAAGAGAGAGAGAGCTGCTGTTAGTGAGAGAGAGAGAAAGAGAAGCTGTGAATGAGAGAGAGAGAGAAAGAGAAGCTGTGAGTGAGAGAGAGAGAAAGAAGCTGTGAGTGAGTGAGAGAGAGAAAGGGAAGTTGTGAGTGAGAGAGAGAGAGAAAGAGAAGCTGTGAGTGAGAGAGAGAGAGAAAGAGAAGCTGTGAGTGAGAAGGAGAGGGAAAGAGAAGCTGTGAGTGAGTGAGAGAGAGAGAGAAAGAGAAGCTGTGTGTGTGTGAGAGAGAAAGAGAAGCTGTGAGTGAGAGAGAGAGAGAGAAGCTGTTAGTGACAGAGAGAGAGAAAGAAAGAGAAGCTGTGTGTGTGAGAGAGAGAAAGATAGTCTGAGAAAGAGAGAGTGAAAGAGAAGCTGTGAGTGAGAGTGAGAGAGAGAGAGAGAGAAAGTGAAGCTGTGAGTGAGAGAGAGAGAGAATGAGAAGCTGTGAGTGAGAGAGAGAGAAAGAAGCTGTGAGTGAGTGAGAGAGGAAGGGAAGTTGTGAGTGAGAGAGAGAGAGAAAGAGAAGCTGTGAGTGAGAAGGAGAGGGAAAGAGAAGCTGTGAGTGAGTGAGAGAGAGAGAGAAAGAGAAGCTGTGTGTGTGTGAGAGAGAAAGAGAAGCTGTGAGTGAGAGAGAGAGAGAGAAGCTGTTAGTGACAGAGAGAGAGAAAGAAAGAGAAGCTGTGTGTGTGTGAGAGAGAAAGATAGTCTGAGAAAGAGAGAGTGAAAGAGAAGCTGTGAGTGAGAGTGAGAGAGAGAGAGAGAAAGTGAAGCTGTGAGTGAGAGAGAGAGAGAGAATGAGAAGCTGTGAGTGAGAGAGAGAAGCTGTGAGTGAGAGAGAGAAAGAGAAACTGTGTGTGTGTGTGAGAGAGAGGTGAGTGATGGAGAGAGAGAATGAGAAGCTGTGAGTGATAGAGAGAGAAAGTAAAAGAAGCTGTGAGTGAGATAGAGAGAGAAAGAGAAGCTGTGAGTGAGAGAGAGAGGGAGAAAGATAAGCTGTGTGAGAGAGAGAGAGAAGCTGTGTGTGTGAGAGAGAGAGAAAGAGAAGTTGTGAGTGATACAGAGAGAGAGAAGCTGTGAGTGAGTGAGAGAGAAGATGTGCGTGAGACAGAGAAATAAAAGCTGTGAGTGAGAGAGAGAGAAGCTGTGAGTGAGAGAGAGAGAAAGAGAAGCTGTGAGTGAGAGAGAGAGAAAGAGAAGCTGTGAGTGAGAGAGAGGGAGAGAATGAGAAGCTGTGAGTGAGAGAGAGAGAAGCTGTGAGTGAGAGAGAGTGAGAGAAAGTGAAGCTGTGAGTGAGAGAGAGAGAGAAAGAGAAGCTGTGTGTGTGTGAGAGAGAGAAAGATAGTCTGAGAAAGAGAGAGTGAAAGAGAAGCTGTGAGTGAGAGAGAGAGAGGGAGAAAGAGAAGCTGTGTGTGTGTGTGAGAGAGAGAAAGAGAATCTGTGATTGAGAGTGAGAGAGAGAGAGAGAAAGAGAAGCTGTGAGTGAGAGAGAGAGAGAAAGAGAAGCTGTGAGTGAGTGAGAGAGAGAGAAAGAGAAGCTGTGAGTGAGAGAGAGAAGCTGTGAGAGAGAGAGAGAAAGAGAAGCTGTGAGTGAGAGAGAGAAGCTGTGAGAGAGAGAGAGAAAGAGAGAGAGAAGATGTGAGTGATAGAGAGAGAGAGAAAGAGAAGCTGTATGTGAGAGAGAGAGAGGGAGAAAGCTAAGCTGTGAGAGAGAGAGAGAAAGAGAAGCTGTGTGTGTGTGAGAGAGAAAGAGAAGCTGTGATTGAGAGTGAGAGAGAGAAAGAGAAGCTGTGAGTGAGAGAGAGAGAAAGAGAAGCTGTGAGTGAGAGAGAGAAGCTGTGAGTGAGAGAGAGAAAGAAAAGCTGTGAGTGAGAGAGAGAGAAAGAGAAGCTGTGAGTGAGAGTGAGAGAGAGAGAGAGAGAGAAGCTGTGAGTGAGAGAGAGAGAGAATGAGAAGCTGTGAGTGAGAGAGAGAGAATGTAAGAGAAGCTGTGTGTGAGATAGAGAGAGAGAGAAAGAGAAGCTGTGAGTGAGAGAGAGAGAGGGAGAAAGATAAGCTGTGAGAGAGAGAGAGAAGCTGTGTGTGAGAGAGAGAGAAAGATAAGCTGAGTGAGAGAGAGAGAGAAGCTGTGAGTGAGAGAGAGAAAGAAAAGCTGTGAGTGAGAGAGAGAGAGAAAGAGAAGATATGAGTGAGAGAGAGAGAGAAGCAGTGAGAGAGAGAGAGAAAGAGAAGCTGTGAGTGAGACAGAGAGAGAGAAAGAGAAGCTGTGAGAGAGAGAGGGAGAAAGAGAACCTGTGTGTGTGAGAGAGAAAGAGAAGCTGTGAGTGTGTGAGAGAGAGAAAGAGAAGCTGTGAGTGAGAGAGAGAGAAAGAAAGAGAAATTAGAGTGAGAAAGAGAGAGAGAAAGAGAAGCTGTGAGTGGGAGAGAGAGAAAGAGAGTCTGTGAGTGAGAGAGAGAGAGAAGCTGTGAGTGAAAGAGAGAGAGAGCTGCTGTTAGTGAGAGAGAGAGAAAGAGAAGCTGTGAATGAGAGAGAGAGAGAAAGAGAAGCTGTGAGTGAGAGAGAGAGAAAGAAGCTGTGAGTGAGTGAGAGAGAGAAAGGGAAGTTGTGAGTGAGAGAGAGAGAGAAAGAGAAGCTGTGAGTGAGAGAGAGAGAGAAAGAGAAGCTGTGAGTGAGAAGGAGAGGGAAAGAGAAGCTGTGAGTGAGTGAGAGAGAGAGAGAAAGAGAAGCTGTGTGTGTGAGAGAGAGAAAGAGAAGCTGTGAGTGAGAGAGAGAGAGAGAAGCTGTTAGTGACAGAGAGAGAGAAAGAAAGAGAAGCTGTGTGTGTGTGAGAGAGAAAGATAGTCTGAGAAAGAGAGAGTGAAAGAGAAGCTGTGAGTGAGAGTGAGAGAGAGAGAGAGAGAAAGTGAAGCTGTGAGTGAGAGAGAGAGAGAATGAGAAGCTGTGAGTGAGAGAGAGAGAAAGAAGCTGTGAGTGAGTGAGAGAGAGAAAGGGAAGTTGTGAGTGAGAGAGAGAGAGAAAGAGAAGCTGTGAGTGAGAGAGAGAGAAAGAGAAGCTGTGAGTGAGAAGGAGAGGGAAAGAGAAGCTGTGAGTGAGTGAGAGAGAGAGAGAAAGAGAAGCTGTGTGTGTGTGAGAGAGAAAGAGAAGCTGTGAGTGAGAGAGAGAGAGAGAAGCTGTTAGTGACAGAGAGAGAGAAAGAAAGAGAAGCTGTGTGTGTGTGAGAGAGAAAGATAGTCTGAGAAAGAGAGAGTGAAAGAGAAGCTGTGAGTGAGAGTGAGAGAGAGAGAGAGAGAAAGTGAAGCTGTGAGTGAGAGAGAGAGAGAATGAGAAGCTGTGAGTGAGAGAGAGAAGCTGTGAGTGAGAGAGAGAAAGAGAAACTGTGTGTGTGTGTGAGAGAGAGGTGAGTGATGGAGAGAGAGAATGAGAAGCTGTGAGTGATAGAGAGAGAAAGTAAAAGAAGCTGTGAGTGAGATAGAGAGAGAAAGAGAAGCTGTGAGTGAGAGAGAGAGGGAGAAAGATAAGCTGTGTGTGTGAGAGAGAGAAGCTGTGTGTGAGAGAGAGAGAGAAAGAGAAGTTGTGAGTGATACAGAGAGAGAGAAGCTGTGAGTGAGTGAGAGAGAAGATGTGCGTGAGACAGAGAAATAAAAGCTGTGAGTGAGAGAGAGAGAAGCTGTGAGTGAGAGAGAGAGAAAGAGAAGCTGTGAGTGAGAGAGAGAGAAAGAGAAGCTGTGAGTGAGAGAGAGGGAGAGAATGAGAAGCTGTGAGTGAGAGAGAGAGAAGCTGTGAGTGAGAGAGAGTGAGAGAAAGTGAAGCTGTGAGTGAGAGAGAGAGAGAAAGAGAAGCTGTGTGTGTGTGTGAGAGAGAAAGATAGTCTGAGAAAGAGAGAGTGAAAGAGAAGCTGTGAGTGAGAGAGAGAGAGGGAGAAAGAGAAGCTGTGTGTGTGTGTGAGAGAGAGAAAGAGAATCTGTGATTGAGAGTGAGAGAGAGAGAGAGAAAGAGAAGCTGTGAGTGAGAGAGAGAGAAAGAGAAGCTGTGAGTGAGTGAGAGAGAGAGAAAGAGAAGCTGTGAGTGAGAGAGAGAAGCTGTGAGAGAGAGAGAGAAAGAGAAGCTGTGAGTGAGAGAGAGAAGCTGTGAGAGAGAGAGAGAAAGAGAGAGAGAGAAGATGTGAGTAATAGAGAGAGAGAGAAAGAGAAGCTGTATGTGAGAGAGAGAGAGAGGGAGAAAGCTAAGCTGTGCGAGAGAGAGAGAAAGAGAAGCTGTGTGTGTGTGAGAGAGAAAGAGAAGCTGTGATTGAGAGTGAGAGAGAGAAAGAGAAGCTGTGAGTGAGAGAGAGAGAAAGAGAAGCTGTGAGTGAGAGAGAGAAGCTGTGAGTGAGAGAGAGAAAGAAAAGCTGTGAGTGAGAGAGAGAGAAAGAGAAGCTGTGAGTGAGTGAGAGAGAGAAAGGGAAGTTGTGAGTGAGAGAGAGAAAGAGAAGCTGTGAGTGAGAGAGAGAGAGAAGCTGTGAGTGAGAGAGAGAGAGAAAGAGAAGCTGTGGGTGAGAAGGAGAGGGATAGAGAAGCTGTGAGTGAGTGAGAGAGAGAGAAAGAGAAGCTGTGAGTGAGAGAGAGAAAGAGAAGCTGTGAGTGAGAGAGAGAGAAAGAGAAGCTGTGAGTGAGAAGGAGAGGGAAAGAGAAGCTGTGGTTAAGTGAGAGAGAGAGAGAGAGAAGCTGTGAGATAGAAATAGAGAAGCTGTGAGTGAGAGAGTGAGAGAGAAAAAGAGAAGCTGTGAGTGAGAGAGAGATTGAAAGAGAAGCTGTGAGTGAGTGAGAGAGAGAGAAAGAGAAGCTGTGAGTGAGAGAGAGAAAGAGAAGCTGTGAGTGACAGAGAGAGAGAAAGAGAATCTGAGAGTGAGAGAGAGAGAGAAAGTGAAGCTGTGAGTGAGAGAGCAAGAGAAAGAGAAGCTGTGAGTGAGAGAGAGAGAAAGAGAAGCTGTGAGTGAGAGAGAGAGAGAGAATGAGAAGCTGTGAGTGAGAGGGAGAGAGAGGGAGAGAAAGAAAGCTGTGAGTGAGAGAGATTGAAAGAGAAGCTGTGAGTGAGAGAGAGTGAGAGAAAGAGAAATTAGAGTGAGAAAGAGAGAGAGAAAGAGAAGCTGTGAGTGGGAGAGAGAGAAAGAGAGTCTGTGAGTGAGAGAGAGAGAGAGAGAAGCTGTGAGTGAAAGAGAGAGAGAGCCGCTGTTAGTGAGAGAGAGAGAAAGAGAAGCTGTGAATGAGAGAGAGAGAGAGAAAGAGAAGCTGTGAGTGAGTGAGAGAGAGAAAGGGAAGTTGTGAGTGAGAGAGAGAGAGAAAGAGAAGCTGTGAGTGAGAGAGAGAGAGAGAAAGAGAAGCTGTGAGTGAGAGAGAGAGAGAAAGAAAGAGAAGCTGTGAGTGAGAAGGAGAGTGAAAGAGAAGCTGTGAGTGAGTGAGAGAGAGAGAAAGAGAAGCTGTGTGTGTGTGAGAGAGAGAAAGAGAAGCTGTGAGTGAGAGAGAAAGAGAAAGAGAAGCTGTTAGTGACAGAGAGAGAGAAAGAGAAGCTGTGTGTGTGAGAGAGAGAAAGATAAGCTGTGATTGAGAGTGAGAGAGAGAGAGAAAGTGAAGCTGTGAGTGAGAGAGAGAGAAAGAGAAGCTGTGAGTGAGAGAGAGAGAAGCTGTGAGTGAGAGAGAGAAAGAAAAGCTGTGAGTGAGAGAGAGAGAGAAAGAGAAGATATGAGTGAGAGAGAGAGAGAAGCAGTGAGAGAGAGAGAAAGAGAAGCTGTGAGTGAGAAAGAGAGAGAGAAAGAGAAGCTGTGAGAGAGAGAGGGAGAAAGAGAAGCTGTGTGTGTGAGAGAGAAAGAGAAGCTGTGAGTGTTTGAGAGAGAGAAAGAGAAGCTGTGAGTGAGAGAGAGAGAAAGAGAGAGAAATTAGAGTGAGAAAGAGAGAGAGAAAGAGAAGCTGTGAGTGAGAGAGAGAGAAAGAAGCTGTGAGTGAGTGAGAGAGAGAAAGGGAAGTTGTGAGTGAGAGAGAGAGAGAAAGAGAAGCTGTGAGTGAGAGAGAGAGAGAAAGAGAAGCTGTGAGTGAGAAGGAGAGGGAAAGAGAAGCTGTGAGTGAGTGAGAGAGAGAGAGAAAGAGAAGCTGTGTGTGTGTGAGAGAGAAAGAGAAGCTGTGAGTGAGAGAGAGAGAGAGAAGCTGTTAGTGACAGAGAGAGAGAAAGAAAGAGAAGCTGTGTGTGTGTGAGAGAGAAAGATAGTCTGAGAAAGAGAGAGTGAAAGAGAAGCTGTGAGTGAGAGTGAGAGAGAGAGAGAGAGAAAGTGAAGCTGTGAGTGAGAGAGAGAGAGAATGAGAAGCTGTGAGTGAGAGAGAGAGAAAGAAGCTGTGAGTGAGTGAGAGAGAGAAAGGGAAGTTGTGAGTGAGAGAGAGAGAGAAAGAGAAGCTGTGAGTGAGAGAGAGAGAGAAAGAGAAGCTGTGATTGAGAAGGAGAGGGAAAGAGAAGCTGTGAGTGAGTGAGAGAGAGAGAGAGAGAAGCTGTGAGTGAGAGAGTGAGAGAGAGAAAGAGAAGCTGTTAGTGAGAGTGAGAGAGAGAGAGAAAGAGAAGCTGTGAGTGAGAGAGAGAAAGAGAAGCTGTGAGTGAGAGGGAGAGAGATAAAGAGAAGCTGTGAGTGACAAAGAGAGAGAGAAGCTGTGAGTTACAGAGAGAGAGAAAGAGAAGCTGTGAGTGACAGAGAGAGAGAAAGGGAAGCTGAGAGTGAGAGAGAGAGAGAAAGTGAAGCTGTGAGTGAGAGAGAGAGAAAGAGAAGCTGTGTGTGTGTGTGAGATAGAGAGAAGCTGTGAGCGTGAGAGAGAGAGAGAGAAAGAGAAGCTGTGAGTGAGAGAGAGAGAGAAAGAGAAGCTGTGTGTGTGTGTGAGAGAGAGAGAAGCTGTGAGTGAGAGTGAGAGAGAGAGAGAGAAAGAGAAGTTGTGTGTGAGAGTGAGAGAGAGATAAAGAGAAGCTGTGAGTGACAGAGAGAGAGATAGAGAAGCTGTGAGTGAGAGAGAGAGAAGCTGTGAGTGAGAGAGAGAAAGAAAAGCTGTGAGTGAGAGAGAGAGAAAGAGAAGATATGAGTGAGAGAGAGAGAGAGAAGCAGTGAGAGAGAGAGAGAGAGAAGCTGTGAGTGAGACAGAGAGAGAAAGAGAAGCTTTGAGAGAGAGAGAGGGAGAAAGAGAAGCTGTGAGAGAGAGAGAGAAAGAGAAGCTGTGAGTGTGTGTGAGAGAGAAAGAGAAGCTGTGAGTTTGAGAGAAAGAAAGAAAGAGAAATTAGAGTGAGAGAGAAAGAGAAGCTGGGAGTGGGAGAGAGTGAAAGAGAGTCTGTGAGTGAGAGAGAGAGAAAGGGAAGTTGTGAGTGAGAGAGAGAAAGAGAAGCTGTGAATGAGAGAGAGAGAAAGAGAAGCTGTGAGTGAGAGAGAGAGAAAAAGAAGCTGTGAGTGAGTGAGAGAGAGAAAGGGAAGTTGTGAGTGAGAGAGAGAGAGAAAGAGAAGCTGCGAGTGAGAGAGAGAGAAGCTGTGAGTGAGAGAGAGAGAAAGAGAAGCTGTGAGTGAGAAGGAGAGGGAAAGAGAAGCTGTGAGTGAGTGAGAGAGAGAGAGAAAGAGAAGCTGTGAGTGAGAGAGAGAAAGAGAAGCTGTGAGTGAGAGAGAGAGAAAGAGAAGCTGTGAGTGAGAAGGAGAGGGAACGAGAAGCTGTGAGTGAGTGAGAGAGAGAGAGAAAGAGAAGCTGTTAGTGAGAGTGAGAGAGAGAGAGAAAGAGAAGCTGTGAGTGAGAGAGAATGAAAGAGAAGCTGTGAGTGAGAGAGAGAGAAAGAGAAGCTGTGAGTGAGAGAGAGAAAGAGAAGCTGTGAGTGAGAGAGAGAGAGAGAGAAGATGTGAGTGATAGAGAGAGAGAATGAGAAGCTGTGAGAGAGAGAGAAAGTAAGAGAAGCTGTGAGTGAGATAGAGAGAGAGAAAGAGAAGCTTTGAGTGAGAGAGAGAGAGGGAGAAAGATAAGCTGTGAGGGAGAGAGAGAAAGAGAAGCTGTGTGTGAGAGTGAGAGAGAGAGAAAGGGAAGCTGTGAGTGAGAGAGAGAGAAAGAGAAGCTGTGAGTGAGAGAGAGAGAAGCTGTGAGTGAGAGAGAGAAAGAAAAGCTGTGAGTGAGAGAGAGAGAGAAAGAGAAGATATGAGTGAGAGAGAGAGAGAAGCAGTGAGAGAGAGAGAAAGAGAAACTGTGAGTGAGACAGAGAGAGAGAAAGAGAAGCTGTGAGAGAGAGAGGGAGAAAGAGAAGCTGTGTGTGTGAGAGAGAAAGAGAAGCTGTGAGTGTGTGAGAGAGAGAAAGAGAAGCTGTGAGTGAGAGAGAGAGAAAGAGAGAGAAATTAGAGTGAGAAAGAGAGAGAGAAAGAGAAGCTGTGAGTGGGAGAGAGAGAAAGAGAGTCTGTGAGTGAGAGAGAGAGAGAGAAGCTGTGAGTGAAAGAGAGAGAGAGCCGCTGTTAGTGAGAGAGAGAGAAAGAGAAGCTGTGAATGAGAGAGAGAGAGAAAGAGAAGCTGTGAGTGAGAGAGAGAGAAATAGAAGCTGTGAGTGAGTGAGAGAGAGAAAGGGAAGTTGTGAGTGAGAGAGAGAGAAAGAGAAGCTGTGAGTGAGAGAGAGAGAGAAAGAGAAGCTGTGAGTGAGAGAGAGAGAGAAAGAGAAGCTGTGAGTGAGAAGGAGAGGGAAAGAGAAGCTGTGAGTGAGTGAGAGAGAGAGAGAAAGAGAAGCTGTGTGTGAGAGAGAGAGAAAGAGAAGCTGTGAGTGAGAGAGAGAGAGAAAGAGAAGCTGTTAGTGACAGAGAGAGAGAAAGAGAAGCTGTGTGTGTGTGAGAGAGAAAGATAGTCTGAGAAAGAGAGAGTGAAAGAGAAGCTGTGAGTGAGAGTGAGAGAGAGAGAGAGAGAGAAGCTGTGAGTGAGAGAGAGAGAATGAGAAGCTGTGAGTGAGAGAGAGAGAATGTAAGAGAAGCTGTGTGTGAGATAGAGAGAGAGAGAAAGAGAAGCTGTGAGTGAGAGAGAGAGAGGGAGAAAGATAAGCTGTGAGAGAGAGAGAGAAGCTGTGTGTGTGTGAGAGAGAGAAAGATAAGCTGTGATTGAGAGTGAGAGAGAGAGAGAAAGTGAAGCTGTGAGTGAGAGAGAAAGAAAGAGAAGCTGTGATTGAGAGAGAGAGAAGCTGTGAGTGAGAGAGAGAAAGAAAAGCTGTGAGTGAGAGAGAGAGAGAAAGAGAAGATATGAGTGTGAGAGAGAGAGAAGCAGTGAGAGAGAGAGAGAAAGAGAAGCTGTGAGTGAGACAGAGAGAGAGAAAGAGAAGCTGTGAGAGAGAGAGGGAGAAAGAGAAGCTGCGTGTGTGAGAGAGAAAGAGAAGCTGTGAGTGTGTGAGAGAGAGAAAGAGAAGCTGTGAGTGAGAGAGAGAGAAAGAAAGAGAAATTAGAGTGAGAAAGAGAGAGAGAAAGAGAAGCTGTGAGTGGGAGAGAGAGAAAGAGAGTCTGTGTGAGAGAGAGAGAGAGAGAAGCTGTGAGTGAAAGAGAGAGAGCTGCTGTTAGTGAGAGAGAGAGAAAGAGAAGCTGTGAATGAGAGAGAGAGAGAGAAAGAGAAGCTGTGAGTGAGAGAGAGAGAAATAGAAGCTGTGAGTGAGTGAGAGAGAGAAAGGGAAGTTGTGAGTGAGAGAGAGAGAGAAAGAGAAGCTGTGAGTGAGAGAGAGAGAGAGAAAGAGAAGCTGTGAGTGAGAGAGAGAGAAAGAGAAGCTGTGAGTGAGAAGGAGAGTGAAAGAGAAGCTGTGAGTGAGTGAGAGAGAGAGAAAGAGAAGCTGTGTGTGTGTGAGAGAGAGAAAGAGAAGCTGTGAGTGAGAGAGAAAGAGAAAGAGAAGCTGTTAGTGACAGAGAGAGAGAAAGAGAAGCTGTGTGTGTGAGAGAGAGAAAGATAAGCTGTGATTGAGAGTGAGAGAGAGAGAGAAAGTGAAGCTGTGAGTGAGAGAGAGAGAAAGAGAAGCTGTGAGTGAGAGAGAGAAGCTGTGAGTGAGAGAGAGAAAGAAAAGCTGTGAGTGAGAGAGAGAGAGAAAGAGAAGATATGAGTGAGAGAGAGAGAGAAGCAGTGAGAGAGAGAGAAAGAGAAGCTGTGAGTGAGAAAGAGAGAGAGAAAGAGAAGCTGTGAGAGAGAGAGGGAGAAAGAGAAGCAGTGTGTGTGAGAGAGAAAGAGAAGCTATGAGTGTGTGAGA
Source organism: Bradypodion pumilum (assembly GCA_035047305.1). Taxonomy (NCBI): domain Eukaryota; kingdom Metazoa; phylum Chordata; class Lepidosauria; order Squamata; family Chamaeleonidae; genus Bradypodion; species Bradypodion pumilum. Next base: position 232,291,056 of record JAWDJD010000001.1, read on the forward strand.
GAGAGAAAGAGAAGCTGTGAGTGAGAGAGAGAGAAAGAGAGAGAAATTAGAGTGAGAAAGAGAGAGAGAAAGAGAAGCTGTGAGTGGGAGAGAGAGAAAGAGAGTCTGTGAGTGAGAGAGAGAGAGAGAAGCTGTGAGTGAAAGAGAGAGAGAGCTGCTGTTAGTGAGAGAGAGAGAAAGAGAAGCTGTGAATGAGAGAGAGAGAAAGAGAAGCTGTGAGTGAGAGAGAGAGAAATAGAAGCTGTGAGTGAGTGAGAGAGAGAAAGGGAAGTTGTGAGTGAGAGAGAGAGAGAAAGAGAAGCTGTGAGTGAGTGAGAGAGAGAAAGAGAAGCTGTGAGTGAGAAGGAGAGGGAAAGAGAAGCTGTGAGTGAGTGAGAGAGAGAGAGAAAGAGAAGCTGTGTGTGTGAGAGAGAAAGAGAAGCTGTGAGTGAGAGAGAGAGAGAAAGAGAAGCTGTTAGTGACAGAGAGAGAGAAAGAGAAGCTGTGTGTGTGTGAGAGAGAAAGATAGTCTGAGAAAGAGAGAGTGAAAGAGAAGCTGTGAGTGAGAGTGAGAGAGAGAGAGAGAGAAGCTGTGAGTGAGAGAGAGAGAGAATGAGAAGCTGTGAGTGAGAGAGAGAGAATGTAAGAGAAGCTGTGTGTGAGATAGAGAGAGAGAGAAAGAGAAGCTGTGAGTGAGAGAGAGAGAGGGAGAAAGATAAGCTGTGAGAGAGAGAGAAGCTGTGTGTGTGAGAGAGAGAAAGATAAGCTGAGTGAGAGAGAGAGAGAAGCTGTGAGTGAGAGAGAGAAAGAAAAGCTGTGAGTGAGAGAGAGAGAGAAAGAGAAGATATGAGTGAGAGAGAGAGAGAAGCAGTGAGAGAGAGAGAGAAAGAGAAGCTGTGAGTGAGACAGAGAGAGAGAAAGAGAAGCTGTGAGAGAGAGAGGGAGAAAGAGAAGATATGAGTGAGAGAGAGAGAGAAGCAGTGAGAGAGAGAGAGAAAGAGAAGCTGTGAGTGAGACAGAGAGAGAGAAAGAGAAGCTGTGAGAGAGAGAGGGAGAAAGAGAAGCTGTTTGTGTGAGAGAGAAAGAGAAGCTGTGAGTGTGTGAGAGAGAGAAAGAGAAGCTGTGAGTGAGAGAGAGAGAAAGAAAGAGAAATTAGAGTGAGAAAGAGAGAGAGAAAGAGAAGCTGTGAGTGGGAGAGAGAGAAAGAGAGTCTGTGAGTGAGAGAGAGAGAGAAGCTGTGAGTGAAAGAGAGAGAGAGCTGCTGTTAGTGAGAGAGAGAGAAAGAGAAGCTGTGAATGAGAGAGAGAGAAAGAGAAGCTGTGAGTGAGAGAGAGAGAAAGAAGCTGTGAGTGAGTGAGAGAGAGAAAGGGAAGTTGTGAGTGAGAGAGAGAGAGAAAGAGAAGCTGTGAGTGAGAGAGAGAGAGAAAGAGAAGCTGTGAGTGAGAAGGAGAGGGAAAGAGAAGCTGTGAGTGAGTGAGAGAGAGAGAGAAAGAGAAGCTGTGTGTGTGTGAGAGAGAAAGAGAAGCTGTGAGTGAGAGAGAGACAGAGAAGCTGTTAGTGACAGAGAGAGAGAAAGAAAGAGAAGCTGTGTGTGTGTGAGAGAGAAAGATAGTCTGAGAAAGAGAGAGTGAAAGAGAAGCTGTGAGTGAGAGTGAGAGAGAGAGAGAGAGAAAGTGAAGCTGTGAGTGAGAGAGAGAGAGAATGAGAAGCTGTGAGTGAGAGAGAGAGAAAGAAGCTGTGAGTGAGTGAGAGAGAGAAAGGGAAGTTGTGAGTGAGAGAGAGAGAGAAAGAGAAGCTGTGAGTGAGAGAGAGAGAGAAAGAGAAGCTGTGAGTGAGAAGGAGAGGGAAAGAGAAGCTGTGAGTGAGTGAGAGAGAGAGAGAAAGAGAAGCTGTGTGTGTGTGAGAGAGAAAGAGAAGCTGTGAGTGAGAGAGAGAGAGAGAAGCTGTTAGTGACAGAGAGAGAGAAAGAAAGAGAAGCTGTGTGTGTGTGAGAGAGAAAGATAGTCTGAGAAAGAGAGAGTGAAAGAGAAGCTGTGAGTGAGAGTGAGAGAGAGAGAGAGAGAAAGTGAAGCTGTGAGTGAGAGAGAGAGAGAATGAGAAGCTGTGAGTGAGAGAGAGAAGCTGTGAGTGAGAGAGAGAAAGAGAAACTGTGTGTGTGTGTGAGAGAGAGGTGAGTGATGGAGAGAGAGAATGAGAAGCTGTGAGTGATAGAGAGAGAAAGTAAAAGAAGCTGTGAGTGAGATAGAGAGAGAAAGAGAAGCTGTGAGTGAGAGAGAGGGAGAAAGATAAGCTGTGTGTGTGAGAGAGAGAAGCTGTGTGTGAGAGAGAGAGAGAAAGAGAAGTGAGTGATACAGAGAGAGAGAAGCTGTGAGTGAGTGAGAGAGAAGATGTGCGTGAGACAGAGAAATAAAAGCTGTGAGTGAGAGAGAGAGAAGCTGTGAGTGAGAGAGAGAGAAAGAGAAGCTGTGAGTGAGAGAGAGAGAAAGAGAAGCTGTGAGTGAGAGAGAGGGAGAGAATGAGAAGCTGTGAGTGAGAGAGAGAGAAGCTGTGAGTGAGAGAGAGTGAGAGAAAGTGAAGCTGTGAGTGAGAGAGAGAGAGAAAGAGAAGCTGTGAGTGAGAGAGAGAGAAAGAGAAGCTGTGAGTGAGAAGGAGAGTGAAAGAGAAGCTGTGAGTGAGTGAGAGAGAGAGAAAGAGAAGCTGTGTGTGTGAGAGAGAGAGAAAGAGAAGCTGTGAGTGAGAGAGAAAGAGAAAGAGAAGCTGTTAGTGACAGAGAGAGAGAAAGAGAAGCTGTGTGTGTGAGAGAGAGAAAGATAAGCTGTGATTGAGAGTGAGAGAGAGAGAGAAAGTGAAGCTGTGAGTGAGAGAGAGAGAAAGAGAAGCTGTGAGTGAGAGAGAGAAGCTGTGAGTGAGAGAGAGAAAGAAAAGCTGTGAGTGAGAGAGAGAGAGAAAGAGAAGATATGAGTGAGAGAGAGAGAGAAGCAGTGAGAGAGAGAGAAAGAGAAGCTGTGAGTGAGAAAGAGAGAGAGAAAGAGAAGCTGTGAGAGAGAGAGGGAGAAAGAGAAGCAGTGTGTGTGAGAGAGAAAGAGAAGCTATGAGTGTGTGAGAGAGAGAAAGAGAAGCTGTGAGTGAGAGAGAGAGAAAGAGAGAGAAATTAGAGTGAGAAAGAGAGAGAGAAAGAGAAGCTGTGAGTGGGAGAGAGAGAAAGAGAGTCTGTGAGTGAGAGAGAGAGAGAGAAGCTGTGAGTGAAAGAGAGAGAGAGCTGCTGTTAGTGAGAGAGAGAGAAAGAGAAGCTGTGAATGAGAGAGAGAGAAAGAGAAGCTGTGAGTGAGAGAGAGAGAAATAGAAGCTGTGAGTAAGTGAGAGAGAGAAAGGGAAGTTGTGAGTGAGAGAGAGAGAGAAAGAGAAGCTGTGAGTGAGTGAGAGAGAGAAAGAGAAGCTGTGAGTGAGAAGGAGAGGGAAAGAGAAGCTGTGAGTGAGTGAGAGAGAGAGAGAAAGAGAAGCTGTGTGTGAGAGAGAGAAAGAGAAGCTGTGAGTGAGAGAGAGAGAGAAAGAGAAGCTGTTAGTGACAGAGAGAGAGAAAGAGAAGCTGTGTGTGTGTGAGAGAGAAAGATAGTCTGAGAAAGAGAGAGTGAAAGAGAAGCTGTGAGTGAGAGTGAGAGAGAGAGAGAGAGAAGCTGTGAGTGAGAGAGAGAGAGAATGAGAAGCTGTGAGTGAGAGAGAGAGAATGTAAGAGAAGCTGTGTGTGAGATAGAGAGAGAGAGAAAGAGAAGCTGTGAGTGAGAGAGAGAGAGGGAGAAAGATAAGCTGTGAGAGAGAGAGAAGCTGTGTGTGTGAGAGAGAGAAAGATAAGCTGAGTGAGAGAGAGAGAGAAGCTGTGAGTGAGAGAGAGAAAGAAAAGCTGTGAGTGAGAGAGAGAGAGAAAGAGAAGATATGAGTGAGAGAGAGAGAGAAGCAGTGAGAGAGAGAGAGAAAGAGAAGCTGTGAGTGAGACAGAGAGAGAGAAAGAGAAGCTGTGAGAGAGAGAGGGAGAAAGAGAAGATATGAGTGAGAGAGAGAGAGAAGCAGTGAGAGAGAGAGAGAAAGAGAAGCTGTGAGTGAGACAGAGAGAGAGAAAGAGAAGCTGTGAGAGAGAGAGGGAGAAAGAGAAGCTGTTTGTGTGAGAGAGAAAGAGAAGCTGTGAGTGTGTGAGAGAGAGAAAGAGAAGCTGTGAGTGAGAGAGAGAGAAAGAAAGAGAAATTAGAGTGAGAAAGAGAGAGAGAAAGAGAAGCTGTGAGTGGGAGAGAGAGAAAGAGAGTCTGTGAGTGAGAGAGAGAGAGAAGCTGTGAGTGAAAGAGAGAGAGAGCTGCTGTTAGTGAGAGAGAGAGAAAGAGAAGCTGTGAATGAGAGAGAGAGAAAGAGAAGCTGTGAGTGAGAGAGAGAGAAAGAAGCTGTGAGTGAGTGAGAGAGAGAAAGGGAAGTTGTGAGTGAGAGAGAGAGAGAAAGAGAAGCTGTGAGTGAGAGAGAGAGAGAAAGAGAAGCTGTGAGTGAGAAGGAGAGGGAAAGAGAAGCTGTGAGTGAGTGAGAGAGAGAGAGAAAGAGAAGCTGTGTGTGTGTGAGAGAGAAAGAGAAGCTGTGAGTGAGAGAGAGACAGAGAAGCTGTTAGTGACAGAGAGAGAAAGAAAGAGAAGCTGTGTGTGTGTGAGAGAGAAAGATAGTCTGAGAAAGAGAGAGTGAAAGAGAAGCTGTGAGTGAGAGTGAGAGAGAGAGAGAGAGAAAGTGAAGCTGTGAGTGAGAGAGAGAGAGAATGAGAAGCTGTGAGTGAGAGAGAGAGAAAGAAGCTGTGAGTGAGTGAGAGAGAGAAAGGGAAGTTGTGAGTGAGAGAGAGAGAGAAAGAGAAGCTGTGAGTGAGAGAGAGAGAAAGAGAAGCTGTGAGTGAGAAGGAGAGGGAAAGAGAAGCTGTGAGTGAGTGAGAGAGAGAGAGAAAGAGAAGCTGTGTGTGTGTGAGAGAGAAAGAGAAGCTGTGAGTGAGAGAGAGAGAGAGAAGCTGTTAGTGACAGAGAGAGAGAAAGAAAGAGAAGCTGTGTGTGTGTGAGAGAGAAAGATAGTCTGAGAAAGAGAGAGTGAAAGAGAAGCTGTGAGTGAGAGTGAGAGAGAGAGAGAGAGAAAGTGAAGCTGTGAGTGAGAGAGAGAGAGAATGAGAAGCTGTGAGTGAGAGAGAGAAGCTGTGAGTGAGAGAGAGAAAGAGAAACTGTGTGTGTGTGTGAGAGAGAGGTGAGTGATGGAGAGAGAGAATGAGAAGCTGTGAGTGATAGAGAGAGAAAGTAAAAGAAGCTGTGAGTGAGATAGAGAGAGAAAGAGAAGCTGTGAGTGAGAGAGAGGGAGAAAGATAAGCTGTGTGTGAGAGAGAGAGAAGCTGTGTGTGAGAGAGAGAGAGAAAGAGAAGTGAGTGATACAGAGAGAGAGAAGCTGTGAGTGAGTGAGAGAGAAGATGTGCGTGAGACAGAGAAATAAAAGCTGTGAGTGAGAGAGAGAGAAGCTGTGAGTGAGAGAGAGAGAAAGAGAAGCTGTGAGTGAGAGAGAGAAAGAGAAGCTGTGAGTGAGAGAGAGGGAGAGAATGAGAAGCTGTGAGTGAGAGAGAGAGAAGCTGTGAGTGAGAGAGAGTGAGAGAAAGTGAAGCTGTGAGTGAGAGAGAGAGAGAAAGAGAAGCTGTGTGTGTGTGTGAGAGAGAAAGATAGTCTGAGAAAGAGAGAGTGAAAGAGAAGCTGTGAGTGAGAGAGAGAGAGGGAGAAAGAGAAGCTGTGTGTGTGTGAGAGAGAGAGAAAGAGAATCTGTGATTGAGAGTGAGAGAGAGAGAGAGAAAGAGAAGCTGTGAGTGAGAGAGAGAGAGAAAGAGAAGCTGTGAGTGAGTGAGAGAGAGAGAAAGAGAAGCTGTGAGTGAGAGAGAGAAGCTGTGAGAGAGAGAGAGAAAGAGAAGCTGTGAGTGAGAGAGAGAAGCTGTGAGAGAGAGAGAGAAAGAGAGAGAGAGAAGATGTGAGTGATAGAGAGAGAGAGAAAGAGAAGCTGTGAGTGAGAGAGAGAGAGGGAGAAAGCTAAGCTGTGAGAGAGAGAGAGAAAGAGAAGCTGTGTGTGTGTGAGAGAGAAAGAGAAGCTGTGATTGAGAGTGAGAGAGAGAAAGAGAAGCTGTGAGTGAGAGAGAGAGAAAGAGAAGCTGTGAGTGAGAGAGAGAAGCTGTGAGTGAGAGAGAGAAAGAAAAGCTGTGAGTGAGAGAGAGAGAAAGAGAAGCTGTGAGTGAGTGAGAGAGAGAAAGGGAAGTTGTGAGTGAGAGAGAGAGAAAGAGAAGCTGTGAGTGAGAGAGAGAGAGAAGCTGTGAGTGAGAGAGAGAGAGAAAGAGAAGCTGTGGGTGAGAAGGAGAGGGATAGAGAAGCTGTGAGTGAGTGAGAGAGAGAGAAAGAGAAGCTGTGAGTGAGAGAGAGAAAGAGAAGCTGTGAGTGAGAGAGAGAGAAAGAGAAGCTGTGAGTGAGAAGGAGAGGGAAAGAGAAGCTGTGGTTAAGTGAGAGAGAGAGAGAGAGAAGCTGTGAGATAGAAATAGAGAAGCTGTGAGTGAGAGAGTGAGAGAGAAAAAGAGAAGCTGTGAGTGAGAGAGAGATTGAAAGAGAAGCTGTGAGTGAGTGAGAGAGAGAGAAAGAGAAGCTGTGAGTGAGAGAGAGAAAGAGAAGCTGTGAGTGACAGAGAGAGAGAAAGAGAATCTGAGAGTGAGAGAGAGAGAGAAAGTGAAGCTGTGAGTGAGAGAGCAAGAGAAAGAGAAGCTGTGAGTGAGAGAGAGAAAGAGAAGCTGTGAGTGAGAGAGAGAGAGAGAATGAGAAGCTGTGAGTGAGAGTGAGAGAGAGGGAGAGAAAGAAAGCTGTGAGTGAGAGAGATTGAAAGAGAAGCTGTGAGTGAGAGAGAGTGAGAGAAAGAGAAATTAGAGTGAGAAAGAGAGAGAGAAAGAGAAGCTGTGAGTGGGAGAGAGAGAAAGAGAGTCTGTGAGTGAGAGAGAGAGAGAGAGAAGCTGTGAGTGAAAGAGAGAGAGAGCCGCTGTTAGTGAGAGAGAGAGAAAGAGAAGCTGTGAATGAGAGAGAGAGAGAGAAAGAGAAGCTGTGAGTGAGAGAGAGAGAAATAGAAGCTGTGAGTGAGTGAGAGAGAGAAAGGGAAGTTGTGATTGAGAGAGAGAGAGAAAGAGAAGCTGTGAGTGAGAGAGAGAGAGAGAAAGAGAAGCTGTGAGTGAGAGAGAGAGAGAAAGAGAAGCTGTGAGTGAGAAGGAGAGTGAAAGAGAAGCTGTGAGTGAGTGAGAGAGAGAGAAAGAAAAGCTGTGTGTGTGTGAGAGAGAGAAAGAGAAGCTGTGAGTGAGAGAGAAAGAGAAAGAGAAGCTGTTAGTGACAGAGAGAGAGAAAGAGAAGCTGTGTGTGAGAGAGAGAGAAAGATAAGCTGTGATTGAGAGTGAGAGAGAGAGAGAAAGTGAAGCTGTGAGTGAGAGAGAGAGAAAGAGAAGCTGTGAGTGAGAGAGAGAGAAGCTGTGAGTGAGAGAGAGAGAAAAGCTGTGAGTGAGAGAGAGAGAGAAAGAGAAGATATGAGTGAGAGAGAGAGAGAAGCAGTGAGAGAGAGAGAAAGAGAAGCTGTGAGTGAGAAAGAGAGAGAGAAAGAGAAGCTGTGAGAGAGAGAGGGAGAAAGAGAAGCTGTGTGTGTGAGAGAGAAAGAGAAGCTGTGAGTGTTTGAGAGAGAGAAAGAGAAGCTGTGAGTGAGAGAGAGAGAAAGAGAGAGAAATTAGAGTGAGAAAGAGAGAGAGAAAGAGAAGCTGTGAGTGGGAGAGAGAGAAAGAGAGTCTGTGAGTGAGAGAGAGAGAGAGAAGCTGTGAGTGAAAGAGAGAGAGCCGCTGTTAGTGAGAGAGAGAGAAAGAGAAGCTGTGAATGAGAGAGAGAGAGAAAGAGAAGTTGTGAGTGAGAGAGAGAGAAATAGAAGCTGTGAGTGAGTGAGAGAGAGAAAGGGAAGTTGTGAGTGAGAGAGAGAGAGAAAGAGAAGCAGTGAGTGAGTGAGAGAGAGAAAGAGAAGCTGTGAGTGAGAAGGAGAGGGAAAGAGAAGCTGTGAGTGAGTGAGAGAGAGAGAGAAAGAGAAGCTGTGTGTGAGAGAGAGAGAGAAAGAGAAGCTGTGAGTGAGAGAGAGAGAGAAAGAGAAGCTGTTAGTGACAGAGAGAGAGAAAGAGAAGCTGTGTGTGTGTGAGAGAGAAAGATAGTCTGAGAAAGAGAGAGTGAAAGAGAAGCTGTGAGTGAGAGTGAGAGAGAGAGAGAGAGAGAAGCTGTGAGTGTGAGAGAGAGAGAATGAGAAGCTGTGAGTGAGATAGAGAGAATGTAAGAGAAGCTGTGTGTGAGATAGAGAGAGAGAGAGAAAGAGAAGCTATGAGTGAGAGAGAGAGAGGGAGAAAGATAAGCTGTGAGAGAGAGAGAGAAGCTGTGTGTGTGTGAGAGAGAAAGATAAGCTGTGAGTGAGAGAGAGAGAAGCTGTGAGTGAGAGAGAGAAAGAAAAGCTGTGAGTGAGAGAGAGAGAGAAAGAGAAGATATGAGTGAGAGAGAGAGAGAAGCAGTGAGAGAGAGAGAAAGAGAAGCTGTGAGTGGGACAGAGAGAGAGAAAGAGAAGCTGTGAGAGAGAGAGGGAGAAAGAGAAGCTGTGTGTGTGAGAGAGAAAGAGAAGCTGTGAGTGTGTGAGAGAGAGAAAGAGAAGCTGTGAGTGAGAGAGAGAGAAAGAAAGAGAAATTAGAGTGAGAAAGAGAGAGAGAAAGAGAAGCTGTGAGTGGGAGAGAGAGAAAGAGAGTCTGTGAGTGAGAGAGAGAGAGAGAGAAGCTGTGAGTGAAAGAGAGAGAGAGCTGCTGTTAGTGAGAGAGAGAGAAAGAGAAGCTGTGAATGAGAGAGAGAGAGAAAGAGAAGCTGTGAGTGAGAGAGAGAGAAATAGAAGCTGTGAGTGAGTGAGAGAGAGAAAGGGAAGTTGTGAGTGAGAGAGAGAGAAAGAGAAGCTGTGAGTGAGAGAGAGAGAGAAAGAGAAGCTGTGAGTGAGAAGGAGAGGGAAAGAGAAGCTGTGAGTGAGTGAGAGAGAGAGAGAAAGAGAAGCTGTGTGTGTGTGAGAGAGAAAGAGAAGCTGTGAGTGAGAGAGAGAGAGAGAAGCTGTTAGTGACAGAGAGAGAGAAAGAAAGAGAATCTGTGTGTGTGAGAGAGAGAAAGATAGTCTGAGAAAGAGAGAGTGAAAGAGAAGCTGTGAGTGAGAGTGAGAGAGAGAGAGAGAGAAAGTGAAGCTGTGAGTGTGAGAGAGAGAGAATGAGAAGCTGTGAGTGAGAGAGAGAAGCTGTGAGTGAGAGAGAGAAAGAGAAACTGTGTGTGTGTGTGAGAGAGAGGTGAGTGATGGAGAGAGAGAATGAGAAGCTGTGAGTGATAGAGAGAGAAAGTAAAAGAAGCTGTGAGTGAGATAGAGAGAGAAAGAGAAGCTGTGAGTGAGAGAGAGAGGGAGAAAGATAAGCTGTGTGTGTGAGAGAGAGAAGCTGTGTGTGAGAGAGAAAGAGAAAGAGAAGTTGTGAGTGATACAGAGAGAGAGAAGCTGTGAGTGAGTGAGAGAGAAGATGTGCGTGAGACAGAGAAATAAAAGCTGTGAGTGAGAGAGAGAGAAGCTGTGAGTGAGAGAGAGAGAAAGAGAAGCTGTGAGTGAGAGAGAGAGAAAGAGAAGCTGTGAGTGAGAGCGAGGGAGAGAATGAGAAGCTGTGAGTGAGAGAGAGAGAAGCTGTGAGTGAGAGAGAGTGAGAGAAAGTGAAGCTGTGAGTGAGAGAGAGAGAGAAAGAGAAGCTGTGTGTGTGTGAGAGAGAGAAAGATAGTCTGAGAAAGAGAGAGTGAAAGAGAAGCTGTGAGTGAGAGAGAGAGAGGGAGAAAGAGAAGCTGTGTGTGTGTGTGTGAGAGAGAAAGAGAATCTGTGATTGAGAGTGAGAGAGAGAGAGAGAAAGAGAAGCTGTGAGTGAGAGAGAGAGAGAAAGAGAAGCTGTGAGTGAGTGAGAGAGAGAGAGAAAGCGAAGCTGTGAGTGAGAGAGAGAAGCTGTGAGAGAGAGAGAGAAAGAGAAGCTGTGAGTGAGAGAGAGAAGCTGTGAGAGAGAGAGAGAGAGAGAAGATGTGAGTGATAGAGAGAGAGAGAAAGAGAAGCTGTGAGTGAGAGAGAGAGAGGGAGAAAGCTAAGCTGTGAGAGAGAGAGAGAAAGAGAAGCTGTGTGTGTGTGAGAGAGAAAGAGAAGCTGTGATTGAGAGTGAGAGAGAGAAAGAGAAGCTGTGAGTGAAAGAGAGAGAAAGAGAAGCTGTGAGTGAGAGAGGGAAGCTGTGAGTGAGAGAGAGAAAGAAAAGCTGTGAGTGAGAGAGAGAGAAAGAGAAGCTGTGAGTGAGTGAGAGAGAGAAAGGGAAGTTGTGAGTGAGAGAGAGAGAAAGAGAAGCTGTGAGTGAGAGAGAGAGAGAAGCTGTGAGTGAGAGAGAGAGAGAAAGAGAAGCTGTGGGTGAGAAGGAGAGGGATAGAGAAGCTGTGAGTGAGTGAGAGAGAGAGAAAGAGAAGCTGTGAGTGAGAGAGAGAAAGAGAAGCTGTGAGTGAGAGAGAGAGAAAGAGAAGCTGTGAGTGAGAAGGAGAGGGAAAGAGAAGCTGTGGTTAAGTGAGAGAGAGAGAGAGAGAGAAGCTGTGAGATAGAAATAGAGAAGCTGTGAGTGAGAGAGTGAGAGAGAAAAAGAGAAGCTGTGAGTGAGAGAGAGATTGAAAGAGAAGCTGTGAGTGAGTGAGAGAGAGAGAAAGAGAAGCTGTGAGTGAGAGAGAGAAAGAGAAGCTGAGTGACAGAGAGAGAGAAAGAGAATCTGAGAGTGAGAGAGAGAGAGAAAGTGAAGCTGTGAGTGAGAGAGCAAGAGAAAGAGAAGCTGTGAGTGAGAGAGAGAGAAAGAGAAGCTGTGAGTGAGAGAGAGAGAGAGAATGAGAAGCTGTGAGTGAGAGTGAGAGAGAGGGAGAGAAAGAAAGCTGTGAGTGAGAGAGATTGAAAGAGAAGCTGTGAGTGAGAGAGAGTGAGAGAAAGAGAGCTGTGAGTGAGAGAGAGAAAGAGAAGCTGTGAGTGAGAGAGAGAGAGAGAAGCTGTGAGTTAGAGAGAGAAAGAGAAGCTGTGAGTGAGAGAGAGAGAGAAGCTGTGAGTGAGAGAGAGATTGAAAGAGAAGCTGTGAGTGAGAGAGAGAGAGAGAAAGAGAGCTGTGAGTGAGAGAGAGAAAGAGAATCTGTGAGTGAGAGGGAGAGAGAGAGGAAGAGAAACTGTGAGTTACACAGAGAGAGAAGCTGTGAGAGAGAGAGAGAGAAAGAGAAGCTGTGAGTGACAGAGAGAGAGAAAGAAGCTGAGTGAGAGAGAGAGAGAAAGTGAAGCTGTGAGTGAGAGAGAGAGAAAGAAAGAGGAATTAGAGTGAGAAAGAGAGAGAGAAAGAGAAGCTGTGAGTGGGAGAGAGAGAAAGAGAGTCTGTGAGTGAGAGAGAGAGAGAGAAGCTGTGAGTGAAAGAGAGAGAGAGAGAGCCGCTGTTAGTGAGAGAGAGAGAAAGAGAAGCTGTGAATGAGAGAGGGAGAGAAAGAGAAGCTGTGAGTGAGAGAGAGAGAAAGAGAAGCTGTGAGTGAGAGAGAGAGAGAAAGAGAAGCTGTGAGTGAGAGAGAGAGAGAGAGAGAAGCTGTGAGTGAGAAGGAGAGGGAAAGAGAAGCTGTGAGTGAGTGAGAGAGAGAAAGAGAAGCTGTGTGTGTGAGAGAGAGAAAGAGAAGCTGTGAGTGAGAGTGAGAGAGAGAGAGAGAGAAAGAGAAGCTGTGAGAGAGAAAGAGAAGCTGTGAGTGAGAGAGTGTGAGAGAGAAAGAGAAGCTGTTAGTGAGAGTGAGAGAGAGAGAGAAGCTGTGAGTGAGAGAGAGATTGAAAGAGAAGCTGTGAGTGAGAGAGAGAGAGAGAAAGAGAAGCTGTGAGTGAGGGAGAGAGAGAATGAGAAGCTGTGAGTGAGAGAGAGAAGCTGTGAGTGAGAGAGAGGGAGAAGATGTGAGTGATAGAGAGAGAGAATGAGAAGCTGTGAGTGAGAGAGAGAGAAAGTAAAAGAAGCTGTGAGTGAGATAGAGAGAGAGAGAGAAGCTGTGAGTGAGAGAGAGAGAGGGAGAAAGATAAGCTGTGTGTGTGAGAGAGGGAGAAGCTGTGTGTGTGAGAGAGAAAGAGAAGCTGTGAGTGATAGAGAGAGAGAGAAGCTGTGAGTGAGAGAGAGAGAAGCTGTGAGTGAGAGAGAGAAAGAAAAGCTGTGAGTGAGAGAGAGAGAAAGAGAAGATATGAGTGAGAGAGAGAGAGAGAAGCAGTGAGAGAGAGAGAGAAAGAGAAGCTGTGAGTGAGACAGAGAGAGAGAAAGGGAAGCTGTGAGTGAGAGAGAGAAAGAGAAGCTGTGAGTGATAGAGAGAGAGAAGCTGTGAGTGAGAGAGAGAGAAGCTGTGAGTGAGAGAGAGAAAGAAAAGCTGTGAGTGAGTGAGAGAGAGAGAAGATGTGAGTGATAGAGAGAGAGAATGAGAAGCTGTGAGTGAGAGAGAGAGAAAGTAAAAGAAGCTGTGAGTGAGATAGATAGAGAGAGAAAGAGAAGCTGTGAGTGAGAGAGAGAGAGAGGGAGAAAGATAAGCTGTGAGAGAGAGAAGCTGTGTGTGAGAGAGAGAAAGAGAAGCTGTGAGTGATAGAGAGAGAGAGAGAAGCTGTGAGTGAGAGAGAGAGAAGCTGTGAGTGAGAGAGAAAGAAAAGCTGTGAGTGAGTGAGAGAGAGAGAAGATGTGAGTGAAAGAGAGAGAGAGAGCCGCTGTTAGTGAGAGAGAGAGAAAGAGAAGCTGTGAATGAGAGAGAGAGAGAAAGAGAAGCTGTGAGTGAGAGAGAGAGAAAGAGAAGCTGTGAGTGAGAGAGAGAGAAAGAGAAGCTGTGAGTGAGTGAGAGAGAGAAAGGGAAGTTGTGAGTGAGAGAGAGAGAGAAAGAGAAGCTGGGAGTGAGAAGGAGAGGGAAAGAGAAGCTGTGAGTGAGTGAGAGAGAGAGAGAAAGAGAAGCTGTGTGAGAGAGAGAGAGAAAGAGAAGCTGTGAGTGACAGAGAGAGAGAAAGAGAAGCTGTGTGTGAGAGAGAGAAAGAGAAGCTGTGAGTGAGAGTGAGAGAGAGAGAGAAAGAGAAGCTGTGAGTGAGAGAGAAAGAGAAAGAGAAGCTGTGAGTGAGAGAGAGAGAGAATGAGAAGCTGTGAGTGAGAGAGAGAAGCTGTGAGAGAGAGAGAAAGAGAAGCTGTGAGTGAGAGAGAGAGAGAGAGAAGATGTGAGTGATAGAGAGAGAATGAGAAGCTGTGAGTGAGAGAGAGAGAAAGTAAAAGAAGCTGTGAGTGAGATAGAGAGAGAGAGAAAGAGAAGCTGTGAGTGAGAGAGAGAGAGGGAGAAAGATAAGCTGTGTGTGTGTGAGAGAGAGAAGCTGTGTGTGTGAGAGAGAAAGAGAAGCTGTGAGTAATAGAGAGAGAGAGAAGCTGTGAGTGAGAGAGAGAGAAGCTGTGAGTGAGAGAGAGAAAGAAAAGCTGTGAGTGAGAGAGAGAGAAAGAGAAGATATGAGTGAGAGAGAGAGAGAGAAGCAGTGAGAGAGAGAGAAAGAGAACCTGTGAGTGAGACAGAGAGAGAGAAAGGGAAGCTGTGAGAGAGAGAGAGGGAGAAAGAGAAGCTGTGAGAGAGAGAGAGAAAGAGAAGCTGTGAGTGTGTGAGAGAGAAAGAGAAGCTGTGAGTGAGAGAGAGAGAAAAAGAAAGAGAAATTAGAGAGAGAAAGAGAGAGAGAAAGAGAAGCTGTGAGTGGGAGAGAGAGAAAGAGAGTCTGTGAGTGAGAGAGAGAAGCTGTGAGTGAGAGAGAGAGTGCTGCTGTGAGTGAGCGAGAGAAAGAGAAGCTGTGAGTGAGAGAGAGAGAAAGAGAAGCTGTGAGTGAGTGAGAGAGAGAGAGAGAAACTGTGAGTGAGAGAGAGAGAAAGAGAAGCTGTGAGTGAGTGAGAGAGAGAGAGAGAAACTGTGAGTGAGAGAGAGAGAAAGAGAAGCTGTGAGTGAGAGAGAGAGAAAGAGAAGCTGTGAGTGAGTGAGAGAGAGAGAGAGAAACTGTGAGTGAGAGAGAGAGAAAGAGAAGCTGTGAGTGAGAGAGAGAGAGAGAAAGAGAAGCTGTGAGAGAGAAAGAGAGAAGCTGTGAGTGAGAGAGTGAGAGAGAGAAAGAGAACCTGTTAGTGAGTGAGAGAGAGAGAAAGAGAAGCTGTGAGTGAGAGAGAGATTGAAAGAGAAGCTGTGAGTGAGAGAGAGAGAGAGAAAGAGAAGCTGTGAGTGAGAGAGAGAAAGAGAATCTGTGAGTGAGAGGGAGAGAGAGAAAGAGAAGCTGTGAGTGACACAGAGAGGGAGAAGCTGTGAGTTAGAGAGAGAGAAAGAGAAGCTGTGAGTGACAGAGAGAGAAAGAGAAGCTGAGAGTGAGAGAGAGAGGGAAAGAGAAGCTGTGTGTGTTTGAGAGAGAGAAAGATAGTCTGAGAAAGAGAGAGTGAAAGAGAACCTGTGAGTGAGAGAGAGAGGGAGAAAGAGAAGCTATGTGTGTGTGAGAGAGAAAGAGAACCTGTGAGTGAGAGTGAGAGAGAGAGAGAGAAAGAGAAGCTGTGAGTGAGAGAGAGAGAAAGAGAAGCTGTGAGTGAGAGAGAGAGAAAGAGAAGGTGTGAGTGAGAGAGAGAGAGAATGAGAAGCTGTGAGAGAGAGAAGCTGTGTGTGAGAGAGAGAAAGAGAAGCTGTGAGTGAGAGAGAGAGAGAAGATGTGAGTGATAGAGAGAGAGAATGAGAAGCTGTGAGTGAGAGTGAGAGAGAGAGAGAAAGAGAAGCTGTGAGTGAGAGAGAAAGAGAAAGAGAAGCTGTGAGTGAGAGAGAGAGAGAATGAGAAGCTGTGAGTGAGAGAGAGAAGCTGTGAGAGAGAGAGAAAGAGAAGCTGTGAGTGAGAGAGAGAGAGAGAAGATGTGAGTGATAGAGAGAGAATGAGAAGCTGTGAGTGAGAGAGAGAGAAAGTAAAAGAAGCTGTGAGTGAGATAGAGAGAGAGAGAGAAAGAGAAGCTGTGAGTGAGAGAGAGAGAGGGAGAAAGATAAGCTGTGTGTGTGTGAGAGAGAGAAGCTGTGTGTGTGAGAGAGAAAGAGAAGCTGTGAGTAATAGAGAGAGAGAGAAGCTGTGAGTGAGAGAGAGAGAAGCTGTGAGTGAGAGAGAGAAAGAAAAGCTGTGAGTGAGAGAGAGAGAAAGAGAAGATATGAGTGAGAGAGAGAGAGAGAAGCAGTGAGAGAGAGAGAAAGAGAACCTGTGAGTGAG
This sequence comes from Bradypodion pumilum, assembly GCA_035047305.1. Classification (NCBI taxonomy): domain Eukaryota; kingdom Metazoa; phylum Chordata; class Lepidosauria; order Squamata; family Chamaeleonidae; genus Bradypodion; species Bradypodion pumilum. The sequence goes on from JAWDJD010000001.1 coordinate 232,306,407, forward strand.
ACAGAGAGAGAGAAAGGGAAGCTGTGAGAGAGAGAGAGGGAGAAAGAGAAGCTGTGAGAGAGAGAGAGAAAGAGAAGCTGTGAGTGTGTGAGAGAGAAAGAGAAGCTGTGAGTGAGAGAGAGAGAAAAAGAAAGAGAAATTAGAGAGAGAAAGAGAGAGAGAAAGAGAAGCTGTGAGTGGGAGAGAGAGAAAGAGAGTCTGTGAGAGAGAGAGAGAAGCTGTGAGTGAGAGAGAGAGTGCTGCTGTGAGTGAGCGAGAGAAAGAGAAGCTGTGAGTGAGAGAGAGAGAAAGAGAAGCTGTGAGTGAGTGAGAGAGAGAGAGAGAAACTGTGAGTGAGAGAGAGAGAAAGAGAAGCTGTGAGTGAGTGAGAGAGAGAGAGAGAAACTGTGAGTGAGAGAGAGAGAAAGAGAAGCTGTGAGTGAGAGAGAGAGAAAGAGAAGCTGTGAGTGAGTGAGAGAGAGAGAGAGAAACTGTGAGTGAGAGAGAGAGAAAGAGAAGCTGTGAGTGAGAGAGAGAGAGAGAAAGAGAAGCTGTGAGAGAGAAAGAGAGAAGCTGTGAGTGAGAGAGTGAGAGAGAGAAAGAGAACCTGTTAGTGAGAGTGAGAGAGAGAGAAAGAGAAGCTGTGAGTGAGAGAGAGATTGAAAGAGAAGCTGTGAGTGAGAGAGAGAGAGAGAAAGAGAAGCTGTGAGTGAGAGAGAGAAAGAGAATCTGTGAGTGAGAGGGAGAGAGAGAAAGAGAAGCTGTGAGTGACACAGAGAGGGAGAAGCTGTGAGTTAGAGAGAGAGAGAAAGAGAAGCTGTGAGTGACAGAGAGAGAAAGAGAAGCTGAGAGTGAGAGAGAGAGGGAAAGAGAAGCTGTGTGTGTTTGAGAGAGAGAAAGATAGTCTGAGAAAGAGAGAGTGAAAGAGAACCTGTGAGTGAGAGAGAGAGGGAGAAAGAGAAGCTATGTGTGTGTGAGAGAGAAAGAGAACCTGTGAGTGAGAGTGAGAGAGAGAGAGAGAAAGAGAAGCTGTGAGTGAGAGAGAGAGAAAGAGAAGCTGTGAGTGAGAGAGAGAGAAAGAGAAGGTGTGAGTGAGAGAGAGAGAGAATGAGAAGCTGTGAGAGAGAGAAGCTGTGTGTGAGAGAGAGAAAGAGAAGCTGTGAGTGAGAGAGAGAGAGAAGATGTGAGTGATAGAGAGAGAGAATGAGAAGCTGTGAGTGAGTGAGAGAGAAAGTAGTAGAAGCTGTGAGTGAGATAGAGAGAGAGAAAGAGAAGCTGTGAGTGAGAGAGAGAGAGGGAGAAAGATAAGCTGTGAGAGAGAGAGAGAAAGAGAAGCTGTGAGTGAGAGAGAGAGAAGCTGTGAGTGAGAGAGAGAAAGAAAAGCTGTGAGTGAGAGAGAGAGAAAGAGAAGGTGTGAGTGAGTGAGAGAGAGAAAGGGAAGTTGTGAGTGAGAGAGAGAGAAAGAGAAGCTGTAGGTGAGAGAGAGAGAGAAAGAGAAGCTGTGAGTGAGAGAGAGAGAGAAAGAGAAGCTGTGAGTGAGAAGGAGAGGGAAAGAGAAGCTGTGAGTGAGTGAGAGAGAGAGAAAGAGAAGCTGTGAGTGAGGGAGAGAGAAAGAGAAACTGTGAGTGAGAGAGAGAGAGAAAGAGAAGCTGTGAGTGAGAAGGAGAGGGAATGAGAAGCTGTGAGTGAGTGAGAGAGAGAGAGAGAAAGAGAAGCTGTGAGAGAGAAAGAGAGAAGCTGAGAGTGAGAGAGAGAAAGAGAAGCTGTTAGTGAGAGTGAGAGAGAGAGAGAAAGAGAAGCTGTGAGTGAGAGAGAGATTGAAAGAGAAGCTGTGAGTGTGTGAGAGAGAGAGAGAAAGAGAAGCTGTGAGTGAGAGAGAAAGAGAAGCTGTGAGTGAGAGGGAGAGAGAGAAAGAGAAGCTGTGAGTGACACACAGAGAGAGAAGCTGTGAGTTAGAGAGAGAGAAAGAGAAGTTGTGAGTGACAGAGAGAGAGAAAGAGAAGCTGAGAGTGAGAGAGAGAGAGAGAAAGTGAAGCTGTTAGTGAGAGTGAGTGAGAGTGAGAAAGAGAAGCTGTTAGTGAGAGTGAGAGAGAGAGAGAAAGAGAAGCTGTGAGTGAGAGAGAGATTGAAACAGAAGCTGTGAGTGTGTGAGAGAGAGAGAGAAAGAGAAGCTGTGAGTGAGAGAGATAAAGTGAAGCTGTGAGCGAGAGAGAGAGAAAGAGAAGCTGTGAGTGAGAGAGAGAGAAAGAGAAGCTGTGAGTGAGAAAGAGAGAGAGAATGAGAAGCTGTGAGTGAGAGTGAGAGAGAGAGAAAGAGAAGCTGTGAGTGAGAGAGAGATTGAAAGAGAAGCTGTGTGTGTGAGAGAGAGAGAGAAAGAGAGCTGTGAGTGAGAGAGGGAAAGAGAAGCTGTGAGTGAGAGGGAGAGAGAGAGGAAGAGAAACTGTGAGTGACACAGAGAGAGAGAAGCTGTGAGTTAGAGAGAGAGAGAAAGAGAAGCTGTGAGTGACAGAGAGAAAGAAAGAAGCTGAGAGTGAGAGAGAGAGAGTGAAGCTGTGAGTGAGAGAGAGAGAGAAAGAGAAGCTGTGTGTGTGTGAGAGAGAGAAAGAGAAGCTGTGAGTGAGAGAGAGAGAATGAGAAGCTGTGAGTGAGAGAGAGAAGCTGTGAGTGAGAGAGAGAAAGAGAAGCTGTGAGAGAGAGAGCGAGAGAGAGAAGATGTGAGTGATAGAGAGAATGAGAAGCTGTGAGTGAGAGTGAGAGAGAGAGAAAGAGAAGCTGTGACTGAGAGAGAGATTGAAAGAGAAGCTGTGAGTGAGAGAGAGAGGGAGAGAGAGAAAGAGAAGCTGTGAGTGAGAGAGAGAGAGAAAGAGAAGCTGTGAGTGACAAAGAGAGAATGAGAAGCTGTGAGTGAGAGAGAGAAGCTGTGAGTGAGAGAGAGAAAGAGAAGCTGTGAGTGAGAGAGAGCGAGAGAGAGAAGATGTGAGTGATAGAGAGAGAATGAGAAGCTGTGAGTGAGAGAGGGAGAAAGTAAGAGAAGCTGTGAGTGAGATAGAGAGAGAGAGAAAGAGAAGCTGTCAGTGAGAGAGAGAGAGGGAGAAAGATAAGCTGTGAGAGAGAGAGAGAAAGAGAAGCTGTGTGTGTGAGAGAGAGAAAGAGAAGCTGTGATTGAGAGTGAGAGAGAGAGAGAAAGAGAAGATGTGAGAGAGAGAGAAAGAGAAGCTGTGAGTGAGAGAGAGATAAGCTGTGAGTGAGAGAGAGAAAGAAAAGCTGTGAGTGAGAGAGAGAGAAAGAGAAGATATGAGTGAGAGAGAGAAGCAGTGAGAGAGAGAGAGAGAAAAAGAGAAGCTGTGAGTGAGACAGAGAGAGAAAGAGAAGCTGTGAGAGAGAGAGAGAAAGAGAAGCTGTGAGTGAGAGAGAGATAAGCTGTGAGTGAGAGAGAGAAAGGAAGCTGTGAGTGAGAGAGAGAGAGAAAGAGAAGATATGAGTGAGTGAGAGAGAGAGTAGCAGTGAGAGAGAGAGAGAGAAATAGAGAAGCTGTGAGTGAGACAGAGAGAGAAAGAGAAGCTGTGAAAGAGAGAGAGGGAAAAAGAGAAGCTGAGAGAGAGAGAGAGAGAAGCTGTGAGTGTGTGTGTGAGAGAAAGAGAAGCTGTGAGTGAGAGAGAGAGAAAGAAAGAGAAATTAGAGTAAGAAAGAGAGAGAGAAAGAGAAGCTGTGAGTGGGAGAGAGAGAAAGAGAGTCTGTGAGTGAGAGAGAGAGAGAGAAGCTGTGAGTGAGAGAGAGAGACCCGCTGTGAGTGAGAGAGAGAGGAAGAGAAGCTGTGAATGAGAGAGAGAGAGAGAACGAGAAGCTGTGAGTGAGAGAGAGAGAAAGAGAAGATGTGAGTGAGTGAGAGAGAGAAAGGGAAGTTGTGAGTGAGAGAGAGAGAGAAAGAGAAGCTGTGAGTGAGAGAGAGAGAGAAAGAGAAGCTGTGAGTGAGAGAGAGAGAGAAAGAGAAGCTGTGAGTGAGAAGGAGAGGGAAAGAGAACCTGTGAGTGACAGAGAGAGAGAAAGAGAAGCTGTGAGTGAGAGAGATAGAGTGGGAGAAAGAGAAGCTGTGTGAGAGAGAGAGAGAAAGAGAAGCTGTGAGTGAGAGTGAGAGAGAGAGAGAAAGAGAAGCTGTGAGTGAGAGAGAGAGAGAAAGAGAAGCTGTGAGTGAGAGAGAGAGAGAATGAGAAGATGTGAGTGAGAGGGAAGCTGTGAGTGAGAGAGAGAAAGAGAAGCTGTGAGTGAGAGAGAGCGAGAGAGAGAAGATGTGAGTGATAGAGAGAGAGAATGAGAAGCAGTGAGTGAGAGAGAGAAAGTAAGAGAAGCTGTGAGTGAGAGAGAGAGAATGTAAGAGAAGCTGTGTGTGAGATAGAGAGAGAGAGAAAGAGAAGCTGTGAGTGAGAGAGAGAGAGGGAGAAAGATAAGCTGTGAGAGAGAGAGAGAAGCTGTGTGTGTGTGAGAGAGAGAAAGATAAGCTGTGATTGAGAGTGAGAGAGAGAGAGAGAAAGTGAAGCTGTGAGTGAGAGAGAGAGAAAGAGAGGCTGTGAGTGAGAGAGAGAGAAGCTGTGAGAGAGAGAGAGAAAGAAAAGCTGTGAGTGAGAGAGAGAGAGAAAGAGAAGATATGAGTGAGAGAGAGAGAGAAGCAATGAGAGAGAGAGAGAAAGAGAAGCTGTGAGTGAGACAGAGAGAGAGAAAGAGAAGATGTGAGAGAGAGAGGGAGAAAGAGAAGCTGTGTGTGTGAGAGAGAAAGAGAAGCTGTGAGTGTGTGTGTGAGAGAAAGAGAAGCTGTGAGTGAGAGAGAGAGAAAGAAAGAGAAATTAGAGTGAGAAAGAGAGAGAGAAAGAGAAGTTGTGAGTGATACAGAGAGAGAGAAGCTGTGAGTGAGTGAGAGAGAAGCTGTGCGTGAGAGAGAGAAATAAAAGCTGTGAGTGAGAGAGAGAGAAGCTGTGAGTGAGAGAGAGAGAAAGAGAAGCTGTGAGTGAGAGAGAGAGAAAGAGAAATTGTGAGTGAGAGAGAGAGAAAGAGAAGCTGTGAGTGAGAGAGAGGGAGAGAATGAGAAGCTGTGAGTGAGAGAGAGGGAGAGAATGAGAAGCTGTGAGTGAGAGAGAGAGAAGCTGTGAGTGAGAAAGAGAGAGTGAAAGAGAAGCTGTGAGTGAGAGAGAGAGAGGGAGAAAGAGAAGCTGTGTGTGTGTGTGAGAGAGAGAAAGAGAATCTGTGATTGAGAGTGAGAGAGAGAAAGAGAAGCTGTGAGTGAGAGAGAGAGAGAAAGAGAAGCTGTGAGTGAGTGAGAGAGAGAGAATGAGAAGCTGTGAGTGAGAGAGAGAAGCTGTGTGTGAGAGAGAGAAAGAGAAGCTGTGAGTGAGAGAGAGAAGCTGTGTGAGAGAGAGAGAAAGAGAGAGAGAGAAGATGTGAGTGATAGAGAGAGAGAATGAGAAGCTTTGAGTGAGAGAGAGAGAAAGTAAGAGAAGCTGTGAGTGAGATAGAGAGAGAGAGAAAGAGAAGCTGTGAGTGAGAGAGAGAGAGGGAGAAAGCTAAGCTGTGTGAGAGAGAGAGAGAGAGAGAAGCTGTGAGATAGAAATAGAGAAGCTGTGAGTGAGAGAGTGAGAGAGAAAAAGAGAAGCTGTGAGTGAGAGAGAGATTGAAAGAGAAGCTGAGAGTGAGAGAGAGAGAGAAAGAGAAGCTGTGAGTGAGAGAGAGAAAGAGAAGCTGTGAGTGACAGAGAGAAAGAGAAGCTGAGAGTGAGAGAGAGAGAGAAAGTGAAGCTGTGAGTGAGAGAGCAAGAGAAAGAGAAGCTGTGAGTGAGAGAGAGAGAAAGAGAAGCTGTGAGTGAGAGAGAGAGAGAGAATGAGAAGCTGTGAGTGAGAGAGAGGGAGAGAAAGAGATGCTGTGAGTGAGAGAGATTGAAAGAGAAGCTGAGTGAGAGAGAGTGAGAGAAAGAGAGCTGTGAGTGAGAGAGAGAAAGAGAAGCTGTGAGTGAGAGAGAGAGAGAGAGAGAAGCTGTGAGTGAGAGAGAGAAAGAGAAGCTGTGAGTGAGAGAGAGAGAGAAGCTGTGAGTGAGAGAGAGATTGAAAGAGAAGCTGTGAGTGAGAGAGAGAGAGAGAAAGAGAGCTGTGAGTGAGAGAGAGAAAGAGAAGCTGTGAGTGAGAGGGAGAGAGAGAGGAAGAGAAACTGTGAGTGACACAGAGAGAGAAGCTGTGTGAGAGAGAGAGAAAGAGAAGCTGTGAGTGACAGAGAGAGAGAAAGAAGCTGAGAGTGAGAGAGAGAGAGAAAGTGAAGCTGTGAGTGAGAGGGAGAGAAAGAAAGAGGAATTAGAGTGAGAAAGAGAGAGAAAGAGAAGCTGTGAATGAGAGAGGGAGAGAAAGAGAAGCTGTGAGTGTGAGAGAGAGAAAGAGAAGCTGTGAGTGAGTGTGTGAGAGAAAGAGAAGCTGTGAGTGAGAGAGAGAGAAAGAAAGAGAAATTAGAGTGAGAAAGAGAGAGAGAAAGGGAAGCTGTGAGTGGGAGAGAGAGAAAGAGAGTCTGTGAGTGAGAGAGAGAGAGAGAAGCTGTGAGTGAAAGTGAGAGAGAGCCGCTGTTAGTGAGAGAGAGAGAAAGAGAAGCTGTGAATGAGAGAGAGAGAGAAAGAGAAGCTGTGAGTGAGAGAGAGAGAAATAGAAGCTGTGAGTGAGTGAGAGAGAGAAAGGGAAGTTGTGAGTGAGAGAGAGAGAGAAAGAGAAGCTGTGAGTGAGAGAGAGAGAGAAAGAGAAGCTGTGAGTGAGAGAGAGAGAGAAAGAGCTGTGAGTGAGAAGGAGAGGGAAAGAGAAGCTGTGAGTGAGTGAGAGAGAGAGAGAGAAAGAGAAGCTGTGTGTGTGAGAGAGAAAGAGAAGCTGTGAGTGAGAGAGAGAGAGAAAGAGAAGCTGTTAGTGACAGAGAGAGAGAAAGAGAAGCTGTGTGTGTGAGAGAGAGAAAGATAGTCTGAGAAAGAGAGAGTGAAAGAGAAGCTGTGAGTGAGAGTGAGAGAGAGAGAGAGAGAAAGTGAAGCTGTGATTGAGGGAGAGAGAGAATGAGAAGCTGTGAGTGAGAGAGAGAAGCTGTGAGTGAGAGAGAGAAAGAGAAGCTGTGTGTGTGTGAGAGAGAGAGGTGAGTGATGGAGAGAGAGAATGAGAAGCTGTGAGTGATAGAGAGAGAAAGTAAAAGAAGCTGTGAGTGAGATAGAGAGAGAAAGAGAAGCTGTGAGTGAGAGAGAGAGGGAGAAAGATAAGCTGTGTGAGAGAGAGAGAGAAGCTGTGTGTGAGAGAGAGAGAGAAAGAGAAGTTGTGAGTGATACAGAGAGAGAGAAGCTGTGAGTGAGTGAGAGAGAAGCTGTGCGTGAGAGAGAGAAATAAAAGCTGTGAGTGAGAGAGAGAGAAGCTGTGAGTGAGAGAGAGAGAAAGAGAAGCTGTGAGTGAGAGAGAGAGAAAGAGAAGCTGTGAGTGAGAGAGAGAGAAAGAGAAGCTGTGAGTGAGAGAGAGGGAGAGAATGAGAAGCTGTGAGTGAGAGAGAGGGAGAGAATGAGAAGCTGTGAGTGAGAGAGAGAGAAGCTGTGAGTGAGAAAGAGAGAGTGAAAGAGAAGCTGTGAGTGAGAGAGAGAGAGGGAGAAAGAGAAGCTGTGTGTGTGTGTGAGAGAGAGAAAGAGAATCTGTGATTGAGAGTGAGAGAGAGAAAGAGAAGCTGTGAGTGAGAGAGAGAGAGAAAGAGAAGCTGTGAGTGAGTGAGAGAGAGAGAATGAGAAGCTGTGAGTGAGAGAGAGAAGCTGTGTGTGAGAGAGAGAAAGAGAAGCTGTGAGTGAGAGAGAGAAGCTGTGTGAGAGAGAGAGAAAGAGAGAGAGAGAAGATGTGAGTGATAGAGAGAGAGAATGAGAAGCTTTGAGTGAGAGAGAGAGAAAGTAAGAGAAGCTGTGAGTGAGATAGAGAGAGAGAGAAAGAGAAGCTGTGAGTGAGAGAGAGAGAGGGAGAAAGCTAAGCTGTGTGAGAGAGAGAGAAAGAGAAGCTGTGTGTGTGTGAGAGAGAAAGAGAAGCTGTGATTGAGAGTGAGAGAGAGAGAAAGAGAAGCTGTGAGTGAGAGAGAGAGAAAGAGAAGCTGTGAGTGAGAGAGAGAAGCTGTGAGTGAGAGAGAGAAAGAAAAGCTGTGAGTGAGAGAGAGAGAAAGAGAAGCTGTGAGTGAGTGAGAGAGAGAAAGGGAAGTTGTGAGTGAGAGAGAAAGAGAGAGAGAAAGAGAAGCTGTGAGTGAGAGAGAGAGAGAAGCTGTGAGTGAGAGAGAGAGAGAAAGAGAAGCTGTGGGTGAGAAGGAGAGGGATAGAGAAGCTGTGAGTGAGTGAGAGAGAGAGAAAGAGAAGCTGTGAGTGAGAGAGAGAAAGAGAAGCTGTGAGTGAGAGAGAGAGAAAGAGAAGCTGTGAGTGAGAAGGAGAGGGAAAGAGAAGCTGTGGTTAAGTGAGAGAGAGAGAGAGAGAAGCTGTGAGATAGAAATAGAGAAGCTGTGAGTGAGAGAGTGAGAGAGAAAAAGAGAAGCTGTGAGTGAGAGAGAGATTGAAAGAGAAGCTGAGAGTGAGAGAGAGAGAGAGAAAGAGAAGCTGTGAGTGAGAGAGAGAAAGAGAAGCTGTGAGTGACAGAGAGAAAGAGAAGCTGAGAGTGAGAGAGAGAGAGAAAGTGAAGCTGTGAGTGAGAGAGCAAGAGAAAGAGAAGCTGTGAGTGAGAGAGAGAGAAAGAGAAGCTGTGAGTGAGAGAGAGAGAGAGAATGAGAAGCTGTGAGTGAGAGTGAGAGAGAGGGAGAGAAAGAGATGCTGTGAGTGAGAGAGATTGAAAGAGAAGCTGTGAGTGAGAGAGAGTGAGAGAAAGAGAGCTGTGAGTGAGAGAGAGAAAGAGAAGCTGTGAGTGAGTGAGAGAGAGAGAGAGAAGCTGTGAGTGAGAGAGAGAAAGAGAAGCTGTGAGTGAGAGAGAGAGAGAGAAGCTGTGAGTGAGAGAGAGATTGAAAGAGAAGCTGTGAGTGAGAGAGAGAGAGAGAAAGAGAGCTGTGAGTGAGAGAGAGAAAGAGAAGCTGTGAGTGAGAGGGAGAGAGAGAGGAAGAGAAACTGTGAGTGACACAGAGAGAGAAGCTGTGTGAGAGAGAGAGAAAGAGAAGCTGTGAGTGACAGAGAGAGAGAAAGAATCTGAGAGTGAGAGAGAGAGAGAAAGTGAAGCTGTGAGTGAGAGGGAGAGAAAGAAAGAGGAATTAGAGTGAGAAAGAGAGAGAGAAAGAGATGTCAGTGGGAGAGAGAGAAAGAGAGTCTGTGAGTGAGAGAGAGAGAGAGAAGCTGTGAGTGAAAGAGAGAGAGAGAGAGCCGCTGTTAGTGAGAGAGAGAGAGAAAGAGAAGCTGTGAATGAGAGAGGGAGAGAAAGAGAAGCTGTGAGTGTGAGAGAGAGAAAGAGAAGCTGTGAGTGAGTGTGAGAGAGAAAGGGAAGTTGTGAGTGAGAGAGAGAGAAAAAGAGAAGCTGTGAGTGAGAGAGAGAGAGAGAAATAGAAGCTGTGAGTGAGAGAGAGAAAGAAAAGCTGTGAGTGAGAGAGAGAGAAAGAGAAGCTGTGAGTGAGTGAGAGAGAGAAAGGGAAGTTGTGAGTGAGAGAGAGAGAGAAAGAGAAGCTGTGAGTGAGAGAGAGAGAGAAGCTGTGAGTGAGAGAGAGAGAGAGAAAGAGAAGCTGTGGGTGAGAAGGAGAGGGATAGAGAAGCTGTGAGTGAGTGAGAGAGAGAGAAAGAGAAGCTGTGAGTGAGAGAGAGAAAGAGAAGCTGTGAGTGAGAGAGAGAGAAAGACAAGCTGTGAGTGAGAAGGAGAGGGAAAGAGAAGCTGTGGTTAAGTGAGAGAGAGAGAGAGAGAGAAGCTGTGAGATAGAAATAGAGAAGCTGTGAGTGAGAGAGTGAGAGAGAAAAAGAGAAGCTGTGAGTGAGAGAGAGATTGAAAGAGAAGCTGTGAGTGAGTGAGAGAGAGAGAAAGAGAAGCTGTGAGTGAGAGAGAGAAAGAGAAGCTGTGAGTGACAGAGAGAGAAAGAGAAGCTGAGAGTGAGAGAGAGAGAGAAAGTGAAGCTGTGAGTGAGAGAGCAAGAGAAAGAGAAGCTGTGAGTGAGAGAGAGAGAAAGAGAAGCTGTGAGTGAGAGAGAGAGAGAGAATGAGAAGCTGTGAGTGAGAGAGAGATAAAGAGAAGCTGTGAGTGAGTGAGAGAGAGAAAGAGAAGCTGTGAGTGAGAGAGAGAGAAATAGAAGCTGTGAGTGAGTGAGAGAGAGAAAGAAAGGGAAGTTGTGAGTGAGAGAGAGAGATAAAGAGAAGCTGTGAGTGAGTGAGAGAGAGAAAGAGAAGCTGTGAGTGAGAGAGAGAGAGAAAGAGAAGCTGTGAGTGAGAAGGAGAGGGAAAGAGAAGCTGTGAGTGAGTGAGAGAGAGAGAGAAAGAGAAGCTGTGTGTGTGTGAGAGAGAAAGAGAAGCTGTGAGTGAGAGAGAGAGAGAAAGAGAAGCTGTTAGTGACAGAGAGAGAGAAAGAGAAGCTGTGTGTGTGAGAGAGAGAAAGATAGTCTGAGAAAGAGAGAGTGAAAGAGAAGCTGTGAGTTAGAGTGAGAGAGAGAGAGAGAAAGGGAAGTTGTGAGTGAGAGAGAGAGAAAAAGAGAAGCTTTGAGTGAGAGAGAGAGAGAGAAAGAGAAGCTGTGAGTGAGAGAGAGAAAGAAAAGCTGTGAGTGAGAGAGAGAGAAAGAGAAGCTGTGAGTGAGTGAGAGAGAGAAAGGGAAGTTGTGAGTGAGAGAGAGAGAGAAAGAGAAGCTGTGAGTGAGAGAGAGAGAGAAGCTGTGAGTGAGAGAGAGAGAGAGAAAGAGAAGCTGTGGGTGAGAAGGAGAGGGATAGAGAAGCTGTGAGTGAGTGAGAGAGAGAGAAAGAGAAGCTGTGAGTGAGAGAGAGAAAGAGAAGCTGTGAGTGAGAGAGAGAGAAAGAGAAGCTGTGAGTGAGAAGGAGAGGGAAAGAGAAGCTGTGGTTAAGTGAGAGAGAGAGAGAGAAAGAGAAGCTGTGAGATAGAAATAGAGAAGCTGTGAGTGAGAGAGTGAGAGAGAAAAAGAGAAGCTGTGAGTGAGAGAGAGATTGAAAGAGAAGCTGTGAGTGAGTGAGAGAGAGAGAAAGAGAAGCTGTGAGTGAGAGAGAGAAAGAGAAGCTGTGAGTGACAGAGAGAGAAAGAGAAGCTGAGAGTGAGAGAGAGAGAAAGTGAAGCTGTGAGTGAGAGAGCAAGAGAAAGAGAAGCTGTGAGTGAGAGAGAGAGAAAGAGAAGCTGTGAGTGAGAGAGAGAGAGAGAATGAGAAGCTGTGAGTGAGAGAGAGAGATAAAGAGAAGCTGTGAGTGAGTGAGAGAGAGAAAGAGAAGCTGTGAGTGAGAGAGAGAGAAATAGAAGCTGTGAGTGAGTGAGAGAGAGAAAGGGAAGTTGTGAGTGAGAGAGAGAGATAAAGAGAAGCTGTGAGTGAGTGAGAGAGAGAAAGAGAAGCTGTGAGTGAGAGAGAGAGAGAAAGAGAAGCTGTGAGTGAGAAGGAGAGGGAAAGAGAAGCTGTGAGTGAGTGAGAGAGAGAGAGAAAGAGAAGCTGTGTGTGTGAGAGAGAGAAAGAGAAGCTGTGAGTGAGAGAGAGAGAGAAAGAGAAGCTGTTAGTGACAGAGAGAGAGAAAGAGAAGCTGTGTGTGTGTGAGAGAGAAAGATAGTCTGAGAAAGAGAGAGTGAAAGAGAAGCTGTGAGTGAGAGTGAGAGAGAGAGAGAGAGAAAGAGAAGCTGTGAGTGAGAGAGAGAGAGAATGAGAAGCTGTGAGTGAGAGAGAGAGAATGTAAGAGAAGCTGTGTGTGAGATAGAGAGAGAGAGAAAGAGAAGCTGTGAGTGAGAGCGAGAGAGGGAGAAAGATAAGCTGTGAGAGAGATAGAAGCTGTGTGTGTGTGTGAGAGAGAAAGATAAGCTGTGATTTAGAGAGAGAGAGAAAGTGAAGCTGTGAGTGAGAGAGAGAGAAAGAGAAGCTGTGAGTGAGAGAGAGAGAAGCTGTGAGTGAGAGAGAGAAAGAAATGCTGTGAGTGAGAGAGAGAGAGAAAGAGAAGATATGAGTGAGAGAGAGAGAGAAGCAGTGAGAGAGAGAGAGAAAGAGAAGCTGTGAGTGAGACAGAGAGAGAAAGAGAAGCTGTGAGAGAGAGAGGGAGAAAGAGAAGCTGTGTGTGAGAGAGAGAAAGAGAAGCTGTGAGTGTGTGAGAGAGAGAAAGAGAAGCTGTGAGTGAGAGAGAGAGAAAGAAAGAGAAATTAGAGTGAGAAAGAGAGAGAGAAAGAGAAGCTGTGAGTGGGAGAGAGAGAAAGAGAGTCTGTGAGTGAGAGAGAGAGAGAGAAGCTGTGAGTGAAAGAGAGAGAGAGCTGCTGTTAGTGAGAGAGAGAGAAAGAGAAGCTGTGAATGAGAGAGAGAGAGAAAGAGAAGCTGTGAGTGTGAGAGAGAGAAATAGAAGATGTGAGTGAGTGAGAGAGAGAAAGGGAAGTTGTGAGTGAGAGAGAGAGAAAGAGAAGCTGTGAGTGAGAGAGAGAGAGAAAGAGAAGCTGTGAGTGAGAGAGAGAGAGAAAGAGAAGCTGTGAGTGAGAAGGAGAGGGAAAGAGAAGCTGTGAGTGAGTGAGAGAGAGAGAGAAAGAGAAGCTGTGAGTGAGAGAGAGAGAGAAAGTGAAGCTGTGAGTGAGAGAGCAAGAGAAAGAGAAGCTGTGAGTGAGAGAGAGAGAAAGAGAAGCTGTGAGTGAGAGAGAGAGAGAGAATGAGAAGCTGTGAGTGAGAGTGAGAGAGAGGGAGAGAAAGAGAAGCTGTGAGTGAGAGAGATTGAAAGAGAAGCTGTGAGTGAGAGAGAGTGAGAGAAAGAGAGCTGTGAGTGAGAGAGAGAAAGAGAAGCTGTGAGTGAGTGAGAGAGAGAGAGAAGCTGTGAGTGAGAGAGAGAAAGAGAATCTGTGAGTGAGAGAGAGAGAGAGAAGCTGTGAGTGAGAGAGAGATTGAAAGAGAAGCTGTGAGTGAGAGAGAGAGAGAGAAAGAGAGCTGTGAGTGAGAGAGAGAGAAAGAGAAGCTGTGAGTGAGAGGGAGAGAGAGAGGAAGAGAAACTGTGAGTGACACAGAGAGAGAAGCTGTGAGAGAGAGAGAGAAAGAGAAGCTGTGAGTGACAGAGAGAGAGAAAGAAGCTGAGAGTGAGAGAGAGAGAGAAAGTGAAGCTGTGAGTGAGAGGGAGAGAAAGAAAGAGGAATTAGAGTGAGAAAGAGAGAGAGAAAGAGAAGCTGTCAGTGGGAGAGAGAGAAAGCGAGTCTGTGAGTGAGAGAGAGAGAGAGAAGCTGTGAGTGAAAGAGAGAGAGAGAGAGCCGCTGTTAGTGAGAGAGAGAGAAAGAGAAGCTGTGAATGAGAGAGGGAGAGAAAGAGAAGCTGTGAGTGAGAGAGAGAGAAAGAGAAGCTGTGAGTGAGTGAGAGAGAGAAAGGGAAGTTGTGAGTGAAGGAGAGAGAAAAAGAGAAGCTGTGAGTGAGAGAGAGAGAGAGAAAGAGAAGCTGTGAGTGAGAGAGAGAAAGAAAAGCTGTGAGTGAGAGAGAGAGAAAGAGAAGCTGTGAGTGAGTGAGAGAGAGAAAGGGAAGTTGTGAGTGAGAGAGAGAGAAAGAGAAGCTGTGAGTGAGAGAGAGAGAGAAGCTGTGAGTGACAGAGAGAGAGAAAGAGAAGCTGTGGGTGAGAAGGAGAGGGATAGAGAAGCTGTGAGTGAGTGAGAGAGAGAGAAAGAGAAGCTGTGAGTGAGAGAGAGAGAGAGAGAAAGAGAAGCTGTGTGTGTGTGAGAGAGAAAGAGAAGCTGTGAGTGAGAGAGAGAGAGAAAGAGAAGCTGTTAGTGACAGAGAGAGAGAAAGAGAAGCTGTGTGTGTGAGAGAGAGAAAGATAGTCTGAGAAAGAGAGAGTGAAAGAGAAGCTGTGAGTTAGAGTGAGAGAGAGAGAGAGAAAGGGAAGTTGTGAGTGAGAGAGAGAGAAAAAGAGAAGCTTTGAGTGAGAGAGAGAGAGAGAAAGAGAAGCTGTGAGTGAGAGAGAGAAAGAAAAGCTGTGAGTGAGAGAGAGAGAAAGAGAAGCTGTGAGTGAGTGAGAGAGAGAAAGGGAAGTTGTGAGTGAGAGAGAGAGAGAAAGAGAAGCTGTGAGTGAGAGAGAGAGAGAAGCTGTGAGTGAGAGAGAGAGAGAGAAAGAGAAGCTGTGGGTGAGAAGGAGAGGGATAGAGAAGCTGTGAGTGAGTGAGAGAGAGAGAAAGAGAAGCTGTGAGTGAGAGAGAGAAAGAGAAGCTGTGAGTGAGAGAGAGAGAAAGAGAAGCTGTGAGTGAGAAGGAGAGGGAAAGAGAAGCTGTGGTTAAGTGAGAGAGAGAGAGAGAAAGAGAAGCTGTGAGATAGAAATAGAGAAGCTGTGAGTGAGAGAGTGAGAGAGAAAAAGAGAAGCTGTGAGTGAGAGAGAGATTGAAAGAGAAGCTGTGAGTGAGTGAGAGAGAGAGAAAGAGAAGCTGTGAGTGAGAGAGAGAAAGAGAAGCTGTGAGTGACAGAGAGAGAAAGAGAAGCTGAGAGTGAGAGAGAGAGAAAGTGAAGCTGTGAGTGAGAGAGCAAGAGAAAGAGAAGCTGTGAGTGAGAGAGAGAGAAAGAGAAGCTGTGAGTGAGAGAGAGAGAGAGAGAATGAGAAGCTGTGAGTGAGAGAGAGAGATAAAGAGAAGCTGTGAGTGAGTGAGAGAGAGAAAGAGAAGCTGTGAGTGAGAGAGAGAGAAATAGAAGCTGTGAGTGAGTGAGAGAGAGAAAGGGAAGTTGTGAGTGAGAGAGAGAGATAAAGAGAAGCTGTGAGTGAGTGAGAGAGAGAAAGAGAAGCTGTGAGTGAGAGAGAGAGAGAAAGAGAAGCTGTGAGTGAGAAGGAGAGGGAAAGAGAAGCTGTGAGTGAGTGAGAGAGAGAGAGAAAGAGAAGCTGTGTGTGTGAGAGAGAGAAAGAGAAGCTGTGAGTGAGAGAGAGAGAGAAAGAGAAGCTGTTAGTGACAGAGAGAGAGAAAGAGAAGCTGTGTGTGTGTGAGAGAGAAAGATAGTCTGAGAAAGAGAGAGTGAAAGAGAAGCTGTGAGTGAGAGTGAGAGAGAGAGAGAGAGAAAGAGAAGCTGTGAGTGAGAGAGAGAGAGAATGAGAAGCTGTGAGTGAGAGAGAGAGAATGTAAGAGAAGCTGTGTGTGAGATAGAGAGAGAGAGAAAGAGAAGCTGTGAGTGAGAGCGAGAGAGGGAGAAAGATAAGCTGTGAGAGAGATAGAAGCTGTGTGTGTGTGTGAGAGAGAAAGATAAGCTGTGATTTAGAGAGAGAGAGAAAGTGAAGCTGTGAGTGAGAGAGAGAGAAAGAGAAGCTGTGAGTGAGAGAGAGAGAAGCTGTGAGTGAGAGAGAGAAAGAAATGCTGTGAGTGAGAGAGAGAGAGAAAGAGAAGATATGAGTGAGAGAGAGAGAGAAGCAGTGAGAGAGAGAGAGAAAGAGAAGCTGTGAGTGAGACAGAGAGAGAAAGAGAAGCTGTGAGAGAGAGAGGGAGAAAGAGAAGCTGTGTGTGAGAGAGAGAAAGAGAAGCTGTGAGTGTGTGAGAGAGAGAAAGAGAAGCTGTGAGTGAGAGAGAGAGAAAGAAAGAGAAATTAGAGTGAGAAAGAGAGAGAGAAAGAGAAGCTGTGAGTGGGAGAGAGAGAAAGAGAGTCTGTGAGTGAGAGAGAGAGAGAGAAGCTGTGAGTGAAAGAGAGAGAGAGCCGCTGTTAGTGAGAGAGAGAGAAAGAGAAGCTGTGAATGAGAGAGAGAGAGAAAGAGAAGCTGTGAGTGAGAGAGAGAGAAATAGAAGATGTGAGTGAGTGAGAGAGAGAAAGGGAAGTTGTGAGTGAGAGAGAGAGAGAAAGTGAAGCTGTGAGTGAGAGAGCAAGAGAAAGAGAAGCTGTGAGTGAGAGAGAGAGAAAGAGAAGCTGTGAGTGAGAGAGAGAGAGAGAATGAGAAGCTGTGAGTGAGAGTGAGAGAGAGGGAGAGAAAGAGAAGCTGTGAGTGAGAGAGATTGAAAGAGAAGCTGTGAGTGAGAGAGAGTGAGAGAAAGAGAGCTGTGAGTGAGAGAGAGAAAGAGAAGCTGTGAGTGAGTGAGAGAGAGAGAGAAGCTGTGAGTGAGAGAGAGAAAGAGAATCTGTGAGTGAGAGAGAGAGAGAGAAGCTGTGAGTGAGAGAGAGATTGAAAGAGAAGCTGTGAGTGAGAGAGAGAGAGAGAAAGAGAGCTGTGAGTGAGAGAGAGAGAAAGAGAAGCTGTGAGTGAGAGGGAGAGAGAGAGGAAGAGAAACTGTGAGTGACACAGAGAGAGAAGCTGTGAGAGAGAGAGAGAAAGAGAAGCTGTGAGTGACAGAGAGAGAGAAAGAAGCTGAGAGTGAGAGAGAGAGAGAAAGTGAAGCTGTGAGTGAGAGGGAGAGAAAGAAAGAGGAATTAGAGTGAGAAAGAGAGAGAGAAAGAGAAGCTGTCAGTGGGAGAGAGAGAAAGCGAGTCTGTGAGTGAGAGAGAGAGAGAGAAGCTGTGAGTGAAAGAGAGAGAGAGAGAGCCGCTGTTAGTGAGAGAGAGAGAAAGAGAAGCTGTGAATGAGAGAGGGAGAGAAAGAGAAGCTGTGAGTGAGAGAGAGAGAAAGAGAAGCTGTGAGTGAGTGAGAGAGAGAAAGGGAAGTTGTGAGTGAAGGAGAGAGAAAAAGAGAAGCTGTGAGTGAGAGAGAGAGAGAGAAAGAGAAGCTGTGAGTGAGAGAGAGAAAGAAAAGCTGTGAGTGAGAGAGAGAGAAAGAGAAGCTGTGAGTGAGTGAGAGAGAGAAAGGGAAGTTGTGAGTGAGAGAGAGAGAAAGAGAAGCTGTGAGTGAGAGAGAGAGAGAAGCTGTGAGTGACAGAGAGAGAGAAAGAGAAGCTGTGGGTGAGAAGGAGAGGGATAGAGAAGCTGTGAGTGAGTGAGAGAGAGAGAAAGAGAAGCTGTGAGTGAGAGAGAGAGAGAGAGAAAGAGAAGCTGTGTGTGTGTGAGAGAGAAAGAGAAGCTGTGAGTGAGAGAGAGAGAGAAAGAGAAGCTGTTAGTGACAGAGAGAGAGAAAGAGAAGCTGTGTGTGTGAGAGAGAGAAAGATAGTCTGAGAAAGAGAGAGTGAAAGAGAAGCTGTGAGTTAGAGTGAGAGAGAGAGAGAGAAAGGGAAGTTGTGAGTGAGAGAGAGAGAAAAAGAGAAGCTTTGAGTGAGAGAGAGAGAGAGAAAGAGAAGCTGTGAGTGAGAGAGAGAAAGAAAAGCTGTGAGTGAGAGAGAGAGAAAGAGAAGCTGTGAGTGAGTGAGAGAGAGAAAGGGAAGTTGTGAGTGAGAGAGAGAGAGAAAGAGAAGCTGTGAGTGAGAGAGAGAGAGAAGCTGTGAGTGAGAGAGAGAGAGAGAAAGAGAAGCTGTGGGTGAGAAGGAGAGGGATAGAGAAGCTGTGAGTGAGTGAGAGAGAGAGAAAGAGATGCTGTGAGTGAGAGAGAGAAAGAGAAGCTGTGAGTGAGAGAGAGAGAAAGAGAAGCTGTGAGTGAGAAGGAGAGGGAAAGAGAAGCTGTGGTTAAGTGAGAGAGAGAGAGAGAAAGAGAAGCTGTGAGATAGAAATAGAGAAGCTGTGAGTGAGAGAGTGAGAGAGAAAAAGAGAAGCTGTGAGTGAGAGAGAGATTGAAAGAGAAGCTGTGAGTGAGTGAGAGAGAGAGAAAGAGAAGCTGTGAGTGAGAGAGAGAAAGAGAAGCTGTGAGTGACAGAGAGAGAAAGAGAAGCTGAGAGTGAGAGAGAGAGAAAGTGAAGCTGTGAGTGAGAGAGCAAGAGAAAGAGAAGCTGTGAGTGAGAGAGAGAGAAAGAGAAGCTGTGAGTGAGAGAGAGAGAGAGAGAATGAGAAGCTGTGAGTGAGAGAGAGAGATAAAGAGAAGCTGTGAGTGAGTGAGAGAGAGAAAGAGAAGCTGTGAGTGAGAGAGAGAGAAATAGAAGCTGTGAGTGAGTGAGAGAGAGAAAGGGAAGTTGTGAGTGAGAGAGAGAGATAAAGAGAAGCTGTGAGTGAGTGAGAGAGAGAAAGAGAAGCTGTGAGTGAGAGAGAGATTGAAAGAGAAGCTGTGAGTGAGTGAGAGAGAGAGAAAGAGAAGCTGTGAGTGAGAGAGAGAAAGAGAAGCTGTGAGTGACAGAGAGAGAAAGAGAAGCTGAGAGTGAGAGAGAGAGAAAGTGAAGCTGTGAGTGAGAGAGCAAGAGAAAGAGAAGCTGTGAGTGAGAGAGAGAGAAAGAGAAGCTGTGAGTGAGAGAGAGAGAGAGAGAAAGATAAGCTGTGATTTAGAGAGAGAGAGAAAGTGAAGCTGTGAGTGAGAGAGAGAGAAAGAGAAGCTGTGAGTGAGAGAGAGAGAAGCTGTGAGTGAGAGAGAGAAAGAAATGCTGTGAGTGAGAGAGAGAGAGAAAGAGAAGATATGAGTGAGAGAGAGAGAGAAGCAGTGAGAGAGAGAGAGAAAGAGAAGCTGTGAGTGAGACAGAGAGAGAAAGAGAAGCTGTGAGAGAGAGAGGGAGAAAGAGAAGCTGTGTGTGAGAGAGAGAAAGAGAAGCTGTGAGTGTGTGAGAGAGAGAAAGAGAAGCTGTGAGTGAGAGAGAGAGAAAGAAAGAGAAATTAGAGTGAGAAAGAGAGAGAGAAAGAGAAGCTGTGAGTGGGAGAGAGAGAAAGAGAGTCTGTGAGTGAGAGAGAGAGAGAGAAGCTGTGAGTGAAAGAGAGAGAGAGCCGCTGTTAGTGAGAGAGAGAGAAAGAGAAGCTGTGAATGAGAGAGAGAGAGAAAGAGAAGCTGTGAGTGAGAGAGAGAGAAATAGAAGATGTGAGTGAGAGAGAGAGAGAGAAAGAGAAGCTGTGAGTGAGAGAGAGAGAGAAAGTGAAGCTGTGAGTGAGAGAGCAAGAGAAAGAGAAGCTGTGAGTGAGAGAGAGAGAAAGAGAAGCTGTGAGTGAGAGAGAGAGAGAGAATGAGAAGCTGTGAGTGAGAGTGAGAGAGAGGGAGAGAAAGAGAAGCTGTGAGTGAGAGAGATTGAAAGAGAAGCTGTGAGTGAGAGAGAGTGAGAGAAAGAGAGCTGTGAGTGAGAGAGAGAAAGAGAAGCTGTGAGTGAGTGAGAGAGAGAGAGAAGCTGTGAGTGAGAGAGAGAAAGAGAATCTGTGAGTGAGAGAGAGAGAGAGAAGCTGTGAGTGAGAGAGAGATTGAAAGAGAAGCTGTGAGTGAGAGAGAGAGAGAGAAAGAGAGCTGTGAGTGAGAGAGAGAAAGAGAAGCTGTGAGTGAGAGGGAGAGAGAGAGGAAGAGAAACTGTGAGTGA
Source organism: Bradypodion pumilum (assembly GCA_035047305.1). Classification (NCBI taxonomy): domain Eukaryota; kingdom Metazoa; phylum Chordata; class Lepidosauria; order Squamata; family Chamaeleonidae; genus Bradypodion; species Bradypodion pumilum. The sequence continues at coordinate 232,325,738 of JAWDJD010000001.1, forward strand.
CACAGAGAGAGAAGCTGTGAGAGAGAGAGAGAAAGAGAAGCTGTGAGTGACAGAGAGAGAGAAAGAAGCTGAGAGTGAGAGAGAGAGAGAAAGTGAAGCTGTGAGTGAGAGGGAGAGAAAGAAAGAGGAATTAGAGTGAGAAAGAGAGAGAGAAAGAGAAGCTGTCAGTGGGAGAGAGAGAAAGCGAGTCTGTGAGTGAGAGAGAGAGAGAGAAGCTGTGAGTGAAAGAGAGAGAGAGAGAGCCGCTGTTAGTGAGAGAGAGAGAAAGAGAAGCTGTGAATGAGAGAGGGAGAGAAAGAGAAGCTGTGAGTGAGAGAGAGAGAAAGAGAAGCTGTGAGTGAGTGAGAGAGAGAAAGGGAAGTTGTGAGTGAGAGAGAGAGAAAAAGAGAAGCTGTGAGTGAGAGAGAGAGAGAGAAAGAGAAGCTGTGAGTGAGAGAGAGAAAGAAAAGCTGTGAGTGAGAGAGAGAGAAAGAGAAGCTGTGAGTGAGTGAGAGAGAGAAAGGGAAGTTGTGAGTGAGAGAGAGAGAAAGAGAAGCTGTGAGTGAGAGAGAGAGAGAAGCTGTGAGTGACAGAGAGAGAGAAAGAGAAGCTGTGGGTGAGAAGGAGAGGGATAGAGAAGCTGTGAGTGAGTGAGAGAGAGAGAAAGAGAAGCTGTGAGTGAGAGAGAGAAAGAGAAGCTGTGAGTGAGAGAGAGAGAAAGAGAAGCTGTGAGTGAGAAGGAGAGGGAAAGAGAAGCTGTGGTTAAGTGAGAGAGAGAGAGAGAGAAGCTGTGAGATAGAAATAGAGAAGCTGTGAGTGAGAGAGTGAGAGAGAAAAAGAGAAGCTGTGAGTGAGAGAGAGATTGAAAGAGAAGCTGTGAGTGAGTGAGAGAGAGAGAAAGAGAAGCTGTGAGTGAGAGAGAGAAAGAGAAGCTGTGAGTGACAGAGAGAGAAAGAGAAGCTGAGAGTGAGAGAGAGAGAGAAAGTGAAGCTGTGAGTGAGAGAGCAAGAGAAAGAGAAGCTGTGAGTGAGAGAGAGAGAAAGAGAAGCTGTGAGTGAGAGAGAGAGAGAGAATGAGAAGCTGTGAGTGAGAGAGAGAGATAAAGAGAAGCTGTGAGTGAGTGAGAGAGAGAAAGAGAAGCTGTGAGTGAGTGAGAGAGAGAAAGAGAAGCTGTGAGTGAGAGAGAGATTGAAAGAGAAGCTGTGAGTGAGAGAGAGAGAGAGAAAGAGAGCTGTGAGTGAGAGAGAGAAAGAGAAGCTGTGAGTGAGAGGGAGAGAGAGAGGAAGAGAAACTGTGAGTGACACAGAGAGAGAAGCTGTGAGAGAGAGAGAGAAAGAGAAGCTGTGAGTGACAGAGAGAAAGAAGCTGAGAGTGAGAGAGAGAGAGAAAGTGAAGCTGTGAGTGAGAGGGAGAGAAAGAAAGAGGAATTAGAGTGAGAAAGAGAGAGAGAAAGAGAAGCTGTCAGTAGGAGAGAGAGAAAGAGAGTCTGTGAGTGAGAGAGAGAGAGAGAAGCTGTGAGTGAAAGAGAGAGAGCCGCTGTTAGTGAGAGAGAGAGAAAGAGAAGCTGTGAATGAGAGAGGGAGAGAAAGAGAAGCTGTGAGTGAGAGAGAGAGAAAGAGAAACTGTGAGTGAGTGAGAGAGAGAAAGGGAAGTTGTGAGTGAGAGAGAGAGAAAAAGAGAAGCTGTGAGTGAGAGAGAGAGAGAGAAAGAGAAGCTGTGAGTGAGAGAGAGAAAGAAAAGCTGTGAGTGAGAGAGAGAGAAAGAGAAGCTGTGAGTGAGTGAGAGAGAGAAAGGGAAGTTGTGAGTGAGAGAGAGAGAGAAAGAGAAGCTGTGAGTGAGAGAGAGAGAGAAGCTGTGAGTGAGAGAGAGAGAGAAAGAGAAGCTGTGGGTGAGAAGGAGAGGGATAGAGAAGCTGTGAGTGAGTGAGAGAGAGAGAAAGAGAAGCTGTGAGTGAGAGAGAGAAAGAGAAGCTGTGAGTGAGAGAGAGAGAAAGAGAAGCTGTGAGTGAGAAGGAGAGGGAAAGAGAAGCTGTGGTTAAGTGAGAGAGAGAGAGAGAGAGAAGCTGTGAGATAGAAATAGAGAAGCTGTGAGTGAGAGAGTGAGAGAGAAAAAGAGAAGCTGTGAGTGAGAGAGAGATTGAAAGAGAAGCTGTGAGTGAGTGAGAGAGAGAGAAAGAGAAGCTGTGAGTGAGAGAGAGAAAGAGAAGCTGTGAGTGACAGAGAGAGAAAGAGAAGCTGAGAGTGAGAGAGAGAGAGAAAGTGAAGCTGTGAGTGAGAGAGCAAGAGAAAGAGAAGCTGTGAGTGAGAGAGAGAGAAAGAGAAGCTGTGAGTGAGAGAGAGAGAGAGAGAGAAGCTGTGAGTGAGAGAGAGAGAGAAGCTGTGTGTGAGAGAGAGATTGAAAGAGAAGCTGTGAGTGAGAGAGAGAGAGAAAGAGAGCTGTGAGTGAGAGAGAGAAAGAGAAGCTGTGAGTGAGAGGGAGAGAGAGAGGAAGAGAAACTGTGAGTGACACAGAGAGAAAAGCTGTGAGAGAGAGAGAAAGAGAAGCTGTGAGTGACAGAGAGAGAGAAAGAAGCTGAGAGTGAGAGAGAGAGAGAAAGTGAAGCTGTGAGTGAGAGGGAGAGAAAGAAAGAGGAATTAGAGTGAGAAAGAGAGAGAGAAAGAGAAGCTGTCAGTGGGAGAGAGAGAAAGAGAGTCTGTGAGTGAGAGAGAGAGAGAGAAGCTGTGAGTGAAAGAGAGAGAGAGAGAGCCGCTGTTAGTGAGAGAGAGAGAAAGAGAAGCTGTGAATGAGAGAGGGAGAGAAAGAGAAGCTGTGAGTGAGAGAGAGAGAAAGAGAAGCTGTGAGTGAGTGAGAGAGAGAAAGGGAAGTTGTGAGTGAGAGAGAGAGAAAAAGAGAAGCTGTGAGTGAGAGAGAGAGAGAGAAAGAGAAGCTGTGAGTGAGAGAGAGAAAGAGAAGCTGTGTGTGTGTGAGAGAGAAAGAGAAGCTGTGATTGAGAGTGAGAGAGAGAAAGAGAAGCTGTGAGTGAGAGAGAGAGAAAGAGAAGCTGTGAGTGAGAGAGGGAAGCTGTGAGTGAGAGAGAGAAAGAAAAGCTGTGAGTGAGAGAGAGAGAAAGAGAAGCTGTGAGTGAGTGAGAGAGAGAAAGGGAAGTTGTGAGTGAGAGAGAGAGATAGAGAAGCTGTGAGTGAGAGAGAGAGAGAAGCTGTGAGTGAGAGAGAGAGAGAAAGAGAAGCTGTGGGTGAGAAGGAGAGGGATAGAGAAGCTGTGAGTGAGTGAGAGAGAGAGAAAGAGAAGCTGTGAGTGAGAGAGAGAAAGAGAAGCTGTGAGTGAGAGAGAGAGAAAGAGAAGCTGTGAGTGAGAAGGAGAGGGAAAGAGAAGCTGTGGTTAAGTGAGTGAGAGAGAGAGAGAGAAGCTGTGAGATAGAAATAGAGAAGCTGTGAGTGAGAGAGTGAGAGAGAAAAAGAGAAGCTGTGAGTGAGAGAGAGATTGAAAGAGAAGCTGTGAGTGAGTGAGAGAGAGAGAAAGAGAAGCTGTGAGTGAGAGAGAGAAAGAGAAGCTGAGTGACAGAGAGAGAGAAAGAGAATCTGAGAGTGAGAGAGAGAGAGAAAGTGAAGCTGTGAGTGAGAGAGCAAGAGAAAGAGAAGCTGTGAGTGAGAGAGAGAGAAAGAGAAGCTGTGAGTGAGAGAGAGAGAGAGAATGAGAAGCTGTGAGTGAGAGTGAGAGAGAGGGAGAGAAAGAAAGCTGTGAGTGAGAGAGATTGAAAGAGAAGCTGTGAGTGAGAGAGAGTGAGAGAAAGAGAGCTGTGAGTGAGAGAGAGAAAGAGAAGCTGTGAGTGAGAGAGAGAGAGAGAAGCTGTGAGTTAGAGAGAGAAAGAGAAGCTGTGAGTGAGAGAGAGAGAGAAGCTGTGAGTGAGAGAGAGATTGAAAGAGAAGCTGTGAGTGAGAGAGAGAGAGAGAAAGAGAGCTGTGAGTGAGAGAGAAAGAGAATCTGTGAGTGAGAGGGAGAGAGAGAGGAAGAGAAACTGTGAGTGACACAGAGAGAGAAGCTGTGAGAGAGAGAGAGAGAAAGAGAAGCTGTGAGTGACAGAGAGAGAGAAAGAAGCTGAGTGAGAGAGAGAGAGAAAGTGAAGCTGTGAGTGAGAGAGAGAGAAAGAAAGAGGAATTAGAGTGAGAAAGAGAGAGAGAAAGAGAAGCTGTGAGTGGGAGAGAGAGAAAGAGAGTCTGTGAGTGAGAGAGAGAGAGAGAAGCTGTGAGTGAAAGAGAGAGAGAGAGAGCCGCTGTTAGTGAGAGAGAGAGAAAGAGAAGCTGTGAATGAGAGAGGGAGAGAAAGAGAAGCTGTGAGTGAGAGAGAGAGAAAGAGAAGCTGTGAGTGAGAGAGAGAGAAAGAGAAGCTGTGAGTGAGAGAGAGAGAGAGAAAGAGAAGCTGTGAGTGAGAAGGAGAGGGAAAGAGAAGCTGTGAGTGAGTGAGAGAGAGAGAGAGAAAGAGAAGCTGTGTGTGTGTGAGAGAGAAAGAGAAGCTGTGAGTGACAGAGAGAGAGAAAGAGAAGCTGTGTGTGTGTGAGAGAGAAAGAGAAGCTGTGAGTGAGAGTGAGAGAGAGAGAGAGAAAGAGAAGCTGTGAGAGAGAAAGAGAAGCTGTGAGTGAGAGAGTGTGAGAGAGAAAGAGAAGCTGTTAGTGAGAGTGAGAGAGAGAGAGAAGCTGTGAGTGAGAGAGAGATTGAAAGAGAAGCTGTGAGTGAGAGAGAGAGAGAGAAAGAGAAGCTGTGAGTGAGGGAGAGAGAGAATGAGAAGCTGTGAGTGAGAGAGAGAAGCTGTGAGTGAGAGAGAGGGAGAAGATGTGAGTGATAGAGAGAGAGAATGAGAAGCTGTGAGTGAGAGAGAGAGAAAGTAAAAGAAGCTGTGAGTGAGATAGAGAGAGAGAGAGAGAAGCTGTGAGTGAGAGAGAGAGAGGGAGAAAGATAAGCTGTGTGTGTGAGAGAGAGAGAAGCTGTGTGTGTGTGAGAGAAAGAGAAGCTGTGAGTGATAGAGAGAGAGAGAGAAGCTGTGAGTGAGAGAGAGAGAAGCTGTGAGTGAGAGAGAGAAAGAAAAGCTGTGAGTGAGAGAGAGAGAAAGAGAAGATATGAGTGAGAGAGAGAGAGAGAAGCAGTGATAGAGAGAGAGAAAGAGAAGCTGTGAGTGAGACAGAGAGAGAGAAAGGGAAGCTGTGAGTGAGAGAGAGAAAGAGAAGCTGTGAGTGATAGAGAGAGAGAAGCTGTGAGTGAGAGAGAGAGAAGCTGTGAGTGAGAGAGAGAAAGAAAAGCTGTGAGTGAGAGAGAGAGAGAGAAGATGTGAGTGATAGAGAGAGAGAATGAGAAGCTGTGAGAGAGAGAGAGAAAGTAAAAGAAGCTGTGAGTGAGATAGATAGAGAGAGAAAGAGAAGCTGTGAGTGAGAGAGAGAGAGAGAGGGAGAAAGATAAGCTGTGAGAGAGAGAGAGAAGCTGTGTGTGTGAGAGAGAAAGAGAAGCTGTGAGTGATAGAGAGAGAGAGAAGCTGTGAGTGAGAGAGAGAGAAGCTGTGAGTGAGAGAGAAAGAAAAGCTGTGAGTGAGTGAGAGAGAGAGAAGATGTGAGTGAAAGAGAGAGAGAGAGCCGCTGTTAGTGAGAGAGAGAGAAAGAGAAGCTGTGAATGAGAGAGAGAGAGAAAGAGAAGCTGTGAGTGAGAGAGAGAGAAAGAGAAGCTGTGAGTGAGAGAGAGAGAAAGAGAAGCTGTGAGTGAGTGAGAGAGAGAAAGGGAAGTTGTGAGTGAGAGAGAGAGAGAAAGAGAAGCTGGGAGTGAGAAGGAGAGGGAAAGAGAAGCTGTGAGTGAGTGAGAGAGAGAGAGAAAGAGAAGCTGTGTGAGAGAGAGAGAGAAAGAGAAGCTGTGAGTGACAGAGAGAGAGAAAGAGAAGCTGTGTGTGAGAGAGAGAAAGAGAAGCTGTGTGAGAGTGAGAGAGAGAGAGAAAGAGAAGCTGTGAGTGAGAGAGAAAGAGAAAGAGAAGCTGTGAGTGAGAGAGAGAGAGAATGAGAAGCTGTGAGTGAGAGAGAGAAGCTGTGAGAGAGAGAGAAAGAGAAGCTGTGAGTGAGAGAGAGAGAGAGAGAGAGAAGATGTGAGTGATAGAGAGAGAATGAGAAGCTGTGAGTGAGAGAGAGAGAGAAAGTAAAAGAAGCTGTGAGTGAGATAGAGAGAGAGAGAAAGAGAAGCTGTGAGTGAGAGAGAGAGAGGGAGAAAGATAAGCTGTGTGTGTGTGAGAGAGAGAAGCTGTGTGTGTGAGAGAGAAAGAGAAGCTGTGAGTAATAGAGAGAGAGAGAAGCTGTGAGTGAGAGAGAGAAGCTGTGAGTGAGAGAGAGAAAGAAAAGCTGTGAGTGAGAGAGAGAGAAAGAGAAGATATGAGTGAGAGAGAGAGAGAGAAGCAGTGAGAGAGAGAGAAAGAGAACCTGTGAGTGAGACAGAGAGAGAGAAAGGGAAGCTGTGAGAGAGAGAGAGGGAGAAAGAGAAGCTGTGAGAGAGAGAGAGAAAGAGAAGCTGTGAGTGTGTGAGAGAGAAAGAGAAGCTGTGAGTGAGAGAGAGAGAAAAAGAAAGAGAAATTAGAGAGAGAAAGAGAGAGAGAAAGAGAAGCTGTGAGTGGGAGAGAGAGAAAGAGAGTCTGTGAGTGAGAGAGAGAAGCTGTGTGTGAGAGAGAGAGTGCTGCTGTGAGTGAGCAAGAGAAAGAGAAGCTGTGAATGAGAGAGAGAGAGAAAGAGAAGCTGTGAGTGAGAGAGAGAGAAAGAGAAGCTGTGAGTGAGTGAGAGAGAGAGAGAGAAACTGTGAGTGAGAGAGAGAGAAAGAGAAGCTGTGAGTGAGTGAGAGAGAGAGAGAGAAACTGTGAGTGAGAGAGAGAGAAAGAGAAGCTGTGAGTGAGAGAGAGAGAAAGAGAAGCTGTGAGTGAGTGAGAGAGAGAGAGAGAAACTGTGAGTGAGAGAGAGAGAAAGAGAAGCTGTGAGTGAGAGAGAGAGAGAGAAAGAGAAGCTGTGAGAGAGAAAGAGAGAAGCTGTGAGTGAGAGAGTGAGAGAGAGAAAGAGAACCTGTTAGTGAGAGTGAGAGAGAGAGAAAGAGAAGCTGTGAGTGAGAGAGAGATTGAAAGAGAAGCTGTGAGTGAGAGAGAGAGAGAGAAAGAGAAGCTGTGAGTGAGAGAGAGAAAGAGAATCTGTGAGTGAGAGGGAGAGAGAGAAAGAGAAGCTGTGAGTGACACAGAGAGGGAGAAGCTGTGAGTTAGAGAGAGAGAGAAAGAGAAGCTGTGAGTGACAGAGAGAGAAAGAGAAGCTGAGAGTGAGAGAGAGAGGGAAAGAGAAGCTGTGTGTGTTTGAGAGAGAGAAAGATAGTCTGAGAAAGAGAGAGTGAAAGAGAACCTGTGAGTGAGAGAGAGAGGGAGAAAGAGAAGCTATGTGTGTGTGAGAGAGAAAGAGAACCTGTGAGTGAGAGTGAGAGAGAGAGAGAGAAAGAGAAGCTGTGAGTGAGAGAGAGAGAAAGAGAAGCTGTGAGTGAGAGAGAGAGAAAGAGAAGGTGTGAGTGAGAGAGAGAGAGAATGAGAAGCTGTGAGAGAGAGAAGCTGTGTGTGAGAGAGAGAAAGAGAAGCCGTGAGTGAGAGAGAGAGAGAAGATGTGAGTGATAGAGAGAGAGAATGAGAAGCTGTGAGTGAGTGAGAGAGAAAGTAGTAGAAGCTGTGAGTGAGATAGAGAGAGAGAAAGAGAAGCTGTGAGTGAGAGAGAGAGAGGGAGTAAGATAAGCTGTGAGAGAGAGAGAGAAAGAGAAGCTGTGAGTGAGAGAGAGAGAAGCTGTGAGTGAGAGAGAGAAAGAAAAGCTGTGAGTGAGAGAGAGAGAAAGAGAAGGTGTGAGTGAGTGAGAGAGAGAAAGGGAAGTTGTGAGTGAGAGAGAGAGAAAGAGAAGCTGTGAGTGAGAGAGAGAGAGAAAGAGAAGCTGTGAGTGAGAGAGAGAGAGAAAGAGAAGCTGTGAGTGAGAAGGAGAGGGAAAGAGAAGCTGTGAGTGAGTGAGAGAGAGAGAAAGAGAAGCTGTGAGTGAGGGAGAGAGAAAGAGAAACTGTGAGTGAGAGAGAGAGAGAGAAAGAGAAGCTGTGAGTGAGAAGGAGAGGGAATGAGAAGCTGTGAGTGAGTGAGAGAGAGAGAGAGAAAGAGAAGCTGTGAGAGAGAAAGAGAGAAGCTGAGAGTGAGAGAGAGAAAGAGAAGCTGTTAGTGAGAGTGAGAGAGAGAGAGAAAGAGAAGCTGTGAGTGAGAGAGAGATTGAAAGAGAAGCTGTGAGTGTGTGAGAGAGAGAGAGAAAGAGAAGCTGTGAGTGAGAGAGAAAGAGAAGCTGTGAGTGAGAGGGAGAGAGAGAAAGAGAAGCTGTGAGTGACACACAGACAGAGAAGCTGTGAGTTAGAGAGAGAGAAAGAGAAGTTGTGAGTGACAGAGAGAGAGAAAGAGAAGCTGAGAGTGAGAGAGAGAGAGAGAAAGTGAAGCTGTTAGTGAGAGTGAGTGAGAGTGAGAAAGAGAAGCTGTTAGTGAGAGTGAGAGAGAGAGAGAAAGAGAAGCTGTGAGTGAGAGAGAGATTGAAACAGAAGCTGTGAGTGTGTGAGAGAGAGAGAGAAAGAGAAGCTGTGAGTGAGAGAGATAAAGTGAAGCTGTGAGCGAGAGAGAGAGAAAGAGAAGCTGTGAGTGAGAGAGAGAGAAAGAGAAGCTGTGAGTGAGAAAGAGAGAGAGAATGAGAAGCTGTGAGTGAGAGTGAGAGAGAGAGAAAGAGAAGCTGTGAGTGAGAGAGAGATTGAAAGAGAAGCTGTGTGTGTGTGTGAGAGAGAGAAAGAGAGCTGTGAGTGAGAGAGGGAAAGAGAAGCTGTGAGTGAGAGGGAGAGAGAGAGGAAGAGAAACTGTGAGTGACACAGAGAGAGAAGCTGTGAGTTAGAGAGAGAGAGAAAGAGAAGCTGTGAGTGACAGAGAGAAAGAAAGAAGCTGAGAGTGAGAGAGAGAGAGTGAAGCTGTGAGTGAGAGAGAGAGAGAAAGAGAAGCTGTGTGTGTGAGAGAGAGAAAGAGAAGCTGTGAGTGAGAGAGAGAGAGAGAATGAGAAGCTGTGAGTGAGAGTGAGAGAGAGGGAGAGAAAGAAAGCTGTGAGTGAGAGAGATTGAAAGAGAAGCTGTGAGTGAGAGAGAGTGAGAGAAAGAGAGCTGTGAGTGAGAGAGAGAAAGAGAAGCTGTGAGTGAGAGAGAGAGAGAGAAGCTGTGAGTTAGAGAGAGAAAGAGAAGCTGTGAGTGAGAGAGAGAGAGAAGCTGTGAGTGAGAGAGAGATTGAAAGAGAAGCTGTGAGTGAGAGAGAGAGAGAGAAAGAGAGCTGTGAGTGAGAGAGAAAGAGAATCTGTGAGTGAGAGGGAGAGAGAGAGGAAGAGAAACTGTGAGTGACACAGAGAGAGAAGCTGTGAGAGAGAGAGAGAGAAAGAGAAGCTGTGAGTGACAGAGAGAGAGAAAGAAAGAAGCTGAGTGAGAGAGAGAGAGAAAGTGAAGCTGTGAGTGAGAGAGAGAGAAAGAAAGAGGAATTAGAGTGAGAAAGAGAGAGAGAAAGAGAAGCTGTGAGTGGGAGAGAGAGAAAGAGAGTCTGTGAGTGAGAGAGAGAGAGAGAAGCTGTGAGTGAAAGAGAGAGAGAGAGAGCCGCTGTTAGTGAGAGAGAGAGAAAGAGAAGCTGTGAATGAGAGAGGGAGAGAAAGAGAAGCTGTGAGTGAGAGAGAGAGAAAGAGAAGCTGTGAGTGAGAGAGAGAGAAAGAGAAGCTGTGAGTGAGAGAGAGAGAGAGAAAGAGAAGCTGTGAGTGAGAAGGAGAGGGAAAGAGAAGCTGTGAGTGAGTGAGAGAGAGAGAGAGAAAGAGAAGCTGTGTGTGTGTGAGAGAGAAAGAGAAGCTGTGAGTGACAGAGAGAGAGAAAGAGAAGCTGTGTGTGTGTGAGAGAGAAAGAGAAGCTGTGAGTGAGAGTGAGAGAGAGAGAGAGAAAGAGAAGCTGTGAGAGAGAAAGAGAAGCTGTGAGTGAGAGAGTGTGAGAGAGAAAGAGAAGCTGTTAGTGAGAGTGAGAGAGAGAGAGAAGCTGTGAGTGAGAGAGAGATTGAAAGAGAAGCTGTGAGTGAGAGAGAGAGAGAGAAAGAGAAGCTGTGAGTGAGGGAGAGAGAGAATGAGAAGCTGTGAGTGAGAGAGAGAAGCTGTGAGTGAGAGAGAGGGAGAAGATGTGAGTGATAGAGAGAGAGAATGAGAAGCTGTGAGTGAGAGAGAGAGAAAGTAAAAGAAGCTGTGAGTGAGATAGAGAGAGAGAGAGAGAAGCTGTGAGTGAGAGAGAGAGAGGGAGAAAGATAAGCTGTGTGTGTGAGAGAGAGAGAAGCTGTGTGTGTGTGAGAGAAAGAGAAGCTGTGAGTGATAGAGAGAGAGAGAGAAGCTGTGAGTGAGAGAGAGAGAAGCTGTGAGTGAGAGAGAGAAAGAAAAGCTGTGAGTGAGAGAGAGAGAAAGAGAAGATATGAGTGAGAGAGAGAGAGAGAAGCAGTGATAGAGAGAGAGAAAGAGAAGCTGTGAGTGAGACAGAGAGAGAGAAAGGGAAGCTGTGAGTGAGAGAGAGAAAGAGAAGCTGTGAGTGATAGAGAGAGAGAAGCTGTGAGTGAGAGAGAGAGAAGCTGTGAGTGAGAGAGAGAAAGAAAAGCTGTGAGTGAGAGAGAGAGAGAGAAGATGTGAGTGATAGAGAGAGAGAATGAGAAGCTGTGAGAGAGAGAGAGAAAGTAAAAGAAGCTGTGAGTGAGATAGATAGAGAGAGAAAGAGAAGCTGTGAGTGAGAGAGAGAGAGAGAGGGAGAAAGATAAGCTGTGAGAGAGAGAGAGAAGCTGTGTGTGTGAGAGAGAAAGAGAAGCTGTGAGTGATAGAGAGAGAGAGAAGCTGTGAGTGAGAGAGAGAGAAGCTGTGAGTGAGAGAGAAAGAAAAGCTGTGAGTGAGTGAGAGAGAGAGAAGATGTGAGTGAAAGAGAGAGAGAGAGCCGCTGTTAGTGAGAGAGAGAGAAAGAGAAGCTGTGAATGAGAGAGAGAGAGAAAGAGAAGCTGTGAGTGAGAGAGAGAGAAAGAGAAGCTGTGAGTGAGAGAGAGAGAAAGAGAAGCTGTGAGTGAGTGAGAGAGAGAAAGGGAAGTTGTGAGTGAGAGAGAGAGAGAAAGAGAAGCTGGGAGTGAGAAGGAGAGGGAAAGAGAAGCTGTGAGTGAGTGAGAGAGAGAGAGAAAGAGAAGCTGTGTGTGAGAGAGAGAGAAAGAGAAGCTGTGAGTGACAGAGAGAGAGAAAGAGAAGCTGTGTGTGAGAGAGAGAAAGAGAAGCTGTGTGAGAGTGAGAGAGAGAGAGAAAGAGAAGCTGTGAGTGAGAGAGAAAGAGAAAGAGAAGCTGTGAGTGAGAGAGAGAGAGAATGAGAAGCTGTGAGTGAGAGAGAGAAGCTGTGAGAGAGAGAGAAAGAGAAGCTGTGAGTGAGAGAGAGAGAGAGAGAGAGAAGATGTGAGTGATAGAGAGAGAATGAGAAGCTCTGAGTGAGAGAGAGAGAAAGTAAAAGAAGCTGTGAGTGAGATAGAGAGAGAGAGAAAGAGAAGCTGTGAGTGAGAGAGAGAGAGGGAGAAAGATAAGCTGTGTGTGTGTGAGAGAGAGAAGCTGTGTGTGTGAGAGAGAAAGAGAAGCTGTGAGTAATAGAGAGAGAGAGAAGCTGTGAGTGAGAGAGAGAAGCTGTGAGTGAGAGAGAGAAAGAAAAGCTGTGAGTGAGAGAGAGAGAAAGAGAAGATATGAGTGAGAGAGAGAGAGAGAAGCAGTGAGAGAGAGAGAAAGAGAACCTGTGAGTGAGACAGAGAGAGAGAAAGGGAAGCTGTGAGAGAGAGAGAGGGAGAAAGAGAAGCTGTGAGAGAGAGAGAGAAAGAGAAGCTGTGAGTGTGTGAGAGAGAAAGAGAAGCTGTGAGTGAGAGAGAGAGAAAAAGAAAGAGAAATTAGAGAGAGAAAGAGAGAGAGAAAGAGAAGCTGTGAGTGGGAGAGAGAGAAAGAGAGTCTGTGAGTGAGAGAGAGAAGCTGTGTGTGAGAGAGAGAGTGCTGCTGTGAGTGAGCAAGAGAAAGAGAAGCTGTGAATGAGAGAGAGAGAGAAAGAGAAGCTGTGAGTGAGAGAGAGAGAAAGAGAAGCTGTGAGTGAGTGAGAGAGAGAGAGAGAAACTGTGAGTGAGAGAGAGAGAAAGAGAAGCTGTGAGTGAGTGAGAGAGAGAGAGAGAAACTGTGAGTGAGAGAGAGAGAAAGAGAAGCTGTGAGTGAGAGAGAGAGAAAGAGAAGCTGTGAGTGAGTGAGAGAGAGAGAGAGAAACTGTGAGTGAGAGAGAGAGAAAGAGAAGCTGTGAGTGAGAGAGAGAGAGAGAAAGAGAAGCTGTGAGAGAGAAAGAGAGAAGCTGTGAGTGAGAGAGTGAGAGAGAGAAAGAGAACCTGTTAGTGAGAGTGAGAGAGAGAGAAAGAGAAGCTGTGAGTGAGAGAGAGATTGAAAGAGAAGCTGTGAGTGAGAGAGAGAGAGAGAAAGAGAAGCTGTGAGTGAGAGAGAGAAAGAGAATCTGTGAGTGAGAGGGAGAGAGAGAAAGAGAAGCTGTGAGTGACACAGAGAGGGAGAAGCTGTGAGTTAGAGAGAGAGAGAAAGAGAAGCTGTGAGTGACAGAGAGAGAAAGAGAAGCTGAGAGTGAGAGAGAGAGGGAAAGAGAAGCTGTGTGTGTTTGAGAGAGAGAAAGATAGTCTGAGAAAGAGAGAGTGAAAGAGAACCTGTGAGTGAGAGAGAGAGGGAGAAAGAGAAGCTATGTGTGTGTGAGAGAGAAAGAGAACCTGTGAGTGAGAGTGAGAGAGAGAGAGAGAAAGAGAAGCTGTGAGTGAGAGAGAGAGAAAGAGAAGCTGTGAGTGAGAGAGAGAGAAAGAGAAGGTGTGAGTGAGAGAGAGAGAGAATGAGAAGCTGTGAGAGAGAGAAGCTGTGTGTGTGAGAGAGAAAGAGAAGCCGTGAGTGAGAGAGAGAGAGAAGATGTGAGTGATAGAGAGAGAGAATGAGAAGCTGTGAGTGAGTGAGAGAGAAAGTAGTAGAAGCTGTGAGTGAGATAGAGAGAGAGAAAGAGAAGCTGTGAGTGAGAGAGAGAGAGGGAGTAAGATAAGCTGTGAGAGAGAGAGAGAAAGAGAAGCTGTGAGTGAGAGAGAGAGAAGCTGTGAGTGAGAGAGAGAAAGAAAAGCTGTGAGTGAGAGAGAGAGAAAGAGAAGGTGTGAGTGAGTGAGAGAGAGAAAGGGAAGTTGTGAGTGAGAGAGAGAGAAAGAGAAGCTGTGAGTGAGAGAGAGAGAGAAAGAGAAGCTGTGAGTGAGAGAGAGAGAGAAAGAGAAGCTGTGAGTGAGAAGGAGAGGGAAAGAGAAGCTGTGAGTGAGTGAGAGAGAGAGAAAGAGAAGCTGTGAGTGAGGGAGAGAGAAAGAGAAACTGTGAGTGAGAGAGAGAGAGAGAAAGAGAAGCTGTGAGTGAGAAGGAGAGGGAATGAGAAGCTGTGAGTGAGTGAGAGAGAGAGAGAGAAAGAGAAGCTGTGAGAGAGAAAGAGAGAAGCTGAGAGTGAGAGAGAGAAAGAGAAGCTGTTAGTGAGAGTGAGAGAGAGAGAGAAAGAGAAGCTGTGAGTGAGAGAGAGATTGAAAGAGAAGCTGTGAGTGTGTGAGAGAGAGAGAGAAAGAGAAGCTGTGAGTGAGAGAGAAAGAGAAGCTGTGAGTGAGAGGGAGAGAGAGAAAGAGAAGCTGTGAGTGACACACAGACAGAGAAGCTGTGAGTTAGAGAGAGAGAAAGAGAAGTTGTGAGTGACAGAGAGAGAGAAAGAGAAGCTGAGAGTGAGAGAGAGAGAGAGAAAGTGAAGCTGTTAGTGAGAGTGAGTGAGAGTGAGAAAGAGAAGCTGTTAGTGAGAGTGAGAGAGAGAGAGAAAGAGAAGCTGTGAGTGAGAGAGAGATTGAAACAGAAGCTGTGAGTGTGTGAGAGAGAGAGAGAAAGAGAAGCTGTGAGTGAGAGAGATAAAGTGAAGCTGTGAGCGAGAGAGAGAGAAAGAGAAGCTGTGAGTGAGAGAGAGAGAAAGAGAAGCTGTGAGTGAGAAAGAGAGAGAGAATGAGAAGCTGTGAGTGAGAGTGAGAGAGAGAGAAAGAGAAGCTGTGAGTGAGAGAGAGATTGAAAGAGAAGCTGTGTGTGTGTGAGAGAGAGAGAAAGAGAGCTGTGAGTGAGAGAGGGAAAGAGAAGCTGTGAGTGAGAGGGAGAGAGAGAGGAAGAGAAACTGTGAGTGACACAGAGAGAGAAGCTGTGAGTTAGAGAGAGAGAGAAAGAGAAGCTGTGAGTGACAGAGAGAAAGAAAGAAGCTGAGAGTGAGAGAGAGAGTGAAGCTGTGAGTGAGAGAGAGAGAGAAAGAGAAGCTGTGTGTGTGAGAGAGAGAAAGAGAAGCTGTGAGTGAGAGAGAGAGAATGAGAAGCTGTGAGTGAGAGAGAGAAGCTGTGAGTGAGAGAGAGAAAGAGAAGCTGTGAGAGAGAGAGCGAGAGAGAGAAGATGTGAGTGATAGAGAGAATGAGAAGCTGTGAGTGAGAGTGAGAGAGAGAGAAAGAGAAGCTGTGAGTGAGAGAGAGATTGAAAGAGAAGCTGTGAGTGAGAGAGAGAGAGAGAAAGAGAAGCTGTGAGTGAGAGAGAGAAAGAGAATCTGTGAGTGAGAGGGAGAGAGAGAAAGAGAAGCTGTGAGTGACACAGAGAGGGAGAAGCTGTGAGTTAGAGAGAGAGAGAAAGAGAAGCTGTGAGTGACAGAGAGAGAAGGAGAAGCTGAGAGTGAGAGAGAGAGGGAAAGAGAAGCTGTGTGTGTTTGAGAGAGAGAAAGATAGTCTGAGAAAGAGAGAGTGAAAGAGAACCTGTGAGTGAGAGAGAGAGGGAGAAAGAGAAGCTATGTGTGTGTGAGAGAGAAAGAGAACCTGTGAGTGAGAGTGAGAGAGAGAGAGAGAAAGAGAAGCTGTGAGTGAGAGAGAGAGAAAGAGAAGCTGTGAGTGAGAGAGAGAGAAAGAGAAGGTGTGAGTGAGAGAGAGAGAGAATGAGAAGCTGTGAGAGAGAGAAGCTGTGTGTGAGAGAGAGAAAGAGAAGCTGTGAGTGAGAGAGAGAGAGAAGATGTGAGTGATAGAGAGAGAGAATGAGAAGCTGTGAGTGAGTGAGAGAGAAAGTAGTAGAAGCTGTGAGTGAGATAGAGAGAGAGAAAGAGAAGCTGTGAGTGAGAGAGAGAGAGGGAGTAAGATAAGCTGTGAGAGAGAGAGAGAAAGAGAAGCTGTGAGTGAGAGAGAGAGAAGCTGTGAGTGAGAGAGAGAAAGAAAAGCTGTGAGTGAGAGAGAGAGAAAGAGAAGGTGTGAGTGAGTGAGAGAGAGAAAGGGAAGTTGTGAGTGAGAGAGAGAGAAAGAGAAGCTGTGAGTGAGAGAGAGAGAGAAAGAGAAGCTGTGAGTGAGAGAGAGAGAGAAAGAGAAGCTGTGAGTGAGAAGGAGAGGGAAAGAGAAGCTGTGAGTGAGTGAGGGAGAGAGAAAGAGAAGCTGTGAGTGAGGGAGAGAGAAAGAGAAACTGTGAGTGAGAGAGAGAGAGAAAGAGAAGCTGTGAGTGAGAAGGAGAGGGAATGAGAAGCTGTGAGTGAGTGAGAGAGAGAGAGAGAAAGAGAAGCTGTGAGAGAGAAAGAGAGAAGCTGAGAGTGAGAGAGAGAAAGAGAAGCTGTTAGTGAGAGTGAGAGAGAGAGAGAAAGAGAAGCTGTGAGTGAGAGAGAGATTGAAAGAGAAGCTGTGAGTGTGTGAGAGAGAGAGAGAAAGAGAAGCTGTGAGTGAGAGAGAAAGAGAAGCTGTGAGTGAGAGGGAGAGAGAGAAAGAGAAGCTGTGAGTGACACACAGACAGAGAAGCTGTGAGTTAGAGAGAGAGAAAGAGAAGTTGTGAGTGACAGAGAGAGAGAAAGAGAAGCTGAGAGTGAGAGAGAGAGAGAGAAAGTGAAGCTGTTAGTGAGAGTGAGTGAGAGTGAGAAAGAGAAGCTGTTAGTGAGAGTGAGAGAGAGAGAGAAAGAGAAGCTGTGAGTGAGAGAGAGATTGAAACAGAAGCTGTGAGTGTGTGTGAGAGAGAGAGAAAGAGAAGCTGTGAGTGAGAGAGATAAAGTGAAGCTGTGAGCGAGAGAGAGAGAAAGAGAAGCTGTGAGTGAGAGAGAGAGAAAGAGAAGCTGTGAGTGAGAAAGAGAGAGAGAATGAGAAGCTGTGAGTGAGAGTGAGAGAGAGAGAAAGAGAAGCTGTGAGTGAGAGAGAGATTGAAAGAGAAGCTGTGTGTGTGTGAGAGAGAGAGAAAGAGAGCTGTGAGTGAGAGAGGGAAAGAGAAGCTGTGAGTGAGAGGGAGAGAGAGAGGAAGAGAAACTGTGAGTGACACAGAGAGAGAGAAGCTGTGAGTTAGAGAGAGAGAGAAAGAGAAGCTGTGAGTGACAGAGAGAAAGAAAGAAGCTGAGAGTGAGAGAGAGAGAGTGAAGCTGTGAGTGAGAGAGAGAGAGAAAGAGAAGCTGTGTGTGTGTGAGAGAGAGAAAGAGAAGCTGTGAGTGAGAGAGAGAGAATGAGAAGCTGTGAGTGAGAGAGAGAAGCTGTGAGTGAGAGAGAGAAAGAGAAGCTGTGAGAGAGAGAGCGAGAGAGAGAAGATGTGAGTGATAGAGAGAATGAGAAGCTGTGAGTGAGAGTGAGAGAGAGAGAAAGAGAAGCTGTGAGTGAGAGAGAGATTGAAAGAGAAGCTGTGAGTGAGAGAGAGAGGGAGAGAGAGAAAGAGAAGCTGTGAGTGAGAGAGAGAGAGAAAGAGAAGCTGTGAGTGACAAAGAGAGAATGAGAAGCTGTGAGTGAGAGAGAGAAGCTGTGAGTGAGAGAGAGAAAGAGAAGCTGTGAGTGAGAGAGAGCGAGAGAGAGAAGATGTGAGTGATAGAGAGAGAATGAGAAGCTGTGAGTGAGAGAGAGAGAAAGTAAGAGAAGCTGTGAGTGAGATAGAGAGAGAGAGAAAGAGAAGCTGTCAGTGAGAGAGAGAGAGGGAGAAAGATAAGCTGTGAGAGAGAGAGAGAAAGAGAAGCTGTGTGTGTGTGAGAGAGAAAGAGAAGCTGTGATTGAGAGTGAGAGAGAGAGAGAAAGAGAAGATGTGAGAGAGAGAGAGAAAGAGAAGCTGTGAGTGAGAGAGAGATAAGCTGTGAGTGAGAGAGAGAAAGAAAAGCTGTGAGTGAGAGAGAGAGAAAGAGAAGATATGAGTGAGAGAGAGAGAAGCAGTGAGAGAGAGAGAGAGAAAAAGAGAAGCTGTGAGTGAGACAGAGAGAGAAAGAGAAGCTGTGAGAGAGAGAGAAAGAGAAGCTGTGAGTAAGAGAGAGATAAGCTGTGAGTGAGAGAGAGAAAGAAAAGCTGTGAGTGAGAGAGAGAGAGAAAGAGAAGATATGAGTGAGTGAGAGAGAGAGTAGCAGTGAGAGAGAGAGAGAGAAATAGAGAAGCTGTGAGTGAGACAGAGAGAGAAAGAGAAGCTGTGAAAGAGAGAGAGGGAAAAAGAGAAGCTGAGAGAGAGAGAGAGAGAAGCTGTGAGTGTGTGTGTGAGAGAAAGAGAAGCTGTGAGTGAGAGAGAGAGAAAGAAAGAGAAATTAGAGTAAGAAAGAGAGAGAGAAAGAGAAGCTGTGAGTGGGAGAGAGAGAAAGAGAGTCTGTGAGTGAGAGAGAGAGAGAGAAGCTGTGAGTGAGAGAGAGAGACCCGCTGTGAGTGAGAGAGAGAGGAAGAGAAGCTGTGAATGAGAGAGAGAGAGAGAACGAGAAGCTGTGAGTGAGAGAGAGAGAAAGAGAAGCTGTGAGTGAGTGAGAGAGAGAAAGGGAAGTTGTGAGTGAGAGAGAGAGAGAAAGAGAAGCTGTGAGTGAGAGAGAGAGAAAGAGAAGCTGTGAGTGAGAGAGAGAGAGAAAGAGAAGCTGTGAGTGAGAAGGAGAGGGAAAGAGAACCTGTGAGTGACAGAGAGAGAGAAAGAGAAGCTGTGAGTGAGAGAGATAGAGTGGGAGAAAGAGAAGCTGTGTGAGAGAGAGAGAGAAAGAGAAGCTGTGAGTGAGAGTGAGAGAGAGAGAAAGAGAAGCTGTGAGTGAGAGAGAGAGAGAAAGAGAAGCTGTGAGTGAGAGAGAGAGAGAATGAGAAGATGTGAGTGAGAGGGAAGCTGTGAGTGAGAGAGAGAAAGAGAAGCTGTGAGTGAGAGAGAGAGAGAGAGAAAAGATGTGAGTGATAGAGAGAGAGAATGAGAAGCAGTGAGTGAGAGAGAGAAAGTAAGAGAAGCTGTGAGTGAGATAGAGAGAGAGAAAGAGAAGCTGTGAGTGAGAGAGAGAGAGAAAGAGAAGCTGTGAGTGAGAGAGAGAGAAATAGAAGCTGTGAGTGAGTGAGAGAGAGAAAGGGAAGTTGTGAGTGAGAGAGAGAGAGAAAGAGAAGCTGTGAGTGAGTGAGAGAGAGAAAGAGAAGCTGTGAGTGAGAGAGAGAGAGAAAGAGAAGCTGTGAGTGAGAAGGAGGGGGAAAGAGAAGCTGTGAGTGAGAGAGAGAGAGAGAGAAAGAGAAGCTGTGTGTGTGTGTGAGAGAAAGAGAAGCTGTGAGTGAGAGAGAGAGAGAAAGAGAAGCTGTTAGTGACAGAGAGAGAGAAAGAGAAGCTGTGTGTGTGTGAGAGAGAAAGATAGTCTGAGAAAGAGAGAGTGAAAGAGAAGCTGTGAGTGAGAGTGAGAGAGAGAGAGAGAGAAAGAGAAGCTGTGAGTGAGAGAGAGAGAGAATGAGAAGCTGTGAGTGAGAGAGAGAGAATGTAAGAGAAGCTGTGTGTGAGATAGAGAGAGAGAGAAAGAGAAGCTGTGAGTGAGAGAGAGAGAGGGAGAAAGATAAGCTGTGAGAGAGAGAGAGAAGCTGTGTGTGTGTGAGAGAGAGAAAGATAAGCTGTGATTGAGAGTGAGAGAGAGAGAGAGAAAGTGAAGCTGTGAGTGAGAGAGAGAGAAAGAGAAGCTGTGAGTGAGAGAGAGAGAAGCTGTGAGAGAGAGAGAGAAAGAAAAGCTGTGAGTGAGAGAGAGAGAGAAAGAGAAGATATGAGTGAGAGAGAGAGAGAAGCAATGAGAGAGAGAGAGAAAGAGAAGCTGTGAGTGAGACAGAGAGAGAGAAAGAGAAGCTGTGAGAGAGAGAGGGAGAAAGAGAAGCTGTGTGTGAGAGAGAGAAAGAGAAGCTGTGAGTGTGTGTGTGAGAGAAAGAGAAGCTGTGAGTGAGAGAGAGAGAAAGAAAGAGAAATTAGAGTGAGAAAGAGAGAGAGAAAGAGAAGCTGTGAGTGAGAGAGAGAGAGAAAGAGAAGCTGTTAGTGACAGAGAGAGAGAAAGAGAAGCTGTGTGTGTGAGAGAGAGAAAGATAGTCTGAGAAAGAGAGAGTGAAAGAGAAGCTGTGAGTGAGAGTGAGAGAGAGAGAGAGAGAAAGTGAAGCTGTGATTGAGGGAGAGAGAGAATGAGAAGCTGTGAGTGAGAGAGAGAAGCTGTGAGTGAGAGAGAGAAAGAGAAGCTGTGTGTGTGTGAGAGAGAGAGGTGAGTGATGGAGAGAGAGAATGAGAAGCTGTGAGTGATAGAGAGAGAAAGTAAAAGAAGCTGTGAGTGAGATAGAGAGAGAAAGAGAAGCTGTGAGTGAGAGAGAGAGGGAGAAAGATAAGCTGTGTGTGAGAGAGAGAGAAGGTGTGTGTGAGAGAGAGAGAGAAAGAGAAGTTGTGAGTGATACAGAGAGAGAGAAGCTGTGAGTGAGTGAGAGAGAAGCTGTGCGTGAGAGAGAGAAATAAAAGCTGTGAGTGAGAGAGAGAGAAGCTGTGAGTGAGAGAGAGAGAAAGAGAAGCTGTGAGTGAGAGAGAGAGAAAGAGAAGCTGTGAGTGAGAGAGAGAGAACGAGAAGCTGTGAGTGAGAGAGAGGGAGAGAATGAGAAGCTGTGAGTGAGAGAGAGGGAGAGAATGAGAAGCTGTGAGTGAGAGAGAGAGAAGCTGTGAGTGAGAAAGAGAGAGTGAAAGAGAAGCTGTGAGTGAGAGAGAGAGAGGGAGAAAGAGAAGCTGTGTGTGTGTGTGAGAGAGAGAAAGAGAATCTGTGATTGAGAGTGAGAGAGAGAAAGAGAAGCTGTGAGTGAGAGAGAGAGAGAAAGAGAAGCTGTGAGTGAGTGAGAGAGAGAGAATGAGAAGCTGTGAGTGAGAGAGAGAAGCTGTGTGTGAGAGAGAGAAAGAGAAGCTGTGAGTGAGAGAGAGAAGCTGTGTGAGAGAGAGAGAAAGAGAGAGAGAGAAGATGTGAGTGATAGAGAGAGAGAATGAGAAGCTTTGAGTGAGAGAGAGAGAAAGTAAGAGAAGCTGTGAGTGAGAGAGAGAGAAAGAGAAGCTGTGAGTGAGAGAGAGAGAGGGAGAAAGCTAAGCTGTGTGAGAGAGAGAGAGAAAGAGAAGCTGTGTGTGTGTGAGAGAGAAAGAGAAGCTGTGATTGAGAGTGAGAGAGAGAGAAAGAGAAGCTGTGAGTGAGAGAGAGAGAAAGAGAAGCTGTGAGTGAGAGAGAGAAGCTGTGAGTGAGAGAGAGAAAGAAAAGCTGTGAGTGAGAGAGAGAGAAAGAGAAGCTGTGAGTGAGTGAGAGAGAGAAAGGGAAGTTGTGAGTGAGAGAGAGAGAGAGAAAGAGAAGCTGTGAGTGAGAGAGAGAGAGAAGCTGTGAGTGAGAGAGAGAGAAAGAGAAGCTGTGGGTGAGAAGGAGAGGGATAGAGAAGCTGTGAGTGAGTGAGAGAGAGAGAAAGAGAAGCTGTGAGTGAGAGAGAGAAAGAGAAGCTGTGAGTGAGAGAGAGAGAAAGAGAAGCTGTGAGTGAGAAGGAGAGGGAAAGAGAAGCTGTGGTTAAGTGAGAGAGAGAGAGAGAGAAGCTGTGAGATAGAAATAGAGAAGCTGTGAGTGAGAGAGTGAGAGAGAAAAAGAGAAGCTGTGAGTGAGAGAGAGATTGAAAGAGAAGCTGAGAGTGAGAGAGAGAGAGAGAAAGAGAAGCTGTGAGTGAGAGAGAGAAAGAGAAGCTGTGAGTGACAGAGAGAAAGAGAAGCTGAGAGTGAGAGAGAGAGAGAAAGTGAAGCTGTGAGTGAGAGAGCAAGAGAAAGAGAAGCTGTGAGTGAGAGAGAGAGAAAGAGAAGCTGTGAGTGAGAGAGAGAGAGAGAATGAGAAGCTGTGAGTGAGAGAGAGGGAGAGAAAGAGATGCTGTGAGTGAGAGAGATTGAAAGAGAAGCTGTGAGTGAGAGAGAGTGAGAGAAAGAGAGCTGTGAGTGAGAGAGAGAAAGAGAAGCTGTGAGTGAGTGAGAGAGAGAGAGAGAAGCTGTGAGTGAGAGAGAGAAAGAGAAGCTGTGAGTGAGAGAGAGAGAGAGAAGCTGTGAGTGAGAGAGAGATTGAAAGAGAAGCTGTGAGTGAGAGAGAGAGAGAGAAAGAGAGCTGTGAGTGAGAGAGAGAAAGAGAAGCTGTGAGTGAGAGGGAGAGAGAGAGGAAGAGAAACTGTGAGTGACACAGAGAGAGAAGCTGTGTGAGAGAGAGAGAAAGAGAAGCTGTGAGTGACAGAGAGAGAGAAAGAAGCTGAGAGTGAGAGAGAGAGAGAAAGTGAAGCTGTGAGTGAGAGGGAGAGAAAGAAAGAGGAATTAGAGTGAGAAAGAGAGAGAGAAAGAGAAGCTGTGAATGAGAGAGGGAGAGAAAGAGAAGCTGTGAGTGTGAGAGAGAGAAAGAGAAGCTGTGAGTGAGTGTGTGAGAGAAAGAGAAGCTGTGAGTGAGAGAGAGAGAAAGAAAGAGAAATTAGAGTGAGAAAGAGAGAGAGAAAGAGAAGCTGTGAGTGGGAGAGAGAGAAAGAGAGTCTGTGAGTGAGAGAGAGAGAGAGAAGCTGTGAGTGAAAGAGAGAGAGAGCCGCTGTTAGTGAGAGAGAGAGAAAGAGAAGCTGTGAATGAGAGAGAGAGAGAAAGAGAAGCTGTGAGTGAGAGAGAGAGAAATAGAAGCTGTGAGTGAGTGAGAGAGAGAAAGGGAAGTTGTGAGTGAGAGAGAGAGAGAAAGAGAAGCTGTGAGTGAGAGAGAGAGAGAAAGAGAAGCTGTGAGTGAGAGAGAGAAAGAGCTGTGAGTGAGAAGGAGAGGGAAAGAGAAGCTGTGAGTGAGTGAGAGAGAGAGAGAGAAAGAGAAGCTGTGTGTGTGAGAGAGAAAGAGAAGCTGTGAGTGAGAGAGAGAGAGAAAGAGAAGCTGTTAGTGACAGAGAGAGAGAAAGAGAAGCTGTGTGTGTGAGAGAGAGAAAGATAGTCTGAGAAAGAGAGAGTGAAAGAGAAGCTGTGAGTGAGAGTGAGAGAGAGAGAGAGAGAAAGTGAAGCTGTGATTGAGGGAGACAGAGAATGAGAAGCTGTGAGTGAGAGAGAGAAGCTGTGAGTGAGAGAGAGAAAGAGAAGCTGTGTGTGTGTGTGAGAGAGAGGTGAGTGATGGAGAGAGAGAATGAGAAGCTGTGAGTGATAGAGAGAGAAAGTAAAAGAAGCTGTGAGTGAGATAGAGAGAGAAAGAGAAGCTGTGAGTGAGAGAGAGAGGGAGAAAGATAAGCTGTGTGAGAGAGAGAGAGAAGCTGTGTGTGAGAGAGAGAGAGAAAGAGAAGTTGTGAGTGATACAGAGAGAGAGAAGCTGTGAGTGAGTGAGAGAGAAGCTGTGCGTGAGAGAGAGAAATAAAAGCTGTGAGTGAGAGAGAGAGAAGCTGTGAGTGAGAGAGAGAGAAAGAGAAGCTGTGAGTGAGAGAGAGAGAAAGAGAAGCTGTGAGTGAGAGAGAGAGAAAGAGAAGCTGTGAGTGAGAGAGAGGGAGAGAATGAGAAGCTGTGAGTGAGAGAGAGGGAGAGAATGAGAAGCTGTGAGTGAGAGAGAGAGAAGCTGTGAGTGAGAAAGAGAGAGTGAAAGAGAAGCTGTGAGTGAGAGAGAGAGAGGGAGAAAGAGAAGCTGTGTGTGTGTGTGTGAGAGAGAAAGAGAATCTGTGATTGAGAGTGAGAGAGAGAAAGAGAAGCTGTGAGTGAGAGAGAGAGAGAAAGAGAAGCTGTGAGTGAGTGAGAGAGAGAGAATGAGAAGCTGTGAGTGAGAGAGAGAAGCTGTGTGTGAGAGAGAGAAAGAGAAGCTGTGAGTGAGAGAGAGAAGCTGTGTGAGAGAGAGAGAAAGAGAGAGAGAGAAGATGTGAGTGATAGAGAGAGAGAATGAGAAGCTTTGAGTGAGAGAGAGAGAAAGTAAGAGAAGCTGTGAGTGAGATAGAGAGAGAGAGAAAGAGAAGCTGTGAGTGAGAGAGAGAGAGGGAGAAAGCTAAGCTGTGTGAGAGAGAGAGAGAAAGAGAAGCTGTGTGTGTGTGAGAGAGAAAGAGAAGCTGTGATTGAGAGTGAGAGAGAGAGAAAGAGAAGCTGTGAGTGAGAGAGAGAGAAAGAGAAGCTGTGAGTGAGAGAGAGAAGCTGTGAGTGAGAGAGAGAAAGAAAAGCTGTGAGTGAGAGAGAGAGAAAGAGAAGCTGTGAGTGAGTGAGAGAGAGAAAGGGAAGTTGTGAGTGAGAGAGAGAGAGAGAGAGAAAGAGAAGCTGTGAGTGAGAGAGAGAGAAGCTGTGAGTGAGAGAGAGAGAGAAAGAGAAGCTGTGGGTGAGAAGGAGAGGGATAGAGAAGCTGTGAGTGAGTGAGAGAGAGAGAAAGAGAAGCTGTGAGTGAGAGAGAGAAAGAGAAGCTGTGAGTGAGAGAGAGAGAAAGAGAAGCTGTGAGTGAGAAGGAGAGGGAAAGAGAAGCTGTGGTTAAGTGAGAGAGAGAGAGAGAGAAGCTGTGAGATAGAAATAGAGAAGCTGTGAGTGAGAGAGTGAGAGAGAAAAAGAGAAGCTGTGAGTGAGAGAGAGATTGAAAGAGAAGCTGAGAGTGAGAGAGAGAGAGAGAAAGAGAAGCTGTGAGTGAGAGAGAGAAAGAGAAGCTGTGAGTGACAGAGAGAAAGAGAAGCTGAGAGTGAGAGAGAGAGAGAAAGTGAAGCTGTGAGTGAGAGAGCAAGAGAAAGAGAAGCTGTGAGTGAGAGAGAGAGAAAGAGAAGCTGTGAGTGAGAGAGAGAGAGAGAATGAGAAGCTGTGAGTGAGAGTGAGAGAGAGGGAGAGAAAGAGATGCTGTGAGTGAGAGAGATTGAAAGAGAAGCTGTGAGTGAGAGAGAGTGAGAGAAAGAGAGCTGTGAGTGAGAGAGAGAAAGAGAAGCTGTGAGTGAGTGAGAGAGAGAGAGAGAAGCTGTGAGTGAGAGAGAGAAAGAGAAGCTGTGAGTGAGAGAGAGAGAGAGAATCTGTGAGTGAGAGAGAGATTGAAAGAGAAGCTGTGAGTGAGAGAGAGAGAGAGAAAGAGAGCTGTGAGTGAGAGAGAGAAAGAGAAGCTGTGAGTGAGAGGGAGAGAGAGAGGAAGAGAAACTGTGAGTGACACAGAGAGAGAAGCTGTGTGAGAGAGAGAGAAAGAGAAGCTGTGAGTGACAGAGAGAGAGAAAGAAGCTGAGAGTGAGAGAGAGAGAGAAAGTGAAGCTGTGAGTGAGAGGGAGAGAAAGAAAGAGGAATTAGAGTGAGAAAGAGAGAGAGAAAGAGAAGATGTCAGTGGGAGAGAGAGAAAGAGAGTCTGTGAGTGAGAGAGAGAGAGAGAAGCTGTGAGTGAAAGAGAGAGAGAGAGAGCCGCTGTTAGTGAGAGAGAGAGAAAGAGAAGCTGTGAATGAGAGAGGGAGAGAAAGAGAAGCTGTGAGTGTGAGAGAGAGAATGAGAAGCTGTGAGTGAGTGTGAGAGAGAAAGGGAAGTTGTGAGTGAGAGAGAGAGAAAAAGAGAAGCTGTGAGTGAGAGAGAGAGAGAGAAAGAGAAGCTGTGAGTGAGAGAGAGAAAGAAAAGCTGTGAGTGAGAGAGAGAGAAAGAGAAGCTGTGAGTGAGTGAGAGAGAGAAAGGGAAGTTGTGAGTGAGAGAGAGAGAGAAAGAGAAGCTGTGAGTGAGAGAGAGAGAGAAGCTGTGAGTGAGAGAGAGAGAGAAAGAGAAGCTGTGGGTGAGAAGGAGAGGGATAGAGAAGCTGTGAGTGAGTGAGAGAGAGAGAAAGAGAAGCTGTGAGTGAGAGAGAGAAAGAGAAGCTGTGAGTGAGAGAGAGAGAAAGAGAAGCTGTGAGTGAGAAGGAGAGGGAAAGAGAAGCTGTGGTTAAGTGAGAGAGAGAGAGAGAGAAGCTGTGAGATAGAAATAGAGAAGCTGTGAGTGAGAGAGTGAGAGAGAAAAAGAGAAGCTGTGAGTGAGAGAGAGATTGAAAGAGAAGCTGTGAGTGAGTGAGAGAGAGAGAAAGAGAAGCTGTGAGTGAGAGAGAGAAAGAGAAGCTGTGAGTGACAGAGAGAGAAAGAGAAGCTGAGAGTGAGAGAGAGAGAGAAAGTGAAGCTGTGAGTGAGAGAGCAAGAGAAAGAGAAGCTGTGAGTGAGAGAGAGAGAAAGAGAAGCTGTGAGTGAGAGAGAGAGAGAGAGAATGAGAAGCTGTGAGTGAGAGAGAGAGATAAAGAGAAGCTGTGAGTGAGTGAGAGAGAGAAAGAGAAGCTGTGAGTGAGAGAGAGAGAAATAGAAGCTGTGAGTGAGTGAGAGAGAGAAAGAAAGGGAAGTTGTGAGTGAGAGAGAGAGATAAAGAGAAGCTGTGAGTGAGTGAGAGAGAGAAAGAGAAGCTGTGAGTGAGAGAGAGAGAGAAAGAGAAGCTGTGAGTGAGAAGGAGAGGGAAAGAGAAGCTGTGAGTGAGTGAGAGAGGGAGAGAAAGAGAAGCTGTGTGTGTGAGAGAGAGAAAGAGAAGCTGTGAGTGAGAGAGAGAGAGAAAGAGAAGCTGTTAGTGACAGAGAGAGAGAAAGAGAAGCTGTGTGTGTGAGAGAGAGAAAGATAGTCTGAGAAAGAGAGAGTGAAAGAGAAGCTGTGAGTTAGAGTGAGAGAGAGAGAGAGAAAGGGAAGTTGTGAGTGAGAGAGAGAGAAAAAGAGAAGCTTTGAGTGAGAGAGAGAGAGAGAAAGAGAAGCTGTGAGTGAGAGAGAGAAAGAAAAGCTGTGAGTGAGAGAGAGAGAAAGAGAAGCTGTGAGTGAGTGAGAGAGAGAAAGGGAAGTTGTGAGTGAGAGAGAGAGAGAAAGAGAAGCTGTGAGTGAGAGAGAGAGAGAAGCTGTGAGTGAGAGAGAGAGAGAGAAAGAGAAGCTGTGGGTGAGAAGGAGAGGGATAGAGAAGCTGTGAGTGAGTGAGAGAGAGAGAAAGAGAAGCTGTGAGTGAGAGAGAGAAAGAGAAGCTGTGAGTGAGAGAGAGAGAAAGAGAAGCTGTGAGTGAGAAGGAGAGGGAAAGAGAAGCTGTGGTTAAGTGAGAGAGAGAGAGAGAAAGAGAAGCTGTGAGATAGAAATAGAGAAGCTGTGAGTGAGAGAGAGATTGAAAGAGAAGCTGTGAGTGAGTGAGAGAGAGAGAAAGAGAAGCTGTGAGTGAGAGAGAGAAAGAGAAGCTGTGAGTGACAGAGAGAGAAAGAGAAGCTGAGAGTGAGAGAGAGAGAAAGTGAAGCTGTGAGTGAGAGAGCAAGAGAAAGAGAAGCTGTGAGTGAGAGAGAGAGAAAGAGAAGCTGTGAGTGAGAGAGAGAGAGAGAATGAGAAGCTGTGAGTGAGAGAGAGAGATAAAGAGAAGCTGTGAGTGAGTGAGAGAGAGAAAGAGAAGCTGTGAGTGAGAGAGAGAGAAATAGAAGCTGTGAGTGAGTGAGAGAGAGAAAGGGAAGTTGTGAGTGAGAGAGAGAGATAAAGAGAAGCTGTGAGTGAGTGAGAGAGAGAAAGAGAAGCTGTGAGTGAGAGAGAGAGAGAAAGAGAAGCTGTGAGTGAGAAGGAGAGGGAAAGAGAAGCTGTGAGTGAGTGAGAGAGAGAGAGAAAGAGAAGCTGTGTGTGTGAGAGAGAGAAAGAGAAGCTGTGAGTGAGAGAGAGAGAGAAAGAGAAGCTGTTAGTGACAGAGAGAGAGAAAGAGAAGCTGTGTGTGTGAGAGAGAGAAAGATAGTCTGAGAAAGAGAGAGTGAAAGAGAAGCTGTGAGTGAGAGTGAGAGAGAGAGAGAGAGAAAGAGAAGCTGTGAGTGAGAGAGAGAGAGAATGAGAAGCTGTGAGTGAGAGAGAGAGAATGTAAGAGAAGCTGTGTGTGAGATAGAGAGAGAGAGAAAGAGAAGCTGTGAGTGAGAGCGAGAGAGGGAGAAAGATAAGCTGTGAGAGAGATAGAAGCTGTGTGTGTGTGTGAGAGAGAAAGATAAGCTGTGATTGAGAGAGAGAGAGAGAAAGTGAAGCTGTGAGTGAGAGAGAGAGAAAGAGAATCTGTGAGTGAGAGAGAGAGAAGCTGTGAGTGAGAGAGAGAAAGAAAAGCTGTGAGTGAGAGAGAGAGAGAAAGAGAAGATATGAGTGAGAGAGAGAGAGAAGCAGTGAGAGAGAGAGAGAAAGAGAAGCTGTGAGTGAGACAGAGAGAGAAAGAGAAGCTGTGAGAGAGAGAGGGAGAAAGAGAAGCTGTGTGTGTGAGAGAGAAAGAGAAGCTGTGAGTGTGTGAGAGAGAGAAAGAGAAGCTGTGAGTGAGAGAGAGAGAAAGAAAGAGAAATTAGAGTGAGAAAGAGAGAGAGAAAGAGAAGCTGTGAGTGGGAGAGAGAGAAAGAGAGTCTGTGAGTGAGAGAGAGAGAGAGAAGCTGTGAGTGAAAGAGAGAGAGAGCCGCTGTTAGTGAGAGAGAGAGAAAGAGAAGCTGTGAATGAGAGAGAGAGAGAAAGAGAAGCTGTGAGTGAGAGAGAGAGAAACAGAAGCTGTGAGTGAGTGAGAGAGAGAAAGGGAAGTTGTGAGTGAGAGAGAGAGAAAGAGAAGCTGTGAGTGAGAGAGAGAGAGAAAGAGAAGCTGTGAGTGAGAGAGAGAGAGAAAGAGAAGCTGTGAGTGAGAAGGAGAGGGAAAGAGAAGCTGTGAGTGAGTGAGAGAGAGAGAGAAAGAGAAGCTGTGAGTGAGAGAGAGAGAGAAAGTGAAGCTGTGAGTGAGAGAGCAAGAGAAAGAGAAGCTGTGAGTGAGAGAGAGAGAAAGAGAAGCTGTGAGTGAGAGAGAGAGAGAGAGAATGAGAAGCTGTGAGTGAGAGTGAGAGAGAGGGAGAGAAAGAGAAGCTGTGAGTGAGAGAGATTGAAAGAGAAGCTGTGAGTGAGAGAGAGTGAGAGAAAGAGAGCTGTGAGTGAGAGAGAGAAAGAGAAGCTGTGAGTGAGTGAGAGAGAGAGAGAAGCTGTGAGTGAGAGAGAGAAAGAGAATCTGTGAGTGAGAGAGAGAGAGAGAAGCTGTGAGTGAGAGAGAGATTGAAAGAGAAGCTGTGAGTGAGAGAGAGAGAGAGAAAGAGAGCTGTGAGTGAGAGAGAGAAAGAGAAGCTGTGAGTGAGAGGGAGAGAGAGGAAGAGAAACTGTGAGTGACACAGAGAGAGAAGCTGTGAGAGAGAGAGAGAAAGAGAAGCTGTGAGTGACAGAGAGAGAGAAAGAAGCTGAGAGTGAGAGAGAGAGAGAAAGTGAAGCTGTGAGTGAGAGGGAGAGAAAGAAAGAGGAATTAGAGAGAGAAAGAGAGAGAGAAAGAGAAGCTGTCAGTGGGAGAGAGAGAAAGAGAGTCTGTGAGTGAGAGAGAGAGAGAAGCTGTGAGTGAAAGAGAGAGAGAGAGAGCCGCTGTTAGTGAGAGAGAGAGAAAGAGAAGCTGTGAATGAGAGAGGGAGAGAAAGAGAAGCTGTGAGTGAGAGAGAGAGAAAGAGAAGCTGTGAGTGAGTGAGAGAGAGAAAGGGAAGTTGTGAGTGAGAGAGAGAGAAAAAGAGAAGCTGTGAGTGAGAGAGAGAGAGAGAAAGAGAAGCTGTGAGTGAGAGAGAGAAAGAAAAGCTGTGAGTGAGAGAGAGAGAAAGAGAAGCTGTGGGTGAGTGAGAGAGAGAAAGGGAAGTTGTGAGTGAGAGAGAGAGAGAAAGAGAAGCTGTGAGTGAGAGAGAGAGAGAAGCTGTGAGTGACAGAGAGAGAGAAAGAGAAGCTGTGGGTGAGAAGGAGAGGGATAGAGAAGCTGTGAGTGAGTGAGAGAGAGAGAAAGAGAAGCTGTGAGTGAGAGAGAGAAAGAGAAGCTGTGAGTGAGAGAGAGAGAAAGAGAAGCTGTGAGTGAGAAGGAGAGGGAAAGAGAAGCTGTGGTTAAGTGAGAGAGAGAGAGAGAGAGAGAAGCTGTGAGATAGAAATAGAGAAGCTGTGAGTGAGAGAGTGAGAGAGAAAAAGAGAAGCTGTGATTGAGAGAGAGATTGAAAGAGAAGCTGTGAGTGAGTGAGAGAGAGAGAAAGAGAAGCTGTGAGTGAGAGAGAGAAAGAGAAGCTGTGAGTGACAGAGAGAGAAAGAGAAGCTGAGAGTGAGAGAGAGAGAGAAAGTGAAGCTGTGAGTGAGAGAGCAAGAGAAAGAGAAGCTGTGAGTGAGAGAGAGAGAAAGAGAAGCTGTGAGTGAGAGAGAGAGAGAGAATGAGAAGCTGTGAGTGAGAGAGAGAGATAAAGAGAAGCTGTGAGTGAGTGAGAGAGAGAAAGAGAAGCTGTGAGTGAGAGAGAGAGAAATAGAAGCTGTGAGTCAGTGAGAGAGAGAAAGGGAAGTTGTGAGTGAGAGAGAGAGATAAAGAGAAGCTGTGAGTGAGTGAGAGAGAGAAAGAGAAGCTGTGAGTGAGAGAGAGATTGAAAGAGAAGCTGTGAGTGAGAGAGAGAGAGAGAAAGAGAGCTGTGAGTGAGAGAGAGAAAGAGAAGCTGTGAGTGAGAGGGAGAGAGAGAGGAAGAGAAACTGTGAGTGACACAGAGAGAGAAGCTGTGAGAGAGAGAGAGAAAGAGAAGCTGTGAGTGACAGAGAGAGAGAAAGAAGCTGAGAGTGAGAGAGAGAGAGAGAAAGTGAAGCTGTGAGTGAGAGGGAGAGAAAGAAAGAGGAATTAGAGTGAGAAAGAGAGAGAGAAAGAGAAGCTGTCAGTGGGAGAGAGAGAAAGAGAGTCTGTGAGTGAGAGAGAGAGAGAGAAGCTGTGAGTGAAAGAGAGAGAGAGCCGCTGTTAGTGAGAGAGAGAGAAAGAGAAGCTGTGAATGAGAGAGGGAAAGAGAAGCTGTGTGAGAGAGAGAGAAAGAGAAACTGTGAGTGAGTGAGAGAGAGAAAGGGAAGTTGTGAGTGAGAGAGAGAGAAAAAGAGAAGCTGTGAGTGAGAGAGAGAGAGAGAAAGAGAAGCTGTGAGTGAGAGAGAGAAAGAAAAGCTGTGAGTGAGAGAGAGAGAAAGAGAAGCTGTGAGTGAGTGAGAGAGAGAAAGGGAAGTTGTGAGTGAGAGAGAGAGAGAAAGAGAAGCTGTGAGTGAGAGAGAGAGAGAAGCTGTGAGTGAGAGAGAGAGAGAAAGAGAAGCTGTGGGTGAGAAGGAGAGGGATAGAGAAGCTGTGAGTGAGTGAGAGAGAGAGAAAGAGAAGCTGTGAGTGAGAGAGAGAAAGAGAAGCTGTGAGTGAGAGAGAGAGAAAGAGAAGCTGTGAGTGAGAAGGAGAGGGAAAGAGAAGCTGTGGTTAAGTGAGAGAGAGAGAGAGAGAGAAGCTGTGAGATAGAAATAGAGAAGCTGTGAGTGAGAGAGTGAGAGAGAAAAAGAGAAGCTGTGAGTGAGAGAGAGATTGAAAGAGAAGCTGTGAGTGAGTGAGAGAGAGAGAAAGAGAAGCTGTGAGTGAGAGAGAGAAAGAGAAGCTGTGAGTGACAGAGAGAGAAAGAGAAGCTGAGAGTGAGAGAGAGAGAGAAAGTGAAGCTGTGAGTGAGAGAGCAAGAGAAAGAGAAGCTGTGAGTGAGAGAGAGAGAAAGAGAAGCTGTGAGTGAGAGAGAGAGAGAGAGAGAAGCTGTGAGTGAGAGAGAGAGAGAAGCTGTGAGTGAGAGAGAGATTGAAAGAGAAGCTGTGAGTGAGAGAGAGAGAGAGAAAGAGAGCTGTGAGTGAGAGAGAGAAAGAGAAGCTGTGAGTGAGAGGGAGAGAGAGAGGAAGAGAAACTGTCAGTGACACAGAGAGAAAAGCTGTGAGAGAGAGAGAAAGAGAAGCTGTGAGTGACAGAGAGAGAGAAAGAAGCTGAGAGTGAGAGAGAGAGAGAAAGTGAAGCTGTGAGTGAGAGGGAGAGAAAGAAAGAGGAATTAGAGTGAGAAAGAGAGAGAGAAAGAGAAGCTGTCAGTGGGAGAGAGAGAAAGAGAGTCTGTGAGTGAGAGAGAGAGAGAGAAGCTGTGAGTGAAAGAGAGAGAGAGAGCCGCTGTTAGTGAGAGAGAGAGAAAGAGAAGCTGTGAATGAGAGAGGGAGAGAAAGAGAAGCTGTGAGTGAGAGAGAGAGAAAGAGAAGCTGTGAGTGAGTGAGAGAGAGAAAGGGAAGTTGTGAGTGAGAGAGAGAGAAAAAGAGAAGCTGTGAGTGAGAGAGAGAGAGAGAAAGAGAAGCTGTGAGTGAGAGTGAGAAAGAAAAGCTGTGAGTGAGAGAGAGAGAAAGAGAAGCTGTGAGTGATTGAGAGAGAGAAAGGGAAGTTGTGAGTGAGAGAGAGAGAGAAAGAGAAGCTGTGAGTTAGAGAGAGAGAAGCTGTGAGTGAGAGAGAGAGAGAGAAAGAGAAGCTGTGGGTGAGAAGGAGAGGGATAGAGAAGCTGTGAGTGAGTGAGAGAGAGAGAAAGAGAAGCTGTGAGTGAGAGAGAGAAAGAGAAGCTGTGAGTGAGAGAGAGAGAAAGAGAAGCTGTGAGTGAGAAGGAGAGGGAAAGAGAAGCTGTGGTTAAGTGAGAGAGAGAGAGAGAGAAGCTGTGAGATAGAAATAGAGAAGCTGTGAGTGAGAGAGTGAGAGAGAAAAAGAGAAGCTGTGAGGGAGAGAGAGATTGAAAGAGAAGCTGTGAGTGAGAGAGAGAGAGAAAGAGAAGCTGTGAGTGAGAGAGAGAAAGAGAAGCTGTGAGTGACAGAGAGAGAAAGAGAAGCTGAGAGTGAGAGAGAGAGAGAAAGTGAAGCTGTGAGAGAGAGAGCAAGAGAAAGAGAAGCTGTGAGTGAGAGAGAGAGAAAGAGAAGCTGTGAGTGAGAGAGAGAGAGAGAATGAGAAGCTGTGAGTGAGAGAGAGAGATAAAGAGAAGCTGTGAGTGAGTGAGAGAGA
The DNA here is from genome assembly GCA_035047305.1 of Bradypodion pumilum. Lineage (NCBI taxonomy): Eukaryota > Metazoa > Chordata > Lepidosauria > Squamata > Chamaeleonidae > Bradypodion > Bradypodion pumilum. The sequence goes on from JAWDJD010000001.1 coordinate 232,357,864, forward strand.
GAAAGAGAAGCTGTGAGTGAGAGAGAGAGAAATAGAAGCTGTGAGTGAGAGAGAGAAAGGGAAGTTGTGAGTGAGAGAGAGAGATAAAGAGAAGCTGTGAGTGAGTGAGAGAGAGAAAGAGAAGCTGTGAGTGAGAGAGAGATTGAAAGAGAAGCTGTGAGTGAGAGAGAGAGAGAGAAAGAGAGCTGTGAGTGAGAGAGAGAAAAAGAAGCTGTGAGTGAGAGGGAGAGAGAGAGGAAGAGAAACTGTGAGTGACACAGAGAGAGAAGCTGTGAGAGAGAGAGAGCAAGAGAAGCTGTGAGTGACAGAGGGAGAGAAAGAAGCTGAGAGTGAGAGAGAGAGAGAAAGTGAAGCTGTGAGTGAGAGGGAGAGAAAGAAAGAGGAATTAGAGTGAGAAAGAGAGAGAGAAAGAGAAGCTGTCAGTGGGAGAGAGAGAAAGAGAGTCTGTGAGTGAGAGAGAGAGAGAGAAGCTGTGAGTGAAAGAGAGAGAGAGAGCCGCTGTTAGTGAGAGAGAGAAAGAGAAGCTGTGAATGAGAGAGGGAGAGAAAGAGAAGCTGTGAGTGAGAGAGAGAGAAAGAGAAGCTGTGAGTGAGTGAGAGAGAGAAAGGGAAGTTGTGAGTGAGAGAGAGAGAAAAAGAGAAGCTGTGAGTGAGAGAGAGAGAGAGAAAGAGAAGCTGTGAGTGAGAGAGAGAAAGAAAAGCTGTGAGTGAGAGAGAGAGAAAGAGAAGCTGTGAGTGAGTGAGAGAGAGAAAGGGAAGTTGTGAGTGAGAGAGAGAGAGAAAGAGAAGCTGTGAGTGAGAGAGAGAGAGAAGCTGTGAGTGAGAGAGAGAGAAAGAGAAGCTGTGGGTGAGAAGGAGAAGGATAGAGAAGCTGTGAGTGAGTGAGAGAGAGAGAAAGAGAAGCTGTGAGTGAGAGAGAGAAAGAGAAGCTGTGAGTGAGAGAGAGAGAAAGAGAAGCTGTGAGTGAGAAGGAGAGGGAAAGAGAAGCTGTGTTTAAGTGAGAGAGAGAGAGAGAGAAGCTGTGAGATAGAAATAGAGAAGCTGTGAGTGAGAGAGTGAGAGAGAAAAAGAGAAGCTGTGAGTGAGAGAGAGATTGAAAGAGAAGCTGTGAGTGAGTGAGAGAGAGAGAAAGAGAAGCTGTGAGAGAGAGAGAGAAAGAGAAGCTGTGAGTGACAGAGAGAGAAAGAGAAGCTGAGAGTGAGAGAGAGAGAGAAAGTGAAGCTGTGAGTGAGAGAGCAAGATAAAGAGAAGCTGTGAGTGAGAGAGAGAGAAAGAGAAGCTGTGAGTGAGAGAGAGAGAGAGAATGAGAAGCTGTGAGTGAGAGAGAGAGATAAAGAGAAGCTGTGAGTGAGTGAGAGAGAGAAAGAGAAGCTGTGAGTGAGAGAGAGAGAAATAGAAGCTGTGAGTGAGTGAGAGAGAGAAAGGGAAGTTGTGAGTGAGAGAGAGAGATAAAGAGAAGCTGTGAGTTAGTGAGAGAGAGAAAGAGAAGCTGTGAGTGAGAGAGAGAGAAAGAGAAGCTGTGAGTGAGAAGGAGAGGGAAAGAGAAGCTGTGAGTGAGTGAGAGAGAGAGAAAGAGAAGCTGTGTGTGTGTGAGAGAGAAAGAGAAGCTGTGAGTGAGAGAGAGAGAAAGAGAAGCTGTTAGTGACAGAGAGAGAGAAAGAGAAGCTGTGTGTGTGTGAGAGAGAAAGATAGTCTGAGAAAGAGAGAGTGAAAGAGAAGCTGTGAGTGAGAGTGAGAGAGAGAGAGAGAGAAAGAGAAGCTGTGAGTGAGAGAGAGAGAGAATGAGAAGCTGTGAGTGAGAGAGAGAGAATGTAAGAGAAGCTGTGTGTGAGATAGAGAGAGAGAGAAAGAGAAGCTGTGAGTGAGAGAGAGAGAGGGAGAAAGATAAGCTGTGAGAGAGAGAGAAGCTGTGTGTGTGTGAGAGAGAGAAAGATAAGCTGTGATTGAGAGTGAGAGAGAGAGAGAGAGAGAGAGAAAGTGAAGCTGTGAGTGAGAGAGAGAGAAAGATAAGCTGTGAGTGAGAGAGAGAGAAGCTGTGAGTGAGAGAGAGAAAGAAAAGCTGTGAGTGAGAGAGAGAGAGAAAGAGAAGATATGAGTGAGAGAGAGAGAGAAGCAGTGAGAGAGAGAGAGAAAGAGAAGCTGTGAGTGAGACAGAGAGAGAGAAAGAGAAGCTGTGAGAGAGAGGGAGAAAGAGAAGCTGTGTGTGTGAGAGAGAAAGAGAAGCTGTGAGTGTGTGAGAGAGAGAAAGAAAAGCTGTGAGTGAGAGAGAGAGAAAGAAAGAGAAATTAGAGTGAGAAAGAGAGAGAGAAAGAGAAGCTGTGAGTGGGAGAGAGAGAAAGAGAGTCTGTGAGTGAGATAGAGAGAGAGAAGCTGTGAGTGAAAGAGAGAGAGAGCCGCTGTTAGTGAGAGAGAGAGAAAGAGAAGCTGTGAATGAGAGAGAGAGAGAAAGAGAAGCTGTGAGTGAGAGAGAGAGAAATAGAAGCTGTGAGTGAGTGAGAGAGAGAAAGGGAAGTTGTGAGTGAGAGAGAGAGAGAAAGAGAAGCTGTGAGTGAGTGAGAGAGAGAAAGAGAAGCTGTGAGTGAGAGAGAGAGAAAGAGAAGCTGTGAGTGAGAAGGAGAGGGAAAGAGAAGCTGTGAGTGAGTGAGAGAGAGAGAGAAAGAGAAGCTGTGAGTGAGAGAGAGAGAGAAAGAGAAGCTGTTAGTGACAGAGAGAGAGAAAGAGAAGCTGTGTGTGTGTGAGAGAGAAAGATAGTCTGAGAAAGAGAGAGTGAAAGAGAAGCTGTGAGTGAGAGTGAGAGAGAGAGAGAGAAAGTGAAGCTGTGAGTGAGAGAGAGAGAGAATGAGAAGCTGTGAGTGAGAGAGAGGGAGAGAATGAGAAGCTGTGAGTGAGAGAGAGAGAAGCTGTGAGTGAGAGAGAGTGAGAGAAAGTGAAGCTGTGAGTGAGAGAGAGAGAGAAAGAGAAGCTGTGTGTGTATGAGAGAGAGAAAGATAGTCTGAGAAAGAGAGAGTGAAAGAGAAGCTGTGAGTGAAAGAGAGAGATGGAGAAAGAGAAGCTGTGTGTGTGTGTGTGAGAGAGAAAGAGAATCTGTGATTGAGAGTGAGAGAGAGAGAGAGAAAGAGAAGCTGTGAGTGAGAGAGAGAGAGAAAGAGAAGCTGTGAGTGAGTGAGAGAGAGAGAATGAGAAGTTGTGAGTGAGAGAGAGAAGCTGTGAGAGAGAGAGAGAAAGAGAAGCTGTGAGTGAGAGAGAGAAGCTGTGAGAGAGAGAGAGAAAGAGAGAGAGAAGATGTGAGTGATAGAGAGAGAGAATGAGAAGATTTGAGTGAGAGAGAGAGAAAGTAAGAGAAGCTGTGAGTGAGATAGAGAGAGAGAGAAAGAGAAGCTGTGAGTGAGAGAGAGAGAGGGAGAAAGCTAAGCTGTGAGAGAGAGAGAGAAAGAGAAGCTGTGTGTGTGAGAGAGAGAAAGAGAAGCTGTGATTGAGAGTGAGAGAGAGAGAGAAAGAGAAGCTTTGAGTGAGAGAGAGAGAAAGAGAAGCTGTGAGTGAGAGAGAGAAGCTGTGAGTGAGAGAGAGAGAAAGAGAAGCTGTGAGTGAGTGAGAGAGAGAAAGGGAAGTTGTGAGTGAGAGAGAGAGAAAGAGAAGCTGTGAGTGAGAGAGAGAGAGAGAAGCTGTGAGTGAGAGAGAGAGAGAAAGAGAAGCTGTGGGTGAGAAGGAGAGGGATAGAGAAGCTGTGAGTGAGTGAGAGAGAGAGAAAGAGAAGCTGTGAGTGAGAGAGAGAAAGAGAAGCTGTGAGTGAGAGAGAGAGAAAGAGAAGCTGTGAGTTAGAAGGAGAGGGAAAGAGAAGCTGTGGTTAAGTGAGAGAGAGAGAGAGAGAGAGAAGCTGTGAGATAGAAATAGAGAAGCTGTGAGTGAGAGAGTGAGAGAGAAAAAGAGAAGCTGTGAGTGAGAGAGAGATTGAAAGAGAAGCTGTGAGTGAGTGAGAGAGAGAAAAAGAGAAGCTGTGAGTGAGAGAGAGAAAGAGAAGCTGTGAGTGACAGAGAGAGAAAGAGAAGCTGAGAGTGAGAGAGATAGAGAAAGTGAAGCTGTGAGTGAGAGAGCAAGAGAAAGAGAAGCTGTGAGTGAGAGAGAGAGAAAGAGAAGCTGTGAGTGAGAGAGAGAGAGAATGAGAAGCTCTGAGTGAGAGTGAGAGAGAGGGAGATAAAGAGAAGCTGTGAGTGAGAGAGATTGAAAGAGAAGCTGTGAGTGAGAGAGAGTGAGAGAAAGAGAGCTGTGAGTGAGAGAGAGAAAGAGATTCTGTGAGTGAGTGAGAGAGAGAGAGAGAAGCTGTGAGTGAGAGAGAGAAAGAGAAGCTGTGAGTGAGAGAGAGAGAAAGAGAAGCTGTGAGTGAGAAGGAGAGGGAAAGAGAAGCTGTGGTTAAGTGAGAGAGAGAGAGAGAAGCTGTGAGATAGAAATAGAGAAGCTGTGAGTGAGAGAGTGAGAGAGAAAAAGAGAAGCTGTGAGTGAGAGAGAGATTGAAAGAGAAGCTGAGAGTGAGAGAGAGAGAGAAAGTGAAGCTGTGAGTGAGAGAGCAAGAGAAAGAGAAGCTGTGAGTGAGAGAGAGAGAAAGAGAAGCTGTGAGTGAGAGAGAGAGAGAGAATGAGAAGCTGTGAGTGAGAGTGAGAGAGAGGGAGAGAAAGAGAAGCTGTGAGTGAGAGAGATTGAAAGAGAAGCTGTGAGTGAGAGAGAGTGAGAGAAAGAGAGCTGTGAGTGAGAGAGAGAAAGAGAAGCTGTGAGTGAGTGAGAGAGAGAGAGAGAAGCTGTGAGTGAGAGAGAGAAAGAGAAGCTGTGAGTGAGAGAGAGAGAGAGAAGCTGTGAGTGAGAGAGAGATTGAAAGAGAAGCTGTGAGAGAGAGAGAGAGAGAAAGAGAGCTGTGAGTGAGAGAGAGAAAGAGAAGCTGTGAGTGAGAGAGAGAGAAAGAGAAGCTGTGAGTTAGAAGGAGAGGGAAAGAGAAGCTGTGGTTAAGTGAGAGAGAGAGAGAGAAGCTGTGAGATAGAAATAGAGAAGCTGTGAGTGAGAGAGTGAGAGAGAAAAAGAGAAGCTGTGAGTGAGAGAGAGATTGAAAGAGAAGCTGTGAGTGAGTGAGAGAGAGAGAAAGAGAAGCTGTGAGTGAGAGAGAGAAAGAGAAGCTGTGAGTGACAGAGAGAGAAAGAGAAGCTGAGAGTGAGAGAGATAGAGAAAGTGAAGCTGTGAGTGAGAGAGCAAGAGAAAGAGAAGCTGTGAGTGAGAGAGAGAGAAAGAGAAGCTGTGAGTGAGAGAGTGAGAGAATGAGAAGCTCTGAGTGAGAGTGAGAGAGAGGGAGAGAAAGAGAAGCTGTGAGTGAGAGAGATTGAAAGAGAAGCTGTGAGTGAGAGAGAGTGAGAGAAAGAGAGCTGTGAGTGAGAGAGAGAAAGAGAAGCTGTGAGTGAGTGAGAGAGAGAGAGAGAAGCTGTGAGTGAGAGAGAGAAAGAGAAGCTGTGAGTGAGAGAGAGAGAAAGAGAAGCTGTGAGTGAGAAGGAGAGGGAAAGAGAAGCTGTGGTTAAGTGAGAGAGAGAGAGAGAGAAGCTGTGAGATAGAAATAGAGAAGCTGTGAGTGAGAGAGTGAGAGAGAAAAAGAGAAGCTGTGAGTGAGAGAGAGATTGAAAGAGAAGCTGAGAGTGAGAGAGAGAGAGAAAGTGAAGCTGTGAGTGAGAGAGCAAGAGAAAGAGAAGCTGTGAGAGAGAGAGAGAAAGAGAAGCTGTGAGTGAGAGAGAGAGAGAGAATGAGAAGCTGTGAGTGAGAGTGAGAGAGAGGGAGAGAAAGAGAAGCTGTGAGTGAGAGAGATTGAAAGAGAAGCTGTGAGTGAGAGAGAGTGAGAGAAAGAGAGCTGTGAGTGAGAGAGAGAAAGAGAAGCTGTGAGTGAGTGAGAGAGAGAGAGAGAGAGAAGCTGTGAGTGAGAGAGAGAAAGAGAAGCTGTGAGTGAGAGAGAGAGAGAGAAGCTGTGAGTGAGAGAGAGATTGAAAGAGAAGCTGTGAGTGAGAGAGAGAGAGAAAGAGAGCTGTGAGTGAGAGAGAGAAAGAGAAGCTGTGAGTGAGAGGGAGAGAGAGAGGAAGAGAAACTGTGAGTGACACAGAGAGAGAAGCTGTGAGAGAGAGAGAGAAAGAGAAGCTGTGAGTGACAGAGAGAGAAAGAAGCTGAGAGTGAGAGAGAGAGAGAAAGTGAAGCTGTGAGTGAGAGGGAGAGAAAGAAAGAGGAATTAGAGTGAGAAAGAGAGAGAGAAAGAGAAGCTGTCAGTGGGAGAGAGAGAAAGAGAAGCTGTGAGTGAGAGAGAGAGAGAAGCTGTGAGTGAAAGAGAGAGAGAGAGAGCCGCTGTTAGTGAGAGAGAGAGAAAGAGAAGCTGTGAATGAGAGAGGGAGAGAAAGAGAAGCTGTGAGTGAGAGAGAGAGAAAGAGAAGCTGTGAGTGAGTGAGAGAGAGAAAGGGAAGTTGTGAGTGAGAGAGAGAGAAAAAGAGAAGCTGTGAGTGAGAGAGAGAGAGAGAAAGAGAAGCTGTGAGTGAGAAGGAGAGGGAAAGAGAAGCTGTGAGTGAGTGAGAGAGAGAGAGAAAGAGAAGCTGTGTGTGTGAGAGAGAGAAAGAGAAGCTGTGAGTGACAGAGAGAGAGAAAGAGAAGCTGTGTGTGTGAGAGAGAGAAAGAGAAGCTGTGAGTGAGAGTGAGAGAGAGAGAGAAAGAGAAGCTGTGAGAGAGAAAGAGAAGCTGTGAGTGAGAGAGTGAGAGAGAGAAAGAGAAGCTGTTAGTGAGAGTGAGAGAGAGAGAAGCTGTGAGTGAGAGAGAGATTGAAAGAGAAGCTGTGAGTGAGAGAGAGAGAGAAAGAGAAGCTGTGAGTGAGAGAGAGAGAGAATGAGAAGCTGTGAGTGAGAGAGAGAAGCTGTGAGTGAGCGAGAGAGAGAAGATGTGAGTGATAGAGAGAGAGAATGAGAAGTTGTGAGTGAGAGAGAGAGAAAGTAAAAGAAGCTGTGAGTGAGATAGAGAGAGAGAGAGAAGCTGTGAGTGAGAGAGAGAGAGGGAGAAAGATAAGCTGTGAGAGAGAGAGAGAGAAGCTGTGTGTGAGAGAGAAAGAAAAGCTGTGAGTGAGTGAGAGAGAGAGAAGCTGTGAGTGAGAGAGAGAGAAGCTGTGAGTGAGAGAGAGAAAGAAAAGCTGTGAGTGAGAGAGAGAGAAAGAGAAGATATGAGTGAGAGAGAGAGAAGCAGTGAGAGAGAGAGAGAAAGAGAAGCTGTGAGTGAGACAGAGAGAGAGAAAGAGAAGCTGTGAGTGATAGAGAGAGAGAAGCTGTGAGTGAGAGAGAGAGAAGCTGTGAGTGAGAGAGAGAAAGAAATGCTGTGAGTGAGAGAGAGAGAGAGAAGATGTGAGTGATAGAGAGAGAGAATGAGAAGCTGTGAGTGAGCGAGAGAGAAAGTAAAAGAAGCTGTGAGTGAGATAGATAGAGAGAGAAAGAGAAGCTGTGAGTGAGAGAGAGAGAGAGGGAGAAAGATAAGCTGTGAGAGAGAGAGAGAGAAAGAGAAGCTGTGAGTGAGAGAGAGAGAAGCTGTGAGTGAGAGAGAGAAAGAAAAGCTGTGAGTGAGAGAGAGAGAAAGAGAAGTTGTGAGTGAGTGAGAGAGAGAAAGGGAAGTTGTGAGTGAGTGAGAGAGAAAGAGAAGCTGTGAGAGAGAAAGAGAAGCTGTGAGTGAGAGAGTGAGAGAGAGAAAGAGAAGCTGTTAGTGAGAGTGAGAGAGAGAGAAGCTGTGAGTGAGAGAGAGATTGAAAGAGAAGCTGTGAGTGAGAGAGAGAGAGAGAAAGAGAAGCTGTGAGAGAGAGAGAGAGAGAATGAGAAGCTGTGAGTGAGAGAGAGAAGCTGTGAGTGAGCGAGAGAGAGAAGATGTGAGTGATAGAGAGAGAATGAGAAGATGTGAGTGAGAGAGAGAGAAAGTAAAAGAAGCTGTGAGTGAGATAGAGAGAGAGAGAGAAGCTGTGAGTGATAGAGAGAGAGAGAAGCTGTGAGTGAGAGAGAGAGAAGCTGTGAATGAGAGAGAGAAAGAAAAGCTGTGAGTGAGAGAGAGAGAAAGAGAAGATATGAGTGAGAGAGAGAGAGAGAGAGAAGCAGTGAGAGAGAGAGAGAGAAAGAGAAGCTGTGAGTGAGACAGAGAGAGAGAAAGGGAAGCTGTGAGTGAGAGAGAGAAAGAGAAGCTGTGAGTGAGAGAGAGAGAGGGAGAAAGATAAGCTGTGAGAGAGAGAGAAGCTGTGTGTGAGAGAGAGAAAGAGAAGCTGTGAGTGATAGAGAGAGAGAGAAGATGTGAGTGAGAGAGAGAGAAGCTGTGAGAGAGAGAGAGAAAGAAAAGCTGTGAGTGAGAGAGAGAGAGAGAAGATGTGAGTGAAAGAGAGAGAGAGAGCCGCTGTTAGTGAGAGAGAGAGAAAGAGAAGCTGTGAATGAGAGAGAGAGAGAAAGAGAAGCTGTGAGTGAGAGAGAGAGAAAGAGAAGCTGTGAGTGAGTGAGAGAGAGAAAGGGATGTTGTGAGTGAGAGAGAGAGAGAGAAAGAGAAGCTGTGAGTGAGAGAGAGAGAGAATGAGAAGCTGTGAGTGAGAGAGAGAATGTAAGAGAAGCTGTGTGTGAGATAGAGAGAGAGAGAAAGAGAAGCTGTGAGTGAGAGAGAGAGAGGGAGAAAGATAAGCTGGGAGAGAGAGAGAAGCTGTGTGTGTGTGAGAGAAAGATAAGCTGTGATTGAGAGTGAGAGAGAGAGAGAAAGTGAAGCTGTGAGTGAGAGAGAGAGAAAGAGAAGCTGTGAGTGAGAGAGAGAGAAGCTGTGAGTGAGAGAGAGAAAGAAAAGCTGTGAGTGAGAGAGAGAGAAAGAGAAGATATGAGTGAGAGAGAGAGAGAAGCAGTGAGAGAGAGAGAGAAAGAGAAGCTGTGAGCGAGACAGAGAGAGAGAAAGAGAAGCTGTGAGAGAGAGGGAGAAAGAGAAGCTGTGTGTGTGAGAGAGAAAGAGAAGCTGTGAGTGTGTGAGAGAGAGAAAGAGAAGCTGTGAGTGAGAGAGAGAGAAAGAAAGAGAAATTAGAGTGAGAAAGAGAGAGAGAAAGAGAAGCTGTGAGTGGGAGAGAGAGAAAGAGAGTCTGTGAGTGAGAGAGAGAGAGAGAAGCTGTGAGTGAAAGAGAGAGAGCCGCTGTTAGTGAGAGAGAGAGAAAGAGAAGCTGTGAATGAGAGAGAGAGAGAAAGAGAAGCTGTGAGTGAGAGAGAGAGAAATAGAATCTTTGAGTGAGTGAGAGAGAGAAAGGGAAGTTGTGAGTGAGAGAGAGAGAGAAAGAGAAGCTGTGAGTGAGAGAGAGAGAGAAAGAGAAGCTGTGAGTGAGAGAGAGAGAAAGAGAAGCTGTGAGTGAGAAGGAGAGGGAAAGAGAAGCTGTGAGTGAGTGAGAGAGAGAGAGAAAGAGAAGCTGTGTGTGTGAGAGAGAGAAAGAGAAGCTGTGAGTGAGAGAGAGAGAGAAAGAGAAGCTGTTAGTGACAGAGAGAGAGAAAGAGAAGCTGTGTGTGTGAGAGAGAGAAAGATAGTCTGAGAAAGAGAGAGTGAAAGAGAAGCTGTGAGTGTGAGTGAGAGAGAGAGAGAGAGAAAGTGAAGCTGTGAGTGAGAAAGAGAGAGAATGAGAAGCTGTGAGTGAGAGAGAGAAGCTGTGAGTGAGAGAGAGAAAGAGAAGCTGTGTGTGTGTGAGAGAGAGGTGAGTGATGGAGAGAGAGAATGAGAAGCTGTGAGTGATAGAGAGAGAAAGTAAAAGAAGCTGTGAGTGAGAAAGAGAGAGAAAGAGAAGCTGTGAGTGAGAGAGAGAGGGAGAAAGATAAGCTGTGTGTGTGAGAGAGAGAAGCTGTGTGTGTGTGAGAGAGAGAAAGAGAAGTTGTGAGTGATACAGAGAGAGAGAAGCTGTGAGTGAGTTGGAGAGAAGCTGTGCGTGAGAGAGAGAAATAAAAGCTGTGAGTGAGAGAGAGAGAAGCTGTGAGTGAGAGAGAGAGAAAGAGAAGCTGTGAGTGGGAGAGAGAAAGAGAAGCTGTGAGTGAGAGAGAGGGAGAGAATGAGAAGCTGTGAGTGAGAGAGAGGGAGAGAATGAGAAGCTGTGAGTGAGAGAGAGAGAAGCTGTGAGTGAGAGAGAGTGAGAGAAAGTGAAGCTGTGAGTGAGAGAGAGAGAAAGAGAAGCTGTGTGTGTGTGTGAGAGAGAAAGATAGTCTGAGAAAGAGAGAGTGAAAGAGAAGCTGTGAGTGAGAGAGAGAGAGGGAGAAAGAGAAGCTGTGTGTGTGTGTGTGAGAGAGAAAGAGAATCTGTGATTGAGAGTGAGAGAGAGAGAGAGAGAGAAGCTGTGAGTGAGAGAGAGAGAAAGAGAAGCTGTGAGTGAGTGAGAGAGAGAGAATGAGAAGCTGTGAGTGAGAGAGAGAAGCTGTGAGAGAGAGAGAGAAAGAGAAGCTGTGAGTGAGAGAGAGAAGATGTGAGAGAGAGAGAGAAAGAGAGAGAGAGAAGATGTGAGTGATAGAGAGAGAGAATGAGAAGCTTTGAGTGAGAGAGAGAGAAAGTAAGAGAAGCTGTGAGTGAGATAGAGAGAGAGAAAGAGAAGCTGTGAGTTAGAGAGAGAGGGAGAAAGCTAAGCTGTGTGAGAGAGAGAGAAAGAGAAGCTGTGTGTGTGTGAGAGAGAAAGAGAAGCTGTGATTGAGAGTGAGAGAGAGAGAGAAAGAGAAGCTGTGAGTGAGAGAGAGAGAAAGAGAAGCTGTGAGTGAGAGAGAGAAGCTGTGAGTGAGAGAGAGAAAGAAAAGCTGTGAGTGAGAGAGAGAGAAAGAGAAGCTGTGAGTGAGTGAGAGAGAGAAAGGGAAGTTGTGAGTGAGAGAGAGAGAGAAAGAGAAGCTATGAGTGAGAGAGAGAGAGAAGCTGTGAGTGAGAGAGAGAGAGAGAAAGAGAAGCTGTGGGTGAGAAAGAGAGAGAAAGAGAAGCTGTGAGTGAGAGAGAGAAAGAGAAGCTGTGAGTGAGAGAGAGAGAAAGAGAAGCTGTGAGTGAGAAGGAGAGGGAAAGAGAAGCTGTGGTTAAGTGAGAGAGAGAGAGAGAGAAGCTGTGAGATAGAAATAGAGAAGCTGTGAGTGAGAGAGTGAGAGAGAAAAAGAGAAGCTGTGAGTGAGAGAGAGATTGAAAGAGAAGCTGTGAGTGAGTGAGAGAGAGAGAAAGAGAAGCTGTGAGTGAGAGAGAGAAAGAGAAGCTGTGTGTGACAGAGGGAGAAAGAGAAGCTGAGAGTGAGAGAGAGAGAGAAAGTGAAGCTGTGAGTGAGAGAGCAAGAGAAAGAGAAGCTGTGAGTGAGAGAGAGAGAAAGAGAAGCTGTGAGTGAGAGAGAGAGAGAGAATGAGAAGCTGTGAGTGAGAGAGAGAAAGTAAGAGAAGCTGTGAGTGAGATAGAGAGAGAGAAAGAGAAGCTGTGAGTGAGTGAGAGAGAGAAAGAGAAGCTGTGAGTGAGAGAGAGAGAAATAGAAGCTGTGAGTGAGTGAGAGAGAGAAAGGGAAGTTGTGAGTGAGAGAGAGAGATAAAGAGAAGCTGTGAGTGAGTGAGAGAGAGAAAGAGAAGCTGTGAGTGAGAGAGAGAGAAAGAGAAGCTGTGAGTGAGAAGGAGAGGGAAAGAGAAGCTGTGAGTGAGTGAGAGAGAGAGAGAAAGAGAAGCTGTGTGTGTGAGAGAGAGAAAGAGAAGCTGTGAGTGAGAGAGAGAGAGAAAGAGAAGCTGTGAGTTACAGAGAGAGAGAAAGAAGCTGAGAGTGAGAGAGAGAGAGAAAGTGAAGCTGTGAGTGAGAGGGAGAGAAAGAAAGAGGAATTAGAGTGAGAAAGAGAGAGAGAAAGAGAAGCTGTCAGTGGGAGAGAGAGAAAGAGAGTCTGTGAGTGAGAGAGAGAGAGAGAAGCTGTGAGTGAAAGAGAGAGAGAGAGCCGCTGTTAGTGAGAGAGAGAGAAAGAGAAGCTGTGAATGAGAGAGGGAGAGAAAGAGAAGCTGTGAGTGAGAGAGAGAGAAAGAGAAGCTGTGAGTGAGTGAGAGAGAGAAAGGGAAGTTGTGAGTGAGAGAGAGAGAAAAAGAGAAGCTGTGAGTGAGAGAGAGAGAGAGAAAGGGAAGCTGTGAGTGAGAGAGAGAAAGAGAAGCTGTGAGTGATAGAGAGAGAGAAGCTGTGAGTGAGAGAGAGAGAAGCTGTGAGTGAGAGAGAGAGAGAAGATGTGAGTGATAGAGAGAGAGAAAGAGAAGCTGTGAGTGAGAGAGAGAGAAAAAGAGAAGCTGTGAGTAAGAAGGAGAGGGAAAGAGAAGAAGTGAGTGAGTGAGAGAGAGAGAGAGAAAGAGAAGCTGCGAGAGAGAAAGAGAATCTGTGAGTGAGAGAGTGAGAGAGAGAAAGAGAAGCTGTTAGTGAGAGTGAGAGAGAGAGAAAGAAGCAGTGAGAGAGAGATTGAAAGAGAAGCTGTGAGTGAGTGAGAGAGAGAGAGAGAGAGAAAGAGAAGCTGTGAGTGAGAGAGAGAAAGAGAAGCTGTGAGTGAGAGGGAGAGAGAGAAAGAGAAGCTGTGAGTGAGAGGGAGAGAGAGAAAGAGAAGCTGTGAGTGACACAGAGAGAGAGAAGCTGTGAGTTAGAGAGAGAAAAAGAGAAGCTGTGAGTGACAGAGAGAGAGAAAGAGAAGCTGAGAGTGAGAGAGAGAGAGAGAAAGTGAAGCTGTGAGTGAGAGAGAGAGAGAAAGAGAAGCTGTGTGTGTGTGAGAGAGAGAAGCTGTGAGTGAGAGAGAGAAAGAGAAGCTGTGAGTGAGAGAGAGAGAGAAGATGTGAGTGAGAGAGAGAGAGAATGAGAAGCTGTGAGTGATAGAGAGAGTAAGTAAGAGAAGCTGTGAGTGAGATAGAGAGAGAGAGGAGAAGCTGTGAGTGAGAGAGAGAGAGGGAGAAAGATAAGCTGTGAGAGAGAGAGAGAGAGAAGCTGTGTGTGAGAGAGAGAGAAAGAAAAGCTGTGATTGAGAGTGAGAGAGAGAGAGAAAGAGATGCTGTGAGTGAGAGAGAGAGAAGCTGTGAGTGAGAGAGAGAAAGAGAAGCTGTGAGTGAGAGAGAGAAAGAGAAGCTGTGAGTGAGAGGGAGAGAGAGAAAGAGAAGCTGTGAGTGAGAGGGAGAGAGAGAAAGAGAAGCTGTGAGTGACACAGAGAGAGAGAAGCTGTGAGTTAGAGAGAGAAAAAGAGAAGCTGTGAGTGACAGAGAGAGAGAAAGAGAAGCTGAGAGTGAGAGAGAGAGAGAGAAAGTGAAGCTGTGAGTGAGAGAGAGAGAGAAAGAGAAGCTGTGTGTGTGTGAGAGAGAGAAGCTGTGAGTGAGAGAGAGAAAGAGAAGCTGTGAGTGAGAGAGAGAGAAAGAGAAGCTGTGAGTGAGAGTGAGAGAGAGAGAGAAAGAGAAGCTGTGAGAGAGAAAGAGAAGCTGTGAGTGAGAGAGTGAGAGAGAGAAAGAGAAGCTGTTAGTGAGAGTGAGAGAGAGAGAAGCTGTGAGTGAGAGAGAGATTGAAAGAGAAGCTGTGAGTGAGAGAGAGAGAGAAAGAGAAGCTGTGAGTGAGAGAGAGAGAGAATGAGAAGCTGTGAGTGAGAGAGAGAAGCTGTGAGTGAGCGAGAGAGAGAAGATGTGAGTGATAGAGAGAGAGAATGAGAAGTTGTGAGTGAGAGAGAGAGAAAGTAAAAGAAGCTGTGAGTGAGATAGAGAGAGAGAGAGAAGCTGTGAGTGAGAGAGAGAGAGGGAGAAAGATAAGCTGTGAGAGAGAGAGAGAGAAGCTGTGTGTGAGAGAGAAAGAAAAGCTGTGAGTGAGTGAGAGAGAGAGAAGCTGTGAGTGAGAGAGAGAGAAGCTGTGAGTGAGAGAGAGAAAGAAAAGCTGTGAGTGAGAGAGAGAGAAAGAGAAGATATGAGTGAGAGAGAGAGAAGCAGTGAGAGAGAGAGAGAAAGAGAAGCTGTGAGTGAGACAGAGAGAGAGAAAGAGAAGCTGTGAGTGATAGAGAGAGAGAAGCTGTGAGTGAGAGAGAGAGAAGCTGTGAGTGAGAGAGAGAAAGAAATGCTGTGAGTGAGAGAGAGAGAGAGAAGATGTGAGTGATAGAGAGAGAGAATGAGAAGCTGTGAGTGAGCGAGAGAGAAAGTAAAAGAAGCTGTGAGTGAGATAGATAGAGAGAGAAAGAGAAGCTGTGAGTGAGAGAGAGAGAGAGGGAGAAAGATAAGCTGTGAGAGAGAGAGAGAAAGAGAAGCTGTGAGTGAGAGAGAGAGAAGCTGTGAGTGAGAGAGAGAAAGAAAAGCTGTGAGTGAGAGAGAGAGAAAGAGAAGTTGTGAGTGAGTGAGAGAGAGAAAGGGAAGTTGTGAGTGAGTGAGAGAGAAAGAGAAGCTGTGAGAGAGAAAGAGAAGCTGTGAGTGAGAGAGTGAGAGAGAGAAAGAGAAGCTGTTAGTGAGAGTGAGAGAGAGAGAAGCTGTGAGTGAGAGAGAGATTGAAAGAGAAGCTGTGAGTGAGAGAGAGAGAGAGAAAGAGAAGCTGTGAGAGAGAGAGAGAGAGAATGAGAAGCTGTGAGTGAGAGAGAGAAGCTGTGAGTGAGCGAGAGAGAGAAGATGTGAGTGATAGAGAGAGAATGAGAAGATGTGAGTGAGAGAGAGAGAAAGTAAAAGAAGCTGTGAGTGAGATAGAGAGAGAGAGAGAGAAGCTGTGAGTGATAGAGAGAGAGAGAAGCTGTGAGTGAGAGAGAGAGAAGCTGTGAATGAGAGAGAGAAAGAAAAGCTGTGAGTGAGAGAGAGAGAAAGAGAAGATATGAGTGAGAGAGAGAGAGAGAGAGAAGCAGTGAGAGAGAGAGAGAGAAAGAGAAGCTGTGAGTGAGACAGAGAGAGAGAAAGGGAAGCTGTGAGTGAGAGAGAGAAAGAGAAGCTGTGAGTGAGAGAGAGAGAGGGAGAAAGATAAGCTGTGAGAGAGAGAGAAGCTGTGTGTGAGAGAGAGAAAGAGAAGCTGTGAGTGATAGAGAGAGAGAGAAGATGTGAGTGAGAGAGAGAGAAGCTGTGAGAGAGAGAGAGAAAGAAAAGCTGTGAGTGAGAGAGAGAGAGAGAAGATGTGAGTGAAAGAGAGAGAGAGAGCCGCTGTTAGTGAGAGAGAGAGAAAGAGAAGCTGTGAATGAGAGAGAGAGAGAAAGAGAAGCTGTGAGTGAGAGAGAGAGAAAGAGAAGCTGTGAGTGAGTGAGAGAGAGAAAGGGATGTTGTGAGTGAGAGAGAGAGAGAGAGAAAGAGAAGCTGTGAGTGAGAGAGAGAGAGAATGAGAAGCTGTGAGTGAGAGAGAGAATGTAAGAGAAGCTGTGTGTGAGATAGAGAGAGAGAGAAAGAGAAGCTGTGAGTGAGAGAGAGAGAGGGAGAAAGATAAGCTGGGAGAGAGAGAGAAGCTGTGTGTGTGTGAGAGAAAGATAAGCTGTGATTGAGAGTGAGAGAGAGAGAGAAAGTGAAGCTGTGAGTGAGAGAGAGAGAAAGAGAAGCTGTGAGTGAGAGAGAGAGAAGCTGTGAGTGAGAGAGAGAAAGAAAAGCTGTGAGTGAGAGAGAGAGAAAGAGAAGATATGAGTGAGAGAGAGAGAGAAGCAGTGAGAGAGAGAGAGAAAGAGAAGCTGTGAGCGAGACAGAGAGAGAGAAAGAGAAGCTGTGAGAGAGAGGGAGAAAGAGAAGCTGTGTGTGTGAGAGAGAAAGAGAAGCTGTGAGTGTGTGAGAGAGAGAAAGAGAAGCTGTGAGTGAGAGAGAGAGAAAGAAAGAGAAATTAGAGTGAGAAAGAGAGAGAGAAAGAGAAGCTGTGAGTGGGAGAGAGAGAAAGAGAGTCTGTGAGTGAGAGAGAGAGAGAGAAGCTGTGAGTGAAAGAGAGAGAGCCGCTGTTAGTGAGAGAGAGAGAAAGAGAAGCTGTGAATGAGAGAGAGAGAGAAAGAGAAGCTGTGAGTGAGAGAGAGAGAAATAGAAGCTTTGAGTGAGTGAGAGAGAGAAAGGGAAGTTGTGAGTGAGAGAGAGAGAGAAAGAGAAGCTGTGAGTGAGAGAGAGAGAGAAAGAGAAGCTGTGAGTGAGAGAGAGAGAAAGAGAAGCTGTGAGTGAGAAGGAGAGGGAAAGAGAAGCTGTGAGTGAGTGAGAGAGAGAGAGAAAGAGAAGCTGTGTGTGTGAGAGAGAGAAAGAGAAGCTGTGAGTGAGAGAGAGAGAGAAAGAGAAGCTGTTAGTGACAGAGAGAGAGAAAGAGAAGCTGTGTGTGTGAGAGAGAGAAAGATAGTCTGAGAAAGAGAGAGTGAAAGAGAAGCTGTGAGTGTGAGTGAGAGAGAGAGAGAGAGAAAGTGAAGCTGTGAGTGAGAAAGAGAGAGAATGAGAAGCTGTGAGTGAGAGAGAGAAGCTGTGAGTGAGAGAGAGAAAGAGAAGCTGTGTGTGTGTGAGAGAGAGGTGAGTGATGGAGAGAGAGAATGAGAAGCTGTGAGTGATAGAGAGAGAAAGTAAAAGAAGCTGTGAGTGAGAAAGAGAGAGAAAGAGAAGCTGTGAGTGAGAGAGAGAGGGAGAAAGATAAGCTGTGTGTGTGAGAGAGAGAAGCTGTGTGTGTGTGAGAGAGAGAAAGAGAAGTTGTGAGTGATACAGAGAGAGAGAAGCTGTGAGTGAGTTGGAGAGAAGCTGTGCGTGAGAGAGAGAAATAAAAGCTGTGAGTGAGAGAGAGAGAAGCTGTGAGTGAGAGAGAGAGAAAGAGAAGCTGTGAGTGGGAGAGAGAAAGAGAAGCTGTGAGTGAGAGAGAGGGAGAGAATGAGAAGCTGTGAGTGAGAGAGAGGGAGAGAATGAGAAGCTGTGAGTGAGAGAGAGAGAAGCTGTGAGTGAGAGAGAGTGAGAGAAAGTGAAGCTGTGAGTGAGAGAGAGAGAAAGAGAAGCTGTGTGTGTGTGTGAGAGAGAAAGATAGTCTGAGAAAGAGAGAGTGAAAGAGAAGCTGTGAGTGAGAGAGAGAGAGGGAGAAAGAGAAGCTGTGTGTGTGTGTGTGAGAGAGAAAGAGAATCTGTGATTGAGAGTGAGAGAGAGAGAGAGAGAGAAGCTGTGAGTGAGAGAGAGAGAAAGAGAAGCTGTGAGTGAGTGAGAGAGAGAGAATGAGAAGCTGTGAGTGAGAGAGAGAAGCTGTGAGAGAGAGAGAGAAAGAGAAGCTGTGAGTGAGAGAGAGAAGATGTGAGAGAGAGAGAGAAAGAGAGAGAGAGAAGATGTGAGTGATAGAGAGAGAGAATGAGAAGCTTTGAGTGAGAGAGAGAGAAAGTAAGAGAAGCTGTGAGTGAGATAGAGAGAGAGAAAGAGAAGCTGTGAGTGAGAGAGAGAGGGAGAAAGCTAAGCTGTGAGAGAGAGAGAGAAAGAGAAGCTGTGTGTGTGTGAGAGAGAAAGAGAAGCTGTGATTGAGAGTGAGAGAGAGAGAGAAAGAGAAGCTGTGAGTGAGAGAGAGAGAAAGAGAAGCTGTGAGTGAGAGAGAGAAGCTGTGAGTGAGAGAGAGAAAGAAAAGCTGTGAGTGAGAGAGAGAGAAAGAGAAGCTGTGAGTGAGTGAGAGAGAGAAAGGGAAGTTGTGAGTGAGAGAGAGAGAGAAAGAGAAGCTATGAGTGAGAGAGAGAGAGAAGCTGTGAGTGAGAGAGAGAGAGAGAAAGAGAAGCTGTGGGTGAGAAAGAGAGAGAAAGAGAAGCTGTGAGTGAGAGAGAGAAAGAGAAGCTGTGAGTGAGAGAGAGAGAAAGAGAAGCTGTGAGTGAGAAGGAGAGGGAAAGAGAAGCTGTGGTTAAGTGAGAGAGAGAGAGAGAGAAGCTGTGAGATAGAAATAGAGAAGCTGTGAGTGAGAGAGTGAGAGAGAAAAAGAGAAGCTGTGAGTGAGAGAGAGATTGAAAGAGAAGCTGTGAGTGAGTGAGAGAGAGAGAAAGAGAAGCTGTGTGTGACAGAGGGAGAAAGAGAAGCTGAGAGTGAGAGAGAGAGAGAAAGTGAAGCTGTGAGTGAGAGAGCAAGAGAAAGAGAAGCTGTGAGTGAGAGAGAGAGAAAGAGAAGCTGTGAGTGAGAGAGAGAGAGAGAATGAGAAGCTGTGAGTGAGAGAGAGAAAGTAAGAGAAGCTGTGAGTGAGATAGAGAGAGAGAAAGAGAAGCTGTGAGTGAGTGAGAGAGAGAAAGAGAAGCTGTGAGTGAGAGAGAGAGAAATAGAAGCTGTGAGTGAGTGAGAGAGAGAAAGGGAAGTTGTGAGTGAGAGAGAGAGATAAAGAGAAGCTGTGAGTGAGTGAGAGAGAGAAAGAGAAGCTGTGAGTGAGAGAGAGAGAAAGAGAAGCTGTGAGTGAGAAGGAGAGGGAAAGAGAAGCTGTGAGTGAGTGAGAGAGAGAGAGAAAGAGAAGCTGTGTGTGTGAGAGAGAGAAAGAGAAGCTGTGAGTGAGAGAGAGAGAGAAAGAGAAGCTGTGAGTTACAGAGAGAGAGAAAGAAGCTGAGAGTGAGAGAGAGAGAGAAAGTGAAGCTGTGAGTGAGAGGGAGAGAAAGAAAGAGGAATTAGAGTGAGAAAGAGAGAGAGAAAGAGAAGCTGTCAGTGGGAGAGAGAGAAAGAGAGTCTGTGAGTGAGAGAGAGAGAGAGAAGCTGTGAGTGAAAGAGAGAGAGAGAGCCGCTGTTAGTGAGAGAGAGAGAAAGAGAAGCTGTGAATGAGAGAGGGAGAGAAAGAGAAGCTGTGAGTGAGAGAGAGAGAAAGAGAAGCTGTGAGTGAGTGAGAGAGAGAAAGGGAAGTTGTGAGTGAGAGAGAGAGAAAAAGAGAAGCTGTGAGTGAGAGAGAGAGAGAAAGGGAAGCTGTGAGTGAGAGAGAGAAAGAGAAGCTGTGAGTGATAGAGAGAGAGAAGCTGTGAGTGAGAGAGAGAGAAGCTGTGAGTGAGAGAGAGAGAGAAGATGTGAGTGATAGAGAGAGAGAAAGAGAAGCTGTGAGTGAGAGAGAGAGAAAAAGAGAAGCTGTGAGTAAGAAGGAGAGGGAAAGAGAAGAAGTGAGTGAGTGAGAGAGAGAGAGAGAAAGAGAAGCTGCGAGAGAGAAAGAGAATCTGTGAGTGAGAGAGTGAGAGAGAGAAAGAGAAGCTGTTAGTGAGAGTGAGAGAGAGAGAAAGAAGCAGTGAGAGAGAGATTGAAAGAGAAGCTGTGAGTGAGTGAGAGAGAGAGAGAGAGAGAAAGAGAAGCTGTGAGTGAGAGAGAGAAAGAGAAGCTGTGAGTGAGAGGGAGAGAGAGAAAGAGAAGCTGTGAGTGAGAGGGAGAGAGAGAAAGAGAAGCTGTGAGTGACACAGAGAGAGAGAAGCTGTGAGTTAGAGAGAGAAAAAGAGAAGCTGTGAGTGACAGAGAGAGAGAAAGAGAAGCTGAGAGTGAGAGAGAGAGAGAGAAAGTGAAGCTGTGAGTGAGAGAGAGAGAGAAAGAGAAGCTGTGTGTGTGTGAGAGAGAGAAGCTGTGAGTGAGAGAGAGAAAGAGAAGCTGTGAGTGAGAGAGAGAGAGAAGATGTGAGTGAGAGAGAGAGAGAATGAGAAGCTGTGAGTGATAGAGAGAGTAAGTAAGAGAAGCTGTGAGTGAGATAGAGAGAGAGAGGAGAAGCTGTGAGTGAGAGAGAGAGAGGGAGAAAGATAAGCTGTGAGAGAGAGAGAGAGAGAAGCTGTGTGTGAGAGAGAGAGAAAGAAAAGCTGTGATTGAGAGTGAGAGAGAGAGAGAAAGAGATGCTGTGAGTGAGAGAGAGAGAAGCTGTGAGTGAGAGAGAGAAAGAAAAGCGGTGAGTGAGAGAGAGAGAGAAAGAGAAGATATGAATGAGAGAGAGAGAGAAGCAGTAAGAGAGAGAGAGAGAGAGAGAGAGAAGCTGTGAATGAGAGAGGGAGAGAAAGAGAAGCTGTGAGTGAGAGAGAGAGAAAGAGAAGCTGTGAGTGAGTGAGAGAGAGAAAGGGAAGTTGTGAGTGAGAGAGAGAGAAAAAGAGAAGCTGTGAGTGAGAGAGAGAGAGAGAAAGGGAAGCTGTGAGTGAGAGAGAGAAAGAGAAGCTGTGAGTGATAGAGAGAGAGAAGCTGTGAGTGAGAGAGAGAGAAGCTGTGAGTGAGAGAGAGAGAGAAGATGTGAGTGATAGAGAGAGAGAAAGAGAAGCTGTGAGTGAGAGAGAGAGAAAAAGAGAAGCTGTGAGTAAGAAGGAGAGGGAAAGAGAAGAAGTGAGTGAGTGAGAGAGAGAGAGAGAAAGAGAAGCTGCGAGAGAGAAAGAGAATCTGTGAGTGAGAGAGTGAGAGAGAGAAAGAGAAGCTGTTAGTGAGAGTGAGAGAGAGAGAAAGAAGCAGTGAGAGAGAGATTGAAAGAGAAGCTGTGAGTGAGTGAGAGAGAGAGAGAGAGAGAAAGAGAAGCTGTGAGTGAGAGAGAGAAAGAGAAGCTGTGAGTGAGAGGGAGAGAGAGAAAGAGAAGCTGTGAGTGAGAGGGAGAGAGAGAAAGAGAAGCTGTGAGTGACACAGAGAGAGAGAAGCTGTGAGTTAGAGAGAGAAAAAGAGAAGCTGTGAGTGACAGAGAGAGAGAAAGAGAAGCTGAGAGTGAGAGAGAGAGAGAGAGAAAGTGAAGCTGTGAGTGAGAGAGAGAGAGAAAGAGAAGCTGTGTGTGTGTGAGAGAGAGAAGCTGTGAGTGAGAGAGAGAAAGAGAAGCTGTGAGTGAGAGAGAGAGAGAAGATGTGAGTGAGAGAGAGAGAGAATGAGAAGCTGTGAGTGATAGAGAGAGTAAGTAAGAGAAGCTGTGAGTGAGATAGAGAGAGAGAGGAGAAGCTGTGAGTGAGAGAGAGAGAGGGAGAAAGATAAGCTGTGAGAGAGAGAGAGAGAGAGAAGCTGTGTGTGAGAGAGAGAGAAAGAAAAGCTGTGATTGAGAGTGAGAGAGAGAGAGAAAGAGATGCTGTGAGTGAGAGAGAGAGAAGCTGTGAGTGAGAGAGAGAAAGAAAAGCGGTGAGTGAGAGAGAGAGAGAAAGAGAAGATATGAATGAGAGAGAGAGAGAAGCAGTAAGAGAGAGAGAGAGAGAGAGAGAGAAGCTGTGAGTGAGACAGAGAGAGAGAAAGAGAAGCTGTGAGAGAGAGAGAGGGAGAAATAGAAGCTGTGAGAGAGCGAGAGAAAGAGAAGCTGTGAGTGTGTGTGTGAGAGAAAGAGAAGCTGTGAGTTAGAGAGAGAGAAAGAAAGAGAAATTAGAGTGAGAAAGAGAGAGAGAAAGAGAAGCTGTGAGTGAGAGAGAGAGAAAGAAAGAGAAATTAGAGTGAGAAAGAGAGAGTGAAAGAGAAGCTGTGAGTGAGAGAGAGAAGGAGAAAGAGAAGCTGTGTGAGAGAGAGAGAAAGAGAAGCTGTGAGTGAGAGTGAGAGAGAGAGAGAAGCTGTGTGAGAGAGAGAGAGAGAAAGAGATCCTGTGAGTGAGAGAGAGAGAGAGAATGAGAAGCTGTGAGTGAGAGAGAGAGAAAGTAAGAGAAGCTGTGAGTGAGATAGAGAGAGAGTGAAAGAGAAGCTGTGAGTGAGAGAGAGAGGGAGAAAGCTAAGCTGTGAGAGAGAGAGAGAAAGAGAAGCTGTGTGTGTGTGAGAGAGAAAGAGAAGCTGTGATTGAGAGTGAGAGAGAGAGAGAAAGAGAAGCTGTGAGTGAGAGAGAGAGAAAGAGAAGCTGTGAGTGAGAGAGAGAAGCTGTGAGTGAGAGAGAGAAAGAAAAGCTGTGAGTGAGAGAGAGAGAAAGAGAAGCTGTGAGTGAGTGAGAGAGAGAAAGGGAAGTTGTGAGTGAGAGAGAGAGAGAAAGAGAAGCTATGAGTGAGAGAGAGAGAGAAGCTGTGAGTGAGAGAGAGAGAGAGAAAGAGAAGCTGTGGGTGAGAAAGAGAGAGAAAGAGAAGCTGTGAGTGAGAGAGAGAAAGAGAAGCTGTGAGTGAGAGAGAGAGAAAGAGAAGCTGTGAGTGAGAAGGAGAGGGAAAGAGAAGCTGTGGTTAAGTGAGAGAGAGAGAGAGAGAAGCTGTGAGATAGAAATAGAGAAGCTGTGAGTGAGAGAGTGAGAGAGAAAAAGAGAAGCTGTGAGTGAGAGAGAGATTGAAAGAGAAGCTGTGAGTGAGTGAGAGAGAGAGAAAGAGAAGCTGTGAGTGAGAGAGAGAAAGAGAAGCTGTGTGTGACAGAGGGAGAAAGAGAAGCTGAGAGTGAGAGAGAGAGAGAAAGTGAAGCTGTGAGTGAGAGAGCAAGAGAAAGAGAAGCTGTGAGTGAGAGAGAGAGAAAGAGAAGCTGTGAGTGAGAGAGAGAGAGAGAATGAGAAGCTGTGAGTGAGAGAGAGAAAGTAAGAGAAGCTGTGAGTGAGATAGAGAGAGAGAAAGAGAAGCTGTGAGTGAGTGAGAGAGAGAAAGAGAAGCTGTGAGTGAGAGAGAGAGAAATAGAAGCTGTGAGTGAGTGAGAGAGAGAAAGGGAAGTTGTGAGTGAGAGAGAGAGATAAAGAGAAGCTGTGAGTGAGTGAGAGAGAGAAAGAGAAGCTGTGAGTGAGAGAGAGAGAAAGAGAAGCTGTGAGTGAGAAGGAGAGGGAAAGAGAAGCTGTGAGTGAGTGAGAGAGAGAGAGAAAGAGAAGCTGTGTGTGAGAGAGAGAGAAAGAGAAGCTGTGAGTGAGAGAGAGAGAGAAAGAGAAGCTGTGAGTTACAGAGAGAGAGAAAGAAGCTGAGAGTGAGAGAGAGAGAGAAAGTGAAGCTGTGAGTGAGAGGGAGAGAAAGAAAGAGGAATTAGAGTGAGAAAGAGAGAGAGAAAGAGAAGCTGTCAGTGGGAGAGAGAGAAAGAGAGTCTGTGAGTGAGAGAGAGAGAGAGAAGCTGTGAGTGAAAGAGAGAGAGAGAGCCGCTGTTAGTGAGAGAGAGAGAAAGAGAAGCTGTGAATGAGAGAGGGAGAGAAAGAGAAGCTGTGAGTGAGAGAGAGAGAAAGAGAAGCTGTGAGTGAGTGAGAGAGAGAAAGGGAAGTTGTGAGTGAGAGAGAGAGAAAAAGAGAAGCTGTGAGTGAGAGAGAGAGAGAGAAAGGGAAGCTGTGAGTGAGAGAGAGAAAGAGAAGCTGTGAGTGATAGAGAGAGAGAAGCTGTGAGTGAGAGAGAGAGAAGCTGTGAGTGAGAGAGAGAGAGAAGATGTGAGTGATAGAGAGAGAGAAAGAGAAGCTGTGAGTGAGAGAGAGAGAAAAAGAGAAGCTGTGAGTAAGAAGGAGAGGGAAAGAGAAGAAGTGAGTGAGTGAGAGAGAGAGAGAGAAAGAGAAGCTGCGAGAGAGAAAGAGAATCTGTGAGTGAGAGAGTGAGAGAGAGAAAGAGAAGCTGTTAGTGAGAGTGAGAGAGAGAGAAAGAAGCAGTGAGAGAGAGATTGAAAGAGAAGCTGTGAGTGAGTGAGAGAGAGAGAGAGAGAGAAAGAGAAGCTGTGAGTGAGAGAGAGAAAGAGAAGCTGTGAGTGAGAGGGAGAGAGAGAAAGAGAAGCTGTGAGTGAGAGGGAGAGAGAGAAAGAGAAGCTGTGAGTGACACAGAGAGAGAGAAGCTGTGAGTTAGAGAGAGAAAAAGAGAAGCTGTGAGTGACAGAGAGAGAGAAAGAGAAGCTGAGAGTGAGAGAGAGAGAGAGAAAGTGAAGCTGTGAGTGAGAGAGAGAGAGAAAGAGAAGCTGTGTGTGTGTGAGAGAGAGAAGCTGTGAGTGAGAGAGAGAAAGAGAAGCTGTGAGTGAGAGAGAGAGAGAAGATGTGAGTGAGAGAGAGAGAGAATGAGAAGCTGTGAGTGATAGAGAGAGTAAGTAAGAGAAGCTGTGAGTGAGATAGAGAGAGAGAGGAGAAGCTGTGAGTGAGAGAGAGAGAGGGAGAAAGATAAGCTGTGAGAGAGAGAGAGAGAGAAGCTGTGTGTGAGAGAGAGAGAAAGAAAAGCTGTGATTGAGAGTGAGAGAGAGAGAGAAAGAGATGCTGTGAGTGAGAGAGAGAGAAGCTGTGAGTGAGAGAGAGAAAGAAAAGCGGTGAGTGAGAGAGAGAGAGAAAGAGAAGATATGAATGAGAGAGAGAGAGAAGCAGTAAGAGAGAGAGAGAGAGAGAGAGAAGCTGTGAGTGAGACAGAGAGAGAGAAAGAGAAGCTGTGAGAGAGAGAGAGGGAGAAATAGAAGCTGTGAGAGAGCGAGAGAAAGAGAAGCTGTGAGTGTGTGTGTGAGAGAAAGAGAAGCTGTGAGTTAGAGAGAGAGAAAGAAAGAGAAATTAGAGTGAGAAAGAGAGAGAGAAAGAGAAGCTGTGAGTGAGAGAGAGAGAAAGAAAGAGAAATTAGAGTGAGAAAGAGTGAAAGAGAAGCTGTGAGTGAGAGAGAGAAGGAGAAAGAGAAGCTGTGTGAGAGAGAGAGAAAGAGAAGCTGTGAGTGAGAGTGAGAGAGAGAGAGAAGCTGTGTGAGAGAGAGAGAGAGAAAGAGATCCTGTGAGTGAGAGAGAGAGAGAGAATGAGAAGCTGTGAGTGAGAGAGAGAAGTTGTGAGAGAGAGAGAAAGAGAAGCTGTGAGTGAGAGAGAGAGATGTGAGTGATATAGAGAGAGAATGAGAAGCTGTGAGTGAGAGTGAGAGAGAAAGAGAAGCTGTGAGTGAGAGAGAGAGAAAGAGAAGCTGTGAGTGAGAGAGAGAGAAGCTGTGAGTGAGAGAGAGAAAGAAATGCTGTGTGAGAGAGAGAGAAAGAGAAGATATGAGTGAGAGAGAGAGAGAAGCAGTGAGAGAGAGAGAGAGAAACAGAAGCTGTGAGTGAGACAGAGAGAGAAAGAGAAGCTGTGTGAGAGAGAGAGAGGGAGAAAGAGAAGCTGTGAGAGAGCGAGAGAAAGAGAAGCTGTGAGTGAGTGAGAGAGAGAAAGAGAAGCTGTGAGTGAGAGAGAGAGAGAGAAGCTGTGAGTGAGAGGGAGAGAGAGAAAGAGAAGCTATGAGCGACACAGAGAGAGAGAAGCTGGGAGTTAGAGAGAGAGAAAGATCTGTGAGTGACAGAGAGAGAGAAAGAAAAGCTGAGAGTGAGAGAGAGAGAGAGAAAGTGAAGCTGTGAGTGAGAGAGAAAGAGAAAGAGAAGCTGTGTGTGTGTGAGAGAGAGAAAGATAGTCTGAGAAAGAGAGAGTGAAATAGAAGCTGTGAGTGAGAGAGAGAGAGGGAGAAAGAGAAGCTGTGTGTGTGAGAGAGAGAAAGAGAAGCTTTGAGTGAGAGTGAGAGAGAGAGAGAGAAAGAGAAGCTGTGAGTGAGAGAGAGAGGGAAAGAGAAGCTGTGAGTGAGAGAGAGAGAAAGAGAAGCTGTGAGTGTGTGTGAGAGAGAATGAGAAGCTGTGAGTGAGAGAGAGAAAGAGAAGCTGTGTGTGTGTGAGAGAGAGAAAGATAGTCTGAGAAAGAGAGAGTGAAAGAGAAGCTGTGAGTGAGAGAGAGAGAGGGAGAAAGAGAAGCTGTGTGAGAGAGAGAGAGAGAAAGAGAAGCTGTGAGTGAGAGTGAGAGAGAGAGAGAGAAAGTTAAGCTGTGAGTGTGAGTGAGAGAGAAAGAGAAGCTGTGAGTGAGAGAGAGAGAATGAGAAGCTGTGAGTGAGAGAGAGAAGCTGTGAGAGAGAGAGAAAGAGAAGCTGTGAGTGAGAGAGAGAGAAGAGAAGCTGTGAGTGAGAGAGAGAGAGAATGAGAAGCTGTGAGTGAGAGAGAAAAACTGTGAGAGAGAGAGAGAAAGAGAAGCTGTGAGTGAGAGAGAGAGAAAGTAAGAGAAGCTGTGATTGAGAGAGAGAGAGAAAGAGAAGCTGTGTGAGAGAGAGAGGGGGAGAGAAAGATAATCTGTGTGTGAGAGAGAGAGAAAGAGAAGCTGTGTGTTTTAGAGAGAGAGAAAGAGAAGCTGTGATTGAGAGTGAGAGAGAGTGAGAAAGAGAAGCTGTGAGTGAGAGAGAGAGAAAGAGAAGCTGTGAGTGAGAGAGAGAGAAGCTATGAGTGAGAGAGAGAAAGAAAAGCTGTGAGTGAGAGAGAGAGAGAAAGAGAAGATATGAGTGTGAGAGAGAGAGAAGCAGTGAGAGAGAGAGAGAAACAGAAGCTGTGAGTGAGACAGAAAGAGAGGAAGAGAAGCTGTGAGAGAGAGAGAGAAAGAGAAGCTGTGAGAGAGAGAGAAAGAGAAGCTGTGAGTGTGTGAGAGAGAGAAAGAGAAGCTGTGAGTGAGAGAGAGAGAAAGAAAGAGAAATTAGAGTGAGAAAGAGAGTGAGAAAGAGAAGCTGTGAGTGGGAGAGAGAGAAAGAGAGTCTGTGAATCAGAGAGAGAGAAAGAAGCTGTGAGTGAGAGAGAGAGAGCCGCTGTGAGTGAGAGAGAGAGAAAGAGAAGCTGTGAATGAGAGAGAGAGAGAAAGAGAAGCTGTGAGTGAGAGAGAGAGAAAGAGAAGCTGTGAGTGAGTGAGAGAGAGAAAGAGAAGCTGTGAGTGAGAGAGAGAAGCTGTGAGTGAGAGAGAGAGAGAAGCAGTGAGTGAGAGAGAGAGAGAGAAAGAGAAGCTGTCAGTGAGACAGAGAGAGAGAAAGAGAAGCTGTGAGAGAGAGAGAGGGAGAAAGAGAAGCTGTGAGAGAGTGAGAGAAAGAGAAGCTGTGAGTTTGTGTGTGAGAGAAAGAGAAGCTGTGAGTGAGAGAGAGAGAGAGAGAGAGAAATTAGAGTGAGAAAGAGAGAGAGAAAGAGAAGCTGTGAGTTGGAGAGAGAGAAAGAGAGTCTGTGAGTGAGAGAGAGAGAGAGAAGCTGTGAGTGAGAGAGAGAGTGCCACTGTGAGTGAGAGAGAGAGAAAGAGAAGCTGTGAATGAGAGAGAGAGAGAAAGAGAAGCTGTGTGTGAGAGAGAGAGAAAGAAAGAGAAGCTGTGAGTGAGTGAGAGAGAGAAAGGGAAGTTGTGAGTGAGAGAGAGAGAGAAAGAGAAGCTGTGAGTGAGAGAGAGAAAGAGAAGCTGTGAGTGAGAGAGAGAGAAAGAGAAGCTGTGAGTTAGAAGGAGAGGGAAAGAGAAGCTGTGAGTGAGTGAGAGAGAGAGAGAAAGAGAAACTGTGAGTGTGTGAGAGAGAAAGAGAAGCTGTGAGTGAGAGAGAGAGAGAAAGAGAAGCTGTGAGTGAGAGGGAGAGGGAAAGAGAAGCTGTGAGTGAGTGAGAGAGAGAGAGAAAGAGAAGGTGTGAGAGAGAAAGAGAGAAGCTGTGAGTGAGAGAGTGAGAGAGAGAAAGAGAAGCTGTTAGTGAGAGTAAGAGAGAGAGAGAAAGAGAAGCTGTGAGTGAGAGAGAGATTGAAAGAGAAGCTGTGAGTGAGAGAGAGAGAGAGAAAGAGAAGCTGTGAGTGAGAGAGATAGAGAAGCTGTGAGTGAGAGGGAGAGAGAGAAAGAGAAGCTGTGAGTGACACAGAGTGAGAGAAGCTTTGAGTTAGAGAGAGAGAAAGAGAAGCTGTGAGTGACAGAGAGAGAGAAAGAGAAGCTGAGAGTGAGAGAGAGAGAGAAAGTGAAGCTGTGAGTGAGAGAGAGAGAGAAAGAGAAGCTGTGTTTGTGTGTGAGAGAGAAAGATAGTCTCAGAAAGAGAGAGAAAGCTGTGAGAGAGAAAGAGAGAAGCTGTGAGTGAGAAGGAGAGGGAAAGAGAAGCTGTGAGTGAGTGAGAGAGAGAGAGAAAGAGAAGCTGTGAGAGAGAAAGAGAGAAGCTGTGAGTGAGAGAGAGAAAGTGAAGCTGTGAGTGAGAGAAAGAGAGAAAGAGAAGCTGTGTGTGAGAGAGAGATAGAAAGATAGTCTGAGAAAGAGAGAGTGAAAGAGAAGCTGTGAGTGAGAGAGGGAGGGAGAAAGAGAAGCTGTGAGAGAGAGAGAGAGAAAGAAAGAGAAGCTGTGAGTGGGAGAGAGAGAAAGAGAGTCTGTGAGTAAGAGAGAGAAAGAGAACCTCTGAGTGTGTGTGAGAGAGAGCTGCTGTGAGTGAGAGAGAGAGAAAGAGAAGCTGTGAATGAGAGAGGGAGAGAAAGAGAAGCTGTGAGTGAGAGAGAGAGAAAGAGAAGCTGTGAGTGAGTGAGAGAGAGAAAGGGAAGTTGTGAGTGAGAGAGAGAGAAAAAGAGAAGCTGTGAGTGAGAGAGAGAGAGAGAAAGGGAAGCTGTGAGTGAGAGAGAGAAAGAGAAGCTGTGAGTGATAGAGAGAGAGAAGCTGTGAGTGAGAGAGAGAGAAGCTGTGAGTGAGAGAGAGAGAGAAGATGTGAGTGATAGAGAGAGAGAAAGAGAAGCTGTGAGTGAGAGAGAGAGAAAAAGAGAAGCTGTGAGTAAGAAGGAGAGGGAAAGAGAAGAAGTGAGTGAGTGAGAGAGAGAGAGAGAAAGAGAAGCTGCGAGAGAGAAAGAGAATCTGTGAGTGAGAGAGTGAGAGAGAGAAAGAGAAGCTGTTAGTGAGAGTGAGAGAGAGAGAAAGAAGCAGTGAGAGAGAGATTGAAAGAGAAGCTGTGAGTGAGTGAGAGAGAGAGAGAGAGAGAAAGAGAAGCTGTGAGTGAGAGAGAGAAAGAGAAGCTGTGAGTGAGAGGGAGAGAGAGAAAGAGAAGCTGTGAGTGAGAGGGAGAGAGAGAAAGAGAAGCTGTGAGTGACACAGAGAGAGAGAAGCTGTGAGTTAGAGAGAGAAAAAGAGAAGCTGTGAGTGACAGAGAGAGAGAAAGAGAAGCTGAGAGTGAGAGAGAGAGAGAAAGTGAAGCTGTGAGTGAGAGAGAGAGAGAAAGAGAAGCTGTGTGTGTGTGAGAGAGAGAAGCTGTGAGTGAGAGAGAGAAAGAGAAGCTGTGAGTGAGAGAGAGAGAGAAGATGTGAGTGAGAGAGAGAGAGAATGAGAAGCTGTGAGTGATAGAGAGAGTAAGTAAGAGAAGCTGTGAGTGAGATAGAGAGAGAGAGGAGAAGCTGTGAGTGAGAGAGAGAGAGGGAGAAAGATAAGCTGTGAGAGAGAGAGAGAGAGAAGCTGTGTGTGAGAGAGAGAGAAAGAAAAGCTGTGATTGAGAGTGAGAGAGAGAGAGAAAGAGATGCTGTGAGTGAGAGAGAGAGAAGCTGTGAGTGAGAGAGAGAAAGAAAAGCGGTGAGTGAGAGAGAGAGAGAAAGAGAAGATATGAATGAGAGAGAGAGAGAAGCAGTAAGAGAGAGAGAGAGAGAGAAGCTGTGAGTGAGACAGAGAGAGAGAAAGAGAAGCTGTGAGAGAGAGAGGGAGAAATAGAAGCTGTGAGAGAGCGAGAGAAAGAGAAGCTGTGAGTGTGTGTGTGAGAGAAAGAGAAGCTGTGAGTTAGAGAGAGAGAAAGAAAGAGAAATTAGAGTGAGAAAGAGAGAGAGAAAGAGAAGCTGTGAGTGAGAGAGAGAGAAAGAAAGAGAAATTAGAGTGAGAAAGAGAGAGTGAAAGAGAAGCTGTGAGTGAGAGAGAGAAGGAGAAAGAGAAGCTGTGTGAGAGAGAGAGAAAGAGAAGCTGTGAGTGAGAGTGAGAGAGAGAGAAGCTGTGTGAGAGAGAGAGAGAGAAAGAGATCCTGTGAGTGAGAGAGAGAGAGAGAATGAGAAGCTGTGAGTGAGAGAGAGAAGTTGTGAGAGAGAGAGAAAGAGAAGCTGTGAGTGAGAGAGAGAGATGTGAGTGATATAGAGAGAGAATGAGAAGCTGTGAGTGAGAGTGAGAGAGAGAAAGAGAAGCTGTGAGTGAGAGAGAGAGAAAGAGAAGCTGTGAGTGAGAGAGAGAGAAGCTGTGAGTGAGAGAGAGAAAGAAATGCTGTGTGAGAGAGAGAGAAAGAGAAGATATGAGTGAGAGAGAGAGAGAAGCAGTGAGAGAGAGAGAGAGAAACAGAAGCTGTGAGTGAGACAGAGAGAGAAAGAGAAGCTGTGTGAGAGAGAGAGAGGGAGAAAGAGAAGCTGTGAGAGAGCGAGAGAAAGAGAAGCTGTGAGTGAGTGAGAGAGAGAAAGAGAAGCTGTGAGTGAGAGAGAGAGAGAGAAGCTGTGAGTGAGAGGGAGAGAGAGAAAGAGAAGCTATGAGCGACACAGAGAGAGAGAAGCTGGGAGTTAGAGAGAGAGAAAGATCTGTGAGTGACAGAGAGAGAGAAAGAAAAGCTGAGAGTGAGAGAGAGAGAGAGAAAGTGAAGCTGTGAGTGAGAGAGAAAGAGAAAGAGAAGCTGTGTGTGTGTGTGAGAGAGAAAGATAGTCTGAGAAAGAGAGAGTGAAATAGAAGCTGTGAGTGAGAGAGAGAGAGGGAGAAAGAGAAGCTGTGTGTGTGAGAGAGAGAAAGAGAAGCTTTGAGTGAGAGTGAGAGAGAGAGAGAGAAAGAGAAGCTGTGAGTGAGAGAGAGAGGGAAAGAGAAGCTGTGAGTGAGAGAGAGAGAAAGAGAAGCTGTGAGTGTGTGTGAGAGAGAATGAGAAGCTGTGAGTGAGAGAGAGAAAGAGAAGCTGTGTGTGTGTGAGAGAGAGAAAGATAGTCTGAGAAAGAGAGAGTGAAAGAGAAGCTGTGAGTGAGAGAGAGAGAGGGAGAAAGAGAAGCTGTGTGAGAGAGAGAGAGAGAAAGAGAAGCTGTGAGTGAGAGTGAGAGAGAGAGAGAGAAAGTTAAGCTGTGAGTGTGAGTGAGAGAGAAAGAGAAGCTGTGAGTGAGAGAGAGAGAATGAGAAGCTGTGAGTGAGAGAGAGAAGCTGTGAGAGAGAGAGAAAGAGAAGCTGTGAGTGAGAGAGAGAGAAAGAGAAGCTGTGAGTGAGAGAGAGAGAGAATGAGAAGCTGTGAGTGAGAGAGAAAAACTGTGAGAGAGAGAGAGAAAGAGAAGCTGTGAGTGAGAGAGAGAGAAAGTAAGAGAAGCTGTGATTGAGAGAGAGAGAGAGAAAGAGAAGCTGTGTGAGAGAGAGAGGGGGAGAGAAAGATAATCTGTGTGTGTGAGAGAGAGAAAGAGAAGCTGTGTGTTGTAGAGAGAGAGAAAGAGAAGCTGTGATTGAGAGTGAGAGAGAGTGAGAAAGAGAAGCTGTGAGTGAGAGAGAGAGAAAGAGAAGCTGTGAGTGAGAGAGAGAGAAGCTATGAGTGAGAGAGAGAAAGAAAAGCTGTGAGTGAGAGAGAGAGAGAAAGAGAAGATATGAGTGTGAGAGAGAGAGAAGCAGTGAGAGAGAGAGAGAAACAGAAGCTGTGAGTGAGACAGAAAGAGAGGAAGAGAAGCTGTGAGAGAGAGAGAGAAAGAGAAGCTGTGAGAGAGAGAGAAAGAGAAGCTGTGAGTGTGTGAGAGAGAGAAAGAGAAGCTGTGAGTGAGAGAGAGAGAAAGAAAGAGAAATTAGAGTGAGAAAGAGAGTGAGAAAGAGAAGCTGTGAGTGGGAGAGAGAGAAAGAGAGTCTGTGAATCAGAGAGAGAGAAAGAAGCTGTGAGTGAGAGAGAGAGAGCCGCTGTGAGTGAGAGAGAGAGAAAGAGAAGCTGTGAATGAGAGAGAGAGAGAAAGAGAAGCTGTGAGTGAGAGAGAGAGAAAGAGAAGCTGTGAGTGAGTGAGAGAGAGAAAGAGAAGCTGTGAGTGAGAGAGAGAAGCTGTGAGTGAGAGAGAGAGAGAAGCAGTGAGTGAGAGAGAGAGAGAGAAAGAGAAGCTGTCAGTGAGACAGAGAGAGAGAAAGAGAAGCTGTGAGAGAGAGAGAGGGAGAAAGAGAAGCTGTGAGAGAGTGAGAGAAAGAGAAGCTGTGAGTTTGTGTGTGAGAGAAAGAGAAGCTGTGAGTGAGAGAGAGAGAGAGAGAGAGAAATTAGAGTGAGAAAGAGAGAGAGAAAGAGAAGCTGTGAGTGGGAGAGAGAGAAAGAGAGTCTGTGAGTGAGAGAGGGAGAGAGAAGCTGTGAGTGAGAGAGAGAGTGCCACTGTGAGTGAGAGAGAGAGAAAGAGAAGCTGTGAATGAGAGAGAGAGAGAAAGAGAAGCTGTGTGTGAGAGAGAGAGAAAGAAAGAGAAGCTGTGAGTGAGTGAGAGAGAGAAAGGGAAGTTGTGAGTGAGAGAGAGAGAGAGAGAGAAGCTGTGAGTGAGAGAGAGAAAGAGAAGCTGTGAGTGAGAGAGAGAGAAAGAGAAGCTGTGAGTTAGAAGGAGAGGGAAAGAGAAGCTGTGAGTGAGTGAGAGAGAGAGAGAAAGAGAAACTGTGAGTGTGTGAGAGAGAAAGAGAAGCTGTGAGTGAGAGAGAGAGAGAAAGAGAAGCTGTGAGTGAGAGGGAGAGGGAAAGAGAAGCTGTGAGTGAGTGAGAGAGAGAGAGAAAGAGAAGGTGTGAGAGAGAAAGAGAGAAGCTGTGAGTGAGAGAGTGAGAGAGAGAAAGAGAAGCTGTTAGTGAGAGTAAGAGAGAGAGAGAAAGAGAAGCTGTGAGTGAGAGAGAGATTGAAAGAGAAGCTGTGAGTGAGAGAGAGAGAGAGAAAGAGAAGCTGTGAGTGAGAGAGATAGAGAAGCTGTGAGTGAGAGGGAGAGAGAGAAAGAGAAGCTGTGAGTGACACAGAGTGAGAGAAGCTTTGAGTTAGAGAGAGAGAAAGAGAAGCTGTGAGTGACAGAGAGAGAGAAAGAGAAGCTGAGAGTGAGAGAGAGAGAGAAAGTGAAGCTGTGAGTGAGAGAGAGAGAGAAAGAGAAGCTGTGTTTGTGTGTGAGAGAGAAAGATAGTCTCAGAAAGAGAGAGAAAGCTGTGAGAGAGAAAGAGAGAAGCTGTGAGTGAGAAGGAGAGGGAAAGAGAAGCTGTGAGTGAGTGAGAGAGAGAGAGAAAGAGAAGCTGTGAGAGAGAAAGAGAGAAGCTGTGAGTGAGAGAGAGAAAGTGAAGCTGTGAGTGAGAGAAAGAGAGAAAGAGAAGCTGTGTGTGAGAGAGAGATAGAAAGATAGTCTGAGAAAGAGAGAGTGAAAGAGAAGCTGTGAGTGAGAGAGGGAGGGAGAAAGAGAAGCTGTGAGAGAGAGAGAGAGAAAGAAAGAGAAGCTGTGAGTGGGAGAGAGAGAAAGAGAGTCTGTGAGTAAGAGAGAGAAAGAGAACCTCTGAGTGTGTGTGAGAGAGAGCTGCTGTGAGTGAGAGAGAGAGAAAGAGAAGTTGTGAATGAGAGAGAGAGAGAAAGAAAGAGAAGCTGTGATTGAGAGAGAGAGAAAGAGAAGCTGTGAGTGTGAGAGAGAGATTGAGAAAGATAAGCTGTGTGTGAGAGAGAGAAAGAGAAGCTGTGTGTGAGAGTGAGTGAGAGAGAGAAAGAGAAGCTGTGAGTGAGAGAGAGAGAGAGAGAGAGAGAGAAGCTGTGAGTGAGAGAGAGAGAGAAGCTGTGAGTGAGAGAGAGAAAGAAAAGCTGTGAGTGAGAGAGAGAGAAAGAGAAGATATGATTGAGAGAGAGAGAGAAGCAGTGAGAGAGAGAGGGATAAAGAGAAGCTGTGAGAGAGAGAGAGAAAGAGAAGCTGTGAGTGTGTGTGAGAGAGAAAGAGAAGCTGTGAGTGAGAGAGAAAGAAAGAAAGAGAAATTAGAGTGAGAGAGAAAGAGAAGCTGTGAGTGGGAGAGTGAAAGAGAGTATGTGAGTGAGAGAGAGAGAAAGGGAAGTTGTGAGTGAGAGAGAGAAAGAGAAGCTGTGAATGACAGAGAGAGAAAGAGAAGCTGTGAGTGAGAGAGAGAGAAAAAGAAGCTGTGAGTGAGTGAGAGAGAGAAAGGGAAGTTGTGAGTGAGAGAGAGAGAGAAAGAGAAGCTGCGAGTGCGAGAGAGAGAGAAGCTGTGAGTGAGAGAGAGAGAGAAAGAGAAGCTGTGAGTGAGAAGGAGAGGGAAAGAGAAGCTGTGAGTGAGAGAGAGAGAAAGAGAAGCTGTGAGTGAGAAGGAGAGGGAATGAGAAGCTGTGAGTGAGAGAGAGAGAGAGAAAGAATCTGTGAGAGAGAAAGAGAGAAGCTGTGAGTGAGAGAGTGAGAGAGAGAAAGAGAAGCTGTTAGTCAGAGTGAGAGAGAGAGAGAAAGAGAAGCTGTGAGTGAGAGAGAATGAAAGAGAAGCTGTGAGTGAGAGAGAGAGAGAGAGAAAGAGAAGCTGTGAGTGAGAGAGAGAGAGAGAAGATGTGAGTGATAGAGAGAGAGAATGAGAAGCTGTGAGAGAGAGAGAAAGTAAGAGAAGCTGTGAGTGAGATAGAGAGAGAGAAAGAGAAGCTGTGAGTGAGAGAGAAAGAGAAGCTGTGAGTGTGTGAGAGAGAGAAAGAGAAGCTGTGAGTGAGAGAGAGAGAAAGAAAGAGAAATTAGAGTGAGAAAGAGAGTGAGAAAGAGAAGCTGTGAGTGGGAGAGAGAGAAAGAGAGTCTGTGAATCAGAGAGAGAGAAAGAAGCTGTGAGTGAGAGAGAGAGAGCCGCTGTGAGTGAGAGAGAGAGAAAGAGAAGCTGTGAATGAGAGAGAGAGAGAAAGAGAAGCTGTGAGTGAGAGAGAGAGAAAGAGAAGCTGTGAGTGAGTGAGAGAGAGAAAGAGAAGCTGTGAGTGAGAGAGAGAAGCTGTGAGTGAGAGAGAGAGAGAAGCAGTGAGTGAGAGAGAGAGAGAGAGAGAGAAGCTGTCAGTGAGACAGAGAGAGAGAAAGAGAAGCTGTGAGAGAGAGAGAGGGAGAAAGAGAAGCTGTGAGAGAGTGAGAGAAAGAGAAGCTGTGAGTTTGTGTGTGAGAGAAAGAGAAGCTGTGAGTGAGAGAGAGAGAGAGAGAGAGAAATTAGAGTGAGAAAGAGAGAGAGAAAGAGAAGCTGTGAGTGGGAGAGAGAGAAAGAGAGTCTGTGAGTGAGAGAGGGAGAGAGAAGCTGTGAGTGAGAGAGAGAGTGCCACTGTGAGTGAGAGAGAGAGAAAGAGAAGCTGTGAATGAGAGAGAGAGAGAAAGAGAAGCTGTGTGTGAGAGAGAGAGAAAGAAAGAGAAGCTGTGAGTGAGTGAGAGAGAGAAAGGGAAGTTGTGAGTGAGAGAGAGAGAGAAAGAGAAGCTGTGAGTGAGAGAGAGAAAGAGAAGCTGTGAGTGAGAGAGAGAGAAAGAGAAGCTGTGAGTTAGAAGGAGAGGGAAAGAGAAGCTGTGAGTGAGTGAGAGAGAGAGAGAAAGAGAAACTGTGAGTGTGTGAGAGAGAAAGAGAAGCTGTGAGTGAGAGAGAGAGAGAAAGAGAAGCTGTGAGTGAGAGGGAGAGGGAAAGAGAAGCTGTGAGTGAGTGAGAGAGAGAGAGAAAGAGAAGGTGTGAGAGAGAAAGAGAGAAGCTGTGAGTGAGAGAGTGAGAGAGAGAAAGAGAAGCTGTTAGTGAGAGTAAGAGAGAGAGAGAAAGAGAAGCTGTGAGTGAGAGAGAGATTGAAAGAGAAGCTGTGAGTGAGAGAGAGAGAGAGAAAGAGAAGCTGTGAGTGAGAGAGATAGAGAAGCTGTG
Source organism: Bradypodion pumilum (assembly GCA_035047305.1). Classification (NCBI taxonomy): domain Eukaryota; kingdom Metazoa; phylum Chordata; class Lepidosauria; order Squamata; family Chamaeleonidae; genus Bradypodion; species Bradypodion pumilum. The sequence goes on from JAWDJD010000001.1 coordinate 232,393,079, forward strand.
AGTGAGAGGGAGAGAGAGAAAGAGAAGCTGTGAGTGACACAGAGTGAGAGAAGCTTTGAGTTAGAGAGAGAGAAAGAGAAGCTGTGAGTGACAGAGAGAGAGAAAGAGAAGCTGAGAGTGAGAGAGAGAGAGAAAGTGAAGCTGTGAGTGAGAGAGAGAGAGAAAGAGAAGCTGTGTTTGTGTGTGAGAGAGAAAGATAGTCTCAGAAAGAGAGAGAAAGCTGTGAGAGAGAAAGAGAGAAGCTGTGAGTGAGAAGGAGAGGGAAAGAGAAGCTGTGAGTGAGTGAGAGAGAGAGAGAAAGAGAAGCTGTGAGAGAGAAAGAGAGAAGCTGTGAGTGAGAGAGAGAAAGTGAAGCTGTGAGTGAGAGAAAGAGAGAAAGAGAAGCTGTGTGTGAGAGAGAGATAGAAAGATAGTCTGAGAAAGAGAGAGTGAAAGAGAAGCTGTGAGTGAGAGAGGGAGGGAGAAAGAGAAGCTGTGAGAGAGAGAGAGAGAAAGAAAGAGAAGCTGTGAGTGGGAGAGAGAGAAAGAGAGTCTGTGAGTAAGAGAGAGAAAGAGAACCTCTGAGTGTGTGTGAGAGAGAGCTGCTGTGAGTGAGAGAGAGAGAAAGAGAAGTTGTGAATGAGAGAGAGAGAGAAAGAAAGAGAAGCTGTGATTGAGAGAGAGAGAAAGAGAAGCTGTGAGTGTGAGAGAGAGAGGGAGAAAGATAAGCTGTGTGTGAGAGAGAGAAAGAGAAGCTGTGTGTGAGAGTGAGTGAGAGAGAGAAAGAGAAGCTGTGAGTGAGAGAGAGAGAGAGAGAGAGAGAGAAGCTGTGAGTGAGAGAGAGAGAGAAGCTGTGAGTGAGAGAGAGAAAGAAAAGCTGTGAGTGAGAGAGAGAGAAAGAGAAGATATGATTGAGAGAGAGAGAGAAGCAGTGAGAGAGAGAGGGATAAAGAGAAGCTGTGAGAGAGAGAGAGAAAGAGAAGCTGTGAGTGTGTGTGAGAGAGAAAGAGAAGCTGTGAGTGAGAGAGAAAGAAAGAAAGAGAAATTAGAGTGAGAGAGAAAGAGAAGCTGTGAGTGGGAGAGTGAAAGAGAGTATGTGAGTGAGAGAGAGAGAAAGGGAAGTTGTGAGTGAGAGAGAGAAAGAGAAGCTGTGAATGACAGAGAGAGAAAGAGAAGCTGTGAGTGAGAGAGAGAGAAAAAGAAGCTGTGAGTGAGTGAGAGAGAGAAAGGGAAGTTGTGAGTGAGAGAGAGAGAGAAAGAGAAGCTGCGAGTGCGAGAGAGAGAGAAGCTGTGAGTGAGAGAGAGAGAGAAAGAGAAGCTGTGAGTGAGAAGGAGAGGGAAAGAGAAGCTGTGAGTGAGAGAGAGAGAAAGAGAAGCTGTGAGTGAGAAGGAGAGGGAATGAGAAGCTGTGAGTGAGAGAGAGAGAGAGAAAGAATCTGTGAGAGAGAAAGAGAGAAGCTGTGAGTGAGAGAGTGAGAGAGAGAAAGAGAAGCTGTTAGTCAGAGTGAGAGAGAGAGAGAAAGAGAAGCTGTGAGTGAGAGAGAATGAAAGAGAAGCTGTGAGTGAGAGAGAGAGAGAGAGAAAGAGAAGCTGTGAGTGAGAGAGAGAGAGAGAAGATGTGAGTGATAGAGAGAGAGAATGAGAAGCTGTGAGAGAGAGAGAAAGTAAGAGAAGCTGTGAGTGAGATAGAGAGAGAGAAAGAGAAGCTGTGAGTGAGAGAGAGAGAGGGAGAAAGATAAGCTGTGAGGGAGAGAGAGAAAGAGAAGCTGTGTGTGAGAGTGAGAGAGAGAGAAAGAGAAGCTGTGAGTGAGAGAGAGAGAAAGAGAAGCTGTGAGTGAGAGAGAGAGAAGCTGTGAGTGAGAGAGAGAAAGAAAAGCTGTGAGTGAGAGAGAGAGAAAGAGAAGATATGAGTGAGAGAGTGAGAGAGAAGCAGTGAGAGAGAGAGAGAGAAAGAGAAGCTGTGAGTGAGACAGAGAGAGACAAAGAGAAGCTTTGAGAGAGAGAGAGAGGGAGAAAGAGAAGCTGTGAGAGAGAGAGAGAGAAAGAGAAAGCTGTGAGTGTGTGTGAGAGAGAAAGCGAAGCTGTGAGTGAGAGAGAAAGAAAGAAAGAGAAATTAGAGTGAGAAAGAGAGAGAGAAAGAGAAGCTGTGAGTGGGAGAGAGTGAAAGAGAGTCTGTGAGTGAGAGAGAGAGAGAAAGGGAAGTTGTGAGTGAGAGAGAGAGAAAGAGAAGCTGTGAGTGAGAGAGAGAGAGAAAGAGAAGCTGTGAGTGGGAGAGAGTGAAAGAGAGTGTGAGTGAGAGAGAGAGAGAAAGGGAAGTTGTGAGTGAGAGAGAGAGAAAGAGAAGCTGTGAATGAGAGAGAGAGAGAAAGAGAAGCTGTGAGTGAGTGAGATAGAGAAAGGGAAGTTGTGAGTGAGAGAGAGAGAAAGAGAAGCTGTGAGTGAGAGAGAGAGAGAAAGAGAAGCTGTGAGTGAGAGAGAGAGAGAAAGAGAAGCTGTGAGTGAGAAGGAGAGGGAAAGAGAAGCTGTGAGTGAGTGAGAGAGAGAGAGAAAGAGAAGCTGTTAGTGAGAGAGAGAAAGAGAAGCTGTGAGTGAGTGAGAGAGAGAGAGAGAAGCTGTGATTGAGAAGGAGAGGGAAAGAGAAGCTGTGAGTGAGTGAGAGAGAGAGAGAGAGAAGCTGTGAGTGAGAGAGTGAGAGAGAGAAAGAGAAGCTGTTAGTGAGAGTGAGAGAGAGAGAGAAAGAGAAGCTGTGAGTGAGAGAGAGAAAGAGAAGCTGTGAGTGAGAGGGAGAGAGATAAAGAGAAGCTGTGAGTGACAAAGAGAGAGAGAAGCTGTGAGTTACAGAGAGAGAGAAAGAGAAGCTGTGAGTGACAGAGAGAGAGAAAGTGAAGCTGAGAGTGAGAGAGAGAGAGAAAGTGAAGCTGTGAGTGAGAGAGAGAGAAAGAGAAGCTGTGTGTGTGTGTGTGAGAGAGAGAAGCTGTGAGCGTGAGAGAGAGAGAGAGAAAGAGAAGCTGTGAGTGAGAGAGAGAGAGAAAGAGAAGCTGTGTGTGTGTGTGAGAGAGAGAGAAGCTGTGAGTGAGAGTGAGAGAGAGAGAGAGAAAGAGAAGTTGTGTGTGAGAGTGAGAGAGAGAGAGAAAGAGAAGCTGTGAGTGACAGAGAGAGATAGAGAAGCTGTGAGTGAGAGAGAGAGAAGCTGTGAGTGAGAGAGAGAAAGAAAAGCTGTGAGTGAGAGAGAGAGAAAGAGAAGATATGAGTGAGAGAGAGAGAGAAGCAGTGAGAGAGAGAGAGAGAGAAGCTGTGAGTGAGACAGAGAGAGAAAGAGAAGCTTTGAGAGAGAGAGAGGGAGAAAGAGAAGCTGTGAGAGAGAGAGAGAAAGAGAAGCTGTGAGTGTGTGTGAGAGAGAAAGAGAAGCTGTGAGTGAGAGAGAAAGAAAGAAAGAGAAATTAGAGTGAGAGAGAAAGAGAAGCTGGGAGTGGGAGAGAGTGAAAGAGAGTCTGTGAGTGAGAGAGAGAGAAAGGGAAGTTGTGAGTGAGAGAGAGAAAGAGAAGCTGTGAATGAGAGAGAGAGAAAGAGAAGCTGTGAGTGAGAGAGAGAGAAAAAGAAGCTGTGAGTGAGTGAGAGAGAGAAAGGGAAGTTGTGAGTGAGAGAGAGAGAGAAAGAGAAGCTGCGAGTGAGAGAGAGAGAGAGAAGCTGTGAGTGAGAGAGAGAGAAAGAGAAGCTGTGAGTGAGAAGGAGAGGGAAAGAGAAGCTGTGAGTGAGTGAGAGAGAGAGAGAAAGAGAAGCTGTGAGTGAGAGAGAGAAAGAGAAGCTGTGAGTGAGAGAGAGAGAAAGAGAAGCTGTGAGTGAGAAGGAGAGGGAACGAGAAGCTGTGAGTGAGTGAGAGAGAGAGAGAAAGAAGCTGTGAGAGAGAAAGAGAGAAGCTGTGAGTGAGAGAGTGAGAGAGAGAAAGAGAAGCTGTTAGTGAGAGTGAGAGAGAGAGAGAAAGAGAAGCTGTGAGTGAGAGAGAATGAAAGAGAAGCTGTGAGTGAGAGAGAGAGAGAAAGAGAAGCTGTGAGTGAGAGAGAGAGAGAGAAGATGTGAGTGATAGAGAGAGAGAATGAGAAGCTGTGAGAGAGAGAGAAAGTAAGAGAAGCTGTGAGTGAGATAGAGAGAGAGAAAGAGAAGCTGTGAGTGAGAGAGAGAGAGGGAGAAAGATAAGCTGTGAGGGAGAGAGAGAAAGAGAAGCTGTGTGTAAGAGTGAGAGAGAGAGAAAGAGAAGCTGTGAGTGAGAGAGAGAGAAAGAGAAGCTGTGAGTGAGAGAGAGAGAAGCTGTGAGTGAGAAAGAGAAAGAAAAGCTGTGAGTGAGAGAGAGAGAAAAAGAAGATATGAGTGAGAGAGTGAGAGAGAAGCAGTGAGAGAGAGAGAGAGAAAGAGAAGCTGTGAGTGAGACAGAGAGAGACAAAGAGAAGCTTTGAGAGAGAGAGAGAGGGAGAAAGAGAAGCTGTGAGAGAGAGAGAGAGAGAAAGAGAAAGCTGTGAGTGTGTGTGAGAGAGAAAGCGAAGCTGTGAGTGAGAGAGAAAGAAAGAAAGAGAAATTAGAGTGAGAAAGAGAGAGAGAAAGAGAAGCTGTGAGTGGGAGAGAGTGAAAGAGAGTCTGTGAGTGAGAGAGAGAGAGAAAGGGAAGTTGTGAGTGAGAGAGAGAGAAAGAGAAGCTGTGAGTGAGAGAGAGAGAGAAAGAGAAGCTGTGAGTGGGAGAGAGTGAAAGAGAGTCTGTGAGTGAGAGAGAGAGAGAAAGGGAAGTTGTGAGTGAGAGAGAGAGAAAGAGAAGCTGTGAATGAGAGAGAGAGAGAAAGAGAAGCTGTGAGTGAGTGAGATAGAGAAAGGGAAGTTGTGAGTGAGAGAGAGAGAAAGAGAAGCTGTGAGTGAGAGAGAGAGAGAAAGAGAAGCTGTGAGTGAGAGAGAGAGAGAAAGAGAAGCTGTGAGTGAGGAGAGGGAAAGAGAAGCTGTGAGTGAGTGAGAGAGAGAAAGAGAAGCTGTTAGTGAGAGAGAGAAAGAGAAGCTGTGAGTGAGTGAGAGAGAGAGAGAGAAGCTGTGATTGAGAAGGAGAGGGAAAGAGAAGCTGTGAGTGAGTGAGAGAGAGAGAGAGAGAAGCTGTGAGTGAGAGAGTGAGAGAGAGAAAGAGAAGCTGTTAGTGAGAGTGAGAGAGAGAGAGAAAGAGAAGCTGTGAGTGAGAGAGAGAAAGAGAAGCTGTGAGTGAGAGGGAGAGAGATAAAGAGAAGCTGTGAGTGAAAAAGAGAGAGAGAAGCTGTGAGTTACAGAGAGAGAGAAAGAGAAGCTGTGAGTGACAGAGAGAGAGAAAGGGAAGCTGAGAGTGAGAGAGAGAGAGAAAGTGAAGCTGTGAGTGAGAGAGAGAGAAAGAGAAGATATGAGTGAGAGAGAGAGAGAAGCAGTGAGAGAGAGAGAGAGAGAAAGAGAAGCTGTGAGTGAGAGAGAGAGAGAAAGAGAAGCTGTGTGTGTGTGTGAGAGAGAGAGAAGCTGTGAGTGAGAGTGAGAGAGAGAGAGAGAAAGAGAAGTTGTGTGTGAGAGTGAGAGAGAGAGAGAAAGAGAAGCTGTGAGTGACAGAGAGAGAGATAGAGAAGCTGTGAGTGAGAGAGAGAGAAGCTGTGAGTGAGAGAGAGAAAGAAAAGCTGTGAGTGAGAGAGAGAGAAAGAGAAGATATGAGTGAGAGAGAGAGAGAAGCAGTGAGAGAGAGAGAGAGAAGCTGTGAGTGAGACAGAGAGAGAAAGAGAAGCTTTGAGAGAGAGAGAGGGAGAAAGAGAAGCTGTGAGAGAGAGAGAGAAAGAGAAGCTGTGAGTGTGTGTGTGAGAGAAAGAGAAGCTGTGAGTGAGAGAGAAAGAAAGAAAGAGAAATTAGAGTGAGAGAGAAAGAGAAGCTGGGAGTGGGAGAGAGTGAAAGAGAGTCTGTGAGTGAGAGAGAGAGAAAGGGAAGTTGTGAGTGAGAGAGAGAAAGAGAAGCTGTGAATGAGAGAGAGAGAAAGAGAAGCTGTGAGTGAGAGAGAGAGAAAAAGAAGCTGTGAGTGAGAGAGAGAGAGAAAGAGAAGCTGCGAGTGAGAGAGAGAGAGAAGCTGTGAGTGAGAGAGAGAGAAAGAGAAGCTGTGAGTGAGAAGGAGAGGGAAAGAGAAGCTGTGAGTGAGTGAGAGAGAGAGAGAAAGAGAAGCTGTGAGTGAGAGAGAGAAAGAGAAGCTGTGAGTGAGAGAGAGAGAAAGAGAAGCTGTGAGTGAGAAGGAGAGGGAACGAGAAGCTGTGAGTGAGTGAGAGAGAGAGAGAAAGAAGCTGTGAGAGAGAAAGAGAGAAGCTGTGAGTGAGAGAGTGAGAGAGAGAAAGAGAAGCTGTTAGTGAGAGTGAGAGAGAGAGAGAAAGAGAAGCTGTGAGTGAGAGAGAATGAAAGAGAATCTGTGAGTGAGAGAGAGAGAGAAAGAGAAGCTGTGAGTGAGAGAGAGAAAGAGAAGCTGTGAGTGAGAGAGAGAGAGAGAAGATGTGAGTGATAGAGAGAGAGAATGAGAAGCTGTGAGAGAGAGAGAAAGTAAGAGAAGCTGTGAGTGAGATAGAGAGAGAGAAAGAGAAGCTGTGAGTGAGAGAGAGAGAGGGAGAAAGATAAGCTGTGAGGGAGAGAGAGAAAGAGAAGCTGTGTGTGAGAGTGAGAGAGAGAGAAAGGGAAGCTGTGAGTGAGAGAGAGAGAAAGAGAAACTGTGAGTGAGAGAGAGAGAAGCTGTGAGTGAGAGAGAGAAAGAAAAGCTGTGAGTGAGAGAGAGAGAGAAAGAGAAGATATGAATGAGAGAGAGAGAAGCAGTGAGAGAGAGAGAGAAAGAGAAGCTGTGAGTGAGACAGAGAGAGAGAAAGAGAAGCTGTGAGAGAGAGAGGGGGAAAGAGAAGCTGTGTGTGTGAGAGAGAAAGAGAAGCTGTGAGTGTGTGTGAGAGAGAAAGAGAAGCTGTGAGTGAGAGAGAGAGAAAGAGAGAGAAATTAGAGTGAGAAAGAGAGAGAGAAAGAGAAGCTGTGAGTGGGAGAGAGAGAAAGAGAGTCTGTGAGTGAGAGAGAGAGAGAGAAGCTGTGAGTGAAAGAGAGAGAGAGCCGCTGTTAGTGAGAGAGAGAGAAAGAGAAGCTGTGAATGAGAGAGAGAGAGAAAGAGAAGCTGTGAGTGAGAGAGAGAGAAATAGAAGCTGTGAGTGAGTGAGAGAGAGAAAGGGAAGTTGTGAGTGAGAGAGAGAGAGAAAGAGAAGCTGTGAGTGAGAGACAGAGAGAAAGAGAAGCTGTGAGTGAGAGAGAGAGAGAAAGAGAAGCTGTGAGTGAGAAGGAGAGGGAAAGAGAAGCTGTGAGTGAGTGAGAGAGACAGAGAAAGAGAAGCTGTGTGTGTGAGAGAGAGAAAGAGAAGCTGTGAGTGAGAGAGAGAGAAGGAGAAGCTGTTAGTGACAGAGAGAGAGAAAGAGAAGCTGTGTGTGTGTGAGAGAGAAAGATAGTCTGAGAAAGAGAGAGTGAAAGAGAAGCTGTGAGTGAGAGTGAGAGAGAGAGAGAGAGAAGCTGTGAGTGAGAGAGAGAGAGAATGAGAAGCTGTGAGTGAGAGAGAGAGAATGTAAGAGAAGCTGTGTGTGAGATAGAGAGAGAGAAAGAGAAGCTGTGAGTGAGAGAGAGAGAGGGAGAAAGATAAACTGTGAGAGAGAGAGAGAAGCTGTGTGTGTGTGAGAGAGAGAAAGATAAGCTGTGATTGAGAGTGAGAGAGAGAGAGAAAGTGAAGCTGTGAGTGAGAGAGAAAGAAAGAGAAGCTGTGAGTGAGAGAGAGAGAAGCTGTGAGTGAGAGAGAGAAAGAAAAGCTGTGAGTGAGAGAGAGAGAGAAAGAGAAGATATGAGTGAGAGAGAGAGAGAAGCAGTGAGAGAGAGAGAGAAAGAGAAGCTGTGAGTGAGACAGAGAGAGAGAAAGAGAAGCTGTGAGAGAGAGAGGGAGAAAGAGAAGCTGCGTGTGTGAGAGAGAAAGAGAAGCTGTGAGTGTGTGTGAGAGAGAAAGAGAAGCTGTGAGTGAGAGAGAGAGAAAGAAAGAGAAATTAGAGTGAGAAAGAGAGAGAGAAAGAGAAGCTGTGAGTGGGAGAGAGAGAAAGAGAGTCTGTGAGTGAGAGAGAGAGAGAGAAGCTGTGAGTGAAAGAGAGAGAGAGCCGCTGTTAGTGAGAGAGAGAGAAAGAGAAGCTGTGAATGAGAGAGAGAGAGAGAAAGAGAAGCTGTGAGTGAGAGAGAGAGAAATAGAAGCTGTGAGTGAGTGAGAGAGAGAAAGGGAAGTTGTGAGTGAGAGAGAGAGAGAAAGAGAAGCTGTGAGTGAGAGAGAGAGAGAGAAAGAGAAGCTGTGAGTGAGAGAGAGAGAGAAAGAGAAGCTGTGAGTGAGAAGGAGAGTGAAAGAGAAGCTGTGAGTGAGTGAGAGAGAGAGAAAGAGAAGCTGTGTGTGTGTGAGAGAGAGAAAGAGAAGCTGTGAGTGAGAGAGAAAGAGAAAGAGAAGCTGTTAGTGACAGAGAGAGAGAAAGAGAAGCTGTGTGTGTGAGAGAGAGAAAGATAAGCTGTGATTGAGAGTGAGAGAGAGAGAGAAAGTGAAGCTGTGAGTGAGAGAGAGAGAGAGAGAGAGAGAGAGAGAAGCTGTGAGTGAGAGAGAGAGAGAATGAGAAGCTGTGAGTGAGAGAGAGAGAATGTAAGAGAAGCTGTGTGTGAGATAGAGAGAGAGAAAGAGAAGCTGTGAGTGAGAGAGAGAGAGGGAGAAAGATAAGCTGTGAGAGAGAGAGAGAAGCTGTGTGTGTGTGAGAGAGAAAGATAAGCTGAGTGAGAGAGAGAGAAGCTGTGAGTGAGAGAGAGAAAGAAAAGCTGTGAGTGAGAGAGAGAGAGAAAGAGAAGAAATGAGTGAGAGAGAGAGAGAAGCAGTGAGAGAGAGAGAGAAAGAGAAGCTGTGAGTGAGACAGAGAGAGAGAAAGAGAAGCTGTGAGAGAGAGAGGGAGAAAGAGAAGCTGTGTGTGTGAGAGAGAAAGAGAAGCTGTGAGTGTGTGAGAGAGAGAAAGACAAGCTGTGAGTGAGAGAGAGAGAAAGAAAGAGAAATTAGAGTGAGAAAGAGAGAGAGAAAGAGAAGCTGTGAGTGGGAGAGAGAGAAAGAGAGTCTGTGAGTGAGAGAGAGAGAGAGAAGCTGTGAGTGAAAGAGAGAGAGAGCTGCTGTTAGTGAGAGAGAGAGAAAGAGAAGCTGTGAATGAGAGAGAGAGAGAAAGAGAAGCTGTGAGTGAGAGAGAGAGAAATAGAAGCTGTGAGTGAGTGAGAGAGAGAAAGGGAAGTTGTGAGTGAGAGAGAGAGAGAAAGAGAAGCTGTGAGTGAGAGAGAGAGAGAAAGAGAAGCTGTGAGTGAGAAGGAGAGGGAAAGAGAAGCTGTGAGTGAGTGAGAGAGAGAGAGAAAGAGAAGCTGTGTGTGTGTGAGAGAGAAAGAGAAGCTGTGAGTGAGAGAGAGAGAGAGAAGCTGTTAGTGACAGAGAGAGAAAGAAAGAGAAGCTGTGTGTGTGTGAGAGAGAAAGATAGTCTGAGAAAGAGAGAGTGAAAGAGAAGCTGTGAGTGAGAGTGAGAGAGAGAGAGAGAGAAAGTGAAGCTGTCAGTGAGAGAGAGAGAGAATGAGAAGCTGTGAGTGAGAGAGAGAAGCTGTGAGTGAGAGAGAGAGAAAGAGAAGCTGTGAGTGACAGAGAGAGAAAGAGAAGCTGTGAGTGAGAGAGAGAGAGGGAGAAAGATAAGCTGTGTGTGTGAGAGAGAGAGAAGCTGTGTGTGAGAGAGAGAGAAAGTAAGAGAAGCTGTGGTTGAGAGTGTGAGAGAGAGATAAAGAGAAGCTGTGAGTGAGAGAGAGAGAAAGAGAAGCTGTGAGTGAGAGAGAAGCTGTGAGTGAGAGAGAAAGAAAAGCTGTGAGTGTGAGAGAGAGAGAAAGAGAACATGTGAGTGAGTGAGAGAGAGAGAGAAGCAGTGAGTGAGAGAGAAAGAGAGAGAAAGAGAAGCTGTCAGTGAGACAGAGAGAGACAAAGAGAAGCTGTGAGAGAGAGAGAGGGAGAAAGAGAAGCTGTGAGAGAGAGAGAGAAAGAGAAGCTGTGAGTGTGTGTGTGTGAGAGAAAGAGAAGCTGTGAGTGAGAGAGAGAGAAAGAAAGAGAAATTAGAGTGAGAAAGAGAGAGAGAAAGAGAAGCTGTGAGTCAGAGAGAGAGAAAGAGAGTGTGAATGAGAGAGAGAGAGAGAAGCTGTGAGTGAGAGAGAGAGATGCGCTGTGAGTGAGAGAGAGAGAAAGAGAAGCTGTGAATGAGAGAGAGAGAGAAAGAGAGAAGCTGTGAGTGAGAGAGTGAGAGAGAGAAAGAGAAGCTGTTAGTGAGAGTGAGAGAGAGAAAGAAAGAGAAGCTGTGAGTGAGAGAGAGAGAAAGAGAAGCTGTGAGTGAGAGAGAGAGAAAGAGAAGCTGTGAGTGACAGAGAGAAAGAGAAGCTGTGAGTGAGAGGGAGAGAGAGAAAGAGAAGCTGTGAGTGACACACAGAGAGAGAAGCTGTGAGTTAGAGAGAGAGAGAAAGAGAAGCTGTGAGTGACAGAGAGAGAAAGAGAAGCTGTGAGTGAGAGAGAGAGAGGGAGAAAGATAAGCTGTGTGTGTGTGAGAGAGAGAAGCTGTGTGTGAGAGAGAGAGAAAGAGAAGCTGTGATTGAGAGTGTGAGAGAGAGAGAAGGAGAAGCTGTGAGTGAGAGAGAGAGAAAGATAAGCTTGAGTGAGAGAGAGAGAAGCTGTGAGTGATAGAGAGAAAGAAAAGCTGTGAGTGAGTGAGAGAGAGAGAGAAAGAGAAGATATGAGTGAGAGAGAGAGAAGCAGTGAGTGAGAGAGAGAGAGATAGAGATTGAAAGAGAATCTGTGAGTGAGAGAGAGAGAGAGAGAAGCTGTGAGTGAGAGAGAGAAAGAGAAGCTGTGAGTGAGAGGGAGAGAGAGAAAGAGAAGCTGTGTGTGACACAGAGAGAGAGAAGCTGTGAGTTACAGAGAGAGAAAGAGAAGCTGTGAGTGACAGAGAGAAAGAAGCTGAGAGTGAGAGAGAGAAAGTGAAGCTGTGAGTGAGAGAAAGAGAGAAAGAGAAGCTGTGTGTGTGAGAGAGATAGAAAGATAGTCTGAGAAAGAGAGAGTGAAAGAGAAGCTGTGAGTGAGAGAGGGAGGGAGAAAGAGAAGCTGTGAGAGAGAGAGAGAGAGAAAGAGAAGCTGTGAGTGGGAGAGAGAGAAAGAGAGTCTGTGAGTGAGAGAGAGAAAGAGAAGCTCTGAGTGTGTGAGAGAGAGAGCCGCTGTGAGTGAGAGAGAGAGAAAGAGAAGTTGTGAATGAGAGAGAGAGAGAAAGAAAGAGAAGCTGTGATTGAGAGAGAGAGAAAGAGAAGCTGTGAGTGTGAGAGAGAGATGGAGAAAGATAAGCTGTGTGTGAGAGAGAGAAAGAGAAGCTGTGTGTGAGAGTGAGTGAGAGAGAGAAAGAGAAGCTGTGAGTGAGAGAGAGAGAGAAGCTGTGAGTGAGAGAGAGAGAAGCTGTGAGTGAGAGAGAGAAAGAAAAGCTGTGAGTGAGAGAGGGAGAAAGAGAAGATATGAGTGAGAGAGAGAGAGAAGCAGTGAGAGAGAGAGAGAAAGAGAAGCTGTGAGTGAGACAGAGAGAGAAAGAGAAGCTTTGAGAGAGAGAGAGGGAGAAAGAGAAGCTGTGAGAGAGAGAGAGAGAAAGAGAAGCTGTGAGTGTGTGTGAGAGAGAAAGAGAAGCTGTGAGTGAGAGAGAAAGAAAGAAAGAGAAGTTAGAGTGAGAGAGAAAGAGAAGCTGTGAGTGGGAGAGTGAAAGAGAGTATGTGAGTGAGAGAGAGAGAAAGGGAAGTTGTGAGTGAGAGAGAGAAAGAGAAGCTGTGAATGACAGAGAGAGAAAGAGAAGCTGTGAGTGAGAGAGAGAGAAAAAGAAGCTGTGAGTGAGTGAGAGAAAGGGAAGTTGTGAGTGAGAGAGAGAGAGAAAGAGAAGCTGCGAGTGAGAGAGAGAGAGAAGCTGTGAGTGAGAGAGAGAGAGAAAGAGAAGCTGTGAGTGAGAAGGAGAGGGAAAGAGAAGCTGTGAGTGAGTGAGAGAGAGAGAGAAAGAGAAGCTGTGAGTGAGAGAGAGAGAAAGAGAAGCTGTGAGTGAGAGAGAGAGAAAGAGAAGCTGTGAGTGAGAAGGAGAGGGAACGAGAAGCTGTGGGTGAGAGAGAGAGAGAGAGAGAGAATCTGTGAGAGAGAAAGAGAGAAGCTGTGAGTGAGAGAGTGAGAGAGAGAAAGAGAAGCTGTTAGTCAGAGTGAGAGAGAGAGAGAAAGAGAAGCTGTGAGTGAGAGAGAATGAAAGAGAAGCTGTGAGTGAGAGAGAGAGAGAAAGAGAAGCTGTGAGTGAGAGAGAGAAAGAGAAGCTGTGAGTGAGAGAGAGAGAGAAGATGTGAGTGATAGAGAGAGAGAATGAGAAGCTGTGAGAGAGAGAGAAAGTAAGAGAAGCTGTGAGTGAGATAGAGAGAGAGAAAGAGAAGCTGTGAGTGAGAGAGAGAGAGAAAGAGAAGCTGTGAGTGGGAGAGAGTGAAAGAGAGTCTGTGAGTGAGAGAGAGAGAGAAAGGGAAGTTGTGAGTGAGAGAGAGAGAAAGAGAAGCTGTGAATGAGAGAGAGAGAGAAAGAGAAGCTGTGAGTGAGTGAGATAGAGAAAGGGAAGTTGTGAGTGAGAGAGAGAGAAAGAGAAGCTGTGAGTGAGAGAGAGAGAAAGAGAAGCTGTGAGTGAGAGAGAGAGAGAAAGAGAAGCTGTGTGAGAAGGAGAGGGAAAGAGAAGCTGTGAGTGAGTGAGAGAGAGAGAGAAAGAGAAGCTGTTAGTGAGAGAGAGAAAGAGAAGCTGTGAGTGAGAGAGAGAGAGAGAGAGAAGCTGTGATTGAGAAGGAGAGGGAAAGAGAAGCTGTGAGTGAGAGAGAGAGAGAGAGAGAAGCTGTGAGTGAGAGAGTGAGAGAGAGAAAGAGAAGCTGTTAGTGAGAGTGAGAGAGAGAGAGAAAGAGAAGCTGTGAGTGAGAGAGAGAAAGAGAAGCTGTGAGTGAGAGGGAGAGAGATAAAGAGAAGCTGTGAGTGACAAAGAGAGAGAGAAGCTGTGAGTTACAGAGAGAGAGAAAGAGAAGCTGTGAGTGAGAGAGAGAGAAAGAGAAGCTGTGTGTGTGTGTGAGAGAGAGAGAAGCTGTGAGCGTGAGAGAGAGAGAGAAAGAGAAGCTGTGAGTGAGAGAGAGAGAGAAAGAGAAGCTGTGTGTGTGTGTGAGAGAGAGAGAAGCTGTGAGTGAGAGTGAGAGAGAGAGAGAGAAAGAGAAGTTGTGTGTGAGAGTGAGAGAGAGAGAGAAAGAGAAGCTGTGAGTGACAGAGAGAGAGATAGAGAAGCTGTGAGTGAGAGAGAGAGAAGCTGTGAGTGAGAGAGAGAAAGAAAAGCTGTGAGTGAGAGAGAGAGAAAGAGAAGATATGAGTGAGAGAGAGAGAGAGAAGCAGTGAGAGAGAGAGAGAGAGAAGCTGTGAGTGAGACAGAGAGAGAAAAAGAAGCTTTGAGAGAGAGAGAGGGAGAAAGAGAAGCTGTGAGAGAGAGAGAAAGAGAAGCTGTGAGTGTGTGTGAGAGAGAAAGAGAAGCTGTGAGTGAGAGAGAAAGAAAGAAAGAGAAATTAGAGTGGGAGAGAAAGAGAAGCTGGGAGTGGGAGAGAGTGAAAGAGAGTCTGTGAGTGAGAGAGAGAGAAAGGGAAGTTGTGAGTGAGAGAGAGAAAGAGAAGCTGTGAATGAGAGAGAGAGAAAGAAAGAGAAGCTGTGAGTGAGAGAGAGAGAAAAAGAAGCTGTGAGTGAGTGAGAGAGAGAAAGGGAAGTTGTGAGTGAGAGAGAGAGAGAAAGAGAAGCTGCGAGTGAGAGAGAGGGAGAGAAGCTGTGAGTGAGAGAGAGAGAGAAAGAGAAGCTGTGAGTGAGAAGGAGAGGGAAAGAGAAGCTGTGAGTGAGTGAGTGAGAGAGAGAGAGAAAGAGAAGCTGTGAGTGAGAGAGAGAAAGAGAAGCTGTGAGTGAGAGAGAGAGAAAGAGAAGCTGTGAGTGAGAAGGAGAGGGAACGAGAAGCTGTGAGTGAGAGAGAGAGAGAGAGAGAGAAGCTGTGAGTGAGAGAGTGAGAGAGAGAAAGAGAAGCTGTTAGTGAGAGTGAGAGAGAGAGAGAAAGAGAAGCTGTGAGTGAGAGAGAGAAAGAGAAGCTGTGAGTGAGAGGGAGAGAGATAAAGAGAAGCTGTGAGTGACAAAGAGAGAGAGAAGCTGTGAGTTACAGAGAGAGAGAAAGAGAAGCTGTGAGTGAGAGAGAGAGAAAGAGAAGCTGTGTGTGTGTGTGAGAGAGAGAGAAGCTGTGAGCGTGAGAGAGAGAGAGAAAGAGAAGCTGTGAGTGAGAGAGAGAGAGAGAAAGAGAAGCTGTGTGTGTGTGTGAGAGAGAGAGAAGCTGTGAGTGAGAGTGAGAGAGAGAGAGAGAAAGAGAAGTTGTGTGTGAGAGTGAGAGAGAGAGAGAAAGAGAAGCTGTGAGTGACAGAGAGAGAGATAGAGAAGCTGTGAGTGAGAGAGAGAGAAGCTGTGAGTGAGAGAGAGAAAGAAAAGCTGTGAGTGAGAGAGAGAGAAAGAGAAGATATGAGTGAGAGAGAGAGAGAGAAGCAGTGAGAGAGAGAGAGAGAAGCTGTGAGTGAGACAGAGAGAGAAAGAGAAGCTTTGAGAGAGAGAGAGGGAGAAAGAGAAGCTGTGAGAGAGAGAGAAAGAGAAGCTGTGAGTGTGTGTGAGAGAGAAAGAGAAGCTGTGAGTGAGAGAGAAAGAAAGAAAGAGAAATTAGAGTGAGAGAGAAAGAGAAGCTGGGAGTGGGAGAGAGTGAAAGAGAGTCTGTGAGTGAGAGAGAGAGAAAGGGAAGTTGTGAGTGAGAGAGAGAAAGAGAAGCTGTGAATGAGAGAGAGAGAAAGAGAAGCTGTGAGTGAGAGAGAGAGAAAAAGAAGCTGTGAGTGAGTGAGAGAGAGAAAGGGAAGTTGTGAGTGAGAGAGAGAGAGAAAGAGAAGCTGCGAGTGAGAGAGAGAGAGAGAAGCTGTGAGTGAGAGAGAGAGAAAGAGAAGCTGTGAGTGAGAAGGAGAGGGAAAGAGAAGCTGTGAGTGAGTGAGTGAGAGAGAGAGAGAAAGAGAAGCTGTGAGTGAGAGAGAGAAAGAGAAGCTGTGAGTGAGAGAGAGAGAAAGAGAAGCTGTGAGTGAGAAGGAGAGGGAACGAGAAGCTGTGAGTGAGTGAGAGAGAGAGAGAAAGAAGCTGTGAGAGAGAAAGAGAGAAGCTGTGAGTGAGAGAGTGAGAGAGAGAGAGAAAGAGAAGGTGTGAGTAAGAGAGAATGAAAGAGAAGCTGTGAGTGAGAGAGAGAGAGAGAAAGAGAAGCTGTGAGTGAGAGAGAGAAATAGAAGCTGTGAGTGAGAGAGAGAGAGAGAAGATGTGAGTGATAGAGAGAATGAGAAGCTGTGAGAGAGAGAGAAAGTAAGAGAAGCTGTGAGTGAGATAGAGAGAGAGAAAGAGAAGCTGTGAGTGAGAGAGAGAGGGAGAAAGATAAGCTGTGAGGGAGAGAGAGAAAGAGAAGCTGTGTGTGAGAGTGAGAGAGAGAAAGGGAAGCTGTGAGTGAGAGAGAGAGAAAGAGAAGCTGTGAGTGAGAGAGAGAGAGAAAGAGAAGATATGAGTGAGAGAGAGAGAGAAGCAGTGAGAGAGAGAGAGAAAGAGAAGCTGTGAGAGAGAGAGGGAGAAAGAGAAGCTGTGTGTGTGAGAGAGAAAGAGAAGCTGTGAGTGTGTGAGAGAGAGAAAGGGAAGCTGTGAGTGAGAGAGAGAGAAAGAGAGAGAAATTAGAGTGAGAAAGAGAGAGAGAAAGAGAAGCTGTGAGTGGGAGAGAGAGAAAGAGAGTCTGTGAGTTTGTGAGAGAGAGAGAAGCTGTGAGTGAAAGAGAGAGAGAGCCGCTGTTAGTGAGAGAGAGAGAAAGAGAAGCTGTGAATGAGAGAGAGAGAGAAAGAGAAGCTGTGAGTGAGAGAGAGAGAAATAGAAGCTGTGAGTGAGTGAGAGAGAGAAAGGGAAGTTGTGAGTGAGAGAGAGAGAGAAAGAGAAGCTGTGAGTGAGAGAGAGAGAAAGAGAAGCTGTGAGTGAGAGAGAGAGAGAAAGAGAAGCTGTGAGTGAGAAGGAGAGGGAAAGAGAAGCTGTGAGTGAGTGAGAGAGAGAGAGAAAGAGAAGCTGTGTGTGTGAGAGAGAGAAAGAGAAGCTGTGAGTGAGAGAGAGAGAGAAAGAGAAGCTGTTAGTGACAGAGAGAAAGAAAGAGAAGCTGTGTGTGTGAGAGAGAGAAAGATAGTCTGAGAAAGAGAGAGTGAAAGAGAAGCTGTGAGTGAGAGTGAGAGAGAGAGAGAGAAGCTGTGAGTGAGAGAGAGAGAATGAGAAGCTGTGAGTGAGAGAGAGAGAATGTAAGAGAAGCTGTGTGTGAGATAGAGAGAGAGAGAAAGTGAAGCTGTGAGTGAGAGAGAGAGAGGGAGAAAGATAAGCTGTGTGAGAGAGAGAGAAGCTGTGTGTGTGAGAGAGAGAAAGATAAGCTGTGATTGAGAGTGAGAGAGAGAGAGAAAGTGAAGCTGTGAGTGAGAGAGAAAGAAAGAGAAGCTGTGAGTGAGAGAGAGAGAAGCTGTGAGTGAGAGAGAGAAAGAAAAGCTGTGAGTGAGAGAGAGAGAGAAAGAGAAGATATGAGTGAGAGAGAGAGAGAAGCAGTGAGAGAGAGAGAGAAAGAGAAGCTGTGAGTGAGACAGAGAGAGAGAAAGAGAAGCTGTGAGAGAGAGAGGGAGAAAGAGAAGCTGCGTGTGTGAGAGAGAAAGAGAAGCTGTGAGTGTGTGAGAGAGAGAAAGAGAAGCTGTGAGTGAGAGAGAGAGAAAGAAAGAGAAATTAGAGTGAGAAAGAGAGAGAGAAAGAGAAGCTGTGAGTGGGAGAGAGAGAAAGAGAGTCTGTGAGTGAGAGAGAGAGAGAGAAGCTGTGAGTGAAAGAGAGAGAGAGCCGCTGTTAGTGAGAGAGAGAGAAAGAGAAGCTGTGAATGAGAGAGAGAGAGAGAAAGAGAAGCTGTGAGTGAGAGAGAGAGAAATAGAAGCTGTGAGTGAGTGAGAGAGAGAAAGGGAAGTTGTGAGTGAGAGAGAGAGAGAAAGAGAAGCTGTGAGTGAGAGAGAGAGAGAGAAAGAGAAGCTGTGAGTGAGAGAGAGAGAGAAAGAGAAGCTGTGAGTGAGAAGGAGAGTGAAAGAGAAGCTGTGAGTGAGTGAGAGAGAGAGAAAGAGAAGCTGTGTGTGTGAGAGAGAGAGAAAGAGAAGCTGTGAGTGAGAGAGAAAGAGAAAGAGAAGCTGTTAGTGACAGAGAGAGAGAAAGAGAAGCTGTGTGTGTGTGAGAGAGAAAGATAAGCTGTGATTGAGAGTGAGAGAGAGAGAGAAAGTGAAGCTATGAGTGAGAGAGAGAGAAAGAGAAGCTGTGAGTGAGAGAGAGAGAAGCTGTGAGTGAGAGAGAGAAAGAAAAGCTGTGAGTGAGAGAGAGAGAGAAAGAGAAGATATGAGTGAGAGAGAGAGAGAAGCAGTGAGAGAGAGAGAAAGAGAAGCTGTGAGTGAGAAAGAGAGAGAGAAAGAGAAGCTGTGAGAGAGAGAGGGAGAAAGAGAAGCAGTGTGTGTGAGAGAGAAAGAGAAGCTGTGAGTGTGTGAGAGAGAGAAAGAGAAGCTGTGAGTGAGAGAGAGAGAAAGAGAGAGAAATTAGAGTGAGAAAGAGAGAGAGAAAGAGAAGTTGTGAGTGGGAGAGAGAGAAAGAGAGTCTGTGAGTGAGAGAGAGAGAGAGAAGCTGTGAGTGAAAGAGAGAGAGAGCTGCTGTTAGTGAGAGAGAGAGAAAGAGAAGCTGTGAATGAGAGAGAGAGAGAAAGAGAAGCAGTGAGTGAGAGAGAGAGAAATAGAAGCTGTGAGTGAGTGAGAGAGAGAAAGGGAAGTTGTGAGTGAGAGAGAGAGAGAAAGAGAAGCTGTGAGTGAGTGAGAGAGAGAAAGAGAAGCTGTGAGTGAGAAGGAGAGGGAAAGAGAAGCTGTGAGTGAGTGAGAGAGAGAGAGAAAGAGAAGCTGTGTGTGAGAGAGAGAGAAAGAGAAGCTGTGAGTGAGAGAGAGAGAGAAAGAGAAGCTGTTAGTGACAGAGAGAGAGAAAGAGAAGCTGTGTGTGTGTGAGAGAGAAAGATAGTCTGAGAAAGAGAGAGTGAAAGAGAAGCTGTGAGTGAGAGTGAGAGAGAGAGAGAGAGAGAAGCTGTGAGTGAGAGAGAGAGAGAATGAGAAGCTGTGAGTGAGAGAGAGAGAATGTAAGAGAAGCTGTGTGTGAGATAGAGAGAGAGAGAAAGAGAAGCTGTGAGTGAGAGAGAGAGAGGGAGAAAGATAAGCTGTGAGAGAGAGAGAGAAGCTGTGTCTGTGAGAGAGAGAAAGATAAGCTGAGTGAGAGAGAGAGAAGCTGTGAGTGAGAGAGAGAAAGAAAAGCTGTGAGTAAGAGAGAGAGAAAGAGAAGATATGAGTGAGAGAGAGAGAGAAGCAGTGAGAGAGAGAGAAAGAGAAGCTGTGAGTGAGACAGAGAGAGAGAAAGAGAAGCTGTGAGAGAGAGAGGGAGAAAGAGAAGCTGTGTGTGTGAGAGAGAAAGAGAAGCTGTGAGTGTGTGAGAGAGAGAAAGAGAAGCTGTGAGTGAGAGAGAGAGAAAGAAAGAGAAATTAGAGTGAGAAAGAGAGAGAGAAAGAGAAGCTGTGAGTGGGAGAGAGAGAAAGAGAGTGTGAGTGAGAGAGAGAGAGAGAAGCTGTGAGTGAAAGAGAGAGAGAGCTGCTGTTAGTGAGAGAGAGAGAAAGAGAAGCTGTGAATGAGAGAGAGAGAGAAAGAGAAGCTGTGAGTGAGAGAGAGAAATAGAAGCTGTGAGTGAGTGAGAGAGAGAAAGGGAAGTTGTGAGTGAGAGAGACAGAGAAAGAGAAGCTGTGAGTGAGAGAGAGAGAGAAAGAGAAGCTGTGAGTGAGAAGGAGAGGGAAAGAGAAGCTGTGAGTGAGTGAGAGAGAGAGAGAAAGAGAAGCTGTGTGTGTGTGAGAGAGAAAGAGAAGCTGTGAGTGAGAGAGAGAGAGAAGCTGTTAGTGACAGAGAGAGAGAAAGAAAGAGAAGCTGTGTGTGTGTGAGAGAGAAAGATAGTCTGAGAAAGATTGAGTGAAAGAGAAGCTGTGAGTGAGAGTGAGAGAGAGAGAGAGAGAAAGTGAAGCTGTGAGTGAGAGAGAGAGAGAATGAGAAGCTGTGAGTGAGAGAGAGAAGCTGTGAGTGAGAGAGAGAAAGAGAAACTGTGTGTGTGTGTGAGAGAGAGGTGAGTGATGGAGAGAGAGAATGAGAAGCTGTGAGTGATAGAGAGAGAAAGTAAAAGAAGCTGTGAGTGAGATAGAGAGAGAAAGAGAAGCTGTGAGTGAGAGAGAGAGGGAGAAAGATAAGCTGTGTGTGAGAGAGAGAGAAGCTGTGTGTGAGAGAGAGAGAGAAAGAGAAATTGTGAGTGATACAGAGAGAGAGAAGCTGTGAGTGAGTGAGACAGAAGATGTGCGTGAGACAGAGAAATAAAAGCTGTGAGTGAGAGAGAGAGAAGCTGTGAGTGAGAGAGAGAGAAAGAGAAGCTGTGAGTGAGAGAGAGAGAAAGAGAAGCTGTGAGTGAGAGAGAGGGAGAGAATGAGAAGCTGTGAGTGAGAGAGAGAGAAGCTGTGAGTGAGAGAGAGTGAGAGAAAGTGAAGCTGTGAGTGAGAGAGAGAGAGAAAGAGAAGCTGTGTGTGTGTGAGAGAGAGAAAGATAGTCTGAGAAAGAGAGAGTGAAAGAGAAGCTGTGAGTGAGAGAGAGAGAGGGAGAAAGAGAAGCTGTGTGTGTGTGTGAGAGAGAGAAAGAGAATCTGTGATTGAGAGTGAGAGAGAGAGAGAGAAAGAGAAGCTGTGAGTGAGAGAGAGAGAGAAAGAGAAGCTGTGAGTGAGTGAGAGAGAGAGAAAGAGAAGCTGTGAGTGAGAGAGAGAAGCTGTGAGAGAGAGAGAGAAAGAGAAGCTGTGAGTGAGAGAGAGAAGCTGTGAGAGAGAGAGAGAAAGAGAGAGAGAGAGAAGATGTGAGTGATAGAGAGAGAGAGAGAAGCTGTGAGTGAGAGAGAGAGAGGGAGAAAGCTAAGCTGTGAGAGAGAGAGAGAGAAAGAGACGCTGTGTGTGTGTGAGAGAGAAAGAGAAGCTGTGATTGAGAGTGAGAGAGAGAAAGAGAAGCTGTGAGTGAGAGAGAGAGAAAGAGAAGCTGTGAGTGAGAGAGAGAAGCTGTGAGTGAGAGAGAGAAAGAAAAGCTGTGAGTGAGAGAGAGAGAAAGAGAAGCTGTGAGTGAGTGAGAGAGAGAAAGGGAAGTTGTGAGTGAGAGAGAGAGAGAAAGAGAAGCTGTGAGTGAGAGAGAGAGAGAAGCTGTGAGTGAGAGAGAGAGAGAAAGAGAAGCTGTGGGTGAGAAGGAGAGGGATAGAGAAGCTGTGAGTGAGTGAGAGAGAGAGAAAGAGAAGCTGTGAGTGAGAGAGAGAAAGAGAAGCTGTGAGTGAGAGAGAGAGAGAAAGAGAAGCTGTGAGTGAGAAGGAGAGGGAAAGAGAAGCTGTGGTTAAGTGAGAGAGAGAGAGAGAGAAGCTGTGAGATAGAAATAGAGAAGCTGTGAGTGAGAGAGTGAGAGAGAAAAAGAGAAGCTGTGAGTGAGAGAGAGATTGAAAGAGAAGCTGTGAGTGAGTGAGAGAGAGAGAAAGAGAAGCTGTGAGTGAGAGAGAGAAAGAGAAGCTGTGAGTGACAGAGAGAGAGAAAGAGAATCTGAGAGTGAGAGAGAGAGAGAAAGTGAAGCTGTGAGTGAGAGAGCAAGAGAAAGAGAAGCTGTGAGTGAGAGAGAGAGAAAGAGAAGATGTGAGTGAGAGAGAGAGAGAGAATGAGAAGCTGTGAGTGAGAGTGAGAGAGAGGGAGAGAAAGAAAGCTGTGAGTGAGAGAGATTGAAAGAGAGGCTGTGAGTGAGAGAGAGTGAGAGAAAGAGAAATTAGAGTGAGAAAGAGAGAGAGAAAGAGAAGCTGTGAGTGGGAGAGAGAGAAAGAGAGTCTGTGAGTGAGAGAGAGAGAGAGAAGCTGTGAGTGAAAGAGAGAGAGAGCCGCTGTTAGTGAGAGAGAGAGAAAGAGAAGCTGTGAATGAGAGAGAGAGAGAGAAAGAGAAGCTGTGAGTGAGAGAGAGAGAAATAGAAGCTGTGAGTGAGTGAGAGAGAGAAAGGGAAGTTGTGAGTGAGAGAGAGAGAGAAAGAGAAGCTGTGATTGAGAGAGAGAGAGAAAGAGAAGCTGTGAGTGAGAGAGAGAGAGAAAGAGAAGCTGTGAGTGAGAAGGAGAGTGAAAGAGAAGCTGTGAGTGAATGAGAGAGAGAGAAAGATAAGCTGTGTGTGTGTGAGAGAGAGAAAGAGAAACTGTGAGTGAGAGAGAAAGAGAAAGAGAAGCTGTTAGTGACAGAGAGAGAGAAAGAGAAGCTGTGTGTGTGAGAGAGAGAAAGATAAGCTGTGATTGAGAGTGAGAGAGAGAGAGAAAGTGAAGCTGTGAGTGAGAGAGGGAGAAAGAGAAGCTGTGAGTGAGAGAGAGAGAAGCTGTGAGTGAGAGAGAGAAAGAAAAGCTGTGAGTGAGAGAGAGAGAGAAAGAGAAGATATGAGTGAGAGAGAGAGAAGCAGTGAGAGAGAGAGAAAGAGAAGCTGTGAGTGAGAAAGAGAGAGAGAAAGAGAAGCTGTGAGTGAGAGAGAGAGAAAGATAAGCTGTGAGTGAGAGAGAGAGAAGCTGTGAGTGAGAGAGAGAAAGAAAAGCTGTGAGTGAGAGAGAGAGAGAAAGAGAAGATATGAGTGAGAGAGAGAGAGAAGCAGTGAGAGAGAGAGAGAAAGAGAAGCTGTGAGTGAGACAGAGAGAGAGAAAGAGAAGCTGTGAGAGAGAGGGAGAAAGAGAAGCTGTGTGTGAGAGAGAGAAAGAGAAGCTGTGAGTGTGTGAGAGAGAGAAAGAGAAGCTGTGAGTGAGAGAGAGAGAAAGAAAGAGAAATTAGAGTGAGAAAGAGAGAGAGAAAGAGAAGCTGTGAGTGGGAGAGAGAGGAGAGTCTGTGAGTGAGAGAGAGAGAGAGAAGCTGTGAGTGAAAGAGAGAGAGAGCCGCTGTTAGTGAGAGAGAGAGAGAAAGAGAAGCTGTGAATGAGAGAGAGAGAGAAAGAGAAGCTGTGAGTGAGAGAGAGAGAAATAGAAGCTGTGAGTGAGTGAGAGAGAGAAAGGGAAGTTGTGAGTGAGAGAGAGAGAAAGAGAAGCTGTGAGTGAGAGAGAGAGAGAAAGAGAAGCTGTGAGTGAGAGAGAGAGAAAGAGAAGCTGTGAGTGAGAAGGAGAGGGAAAGAGAAGCTGTGAGTGAGTGAGAGAGAGAGAGAAAGAGAAGCTGTGAGTGAGAGAGAGAGAGAAAGAGAAGCTGTTAGTGACAGAGAGAGAGAAAGAGAAGCTGTGTGTGTGTGAGAGAGAAAGATAGTCTGAGAAAGAGAGAGTGAAAGAGAAGCTGTGAGTGAGAGTGAGAGAGAGAGAGAGAGAGAAAGTGAAGCTGTGAGTGAGAGAGAGAGAGAATGAGAAGCTGTGAGTGAGAGAGAAGCTGTGAGTGAGAGAGAGAAAGAGAAGCTGTGTGTGTGTGAGAGAGAGAGGTGAGTGATGGAGAGAGAGAATGAGAAGCTGTGAGTGATAGAGAGAGAAAGTAAAAGAAGCTGTGAGTGAGATAGAGAGAGAAAGAGAAGCTGTGAGTGAGAGAGAGAGGGAGAAAGATAAGCTGTGTGTGAGAGAGAGAGAAGCTGTGTGTGAGAGAGAGAGAGAGAAAGAGAAGTTGTGAGTGATACAGAGAGAGAGAAGCTGTGAGTGAGTGAGAGAGAAGCTGTGTGTGTGAGAGAGAAATAAAAGCTGTGAGTGAGAGAGAGAGAAGCTGTGAGTGAGAGAGACAGAAAGAGAAGCTGTGAGTGAGAGAGAGAGAAAGAGAAGCTGTGAGTGAGAGAGAGGGAGAGAATGAGAAGCTGTGAGTGAGAGAGAGGGAGAGAATGAGAAGCTGTGAGTGAGAGAGAGAGAAGCTGTGAGTGAGAGAGAGTGAGAGAAAGTGAAGCTGTGAGTGAGAGAGAGAGAGAAAGAGAAGCTGTGTGTGTATGAGAGAGAGAAAGATAGTCTGAGAAAGAGAGAGTGAAAGAGAAGCTGTGAGTGAAAGAGAGAGAGGGAGAAAGAGAAGCTGTGTGTGTGTGTGAGAGAGAGAAAGAGAATCTGTGATTGAGAGTGAGAGAGAGAGAGAAAGAGAAGCTGTGAGTGAGAGAGAGAGAAAGAGAAGCTGTGAGTGAGTGAGAGAGAGAGAATGAGAAGCTGTGAGTGAGAGAGAGAAGCTGTGTGAGAGAGAGAGAAAGAGAAGCTGTGAGTGAGAGAGAGAAGCTGTGAGAGAGAGAGAGAAAGAGAGAGAGAAGATGTGAGTGATAGAGAGAGAGAATGAGAAGCTTTGAGTGAGAGAGAGAGAAAGTAAGAGAAGCTGTGTGTGTGAGAGAGAGAAAGAGAAGCTGTGATTGAGAGTGAGAGAGAGAGAGAAAGAGAAGCTGTGAGTGAGAGAGAGAGAAAGAGAAGCTGTGAGTGAGAGAGAGAAGCTGTGAGTGAGAGAGAGAGAAAGAGAAGCTGTGAGTGAGTGAGAGAGAGAAAGGGAAGTTGTGAGTGAGAGAGAGAGAAAGAGAAGCTGTGAGTGAGAGAGAGAGAGAAGCTGTGAGTGAGAGAGAGAGAGAAAGAGAAGCTGTGGGTGAGAAGGAGAGGGATAGAGAAGCTGTGAGTGAGTGAGAGAGAGAGAAAGAGAAGCTGTGTGAGAGAGAGAAAGAGAAGCTGTGAGTGAGAGAGAGAGAAAGAGAAGCTGTGAGTTAGAAGGAGAGGGAAAGAGAAGCTGTGGTTAAGTGAGAGAGAGAGAGAGAGAAGCTGTGAGATAGAAATAGAGAAGCTGTGAGTGAGAGAGTGAGAGAGAAAAAGAGAAGCTGTGAGTGAGAGAGAGATTGAAAGAGAAGCTGTGAGTGAGTGAGAGAGAGAGAAAGAGAAGGTGTGAGTGAGAGAGAGAAAGAGAAGCTGTGAGTGACAGAGAGAGAAAGAGAAGCTGAGAGTGAGAGAGATAGAGAAAGTGAAGCTGTGAGTGAGAGAGCAAGAGAAAGAGAAGCTGTGAGTGAGAGAGAGAGAAAGAGAAGCTCTGAGTGAGAGTGAGAGAGAGGGAGAGAAAGAGAAGCTGTGAGTGAGAGAGATTGAAAGAGAAGCTGTGAGTGAGAGAGAGTGAGAGAAAGAGAGCTGTGAGTGAGAGAGAGAAAGAGAAGCTGTGAGTGAGTGAGAGAGAGAGAGAGAAGCTGTGAGTGAGAGAGAGAAAGAGAAGCTGTGAGTGAGAGAGAGAGAAAGAGAAGCTGTGGTTAAGTGAGAGAGAGAGAGAAGCTGTGAGATAGAAATAGAGAAGCTGTGAGTGAGAGAGTGAGAGAGAAAAAGAGAAGCTGTGAGTGAGAGAGAGATTGAAAGAGAAGCTGAGAGTGAGAGAGAGAGAGAAAGTGAAGCTGTGAGTGAGAGAGCAAGAGAAAGAGAAGCTGTGAGTGAGAGAGAGAGAAAGAGAAGCTGTGAGTGAAAGAGAGAGAGAGAATGAGAAGCTGTGAGTGAGAGTGAGAGAGAGGGAGAGAAAGAGAAGCTGTGAGTGAGAGAGATTGAAAGAGAAGCTGTGAGTGAGAGAGAGTGAGAGAAAGAGAGCTGTGAGTGAGAGAGAGAAAGAGAAGCTGTGAGTGAGTGAGAGAGAGAGAGAGAAGCTGTGAGTGAGAGAGAGAAAGAGAAGCTGTGAGTGAGAGAGAGAGAGAGAAGCTGTGAGTGAGAGAGAGATTGAAAGAGAAGCTGTGAGTGAGAGAGAGAGAGAAAGAGAGCTGTGAGTGAGAGAGAGAAAGAGAAGCTGTGAGTGAGAGAGAGAGAAAGAGAAGCTGTGAGTTAGAAGGAGAGGGAAAGAGAAGCTGTGGTTAAGTGAGAGAGAGAGAGAGAGAAGCTGTGAGATAGAAATAGAGAAGCTGTGAGTGAGAGAGTGAGAGAGAAAAAGAGAAGCTGTGAGTGAGAGAGAGATTGAAAGAGAAGCTGTGAGTGAGTGAGAGAGAGAGAAAGAGAAGCTGTGAGTGAGAGAGAGAAAGAGAAGCTGTGAGTGACAGAGAGAGAAAGAGAAGCTGAGAGTGAGAGAGATAGAGAAAGTGAAGCTGTGAGTGAGAGAGCAAGAGAAAGAGAAGCTGTGAGTGAGAGAGAGAGAAAGAGAAGCTGTGAGTGAGAGAGAGAGAGAATGAGAAGCTCTGAGTGAGAGTGAGAGAGAGGGAGAGAAAGAGAAGCTGTGAGTGAGAGAGATTGAAAGAGAAGCTGTGAGTGAGAGAGAGTGAGAGAAAGAGAGCTGTGAGTGAGAGAGAGAAAGAGAAGCTGTGAGTGAGTGAGAGAGAGAGAGAGAAGTTGTGAGTGAGAGAGAGAAAGAGAAGCTGTGAGTGAGAGAGAGAGAAAGAGAAGCTGTGAGTGAGAAGGAGAGGGAAAGAGAAGCTGTGGTTAAGTGAGAGAGAGAGAGAGAGAAGCTGTGAGATAGAAATAGAGAAGCTGTGAGTGAGAGAGTGAGAGAGAAAAAGAGAAGCTGTGAGTGAGAGAGAGATTGAAAGAGAAGCTGAGAGTGAGAGAGAGAGAGAAAGTGAAGCTGTGAGTGAGAGAGCAAGAGAAAGAGAAGCTGTGAGTGAGAGAGAGAGAAAGAGAAGCTGTGAGTGAGAGAGAGAGAGAGAATGAGAAGCTGTGAGTGAGAGAGAGAGGGAGAGAAAGAGAAGCTGTGAGTGAGAGAGATTGAAAGAGAAGCTGTGAGTGAGAGAGAGTGAGAGAAAGAGGGCTGTGAGAGAGAGAGAGAAAGAGAAGCTGTGAGTGAGTGAGAGAGAGAGAGAGAAGCTGTGAGTGAGAGAGAAAAAGAGAAGCTGTGAGTGAGAGAGAGAGAGAGAAGCTGTGAGTGAGAGAGAGATTGAAAGAGAAGCTGTGAGTGAGAGAGAGAGAGAAAGAGAGCTGTGAGTGAGAGAGAGAAAGAGAAGCTGTGAGTGAGAGGGAGAGAGAGAGGAAGAGAAACTGTGAGTGACACAGAGAGAGAAGCTGTGAGAGAGAGAGAGAAAGAGAAGCTGTGAGTGACAGAGAGAGAGAAAGAAGCTGAGAGTGAGAGAGAGAGAGAAAGTGAAGCTGTGAGTGAGAGGGAGAGAAAGAAAGAGGAATTAGAGTGAGAAAGAGAGAGAGAAAGAGAAGCTGTCAGTGGGAGAGAGAGAAAGAGAAGCTGTGAGTGAGAGTGAGAGAGAAGCTGTGAGTGAAAGAGAGAGAGAGAGCCGCTGTTAGTGAGAGAGAGAGAAAGAGAAGCTGTGAATGAGAGAGGGAGAGAAAGAGAAGCTGTGAGTGAGAGAGAGAGAAAGAGAAGCTGTGAGTGAGTGAGAGAGAGAAAGGGAAGTTGTGAGTGAGAGAGAGAGAAAAAGAGAAGCTGTGAGTGAGAGAGAGAGAGAGAGAAAGAGAAGCTGTGAGTGAGAAGGAGAGGGAAAGAGAAGCTGTGAGTGAGAGAGAGAGAAAGAGAAGCTGTGAGTGAGAGTGAGAGAGTGAGAGAAAGAGAAGCTGTGAGAGAGAAAGAGAAGCTGTGAGTGAGAGAGTGAGAGAGAGAAAGAGAAGCTGTTAGTGAGAGTGAGAGAGAGAGAAGCTGTGAGTGAGAGAGAGATTGAAAGAGAAGCTGTGAGTGAGAGAGAGAGAGAGAAAGAGAAGCTGTGAGTGAGAGAGGGAGAGAATGAGAAGCTGTGAGTGAGAGAGAGAAGCTGTGAGTGAGCGAGAGAGAGAAGATGTGAGTGATAGAGAGAGAGAATGAGAAGCTGTGAGTGAGAGAGAGAGAAAGTAAAAGAAGCTGTGAGTGAGATAGAGAGAGAGAGAGAAGCTGTGAGTGAGAGAGAGTGAGGGAGAAAGATAAGCTGTGAGAGAGAGAGAGAGAAGCTGTGTGTGAGAGAGAAAGAAAAGCTGTGAGTGAGAGAGAGAGAGAAGCTGTGAGTGAGAGAGAGAGAAGCTGTGAGTGAGAGAGAGAAAGAAAAGCTGTGAGTGAGAGAGAGAGAAAGAGAAGATATGAGTGAGAGAGAGAGAAGCAGTGAGAGAGAGAGAGAAAGAGAAGCTGTGAGTGAGACAGAGAGAGAGAAAGAGAAGCTGTGAGTGATAGAGAGAGAGAAGCTGTGAGTGAGAAGGAGAGAAGCTGTGAGTGAGAGAGAGAAAGAAATGCTGTGAGTGAGAGAGAGAGAGAGAAGATGTGAGTGATAGAGAGAGAGAATGAGAAGCTGTGAGTGAGAGAGAGAGAAAGTAAAAGAAGCTGTGAGTGAGATAGATAGAGAGAGAAAGAGAAGCTGTGAGTGAGAGAGAGAGGGAGAAAGATAAGCTGTGAGAGAGAGAGAGAAAGAGAAGCTGTGAGTGAGAGAGAGAGAAGCTGTGAGTGAGAGAGAGAAAGAAAAGCTGTGAGTGAGAGAGAGAGAAAGAGAAGGTGTGAGTGAGTGAGAGAGAGAAAGGGAAGTTGTGAGTGAGTGAGAGAGAAAGAGAAGGTGTGAGAGAGAAAGAGAAGCTGTGAGTGAGAGAGTGAGAGAGAGAAAGAGAAGCTGTTAGTGAGAGTGAGAGAGAGAGAAGCTGTGAGTGAGAGAGAGATTGAAAGAGAAGCTGTGAGTGAGAGAGAGAGAGAGAGAAAGAGAAGCTGTGAGAGAGAGAGAGAGAATGAGAAGCTGTGAGTGAGAGAGAGAAGCTGTGAGTGAGCGAGAGAGAGAAGATGTGAGTGATAGAGAGAGAATGAGAAGCTGTGAGTGAGAGAGAGAGAAAGTAAAAGAAGCTGTGAGTGAGATAGAGAGAGAGAGAGAAGCTGTGAGTGATAGAGAGAGAGAGAAGCTGTGAGTGAGAGAGAGAGAAGCTGTGAATGAGAGAGAGAAAGAAAAGCTGTGAGTGAGAGAGAGAGAAAGAGAAGATATGAGTGAGAGAGAGAGAGAGAGAAGCAGTGAGAGAGAGAGAGAGAAAGAGAAGCTGTGAGTGAGACAGAGAGAGAGAAAGGGAAGCTGTGAGTGAGAGAGAGAAAGAGAAGCTGTGAGTGAGAGAGAGAGGGGGAGAAAGATAAGCTGTGAGAGAGAGAGAAGCTGTGTGTGTGAGAGAGAAAGAGAAGCTGTGAGTGATAGAGAGAGAGAAGCTGTGAGTGAGAGAGAGAGAAGCTGTGAGAGAGAGAGAGAAAGAAAAGCTGTGAGTGAGAGAGAGAGAGAGAAGATGTGAGTGAAAGAGAGAGAGAGAGCCGCTGTTAGTGAGAGAGAGAGAAAGAGAAGCTGTGAATGAGAGAGAGAGAAAGAGAAGCTGTGAGTGAGAGAGAGAGAAAGAGAAGCTGTGAGTGAGTGAGAGAGAGAAAGGGAAGTTGTGAGTGAGAGAGAGAGAGAGAGAAAGAGAAGTTGTGAGTGAGAGAGAGAGAGAATGAGAAGCTGTGAGTGAGAGAGAGAATGTAAGAGAAGCTGTGTGTGAGATAGAGAGAGAGAGAAAGAGAAGCTGTGAGTGAGAGAGAGAGAGGGAGAAAGATAAGCTGTGAGAGAGAGAGAAGCTGTGTGTGTGTGAGAGAAAGATAAGCTGTGATTGAGAGTGAGAGAGAGAGAGAAAGTGAAGCTGTGAGTGAGAGAGAGAGAAAGAGAAGCTGTGAGTGAGAGAGAGAGAAGCTGTGAGTGAGAGAGAGAAAGAAAAGCTGTGAGTGAGAGAGAGAGAAAGAGAAGATATGAGTGAGAGAGAGAGAGAAGCAGTGAGAGAGAGAGAAAGAGAAGCTGTGAGCGAGACAGAGAGAAAGAGAAGCTGTGAGTGAGAAGGAGAGGGAAAGAGAAGCTGTGAGTGAGTGAGAGAGAGAGAAAGAGAAGCTGTGTGTGTGTGAGAGAGAAAGAGAAGCTGTGAGTGAGAGAGAGAGAGAAAGAGAAGCTGTTAGTGACAGAGAGAGAGAAAGAGAAGCTGTGTGTGTGTGAGAGAGAAAGATAGTCTGAGAAAGAGAGAGTGAAAGAGAAGCTGTGAGTGAGAGTGAGAGAGAGAGAGAAAGTGAAGCTGTGAGTGAGAGAGAGAGAGAATGAGAAGCTGTGAGTGAGAGAGAGAAGCTGTGAGTGAGAGAGAGAAAGAGAAGCTGTGTGTGTGTGAGAGAGAGGTGAGTGATGGAGAGAGAGAATGAGAAGCTGGGAGTGATAGAGAGAGAAAGTAAAAGAAGCTGTGAGTGAGATAGAGAGAGAAAGAGAAGCTGTGAGTGAGAGAGAGAGGGAGAATGATAAGCTGTGTGTGAGAGAGAGAGAAGCTGTGTGTGTGAGAGAGAAAGAGAAGTTGTGAGTGATACAGAGAGAGAGAAGCTGTGAGTGAGAGAGAGAGAAGCTGTGAGTGAGAGAGAGAGAAAGAGAAGCTGTGAGTGGGAGAGAGAAAGAGAAGCTGTGAGTGAGAGAGAGGGAGAGAATGAGAAGCTGTGAGTGAGAGAGAGGGAGAGAATGAGAAGCTGTGAGTGAGAGAGAGAGAAGCTGTGAGTGAGAGAGAGTGAGAGAAAGTGAAGCTGTGAGTGAGAGAGAGAGAAAGAGAAGCTGTGTGTGTGTGAGAGAGAGAAAGATAGTCTGAGAAAGAGAGAGTGAAAGAGAAGCTGTGAGTGAGAGAGAGAGAGAGGGAGAAAGAGAAGCTGTGTGTGTGTGAGAGAGAGAAAGAGAATCTGTGATTGAGAGTGAGAGAGAGAGAGAGAAAGAGAAGCTGTGAGTGAGAGAGAGAGAGAAAGAGGAGCTGTGAGTGAGTGAGAGAGAGAGAATGAGAAGCTGTGGGTGAGAGAGAGAAGCTGTGAGAGAGAGAGAGAAAGAGAAGCTGTGAGTGAGAGAGAGAAGATGTGAGAGAGAGAGAAAGAGAGAGAGAGAAGATGTGAGTGATAGAGAGAGAGAATGAGAAGCTTTGAGTGAGAGAGAGAGAAAGTAAGAGAAGCTGTGAGTGAGATAGAGAGAGAGAGAAAGAGAAGCTGTGAGTGAGAGAGAGAGAGGGAGAAAGCTAAGCTGTGAGAGAGAGAGAAAGAGAAGCTGTGTGTGTGTGAGAGAGAAAGAGAAGCTGTGATTGAGAGTGAGAGAGAGAGAGAAAGAGAAGCTGTGAGTGAGAGAGAGAGAAAGAGAAGCTGTGAGTGAGAGAGAGAAGCTGTGAGTGAGAGAGAGAAAGAAAAGCTGTGAGTGAGAGAGAGAGAAAGAGAAGCTGTGAGTGAGTGAGAGAGAGAAAGGGAAGTTGTGAGTGAGAGAGAGAGAGAAAGAGAAGCTGTGAGTGAGAGAGAGAGAAGCTGTGAGTGAGAGAGAGAGAGAGAAAGAGAAGCTGTGGGTGAGAAAGAGAGAGAAAGAGAAGCTGTGAGTGAGAGAGAGAAAGAGAAGCTGTGAGTGAGAGAGAGAGAAAGAGAAGCTGTGAGTGAGAAGGAGAGGGAAAGAGAAGCTGTGGTTAAGTGAGAGAGAGAGAGAGAAGCTGTGAGATAGAAATAGAGAAGCTGTGAGTGAGAGAGTGAGAGAGAAAAAGAGAAGCTGTGAGTGAGAGAGAGATTGAAAGAGAAGCTGTGAGTGAGTGAGAGAGAGAGAAAGAGAAGCTGTGAGTGAGAGAGAGAAAGAGAAGCTGTGAGTGACAGAGGGAGAAAGAGAAGCTGAGAGTGAGAGAGAGAGAAAGTGAAGCTGTGAGTGAGAGAGAGAGAAAGAGAAGCTGTGAGTGAGAGAGAGAGAGAGAATGAGAAGCTGTGAGTGAGAGAGAGAAAGTAAGAGAAGCTGTGAGTGAGATAGAGAGAGAGAAAGAGAAGCTGTGAGTGAGTGAGAGAGAGAAAGAGAAGCTGTGAGTGAGAGAGAGAGAAATAGAAGCTGTGAGTGAGTGAGAGAGAGAAAGGGAAGTTGTGAGTGAGAGAGAGAGATAAAGAGAAGCTGTGAGTGAGTGAGAGAGAGAAAGAGAAGCTGTGAGTGAGAGAGAGAGAAAGAGAAGCTGTGAGTGAGAAGGAGAGGGAAAGAGAAGCTGTGTGAGAGAGAGAGAGAAAGAAAGAGAAGCTGTGTGTGAGAGAGAGAGAAAGAGAAGCTGTGAGTGAGAGAGAGAGAGAAAGAGAAGCTGTGAGTTACAGAGAGAGAGAAAGAAGCTGAGAGTGAGAGAGAGAGAGAAAGTGAAGCTGTGAGTGAGAGGGAGAGAAAGAAAGAGGAATTAGAGTGAGAAAGAGAGAGAGAAAGAGAAGCTGTCAGTGGGAGAGAGAGAAAGAGAGTCTGTGAGTGAGAGAGAGAGAGAGAAGCTGTGAGTGAAAGAGAGAGAGAGAGCCGCTGTTAGTGAGAGAGAGAGAAAGAGAAGCTGTGAATGAGAGAGGGAGAGAAAGAGAAGCTGTGAGTGAGAGAGAGAGAAAGAGAAGCTGTGAGTGAGTGAGAGAGAGAAAGGGAAGTTGTGAGTGAGAGAGAGAGAAAAAGAGAAGCTGTGAGTGAGAGAGAGAGAGAGAAAGGGAAGCTGTGAGTGAGAGAGAGAAAGAGAAGCTGTGAGTGATAGAGAGAGAGAAGCTGTGAGTGAGAGAGAGAGAAGCTGTGAGTGAGAGAGAGAAAGAAAAGCTGTGAGTGAGAGAGAGAGAGAAGATGTGAGTGATAGAGAGAGAGAAAGAGAAGCTGTGAGTGAGAGAGAGAGAAAAAGAGAAGCTGTGAGTAAGAAGGAGAGGGAAAGAGAAGAAGTGAGTGAGTGAGAGAGAGAGAGAGAAAGAGAAGCTGCGAGAGAGAAAGAGAAGCTGTGAGTGAGAGAGTGAGAGAGAGAAAGAGAAGCTGTTAGTGAGAGTGAGAGAGAGAGAAAGAAGCTGTGAGAGAGAGATTGAAAGAGAAGCTGTGAGTGAGTGAGAGAGAGAGAGAGAGAGAAAGAGAAGCTGTGAGTGAGAGAGAGAAAGAGAAGCTGTGAGTGAGAGGGAGAGAGAGAAAGAGAAGCTGTGAGTGAGAGGGAGAGAGAGAAAGAGAAGCTGTGAGTGACACAGAGAGAGAGAAGCTGTGAGTTAGAGAGAGAGAAAGAGAAGCTGTGAGTGACAGAGAGAGAGAAAGAGAAGCTGAGAGTGAGAGAGAGAGAGAAAAAGTGAAGCTGTGAGTGAGAGAGAGAGAGAAAGAGAAGCTGTGTGTGTGTGAGAGAGAGAAGCTGTGAGTGAGAGAGAGAATGAGAAGCTGTGAGTGAGAGAGAGAAGCTGTGAGAGAGAGAGAGAAAGAGAAGCTGTGAGTGAGAGAGAGAGAAAGAGAAGCTGTGAGTGAGAGAGAGAGAATGAGAAGCTGTGAGTGAGAGAGAGAAGCTGTGTGAGTGAGAGAGAGAAGCTGTGAGAGAGAGAGAGAAAGAGAAGCTGTGAGTGAGAGAGAGAGAAAGTAAGAGAAGCTGTGAGTGAGAGAGAGAGAGAGAAAGAGAAGCTGTGTGAGAGAGAGAGGGGGAGAGAAAGATAATCTGTGTGTGTGAGAGAGAGAAAGAGAAGCTGTGTGTTTTAGAGAGAGAGAAAGAGAAGCTGTGATTGAGAGTGAGAGAGAGAGAGAAAGAGAAGCTGTGAGTGAGAGAGAGAGAAAGAGAAGCTGTGAGTGAGAGAGAGAGAAGCTATGAGTGAGAGAGAGAAAGAAAAGCTGTGAGTGAGAGAGAGAAAGAGAAGATATGAGTGTGAGAGAGAGAGAAGCAGTGAGAGAGAGAGAGAAACAGAAGCTGTGAGTGAGACAGAAAGAGAGGAAGAGAAGCTGTGAGAGAGAGAGAGAAAGAGAAGCTGTGAGAGAGAGAGAAAGAGAAGCTGTGAGTGTGTGAGAGAGAGAAAGAGAAGCTGTGAGTGAGAGAGAGAGAAAGAAAGAGAAATTAGAGTGAGAAAGAGAGTGAGAAAGAGAAGCTGTGAGTGGGAGAGAGAGAAAGAGAGTCTGTGAATCAGAGAGAGAGAAAGAAGCTGTGAGTGAGAGAGAGAGAGCCGCTGTGAGTGAGAGAGAGAGAAAGAGAAGCTGTGAATGAGAGAGAGAGAGAAAGAGAAGCTGTGAGTGAGAGAGAGAGAAAGAGAAGCTGTGAGTGAGTGAGAGAGAGAAAGAGAAGCTGTGAGTGAGAGAGAGAAGCTGTGAGTGAGAGAGAGAAGCAGTGAGTGAGAGAGAGAGAGAGAAAGAGAAGCTGTCAGTGAGACAGAGAGAGAGAAAGAGAAGCTGTGAGAGAGAGAGAGGGAGAAAGAGAAGCTGTGAGAGAGTGAGAGAAAGAGAAGCTGTGAGTTTGTGTGAGAGAGAAAGAGAAGCTGTGAGTGAGAGAGAGAGAGAGAAAGAGAAATTAGAGTGAGAAAGAGAGAGAGAAAGAGAAGCTGTGAGTGGGAGAGAGAGAAAGAGGGTCTGTGAGTGAGAGAGAGAGAGAGAAGCTGTGAGTGAGAGAGAGAGTGCCACTGTGAGTGAGAGAGAGAGAAAGAGAAGCTGTGAATGAGAGAGAGAGAGAGAAAGAGAAGCTGTGTGTGAGAGAGAGAGAAAGAAAGAGAAGCTGTGAGTGAGTGAGAGAGAGAAAGGGAAGTTGTGAGTGAGAGAGAGAGAGAAAGAGAAGCTGTGAGTGAGAGAGAGAAAGAGAAGCTGTGAGTGAGAGAGAGAGAAAGAGAAGCTGTGAGTGAGAAGGAGAGGGAAAGAGAAGCTGTGAGTGAGTGAGAGAGAGAGAGAAAGAGAAACTGTGAGTGTGTGAGAGAGAAAGAGAAGCTGTGAGTGAGAGAGAGAGAGAAAGAGAAGCTGTGAGTGAGAGGGAGAGGGAAAGAGAAGGTGTGAGTGAGTGAGAGAGAGAGAGAAAGAGAAGGTGTGAGAGAGAAAGAGAGAAGCTGTGAGTGAGAGAGTGAGAGAGAGAAAGAGAAGCTGTTAGTGAGAGTAAGAGAGAGAGAGAAAGAGAAGCTGTGAGTGAGAGAGAGATTGAAAGAGAAGCTGTGAGTGAGTGAGAGAGAGAGAAAGAGAAGCTGTGAGTGAGAGAGATAGAGAAGCTGTGAGTGAGAGGGAGAGAGAGAAAGAGAAGCTGTGAGTGACACAGAGTGAGAGAAGCTGTGAGTTAGAGAGAGAGAGAAAGAGAAGCTGTGAGTGACAGAGAGAGAGAAAGAGAAGCTGAGAGTGAGAGAGAGAGAGAAAGTGAAGCTGTGAGTGAGAGAGAGAGAAAGAGAAGCTGTGTTTGTGTGTGAGAGAGAAAGATAGTCTCAGAAAGAGAGAGAAAGCTGTGAGAGAGAAAGAGAGAAGCTGTGAGTGAGAAGGAGAGGGAAAGAGAAGCTGTGAGTGAGTGAGAGAGAGAGAGAAAGAGAAGCTGTGAGAGAGAAAGAGAGAAGCTGTGAGTGAGAGAGAGAAAGTGAAGCTGTGAGTGAGAGAAAGAGAGAAAGAGAAGCTGTGTGTGAGAGAGAGATAGAAAGATAGTCTGAGAAAGAGAGAGTGAAAGAGAAGCTGTGAGTGAGAGAGGGAGGGAGAAAGAGAAGCTGTGAGAGAGAGAGAGAAAAAGAAAGAGAAGCTGTGAGTGGGAGAGAGAGAAAGAGAGTCTGTGAGTGAGAGAGAGAAAGAGAAGCTCTGAGTGTGTGTGAGAGAGAGCTGCTGTGAGTGAGAGAGAGAGAAAGAGAAGTTGTGAATGAGAGAGAGAGAGAAAGAAAGAGAAGCTGTGATTGAGAGAGAGAGAAAGAGAAGCTGTGAGTGTGAGAGAGAGAGGGAGAAAGAGAAGCTGTGTGTGAGAGAGAGAAAGAGAAGCTGTGTGTGAGAGTGAGTGAGAGAGAGAAAGAGAAGCTGTGAGTGAGAGAGAGAGAGAGAGAGAGAAGCTGTGAGTGAGAGAGAGAGAAGCTGTGAGTGAGAGAGAGAAAGAAAAGCTGTGAGTGAGAGAGAAAGAGAAGCTGTGTTTGTGTGTGAGAGAGAA
This sequence comes from Bradypodion pumilum, assembly GCA_035047305.1. NCBI lineage: Eukaryota > Metazoa > Chordata > Lepidosauria > Squamata > Chamaeleonidae > Bradypodion > Bradypodion pumilum. The sequence goes on from JAWDJD010000001.1 coordinate 232,428,032, forward strand.
AGATAGTCTCAGAAAGAGAGAGAAAGCTGTGAGAGAGAAAGAGAGAAGCTGTGAGTGAGAAGGAGAGGGAAAGAGAAGCTGTGAGTGAGTGAGAGAGAGAGAGAAAGAGAAGCTGTGAGAGAGAAAGAGAGAAGCTGTGAGTGAGAGAGAGAAAGTGAAGCTGTGAGTGAGAGAAAGAGAGAAAGAGAAGCTGTGTGTGAGAGAGAGATAGAAAGATAGTCTGAGAAAGAGAGAGTGAAAGAGAAGCTGTGAGTGAGAGAGGGAGGGAGAAAGAGAAGCTGTGAGAGAGAGATAGAGAAAGAAAGAGAAGCTGTGAGTGGGAGAGAGAGAAAGAGAGTCTGTGAGTGAGAGAGAGAAAGAGAAGCTCTGAGTGTGTGTGAGAGAGAGCTGCTGTGAGTGAGAGAGAGAGAAAGAGAAGTTGTGAATGAGAGAGAGAGAGAAAGAAAGAGAAGCTGTGATTGAGAGAGAGAGAAAGAGAAGCTGTGAGTGTGAGAGAGAGAGGGAGAAAGATAAGCTGTGTGTGAGAGAGAGAAAGAGAAGCTGTGTGTGAGAGTGAGTGAGAGAGAGAAAGAGAAGCTGTGAGTGAGAGAGAGAGAGAAGCTGTGAGTGAGAGAGAGAGAAGCTGTGAGTGAGAGAGAGAAAGAAAAGCTGTGAGTGAGAGAGAGAGAAAGAGAAGATATGAGTGAGAGAGAGAGAGAAGCAGTGAGAGAGAGAGAGGGAGAAAGAGAAGCTGTGAGAGAGAGAGAGAAAGAGAAGCTGTGAGTGTGTGTGAGAGAGAGAGAGAAAGAGAAACTGTGAGTGTGTGAGAGAGAAAGAGAAGCTGTGAGTGAGAGAGAGAGAAAGAGAAGCTGTGAGTGAGAGGGAGAGGGAAAGAGAAGGTGTGAGTGAGTGAGAGAGAGAGAGAAAGAGAAGGTGTGAGAGAGAAAGAGAGAAGCTGTGAGTGAGAGAGTGAGAGAGAGAAAGAGAAGCTGTTAGTGAGAGTAAGAGAGAGAGAGAAAGAGAAGCTGTGAGTGAGAGAGAGATTGAAAGAGAAGCTGTGAGTGAGTGAGAGAGAGAGAAAGAGAAGCTGTGAGTGAGAGAGATAGAGAAGCTGTGAGTGAGAGGGAGAGAGAGAGAGAGAAGCTGTGAGTGACACAGAGTGAGAGAAGCTGTGAGTTAGAGAGAGAGAGAAAGAGAAGCTGTGAGTGACAGAGAGAGAGAAAGAGAAGCTGAGAGTGAGAGAGAGAGAGAAAGTGAAGCTGTGAGTGAGAGAGAGAGAGAAAGAGAAGCTGTGTTTGTGTGTGAGAGAGAAAGATAGTCTCAGAAAGAGAGAGAAAGCTGTGAGAGAGAAAGAGAGAAGCTGTGAGTGAGAAGGAGAGGGAAAGAGAAGCTGTGAGTGAGTGAGAGAGAGAGAGAAAGAGAAGCTGTGAGAGAGAAAGAGAGAAGCTGTGAGTGAGAGAGAGAAAGTGAAGCTGTGAGTGAGAGAAAGAGAGAAAGAGAAGCTGTGTGTGAGAGAGAGATAGAAAGATAGTCTGAGAAAGAGAGAGTGAAAGAGAAGCTGTGAGTGAGAGAGGGAGGGAGAAAGAGAAGCTGTGAGAGAGAGAGAGAGAAAGAAAGAGAAGCTGTGAGTGGGAGAGAGAGAAAGAGAGTCTGTGAGTGAGAGAGAGAAAGAGAAGCTCTGAGTGTGTGTGAGAGAGAGCTGCTGTGAGTGAGAGAGAGAGAAAGAGAAGTTGTGAATGAGAGAGAGAGAGAAAGAAAGAGAAGCTGTGATTGAGAGAGAGAGAAAGAGAAGCTGTGAGTGTGAGAGAGAGAGGGAGAAAGATAAGCTGTGTGTGAGAGAGAGAAAGAGAAGCTGTGTGTGAGAGTGAGTGAGAGAGAGAAAGAGAAGCTGTGAGTGAGAGAGAGAGAGAGAGAGAGAAGCTGTGAGTGAGAGAGAGAGAAGCTGTGAGTGAGAGAGAGAAAGAAAAGCTGTGAGTGAGAGAGAGAGAAAGAGAAGCTGTGTTTGTGTGTGAGAGAGAAAGATAGTCTCAGAAAGAGAGAGAAAGCTGTGAGAGAGAAAGAGAGAAGCTGTGAGTGAGAAGGAGAGGGAAAGAGAAGCTGTGAGTGAGTGAGAGTGAGAGAGAAAGAGAAGCTGTGAGAGAAAAAGAGAGAAGCTGTGAGTGAGAGAGAGAAAGTGAAGCTGTGAGTGAGAGAAAGAGAGAAAGAGAAGCTGTGTGTGAGAGAGAGATAGAAAGATAGTCTGAGAAAGAGAGAGTGAAAGAGAAGCTGTGAGTGAGAGAGGGAGGGAGAAAGAGAAGCTGTGAGAGAGAGAGAGAGAAAGAAAGAGAAGCGAGTGGGAGAGAGAGAAAGAGAGTCTGTGAGTGAGAGAGAGAAAGAGAAGCTCTGAGTGTGTGTGAGAGAGAGCTGCTGTGAGTGAGAGAGAGAGAAAGAGAAGTTGTGAATGAGAGAGAGAGAGAGAAAGAAAGAGAAGCTGTGATTGAGAGAGAGAGAAAGAGAAGCTGTGAGTGTGAGAGAGAGAGGGAGAAAGATAAGCTGTGTGTGTGAGAGAGAAAGAGAAGCTGTGTGTGAGAGTGAGTGAGAGAGAGAAAGAGAAGCTGTGAGTGAGAGAGAGAGAGAGAAGCTGTGAGTGAGAGAGAGAGAAGCTGTGAGTGAGAGAGAGAAAGAAAAGCTGTGAGTGAGAGAGAAAGAGAAGATATGAGTGAGAGAGAGAGAGAAGCAGTGAGAGAGAGAGAGGGAGAAAGAGAAGCTGTGAGAGAGAGAGAGAAAGAGAAGCTGTGAGTGTGTGTGAGAGAGAAAGAGAAGCTGTGAGTGAGAGAGAAAGAAAGAAAGAGAAATTAGAGTGAGAGAGAAAGAGAAGCTGTGAGTGGGAGAGTGAAAGAGAGTATGTGAGTGAGAGAGAGAGAAAGGGAAGTTGTGAGTGAGAGAGAGAAAGAGAAGCTGTGAATGACAGAGAGAGAAAGAGAAGCTGTGAGTGAGAGAGAGAGAAAAAGAAGCTGTGAGTGAGTGAGAGAGAGAAAGGGAAGTTGTGAGTGAGAGAGAGAGAGAAAGAGAAGCTGCGAGTGAGAGAGAGAGAGAAGCTGTGAGTGAGAGAGAGAGAGAAAGAGAAGCTGTGAGTGAGAAGGAGAGGGAAAGAGAAGCTGTGAGTGAGAGAGAGAGAAAGAGAAGTTGTGAGTGAGAAGGAGAGGGAACGAGAAGCTGTGAGTGAGAGAGAGAGAGAGAAAGAATCTGTGAGAGAGAAAGAGAGAAGCTGTGAGTGAGAGAGTGAGAGAGAGAAAGAGAAGCTGTTAGTCAGAGTGAGAGAGAGAGAGAAAGAGAAGCTGTGAGTGAGAGAGAATGAAAGAGAAGCTGTGAGTGAGAGAGAGAGAGAAAGAGAAGCTGTGAGTGAGAGAGAGAAAGAGAAGCTGTGAGTGAGAGAGAGAGAGAAGATGTGAGTGATAGAGAGAGAGAATGAGAAGCTGTGAGAGAGAGAGAAAGTAAGAGAAGCTGTGAGTGAGATAGAGAGAGAGAAAGAGAAGCTGTGAGTGAGAGAGAGAGAGGGAGAAAGATAAGCTGTGAGGGAGAGAGAGAAAGAGAAGCTGTGTGTGAGAGTGAGAGAGAGAGAAAGAGAAGCTGTGAGTGAGAGAGAGAGAAAGAGAAGCTGTGAGTGAGAGAGAGAGAAGCTGTGAGTGAGAGAGAGAAAGAAAAGCTGTGAGTGAGAGAGAGAAAGAGAAGATATGAGTGAGAGAGTGAGAGAGAAGCAGTGAGAGAGAGAGAGAGAAAGAGAAGCTGTGAGTGAGACAGAGAGAGACAAAGAGAAGCTTTGAGAGAGAGAGAGAGGGAGAAAGAGAAGCTGTGAGAGAGAGAGAGAGAAAGAGAAAGCTGTGAGTGTGTGTGAGAGAGAAAGCGAAGCTGTGAGTGAGAGAGAAAGAAAGAAAGAGAAATTAGAGTGAGAAAGAGAGAGAGAAAGAGAAGCTGTGAGTGGGAGAGAGTGAAAGAGAGTCTGTGAGTGAGAGAGAGAGAGAAAGGGAAGTTGTGAGTGAGAGAGAGAGAAAGAGAAGCTGTGAGTGAGAGAGAGAGAGAAAGAGAAGCTGTGAGTGGGAGAGAGTGAAAGAGAGTCTGTGAGTGAGAGAGAGAGAGAAAGGGAAGTTGTGAGTGAGAGAGAGAGAAAGAGAAGCTGTGAATGAGAGAGAGAGAGAAAGAGAAGCTGTGAGTGAGTGAGATAGAGAAAGGGAAGTTGTGAGTGAGAGAGAGAGAAAGAGAAGCTGTGAGTGAGAGAGAGAGAGAAAGAGAAGCTGTGAGTGAGAGAGAGAGAGAAAGAGAAGCTGTGAGTGAGAAGGAGAGGGAAAGAGAAGCTGTGAGTGAGTGAGAGAGAGAGAGAAAGAGAAGCTGTTAGTGAGAGAGAGAAAGAGAAGCTGTGAGTGAGTGAGATAGAGAGAGAGAAGCTGTGATTGAGAAGGAGAGGGAAAGAGAAGCTGTGAGTGAGTGAGAGAGAGAGAGAGAGAAGCTGTGAGTGAGAGAGTGAGAGAGAGAAAGAGAAGCTGTTAGTGAGAGTGAGAGAGAGAGAGAAAGAGAAGCTGTGAGTGAGAGAGAGAAAGAGAAGCTGTGAGTGAGAGGGAGAGAGATAAAGAGAAGCTGTGAGTGACAAAGAGAGAGAGAAGCTGTGAGTTACAGAGAGAGAGAAAGAGAAGCTGTGAGTGACAGAGAGAGAGAAAGGGAAGCTGAGAGTGAGAGAGAGAGAGAAAGTGAAGCTGTGAGTGAGAGAGAGAGAAAGAGAAGCTGTGTGTGTGTGTGTGTGTGAGAGAAGCTGTGAGCGTGAGAGAGAGAGAGAGAAAGAGAAGCTGTGAGTGAGAGAGAGAGAGAAAGAGAAGCTGTGTGTGTGTGTGAGAGAGAGAGAAGCTGTGAGTGAGAGTGAGAGAGAGAGAGAGAAAGAGAAGTTGTGTGTGAGAGTGAGAGAGAGAGAGAAAGAGAAGCTGTGAGTGACAGAGAGAGAGATAGAGAAGCTGTGAGTGAGAGAGAGAGAAGCTGTGAGTGAGAGAGAGAAAGAAAAGCTGTGAGTGAGAGAGAGAGAAAGTGAAGATATGAGTGAGAGAGAGAGAAGCAGTGAGAGAGAGAGAGAGAGAGAAGCTGTGAGTGAGACAGAGAGAGAAAGAGAAGCTTTGAGAGAGAGAGGGAGAAAGAGAAGCTGTGAGAGAGAGAGAGAAAGAGAAGCTGTGAGTGTGTGTGAGAGAGAAAGAGAAGCTGTGAGTGAGAGAGAAAGAAAGAAAGAGAAATTAGAGTGAGAGAGAAAGAGAAGCTGGGAGTGGGAGAGAGTGAAAGAGAGTCTGTGAGTGAGAGAGAGAGAAAGGGAAGTTGTGAGTGAGAGAGAGAAAGAGAAGCTGTGAATGAGAGAGAGAGAAAGAGAAGCTGTGAGTGAGAGAGAGAGAAAAAGAAGCTGTGAGTGAGTGAGAGAGAGAAAGGGAAGTTGTGAGTGAGAGAGAGAGAGAAAGAGAAGCTGCGAGTGAGAGAGAGAGAGAGAAGCTGTGAGTGAGAGAGAGAGAAAGAGAAGCTGTGAGTGAGAAGGAGAGGGAAAGAGAAGCTGTGAGTGAGTGAGAGAGAGAGAGAAAGAGAAGCTGTGAGTGAGAGAGAGAAAGAGAAGCTGTGAGTGAGAGAGAGAGAAAGAGAAGCTGTGAGTGAGAAGGAGAGGGAACGAGAAGCTGTGAGTGAGTGAGTGAGAGAGAGAAAGAAGCTGTGAGAGAGAAAGAGAGAAGCTGTGAGTGAGAGAGTGAGAGAGAGAAAGAGAAGCTGTTAGTGAGAGTGAGAGAGAGAGAGAAAGAGAAGCTGTGAGTGAGAGAGAATGAAAGAGAAGCTGTGAGTGAGAGAGAGAGAGAAAGAGAAGCTGTGAGTGAGAGAGAGAGAGAGAAGATGTGAGTGATAGAGAGAGAGAATGAGAAGCTGTGAGAGAGAGAGAAAGTAAGAGAAGCTGTGAGTGAGATAGAGAGAGAGAAAGAGAAGCTGTGAGTGAGAGAGAGAGAGGGAGAAAGATAAGCTGTGAGGGAGAGAGAGAAAGAGAAGCTGTGTGTGAGAGTGAGAGAGAGAGAAAGAGAAGCTGTGAGTGAGAGAGAGAGAAAGAGAAGCTGTGAGTGAGAGAGAGAGAAGCTGTGAGTGAGAGAGAGAAAGAAAAGCTGTGAGTGAGAGAGAGAGAAAGAGAAGATATGAGTGAGAGAGTGAGAGAGAAGCAGTGAGAGAGAGAGAGAGAAAGAGAAGCTGTGAGTGAGACAGAGAGAGACAAAGAGAAGCTTTGAGAGAGAGAGAGAGGGAGAAAGAGAAGCTGTGAGAGAGAGAGAGAGAAAGAGAAAGCTGTGAGTGTGTGTGAGAGAGAAAGCGAAGCTGTGAGTGAGAGAGAAAGAAAGAAAGAGAAATTAGAGTGAGAAAGAGAGAGAGAAAGAGAAGCTGTGAGTGGGAGAGAGTGAAAGAGAGTCTGTGAGTGAGAGAGAGAGAGAAAGGGAAGTTGTGAGTGAGAGAGAGAGAAAGAGAAGCTGTGAGTGAGAGAGAGAGAGAAAGAGAAGCTGTGAGTGGGAGAGAGTGAAAGAGAGTCTGTGAGTGAGAGAGAGAGAGAAAGGGAAGTTGTGAGTGAGAGAGAGAGAAAGAGAAGCTGTGAATGAGAGAGAGAGAGAAAGAGAAGCTGTGAGTGAGTGAGATAGAGAAAGGGAAGTTGTGAGTGAGAGAGAGAGAAAGAGATGCTGTGAGTGAGAGAGAGAGAGAAAGAGAAGCTGTGAGTGAGAGAGAGAGAAAGAGAAGCTGTGAGTGAGAAGGAGAGGGAAAGAGAAGCTGTGAGAGTGAGAGAGAGAGAGAAAGAGAAGCTGTTAGTGAGAGAGAGAAAGAGAAGCTGTGAGTGAGTGAGAGAGAGAGAGAGAAGCTGTGATTGAGAAGGAGAGGGAAAGAGAAGCTGTGAGTGAGTGAGAGAGAGAGAGAGAGAGAAGCTGTGAGTGAGAGAGTGAGAGAGAGAAAGAGAAGCTGTGAGTGAGAGTGAGAGAGAGAGAGAAAGAGAAGCTGTGAGTGAGAGAGAGAGAGGGAGAAAGCTAAGCTGTGAGAGAGAGAGAAAGAGAAGCTGTGTGTGTGTGAGAGAGAAAGAGAAGCTGTGATTGAGAGTGAGAGAGAGAGAGAAAGAGAAGCTGTGAGTGAGAGAGAGAGAAAGAGAAGCTGTGAGTGAGAGAGAGAAGCTGTGAGTGAGAGAGAGAAAGAAAAGCTGTGAGTGAGAGAGAGAGAAAGAGAAGCTGTGAGTGAGTGAGAGAGAGAAAGGGAAGTTGTGAGTGAGAGAGAGAGAGAAAGAGAAGCTGTGAGTGAGAGAGAGAGAAGCTGTGAGTGAGAGAGAGAGAGAGAAAGAGAAGCTGTGGGTGAGAAAGAGAGAGAAAGAGAAGCTGTGAGTGAGAGAGAGAAAGAGAAGCTGTGAGTGAGAGAGAGAGAAAGAGAAGCTGTGAGTGAGAAGGAGAGGGAAAGAGAAGCTGTGGTTAAGTGAGAGAGAGAGAGAAGCTGTGAGATAGAAATAGAGAAGCTGTGAGTGAGAGAGTGAGAGAGAAAAAGAGAAGCTGTGAGTGAGAGAGAGATTGAAAGAGAAGCTGTGAGTGAGTGAGAGAGAGAGAAAGAGAAGCTGTGAGTGAGAGAGAGAAAGAGAAGCTGTGAGTGATAGAGGGAGAAAGAGAAGCTGAGAGTGAGAGAGAGAGAAAGTGAAGCTGTGAGTGAGAGAGAGAGAAAGAGAAGCTGTGAGTGAGAGAGAGAGAGAGAATGAGAAGCTGTGAGTGAGAGAGAGAAAGTAAGAGAAGCTGTGAGTGAGATAGAGAGAGAGAAAGAGAAGCTGTGAGTGAGTGAGAGAGAGAAAGAGAAGCTGTGAGTGAGAGAGAGAGAAATAGAAGCTGTGAGTGAGTGAGAGAGAGAAAGGGAAGTTGTGAGTGAGAGAGAGAGATAAAGAGAAGCTGTGAGTGAGTGAGAGAGAGAAAGAGAAGCTGTGAGTGAGAGAGAGAGAAAGAGAAGCTGTGAGTGAGAAGGAGAGGGAAAGAGAAGCTGTGTGAGAGAGAGAGAGAAAGAAAGAGAAGCTGTGTGTGTGAGAGAGAGAAAGAGAAGCTGTGAGTGAGAGAGAGAGAGAAAGAGAAGCTGTGAGTTACAGAGAGAGAGAAAGAAGCTGAGAGTGAGAGAGAGAGAGAAAGTGAAGCTGTGAGTGAGAGGGAGAGAAAGAAAGAGGAATTAGAGTGAGAAAGAGAGAGAGAAAGAGAAGCTGTCAGTGGGAGAGAGAGAAAGAGAGTCTGTGAGTGAGAGAGAGAGAGAGAAGCTGTGAGTGAAAGAGAGAGAGAGAGCCGCTGTTAGTGAGAGAGAGAGAAAGAGAAGCTGTGAATGAGAGAGGGAGAGAAAGAGAAGCTGTGAGTGAGAGAGAGAGAAAGAGAAGCTGTGAGTGAGTGAGAGAGAGAAAGGGAAGTTGTGAGTGAGAGAGAGAGAAAAAGAGAAGCTGTGAGTGAGAGAGAGAGAGAGAAAGGGAAGCTGTGAGTGAGAGAGAGAAAGAGAAGCTGTGAGTGATAGAGAGAGAGAAGCTGTGAGTGAGAGAGAGAGAAGCTGTGAGTGAGAGAGAGAAAGAAAAGCTGTGAGTGAGAGAGAGAGAGAAGATGTGAGTGATAGAGAGAGAGAAAGAGAAGCTGTGAGTGAGAGAGAGAGAAAAAGAGAAGCTGTGAGTAAGAAGGAGAGGGAAAGAGAAGAAGTGAGTGAGTGAGAGAGAGAGAGAGAAAGAGAAGCTGCGAGAGAGAAAGAGAAGCTGTGAGTGAGAGAGTGAGAGAGAGAAAGAGAAGCTGTTAGTGAGAGTGAGAGAGAGAGAAAGAAGCTGTGAGAGAGAGATTGAAAGAGAAGCTGTGAGTGAGTGAGAGAGAGAGAGAGAGAGAAAGAGAAGCTGTGAGTGAGAGAGAGAAAGAGAAGCTGTGAGTGAGAGGGAGAGAGAGAAAAAGAAGCTGTGAGTGAGAGGGAGAGAGAGAAAGAGAAGCTGTGAGTGACACAGAGAGAGAGAAGCTGTGAGTTAGAGAGAGAGAAAGAGAAGCTGTGAGTGACAGAGAGAGAGAAAGAGAAGCTGAGAGTGAGAGAGAGAGAGAAAAAGTGAAGCTGTGAGTGAGAGAGAGAGAGAAAGAGAAGCTGTGTGTGTGTGAGAGAGAGAAGCTGTGAGTGAGAGAGAGAATGAGAAGCTGTGAGTGAGAGAGAGAAGCTGTGAGAGAGAGAGAGAAAGAGAAGCTGTGAGTGAGAGAGAGAGAAAGAGAAGCTGTGAGTGAGAGAGAGAGAATGAGAAGCTGTGAGTGAGAGAGAGAAGCTGTGTGAGTGAGAGAGAGAAGCTGTGAGAGAGAGAGAGAAAGAGAAGCTGTGAGTGAGAGAGAGAGAAAGTAAGAGAAGCTGTGAGTGAGAGAGAGAGAGAGAAAGAGAAGCTGTGTGAGAGAGAGAGGGGGAGAGAAAGATAATCTGTGTGTGTGAGAGAGAGAAAGAGAAGCTGTGTGTTTTAGAGAGAGAGAAAGAGAAGCTGTGATTGAGAGTGAGAGAGAGAGAGAAAGAGAAGCTGTGAGTGAGAGAGAGAGAAAGAGAAGCTGTGAGTGAGAGAGAGAGAAGCTATGAGTGAGAGAGAGAAAGAAAAGCTGTGAGTGAGAGAGAGAAAGAGAAGATATGAGTGTGAGAGAGAGAGAAGCAGTGAGAGAGAGAGAGAAACAGAAGCTGTGAGTGAGACAGAAAGAGAGGAAGAGAAGCTGTGAGAGAGAGAGAGAAAGAGAAGCTGTGAGAGAGAGAGAAAGAGAAGCTGTGAGTGTGTGAGAGAGAGAAAGAGAAGCTGTGAGTGAGAGAGAGAGAAAGAAAGAGAAATTAGAGTGAGAAAGAGAGTGAGAAAGAGAAGCTGTGAGTGGGAGAGAGAGAAAGAGAGTCTGTGAATCAGAGAGAGAGAAAGAAGCTGTGAGTGAGAGAGAGAGAGCCGCTGTGAGTGAGAGAGAGAGAAAGAGAAGCTGTGAATGAGAGAGAGAGAGAAAGAGAAGCTGTGAGTGAGAGAGAGAGAAAGAGAAGCTGTGAGTGAGTGAGAGAGAGAAAGAGAAGCTGTGAGTGAGAGAGAGAAGCTGTGAGTGAGAGAGAGAAGCAGTGAGTGAGAGAGAGAGAGAGAAAGAGAAGCTGTCAGTGAGACAGAGAGAGAGAAAGAGAAGCTGTGAGAGAGAGAGAGGGAGAAAGAGAAGCTGTGAGAGAGTGAGAGAAAGAGAAGCTGTGAGTTTGTGTGAGAGAGAAAGAGAAGCTGTGAGTGAGAGAGAGAGAGAGAAAGAGAAATTAGAGTGAGAAAGAGAGAGAGAAAGAGAAGCTGTGAGTGGGAGAGAGAGAAAGAGGGTCTGTGAGTGAGAGAGAGAGAGAGAAGCTGTGAGTGAGAGAGAGAGTGCCACTGTGAGTGAGAGAGAGAGAAAGAGAAGCTGTGAATGAGAGAGAGAGAGAGAAAGAGAAGCTGTGTGTGAGAGAGAGAGAAAGAAAGAGAAGCTGTGAGTGAGTGAGAGAGAGAAAGGGAAGTTGTGAGTGAGAGAGAGAGAGAAAGAGAAGCTGTGAGTGAGAGAGAGAAAGAGAAGCTGTGAGTGAGAGAGAGAGAAAGAGAAGCTGTGAGTGAGAAGGAGAGGGAAAGAGAAGCTGTGAGTGAGTGAGAGAGAGAGAGAAAGAGAAACTGTGAGTGTGTGAGAGAGAAAGAGAAGCTGTGAGTGAGAGAGAGAGAGAAAGAGAAGCTGTGAGTGAGAGGGAGAGGGAAAGAGAAGGTGTGAGTGAGTGAGAGAGAGAGAGAAAGAGAAGGTGTGAGAGAGAAAGAGAGAAGCTGTGAGTGAGAGAGTGAGAGAGAGAAAGAGAAGCTGTTAGTGAGAGTAAGAGAGAGAGAGAAAGAGAAGCTGTGAGTGAGAGAGAGATTGAAAGAGAAGCTGTGAGTGAGTGAGAGAGAGAGAAAGAGAAGCTGTGAGTGAGAGAGATAGAGAAGCTGTGAGTGAGAGGGAGAGAGAGAAAGAGAAGCTGTGAGTGACACAGAGTGAGAGAAGCTGTGAGTTAGAGAGAGAGAGAAAGAGAAGCTGTGAGTGACAGAGAGAGAGAAAGAGAAGCTGAGAGTGAGAGAGAGAGTGAAAGTGAAGCTGTGAGTGAGAGAGAGAGAAAGAGAAGCTGTGTTTGTGTGTGAGAGAGAAAGATAGTCTCAGAAAGAGAGAGAAAGCTGTGAGAGAGAAAGAGAGAAGCTGTGAGTGAGAAGGAGAGGGAAAGAGAAGCTGTGAGTGAGTGAGAGAGAGAGAGAAAGAGAAGCTGTGAGAGAGAAAGAGAGAAGCTGTGAGTGAGAGAGAGAAAGTGAAGCTGTGAGTGAGAGAAAGAGAGAAAGAGAAGCTGTGTGTGAGAGAGAGATAGAAAGATAGTCTGAGAAAGAGAGAGTGAAAGAGAAGCTGTGAGTGAGAGAGGGAGGGAGAAAGAGAAGCTGTGAGAGAGAGAGAGAGAAAGAAAGAGAAGCTGTGAGTGGGAGAGAGAGAAAGAGAGTCTGTGAGTGAGAGAGAGAAAGAGAAGCTCTGAGTGTGTGTGAGAGAGAGCTGCTGTGAGTGAGAGAGAGAGAAAGAGAAGTTGTGAATGAGAGAGAGAGAGAAAGAAAGAGAAGCTGTGATTGAGAGAGAGAGAAAGAGAAGCTGTGAGTGTGAGAGAGAGAGGGAGAAAGATAAGCTGTGTGTGAGAGAGAGAAAGAGAAGCTGTGTGTGAGAGTGAGTGAGAGAGAGAAAGAGAAGCTGTGAGTGAGAGAGAGAGAGAGAGAGAGAGAGAAGCTGTGAGTGAGAGAGAGAGAAGCTGTGAGTGAGAGAGAGAAAGAAAAGCTGTGAGTGAGAGAGAGAGAAAGAGAAGCTGTGTTTGTGTGTGAGAGAGAAAGATAGTCTCAGAAAGAGAGAGAAAGCTGTGAGAGAGAAAGAGAGAAGCTGTGAGTGAGAAGGAGAGGGAAAGAGAAGCTGTGAGTGAGTGAGAGTGAGAGAGAAAGAGAAGCTGTGAGAGAAAAAGAGAGAAGCTGTGAGTGAGAGAGAGAAAGTGAAGCTGTGAGTGAGAGAAAGAGAGAAAGAGAAGCTGTGTGTGAGAGAGAGATAGAAAGATAGTCTGAGAAAGAGAGAGTGAAAGAGAAGCTGTGAGTGAGAGAGGGAGGGAGAAAGAGAAGCTGTGAGAGAGAGAGAGAGAAAGAAAGAGAAGCGAGTGGGAGAGAGAGAAAGAGAGTCTGTGAGTGAGAGAGAGAAAGAGAAGCTCTGAGTGTGTGTGAGAGAGAGCTGCTGTGAGTGAGAGAGAGAGAAAGAGAAGTTGTGAATGAGAGAGAGAGAGAAAGAAAGAGAAGCTGTGATTGAGAGAGAGAGAAAGAGAAGCTGTGAGTGTGAGAGAGAGAGGGAGAAAGATAAGCTGTGTGTGTGAGAGAGAAAGAGAAGCTGTGTGTGAGAGTGAGTGAGAGAGAGAAAGAGAAGCTGTGAGTGAGAGAGAGAGAGAGAAGCTGTGAGTGAGAGAGAGAGAAGCTGTGAGTGAGAGAGAGAAAGAAAAGCTGTGAGTGAGAGAGAAAGAGAAGATATGAGTGAGAGAGAGAGAGAAGCAGTGAGAGAGAGAGAGGGAGAAAGAGAAGCTGTGAGAGAGAGAGAGAAAGAGAAGCTGTGAGTGTGTGTGAGAGAGAAAGAGAAGCTGTGAGTGAGAGAGAAAGAAAGAAAGAGAAATTAGAGTGAGAGAGAAAGAGAAGCTGTGAGTGGGAGAGTGAAAGAGAGTATGTGAGTGAGAGAGAGAGAAAGGGAAGTTGTGAGTGAGAGAGAGAAAGAGAAGCTGTGAATGACAGAGAGAGAAAGAGAAGCTGTGAGTGAGAGAGAGAGAAAAAGAAGCTGTGAGTGAGTGAGAGAGAGAAAGGGAAGTTGTGAGTGAGAGAGAGAGAGAAAGAGAAGCTGCGAGTGAGAGAGAGAGAGAAGCTGTGAGTGAGAGAGAGAGAGAAAGAGAAGCTGTGAGTGAGAAGGAGAGGGAAAGAGAAGCTGTGAGTGAGAGAGAGAGAAAGAGAAGTTGTGAGTGAGAAGGAGAGGGAACGAGAAGCTGTGAGTGAGAGAGAGAGAGAGAAAGAATCTGTGAGAGAGAAAGAGAGAAGCTGTGAGTGAGAGAGTGAGAGAGAGAAAGAGAAGCTGTTAGTCAGAGTGAGAGAGAGAGAGAAAGAGAAGCTGTGAGTGAGAGAGAATGAAAGAGAAGCTGTGAGTGAGAGAGAGAGAGAAAGAGAAGCTGTGAGTGAGAGAGAGAAAGAGAAGCTGTGAGTGAGAGAGAGAGAGAAGATGTGAGTGATAGAGAGAGAGAATGAGAAGCTGTGAGAGAGAGAGAAAGTAAGAGAAGCTGTGAGTGAGATAGAGAGAGAGAAAGAGAAGCTGTGAGTGAGAGAGAGAGAGGGAGAAAGATAAGCTGTGAGGGAGAGAGAGAAAGAGAAGCTGTGTGTGAGAGTGAGAGAGAGAGAAAGAGAAGCTGTGAGTGAGAGAGAGAGAAAGAGAAGCTGTGAGTGAGAGAGAGAGAAGCTGTGAGTGAGAGAGAGAAAGAAAAGCTGTGAGTGAGAGAGAGAAAGAGAAGATATGAGTGAGAGAGTGAGAGAGAAGCAGTGAGAGAGAGAGAGAGAAAGAGAAGCTGTGAGTGAGACAGAGAGAGACAAAGAGAAGCTTTGAGAGAGAGAGAGAGGGAGAAAGAGAAGCTGTGAGAGAGAGAGAGAGAAAGAGAAAGCTGTGAGTGTGTGTGAGAGAGAAAGCGAAGCTGTGAGTGAGAGAGAAAGAAAGAAAGAGAAATTAGAGTGAGAAAGAGAGAGAGAAAGAGAAGCTGTGAGTGGGAGAGAGTGAAAGAGAGTCTGTGAGTGAGAGAGAGAGAGAAAGGGAAGTTGTGAGTGAGAGAGAGAGAAAGAGAAGCTGTGAGTGAGAGAGAGAGAGAAAGAGAAGCTGTGAGTGGGAGAGAGTGAAAGAGAGTCTGTGAGTGAGAGAGAGAGAGAAAGGGAAGTTGTGAGTGAGAGAGAGAGAAAGAGAAGCTGTGAATGAGAGAGAGAGAGAAAGAGAAGCTGTGAGTGAGTGAGATAGAGAAAGGGAAGTTGTGAGTGAGAGAGAGAGAAAGAGAAGCTGTGAGTGAGAGAGAGAGAGAAAGAGAAGCTGTGAGTGAGAGAGAGAGAGAAAGAGAAGCTGTGAGTGAGAAGGAGAGGGAAAGAGAAGCTGTGAGTGAGTGAGAGAGAGAGAGAAAGAGAAGCTGTTAGTGAGAGAGAGAAAGAGAAGCTGTGAGTGAGTGAGAGAGAGAGAGAGAAGCTGTGATTGAGAAGGAGAGGGAAAGAGAAGCTGTGAGTGAGTGAGAGAGAGAGAGAGAGAAGCTGTGAGTGAGAGAGTGAGAGAGAGAAAGAGAAGCTGTTAGTGAGAGTGAGAGAGAGAGAGAAAGAGAAGCTGTGAGTGAGAGAGAGAAAGAGAAGCTGTGAGTGAGAGGGAGAGAGATAAAGAGAAGCTGTGAGTGACAAAGAGAGAGAGAAGCTGTGAGTTACAGAGAGAGAGAAAGAGAAGCTGTGAGTGACAGAGAGAGAGAAAGGGAAGCTGAGAGTGAGAGAGAGAGAGAAAGTGAAGCTGTGAGTGAGAGAGAGAGAAAGAGAAGCTGTGTGTGTGTGTGTGTGAGAGAGAAGCTGTGAGCGTGAGAGAGAGAGAGAGAAAGAGAAGCTGTGAGTGAGAGAGAGAGAGAAAGAGAAGCTGTGTGTGTGTGTGAGAGAGAGAGAAGCTGTGAGTGAGAGTGAGAGAGAGAGAGAGAAAGAGAAGTTGTGTGTGAGAGTGAGAGAGAGAGAGAAAGAGAAGCTGTGAGTGACAGAGAGAGAGATAGAGAAGCTGTGAGTGAGAGAGAGAGAAGCTGTGAGTGAGAGAGAGAAAGAAAAGCTGTGAGTGAGAGAGAGAGAAAGTGAAGATATGAGTGAGAGAGAGAGAAGCAGTGAGAGAGAGAGAGAGAGAGAAGCTGTGAGTGAGACAGAGAGAGAAAGAGAAGCTTTGAGAGAGAGAGGGAGAAAGAGAAGCTGTGAGAGAGAGAGAGAAAGAGAAGCTGTGAGTGTGTGTGAGAGAGAAAGAGAAGCTGTGAGTGAGAGAGAAAGAAAGAAAGAGAAATTAGAGTGAGAGAGAAAGAGAAGCTGGGAGAGGGAGAGAGTGAAAGAGAGTCTGTGAGTGAGAGAGAGAGAAAGGGAAGTTGTGAGTGAGAGAGAGAAAGAGAAGCTGTGAATGAGAGAGAGAGAAAGAGAAGCTGTGAGTGAGAGAGAGAGAAAAAGAAGCTGTGAGTGAGTGAGAGAGAGAAAGGGAAGTTGTGAGTGAGAGAGAGAGAGAAAGAGAAGCTGCGAGTGAGAGAGAGAGAGAGAAGCTGTGAGTGAGAGAGAGAGAAAGAGAAGCTGTGAGTGAGAAGGAGAGGGAAAGAGAAGCTGTGAGTGAGTGAGAGAGAGAGAGAAAGAGAAGCTGTGAGTGAGAGAGAGAAAGAGAAGCTGTGAGTGAGAGAGAGAGAAAGAGAAGCTGTGAGTGAGAAGGAGAGGGAACGAGAAGCTGTGAGTGAGTGAGAGAGAGAGAGAAAGAAGCTGTGAGAGAGAAAGAGAGAAGCTGTGAGTGAGAGAGTGAGAGAGAGAAAGAGAAGCTGTTAGTGAGAGTGAGAGAGAGAGAGAAAGAGAAGCTGTGAGTGAGAGAGAATGAAAGAGAAGCTGTGAGTGAGAGAGAGAGAGAAAGAGAAGCTGTGAGTGAGAGAGAGAGAGAGAAGATGTGAGTGATAGAGAGAGAGAATGAGAAGCTGTGAGAGAGAGAGAAAGTAAGAGAAGCTGTGAGTGAGATAGAGAGAGAGAAAGAGAAGCTGTGAGTGAGAGAGAGAGAGGGAGAAAGATAAGCTGTGAGGGAGAGAGAGAAAGAGAAGCTGTGTGTGAGAGTGAGAGAGAGAGAAAGAGAAGCTGTGAGTGAGAGAGAGAGAAAGAGAAGCTGTGAGTGAGAGAGAGAGAAGCTGTGAGTGAGAGAGAGAAAGAAAAGCTGTGAGTGAGAGAGAGAGAAAGAGAAGATATGAGTGAGAGAGTGAGAGAGAAGCAGTGAGAGAGAGAGAGAGAAAGAGAAGCTGTGAGTGAGACAGAGAGAGACAAAGAGAAGCTTTGAGAGAGAGAGAGAGGGAGAAAGAGAAGCTGTGAGAGAGAGAGAGAGAAAGAGAAAGCTGTGAGTGTGTGTGAGAGAGAAAGCGAAGCTGTGAGTGAGAGAGAAAGAAAGAAAGAGAAATTAGAGTGAGAAAGAGAGAGAGAAAGAGAAGCTGTGAGTGGGAGAGAGTGAAAGAGAGTCTGTGAGTGAGAGAGAGAGAGAAAGGGAAGTTGTGAGTGAGAGAGAGAGAAAGAGAAGCTGTGAGTGAGAGAGAGAGAGAAAGAGAAGCTGTGAGTGGGAGAGAGTGAAAGAGAGTCTGTGAGTGAGAGAGAGAGAGAAAGGGAAGTTGTGAGTGAGAGAGAGAGAAAGAGAAGCTGTGAATGAGAGAGAGAGAGAAAGAGAAGCTGTGAGTGAGTGAGATAGAGAAAGGGAAGTTGTGAGTGAGAGAGAGAGAAAGAGATGCTGTGAGTGAGAGAGAGAGAGAAAGAGAAGCTGTGAGTGAGAGAGAGAGAAAGAGAAGCTGTGAGTGAGAAGGAGAGGGAAAGAGAAGCTGTGAGAGTGAGAGAGAGAGAGAAAGAGAAGCTGTTAGTGAGAGAGAGAAAGAGAAGCTGTGAGTGAGTGAGAGAGAGAGAGAGAAGCTGTGATTGAGAAGGAGAGGGAAAGAGAAGCTGTGAGTGAGTGAGAGAGAGAGAGAGAGAGAAGCTGTGAGTGAGAGAGTGAGAGAGAGAAAGAGAAGCTGTTAGTGAGAGTGAGAGAGAGAGAGAAAGAGAAGCTGTGAGTGAGAGAGAGAAAGAGAAGCTGTGAGTGAGTGGGAGAGAGATAAAGAGAAGCTGTGAGTGACAAAGAGAGAGAGAAGCTGTGAGTTACAGAGAGAGAGAAAGAGAAGCTGTGAGTGACAGAGAGAGAGAAAGGGAAGCTGAGAGTGAGAGAGAGAAAGTGAAGCTGTGAGTGAGAGAGAGAGAAAGAGAAGCTGTGTGTGTGTGTGAGAGAGAGAGAAGCTGTGAGTGAGAGTGAGAGAGAGAGAGAGAAAGAGAAGTTGTGTGTGAGAGTGAGAGAGAGAGAGAAAGAGAAGCTGTGAGTGACAGAGAGAGAGATAGAGAAGCTGTGAGTGAGAGAGAGAGAAGCTGTGAGTGAGAGAGAGAAAGAAAAGCTGTGAGTGAGAGAGAGAGAAAGAGAAGATATGAGTGAGAGAGAGAGAGAAAGAGAAGCTGTGAGTGACAGAGAGAGAGATAGAGAAGCTGTGAGTGAGAGAGAGAGAAGCTGTGAGTGAGAGAGAGAAAGAAAAGCTGTGAGTGAGAGAGAGAGAAAGAGAAGATATGAGTGAGAGAGAGAGAGAAGCAGTGAGAGAGAGAGAGAGAGAAGCTGTGAGTGAGACAGAGAGAGAAAGAGAAGCTTTGAGAGAGAGAGAGGGAGAAAGAGAAGCTGTGAGAGAGAAAGAGAAAGAGAAGCTGTGAGTGTGTGTGAGAGAGAAAGAGAAGCTGTGAGTGAGAG
This sequence comes from Bradypodion pumilum, assembly GCA_035047305.1. NCBI lineage: Eukaryota > Metazoa > Chordata > Lepidosauria > Squamata > Chamaeleonidae > Bradypodion > Bradypodion pumilum. The sequence continues at coordinate 232,445,584 of JAWDJD010000001.1, forward strand.
AGAAAGAAAGAAAGAGAAATTAGAGTGAGAGAGAAAGAGAAGCTGGGAGTGGGAGAGAGTGAAAGAGAGTCTGTGAGTGAGAGAGAGAGAAAGGGAAGTTGTGAGTGAGAGAGAGAAAGAGAAGCTGTGAATGAGAGAGAGAGAAAGAGAAGCTGTGAGTGAGAGAGAGAGAAAAAGAAGCTGTGAGTGAGTGAGAGAGAGAAAGGGAAGTTGTGAGTGAGAGAGAGAGAGAAAGAGAAGCTGTGAGTGAGAGAGAGAAAGAGAAGCTGTGAGTGAGAGAGAGAGAAAGAGAAGCTGTGAGTGAGAAGGAGAGGGAACGAGAAGCTGTGAGTGAGTGAGAGAGAGAGAGAAAGAAGCTGTGAGAGAGAAAGAGAGAAGCTGTGAGTGAGAGAGTGAGAGAGAGAAAGAGAAGCTGTTAGTGAGAGTGAGAGAGAGAGAGAAAGAGAAGCTGTGAGTGAGAGAGAGAAAGAGAAGCTGTGAGTGAGAGAGAGAGAGAGAAGATGTGAGTGATAGAGAGAGAGAATGAGAAGCTGTGAGAGAGAGAGAAAGTAAGAGAAGCTGTGAGTGAGATAGAGAGAGAGAAAGAGAAGCTGTGAGTGAGAGAGAGAGAGGGAGAAAGATAAGCTGTGAGGGAGAGAGAGAAAGAGAAGCTGTGTGTGAGAGTGAGAGAGAGAGAAAGGGAAGCTGTGAGTGAGAGAGAGAGAAAGAGAAGCTGTGAGTGAGAGAGAGAGAAGCTGTGAGTGAGAGAGAGAAAGAAAAGCTGTGAGTGAGAGAGAGAGAGAGAGAGAGAAGATATGAGTGAGAGAGAGAGAAGCAGTGAGAGAGAGAGAGAAAGAGAAGCTGTGAGTGAGACAGAGAGAGAGAAAGAGAAGCTGTGAGAGAGAGAGGGGGAAAGAGAAGCTGTGTGTGAGAGAGAGAAAGAGAAGCTGTGAGTGTGTGAGAGAGAGAAAGAGAAGCTGTGAGTGAGAGAGAGAGAAAGAGAGAGAAATTAGAGTGAGAAAGAGAGAGAGAAAGAGAAGCTGTGAGTGGGAGAGAGAGAAAGAGAGTCTGTGAGTGAGAGAGAGAGAGAGAAGCTGTGAGTGAAAGAGAGAGAGAGCCGCTGTTAGTGAGAGAGAGAGAAAGAGAAGCTGTGAATGAGAGAGAGAGAGAAAGAGACGCTGTGAGTGAGAGAGAGAAATAGAAGCTGTGAGTGAGTGAGAGAGAGAAAGGGAAGTTGTGAGTGAGAGAGAGAGAGAAAGAGAAGCTGTGAGTGAGAGAGAGAGAGAAAGAGAAGCTGTGAGTGAGAGAGAGAGAGAAAGAGAAGCTGTGAGTGAGAAGGAGAGGGAAAGAGAAGCTGTGAGTGAGTGAGAGAGAGAGAGAGAAAGAGAAGCTGTGTGTGTGAGAGAGAGAAAGAGAAGCTGTGAGTGAGAGAGAGAGAGAAAGAGAAGCTGTTAGTGACAGAGAGAGAGAAAGAGAAGCTGTGTGTGTGTGAGAGAGAAAGATAGTCTGAGAAAGAGAGAGTGAAAGAGAAGCTGTGAGTGAGAGTGAGAGAGAGAGAGAGAGAGAGAAGCTGTGAGTGAGAGAGAGAGAGAATGAGAAGCTGTGAGTGAGAGAGAGAGAATGTAAGAGAAGCTGTGTGTGAGATAGAGAGAGAGAAAGAGAAGCTGTGAGTGAGAGAGAGAGAGGGAGAAAGATAAGCTGTGAGAGAGAGAGAGAAGCTGTGTGTGTGTGAGAGAGAGAAAGATAAGCTGTGATTGAGAGTGAGAGAGAGAGAGAAAGTGAAGCTGTGAGTGAGAGAGAAAGAAAGAGAAGCTGTGAGTGAGAGAGAGAGAAGCTGTGAGTGAGAGAGAGAAAGAAAAGCTGTGAGTGAGAGAGAGAGAGAAAGAGAAGATATAAGTGAGAGAGAGAGAGAAGCAGTGAGAGAGAGAGAGAAAGAGAAGCTGTGAGTGAGACAGAGAGAGAGAAAGAGAAGCTGAGAGAGAGAGAGGGAGAATGAGAAGCTGCGTGTGTGTGAGAGAAAGAGAAGCTGTGAGTGTGTGTGAGAGAGAAAGAGAAGCTGTGAGTGAGAGAGAGAGAAAGAAAGAGAAATTAGAGTGAGAAAGAGAGAGAGAAAGAGAAGCTGTGAGTGGGAGAGAGAGAAAGAGAGTCTGTGAGTGAGAGAGAGAGAGAGAAGCTGTGAGTGAAAGAGAGAGAGAGCCGCTGTGAGTGAGAGAGAGAGAAATAGAAGCTGTGAGTGAGTGAGAGAGAGAAAGGGAAGTTGTGAGTGAGAGAGAGAGAGAAAGAGAAGCTGTGAGTGAGAGAGAGAGAGAGAGAAAGAGAAGCTGTGAGTGAGAGAGAGAGAGAAAGAGAAGCTGTGAGTGAGAAGGAGAGTGAAAGAGAAGCTGTGAGTGAGTGAGAGAGAGAGAAAGAGAAGCTGTGTGTGTGAGAGAGAGAGAAAGAGAAGCTGTGAGTGAGAGAGAAAGAGAAGCTGTTAGTGACAGAGAGAGAGAAAGAGAAGCTGTGTGTGTGTGAGAGAGAAAGATAAGCTGTGATTGAGAGAGAGAGAGAGAGAGAAAGTGAAGCTGTGAGTGAGAGAGAGAGAAAGAGAAGCTGTGAGTGAGAGAGAGAGAAGCTGTGAGTGAGAGAGAGAAAGAAAAGCTGTGAGTGAGAGAGAGAGAGAAAGAGAAGATATGAGTGAGAGAGAGAGAGAAGCAGTGAGAGAGAGAGAAAGAGAAGCTGTGAGAGAGAGAGGGAGAAAGAGAAGCAGTGTGTGTGAGAGAGAAAGAGAAGCTGTGAGTGTGTGAGAGAGAGAAAGAGAAGCTGTGAGTGAGAGAGAGAGAAAGAGAGAGAAATTAGAGTGAGAAAGAGAGAGAGAAAGAGAAGCTGTGAGAGGGAGAGAGAGAAAGAGAGTCTGTGAGTGAGAGAGAGAGAGAGAAGCTGTGAGTGAAAGAGAGAGAGAGCTGCTGTTAGTGAGAGAGAGAGAAAGAGAAGCTGTGAATGAGAGAGAGAGAGAAAGAGAAGCTGTGAGTGAGAGAGAGAGAAATAGAAGCTGTGAGTGAGTGAGAGAGAGAAAGGGAAGTTGTGAGTGAGAGAGAGAGAGAAAGAGAAGCTGTGAGTGAGTGAGAGAGAGAAAGAGAAGCTGTGAGTGAGAAGGAGAGGGAAAGAGAAGCTGTGAGTGAGTGAGAGAGAGAGAGAGAGAAAGAGAAGCTGTGTGTGTGTGAGAGAGAAAGAGAAGCTGTGAGTGAGAGAGAGAGAGAAAGAGAAGCTGTTAGTGACAGAGAGAGAGAAAGAGAAGCTGTGTGTGTGTGAGAGAGAAAGATAGTCTGAGAAAGAGAGAGTGAAAGAGAAGCTGTGAGTGAGAGTGAGAGAGAGAGAGAGAGAAGCTGTGAGTGAGAGAGAGAGAGAATGAGAAGCTGTGAGTGAGAGAGAGAGAATGTAAGAGAAGCTGCGTGTGAGATAGAGAGAGAGAGAAAGAGAAGCTGTGAGTGAGAGAGAGAGAGGGAGAAAGATAAGCTGTGAGAGAGAGAGAGAGAAGCTGTGTGTGTGAGAGAGAGAAAGATAAGCTGAGTGAGAGAGAGAGAAGCTGTGAGTGAGAGAGAGAAAGAAAAGCTGTGAGTGAGAGAGAGAGAGAAAGAGAAGAAATGAGTGAGAGAGAGAGAGAAGCAGTGAGAGAGAGAGAGAAAGAGAAGCTGTGAGTGAGACAGAGAGAGAGAAAGAGAAGCTGTGAGAGAGAGAGGGAGAAAGAGAAGCTGTGTGTGTGAGAGAGAAAGAGAAGCTGTGAGTGTGTGAGAGAGAGAAAGACAAGCTGTGAGTGAGAGAGAGAGAAAGAAAGAGAAATTAGAGTGAGAAAGAGAGAGAGAAAGAGAAGCTGTGAGTGGGAGAGAGAGAAAGAGAGTCTGTGAGTGAGAGAGAGAGAGAAGCTGTGAGTGAAAGAGAGAGAGAGCTGCTGTTAGTGAGAGAGAGAGAAAGAGAAGCTGTGAATGAGAGAGAGAGAGAAAGAGAAGCTGTGAGTGAGAGAGAGAGAAATAGAAGCTGTGAGTGAGTGAGAGAGAGAAAGGGAAGTTGTGAGTGAGAGAGAGAGAGAAAGAGAAGCTGTGAGTGAGAGAGAGAGAGAAAGAGAAGCTGTGAGTGAGAAGGAGAGGGAAAGAGAAGCTGTGAGTGAGTGAGAGAGAGAGAGAAGGAGAAGCTGTGTGTGTGTGAGAGAGAAAGAGAAGCTGTGAGTGAGATAGAGAGAGAGAAGCTGTTAGTGACAGAGAGAGAGAAAGAAAGAGAAGCTGTGTGTGTGTGAGAGAGAAAGATAGTCTGAGAAAGAGAGAGTGAAAGAGAAGCTGTGAGTGAGAGTGAGAGAGAGAGAGAGAGAAAGTGAAGCTGTCAGTGAGAGAGAGAGAGAATGAGAAGCTGTGAGTGAGAGAGAGAAGCTGTGAGTGAGAGAGAGAGAGAAAGAGAAGCTGTGAGTGACAGAGAGAGAAAGAGAAGCTGTGAGTGAGAGAGAGAGAGGGAGAAAGATAAGCTGTGTGTGTGTGAGAGAGAGAAGCTGTGTGTGAGAGAGAGAGAAAGTAAGAGAAGCTGTGGTTGAGAGTGTGAGAGAGAGATAAAGAGAAGCTGTGAGTGAGAGAGAGAGAAAGAGAAGCTGTGAGTGAGAGAGAAGCTGTGAGTGAGAGAGAAAGAAAAGCTGTGAGTGTGAGAGAGAGAGAAAGAGAACATGTGAGAGAGAGAGAGAGAGAGAAGCAGTGAGTGAGAGAGAAAGAGAGAGAAAGAGAAGCTGTCAGTGAGACAGAGAGAGACAAAGAGAAGCTGAGAGAGAGAGAGAGGGAGAAAGAGAAGCTGTGAGAGAGAGAGAGAAAGAGAAGCTGTGAGTGTGTGTGTGAGAGAAAGAGAAGCTGTGAGTGAGAGAGAGAGAAAGAAAGAGAAATTAGAGTGAGAAAGAGAGAGAGAAAGAGAAGCTGTGAGTCAGAGAGAGAGAGATAGAGAGTGTGAATGAGAGAGAGAGAGAGAAGCTGTGAGTGAGAGAGAGAGATGCGCTGTGAGTGAGAGAGAGAGAAAGAGAAGCTGTGAATGAGAGAGAGAGAGAAAGAGAGAAGCTGTGAGTGAGAGAGTGAGAGAGAGAAAGAGAAGCTGTTAGTGAGAGTGAGAGAAAGAAAGAAAGAGAAGCTGTGAGTGAGAGAGAGAGAAAGAGAAGCTGTGAGTGAGAGAGAGAGAAAGAGAAGCTGTGCGTGACAGAGAGAAAGAGAAGCTGTGAGTGAGAGGGAGAGAGAGAAAGAGAAGCTGTGAGTGACACACAGAGAGAGAAGCTGTGAGTTAGAGAGAGAGAGAAAGAGAAGCTGTGAGTGACAGAGAGAGAAAGAGAAGCTGTGAGTGAGAGAGAGAGGGAGAAAGATAAGATGTGTGTGTGAGAGAGAGAGAAGCTGTGTGTGAGAGAGAGAGAAAGAGAAGCTGTGATTGAGAGTGAGAGAGAGAGAGAAGGAGAAGCTGTGAGTGAGAGAGAGAGAAAGATAAGCTTGAGTGAGAGAGAGAGAAGCTGTGAGTGATAGAGAGAAAGAAAAGCTGTGAGTGAGTGAGAGAGAGAGAGAAAGAGAAGATATGAGTGAGAGAGAGAGAAGCAGTGAGTGAGAGAGAGAGAGAGATTGAAAGAGAATCTGTGAGTGAGAGAGAGAGAGAGAGAAGCTGTGAGTGAGAGAGAGAAAGAGAAGCTGTGAGTGAGAGGGAGAGAGAGAAAGAGAAGCTGTGTGTGACACAGAGAGAGAGAAGCTGTGAGTTAGAGAGAGAGAAAGAGAAGCTGTGAGTGACAGAGAGAAAGAAGCTGAGAGTGAGAGAGAGAAAGTGAAGCTGTGAGTGAGAGAAAGAGAGAAAGAGAAGCTGTGTGTGTGAGAGAGATAGAAAGATAGTCTGCGAAAGAGAGAGTGAAAGAGAAGCTGTGAGTGAGAGAGGGAGGGAGAAAGAGAAGCTGTGAGAGAGAGAGAGAGAAAGAGAAGCTGTGAGTGGGAGAGAGAGAAAGAGAGTCTGTGAGTGAGAGAGAGAAAGAGAAGCTCTGAGTGTGTGAGAGAGAGAGCCGCTGTGAGTGAGAGAGAGAGAAAGAGAAGTTGTGAATGAGAGAGAGAGAGAAAGAAAGAGAAGCTGTGATTGAGAGAGAGAGAAAGAGGAGCTGTGAGTGTGAGAGAGAGAGGGAGAAAGATAAGCTGTGTGTGAGAGAGAGAAAGAGAAGCTGTGTGTGAGAGTGAGTGAGAGAGAGAAAGAGAAGCTGTGAGTGAGAGAGAGAGAGAGAGAAGCTGTGAGTGAGAGAGAGAGAAGCTGTGAGTGAGAGAGAGAAAGAAAAGCTGTGAGTGAGAGAGAGAGAAAGAGAAGATATGAGTGAGAGAGAGAGAGAAGCAGTGAGAGAGAGAGAGAGAAAGAGAAGCTGTGAGTGAGACAGAGAGAGAAAGAGAAGCTTTGAGAGAGAGAGAGGGAGAAAGAGAAGCTGTGTGAGAGAGAGAGAAAGAGAAGCTGTGAGTGTGTGTGAGAGAGAAAGAGAAGCTGTGAGTGAGAGAGAAAGAAAGAAAGAGAAATTCGAGTGAGAGAGAAAGAGAAGCTGTGAGTGGGAGAGTGAAAGAGAGTATGTGAGTGAGAGAGAGAGAAAGGGAAGTTGTGAGTGAGAGAGAGAAAGAGAAGCTGTGAGTGAGAGAGAGAGAAAAAGAAGCTGTGAGTGAGTGAGAGAGAGAAAGGGAAGTTGTGAGTGAGAGAGAGAGAGAAAGAGAAGCTGCGAGTGAGAGAGAGAGAGAAGCTGTGAGTGAGAGAGAGAGAGAGAGAAGCTGTGAGTGAGAAGGAGAGGGAAAGAGAAGCTGTGAGTGAGTGAGAGAGAGAGAGAGAAAGAGAAGCTGTGAGTGAGAGAGAGAGAAAGAGAAGCTGTGAGTGAGAGAGAGAGAAAGAGAAGCTGTGAGTGAGAAGGAGAGGGAACGAGAAGCTGTGAGTGAGAGAGAGAGAGAGAGAGAAAGAATCTGTGAGAGAGAAAGAGAGAAGCTGTGAGTGAGAGAGTGAGAGAGAGAAAGAGAAGCTGTTAGTCAGAGTGAGAGAGAGAGAGAAAGAGAAGCTGTGAGTGAGAGAGAATGAAAGAGAAGCTGTGAGTGAGAGAGAGAGAGAGAAAGAGAAGCTGTGAGTGAGAGAGAGAAAGAGAAGCTGTGAGTGAGAGAGAGAGAGAAGATGTGAGTGATAGAGAGAGAGAATGAGAAGCTGTGAGAGAGAGAGAAAGTAAGAGAAGCTGTGAGTGAGATAGAGAGAGAGAAAGAGAAGCTGTGAGTGAGAGAGAGAGAGGGAGAAAGATAAGCTGTGAGGGAGAGAGAGAAAGAGAAGCTGTGTGTGAGAGTGAGAATGAGAGAAAGAGAAGCTGTGAGTGAGATAGAGAGAAAGAGAAGCTGTGAGTGAGAGAGAGAGAAGCTGTGAGTGAGAGAGAAAGAAAAGCTGTGAGTGAGAGAGAGAGAAAGAGAAGATATGAGTGAGAGAGTGAGAGAGAAGCAGTGAGAGAGAGAGAGAGAAAGAGAAGCTGTGAGTGAGACAGAGAGAGACAAAGAGAAGCTTTGAGAGAGAGAGAGGGAGAAAGAGAAGCTGTGAGAGAGAGAGAGAAAGAGAAAGCTGTGAGTGTGTGTGAGAGAGAAAGCGAAGCTGTGAGTGAGAGAGAAAGAAAGAAAGAGAAATTAGAGTGAGAAAGAGAGAGAGAAAGAGAAGCTGTGAGTGGGAGAGAGTGAAAGAGAGTCTGTGAGTGAGAGAGAGAGAGAAAGGGAAGTTGTGAGTGAGAGAGAGAGAAAGAGAAGCTGTGAGTGAGAGAGAGAGAGAAAGAGAAGCTGTGAGTGGGAGAGAGTGAAAGAGAGTCTGTGAGTGAGAGAGAGAGAGAAAGGGAAGTTGTGAGTGAGAGAGAGAGAAAGAGAAGCTGTGAATGAGAGAGAGAGAGAAAGAGAAGCTGTGAGTGAGTGAGATAGAGAAAGGGAAGTTGTGAGTGAGAGAGAGAGAAAGAGAAGCTGTGAGTGAGAGAGAGAGAAAGAGAAGCTGTGAGTGAGAGAGAGAGAGAAAGAGAAGCTGTGTGAGAAGGAGAGGGAAAGAGAAGCTGTGAGTGAGTGAGAGAGAGAGAGAAAGAGAAGCTGTTAGTGAGAGAGAGAAAGAGAAGCTGTGAGTGAGTGAGAGAGAGAGAGAAGCTGTGATTGAGAAGGAGAGGGAAAGAGAAGCTGTGAGTGAGTGAGAGAGAGAGAGAGAGAAGCTGTGAGTGAGAGAGTGAGAGAGAGAAAGAGAAGCTGTTAGTGAGAGTGAGAGAGAGAGAGAAAGAGAAGCTGTGAGTGAGAGAGAGAAAGAGAAGCTGTGAGTGAGAGGGAGAGAGATAAAGAGAAGCTGTGAGTGACAAAGAGAGAGAGAAGCTGTGAGTTACAGAGAGAGAGAAAGAGAAGCTGTGAGTGAGAGAGAGAGAAAGAGAAGCTGTGTGTGTGTGTGAGAGAGAGAGAAGCTGTGAGCGTGAGAGAGAGAGAGAAAGAGAAGCTGTGAGTGAGAGAGAGAGAGAAAGAGAAGCTGTGTGTGTGTGTGTGAGAGAGAGAAGCTGTGAGTGAGAGTGAGAGAGAGAGAGAGAAAGAGAAGTTGTGTGTGAGAGTGAGAGAGAGAGAGAAAGAGAAGCTGTGAGTGACAGAGAGAGAGATAGAGAAGCTGTGAGTGAGAGAGAGAGAAGCTGTGAGTGAGAGAGAGAAAGAAAAGCTGTGAGTGAGAGAGAGAGAAAGAGAAGATATGAGTGAGAGAGAGAGAGAGAAGCAGTGAGAGAGAGAGAGAGAGAAGCTGTGAGTGAGACAGAGAGAGAAAGAGAAGCTTTGAGAGAGAGAGAGGGAGAAAGAGAAGCTGTGTGAGAGAGAGAAAGAGAAGCTGTGAGTGTGTGTGAGAGAGAAAGAGAAGCTGTGAGTGAGAGAGAAAGAAAGAAAGAGAAATTAGAGTGAGAGAGAAAGAGAAGCTGGGAGTGGGAGAGAGTGAAAGAGAGTCTGTGAGTGAGAGAGAGAGAAAGGGAAGTTGTGAGTGAGAGAGAGAAAGAGAAGCTGTGAATGAGAGAGAGAGAAAGAGAAGCTGTGAGTGAGAGAGAGAGAAAAAGAAGCTGTGAGTGAGTGAGAGAGAGAAAGGGAAGCTGCGAGTGAGAGAGAGAGAGAAGCTGTGAGTGAGAGAGAGAGAGAGAAGCTGTGAGTGAGAGAGAGAGAGAAAGAGAAGCTGTGAGTGAGAGAGAGAGAGAAGCTGTGAGTGAGAGAGAGAGAGAAAGAGAAGCTGTGAGTGAGAAGGAGAGGGAAAGAGAAGCTGTGAGTGAGTGAGTGAGAGAGAGAGAGAAAGAGAAGCTGTGAGTGAGAGAGAGAAAGAGAAGCTGTGAGTGAGAGAGAGAGAAAGAGAAGCTGTGAGTGAGAAGGAGAGGGAACGAGAAGCTGTGAGTGAGTGAGAGAGAGAGAGAAAGAAGCTGTGAGAGAGAAAGAGAGAAGCTGTGAGTGAGAGAGTGAGAGAGAGAAAGAGAAGCTGTTAGTGAGAGTGAGAGAGAGAGAGAAAGAGAAGCTGTGAGTGAGAGAGAATGAAAGAGAAGCTGTGAGTGAGAGAGAGAGAGAGAAAGAGAAGCTGTGAGTGAGAGAGAGAAATAGAAGCTGTGAGTGAGAGAGAGAGAGAGAGAAGATGTGAGTGATAGAGAGAGAGAATGAGAAGCTGTGAGAGAGAGAGAAAGTAAGAGAAGCTGTGAGTGAGATAGAGAGAGAGAAAGAGAAGCTGTGAGTGAGAGAGAGAGGGAGAAAGATAAGCTGTGAGGGAGAGAGAGAAAGAGAAGCTGTGTGTGAGAGTGAGAGAGAGAGAAAGGGAAGCTGTGAGTGAGAGAGAGAGAAAGAGAAGCTGTGAGTGAGAGAGAGAGAGAAAGAGAAGATATGAGTGAGAGAGAGAGAGAAGCAGTGAGAGAGAGAGAGAAAGAGAAGCTGTGAGAGAGAGAGGGAGAAAGAGAAGCTGTGTGTGTGAGAGAGAAAGAGAAGCTGTGAGTGTGTGAGAGAGAGAAAGGGAAGCTGTGAGTGAGAGAGAGAGAAAGAGAGAGAAATTAGAGTGAGAAAGAGAGAGAGAAAGAGAAGCTGTGAGTGGGAGAGAGAGAAAGAGAGTCTGTGAGTGAGAGAGAGAGAGAGAAGCTGTGAGTGAAAGAGAGAGAGAGCCGCTGTTAGTGAGAGAGAGAGAAAGAGAAGCTGTGAATGAGAGAGAGAGAGAAAGAGAAGCTGTGAGTGAGAGAGAGAGAAATAGAAGCTGTGAGTGAGTGAGAGAGAGAAAGGGAAGTTGTGAGTGAGAGAGAGAGAGAAAGAGAAGCTGTGAGTGAGAGAGAGAGAGAAAGAGAAGCTGTGAGTGAGAGAGAGAGAGAAAGAGAAGCTGTGAGTGAGAAGGAGAGGGAAAGAGAAGCTGTGAGTGAGTGAGAGAGAGAGAGAAAGAGAAGCTGTGTGTGTGAGAGAGAGAAAGAGAAGCTGTGAGTGAGAGAGAGAGAGAAAGAGAAGCTGTTAGTGACAGAGAGAGAGAAAGAGAAGCTGTGTGTGTGTGAGAGAGAAAGATAGTCTGAGAAAGAGAGAGTGAAAGAGAAGCTGTGTGAGAGTGAGAGAGAGAGAGAAGCTGTGAGTGAGAGAGAGAGAGAATGAGAAGCTGTGAGTGAGAGAGAGAGAATGTAAGAGAAGCTGTGTGTGAGATAGAGAGAGAGAGAAAGAGAAGCTGTGAGTGAGAGAGAGAGAGGGAGAAAGATAAACTGTGTGAGAGAGAGAGAAGCTGTGTGTGTGTGTGAGAGAGAGAAAGATAAGCTGTGATTGAGAGTGAGAGAGAGAGAGAAAGTGAAGCCGTGAGTGAGAGAGAAAGAAAGAGAAGCTGTGAGTGAGAGAGAGAGAAGCTGTGAGTGAGAGAGAGAAAGAAAAGCTGTGAGTGAGAGAGAGAGAGAAAGAGAAGATATGAGTGAGAGAGAGAGAGAAGCAGTGAGAGAGAGAGAGAAAGAGAAGCTGTGAGTGAGACAGAGAGAGAGAAAGAGAAGCTGTGAGAGAGAGAGGGAGAAAGAGAAGCTGCGTGTGTGAGAGAGAAAGAGAAGCTGTGAGTGTGTGAGAGAGAGAAAGAGAAGCTGTGAGTGAGAGAGAGAGAAAGAAAGAGAAATTAGAGTGAGAAAGAGAGAGAGAAAGAGAAGCTGTGAGTGGGAGAGAGAGAAAGAGACTCTGTGAGTGAGAGAGAGAGAGAGAAGCTGTGAGTGAAAGAGAGAGAGAGCCGCTGTTAGTGAGAGAGAGAGAAAGAGAAGCTGTGAATGAGAGAGAGAGAGAGAAAGAGAAGCTGTGAGTGAGAGAGAGAGAAATAGAAGCTGTGAGTGAGTGAGAGAGAGAAAGGGAAGTTGTGAGTGAGAGAGAGAGAGAAAGAGAAGCTGTGAGTGAGAGAGAGAGAGAGAAAGAGAAGCTGTGAGTGAGAGAGAGAGAAAGAGAAGCTGTGAGTGAGAAGGAGAGTGAAAGAGAAGCTGTGAGTGAGTGAGAGAGAGAGAAAGAGAAGCTGTGTGTGTGAGAGAGAGAGAAAGAGAAGCTGTGAGTGAGAGAGAAAGAGAAAGAGAAGCTGTTAGTGACAGAGAGAGAGAAAGAGAAGCTGTGTGTGTGAGAGAGAGAAAGATAAGCTGTGATTGAGAGTGAGAGAGAGAGAGAAAGTGAAGCTGTGAGTGAGAGAGAGAGAAAGAGAAGCTGTGAGTGAGAGAGAGAGAAGCTGTGAGTGAGAGAGAGAAAGAAAAGCTGTGAGTGAGAGAGAGAGAGAAAGAGAAGATATGAGTGAGAGAGAGAGAGAAGCAGTGAGAGAGAGAGAAAGAGAAGCTGTGAGTGAGAAAGAGAGAGAGAAAGAGAAGCTGTGAGAGAGAGAGGGAGAAAGAGAAGCAGTGTGTGTGAGAGAGAAAGAGAAGCTGTGAGTGTGTGAGAGAGAGAAAGAGAAGCTGTGAGTGAGAGAGAGAGAAAGAGAGAGAAATTAGAGTGAGAAAGAGAGAGAGAAAGAGAAGCTGTGAGTGGGAGAGAGAGAAAGAGAGTCTGTGAGTGAGAGAGAGAGAGAGAGAAGCTGTGAGTGAAAGAGAGAGAGAGCTGCTGTTAGTGAGAGAGAGAAAGAGAAGCTGTGAATGAGAGAGAGAGAGAAAGAGAAGCTGTGAGTGAGAGAGAGAGAAATAGAAGCTGTGAGTGAGTGAGAGAGAGAAAGGGAAGTTGTGAGTGAGAGAGAGAGAGAAAGAGAAGCTGTGAGTGAGTGAGAGAGAGAAAGAGAAGCTGTGAGTGAGAAGGAGAGGGAAAGAGAAGCTGTGAGTGAGTGAGAGAGAGAGAGAAAGAGAAGCTGTGAGTGAGAGAGAGAGAGAAAGAGAAGCTGTTAGTGACAGAGAGAGAGAAAGAGAAGCTGTGAGTGAGTGAGAGAGAGAAAGGGAAGCTGCGAGTGAGAGAGAGAGAGAAGCTGTGAGTGAGAGAGAGAGAGAGAAGCTGTGAGTGAGAGAGAGAGAGAAAGAGAAGCTGTGAGTGAGAGAGAGAGAGAGAAGCTGTGAGTGAGAGAGAGAGAGAAAGAGAAGCTGTGAGTGAGAAGGAGAGGGAAAGAGAAGCTGTGAGTGAGTGAGTGAGAGAGAGAGAGAAAGAGAAGCTGTGAGTGAGAGAGAGAAAGAGAAGCTGTGAGTGAGAGAGAGAGAAAGAGAAGCTGTGAGTGAGAAGGAGAGGGAACGAGAAGCTGTGAGTGAGTGAGAGAGAGAGAGAAAGAAGCTGTGAGAGAGAAAGAGAGAAGCTGTGAGTGAGAGAGTGAGAGAGAGAAAGAGAAGCTGTTAGTGAGAGTGAGAGAGAGAGAAAGAGAAGCTGTGAGTGAGAGAGAATGAAAGAGAAGCTGTGAGTGAGAGAGAGAGAGATAAAGAGAAGCTGTGAGTGAGAGAGAGAAATAGAAGCTGTGAGTGAGAGAGAGAGAGAGAGAAGATGTGAGTGATAGAGAGAGAGAATGAGAAGTTGTGAGAGAGAGAGAAAGTAAGAGAAGCTGTGAGTGAGATAGAGAGAGAGAAAGAGAAGCTGTGAGTGAGAGAGAGAGGGAGAAAGATAAGCTGTGAGGGAGAGAGAGAAAGAGAAGCTGTGTGTGAGAGTGAGAGAGAGAGAAAGGGAAGCTGTGAGTGAGAGAGAGAGAAAGAGAAGCTGTGAGTGAGAGAGAGAGAGAAAGAGAAGATATGAGTGAGAGAGAGAGAGAAGCAGTGAGAGAGAGAGAGAAAGAGAAGCTGTGAGAGAGAGAGGGAGAAAGAGAAGCTGTGTGTGAGAGAGAGAAAGAGAAGCTGTGAGTGTGTGAGAGAGAGAAAGGGAAGCTGTGAGTGAGAGAGAGAGAAAGAGAGAGAAATTAGAGTGAGAAAGAGAGAGAGAAAGAGAAGCTGTGAGTGGGAGAGAGAGAAAGAGAGTCTGTGAGTGAGAGAGAGAGAGAGAAGCTGTGAGTGAAAGAGAGAGAGAGCCGCTGTTAGTGAGAGAGAGAGAAAGAGAAGCTGTGAATGAGAGAGAGAGAGAAAGAGAAGCTGTGAGTGAGAGAGAGAGAAATAGAAGCTGTGAGTGAGTGAGAGAGAGAAAGGGAAGTTGTGAGTGAGAGAGAGAGAGAAAGAGAAGCTGTGAGTGAGAGAGAGAGAGAAAGAGAAGCTGTGAGTGAGAGAGAGAGAGAAAGAGAAGCTGTGAGTGAGAAGGAGAGGGAAAGAGAAGCTGTGAGTGAGTGAGAGAGAGAGAGAAAGAGAAGCTGTGTGTGTGAGAGAGAGAAAGAGAAGCTGTGAGTGAGAGAGAGAGAGAAAGAGAAGCTGTTAGTGACAGAGAGAGAGAAAGAGAAGCTGTGTGTGTGTGAGAGAGAAAGATAGTCTGAGAAAGAGAGAGTGAAAGAGAAGCTGTGTGAGAGTGAGAGAGAGAGAGAGAAGCTGTGAGTGAGAGAGAGAGAGAATGAGAAGCTGTGAGTGAGAGAGAGAGAATGTAAGAGAAGCTGTGTGTGAGATAGAGAGAGAGAGAAAGAGAAGCTGTGAGTGAGAGAGAGAGAGGGAGAAAGATAAGCTGTGTGAGAGAGAGAGAAGCTGTGTGTGTGTGTGAGAGAGAAAGATAAGCTGTGATTGAGAGTGAGAGAGAGAGAGAAAGTGAAGCTGTGAGTGAGAGAGAAAGAAAGAGAAGCTGTGAGTGAGAGAGAGAGAAGCTGTGAGTGAGAGAGAGAAAGAAAAGCTGTGAGTGAGAGAGAGAGAGAAAGAGAAGATATGAGTGAGAGAGAGAGAGAAGCAGTGAGAGAGAGAGAGAAAGAGAAGCTGTGAGTGAGACAGAGAGAGAGAAAGAGAAGCTGTGAGAGAGAGAGGGAGAAAGAGAAGCTGCGTGTGTGAGAGAGAAAGAGAAGCTGTGAGTGTGTGAGAGAGAGAAAGAGAAGCTGTGAGTGAGAGAGAGAGAAAGAAAGAGAAATTAGAGTGAGAAAGAGAGAGAGAAAGAGAAGCTGTGAGTGGGAGAGAGAGAAAGAGACTCTGTGAGTGAGAGAGAGAGAGAGAAGCTGTGAGTGAAAGAGAGAGAGAGCCGCTGTTAGTGAGAGAGAGAGAAAGAGAAGCTGTGAATGAGAGAGAGAGAGAGAAAGAGAAGCTGTGAGTGAGAGAGAGAGAAATAGAAGCTGTGAGTGAGTGAGAGAGAGAAAGGGAAGTTGTGAGTGAGAGAGAGAGAGAAAGAGAAGCTGTGAGTGAGAGAGAGAGAGAGAAAGAGAAGCTGTGAGTGAGAGAGAGAGAGAAAGAGAAGCTGTGAGTGAGAAGGAGAGTGAAAGAGAAGCTGTGAGTGAGTGAGAGAGAGAGAAAGAGAAGCTGTGTGTGTGAGAGAGAGAGAAAGAGAAGCTGTGAGTGAGAGAGAAAGAGAAAGAGAAGCTGTTAGTGACAGAGAGAGAGAAAGAGAAGCTGTGTGTGTGAGAGAGAGAAAGATAAGCTGTGATTGAGAGTGAGAGAGAGAGAGAAAGTGAAGCTGTGAGTGAGAGAGAGAGAAAGAGAAGCTGTGAGTGAGAGAGAGAGAAGCTGTGAGTGAGAGAGAGAAAGAAAAGCTGTGAGTGAGAGAGAGAGAGAAAGAGAAGATATGAGTGAGAGAGAGAGAGAAGCAGTGAGAGAGAGAGAAAGAGAAGCTGTGAGTGAGAAAGAGAGAGAGAAAGAGAAGCTGTGAGAGAGAGAGGGAGAAAGAGAAGCAGTGTGTGTGAGAGAGAAAGAGAAGCTGTGAGTGTGTGAGAGAGAGAAAGAGAAGCTGTGAGTGAGAGAGAGAGAAAGAGAGAGAAATTAGAGTGAGAAAGAGAGAGAGAAAGAGAAGCTGTGAGTGGGAGAGAGAGAAAGAGAGTCTGTGAGTGAGAGAGAGAGAGAGAGAAGCTGTGAGTGAAAGAGAGAGAGAGCTGCTGTTAGTGAGAGAGAGAAAGAGAAGCTGTGAATGAGAGAGAGAGAGAAAGAGAAGCTGTGAGTGAGAGAGAGAGAAATAGAAGCTGTGAGTGAGTGAGAGAGAGAAAGGGAAGTTGTGAGTGAGAGAGAGAGAGAAAGAGAAGCTGTGAGTGAGTGAGAGAGAGAAAGAGAAGCTGTGAGTGAGAAGGAGAGGGAAAGAGAAGCTGTGAGTGAGTGAGAGAGAGAGAGAAAGAGAAGCTGTGAGTGAGAGAGAGAGAGAAAGAGAAGCTGTTAGTGACAGAGAGAGAGAAAGAGAAGCTGTGTGTGTGTGAGAGAGAAAGATAGTCTGAGAAAGAGAGAGTGAAAGAGAAGCTGTGAGTGAGAGTGAGAGAGAGAGAGAGAGAAGCTGTGAGTGAGAGAGAGAGAGAATGAGAAGCTGTGAGTGAGAGAGAGAGAATGTAAGAGAAGCTGTGTGTGAGATAGAGAGAGAGAGAAAGAGAAGCTGTGAGTGAGAGAGAGAGAGGGAGAAAGATAAGCTGTGAGAGAGAGAGAGAAGCTGTGTGTGTGAGAGAGAGAAAGATAAGCTGAGTGAGAGAGAGAGAAGCTGTGAGTGAGAGAGAGAAAGAAAAGCTGTAAGAGAGAGAGAGAAAGAGAAGATATGATTGAGAGAGAGAGAGAAGCAGTGAGAGAGAGAGAGAAAGAGAAGCTGTGAGTGAGACAGAGAGAGAGAAAGAGAAGCTGTGAGAGAGAGAGGGAGAAAGAGAAGCTGTGTGTGTGAGAGAGAAAGAGAAGCTGTGAGTGTGTGAGAGAGAGAAAGAGAAGCTGTGAGTGAGAGAGAGAGAAAGAAAGAGAAATTAGAGTGAGAAAGAGAGAGAGAAAGAGAAGCTGTGAGTGGGAGAGAGAGAAAGAGAGTCTGTGAGTGAGAGAGAGAGAGAGAAGCTGTGAGTGAAAGAGAGAGAGAGCTGCTGTTAGTGAGAGAGAGAGAAAGAGAAGCTGTGAATGAGAGAGAGAGAGAAAGAGAAGCTGTGAGTGAGAGAGAGAGAAATAGAAGTTGTGAGTGAGTGAGAGAGAGAAAGAGAAGCTGTGAGTGAGAGAGAGAGAGAAAGAGAAGCTGTGAGTGAGAAGGAGAGGGAAAGAGAAGCTGTGAGTGAGTGAGAGAGAGAGAGAAAGAGAAGCTGTGTGTGTGTGAGAGAGAAAGAGAAGCTGTGAGTGAGAGAGAGAGAGAAGCTGTTAGTGACAGAGAGAGAGAAAGAAAGAGAAGCTGTGTGTGTGTGAGAGAGAAAGATAGTCTGAGAAAGAGAGAGTGAAAGAGAAGCTGTGAGTGAGAGTGAGAGAGAGAGAGAGAGAAAGTGAAGCTGTGAGTGAGAGAGAGAGAGAATGAGAAGCTGTGAGTGAGAGAGAGAAGCTGTGAGTGAGAGAGAGAAAGAGAAACTGTGTGTGTGTGTGAGAGAGAGGTGAGTGATGCAGAGAGAGAATGAGAAGCTGTGAGTGATAGAGAGAGAAAGTAAAAGAAGCTGTGAGTGAGATAGAGAGAGAAAGAGAAGCTGTGAGTGAGAGAGAGAGGGAGAAAGATAAGCTGTGTGTGAGAGAGAGAGAAGCTGTGTGTGAGAGAGAGAGAGAAAGAGAAGTTGTGAGTGATACAGAGAGAGAGAAGCTGTGAGTGAGAGAGAAGATGTGCATGAGACAGAGAAATAAAAGCTGTGAGTGAGAGAGAGAGAAGCTGTGAGTGAGAGAGAGAGAAAGAGAAGCTGTGAGTGAGAGAGAGAGAAAGAGAAGCTGTGAGTGAGAGAGAGGGAGAGAATGAGAAGCTGTGAGTGAGAGAGAGAGAAGCTGTGAGTGAGAGAGAGTGAGAGAAAGTGAAGCTGTGAGTGAGAGAGAGAGAGAAAGAGAAGCTGTGTGTGTGTGAGAGAGAGAAAGATAGTCTGAGAAAGAGAGAGTGAAAGAGAAGCTGTGAGTGAGAGAGAGAGAGGGAGAAAGAGAAGCTGTGTGTGTGTGTGAGAGAGAGAAAGAGAATCTGTGATTGAGAGTGAGAGAGAGAGAGAAAGAGAAGCTGTGAGTGAGAGAGAGAGAGAAAGAGAAGCTGTGAGTGAGTGAGAGAGAGAGAAAGAGAAGCTGTGAGTGAGAGAGAGAAGCTGTGTGAGAGAGAGAGAAAGAGAAGCTGTGAGTGAGAGAGAGAAGCTGTGAGAGAGAGAGAGAAAGAGAGAGAGAGAAGATG
The DNA here is from genome assembly GCA_035047305.1 of Bradypodion pumilum. NCBI lineage: Eukaryota > Metazoa > Chordata > Lepidosauria > Squamata > Chamaeleonidae > Bradypodion > Bradypodion pumilum. The sequence goes on from JAWDJD010000001.1 coordinate 232,463,091, forward strand.
TGAGTGATAGAGAGAGAGAGAAAGAGAAGCTGTGAGTGAGAGAGAGAGAGGGAGAAAGCTAAGCTGTGAGAGAGAGAGAGAAAGAGAAGCTGTGTGTGTGTGAGAGAGAGAAAGAGAAGCTGTGATTGAGAGTGAGAGAGAGAAAGAGAAGCTGTGAGTGAGAGAGAGAGAAAGAGAAGCTGTGAGTGAGAGAGAGAAGCTGTGAGTGAGAGAGAGAAAGAAAAGCTGTGAGTGAGAGAGAGAGAAAGAGAAGCTGTGAGTGAGTGAGAGAGAGAAAGGGAAGTTGTGAGTGAGAGAGAGAGAGAAAGAGAAGCTGTGAGTGAGAGAGAGAGAGAAGCTGTGAGTGAGAGAGAGAGAGAAAGAGAAGCTGTGGGTGAGAAGGAGAGGGATAGAGAAGCTGTGAGTGAGTGAGAGAGAGAGAAAGAGAAGCTGTGAGTGAGAGAGAGAAAGAGAAGCTGTGAGTGAGAGAGAGAGAAAGAGAAGCTGTGAGTGAGAAGGAAAAGGAAAGAGAAGCTGTGGTTAAGTGAGAGAGAGAGAGAGAGAAGCTGTGAGATAGAAATAGAGAAGCTGTGAGTGAGAGAGTGAGAGAGAAAAAGAGAAGCTGTGAGTGAGAGAGAGATTGAAAGAGAAGCTGTGAGTGAGTGAGAGAGAGAGAAAGAGAAGCTGTGAGTGAGAGAGAGAAAGAGAAGCTGTGAGTGACAGAGAGAGAGAAAGAGAATCTGAGAGTGAGAGAGAGAGAGAAAGTGAAGCTGTGAGTGAGAGAGCAAGAGAAAGAGAAGCTGTGAGTGAGAGAGAGAAAGAGAAGCTGTGAGTGAGAGAGAGAGAGAGAATGAGAAGCTGTGAGTGAGAGTGAGAGAGAGGGAGAGAAAGAAAGCTGTGAGTGAGAGAGATTGAAAGAGAGGCTGTGAGTGAGAGAGAGTGAGAGAAAGAGAAATTAGAGTGAGAAAGAGAGAGAGAAAATGAAGCTGTGAGTGGGAGAGAGAGAAAGAGAGTCTGTGAGTGAGAGAGAGAGAGAGAAGCTGTGAGTGAAAGAGAGAGAGAGCCGCTGTTAGTGAGAGAGAGAGAAAGAGAAGCTGTGAATGAGAGAGAGAGAGAGAAAGAGAAGCTGTGAGTGAGAGAGAGAGAAATAGAAGCTGTGAGTGAGTGAGAGAGAGAAAGGGAAGTTGTGAGTGAGAGAGAGAGAGAAAGAGAAGCTGTGATTGAGAGAGAGAGAGAAAGAGAAGCTGTGAGTGAGAGAGAGAGAGAAAGAGAAGCTGTGAGTGAGAAGGAGAGTGAAAGAGAAGCTGTGAGTGAGTGAGAGAGAGAGAAAGAGAAGCTGTGTGTGTGTGAGAGAGAAAGAGAAACTGTGAGTGAGAGAGAAAGAGAAAGAGAAGCTGTTAGTGACAGAGAGAGAGAAAGAGAAGCTGTGTGTGTGTGGGAGAGAAAGATAAGCTGTGATTGAGAGTGAGAGAGAGAGAGAAAGTGAAGCTGTGAGTGAGAGAGAGAGAAAGAGAAGCTGTGAGTGAGAGAGAGAGAAGCTGTGAGTGAGAGAGAGAAAGAAAAGCTGTGAGTGAGAGAGAGAGAGAAAGAGAAGATATGAGTGAGAGAGAGAGAAGCAGTGAGAGAGAGAGAAAGAGAAGCTGTGAGTGAGAAAGAGAGAGAGAAAGAGAAGCTGTGAGAGAGAGAGGGAGAAAGAGAAGCTGTGTGTGTGAGAGAGAAAGAGAAGCTGTGAGTGAGAGAGAGAGAAAGAGAGAGAAATTAGAGTGAGAGAGAGAGAAAGAGAAGCTGTGAGTGGGAGAGAGAGAAAGAGAGTCTGTGAGTGAGAGAGAGAGAGAGAAGCTGTGAGTGAAAGAGAGAGAGCCGCTGTTAGTGAGAGAGAGAGAAAGAGAAGCTGTGAATGAGAGAGAGAGAGAAAGAGAAGCTGTGAGTGAGAGAGAGAGAAATAGAAGCTGTGAGTGAGTGAGAGAGAGAAAGGGAAGTTGTGAGTGAGAGAGAGAGAGAAAGAGAAGCTGTGAGTGAGTGAGAGAGAGAAAGAGAAGCTGTGAGTGAGAAGGAGAGGGAAAGAGAAGCTGTGAGTGAGTGAGAGAGAGAGAGAAAGAGAAGCTGTGTGTGAGAGAGAGAGAAAGAGAAGCTGTGAGTGAGAGAGAGAGAGAAAGAGAAGCTGTTAGTGACAGAGAGAGAGAAAGAGAAGCTGTGTGTGTGTGAGAGAGAAAGATAGTCTGAGAAAGAGAGAGTGAAAGAGAAGCTGTGAGTGAGAGTGAGAGAGAGAGAGAGAGAGAGAGAAGCTGTGAGTGAGAGAGAGAGAGAATGAGAAGCTGTGAGTGAGAGAGAGAGAATGTAAGAGAAGCTGTGTGTGAGATAGAGAGAGAGAGAAAGAGAAGCTATGAGTGAGAGAGAGAGAGGGAGAAAGATAAGCTGTGAGAGAGAGAGAAGCTGTGTGTGTGAGAGAGAGAAAGATAAGCTGTGAGTGAGAGAGAGAGAAGCTGTGAGTGAGAGAGAGAAAGAAAAGCTGTGAGTGAGAGAGAGAGAGAAAGAGAAGATATGAGTGAGAGAGAGAGAGAAGCAGTGAGAGAGAGAGAGAAAGAGAAGCTGTGAGTGGGACAGAGAGAGAGAAAGAGAAGCTGTGAGAGAGAGAGGGAGAAAGAGAAGCTGTGTGTGTGAGAGAGAAAGAGAAGCTGTGAGTGTGTGAGAGAGAGAAAGAGAAGCTGTGAGTGAGAGAGAGAGAAAGAAAGAGAAATTAGAGTGAGAAAGAGAGAGAGAAAGAGAAGCTGTGAGTGGGAGAGAGAGAAAGAGAGTCTGTGAGTGAGAGAGAGAGAGAGAAGCTGTGAGTGAAAGAGAGAGAGAGCTGCTGTTACTGAGAGAGAGAGAAAGAGAAGCTGTGAATGAGAGAGAGAGAGAAAGAGAAGCTGTGAGTGAGAGAGAGAGAGAAAGAGAAGCTGTGAGTGAGAGAGAGAGAGAAAGAGAAGCTGTGAGCGAGACGGAGAGGGAAAGAGAAGCTGTGAGTGAGTGAGAGAGAGAGAGAAAGAGAAGCTGTGTGTGTGTGAGAGAGAAAGAGAAGCTGTGAGTGAGAGAGAGAGAGAGAGAAGCTGTTAGTGACAGAGAGAGAGAAAGAAAGAGAATCTGTGTGTGTGTGAGAGAGAAAGATAGTCTGAGAAAGAGAGAGTGAAAGAGAAGCTGTGAGTGAGAGTGAGAGAGAGAGAGAGAGAAAGTGAAGCTGTGAGTGTGAGAGAGAGAGAATGAGAAGCTGTGAGTGAGAGAGAGAAGCTGTGAGTGAGAGAGAGAAAGAGAAACTGTGTGTGTGTGAGAGAGAGAGGTGAGTGATGGAGAGAGAGAATGAGAAGCTGTGAGTGATAGAGAGAGAAAGTAAAAGAAGCTGTGAGTGAGATAGAGAGAGAAAGAGAAGCTGTGAGTGAGAGAGAGAGGGAGAAAGATAAGCTGTGTGTGAGAGAGAGAGAAGCTGTGTGTGAGAGAGAGAGAAAGAGAAGTTGTGAGTGATACAGAGAGAGAGAAGCTGTGAGTGAGTGAGAGAGAAGATGTGCGTGAGACAGAGAAATAAAAGCTGTGAGTGAGAGAGAGAGAAGCTGTGAGTGAGAGAGAGAGAAAGAGAAGCTGTGAGTGAGAGAGAGAGAAAGAGAAGCTGTGAGTGAGAGAGAGGGAGAGAATGAGAAGCTGTGAGTGAGAGAGAGAGAAGCTGTGAGTGAGAGAGAGTGAGAGAAAGTGAAGCTGTGAGTGAGAGAGAGAGAGAAAGAGAAGCTGTGTGTGTGTGAGAGAGAGAAAGATAGTCTGAGAAAGAGAGAGTGAAAGAGAAGCTGTGAGTGAGAGAGAGAGAGGGAGAAAGAGAAGCTGTGTGTGTGTGTGAGAGAGAGAAAGAGAATCTGTGATTGAGAGTGAGAGAGAGAGAGAGAAAGAGAAGCTGTGAGTGAGAGAGAGAGAGAAAGAGAAGCTGTGAGTGAGTGAGAGAGAGAGAGAAAGCGAAGCTGTGAGTGAGAGAGAGAAGCTGTGAGAGAGAGAGAGAAAGAGAAGCTGTGAGTGAGAGAGAGAAGCTGTGAGAGAGAGAGAGAAAGAGAGAGAGAGAAGATGTGAGTGATAGAGAGAGAGAGAAAGAGAAGCTGTGAGTGAGAAAGAGAGAGGGAGAAAGCTAAGCTGTGAGAGAGAGAGAGAAAGAGAAGCTGTGTGTGTGTGAGAGAGAAAGAGAAGCTGTGATTGGGAGTGAGAGAGAGAAAGAGAAGCTGTGAGTGAGAGAGAGAGAAAGAGAAGCTGTGAGTGAGAGAGAGAAGCTGTGAGTGAGAGAGAGAAAGAAAAGCTGTGAGTGAGAGAGAGAGAAAGAGAAGCTGTGAGTGAGTGAGAGAGAGAAAGGGAAGTTGTGAGTGAGAGAGAGAGAGAAAGAGAAGCTGTGAGTGAGAGAGAGAGAGAAGCTGTGAGTGAGAGAGAGAAAGAGAAGCTGTGGGTGAGAAGGAGAGGGATAGAGAAGCTGTGAGTGAGTGAGAGAGAGAGAAAGAGAAGCTGTGAGTGAGAGAGAGAAAGAGAAGCTGTGAGTGAGAGAGAGAGAAAGAGAAGCTGTGAGTGAGAAGGAGAGGGAAAGAGAAGCTGTGGTTAAGTGAGAGAGAGAGAGAGAGAGAAGCTGTGAGATAGAAATAGAGAAGCTGTGAGTGAGAGAGAGATTGAAAGAGAAGCTGTGAGTGAGTGAGAGAGAGAGAAAGAGAAGCTGTGAGTGAGAGAGAGAAAGAGAAGCTGTGAGTGACAGAGAGAGAGAAAGAGAATCTGAGAGTGAGAGAGAGAGAGAAAGTGAAGCTGTGAGTGAGAGAGCAAGAGAAAGAGAAGCTGTGAGTGAGAGAGAGAGAAAGAGAAGCTGTGAGTGAGAGAGAGAGAAAGAGAAGCTGTGTGTGTGAGAGAGAAAGAGAAGCTGTGAGTGTGTGTGAGAGAGAAAGAGAAGCTGTGAGTGAGAGAGAGAGAAAGAAAGAGAAATTAGAGTGAGAAAGAGAGAGAGAAAGAGAAGCTGTGAGTGGGAGAGAGAGAAAGAGAGTCTGTGAGTGAGAGAGAGAGAGAGAAGCTGTGAGTGAAAGAGAGAGAGAGCTGCTGTTACTGAGAGAGAGAGAAAGAGAAGCTGTGAATGAGAGAGAGAGAGAAAGAGAAGCTGTGAGTGAGAGAGAGAGAGAAAGAGAAGCTGTGAGTGAGAGAGAGAGAAAGAGAAGCTGTGAGTGAGACGGAGAGGGAAAGAGAAGCTGTGTGAGTGAGAGAGAGAGAGAAAGAGAAGCTGTGTGTGTGTGAGAGAGAAAGAGAAGCTGTGAGTGAGAGAGAGAGAGAGAGAGAAGCTGTTAGTGACAGAGAGAGAGAAAGAAAGAGAATCTGTGTGTGTGTGAGAGAGAAAGATAGTCTGAGAAAGAGAGAGTGAAAGAGAAGCTGTGAGTGAGAGTGAGAGAGAGAGAGAGAGAAAGTGAAGCTGTGAGTGTGAGAGAGAGAGAATGAGAAGCTGTGAGTGAGAGAGAGAAGCTGTGAGTGAGAGAGAGAAAGAGAAACTGTGTGTGTGTGTGAGAGAGAGGTGAGTGATGGAGAGAGAGAATGAGAAGCTGTGAGTGATAGAGAGAGAAAGTAAAAGAAGCTGTGAGTGAGATAGAGAGAGAAAGAGAAGCTGTGAGTGAGAGAGAGAGGGAGAAAGATAAGCTGTGTGTGAGAGAGAGAGAAGCTGTGTGTGTGAGAGAGAGAAAGAGAAGTTGTGAGTGATACAGAGAGAGAGAAGCTGTGAGTGAGTGAGAGAGAAGATGTGCGTGAGACAGAGAAATAAAAGCTGTGAGTGAGAGAGAGAGAAGCTGTGAGTGAGAGAGAGAGAAAGAGAAGCTGTGAGTGAGAGAGAGAGAAAGAGAAGCTGTGAGTGAGAGAGAGGGAGAGAATGAGAAGCTGTGAGTGAGAGAGAGAGAAGCTGTGAGTGAGAGAGAGTGAGAGAAAGTGAAGCTGTGAGTGAGAGAGAGAGAAAGAGAAGCTGTGTGTGTGTGTGAGAGAGAGAAAGATAGTCTGAGAAAGAGAGAGTGAAAGAGAAGCTGTGAGTGAGAGAGAGAGAGGGAGAAAGAGAAGCTGTGTGTGTGTGTGAGAGAGAGAAAGAGAATCTGTGATTGAGAGTGAGAGAGAGAGAGAGAAAGAGAAGCTGTGAGTGAGAGAGAGAGAGAAAGAGAAGCTGTGAGTGAGTGAGAGAGAGAGAGAAAGCGAAGCTGTGAGTGAGAGAGAGAAGCTGTGAGAGAGAGAGAGAAAGAGAAGCTGTGAGTGAGAGAGAGAAGCTGTGAGAGAGAGAGAGAAAGAGAGAGAGAGAAGATGTGAGTGATAGAGAGAGAGAGAAAGAGAAGCTGTGAGTGAGAAAGAGAGAGGGAGAAAGCTAAGCTGTGAGAGACAGAGAGAAAGAGAAGCTGTGTGTGTGTGAGAGAGAAAGAGAAGCTGTGATTGGGAGTGAGAGAGAGAAAGAGAAGCTGTGAGTGAGAGAGAGAGAAAGAGAAGCTGTGAGTGAGAGAGAGAAGCTGTGAGTGAGAGAGAGAAAGAAAAGCTGTGAGTGAGAGAGAGAGAAAGAGAAGCTGTGAGTGAGTGAGAGAGAGAAAGGGAAGTGAGTGAGAGAGAGAGAGTAAGAGAAGCTGTGAGTGAGAGAGAGAGAGAAGCTGTGAGTGAGAGAGAGAGAGAAAGAGAAGCTGTGGGTGAGAAGGAGAGGGATAGAGAAGCTGTGAGTGAGTGAGAGAGAGAGAAAGAGAAGCTGTGAGTGAGAGAGAGAAAGAGAAGCTGTGAGTGAGAGAGAGAGAAAGAGAAGCTGTGAGTGAGAAGGAGAGGGAAAGAGAAGCTGTGGTTAAGTGAGAGAGAGAGAGAGAGAGAAGCTGTGAGATAGAAATAGAGAAGCTGTGAGTGAGAGAGAGATTGAAAGAGAAGCTGTGAGTGAGTGAGAGAGAGAGAAAGAGAAGCTGTGAGTGAGAGAGAGAAAGAGAAGCTGTGAGTGACATAGAGAGAGCAAGAGAATCTGAGAGTGAGAGAGAGAGAGAAAGTGAAGCTGTGAGTGAGAGAGCAAGAGAAAGAGAAGCTGTGAGTGAGAGAGAGAGAAAGAGAAGCTGTGAGTGAGAGAGAGAGAGAATGAGAAGCTGTGAGTGAGAGTGAGAGAGAGGGAGAGAAAGAAAGCTGTGAGTGAGAGAGATTGAAAGAGAAGCTGTGAGTGAGAGAGAGTGAGAGAAAGAGAGCTGTGAGTGAGAGAGAGAAAGAGAAGCTGTGAGTGAGAGAGAGAGAGAGAGAAGCTGTGAGTTAGAGAGAGAAAGAGAAGCTGTGAGTGAGAGAGAGAGAGAGAAAGAGAGCTGTGAGTGAGAGAGAGAAAGAGAATCTGTGAGTGAGAGGGAGAGAGAGAGGAAGAGAAACTGTGAGTGACACAGAGAGAGAAGCTGTGAGAGAGAGAGAGAGAGAGAAGCTGTGAGTGACAGAGAGAGAGAAAGAAGCTGAGTGAGAGAGAGAGAAAGTGAAGCTGTGAGTGGGAGAGAGAGAAAGAGAGTCTGTGAGTGAGAGAGAGAGAGAGAAGCTGTGAGTGGGAGAGAGAGAAAGAGAGTCTGTGAGTGAGAGAGAGAGAGAAGCTGTGAGTGAAAGAGAGAGAGAGAGAGCCGCTGTTAGTGAGAGAGAGAGAAAGAGAAGCTGTGAATGAGAGAGGGAGAGAAAGAGAAGCTGTGAGTGAGAGAGAGAGAAAGAGCAGCTGTGAGTGAGTGAGAGAGAGAAAGGGAAGTTGTGAGTGAGAGAGAGAGAAAAAGAGAAGCTGTGAGTGAGAGAGAGAGAAAGAGAAGCTGTGAGTGAGAAGGAGAGGGAAAGAGAAGCTGTGAGTGAGTGAGAGAGAGAGAGAAAGAGAAGCTGTGTGTGTGAGAGAGAAAGAGAAGCTGTGAGTGACAGAGAGAGAGAAAGAGAAGCTGTGTGTGTGTGAGAGAGAAAGAGAAGCTGTGAGTGAGAGTGAGAGAGAGAGAGAAAGAGAAGCTGTGAGAGAGAAAGAGAAGCTGTGAGTGAGAGAGTGTGAGAGAGAAAGAGAAGCTGTTAGTGAGAGTGAGAGAGAGAGAAGCTGTGAGTGAGAGAGAGATTGAAAGAGAAGCTGTGAGTGAGAGAGAGAGAGAAAGAGAAGCTGTGAGTGAGGGAGAGAGAGAATGAGAAGCTGTGAGTGAGAGAGAGAAGCTGTGAGTGAGAGAGAGGGAGAAGATGTGAGTGATAGAGAGAGAGAATGAGAAGCTGTGAGTGAGAGAGAGAGAAAGTAAAAGAAGCTGTGAGTGAGATAGAGAGAGAGAGAGAGAAGCTGTGAGTGAGAGAGAGAGAGGGAGAAAGATAAGCTGTGTGTGTGAGAGAGAGAGAAGCTGTGTGTGTGAGAGAGAAAGAGAAGCTGTGAGTGATAGAGAGAGAGAGAGAAGCTGTGAGTGAGAGAGAGAGAAGCTGTGAGTGAGAGAGAGAAAGAAAAGCTGTGAGTGAGAGAGAGAGAAAGAGAAGATATGAGTGAGAGAGAGAGAGAGAAGCAGTGAGAGAGAGAGAGAAAGAGAAGCTGTGAGTGAGACAGAGAGAGAGAAAGGGAAGCTGTGAGTGAGAGAGAGAAAGAGAAGCTGTGAGTGATAGAGAGAGAGAAGCTGTGAGTGAGAGAGAGAGAAGCTGTGAGTGAGAGAGAGAAAGAAAAGCTGTGAGTGAGAGAGAGAGAGAGAAGATGTGAGTGATAGAGAGAGAGAATGAGAAGCTGTGAGTGAGAGAGAGAGAAAGTAAAAGAAGCTGTGAGTGAGATAGATAGAGAGAGAAAGAGAAGCTGTGAGTGAGAGAGAGAGAGAGAGGGAGAAAGATAAGCTGTGAGAGAGAGAGAGAAGCTGTGTGTGAGAGAGAGAAAGAGAAGCTGTGAGTGATAGAGAGAGAGAGAAGCTGTGAGTGAGAGAGAGAGAAGCTGTGAGTGAGAGAGAGAAAGAAAAGCTGTGAGTGAGTGAGAGAGAGAGAAGATGTGAGTGAAAGAGAGAGAGAGAGCCGCTATTAGTGAGAGAGAGAAAGAGAAGCTGTGAATGAGAGAGAGAGAGAAAGAGAAGCTGTGAGTGAGAGAGAGAGAAAGAGAAGCTGTGAGTGAGACAGAGAGAAAGAGAAGCTGTGAGTGAGTGAGAGAGAGAAAGGGAAGTTGTGAGTGAGAGAGAGAGAGAAAGAGAAGCTGGGAGTGAGAAGGAGAGGGAAAGAGAAGCTGTGAGTGAGTGAGAGAGAGAGAGAAAGAGAAGCTGTGTGTGAGAGAGAGAGAAAGAGAAGCTGTGAGTGACAGAGAGAGAGAAAGAGAAGCTGTGTGTAAGAGAGAGAAAGAGAAGCTGTGAGTGAGAGTGAGAGAGAGAGAGAAAGAGAAGCTGTGAGTGAGAGAGAAAGAGAAAGAGAAGCTGTGAGTGAGAGAGAGAGAGAATGAGAAGCTGTGAGTGAGAGAGAGAAGCTGTGAGAGAGAGAGAAAGAGAAGCTGTGAGTGAGAGAGAGAGAGAGAAGATGTGAGTGATAGAGAGAGAATGAGAAGCTGTGAGTGAGAGAGAGAGAAAGTAAAAGAAGCTGTGAGTGAGATAGAGAGAGAGAGAAAGAGAAGCTGTGAGTGAGAGAGAGAGAGGGAGAAAGATAAGCTGTGTGTGTGTGAGAGAGAGAAGCTGTGTGTGTGAGAGAGAAAGAGAAGCTGTGAGTAATAGAGAGAGAGAGAAGCTGTGAGTGAGAGAGAGAGAAGCTGTGAGTGAGAGAGAGAAAGAAAAGCTGTGAGTGAGAGAGAGAGAAAGAGAAGATATGAGTGAGAGAGAGAGAGAGAAGCAGCGAGAGAGAGAGAGAAAGAGAACCTGTGAGTGAGACAGAGAGAGAGAAAGGGAAGCTGTGAGAGAGAGAGAGGGAGAAAGAGAAGCTGTGAGAGAGAGAGAGAAAGAGAAGCTGTGAGTGTGTGAGAGAGAAAGAGAAGCTGTGAGTGACAGAGAGAGAAAGAGAAGCTGAGAGTGAGAGAGAGAGGGAAAGAGAAGCTGTGTGTGTTTGAGAGAGAGAAAGATAGTCTGAGAAAGAGAGAGTGAAAGAGAACCTGTGAGTGAGAGAGAGAGGGAGAAAGAGAAGCTATGTGTGTGAGAGAGAGAAAGAGAACCTGTGAGTGAGAGTGAGAGAGAGAGAGAGAAAGAGAAGCTGTGAGTGAGAGAGAGAGAAAGAGAAGCTGTGAGTGAGAGAGAGAGAAAGAGAAGGTGTGAGTGAGAGAGAGAGAGAATGAGAAGCTGTGAGTGAGAGGGAGAGAACCTGTGAGTGAGAGGGAGAGAGAAAGTGAAGCTGTGAGTGATAGAGAGAGAGAAAGAGAAGCTGTGTGTGAGAGAGAGAGAGGGAGAAAGAGAAGCTGTGTGTGTGTGAGAGAGAAAGAGAATCTGTGAGTGAGAGTGAGAGAGAGAGAGAAAGAGAAGCTGTAAGTGAGAGAGAGAGAAAGAGAAGCTGTGAGTGAGAGAGAGAGAATGAGAAGCTGTGAGAGAGAGAAGCTGTGTGTGAGAGAGAGAAAGAGAAGCTGTGAGTGAGAGAGAGAGAGAAGATGTGAGTGATAGAGAGAGAGAATGAGAAGCTGTGAGTGAGTGAGAGAGAAAGTAGTAGAAGCTGTGAGTGAGATAGAGAGAGAGAAAGAGAAGCTGTGAGTGAGAGAGAGAGAAGCTGTGAGTGAGAGAGAGAAAGAAAAGCTGTGAGTGAGAGAGAGAGAAAGAGAAGGTGTGAGTGAGTGAGAGAGAGAAAGGGAAGTTGTGAGTGAGAGAGAGAGAAAGAGAAGCTGTGCGTGAGAGAGAGAGAGAAAGAGAAGCTGTGAGTGAGAGAGAGAGAGAAAGAGAAGCTGTGAGTGAGAAGGAGAGGGAAAGAGAAGCTGTGAGTGAGTGAGAGAGAGAGAAAGAGAAGCTGTGAGTGAGAGAGAGAGAAAGAGAAACTGTGAGTGAGAGAGAGAGAGAAAGAGAAGCTGTGAGTGAGAAGGAGAGGGAATGAGAAGCTGTGAGTGAGAGAGAGAGAGAGAGAAAGAGAAGCTGTGAGAGAGAAAGAGAGAAGCTGAGAGTGAGAGAGAGAAAGAGAAGCTGTTAGTGAGAGTGAGAGAGAGAGAGAAAGAGAAGCTGTGAGTGAGAGAGAGATTGAAAGAGAAGCTGTGAGTGTGTGAGAGAGAGAGAGAAAGAGAAGCTGTGAGTGAGAGAGAAAGAGAAGCTGTGAGTGAGAGGGAGAGAGAGAAAGAGAAGCTGTGAGTGACACACAGAGAGAGAAGCTGTGAGTTAGAGAGAGAGAAAGAGAAGTTGTGAGTGACAGAGAGAGAGAAAGAGAAGCTGAGAGTGAGAGAGAGAGAGAGAAAGTGAAGCTGTTAGTGAGAGTGAGTGAGAGTGAGAAAGAGAAGCTGTTAGTGAGAGTGAGAGAGAGAGAGAAAGAGAAGCTGTGAGTGAGAGAGAGATTGAAAGAGAAGCTGTGAGTGTGTGAGAGAGAGAGAGAAAGAGAAGCTGTGAGTGAGAGAGATAAAGTGAAGCTGTGAGCGAGAGAGAGAGAAAGAGAAGCTGTGAGTGAGAGAGAGAGAAAGAGAAGCTGTGAGTGAGAAAGAGAGAGAGAATGAGAAGCTGTGAGTGAGAGTGAGAGAGAGAGAAAGAGAAGCTGTGAGTGAGAGAGAGATTGAAAGAGAAGCTGTGTGTGTGTGTGAGAGAGAGAAAGAGAGCTGTGAGTGAGAGAGAGAAAGAGAAGCTGTGAGTGAGAGGGAGAGAGAGAGGAAGAGAAACTGTGAGTGACACAGAGAGAGAGAAGCTGTGAGTTAGAGAGAGAGAGAAAGAGAAGCTGTGAGTGACAGAGAGAAAGAAAGAAGCTGAGAGTGAGAGAGAGAGAGTGAAGCTGTGAGTGAGAGAGAGAGAGAAAGAGAAGCTGTGTGTGTGTGTGAGAGAGAAAGAGAAGCTGTGAGTGAGAGAGAATGAGAAGCTGTGAGTGAGAGAGAGAAGCTGTGAGTGAGAGAGAGAAAGAGAAGCTGTGAGTGAGAGAGAGCGAGAGAGAGAAGATGTGAGTGACAGAGAGAATGAGAAGCTGTGAGTGAGAGTGAGAGAGAGAGAAAGAGAAGCTGTGAGTGAGAGAGAGATTGAAAGAGAAGCTGTGAGTGAGAGAGAGAGGGAGAGAGAGAAAGAGAAGCTGTGAGTGAGAGAGAGAGAGAAAGAGAAGCTGTGAGTGACAAAGAGAGAATGAGAAGCTGTGAGTGAGAGAGAGAAGCTGTGAGTGAGAGAGAGAAAGAGAAGCTGTGAGTGAGAGAGAGAGAGAGAGAGAAGATGTGAGTGATAGAGAGAGAATGAGAAGCTGTGAGTGAGAGAGAGAGAAAGTAAGAGAAGCTGTGAGTGAGATAGAGAGAGAGAGAAAGAGAAGCTGTCAGTGAGAGAGAGAGAGGGAGAAAGATAAGCTGTGAGAGAGAGAGAGAAAGAGAAGCTGTGTGTGTGTGAGAGAGAAAGAGAAGCTGTGATTGAGAGTGAGAGAGAGAGAGAAAGAGAAGCTGTGAGAGAGAGAGAGAGAAAGAGAAGCTGTGAGTGAGAGAGAGATAAGCTTTGAGTGAGAGAGAGAAAGAAAAGCTGTGAGTGAGAGAGAGAGAAAGAGAAGATATGAGTGAGAGAGAGAGAAGCAGTGAGAGAGAGAGAGAGAAAAAGAGAAGCTGTGAGTGAGACAGAGAGAGAAAGAGAAGCTGTGAGAGAGAGAGAGAAAGAGAAGCTGTGAGTGAGAGAGAGATAAGCTGTGAGTGAGAGAGAGAAAGAAAAGCTGTGAGTGAGAGAGAGAGAGAAAGAGAAGATATGAGTGAGTGAGAGAGAGAGAAGCAGTGAGAGAGAGAGAGAGAAATAGAGAAGCTGTGAGTGAGATAGAGAGAGAAAGAGAAGCTGTGAAAGAGAGAGAGGGAGAAAGAGAAGCTGAGAGAGAGAGAGAGAAGCTGTGAGTGTGTGTGTGAGAGAAAGAGAAGCTGTGAGTGAGAGAGAGAGAAAGAAAGAGAAATTAGAGTAAGAAAGAGAGAGAGAAAGAGAAGCTGTGAGTGGGAGAGAGAGAAAGAGAGTCTGTGAGTGAGAGAGAGAGAGAGAAGCTGTGAGTGAGAGAGAGAGAGAGCCGCTGTGAGTGAGAGAGAGAGGAAGAGAAGCTGTGAATGAGAGAGAGAGAGAGAGAACGAGAAGCTGTGAGTGAGAGAGAGAGAAAGAGAAGCTGTGAGTGAGTGAGAGAGAGAAAGGGAAGTTGTGAGTGAGAGAGAGAGAGAAAGAGAAGCTGTGAGTGAGAGAGAGAGAGAAAGAGAAGCTGTGAGTGAGAGAGAGAGAGAAAGAGAAGCTGTTAGTGACAGAGAGAGAGAAAGAGAAGCTGTGTGTGTGAGAGAGAGAAAGATAAGCTGTGATTGAGAGTGAGAGAGAGAGAGAAAGTGAAGCTGTGAGTGAGAGAGAGAGAAAGAGAAGCTGTGAGAGAGAAAGAGAGAAGCTGAGAGTGAGAGAGAGAAAGAGAAGCTGTTAGTGAGAGTGAGAGAGAGAGAGAAAGAGAAGCTGTGAGTGAGAGAGAGATTGAAAGAGAAGCTGTGAGTGTGTGAGAGAGAGAGAGAAAGAGAAGCTGTGAGTGAGAGAGAAAGAGAAGCTGTGAGTGAGAGGGAGAGAGAGAAAGAGAAGCTGTGAGTGACACACAGAGAGAGAAGCTGTGAGTTAGAGAGAGAGAAAGAGAAGTTGTGAGTGACAGAGAGAGAGAAAGAGAAGCTGAGAGTGAGAGAGAGAGAGAGAAAGTGAAGCTGTTAGTGAGAGTGAGTGAGAGTGAGAAAGAGAAGCTGTTAGTGAGAGTGAGAGAGAGAGAGAAAGAGAAGCTGTGAGTGAGAGAGAGATTGAAAGAGAAGCTGTGAGTGTGTGAGAGAGAGAGAGAAAGAGAAGCTGTGAGTGAGAGAGATAAAGTGAAGCTGTGAGCGAGAGAGAGAGAAAGAGAAGCTGTGAGTGAGAGAGAGAGAAAGAGAAGCTGTGAGTGAGAAAGAGAGAGAGAATGAGAAGCTGTGAGTGAGAGTGAGAGAGAGAGAAAGAGAAGCTGTGAGTGAGAGAGAGATTGAAAGAGAAGCTGTGTGTGTGTGTGAGAGAGAGAAAGAGAGCTGTGAGTGAGAGAGAGAAAGAGAAGCTGTGAGTGAGAGGGAGAGAGAGAGGAAGAGAAACTGTGAGTGACACAGAGAGAGAGAAGCTGTGAGTTAGAGAGAGAGAGAAAGAGAAGCTGTGAGTGACAGAGAGAAAGAAAGAAGCTGAGAGTGAGAGAGAGAGAGTGAAGCTGTGAGTGAGAGAGAGAGAGAAAGAGAAGCTGTGTGTGTGTGTGAGAGAGAAAGAGGAGCTGTGAGTGAGAGAGAATGAGAAGCTGTGAGTGAGAGAGAGAAGCTGTGAGTGAGAGAGAGAAAGAGAAGCTGTGAGTGAGAGAGAGCGAGAGAGAGAAGATGTGAGTGACAGAGAGAATGAGAAGCTGTGAGTGAGAGTGAGAGAGAGAGAAAGAGAAGCTGTGAGTGAGAGAGAGATTGAAAGAGAAGCTGTGAGTGAGAGAGAGAGGGAGAGAGAGAAAGAGAAGCTGTGAGTGAGAGAGAGAGAGAAAGAGAAGCTGTGAGTGACAAAGAGAGAATGAGAAGCTGTGAGTGAGAGAGAGAAGCTGTGAGTGAGAGAGAGAAAGAGAAGCTGTGAGTGAGAGAGAGAGAGAGAGAAGATGTGAGTGATAGAGAGAGAATGAGAAGCTGTGAGTGAGAGAGAGAGAAAGTAAGAGAAGCTGTGAGTGAGATAGAGAGAGAGAGAAAGAGAAGCTGTCAGTGAGAGAGAGAGAGGGAGAAAGATAAGCTGTGAGAGAGAGAGAGAAAGAGAAGCTGTGTGTGTGTGAGAGAGAAAGAGAAGCTGTGATTGAGAGTGAGAGAGAGAGAGAAAGAGAAGCTGTGAGAGAGAGAGAGAGAAAGAGAAGCTGTGAGTGAGAGAGAGATAAGCTTTGAGTGAGAGAGAGAAAGAAAAGCTGTGAGTGAGAGAGAGAGAAAGAGAAGATATGAGTGAGAGAGAGAGAAGCAGTGAGAGAGAGAGAGAGAAAAAGAGAAGCTGTGAGTGAGACAGAGAGAGAAAGAGAAGCTGTGAGAGAGAGAGAGAGAGAGAAGCTGTGAGTGAGAGAGAGATAAGCTGTGAGTGAGAGAGAGAAAGAAAAGCTGTGAGTGAGAGAGAGAGAGAAAGAGAAGATATGAGTGAGTGAGAGAGAGAGAAGCAGTGAGAGAGAGAGAGAGAAATAGAGAAGCTGTGAGTGAGACAGAGAGAGAAAGAGAAGCTGTGAAAGAGAGAGAGGGAGAAAGAGAAGCTGAGAGAGAGAGAGAGAAGCTGTGAGTGTGTGTGTGAGAGAAAGAGAAGCTGTGAGTGAGAGAGAGAGAAAGAAAGAGAAATTAGAGTAAGAAAGAGAGAGAGAAAGAGAAGCTGTGAGTGGGAGAGAGAGAAAGAGAGTCTGTGAGTGAGAGAGAGAGAGAGAAGCTGTGAGTGAGAGAGAGAGAGAGCCGCTGTGAGTGAGAGAGAGAGGAAGAGAAGCTGTGAATGAGAGAGAGAGAGAGAGAACGAGAAGCTGTGAGTGAGAGAGAGAGAAAGAGAAGCTGTGAGTGAGTGAGAGAGAGAAAGGGAAGTTGTGAGTGAGAGAGAGAGAGAAAGAGAAGCTGTGAGTGAGAGAGAGAGAGAAAGAGAAGCTGTGAGTGAGAGAGAGAGAGAAAGAGAGCTGTGAGTGAGAAGGAGAGGGAAAGAGAACCTGTGAGTGACAGAGAGAGAGAAAGAGAAGCTGTGAGTGAGAGAGAGAGAGAGGGAGAAAGAGAAGCTGTGTGAGAGAGAGAGAGAGAGAGAAGCTGTGAGTGAGAGTGAGAGAGAGAGAGAAAGAGAAGATGTGAGTGAGAGAGAGAGAGAAAGAGAAGCTGTGAGTGAGAGAGAGAGAATGAGAAGATGTGAGTGAGAGGGAAGCTGTGAGTGAGAGAGAGAAAGAGAAGCTGTGAGTGAGAGAGAGCGAGAGAGAGAAGATGTGAGTGATAGAGAGCGAGAGAGAGAAGATGTGAGTGATAGAGAGAGAGAATGAGAAGCAGTGAGTGAGAGAGAGAAAGTAAGAGAAGCTGTGAGTGAGATAGAGAGAGAGAAAGAGAAGCTGTGAGTGAGAGAGAGAGAGAAAGAGAAGCTGTGAGTGAGAGAGAGAGAGAAAGAGAAGCTGTGAGTGAGAGAGAGAGAGAAAGAGAAGCTGTTAGTGACAGAGAGAGAGAAAGAGAAGCTGTGTGTGTGAGAGAGAGAAAGATAAGCTGTGATTGAGAGTGAGAGAGAGAGAGAAAGTGAAGCTGTGAGTGAGAGAGAGAGAAAGAGAAGCTGTGAGAGAGAAAGAGAGAAGCTGAGAGTGAGAGAGAGAAAGAGAAGCTGTTAGTGAGAGTGAGAGAGAGAGAGAAAGAGAAGCTGTGAGTGAGAGAGAGATTGAAAGAGAAGCTGTGAGTGTGTGAGAGAGAGAGAGAAAGAGAAGCTGTGAGTGAGAGAGAAAGAGAAGCTGTGAGTGAGAGGGAGAGAGAGAAAGAGAAGCTGTGAGTGACACACAGAGAGAGAAGCTGTGAGTTAGAGAGAGAGAAAGAGAAGTTGTGAGTGACAGAGAGAGAGAAAGAGAAGCTGAGAGTGAGAGAGAGAGAGAGAAAGTGAAGCTGTTAGTGAGAGTGAGTGAGAGTGAGAAAGAGAAGCTGTTAGTGAGAGTGAGAGAGAGAGAGAAAGAGAAGCTGTGAGTGAGAGAGAGATTGAAAGAGAAGCTGTGAGTGTGTGAGAGAGAGAGAGAAAGAGAAGCTGTGAGTGAGAGAGATAAAGTGAAGCTGTGAGCGAGAGAGAGAGAAAGAGAAGCTGTGAGTGAGAGAGAGAGAAAGAGAAGCTGTGAGTGAGAAAGAGAGAGAGAATGAGAAGCTGTGAGTGAGAGTGAGAGAGAGAGAAAGAGAAGCTGTGAGTGAGAGAGAGATTGAAAGAGAAGCTGTGTGTGTGTGTGAGAGAGAGAAAGAGAGCTGTGAGTGAGAGAGAGAAAGAGAAGCTGTGAGTGAGAGGGAGAGAGAGAGGAAGAGAAACTGTGAGTGACACAGAGAGAGAGAAGCTGTGAGTTAGAGAGAGAGAGAAAGAGAAGCTGTGAGTGACAGAGAGAAAGAAAGAAGCTGAGAGTGAGAGAGAGAGAGTGAAGCTGTGAGTGAGAGAGAGAGAGAAAGAGAAGCTGTGTGTGTGTGTGAGAGAGAAAGAGGAGCTGTGAGTGAGAGAGAATGAGAAGCTGTGAGTGAGAGAGAGAAGCTGTGAGTGAGAGAGAGAAAGAGAAGCTGTGAGTGAGAGAGAGCGAGAGAGAGAAGATGTGAGTGACAGAGAGAATGAGAAGCTGTGAGTGAGAGTGAGAGAGAGAGAAAGAGAAGCTGTGAGTGAGAGAGAGATTGAAAGAGAAGCTGTGAGTGAGAGAGAGAGGGAGAGAGAGAAAGAGAAGCTGTGAGTGAGAGAGAGAGAGAAAGAGAAGCTGTGAGTGACAAAGAGAGAATGAGAAGCTGTGAGTGAGAGAGAGAAGCTGTGAGTGAGAGAGAGAAAGAGAAGCTGTGAGTGAGAGAGAGAGAGAGAGAAGATGTGAGTGATAGAGAGAGAATGAGAAGCTGTGAGTGAGAGAGAGAGAAAGTAAGAGAAGCTGTGAGTGAGATAGAGAGAGAGAGAAAGAGAAGCTGTCAGTGAGAGAGAGAGAGGGAGAAAGATAAGCTGTGAGAGAGAGAGAGAAAGAGAAGCTGTGTGTGTGTGAGAGAGAAAGAGAAGCTGTGATTGAGAGTGAGAGAGAGAGAGAAAGAGAAGCTGTGAGAGAGAGAGAGAGAAAGAGAAGCTGTGAGTGAGAGAGAGATAAGCTTTGAGTGAGAGAGAGAAAGAAAAGCTGTGAGTGAGAGAGAGAGAAAGAGAAGATATGAGTGAGAGAGAGAGAAGCAGTGAGAGAGAGAGAGAGAAAAAGAGAAGCTGTGAGTGAGACAGAGAGAGAAAGAGAAGCTGTGAGAGAGAGAGAGAAAGAGAAGCTGTGAGTGAGAGAGAGATAAGCTGTGAGTGAGAGAGAGAAAGAAAAGCTGTGAGTGAGAGAGAGAGAGAAAGAGAAGATATGAGTGAGTGAGAGAGAGAGAAGCAGTGAGAGAGAGAGAGAGAAATAGAGAAGCTGTGAGTGAGACAGAGAGAGAAAGAGAAGCTGTGAAAGAGAGAGAGGGAGAAAGAGAAGCTGAGAGAGAGAGAGAGAAGCTGTGAGTGTGTGTGTGAGAGAAAGAGAAGCTGTGAGTGAGAGAGAGAGAAAGAAAGAGAAATTAGAGTAAGAAAGAGAGAGAGAAAGAGAAGCTGTGAGTGGGAGAGAGAGAAAGAGAGTCTGTGAGTGAGAGAGAGAGAGAGAAGCTGTGAGTGAGAGAGAGAGAGAGCCGCTGTGAGTGAGAGAGAGAGGAAGAGAAGCTGTGAATGAGAGAGAGAGAGAGAGAACGAGAAGCTGTGAGTGAGAGAGAGAGAAAGAGAAGCTGTGAGTGAGTGAGAGAGAGAAAGGGAAGTTGTGAGTGAGAGAGAGAGAGAAAGAGAAGCTGTGAGTGAGAGAGAGAGAGAAAGAGAAGCTGTGAGTGAGAGAGAGAGAGAAAGAGAGCTGTGAGTGAGAAGGAGAGGGAAAGAGAACCTGTGAGTGACAGAGAGAGAGAAAGAGAAGCTGTGAGTGAGAGAGAGAGAGAGGGAGAAAGAGAAGCTGTGTGAGAGAGAGAGAGAGAGAGAAGCTGTGAGTGAGAGTGAGAGAGAGAGAGAAAGAGAAGATGTGAGTGAGAGAGAGAGAGAAAGAGAAGCTGTGAGTGAGAGAGAGAGAATGAGAAGATGTGAGTGAGAGGGAAGCTGTGAGTGAGAGAGAGAAAGAGAAGCTGTGAGTGAGAGAGAGCGAGAGAGAGAAGATGTGAGTGATAGAGAGCGAGAGAGAGAAGATGTGAGTGATAGAGAGAGAGAATGAGAAGCAGTGAGTGAGAGAGAGAAAGTAAGAGAAGCTGTGAGTGAGATAGAGAGAGAGAAAGAGAAGCTGTGAGTGAGAGAGAGAGAGAAAGAGAAGCTGTGAGTGAGAGAGAGAGAAATAGAAGCTGTGAGTGAGTGAGAGAGAGAAAGGGAAGTTGTGAGTGAGAGAGAGAGAGAAAGAGAAGCTGTGAGTGAGTGAGAGAGAGAAAGAGAAGCTGTGAGTGAGAGAGAGAGAGAAAAAGAAGCTGTGAGTGAGAAGGAGAGGGAAAGAGAAGCTGTGAGTGAGTGAGAGAGAGAGAGAAAGAGAAGCTGTGTGTGTGTGAGAGAGAAAGAGAAGCTGTGAGTGAGAGAGAGAGAGAAAGAGAAGCTGTTAGTGACAGAGAGAGAGAAAGAGAAGCTGTGTGTGTGTGAGAGAGAAAGATAGTCTGAGAAAGAGAGAGTGAAAGAGAAGCTGTGAGTGAGAGTGAGAGAGAGAGAGAGAGAAGGAGAAGCTGTGAGTGAGAGAGAGAGAGAATGAGAAGCTGTGAGTGAGAGAGAGAGAATGTAAGAGAAGCTGTGTGTGAGATAGAGAGAGAGAGAAAGAGAAGCTGTGAGTGAGAGAGAGAGAGGGAGAAAGATAAGCTGTGAGAGAGAGAGAGAAGCTGTGTGTGTGTGAGAGAGAGAAAGATAAGCTGTGATTGAGAGTGAGAGAGAGAGAGAGAAAGTGAAGCTGTGAGTGAGAGAGAGAGAAAGAGAAGCTGTGAGTGAGAGAGAGAGAAGCTGTGAGAGAGAGAGAGAAAGAAAAGCTGTGAGTGAGAGAGAGAGAGAAAGAGAAGATATGAGTGAGTGAGAGAGAGAGAAGCAATGAGAGAGAGAGAGAAAGAGAAGCTGTGAGTGAGACAGAGAGAGAGAAAGAGAAGCTGTGAGAGAGAGAGGGAGAAAGAGAAGCTGTGTGTGAGAGAGAGAAAGAGAAGCTGTGAGTGTGTGTGAGAGAGAAAGAGAATCTGTGAGTGAGAGAGAGAGAAAGAAAGAGAAATTAGAGTGAGAAAGAGAGAGAGAAAGAGAAGCTGTGAGTGGGAGAGAGAGAAAGAGAGTCTGTGAGTGAGAGAGAGAGAGAGAAGCTGTGAGTGAAAGAGAGAGAGAGCCGCTGTTAGTGAGAGAGAGAGAAAGAGAAGCTGTGAATGAGAGAGAGAGAGAAAGAGAAGCTGTGAGTGAGAGAGAGAGAAATAGAAGCTGTGAGTGAGTGAGAGAGAGAAAGGGAAGTTGTGAGTGAGAGAGAGAGAGAAAGAGAAGCTGTGAGTGAGAGAGAGAGAGAAAGAGAAGCTGTGAGTGAGAGAGAGAGAGAAAGAGCTGTGAGTGAGAAGGAGAGGGAAAGAGAAGCTGTGAGTGAGTGAGAGAGAGAGAGAAAGAGAAGCTGTGTGTGTGAGAGAGAAAGAGAAGCTGTGAGTGAGAGAGAGAGAGAAAGAGAAGCTGTTAGTGACAGAGAGAGAGAAAGAGAAGCTGTGTGTGTGTGTGAGAAAAAGATAGTCTGAGAAAGAGAGAGTGAAAGAGAAGCTGTGAGTGAGAGTGAGAGAGAGAGAGAGAAAGTGAAGCTGTGAGTGAGGGAGAGAGAGAATGAGAAGCTGTGAGTGAGAGAGAGAAGCTGTGAGTGAGAGAGAGAAAGAGAAGCTGTGTGTGTGTGTGAGAGAGAGGTGAGTGATGGAGAGAGAGAATGAGAAGCTGTGAGTGATAGAGAGAGAAAGTAAAAGAAGCTGTGAGTGAGATAGAGAGAGAAAGAGAAGCTGTGAGTGAGAGAGAGAGGGAGAAAGATAAGCTGTGTGTGTGAGAGAGAGAAGCTGTGTGTGTGAGAGAGAGAGAGAGAGAAGTTGTGAGTGATACAGAGAGAGAGAAGCTGTGAGTGAGTGAGAGAGAAGCTGTGTGTGAGAGAGAGAAATAAAAGCTGTGAGTGAGAGAGAGAGAAGCTGTGAGTGAGAGAGAGAGAAAGAGAAGCTGTGAGTGAGAGAGAGAGAAAGAGAAGCTGTGAGTGAGAGAGAGAGAAAGAGAAGCTGTGAGTGAGAGAGATGGAGAGAATGAGAAGCTGTGAGTGAGAGAGAGGGAGAGAATGAGAAGCTGTGAGTGAGAGAGAGAGAAGCTGTGAGTGAGAAAGAGAGAGTGAAAGAGAAGCTGTGAGTGAGAGAGAGAGAGGGAGAAAGAGAAGCTGTGTGTGTGTGTGTGAGAGAGAAAGAGAATCTGTGATTGAGAGTGAGAGAGAGAGAGAAAGAGAAGCTGTGAGTGAGAGAGAGAGAGAAAGAGAAGCTGTGAGTGAGTGAGAGAGAGAGAATGAGAAGCTGTGAGTGAGAGAGAGAAGCTGTGTGTGAGAGAGAGAAAGAGAAGCTGTGAGAGAGAGAGAAAGAGAGAGAGAAGATGTGAGTGATAGAGAGAGAGAAAGAGAAGCTGTGAGTGAGAGAGAGAGAGGGAGAAAGCTAAGCTGTGAGAGAGAGAGAGAGAAAGAGAAGCTGTGTGTGTGTGAGAGAGAAAGAGAAGCTGTGATTGAGAGTGAGAGAGAGAGAAAGAGAAGCTGTGAGTGAGAAAGAGAGAAAGAGAAGCTGTGAGTGAGAGAGAGAAGCTGTGAGTGAGAGAGAGAAAGAAAAGCTGTGAGTGAGAGAGAGAGAAAGAGAAGCTGTGAGTGAGTGAGAGAGAGAAAGGGAAGTGAGTGAGAGAGAGAGAGAAAGAGAAGCTGTGAGTGAGAGAGAGAGAGAAGCTGTGAGTGAGAGAGAGAGAGAAAGAGAAGCTGTGGGTGAGAAGGAGAGGGATAGAGAAGCTGTGAGTGAGTGAGAGAGAGAGAAAGAGAAGCTGTGAGTGAGAGAGAGAAAGAGAAGCTGTGAGTGAGAGAGAGAGAGAAAGAGAAGCTGTGAGTGCGAAGGAGAGGGAAAGAGAAGCTGTGGTTAAGTGAGAGAGAGAGAGAGAGAAGCTGTGAGATAGAAATAGAGAAGCTGTGAGTGAGAGAGTGAGAGAGAAAAAGAGAAGCTGTGAGTGAGAGAGAGATTGAAAGAGAAGCTGTGAGTGAGTGAGAGAGAGAGAAAGAGAAGCTGTGAGTGAGAGAGAGAAAGAGAAGCTGTGAGTGACAGAGAGAGAAAGAGAAGCTGAGAGTGAGAGAGAGAGAGAAAGTGAAGCTGTGAGTGAGAGAGCAAGAGAAAGAGAAGCTGTGAGTGAGAGAGAGAGAAAGAGAAGCTGTGTGAGAGAGAGAGAGAGAGAAGCTGTGAGTGAGAGTGAGAGAGAGAGAGAAAGAGAAGATGTGAGTGAGAGAGAGAGAGAAAGAGAAGCTGTGAGTGAGAGAGAGAGAGAATGAGAAGATGTGAGTGAGAGGGAAGCTGTGAGTGAGAGAGAGAAAGAGAAGCTGTGAGTGAGAGAGAGCGAGAGAGAGAAGATGTGAGTGATAGAGAGCGAGAGAGAGAAGATGTGAGTGATAGAGAGAGAGAATGAGAAGCAGTGAGTGAGAGAGAGAAAGTAAGAGAAGCTGTGAGTGAGATAGAGAGAGAGAAAGAGAAGCTGTGAGTGAGAGAGAGAGAGAATGAGAAGCTGTGAGTGAGAGAGAGAGAAATAGAAGCTGTGAGTGAGTGAGAGAGAGAAAGGGAAGTTGTGAGTGAGAGAGAGAGAGAAAGAGAAGCTGTGAGTGAGTGAGAGAGAGAAAGAGAAGCTGTGAGTGAGTGAGAGAGAGAAAAAGAAGCTGTGAGTGAGAAGGAGAGGGAAAGAGAAGCTGTGAGTGAGTGAGAGAGAGAGAGAAAGAGAAGCTGTGTGTGTGTGAGAGAGAAAGAGAAGCTGTGAGTGAGAGAGAGAGAGAAAGAGAAGCTGTTAGTGACAGAGAGAGAGAAAGAGAAGCTGTGTGTGTGTGAGAGAGAAAGATAGTCTGAGAAAGAGAGAGTGAAAGAGAAGCTGTGAGTGAGAGTGAGAGAGAGAGAGAGAGAAGGAGAAGCTGTGAGTGAGAGAGAGAGAGAATGAGAAGCTGTGAGTGAGAGAGAGAGAATGTAAGAGAAGCTGTGTGTGAGATAGAGAGAGAGAGAAAGAGAAGCTGTGAGTGAGAGAGAGAGAGGGAGAAAGATAAGCTGTGAGAGAGAGAGAGAAGCTGTGTGTGTGTGAGAGAGAGAAAGATAAGCTGTGATTGAGAGTGAGAGAGAGAGAGAGAAAGTGAAGCTGTGAGTGAGAGAGAGAGAAAGAGAAGCTGTGAGTGAGAGAGAGAGAAGCTGTGAGAGAGAGAGAGAAAGAAAAGCTGTGAGTGAGAGAGAGAGAGAAAGAGAAGATATGAGTGAGTGAGAGAGAGAGAAGCAATGAGAGAGAGAGAGAAAGAGAAGCTGTGAGTGAGACAGAGAGAGAGAAAGAGAAGCTGTGAGAGAGAGAGGGAGAAAGAGAAGCTGTGTGTGAGAGAGAGAAAGAGAAGCTGTGAGTGTGTGTGAGAGAGAAAGAGAATCTGTGAGTGAGAGAGAGAGAAAGAAAGAGAAATTAGAGTGAGAAAGAGAGAGAGAAAGAGAAGCTGTGAGTGGGAGAGAGAGAAAGAGAGTCTGTGAGTGAGAGAGAGAGAGAGAAGCTGTGAGTGAAAGAGAGAGAGAGCCGCTGTTAGTGAGAGAGAGAGAAAGAGAAGCTGTGAATGAGAGAGAGAGAGAAAGAGAAGCTGTGAGTGAGAGAGAGAGAAATAGAAGCTGTGAGTGAGTGAGAGAGAGAAAGGGAAGTTGTGAGTGAGAGAGAGAGAGAAAGAGAAGCTGTGAGTGAGAGAGAGAGAGAAAGAGAAGCTGTGAGTGAGAGAGAGAGAGAAATAGCTGTGAGTGAGAAGGAGAGGGAAAGAGAAGCTGTGAGTGAGTGAGAGAGAGAGAGAGAAAGAGAAGCTGTGTGTGTGAGAGAGAAAGAGAAGCTGTGAGTGAGAGAGAGAGAGAAAGAGAAGCTGTTAGTGACAGAGAGAGAGAAAGAGAAGCTGTGTGTGTGTGAGAGAAAAAGATAGTCTGAGAAAGAGAGAGTGAAAGAGAAGCTGTGAGTGAGAGTGAGAGAGAGAGAGAGAGAAAGTGAAGCTGTGAGTGAGGGAGAGAGAGAATGAGAAGCTGTGAGTGAGAGAGAGAAGCTGTGAGTGAGAGAGAGAAAGAGAAGCTGTGTGTGTGTGTGAGAGAGAGGTGAGTGATGGAGAGAGAGAATGAGAAGCTGTGAGTGATAGAGAGAGAAAGTAAAAGAAGCTGTGAGTGAGATAGAGAGAGAAAGAGAAGCTGTGAGTGAGAGAGAGAGGGAGAAAGATAAGCTGTGTGTGAGAGAGAGAGAAGCTGTGTGTGAGAGAGAGAGAGAAAGAGGTTGTGAGTGATACAGAGAGAGAGAAGCTGTGAGTGAGTGAGAGAGAAGCTGTGTGTGAGAGAGAGAAATAAAAGCTGTGAGTGAGAGAGAGAGAAGCTGTGAGTGAGAGAGAGAGAAAGAGAAGCTGTGAGTGAGAGAGAGAGAAAGAGAAGCTGTGAGTGAGAGAGAGAGAAAGAGAAGCTGTGAGTGAGAGAGATGGAGAGAATGAGAAGCTGTGAGTGAGAGAGAGGGAGAGAATGAGAAGCTGTGAGTGAGAGAGAGAGAAGCTGTGAGTGAGAAAGAGAGAGTGAAAGAGAAGCTGTGAGTGAGAGAGAGAGAGGGAGAAAGAGAAGCTGTGTGTGTGTGTGAGAGAGAGAAAGAGAATCTGTGATTGAGAGTGAGAGAGAGAGAGAAAGAGAAGCTGTGAGTGAGAGAGAGAGAGAAAGAGAAGCTGTGAGTGAGTGAGAGAGAGAGAATGAGAAGCTGTGAGTGAGAGAGAGAAGCTGTGTGTGAGAGAGAAAGAGAAGCTGTGAGAGAGAGAGAAAGAGAGAGAGAAGATGTGAGTGATAGAGAGAGAGAAAGAGAAGCTGTGAGTGAGAGAGAGAGAGGGAGAAAGCTAAGCTGTGAGAGAGAGAGAGAGAAAGAGAAGCTGTGTGTGTGTGAGAGAGAAAGAGAAGCTGTGATTGAGAGTGAGAGAGAGAGAAAGAGAAGCTGTGAGTGAGAAAGAGAGAAAGAGAAGCTGTGAGTGAGAGAGAGAAGCTGTGAGTGAGAGAGAGAAAGAAAAGCTGTGAGTGAGAGAGAGAGAAAGAGAAGCTGTGAGTGAGTGAGAGAGAGAAAGGGAAGTGAGTGAGAGAGAGAGAGAAAGAGAAGCTGTGAGTGAGAGAGAGAGAGAAGCTGTGAGTGAGAGAGAGAGAGAAAGAGAAGCTGTGGGTGAGAAGGAGAGGGATAGAGAAGCTGTGAGTGAGTGAGAGAGAGAGAAAGAGAAGCTGTGAGTGAGAGAGAGAAAGAGAAGCTGTGAGTGAGAGAGAGAGAAAGAGAAGCTGTGAGTGAGAAGGAGAGGGAAAGAGAAGCTGTGGTTAAGTGAGAGAGAGAGAGAGAGAAGCTGTGAGATAGAAATAGAGAAGCTGTGAGTGAGAGAGTGAGAGAGAAAAAGAGAAGCTGTGAGTGAGAGAGAGATTGAAAGAGAAGCTGTGAGTGAGTGAGAGAGAGAGAAAGAGAAGCTGTGAGTGAGAGAGAGAAAGAGAAGCTGTGAGTGACAGAGAGAGAAAGAGAAGCTGAGAGTGAGAGAGAGAGAGAAAGTGAAGCTGTGAGTGAGAGAGCAAGAGAAAGAGAAGCTGTGAGTGAGAGAGAGAGAAATAGAAGCTGTGAGTGAGAGAGAGAGAGAGAATGAGAAGCTGTGAGTGAGAGTGAGAGAGAGGGAGAGAAAGAGATGCTGTGAGTGAGAGAGATTGAAAGAGAAGCTGTGAGTGAGAGAGAGTGAGAGAAAGAGAGCTGTGAGTGAGAGAGAGAAAGAGAAGCTGTGAGTGAGTGAGAGAGAGAGAGAAGCTGTGAGTGAGAGAGAGAAAGAGAAGCTGTGAGTGAGAGAGAGAGAGAGAAGCTGTGAGTGAGAGAGAGATTGAAAGAGAAGCTGTGAGTGAGAGAGAGAGAGAGAAAGAGAGCTGTGAGTGAGAGAGAGAAAGAGAAGCTGTGAGTGAGAGGGAGAGAGAGAGGAAGAGAAACTGTGAGTGACACAGAGAGAGAAGCTGTGTGTGAGAGAGAGAAAGAGAAGCTGTGAGTGACAGAGAGAGAGAAAGAAGCTGAGAGTGAGAGAGAGAGAGAAAGTGAAGCTGTGAGTGAGAGGGAGAGAAAGAAAGAGGAATTAGCGTGAGAAAGAGAGAGAGAAAGAGAAGCTGTCAGTGGGAGAGAAAGAAAGAGAGTCTGTGAGTGAGAGAGAGAGAAGCTGTGAGTGAAAGAGAGAGAGAGAGAGAGAGCCGCTGTTAGTGAGAGAGAGAGAAAGAGAAGCTGTGAATGAGAGAGGGAGAGAAAGAGAAGCTGTGAGTGAGAGAGAGAGAAAGAGAAGCTGTGAGTGAGTGAGAGAGAGAAAGGGAAGTTGTGAGTGAGAGAGAGAGAAAAAGAGAAGCTGTGAGTGAGAGAGAGAGAGAGAAAGAGAAGCTGTGAGTGAGAGAGAGAAAGAAAAGCTGTGAGTGAGAGAGAGAGAAAGAGAAGCTGTGAGTGAGTGAGAGAGAGAAAGGGAAGTTGTGAGTGAGAGAGAGAGAGAAAGAGATGCTGTGAGTGAGAGAGAGAGAGAAGCTGTGAGTGAGAGAGAGAGAGAAAGAGAAGCTGTGGGTGAGAAGGAGAGGGATAGAGAAGCTGTGAGTGAGTGAGAGAGAGAGAAAGAGAAGCTGTGAGTGAGAAGGAGAGGGAAAGAGAAGCTGTGGTTAAGTGAGAGAGAGAGAGAGAGAGAGAGAAGCTGTGAGATAGAAATAGAGAAGCTGTGAGTGAGAGAGTGAGAGAGAAAAAGAGAAGCTGTGAGTGAGAGAGAGATTGAAAGAGAAGCTGTGAGTGAGTGAGAGAGAGAGAAAGAGAAGCTGTGAGTGAGAGAGAGAAAGAGAAGCTGTGAGTGACAGAGAGAGAAAGAGAAGCTGAGAGTGAGAGAGAGAGAGAAAGTGAAGCTGTGAGTGAGAGAGCAAGAGAAAGAGAAGCTGTGAGTGAGAGAGAGAGAAAGAGAAGCTGTGAGTGAGAGAGAGAGAGAGAATGAGAAGCTGTGAGTGAGAGAGAGAGATAAAGAGAAGCTGTGAGTGAGTGAGAGAGAGAAAGAGAAGCTGTGAGTGAGAGAGAGAGAAATAGAAGCTGTGAGTGAGTGAGAGAGAGAAAGGGAAGTTGTGAGTGAGAGAGAGAGATAAAGAGAAGCTGTGAGTGAGTGAGAGAGAGAAAGAGAAGCTGTGAGTGAGAGAGAGAGAGAAAGAGAAGCTGTGAGTGAGAAGGAGAGGGAAAGAGAAGCTGTGAGTGAGTGAGAGAGAGAGAGAAAGAGAAGCTGTGTGTGTGAGAGAGAGAAAGAGAAGCTGTGAGTGAGAGAGAGAGAGAAAGAGAAGCTGTTAGTGACAGAGAGAGAGAAAGAGAAGCTGTGTGTGTGTGAGAGAGAAAGATAGTCTGAGAAAGAGAGAGTGAAAGAGAAGCTGTGAGTGAGAGTGAGAGAGAGAGAGAAAGGGAAGTTGTGAGTGAGAGAGAGAGAAAAAGAGAAGCTGTGAGTGAGAGAGAGAGAGAAAGAGAAGCTGTGGGTGAGAAGGAGAGGGATAGAGAAGCTGTGAGTGAGTGAGAGAGAGAGAAAGAGAAGCTGTGAGTGAGAGAGAGAAAGAGAAGGTGTGAGTGAGAGAGAGAGAAAGAGAAGCTGTGAGTGAGAAGGAGAGGGAAAGAGAAGCTGTGGTTAAGTGAGAGAGAGAGAGAGAGAAGCTGTGAGATAGAAATAGAGAAGCTGTGAGTGAGAGAGTGAGAGAGAAAAAGAGAAGCTGTGAGTGAGAGAGAGATTGAAAGAGAAGCTGTGAGTGAGTGAGAGAGAGAGAAAGAGAAGCTGTGAGTGAGAGAGAGAAAGAGAAGCTGTGAGTGACAGAGAGAGAAAGAGAAGCTGAGAGTGAGAGAGAGAGAGAAAGTGAAGCTGTGAGTGAGAGAGCAAGAGAAAGAGAAGATGTGAGTGAGAGAGAGAGAAAGAGAAGCTGTGAGTGAGAGAGAGAGAGAGAATGAGAAGCTGTGAGTGAGAGTGAGAGAGAGGGAGAGAAAGAGATGCTGTGAGTGAGAGAGATTGAAAGAGAAGCTGTGAGTGAGAGAGAGTGAGAGAAAGAGAGCTGTGAGTGAGAGA
The DNA here is from genome assembly GCA_035047305.1 of Bradypodion pumilum. Classification (NCBI taxonomy): domain Eukaryota; kingdom Metazoa; phylum Chordata; class Lepidosauria; order Squamata; family Chamaeleonidae; genus Bradypodion; species Bradypodion pumilum. Next base: position 232,491,099 of record JAWDJD010000001.1, read on the forward strand.
GAGAAAGAGAAGCTGTGAGTGAGTGAGAGAGAGAGAGAGAAGCTGTGAGTGAGAGAGAGAAAGAGAAGCTGTGAGTGAGAGAGAGAGAGAGAAGCTGTGAGTGAGAGAGAGATTGAAAGAGAAGCTGTGAGTGAGAGAGAGAGAGAGAAAGAGAGCTGTGAGTGAGAGAGAGAAAGAGAAGCTGTGAGTGAGAGGGAGAGAGAGAGGAAGAGAAACTGTGAGTGACACAGAGAGAGAAGCTGTGTGTGAGAGAGAGAAAGAGAAGCTGTGAGTGACAGAGAGAGAGAAAGAAGCTGAGAGTGAGAGAGAGAGAGAAAGTGAAGCTGAGAGTGAGAGGGAGAGAAAGAAAGAGGAATTAGCGTGAGAAAGAGAGAGAGAAAGAGAAGCTGTCAGTGGGAGAGAAAGAAAGAGAGTCTGTGAGTGAGAGAGAGAGAAGCTGTGAGTGAAAGAGAGAGAGAGAGAGCCGCTGTTAGTGAGAGAGAGAGAAAGAGAAGCTGTGAATGAGAGAGGGAGAGAAAGAGAAGCTGTGAGTGAGAGAGAGAGAAAGAGAAGCTGTGAGTGAGTGAGAGAGAGAAAGGGAAGTTGTGAGTGAGAGAGAGAGAAAAAGAGAAGCTGTGAGTGAGAGAGAGAGAGAGAAAGAGAAGCTGTGAGTGAGAGAGAGAAAGAAAAGCTGTGAGTGAGAGAGAGAGAAAGAGAAGCTGTGAGTGAGTGAGAGAGAGAAAGGGAAGTTGTGAGTGAGAGAGAGAGAGAAAGAGAAGCTGTGAGTGAGAGAGAGAGAGAAGCTGTGAGTGAGAGAGAGAGAGAAAGAGAAGCTGTGGGTGAGAAGGAGAGGGATAGAGAAGCTGTGAGTGAGTGAGAGAGAGAGAAAGAGAAGCTGTGAGTGAGAAGGAGAGGGAAAGAGAAGCTGTGGTTAAGTGAGAGAGAGAGAGAGAGAGAGAGAAGCTGTGAGATAGAAATAGAGAAGCTGTGAGTGAGAGAGTGAGAGAGAAAAAGAGAAGCTGTGAGTGAGAGAGAGATTGAAAGAGAAGCTGTGAGTGAGTGAGAGAGAGAAAGAGAAGCTGTGAGTGAGAGAGAGAAAGAGAAGCTGTGAGTGACAGAGAGAGAAAGAGAAGCTGAGAGTGAGAGAGAGAGAGAAAGTGAAGCTGTGAGTGAGAGAGCAAGAGAAAGAGAAGCTGTGAGTGAGAGAGAGAGAAAGAGAAGCTGTGAGTGAGAGAGAGAGAGAGAGAATGAGAAGCTGTGAGTGAGAGAGAGAGATAAAGAGAAGCTGTGAGTGAGAGAGAGAGAAATAGAAGCTGTGAGTGAGTGAGAGAGAGAAAGGGATGTTGTGAGTGAGAGAGAGAGATAAAGAGAAGCTGTGAGTGAGTGAGAGAGAGAAAGAGAAGCTGTGAGTGAGAGAGAGAGAGAAAGAGAAGCTGTGAGTGAGAAGGAGAGGGAAAGAGAAGCTGTGAGTGAGTGAGAGAGAGAGAGAAAGAGAAGCTGTGTGTGTGTGAGAGAGAAAGAGAAGCTGTGAGTGAGAGAGAGAGAGAAAGAGAAGCTGTTAGTGACAGAGAGAGAGAAAGAGAAGCTGTGTGTGTGAGAGAGAGAAAGATAGTCTGAGAAAGAGAGAGTGAAAGAGAAGCTGTGAGTGAGAGTGAGAGAGAGAGAGAAAGGGAAGTTGTGAGTGAGAGAGAGAGAAAAAGAGAAGCTGTGAGTGAGAGAGAGAGAGAGAAAGAGAAGCTGTGAGTGAGAGAGAGAAAGAAAAGCTGTGAGTGAGAGAGAGAGAAAGAGAAGCTGTGAGTGAGTGAGAGAGAGAAAGGGAAGTTGTGAGTGAGAGAGAGAGAGAAAGAGAAGCTGTGAGTGAGAGAGAGAGAAGCTGTGAGTGAGAGAGAGAGAGAGAAAGAGAAGCTGTGGGTGAGAAGGAGAGGGATAAAGAAGCTGTGAGTGAGTGAGAGAGAGAGAAAGAGAAGCTGTGAGTGAGAGAGAGAAAGAGAAGCTGTGAGTGAGAGAGAGAGAAAGAGAAGCTGTGAGTGAGAAGGAGAGGGAAAGAGAAGCTGTGGTTAAGTGAGAGAGAGAGAGAGAGAGAGAGAGAAGCTGTGAGATAGAAATAGAGAAGCTGTGAGTGAGAGAGTGAGAGAGAAAAAGAGAAGCTGTGAGTGAGAGAGAGATTGAAAGAGAAGCTGTGAGTGAGTGAGAGAGAGAGAAAGAGAAGCTGTGAGTGAGAGAGAGAAAGAGAAGCTGTGAGTGACAGAGAGAGAAAGAGAAGCTGAGAGTGAGAGAGAGAGAAAGTGAAGCTGTGAGTGAGAGAGCAAGAGAAAGAGAAGCTGTGAGTGAGAGAGAGAGAAAGAGAAGCTGTGAGTGAGAGAGAGAGAGAGAATGAGAAGCTGTGAGTGAGAGAGAGAGATAAAGAGAAGCTGTGAGTGAGTGAGAGAGAGAAAGAGAAGCTGTGAGTGAGAGAGAGAGAAAGAAAGAGAAATTAGAGTGAGAAAGAGAGAGAGAGAGAAGCTGTGAGTGAAAGAGAGAGAGAGCCGCTGTTAGTGAGAGAGAGAGAAAGAGAAGCTGTGAATGAGAGAGAGAGAGAAAGAGAAGCTGTGAGTGAGAGAGAGAGAAATAGAAGCTGTGAGTGAGTGAGAGAGAGAAAGGGAAGTTGTGAGTGAGAGAGAGAGAGAAAGAGAAGCTGTGAGTGAGAGAGAGAGAGAAAGGGAAGCTGTGAGTGAGAGAGAGAGAGAAAGAGAAGCTGTGAGTGAGAAGGAGAGGGAAAGAGAAGCTGTGAGTGAGTGAGAGAGAGAGAGAGAAAGAGAAGCTGTGAGTGAGAGAGAGAGAGAAAGTGAAGCTGTGAGTGAGAGAGCAAGAGAAAGAGAAGCTGTGAGTGAGAGAGAGAGAAAGAGAAGCTGTGAGTGAGAGAGAGAGAGAATGAGAAGCTGTGAGTGAGAGTGAGAGAGAGGGAGAGAAAGAGAAGCTGTGAGTGAGAGAGATTGAAAGAGAAGCTGTGAGTGAGAGAGAGTGAGAGAAAGAGAGCTGTGAGTGAGAGAGAGAAAGAGAAGCTGTGAGTGAGTGAGAGAGAGAGAGAGAAGCTGTGAGTGAGAGAGAGAAAGAGAAGCTGTGAGTGAGAGAGAGAGAGAGAAGCTGTGAGTGAGAGAGAGATTGAAAGAGAAGCTGTGAGTGAGAGAGAGAGAGAGAAAGAGAGCTGTGAGTGAGAGAGAGAAAGAGAAGCTGTGAGTGAGAGGGAGAGAGAGAAGCTGTGAGTGAGAGAGAGAGAAAGAGAAGCTGTGAGTGAGTGAGAGAGAAAGAGAAGCTGTGAGTGAGTGAGAGAGAGAAAGGGAAGTTGTGAGTGAGAGAGAGAAAGAGATGCTGTGAGTGAGAGAGATTGAAAGAGAAGCTGTGAGTGAGAGAGAGTGAGAGAAAGAGAGCTGTGAGTGAGAGAGAGAAAGAGAAGCTGTGAGTGAGAGAGAGAGAAAGAGAAGCTGTGAGTGAGTGAGAGAGAGAAAGGGAAGTTGTGAGTGAGAGAGAGAGAAAAAGAGAAGCTGTGAGTGAGAGAGAGAGAGAGAAAGAGAAGCTGTGAGTGAGAGAGAGAAAGAAAAGCTGTGAGTGAGAGAGAGAGAAAGAGAAGCCGTGAGTGAGAGAGAGAGAAAGAGAAGCTGTGAGTGAGAGTGAGAGAGAGGGAGAGAAAGAGATGCTGTGAGTGAGAGAGATTGAAAGAGAAGCTGTGAGTGAGTGAGAGAGAGAGAAAGAGAAGCTGTGAGTGAGAGAGAGAAAGAGAAGCTGTGAGTGACAGAGAGAGAAAGAGAAGCTGAGAGTGAGAGAGAGAGAGAAAGTGAAGCTGTGAGTGAGAGAGCAAGAGAAAGAGAAGCTGTGAGTGAGAGAGAGAGAAAGAGAAGCTGTGAGTGAGAGAGAGAGAGAGAATGAGAAGCTGTGAGTGAGAGTGAGAGAGAGGGAGAGAAAGAGATGCTGTGAGTGAGAGAGATTGAAAGAGAAGCTGTGAGTGAGAGAGAGTGAGAGAAAGAGAGCTGTGAGTGAGAGAGAGAAAGAGAAGCTGTGAGTGAGTGAGAGAGAGAGAGAGAAGCTGTGAGTGAGAGAGAGAAAGAGAAGCTGTGAGTGAGAGAGAGAGAGAGAAGCTGTGAGTGAGAGAGAGATTGAAAGAGAAGCTGTGAGTGAGAGAGAGAGAGAGAAAGAGAGCTGTGAGTGAGAGAGAGAAAGAGAAGCTGTGAGTGAGAGGGAGAGAGAGAGGAAGAGAAACTGTGAGTGACACAGAGAGAGAAGCTGTGTGTGAGAGAGAGAAAGAGAAGCTGTGAGTGACAGAGAGAGAGAAAGAAGCTGAGAGTGAGAGAGAGAGAGAAAGTGAAGCTGTGAGTGAGAGGGAGAGAAAGAAAGAGGAATTAGCGTGAGAAAGAGAGAGAGAAAGAGAAGCTGTCAGTGGGAGAGAAAGAAAGAGAGTCTGTGAGTGAGAGAGAGAGAAGCTGTGAGTGAAAGAGAGAGAGAGAGCCGCTGTTAGTGAGAGAGAGAGAAAGAGAAGCTGTGAATGAGAGAGGGAGAGAAAGAGAAGCTGTGAGTGAGAGAGAGAGAAAGAGAAGCTGTGAGTGAGTGAGAGAGAGAAAGGGAAGTTGTGAGTGAGAGAGAGAAAAAGAGAAGCTGTGAGTGAGAGAGAGAGAGAGAAAGAGAAGCTGTGAGTGAGAGAGAGAAAGAAAAGCTGTGAGTGAGAGAGAGAGAAAGAGAAGCTGTGAGTGAGTGAGAGAGAGAAAGGGAAGTTGTGAGTGAGAGAGAGAGAGAAAGAGAAGCTGTGAGTGAGAGAGAGAGAGAAGCTGTGAGTGAGAGAGAGAGAAAGAGAAGCTGTGGGTGAGAAGGAGAGGGATAGAGAAGCTGTGAGTGAGTGAGAGAGAGAGAAAGAGAAGCTGTGAGTGAGAAGGAGAGGGAAAGAGAAGCTGTGGTTAAGTGAGAGAGAGAGAGAGAGAGAGAGAAGCTGTGAGATAGAAATAGAGAAGCTGTGAGTGAGAGAGTGAGAGAGAAAAAGAGAAGCTGTGAGTGAGAGAGAGATTGAAAGAGAAGCTGTGAGAGAGAGAGAGAGAGAGAAAGAGAAGCTGTGAGTGAGAGAGAGAAAGAGAAGCTGTGAGTGACAGAGAGAGAAAGAGAAGCTGAGAGTGAGAGAGAGAGAGAAAGTGAAGCTGTGAGTGAGAGAGCAAGAGAAAGAGAAGCTGTGAGTGAGAGAGAGAGAAAGAGAAGCTGTGAGTGAGAGAGAGAGAGAGAGAATGAGAAGCTGTGAGTGAGAGAGAGAGATAAAGAGAAGCTGTGAGTGAGTGAGAGAGAGAAAGAGAAGCTGTGAGTGAGAGAGAGAGAAATAGAAGCTGTGAGTGAGTGAGAGAGAGAAAGGGAAGTTGTGAGTGAGAGAGAGAGATAAAGAGAAGCTGTGAGTGAGTGAGAGAGAGAAAGAGAAGCTGTGAGTGAGAGAGAGAGAGAAAGAGAAGCTGTGAGTGAGAAGGAGAGGGAAAGAGAAGCTGTGAGTGAGTGAGAGAGAGAGAGAAAGAGAAGCTGTGTGTGTGAGAGAGAGAAAGAGAAGCTGTGAGTGAGAGAGAGAGAGAAAGAGAAGCTGTTAGTGACAGAGAGAGAGAAAGAGAAGTTGTGTGTGTGTGAGAGAGAAAGATAGTCTGAGAAAGAGAGAGTGAAAGAGAAGCTGTGAGTGAGAGTGAGAGAGAGAGAGAAAGGGAAGTTGTGAGTGAGAGAGAGAGAAAAAGAGAAGCTGTGAGTGAGAGAGAGAGAGAGAAAGAGAAGCTGTGAGTGAGAGAGAGAAAGAAAAGCTGTGAGTGAGAGAGAGAGAAAGAGAAGCTGTGAGTGAGTGAGAGAGAGAAAGGGAAGTTGTGAGTGAGAGAGAGAGAGAAAGAGAAGCTGTGAGTGAGAGAGAGAGAAGCTGTGAGTGAGAGAGAGAGAGAGAAAGAGAAGCTGTGGGTGAGAAGGAGAGGGATAAAGAAGCTGTGAGTGAGTGAGAGAGAGAGAAAGAGAAGCTGTGAGTGAGAGAGAGAAAGAGAAGCTGTGAGTGAGAGAGAGAGAAAGAGAAGCTGTGAGTGAGAAGGAGAGGGAAAGAGAAGCTGTGGTTAAGTGAGAGAGAGAGAAGCTGTGAGATAGAAATAGAGAAGCTGTGAGTGAGAGAGTGAGAGAGAAAAAGAGAAGCTGTGAGTGAGAGAGAGATTGAAAGAGAAGCTGTGAGTGAGTGAGAGAGAGAGAAAGAGAAGCTGTGAGTGAGAGAGAGAAAGAGAAGCTGTGAGTGACAGAGAGAGAAAGAGAAGCTGAGAGTGAGAGAGAGAGAAAGTGAAGCTGTGAGTGAGAGAGCAAGAGAAAGAGAAGCTGTGAGTGAGAGAGAGAGAAAGAGAAGCTGTGAGTGAGAGAGAGAGAGAGAATGAGAAGCTGTGAGTGAGAGAGAGAGATAAAGAGAAGCTGTGAGTGAGTGAGAGAGAGAAAGAGAAGCTGTGAGTGAGAGAGAGAGAAAGAAAGAGAAATTAGAGTGAGAAAGAGAGAGAGAGAGAAGCTGTGAGTGAAAGAGAGAGAGAGCCGCTGTTAGTGAGAGAGAGAGAAAGAGAAGCTGTGAATGAGAGAGAGAGAGAAAGAGAAGCTGTGAGTGAGAGAGAGAGAAATAGAAGCTGTGAGTGAGTGAGAGAGAGAAAGGGAAGTTGTGAGTGAGAGAGAGAGAGAAAGAGAAGCTGTGAGTGAGAGAGAGAGAGAAAGGGAAGCTGTGAGTGAGAGAGAGAGAGAAAGAGAAGCTGTGAGTGAGAAGGTGAGGGAAAGAGAAGCTGTGAGTGAGTGAGAGAGAGAGAGAGAAAGAGAAGCTGTGAGTGAGAGAGAGAGAGAAAGTGAAGCTGTGAGTGAGAGAGCAAGAGAAAGAGAAGCTGTGAGTGAGAGAGAAAGAGAAGCTGTGAGTGAGAGAGAGAGAGAATGAGAAGCTGTGAGTGAGAGTGAGAGAGAGGGAGAGAAAGAGAAGCTGTGAGTGAGAGAGATTGAAAGAGAAGATGTGAGTGAGAGAGAGTGAGAGAAAGAGAGCTGTGAGTGAGAGAGAGAAAGAGAAGCTGTGAGTGAGTGAGAGAGAGAGAGAGAAGCTGTGAGTGAGAGAGAGAAAGAGAAGCTGTGAGTGAGAGAGAGAGAGAAGCTGTGAGTGAGAGAGAGATTGAAAGAGAAGCTGTGAGTGAGAGAGAGAGAGAGAAAGAGAGCTGTGAGTGAGAGAGAGAAAGAGAAGCTGTGAGTGAGAGGGAGAGAGAGAGGAAGAGAAACTGTGAGTGACACAGAGAGAGAAGCTGTGAGAGAGAGAGAGAAAGAGAAGCTGTGAGTGACAGAGAGAGAGAAAGAGAAGCTGTGAGTGAGAGAGAGAGAAGCTGTGAGTGAGAGAGAGAGAGAGAAAGAGAAGCTGTGGGTGAGAAGGAGAGGGATAAAGAAGCTGTGAGTGAGTGAGAGAGAGAGAAAGAGAAGCTGTGAGTGAGAGAGAGAAAGAGAAGCTGTGAGTGAGAGAGGGAGAAAGAGAAGCTGTGTGTGTGTGAGAGAGAGAAAGAGAATCTGTGATTGAGAGTGAGAGAGAGAGAGAAAGAGAAGCTGTCAGTGGGAGAGAGAGAAAGAGAGTCTGTGAGTGAGAGAGAGAGAGAGAAGCTGTGAGTGAAAGAGAGAGAGAGAGAGCCGCTGTTAGTGAGAGAGAGAGAAAGAGAAGCTGTGAATGAGAGAGGGAGAGAAAGAGAAGCTGTGAGTGAGAGAGAGAGAAAGAGAAGCTGTGAGTGAGTGAGAGAGAGAAAGGGAAGTTGTGAGTGAGAGAGAGAGAAAAAGAGAAGCTGTGAGTGAGAGAGAGAGAGAGAAAGAGAAGCTGTGAGTGAGAGAGAGAAAGAAAAGCTGTGAGTGAGAGAGAGAGAAAGAGAAGCCGTGAGTGAGTGAGAGAGAGAAAGGGAAGTTGTGAGTGAGAGAGAGAGAGAAAGAGAAGCTGTGAGTGAGAGAGAGAGAGAAGCTGTGAGTGAGAGAGAGAGAGAAAGAGAAGCTGTGGGTGAGAAGGAGAGGGATAGAGAAGCTGTGAGTGAGTGAGAGAGAGAGAAAGAGAAGCTGTGAGTGAGAGAGAAAGAGAAGCTGTGAGTGAGAGAGAGAGAAAGAGAAGCTGTGAGTGAGAAGGAGAGGGAAAGAGAAGCTGTGGTTGTGAGAGAGAGAGAGAGAGAAGCTGTGAGATAGAAATAGAGAAGCTGTGAGTGAGAGAGTGAGAGAGAAAAAGAGAAGCTGTGAGGGAGAGAGAGATTGAAAGAGAAGCTGTGAGTGAGAGAGAGAGAGAAAGAGAAGCTGTGAGTGAGAGAGAGAAAGAGAAGCTGTGAGTGACAGAGAGAGAAAGAGAAGCTGAGAGTGAGAGAGAGAGAGAAAGTGAAGCTATGAGTGAGAGAGCAAGAGAAAGAGAAGCTGTGAGTGAGAGAGAGAGAATGAGAAGCTGTGAGTGAGAGAGAGAGATAAAGAGAAGCTGTGAGTGAGTGAGAGAGAGAAAGAGAAGCTGTGAGTGAGAGAGAGAGAAATAGAAGCTGTGAGTTAGAGAGAGAAAGGGAAGTTGTGAGTGAGAGAGAGAGATAAAGAGAAGCTGTGAGTGAGTGAGAGAGAGAAAGAGAAGCTGTGAGTGAGAGAGAGATTGAAAGAGAAGCTGTGAGTGAGAGAGAGAGAGAGAAAGAGAGCTGTGAGTGAGAGAGAGAAAGAGAAGCTGTGAGTGAGAGGGAGAGAGAGAGGAAGAGAAACTGTGAGTGACACAGAGAGAGAAGCTGTGAGAGAGAGAGAGAAAGAGAAGCTGTGAGTGACAGAGGGAGAGAAAGAAGCTGAGAGTGAGAGAGAGAGAGAAAGTGAAGCTGTGAGTGAGAGGGAGAGAAAGAAAGAGGAATTAGAGTGAGAAAGAGAGAGAGAAAGAGAAGCTGTCAGTGGGAGAGAGAGAAAGAGAGTCTGTGAGTGAGAGAGAGAGAGAGAAGCTGTGAGTGAAACAGAGAGAGAGAGCCGCTGTTAGTGAGAGAGAGAAAGAGAAGCTGTGAATGAGAGAGGGAGAGAAAGAGAAGCTGTGAGTGAGAGAGAGAGAAAGAGAAGCTGTGAGTGAGTGAGAGAGAGAAAGGGAAGTTGTGAGTGAGAGAGAGAGAAAAAGAGAAGCTGTGAGTGAGAGAGAGAGAGAAAGAGAAGCTGTGAGTGAGAGAGAGAAAGAAAAGCTGTGAGTGAGAGAGAGAGAAAGAGAAGCTGTGAGTGAGTGAGAGAGAGAAAGGGAAGTTGTGAGTGAGAGAGAGAAAGAGAAGCTGTGAGTGAGAGAGAGAGAGAAGCTGTGAGTGAGAGAGAGAGAGAAAGAGAAGCTGTGGGTGAGAAGGAGAAGGATAGAGAAGCTGTGAGTGAGTGAGAGAGAGAGAAAGAGAAGCTGTGAGTGAGAGAGAGAAAGAGAAGCTGTGAGTGAGAGAGAGAGAAAGAGAAGCTGTGAGTGAGAAGGAGAGGGAAAGAGAAGCTGTGGTTAAGTGAGAGAGAGAGAGAAGCTGTGAGATAGAAATAGAGAAGCTGTGAGTGAGAGAGTTAGAGAGAAAAAGAGAAGCTGTGAGTGAGAGAGAGATTGAAAGAGAAGCTGTGAGTGAGTGAGAGAGAGAGAAAGAGAAGCTGTGAGAGAGAGAGAGAAAGAGAAGCTGTGAGTGACAGAGAGAGAAAGAGAAGCTGAGAGTGAGAGAGAGAGAGAAAGTGAAGCTGTGAGTGAGAGAGCAAGAGAAAGAGAAGCTGTGAGTGAGAGAGAGAGAAAGAGAAGCTGTGAGTGAGAGAGAGAGAGAGAATGAGAAGCTGTGAGTGAGAGAGAGAGATAAAGAGAAGCTGTGAGTGAGTGAGAGAGAGAAAGAGAAGCTGTGAGTGAGAGAGAGAGAAATAGAAGGTGTGAGTGAGTGAGAGAGAGAAAGGGAAGTTGTGAGTGAGAGAGAGAGATAAAGAGAAGCTGTGAGTGAGTGAGAGAGAGAAAGAGAAGCTGTGAGTGAGAGAGAGAGAAAGAGAAGCTGTGAGTGAGAAGGAGAGGGAAAGAGAAGCTGTGAGTGAGTGAGAGAGAGAGAGAAAGAGAAGCTGTGTGTGTGAGAGAGAGAAAGAGAAGCTGTGAGTGAGAGAGAGAGAAAGAGAAGCTGTTAATGACAGAGAGAGAGAAAGAGAAGCTGTGTGTGTGTGAGAGAGAAAGATAGTCTGAGAAAGAGAGAGTGAAAGAGAAGCTGTGAGTGAGAGTGAGAGAGAGAGACAGAGAAAGAGAAGCTGTGAGTGAGAGAGAGAGAATGAGAAGCTGTGAGTGAGAGAGAGAGAATGTAAGAGAAGCTGTGTGTGAGATAGAGAGAGAGAGAAAGAGAAGCTGTGAGTGAGAGAGAGAGAGGGAGAAAGATAAGCTGTGTGAGAGAGAGAAGCTGTGTGTGAGAGAGAGAGAGAAAGATAAGCTGTGATTGAGAGTGAGAGAGAGAGAGAAAGTGAAGCTGTGAGTGAGAGAAAGATAAGCTGTGAGTGAGAGTGAGAGAAGCTGTGAGTGAGAGAGAGAAAGAAAAGCTGTGAGTGAGAGAGAGAGAGAAAGAGAAGATATGAGTGAGAGAGAGAGAGAAGCAGTGAGCGAGAGAGAGAAAGAGAAGCTGTGAGTGAGACAGAGAGAGAGAAAGAGAAGCTGTGAGAGAGAGGGAGAAAGAGAAGCTGTGTGTGTGAGAGAGAAAGAGAAGCTGTGCGTGTGTGAGAGAGAGAAAGAGAAGCTGTGAGTGAGAGAGAGAGAAAGAAAGAGAAATTAGAGTGAGAAAGAGAGAGAGAAAGAAGCTGTGAGTGGGAGAGAGAGAAAGAGAGTCTGTGAGTGAGAGAGAGAGAGAGAAGCTGTGAGTGAAAGAGGGAGAGAGCCGCTGTTAGTGAGAGAGAGAGAAAGAGAAGCTGTGAATGAGAGAGAGAGAGAAAGAGAAGCTGTGAGTGAGAGAGAGAGAAATAGAAGCTGTGAGTGAGTGAGAGAAAGGGAAGTTGTGAGTGAGAGAGAGAGAGAAAGAGAAGCTGTGAGTGAGAGAGAGAGAGAAAGAGAAGCTGTGAGTGAGAGAGAGAGAAAGAGAAGCTGTGAGTGAGAAGGAGAGGGAAAGAGAAGCTGTGAGTGAGTGAGAGAGAGAGAGAAAGAGAAGCTGTGAGTGAGAGAGAGAGAGAAAGAGAAGCTGTTAGTGACAGAGAGAGAGAAAGAGAAGCTGTGTGTGTGTGAGAGAGAAAGATAGTCTGAGAAAGAGAGAGTGAAAGAGAAGCTGTGAGTGAGAGTGAGAGAGAGAGAGAGAGAAAGTGAAGCTGTGAGTGAGAGAGAGAGAGAATGAGAAGCTGTGAGTGAGAGAGAGAAAGAGAAGCTGTGTGTGTGTGAGAGAGAGAGGTGAGTGATGGAGAGAGAGAATGAGAAGCTGTGAGTGATAGAGAGAGAAAGTAAAAGAAGCTGTGAGTGAGATAGAGAGAGAAAGAGAAGCTGTGAGTGAGAGAGAGAGGGAGAAAGATAAGCTGTGTGTGAGAGAGAGAGAAGCTGTGTGTGTGAGAGAGAGAAAGAGAAGTTGTGAGTGATACAGAGAGAGAGAAGCTGTGAGTGAGTGAGAGAGAAGCTGTGTGTGTGAGAGAGAAATAAAAGCTGTGAGTGAGAGAGAGAGAAGCTGTGAGTGAGAGAGAGAGAAAGAGAAGCTGTGAGTGAGAGAGAGAGAAAGAGAAGCTGTGAGTGAGAGAGAGGGAGAGAATGAGAAGCTGTGAGTGAGAGAGAGGGAGAGAATGAGAAGCTGTGAGTGAGAGAGAGAGAAGCTGTGAGTGAGAGAGAGTGAGAGAAAGTGAAGCTGTGAGTGAGAGAGAGAGAGAAAGAGAAGCTGTGTGTGTGAGAGAGAGAAAGATAGTCTGAGAAAGAGAGAGTGAAAGAGAAGCTGTGAGTGAGAGAGAGAGAGGGAGAAAGAGAAGCTGTGTGTGTGTGTGAGAGAGAGAAAGAGAATCTGTGATTGAGAGTGAGAGAGAGAGAGAGAAAGAGAAGCTGTGAGTGAGAGAGAGAGAGAAAGAGAAGCTGTGAGTGAGTGAGAGAGAGAGAATGAGAAGCTGTGAGTGAGAGAGAGAAGCTGTGAGAGAGAGAGAGAAAGAGAAGCTGTGAGTGAGAGAGAGAAGCTGTGAGAGAGAGAGAAAGAGAGAGAGAAGATGTGAGTGATAGAGAGAGAGAATGAGAAGCTTTGAGTGAGAGAGAGAGAAAGTAAGAGAAGCTGTGAGTGAGATAGAGAGAGAGAGAAAGAGAAGCTGTGAGTGGGAGAGAGAGAGGGAGAAAGCTAAGCTGTGAGAGAGAGAGAGAGAAAGAGAAGCTGTGTGTGTGTGAGAGAGAAAGAGAAGCTGTGATTGAGAGTGAGAGAGAGAGAGAAAGAGAAGCTGTGAGTGAGAGAGAGAGAAAGAGAAGCTGTGAGTGAGAGAGAGAAGCTATGAGTGAGAGAGAGTGAGAAAGAGAAGCTGTGAGTGAGTGAGAGAGAGAAAGGGAAGTTGTGAGTGAGAGAGAGAGAAAGAGAAGCTGTGAGTGAGAGAGAGAGAGCTGTGAGTGAGAGAGTGAGAGAAAGAGAAGCTGTGGGTGAGAAGGAGAGGGATAGAGAAGCTGTGAGTGAGTGAGAGAGAGAGAAAGAGAAGCTGTGAGTGAGAGAGAGAAAGAGAAGCTGTGAGTGAGAGAGAGAGAGAAGCTGTGAGTAAGAAGGAGAGGGAAAGAGAAGCTGTGGTTAAGTGAGAGAGAGAGAGAGAGAGAGAGAAGCTGTGAGATAGAAATAGAGAAGCTGTGAGTGAGAGAGTGAGAGAGAAAAAGAGAAGCTGTGAGTGAGAGAGAGATTGAAAGAGAAGCTGTGAGTGAGTGAGAGAGAGAGAAAGAGAAGCTGTGAGTGAGAGAGAGAAAGAGAAGCTGTGAGTGACAGAGAGAGAAAGAGAAGCTGAGAGTGAGAGAGAGAGAGAAAGTGAAGCTGTGAGTGAGAGAGCAAGAGAAAGAGAAGCTGTGAGTGAGAGAGAGAGAAAGAGAAGCTGTGAGTGAGAGAGAGAGAGAGAATGAGAAGCTCTAAGTGAGAGTGAGAGAGAGTGAGAGAAAGAGAAGCTGTGAGTGAGAGAGATTGAAAGAGAAGCTGTGAGTGAGAGAGAGTGAGAGAAAGAGAGATGTGAGTGAGAGAGAGAAAGAGAAGCTGTGAGTGAGTGAGAGAGAGAGAGAGAAGCTGTGAGTGAGAGAGAGAAAGAGAAGCTGTGAGTGAGAGAGAGAGAAAGAGAAGCTGTGAGTGAGAAGGAGAGGGAAAGAGAAGCTGTGGTTAAGTGAGATAGAAATAGAGAAGCTGTGAGTGAGAGAGTGAGAGAGAAAAAGAGAAGCTGTGAGTGAGAGAGAGATTGAAAGAGAAGCTGAGAGTGAGAGAGAGAGAGAAAGTGAAGCTGTGAGTGAGAGAGCAAGAGAAAGAGAAGCTGTGAGTGAGAGAGAGAGAAAGAGAAGCTGTGAGTGAGAGAGAGAGAGAATGAGAAGCTGTGAGTGAGAGTGAGAGAGAGGGAGAGAAAGAGAAGCTGTGAGTGAGAGAGATTGAAAGAGAAGCTGTGAGTGAGAGAGAGTGAGAGAAAGAGAGCTGTGAGTGAGAGAGAGAAAGAGAAGCTGTGAGTGAGTGAGAGAGAGAGAGAAGCTGTGAGTGAGAGAGAGAAAGAGAAGCTGTGAGTGAGAGAGAGAGAGAGAAGCTGTGAGTGAGAGAGAGATTGAAAGAGAAGCTGTGAGTGAGAGAGAGAGAGAAAGAGAGCTGTGAGTGAGAGAGAGAAAGAGAAGCTGTGAGTGAGAGGGAGAGAGAGAGGAAGAGAAACTGTGAGTGACAGAGAGAGAGAAAGAAGCTGAGAGTGAGAGAGAGAGAGAAAGTGAAGCTGTGAGTGAGAGGGAGAGAAAGAAAGAGGAATTAGAGTGAGAAAGAGAGAGAGAAAGAGAAGCTGTCAGTGGGAGAGAGAGAAAGAGAAGCTGTGAGTGAGAGAGAGAGAGAAGCTGTGAGTGAAAGAGAGAGAGAGAGCCGCTGTTAGTGAGAGAGAGAGAAAGAGAAGATGTGAATGAGAGAGGGAGAGAAAGAGAAGCTGTGAGTGAGAGAGAGAGAAAGAGAAGCTGTGAGTGAGTGAGAGAGAGAAAGGGAAGTTGTGAGTGAGAGAGAGAGAAAAAGAGAAGCTGTGAGTGAGAGAGAGTGAGAGAGAAAGAGAAGCTGTGAGTGAGAAGGAGAGGGAAAGAGAAGCTGTGAGTGAGTGAGAGAGAGAGAGAAAGAGAAGCTGTGTGTGTGTGAGAGAGAAAGAGAAGCTGTGAGTGACAGAGAGAGAGAAGGAGAAGCTGTGTGTGAGAGAGAGAGAAAGAGAAGCTGTGAGTGAGAGTGAGAGAGAGAGAGAAAGAGAAGCTGTGAGAGAGAAAGAGAAGCTGTGAGTGAGAGAGTGAGAGAGAGAAAGAGAAGCTGTTAGTGAGAGTGAGAGAGAGAGAAGCTGTGAGTGAGAGAGAGATTGAAAGAGAAGCTGTGAGTGAGAGAGAGAGAGAGAAAGAGAAACTGTGAGTGAGAGAGAGAGAGAATGAGAAGCTGTGAGTGAGAGAGAGAAGCTGTGAGTGAGCGAGAGAGAGAAGATGTGAGTGATAGAGAGAGAGAATGAGAAGCTGTGAGTGAGAGAGAGAGAAAGTAAAAGAAGCTGTGAGTGAGATAGAGAGAGAGAGAGAAGCTGTGAGTGAGAGAGAGAGAGGGAGAAAGATAAGCTGTGTGAGAGAGAGAGAGAAGCTGTGTGTGAGAGAGAAAGAAAAGCTGTGAGTGAGAGAGAGAGAGAGAAGCTGTGAGTGAGAGAGAGAGAAGCTGTGAGTGAGAGAGAGAAAGAAAAGCTGTGAGTGAGAGAGAGAGAAAGAGAAGATATGAGTGAGAGAGAGAGAAGCAGTGAGAGAGAGAGAGAAAGAGAAGCTGTGAGTGAGACAGAGAGAGAGAAAGAGAAGCTGTGAGTGATAGAGAGAGAGAAGCTGTGAGTGAGAGAGAGAGAAGCTGTGAGTGAGAGAGAGAAAGAAATGCTGTGAGTGAGAGAGAGAGAGAGAAGATGTGAGTGATAGAGAGAGAGAATGAGAAGCTGTGAGTGAGAGAGAGAGAAAGTAAAAGAAGCTGTGAGTGAGATAGATAGAGAGAGAAAGAGAAGCTGTGAGTGAGAGAGAGAGACGGAGAAAGATAAGCTGTGAGAGAGAGAGAGAAAGAGAAGCTGTGAGTGAGAGAGAGAGAAGCTGTGAGTGAGAGAGAGAAAGAAAAGCTGTGAGTGAGAGAGAGAGAAAGAGAAGGTGTGAGTGAGTGAGAGAGAGAAAGGGAAGTTGTGAGTGAGTGAGAGAGAAAGAGAAGCTGTGAGAGAGAAAGAGAAGCTGTGAGTGAGAGAGTGAGAGAGAGAAAGAGAAGCTGTTAGTGAGAGTGAGAGAGAGAGAAGCTGTGAGTGAGAGAGAGATTGAAAGAGAAGCTGTGAGTGAGAGAGAGAGAAAGAGAAGCTGTGAGAGAGAGAGAATAAGAAGCTGTGAGTGAGAGAGAGAAGCTGTGAGTGAGGGAGAGAGAGAAGATGTGAGTGAGAGAGAGAGAATGAGAAGCTGTGAGTGAGAGAGAGAGAAAGTAAAAGAAGCTGTGAGTGAGATAGAGAGAGAGAGAGAAGCTGTGAGTGATAGAGAGAGAGAGAGAAGCTGTGAGTGAGAGAGAGAGAAGCTGTGAATGAGAGAGAGAAAGAAAAGCTGTGAGTGAGAGAGAGAGAAAGAGAAGATATGAGTGAGAGAGAGAGAGAGAGAAGCAGTGAGAGAGAGAGAGAGAAAGAGAAGCTGTGAGTGAGACAGAGAGAGAGAAAGGGAAGCTGTGAGTGAGAGAGAGAAAGAGAAGCTGTGAGTGAGAGAGAGAGAAAGTAAAAGAAGCTGTGAGTGAGATAGATAGAGAGAGAAAGAGAAGCTGTGAGTGAGAAAGAGAGAGGGAGAAAGATAAGCTGTGAGAGAGAGAGAAGCTGTGTGTGAGAGAGAGAAAGAGAAGCTGTGAGTGATAGAGAGAGAGAAGCTGTGAGTGAGAGAGAGAGAAGCTGTGAGAGAGAGAGAGAAAGAAAAGCTGTGAGTGAGAGAGAGAGAGAAGATGTGAGTGAAAGAGAGAGAGAGAGCCGCTGTTAGTGAGAGAGAGAGAAAGAGAAGCTGTGAATGAGAGAGAGAGAGAAAGAGAAGATGTGAGTGAGAGAGAGAGAAAGAGAAGCTGTGAGTGAGTGAGAGAGAGAAAGGGAAGTTGTGAGTGAGAGAGAGAGAGAAAGAGAAGCTGTGAGTGAGAGAGAGAGAGAATGAGAAGCTGTGAGTGAGAGAGAGAGAATGTAAGAGAAGCTGTGTGTGAGATAGAGAGAGAGAGAAAGAGAAGCTGTGAGTGAGAGAGAGAGAGGGAGAAAGATAAGCTGTGAGAGAGAGAGAAGCTGTGTGTGTGTGAGAGAAAGATAAGCTGTGATTGAGAGTGAGAGAGAGAGAGAAAGTGAAGCTGTGAGTGAGAGAGAGAGAAAGAGAAGCTGTGAGTGAGAGAGAGAAGCTGTGAGTGAGAGAGAGAAAGAAAAGCTGTGAGTGAGAGAGAGAGAAAGAGAAGATATGAGTGTGAGAGAGAGAAGCAGTGAGAGAGAGAGAGAAAGAGAAGCTGTGAGCGAGACAGAGAGAGAGAAAGAGAAGCTGTGAGAGAGAGGGAGAAAGAGAAGCTGTGTGTGTGAGAGAGAAAGAGAAGCTGTGAGTGTGTGTGAGAGAGAAAGAGAAGCTGTGAGTGAGAGAGAGAGAAAGAAAGAGAAATTAGAGTGAGAAAGAGAGAGAGAAAGAGAAGCTGTGAGTGGGAAAGAGAGAAAGAGAGTCTGTGAGTGAGAGAGAGAGAGAGAAGCTGTGAGTGAAAGAGAGAGAGAGCCGCTGTTAGTGAGAGAGAGAGAAAGAGAAGCTGTGAATGAGAGAGAGAGAGAAAGAGAAGCTGTGAGTGAGAGAGAGAGAAATAGCTGTGAGTGAGTGAGAGAGAGAAAGGGAAGTTGTGAGTGAGAGAGAGAGAGAAAGAGAAGCTGTGAGTGAGAGAGAGAGAGAAAGAGAAGCTGTGAGTGAGAGAGAGAGAAAGAGAAGCTGTGAGTGAGAAGGAGAGGGAAAGAGAAGCTGTGAGTGAGTGAGAGAGAGAGAGAAAGAGAAGCTGTGTGTGTGTGAGAGAGAAAGAGAAGCTGTGAGTGAGAGAGAGAGAGAAAGAGAAGCTGTTAGTGACAGAGAGAGAGAAAGAGAAGCTGTGTGTGTGTGAGAGAGAAAGATAGTCTGAGAAAGAGAGAGTGAAAGAGAAGCTGTGAGTGAGAGTGAGAGAGAGAGAGAGAGAAAGTGAAGCTGTGAGTGAGAGAGAGAGAATGAGAAGCTGTGAGTGAGAGAGAGAAGCTGTGAGTTAGAGAGAGAAAGAGAAGCTGTGTGTGTGTGAGAGAGAGGTGAGTGATGGAGAGAGAGAATGAGAAGCTGTGAGTGATAGAGAGAGAAAGTAAAAGAAGCTGTGAGTGAGATAGAGAGAGAAAGAGAAGCTGTGAGTGAGAGAGAGAGGGAGAAAGATAAGCTGTGTGTGTGTGAGAGAGAAGCTGTGTGTGTGAGAGAGAGAGAAAGAGAAGTTGTGAGTGATACAGAGAGAGAGAAGCTGTGAGTGAGTGAGAGAGAAGCTGTGCGTGAGAGAGAGAAATAAAAGCTGTGAGTGAGAGAGAGAGAAGCTGTGAGTGAGAGAGAAAGAGAAGCTGTGAGTGGGAGAGAGAAAGAGAAGCTGTGAGTGAGAGAGAGGGAGAGAATGAGAAGCTGTGAGTGAGAGAGAGGGAGAGAATGAGAAGCTGTGAGTGAGAGAGAGAGAAGCTGTGAGTGAGAGAGAGTGAGAGAAAGTGAAGCTGTGAGTGAGAGAGAGAGAAAGAGAAGCTGTGTGTGTGTGAGAGAGAGAAAGATAGTCTGAGAAAGAGAGAGTGAAAGAGAAGCTGTGAGTGAGAGAGAGAGAGGGAGAAAGAGAAGCTGTGTGTGTGTGTGAGAGAGAGAAAGAGAATCTGTGATTGAGAGTGAGAGAGAGAGAGAGAAAGAGAAGCTGTGAGTGAGAGAGAGAGAGAAAGAGAAGCTGTGAGTGAGTGAGAGAGAGAGAATGAGAAGCTGTGATTGAGAGAGAGAAGCTGTGAGAGAGAGAGAGAAAGAGAAGCTGTGAGTGAGAGAGAGAAGATGTGAGAGAGAGAGAGAAAGAGAGAGAGAGAAGATGTGAGTGATAGAGAGAGAGAATGAGAAGCTTTGAGTGAGAGAGAGAGAAAGTAAGAGAAGCTGTGAGTGAGATAGAGAGAGAGAGAAAGAGAAGCTGTGAGTGAGAGAGAGAGAGGGAGAAAGCTAAGCTGTGAGAGAGAGAGAGAAAGAGAAGCTGTGTGTGTGTGAGAGAGAAAGAGAAGCTGTGATTGAGAGTGAGAGAGAGAGAGAAAGAGAAGCTGTGAGTGAGAGAGAGAGAAAGAGAAGCTGTGAGTGAGAGAGAGAAGCTGTGAGTGAGAGAGAGAAAGAAAAGCTGTGAGTGAGAGAGAGAGAAAGAGAAGCTGTGAGTGAGTGAGAGAGAGAAAGGGAAGTTGTGAGTGAGAGAGAGAGAGAAAGAGAAGCTGTGAGTGAGAGAGAGAGAAGCTGTGAGTGAGAGAGAGAGAGAAAGAGAAGCTGTGTGTGAGAAAGAGAGGGATAGAGAAGCTGTGAGTGAGTGAGAGAGAGAGAAAGAGAAGCTGTGAGTGAGAGAGAGAAAGAGAAGCTGTGAGTGAGAGAGAGAGAAAGAGAAGCTGTGAGTGAGTGAGAGAGAGAAAGGGAAGTTGTGAGTGAGAGAGAGAGAGAAAGAGAAGCTGTGAGTGAGAGAGAGAGAAGCTGTGAGTGAGAGAGAGAGAGAGAAAGAGAAGCTGTGGGTGAGAAAGAGAGGGATAGAGAAGCTGTGAGTGAGTGAGAGAGAGAGAAAGAGAAGCTGTGAGTGAGAGAGAGAAAGAGAAGCTGTGAGTGAGAGAGAGAGAAAGAGAAGCTGTGAGTGAGAAGGAGAGGGAAAGAGAAGCTGTGGTTAAGTGAGAGAGAGAGAGAGAGAGAAGCTGTGAGATAGAAATAGAGAAGCTGTGAGTGAGAGAGTGAGAGAGAAAAAGAGAAGCTGTGAGTGAGAGAGAGAGAAAGAGAAGCTGTGAGTGAGAGAGAGAAAGAGAAGCTGTGAGTGACAGAGAGAGAAAGAGAAGCTGAGAGTGAGAGAGAGAGAGAAAGTGAAGCTGTGAGTGAGAGAGCAAGAGAAAGAGAAGCTGTGAGTGAGAGAGAGAGAAAGAGAAGCTGTGAGTGAGAGAGAGAGAGAGAATGAGAAGCTGTGAGTGAGAGAGAGAAAGTAAGAGAAGCTGTGAGTGAGATAGAGAGAGAGAAAGAGAAGCTGTGAGTGAGTGAGAGAGAGAAAGAGAAGCTGTGAGTGAGAGAGAGAGAAATAGAAGCTGTGAGTGAGTGAGAGAGAGAAAGGGAAGTTGTGAGTGAGAGAGAGAGATAAAGAGAAGCTGTGAGTGAGTGAGAGAGAGAAAGAGAAGCTGTGAGTGAGAGAGAGAGAGAAAGAGAAGCTGTGAGTGAGAAGGAGAGGGAAAGAGAAGCTGTGAGTGAGTGAGAGAGAGAGAGAAAGAGAAGCTGTGTGAGAGAGAGAGAGAAAGAGAAGCTGTGAGTGAGAGAGAGAGAGAAAGAGAAGCTGTGAGTTACAGAGAGAGAGAAAGAAGCTGAGAGTGAGAGAGAGAGAGAAAGTGAAGCTGTGAGTGAGAGGGAGAGAAAGAAAGAGGAATTAGAGTGAGAAAGAGAGAGAGAAAGAGAAGCTGTCAGTGGGAGAGAGAGAAAGAGAGTCTGTGAGTGAGAGAGAGAGAGAGAAGCTGTGAGTGAAAGAGAGAGAGAGAGCCGCTGTTAGTGAGAGAGAGAGAAAGAGAAGCTGTGAATGAGAGAGGGAGAGAAAGAGAAGCTGTGAGTGAGAGAGAGAGAAAGAGAAGCTGTGAGTGAGTGAGAGAGAGAAAGGGAAGTTGTGAGTGAGAGAGAGAGAAAAAGAGAAGCTGTGAGTGAGAGAGAGAGAGAGAAAGGGAAGCTGTGAGTGAGAGAGAGAAAGAGAAGCTGTGAGTGATAGAGAGAGAGAAGCTGTGAGTGAGAGAGAGAGAAGCTGTGAGTGAGAGAGAGAAAGAAAAGCTGTGAGTGAGAGAGAGAGAGAAGATGTGAGTGATAGAGAGAGAGAAAGAGAAGCTGTGAGTGAGAGAGAGAGAAAAAGAGAAGCTGTGAGTAAGAAGGAGAGGGAAAGAGAAGAAGTGAGTGAGTGAGAGAGAGAGAGAGAAAGAGAAGCTGCGAGAGAGAAAGAGAAGCTGTGAGTGAGAGAGTGAGAGAGAGAAAGAGAAGCTGTTAGTGAGAGTGAGAGAGAGAGAGAAGCTGTGAGAGAGAGATTGAAAGAGAAGCTGTGAGTGAGTGAGAGAGAGAGAGAGAAAGAGAAGCTGTGAGTGAGAGAGAGAAAGAGAAGCTGTGAGTGAGAGGGAGAGAGAGAAAGAGAAGCTGTGAGTGAGAGGGAGAGAGAGAAAGAGAAGCTGTGCGTGACACAGAGAGAGAGAAGCTGTGAGTTAGAGAGAGAGAAAGAGAAGCTGTGAGTGACAGAGAGAGAGAAAGAGAAGCTGAGAGTGAGAGAGAGAGAGAGAAAGTGAAGCTGTGAGTGAGAGAGAGAGAAAGAGAAGCTGTGTGTGTGAGAGAGAGAGAAGCTGTGAGTGAGAGAGATAAAGAGAAGCTGTGAGTGAGAGAGAGAGAGAGAAGATGTGAGTGAGAGAGAGAGAGAATGAGAAGATGTGAGTGATAGAGAGAGTAAGTAAGAGAAGCTGTGAGTGAGATAGAGAGAGAGAGGAGAAGCTGTGAGTGAGAGAGAGAGAGGGAGAAAGATAAGCTGTGTGAGAGAGAGAGAGAAGCTGTGTGTGAGAGAGAGAGAAAGAAAAGCTGTGATTGAGAGTGAGAGAGAGAGAGAAAGAGATGCTGTGAGTGAGAGAGAGAGAAGCTGTGAGTGAGAGAGAGAGAGAAAGAGAAGCTGTGAGTGAGAGAGAGAGAAATAGCTGTGAGTGAGTGAGAGAGAGAAAGGGAAGTTGTGAGTGAGAGAGAGAGAGAAAGAGAAGCTGTGAGTGAGAGAGAGAGAGAAAGAGAAGCTGTGAGTGAGAGAGAGAGAAAGAGAAGCTGTGAGTGAGAAGGAGAGGGAAAGAGAAGCTGTGAGTGAGTGAGAGAGAGAGAGAAAGAGAAGCTGTGTGTGTGTGAGAGAGAAAGAGAAGCTGTGAGTGAGAGAGAGAGAGAAAGAGAAGCTGTTAGTGACAGAGAGAGAGAAAGAGAAGCTGTGTGTGTGTGAGAGAGAAAGATAGTCTGAGAAAGAGAGAGTGAAAGAGAAGCTGTGAGTGAGAGTGAGAGAGAGAGAGAGAGAAAGTGAAGCTGTGAGTGAGAGAGAGAGAATGAGAAGCTGTGAGTGAGAGAGAGAAGCTGTGAGTTAGAGAGAGAAAGAGAAGCTGTGTGTGTGAGAGAGAGGTGAGTGATGGAGAGAGAGAATGAGAAGCTGTGAGTGATAGAGAGAGAAAGTAAAAGAAGCTGTGAGTGAGATAGAGAGAGAAAGAGAAGCTGTGAGTGAGAGAGAGAGGGAGAAAGATAAGCTGTGTGTGTGTGAGAGAGAAGCTGTGTGTGTGAGAGAGAGAGAAAGAGAAGTTGTGAGTGATACAGAGAGAGAGAAGCTGTGAGTGAGTGAGAGAGAAGCTGTGCGTGAGAGAGAGAAATAAAAGCTGTGAGTGAGAGAGAGAGAAGCTGTGAGTGAGAGAGAAAGAGAAGCTGTGAGTGGGAGAGAGAAAGAGAAGCTGTGAGTGAGAGAGAGGGAGAGAATGAGAAGCTGTGAGTGAGAGAGAGGGAGAGAATGAGAAGCTGTGAGTGAGAGAGAGAGAAGCTGTGAGTGAGAGAGAGTGAGAGAAAGTGAAGCTGTGAGTGAGAGAGAGAGAAAGAGAAGCTGTGTGTGTGTGAGAGAGAGAAAGATAGTCTGAGAAAGAGAGAGTGAAAGAGAAGCTGTGAGTGAGAGAGAGAGAGGGAGAAAGAGAAGCTGTGTGTGTGTGTGAGAGAGAGAAAGAGAATCTGTGATTGAGAGTGAGAGAGAGAGAGAGAAAGAGAAGCTGTGAGTGAGAGAGAGAGAGAAAGAGAAGCTGTGAGTGAGTGAGAGAGAGAGAATGAGAAGCTGTGATTGAGAGAGAGAAGCTGTGAGAGAGAGAGAGAAAGAGAAGCTGTGAGTGAGAGAGAGAAGATGTGAGAGAGAGAGAGAAAGAGAGAGAGAGAAGATGTGAGTGATAGAGAGAGAGAATGAGAAGCTTTGAGTGAGAGAGAGAGAAAGTAAGAGAAGCTGTGAGTGAGATAGAGAGAGAGAGAAAGAGAAGCTGTGAGTGAGAGAGAGAGAGGGAGAAAGCTAAGCTGTGAGAGAGAGAGAGAAAGAGAAGCTGTGTGTGTGAGAGAGAGAAAGAGAAGCTGTGATTGAGAGTGAGAGAGAGAGAGAAAGAGAAGCTGTGAGTGAGAGAGAGAGAAAGAGAAGCTGTGAGTGAGAGAGAGAAGCTGTGAGTGAGAGAGAGAAAGAAAAGCTGTGAGTGAGAGAGAGAGAAAGAGAAGCTGTGAGTGAGTGAGAGAGAGAAAGGGAAGTTGTGAGTGAGAGAGAGAGAGAAAGAGAAGCTGTGAGTGAGAGAGAGAGAAGCTGTGAGTGAGAGAGAGAGAGAAAGAGAAGCTGTGTGTGAGAAAGAGAGGGATAGAGAAGCTGTGAGTGAGTGAGAGAGAGAGAAAGAGAAGCTGTGAGTGAGAGAGAGAAAGAGAAGCTGTGAGTGAGAGAGAGAGAAAGAGAAGCTGTGAGTGAGTGAGAGAGAGAAAGGGAAGTTGTGAGTGAGAGAGAGAGAGAAAGAGAAGCTGTGAGTGAGAGAGAGAGAAGCTGTGAGTGAGAGAGAGAGAGAGAAAGAGAAGCTGTGGGTGAGAAAGAGAGGGATAGAGAAGCTGTGAGTGAGTGAGAGAGAGAGAAAGAGAAGCTGTGAGTGAGAGAGAGAAAGAGAAGCTGTGAGTGAGAGAGAGAGAAAGAGAAGCTGTGAGTGAGAAGGAGAGGGAAAGAGAAGCTGTGGTTAAGTGAGAGAGAGAGAGAGAGAGAAGCTGTGAGATAGAAATAGAGAAGCTGTGAGTGAGAGAGTGAGAGAGAAAAAGAGAAGCTGTGAGTGAGAGAGAGAGAAAGAGAAGCTGTGAGTGAGAGAGAGAAAGAGAAGCTGTGAGTGACAGAGAGAGAAAGAGAAGCTGAGAGTGAGAGAGAGAGAGAAAGTGAAGCTGTGAGTGAGAGAGCAAGAGAAAGAGAAGCTGTGAGTGAGAGAGAGAGAAAGAGAAGCTGTGAGTGAGAGAGAGAGAGAGAATGAGAAGCTGTGAGTGAGAGAGAGAAAGTAAGAGAAGCTGTGAGTGAGATAGAGAGAGAGAAAGAGAAGCTGTGAGTGAGTGAGAGAGAGAAAGAGAAGCTGTGAGTGAGAGAGAGAGAAATAGAAGCTGTGAGTGAGTGAGAGAGAGAAAGGGAAGTTGTGAGTGAGAGAGAGAGATAAAGAGAAGCTGTGAGTGAGTGAGAGAGAGAAAGAGAAGCTGTGAGTGAGAGAGAGAGAGAAAGAGAAGCTGTGAGTGAGAAGGAGAGGGAAAGAGAAGCTGTGAGTGAGTGAGAGAGAGAGAGAAAGAGAAGCTGTGTGAGAGAGAGAGAGAAAGAGAAGCTGTGAGTGAGAGAGAGAGAGAAAGAGAAGCTGTGAGTTACAGAGAGAGAGAAAGAAGCTGAGAGTGAGAGAGAGAGAGAAAGTGAAGCTGTGAGTGAGAGGGAGAGAAAGAAAGAGGAATTAGAGTGAGAAAGAGAGAGAGAAAGAGAAGCTGTCAGTGGGAGAGAGAGAAAGAGAGTCTGTGAGTGAGAGAGAGAGAGAGAAGCTGTGAGTGAAAGAGAGAGAGAGAGCCGCTGTTAGTGAGAGAGAGAGAAAGAGAAGCTGTGAATGAGAGAGGGAGAGAAAGAGAAGCTGTGAGTGAGAGAGAGAGAAAGAGAAGCTGTGAGTGAGTGAGAGAGAGAAAGGGAAGTTGTGAGTGAGAGAGAGAGAAAAAGAGAAGCTGTGAGTGAGAGAGAGAGAGAGAAAGGGAAGCTGTGAGTGAGAGAGAAAGAGAAGCTGTGAGTGATAGAGAGAGAGAAGCTGTGAGTGAGAGAGAGAGAAGCTGTGAGTGAGAGAGAGAAAGAAAAGCTGTGAGTGAGAGAGAGAGAGAAGATGTGAGTGATAGAGAGAGAGAAATAGAAGCTGTGAGTGAGAGAGAGAGAAAAAGAGAAGCTGTGAGTAAGAAGGAGAGGGAAAGAGAAGAAGTGAGTGAGTGAGAGAGAGAGAGAGAAAGAGAAGCTGCGAGAGAGAAAGAGAAGCTGTGAGTGAGAGAGTGAGAGAGAGAAAGAGAAGCTGTTAGTGAGAGTGAGAGAGAGAGAGAAGCTGTGAGAGAGAGATTGAAAGAGAAGCTGTGAGTGAGTGAGAGAGAGAGAGAGAAAGAGAAGCTGTGAGTGAGAGAGAGAAAGAGAAGCTGTGAGTGAGAGGGAGAGAGAGAAAGAGAAGCTGTGAGTGAGAGGGAGAGAGAGAAAGAGAAGCTGTGCGTGACACAGAGAGAGAGAAGCTGTGAGTTAGAGAGAGAGAAAGAGAAGCTGTGAGTGACAGAGAGAGAGAAAGAGAAGCTGAGAGTGAGAGAGAGAGAGAGAAAGTGAAGCTGTGAGTGAGAGAGAGAGAAAGAGAAGCTGTGTGTGTGAGAGAGAGAGAAGCTGTGAGTGAGAGAGATAAAGAGAAGCTGTGAGTGAGAGAGAGAGAGAGAAGATGTGAGTGAGAGAGAGAGAGAATGAGAAGATGTGAGTGATAGAGAGAGTAAGTAAGAGAAGCTGTGAGTGAGATAGAGAGAGAGAGGAGAAGCTGTGAGTGAGAGAGAGAGAGGGAGAAAGATAAGCTGTGTGAGAGAGAGAGAGAAGCTGTGTGTGAGAGAGAGAGAAAGAAAAGCTGTGATTGAGAGTGAGAGAGAGAGAGAAAGAGATGCTGTGAGTGAGAGAGAGAGAAGCTGTGAGTGAGAGAGAGAAAGAAAAGCGGTGAGTGAGAGAGAGAGAGAAAGAGAAGATATGAATGAGAGAGAGAGAGAAGCAGTAAGAGAGAGAGAGAGAGAGAAGCTGTGAGTGAGACAGAGAGAGAGAAAGAGAAGCTGTGAGAGAGAGAGAGGGAGAAAGAGAAGCTGTGAGAGATCGAGAGAAAGAGAAGCTGTGAGTGTGTGTGTGAGAGAAAGAGAAGCTGTGAGTTAGAGAGAGAGAAAGAAAGAGAAATTAGAGTGAGAAAGAGAGAGAGAAAGAGAAGCTGTGAGTGAGAGAGAGAGAAAGAAAGAGAAATTAGAGTGAGAAAGAGAGAGTGAAAGAGAAGCTGTGAGTGAGAGAGAGAAGGAGAAAGAGAAGCTGTGTGAGAGAGAGAGAGAAAGAGAAGCTGTGAGTGAGAGTGAGAGAGAGAGAGAGAAGCTGTGAGAGAGAGAGAGAGAAAGAGATCCTGTGAGTGAGAGAGAGAGAGAGAATGAGAAGCTGTGAGTGAGAGAGAGAAGTTGTGAGAGAGAGAGAGAAAGAGAAGCTGTGAGTGAGAGAGAGAGATGTGAGTGATATAGAGAGAGAATGAGAAGCTGTGAGTGAGAGTGAGAGAGAGAAAGAGAAGCTGTGAGTGAGAGAGAGAGAAAGAGAAGCTGTAAGTGAGAGAGAGAGAATCTGTGAGTGAGAGAGAGAAAGAAATGCTGTGTCTGAGAGAGAGAAAGAGAAGATATGAGTGAGAGAGAGAGAGAAGCAGTGAGAGAGAGAGAGAGAAACAGAAGCTGTGAGTGAGACAGAGAGAGAAAGAGAAGCTGTGTGAGAGAGAGAGAGAGGGAGAAAGAGAAGCTGTGAGAGAGCGAGAGAAAGAGAAGCTGTGAGTGTGTGAGAGAGAGAAAGAGAAGCTGTGAGTGAGAGAGAGAGAGAGAAGCTGTGAGTGAGAGGGAGAGAGAGAAAGTGAAGCTGTGAGAGAGAGAGAGAAAGAGAAGCTGTGTGTGTGTGAGAGAGAGAAAGATAGTCTGAGAAAGAGAGAGTGAAAGAGAAGCTGTGAGTGAGAGAGAGAGAGGGAGAAAGAGAAGCTGTGTGAGAGAGAGAGAGAGAAAGAGAAGCTGTGAGTGAGAGTGAGTGAGAGAGAGAGAAAGTTAAGCTGTGAGTGTGAGAGAGAAAGAGAAGCTGTGAGTGAGAGAGAGAGAGAATGAGAAGCTGTGAGTGAGAGAGAGAAGCTGTGTGTGAGAGAGAGAAAGAGAAGCTGTGAGTGAGAGAGAGAGAAAGTAAGAGAAGCTGTGAGTGAGAGAGAGAGAGAGAAAGAGAAGCTGTGTGTGAGAGAGAGGGGGAGAGAAAGATAATCTGTGTGAGAGAGAGAGAGAAAGAGAAGCTGTGTGTTTTAGAGAGAGAGAAAGAGAAGCTGTGATTGAGAGTGAGAGAGAGAGAGAAAGAGAAGCTGTGAGTGAGAGAGAGAGAAAGAGAAGCTGTGAGTGAGAGAGAGAGAAGCTATGAGTGAGAGAGAGAAAGAAAAGCTGTGAGTGAGAGAGAGAGAGAAAGAGAAGATATGAGTGTGTGAGAGAGAAGCAGTGAGAGAGAGAGAGAAACAGAAGCTGTGAGTGAGACAGAAAGAGAGGAAGAGAAGCTGTGTGAGAGAGAGAGAAAGAGAAGCTGTGAGAGAGAGAGAAAGAGAAGCTGTGAGTGTGTGAGAGAGAGAAAGAGAAGCTGTGAGTGAGAGAGAGAGAAAGAAAGAGAAATTAGAGTGAGAAAGAGAGTGAGAAAGAGAAGCTGTGAGTGGGAGAGAGAGAAAGAGAGTCTGTGAATCAGAGAGAGAGAAAGAAGCTGTGAGTGAGAGAGAGAGAGCCGCTGTGAGTGAGAGAAAGAGAAAGAGAAGCTGTGAATGAGAGAGAGAGAGAAAGAGAAGCTGTGAGTGAGAGAGAGAGAAAGAGAAGCTGTGAGTGAGTGAGAGAGAGAAAGAGAAGCTGTGAGTGAGAGAGAGAAGCTGTGAGTGAGAGAGAGAGAGAAGCAGTGAGTGAGAGAGAGAGAGAGAAAGAGAAGCTGTCAGTGAGACAGAGAGAGAGAAAGAGAAGCTGTGAGAGAGAGAGAGGGAGAAAGAGAAGCTGTGAGAGAGTGAGAGAAAGAGAAGCTGTGAGTTTGTGTGAGAGAGAAAGAGAAGCTGTGAGTGAGAGAGAGAGAAAGAAAGAGAAATTAGAGTGAGAAAGAGAGAGAGAAAGAGAAGCTGTGAGTGGGAGAGAGAGAAAGAGAGTCTGTGAGTGAGAGAGAGAGAGAGAAGCTGTGAGTGAGAGAGAGAGTGCCACTGTGAGTGAGAGAGAGAGAAAGAGAAGCTGTGAATGAGAGTGAGAGAGAAAGAGAAGCTGTGAGTGAGAGAGAGAGAAAGAAAGAGAAGCTGTGAGTGAGTGAGAGAGAGAAAGGGATGTTGTGAGTGAGAGAGAGAGAGAAAGAGAAGCTGTGAGTGAGAGAGAGAAAGAGAAGCTGTGAGTGAGAGAGAGAAAGAGAAGCTGTGAGTGAGAAGGAGAGGGAAAGAGAAGCTGTGAGTGAGTGAGAGAGAGAGAGAAAGAGAAACTGTGAGTGTGTGAGAGAGAAAGAGAAGCTGTGAGTGAGAGAGAGAGAGAGAAAGAGAAGCTGCGAGTGAGAGGGAGAGGGAAAGAGAAGCTGTGAGTGAGTGAGAGAGAGAGAGAAAGAGAATGTGTGAGAGAGAAAGAGAGAAGCTGTGAGTGAGAGAGTGAGAGAGAGAAAGAGAAGCTGTTAGTGAGAGTAAGAGAGAGAGAGAAAGAGAAGCTGTGAGTGAGAGAGAGATTGAAAGAGAAGCTGTGAGTGAGTGAGAGAGAGAGAAAGAGAAGCTGTGAGTGAGAGAGATAGAGAAGCTGTGAGTGAGAGGGAGAGAGAGAAAGAGAAGCTGTGAGTGACACAGAGTGAGAGAAGCTGTGAGTTAGAGAGAGAGAGAAAGAGAAGCTGTGAGTGACAGAGAGAGAGAAAGAGAAGCTGAGAGTGAGTGAGAGAGAGAAAGTGAAGCTGTGAGTGAGAGAGAGATTGAAAGAGAAGCTGTGAGTGAGTGAGAGAGAGAGAAAGAGAAGCTGTGAGTGAGAGAGAGATAGAGAAGCTGTGAGTGAGAGGGAGAGAGAGAAAGAGAAGCTGTGAGTGACAGAGAGAGAGAGAAGCTGTGAGTTAGAGAGAGAGAGAAAGAGAAGCTGTGAGTGACAGAGAGAGAGAAAGAGAAGCTGAGAGTGAGAGAGAGAGAGAAAGTGCAGCTGTGAGTGAGAGAGAGAGAGAGAAGCTGTGAGTGAGAGAGAGAGAGGGAGAAAGAGAAGCTGTGTGTGTGAGAGAGAGAAAGAGAAGCTGTGAGTGAGAGTGAGAGAGAGAGAGAGAAAGAGAAGCTGTGAGTGAGAGAGAGTGAAAGAGAAGCTGTGAGTGAGAGAGAGAGAAAGAGAAGCTGTGAGTGAGAGAGAGAGAGAATGAGAAGCTGTGAGTGAGAGAGAGAGAAGCTGTGAGTGAGAGAGAGAGAGAAAGTGAAGCTGTGAGTGTGTGAGAGAGTGAAAGAGAAGCTGTGAGTGAGAGAGAGAGAGGGAGAAAGAGAAGCTGTGTGTGAGAGAGAGAGAAAGAGAAGCTGTGAGTGAGAGTGAGAGAGAGAGAGAGAAAGAGAAGCTGTGAGAGAGAGAGAGAGAAAGAGAAGCTGTGAGTGAGATAGAGAGAGAGAATGAGAAGCTGTGAGTGAGAGAGAGAAGTTGTGAGAGAGAGAGAAAGAGAAGCTGTGAGTGAGAGAGAGAGGTGTGAGTGATAGAGAGAGAGAATGAGACGCTGTGAGTGAGAGAGAGAAAGAGAAGCTGTGAGTGAGAGAGAGAGAATCTGTGAGTGAGAGAGAGAAAGAAATGCTGTGAGAGAGAGAGAGAGAGAAAGAGAAGATATGAGTGAGAGAGAGAGAGAAGCAGTGAGAGAGAGAGAGAGAAACAGAAGCTGTGAGTGAGACAGAGAGAGAAAGAGAAGCTGTGTGAGAGAGAGAGAGGGAGAAAGAGAAGCTGTGAGAGAGAGAGAGAAAGAGAAGCTGTGAGTGTGTGAGAGAGAGAAAGAGAAGCTGTGAGTGAGAGAGAGAGAAAGAAAGAGAAATTAGAGTGAGAAAGAGAGGGAGAAAGAGAAGCTGTGAGTGGGAGAGAGAGAAAGAGAGTCTGTGAGTGAGTGAGAGAGAGAGAAGCTGTGAGTGAGAGAGAGAGAGCCGCTGTGAATGAGAGAGAGAGAAAGAGAAGCTGTGAATGAGAGAGAGAGAGAAAGAGAAGCTGTGTGTGTGAGAGAGAAAGAGAAGCTGTGATGAGAGAGAGAGAGAGAGAGAAAGGGAAGTTGTGAGTGAGAGAGAGAGAGAAAGAGAAGCTGTGAGTGAAAGAGAGAAAGAGATGCTGTGAGTGAGAGAGAGAGAGAAAGAGAAGCTGTGAGTGAGAAGGAGAGGGAAAGAGAAGATCTGAGTGAGTGAGAGAGAGAGAAAGAGAAGCTGTGAGAGAGAGAGAGAAAGAGAAGCTGTGAGTGAGAGAGAGAGAAAAAGAGAAGCTGTGAGTAAGAAGGAGAGGGAAAGAGAAGAAGTGAGTGAGTGAGAGAGAGAGAGAGAGAGAAAGAGAAAGAGAAGCTGTGAGAGTGAAAGAGAAGCTGTGAGTGAGAGAGTGAGAGAGAGAAAGAGAAGCTGTTAGTGAGAGAGAGAGAGAGAGAGAAGCTGTGAGAGAGAGATTGAAAGAGAAGCTGTGAGTGAGAGAGAGAGAGAGAGAAAGAGAAGCTGTGAGTGAGAGAGAGAAAGAGAAGCTGTGAGTGAGAGGGAGAGAGAGAAAGAGAAGCTGTGAGTGACACAGAGAGAGAGAAGCTGTGAGTTAGAGAGAGAGAAAGAGAAGCTGTGAGTGACAGAGAGAGAGAAAGAGAAGCTGAGAGTGAGAGAGAGAGAGAGAAAGTGAAGCTGTGAGTGAGAGAGAGAGAGAAAGAGAAGCTGTGTGTGTGTGAGAGAGAGAAGCTGTGAGTGAGAGAGAGAAAGAGAAGCTGTGAGTGAGAGAGAGAGAAGATGTGAGTGAGAGAGAGAGAGAATGAGAAGCTGTGAGTGATAGAGAGTAAGTAAGAGAAGCTGTGAGTGAGATAGAGAGAGAGAGAAGGAGAAGCTGTGAGTGAGAGAGAGAGAGGGAGAAAGATAAGCTGTGTGAGAGAGAGAGGGAAGCTGTGTGTGTGAGAGAGAGAAAGAAAAGCTGTGATTGAGAGTGAGAGAGAGAGAGAAAGAGATGCTGTGAGTGAGAGAGAGAGAAGCTGTGAGTGAGAGAGAGAAAGAGAAGCTGTGAGTGAGAGGGAGAGAGAGAAAGAGAAGCTGTGAGTGACACAGAGAGAGAGAAGCTGTGAGTTAGAGAGAGAGAAAGAGAAGCTGTGAGTGACAGAGAGAGAGAAAGAGAAGCTGAGAGTGAGAGAGAGAGAGAGAAAGTGAAGCTGTGAGTGAGAGAGAGAGAGAAAGAGAAGCTGTGTGTGTGAGAGAGAAAGAAGCTGTGAGTGAGAGAGAGAAAGAGAAGCTGTGAGTGAGAGAGAGGGAGAAGATGTGAGTGAGAGAGAGAATGAGAAGCTGTGAGTGATAGAGAGAGTAAGTAAGAGAAGCTGTGAGTGAGATAGAGAGAGAGAGAAGGAGAAGCTGTGAGAGAGAGAGAGGGAGAAAGATAAGCTGTGTGAGAGAGAGAGAGAAGCTGTGTGTGTGTGAGAGAGAAAGAAAAGCTGTGATTGAGAGTGAGAGAGAGAGAGAAAGAGATGCTGTGAGTGAGAGAGAGAGAAGCTGTGAGTGAGAGAGAGAAAGAAAAGCGGTGAGTGAGAGAGAGAGAGAAAGAGAAGATATGAATGAGAGAGAGAAGCAGTGAGAGAGAGAGAGAGAGAGAGAGAAGCTGTGAGTGAGACAGAGAGAGAGAAAGAGAAGCTGTGAGAGAGAGAGAGGGAGAAAGAGAAGCTGTGAGAGAGCTCGAGAAAGAGAAGCTGTGAGTGTGTGTGAGAGAGAAAGAGAAGCTGTGAGTGAGAGAGAGAGAGAAAGAAAGAGAAATTAGAGTGAGAAAGAGAGAGTAAAAGAGAAGCTGTGAGTGAGAGAGAGAGAAGGAGAAAGAGAAGCTGTGTGTGAGAGAGAGAAAGAGAAGCTGTGCGTGAGAGTGAGAGAGAGAGAGAGAAAGAGAAGCTGTGAGAGAGAGAGAGAAAGAAAGAGAAGCTGTGAGTGAGAGAGAGAGAGAATGAGAAGCTGTGAGTGAGAGAGAGAAGTTGTGAGAGAGAGAGAAAGAGAAGCTGTGAGTGAGAGAGAAAGATGTGAGGGATATAGAGAGAGAATGAGAAGCTGTGAGTGAGAGTGAGAGAGAGAAAGAGAAGCTGTGATTGAGAGAGAGAGAAAGAGAAGCTGTGAGTGAGAGAGAGAGAATCTGTGAGTGAGAGAGAGAAAGAAATGCTGTGAGAGAGAGAGAGAAAGAGAAGATATGAGTGAGAGAGAGAGAAGCAGTGAGAGAGAGAGAGAGAGAAAGAGAAGCTGTGAGTGAGACAGAGAGAGAGAAAGAGAAGCTGTGAGAGAGAGAGGGAGAAAGAGAAGCTGTGAGAGAGCGAGAGAAAGAGAAGCTGTGAGTGTGTGTGAGAGAGAAAGAGAAGCTGTGAGTGAGAGAGAGAGAAAGAAAGAGAAATTAGAGTGAGAAAGAGAGAGAGAAAGAGAAGCTGTGAGTGTGTGTGAGAGAGAAAGAGTCTGAGAAAGAGAGAGTGAAAGAGAAGCTGTGAGTGAGAGAGAGAGGGAGAAAGAGAAGCTGTGTGTGTGAGAGAGAGAAAGAGAAGCTGTGTGTGAGAGAGAGAGAAAGAGAAGCTGTGAGTGAGAGAGAGAGAGAATGAGAAGCTGTGAGTGAGAGAGAGAAGTTGTGAGAGAGAGAGAGAAAGAGAAGCTGTGAGTGAGAGAGAGAGATGTGAGTGAGAGAGAGAGAATGAGAAGCTGTGAGTGAGAGTGAGAGAGAAAGAGAAGCTGTGAGTGAGAGAGAGAGAAAGAGAAGCTGTGAGTGAGAGAGAGAGAATCTGTGAGTGAGGGAGAGAAAGAAATGCTGTGAGAGAGAGAGAGAGAAAGAGAAGATATGAGTGAGAGAGGGAGAGAGAAGCAGTGAGAGAGAGAGAAACAGAAGCTGTGAGTGTGTGTGAGAGAGAAAGAGAAGCTGTTAGTGAGAGTGAGAGAGAGAGAGAGAGAGAAGCTGTGAGAGAGAGATTGAAAGAGAAGCTGTGTGAGAGAGAGAGAGAGAGAAGCTGTGAGTGAGAGAGAGAAAGAGAAGCTGTGAGTGAGAGGGAGAGAAAGAGAAGCTGTGAGTGACACAGAGAGAGAAGCTGTGAGTTAGAGAGAGAAAGAGAAGCTGTGAGTGACAGAGAGAGAGAAAGAGAAGCTGAGAGTGAGAGAGAGAGAGAGAAAGTGAAGCTGTGAGTGAGAGAGAGAGAGAAAGAGAAGCTGTGTGTGTGAGAGAGAAGCTGTGAGTGGGAGAGAGAAAGAGAAGCTGTGAGTGAGAGAGAGAGATAAGATGTGAGTGAGAGAGAGAGAGAATGAGAAGCTGTGAGTGAGAGAGAGAGAAAGTAAGAGAAGCTGTGAGTGATACAGAGAGAGAGAAAGAGAAGCTGTGAGTGAGAGAGAGAGGGAGGGAGAAAGATAAGCTGTGTGTGAGAGAGAGAGAGAAAGAGAAGCTGTGAGAGAGAGAGAGAGAAAGAAAAGCTGTGATTGAGAGTGTGAGAGAGAGAAAGAGAAGCTGTGAGTGAGAGAGAGAGAAAGAGAAGCTGTGAGTGAGAGAGAGAGAAAGAGAAGCTGTGAGTGAGAGAGAGAGAAGCTGTGAGTGAGAGCGAGAAAGAAAAGCTGTGAGTGAGAGAGAGAGAGAGAAAGAGAAGATATGAGTGAGAGAGAGAGAAGCAGTGAGTGAGAGAGAGTGAAAGAGAAGCTGTCAGTGAGACAGAGAGAGAGAAAGAGAAGCTGTGAGAGAGAGAGAGAGGGAGAAAGAGAAGCTGTGAGAGAGAGAGAAAGAGAAGCTGTGAGTGTGTGTGTGAGAGAAAGAGAAGCTGTGAGTGAGAGAGAGAGAAAGAAAGAGAAATTAGAGTGAGAAAGAGAGAGAGAATTAGAAGCTGTGAGTGAGAGAGAAGATGTGAGTGATAGAGAGAGAGAATGAGAAGCTGTGAGTGATAGAGAGAGTAAGTAAGAGAGGCTGTGAGTGAGATAGAGAGAGAGAGAAGGAGAAGCTGTGAG
This sequence comes from Bradypodion pumilum, assembly GCA_035047305.1. Taxonomy (NCBI): domain Eukaryota; kingdom Metazoa; phylum Chordata; class Lepidosauria; order Squamata; family Chamaeleonidae; genus Bradypodion; species Bradypodion pumilum. The sequence goes on from JAWDJD010000001.1 coordinate 232,524,351, forward strand.
TGAGAGAGAGAGAGGGAGAAAGATAAGCTGAGAGAGAGAGAGAGAGAAGATGTGTGTGTGAGAGAGAGAAAGAAAAGTTGTGATTGAGAGTGAGAGAGAGAGAGAAAGAGATGCTGTGAGTGAGAGAGAGAAGCTGTGAGTGAGAGAGAGAAAGAAAAGTGGTGAGTGAGAGAGAGAGAGAAAGAGAAGATATGAATGAGAGAGAGAGAAGCAGTGAGAGAGTGAGAGAGAAAGAGAAGCTGTCAGTGAGACAGAGAGAGAGAAAGAGAAGCTGTGAGAGAGAGAGAGAGGGAGAAAGAGAAGCTGTGTGTGTGAGAGAGAAGCTTTGAGTGTGTGTGAGAGAGAAAGAGAAGCTGTGAGTGAGAGAGAGAGAAAGAAAGAGAAATTAGAGTGAGAAAGAGAGAGAGAAAAAGAAGCTGTGAGTGGGAGAGAGAGTGCCGCTGTGAGTGAGAGAGAGAGAAAGAGAAGCTGTGAATGAGAGAGAGAGAAAGAGAAGCTGTGAGTGAGAGAGAGAAAGAAAGAGAAGCTGTGAGTGAGTGAGAGAGAAAAAGGGAAGTTGTGAGTGAGAGAGAGAGAGAGAAAGAGAAGCTGTGAGTGAGAGAGTGAAAGAGAAGCTGTGAGTGAGAAAGAGAGAAAGAGAAGCTGTGAGTGAGAAGGAGAGGGAAAGAGAAGCTGTGAGTGAGTGAGAGAGAGAGAGAAAGAGAAACTGTGAGTGTGTGAGAGAGAAAGTGAAGCTGTGAGTGAGAGAGAGAGAGAAAGAGAAGCTGTGAGTGAGAAGGAGCGGGAAAGAGAAGCTGTGAGTGAGTGAGAGAGAGAGAGAAAGAGAAGCTGTGAGAGAGAAAGAGAGAAGCTGTGAGTGAGAGAGTGAGAGAGAGAAAGAGAAGCTGTTAGTGAGAGTGAGAGAGAGAGAGAAAGAGAAGCTGTGAGTGAGAGAGAGATTGAAAGAGAAGCTGTGAGTGAGAGAGAGAGAGAGAAAGAGAAGCTGTGAGTGAGAGAGAGATAGAGAAGCTGTGAGTGAGAGGGAGAGAGAGAAAGAGAAGCTGTGAGTGACACAGAGAGAGAGAAGCTGTGAGTTAGAGAGAGAGAGAAAGAGAAGCTGTGAGTGAGAGAGAGAGAGAATGAGAAGCTGTGAGTGAGAGAGAGAAAGTAAGAGAAGCTGTGAGTGAGATAGAGAGAGAGAAAGAGAAGCTGTGAGTGAGTGAGAGAGAGAAAGAGAAGCTGTGAGTGAGAGAGAGAGAAATAGAAGCTGTGAGTGAGTGAGAGAGAGAAAGGGAAGTTGTGAGTGAGAGAGAGAGATAAAGAGAAGCTGTGAGTGAGTGAGAGAGAGAAAGAGAAGCTGTGAGTGAGAGAGAGAGAAAGAGAAGCTGTGAGTGAGAAGGAGAGGGAAAGAGAAGCTGTGTGAGTGAGAGAGAGAGAGAAAGAGAAGCTGTGTGTGTGAGAGAGAGAAAGAGAAGCTGTGAGTGAGAGAGAGAGAGAAAGAGAAGCTGTGAGTTACAAAGAGAGAGAAAGAAGCTGAGAGTGAGAGAGAGAGAAAGTGAAGCTGTGAGTGAGAGGGAGAGAAAGAAAGAGGAATTAGAGTGAGAAAGAGAGAGAGAAAGAGAAGCTGTCAGTGGGAGAGAGAGAAAGAGAGTCTGTGAGTGAGAGAGAGAGAGAGAAGCTGTGAGTGAAAGAGAGAGAGAGAGAGCCGCTGTTAGTGAGAGAGAGAGAAAGAGAAGCTGTGAATGAGAGAGGGAGAGAAAGAGAAGCTGTGAGTGAGAGAGAGAGAAAGAGAAGCTGTGAGTGAGTGAGAGAGAGAAAGGGAAGTTGTGAGTGAGAGAGAGAGAAAAAGAGAATCTGTGAGTGAGAGAGAGAGAGAGAAAGGGAAGCTGTGAGTGAGAGAGAGAAAGAGAAGCTGTGAGTGATAGAGAGAGAGAAGCTGTGAGTGAGAGAGAGAGAAGCTGTGAGTGAGAGAGAGAAAGAAAAGCTGTGAGTGAGAGAGAGAGAGAGAAGATGTGAGTGATAGAGAGAGAGAAAGAGAAGCTGTGAGTGAGAGAGAGAGAAAAAGAGAAGCTGTGAGTAAGAAGGAGAGGGAAAGAGAAGAAGTGAGTGAGTGAGAGAGAGAGAGAGAAAGAGAAGCTGCGAGAGAGAAAGAGAAGCTGTGAGTGAGAGAGTGAGAGAGAGAAAGAGAAGCTGTTAGTGAGAGTGAGAGAGAGAGAAGCTGTGAGAGAGAGATTGAAAGAGAAGCTGTGAGTGAGTGAGAGAGAGAGAGAGAGAAAGAGAAGCTGTGAGTGAGAGAGAGAAAGAGAAGCTGTGAGTGAGAGGGAGAGAGAGAAAGAGAAGCTGTGAGTGAGAGGGAGAGAGAGAAAGAGAAGCTGTGAGTGACACAGAGAGAGAGAAGCTGTGAGTTAGAGAGAGAGAAAGAGAAGCTGTGAGTGACAGAGAGAGAGAAAGAGAAGCTTAGAGTGAGAGAGAGAGAGAAAGTGAAGCTGTGAGTGAGAGAGAGAGAGAAAGAGAAGCTGTGTGTGTGAGAGAGAGAGACGCTGTGAGTGAGAGAGAGAAAGAGAAGCTGTGAGTGAGAGAGAGAGAGAGAAGATGTGAGTGAGAGAGAGAGAGAATGAGAAGCTGTGAGTGATAGAGAGAGTAAGTAAGAGAAGCTGTGAGTGAGATAGAGAGAGAGAGGAGAAGCTGTGAGTGAGAGAGAGAGAGGGAGAAAGATAAGCTGTGTGAGAGAGAGAGAAGCTGTGTGTGAGAGAGAGAGAAAGAAAAGCTGTGATTGAGAGTGAGAGAGAGAGAGAAAGAGATGCTGTGAGTGAGAGAGAGAGAAGCTGTGAGTGAGAGAGAGAAAGAAAAGCGGTGAGTGAGAGAGAGAGAGAAAGAGAAGATATGAATGAGAGAGAGAGAAGCAGTAAGAGAGAGAGAGAGAAAGAGAAGCTGTGAGTGAGACAGAGAGAGAGAAAGAGAAGCTGTGAGAGAGAGAGGGAGAAAGAGAAGCTGTGAGAGAGCGAGAGAAAGAGAAGCTGTGAGTGTGTGTGTGAGAGAAAGAGAAGCAGTGAGTTAGAGAGAGAGAAAGAAAGAGAAATTAGAGTGAGAAAGAGAGAGAGAAAGAGAAGGTGTGAGTGAGAGAGGGAGAGAAAGAGAAGCTGTGAGTGAGAGAGAGAGAAAGAGAAGCTGTGAGTGAGTGAGAGAGAGAAAGGGAAGTTGTGAGTGAGAGAGAGAGAAAAAGAGAAGCTGTGAGTGAGAGAGAGAGAGAGAAAGGGAAGCTGTGAGTGAGAGAGAAAAAGAGAAGCTGTGAGTGATAGAGAGAGAGAAGCTGTGAGTGAGAGAGAGAGAAGCTGTGAGTGAGAGAGAGAAAGAAAAGCTGTGAGTGAGAGAGAGAGAGAAGATGTGAGTGATAGAGAGAGAGAAAGAGAAGCTGTGAGTGAGAGAGAGAGAAAAATAGAAGCTGTGAGTAAGAAGGAGAGGGAAAAAGAAGAAGTGAGTGAGTGAGAGAGAGAGAGAGAAAGAGAAGCTGCGAGAGAGAAAGAGAAGCTGTGAGTGAGAGAGTGAGAGAGAGAAAGAGAAGCTGTTAGTGAGAGTGAGAGAGAGAGAAGCTGTGAGAGAGAGATTGAAAGAGAAGCTGTGAGTGAGTGAGAGAGAGAGAGAGAGAGAAAGAGAAGCTGTGAGTGAGAGAGAGAAAGAGAAGCTGTGAGTGAGAGGGAGAGAGAGAAAGAGAAGCTGTGAGTGAGAGGGAGAGAGAGAAAGAGAAGCTGTGAGTGACACAGAGAGAGAGAAGCTGTGAGTTAGAGAGAGAGAAAGAGAAGCTGTGAGTGACAGAGAGAGAGAAAGAGAAGCTGAGAGTGAGAGAGAGAGAGAAAGTGAAGCTGTGAGTGAGAGAGAGAGAGAAAGAGAAGCTGTGTGTGTGTGAGAGAGAGACGCTGTGAGTGAGAGAGAGAAAGAGAAGCTGTGAGTGAGAGAGAGAGAGAGAAGATGTGAGTGAGAGAGAGAGAGAATGAGAAGCTGTGAGTGATAGAGAGAGTAAGTAAGAGAAGCTGTGAGTGAGATAGAGAGAGAGAGGAGAAGCTGTGAGTGAGAGAGAGAGAGGGAGAAAGATAAGCTGTGAGAGAGAGAGAGAAGCTGTGTGTGTGAGAGAGAGAAAGAAAAGCTGTGATTGAGAGTGAGAGAGAGAGAGAAAGAGATGCTGTGAGTGAGAGAGAGAGAAGCTGTGAGTGAGAGAGAGAAAGAAAAGCGGTGAGTGAGAGAGAGAGAGAAAGAGAAGATATGAATGAGAGAGAGAGAGAAGCAGTAAGAGAGAGAGAGAGAGAAAGAGAAGCTGTGAGTGAGACAGAGAGAGAGAAAGAGAAGCTGTGAGAGAGAGAGGGAGAAAGAGAAGCTGTGAGAGAGCGAGAGAAAGAGAAGCTGTGAGTGTGTGTGTGAGAGAAAGAGAAGCTGTGAGTTAGAGAGAGAGAAAGAAAGAGAAATTAGAGTGAGAAAGAGAGAGAGAAAGAGAAGGTGTGAGTGAGAGAGAGAGAAAGAAAGAGAAATTAGAGTGAGAAAGAGAGAGTGAAAGAGAAGCTGTGAGTGAGAGAGAGAAGGAGAAAGAGAAGCTGTGTGTGAGAGAGAGAGAAAGAGAAGCTGTGAGTGAGAGTGAGAGAGAGAGAGAGAGAAGCTGTGAGAGAGAGAGAGAGAGAAAGAGATCCTGTGAGTGAGAGAGAGAGAGAGAATGAGAAGCTGTGAGTGAGAGAGAGAAGTTGTGAGAGAGAGAGAGAAAGAGAAGCTGTGAGTGAGAGAGAGAGATGTGAGTGATATAGAGAGAGAATGAGAAGCTGTGAGTGAGAGTGAGAGAGAGAAAGAGAAGCTGTGAGTGAGAGAGAGAGAAAGAGAAGCTGTGAGTGAGTGAGAGAGAGAGAGAAGCTGTGAGTGAGAGAGAGAGAATCTGTGAGTGAGAGAGAGAAAGAAATGCTGTGTGTGTGAGAGAGAAAGAGAAGATATGAGTGAGAGAGAGAGAGAAGCAGTGAGAGAGAGAGAGAAACAGAAGCTGTGAGTGAGACAGAGAGAGAAAGAGAAGCTGTGAGAGAGAGAGAGAGAGGGAGAAAGAGAAGCTGTGAGAGAGCGAGAGAAAGAGAAGCTGTGAGTGTGTGAGAGAGAGAAAGAGAAGCTGTGAGTGAGAGAGAGAGAGAAGCTGTGAGTGAGAGGGAGAGAGAGAAAGAGAAGCTATGAGCAACACAGAGAGAGAGAAGCTGGGAGTTAGAGAGAGAGAAAGATCTGTGAGTGACAGAGAGAGAGAAAGAAAAGCTGAGAGTGAGAGAGAGAGAGAGAAAGTGAAGCTGTGAGTGAGAGAGAGAGAGAAAGAGAAGCTGTGTGTGTGTGAGAGAGAGAAAGATAGTCTGAGAAAGAGAGAGTGAAATAGAAGCTGTGAGTGAGAGAGAGAGAGGGAGAAAGAGAAGCTGTGTGTGTGAGAGAGAGAAAGAGAAGCTTTGAGTGAGAGAGAGAGGGAAAGAGAAGCTGTGAGTGAAAGAGAGAGAAAGAGAAGCTGTGAGTGTGTGTGAGAGAGAATGAGAAGCTGTGAGTGAGAGAGAGAGAAGCTGTGAGTGAGAAAGAGAGAGAGAAAGTGAAGCTGTGAGAGAGAGAGAGAAAGAGAAGCTGTGTGTGTGTGAGAGAGAGAAAGATAGTCTGAGAAAGAGAGAGTGAAAGAGAAGCTGTGAGTGAGAGAGAGAGAGGGAGAAAGAGAAGCTGTGTGAGAGAGAGAGAGAGAAAGAGAAGCTGTGAGTGAGAGTGAGAGAGAGAGAGAGAAAGTTAAGCTGTGAGTGTGAGTGAGAGAGAAAGAGAAGCTGTGAGTGAGAGAGAGAGAGAATGAGAAGCTGTGAGTGAGAGAGAGAAGCTGTGAGAGAGAGAGAGAAAGAGAAGCTGTGAGTGAGAGAGAGAGAAAGTAAGAGAAGCTGTGAGTGAGAGAGAGAGAGAGAAAGAGAAGCTGTGAGAGAGAGAGAGAGAGAAAGAGATCCTGTGAGTGAGAGAGAGAGAGAGAATGAGAAGCTGTGAGTGAGAGAGAGAAGTTGTGAGAGAGAGAGAGAAAGAGAAGCTGTGAGTGAGAGAGAGAGATGTGAGTGATATAGAGAGAGAATGAGAAGCTGTGAGTGAGAGTGAGAGAGAGAAAGAGAAGCTGTGAGTGAGAGAGAGAGAAAGAGAAGCTGTGAGTGAGTGAGAGAGAGAGAGAAGCTGTGAGTGAGAGAGAGAGAATCTGTGAGTGAGAGAGAGAAAGAAATGCTGTGTGTGTGAGAGAGAAAGAGAAGATATGAGTGAGAGAGAGAGAGAAGCAGTGAGAGAGAGAGAGAGAAACAGAAGCTGTGAGTGAGACAGAGAGAGAAAGAGAAGCTGTGAGAGAGAGAGAGAGGGAGAAAGAGAAGCTGTGAGAGAGCGAGAGAAAGAGAAGCTGTGAGTGTGTGAGAGAGAGAAAGAGAAGCTGTGAGTGAGAGAGAGAGAGAAGCTGTGAGTGAGAGGGAGAGAGAGAAAGAGAAGCTATGAGCGACACAGAGAGAGAGAAGCTGGGAGTTAGAGAGAGAGAAAGATCTGTGAGTGACAGAGAGAGAGAAAGAAAAGCTGAGAGTGAGAGAGAGAGAGAGAAAGTGAAGCTGTGAGTGAGAGAGAGAGAGAAAGAGAAGCTGTGTGTGTGAGAGAGAGAGAAAGATAGTCTGAGAAAGAGAGAGTGAAATAGAAGCTGTGAGTGAGAGAGAGAGAGGGAGAAAGAGAAGCTGTGTGTGTGAGAGAGAGAAAGAGAAGCTTTGAGTGAGAGAGAGAGGGAAAGAGAAGCTGTGAGTGAAAGAGAGAGAAAGAGAAGCTGTGAGTGTGTGTGAGAGAGAATGAGAAGCTGTGAGTGAGAGAGAGAGAAGCTGTGAGTGAGAAAGAGAGAGAGAAAGTGATGCTGTGAGAGAGAGAGAGAAAGAGAAGCTGTGTGTGTGTGAGAGAGAGAAAGATAGTCTGAGAAAGAGAGAGTGAAAGAGAAGCTGTGAGTGAGAGAGAGAGAGGGAGAAAGAGAAGCTGTGTGAGAGAGAGAGAGAGAAAGAGAAGCTGTGAGTGAGAGTGAGAGAGAGAGAGAGAAAGTTAAGCTGTGAGTGTGAGTGAGAGAGAAAGAGAAGCTGTGAGTGAGAGAGAGAGAGAATGAGAAGCTGTGAGTGAGAGAGAGAAGCTGTGAGAGAGAGAGAGAAAGAGAAGCTGTGAGTGAGAGAGAGAGAAAGTAAGAGAAGCTGTGAGTGAGAGAGAGAGAGAGAAAGAGAAGCTGTGTGAGAGAGAGAGGGAGAGAAAGATAATCTGTGTGTGAGAGTGAGAGAAAGAGAAGCTGTGTGTTTTAGAGAGAGAGAAAGAGAAGCTGTGATTGAGAGTGAGAGAGAGAGAGAAAGAGAAGCTGTGAGTGAGAGAGAGAGAAAGAGAAGCTGTGAGTGAGAGAGAGAGAAGCTATGAGTGAGAGAGAGAAAGAAAAGCTGTGAGTGAGAGAGAGAGAGAGAGAAAGAGAAGATATGAGTGTGAGAGAGAGAGAAGCAGTGAGAGAGAGAGAGAAACTGAAGCTGTGAGTGAGACAGAAAGAGAGGAAGAGAAGCTGTGAGAGAGAGAGAGAAAGAGAAGCTGTGAGTGAGAGAGAGAGATGTGAGTGATATAGAGAGAGAATGAGAAGCTGTGAGTGAGAGTGAGAGAGAGAAAGAGAAGCTGTGAGTGAGAGAGAGAGAAAGAGAAGCTGTGAGTGAGAGAGAGAGGGAAAGAGAAGCTGTGAGTGAGAGAGAGAGAAAGAGAAGCTGTGAGTGTGTGTGAGAGAGAATGAGAAGCTGTGAGTGAGAGAGAGAGAAGCTGTGAGTGAGAAAGAGAGAGAGAAAGTGAAGCTGTGAGAGAGAGAGAGAAAGAGAAGCTGTGTGTGTGTGAGAGAGAAAGATAGTCTGAGAAAGAGAGAGTGAAAGAGAAGCTGTGAGTGAGAGAGAGAGAGGGAGAAAGAGAAGCTGTGTGAGAGAGAGAGAGAGAGAAAGTTAAGCTGTGAGTGTGAGTGAGAGAGAAAAAGAAGCTGTGAGTGAGAGAGAGAGAGAATGAGAAGCTGTGAGTGAGAGAGAGAAGCTGTGAGAGAGAGAGAGAAAGAGAAGCTGTGAGTGAGAGAGAGAGAAAGTAAGAGAAGCTGTGAGTGAGAGAGAGAGAGAGAAAGAGAAGCTGTGTGAGAGAGAGAGGGGGAGAGAAAGATAATCTGTGAGAGAGAGAGAGAGAAAGAGAAGCTGTGTGTTTTAGAGAGAGAGAAAGAGAAGCTGTGAGTGAGAGTGAGAGAGAGAGAGAAAGAGAAGCTGTGAGTGAGAGAGAGAGAAAGAGAAGCTGTGAGTGAGAGAGAGAGATGTGAGTGATATAGAGAGAGAATGAGAAGCTGTGAGTGAGAGTGAGAGGGAGAAAGAGAAGCTGTGAGAGAGAGAGAGAAAGAGAAGCTGTGAGTGTGTGTGTGAGAGAAAGAGAAGCTGTGAGTGAGAGAGAGAGAAAGAAAGAGAAATTAGAGTGAGAAAGAGAGAGAGAATTAGAAGCTGTGAGTGAGAGAGAAGATGTGAGTGATAGAGAGAGAGAATGAGAAGCTGTGAGTGATAGAGAGAGTAAGTAAGAGAGGCTGTGAGTGAGATAGAGAGAGAGAGAAGGAGAAGCTGTGAGTGAGAGAGAGAGAGGGAGAAAGATAAGCTGAGAGAGAGAGAGAGAAGATGTGTGTGTGAGAGAGAGAAAGAAAAGTTGTGATTGAGAGTGAGAGAGAGAGAGAAAGAGATGCTGTGAGTGAGAGAGAGAGAAGCTGTGAGTGAGAGAGAGAAAGAAAAGTGGTGAGTGAGAGAGAGAGAGAAAGAGAAGATATGAATGAGAGAGAGAGAAGCAGTGAGAGAGAGAGAGAGAAAGAGAAGCTGTCAGTGAGACAGAGAGAGAGAAAGAGAAGCTGTGAGAGAGAGAGAGAGGGAGAAAGAGAAGCTGTGTGTGTGAGAGAGAAGCTTTGAGTGTGTGTGAGAGAGAAAGAGAAGCTGTGAGTGAGAGAGAGAGAAAGAAAGAGAAATTAGAGTGAGAAAGAGAGAGAGAAAAAGAAGCTGTGAGTGGGAGAGAGAGTGCCGCTGTGAGTGAGAGAGAGAGAAAGAGAAGCTGTGAATGAGAGAGAGAGAAAGAGAAGCTGTGAGTGAGAGAGAGAAAGAAAGAGAAGCTGTGAGTGAGTGAGAGAGAAAAAGGGAAGTTGTGAGTGAGAGAGAGAGAGAGAAAGAGAAGCTGTGAGTGAGAGAGTGAAAGAGAAGCTGTGAGTGAGAAAGAGAGAAAGAGAAGCTGTGAGTGAGAAGGAGAGGGAAAGAGAAGCTGTGAGTGAGTGAGAGAGAGAGAGAAAGAGAAACTGTGAGTGTGTGAGAGAGAAAGTGAAGCTGTGAGTGAGAGAGAGAGAGAAAGAGAAGCTGTGAGTGAGAAGGAGCGGGAAAGAGAAGCTGTGAGTGAGTGAGAGAGAGAGAGAAAGAGAAGCTGTGAGAGAGAAAGAGAGAAGCTGTGAGTGAGAGAGTGAGAGAGAGAAAGAGAAGCTGTTAGTGAGAGTGAGAGAGAGAGAGAAAGAGAAGCTGTGAGTGAGAGAGAGATTGAAAGAGAAGCTGTGAGTGAGAGAGAGAGAGAGAAAGAGAAGCTGTGAGTGAGAGAGAGAGATAGAGAAGCTGTGAGTGAGAGGGAGAGAGAGAAAGAGAAGCTGTGAGTGACACAGAGAGAGAGAAGCTGTGAGTTAGAGAGAGAGAGAAAGAGAAGCTGTGAGTGACAGAGAGAGAGAAAGAGAAGCTGAGAGTGAGTGAGAGTAAGAGAAAGTGAAGCTGTGAGTGAGAGAGAGAAAGAGAAGCTGTGTGTGTGTGTGAGAGAGAAAGATAGTCTGAGAAAGAGAGAGTGAAAGAGAAGCTGTGAGTGAGAGAGAGAGAGGGAGAAAGAGAAGCTGTGTGTGAGAGAGAAAGAGAAGCTGTGAGTGAGATTGAGAGAGAGAGAGAGAAAGAGAAGCTGTGAGTGAGAGAGAGAGTGAAAGAGAAGCTGTGAGTGAGAGAGAGAGAAAGAGAAGCTGTGAGTGAGAGAGAGAGAATGAGAAGCTGTGAGTGAGAGAGAGAGAGATGTGATAGAGAGAGATAATGAGAAGCTGTGAGTGAGAGAGAGAGAAAGTAATAGAAGCTGTGAGTGAGATAGAGAGAGAGAGAAAGAGAAGCTGTGAGTGAGAGAGAGAGAGGGAGAAAGATAATCTGTGTGTGTGAGAGAAAAAGAGAAACTGTGTGAGAGAGAGAGAGAGAAAGAGAAGCTGTGATTGAGAGTGAGAGAGAGAGAGAGAAAGAGAAGCTGTGAGTGAGAGAGAGAGAGAATGAGAAGCTGTGAGTGAGAGAGAGAAAGTAAGAGAAGCTGTGAGTGAGATAGAGAGAGAGAAAGAGAAGCTGTGAGTGAGTGAGAGAGAGAAAGAGAAGCTGTGAGTGAGAGAGAGATAAATAGAAGCTGTGAGTGAGTGAGAGAGAGAAAGGGAAGTTGTGAGTGAGAGAGAGAGATAAAGAGAAGCTGTGAGTGAGTGAGAGAGAGAAAGAGAAGCTGTGAGTGAGAGAGAGAGAAAGAGAAGCTGTGAGTGAGAAGGAGAGGGAAAGAGAAGCTGTGAGTGAGTGAGAGAGAGAGAGAAAGAGAAGCTGTGTGTGTGAGAGAGAGAAAGAGAAGCTGTGAGTGAGAGAGAGAGAGAAAGAGAAGCTGTGAGTTACAGAGAGAGAGAAAGAAGCTGAGAGTGAGAGAGAGAGAGAAAGTGAAGCTGTGAGTGAGAGGGAGAGAAAGAAAGAGGAATTAGAGTGAGAAAGAGAGAGAGAAAGAGAAGCTGTCAGTGGGAGAGAGAGAAAGAGAGTCTGTGAGTGAGAGAGAGAGAGAGAAGCTGTGAGTGAAAGAGAGAGAGAGAGAGCCGCTGTTAGTGAGAGAGAGAGAAAGAGAAGCTGTGAATGAGAGAGGGAGAGAAAGAGAAGCTGTGAGTGAGAGAGAGAGAAAGAGAAGCTGTGAGTGAGTGAGAGAGAGAAAGGGAAGTTGTGAGTGAGAGAGAGAGAAAAAGAGAAGCTGTGAGTGAGAGAGAGAGAGAGAAAGGGAAGCTGTGAGTGAGAGAGAGAAAGAGAAGCTGTGAGTGATAGAGAGAGAGAAGCTGTGAGTGAGAGAGAGAGAAGCTGTGAGTGAGAGAGAGAAAGAAAAGCTGTGAGTGAGAGAGAGAGAGAGAAGATGTGAGTGATAGAGAGAGAGAAAGAGAAGCTGTGAGTGAGAGAGAGAGAAAAAGAGAAGCTGTGAGTAAGAAGGAGAGGGAAAGAGAAGAAGTGAGTGAGTGAGAGAGAGAGAGAGAAAGAGAAGCTGCGAGAGAGAAAGAGAAGCTGTGAGTGAGAGAGTGAGAGAGAGAAAGAGAAGCTGTTAGTGAGAGTGAGAGAGAGAGAAGCTGTGAGAGAGAGATTGAAAGAGAAGCTGTGAGTGAGTGAGAGAGAGAGAGAGAGAAAGAGAAGCTGTGAGTGAGAGAGAGAAAGAGAAGCTGTGAGTGAGAGAGAGAAAGAGAAGCTGTGAGTGAGAGGGAGAGAGAGAAAGAGAAGCTGTGAGTGACACAGAGAGAGAGAAGCTGTGAGTTAGAGAGAGAGAAAGAGAAGCTGTGAGTGACAGAGAGAGAGAAAGAGAAGCTTAGAGTGAGAGAGAGAGAGAAAGTGAAGCTGTGAGTGAGAGAGAGAGAGAAAGAGAAGCTGTGTGTGTGAGAGAGAGAGACACTGTGAGTGAGAGAGAGAAAGAGAAGCTGTGAGTGAGAGAGAGAGAGAGAAGATGTGAGTGAGAGAGAGAGAGAATGAGAAGCTGTGAGTGATAGAGAGAGTAAGTAAGAGAAGCAGTGAGTGAGATAGAGAGAGAGAGGAGAAGCTGTGAGTGAGAGAGAGAGAGGGAGAAAGATAAGCTGTGAGAGAGAGTGAGAAGCTGTGTGTGAGAGAGAGAGAAAGAAAAGCTGTGATTGAGAGTGAGAGAGAGAGAGAAAGAGATGCTGTGAGTGAGAGAGAGAGAAGCTGTGAGTGAGAGAGAGAAAGAAAAGCGGTGAGTGAGAGAGAGAGAGAAAGAGAAGATATGAATGAGAGAGAGAGAGAAGCAGTAAGAGAGAGAGAGAGAAAGAGAAGCTGTGAGTGAGACAGAGAGAGAGAAAGAGAAGCTGTGAGAGAGAGAGGGAGAAAGAGAAGCTGTGAGAGAGCGAGAGAAAGAGAAGCTGTGAGTGTGTGTGTGAGAGAAAGAGAAGCTGTGAGTTAGAGAGAGAGAAAGAAAGAGAAATTAGAGTGAGAAAGAGAGAGAGAAAGAGAAGGTGTGAGTGAGAGAGGGAGAGAAAGAGAAGCTGTGAGTGAGAGAGAGAGAAAGAGAAGCTGTGAGTGAGTGAGAGAGAGAAAGGGAAGTTGTGAGTGAGAGAGAGAGAAAAAGAGAAGCTGTGAGTGAGAGAGAGAGAGAGAAAGGGAAGCTGTGAGTGAGAGAGAGAAAGAGAAGCTGTGAGTGATAGAGAGAGAGAAGCTGTGAGTGAGAGAGAGAGAAGCTGTGAGTGAGAGAGAGAAAGAAAAGCTGTGAGTGAGAGAGAGAGAGAAGATGTGAGTGATAGAGAGAGAGAAAGAGAAGCTGTGAGTGAGAGAGAGAAAAATAGAAGCTGTGAGTAAGAAGGAGAGGGAAAAAGAAGAAGTGAGTGAGTGAGAGAGAGAGAGAGAAAGAGAAGCTGCGAGAGAGAAAGAGAAGCTGTGAGTGAGAGAGTGAGAGAGAGAAAGAGAAGCTGTTAGTGAGAGTGAGAGAGAGAGAAGCTGTGAGAGAGAGATTGAAAGAGAAGCTGTGAGTGAGTGAGAGAGAGAGAGAGAGAGAAAGAGAAGCTGTGAGTGAGAGAGAGAAAGAGAAGCTGTGAGTGAGAGGGAGAGAGAGAAAGAGAAGCTGTGAGTGAGAGGGAGGGAGAGAAAGAGAAGCTGTGAGTGACACAGAGAGAGAGAAGCTGTGAGTTAGAGAGAGAGAAAGAGAAGCTGTGAGTGACAGAGAGAGAGAAAGAGAAGCTGAGAGTGAGAGAGAGAGAGAAAGTGAAGCTGTGAGTGAGAGAGAGAGAGAAAGAGAAGATATGAATGAGAGAGAGAGAGAAGCAGTAAGAGAGAGAGAGAGAGAAAGAGAAGCTGTGAGTGAGACAGAGAGAGAGAAAGAGAAGCTGTGAGAGAGAGAGGGAGAAAGAGAAGCTGTGAGAGAGCGAGAGAAAGAGAAGCTGTGAGTGTGTGTGTGAGAGAAAGAGAAGCTGTGAGTTAGAGAGAGAGAAAGAAAGAGAAATTAGAGTGAGAAAGAGAGAGAGAAAGAGAAGGTGTGAGTGAGAGAGAGAGAAAGAAAGAGAAATTAGAGTGAGAAAGAGAGAGTGAAAGAGAAGCTGTGAGTGAGAGAGAGAAGGAGAAAGAGAAGCTGTGTGTGAGAGAGAGAGAAAGAGAAGCTGTGAGTGAGAGTGAGAGAGAGAGAGAGAGAAGCTGTGAGAGAGAGAGAGAGAGAAAGAGATCCTGTGAGTGAGAGAGAGAGAGAGAATGAGAAGCTGTGAGTGAGAGAGAGAAGTTGTGAGAGAGAGAGAGAAAGAGAAGCTGTGAGTGAGAGAGAGAGATGTGAGTGATATAGAGAGAGAATGAGAAGCTGTGAGTGAGAGTGAGAGAGAGAAAGAGAAGCTGTGAGTGAGAGAGAGAGAAAGAGAAGCTGTGAGTGAGTGAGAGAGAGAGAGAAGCTGTGAGTGAGAGAGAGAGAATCTGTGAGTGAGAGAGAGAAAGAAATGCTGTGTGTGTGAGAGAGAAAGAGAAGATATGAGTGAGAGAGAGAGAGAAGCAGTGAGAGAGAGAGAGAGAAACAGAAGCTGTGAGTGAGACAGAGAGAGAAAGAGAAGCTGTGAGAGAGAGAGAGAGGGAGAAAGAGAAGCTGTGAGAGAGCGAGAGAAAGAGAAGCTGTGAGTGTGTGAGAGAGAGAAAGAGAAGCTGTGAGTGAGAGAGAGAGAGAAGCTGTGAGTGAGAGGGAGAGAGAGAAAGAGAAGCTATGAGCGACACAGAGAGAGAGAAGCTGGGAGTTAGAGAGAGAGAAAGATCTGTGAGTGACAGAGAGAGAGAAAGAAAAGCTGAGAGTGAGAGAGAGAGAGAGAAAGTGAAGCTGTGAGTGAGAGAGAGAGAGAAAGAGAAGCTGTGTGTGTGTGAGAGAGAGAAAGATAGTCTGAGAAAGAGAGAGTGAAATAGAAGCTGTGAGTGAGAGAGAGAGAGGGAGAAAGAGAAGCTGTGTGTGTGTGAGAGAGAAAGAGAAGCTTTGAGTGAGAGAGAGAGGGAAAGAGAAGCTGTGAGTGAAAGAGAGAGAAAGAGAAGCTGTGAGTGTGTGTGAGAGAGAATGAGAAGCTGTGAGTGAGAGAGAGAGAAGCTGTGAGTGAGAAAGAGAGAGAGAAAGTGAAGCTGTGAGAGAGAGAGAGAAAGAGAAGCTGTGTGTGTGTGAGAGAGAGAAAGATAGTCTGAGAAAGAGAGAGTGAAAGAGAAGCTGTGAGTGAGAGAGAGAGAGGGAGAAAGAGAAGCTGTGTGAGAGAGAGAGAGAGAAAGAGAAGCTGTGAGTGAGAGTGAGAGAGAGAGAGAGAGAAAGTTAAGCTGTGAGTGTGAGTGAGAGAGAAAGAGAAGCTGTGAGTGAGAGAGAGAGAGAATGAGAAGCTGTGAGTGAGAGAGAGAAGCTGTGAGAGAGAGAGAGAAAGAGAAGCTGTGAGTGAGAGAGAGAGAAAGTAAGAGAAGCTGTGAGTGAGAGAGAGAGAGAAAGAGAAGCTGTGTGAGAGAGAGAGGGAGAGAAAGATAATCTGTGTGTGTGAGAGAGAGAAAGAGAAGCTGTGTGTTTTAGAGAGAGAGAAAGAGAAGCTGTGATTGAGAGTGAGAGAGAGAGAGAAAGAGAAGCTGTGAGTGAGAGAGAGAGAAAGAGAAGCTGTGAGTGAGAGAGAGAGAAGCTATGAGTGAGAGAGAGAAAGAAAAGCTGTGAGTGAGAGAGAGAGAGAGAGAAAGAGAAGATATGAGTGTGAGAGAGAGAGAAGCAGTGAGAGAGAGAGAGAAACTGAAGCTGTGAGTGAGACAGAAAGAGAGGAAGAGAAGCTGTGAGAGAGAGAGAGAAAGAGAAGCTGTGAGTGAGAGAGAGAGATGTGAGTGATATAGAGAGAGAATGAGAAGCTGTGAGTGAGAGTGAGAGAGAGAAAGAGAAGCTGTGAGTGAGAGAGAGAGAAAGAGAAGCTGTGAGTGAGAGAGAGAGGGAAAGAGAAGCTGTGAGTGAGAGAGAGAGAAAGAGAAGCTGTGAGTGTGTGTGAGAGAGAATGAGAAGCTGTGAGTGAGAGAGAGAGAAGCTGTGAGTGAGAAAGAGAGAGAGAAAGTGAAGCTGTGAGAGAGAGAGAGAAAGAGAAGCTGTGTGTGTGTGAGAGAGAAAGATAGTCTGAGAAAGAGAGAGTGAAAGAGAAGCTGTGAGTGAGAGAGAGAGAGGGAGAAAGAGAAGCTGTGTGAGAGAGAGAGAGAGAGAAAGTTAAGCTGTGAGTGTGAGTGAGAGAGAAAAAGAAGCTGTGAGTGAGAGAGAGAGAGAATGAGAAGCTGTGAGTGAGAGAGAGAAGCTGTGAGAGAGAGAGAGAAAGAGAAGCTGTGAGTGAGAGAGAGAGAAAGTAAGAGAAGCTGTGAGTGAGAGAGAGAGAGAGAAAGAGAAGCTGTGTGAGAGAGAGAGGGGGAGAGAAAGATAATCTGTGAGAGAGAGAGAGAGAAAGAGAAGCTGTGTGTTTTAGAGAGAGAGAAAGAGAAGCTGTGAGTGAGAGTGAGAGAGAGAGAGAAAGAGAAGCTGTGAGTGAGAGAGAGAGAAAGAGAAGCTGTGAGTGAGAGAGAGAGATGTGAGTGATATAGAGAGAGAATGAGAAGCTGTGAGTGAGAGTGAGAGAGAGAAAGAGAAGCTGTGAGTGAGAGAGAGAGAAAGAGAAGCTGTGAGTGAGAGAGAGAGAATCTGTGAGTGAGAGAGAGAAAGAAATGCTGTGTGTGAGAGAGAGAAAGAGAAGATATGAGTGAGAGAGAGAGAGAAGCAGTGAGAGAGAGAGAGAGAAACAGAAGCTGTGAGTGAGACAGAGAGAGAAAGAGAAGCTGTGAGAGAGAGAGAGAGAGGGAGAAAGAGAAGCTGTGAGAGAGCGAGAGAAAGAGAAGCTGTGAGTGTGTGAGAGAGAGAAAGAGAAGCTGTGAGTGAGAGAGAGAGAGAAGCTGTGAGTGAGAGGGAGAGAGAGAAAGAGAAGCTATGAGCGACACAGTGAGAGAGAAGCTGGGAGTTAGAGAGAGAGAAAGATCTGTGAGTGACAGAGAGAGAGAGAGAAAAGCTGAGAGTGAGAGAGAGAGAGAGAAAGTGAAGCTGTGAGTGAGAGAGAGAGAGAAAGAGAAGCTGTGTGTGTGTGTGAGAGAGAAAGATAGTCTGAGAAAGAGAGAGTGAAATAGAAGCTGTGAGTGAGAGAGAGAGAGGGAGAAAGAGAAGCTGTGTGTGTGTGAGAGAGAAAGAGAAGCTTTGAGTGAGAGTGAGAGAGAGAGAGAAAGAGAAGCTGTGAGTGAGAGAGAGAGGGAAAGAGAAGCTGTGAGTGAGAGAGAGAGAAAGAGAAGCTGTGAGTGTGTGTGAGAGAGAATGAGAAGCTGTGAGTGAGAGAGAGAGAAGCTGTGAGTGAGAAAGAGAGAGAGAAAGTGAAGCTGTGAGAGAGAGAGAGAAAGAGAAGCTGTGTGTGTGAGAGAGAGAGAAAGATAGTCTGAGAAAGAGAGAGTGAAAGAGAAGCTGTGAGTGAGAGAGAGAGGGAGAAAGAGAAGCTGTGTGAGAGAGAGAGAGAGAAAGAGAAGCTGTGAGTGAGAGTGAGAGAGAGAGAGAGAGAAAGTTAAGCTGTGAGTGTGAGTGAGAGAGAAAGAGAAGCTGTGAGTGAGAGAGAGAGAGAATGAGAAGCTGTGAGTGAGAGAGAGAAGCTGTGAGAGAGAGAGAGAAAGAGAAGCTGTGAGTGAGAGAGAGAGAAAGTAAGAGAAGCTGTGAGTGAGAGAGAGAGAGAGAAAGAGAAGCTGTGTGCGAGAGAGAGGGAGAGAAAGATAATCTGTGTGAGAGAGAGAGAGAAAGAGAAGCTGTGTGTTTTAGAGAGAGAGAAAGAGAAGCTGTGATTGAGAGTGAGAGAGAGAGAGAAAGAGAAGCTGTGAGTGAGAGAGAGAGAAAGAGAAGCTGTGAGTGAGAGAGAGAGAAGCTATGAGTGAGAGAGAGAAAGAAAAGCTGTGAGTGAGAGAGAGAGAGAAAGAGAAGATATGAGTGTGAGAGAGAGAGAAGCAGTGAGAGAGAGAGAGAAACTGAAGCTGTGAGTGAGACAGAAAGAGAGGAAGAGAAGCTGTGAGAGAGAGAGAGAAAGAGAAGCTGTGAGTGAGAGAGAGAGATGTGAGTGATATATAGAGAGAATGAGAAGCTGTGAGTGAGAGTGAGAGAGAGAAAGAGAAGCTGTGAGTGAGAGAGAGAGAAAGAGAAGCTGTGAGTGAGAGAGAGAGGGAAAGAGAAGCTGTGAGTGAGAGAGAGAGAAAGAGAAGCTGTGAGTGTGTGTGAGAGAGAATGAGAAGCTGTGAGTGAGAGAGAGAGAAGCTGTGAGTGAGAAAGAGAGAGGGAGAAAGATAAGCTGTGAGAGAGAGAGAGAAGCTGTGTGTGTGAGAGAGAGAAAGAAAAGCTGTGATTGAGAGTGAGAGAGAGAGAGAAAGAGATGCTGTGAGTGAGAGAGAGAGAAGCTGTGAGTGAGAGAGAGAAAGAAAAGCGGTGAGTGAGAGAGAGAGAGAAAGAGAAGATATGAATGAGAGAGAGAGAGAAGCAGTAAGAGAGAGAGAGAGAGAAAGAGAAGCTGTGAGTGAGACAGAGAGAGAGAAAGAGAAGCTGTGAGAGAGAGAGGGAGAAAGAGAAGCTGTGAGAGAGCGAGAGAAAGAGAAGCTGTGAGTGTGTGTGTGAGAGAAAGAGAAGCTGTGTTAGAGAGAGAGAAAGAAAGAGAAATTAGAGTGAGAAAGAGAGAGAGAAAGAGAAGGTGTGAGTGAGAGAGAGAGAAAGAAAGAGAAATTAGAGTGAGAAAGAGAGAGTGAAAGAGAAGCTGTGAGTGAGAGAGAGAAGGAGAAAGAGAAGCTGTGTGAGAGAGAGAGAGAAAGAGAAGCTGTGAGTGAGAGTGAGAGAGAGAGAGAGAGAAGCTGTGAGAGAGAGAGAGAGAGAAAGAGATCCTGTGAGTGAGAGAGAGAGAGAGAATGAGAAGCTGTGAGTGAGAGAGAGAAGTTGTGAGAGAGAGAGAGAAAGAGAAGCTGTGAGTGAGAGAGAGAGATGTGAGTGATATAGAGAGAGAATGAGAAGCTGTGAGTGAGAGTGAGAGAGAGAAACAGAAGCTGTGAGTGAGAGAGAGAGAAAGAGAAGCTGTGAGTGAGTGAGAGAGAGAGAGAAGCTGTGAGTGAGAGAGAGAGAATCTGTGAGTGAGAGAGAGAAAGAAATGCTGTGTGTGTGAGAGAGAAAGAGAAGATATGAGTGAGAGAGAGAGAGAAGCAGTGAGAGAGAGAGAGAGAAACAGAAGCTGTGATTGAGACAGAGAGAGAAAGAGAAGCTGTGAGAGAGAGAGAGAGAGGGAGAAAGAGAAGCTGTGAGAGAGCGAGAGAAAGAGAAGCTGTGAGTGTGTGAGAGAGAGAAAGAGAAGCTGTGAGTGAGAGAGAGAGAGAAGCTGTGAGTGAGAGGGAGAGAGAGAAAGAGAAGCTATGAGCGACACAGAGAGAGAGAAGCTGGGAGTTAGAGAGAGAGAAAGATCTGTGAGTGACAGAGAGAGAGAAAGAAAAGCTGAGAGTGAGAGAGAGAGAGAGAAAGTGAAGCTGTGAGTGAGAGAGAGAGAGAAAGAGAAGCTGTGTGTGTGTGAGAGAGAGAAAGATAGTCTGAGAAAGAGAGAGTGAAATAGAAGCTGTGAGTGAGAGAGAGAGAGGGAGAAAGAGAAGCTGTGTGTGTGAGAGAGAGAAAGAGAAGCTTTGAGTGAGAGAGAGAGGGAAAGAGAAGCTGTGAGTGAAAGAGAGAGAAAGAGAAGCTGTGAGTGTGTGTGAGAGAGAATGAGAAGCTGTGAGTGAGAGAGAGAGAAGCTGTGAGTGAGAAAGAGAGAGAGAAAGTGAAGCTGTGAGAGAGAGAGAGAAAGAGAAGCTGTGTGTGTGTGAGAGAGAGAAAGATAGTCTGAGAAAGAGAGAGTGAAAGAGAAGCTGTGAGTGAGAGAGAGAGAGGGAGAAAGAGAAGCTGTGTGAGAGAGAGAGAGAGAAAGAGAAGCTGTGAGTGAGAGTGAGAGAGAGAGAGAGAGAAAGTTAAGCTGTGAGTGTGAGTGAGAGAGAAAGAGAAGCTGTGAGTGAGAGAGAGAGAGAATGAGAAGCTGTGAGTGAGAGAGAGAAGCTGTGAGAGAGAGAGAGAAAGAGAAGCTGTGAGTGAGAGAGAGAAAGTAAGAGAAGCTGTGAGTGAGAGAGAGAGAGAGAAAGAGAAGCTGTGTGAGAGAGAGAGGGAGAGAAAGATAATCTGTGTGAGAGAGAGAGAGAAAGAGAAGCTGTGTGTTTTAGAGAGAGAGAAAGAGAAGCTGTGATTGAGAGTGAGAGAGAGAGAGAAAGAGAAGCTGTGAGTGAGAGAGAGAGAAAGAGAAGCTGTGAGTGAGAGAGAGAGAAGCTATGAGTGAGAGAGAGAAAGAAAAGCTGTGAGTGAGAGAGAGAGAGAGAGAAAGAGAAGATATGAGTGTGAGAGAGAGAGAGAAGCAGTGAGAGAGAGAGAGAAACTGAAGCTGTGAGTGAGACAGAAAGAGAGGAAGAGAAGCTGTGAGAGAGATAGAGAAAGAGAAGCTGTGAGTGAGAGAGAGAGATGTGAGTGATATAGAGAGAGAATGAGAAGCTGTGAGTGAGAGTGAGAGAGAGAAAGAGAAGCTGTGAGTGAGAGAGAGAGAAAGAGAAGCTGTGAGTGAGAGAGAGAGGGAAAGAGAAGCTGTGAGTGAGAGAGAGAGAAAGAGAAGCTGTGAGTGTGTGTGAGAGAGAATGAGAAGCTGTGAGTGAGAGAGAGAGAAGCTGTGAGTGAGAAAGAGAGAGAGAAAGTGAAGCTGTGAGAGAGAGAGTGAAAGAGAAGCTGTGAGTGAGAGAGAGAGAGGGAGAAAGAGAAGCTGTGTGAGAGAGAGAGAGAGAGAGAGAAAGTTAAGCTGTGAGTGTGAGTGAGAGAGAAAAAGAAGCTGTGAGTGAGAGAGAGAGAGAATGAGAAGCTGTGAGTGAGAGAGAGAAGCTGTGAGAGAGAGAGAGAAAGAGAAGCTGTGAGTGAGAGAGAGAGAAAGTAAGAGAAGCTGTGAGTGAGAGAGAGAGAGAGAAAGAGAAGCTGTGTGAGAGAGAGGGGGGGAGAGAAAGATAATCTGTGTGTGAGAGAGAGAGAAAGAGAAGCTGTGTGTTTTAGAGAGAGAGAAAGAGAAGCTGTGATTGAGAGTGAGAGAGAGAGAGAAAGAGAAGCTGTGAGTGAGAGAGAGAGAAAGAGAAGCTGTGAGTGAGAGAGAGAGATGTGAGTGATATAGAGAGAGAATGAGAAGCTGTGAGTGAGAGTGAGAGAGAGAAAGAGAAGCTGTGAGTGAGAGAGAGAGAAAGAGAAGCTGTGAGTGAGAGAGGGAGAATCTGTGAGTGAGAGAGAGAAAGAAATGCTGTGTGTGAGAGAGAGAAAGAGAAGATATGAGTGAGAGAGAGAGAGAAGCAGTGAGAGAGAGAGAGAGAAACAGAAGCTGTGAGTGAGACAGAGAGAGAAAGAGAAGCTGTGAGAGAGAGAGAGAGAGGGAGAAAGAGAAGCTGTGAGAGAGCGAGAGAAAGAGAAGCTGTGAGTGTGTGAGAGAGAGAAAGAGAAGCTGTGAGTGAGAGAGAGAGAGAAGCTGTGAGTGAGAGGGAGAGAGAGAAAGAGAAGCTATGAGCGACACAGAGAGAGAGAAGCTGGGAGTTAGAGAGAGAGAAAGATCTGTGAGTGACAGAGAGAGAGAGAGAAAAGCTGAGAGTGAGAGAGAGAGAAAGTGAAGCTGTGAGTGAGAGAGAGAGAGAAAGAGAAGCTGTGTGTGTGTGTGAGAGAGAAAGATAGTCTGAGAAAGAGAGAGTGAAATAGAAGCTGTGAGTGAGAGAGAGAGAGGGAGAAAGAGAAGCTGTGTGTGTGTGAGAGAGAAAGAGAAGCTTTGAGTGAGAGTGAGAGAGAGAGAGAGAGAGAAAGAGAAGCTGTGAGTGAGAGAGAGAGGGAAAGAGAAGCTGTGAGTGAGAGAGAGAGAAAGAGAAGCTGTGAGTGTGTGTGAGAGAGAATGAGAAGCTGTGAGTGAGAGAGAGAGAAGCTGTGAGTGAGAAAGAGAGAGAGAAAGTGAAGCTGTGAGAGAGAGAGAAAGAGAAGCTGTGTGTGTGTGAGAGAGAGAAAGATAGTCTGAGAAAGAGAGAGTGAAAGAGAAGCTGTGAGTGAGAGAGAGAGAGGGAGAAAGAGAAGCTGTGTGAGAGAGAGAGAGAGAAAGAGAAGCTGTGAGTGAGAGTGAGAGAGAGAGAGAGAGAAAGTTAAGCTGTGAGTGTGAGTGAGAGAGAAAGAGAAGCTGTGAGTGAGAGAGAGAGAGAATGAGAAGCTGTGAGTGAGAGAGAGAAGCTGTGAGAGAGAGAGAAAGAGAAGCTGTGAGTGAGAGAGAGAGAAAGTAAGAGAAGCTGTGAGTGAGAGAGAGAGAGAGAAAGACAAGCTGTGTGCGAGAGAGAGGGAGAGAAAGATAATCTGTGTGAGAGAGAGAGAGAAAGAGAAGCTGTGTGTTTTAGAGAGAGAGAAAGAGAAGCTGTGATTGAGAGTGAGAGAGAGAGAGAAAGAGAAGCTGTGAGTGAGAGAGAGTGAAAGAGAAGCTGTGAGTGAGAGAGAGAGAGGGAGAAAGAGAAGCTGTGTGAGAGAGAGAGAGAGAAAGAGAAGCTGTGAGTGAGAGTGAGAGAGAGAGAGAGAAAGTTAAGCTGTGAGTGTGAGTGAGAGAGAAAGAGAAGCTGTGAGTGAGAGAGAGAGAATGAGAAGCTGTGAGTGAGAGAGAGAAGCTGTGAGAGAGAGAGAGAAAGAGAAGCTGTGAGTGAGAGAGAGAGAAAGTAAGAGAAGCTGTGAGTGAGAGAGAGAGAGAGAAAGAGAAGCTGTGTGAGAGAGAGAGGGGGAGAGAAAGATAATCTGTGTGTGAGAGAGAGAGAAAGAGAAGCTGTGTGTTTTAGAGAGAGAGAAAGAGAAGCTGTGATTGAGAGTGAGAGAGAGAGAGAAAGAGAAGCTGTGAGTGAGAGAGAGAGAAAGAGAAGCTGTGAGTGAGAGAGAGAGAAGCTATGAGTGAGAGAGAGAAAGCAAAGCTGTGAGTGAGAGAGAGAGAGAAAGAGAAGATATGAGTGTGAGAGAGAGAGAAGCAGTGAGAGAGAGAGAGAAACAGAAGCTGTGAGTGAGACAGAAAGAGAGGAAGAGAAGCTGTGAGAGAGAGAGAGAAAGAGAAGCTGTGAGAGAGAGAGAAAGAGAAGCTGTGAGTGTGTGAGAGAGAGAAAGAGAAGCTGTGAGTGAGAGAGAGAGAAAGAAAGAGAAATTAGAGTGAGAAAGAGAGTGAGAAAGAGAAGCTGTGAGTGGGAGAGAGAGAAAGAGAGTCTGTGAATCAGAGAGAGAGAAAGAAGCTGTGAGTGAGAGAGAGAGAGCCGCTGTGAGTGAGAGAGAGAGAAAGAGAAGCTGTGAATGAGAGAGAGAGAGAAAGAAAGAGAAGCTGTGAGTGAGAGAGAGAGAAAGAGAAGCTGTCAGTGAGACAGAGAGAGAGAAAGAGAAGCTGTGAGAGAGAGAGAGGGAGAAAGAGAAGCTGTGAGAGAGTGAGAGAAAGAGAAGCTGTGAGTTTGTGTGAGAGAGAAAGAGAAGCTGTGAGTGAGAGAGAGAGAAAGAAAGAGAAATTAGAGTGAGAAAGAGAGAGAGAAAGAGAAGCTGTGAGTGGGAGAGAGAGAGTGCCACTGTGAGTGAGAGAGAGAGAAAGAGAAGCTGTGAATGAGAGAGAGAGAGAAAGAGAAGCTGTGAGTGAGAGAGAGAGAAAGAAAGAGAAGCTGTGAGTGAGTGAGAGAGAGAAAGGGAAGTTGTGAGTGAGAGAGAGAGAGAAAGAGAAGCTGTGAGTGAGAGAGAGAAAGAGAAGCTGTGAGTGAGAGAGAGAGAAAGAGAAGCTGTGAGTGAGAAGGAGAGGGAAAGAGAAGCTGTGAGTGAGTGAGAGAGAGAGAGAAAGAGAAACTGTGAGTGTGTGAGAGAGAAAGAGAAGCTGTGAGTGAGAGAGAGAGAGAAAGAGAAGCTGTGAGTGAGAGTGAGAGGGAAAGAGAAGCTGTGAGTGAGTGAGAGAGAGAGAGAAAGAGAAGGTGTGAGAGAGAAAGAGAGAAGCTGTGAGTGAGAGAGTGAGAGAGAGAAAGAGAAGCTGTTAGTGAGAGTAAGAGAGAGAGAGAAAGAGAAGCTGTGAGTGAGAGAGAGATTGAAAGAGAAGCTGTGAGTGAGTGAGAGAGAGAGAAAGAGAAGCTGTGAGTGAGAGAGATAGAGAAGCTGTGAGTGAGAGGGAGAGAGAGAAAGAGAAGCTGTGAGTGACACAGAGTGAGAGAAGCTGTGAGTTAGAGAGAGAGAGAAAGAGAAGCTGTGAGTGACAGAGAGAGAGAAAGAGAAGCTGAGAGTGAGAGAGAGAGAGAAAGTGAAGCTGTGAGTGAGAGAGAGAGAGAAAGAGAAGCTGTGTTTGTGTGTGAGAGAGAAAGATAGTCTCAGAAAGAGAGAGAAAGCTGTGAGAGAGAAAGAGAGAAGCTGGGAGTGAGAAGGAGAGGGAAAGAGAAGCTGTGAGTGAGTGAGAGAGAGAGAGAAAGAGAAGCTGTGAGAGAGAAAGAGAGAAGCTGTGAGTGAGAGAGTGAGAGAGAGAAAGAGAAGCTGTTAGTGAGAGTGAGAGAGAGAGAGAAAGAGAAGCTGTGAGTGAGAGAGAGATTGAAAGAGAAGCTGTGAGTGAGAGAGAGAGAGAGAAAGAGAAGCTGTGAGTGAGAGAGAGATAGAGAAGCTGTGAGTGAGAGGGAGAGAGAGAAAGAGAAGCTGTGAGTGACAGAGAGAGAGAGAAGCTGTGAGTTAGAGAGAGAGAGAAAGAGAAGCTGTGAGTGACAGAGAGAGAGAAAGAGAAGCTGAGAGTGAGAGAGAGAGAAAGTGCAGCTGTGAGTGAGAGAGAGAGAGAGAAGCTGTGTGAGAGAGAGAGACGGAGAAAGAGAAGCTGTGTGTGTGAGAGAGAGAAAGAGAAGCTTTGAGTGAGAGTGAGAGAGAGAGAGAGAAAGAGAAGCTGTGAGTGAGAGAGAGAGGGAAAGAGAAGCTGTGAGTGAGAGAGAGAGAAAGAGAAGCTGTGAGTGTGTGTGAGAGAGAATGAGAAGCTGTGAGTGAGAGAGAGAGAAGCTGTGAGTGAGAAAGAGAGAGAGAAAGTGAAGCTGTGAGAGAGAGAGAGAAAGAGAAGCTGTGTGTGTGTGTGAGAGAGAAAGAGAGAGTGAGAAAGAGAGAGTGAAAGAGAAGCTGTGAGTGAGAGAGAGAGAGGGAGAAAGAGAAGCTGTGTGAGAGAGAGAGAGAGAAAGAGAAGCTGTGAGTGAGAGTGAGAGAGAGAGAGAGAAAGTTAAGCTGTGAGTGTGAGTGAGAGAGAAAGAGAAGCTGTGAGTGAGAGAGAGAGAGAATGAGAAGCTGTGAGTGAGAGAGAGAAGCTGTGAGAGAGAGAAAGAGAAGCTGTGAGTGAGAGAGAGAGAAAGTAAGAGAAGCTGTGAGTGAGAGAGAGAGAGAGAGAAAGAGAAGCTGTGTGAGAGAGAGAGGGGGAGAGAAAGATAATCTGTGTGTGTGAGAGAGAGAAAGAGAAGCTGTGTGTTTTAGAGAGAGAGAAAGAGAAGCTGTGATTGAGAGTGAGAGAGAGAGAGAAAGAGAAGCTGTGAGTGAGAGAGAGAGAAAGAGAAGCTGTGAGTGAGAGAGAGAGAAGCTATGAGTGAGAGAGAGAAAGCAAAGCTGTGAGTGAGAGAGAGAGAGAAAGAGAAGATATGAGTGTGAGAGAGAGAGAAGCAGTGAGAGAGAGAGAGAAACAGAAGCTGTGAGTGAGACAGAAAGAGAGGAAGAGAAGCTGTGAGAGAGAGAGAGAAAGAGAAGCTGTGAGAGAGAGAGAAAGAGAAGCTGTGAGTGTGTGAGAGAGAGAAAGAGAAGCTGTGAGTGAGAGAGAGAGAAAGAAAGAGAAATTAGAGTGAGAAAGAGAGTGAGAAAGAGAAGCTGTGAGTGGGAGAGAGAGAAAGAGAGTCTGTGAATTAGAGAGAGAGAAAGAAGCTGTGAGTGAGAGAGAGAGAGCCGCTGTGAGTGAGAGAGAGAGAAAGAGAAGCTGTGAATGAGAGAGAGAGAGAAAGAAAGAGAAGCTGTGAGTGAGAGAGAGAGAAAGAGAAGCTGTCAGTGAGACAGAGAGAGAGAAAGAGAAGCTGTGAGAGAGAGAGAGGGAGAAAGAGAAGCTGTGAGAGAGTGAGAGAAAGAGAAGCTGTGAGTTTGTGTGAGAGAGAAAGAGAAGCTGTGAGTGAGAGAGAGAGAAAGAAAGAGAAATTAGAGTGAGAAAGAGAGAGAGAAAGAGAAGCTGTGAGTGGGAGAGAGAGAAAGAGAGTGTGAGTGAGAGAGAGAGAGAAGCTGTGAGTGAGAGAGAGAGTGCCACTGTGAGTGAGAGAGAGAGAAAGAGAAGCTGTGAATGAGAGAGAGAGAGAAAGAGAAGCTGTGAGTGAGAGAGAGAGAAAGAAAGAGAAGCTGTGAGTGATTGAGAGAGAGAAAGGGAAGTTGTGAGTGAGAGAGAGAGAGAAAGAGAAGCTGTGAGTGAGAGAGAGAAAGAGAAGCTGTGAGTGAGAGAGAGAGAAAGAGAAGCTGTGAGTGAGAAGGAGAGGGAAAGAGAAGCTGTGAGTGAGTGAGAGAGAGAGAGAAAGAGAAACTGTGAGTGTGTGAGAGAGAAAGAGAAGCTGTGAGTGAGAGAGAGAGAGAAAGAGAAGCTGTGAGTGAGAGGGAGAGGGAAAGAGAAGCTGTGAGTGAGTGAGAGAGAGAGAGAAAGAGAAGGTGTGAGAGAGAAAGAGAGAAGCTGTGAGTGAGAGAGTGAGAGAGAGAAAGAGAAGCTGTTAGTGAGAGTAAGAGAGAGAGAGAAAGAGAAGCTGTGAGTGAGAGAGAGATTGAAAGAGAAGCTGTGAGTGAGTGAGAGAGAGAGAAAGAGAAGCTGTGAGTGAGAGAGATAGAGAAGCTGTGAGTGAGAGGGAGAGAGAGAAAGAGAAGCTGTGAGTGACACAGAGTGAGAGAAGCTGTGAGTTAGAGAGAGAGAGAAAGAGAAGCTGTGAGTGACAGAGAGAGAGAAAGAGAAGCTGAGAGTGAGAGAGAGAGAGAAAGTGAAGCTGTGAGTGAGAGAGAGAGAGAAAGAGAAGCTGTGTTTGTGTGTGAGAGAGAAAGATAGTCTCAGAAAGAGAGAGAAAGCTGTGAGAGAGAAAGAGAGAAGCTGTGAGTGAGAAGGAGAGGGAAAGAGAAGCTGTGAGTGAGTGAGAGAGAGAGAGAAAGAGAAGCTGTGAGAGAGAAAGAGAGAAGCTGTGAGTGAGAGAGTGAGAGAGAGAAAGAGAAGCTGTTAGTGAGAGTGAGAGAGAGAGAGAAAGAGAAGCTGTGAGTGAGAGAGAGATTGAAAGAGAAGCTGTGAGTGAGAGAGAGAGAGAGAAAGAGAAGCTGTGAGTGAGAGAGAGAGAGAGAAGCTGTGAGTGAGAGGGAGAGAGAGAAAGAGAAGCTGTGAGTGACAGAGAGAGAGAGAAGCTGTGAGTTAGAGAGAGAGAGAAAGAGAAGCTGTGAGTGACAGAGAGAGAGAAAGAGAAGCTGAGAGTGAGAGAGAGAGAAAGTGCAGCTGTGAGTGAGAGAGAGAGAGAGAAGCTGTGTGAGAGAGAGAGACGGAGAAAGAGAAGCTGTGTGTGTGAGAGAGAGAAAGAGAAGCTGTGTGAGAGTGAGAGAGAGAGAGAAAGAGAAGCTGTGAGTGAGAGAGAGTGAAAGAGAAGCTGTGAGTGAGAGAGAGAGAAAGAGAAGCTGTGAGTGAGAGAGAGAGAGAATGAGAAGCTGTGAGTGAGAGAGAGAGAAGCTGTGAGTGAGAGAGAGAGAGAAAGTGAAGCTGTGAGTGTGTGAGAGAGTGAAAGAGAAGCTGTGAGTGAGAGAGAGAGAGGGAGAAAGAGAAGCTGTGAGAGAGAGAGAGAGAAAGAGAAGCTGTGAGTGAGAGTGAGAGAGAGAGAGAGAAAGAGAAGCTGTGAGAGAGAGAGAGAAAGAGAAGCTGTGAGTGAGAGAGAGAGAGAATGAGAAGCTGTGAGTGAGAGAGAGAAGTTGTGAGAGAGAGAGAAAGAGAAGCTGTGAGTGAGAGAGAGAGAAGCTGTGAGTGAGAAAGAGAGAGAGAAAGTGAAGCTGTGAGAGAGAGAGAGAAAGAGAAGCTGTGTGTGTGAGAGAGAGAAAGATAGTCTGAGAAAGAGAGAGTGAAAGAGAAGCTGTGAGTGAGAGAGAGAGGGAGAAAGAGAAGCTGTGTGTGAGAGAGAGAGAGAGAGAAAGTTAAGCTGTGAGTGTGAGTGAGAGAGAAAAAGAAGCTGTGAGTGAGAGAGAGAGAGAATGAGAAGCTGTGAGTGAGAGAGAGAAGCTGTGAGAGAGAGAGAGAAAGAGAAGCTGTGAGTGAGAGAGAGAGAAAGTAAGAGAAGCTGTGAGTGAGAGAGAGAGAGAGAAAGTGAAGCTGTGTGAGAGAGAGAGGGGGAGAGAAAGATAATCTGTGTGAGAGAGAGAGAAAGAGAAGCTGTGTGTTTTAGAGAGAGAGAAAGAGAAGCTGTGATTGAGAGTGAGAGAGAGAGAGAAAGAGAAGCTGTGTGTGAGAGAGAGAGAAAGAGAAGCTGTGAGTGAGAGAGAGAGATGTGAGTGATATAGAGAGAGAATGAGAAGCTGTGAGTGAGAGTGAGAGAGAGAAAGAGAAGCTGTGAGTGAGAGAGAGAGAAAGAGAAGCTGTGAGTGAGAGAGAGAGAATCTGTGAGTGAGAGAGAGAAAGAAATGCTGTGTGTGAGAGAGAGAAAGAGAAGATATGAGTGAGAGAGAGAGAGAAGCAGTGAGAGAGAGAGAGAGAAACAGAAGCTGTGAGTGAGACAGAGAGAGAAAGAGAAGCTGTGTGAGAGAGAGAGAGGGAGAAAGAGAAGCTGTGAGAGAGCGAGAGAAAGAGAAGCTGTGAGTGTGTGTGAGAGAGAAAGAGAAGCTGTGAGTGAGAGAGAGAGAGAGAAGCTGTGAGTGAGAGGGAGAGAGAGAAAGAGAAGCTATGAGCGACACAGAGAGAGAGAAGCTGGGAGTTAGAGAGAGAGAAAGATCTGTGAGTGACAGAGAGAGAGAAAGAAAAGCTGAGAGTGAGAGAGAGAGAGAGAAAGTGAAGCTGTGAGTGAGAGAGAGAGAAAGAGAAGCTGTGTGTGTATGAGAGAGAGAAAGATAGTCTGAGAAAGAGAGAGTGAAATAGAAGCTGTGAGTGAGAGAGAGAGAGGGAGAAAGAGAAGCTGTGTGTGTGAGAGAGAGAAAGAGAAGCTTTGAGTGAGAGTGAGAGAGAGAGAGAGAAAGAGAAGCTGTGAGTGAGAGAGAGAGGGAAAGAGAAGCTGTGAGTGACAGAGAGAGAAAGAGAAGCTGTGAGTGTGTGTGAGAGAGAATGAGAAGCTGTGAGTGAGAGAGAGAGAAGCTGTGAGTGAGAAAGAGAGAGAGAAAGTGAAGCTGTGAGAGAGAGAGAGAAAGAGAAGCTGTGTGTGTGTGAGAGAGAGAAAGAGAGAGTGAGAAAGAGAGAGTGAAAGAGAAGCTGTGAGTGAGAGAGAGAGAGGGAGAAAGAGAAGCTGTGTGAGAGAGAGAGAGAGAAAGAGAAGCTGTGAGTGAGAGTGAGAGAGAGAGAGAAAGTTAAGCTGTGAGTGTGAGTGAGAGAGAAAGAGAAGCTGTGAGTGAGAGAGAGAGAGAATGAGAAGCTGTGAGTGAGAGAGAGAAGCTGTGAGAGAGAGAGAGAAAGAGAAGCTGTGAGTGAGAGAGAGAGAAAGTAAGAGAAGCTGTGAGTGAGAGAGAGAGAGAGAAAGAGAAGCTGTGTGAGAGAGAGAGGGGGAGAGAAAGATAATCTGTGTGTGTGAGAGAGAGAAAGAGAAGCTGTGTGTTTTAGAGAGAGAGAAAGAGAAGCTGTGATTGAGAGTGAGAGAGAGAGAGAAAGAGAAGCTGTGAGTGAGAGAGAGAGAAAGAGAAGCTGTGAGTGAGAGAGAGAGAAGCTATGAGTGAGAGAGAGAAAGAAAAGCTGTGAGTGAGAGAGAGAGAGAAAGAGAAGATATGAGTGTGAGAGAGAGAGAAGCAGTGAGAGAGAGAGAAACAGAAGCTGTGAGTGAGACAGAAAGAGAGGAAGAGAAGCTGTGAGAGAGAGAGAGAAAGAGAAGCTGTGAGAGAGAGAGAAAGAGAAGCTGTGAGTGTGTGAGAGAGAGAAAGAGAAGCTGTGAGTGAGAGAGAGAGAAAGAAAGAGAAATTAGAGTGAGAAAGAGAGTGAGAAAGAGAAGCTGTGAGTGGGAGAGAGAGAAAGAGAGTCTGTGAATCAGAGAGAGAGAAAGAAGCTGTGAGTGAGAGAGAGAGAGCCGCTGTGAGTGAGAGAGAGAGAAAGAGAAGCTGTGAATGAGAGAGAGAGAGAAAGAAAGAGAAGCTGTGAGTGAGAGAGAGAGAAAGAGAAGCTGTCAGTGAGACAGAGAGAGAGAAAGAGAAGCTGTGAGAGAGAGAGAGGGAGAAAGAGAAGCTGTGAGAGAGTGAGAGAAAGAGAAGCTGTGAGTTTGTGTGAGAGAGAAAGAGAAGCTGTGAGTGAGAGAGAGAGAAAGAAAGAGAAATTAGAGTGAGAAAGAGAGAGAGAAAGAGAAGCTGTGAGTGGGAGAGAGAGAAAGAGAGTGTGAGTGAGAGAGAGAGAGAAGCTGTGAGTGAGAGAGAGAGTGCCACTGTGAGTGAGAGAGAGAGAAAGAGAAGCTGTGAATGAGAGAGAGAGAGAAAGAGAAGCTGTGAGTGAGAGAGAGAGAAAGAAAGAGAAGCTGTGAGTGAGTGAGAGAGAGAAAGGGAAGTTGTGAGTGAGAGAGAGAGAGAAAGAGAAGCTGTGAGTGAGAGAGAGAAAGAGAAGCTGTGAGTGAGAGAGAGAGAAAGAGAAGCTGTGAGTGAGAAGGAGAGGGAAAGAGAAACTGTGAGTGAGTGAGAGAGAGAGAGAAAGAGAAACTGTGAGTGTGTGAGAGAGAAAGAGAAGCTGTGAGTGAGAGAGAGAGAGAAAGAGAAGCTGTGAGTGAGAGGGAGAGGGAAAGAGAAGCTGTGAGTGAGTGAGAGAGAGAGAGAAAGAGAAGGTGTGAGAGAGAAAGAGAGAAGCTGTGAGTGAGAGAGTGAGAGAGAGAAAGAGAAGCTGTTAGTGAGAGTAAGAGAGAGAGAGAAAGAGAAGCTGTGAGTGAGAGAGAGATTGAAAGAGAAGCTGTGAGTGAGTGAGAGAGAGAGAAAGAGAAGCTGTGAGTGAGAGAGATAGAGAAGCTGTGAGTGAGAGGGAGAGAGAGAAAGAGAAGCTGTGAGTGACACAGAGTGAGAGAAGCTGTGAGTTAGAGAGAGAGAGAAAGAGAAGCTGTGAGTGACAGAGAGAGAGAAAGAGAAGCTGAGAGTGAGAGAGAGAGAGAAAGTGAAGCTGTGAGTGAGAGAGAGAGAGAAAGAGAAGCTGTGTTTGTGTGTGAGAGAGAAAGATAGTCTCAGAAAGAGAGAGAAAGCTGTGAGAGAGAAAGAGAGAAGCTGTGAGTGAGAAGGAGAGGGAAAGAGAAGCTGTGAGTGAGTGAGAGAGAGAGAGAAAGAGAAGCTGTGAGAGAGAAAGAGAGAAGCTGTGAGTGAGAGAGTGAGAGAGAGAAAGAGAAGCTGTTAGTGAGAGTGAGAGAGAGAGAGAAAGAGAAGCTGTGAGTGAGAGAGAGATTGAAAGAGAAGCTGTGAGTGAGAGAGAGAGAGAGAAAGAGAAGCTGTGAGTGAGAGAGAGATAGAGAAGCTGTGAGTGAGAGGGAGAGAGAGAAAGAGAAGCTGTGAGTGACAGAGAGAGAGAGAAGCTGTGAGTTAGAGAGAGAGAGAAAGAGAAGCTGTGAGTGACAGAGAGAGAGAAAGAGAAGCTGAGAGTGAGAGAGAGAGAAAGTGCAGCTGTGAGTGAGAGAGAGAGAGAGAAGCTGTGTGAGAGAGAGAGACGGAGAAAGAGAAGCTGTGTGTGTGAGAGAGAGAAAGAGAAGCTGTGAGTGAGAGTGAGAGAGAGAGAGAAAGAGAAGCTGTGAGTGAGAGAGAGTGAAAGAGAAGCTGTGAGTGAGAGAGAGAGAAAGAGAAGCTGTGAGTGAGAGAGAGAGAGAATGAGAAGCTGTGAGTGAGAGAGAGAGAAGCTGTGAGTGAGAGAGAGAGAGAAAGTGAAGCTGTGAGTGTGTGAGAGAGTGAAAGAGAAGCTGTGAGTGAGAGAGAGAGAGGGAGAAAGAGAAGCTGTGAGAGAGAGAGAGAGAGAGAGAAGCTGTGAGTGAGAGTGAGAGAGAGAGAGAAAGAGAAGCTGTGAGAGAGAGAGAGAAAGAGAAGCTGTGAGTGAGAGAGAGAGAGAATGAGAAGCTGTGAGTGAGAGAGAGAAGTTGTGAGAGAGAGAGAAAGAGAAGCTGTGAGTGGGCGAGAGAGGTGTGAGTGATAGAGAGAGAGAATGAGACGCTGTGAGTGAGAGTGAGAGAGAGAAAGAGAAGCTGTGAGTGAGAGAGAGAGAAAGAGAAGCTGTGAGTGAGAGAGAGAGAATCTGTGAGTGAGAGAGAGAAAGAAATGCTGAGAGAGAGAGAGAGAGAGAAGATATGAGTGAGAGAGAGAGAGAAGCAGTGAGAGAGAGAGAGAGAAACAGAAGCTGTGAGTGAGACAGAGAGAGAAAGAGAAGCTGTGTGAGAGAGAGAGAGGGAGAAAGAGAAGCTGTGAGAGAGAGAGAGAAAGAGAAGTTGTGAGTGTGTGTGAGAGAGAAAGAGAAGCTGTGAGTGAGAGAGAGAGAAAGAAAGAGAAATTAGAGTGAGAAAGAGAGGGAGAAAGAGAAGCTGTGAGTGGGAGAGAGAGAAAGAGAGTCTGTGAGTGAGTGAGAGAGAGAGAAGCTGTGAGTGAGAGAGAGAGAGCCGCTGTGAATGAGAGAGAGAGAAAGAGAAGCTGTGAATGAGAGAGAGAGAGAAAGAGAAGCTGTGTGTGAGAGAGAGAAAGAGAAGCTGTGATGAGAGAGAGAGAGAGAGAAAGGGAAGTTGTGAGTGAGAGAGAGAGAGAAAGAGAAGCTGTGAGTGAAAGAGAGAAAGAGAAGCTGTGAGTGAGAGAGAGAGAGAAAGAGAAGCTGTGAGTGAGAAGGAGAGGGAAAGAGAAGATCTGAGTGAGTGAGAGAGAGAGAAAGAGAAGCTGTGAGAGAGAGAGAGAGAAAGAGAAGCTGTGAGTGAGAGAGAGAGAGAAAGAGAAGCTGTGAGTAAGAAGGAGAGGGAAAGAGAAGAAGTGAGTGAGTGAGAGAGAGAGAGAGAGAGAAAGAGAAAGAGAAGCTGTGAGAGTGAAAGAGAAGCTGTGAGTGAGAGAGAGAGAGAGAGAAGCTGTGAGAGAGAGATTGAAAGAGAAGCTGTGAGTGAGAGAGTGAGAGAGAGAAAGAGAAGCTGTGAGTGAGAGAGAGAAAGAGAAGCTGTGAGTGAGAGGGAGAGAGAGAAAGAGAAGCTGTGAGTGACACAGAGAGAGAGAAGCTGTGAGTTAGAGAGAGAGAAAGAGAAGCTGTGAGTGACAGAGAGAGAGAAAGAGAAGCTGAGAGTGAGAGAGAGAGAGAGAAAGTGAAGCTGTGAGTGAGAGAGAGAGAGAAAGAGAAGCTGTGTGTGTGTGTGAGAGAGAATGAGAAGCTGTGAGTGAGAGAGAGAGAAGCTGTAAGTGAGAAAGAGAGAGAGAAAGTGAAGCTGTGAGAGAGAGAGAAAGAGAAGCTGTGTGTGTGTGAGAGAGAGAAAGATAGTCTGAGAAAGAGAGAGTGAAAGAGAAGCTGTGAGTGAGAGAGAGAGAGGGAGAAAGAGAAGCTGTGTGTGAGAGAGAGAGAGAAAGAGAAGCTGTGAGTGAGAGTGAGAGAGAGAGAGAAAGTTAAGCTGTGAGTGTGAGTGAGAGAGAAAGAGAAGCTGTGAGTGAGAGAGAGAGAGAATGAGAAGCTGTGAGTGTGAGAGAGAAGCTGTGAGAGAGAGAGAGAAAGAGAAGCTGTGAGTGAGAGAGAGAGAAAGTAAGAGAAGCTGTGAGTGAGAGAGAGAGAGAGAGAAAGAGAAGCTGTGTGAGAGAGAGAGGGGGAGAGAAAGATAATCTGTGTGAGAGAGAGAGAGAAAGAGAAGCTGTGTGTTTTAGAGAGAGAGAAAGAGAAGCTGTGATTGAGAGTGAGAGAGAGAGAGAAAGAGAAGCTGTGAGTGAGAGAGGGAGAAAGAGAAGCTGTGAGTGAGAGAGAGAGAAGCTATGAGTGAGAGAGAGAAAGAAAAGCTGTGAGTGAGAGAGAGAGAGAAAGAGAAGATATGAGTGTGAGAGAGAGAAGCAGTGAGAGAGAGAGAAACAGAAGCTGTGAGTGAGACAGAAAGAGAGGAAGAGAAGCTGTGAGAGAGAGAGAGAAAGAGAAGCTGTGAGAGAGAGAGAAAGAGAAGCTGTGAGTGTGTGAGAGAGAGAAAGAGAAGCTGTGAGTGAGAGAGAGAGAAAGAAAGAGAAATTAGAGTGAGAAAGAGAGTGAGAAAGAGAAGCTGTGAGTGGGAGAGAGAGAAAGAGAGTCTGTGAATCAGAGAGAGAGAAAGAAGCTGTGAGTGAGAGAGAGAGAGCCGCTGTGAGTGAGAGAGAGAGAAAGAGAAGCTGTGAATGAGAGAGAGAGAGAAAGAGAAGCTGTGAGTGAGAGAGAGAGAAAGAGAAGCTGTGAGTGAGTGAGAGAGAGAAAGAGAAGCTGTGAGTGAGAGAGAGAAGCTGTGAGTGAGAGAGAGAGAGAAGCAGTGAGTGAGAGAGAGAGAGAGAAAGAGAAGCTGTCAGTGAGACAGAGAGAGAGAAAGAGAAGCTGTGAGAGAGAGAGAGGGAGAAAGAGAAGCTGTGAGAGAGTGAGAGAAAGAGAAGCTGTGAGTTTGTGTGAGAGAGAAAGAGAAGCTGTGAGTGAGAGAGAGAGAAAGAAAGAGAAATTAGAGTGAGAAAGAGAGAGAGAAAGAGAAGCTGTGAGTGGGAGAGAGAGAAAGAGAGTCTGTGAGTGAGAGAGAGAGAGAAGCTGTGAGTGAGAGAGAGAGTGCCACTGTGAGTGAGAGAGAGAAAAAGAGAAGCTGTGAATGAGAGAGAGAGAGAAAGAGAAGCTGTGAGTGAGAGAGAGAGAAAGAAAGAGAAGCTGTGAGTGAGTGAGAGAGAGAAAGGGAAGTTGTGAGTGAGAGAGAGAGAGAAAGAGAAGCTGTGAGTGAGAGAGAGAAAGAGAAGCTGTGAGTGAGAGAGAGAGAAAGAGAAGCTGTGAGTGAGAAGGAGAGGGAAAGAGAAGCTGTGAGTGAGTGAGAGAGAGAGAGAAAGAGAAACTGTGAGTGTGTGAGAGAGAAAGAGAAGCTGTGAGTGAGAGAGAGAGAGAAAGAGAAGCTGTGAGTGAGAGGGAGAGGGAAAGAGAAGCTGTGAGTGAGTGAGAGAGAGAGAGAAAGAGAAGGTGTGAGAGAGAAAGAGAGAAGCTGTGAGTGAGAGAGTGAGAGAGAGAAAGAGAAGCTGTTAGTGAGAGTAAGAGAGAGAGAGAAAGAGAAGCTGTGAGTGAGAGAGAGATTGAAAGAGAAGCTGTGAGTGAGTGAGAGAGAGAGAAAGAGAAGCTGTGAGTGAGAGAGATAGAGAAGCTGTGAGTGAGAGGGAGAGAGAGAAAGAGAAGCTGTGAGTGACACAGAGTGAGAGAAGCTGTGAGTTAGAGAGAGAGAAAGAGAAGCTGTGAGTGACAGAGAGAGAGAAAGAGAAGCTGAGAGTGAGAGAGAGAGAAAGTGAAGCTGTGAGTGAGAGAGAGAGAAAGAAAGAGAAATTAGAGTGAGAAAGAGAGGGAAAGAGAAGATCTGAGTGAGTGAGAGAGAGAGAAAGAGAAGCTGTGAGAGAGAGAGAGAGAAAGAGAAGCTGTGAGTGAGAGAGAGAGAAAAAGAGAAGCTGTGAGTAAGAAGGAGAGGGAAAGAGAAGAAGTGAGTGAGTGAGAGAGAGAGAGAGAAAGAGAAGCTGCGAGAGAGAAAGAGAAGCTGTGAGTGAGAGAGTGAGAGAGAGAAAGAGAAGCTGTTAGTGAGAGTGAGAGAGAGAGAAGCTGTGTGAGAGAGATTGAAAGAGAAGCTGTGAGTGAGTGAGAGAGAGAGAGAGAGAGAGAAAGAGAAGCTGTGAGTGAGAGAGAGAAAGAGAAGCTGTGAGTGAGAGGGAGAGAGAGAAAGAGAAGCTGTGAGTGAGAGGGAGAGAGAGAAAGAGAAGCTGTGAGTGACACAGAGAGAGAGAAGCTGTGAGTTAGAGAGAGAGAAAGAGAAGCTGTGAGTGACAGAGAGAGAGAAAGAGAAGCTGAGAGTGAGAGAGAGAGAGAAAGTGAAGCTGTGAGTGAGAGAGAGAAAGAGAAGCTGTGAGTGAGAGAGAGAGAGAGAAGATGTGAGTGAGAGAGAGAGAGAATGAGAAGCTGTGAGTGATAGAGAGAGTAAGTAAGAGAAGCTGTGAGTGAGATAGAGAGAGAGAGGAGAAGCTGTGAGTGAGAGAGAGAGAGAGAAAGGGAAGCTGTGAGTGAGAGAGAGAAAGAGAAGCTGTGAGTGATAGAGAGAGAGAAGCTGTGAGTGAGAGAGAGAGAAGCTGTGAGTGAGAGAGAGAAAGAAAAGCTGTGAGTGAGAGAGAGAGAGAAGATGTGAGTGATAGAGAGAGAGAAAGAGAAGCTGTGAGTGAGAGAGAGAGAAAAAGAGAAGCTGTGAGTAAGAAGGAGAGGGAAAGAGAAGAAGTGAGTGAGTGAGAGAGAGAGAGAGAGAGAAAGAGAAGCTGCGAGAGAGAAAGAGAAGCTGTGAGTGAGAGAGAGAAAGAGAAGCTGTTAGTGAGAGTGAGAGAGAGAGAAGCTGTGAGAGAGAGATTGAAAGAGAAGCTGTGAGTGAGTGAGAGAGAGAGAGAGAGAGAAAGAGAAGCTGTGAGTGAGAGAGAGAAAGAGAAGCTGTGAGTGAGAGGGAGAGAGAGAAAGAGAAGCTGTGAGTGAGAGGGAGAGAGAGAAAGAGAAGCTGTGAGTGACACAGAGAGAGAGAAGCTGTGAGTTAGAGAGAGAGAAAGAGAAGCTGTGAGTGACAGAGAGAGAGAAAGAGAAGCTGAGAGTGAGAGAGAGAGAGAAAGTGAAGCTGTGAGTGAGAGAGAGAGAGAAAGAGAAGCTGTGTGTGTGTGTGAGAGAGAAGCTGTGAGTGAGAGAGAGAAAGAGAAGCTGTGAGTGAGAGAGAGAGAGAGAAGATGTGAGTGAGAGAGAGAGAGAATGAGAAGCTGTGAGTGATAGAGAGAGTAAGTAAGAGAAGCTGTGAGTGAGATAGAGAGAGAGAGGAGAAGCTGTGAGTGAGAGAGAGAGAGGGAGAAAGATAAGCTGTGAGAGAGAGAGAGAGAAGCTGTGTGTGAGAGAGAGAGAAAGAAAAGCTGTGATTGAGAGTGAGAGAGAGAGAAAGAGATGCTGTGAGTGAGAGAGAGAGAAGCTGTGAGTGAGAGAGAGAAAGAAAAGCGGTGAGTGAGAGAGAGAGAGAAAGAGAAGATATGAATGAGAGAGAGAGAGAAGCAGTAAGAGAGAGAGAGAGAGAGAGAGAAGCTGTGAGTGAGACAGAGAGAGAGAAAGAGAAGCTGTGAGAGAGAGAGAGGGAGAAAGAGAAGCTGTGAGAGAGAGAGAGAAAGAGAAGCTGTGAGTGTGTGTGTGAGAGAAAGAGAAGCTGTGAGTTAGAGAGAGAGAAAGAAAGAGAAATTAGAGTGAGAAAGAGAGAGAGAAAGAGAAGCTGTGAGTGAGAGAGAGAAAAAGAAAGAGAAATTAGAGTGAGAAAGAGAGAGTGAAAGAGAAGCTGTGAGTGAGAGAGAGAAGGAGAAAGAGAAGCTGTGTGAGAGAGAGAGAAAGAGAAGCTGTGAGTGAGAGTGAGAGAGAGAGAGAGAGAAGCTGTGAGAGAGAGAGAGAGAAAGAGATCCTGTGAGTGAGAGAGAGAGAGAGAATGAGAAGCTGTGAGTGAGAGAGAGAAGTTGTGAGAGAGAGAGAGAGAAAGAGAAGCTGTGAGTGAGAGAGAGAGATGTGAGTGATATAGAGAGAGAATGAGAAGCTGTGAGTGAGAGTGAGAGAGAGAAAGAGAAGCTGTGAGTGAGAGAGAGAGAAAGATAAGCTGTGAGTGAGAGAGAGAGAATCTGTGAGTGAGAGAGAGAAAGAAATGCTGTGTGTGAGAGAGAGAAAGAGAAGATATGAGTGAGAGAGAGAGAGAAGCAGTGAGAGAGAGAGAGAGAGAAAGAGAAGCTGTGAGTGACAGAGAGAGAGAAAGAGAAGCTGAGAGTGAGAGAGAGAGAAAGTGAAGCTGTGAGTGAGAGAGAGAGAGAAAGAGAAGCTGTGTTTGTGTGTGACAGAGAAAGATAGTCTCAGAAAGAGAGAGAAAGCTGTGAGAGAGAAAGAGAGAAGCTGTGAGTGAGAAGGAGAGGGAAAGAGAAGCTGTGAGTGAGTGAGAGAGAGAGAGAAAGAGAAGCTGTGAGAGAGAAAGAGAGAAGCTGTGAGTGAGAGAGTGAGAGAGAGAAAGAGAAGCTGTTAGTGAGAGTGAGAGAGAGAGAGAAAGAGAAGCTGTGAGTGAGAGAGAGATTGAAAGAGAAGCTGTGAGTGAGAGAGAGAGAGAAAGAGAAGCTGTGAGTGAGAGAGAGATAGAGAAGCTGTGAGTGAGAGGGAGAGAGAGAAAGAGAAGCTGTGAGTGACAGAGAGAGAGAAGCTGTGAGTTAGAGAGAGAGAGAAAGAGAAGCTGTGAGTGACAGAGAGAGAGAAAGAGAAGCTGAGAGTGAGAGAGAGAGAGAAAGTGCAGCTGTGAGTGAGAGAGAGAGAGAGAAGCTGTGAGTGAGAGAGAGAGAGGGAGAAAGAGAAGCTGTGTGTGTGAGAGAGAGAAAGAGAAGCTGTGAGTGAGAGTGAGAGAGAGAGAGAGAAAGAGAAGCTGTGAGTGAGAGAGAGTGAAAGAGAAGCTGAGAGTGAGAGAGAGAAAGAGAAGCTGTGAGTGAGAGAGAGAGAGAATGAGAAGCTGTGAGTGTGTGAGAGAGAAGCTGTGAGTGAGAGAGAGAGAAAGTGAAGCTGTGAGTGTGTGAGAGAGTGAAAGAGAAGCTGTGAGTGAGAGAGAGAGAGGGAGAAAGAGAAGCTGTGTGAGAGAGAGAGAGAAAGAGAAGCTGTGAGTGAGAGAGAGAGAATCTGTGAGTGAGAGAGAGAAAGAAATGCTGTGAGAGAGAGAGAGAGAAAGAGAAGATATGAGTGAGAGAGAGAGAGAAGCAGTGAGAGAGAGAGAGAGAAACAGAAGCTGTGAGTGAGACAGAGAGAGAAAGAGAAGCTGTGTGAGAGAGAGAGAGGGAGAAAGAGAAGCTGTGAGAGAGAGAAAGAGAAAGAGAAGCTGTGAGTGTGTGAGAGAGAGAAAGAGAAGCTGTGAGTGAGAGAGAGAGAAAGAAAGAGAAATTAGAGTGAGAAAGAGAGGGAGAAAGAGAAGCTGTGAGTGGGAGAGAGAGAAAGAGAGTCTGTGAGTGAGTGAGAGAGAGAGAAGCTGTGAGTGAGAGAGAGAGAGCCGCTGTGAATGAGAGAGAGAGAAAGAGAAGCTGTGAATGAGAGAGAGAGAGAAAGAGAAGCTGTGTGTGTGAGAGAGAAAGAGAAGCTGTGATGAGAGAGAGAGAGAGAGAGAAAGGGAAGTTGTGAGTGAGAGAGAGAGAGAAAGAGAAGCTGTGAGTGAAAGAGAGAAAGAGAAGCTGTGAGTGAGAGAGAGAGAGAAAGAGAAGCTGTGAGTGAGAAGGAGAGGGAAAGAGAAGATCTGAGTGAGTGAGAGAGAGAGAAAGAGAAGCTGTGAGAGAGAGAGAGAGAAAGAGCTGTGAGTGAGAGAGAGAGAAAAAGAGAAGCTGTGAGTAAGAAGGAGAGGGAAAGAGAAGAAGTGAGTGAGTGAGAGAGAGAGAGAGAAAGAGAAGCTGCGAGAGAGAAAGAGAAGCTGTGAGTGAGAGAGTGAGAGAGAGAAAGAGAAGCTGTTAGTGAGAGTGAGAGAGAGAAGCTGTGAGAGAGAGATTGAAAGAGAAGCTGTGAGTGAGTGAGAGAGAGAGAGAGAGAGAGAGAAAGAGAAGCTGTGAGTGAGAGAGAGAAAGAGAAGCTGTGAGTGAGAGGGAGAGAGAGAAAGAGAAGCTGTGAGTGAGAGGGAGAGAGAGAAAGAGAAGCTGTGAGTGACACAGAGAGAGAGAAGCTGTGAGTTAGAGAGAGAGAATCTGTGAGTGAGAGAGAGAAAGAAATGCTGTGAGAGAGAGAGAGAGAGAGAAAGCGAAGATATGAGTGTGAGAGAGAGAGAAGCAGTGAGAGAGAGAGAGAGAAACAGAAGCTGTGAGTGAGACAGAGAGAGAAAGAGAAGCTGTGTGTGAGAGAGAGAGGGAGAAAGAGAAGCTGTGAGAGAGAGAGAGAGAGAAAGAGAAGCTGTGTGTGTGAGAGAGAAAGAGAAGCTGTGAGTGAGAGAGAGAGAAAGAAAGAGAAATTAGAGTGAGAAAGAGAGGGAGAAAGAGAAGCTGTGAGTGGGAGAGAGAGAAAGAGAGTCTGTGAGTGAGTGAGAGAGAGAGAAGCTGTGAGTGAGAGAGAGAGAGCCGCTGTGAATGAGAGAGAGAGAAAGAGAAGCTGTGAATGAGAGAGAGAGAGAAAGAGAAGCTGTGTGTGTGAGAGAGAAAGAGAAGCTGTGATGAGAGAGAGAGAGAGAGAGAAAGGGAAGTTGTGAGTGAGAGAGAGAGAGAAAGAGAAGCTGTGAGTGAAAGAGTGAAAGAGAAGCTGTGAGTGAGAGAGAAAGAGAAGCTGTGAGTGAGAAGGAGAGGGAAAGAGAAGATCTGAGTGAGTGAGAGAGAGAGAAAGAGAAGCTGTGTGAGAGAGAGAGAGAAAGAGAAGCTGTGAGTGAGAGAGAGAGAAAAAGAGAAGCTGTGAGTAAGAAGGAGAGGGAAAGAGAAGAAGTGAGTGAGTGAGAGAGAGAGAGAGAAAGAGAAGCTGCGAGAGAGAAAGAGAAGCTGTGAGTGAGAGAGTGAGAGAGAGAAAGAGAAGCTGTTAGTGAGAGTGAGAGAGAGAGAAGCTGTGAGAGAGAGATTGAAAGAGAAGCTGTGAGTGAGTGAGAGAGAGAGAGAGAAAGAGAAGCTGTGAGTGAGAGAGAGAAAGAGAAGCTGTGAGTGAGAGGGAGAGAGAGAAAGAGAAGCTGTGAGTGAGAGGGAGAGAGAGAAAGAGAAGCTGTGAGTGACACAGAGAGAGAGAAGCTGTGAGTTAGAGAGAGAGAAAGAGAAGCTGTGAGTGACAGAGAGAGAGAAAGAGAAGCTGAGAGTGAGAGAGAGAGAGAAAGTGAAGCTGTGAGTGAGAGAGAGAGAGAAAGAGAAGCTGTGTGTGTGAGAGAGAGAAGCTGTGAGTGAGAGAGAGAAAGAGAAGCTGTGAGTGAGAGAGAGAGAGAGAAGATGTGAGTGAGAGAGAGAGAGAATGAGAAGCTGTGAGTGATAGAGAGAGTAAGTAAGAGAAGCTGTGAGTGAGATAGAGAGAGAGAGGAGAAGCTGTGAGTGAGAGAGAGAGAGAGAAATGGAAGCTGTGAGTGAGAGAGAGAAAGAGAAGCTGTGAGTGATAGAGAGAGAGAAGCTGTGAGTGAGAGAGAGAGAAGCTGTGAGTGAGAGAGAGAAAGAAAAGCTGTGAGTGAGAGAGAGAGAGAAGATGTGAGTGATAGAGAGAGAGAAAGAGAAGCTGTGAGTGAGAGAGAGAGAAAAAGAGAAGCTGTGAGTAAGAAGGAGAGGGAAAGAGAAGAAGTGAGTGAGTGAGAGAGAGAGAGAGAGAAAGAGAAGCTGCGAGAGAGAAAGAGAAGCTGTGAGTGAGAGAGTGAGAGAGAGAAAGAGAAGCTGTTAGTGAGAGTGAGAGAGAGAGAAGCTGTGAGAGAGAAATTGAAAGAGAAGCTGTGAGTGAGTGAGAGAGAGAGAGAGAGAGAAAGAGAAGCTGTGAGTGAGAGAGAGAAAGAGAAGCTGTGAGTGAGAGGGAGAGAGAGAAAGAGAAGCTGTGAGTGAGAGGGAGAGAGAGAAAGAGAAGCTGTGAGTGACACAGAGAGAGAGAAGCTGTGAGTTAGAGAGAGAGAAAGAGAAGCTGTGACTGACAGAGAGAGAGAAAGAGAAGCTGAGAGTGAGAGAGAGAGAGAAAGTGAAGCTGTGAGTGAGAGAGAGAGAGAAAGAGAAGCTGTGTGTGTGTGTGAGAGAGAAGCTGTGAGTGAGAGAGAGAAAGAGAAGCTGAGAGTGAGAGAGAGAGAGAGAAGATGTGAGTGAGAGAGAGAGAGAATGAGAAGCTGTGAGTGATAGAGAGAGTAAGTAAGAGAAGCTGTGAGTGAGATAGAGAGAGAGAGGAGAAGCTGTGAGTGAGAGAGAGAGGGAGAAAGATAAGCTGTGAGAGAGAGAGAGAAGCTGTGTGTGTGAGAGAGAGAAAGAAAAGCTGTGATTGAGAGTGAGAGAGAGAGAGAAAGAGATGCTGTGAGTGAGAGAGAGAGAAGCTGTGAGTGAGAGAGAGAAAGAAAAGCGGTGAGTGAGAGAGAGAGAGAAAGAGAAGATATGAATGAGAGAGAGAGAGAAGCAGTAAGAGAGAGAGAGAGAGAAAGAGAAGCTGTGAGTGAGACAGAGAGAGAGAAAGAGAAGCTGTGAGAGAGAGAGAGGGAGAAAGAGAAGCTGTGAGAGAGCGAGAGAAAGAGAAGCTGTGAGTGTGTGTGTGAGAGAAAGAGAAGCTGTGAGTTAGAGAGAGAGAAAGAAAGAGAAATTAGAATGAGAAAGAGAGAGTGAAAGAGAAGCTGTGAGTGAGAGAGTGAAGGAGAAAGAGAAGCTGTGTGTGAGAGAGAGAGAAAGAGAAGCTGTGAGTGAGAGTGAGGGGAGAGAGAGAGAGAAGCTGTGAGGGAGAGAGAGAGAAAGAGATCCTGTGAGTGAGAGAGAGAGAGAGAATGAGAAGCTGTGAGTGAGAGAGAGAAGTTGTGTGAGAGAGAGAAAGAGAAGCTGTGAGTGA
This sequence comes from Bradypodion pumilum, assembly GCA_035047305.1. NCBI lineage: Eukaryota > Metazoa > Chordata > Lepidosauria > Squamata > Chamaeleonidae > Bradypodion > Bradypodion pumilum. The sequence goes on from JAWDJD010000001.1 coordinate 232,566,538, forward strand.
GAGAGAGAGATGTGAGTGATATAGAGAGAGAATGAGAAGCTGTGAGTGAGAGTGAGAGAGAGAAAGAGAAGCTGTGAGTGAGAGAGAGAGAAAGAGAAGCTGTGAGTGAGAGAGAGAATCTGTGAGTGAGAGAGAGAAAGAAATGCTGTGTGTGAGAGAGAGAAAGAGAAGATATGAGTGAGAGAGAGAGAGAAGCAGTGAGAGAGAGAGAGAGAAACAGAAGCTGTGAGTGAGACAGAGAGAGAAAGAGAAGCTGTGAGAGAGCGAGAGAAAGAGAAGCTGTGAGTGTGTGAGAGAGAGAAAGAGAAGCTGTGAGTGAGAGAGAGAGAGAGAAGCTGTGAGTGAGAGGGAGAGAGAGAAAGAGAAGCTATGAGCGACACAGAGAGAGAGAAGCTGGGAGTTAGAGAGAGAGAAAGATCTGTGAGTGACAGAGAGAGAGAAAGAAAAGCTGAGAGTGAGAGAGAGAGAGAGAAAGTGAAGCTGTGAGTGAGAGAGAGAGACAAAGAGAAGCTGTGTGTGTGTGTGAGAGAGAAAGATAGTCTGAGAAAGAGAGAGTGAAATAGAAGCTGTGAGTGAGAGAGAGAGAGGGAGAAAGAGAAGCTGTGTGTGTGTGAGAGAGAAAGAGAAGCTTTGAGTGAGAGTGAGAGAGAGAGAGAGAAAGAGAAGCTGTGAGTGAGAGAGAGAGGGAAAGAGAAGCTGTGAGTGAGAGAGAGAGAAAGAGAAGCTGTGAGTGTGTGTGAGAGAGAATGAGAAGCTGTGAGTGAGAGAGAGAGAAGCTGTGAGTGAGAAAGAGAGAGAGAAAGTGAAGCTGTGAGAGAGAGAGAGAAAGAGAAGCTGTGTGTGTGTGAGAGAGAGAAAGATAGTCTGAGAAAGAGAGAGTGAAAGAGAAGCTGTGAGTGAGAGAGAGAGAGGGAGAAAGAGAAGCTGTGTGAGAGAGAGAGAGAAAGAGAAGCTGTGAGTGAGAGTGAGAGAGAGAGAGAGAAAGTTAAGCTGTGAGTGTGAGTGAGAGAGAAAGAGAAGCTGTGAGTGAGAGAAAGAGAGAATGAGAAGCTGTGAGTGAGAGAGAGAAGCTGTGAGAGAGAGAGAGAAAGAGAAGCTGTGAGTGAGAGAGAGAGAAAGTAAGAGAAGCTGTGAGTGAGAGAGAGAGAGAGAAAGAGAAGCTGTGTGAGAGAGAGAGGGGGAGAGAAAGATAATCTGTGTGAGAGAGAGAGAGAAAGAGAAGCTGTGTGTTTTAGAGAGAGAGAAAGAGAAGCTGTGATTGAGAGTGAGAGAGAGAGAGAAAGAGAAGCTGTGAGTGAGAGAGAGAGAAAGAGAAGCTGTGAGTGAGAGAGAGAGAAGCTATGAGTGAGAGAGAGAAAGAAAAGCTGTGAGTGAGAGAGAGAGAGAAAGAGAAGATATGAGTGTGAGAGAGAGAGAAGCAGTGAGAGAGAGAGAGAAACAGAAGCTGTGAGTGAGACAGAAAGAGAGGAAGAGAAGCTGTGAGAGAGAGAGAGAAAGAGAAGCTGTGTGTGAGAGAGAGAGATGTGAGTGATATAGAGAGAGAATGAGAAGCTGTGAGTGAGAGTGAGAGAGAGAAAGAGAAGCTGTGAGTGAGAGAGAGAGAAAGAGAAGCTGTGAGTGAGAGAGAGAGAATCTGTGAGTGAGAGAGAGAAAGAAATGCTGTGTGTGAGAGAGAGAAAGAGAAGATATGAGTGAGAGAGAGAGAGAAGCAGTGAGAGAGAGAGAGAGAAAGAGAAGCTGTGAGTGAGACAGAGAGAGAAAGAGAAGCTGTGAGAGAGAGAGAGAGCGAGGGAGAAAGAGAAGCTGTGAGAGAGCGAGAGAAAGAGAAGCTGTGAGTGTGTGAGAGAGAGAAAGAGAAGCTGTGAGTGAGAGAGAGAGAGAGAAGCTGTGAGTGAGAGGGAGAGAGAGAAAGAGAAGCTATGAGCGACACAGAGAGAGAGAAGCTGGGAGTTAGAGAGAGAGAAAGATCTGTGAGTGACAGAGAGAGAGAAAGAAAAGCTGAGAGTGAGAGAGAGAGAGAGAAAGTGAAGCTGTGAGTGAGAGAGAGAGAAAGAGAAGCTGTGTGTGTGTGTGAGAGAGAAAGATAGTCTGAGAAAGAGAGAGTGAAATAGAAGCTGTGAGTGAGAGAGAGAGAGGGAGAAAGAGAACCTGTGTGTGTGAGAGAGAGAAAGAGAAGCTGTGAGTGAGAAGGAGAGGGAAAGAGAAGATCTGAGTGAGTGAGAGAGAGAGAAAGAGAAGCTGTGTGAGAGAGAGAGAAAGAGAAGCTGTGAGTGAGAGAGAGAGAAAAAGAGAAGCTGTGAGTAAGAAGGAGAGGGAAAGAGAAGAAGTGAGTGAGTGAGAGAGAGAGAGAGAAAGAGAAGCTGCGAGAGAGAAAGAGAAGCTGTGAGTGAGAGAGTGAGAGAGAGAAAGAGAAGCTGTTAGTGAGAGTGAGAGAGAGAGAAGCTGTGAGAGAGAGATTGAAAGAGAAGCTGTGAGTGAGTGAGAGAGAGAGAGAGAGAAAGAGAAGCTGTGAGTGAGAGAGAGAAAGAGAAGCTGTGAGTGAGAGGGAGAGAGAGAAAGAGAAGCTGTGAGTGAGAGGGAGAGAGAGAAAGAGAAGCTGTGAGTGACACAGAGAGAGAGAAGCTGTGAGTTAGAGAGAGAGAAAGAGAAGCTGTGAGTGACAGAGAGAGAGAAAGAGAAGCTGAGAGTGAGAGAGAGAGAGAAAGTGAAGCTGTGAGTGAGAGAGAGAGAGAAAGAGAAGCTGTGTGTGTGAGAGAGAGAAGCTGTGAGTGAGAGAGAGAAAGAGAAGCTGTGAGTGAGAGAGAGAGAGAGAAGATGTGAGTGAGAGAGAGAGAGAATGAGAAGCTGTGAGTGATAGAGAGAGTAAGTAAGAGAAGCTGTGAGTGAGATAGAGAGAGAGAGGAGAAGCTGTGAGTGAGAGAGAGAGAGAGAAAGGGAAGCTGTGAGTGAGAGAGAGAAAGAGAAGCTGTGAGTGATAGAGAGAGAGAAGCTGTGAGTGAGAGAGAGAGAAGCTGTGAGTGAGAGAGAGAAAGAAAAGCTGTGAGTGAGAGAGAGAGAAGATGTGAGTGATAGAGAGAGAGAAAGAGAAGCTGTGAGTGAGAGAGAGAGAAAAAGAGAAGCTGTGAGTAAGAAGGAGAGGGAAAGAGAAGAAGTGAGTGAGTGAGAGAGAGAGAGAGAGAGAGAGAAAGAGAAGCTGCGAGAGAGAAAGAGAAGCTGTGAGTGAGAGAGTGAGAGAGAGAAAGAGAAGCTGTTAGTGAGAGTGAGAGAGAGAGAAGCTGTGAGAGAGAAATTGAAAGAGAAGCTGTGTGTGAGTGAGAGAGAGAGAGAGAGAGAAAGAGAAGCTGTGAGTGAGAGAGAGAAAGAGAAGCTGTGAGTGAGAGGGAGAGAGAGAAAGAGAAGCTGTGAGTGAGAGGGAGAGAGAGAAAGAGAAGCTGTGAGTGACACAGAGAGAGAGAAGCTGTGAGTTAGAGAGAGAGAAAGAGAAGCTGTGACTGACAGAGAGAGAGAAAGAGAAGCTGAGAGTGAGAGAGAGAGAGAAAGTGAAGCTGTGAGTGAGAGAGAGAGAGAAAGAGAAGCTGTGTGTGTGTGTGAGAGAGAAGCTGTGAGTGAGAGAGAGAAAGAGAAGCTGTGAGTGAGAGAGAGAGAGAGAAGATGTGAGTGAGAGAGAGAGAGAATGAGAAGCTGTGAGTGATAGAGAGAGTAAGTAAGAGAAGCTGTGAGTGAGATAGAGAGAGAGAGGAGAAGCTGTGAGTGAGAGAGAGAGGGAGAAAGATAAGCTGTGAGAGAGAGAGAGAGAAGCTGTGTGTGTGAGAGAGAGAAAGAAAAGCTGTGATTGAGAGTGAGAGAGAGAGAGAAAGAGATGCTGTGAGTGAGAGAGAGAGAAGCTGTGAGTGAGAGAGAGAAAGAAAAGCGGTGAGTGAGAGAGAGAGAGAAAGAGAAGATATGAATGAGAGAGAGAGAGAAGCAGTAAGAGAGAGAGAGAGAGAAAGAGAAGCTGTGAGTGAGACAGAGAGAGAGAAAGAGAAGCTGTGAGAGAGAGAGAGGGAGAAAGAGAAGCTGTGAGAGAGCGAGAGAAAGAGAAGCTGTGAGTGTGTGTGTGAGAGAAAGAGAAGCTGTGAGTTAGAGAGAGAGAAAGAAAGAGAAATTAGAGTGAGAAAGAGAGAGTGAAAGAGAAGCTGTGAGTGAGAGAGAGAAGGAGAAAGAGAAGCTGTGTGTGAGAGAGAGAAAAAGAGAAGCTGTGAGTGAGAGTGAGGGGAGAGAGAGAGAGAAGCTGTGAGGGAGAGAGAGAGAAAGAGATCCTGTGAGTGAGAGAGAGAGAGAGAATGAGAAGCTGTGAGTGAGAGAGAGAAGTTGTGTGAGAGAGAGAAAGAGAAGCTGTGAGTGAGAGAGAGAGATGTGAGTGATATAGAGAGAGAATGAGAAGCTGTGAGTGAGAGTGAGAGAGAGAAAGAGAAGCTGTGAGTGAGAGAGAGAGAAAGAGAAGCTGTGAGTGAGAGAGAGAATCTGTGAGTGAGAGAGAGAAAGAAATGCTGTGTGTGAGAGAGAGAAAGAGAAGATATGAGTGAGAGAGAGAGAGAAGCAGTGAGAGAGAGAGAGAGAAACAGAAGCTGTGAGTGAGACAGAGAGAGAAAGAGAAGCTGTGAGAGAGCGAGAGAAAGAGAAGCTGTGAGTGTGTGAGAGAGAGAAAGAGAAGCTGTGAGTGAGAGAGAGAGAGAAGCTGTGAGTGAGAGGGAGAGAGAGAAAGAGAAGCTATGAGCGACACAGAGAGAGAGAAGCTGGGAGTTAGAGAGAGAGAAAGATCTGTGAGTGACAGAGAGAGAGAAAGAAAAGCTGAGAGTGAGAGAGAGAGAGAGAAAGTGAAGCTGTGAGTGAGAGAGAGAGACAAAGAGAAGCTGTGTGTGTGTGAGAGAGAGAAAGATAGTCTGAGAAAGAGAGAGTGAAATAGAAGCTGTGAGTGAGAGAGAGAGAGGGAGAAAGAGAAGCTGTGTGTGTGTGAGAGAGAAAGAGAAGCTTTGAGTGAGAGTGAGAGAGAGAGAGAGAAAGAGAAGCTGTGAGTGAGAGAGAGAGGGAAAGAGAAGCTGTGAGTGAGAGAGAGAGAAAGAGAAGCTGTGAGTGTGTGTGAGAGAGAATGAGAAGCTGTGAGTGAGAGAGAGAGAAGCTGTGAGTGAGAAAGAGAGAGAGAAAGTGAAGCTGTGAGAGAGAGAGAGAAAGAGAAGCTGTGTGTGTGTGAGAGAGAGAAAGATAGTCTGAGAAAGAGAGAGTGAAAGAGAAGCTGTGAGTGAGAGAGAGAGAGGGAGAAAGAGAAGCTGTGTGAGAGAGAGAGAGAAAGAGAAGCTGTGAGTGAGAGTGAGAGAGAGAGAGAGAAAGTTAAGCTGTGAGTGTGAGTGAGAGAGAAAGAGAAGCTGTGAGTGAGAGAGAGAGAGAATGAGAAGCTGTGAGTGAGAGAGAGAAGCTGTGAGAGAGAGAGAGAAAGAGAAGCTGTGAGTGAGAGAGAGAGAAAGTAAGAGAAGCTGTGAGTGAGAGAGAGAGAGAGAAAGAGAAGCTGTGTGAGAGAGAGAGGGGGAGAGAAAGATAATCTGTGTGAGAGAGAGAGAGAAAGAGAAGCTGTGTGTTTTAGAGAGAGAGAAAGAGAAGCTGTGATTGAGAGTGAGAGAGAGAGAGAAAGAGAAGCTGTGAGTGAGAGAGAGAGAAAGAGAAGCTGTGAGTGAGAGAGAGAGAAGCTATGAGTGAGAGAGAGAAAGAAAAGCTGTGAGTGAGAGAGAGAGAGAAAGAGAAGATATGAGTGTGAGAGAGAGAGAAGCAGTGAGAGAGAGAGAAACAGAAGCTGTGAGTGAGACAGAAAGAGAGGAAGAGAAGCTGTGAGAGAGAGAGAGAAAGAGAAGCTGTGTGTGAGAGAGAGAGATGTGAGTGATATAGAGAGAGAATGAGAAGCTGTGAGTGAGAGTGAGAGAGAGAAAGAGAAGCTGTGAGTGAGAGAGAGAGAAAGAGAAGCTGTGAGTGAGAGAGAGAGAATCTGTGAGTGAGAGAGAGAAAGAAATGCTGTGTGTGAGAGAGAGAAAGAGAAGATATGAGTGAGAGAGAGAGAGAAGCAGTGAGAGAGAGAGAGAGAAAGAGAAGCTGTGAGTGAGACAGAGAGAGAAAGAGAAGCTGTGAGAGAGAGAGAGAGCGAGGGAGAAAGAGAAGCTGTGAGAGAGCGAGAGAAAGAGAAGCTGTGAGTGTGTGAGAGAGAGAAAGAGAAGCTGTGAGTGAGAGAGAGAGAGAGAAGCTGTGAGTGAGAGGGAGAGAGAGAAAGAGAAGCTATGAGCGACACAGAGAGAGAGAAGCTGGGAGTTAGAGAGAGAGAAAGATCTGTGAGTGACAGAGAGAGAGAAAGAAAAGCTGAGAGTGAGAGAGAGAGAGAGAAAGTGAAGCTGTGAGTGAGAGAGAGAGAAAGAGAAGCTGTGTGTGTGTGTGAGAGAGAAAGATAGTCTGAGAAAGAGAGAGTGAAATAGAAGCTGTGAGTGAGAGAGAGAGAGGGAGAAAGAGAACCTGTGTGTGTGAGAGAGAGAAAGAGAAGCTTTGAGTGAGAGTGAGAGAGAGAGAGAGAGAGAGAGAAAGAGAAGCTGTGAGTGAGAGAGAGAGGGAAAGAGAAGCTGTGAGTGAGAGAGAGAGAAAGAGAAGCTGTGAGTGTGTGTGAGAGAGAATGAGAAGCTGTGAGTGAGAGAGAGAGAAGCTGTGAGTGAGAAAGAGAGAGAGAAAGTGAAGCTGTGAGAGAGAGAGAGAAAGAGAAGCTGTGTGTGTGTGAGAGAGAGAAAGATAGTCTGAGAAAGAGAGAGTGAAAGAGAAGCTGTGAGTGAGAGAGAGGGAGGGAGAAAGAGAAGCTGTGTGAGAGAGAGAGAAAGAGAAGCTGTGTGTGAGAGTGAGAGAGAGAGAGAAAGTTAAGCTGTGAGTGTGAGTGAGAGAGAAAGAGAAGCTGTGAGTGAGAGAGAGAGAGAATGAGAAGCTGTGAGTGAGAGAGAGAAGCTGTGAGAGAGAGAGAGAAAGAGAAGCTGTGAGTGAGAGAGAGAAAGTAAGAGAAGCTGTGAGTGAGAGAGAGAGAGAGAAAGAGAAGCAGTGTGAGAGAGAGAGGGGGAGAGAAAGATAATCTGTGTGAGAGAGAGAGAGAAAGAGAAGCTGTGTGTTTTAGAGAGAGAGAAAGAGAAGCTGTGATTGAGAGTGAGAGAGAGAGAGAAAGAGAAGCTGTGAGTGAGAGAGAGAGAAAGGGAAGCTGTGAGTGAGAGAGAGAGATGTGAGTGATATAGAGAGAGAATGAGAAGCTGTGAGTGAGAGTGAGAGAGAGAAAGAGAAGCTGTGAGTGAGAGAGAGAGAAAGAGAAGCTGTGAGTGAGAGAGAGAGAATCTGTGAGTGAGAGAGAGAAAGAAATGCTGTGTGTGAGAGAGAGAAAGAGAAGATATGAGTGAGAGAGAGAGAGAAGCAGTGAGAGAGAGAGAGAGAAACAGAAGCTGTGAGTGAGACAGAGAGAGAAAGAGAAGCTGTGTGAGAGAGAGAGAGAGGGAGAAAGAGAAGCTGTGAGAGAGCGAGAGAAAGAGAAGCTGTGAGTGTGTGAGAGAGAGAAAGAGAAGCTGTGAGTGAGAGAGAGAGAGAGAAGCTGTGAGTGAGAGGGAGAGAGAGAAAGAGAAGCTATGAGCGACACAGAGAGAGAGAAGCTGGGAGTTAGAGAGAGAGAAAGATCTGTGAGTGACAGAGAGAGAGAAAGAAAAGCTGAGAGTGAGAGAGAGAGAGAGAAAGTGAAGCTGTGAGTGAGAAAGAGAGAGAAAGAGAAGCTGTGTGTGTGTGTGAGAGAGAAAGATAGTCTGAGAAAGAGAGAGTGAAATAGAAGCTGTGAGTGAGAGAGAGAGAGGGAGAAAGAGAAGCTGTGTGTGTGAGAGAGAGAAAGAGAAGCTTTGAGTGAGAGTGAGAGAGAGAGAGAGAAAGAGAAGCTGTGAGTGAGAGAGAGAGGGAAAGAGAAGCTGTGAGTGAGAGAGAGAGATAGAGAAGCTGTGAGTGTGTGTGAGAGAGAATGAGAAGCTGTGAGTGAGAGAGAGAGAAGCTGTGAGTGAGAAAGAGAGAGAGAAAGTGAAGCTGTGTGAGAGAGAGAGAAAGAGAAGCTGTGTGTGTGTGAGAGAGAGAAAAATAGTCTGAGAAAGAGAGAGTGAAAGAGAAGCTGTGAGTGAGAGAGAGAGAGGGAGAAAGAGAAGCTGTGTGAGAGAGAGAGAAAGAGAAGCTGTGAGTGAGAGTGAGAGAGAGAGAGAGAAAGTTAAGCTGTGAGTGTGAGTGAGAGAGAAAGAGAAGCTGTGAGTGAGAGAGAGAGAGAATGAGAAGCTGTGAGTGAGAGAGAGAAGCTGTGAGAGAGAGAGAGAAAGAGAAGCTGTGAGTGAGAGAGAGAAAGTAAGAGAAGCTGTGAGTGAGAGAGAGAGAGAGAGAGAGAAGCTGTGTGAGAGAGAGAGGGGGAGAGAAAGATAATCTGTGTGAGAGAGAGAGAGAAAGAGAAGCTGTGTGTTTTAGAGAGAGAGAAAGAGAAGCTGTGAGTGAGAGTGAGAGAGAGAGAGAAAGAGAAGCTGTGAGTGAGAGAGAGAGAAAGAGAAGCTGTGAGTGAGAGAGAGAGAATCTGTGAGTGAGAGAGAGAAAGAAATGCTGTGTGTGTGAGAGAGAAAGAGAAGATATGAGTGAGAGAGAGAGAGAAGCAGTGAGAGAGAGAGAGAGAAACAGAAGCTGTGAGTGAGACAGAGAGAGAAAGAGCAGCTGTGTGAGAGAGAGAGAGAGGGAGAAAGTGAAGCTGTGAGAGAGCGAGAGAAAGAGAAGCTGTGAGTGTGTGTGAGAGAGAAAGAGAAGCTGTGAGTGAGAAGGAGAGGGAAAGAGAAGATCTGAGTGAGTGAGAGAGAGAGAAAGAGAAGCTGTGAGAGAGAGAGAGAAAGAGAAGCTGTGAGTGAGAGAGAGAGAAAAAGAGAAGCTGTGAGTAAGAAGGAGAGGGAAAGAGAAGAAGTGATTGAGTGAGAGAGAGAGAGAGAAAGAGAAGCTGCGAGAGAGAAAGAGAAGCTGTGAGTGAGAGAGTGAGAGAGAGAAAGAGAAGCTGTTAGTGAGAGTGAGAGAGAGAAAAGCTGTGAGAGAGAGATTGAAAGAGAAGCTGTGAGTGAGTGAGAGAGAGAGAGAGAGAAAGAGAAGCTGTGAGTGAGAGAGAGAAAGAGAAGCTGTGAGTGAGAGGGAGAGAGAGAAAGAGAAGCTGTGAGTGAGAGGGAGAGAGAGAAAGAGAAGCTGTGAGTGACACAGAGAGAGAGAAGCTGTGAGTTAGAGAGAGAGAAAGAGAAGCTGTGAGTGACAGAGAGAGAGAAAGAGAAGCTGAGAGTGAGAGAGAGAGAGAAAGTGAAGCTGTGAGTGAGACAGAGAGAGAAAGAGAAGCTGTGAGAGAGAGAGAGAGCGAGGGAGAAAGAGAAGCTGTGAGAGAGCGAGAGAAAGAGAAGCTGTGAGTGTGTGAGAGAGAGAAAGAGAAGCTGTGAGTGAGAGAGAGAGAGCTGTGAGTGAGAGGGAGAGAGAGAAAGAGAAGCTATGAGCGACACAGAGAGAGAGAAGCTGGGAGTTAGAGAGAGAGAAAGATCTGTGAGTGACAGAGAGAGAGAAAGAAAAGCTGAGAGTGAGAGAGAGAGAGAGAAAGTGAAGCTGTGAGTGAGAGAGAGAGAAAGAGAAGCTGTGTGTGTGTGTATGAGAGAAAGATAGTCTGAGAAAGAGAGAGTGAAATAGAAGCTGTGAGTGAGAGAGAGAGAGGGAGAAAGAGAACCTGTGTGTGTGAGAGAGAGAAAGAGAAGCTTTGAGTGAGAGTGAGAGAGAGAGAGAGAAAGAGAAGCTGTGAGTGAGAGAGAGAGGGAAAGAGAAGCTGTGAGTGAGAGAGAGAGAAAGAAAGAGAAGCTGTGAGTGTGTGTGAGAGAGAATGAGAAGCTGTGAGTGAGTGAGAGAGAAGCTGTGAGTGAGAAAGAGAGAGAGAAAGTGAAGCTGTGAGAGAGAGAGAGAGATAGAGAAGCTGTGTGTGTGTGTGAGAGAGAAAGATAGTCTGAGAAAGAGAGAGTGAAAGAGAAGCTGTGAGTGAGAGAGAGAGAGGGAGAAAGAGAAGCTGTGTGAGAGAGATAGAAAGAGAAGCTGTGTGTGAGAGTGAGAGAGAGAGAGAAAGTTAAGCTGAGAGTGTGAGTGAGAGAGAAAGAGAAGCTGTGAGTGAGAGAGAGAGAGAATGAGAAGCTGTGAGTGAGAGAGAGAAGCTGTGAGAGAGAGAGAGAAAGAGAAGCTGTGAGTGAGAGAGAGAAAGTAAGAGAAGCTGTGAGTGAGAGAGAGAGAGAGAAAGAGAAGCAGTGTGAGAGAGAGAGGGGGAGAGAAAGATAATCTGTGTGAGAGAGAGAGAGAAAGAGAAGCTGTGTGTTTTAGAGAGAGAGAAAGAGAAGCTGTGATTGAGAGTGAGAGAGAGAGAGAAAGAGAAGCTGTGAGTGAGAGAGAGAGAAAGGGAAGCTGTGAGTGAGAGAGAGAGATGTGAGTGATATAGAGAGAGAATGAGAAGCTGTGAGTGAGAGTGAGAGAGAGAAAGAGAAGCTGTGAGTGAGAGAGAGAGAAAGAGAAGCTGTGAGTGAGAGAGAGAGAATCTGTGAGTGAGAGAGAGAAAGAAATGCTGTGTGTGAGAGAGAGAAAGAGAAGATATGAGTGAGAGAGAGAGAGAAGCAGTGAGAGAGAGAGAGAGAAACAGAAGCTGTGAGTGAGACAGAGAGAGAAAGAGAAGCTGTGTGAGAGAGAGAGAGAGGGAGAAAGAGAAGCTGTGAGAGAGCGAGAGAAAGAGAAGCTGTGAGTGTGTGAGAGAGAGAAAGAGAAGCTGTGAGTGAGAGAGAGAGAGAAGCTGTGAGTGAGAGGGAGAGAGAGAAAGAGAAGCTATGAGCGACACAGAGAGAGAGAAGCTGGGAGTTAGAGAGAGAGAAAGATCTGTGAGTGACAGAGAGAGAGAAAGAAAAGCTGAGAGTGAGAGAGAGAGAGAGAAAGTGAAGCTGTGAGTGAGAGAGAGAGAGAAAGAGAAGCTGTGTGTGTGTGTGAGAGAGAAAGATAGTCTGAGAAAGAGAGAGTGAAATAGAAGCTGTGAGTGAGAGAGAGAGAGGGAGAAAGAGAAGCTGTGTGTGTGAGAGAGAGAAAGAGAAGCTTTGAGTGAGAGTGAGAGAGAGAGAGAGAAAGAGAAGCTGTGAGTGAGAGAGAGAGGGAAAGAGAAGCTGTGAGTGAGAGAGAGAGAAAGAGAAGCTGTGAGTGTGTGTGAGAGAGAATGAGAAGCTGTGAGTGAGAGAGAGAGAAGCTGTGAGTGAGAAAGAGAGAGAGAAAGTGAAGCTGTGTGAGAGAGAGAGAAAGAGAAGCTGTGTGTGTGTGTGAGAGAGAAAGATAGTCTGAGAAAGAGAGAGTGAAAGAGAAGCTGTGAGTGAGAGAGAGAGAGGGAGAAAGAGAAGCTGTGTGAGAGAGAGAGAAAGAGAAGCTGTGAGTGAGAGTGAGAGAGAGAGAGAGAAAGTTAAGCTGTGAGTGTGAGTGAGAAAGAGAAGCTGTGAGTGAGAGAGAGAGAGAATGAGAAGCTGTGAGTGAGAGAGAGAAGCTGTGAGAGAGAGAGAGAAAGAGAAGCTGTGAGTGAGAGAGAGAAAGTAAGAGAAGCTGTGAGTGAGAGAGAGAGAGAAAGAGAAGCTGTGTGAGAGAGAGAGGGGGAGAGAAAGATAATCTGTGTGAGAGAGAGAGAGAAAGAGAAGCTGTGTGTTTTAGAGAGAGAGAAAGAGAAGCTGTGAGTGAGAGTGAGAGAGAGAGAGAAAGAGAAGCTGTGAGTGAGAGAGAGAGAAAGAGAAGCTGTGAGTGAGAGAGAGAGAATCTGTGAGTGAGAGAGAGAAAGAAATGCTGTGTGTGAGAGAGAGAAAGAGAAGATATGAGTGAGAGAGAGAGAGAAGCAGTGAGAGAGAGAGAGAGAAACAGAAGCTGTGAGTGAGACAGAGAGAGAAAGAGCAGCTGTGTGAGAGAGAGAGAGAGGGAGAAAGAGAAGCTGTGAGAGAGCGAGAGAAAGAGAAGCTGTGAGTGTGTGTGAGAGAGAAAGAGAAGCTGTGAGTGAGAAGGAGAGGGAAAGAGAAGATCTGAGTGAGTGAGAGAGAGAGAAAGAGAAGCTGTGAGAGAGAGAGAGAGAAAGAGAAGCTGTGAGTGAGAGAGAGAGAAAAAGAGAAGCTGTGAGTAAGAAGGAGAGGGAAAGAGAAGAAGTGATTGAGTGAGAGAGAGAGAGAGAAAGAGAAGCTGCGAGAGAGAAAGAGAAGCTGTGAGTGAGAGAGTGAGAGAGAGAAAGAGAAGCTGTTAGTGAGAGTGAGAGAGAGAGAAGCTGTGAGAGAGAGATTGAAAGAGAAGCTGTGAGTGAGTGAGAGAGAGAGAGAGAAAGAGAAGCTGTGAGTGAGAGAGAGAAAGAGAAGCTGTGAGTGAGAGGGAGAGAGAGAAAGAGAAGCTGTGAGTGAGAGGGAGAGAGAGAAAGAGAAGCTGTGAGTGACACAGAGAGAGAGAAGCTGTGAGTTAGAGAGAGAGAAAGAGAAGCTGTGAGTGACAGAGAGAGAGAAAGAGAAGCTGAGAGTGAGAGAGAGAGAGAAAGTGAAGCTGTGAGTTAGAGAGAGAGAGAAAGAGAAGCTGTGTGTGTGTGAGAGAGAGAAGCTGTGAGTGAGAGAGAGAAAGAGAAGCTGTGAGTGAGAGAGAGAGAGAGAAGATGTGAGTGAGAGAGAGAGAGAATGAGAAGCTGTGAGTGATAGAGAGAGTAAGTAAGTAAGAGAAGCTGTGAGTGAGATAGAGAGAGAGAGGAGAAGCTGTGAGTGAGAGAGAGAGAGAGAAAGTGAAGCTGTGAGTGAGAGAGAGAGAGAAAGAGAAGCTGTGTGTGTGTGTGAGAGAGAAAGATAGTCTGAGAAAGAGAGAGTGAAATAGAAGCTGTGAGTGAGAGAGAGAGAGGGAGAAAGAGAAGCTGTGTGTGTGAGAGAGAGAAAGAGAAGCTTTGAGTGAGAGTGAGAGAGAGAGAGAGAAAGAGAAGCTGTGAGTGAGAGAGAGAGGGAAAGAGAAGCTGTGAGTGAGAGAGAGAGAAAGAGAAGCTGTGAGTGTGTGTGAGAGAGAATGAGAATCTGTGAGTGAGAGAGAGAGAAGCTGTGAGTGAGAAAGAGAGAGAGAAAGTGAAGCTGTGAGAGAGAGAGAGAAAGAGAAGCTGTGTGTGTGTGAGAGAGAAAGATAGTCTGAGAAAGAGAGAGTGAAAGAGAAGCTGTGAGTGAGAGAGAGAGAGGGAGAAAGAGAAGCTGTGTGAGAGAGAGAGAAAGAGAAGCTGTGAGTGAGAGTGAGAGAGAGAGAGAGAAAGTTAAGCTGTGAGTGTGAGTGAGAGAGAAAGAGAAGCTGTGAGTGAGAGAGAGAGAGAATGAGAAGCTGTGAGTGAGAGAGAGAAGCTGTGAGAGAGAGAGAGAAAGAGAAGCTGTGAGTGAGAGAGAGAGAAAGTAAGAGAAGCTGTGAGTGAGAGAGAGAGAGAGAAAGAGAAGCTGTGTGAGAGAGAGAGGGGGAGAGAAAGATAATCTGTGTGTGTGAGAGAGAGAAAGAGAAGCTGTGTGTTTTAGAGAGAGAGAAAGAGAAGCTGTGATTGAGAGTGAGAGAGAGAGAGAAAGAGAAGCTGTGAGTGAGAGAGAGAGAAAGAGAAGCTGTGAGTGAGAGAGAGAGATGTGAGTGATATATAGAGAGAATGAGAAGCTGTGAGTGAGAGTGAGAGAGAGAAAGAGAAGCTGTGAGTGAGAGTGAGAGAGAGAGAGAAAGTTAAGCTGTGAGTGTGAGTGAGAGAGAAAGAGAAGCTGTGAGTGAGAGAGAGAGAGAATGAGAAGCTGTGAGTGAGAGAGAGAAGCTGTGAGAGAGAGAGAGAAAGAGAAGCTGTGAGTGAGAGAGAGAGAAAGTAAGAGAAGCTGTGAGTGAGAGAGAGAGAGAGAAAGAGAAGCTGTGTGAGAGAGAGAGGGGGAGAGAAAGATAATCTGTGTGTGTGAGAGAGAGAAAGAGAAGCTGTGTGTTTTAGAGAGAGAGAAAGAGAAGCTGTGATTGAGAGTGAGAGAGAGAGAGAAAGAGAAGCTGTGAGTGAGAGAGAGAGAAAGAGAAGCTGTGAGTGAGAGAGAGAGATGTGAGTGATATAGAGAGAGAATGAGAAGCTGTGAGTGAGAGTGAGAGAGAGAAAGAGAAGCTGTGAGTGAGTGAGAGAGAAAGAGAAGCTGTGAGTGAGAGAGAATCTGTGAGTGAGAGAGAGAAAGAAATGCTGTGTGTGAGAGAGAGAAAGAGAAGATATGAGTGAGAGAGAGAGAGAAGCAGTGAGAGAGAGAGAGAGAAACAGAAGCTGTGAGTGAGACAGAGAGAGAAAGAGCAGCTGTGTGAGAGAGAGAGAGAGGGAGAAAGAGAAGCTGTGAGAGAGCGAGAGAAAGAGAAGCTGTGAGTGTGTGTGAGAGAGAAAGAGAAGCTGTGAGTGAGAAGGAGAGGGAAAGAGAAGATCTGAGTGAGTGAGAGAGAGAGAAAGAGAAGCTGTGAGAGAGAGAGAGAAAGAGAAGCTGTGAGTGAGAGAGAGAGAAAAAGAGAAGCTGTGAGTAAGAAGGAGAGGGAAAGAAAAGAAGTGATTGAGTGAGAGAGAGAGAGAGAAAGAGAAGCTGCGAGAGAGAAAGAGAAGCTGTGAGTGAGAGAGTGAGAGAGAGAAAGAGAAGCTGTTAGTGAGAGTGAGAGAGAGAGAAGCTGTGAGAGAGAGATTGAAAGAGAAGCTGTGAGTGAGTGAGAGAGAGAGAGAGAGAAAGAGAAGCTGTGAGTGAGAGAGAGAAAGAGAAGCTGTGAGTGAGAGGGAGAGAGAGAAAGAGAAGCTGTGAGTGAGAGGGAGAGAGAGAAAGAGAAGCTGTGAGTGACACAGAGAGAGAGAAGCTGTGAGTTAGAGAGAGAGAAAGAGAAGCTGTGAGTGACAGAGAGAGAGAAAGAGAAGCTGAGAGTGAGAGAGAGAGAGAAAGTGAAGCTGTGAGTGAGAGAGAGAGAGAAAGAGAAGCTGTGTGTGTGTGAGAGAGAGAAGCTGTGAGTGAGAGAGAGAAAGAGAAGCTGTGAGTGAGAGAGAGAGAGAAGATGTGAGTGAGAGAGAGAGAGAATGAGAAGCTGTGAGTGATAGAGAGAGTAAGTAAGAGAAGCTGTGAGTGAGATAGAGAGAGAGAGGAGAAGCTGTGAGTGAGAGAGAGAGAGGGAGAAAGATAAGCTGTGAGAGAGAGAGAGAGAAGCTGTGTGTGATAGAGAGAGAAAGAAAAGCTGTGATTGAGAGTGAGAGAGAGAGAGAAAGAGAATCTGTGAGTGAGAGAGAGAGAAGCTGTGAGTGAGAGAGAGAAAGAAAAGCGGTGAGTGAGAGAGAGAGAGAAAGAGAAGATATGAATGTGAGAGAGAGAGAAGCAGTAAGAGAGAGAGAGAGAGAAAGAGAAGCTGTGAGTGAGACAGAGAGAGAGAAAGAGAAGCTGTGAGAGAGAGAGAGGGAGAAAGAGAAGCTGTGAGAGAGCGAGAGAAAGAGAAGCTGTGAGTGTGTGTGTGAGAGAAAGAGAAGCTGTGAGTTAGAGAGAGAGAAAGAAAGAGAAATTAGAGTGAGAAAGAGAGAGAGAAAGAGAAGCTGTGAGTGAGAGAGAGAGAAAGAAAGAGAAATTAGAGTGAGAAAGAGAGAGTGAAAGAGAAGCTGTGAGTGAGAGAGAGAAGGAGAAAGAGAAGCTGTGTGAGAGAGAGAGAGAAAGAGAAGCTGTGAGTGAGAGTGAGAGAGAGAGAGAGAAGGTGTGAGAGAGAGAGAGAGAGAAAGAGATCCTGTGAGTGAGAGAGAGAGAGAGAATGAGAAGCTGTGAGTGAGAGAGAGAAGTTGTGAGAGAGAGAGAGAGAAAGAGAAGCTGTGAGTGAGAGAGAGAGATGTGAGTGATATAGAGAGAGAATGAGAAGCTGTGAGTGAGAGTGAGAGAGAGAAAGAGAAGCTGTGAGTGAGAGAGAGAGAAAGAGAAGCTGTGAGTGAGAGAGAGAGAATCTGTGAGTGAGAGAGAGAAAGAAATGCTGTGTGTGAGAGAGAGAAAGAGAAGATATGAGTGAGAGAGAGAGAGAAGCAGTGAGAGAGAGAGAGAGAAACAGAAGCTGTGAGTGAGACAGAGAGAGAAAGAGAAGCTGTGAGAGAGAGAGAGAGGGAGAAAGAGAAGCTGTGAGAGAGCGAGAGAAAGAGAAGCTGTGAGTGTGTGAGAGAGAGAAAGAGAAGCTGTGAGTGAGAGAGAGAGAGAGAAGCTGTGAGTGAGAGGGAGAGAGAGAAAGAGAAGCTATGAGCGACACAGAGAGAGAGAAGCTGGGAGTTAGAGAGAGAGAAAGATCTGTGAGTGACAGAGAGAGAGAAAGAAAAGCTGAGAGTGAGAGAGAGAGAGAGAAAGTGAAGCTGTGAGTGAGAGAGAGAGAGAAAGAGAAGCTGTGTGTGTGTGAGAGAGAAAGATAATCTGAGAAAGAGAGAGTGAAATAGAAGCTGTGAGTGAGAGAGAGAGAGGGAGAAAGAGAAGCTGTGTGTGTGAGAGAGAGAAAGAGAAGCTTTGAGTGAGAGTGAGAGAGAGAGAGAAAGAGAAGCTGTGAGTGAGAGAGAGAGGGAAAGAGAAGCTGTGAGTGAGAGAGAGAGAAAGAGAAGCTGTGAGTGTGTGTGAGAGAGAATGAGAAGCTGTGAGTGAGAGAGAGAGAAGCTGTGAGTGAGAAAGAGAGAGAGAAAGTGAAGCTGTGAGAGAGAGAGAGAAAGAGAAGCTGTGTGTGTGTGAGAGAGAGAAAGAGAAGCTGTGAGTGAGAGTGAGTGAGAGAGAGAGAAAGTTAAGCTGTGAGTGTGAGTGAGAGTGAAAGAGAAGCTGTGAGTGAGAGAGAGAGGGAGAAAGAGAAGCTGTGTGAGAGAGAGAGAGAGAAAGAGAAGCTGTGAGTGAGAGTGAGTGAGAGAGAGAGAAAGTTAAGCTGTGAGTGTGAGTGAGAGAGAAAGAGAAGCTGTGAGTGAGAGAGAGAGAGAATGAGAAGCTGTGAGTGTGAGAGAGAAGCTGTGAGAGAGAGAGAGAAAGAGAAGCTGTGAGTGAGAGAGAGAGAAAGTAAGAGAAGCTGTGAGTGAGAGAGAGAGAGAGAAAGAGAAGCTGTGTGAGAGAGAGAGGGGGAGAGAAAGATAATCTGTGTGACAGAGAGAGAGAAAGAGAAGCTGTGTGTTTTAGAGAGAGAGAAAGAGAAGCTGTGATTGAGAGTGAGAGAGAGAGAGAAAGAGAAGCTGTGAGTGAGAGAGAGAGAAAGTGAAGCTGTGAGAGAGAGAGAGAAAGAGAAGCTGTGTGTGTGTGTGAGAGAGAAAGATAGTCTGAGAAAGAGAGAGTGAAAGAGAAGCTGTGAGTGAGAGAGAGAGAGGGAGAAAGAGAAGCTGTGTGAGAGAGAGAGAAAGAGAAGCTGTGAGTGAGAGTGAGAGAGAGAGAGAGAAAGTTAAGCTGTGAGTGTGAGTGAGAGAGAAAGAGAAGCTGTGAGTGAGAGAGAGAGAGAATGAGAAGCTGTGAGTGAGAGAGAGAAGCTGTGAAAGAGAGAGAGAAAGAGAAGCTGTGAGTGAGAGAGAGAGAAAGTAAGAGAAGCTGTGAGTGAGAGAGAGAGAGAGAAAGAGAAGCTGTGTGAGAGAGAGAGGGGGAGAGAAAGATAATCTGTGTGAGAGAGAGGGAGAAAGAGAAGCTGTGTGTTTTAGAGAGAGAGAAAGAGAAGCTGTGATTGAGAGTGAGAGAGAGAGAGAAAGAGAAGCTGTGAGTGAGAGAGAGAGAAAGAGAAGCTGTGAGTGAGAGAGAGAGATGTGAGTGATATAGAGAGAGAATGAGAAGCTGTGAGTGAGAGTGAGAGAGAGAAAGAGAAGCTGTGAGTGAGAGAGAGAGAAAGAGAAGCTGTGAGTGAGAGAGAGAGAATCTGTGAGTGAGAGAGAGAAAGAAATGCTGTGTGTGAGAGAGAGAAAGAGAAGATATGAGTGAGAGAGAGAGAGAAGCAGTGAGAGAGAGAGAAACAGAAGCTGTGAGTGAGACAGAGAGAGAAAGAGAAGCTGTGTGAGAGAGAGAGAGAGGGAGAAAGAGAAGCTGTGAGAGAGCGAGAGAAAGAGAAGCTGTGAGTGTGTGAGAGAGAGAAAGAGAAGCTGTGAGTGAGAAGGAGAGGGAAAGAGAAGATCTGAGTGAGTGAGAGAGAGAGAAAGAGAAGCTGTGAGAGAGAGAGAGAGAAAGAGAAGCTGTGAGTGAGAGAGAGAGAAAAAGAGAAGCTGTGAGTAAGAAGGAGAGGGAAAGAGAAGAAGTGAGTGAGTGAGAGAGAGAGAGAGAAAGAGAAGCTGCGAGAGAGAAAGAGAAGCTGTGAGTGAGAGAGTGAGAGAGAGAAAGAGAAGCTGTTAGTGAGAGTGAGAGAGAGAGAAGCTGTGAGAGAGAGATTGAAAGAGAAGCTGTGAGTGAGAGGGAGAGAGAGAAAGAGAAGCTGTGAGTGAGAGGGAGAGAGAGAAAGAGAAGCTGTGAGTGACACAGAGAGAGAGAAGCTGTGAGTTTGAGAGAGAGAAAGAGAAGCTGTGAGTGACAGAGAGAGAGAAAGAGAAGCTGAGAGTGAGAGAGAGAGAGAAAGTGAAGCTGTGAGTGAGAGAGAGAGAGAAAGAGAAGCTGTGTGTGAGAGAGAGAGAGAAGCTGTGAGTGAGAGAGAGAAAGAGAAGCTGTGAGTGAGAGAGAGAGAGAGAAGATGTGAGTGAGAGAGAGAGAGAATGAGAAGCTGTGAGTGAGAGAGAGAGTAAGTAAGAGAAGCTGTGAGTGAGATAGAGAGAGAGAGGAGAAGCTGTGAGTGAGAGAGAGAGAGAGAAAGGGAAGCTGTGAGTGAGAGAGAGAAAGAGAAGCTGTGAGTGATAGAGAGAAGCTGTGAGTGAGAGAGAGAGAAGCTGTGAGTGAGAGAGAGAAAGAGAAGCTGTGAGTGAGAGAGAGAGAAAAAGAGAAGCTGTGAGTAAGAAGGAGAGGGAAAGAGAAGAAGTGAGTGAGTGAGAGAGAGAGAGAAAGAGAAGCTGTGAGAGAGAAAGAGAAGCTGTGAGTGAGAGAGTGAGAGAGAGAAAGAGAAGCTGTTAGTGAGAGTGAGAGAGAGAAGCTGTGAGAGAGAGATTGAAAGAGAAGCTGTGAGTGAGTGAGAGAGAGAGAGAGAGAGAAAGAGAAGCTGTGAGTGAGAGATTGAAAGAGAAGCTGTGAGTGAGAGGGAGAGAGAGAAAGAGAAGCTGTGAGTGAGAGGGAGAGAGAGAAAGAGAAGCTGTGAGTGACACAGAGAGAGAGAAGCTGTGAGTTAGAGAGAGAGAAAGAGAAGCTGTGAGTGACAGAGAGAGAGAAAGAGAAGCTGAGAGTGAGAGAGAGAGAGAAAGTGAAGCTGTGAGTGAGAGAGAGAGAGAAAGAGAAGCTGTGTGTGTGTGAGAGAGAGAAGCTGTGAGTGAGAGAGAGAAAGAGAAGCTGTGAGTGAGAGAGAGAGAGAGAAGATGTGAGTGAGAGAGAGAGAGAATGAGAAGCTGTGAGTGATAGAGAGAGTAAGTAAGAGAAGCTGTGAGTGAGATAGAGAGAGAGAGGAGAAGCTGTGAGTGAGAGAGAGAGAGAAAGGGAAGCTGTGAGTGAGAGAGAGAAAGAGAAGCTGTGAGTGATAGAGAGAAGCTGCGAGTGAGAGAGAGAGAAGCTGTGAGTGAGAGAGAGAAAGAAAAGCTGTGAGTGAGAGAGAGAAGATGTGAGTGATAGAGAGAGAGAAAGAGAAGCTGTGAGTGAGAGAGAGAGAAAAAGAGAAGCTGTGAGTAAGAAGGAGAGGGAAAGAGAAGAAGTGAGTGAGTGAGAGAGAGAGAGAAAGAGAAGCTGCGAGAGAGAAAGAGAAGCTGTGAGTGAGAGAGTGAGAGAGAGAAAGAGAAGCTGTTAGTGAGAGTGAGAGAGAGAGAAGCTGTGAGAGAGAGAGAAAGAGAAGCTGTGAGTGAGTGAGAGAGAGAGAGAGAGAGAAAGAGAAGCTGTGAGTGAGAGAGAGAAAGAGAAGCTGTGAGTGAGAGGGAGAGAGAGAAAGAGAAGCTGTGAGTGAGAGGGAGAGAGAGAAAGAGAAGCTGTGAGTGACACAGAGAGAGAGAAGCTGTGAGTTAGAGAGAGAGAAAGAGAAGCTGTGAGTGACAGAGAGAGAAAGAGAAGCTGAGAGTGAGAGAGAGAGAGAAAGTGAAGCTGTGAGTGAGAGAGAGAGAGAAAGAGAAGCTGTATGTGTGAGAGAGAGAGAAGCTGTGAGTGAGAGAGAGAAAGAGAAGCTGTGAGTGAGAGAGAGAGAGAGAAGATGTGAGTGAGAGAGAGAGAGAATGAGAAGCTGTGAGTGATAGAGAGAGTAAGTAAGAGAAGCTGTGAGTGAGATAGAGAGAGAGAGGAGAAGCTGTGAGTGAGAGAGAGAGAGGGAGAAAGATAAGCTGTGAGAGAGAGAGAGAGAAGCTGTGTGTGAGAGAGAGAGAAAGAAAAGCTGTGATTGAGAGTGAGAGAGAGAGAGAAAGAGATGCTGTGAGTGAGAGAGAGAGAAGCTGTGAGTGAGAGAGAGAAAGAAAAGCGGTGAGTGAGAGAGAGAGAGAAAGAGAAGATATAAATGAGAGAGAGAGAGAAGCAGTAAGAGAGAGAGAGAGAGAAAGAGAAGCTGTGAGTGAGACAGAGAGAGAGAAAGAGAAGCTGTGAGAGAGAGAGAGGGAGAATGAGAAGCTGTGAGAGAGCGAGAGAAAGAGAAGCTGTGAGTGTGTGTGTGAGAGAAAGAGAAGCTGTGAGTGAGAGAGAGAGAAAGAAAGAGAAATTAGAGTGAGAAAGAGAGAGTGAAAGAGAAGCTGTGAGTGAGAGAGAGAAGGAGAAAGAGAAGCTGTGTGAGAGAGAGAGAGAAAGAGAAGCTGTGAGTGAGAGTGAGTGAGAGAGAGAGAGAAGCTGTGAGAGAGAGAGAGAGAGAAAGAGATCCTGTGAGTGAGAGAGAGAGAGAGAATGAGAAGCTGTGAGTGAGAGAGAGAAGGAGAAAGAGAAGCTGTGTGAGAGAGAGAGAGAAAGAGAAGCTGTGAGTGAGAGTGAGAGAGAGAGAGAGAAGCTGTGAGAGAGAGAGAAGCTGTGTGTGTGTGAGAGAGAGAAAGATAAGCTGTGAGAGAGAGAGAGAGAGGGAGAAAGAGAAGCTGTGAGAGAGCGAGAGAAAGAGAAGCTGTGAGTGTGTGTGAGAGAGAAAGAGAAGCTGTGAATGAGAGAGAGAGAGAGAAGCTGTGAGTGAGAGGGAGAGAGAGAAAGAGAAGCTATGAGCGACACAGAGAGAGAGAAGCTGGGAGTTAGAGAGAGAGAAAGATCTGTGAGTGACAGAGAGAGAGAAAGAAAAGCTGAGAGTGAGAGAGAGAGAGAAAGTGAAGCTGTGAGTGAGAGAGAGAGAGAAAGAGAAGCTGTGTGTGTGTGTGAGAGAGAAAGATAGTCTGAGAAAGAGAGAGTGAAATAGAAGCTGTGAGTGAGAGAGAGAGAGGGAGAAAGAGAAGCTGTGTGTGTGAGAGAGAGAAAGAGAAGCTTTGAGTGAGAGTGAGAGAGAGAGAGAGAAAGAGAAGCTGTGAGTGAGAGAGAGAGGGAAAGAGAAGCTGTGAGTGAGAGAGAGAGAAAGAGAAGCTGTGAGTGTGTGTGAAAGAGAATGAGAAGCTGTGAGTGAGAGAGAGAGAAGCTGTGAGTGAGAAAGAGGGAGAGAAAGTGAAGCTGTGAGAGAGAGAGAGAAAGAGAAGCTGTGTGTGTGTGAGAGAGAGAAAGATAGTCTGAGAAAGAGAGAGTGAAAGAGAAGCTGTGAGTGAGAGAGAGAGGGAGAAAGAGAAGCTGTGTGAGAGAGAGAGAGAGAGAAAGAGAAGCTGTGAGTGAGAGTGAGAGAGAGAGAGAGAAAGTTAAGCTGTGAGAGTGAGTGAGAGAGAAAGAGAAACTGTGAGTGAGAGAGAGAGAGAATGAGAAGATGTGAGTGAGAGAGAGAAGCTGTGAGAGAGAGAGAGAAAGAGAAGCTGTGAGTGAGAGAGAGAGAAAGTAAGAGAAGCTGTGAGTGAGAGAGAGAGAGAGAAAGAGAAGCTGTGTGAGAGAGAGAGGGGGAGAGAAAGATAATCTGTGTGAGAGAGAGAGAGAAAGAGAAGCTGTGTGTTTTAGAGAGAGAGAAAGAGAAGCTGTGAGTGAGAGAGAGAGAGAGAAAGAGAAGCTGTGAGTGAGAGAGAGAGAAAGAGAAGCTGTGAGTGAGAGAGAGAGAGAAAGAGAAGCTGTGAGAGAGAGAGAGAGAAAGAGAAGCTGTGAGTGTGTGAGAGAGAGAAAGAGAAGCTGTGAGTGAGAGAGAGAGAAAGAAAGAGAAATTAGAATGAGAAAGAGAGGGAGAAAGAGAAGCTGTGAGTGGGAGAGAGAGAAAGAGAGTCTGTGAGTGAGTGAGAGAGAGAGAAGCTGTGAGTGAGAGAGAGAGAGCCGCTGTGAATGAGAGAGAGAGAAAGAGAAGCTGTGAATGAGAGAGAGAGAGAAAGAGAAGCAGTGTGTGTGAGAGAGAAAGAGAAGCTGTGATGAGAGAGAGAGAGAGAGAAAGGGAAGTTGTGAGTGAGAGAGAGAGAGAAAGAGAAGCTGTGAGTGAAAGAGAGAAAGAGAAGCTGTGAGTGAGAGAGAGAGAGAGAAAGAGAAGCTGTGAGTGAGAAGGAGAGGGAAAGAGAAGATCTGAGTGAGTGAGAGAGAGAGAAAGAGAAGCTGTGAGAGAGAGAGAGAGAGAAAGAGAAGCTGTGAGTGAGAGAGAGAGAAAAAGAGAAGCTGTGAGTAAGAAGGAGAGGGAAAGAGAAGAAGTGAGTGAGTGAGAGAGAGAGAGAGAGATAGAAAGAGAAAGAGAAGCTGTGAGAGTGAAAGAGCTGTGAGTGAGAGAGTGAGAGAGAGAAAGAGAAGCTGTTAGTGAGAGAGAGAGAGAGAGAGAAGCTGTGAGAGAGAGATTGAAAGAGAAGCTGTGAGTGAGAGAGAGAGAGAGAGAGAGAGAAGCTGTGAGTGAGAGAGAGAAAGAGAAGCTGTGAGTGACACAGAGAGAGAGAAGCTGTGAGTTAGAGAGAGAGAAAGAGAAGCTGTGAGTGACAGAGAGAGAGAAAGAGAAGCTGAGAGTGAGAGAGAGAGAGAGAAAGTGAAGCTGTGAGTGAGAGAGAGAGAGAAAGAGAAGCTGTGTGTGTGTGTGAGAGAGAATGAGAAGCTGTGAGTGAGAGAGAGAGAAGCTGTGAGTGAGAAAGAGAGAGAGAAAGTGAAGCTGTGAGAGAGAGAGAGAAAGAGAAGCTGTGTGTGTGAGAGAGAAAGAAAGATAGTCTGAGAAAGAGAGAGTGAAAGAGAAGCTGTGAGTGAGAGAGAGAGAGGGAGAAAGAGAAGCTGTGTGAGAGAGAGAGAGAGAAAGAGAAGCTGTGAGTGAGAGTGAGAGAGAGAGAGAGAAAGTTAAGCTGTGAGTGTGAGTGAGAGAGAAAGAGAAGCTGTGAGTGAGAGAGAGAGAGAATGAGAAGCTGTGAGTGAGAGAGAGAAGCTGTGAGAGAGAGAGAGAAAGAGAAGCTGTGAGTGAGAGAGAGAGAAAGTAAGAGAAGCTGTGAGTGAGAGAGAGAGAGAGAAAGAGAAGCTGTGTGAGAGAGAGAGGGGGAGAGAAAGATAATCTGTGTGAGAGAGAGAGAGAAAGAGAAGCTGTGTGTTTTAGAGAGAGAGAAAGAGAAGCTGTGATTGAGAGTGAGAGAGAGAGAAAGAGAAGCTGTGAGTGAGAGAGAGAGAAAGAGAAGCTGTGAGTGAGAGAGAGAGAAGCTATGAGTGAGAGAGAGAAAGAGAAGCTGTGAGTGAGAGAGAGAGAGAAAGAGAAGATATGAGTGTGAGAGAGAGAGAAGCAGTGAGAGAGAGAGAGAAACAGAAGCTGTGAGTGAGACAGAAAGAGAGGAAGAGAAGCTGTGTGTGAGAGAGAGAAAGAGAAGCTGTGAGAGAGAGAAAGAGAAGCTGTGAGTGTGTGAGAGAGAGAAAGAGAAGCTGTGAGTGAGAGAGAGAGAAAGAAAGAGAAATTAGAGTGAGAAAGAGAGTGAGAAAGAGAAGCTGTGAGTGGGAGAGAGAGAAAGAGAGTCTGTGAATCAGAGAGAGAGAAAGAAGCTGTGAGTGAGAGAGAGAGAGCCGCTGTGAGTGAGAGAGAGAGAAAGAGAAGCTGTGAATGAGAGAGAGAGAGAAAGAGAAGCTGTGAGTGAGAGAGAGAGAAAGAGAAGCTGTGAGTGAGTGAGAGAGAGAAAGAGAAGCTGTGAGTGAGAGAGAGAAGCTGTGAGTGAGAGAGAGAGAGAAGCAGTGAGTGAGAGAGAGAGAGAAAGAGAAGCTGTCAGTGAGACAGAGAGAGAGAAAGAGAAGCTGTGAGAGAGAGAGAGAGGGAGAAAGAGAAGCTGTGAGAGAGTGAGAGAAAGAGAAGCTGTGAGTTTGTGTGAGAGAGAAAGAGAAGCTGTGAGTGAGAGAGAGAGAAAGAAAGAGAAATTAGAGTGAGAAAGAGAGAGAGAAAGAGAAGCTGTGAGTGGGAGAGAGAGAAAGAGAGTCTGTGAGTGAGAGAGAGAGAGAGAAGCTGTGAGTGAGAGAGAGAGTGCCACTGTGAGTGAGAGAGAGAGAAAGAGAAGCTGTGAATGAGAGAGAGAGAGAAAGAGAAGCTGTGAGTGAGAGAGAGAGAAAGAAAGAGAAGCTGTGAGTGAGTGAGAGAGAGAAAGGGAAGTTGTGAGTGAGAGAGAGAGAGAAAGAGAAGCTGTGAGTGAGAGAGAGAAAGAGAAGCTGTGAGTGAGAGAGAGAGAAAGAGAAGCTGTGAGTGAGAAGGAGAGGGAAAGAGAAGCTGTGAGTGAGTGAGAGAGAGAGAGAGAAAGAGAAACTGTGAGTGTGTGAGAGAGAAAGAGAAGCTGTGAGTGAGAGAGAGAGAGAAAGAGAAGCTGTGAGTGAGAGGGAGAGGGAAAGAGAAGCTGTGAGTGAGTGAGAGAGAGAGAGAAAGAGAAGGTGTGAGAGAGAAAGAGAGAAGCTGTGAGTGAGAGAGTGAGAGAGAGAAAGAGAAGCTGTTAGTGAGAGTAAGAGAGAGAGAGAAAGAGAAGCTGTGAGTGAGAGAGAGATTGAAAGAGAAGCTGTGAGTGAGTGAGAGAGAGAAAGAGAAGCTGTGAGTGAGAGAGATAGAGAAGCTGTGAGTGAGAGGGAGAGAGAGAAAGAGAAGCTGTGAGTGACACAGAGTGAGAGAAGCTGTGAGTTAGAGAGAGAGAGAAAGAGAAGCTGTGAGTGACAGAGAGAGAGAAAGAGAAGCTGAGAGTGAGAGAGAGAGAGAAAGTGAAGCTGTGAGTGAGAGAGAGAGAGAAAGAGAAGCTGTGTTTGTGTGTGAGAGAGAAAGAGAAGCTGTGAGTGAGAGTGAGAGAGAGAGAGAGAAAGAGAAGCTGTGAGTGAGAGAGAGTGAAAGAGAAGCTGTGAGTGAGAGAGAGAGAAAGAGAAGCTGTGAGTGAGAGAGAGAGAATGAGAAGCTGTGAGTGAGAGAGAGAGAGAATGAGAAGCTGTAAGTGAGAGAGAAAGAAGCTGTGAGTGAGAGAGAGAGA
This sequence comes from Bradypodion pumilum, assembly GCA_035047305.1. Lineage (NCBI taxonomy): Eukaryota > Metazoa > Chordata > Lepidosauria > Squamata > Chamaeleonidae > Bradypodion > Bradypodion pumilum. The sequence goes on from JAWDJD010000001.1 coordinate 232,592,135, forward strand.
AAGTGAAGCTGTGAGTGTGTGAGAGAGTGAAAGAGAAGCTGTGAGTGAGAGAGAGAGAGGGAGAAAGAGAAGCTGTGTGAGAGAGAGAGAGAAAGAGAAGCTGTGAGTGGTGAGAGAGAGAGAGAGAGAGAGAAGCTGTGAGAGAGAGAGAGAGAAAGAGAAGCTGTGAGTGAGAGAGAGAGAGAGAATGAGAAGCTGTGAGTGAGAGAGAGAAGTTGTGAGAGAGAGAGAAAGAGAAGCTGTGAGTGAGAGAGAGAGGTGTGAGTGATAGAGAGAGAGAATGAGACGCTGTGAGTGAGAGTGAGAGAGAGAAAGAGAAGCTGTGAGTGAGAGAGAGAGAAAGAGAAGCTGTGAGTGAGAGAGAGAGAATCTGTGAGTGAGAGAGGGAAAGAAATGCTGTGAGAGAGAGAGAGAGAGAAAGAGAAGATATGAGTGAGAGAGAGAGAAGCAGTGAGAGAGAGAGAGAGAAACAGAAGCTGTGAGTGAGACAGAGAGAGAAAGAGAAGCTGTGTGAGAGAGAGAGAGAGAGAAAGAGAAGCTGTGAGTGTGTGAGAGAGAGAAAGAGAAGCTGTGAGTGAGAGAGAGAGAAAGAAAGAGAAATTAGAGTGAGAAAGAGAGGGAGAAAGAGAAGCTGTGAGTGGGAGAGAGAGAAAGAGAGTCTGTGAGTGAGTGAGAGAGAGAGAAGCTGTGAGTGAGAGAGAGAGAGCCGCTGTGAATGAGAGAGAGAGAAAGAGAAGCTGTGAATGAGAGAGAGAGAGAAAGAGAAGCTGTGTGTGTGAGAGAGAAAGAGAAGCTGTGATGAGAGAGAGAGAGAGAGAAAGGGAAGTTGTGAGTGAGAGAGAGAGAGAAAGAGAAGCTGTGAGTGAAAGAGAGAAAGAGAAGCTGTGAGTGAGAGATAGAGAAAGAGAAGCTGTGAGTGAGAAGGAGAGGGAAAGAGAAGATCTGAGTGAGTGAGAGAGAGAGAAAAAGAAGCTGTGAGAGAGAGAGAGAAAGAGAAGCTGTGAGTGAGAGAGAGAGAAAAAGAGAAGCTGTGAGTAAGAAGGAGAGGGAAAGAGAAGAAGTGAGTGAGTGAGAGAGAGAGAGAGAGAGAAAGAGAAAGAGAAGCTGTGAGAGTGAAAGAGAAGCTGTGAGTGAGAGAGTGAGAGAGAGAAAGAGAAGCTGTTAGTGAGAGAGAGAGAGAGAGAAGCTGTGAGAGAGAGATTGAAAGAGAAGCTGTGAGTGAGAGAGAGAGAGAGAAAGAGAAGCTGTGAGTGAGAGAGAGAAAGAGAAGCTGTGAGTGAGAGGGAGAGAGAGAAAGAGAAGCTGTGAGTGACACAGAGAGAGAGAAGCTGTGAGTTAGAGAGAGAGAAAGAGAAGCTGTGAGTGACAGAGAGAGAGAAAGAGAAGCTGAGAGTGAGAGAGAGAGAGAGAAAGTGAAGCTGTGAGTGAGAGAGAGAGAGAAAGAGAAGCTGTGTGTGTGTGAGAGAGAGAAGCTGTGAGTGAGAGAGAGAAAGAGAAGCTGTGAGTGAGAGAGAGAGAGAAGATGTGAGTGAGAGAGAGAGAGAATGAGAAGCTGTGAGTGATAGAGAGTAAGTAAGAGAAGCTGTGAGTGAGATAGAGAGAGAGAGAAGGAGAAGCTGTGAGTGAGAGAGAGAGGGGGAGAAAGATAAGCTGTGTGAGAGAGAGAGGGAAGCTGTGTGTGTGTGAGAGAGAAAGAAAAGCTGTGATTGAGAGTGAGAGAGAGAGAGAAAGAGATGATGTGAGTGAGAGAGAGAGAAGCTGTGAGTGAGAGAGAGAAAGAGAAGCTGTGAGTGAGAGGGAGAGAGAGAAAGAGAAGCTGTGAGTGACACAGAGAGAGAGAAGCTGTGAGTTAGAGAGAGAGAAAGAGAAGCTGTGAGTGACAGAGAGAGAGAAAGAGAAGCTGAGAGTGAGAGAGAGAGAGAGAAAGTGAAGCTGTGAGTGAGAGAGAGAGAGAAAGAGAAGCTGTGTGTGTGTGAGAGAGAGAAGCTGTGAGTGAGAGAGAGAAAGAGAAGCAGTGAGTGAGAGAGAGAGAGAAGATGTGAGTGAGAGAGAGAGAGAATGAGAAGCTGTGAGTGATAGAGAGAGTAAGTAAGAGAAGCTGTGAGTGAGATAGAGAGAGAGAGAAGGAGAAGCTGTGAGTGAGAGAGAGAGAGGGAGAAAGATAAGCTGTGTGTGAGAGAGAGAGAAGCTGTGTGCGTGTGAGAGAGAAAGAAAAGCTGTGATTGAGAGTGAGAGAGAGAGAGAAAGAGATGCTGTGAGTGAGAGAGAGAGAAGCTGTGAGTGAGAGAGAGAAAGAAAAGCGGTGAGTGAGAGAGAGAGAGAAAGAGAAGATATGAATGAGAGAGAGAAGCAGTGAGAGAGAGAGAAAGAGAAAGAGAAGCTGTGAGTGAGACAGAGAGAGAGAAAGAGAAGCTGTGAGAGAGAGAGAGGGAGAAAGAGAAGCTGTGAGAGAGCTCGAGAAAGAGAAGCTGTGAGTGTGTGTGAGAGAGAAAGAGAAGCTGTGAGTGAGAGAGAGAGAGAAAGAAAGAGAAATTAGAGTGAGAAAGAGAGAGAGAAAGAGAAGCTGTGAGTGAGAGAGAGAGAAAGAAAGAGAAATTAGAGTGAGAAAGAGAGAGTGAAAGAGAAGCTATGAGTGAGAGAGAGAGAAGGAGAAAGAGAAGCTGTGTGAGAGAGAGAGAGAAAGAGAAGCTGTGCGTGAGAGTGAGAGAGAGAGAGAGAAAGAGAAGCTGTGAGAGAGAGAGAGAGAAAGAAAGAGAAGCTGTGAGTGAGAGAGAGAGAGAATGAGAAGCTGTGAGTGAGAGAGAGAAGTTGTGTGTGAGAGAGAAAGAGAAGCTGTGAGTGAGAGAGAAAGATGTGAGTGATATAGAGAGAGAATGAGAAGCTGTGAGTGAGAGTGAGAGAGAGAAGGAGAAGCTGTGATTGAGAGAGAGAGAAAGAGAAGCTGTGAGTGAGAGAGAGAGAATCTGTGAGTGAGAGAGAGAAAGAAATGCTGTGAGAGAGAGAGAGAAAGAGAAGATATGAGTGAGAGAGAGAGAAGCAGTGAGAGAGAGAGAGAGAGAGAAAGAGAAGCTGTGAGTGAGACAGAGAGAGAGAAAGAGAAGCTGTGAGAGAGAGAGGGAGAAAGAGAAGCTGTGAGAGAGCGAGAGAAAGAGAAGCTGTGAGTGTGTGTGAGAGAGAAAGAGAAGCTGTGAGTGAGAGAGAGAGAGAAAGAGAAGCTGTGAGTGAGAAGGAGAGGGAAAGAGAAGCTGTGAGTGAGTGAGAGAGAGAGAGAGAAAGAGAAGCTGTGAGAGAGAAAGAGAGAAGCTGTGAGTGAGAGAGTGAGAGAGAGAAATAGAAGCTGTTAGTGAGAGTGAGTGACAGAGAGAGAGAGAAGCTGTGAGTTAGAGAGAGAGAGAAAGAGAAGCTGTGAGTGACAGAGAGAGAGAAAGAGAAGCTGAGAGTGAGTGAGAGTAAGAGAAAGTGAAGCTGTGAGTGAGAGAGAGAAAGAGAAGCTGTGTGTGTGTGAGAGAGAGAAAGATAGTCTGAGAAAGAGAGAGTGAAAGAGAAGCTGTGAGTGAGAGAGAGAGAGGGAGAAAGAGAAGCTGTGTGTGTGAGAGAGAAAGAGAACCTGTGAGTGAGAGTGAGAGAGAGAGAAAGAAAGAGAAGCTGTGAGTGAGAGAGAGAGAATGAGAAGCTGTGAGTGAGAGAGAGAGAAGCTGTGAGTGAGAGAGAGAGAGAGAAAGTGAAGCTGTGAGTGAGAGAGAGAGAGAGAAAGAGAAGCTGTGTGTGTGTGTGAGAGAGAGAAAGATAGTCTGAGAAAGACAGAGTGAAAGAGAAGCTGAGAGGGAGAGAGGGAGAGGGAGAAAGAGAAGCTGTGTGTGTGAGAGAGAGAAAGAGAAGCTGTGAGTGAGAGTGAGAGAGAGAGAAAGAGAAGCTGTGACTGAGAGAGAGAGAATGAGAAGCTGTGAGTGAGCGAGAGAAGTTGTGTGTGTGAGAGAGAAAGAGAAGCTGTGAGTGAGAGAGAGAGAGATGTGAGTGATAGAGAGAGATAATGAGAAGCTGTGAGTGAGAGAGAGAGAAAGTAATAGAAGCTGTGAGTGAGATAGAGAGAGAGAGAAAGAGAAGCTGTGAGTGAGAGAGAGAGAGGGAGAAAGATAATCTGTGTGTGAGAGAGAGAAAGAGAAACTGTGTGTGAGAGAGAGAGAAAGAGAAGCTGTGATTGAGAGTGAGAGAGAGAGGGAGAAAGATAAGCTGTGAGTGAGAGAGAGAGAAAGAGAAGCTGTGAGTGAGAGAGAGAAGCTGTGAGTGAGTGAGAGAAAGAAAAGCTGTGAGTGAGAGAGAGAGAGAAAGAGAAGATTTGAGTGAGAGAGAGAGAAACAGTGAGAGAGAGAGAGAGAAAGAGAAGCTGTGAGTGAGACAGAGAGAGAGAAAGAGAAGCTGAGAGAGAGAGGGAGAAAGAAAAGCTGTGTGAGAGAGAGAGAAAGAGAAGCTGTGAGTGAGAGAGAAAGAAAGAAAGAGAAATTAGAGTGAGAAAGAGAGAGAGAAAGAGAAGCTGTGAGTGGGAGAGAGAGTGCCGCTGTGAGTGAGAGAGAGAGAAAGAGAAGCTGTGAATGAGAGAGAGAGAAAGAGAAGCTGTGAGTGAGAGAGAGAGAAAGAAAGAGAAGCTGTGAGTGAGTGAGAGAGAAAAAGGGAAGTTGTGAGTGAGAGAGAGAGAGAAAGAGAAGCTGTGAGTGAGAGAGTGAAAGAGAAGCTGTGAGTGAGAAAGAGAAAGAGAAGTTGTGAGTGAGAAGGAGAGGGAAAGAGAAGCTGTGAGTGAGTGAGAGAGAGAGAGAAAGAGAAACAGTGAGTGTGTGAGAGAGAAAGTGAAGCTGTGAGTGAGAGAGAGAGAAAGAGAAGCTGTGAGTGAGTGAGAGAGAGAGAGAAAGAGAAGGTGTGAGAGAGAAAGAGAGAAGCTGTGAGTGAGAGAGTGAGAGAGAGAAAGAGAAGCTGTTAGTGAGAGTGAGAGAGAGAGAAAGAGAAGCTGTGAGTGAGAGAGAGATTGAAAGAGAAGCTGTGAGTGAGAGAGAGAGAGAAAGAGAAGCTGTGAGTGAGAGAGAGATAGAGAAGCTGTGAGTGAGAGGGAGAGAGAGAAAGAGAAGCTGTGAGTGACACAGAGAGAGAGAAGCTGTGAGTTAGAGAGAGAGAGAGAAAGAGAAGCTGTGAGTGACAGAGAGAGAGAAAGAGAAGCTGAGAGTGAGTGAGAGTAAGAGAAAGTGAAGCTGTGAGTGAGAGAGAGAAAGAGAAGCTGTGTGTGTGTGAGAGAGAGAAAGATAGTCTGAGAAAGAGAGAGTGAAAGAGAAGCTGTGAGTGAGAGAGAGAGAGGGAGAAAGAGAAGCTGTGTGTGAGAGAGAGAAAGAGAAGCTGTGAGTGAGAGTGAGAGAGAGAGAGAGAAAGAGAAGCTGTGAGTGAGAGAGAGAGTGAAAGAGAAGCTGTGAGTGAGAGAGAGAGAAAGAGAAGCTGTGAGTGAGAGAGAGAGAATGAGAAGCTGTGAGTGAGAGAGAGAGAAGCTGTGAGTGAGAGAGAGAGAGAGAGAAAGTGAAGCTGTGAGTGAGAGAGAGAGAGAAAGAGAAGCTGTGTGTGTGTGTGAGAGAGAGAAAGATAGTCTGAGAAAGACAGAGTGAAAGAGAAGCTGAGAGTGAGAGAGGGAGAGGGAGAAAGAGAAGCTCTGTGTGTGAGAGAGAGAAAGAGAAGCTGTGAGTGAGAGTGAGAGAGAGAGAAAGAGAAGCTGTGAGTGAGAGAGAGAGAATGAGAAGCTGTGAGTGAGAGAGAGAAGTTGTGTGTGAGAGAGAGAAATAGAAGCTGTGAGTGAGAGAGAGAGAGATGTGAGTAATAGAGAGAGATAATGAGAAGCTGTGAGTGAGAGAGAGAGAAAGTAATAGAAGCCGTGAGTGAGATAGAGAGAGAGAGAAAGAGAAGCTTTGAGTGAGAGAGAGAGAGGGAGAAAGATAATCTGTGTGTGTGAGAGAGAAAGAGAAACTGTGTGTGAGAGAGAGAGAGAAAGAGAAGCTGTGATTGAGAGTGAGAGAGAGAGGGAGAAAGAGAAGCTGTGAGTGAGAGAGAGAGAAAGAGAAGCTGTGAGTGAGAGAGAGAAGCTGTGAGTGAGTGAGTGAGAGAAAGAAAAGCTGTGAGTGAGAGAGAGAGAAAGAGAAGATATGAGTGAGTGAGAGAGAGAAGCAGTGAGAGAGAGAGAGAAAGAGAAGCTGTGAGTGAGACAGAGAGAGAGAAAGAGAAGCTGAGAGAGAGAGAGAGGGAGAAAGAGAAGCTGTGAGTGAGAGAGAAAGAAAGAAAGAGAAATTAGAGTGAGAAAGAGAGAGAGAAAGGGAAGCTGTTAGTGGGAGAGAGAGAAAGAGAGTCTGTGGGTGAGAGAGAGAGAGAAGCAGTGAGTGAGAGAGAGAGAGCCGCTGTGAGTGAGAGAGAGAAAAAGAGAAGCTGTGAATGAGAGAGAGAGTAAGAGAAGCTGTGTGTGTGTGAGAGAGAGAAGTTGTGAGTGAGAGAGAAAAAGAGAAGCTGTGAGTGAGAGAGAGAGAAAGTGAAGCTGTGAGTGAGAGAGAGAGAGAAAGAGAAGCTGTGTGTGTGAGAGAGAGAGAAGTTGTGAGTGAGAGAGAGAAAGAGAAGCTGTGAGTGAGAGAGAGAGTAAGTAAGAGAAGCTGTGAGTGAGATAGAGAGAGAGAGAAGGAGTAGCTGTGAGTGTGAGAGAGAGACAGAAAGAGAAGCTGTGAGTGAGACAGAGAGAGAGAAAGATAAGCTGTGAGAGAGAGTGAGGGAGAAAGAGAAGCTGTGAGAGAGCGAGAGAAAGAGAAGCTGTGAGTGTGTGTGTGAGAGAAAGAGAAGCTGTGAGTGAGAGAGAGAGAAAGAAAGAGAAATTAGAGTGAGAAAGAGAGAGAGAAAGAGAAGCTGTGAGTGGGAGAGAGAGAAAGAGAGTCTGTGAGTGAGAGAGAGAGAGAGAAGCTATGAGTGAGAGAGAGAGTGCTGCTGTGAGTGAGAGAGAGAGAAAGAGATGCTGTGAATGAGAGAGAGAGTGAAAGAGAAGCTGTGAGTGAGAGAGAGAGAAAGAAAGAGAAGCTGTGAGTGAGTGAGAGAGAGAAAGGGAAGTTGTGAGTGAGAGAGAGAGAAAGAGAAGCTGTGAGTGAGAGAGAGAAAGAGAAGCTGTGAGTGAGAGAGAGAGAAAGAGAAGCTGTGAGTGAGAAGGAGAGGGAAAGAGAAGCTGTGAGTGAGTGAGAGATAGAGAGAAAGAGAAACTGTGAGTGTGTGAGAGAGAAAGAGAAGCTGTGAGTGAGAGAGAGAGAGAAAGAGAAGCTGTGAGTGAGAAGGAGAGGGAAAGAGAAGCTGTGAGTGAGTGAGAGAGAGAGAGAGAAAGAGAAGCTGTGAGAGAGAAAGAGAGAAGCTGTGAGTGAGAGAGTAAGAGAGAGAAATAGAAGCTGTTAGTGAGAGTGAGAGAGAGAGAGAGAAGCTGTGAGTGAGAGAGAGATTGAAAGAGAAGCTGTGAGAGAGAGAGAGAGAAAGAGAAGCTGTGAGTGAGAGAGAGATAGAGAAGCTGTGAGTGAGAGGGAGAGAGAGAAAGAGAAGCTGTGAGTGACACAGAGAGAGAGAAGCTGTGAGTTAGAGCGAGAGAGAAAGAGAAGCTGTGAGTGACAGAGAGAGAGAAAGAGAAGCTAAGAGTGAGAGAGAGAGAGAGAAAGTGAAGCTGTGAGTGAGAGAGAGAGAGAAAGAGAAGCTGTGTTTGTGTGAGAGAGAGAAAGATAGTCTGAGAAATTGAGAGTGAAAGAGAAGCTGTGAGTGAGAGAGAGAGAGGGAGAAAGAGAAGCTGTGTGTGTGAGAGAGAAAGAGAAGCTGTGAGTGAGAATGAGAGAGAGAGAGAGAAAGAGAAGCTGTGAGTGAGAGAGAGAGTGAAAGAGAAGCTGTGAGTGAGAGAGAGAGAAAGAGAAGCTGTGAGTGAGAGAGAGAGAGAATGAGAAGCTGTGAGTGAGAGAGAGAGAAGCTGTGTGAGAGAGAGAGAGAAAGTGAAGCTGTGAGTGAGAGAGAGAGAAAGAGAAGCTGTGTGTGTGTGAGAGAGAGAAAGATAGTCTGAGAAAGAGAGAGTGAAAGAGAAGCTGTGAGTGAGAGAGAGGGAGGGAGAAAGAGAAGCTGTGTGAGAGACAGAGAGAAAGCGAAGTTGTGAGTGAGAGTGAGAGAGAGAGAGAGAAAGAGAAGCTGTGAGAGAGAGAGAGAGAAAGAGAAGCTGTGAGTGAGAGAGAGAGAGAGAATGAGAAGCTGTGAGTGAGAGAGAGAAAGAGAAGCTGTGAGTGAGAGAGAGAGAGAGAAAGAGAAGCTGTGAGTGAGAAGGAGAGGGAAAGAGAAGATCTGAGTGAGTGAGAGAGAGAGAAAGAGAAGCTGTGAGAGAGAGAGAGAGAGAAAGAGAAGCTGTGAGTGAGAGAGAGAGAAAAAGAGAAGCTGTGAGTAAGAAGGAGAGGGAAAGAGAAGAAGTGAGTGAGTGAGAGAGAGAGAGAGAGATAGAAAGAGAAAGAGAAGCTGTGAGAGTGAAAGAGAAGCTGTGAGTGAGAGAGTGAGAGAGAGAAAGAGAAGCTGTTAGTGAGAGAGAGAGAGAGAGAGAAGCTGTGAGAGAGAGATTGAAAGAGAAGCTGTGAGTGAGAGAGAGAGAGAGAGAGAGAGAAGCTGTGAGTGAGAGAGAGAAAGAGAAGCTGTGAGTGACACAGAGAGAGAGAAGCTGTGAGTTAGAGAGAGAGAAAGAGAAGCTGTGAGTGACAGAGAGAGAGAAAGAGAAGCTGAGAGTGAGAGAGAGAGAGAGAAAGTGAAGCTGTGAGTGAGAGAGAGAGAGAAAGAGAAGCTGTGTGTGTGTGTGAGAGAGAATGAGAAGCTGTGAGTGAGAGAGAGAGAAGCTGTGAGTGAGAAAGAGAGAGAGAAAGTGAAGCTGTGAGAGAGAGAGAGAAAGAGAAGCTGTGTGTGTGTGAGAGAGAGAAAGATAGTCTGAGAAAGAGAGAGTGAAAGAGAAGCTGTGAGTGAGAGAGAGAGAGGGAGAAAGAGAAGCTGTGTGAGAGAGAGAGAGAGAAAGAGAAGCTGTGAGTGAGAGTGAGAGAGAGAGAGAGAAAGTTAAGCTGTGAGTGTGAGTGAGAGAGAAAGAGAAGCTGTGAGTGAGAGAGAGAGAGAATGAGAAGCTGTGAGTGAGAGAGAGAAGCTGTGAGAGAGAGAGAGAAAGAGAAGCTGTGAGTGAGAGAGAGAGAAAGTAAGAGAAGCTGTGAGTGAGAGAGAGAGAGAGAAAGAGAAAGAGAAGCTGTGTGAGAGAGAGAGGGGGAGAGAAAGATAATCTGTGTGAGAGAGAGAGAGAAAGAGAAGCTGTGTGTTTTAGAGAGAGAGAAAGAGAAGCTGTGATTGAGAGTGAGAGAGAGAGAAAGAGAAGCTGTGAGTGAGAGAGAGAGAAAGAGAAGCTGTGAGTGAGAGAGAGAGAAGCTATGAGTGAGAGAGAGAAAGAAAAGCTGTGAGTGAGAGAGAGAGAGAAAGAGAAGATATGAGTGTGAGAGAGAGAGAAGCAGTGAGAGAGAGAGAGAAACAGAAGCTGTGAGTGAGACAGAAAGAGAGGAAGAGAAGCTGTGTGTGAGAGAGAGAAAGAGAAGCTGTGAGAGAGAGAAAGAGAAGCTGTGAGTGTGTGAGAGAGAGAAAGAGAAGCTGTGAGTGAGAGAGAGAGAAAGAAAGAGAAATTAGAGTGAGAAAGAGAGTGAGAAAGAGAAGCTGTGAGTGGGAGAGAGAGAAAGAGAGTCTGTGAATCAGAGAGAGAGAAAGAAGCTGTGAGTGAGAGAGAGAGAGCCGCTGTGAGTGAGAGAGAGAGAAAGAGAAGCTGTGAATGAGAGAGAGAGAGAAAGAGAAGCTGTGAGTGAGAGAGAGAGAAAGAGAAGCTGTGAGTGAGTGAGAGAGAGAAAGAGAAGCTGTGAGTGAGAGAGAGAAGCTGTGAGTGAGAGAGAGAGAGAAGCAGTGAGTGAGAGAGAGAGAGAAAGAGAAGCTGTCAGTGAGACAGAGAGAGAGAAAGAGAAGCTGTGAGAGAGAGAGAGAGGGAGAAAGAGAAGCTGTGAGAGAGTGAGAGAAAGAGAAGCTGTGAGTTTGTGTGAGAGAGAAAGAGAAGCTGTGAGTGAGAGAGAGAGAAAGAAAGAGAAATTAGAGTGAGAAAGAGAGAGAGAAAGAGAAGCTGTGAGTGGGAGAGAGAGAAAGAGAGTCTGTGAGTGAGAGAGAGAGAGAGAAGCTGTGAGTGAGAGAGAGAGTGCCACTGTGAGTGAGAGAGAGAGAAAGAGAAGCTGTGAATGAGAGAGAGAGAGAAAGAGAAGCTGTGAGTGAGAGAGAGAGAAAGAAAGAGAAGCTGTGAGTGAGTGAGAGAGAGAAAGGGAAGTTGTGAGTGAGAGAGAGAGAGAAAGAGAAGCTGTGAGTGAGAGAGAGAAAGAGAAGCTGTGAGTGAGAGAGAGAGAAAGAGAAGCTGTGAGTGAGAAGGAGAGGGAAAGAGAAGCTGTGAGTGAGTGAGAGAGAGAGAGAGAAAGAGAAACTGTGAGTGTGTGAGAGAGAAAGAGAAGCTGTGAGTGAGAGAGAGAGAGAAAGAGAAGCTGTGAGTGAGAGGGAGAGGGAAAGAGAAGCTGTGAGTGAGTGAGAGAGAGAGAGAAAGAGAAGGTGTGAGAGAGAAAGAGAGAAGCTGTGAGTGAGAGAGTGAGAGAGAGAAAGAGAAGCTGTTAGTGAGAGTAAGAGAGAGAGAGAAAGAGAAGCTGTGAGTGAGAGAGAGATTGAAAGAGAAGCTGTGAGTGAGTGAGAGAGAGAGAAAGAGAAGCTGTGAGTGAGAGAGATAGAGAAGCTGTGAGTGAGAGGGAGAGAGAGAAAGAGAAGCTGTGAGTGACACAGAGTGAGAGAAGCTGTGAGTTAGAGAGAGAGAGAAAGAGAAGCTGTGAGTGACAGAGAGAGAGAAAGAGAAGCTGAGAGTGAGAGAGAGAGAGAAAGTGAAGCTGTGAGTGAGAGAGAGAGAGAAAGAGAAGCTGTGTTTGTGTGTGAGAGAGAAAGAGAAGCTGTGAGTGAGAGTGAGAGAGAGAGAGAGAGAAAGAGAAGCTGTGAGTGAGAGAGAGTGAAAGAGAAGCTGTGAGTGAGAGAGAGAGAAAGAGAAGCTGTGAGTGAGAGAGAGAGAATGAGAAGCTGTGAGTGAGAGAGAGAGAGAATGAGAAGCTGTAAGTGAGAGAGAAAGAAGCTGTGAGTGAGAGAGAGAGAAAGTGAAGCTGTGAGTGTGTGAGAGAGTGAAAGAGAAGCTGTGAGTGAGAGAGAGAGAGGGAGAAAGAGAAGCTGTGTGAGAGAGAGAGAGAAAGAGAAGCTGTGAGTGAGAGAGAGAGAGAGAGAGAGAAGCTGTGAGAGAGAGAGAGAGAAAGAGAAGCTGTGAGTGAGAGAGAGAGAGAGAATGAGAAGCTGTGAGTGAGAGAGAGAAGTTGTGAGAGAGAGAGAAAGAGAAGCTGTGAGTGAGAGAGAGAGGTGTGAGTGATAGAGAGAGAGAATGAGACGCTGTGAGTGAGAGTGAGAGAGAGAAAGAGAAGCTGTGAGTGAGAGAGAGAGAAAGAGAAGCTGTGAGTGAGAGAGAGAGAATCTGTGAGTGAGAGAGGGAAAGAAATGCTGTGAGAGAGAGAGAGAGAGAAAGAGAAGATATGAGTGAGAGAGAGAGAAGCAGTGAGAGAGAGAGAGAGAAACAGAAGCTGTGAGTGAGACAGAGAGAGAAAGAGAAGCTGTGTGAGAGAGAGAGAGAGAGAAAGAGAAGCTGTGAGTGTGTGAGAGAGAGAAAGAGAAGCTGTGAGTGAGAGAGAGAGAAAGAAAGAGAAATTAGAGTGAGAAAGAGAGGGAGAAAGAGAAGCTGTGAGTGGGAGAGAGAGAAAGAGAGTCTGTGAGTGAGTGAGAGAGAGAGAAGCTGTGAGTGAGAGAGAGAGAGCCGCTGTGAATGAGAGAGAGAGAAAGAGAAGCTGTGAATGAGAGAGAGAGAGAAAGAGAAGCTGTGTGTGTGAGAGAGAAAGAGAAGCTGTGATGAGAGAGAGAGAGAGAGAGAAAGGGAAGTTGTGAGTGAGAGAGAGAGAGAAAGAGAAGCTGTGAGTGAAAGAGAGAAAGAGAAGCTGTGAGTGAGAGAGAGAGAGAAAGAGAAGCTGTGAGTGAGAAGGAGAGGGAAAGAGAAGATCTGAGTGAGTGAGAGAGAGAGAAAAAGAAGCTGTGAGAGAGAGAGAGAAAGAGAAGCTGTGAGTGAGAGAGAGAGAAAAAGAGAAGCTGTGAGTAAGAAGGAGAGGGAAAGAGAAGAAGTGAGTGAGTGAGAGAGAGAGAGAGAGAAAGAGAAAGAGAAGCTGTGAGAGTGAAAGAGAAGCTGTGAGTGAGAGAGTGAGAGAGAGAAAGAGAAGCTGTTAGTGAGAGAGAGAGAGAGAGAAGCTGTGAGAGAGAGATTGAAAGAGAAGCTGTGAGTGAGAGAGAGAGAGAGAAAGAGAAGCTGTGAGTGAGAGAGAGAAAGAGAAGCTGTGAGTGAGAGGGAGAGAGAGAAAGAGAAGCTGTGAGTGACACAGAGAGAGAGAAGCTGTGAGTTAGAGAGAGAGAAAGAGAAGCTGTGAGTGACAGAGAGAGAGAAAGAGAAGCTGAGAGTGAGAGAGAGAGAGAGAAAGTGAAGCTGTGAGTGAGAGAGAGAGAGAAAGAGAAGCTGTGTGTGTGTGAGAGAGAGAAGCTGTGAGTGAGAGAGAGAAAGAGAAGCTGTGAGTGAGAGAGAGAGAGAAGATGTGAGTGAGAGAGAGAGAGAATGAGAAGCTGTGAGTGATAGAGAGTAAGTAAGAGAAGCTGTGAGTGAGATAGAGAGAGAGAGAAGGAGAAGCTGTGAGTGAGAGAGAGAGGGGGAGAAAGATAAGCTGTGTGAGAGAGAGAGGGAAGCTGTGTGTGTGTGAGAGAGAAAGAAAAGCTGTGATTGAGAGTGAGAGAGAGAGAGAAAGAGATGATGTGAGTGAGAGAGAGAGAAGCTGTGAGTGAGAGAGAGAAAGAGAAGCTGTGAGTGAGAGGGAGAGAGAGAAAGAGAAGCTGTGAGTGACACAGAGAGAGAGAAGCTGTGAGTTAGAGAGAGAGAAAGAGAAGCTGTGAGTGACAGAGAGAGAGAAAGAGAAGCTGAGAGTGAGAGAGAGAGAGAAAGTGAAGCTGTGAGTGAGAGAGAGAGAGAAAGAGAAGCTGTGTGTGTGTGAGAGAGAGAAGCTGTGAGTGAGAGAGAGAAAGAGAAGCTGTGAGTGAGAGAGAGAGAGAAGATGTGAGTGAGAGAGAGAGAGAATGAGAAGCTGTGAGTGATAGAGAGAGTAAGTAAGAGAAGCTGTGAGTGAGATAGAGAGAGAGAAGGAGAAGCTGTGAGTGAGAGAGAGAGAGGGAGAAAGATAAGCTGTGTGTGAGAGAGAGAGAAGCTGTGTGCGTGTGAGAGAGAAAGAAAAGCTGTGATTGAGAGTGAGAGAGAGAGAGAAAGAGATGCTGTGAGTGAGAGAGAGAGAAGCTGTGAGTGAGAGAGAGAAAGAAAAGCGGTGAGTGAGAGAGAGAGAGAAAGAGAAGATATGAATGAGAGAGAGAAGCAGTGAGAGAGAGAGAAAGAGAAAGAGAAGCTGTGAGTGAGACAGAGAGAGAGAAAGAGAAGCTGTGAGAGAGAGAGAGGGAGAAAGAGAAGCTGTGAGAGAGCTCGAGAAAGAGAAGCTGTGAGTGTGTGTGAGAGAGAAAGAGAAGCTGTGAGTGAGAGAGAGAGAGAAAGAAAGAGAAATTAGAGTGAGAAAGAGAGAGAGAAAGAGAAGCTGTGAGTGAGAGAGAGAGAAAGAAAGAGAAATTAGAGTGAGAAAGAGAGAGTGAAAGAGAAGCTGTGAGTGAGAGAGAGAGAAGGAGAAAGAGAAGCTGTGTGAGAGAGAGAGAGAAAGAGAAGCTGTGCGTGAGAGTGAGAGAGAGAGAGAGAAAGAGAAGCTGTGAGAGAGAGAGAGAGAAAGAAAGAGAAGCTGTGAGTGAGAGAGAGAGAGAATGAGAAGCTGTGAGTGAGAGAGAGAAGTTGTGTGAGAGAGAGAAAGAGAAGCTGTGAGTGAGAGAGAAAGATGTGAGTGATATAGAGAGAGAATGAGAAGCTGTGAGTGAGAGTGAGAGAGAGAAGGAGAAGCTGTGATTGAGAGAGAGAGAAAGAGAAGCTGTGAGTGAGAGAGAGAGAATCTGTGAGTGAGAGAGAGAAAGAAATGCTGTGAGAGAGAGAGAGAAAGAGAAGATATGAGTGAGAGAGAGAGAAGCAGTGAGAGAGAGAGAGAGAGAGAAAGAGAAGCTGTGAGTGAGACAGAGAGAGAGAAAGAGAAGCTGTGAGAGAGAGAGGGAGAAAGAGAAGCTGTGAGAGAGCGAGAGAAAGAGAAGCTGTGAGTGTGTGTGAGAGAGAAAGAGAAGCTGTGAGTGAGAGAGAGAGAGAAAGAGAAGCTGTGAGTGAGAAGGAGAGGGAAAGAGAAGCTGTGAGTGAGTGAGAGAGAGAGAGAGAAAGAGAAGCTGTGAGAGAGAAAGAGAGAAGCTGTGAGTGAGAGAGTGAGAGAGAGAAATAGAAGCTGTTAGTGAGAGTGAGTGACAGAGAGAGAGAGAAGCTGTGAGTTAGAGAGAGAGAGAAAGAGAAGCTGTGAGTGACAGAGAGAGAGAAAGAGAAGCTGAGAGTGAGTGAGAGTAAGAGAAAGTGAAGCTGTGAGTGAGAGAGAGAAAGAGAAGCTGTGTGTGTGTGAGAGAGAGAAAGATAGTCTGAGAAAGAGAGAGTGAAAGAGAAGCTGTGAGTGAGAGAGAGAGAGGGAGAAAGAGAAGCTGTGTGTGTGAGAGAGAAAGAGAACCTGTGAGTGAGAGTGAGAGAGAGAGAAAGAAAGAGAAGCTGTGAGTGAGAGAGAGAGAGAATGAGAAGCTGTGAGTGAGAGAGAGAGAAGCTGTGAGTGAGAGAGAGAGAGAGAAAGTGAAGCTGTGAGTGAGAGAGAGAGAGAGAACGAGAAGCTGTGTGTGTGTGTGAGAGAGAGAAAGATAGTCTGAGAAAGACAGAGTGAAAGAGAAGCTGAGAGGGAGAGAGGGAGAGGGAGAAAGAGAAGCTGTGTGTGTGAGAGAGAGAAAGAGAAGCTGTGAGTGAGAGTGAGAGAGAGAGAAAGAGAAGCTGTGACTGAGAGAGAGAGAATGAGAAGCTGTGAGTGAGCGAGAGAAGTTGTGTGTGTGAGAGAGAAAGAGAAGCTGTGAGTGAGAGAGAGAGAGATGTGAGTGATAGAGAGAGATAATGAGAAGCTGTGAGTGAGAGAGAGAGAAAGTAATAGAAGCTGTGAGTGAGATAGAGAGAGAGAGAAAGAGAAGCTGTGAGTGAGAGAGAGAGAGGGAGAAAGATAATCTGTGTGTGAGAGAGAGAAAGAGAAACTGTGTGTGAGAGAGAGAGAAAGAGAAGCTGTGATTGAGAGTGAGAGAGAGAGGGAGAAAGATAAGCTGTGAGTGAGAGAGAGAGAAAGAGAAGCTGTGAGTGAGAGAGAGAAGCTGTGAGTGAGTGAGAGAAAGAAAAGCTGTGAGTGAGAGAGAGAGAGAAAGAGAAGATTTGAGTGAGAGAGAGAGAAACAGTGAGAGAGAGAGAGAGAAAGAGAAGCTGTGAGTGAGACAGAGAGAGAGAAAGAGAAGCTGAGAGAGAGAGGGAGAAAGAAAAGCTGTGTGAGAGAGAGAGAAAGAGAAGCTGTGAGTGAGAGAGAAAGAAAGAAAGAGAAATTAGAGTGAGAAAGAGAGAGAGAAAGAGAAGCTGTGAGTGGGAGAGAGAGTGCCGCTGTGAGTGAGAGAGAGAGAAAGAGAAGCTGTGAATGAGAGAGAGAGAAAGAGAAGCTGTGAGTGAGAGAGAGAGAAAGAAAGAGAAGCTGTGAGTGAGTGAGAGAGAAAAAGGGAAGTTGTGAGTGAGAGAGAGAGAGAAAGAGAAGCTGTGAGTGAGAGAGTGAAAGAGAAGCTGTGAGTGAGAAAGAGAAAGAGAAGTTGTGAGTGAGAAGGAGAGGGAAAGAGAAGCTGTGAGTGAGTGAGAGAGAGAGAGAAAGAGAAACAGTGAGTGTGTGAGAGAGAAAGTGAAGCTGTGAGTGAGAGAGAGAGAAAGAGAAGCTGTGAGTGAGTGAGAGAGAGAGAGAAAGAGAAGGTGTGAGAGAGAAAGAGAGAAGCTGTGAGTGAGAGAGTGAGAGAGAGAAAGAGAAGCTGTTAGTGAGAGTGAGAGAGAGAGAAAGAGAAGCTGTGAGTGAGAGAGAGATTGAAAGAGAAGCTGTGAGTGAGAGAGAGAGAGAAAGAGAAGCTGTGAGTGAGAGAGAGATAGAGAAGCTGTGAGTGAGAGGGAGAGAGAGAAAGAGAAGCTGTGAGTGACACAGAGAGAGAGAAGCTGTGAGTTAGAGAGAGAGAGAGAAAGAGAAGCTGTGAGTGACAGAGAGAGAGAAAGAGAAGCTGAGAGTGAGTGAGAGTAAGAGAAAGTGAAGCTGTGAGTGAGAGAGAGAAAGAGAAGCTGTGTGTGTGTGAGAGAGAGAAAGATAGTCTGAGAAAGAGAGAGTGAAAGAGAAGCTGTGAGTGAGAGAGAGAGAGGGAGAAAGAGAAGCTGTGTGTGAGAGAGAGAAAGAGAAGCTGTGAGTGAGAGTGAGAGAGAGAGAGAGAAAGAGAAGCTGTGAGTGAGAGAGAGAGTGAAAGAGAAGCTGTGAGTGAGAGAGAGAGAAAGAGAAGCTGTGAGTGAGAGAGAGAGAATGAGAAGCTGTGAGTGAGAGAGAGAGAAGCTGTGAGTGAGAGAGAGAGAGAGAGAAAGTGAAGCTGTGAGTGAGAGAGTGAGAGAAAGAGAAGCTGTGTGTGTGTGTGAGAGAGAGAAAGATAGTCTGAGAAAGACAGAGTGAAAGAGAAGCTGAGAGTGAGAGAGGGAGAGGGAGAAAGAGAAGCTCTGTGTGTGAGAGAGAGAAAGAGAAGCTGTGAGTGAGAGTGAGAGAGAGAGAAAGAGAAGCTGTGAGTGAGAGAGAGAGAATGAGAAGCTGTGAGTGAGAGAGAGAAGTTGTGTGTGAGAGAGAGAAATAGAAGCTGTGAGTGAGAGAGAGAGATGTGAGTAATAGAGAGAGATAATGAGAAGCTGTGAGTGAGAGAGAGAGAAAGTAATAGAAGCCGTGAGTGAGATAGAGAGAGAGAGAAAGAGAAGCTTTGAGTGAGAGAGAGAGAGGGAGAAAGATAATCTGTGTGTGTGAGAGAGAAAGAGAAACTGTGTGTGAGAGAGAGAGAGAAAGAGAAGCTGTGATTGAGAGTGAGAGAGAGAGGGAGAAAGAGAAGCTGTGAGTGAGAGAGAGAGAAAGAGAAGCTGTGAGTGAGAGAGAGAAGCTGTGAGTGAGTGAGTGAGAGAAAGAAAAGCTGTGAGTGAGAGAGAGAGAAAGAGAAGATATGAGTGAGAGAGAGAGAAGCAGTGAGAGAGAGAGAGAAAGAGAAGCTGTGAGTGAGACAGAGAGAGAGAAAGAGAAGCTGAGAGAGAGAGAGAGGGAGAAAGAGAAGCTGTGAGTGAGAGAGAAAGAAAGAAAGAGAAATTAGAGTGAGAAAGAGAGAGAGAAAGGGAAGCTGTTAGTGGGAGAGAGAGAAAGAGAGTCTGTGGGTGAGAGAGAGAGAGAAGCAGTGAGTGAGAGAGAGAGAGCCGCTGTGAGTGAGAGAGAGAAAAAGAGAAGCTGTGAATGAGAGAGAGAGTAAGAGAAGCTGTGTGTGTGTGAGAGAGAGAAGTTGTGAGTGAGAGAGAAAAAGAGAAGCTGTGAGTGAGAGAGAGAGAAAGTGAAGCTGTGAGTGAGAGAGAGAGAGAAAGAGAAGCTGTGTGTGTGAGAGAGAGAGAAGTTGTGAGTGAGAGAGAGAAAGAGAAGCTGTGAGTGAGAGAGAGAGTAAGTAAGAGAAGCTGTGAGTGAGATAGAGAGAGAGAGAAGGAGTAGCTGTGAGTGTGAGAGAGAGACAGAAAGAGAAGCTGTGAGTGAGACAGAGAGAGAGAAAGATAAGCTGTGAGAGAGAGTGAGGGAGAAAGAGAAGCTGTGAGAGAGCGAGAGAAAGAGAAGCTGTGAGTGTGTGTGTGAGAGAAAGAGAAGCTGTGAGTGAGAGAGAGAGAAAGAAAGAGAAATTAGAGTGAGAAAGAGAGAGAGAAAGAGAAGCTGTGAGTGGGAGAGAGAGAAAGAGAGTCTGTGAGTGAGAGAGAGAGAGAGAAGCTGTGAGTGAGAGAGAGAGTGCTGCTGTGAGTGAGAGAGAGAGAAAGAGATGCTGTGAATGAGAGAGAGAGAGAAAGAGAAGCTGTGAGTGAGAGAGAGAGAAAGAAAGAGAAGCTGTGAGTGAGTGAGAGAGAGAAAGGGAAGTTGTGAGTGAGAGAGAGAGAAAGAGAAGCTGTGAGTGAGAGAGAGAAAGAGAAGCTGTGAGTGAGAGAGAGAGAAAGAGAAGCTGTGAGTGAGAAGGAGAGGGAAAGAGAAGCTGCGAGTGAGTGAGAGATAGAGAGAAAGAGAAACTGTGAGTGTGTGAGAGAGAAAGAGAAGCTGTGAGTGAGAGAGAGAGAGAAAGAGAAGCTGTGAGTGAGAAGGAGAGGGAAAGAGAAGCTGTGAGTGAGTGAGAGAGAGAGAGAGAAAGAGAAGCTGTGAGAGAGAAAGAGAGAAGCTGTGAGTGAGAGAGTAAGAGAGAGAAATAGAAGCTGTTAGTGAGAGTGAGAGAGAGAGAGAGAAGCTGTGAGTGAGAGAGAGATTGAAAGAGAAGCTGTGAGAGAGAGAGAGAGAAAGAGAAGCTGTGAGTGAGAGAGAGATAGAGAAGCTGTGAGTGAGAGGGAGAGAGAGAAAGAGAAGCTGTGAGTGACACAGAGAGAGAGAAGCTGTGAGTTAGAGCGAGAGAGAAAGAGAAGCTGTGAGTGACAGAGAGAGAGAAAGAGAAGCTAAGAGTGAGAGAGAGAGAGAGAAAGTGAAGCTGTGAGTGAGAGAGAGAGAGAAAGAGAAGCTGTGTTTGTGTGTGAGAGAGAAAGATAGTCTGAGAAATTGAGAGTGAAAGAGAAGCTGTGAGTGAGAGAGAGAGAGGGAGAAAGAGAAGCTGTGTGTGTGAGAGAGAAAGAGAAGCTGTGAGTGAGAATGAGAGAGAGAGAGAGAAAGAGAAGCTGTGAGTGAGAGAGAGAGTGAAAGAGAAGCTGTGAGTGAGAGAGAGAGAAAGAGAAGCTGTGAGTGAGAGAGAGAGAGAATGAGAAGCTGTGAGTGAGAGAGAGAGAAGCTGTGTGAGAGAGAGAGAGAAAGTGAAGCTGTGAGTGAGAGAGAGAGAAAGAGAAGCTGTGTGTGTGTGAGAGAGAGAAAGATAGTCTGAGAAAGAGAGAGTGAAAGAGAAGCTGTGAGTGAGAGAGAGGGAGGGAGAAAGAGAAGCTGTGTGAGAGACAGAGAGAAAGCGAAGTTGTGAGTGAGAGTGAGAGAGAGAGAGAGAAAGAGAAGCTGTGAGAGAGAGAGAGAGAAAGAGAAGCTGTGAGTGAGAGAGAGAGAGAGAATGAGAAGCTGTGAGTGAGAGAGAGAAGTTGTGTGTGAGAGAGAGAAAGAGAAGCTGTGAGTGAGAGAGAGATGTGAGTGATAGAGAGAGAGAATGAGAATCTGTGAGTGAGAGTGAGAGAGAGAAAGAGAAGCTGTGAGTGAGAGAGAGAAAGAGAAGCTGTGAGAGAGAGAGAATCTGTGAGTGAGAGAGAGAAAGAAATGCTGTGAGAGAGAGAGAGAGAGAAAGAGAAGATATGAGTGAGAGAGAGAGAGAAGCAGTGAGAGAGAGAGAAAGAGAAACAGAAGCTGTGAGTGAGACAGAGAGAGAAAGAGAAGCTGTGTGAGAGAGAGAGAGGGAGAAAGAGAAGCTGTGAGAGAGAGCGAGAAAGAGAAGCTGTGAGTGTGTGTGAGAGAGAAAGAGAAGCTGTGAGTGAGAGAGAGAAAGAAAGAGAAGTTAGAGTGAGAAAGAGAGAAAGAGAAGCTGTGACTGGGAGAGAAAGAAAGAGAGTCTGTGAGTGAGAGAGAGAGAAGCTGTGAGTGAGAGAGAGAGAGCCACTGTGAGTGAGAGAGAGAGAAAGAGAAGCTGTGAATGAGAGAGAGAAAGAGAAGCTGTGTGTGTGAGAGAGAAAGAGAAGCTGTGAGTGAGTGAGAGAGAGAGAAAGGGAAGTTGTGAGTGAGAGAGAGAGAGAAAGAGAAGCTGTGAGTAAGAGAGAGAGAAAGAGAAGCTGTGAGTGAGAGAGAGAGAGAAAGAGAAGCTGTGAGTGAGAAGGAGAGGGAAAGAGAAGCTGTGAGTGAGTGAGAGAGAGAGAAAGAGAAGCTGTGAGTGAGAGAGAGAGAAAGAGAAGCTGTGAGTGAGAGAGAGAAAAAAAGAGAAGCTGTGAGTAAGAAGGAGAGGGAAAGAGAAGAAGTGAGTGAGTGAGAGAGAAGGAGAGAAAGAGAAGCTGTGAGAGAGAAAGAGAAGCTGTGAGTGAGAGAGTGAGAGAGAGAAAGAGAAGCTGTTAGTGAGAGTGAGAGAGAGAGAGAGAAGCTGTGAGAGAGAGATTGAAAGAGAAGCTGTGAGTGAGAGAGAGAGAGAGAGAAAGAGAAGCTGTGAGTGAGAGAGAGAAAGAGAAGCTGTGAGTGAGAGTGAGAGAGAGAAAGAGAAGCTGTGAGTGACACAGAGAGAGAAGCTGTGAGTTAGAGAGAGAGAAAGAGAAGCTGTGAGTGAGAGAGAGAGAGAAAGTGAAGCTGTGAGTGAGAGAGAGAGAAAGAGAAGCTGTGTGTGGGAGAGAGAGAGAAGCTGTGAGTGAGAGAGAGAAAGAGAAGCTGTGAGTGAGAGAGAGAGAGAGAAGATGTGAGTGAGAGAGAGAGAGAATGAGAAGCTGTGAGTGAGAGAGAGAGAAAGTAAGAGAAGCTGTGAGTGATACAGAGAGAGAGAAAGAGAAGCTGTGAGTGAGAGAGAGAGAGGGAGAAAGATAAGCTGTGTGTGTGAGAGAGAGAAAGAGAAGCTGTGAGAGAGAGAGAGAGAAAGAGAAGCTGTGAGTGAGAGAGAAAGAAAGAGAAGCTGTGAGTGAGAGAGAGAGAAAGAGAAGCTGTGAGTGAGAGAGAGAGAAGCTGTGAGTGAGAGAGAGAAAGAAAAGCTGTGTGAGAGAGAGAGAGAGGGAAAGAGAAGATATGAGTGAGAGAGAGAGAAGCAGTGAGTGAGAGAGAGAGAAAGAGAAGCTGTCAGTGAGACAGAGAGAGAGAAAGAGAAGCTGTGAGAGAGAGAGAGAGGGAGAAAGAGAAGGTGTGAGAGAGAGAGAGAAAGAGAAGCTGTGAGTGTGTGTGAGAGAAAGAGAAGCTGTGAGTGAGAGAGAGAGAAAGAAAGAGAAATTACAGTGAGAAAGAGAGAGAGAATTAGAAGCTGTGAGTGAGAGAGAGAGAGAAGATGTGAGTGATAGAGAGAGAGAATGAGAAGCTGTGAGTGATAGAGAGAGTAAGTAAGAGAAGCTGTGAGTGAGATGGAGAGAGAGAGAAGGGGAAGCTGTGAGTGTGTGAGAGAGAGAGAGAAAGAGAAGCTGTGAGAGAGAAAGAGAGAAGCTGTGAGTGAGAGAGTGAGAGAGAGAAAGAGAAGCTGTTAGTGAGAGTGAGAGAGAGAGATAAAGAGAAGCTGTGAGTGAGAGAGAGATTGAAAGAGAAGCTGTGAGTGAGAGGGAGAGAGAGAAAGAGAAGCTGTGAGTGACACAGAGAGAGAGAAGCTGTGAGTTAGAGAGAGAGAGAAAGAGAAGCTGTGAGTGACAGAGAGAGAGAAAGAGAAGCTGAGAGTGAGTGAGAGTAAGAGAAAGTGAAGCTGTGAGTGAGAGAGAGAGAGAAGCTGTGTGTGTGTGAGAGAGAACGATAGTCTGAGAAAGAGAGAGTGAAAGAGAAGCTGTGAGTGAGAGAGAGAGGGAGAAAGAGAAGCTGTGTGTGTGAGAGAGAAAGAGAAGCTGTGAGAGAGTGAGAGAGAGAGAGAGAGAGAAGCTGTGAGTGAGAGAGAGAGTGAAAGAGAAGCTGTGAGTGAGAGAGAGAGAAAGAGAAGCTGTGAGTGAGAGAGAGAGAGAATGAGAAGCTGTGAGTGAGAGAGAGAGCTGTGAGTGAGAGAGAGAGAGACAAAGTGAAGCTGTGAGTGAGAGAGAGAGAAAGAGAAGCTGTGTGTGTGTGAGAGAGAGAAAGATAGTCTGAGAAAGAGAGAGTGAAAGAGAAGCTGAGAGTGAGAGAGGGAGAGGGAGAAAGAGAAGCTGTGTGTGTGTGTGAGAGAAAGAGAAGCTGTGAGTGAGAGTGAGAGAGAGAGAAAGAGAAGCTGTGAGTGTGAGAGAGAGAGAATGAGAAGCTGTGAGTGAGAGAGAGAAGTTGTGAGAGAGAGAGAGAAAGAGAAGCTGTGAGTGAGAGAGAGAGATGTGAGAGATAGAGAGAGATAATGAGAAGCTGTGAGTGAGAGAGAGAGAAAGTAATAGAAGCTGTGAGTGAGATAGAGAGAGAGAAAGAGAAGCTGTGAGTGAGAGAGAGAGAGGGAGAAAGATAATCTGTGTGTGAGTGAGAGAAAGAGAAACTGTGTGTGTGAGAGAGAGAGAAAGAGAAGCTGTGATTGAGAGTGAGAGAGAGAGGGAGAAAGATAAGCTGTGAGTGAGAGAGAGAGAAAGAGAAGCTGTGAGTGAGTGAGAGAAAGAAAAGCTGTGAGTGAGAGAGAGAGAGAAAGAGAAGATATGAGTGAGAGAGAGAGAGAAGCAGTGAGAGAGAGAGAGAAAGAGAAGCTGTGAGTGAGACAGAGAGAGAGAAAGAGAAGCTGAGAGAGAGAGAGAGGGAGAAAGAAAAGCTGTGAGAGAGAGAAAGAAAGAGAAGCTGTGAGTGTGTGTGAGAGAGAAAGAGAAGCTGTGAGTGAGAGAGAAAGAAAGAAAGAGAAATTAGAGTGAGAAAGAGAGAGAGAAAGAGAAGCTGTGAGTGGGAGAGAGAGAAAGAGAGTCTGTGAGTGAGAGAGAGAGAGAGAAGCAGTGAGTGAGAGAGAGAGAGCCGCTGTGAGTGAGAGAGAGAGAAAGAGAAGCTGTGAATGAGAGAGAGAAAGAGAAGCTGTGAGTGAGTGAGAGAGAGAAAGGGAAGTTGTGAGTGAGTGAGAGAGAGAAAGAGAAGCTGTCAGTGAGCGAGAGAGAGAAAGAGAAGCTGTGAGTGAGAGAGAGAGAAAGAGAAGCTGTGAGTGAGAAGGAGAGGGAAAGAGAAGCTGTGAGTGAGAGATAGAGAGAAAGAGAAACTGTGAGTGTGTGAGAGAGAAAGAGAAGCTGTGAGTGAGAGAGAGAAAGAGAAGCTGTGAGTGAGAAGGAGAGGGAAAGAGAAGCTGTGAGTGATTGAATGAGAGAGAGAGAAAGAGAAGCTGTGAGAGAGAAAGAGAGAAGCTGTGAGTGAGAGAGTGAGAGAGAGAAAGAGAAGCTGTTAGTGAGAGTGAGAGAGAGAGAGAAAGAGAAGCTGTGAGTGAGAGAGAGAGAGAAAGAGAAGCTGTGAGTGAGAGAGAGAAAGAGAAGCTGTGAGTGAGAGGGAGAGAGAGAAAGAGAAGCTATGAGTAACACAGAGAGAGAAGCTGTGAGTTAGAGAGAGAGAGAAAGAGAAGCTGTGAGTGACAAAGAGAGAGAAAGAGAAGCTGAGAGTAGGAGAGAGAGAGAAAGTGAAGCTGTGAGTGAGAGAGAGAGAGAAAGGGAAGCTGTGTGTGTGTGGGAGAGAGAAAGATATTCTGAGAAAGAGAGAGTGAAATAGAAGCTGTGAGTGAGAGAGAGAGAGGGAGAAAGAGAAGCTGTGTGTGTGAGAGAGAGAAAGAGAAGCTGTGAGAGAGTGAGAGAGAGAGAGAGAAAGAGAAGCTGTGAGTGAGAGAGAGAGGGAAAGAGAAGCTGTGAGTGAGAGAGAGAGAAAGAGAAGCTGTGAGTGTGAGAGAGAGAGAATGAGAAGCTGTGAGTGAGAGAGAGAGAGAATGAGAAGCTGTGAGTGAGAGAGAGAAGCTGTGAGAGAGCGAGAGAAAGAGAAGCTGTGAGTGTGTGTAAGAGAGAAAGAGAAGCTGTGAGTGAGAGAGAGAGAAACAAAGAGAAATTAGAGTGAGAAAGAGAGAGAGAAAGAGAAGCTGTGAGTGGGAGAGAGAGAAAGAGAAGCTGTGAGTGAGAGAGAGAGAGAGAAGCAGTGAGTGACAGAGAGAGAGCCGCTGTGAGTGAGAGAGAGAGAAAGAGAAGCTGTGAATGAGAGAGAGAAAGAGAAGCTGTGAGTGAGTGAGAGAGAGAAAGGGAAGTTGTGAGTGAGTGAGAGAGAGAAAGAGAAGCTGTCAGTGAGCGAGAGAGAGAAAGAGAAGCTGTGTGTGAGAGAGAGAGAAAGAGAAGCTGTGAGTGAGAAGGAGAGGGAAAGAGAAGCTGTGAGTGAGAGATAGAGAGAAAGAGAAACTGTGAGTGTGTGAGAGAGAAAGAGAAGCTGTGAGTGAGAGAGAGAAAGAGAAGCTGTGAGTGAGAAGGAGAGGGAAAGAGAAGCTGTGAGTGATTGAATGAGAGAGAGAGAGAGAGAAGCTGTGAGAGAGAAAGAGAGAAGCTGTGAGTGAGAGAGTGAGAGAGAGAAAGAGAAGCTGTTAG
This sequence comes from Bradypodion pumilum, assembly GCA_035047305.1. Classification (NCBI taxonomy): domain Eukaryota; kingdom Metazoa; phylum Chordata; class Lepidosauria; order Squamata; family Chamaeleonidae; genus Bradypodion; species Bradypodion pumilum. Next base: position 232,616,700 of record JAWDJD010000001.1, read on the forward strand.
TGAGAGTGAGAGAGAGAGAGAAAGAGAAGCTGTGAGTGAGAGAGAGAGAGAGAGAAAGAGAAGCTGTGAGTGAGAGAGAGAAAGAGAAGCTGTGAGTGAGAGGGAGAGAGAGAAAGAGAAGCTATGAGTAACACAGAGAGAAGCTGTGAGTTAGAGAGAGAGAGAAAGAGAAGCTGTGAGTGACAAAGAGAGAGAAAGAGAAGCTGAGAGTGAGAGAGAGAGAGAAAGTGAAGCTGTGAGTGAGAGAGAGAGAGAAAGGGAAGCTGTGTGTGTGTGGGAGAGAGAAAGATATTCTGAGAAAGAGAGAGTGAAATAGAAGCTGTGAGTGAGAGAGAGAGAGGGAGAAAGAGAAGCTGTGTGTGTGAGAGAGAGAAAGAGAAGCTGTGAGAGAGTGAGAGAGAGAGAGAGAAAGAGAAGCTGTGAGTGAGAGAGAGAGGGAAAGAGAAGCTGTGAGTGAGAGAGAGAGAAAGAGAAGCTGTGAGTGTGAGAGAGAGAGAATGAGAAGCTGTGAGTGAGAGAGAGAGAGAATGAGAAGCTGTGAGTGAGAGAGAGAAGCTGTGAGAGAGAGAGAGAAAGGGAAGCTGTGAGTTAGAGAAAGAGAGAGAAGATGTGAGTGATAGAGAGAGAAGATGTGAGTGAGAGAGAGAGAATGAGAAGCTGTCAGTGAGAGAGGGAGAAAGTAAGATAAGCTGTGAGTGAGATAGAGAGAGAGAGAAAGCGTGTCTGTGAGTGAATGAGAGAGAGGGAGAGAAAGATAATCTGTGAGAGATAGAGAGAAAGAGAAGCTGTGTGTTTTAGAGAGAGAAAGAGAAGCTGTGATTGAGAGAGAGAAAAGCTATGAGTGAGAGAGAGAAAGAAAAGCTATGAGTGAGAGAGAGAGAAAGAGAAGATATGAGTGAGAGAGAGAGAGAAGCAGTGAGAGAGAGAAAGAAACAGAAGCTGTGAGTGAGACAGAGAGAGAGAAAGAGAAGCTGTGAGAGAGAGAGAGGGGGAGAAAGAGAAGCTGTGAGAGAGAGAGAGAAAGAGAAGCTGTGAGTGTGTGTGAGAGAGAAAGAGAAGCTGTGAGAGAGAGAGAGAAAGAAAGAGAAATTAGAGTGAGAAAGAGAAAGAGAAAGAGAAGCTGTGAGTGGGAGAGAGAGAAAGAGAGTCTGTGAATCAGAGAGAGAGAGAGAAGCTGTGAGTGAGAGAGAGAGAACCGCTGTGAGTGAGAGAGAGAGAAAGAGAAGCTGTCAGTGCGACAGAGAGAGAAAAAGAGAAACTGTGTGAGAGAGAGAGGGAGAAAGAGAAGCTGTAAGAGAGAGAGAGAAAGAGAAGCTGTGAGTGTGTGTGTGAGAGAAAGAGAAGCTGTGAGTGAGAGAGAGAAAGAAAGAGAAATTAGAGTGAGAAAGAGAGAGAGAAAGAGAAGCTGTGAGTGAGAGAGAGAGAAGATGTGAGTGATAGAGAGAGAGAATGAGAAGCTGTGAGTGATAGAGAGAGTAAGTAAGAGAAGCTGTGAGTGAGATAGAGAGAGAGAGAAGGAGAAAGATAAGCTGTGTGTGTGAGAGAGAGAGAAGCTGTGTGTGTGAGAGAGAGAGAAAGAAAAGCTGTGATTGAGAGTGAGAGAGAGAGAGAAAGAGATGCTGTGAGTGAGAGAGAGAGAAGCTGTGAGTGAGAGAGAGAAAGAAAAGCGGTGAGTGAGAGAGAGAGAGAAAGAGAAGATATGAATGAGAGAGAGAGAAGCAGTGTGTGAGAGAGAGAAAGAGAAGCTGTGAGTGAGACAGAGAGAGAGAAAGAGAAGCTGTGAGAGAGAGAGAGGGAGAAAGAGAAGCTGTGAGAGAGCGAGAGAAAGAGAAGCTGTGAGTGTGTGTAAGAGAGAAAGAGAAGCTGTGAGTGAGAGAGAGAGAAACAAAGAGAAATTAGAGTGAGAAAGAGAGAGAGAAAGAGAAGCTGTGAGTGGGAGAGAGAGAAAGAGAAGCTGTGAATGAGAGAGAGAGAGAAAAAGAAGCTGTGAGTGAGAGAGAGAGAAAGAAAGAGAAGCTGAGAGTGAGAGAGAGAGAGAAAGTGAAGCTGTGAGTGAGAGAGAGAGAGAAAGGGAAGCTGTGTGTGTGTGGGAGAGAGAAAGATATTCTGAGAAAGAGAGAGTGAAATAGAAGCTGTGAGTGAGAGAGAGAGAGGGAGAAAGAGAAGCTGTGTGTGTGAGAGAGAGAAAGAGAAGCTGAGAGAGTGAGAGAGAGAGAGAGAAAGAGAAGCTGTGAGTGAAAGAGAGAGGGAAAGAGAAGCTGTGAGTGAGAGAGAGAGAAAGAGAAGCTGTGAGTGTGAGAGAGAGAGAATGAGAAGCTGTGAGTGAGAGAGAGAGAGAATGAGAAGCTGTGAGTGAGAGAGAGAAGCTGTGAGAGAGAGAGAGAAAGGGAAGCTGTGAGTGAGAGAAAGAGAGAGAAGATGTGAGTGATAGAGAGAGAAGATGTGAGTGAGAGAGAGAGAATGAGAAGCTGTCAGTGAGAGAGGGAGAAAGTAAGATAAGCTGTGAGTGAGATAGAGAGAGAGAGAAAGCGTGTCTGTGAGTGAATGAGAGAGAGGGAGAGAAAGATAATCTGTGAGAGATAGAGAGAAAGAGAAGCTGTGTGTTTTAGAGAGAGAAAGAGAAGCTGTGATTGAGAGAGAGAAAAGCTATGAGTGAGAGAGAGAAAGAAAAGCTATGAGTGAGAGAGAGAGAGAAAGAGAAGATATGAGTGAGAGAGAGAGAAGCAGTGAGAGAGAGAAAGAAACAGAAGCTGTGAGTGAGACAGAGAGAGAGAAAGAGAAGGTGAGAGAGAGAGAGGGGGAGAAAGAGAAGCTGTGAGAGAGAGAGAGAAAGAGAAGCTGTGAGTGTGTGTGTGAGAGAAAGAGAAGCTGTGAGTGAGAGAGAGAGAGAAAGAAATAGAAATTAGAGTGAGAAAGAGAAAGAGAAGCTGTGAGTGGGAGAGAGAGAAAGAGAGTCTGTGAATCAGAGAGAGAGAGAGAAGCTGTGAGTGAGAGAGAGAGAACCGCTGTGAGTGAGAGAGAGAGAAAGAGAAGCTGTCAGTGCGACAGAGAGAGAAAAAGAGAAACTGTGTGAGAGAGAGAGGGAGAAAGAGAAGCTGTAAGAGAGAGAGAGAAAGAGAAGCTGTGAGTGTGTGTGTGAGAGAAAGAGAAGCTGTGAGTGAGAGAGAGAAAGAAAGAGAAATTAGAGTGAGAAAGAGAGAGAGAAAGAGAAGCTGTGAGTGAGAGAGAGAGAGAAGATGTGAGTGATAGAGAGAGAGAATGAGAAGCTGTGAGTGATAGAGAGAGTAAGTAAGAGAAGCTGTGAGTGAGATAGAGAGAGAGAAAAGGAGAAAGATAAGCTGTGTGTGTGTGAGAGAGAGAAGCTGTGTGTGTGTGAGAGAGAGAAAGAAAAGCTGTGATTGAGAGTGAGAGAGAGAGAGAAAGAGATGCTGTGAGTGAGAGAGAGAGAAGCTGTGAGTGAGAGAGAGAAAGAAAAGCGGTGAGTGAGAGAGAGAGAGAAAGAGAAGATATGAATGAGAGAGAGAGAAGCAGTGTGAGAGAGAGAGAAAGAGAAGCTGTGAGTGAGACAGAGAGAGAGAAAGAGAAGCTGTGAGAGAGAGAGAGGGAGAAAGAGAAGCTGTGAGAGAGCGAGAGAAAGAGAAGCTGTGAGTGTGTGTAAGAGAGAAAGAGAAGCTGTGAGTGAGAGAGAGAGAAACAAAGAGAAATTAGAGTGAGAAAGAGAGAGAGAAAGAGAAGCTGTGAGTGGGAGAGAGAGAAAGAGAAGCTGTGAATGAGAGAGAGAGAGAAAAAGAAGCTGTGAGTGAGAGAGAGAGAAAGAAAGAGAAGCTGTGAATGAGAGAGAGAAAAACAGTGAGAGAGAGAGAAAGAGAAGCTGTGAGTGAGTAAGAGAGAGAAAGAGAAGCTGTGAGTGAGAGCGAGAGAAGGAGAAGCTGTGAGTGAGAAGGAGAGGGAAAGAGAAGCTGTGAGTGAGTGAGAGAGAGAGAGAAAGAGAAGCTGTGAGAGAGAAAGAGAGAAGCTGTGAGTGAGAATGAGAGAGAGAGAAAGAGAAGCTGTGAGTGAGAGAGAGATAAAGAGAAGCTGTGAGTGAGAGAGAGAAAGAGAAGCTGTGAGTGAGAGGGAGAGAGAGAAAGAGAAGCTGTGAGTGACACAGAGAGAGAAAGAGAAGCTGTGTGTGTGTGAGAGAGAGAAAGATAGTCTGAGAAAGAGAGAGTGAAAGAGAAGCTGTGAGTTAGAGAGAGAGGGAGAAAGAGAAGCTATGTGTGTGTGAGAGAGAAAGAGAAGCTGTGAGTGAGAGTGAGAGAGAGAGAGAAAGAGAAAGAGAAAGAGAAAGAGAAGCTGAGAGTGTGAGAGAGAGAGAGCCGCTGTCAGTGAACGAGAGAGAAAGAGAAGCTGTGAATGAGAGAGAGAGAAAGAGAAGCTGTGAGTGAGAGAGAGAGAAAGAGAAGCTGTGAGTGAGTGAGAGAGAGAAAGGGAAGTTGTGAGTGAGAGAGAGAGAGAGAGAAGCTGTGAGTGAGTGAGAGAGAGAAAGAGAAGCTGTGAGTGAGGGAGAGAGAGAAAGAGAAGCTGTGAGTGAGAAGGAGAGGGAAAGAGAAGCTGTGAGTGAGAAAGAGAGAGAAAGAGAAGCTGTTAGTGAGAGTGAGAGAGAGAGAAAGAGAAGCAGTGAGAGAGCGAGAGAGAAAGAGAAGCTGTGAGTGAGAGAGAGAGAGAAAGAAGCTGTGAGTGAGAGAGAGAAAGAGAAGCTGTGAGTGAGAGGGAGAGAGAGAAAGAGAAGCTGTGAGTGAGAGAGAGAGAGAAAGAGAAGCTGTGAGTGAGAGAGAGAGATAATGAGAAGCTGTGAGTGAGAGAGAGAGAAGCTGTGAGTGAGAGGGAGAGAGAGAGAAGATGTGAGTGAGAGAGAGAGAGGATGAGAAGCTGTGAGTGAGAGAGAAAGAAAGTAAGAGAAGCTGTGAGTGAGACAGAGAGAGAAAGAGAAGCTGTGAGTGAGAGAGAGGAAGAGAAGCTGTGAGAGAGAGAGAGAGAAGCTGTGTGAGAGAGAGAGAGAAAGAGAAGCTGTGATTGAGAGTGAGAGAGAGAAAGAGAAGCTGTGAGTGAGAGAGATAGAAAGAGAAGCTGTGAGTGTGAGAGAGAAGCTGTGAGTGAGAGAGAAAAAGAAAAGCTGTGAGTGTGGGAGAGAGAGAGAAAGAGAAGATATGAGTGTGAGAGAGAGAGAAGCAGTGAGTGAGAGAGAGAGAGAGAAAGAGAAGCTGTGAATGAGACAGAGAGAGAGAAAGAGAAGCTGTGAGAGAGAGAGGGAGAAAGAGAAGCTGTGAGAGAGAGAGAAAGAGAAGCTGTGAGTGTGTGTGTGAGAGAAAGAGAAGCTGTGAGTGAGAGAGAGAGAAAGAAAGAGAAATTAGAGTGAGAAAATGAGAGAGAGAAAGAGAAGCTATGAGTGGGAGAGAGATAGAGTGTGAGAGAGAGAGAGAAGCTGTGAGTGAGAGAGAGAGAGACCCACTGTGAGTGAGAGAGAGAGAGAAAGAGAAGCTGTGAATGAGAGAGAGAAATACTGTGAGTGAGAGAGAGAGAAAGAGAAGCTGTGAGTGAGAGAGAGAGAGAAGGAGAAGCTGTGAGTGAGAAGGAGAGGGAAAGAGAAGCTGTGAGTGAGTGAGAGAGAGAGAGAAAGAGAAGCTGTGAGAGAGAAAGAGAGAAGCTGTGAGTGAGAATGAGAGAGAGAGAAAGAGAAGCTGTGAGTAAGAGAGAGAGAAAGAGAAGCTGTGAGTGAGAGAGAGAGAGAGAAGCTGTGAGTGAGAGGGAGAGAGAGAAAGAGAAGCTGTGAGTGACACACAGAGAGAGATGCTGTGAGTTAGAGAGAGAGAGAGAGAAAGAGAAAGAGAAGCTGTGAGTGAGAGAGTGAGAGAGAGAAACAGAAGCTCTTAGTGAGAGTGAGAGAGAGAGAGAGAGAAGCTGTGAGAGAGAGAGATTGAAAGAGAAGCTGTGAGTGAGAGAGAGAGAGAGAGAGAGAAGCTGTGAGTATGTGTGTGAGAGAAAGAGAAGCTGTGAGTGAGAGAGAGGGAGAAAGATAAGCTGTGTGTGAGAGAGAGTAAGAGAAGCTGTGAGAGAGAGAGAGAGAAAGAGAAGCTGTGATTGAGAGTGATAGAGAGAAAGAGAAGCTGTGAGTGTGAGAGAGAGAAGCTGTGAGTGAGAGAGAGAAAGAAAAGCTGTGAGTGTGAGAGAGTGAGAGAAAGAGATGATATAGTGAGAGAGAGAGAAGCAGTGAGTGAGTGAGAGAGAGAGAGAAAGAGAAGCTGTGAGTGAGACAGAGAGAGAGAAAGAGAAGCTGTGAGAGAGAGAGGAAGAGAAGCTGTGTGAGAGAGAGAGAAGGAGAAGCTGTGAGTGTGTGAGAGAGAGAAAGAGAAGCTGTGAGTGAGAGAGAGAGAAAGAAAGAGAAATTAGAGTGAGAAAATGAGAGAGAGAAAGAGAAGCTGTGAGTGGGAGAGAGAAAGAGAGTCTGTGAGTGAGAGAGAGAGAGAGAAGCTGTGAGTGAGATAGAGAGAGAGCCGCTGTGAGTGAGAGAGAGAGAGAAAGAGAAGCTGTGAATGAGAGAGACAGAAACTGTGAGTGAGAGAGAGAGAAAGAGAAGCTGTGAGTGAGTAAGAGAGAAAGAGTAGCTGTGAGTGAGAATAAGAGAGAGAGAGAAGGAGAAGCTGTGAGTGAGAAGGAGAGGGAAAGAGAAGCTGTGAGTGAGTGAGAGAGAGAGAAAGAGAAGCTGTGAGAGAGAAAGAGAGAAGCTGTGAGTGAGAATGAGAGAGAGAGAAAGAGAAGCTGTGAGTGAGAGAGAGAGAAAGAGAAGCTGTGAGTGAGAGAGAGAAAGAGAATCTGTGAGTGAGAGGGAGAGAGAGAAAGAGAAGCTGTGAGTGACACACAGAGAGAAGCTGTGAGTTAGAGAGAGAGAGAGAGAAGCTGTGAGTGACAGAGAGAGAGAAAGAGAAGCTGTGTGTGTGTGAGAGAGCAAGATAGTCTGAGAAAGAGAGAGTGAAAGAGAAGCTGTGAGTGAGAGAGAGAGAGGGAGAAAGAGAAGCTGTGTGTGTGTGAGAGAGAAAGAGAAGCTGTGAGTGAGAGTGAGAGAGAGAGAGAAAGAGAAAGAGAAGCTGTGAGTGTGTGAGAGAGAGAGCCGCTGTCAGTGAAAGAGAGAGAAAGAGAAGCTGTGAATGAGAGAGAGAGAAAGAGAAGCTGTGAGTGAGTGAGAGAGAGAGAAGCTGTGAGTGAGTGAGAGAGAGAGAGAAAGAGAAGCTGTGAGTGAGAGAGAGAGTGAAAGAGAAGCTGTGAGAGAGAGAGAGAGAGAAAGAGAAGCTGTGAGTGAGAGAGAGAGAGAATGAGAAGCTGTGAGTGAGAGAGAGAGCTGTGAGTGAGAGAGAGAGAGAGAAAGTGAAGCTGTGAGTGAGAGAGAGAGAAAGAGAAGCTGTGTGTGTGTGTGAGAGAGAAAGATAGTCTGAGAAAGAGAGAGTGAAAGAGAAGCTGAGAGGGAGAGAGGGAGAGGGAGAAAGAGAAGCTGTGTGTGAGAGAGAGAGAAAGAGAAGCTGTTAGTGAGAGTGAGAGAGAGAGAAAGAGAAGCAGTGAGAGATCGAGAGAGAAAGAGAAGCTGTGAGTGAGAGAGAGAGAGAAAGAAGCTGTGAGTGAGAGAGAGAAAGAGAAGCTGTGAGTGAGAGGGAGAGAGAGAAAGAGAAGCTGTGAGTGAGAGAGAGAGAGAAAGAGAAGCTGTGAGTGAGAGAGAGAGATAATGAGAAGCTGTGAGTGAGAGACAGAGAAGCTGTGAGTGAGAGGGAGAGAGAGAGAAGATGTGAGTGAGAGAGAGAGAGGATGAGAAGCTGTGAGTGAGAGAGAAAGAAAGTAAGAGAAGCTGTGAGTGAGACAGAGAGAGAAAGAGAAGCTGTGAGTGAGAGAGAGGGAGAAAGAGAAGCTGTGAGAGAGAGAGAGAGAGAAGCTGTGTGAGAGAGAGAGAGAAAGAGAAGCTGTGATTGAGAGTGAGAGAGAGAAAGAGAAGCTGTGAGTGAGAGAGATAGAAAGAGAAGCTGTGAGTGTGAGAGAGAAGCTGTGAGTGAGAGAGAAAAAGAAAAGCTGTGAGTGTGGGAGAGAGAGAGAAAGAGAAGATATGAGTGTGAGAGAGAGAGAAGCAGTGAGTGAGAGAGAGAGAGAGAAAGAGAAGCTGTGAATGAGACAGAGAGAGAGAAAGAGAAGCTGTGAGAGAGAGAGAAAGAGAAGCTGTGAGAGAGAGAGAAAGAGAAGCTGTGAGTGTGTGTGTGAGAGAAAGAGAAGCTGTGAGTGAGAGAGAGAGAAAGAAAGAGAAATTAGAGTGAGAAAATGAGAGAGAGAAAGAGAAGCTATGAGTGGGAGAGAGATAGAGTGTGAGAGAGAGAGAGAAGCTGTGAGTGAGAGAGAGAGAGACCCACTGTGAGTGAGAGAGAGAGAGAAAGAGAAGCTGTGAATGAGAGAGAGAAATACTGTGAGTGAGAGAGAGAGAAAGAGAAGCTGTGAGTGAGAGAGAGAGAGAAGGAGAAGCTGTGAGTGAGAAGGAGAGGGAAAGAGAAGCTGTGAGTGAGTGAGAGAGAGAGAGAAAGAGAAGCTGTGAGAGAGAAAGAGAGAAGCTGTGAGTGAGAATGAGAGAGAGAGAAAGAGAAGCTGTGAGTAAGAGAGAGAGAAAGAGAAGCTGTGAGTGAGAGAGAGAGAGAGAAGCTGTGAGTGAGAGGGAGAGAGAGAAAGAGAAGCTGTGAGTGACACACAGAGAGAGATGCTGTGAGTTAGAGAGAGAGAGAGAGAAAGAGAAAGAGAAGCTGTGAGTGAGAGAGTGAGAGAGAGAAACAGAAGCTCTTAGTGAGAGTGAGAGAGAGAGAGAGAGAAGCTGTGAGAGAGAGAGATTGAAAGAGAAGCTGTGAGTGAGAGAGAGAGAGAGAGAGAAGCTGTGAGTATGTGTGTGAGAGAAAGAGAAGCTGTGAGTGAGAGAGAGGGAGAAAGATAAGCTGTGTGTGAGAGAGAGAAAGAGAAGCTGTGAGAGAGAGAGAGAGAAAGAGAAGCTGTGATTGAGAGTGATAGAGAGAAAGAGAAGCTGTGAGTGTGAGAGAGAGAAGCTGTGAGTGAGAGAGAGAAAGAAAAGCTGTGAGTGTGAGAGAGTGAGAGAAAGAGATGATATAGTGAGAGAGAGAGAAGCAGTGAGTGAGTGAGAGAGAGAGAGAAAGAGAAGCTGTGAGTGAGACAGAGAGAGAGAAAGAGAAGCTGTGAGAGAGAGAGGAAGAGAAGCTGTGAGAGAGAGAGAGAAGGAGAAGCTGTGAGTGTGTGAGAGAGAGAAAGAGAAGCTGTGAGTGAGAGAGAGAGAAAGAAAGAGAAATTAGAGTGAGAAAATGAGAGAGAGAAAGAGAAGCTGTGAGTGGGAGAGAGAAAGAGAGTCTGTGAGTGAGAGAGAGAGAGAGAAGCTGTGAGTGAGATAGAGAGAGAGCCGCTGTGAGTGAGAGAGAGAGAGAAAGAGAAGCTGTGAATGAGAGAGAGAGAAACTGTGAGTGAGAGAGAGAGAAAGAGAAGCTGTGAGTGAGTAAGAGAGAAAGAGTAGCTGTGAGTGAGAATAAGAGAGAGAGAGAAGGAGAAGCTGTGAGTGAGAAGGAGAGGGAAAGAGAAGCTGTGAGTGAGTGAGAGAGAGAGAAAGAGAAGCTGTGAGAGAGAAAGAGAGAAGCTGTGAGTGAGAATGAGAGAGAGAGAAAGAGAAGCTGTGAGTGAGAGAGAGAGAAAGAGAAGCTGTGAGTGAGAGAGAGAAAGAGAATCTGTGAGTGAGAGGGAGAGAGAGAAAGAGAAGCTGTGAGTGACACACAGAGAGAAGCTGTGAGTTAGAGAGAGAGAGAGAGAAGCTGTGAGTGACAGAGAGAGAGAAAGAGAAGCTGTGTGTGTGTGAGAGAGCAAGATAGTCTGAGAAAGAGAGAGTGAAAGAGAAGCTGTGAGTGAGAGAGAGAGAGGGAGAAAGAGAAGCTGTGTATGTGTGAGAGAGAAAGAGAAGCTGTGAGTGAGAGTGAGAGAGAGAGAGAAAGAGAAAGAGAAGCTGTGAGTGTGTGAGAGAGAGAGCCGCTGTCAGTGAAAGAGAGAGAAAGAGAAGCTGTGAATGAGAGAGAGAGAAAGAGAAGCTGTGAGTGAGAGAGAGAGAGAGAGAAGCTGTGAGTGAGTGAGAGAGAGAGAGAAAGAGAAGCTGTGAGTGAGAGAGAGAGTGAAAGAGAAGCTGTGAGAGAGAGAGAGAGAAAGAGAAGCTGTGAGTGAGAGAGAGAGAGAGAATGAGAAGCTGTGAGTGAGAGAGAGAGCTGTGAGTGAGAGAGAGAGAGAGAAAGTGAAGCTGTGAGTGAGAGAGAGAAAGAGAAGCTGTGTGTGTGTGTGAGAGAGAAAGATAGTCTGAGAAAGAGAGAGTGAAAGAGAAGCTGAGAGTGAGAGAGGGAGAGGGAGAAAGAGAAGCTGTGTGTGAGAGAGAGAGAAAGAGAAGCTGTGAGTGAGAGAGAGAGAAAGAGAAGCTGTGAGTGAGTGAGAGAAAGAAAAGCTGTGAGTGAGAGAGAGAGAGAAAGAGAAGATATGAGTGAGAGAGAGAGAGAAGCAGTGAGAGAGAGAGAGAAAGAGAAGCTGCGAGTGAGACAGAGAGAGAGAAAGAGAAGCTGAGAGAGAGAGAGAGGGAGAAAGAAAAGCTGTGAGAGAGAGAAAGAAAGAGAAGCTGTGAGTGTGTGTGAGAGAGAAAGAGAAGCTGTGAGTGAGAGAGAAAGAAAGAAAGAGAAATTAGAGTGAGAAAGAAAGAGAGAAAGAGAAGCTGTGAGTGGGAGAGAGAGAAAGAGAGTCTGTGAGTGAGAGAGAGAGAGAGAAGCAGTGAGTGAGAGAGAGCCGCTGTGAGTGAGAGAGAGAGAAAGAGAAGCTGTGAATGAGAGAGAGAAAGAGAAGCTGTGAGTGAGTGAGAGAGAGAAAGGGAAGTTGTGAGTGAGTGAGAGAGAGAAAGAGAAGCTGTCAGTGAGCGAGAGAGAGAAAGAGAAGCTGTGAGTGAGAGAGAGAGAAAGAGAAGCTGTGAGTGAGAAGGAGAGGGAAAGAGAAGCTGTGAGTGAGAGATAGAGAGAAAGAGAAACTGTGAGTGTGTGAGAGAGAAAGAGAAGCTGTGAGTGAGAGAGAGAAAGAGAAGCTGTGAGTGAGAAGGAGAGGGAAAGAGAAGCTGTGAGTGATTGAATGAGAGAGAGAGAAAGAGAAGCTGTGAGAGAGAAAGAGAGAAGCTGTGAGTGAGAGAGTGAGAGAGAGAAAGAGAAGCTGTTAGTGAGAGTGAGAGAGAGAGAGAAAGAGAAGCTGTGAGTGAGAGAGAGAGAGAGAAAGAGATGCTGTGAGTGAGAGAGAGAAAGAGAAGCTGTGAGTGAGAGGGAGAGAGAGAAAGAGAAGCTATGAGTAACACAGAGAGAGAAGCTGTGAGTTAGAGAGAGAGAGAGAAAGAGAAGCTGTGAGTGACAAAGAGAGAGAAAGAGAAGCTGAGAGTGAGAGAGAGAGCAAAAGTGAAGCTGTGAGTGAGAGAGAGAGAGAAAGGGAAGCTGTGTGTGTGTGGGAGAGAGAAAGATATTCTGAGAAAGAGAGAGTGAAATAGAAGCTGTGAGTGAGAGAGAGAGAGGGAGAAAGAGAAGCTGTGTGTGTGAGAGAGAGAAAGAGAAGCTGTGAGAGAGTGAGAGAGAGAGAGAGAAAGAGAAGCTGTGAGTGAGAGAGAGAGGGAAAGAGAAGCTGTGAGTGAGAGAGAGAGAAAGAGAAGCTGTGAGTGTGAGAGAGAGAGAATGAGAAGCTGTGAGTGAGAGAGAGAGAGAATGAGAAGCTGTGAGTGAGAGTGAGAAGCTGTGAGAGAGAGAGAGAAAGGGAAGCTGTGAGTGAGAGAAAGAGAGAGAAGATGTGAGTGATAGAGAGAGAAGATGTGAGTGAGAGAGAGAGAATGAGAAGCTGTCAGTGAGAGAGGGAGAAAGTAAGATAAGCTGTGAGTGAGATAGAGAGAGAGAGAAAGCGTGTCTGTGAGTGAATGAGAGAGAGGGATAGAAAGATAATCTGTGAGAGATAGAGAGAAAGAGAAGCTGTGTGTTTTAGAGAGAGAAAGAGAAGCTGTGATTGAGAGAGAGAAAAGCTATGAGTGAGAGAGAGAAAGAAAAGCTATGAGTGAGAGAGAGAGAGAAAGAGAAGATATGAGTGAGAGAGAGAGAGAGAAGCAGTGAGAGAGAGAAAGAAACAGAAGCTGTGAGTGAGACAGAGAGAGAGAAAGAGAAGCTGTGAGAGAGAGAGAGGGGGAGAAAGAGAAGCTGTGAGAGAGAGAGAGAAAGAGAAGCTGTGAGTGTGTGTGAGAGAGAAAGAGAAGCTGTGAGTGAGAGAGAGAGAGAAAGAAAGAGAAATTAGAGTGAGAAAGAGAAAGAGAAAGAGAAGCTGTGAGTGGGAGAGAGAGAAAGAGAGTCTGTGAATCAGAGAGAGAGAGAGAAGCTGTGAGTGAGAGAGAGAGAACCGCTGTGAGTGAGAGAGAGAGAAAGAGAAGCTGTGAGTGTGTGAGAGAGAAAGAGAAGCTGTGAGTGAGAGAGAGAAAGAGAAGCTGTGAGTGAGAAGGAGAGGGAAAGAGAAGCTGTGAGTGATTGAATGAGAGAGAGAGAAAGAGAAGCTGTGAGAGAGAAAGAGAGAAGCTGTGAGTGAGAGAGTGAGAGAGAGAAAGAGAAGCTGTTAGTGAGAGTGAGAGAGAGAGAGAAAGAGAAGCTGTGAGTGAGAGAGAGAGAGAGAAAGAGATGCTGTGAGTGAGAGAGAGAAAGAGAAGCTGTGAGTGAGAGGGAGAGAGAGAAAGAGAAGCTATGAGTAACACAGAGAGAGAAGCTGTGAGTTAGAGAGAGAGAGAGAAAGAGAAGCTGTGAGTGACAAAGAGAGAGAAAGAGAAGCTGAGAGTGAGAGAGAGAGAGAAAGTGAAGCTGTGAGTGAGAGAGAGAGAGAAAGGGAAGCTGTGTGTGTGTGGGAGAGAGAAAGATATTCTGAGAAAGAGAGAGTGAAATAGAAGCTGTGAGTGAGAGAGAGAGAGGGAGAAAGAGAAGCTGTGTGTGTGAGAGAGAGAAAGAGAAGCTGTGAGAGAGTGAGAGAGAGAGAGAAAGAGAAGCTGTGAGTGAGAGAGAGAGGGAAAGAGAAGCTGTGAGTGAGAGAGAGAGAAAGAGAAGCTGTGAGTGTGAGAGAGAGAGAATGAGAAGCTGTGAGTGAGAGAGAGAGAGAATGAGAAGCTGTGAGTGAGAGAGAGAAGCTGTGTGAGAGAGAGAGAAAGGGAAGCTGTGAGTGAGAGAAAGAGAGAGAAGATGTGAGTGATAGAGAGAGAAGATGTGAGTGAGAGAGAGAGAATGAGAAGCTGTCAGTGAGAGAGGGAGAAAGTAAGATAAGCTGTGAGTGAGATAGAGAGAGAGAGAAAGCGTGTCTGTGAGTGAATGAGAGAGAGGGATAGAAAGATAATCTGTGAGAGATAGAGAGAAAGAGAAGCTGTGTGTTTTAGAGAGAGAAAGAGAAGCTGTGATTGAGAGAGAGAAAAGCTATGAGTGAGAGAGAGAAAGAAAAGCTATGAGTGAGAGAGAGAGAGAAAGAGAAGATATGAGTGAGAGAGAGAGAGAGAAGCAGTGAGAGAGAGAAAGAAACAGAAGCTGTGAGTGAGACAGAGAGAGAGAAAGAGAAGCTGTGAGAGAGAGAGAGGGGGAGAAAGAGAAGCTGTGAGAGAGAGAGAGAAAGAGAAGCTGTGAGTGTGTGTGAGAGAGAAAGAGAAGCTGTGAGTGAGAGAGAGAGAGAAAGAAAGAGAAATTAGAGTGAGAAAGAGAAAGAGAAAGAGAAGCTGTGAGTGGGAGAGAGAGAAAGAGAGTCTGTGAATCAGAGAGAGAGAGAGAAGCTGTGAGTGAGAGAGAGAGAACCGCTGTGAGTGAGAGAGAGAGAAAGAGAAGCTGTCAGTGCGACAGAGAGAGAAAAAGAGAAACTGTGTGAGAGAGAGAGGGAGAAAGAGAAGCTGTAAGAGAGAGAGAGAAAGAGAAGCTGTGAGTGTGTGTGTGAGAGAAAGAGAAGCTGTGAGTGAGAGAGAGAAAGAAAGAGAAATTAGAGTGAGAAAGAGAGAGAGAAAGAGAAGCTGTGAGTGAGAGAGAGAGAGAAGATGTGAGTGATAGAGAGAGAGAATGAGAAGCTGTGAGTGATAGAGAGAGTAAGTAAGAGAAGCTGTGAGTGAGATAGAGAGAGAGAGAAGGAGAAAGATAAGCTGTGTGTGTGACAGAGAGAGAAGCTGTGTGTGTGTGAGAGAGAGAAAGAAAAGCTGTGATTGAGAGTGAGAGAGAGAGAGAAAGAGATGCTGTGAGTGAGAGAGAGAGAAGCTGTGAGTGAGAGAGAGAAAGAAAAGCGGTGAGTGAGAGAGAGAGAGAAAGAGAAGATATGAATGAGAGAGAGAGAAGCAGTGTGAGAGAGAGAGAAAGAGAAGCTGTGAGTGAGACAGAGAGAGAGAAAGAGAAGCTGTGAGAGAGAGAGAGGGAGAAAGAGAAGCTGTGAGAGAGCGAGAGAAAGAGAAGCTGTGAGTGTGTGTAAGAGAGAAAAAGAAGCTGTGAGTGAGAGAGAGAGAAACAAAGAGAAATTAGAGTGAGAAAGAGAGAGAGAAAGAGAAGCTGTGAGTGGGAGAGAGAGAAAGAGAAGCTGTGAATGAGAGAGAGAGAGAAAAAGAAGCTGTGAGTGAGAGAGAGAGAAAGAAAGAGAAGCTGTGAATGAGAGAGAGAAAAACAGTGAGAGAGAGAGAAAGAGAAGCTGTGAGTGAGTAAGAGAGAGAAAGAGAAGCTGTGAGTGAGAGCGAGAGAAGGAGAAGCTGTGAGTGAGAAGGAGAGGGAAAGAGAAGCTGTGAGTGAGTGAGAGAGAGAGAGAAAGAGAAGCTGTGAGAGAGAAAGAGAGAAGCTGTGAGTGAGAATGAGAGAGAGAGAAAGAGAAGCTGTGAGTGAGAGAGAGATAAAGAGAAGCTGTGAGTGAGAGAGAGAAAGAGAAGCTGTGAGTGAGAGGGAGAGAGAGAAAGAGAAGCTGTGAGTGACACACACAGAGAGAAGCTGTGAGTTAGAGAGAGAGAGAGAGAAGCTGTGAGTGACACACAGAGAGAAAGAGAAGCTGTGAGTGAGAGAGAGAGGGGGAGAAAGAGAAGCTGTGTGTGAGAGAGAGAAAGAGAAGCTGTGAGTGAGAGAGAGAGAGAGAGAAAGAGAAGCTGTGAGGGAGAGAGAGAGTGAAAGAGAAGCTGTGAGTGAGAGAGAGAGAAAGAGAAGCTGTGAGTGAGAGAGAGAGAGAATGAGAAGCTGTGAGTGAGAGAGAGAGAAGCTGTGAGTGAGAGAGAGAGAGAAAGTGAAGCTGTGAGTGAGAGAGAGAGAGAAAGAGAAGCTGTGTGTGTGTGTGTGAGAGAGAAAGATAGTCTGAGAAAGACAGAGTGAAAGAGAAGCTGAGAGTGATAGAGGGAGAGGGAGAAAGAGAAGCTCTGTGTGTGTGAGAGAGAAAGAGAAGCTGTGAGTGAGAGTGAGAGAGAGAGAAAGAGAAGCTGTGAGTGAGAGAGAGAGAATGAGAAGCTGTGAGTGAGAGAGAGAAGTTGTGTGAGAGAGAGAGAAATAGAAGCTGTGAGTGAGAGAGAGAGAGATGTGAGTGATAGAGAGAGATAATGAGAAGCTGTGAGTGAGAGAGAGAGAAAGTAATAGAAGCTGTGAGTGAGATAGAGAGAGGGAGAAAGAGAAGCTGTGAGTGAGAGAGAGAGAGGGAGAAAGATAATCTGTGTGTGTGTGAGAGAAAGAGAAACAGTGTGTGTGTGAGAGAGAGAAACAGAAGCTGTGATTGAGAGTGAGAGAGAGAGGGAGAAAGATAAGCTGTGAGTGAGAGAGAGAGAAAGAGAAGCTGTGAGTGAGAGAGAGAAGCTGTGAGTGAGTGAGTGAGAGAAAGAAAAGCTGTGAGTGAGAGAGAGAGAGAAAGAGAAGATATGAGTGAGAGAGAGAGAGAAGCAGTGAGAGAGAGAGAAAGAGAAGCTGTGAGTGAGACAGAGAGAGAGAAAGAGAAACTGAGAGAGAGAGAGAGGGAGAAAGAAAAGCTGTGAGAGAGAGTGAAAGAGAAGCTGTGAGTGTGTGTGAGAGAGAAAGAGAAGCTGTGAGTGAGAGAGAAAGAAAGAAAGAGAAATTAGAGTGAGTAAGAGAGAGAGAAAGAGAAGCTGTTAGTGGGAGAGAGAGAAAGAGAGTCTGTGAGTGAGAGAGAGAGAGAGAAGCAGTGAGTGAGAGAGAGAGAGCCGCTGTGAGGGAGAGAGAGAAAAAGAGAAGCTGTGAATGAGAGAGAGAGTAAGAGAAGCTGTGTGTGTGAGAGAGAGAAGTTGTGAGTGACAGAGAGAAAGAGAAGCTCTGAGTGAGAGAGAGAGAAAGTGAAGCTGTGAGTGAGAGAGAGAGAGAAAGAGAAGCTGTGTATGTGTGAGAGAGAGAAGTTGTGAGTGAGAGGGAGAAAGAGAAGCTGTGAGTGAGAGAGAGAGTAAGTAAGAGAAGCTGTGAGTGAGATAGAGAGAGAGAGAAGGAGAAGCTGTGAGTGAGAGAGAGAGAGGGAGAAAGATAAGCTGTGTGTGTGAGAGAGAGAGAAGCTGTGTGTGTGAGAGAGAGAAAGAAAAGCTGTGATTGAGAGTGAGAGAGAGAAAGAGATGCTGTGAGTGAGAGAGAGAGAAGCTGTGAGTGAGAGAGAGAAAGAAAAGCGGTGAGTGAGAGAGAGAGAGAGAAAGAGAAGCTGTGAGTGAGACAGAGAGAGAGAAAGATAAGCTGTGAGAGAGAGTGAGGGAGAAAGAGAAGCTGTGAGAGAGCGAGAGAAAGAGAAGCTGTGAGTTTGTGTGAGAGAGAAAGAGAAGCTGTGAGTGAGAGAGAGAGAAAGAAAGAGAAATTAGAGTGAGAAAGAGAGAGAGAAAGAGAAGCTGTGAGTGGGAGAGAGAGAAAGAGAGTCTGTGAGTGAGAGAGAGAGAGAGAAGCTGTGAGTGAGAGAGAGAGTGCCGCTGTGAGTGAGAGAGAGAGAAAGAGAAGCTGTGAATGAGAGAGAGAGAGAAAGAGAAGCTATGAGTGAGAGAGAGAGAAAGAAAGAGAAGCTGTGAGTGAGTGAGAGAGAGAAAGGGAAGTTGTGAGTGAGAGAGAGAGAGAAAGAGAAGCTGTGAGTGAGAGAGAGAAAGAGAAGCTGTGAGTGAGAGAGAGAGAAAGAGAAGCTGTGAGTGAGAAGGAGAGGGAAAGAGAAGCTGTGAGTGAGTGAGAGATAGAGAGAAAGAGAAACTGTGAGTGTGTGAGAGAGAAAGAGAAGCTGTGAGTGAGAGAGAGAGAGAAAGAGAAGCTGTGAGTGAGAAGGTGAGGGAAAGAGAAGCTGTGAGTGAGTGAGAGAGAGAGAGAGAAAGAGAAGCTGTGAGAGAGAAAGAGAGAAGCTGTGAGAGAGTGAGAGAGAGAAATAGAAGCTGTTAGTGAGAGTGAGAGAGAGAGAGAAGCTGTGAGTGACACAGAGAGAGAGAAGCTGTGAGTTAGAGAGAGAGAGAAAGAGAAGCTGTGAGTGACAGAGAGAGAAAGAGAAGCTGAGAGTGAGTGAGAGTAAGAGAAAGTGAAGCTGTGAGTGAGAGAGAGAAAGAGAAGCTGTGTGTGTGTGAGAGAGAGAAAGATAGTCTGAGAAAGAGAGAGTGAAAGAGAAGCTGTGAGTGAGAGAGAGAGAGGGAGAAAGAGAAGCTGTGTGTGTGAGAGAGAAAGAGAAGCTGTGAGTGAGAGTGAGAGAGAGAGAGAAAGAGAAGCTGTGAGTGAGAGAGAGAGTGAAAGAGAAGCTGTGAGTGAGAGAGAGAGAAAGAAAGAGAAGTTGTGAGTGAGAGAGAGAGAGAATGAGAAGCTGTGAGTGAGAGAGAGAGAAGCTGTGAGTGAGAGAGAGAGAGAGAAAGTGAAGCTGTGAGTGAGAGAGAGAGAGAAAGAGAAGCTGTGTGTGTGTGTGAGAGAGAGAAAGATAGTCTGAGAAAGACAGAGTGAAAGAGAAGCTGAGAG
This sequence comes from Bradypodion pumilum, assembly GCA_035047305.1. Taxonomy (NCBI): domain Eukaryota; kingdom Metazoa; phylum Chordata; class Lepidosauria; order Squamata; family Chamaeleonidae; genus Bradypodion; species Bradypodion pumilum. The sequence goes on from JAWDJD010000001.1 coordinate 232,634,720, forward strand.
TGAGAGAGGGAGAGGGAGAAAGAGAAGCTGTGTGTGTGAGAGAGAGAAAGAGAAGCTGTGAGTGAGAGTGAGAGAGAGAGAAAGAGAAGCTGTGACTGAGAGAGAGAGAATGAGAAGCTGTGAGTGAGAGAGAGAAGTTGTGTGTGTGAGAGAGAAAGAGAAGCTGTGAGTGAGAGAGAGAGAGATGTGAGTGATAGAGAGAGATAATGAGAAGCTGTGAGTGAGAGAGAGAGAAAGTAATAGAAGCTGTGAGTGAGATAGAGAGAGAGAGAAAGAGAAGCTGTGTGTGAGAGAGAGAGAGGGAGAAAGATAATCTGTGTGTGAGAGAGAAAGAGAAATTGTGTGAGAGAGAGAGAGAAAGAGAAGCTGTGATTGAGAGTGAGAGAGAGAGGGAGAAAGATAAGCTGTGAGTGAGAGAGAGAGAAAGAGAAGCTGTGAGTGAGAGAGAGAAGCTGTGAGTGAGTGAGAGAAAGAAAAGCTGTGAGTGAGAGAGAGAGAGAAAGAGAAGATTTGAGTGAGAGAGAGAGAAACAGTGAGAGAGAGAGAGAGAGAAAGAGAAGCTGTGAGTGAGACAGAGAGAGAGAAAGAGAAGCTGAGAGAGAGAGAGAGGGAGAAAGAAAAGCTGTGAGAGAGAGAGAGAAAGAGAAGCTGTGAGTGAGAGAGAAAGAAAGAAAGAGAAATTAGAGTGAGAAAGAGAGAGAGAAAGAGAAGCTGTGAGTGGGAGAGAGAGTGCCGCTGTGAGTGAGAGAGAGAGAAAGAGAAGCTGTGAATGAGAGAGAGAGAAAGAGAAGCTGTGAGTGAGAGAGAGAGAAAGAAAGAGAAGCTGTGAGTGAGTGAGAGAGAAAAAGGGAAGTTGTGAGTGAGAGAGAGAGAGAAAGAGAAGCTGTGAGTGAGAGAGAGAAAGAGAAGCTGTGAGTGAGAAAGAGAAGCTGTGAGTGAGAAGGAGAGGGAAAGAGAAGCTGTGAGTGAGTGAGAGAGAGAGAGAAAGAGAAACTGTGTGTGTGAGAGAGAAAGTGAAGCTGTGAGTGAGAGAGAGAGAGAAAGAGAAGCTGTGAGTGAGTGAGAGAGAGAGAGAAAGAGAAGCTGTGAGAGAGAAAGAGAGAAGCTGTGAGTGAGAGAGTGAGAGAGAAAGAGAAGCTGTTAGTGAGAGAGAGAGAGAGAGAAAGAGAAGCTGTGAGTGAGAGAGGGATTGAAAGAGAAGCTGTGAGTGAGAGAGAGAGAGAAAGAGAAGCTGTGAGTGAGAGAGAGATAGAGAAGCTGTGAGTGAGAGGGAGAGAGAGAAAGAGAAGCTGTGAGTGACACAGAGAGAGAGAAGCTGTGAGTTAGAGAGAGAGAGAAAGAGAAGCTGTGAGTCAGAGAGAGAGTAAGTAAGAGAAGCTGTGAGTGAGATAGAGAGAGAGAGAAGGAGAAGCTGTGAGTGAGAGAGAGGGAGAAAGATAAGCTGTGTGTGTGTGAGAGAGAGAAGCTGTGTGTGAGAGAGAGAGAAAGAAAAGCTGTGATTGAGAGTGAGAGAGAGAGAAAGAGATGCTGTGAGTGAGAGAGAGAGAAGCTGTGAGTGAGAGAGAGAAAGAAAAGCGGTGAGTGAGAGAGAGATAGAGAAAGAGAAGCTGTGAGTGAGACAGAGAGAGAGAAAGATAAGCTGTGAGAGAGAGTGAGGGAGAAAGAGAAGCTGTGAGAGAGCGAGAGAAAGAGAAGCTGTGAGTTTGTGTGAGAGAGAAAGAGAAGCTGTGAGTGAGAGAGAGAGAAAGAAAGAGAAATTAGAGTGAGAAAGAGAGAGAGAAAGAGAAGCTGTGAGTGGGAGAGAGAGAAAGAGAGTCTGTGAGTGAGAGAGAGAGAGAGAAGCTGTGAGTGAGAGAGAGAGTGCCGCTGTGAGTGAGAGAGAGAGAAAGAGAAGCTGTGAATGAGAGAGAGAGAGAAAGAGAAGCTGTGAGTGAGAGAGAGAGAAAGAAAGAGAAGCTGTGAGTGAGTGAGAGAGAGAAAGGGAAGTTGTGAGTGAGAGAGAGAGAGAAAGAGAAGATGTGAGTGAGAGAGAGAAAGAGAAGCTGTGAGTGAGAGAGAGAGAAAGAGAAGCTGTGAGTGAGAAGGAGAGGGAAAGAGAAGCTGTGAGTGAGTGAGAGATAGAGAGAAAGAGAAACTGTGAGTGTGTGAGAGAGAAAGAGAAGCTGTGAGTGAGAGATAGAGAGAAAGAGAAGCTGTGAGTGAGAAGGAGAGGGAAAGAGAAGCTGTGAGTGAGTGAGAGAGAGAGAGAGAAAGAGAAGCTGTGAGAGAGAAAGAGAGAAGCTGTGAGTGAGAGAGTGAGAGAGAGAAATAGAAGCTGTTAGTGAGAGTGAGAGAGAGAGAGAGAGAGAGAAGCTGTGAGTGACAGAGAGAGAGAGAAGCTGTGAGTTAGAGAGAGAGAGAAAGAGAAGCTGTGAGTGACAGAGAGAGAGAAAGAGAAGCTGAGAGTGAGTGAGAGTAAGAGAAAGTGAAGCTGTGAGTGAGAGAGAGAGAAAGAGAAGCTGTGTGTGTGTGAGAGAGAGAGAGAAAGATAGTCTGAGAAAGAGAGAGTGAAAGAGAAGCTGTGAGTGAGAGAGAGAGAGGGAGAAAGAGAAGCTGTGTGTGTGAGAGAGAAAGAGAAGCTGTGAGTGAGAGTGAGAGAGAGAGAGAAAGAGAAGCTGTGAGTGAGAGAGAGAGTGAAAGAGAAGCTGTGAGTGAGAGAGAGAGAAAGAAAGAGAAGCTGTGAGTGAGAGAGAGAGAGAATGAGAAGCTGTGAGTGAGAGAGAGAGAAGCTGTGAGAGAGAGAGAGAGAGAGAAAGTGAAGCTGTGAGTGAGAGAGAGAGAGAAAGAGAAGCTGTGTGTGTGTGTGAGAGAGAGAAAGATAGTCTGAGAAAGACAGAGTGAAAGAGAAGCTGAGAGTGAGAGAGGGAGAGGGAGAAAGAGAAGCTGTGTGTGTGAGAGAGAGAAAGAGAAGCTGTGAGTGAGAGTGAGAGAGAGAGAAAGAGAAGCTGTGACTGAGAGAGAGAGAATGAGAAGCTGTGAGTGAGCGAGAGAAGTTGTGTGTGAGAGAGAGAAAGAGAAGCTGTGAGTGAGAGAGAGAGAGAAAGGGAAGTTGTGAGTGAGAGAGAGAGAGAAAGAGAAGCTGTGAGTGAGAGAGAGAAAGAGAAGCTGTGAGTGAGAGAGAGAGAAAGAGAAGCTGTGAGTGAGAAGGAGAGGGAAAGAGAAGCTGTGAGTGAGTGAGAGATAGAGAGAAAGAGAAACTGTGAGTGTGTGAGAGAGAAAGAGAAGCTGTGAGTGAGAGAGAGAGAGAAAGAGAAGCTGTGAGTGAGAAGGAGAGGGAAAGAGAAGCTGTGAGTGAGTGAGAGAGAGAGAGAGAAAGAGAAGCTGTGAGAGAGAAAGAGAGAAGCTGTGAGTGAGAGAGTGAGAGAGAGAAATAGAAGCTGTTAGTGAGAGTGAGAGAGAGAGAGAGAGAAGCTGTGAGTGACAGAGAGAGAGAGAAGCTGTGAGTTAGAGAGAGAGAGAAAGAGAAGTTGTGAGTGACAGAGAGAGAGAAAGAGAAGCTGAGAGTGAGTGAGAGTAAGAGAAAGTGAAGCTGTGAGTGAGAGAGAGAAAGAGAAGCTGTGTGTGTGTGAGAGAGAGAGAGAAAGATAGTCTGAGAAAGAGAGAGTGAAAGAGAAGCTGTGAGTGAGAGAGAGAGAGGGAGAAAGAGAAGCTGTGTGTGTGAGAGAGAAAGAGAAGCTGTGAGTGAGAGTGAGAGAGAGAGAGAAAGAGAAGCTGTGAGTGAGAGAGAGAGTGAAAGAGAAGCTGTGAGTGAGAGAGAGAGAAAGAAAGAGAAGCTGTGAGTGAGAGAGAGAGAGAATGAGAAGCTGTGAGTGAGAGAGAGAGAAGCTGTGAGAGAGAGAGAGAGAGAAAGTGAAGCTGTGAGTGAGAGAGAGAGAGAAAGAGAAGCTGTGTGTGTGTGTGAGAGAGAGAAAGATAGTCTGAGAAAGACAGAGTGAAAGAGAAGCTGAGAGTGAGAGAGGGAGAGGGAGAAAGAGAAGCTGTGTGTGTGAGAGAGAGAAAGAGAAGCTGTGAGTGAGAGTGAGAGAGAGAGAAAGAGAAGCTGTGACTGAGAGAGAGAGAATGAGAAGCTGTGAGTGAGCGAGAGAAGTTGTGTGTGAGAGAGAGAAAGAGAAGCTGTGAGTGAGAGAGAGAGAGATGTGAGTGATAGAGAGAGATAATGAGAAGCTGTGAGTGAGAGAGAGAGAAAGTAATAGAAGCTGTGAGTGAGATAGAGAGAGAGAGAAAGAGAAGCTGTGAGTGAGAGAGAGAGAAGCTGTGAGTGAGAGAGAGAAAGAAAAGCGGTGAGTGAGAGAGAGAGAGAGAGAAAGAGAAGCTGTGAGTGAGACAGAGAGAGAGAAAGATAAGCTGTGAGAGAGAGTGAGGGAGAAAGAGAAGCTGTGAGAGAGCGAGAGAAAGAGAAGCTGTGAGTTTGTGTGAGAGAGAAAGAGAAGCTGTGAGTGAGAGAGAGAGAAAGAAAGAGAAATTAGAGTGAGAAAGAGAGAGAGAAAGAGAAGCTGTGAGTGGGAGAGAGAGAAAGAGAGTCTGTGAGTGAGAGAGAGAGAGAGAAGCTGTGAGTGAGAGAGAGAGTGCCGCTGTGAGTGAGAGAGAGAGAAAGAGAAGCTGTGAATGAGAGAGAGAGAGAAAGAGAAGCTGTGAGTGAGAGAGAGAGAAAGAAAGAGAAGCTGTGAGTGAGTGAGAGAGAGAAAGGGAAGTTGTGAGTGAGAGAGAGAGAGAAAGAGAAGCTGTGAGTGAGAGAGAGAAAGAGAAGCTGTGAGTGAGAGAGAGAGAAAGAGAAGCTGTGAGTGAGAAGGAGAGGGAAAGAGAAGCTGTGAGTGAGTGAGAGATAGAGAGAAAGAGAAACTGTGAGTGTGTGAGAGAGAAAGAGAAGCTGTGAGTGAGAGAGAGAGAGAAAGAGAAGCTGTGAGTGAGAAGGTGAGGGAAAGAGAAGCTGTGAGTGAGTGAGAGAGAGAGAGAAAGATAAGCTGTGAGAGAGAAAGAGAGAAGCTGTGAGAGAGTGAGAGAGAGAAATAGAAGCTGTTAGTGAGAGTGAGAGAGAGAGAGAGAAGCTGTGAGTGACACAGAGAGAGAGAAGCTGTGAGTTAGAGAGAGAGAGAAAGAGAAGCTGTGAGTGACAGAGAGAGAGAAAGAGAAGCTGAGAGTGAGTGAGAGTAAGAGAAAGTGAAGCTGTGAGTGAGAGAGAGAAAGAGAAGCTGTGTGTGTGTGAGAGAGAGAAAGATAGTCTGAGAAAGAGAGAGTGAAAGAGAAGCTGTGAGTGAGAGAGAGAGAGGGAGAAAGAGAAGCTGTGTGTGTGAGAGAGAAAGAGAAGCTGTGAGTGAGAGTGAGAGAGAGAGAGAAAGAGAAGCTGTGAGTGAGAGAGAGAGTGAAAGAGAAGCTGTGAGTGAGAGAGAGAGAAAGAAAGAGAAGTTGTGAGTGAGAGAGAGAGAGAATGAGAGGCTGTGAGTGAGAGAGAGAAGCTGTGAGTGAGAGAGAGAGAGAGAAAGTGAAGCTGTGAGTGAGAGAGAGAGAGAAAGAGAAGCTGTGTGTGTGTGAGAGAGAGAGAAAGATAGTCTGAGAAAGACAGAGTGAAAGAGAAGCTGAGAGTGAGAGAGGGAGAGGGAGAAAGAGAAGCTGTGTGTGTGAGAGAGAGAAAGAGAAGCTGTGAGTGAGAGTGAGAGAGAGAGAAAGAGAAGCTGTGACTGAGAGAGAGAGAATGAGAAGCTGTGAGTGAGAGAGAGAAGTTGTGTGTGTGAGAGAGAAAGAGAAGCTGTGAGTGAGAGAGAGAGAGATGTGAGTGATAGAGAGAGATAATGAGAAGCTGTGAGTGAGAGAGAGAGAAAGTAATAGAAGCTGTGAGTGAGATAGAGAGAGAGAGAAAGAGAAGCTGTGTGAGAGAGAGAGAGAGGGAGAAAGATAATCTGTGTGTGAGAGAGAAAGAGAAACTGTGTGAGAGAGAGAGAGAAAAAGAAGCTGTGATTGAGAGAGAGAGAGGGAGAAAGATAAGCTGTGAGTGAGAGAGAGAGAAAGAGAAGCTGTGAGTGAGAGAGAGAAGCTGTGAGTGAGTGAGAGAAAGAAAAGCTGTGAGTGAGAGAGAGAGAAAGAGAAGATTTGAGTGAGAGAGAGAGAAACAGTGAGAGAGAGAGAGAGAGAAAGAGAAGCTGTGAGTGAGACAGAGAGAGAGAAAGAGAAGCTGAGAGAGAGAGAGAGGGAGAAAGAAAAGCTGTGAGAGAGAGAGAGAAAGAGAAGCTGTGAGTGAGAGAGAAAGAAAGAAAGAGAAATTAGAGTGAGAAAGAGAGAGAGAAAGAGAAGCTGTGAGTGGGAGAGAGAGTCCCGCTGTGAGTGAGAGAGAGAGAAAGAGAAGCTGTGAATGAGAGAGAGAGAAAGAGAAGCTGTGAGTGAGAGAGAGAAAGAGAAGCTGTGAGTGAGAAAGAGAAGCTGTGAGTGAGAAGGAGAGGGAAAGAGAAGCTGTGAGTGAGTGAGAGAGAGAGAGAAAGAGAAACTGTGTGTGTGAGAGAGAAAGTGAAGCTGTGAGTGAGAGAGAGAGAGAAAGAGAAGCTGTGAGTGAGTGAGAGAGAGAGAGAAAGAGAAGCTGTGAGAGAGAAAGAGAGAAGCTGTGAGTGAGAGAGTGAGAGAGAAAGAGAAGCTGTTAGTGAGAGTGAGAGAGAGAGAAAGAGAAGCTGTGAGTGAGAGAGGGATTGAAAGAGAAGCTGTGAGTGAGAGAGAGAGAGAAAGAGAAGCTGTGAGTGAGAGAGAGATAGAGAAGCTGTGAGTGAGAGGGAGAGAGAAAGAGAAGCTGTGAGTGACACAGAGAGAGAGAAGCTGTGAATTAGAGAGAGAGAGAAAGAGAAGCTGTGAGTGAGAGAGAGAGTAAGTAAGAGAAGCTGTGAGTGAGATAGAGAGAGAGAGAAGGAGAAGCTGTGAGTGAGAGAGAGGGAGAAAGATAAGCTGTGTGTGTGTGAGAGAGAGAAGCTGTGTGTGAGAGAGAGAGAAAGAAAAGCTGTGATTGAGAGTGAGAGAGAGAGAAAGAGATGCTGTGAGTGAGAGAGAGAGAAGCTGTGAGTGAGAGAGAGAAAGAAAAGCAGTGAGTGAGAGAGAGAGAGAGAAAGAGAAGCTGTGAGTGAGACAGAGAGAGAGAAAGATAAGCTGTGAGAGAGAGTGAGGGAGAAAGAGAAGCTGTGAGAGAGCGAGAGAAAGAGAAGCTGTGAGTTTGTGTGAGAGAGAAAGAGAAGCTGTGAGTGAGAGAGAGAGAAAGAAAGAGAAATTAGAGTGAGAAAGAGAGAGAGAAAGAGAAGCTGTGAGTGGGAGAGAGAGAAAGAGAGTCTGTGAGTGAGAGAGAGAGAGAGAAGCTGTGAGTGAGAGAGAGAGTGCCGCTGTGAGTGAGAGAGAGAGAAAGAGAAGCTGTGAATGAGAGAGAGAGAGAAAGAGAAGCTGTGAGTGAAAGAGAGAGAAAGAAAGAGAAGCTGTGAGTGAGTGAGAGAGAGAAAGGGAAGTTGTGAATGAGAGAGAGAGAGAAAGAGAAGCTGTGAGTGAGAGAGAGAGAGAAAGAGAAACTGTGTGTGTGAGAGAGAAAGTGAAGCTGTGAGTGAGAGAGAGAGAGAAAGAGAAGCTGTGAGTGAGTGAGAGAGAGAGAGAAAGAGAAGCTGTGAGAGAGAAAGAGAGAAGCTGTGAGTGAGAGAGTGAGAGAGAAAGAGAAGCTGTTAGTGAGAGTGAGAGAGAGAGAAAGAGAAGCTGTGAGTGAGAGAGGGATTGAAAGAGAAGCTGTGAGTGAGAGAGAGAGAAAGAGAAGCTGTGAGTGAGAGAGAGATAGAGAAGCTGTGAGTGAGAGGGAGAGAGAAAGAGAAGCTGTGAGTGACACAGAGAGAGAGAAGCTGTGAGTTAGAGAGAGAGAGAAAGAGAAGCTGTGAGTGAGAGAGAGAGTAAGTAAGAGAAGCTGTGAGTGAGATAGAGAGAGAGAGAAGGAGAAGCTGTGAGTGAGAGAGAGGGAGAAAGATAAGCTGTGTGTGTGTGAGAGAGAGAAGCTGTGTGTGAGAGAGAGAGAAAGAAAAGCTGTGATTGAGAGTGAGAGAGAGAGAAAGAGATGCTGTGAGTGAGAGAGAGAGAAGCTGTGAGTGAGAGAGAGAAAGAAAAGCAGTGAGTGAGAGAGAGAGAGAGAAAGAGAAGCTGTGAGTGAGACAGAGAGAGAGAAAGAAAGATAAGCTGTGAGAGAGAGTGAGGGAGAAAGAGAAGCTGTGAGAGAGCGAGAGAAAGAGAAGCTGTGAGTTTGTGTGAGAGAGAAAGAGAAGCTGTGAGTGAGAGAGAGAGAAAGAAAGAGAAATTAGAGTGAGAAAGAGAGAGAGAAAGAGAAGCTGTGAGTGGGAGAGAGAGAAAGAGAGTCTGTGAGTGAGAGAGAGAGAGAGAAGCTGTGAGTGAGAGAGAGAGTGCCGCTGTGAGTGAGAGAGAGAGAAAGAGAAGCTGTGAATGAGAGAGAGAGAGAAAGAGAAGCTGTGAGTGAAAGAGAGAGAAAGAAAGAGAAGCTGTGAGTGAGTGAGAGAGAGAAAGGGAAGTTGTGAGTGAGAGAGAGAGAGAAAGAGAAGCTGTGAGTGAGAGAGAGAAAGAGAAGCTGTGAGTGAGAGAGAGAGAAAGAGAAGCTGTGAGTGAGAAGGAGAGGGAAAGAGAAGCTGTGAGTGAGTGAGAGATAGAGAGAAAGAGAAACTGTGAGTGTGTGAGAGAGAAAGAGAAGCTGTGAGTGAGAGAGAGAGAGAAAGAGAAGCTGTGAGTGAGAAGGAGAGGGAAAGAGAAGCTGTGAGTGAGTGAGAGAGAGAGAGAGAAAGAGAAGCTGTGAGAGAGAAAGAGAGAAGCTGTGAGTGAGAGAGTGAGAGAGAGAAATAGAAGCTGTTAGTGAGAGTGAGAGAGAGAGAGAGAAGCTGTGAGTGACAGAGAGAGAGAAGCTGTGAGTTAGAGAGAGAGAGAATGAGAAGCTGTGAGTGACAGAGAGAGAGAAAGAGAAGCTGAGAGTGAGTGAGAGTAAGAGAAAGTGAAGCTGTGAGTGAGAGAGAGAAAGAGAAGCTGTGTGTGTGTGTGAGAGAGAAAGATAGTCTGAGAAAGAGAGAGTGAAAGAGAAGCTGTGAGTGAGAGAGAGAGAGGGAGAAAGAGAAGCTGTGTGTGTGAGAGAGAAAGAGAAGCTGTGAGTGAGAGTGAGAGAGAGAAAGAAAGAGAAGCTGTGAGTGAGAGAGAGAGTGAAAGAGAACCTGTGAGTGAGAGAGAGAGAAAGAAAGAGAAGCTGTGAGTGAGAGAGAGAGAGAATGAGAAGCTGTGAGTGAGAGAGAGAGAAGCTGTGAGTGAGAGAGAGAGAGAGAAAGTGAAGCTGTGAGTGAGAGAGAGAGAGAAAGAGAAGCTGTGTGTGTGTGTGAGAGAGAGAAAGATAGTCTGAGAAAGACAGAGTGAAAGAGAAGCTGAGAGTGAGAGAGGGAGAGGGAGAAAGAGAAGCTGTGTGTGTGAGAGAGAGAAAGAGAAGCTGTGAGTGAGAGTGAGAGAGAGAAAGAGAAGCTGTGACTGAGAGAGAGAGAATGAGAAGCTGTGAGTGAGCGAGAGAAGTTGTGTGTGAGAGAGAGAAAGAGAAGCTGTGAGTGAGAGAGAGAGAGAGATGTGAGTGATAGAGAGAGATAATGAGAAGCTGTGAGTGAGAGAGAGAGAAAGTAATAGAAGCTGTGAGTGAGATAGAGAGAGAGAGAAAGAGAAGCTGTGAGTGAGAGAGAGAGAGGGAGAAAGATAATCTGTGTGTGTGAGAGAGAAAGAGAAACTGTGTGAGAGAGAGAGAGAAAGAGAAGCTGTGATTGAGAGTGAGAGAGAGAGGGAGAAAGATAAGCTGTGAGTGAGAGAGAGAAAGAGAAGCTATGAGTGAGAGAGAGAAGCTGTGAGTGAGTGAGAGAAAGAAAAGCTGTGAGTGAGAGAGAGAGAGAAAGAGAAGATTTGAGTGAGAGAGAGAGAAACAGTGAGAGAGAGAGAGAGAGAAAGAGAAGCTGTGAGTGAGACAGAGAGAGAGAAAGAGAAGCTGAGAGAGAGAGCGGGAGAAAGAAAAGCTGTGAGACAGAGAGACAAAGAGAAGCTGTGAGTGAGAGAGAAAGAAAGAAAGAGAAATTAGAGTGAGAAAGAGAGAGAGAAAGAGAAGCTGTGAGTGGGAGAGAGAGTGCCGCTGTGAGTGAGAGAGAGAGAAAGAGAAGCTGTGAATGAGAGAGAGAGAAAGAGAAGCTGTTAGTGAGAGAGAGAGAAAGAAAGAGAAGCTGTGAGTGAGTGAGAGAGAAAAAGGGAAGTTGTGAGTGAGAGAGAGAGAGAAAGAGAAGCTGTGAGTGAGAGAGTGAAAGAGAAGCTGTGAGTGAGAAAGAGAAAGAGAAGCTGTGAGTGAGAAGGAGAGGGAAAGAGAAGCTGTGAGTGAGTGAGAGAGAGAGAGAAAGAGAAACTGTGAGTGTGTGAGAGAGGAAATGAAGCTGTGAGTGAGAGAGAGAGAGAAAGAGAAGCTGTGAGTGAGTGAGAGAGAGAGAGAAAGAGAAGCTGTGAGAGAGAAAGAGAGAAGCTGTGAGTGAGAGAGTGAGAGAGAGAAAGAGAAGCTGTTAGTGAGAGTGAGAGAGAGAGAAAGAGAAGCTGTGAGTGAGAGAGAGATTGAAAGAGAAGCTGTGAGTGAGAGAGAGAGAGAAAGAGAAGCTGTGAGTGAGAGAGAGAAAGAGAAGATTTGAGTGAGAGAGAGAGAAACAGTGAGAGAGAGAGAGAGAGAAAGAGAAGCTGTGAGTGAGACAGAGAGAGAGAAAGAGAAGCTGAGAGAGAGAGAGAGGGAGAAAGAAAAGCTGTGAGAGAGAAAGAGAAAGAGAAGCTGTGAGTGAGAGAGAAAGAAAGAAAGAGAAATTAGAGTGACAAAGAGAGAGAGAAAGAGAAGCTGTGAGTGGGAGAGAGAGTCCCGCTGTGAGTGAGAGAGAGAGAAAGAGAAGCTGTGAATGAGAGAGAGAGAAAGAGAAGCTGTGAGTGAGAGAGAGAAAGAGAAGCTGTGAGTGAGAAAGAGAAGCTGTGAGTGAGAAGGAGAGGGAAAGAGAAGCTGTGAGTGAGTGAGAGAGAGAGAGAAAGAGAAACTGTGTGTGTGTGAGAGAAAGTGAAGCTGTGAGTGAGAGAGAGAGAGAGAGAGAAGCTGTGAGTGAGTGAGAGAGAGAGAGAAAGAGAAGCTGTGAGAGAGAAAGAGAGAAGCTGTGAGTGAGAGAGTGAGAGAGAAAGAGAAGCTGTTAGTGAGAGTGAGAGAGAGAGAAAGAGAAGCTGTGAGTGAGAGAGGGATTGAAAGAGAAGCTGTGAGTGAGAGAGAGAGAGAAAGAGAAGCTGTGAGTGAGAGAGAGATAGAGAAGCTGTGAGTGAGAGGGAGAGAGAAAGAGAAGCTGTGAGTGACACAGAGAGAGAGAAGCTGTGAGTTAGAGAGAGAGAGAAAGAGAAGCTGTGAGTGAGAGAGAGAGTAAGTAAGAGAAGCTGTGAGTGAGATAGAGAGAGAGAGAAGGAGAAGCTGTGAGTGAGAGAGAGGGAGAAAGATAAGCTGTGTGTGTGAGAGAGAGAAGCTGTGTGTGTGAGAGAGAGAAAGAAAAGCTGTGATTGAGAGTGAGAGAGAGAGAAAGAGATGCTGTGAGTGAGAGAGAGAGAAGCTGTGAGTGAGAGAGAGAAAGAAAAGCGGTGAGTGAGAGAGAGAGAGAGAAAGAGAAGCTGTGAGTGAGACAGAGAGAGAGAAAGATAAGCTGTGAGAGAGAGTGAGGGAGAAAGAGAAGCTGTGAGAGAGCGAGAGAAAGAGAAGCTGTGAGTTTGTGTGAGAGAGAAAGAGAAGCTGTGAGTGAGAGAGAGAGAAAGAAAGAGAAATTAGAGTGAGAAAGAGAGAGAGAAAGAGAAGCTGTGAGTGGGAGAGAGAGAAAGAGAGTCTGTGAGTGAGAGAGAGAGAGAGAAGCTGTGAGTGAGAGAGAGAGTGCCGCTGTGAGTGAGAGAGAGAGAAAGAGAAGCTGTGAATGAGAGAGAGAGAGAAAGAGAAGCTGTGAGTGAAAGAGAGAGAAAGAAAGAGAAGCTGTGAGTGAGTGAGAGAGAGAAAGGGAAGTTGTGAGTGAGAGAGAGAGAGAAAGAGAAGCTGTGAGTGAGAGAGAGAAAGAGAAGCTGTGAGTGAGAGAGAGAGAAAGAGAAGCTGTGAGTGAGAAGGAGAGGGAAAGAGAAGCTGTGAGTGAATGAGAGATAGAGAGAAAGAGAAACTGTGAGTGTGTGAGAGAGAAAGAGAAGCTGTGAGTGAGAGAGAGAGAGAAAGAGAAGCTGTGAGTGAGAAGGAGAGGGAAAGAGAAGCTGTGAGTGAGTGAGAGAGAGAGAGAGAAAGAGAAGCTGTGAGAGAGAAAGAGAGAAGCTGTGAGTGAGAGAGTGAGAGAGAGAAATAGAAGCTGTTAGTGAGAGTGAGAGAGAGAGAGAGAGAAGCTGTGAGTGACAGAGAGAGAAGCTGTGAGTTAGAGAGAGAGAGAAAGAGAAGCTGTGAGTGACAGAGAGAGAGAAAGAGAAGCTGAGAGTGAGTGAGAGTAAGAGAAAGTGAAGCTGTGAGTGAGAGAGAGAAAGAGAAGCTGTGTGTGTGTGAGAGAGAGAAAGATAGTCTGAGAAAGAGAGAGTGAAAGAGAAGCTGTGAGTGAGAGAGAGAGAGGGAGAAAGAGAAGCTGTGTGTGTGAGAGAGAAAGAGAAGCTGTGAGTGAGAGTGAGAGAGAGAGAGAAAGAGAAGCTGTGAGTGAGAGAGAGAGTGAAAGAGAAGCTGTGAGTGAGAGAGAGAGAAAGAAAGAGAAGCTGTGAGTGAGAGAGAGAGAATGAGAAGCTGTGAGTGAGAGAGAGAGAAGCTGTGAGTGAGAGAGAGAGAGAGAAAGTGAAGCTGTGAGTGAGAGAGAGAGAGAAAGAGAAGCTGTGACTGAGAGAGAGAGAATGAGAAGCTGTGAGTGAGCGAGAGAAGTTGTGTGTGAGAGAGAGAAAGAGAAGCTGTGAGTGAGAGAGAGAGAGATGTGAGTGATAGAGAGAGATAATGAGAAGCTGTGAGTGAGAGAGAGAGAAAGTAATAGAAGCTGTGAGTGAGATAGAGAGAGAGAGAAAGAGAAGCTGTGAGTGAGAGAGAGAGAGGGAGAAAGATAATCTGTGTGTGTGAGAGAGAAAGAGAAACTGTGTGAGAGAGAGAGAGAAAGAGAAGCTGTGATTGAGAGTGAGAGAGAGAGGGAGAAAGATAAACTGTGAGTGAGAGAGAGAGAAAGAGAAGCTATGAGTGAGAGAGAGAAGCTGTGAGTGAGTGAGAGAAAGAAAAGCTGTGAGTGAGAGAGAGAGAGAAAGAGAAGATTTGAGTGAGAGAGAGAGAAACAGTGAGAGAGAGAGAGAAAGAGAAGCTGTGAGTGAGACAGAGAGAGAGAAAGAGAAGCTGAGAGAGAGAGCGGGAGAAAGAAAAGCTGTGAGACAGAGAGACAAAGAGAAGCTGTGAGTGAGAGAGAAAGAAAGAAAGAGAAATTAGAGTGAGAAAGAGAGAGAGAAAGAGAAGCTGTGAGTGGGAGAGAGAGTGCCGCTGTGAGTGAGAGAGAGAGAAAGAGAAGCTGTGAATGAGAGAGAGAGAAAGAGAAGCTGTGAGTGAGAGAGAGAGAAAGAAAGAGAAGCTGTGAGTGAGTGAGAGAGAAAAAGGGAAGTTGTGAGTGAGAGAGAGAGAGAAAGAGAAGCTGTGAGTGAGAGAGTGAAAGAGAAGCTGTGAGTGAGAAAGAGAAAGAGAAGCTGTGAGTGAGAAGGAGAGGGAAAGAGAAGCTGTGAGTGAGTGAGAGAGAGAGAGAAAGAGAAACTGTGAGTGTGTGAGAGAGGAAATGAAGCTGTGAGTGAGAGAGAGAGAGAAAGAGAAGCTGTGAGTGAGTGAGAGAGAGAGAGAAAGAGAAGCTGTGAGAGAGAAAGAGAGAAGCTGTGAGTGAGAGAGTGAGAGAGAGAAAGAGAAGCTGTTAGTGAGAGTGAGAGAGAGAGAAAGAGAAGCTGTGAGTGAGAGAGAGATTGAAAGAGAAGCTGTGAGTGAGAGAGAGAGAGAAAGAGAAGCTGTGAGTGAGAGAGAGATAGAGAAGCTGTGAGTGAGAGGGAGAGAGAGAAAGAGAAGCTGTGTGACACAGAGAGAGAGAAGCTGTGAGTTAGAGAGAGAGAGAGAAAGAGAAGCTGTGAGTGACAGAGAGAGAGAAAGAGAAGCTGAGAGTGAGTGAGAGTAAGAGAAAGTGAAGCTGTGAGTGAGAGAGAGAAAGAGAAGCTGTGAGTGAGAGTGAGAGAGAGAGAGAAAGAGAAGCTGTGAGTGAGAGAGAGAGTGAAAGAGAAGCTGTGAGTGAGAGAGAGAGAAAGAGAAGCTGTGAGTGAGAGAGAGAGAGAATGAGAAGCTGTGAGTGAGAGAGAGAAGCTGTGAGTGAGAGAGAGAGAGAGAGAAAGTGAAGCTGTGAGTGAGAGAGAGAGAGAAAGAGAAGCTGTGTGTGTGTGTGAGAGAGAGAAAGATAGTCTGAGAAAGACAGAGTGAAAGAGAAGCTGAGAGTGAGAGAGGGAGAGGGAGAAAGAGAAGCTCTGTGTGTGTGAGAGAGAAAGAGAAGCTGTGAGTGAGAGTGAGAGAGAGAGAAAGAGAAGCTGTGAGTGAGAGAGAGAGAATGAGAAGCTGTGAGTGAGAGAGAGAAGTTGTGTGAGAGAGAGAGAAATAGAAGCTGTGAGTGAGAGAGAGAGATGTGAGTGATAGAGAGAGATAATGAGAAGCTGTGAGTGAGTGAGAGATGTGAGTGATAGAGAGAGAGAATGAGAATCTGTGAGTGAGAGTGAGAGAGAGAAAGAGAAGCTGTGAGTGAGAGAGAGAAAGAGAAGCTGTGAGAGAGAGAGAATCTGTGAGTGAGAGAGAGAAAGAAATGCTGTGAGAGAGAGAGAGAGAGAAAGAGAAGATATGAGTGAGAGAAAGAGAAGCAGTGAGAGAGAGAGAAAGAGAAACAGAAGCTGTGAGTGAGACAGAGAGAGAAAGAGAAGCTGTGTGAGAGAGAGAGAGGGAGAAAGAGAAGCTGTGAGAGAGAGAGAGAAAGAGAAGCTGTGAGTGTGTGTGAGAGAGAAAGAGAAGCTGTGAGTGAGAGAGAGAAAGAAAGAGAAATTAGAGTGAGAAAGAGAGAAAGAGAAGCTGTGACTGGGAGAGAAAGAAAGAGAGTCTGTGAGTGAGAGAGAGAGAAGCTGTGAGTGAGAGAGAGAGAGCCACTGTGAGTGAGAGAGAGAGAAAGAGAAGCTGTGAATGAGAGAGAGAAAGAGAAGCTGTGTGTGTGAGAGAGAAAGAGAAGCTGTGAGTGAGTGAGAGAGAGAGAAAGGGAAGTTGTGAGTGAGAGAGAGAGAGAAAGAGAAGCTGTGAGTAAGAGAGAGAGAAAGAGAAGCTGTGAGTGAGAGAGAGAGAGAAAGAGAAGCTGTGAGTGAGAAGGAGAGGGAAAGAGAAGCTGTGAGTGAGTGAGAGAGAGAGAAAGAGAAGCTGTGAGTGAGAGAGAGAGAAAGAGAAGCTGTGAGTGAGAGAGAGAAAAAAAGAGAAGCTGTGAGTAAGAAGGAGAGGGAAAGAGAAGAAGTGAGTGAGTGAGAGAGAGAGAGAAAGAGAAGCTGTGAGAGAGAAAGAGAAGCTGTGAGTGAGAGAGTGAGAGAGAGAAAGAGAAGCTGTTAGTGAGAGTGAGAGAGAGAGAGAGAGAAGCTGTGAGAGAGAGATTGAAAGAGAAGCTGTGAGTGAGAGAGAGAGAGAGAAAGAGAAGCTGTGAGTGAGAGAGAGAAAGAGAAGCTGTGAGTGAGAGTGAGAGAGAGAAAGAGAAGCTGTGAGTGACACAGAGAGAGAGAAGCTGTGAGTTAGAGAGAGAGAAAGAGAAGCTGTGAGTGAGAGAGAGAGAGAAAGTGAAGCTGTGAGTGAGAGAGAGAGAGAAAGAGAAGCTGTGTGTGGGAGAGAGAGAGAAGCTGTGAGTGAGAGAGAGAAAGAGAAGCTGTGAGTGAGAGAGAGAGAGAGAAGATGTGAGTGAGAGAGAGAGAGAATGAGAAGCTGTGAGTGAGAGAGAGAGAAAGTAAGAGAAGCTGTGAGTGATACAGAGAGAGAGAAAGAGAAGCTGTGAGTGAGAGAGAGAGAGGGAGAAAAGCTGTGTGTGTCAGAGAGAGAAAGAGAAGCTGTGTGAGAGAGAGAGAGAAAGAGAAGCTGTGATTGAGAGTGAGAGAGAGAGAAAGAGAAGCTGTGAGTGAGAGAGAAAGAAAGAGAAGCTGTGAGTGAGAGAGAGAGAAAGAGAAGCTGTGAGTGAGAGAGAGAGAAGCTGTGAGTGAGAGAGAGAAAGAAAAGCTGTGTGAGAGAGAGAGAGAGAGAAAGAGAAGATATGAGTGAGAGAGAGAGAAGCAGTGAGTGAGAGAGAGAGAGAAAGAGAAGCTGTCAGTGAGACAGAGAGAGAGAAAGAGAAGCTGTGAGAGAGAGAGAGGGAGAAAGAGAAGGTGTGTGAGAGAGAGAGAAAGAGAAGCTGTGAGTGTGTGTGTGAGAGAAAGAGAAGCTGTGAGTGAGAGAGAGAGAAAGAAAGAGAAATTACAGTGAGAAAGAGAGAGAGAATTAGAAGCTGTGAGTGAGAGAGAGAGAGAAGCTGTGAGTGAGAGGGAGAGAGAGAAAGAGAAGCTGTGTGACACAGAGAGAGAGAAGCTGTGAGTTAGAGAGAGAGAGAGAAAGAGAAGCTGTGAGTGACAGAGAGAGAGAAAGAGAAGCTGAGAGTGAGTGAGAGTAAGAGAAAGTGAAGCTGTGAGTGAGAGAGAGAAAGAGAAGCTGTGAGTGAGAGTGAGAGAGAGAGAGAAAGAGAAGCTGTGAGTGAGAGAGAGAGTGAAAGAGAAGCTGTGAGTGAGAGAGAGAGAAAGAGAAGCTGTGAGTGAGAGAGAGAGAGAATGAGAAGCTGTGAGTGAGAGAGAGAAGCTGTGAGTGAGAGAGAGAGAGAGAGAAAGTGAAGCTGTGAGTGAGAGAGAGAGAGAAAGAGAAGCTGTGTGTGTGTGTGAGAGAGAGAAAGATAGTCTGAGAAAGACAGAGTGAAAGAGAAGCTGAGAGTGAGAGAGGGAGAGGGAGAAAGAGAAGCTCTGTGTGTGTGAGAGAGAAAGAGAAGCTGTGAGTGAGAGTGAGAGAGAGAGAAAGAGAAGCTGTGAGTGAGAGAGAGAGAATGAGAAGCTGTGAGTGAGAGAGAGAAGTTGTGTGAGAGAGAGAGAAATAGAAGCTGTGAGTGAGAGAGAGAGATGTGAGTGATAGAGAGAGATAATGAGAAGCTGTGAGTGAGTGAGAGAGAAAGTAATAGAAGCCGTGAGTGAGATAGAGAGAGAGAGAAAGAGAAGCTTTGAGTGAGAGAGAGAGAGGGAGAAAGATAATCTGTGTGTGTGAGAGAGAAAGAGAAACTGTGTGTGAGAGAGAGAGAGAAAGAGAAGCTGTGATTGAGAGTGAGAGAGAGAGGGAGAAAGATAAGCTGTGAGTGAGAGAGAGAGAAAGAGAAGCTATGAGTGAGAGAGAGAAGCTGTGAGTGAGTGAGTGAGAGAAAGAAAAGCTGTGAGTGAGAGAGAGAGAAAGAGAAGATATGAGTGAGAGAGAGAGAGAAGCAGTGAGAGAGAGAGAAAGAGAAGCTGTGAGTGAGACAGAGAGAGAGAAAGAGAAGCTGAGAGAGAGAGAGAGGGAGAAAGAGAAGCTGTGAGTGAGAGAGAAAGAAAGAAAGAGAAATTAGAGTGAGAAAGAGAGAGAGAAAGGGAAGCTGTTAGTGGGAGAGAGAGAAAGAGAGTCTGTGAGTGAGAGAGAGAGAGAAGCAGTGTGTGAGAGAGAGAGAGCCGCTGTGAGTGAGAGAGAGAAAAAGAGAAGCTGTGAATGAGAGAGAGAGAGTAAGAGAAGCTGTGTGTGTGTGAGAGAGAGAAGTTGTGAGTGAGAGAGAAAAAGAGAAGCTGTGAGTGAGAGAGAGAGAAAGTGAAGCTGTGAGTGAGAGAGAGAGAGAAAGAGAAGCTGTGTGTGTGTGAGAGAGAGAAGTTGTGAGTGAGAGAGAGAAAGAGAAGCTGTGAGTGAGAGAGAGAGTAAGTAAGAGAAGCTGTGAGTGAGATAGAGAGAGAGAGAAGGAGTAGCTGTGAGTGTGAGAGAGAGACAGAAAGAGAAGCTGTGAGTGAGACAGAGAGAGAGAAAGATAAGCTGTGAGAGAGAGTGAGGGAGAAAGAGAAGCTGTGAGAGAGCGAGAGAAAGAGAAGCTGTGAGTGTGTGTGAGAGAGAAAGAGAAGCTGTGAGTGAGAGAGAGAGAAAGAAAGAGAAATTAGAGTGAGAAAGAGAGAGAGAAAGAGAAGCTGTGAGTGGGAGAGAGAGAAAGAGAGTCTGTGAGTGAGAGAGAGAGAGAGAAGCTGTGAGTGAGAGAGAGAGTGCTGCTGTCAGTGAGAGAGAGAGAAAGAGAAGCTGTGAATGAGAGAGAGAGAGAAAGAGAAGCTGTGAGTGAGAGAGAGAGAAAGAAAGAGAAGCTGTGAGTGAGTGAGAGAGAGAAAGGGAAGTTGTGAGTGAGAGAGAGAGAGAAAGAGAAGCTGTGAGTGAGAGAGAGAAAGAGAAGCTGTGAGTGAGAGAGAGAGAAAGAGAAGCTGTGAGTGAGAAGGAGAGGGAAAGAGAAGCTGTGAGTGAGTGAGAGATAGAGAGAAAGAGAAACTGTGAGTGTGTGAGAGAGAAAGAGAAGCTGTGAGTGAGAGAGAGAGAGAAAGAGAAGCTGTGAGTGAGAAGGAGAGGGGAAGAGAAGCTGTGAGTGAGTGAGAGAGAGAGAGAGAAAGAGAAGCTGTGAGAGAGAAAGAGAGAAGCTGTGAGTGAGAGAGTAAGAGAGAGAAATAGAAGCTGTTAGTGAGAGTGAGAGAGAGAGAGAGAAGCTGTGAGTGAGAGAGAGATTGAAAGAGAAGCTGTGAGAGAGAGAGAGAGAAAGAGAAGCTGTGAGTGAGAGAGAGATAGAGAAGCTGTGAGTGAGAGGGAGAGAGAGAAAGAGAAGCTGTGAGTGACACAGAGAGAGAGAAGCTGTGAGTTAGAGCGAGAGAGAAAGAGAAGCTGTGAGTGACAGAGAGAGAAAGAGAAGCTAAGAGTGAGAGAGAGAGAGAGAAAGTGAAGCTGTGAGTGAGAGAGAGAGAGAAAGAGAAGCTGTGTTTGTGTGAGAGAGAGAAAGATAGTCTGAGAAATTGAGAGTGAAAGAGAAGCTGTGAGTGAGAGAGAGAGAGAGGGAGAAAGAGAAGCTGTGTGTGTGTGAGAGAGAAAGAGAAGCTGTGAGTGAGAATGAGAGAGAGAGAGAAAGAGAAGCTGTGAGAGAGAGAGAGAGAAAGAGAAGCTGTGAGTGAGAGAGAGAGAGAGAATGAGAAGCTATGGGTGAGAGAGAGAAGTTGTGTGTGAGAGAGAGAAAGAGAAGCTGTGAGTGAGAGAGAGATGTGAGTGATAGAGAGAGAGAATGAGAATCTGTGAGTGAGAGTGAGAGAGAGAAAGAGAAGCTGTGAGTGAGAGAGAGAAAGAGAAGCTGTGAGAGAGAGAGAATCTGTGAGTGAGAGAGAGAAAGAAATGCTGTGAGAGAGAGAGAGAGAGAAAGAGAAGATATGAGTGAGAGAAAGAGAAGCAGTGAGAGAGAGAGAAAGAGAAACAGAAGCTGTGAGTGAGACAGAGAGAGAAAGAGAAGCTGTGTGAGAGAGAGAGAGGGAGAAAGAGAAGCTGTGAGAGAGAGAGAGAAAGAGAAGCTGTGAGTGTGTGTGAGAGAGAAAGAGAAGCTGTGAGTGAGAGAGAGAAAGAAAGAGAAATTAGAGTGAGAAAGAGAGAAAGAGAAGCTGTGACTGGGAGAGAAAGAAAGAGAGTCTGTGAGTGAGAGAGAGAGAAGCTGTGAGTGAGAGAGAGAGAGCCACTGTGAGTGAGAGAGAGAGAAAGAGAAGCTGTGAATGAGAGAGAGAAAGAGAAGCTGTGTGTGTGAGAGAGAAAGAGAAGCTGTGAGTGAGTGAGAGAGAGAGAAAGGGAAGTTGTGAGTGAGAGAGAGAGAGAAAGAGAAGCTGTGAGTAAGAGAGAGAGAAAGAGAAGCTGTGAGTGAGAGAGAGAGAGAAAGAGAAGCTGTGAGTGAGAAGGAGAGGGAAAGAGAAGCTGTGAGTGAGTGAGAGAGAGAGAAAGAGAAGCTGTGAGTGAGAGAGAGAGAAAGAGAAGCTGTGAGTGAGAGAGAGAAAAAAAGAGAAGCTGTGAGTAAGAAGGAGAGGGAAAGAGAAGAAGTGAGTGAGTGAGAGAGAGAGAGAAAGAGAAGCTGTGAGAGAGAAAGAGAAGCTGTGAGTGAGAGAGTGAGAGAGAGAAAGAGAAGCTGTTAGTGAGAGTGAGAGAGAGAGAGAGAGAAGCTGTGAGAGAGAGATTGAAAGAGAAGCTGTGAGTGAGAGAGAGAGAGAGAAAGAGAAGCTGTGAGTGAGAGAGAGAAAGAGAAGCTGTGAGTGAGAGTGAGAGAGAGAAAGAGAAGCTGTGAGTGACACAGAGAGAGAGAAGCTGTGAGTTAGAGAGAGGGAAAGAGAAGCTGTGAGTGAGAGAGAGAGAGAAAGTGAAGCTGTGAGTGAGAGAGAGAGAGAAAGAGAAGCTGTGTGTGGGAGAGAGAGAGAAGCTGTGAGTGAGAGAGAGAAAGAGAAGCTGTGAGTGAGAGAGAGAGAGAGAAGATGTGAGTGAGAGAGAGAGAGAATGAGAAGCTGTGAGTGAGAGAGAGAGAAAGTAAGAGAAGCTGTGAGTGATACAGAGAGAGAGAAAGAGAAGCTGTGAGTGAGAGAGAGAGAGGGAGAAAAGCTGTGTGTGTCAGAGAGAGAAAGAGAAGCTGTGTGAGAGAGAGAGAGAAAGAGAAGCTGTGATTGAGAGTGAGAGAGAGAGAAAGAGAAGCTGTGAGTGAGAGAGAAAGAAAGAGAAGCTGTGAGTGAGAGAGAGAGAAAGAGAAGCTGTGAGTGAGAGAGAGAGAAGCTGTGAGTGAGAGAGAGAAAGAAAAGCTGTGTGAGAGAGAGAGAGAGAGAAAGAGAAGATATGAGTGAGAGAGAGAGAAGCAGTGAGTGAGAGAGAGAGAGAAAGAGAAGCTGTCAGTGAGACAGAGAGAGAGAAAGAGAAGCTGTGAGAGAGAGAGAGGGAGAAAGAGAAGGTGTGTGAGAGAGAGAGAAAGAGAAGCTGTGAGTGTGTGTGTGAGAGAAAGAGAAGCTGTGAGTGAGAGAGAGAGAAAGAAAGAGAAATTACAGTGAGAAAGAGAGAGAGAATTAGAAGCTGTGAGTGAGAGAGAGAGAGAAGATGTGAGTGATAGAGAGAGAGAATGAGAAGCTGTGAGTGATAGAGAGAGTAAGTAAGAGAAGCTGTGAGTGAGATGGAGAGAGAGAGAAGGGGAAGCTGTGAGTGTGTGAGAGAGAGAGAGAAAGAGAAGCTGTGAGAGAGAAAGAGAGAAGCTGTGAGTGAGAGAGTGAGAGAGAGAAAGAGAAGCTGTTAGTGAGAGTGAGAGAGAGAGAGAAAGAGAAGCTGTGAGTGAGAGAGAGATTGAAAGAGAAGCTGTGAGTGAGAGGGAGAGAGAGAAAGAGAAGCTGTGAGTGACACACAGAGAGAGAAGCTGTGAGTTAGAGAGAGAGAGAAAGAGAAGCTGTGAGTGACAGAGAGAGAGAAAGAGAAGCTGAGAGTGAGTGAGAGTAAGAGAAAGTGAAGCTGTGAGAGAGAGAGAGAGAGAAGCTGTGTGTGTGTGTGAGAGAGAACGATAGTCTGAGAAAGAGAGAGTGAAAGAGAAGCTGTGAGTGAGAGAGAGAGGGAGAAAGAGAAGCTGTGTGTGTGAGAGAGAAAGAGAAGCTGTGAGAGAGTGAGAGAGAGAGAGAGAAAGAGAAGCTGTGAGTGAGAGAGAGAGTGAAAGAGAAGCTGTGAGTGAGAGAGAGAGAAAGAGAAGCTGTGAGTGAGAGAGAGAGAGAATGAGAAGCTGTGAGTGAGAGAGAGAGCTGTGAGTGAGAGAGAGAGAGAGAAAGTGAAGCTGTGAGTGAGAGAGAGAGAAAGAGAAGCTGTGTGTGTGTGAGAGAGAGAAAGATAGTCTGAGAAAGAGAGAGTGAAAGAGAAGCTGAGAGTGAGAGAGGGAGAGGGAGAAAGAGAAGCTGTGTGTGTGAGAGAGAGAAAGAGAAGCTGTGAGTGAGAGTGAGAGAGAGAGAAAGAGAAGCTGTGAGTGAGAGAGAGAGAGAATGAGAAGCTGTGAGTGAGAGAGAGAAGTTGTGAGAGAGAGAGAGAAAGAGAAGCTGTGAGTGAGAGAGAGAGATGTGAGAGATAGAGAGAGATAATGAGAAGCTGTGAGTGAGAGAGAGAGAAAGTAATAGAAGCTGTGAGTGAGATAGAGAGAGAGAAAGAGAAGCTGTGAGTGAGAGAGAGAGAGGGAGAAAGATAATCTGTGTGTGTGAGAGAGAAAGAGAAACTGTGTGTGTGAGAGAGAGAGAAAGAGAAGCTGTGATTGAGAGTGAGAGAGAGAGGGAGAAAGATAAGCTGTGAGTGAGAGAGAGAGAAAGAGAAGCTGTGAGTGAGTGAGAGAAAGAAAAGCTGTGAGTGAGAGAGAGAGAGAGAGAGAAGATATGAGTGAGAGAGAGAGAGAAGCAGTGAGAGAGAAAGAGAAAGAGAAGCTGTGAGTGAGACAGAGAGAGAGAAAGAGAAGCTGAGAGAGAGAGAGAGGGAGAAAGAAAAGCTGTGAGAGAAAGAAAGAGAAGCTGTGAGTGTGTGTGAGAGAGAAAGAGAAGCTGTGAGTGAGAGAGAAAGAAAGAAAGAGAAATTAGAGTGAGAAAGAGAGAGAGAAAGAGAAGCTGTGAGTGGGAGAGAGAGAAAGAGAGTCTGTGAGTGAGAGAGAGAGAGAGAAGCAGTGAGTGAGAGAGAGAGAGCCGCTGTGAGTGAGAGAGAGAGAAAGAGAAGCTGTGAATGAGAGAGAGAAAGAGAAGCTGTGAGTGAGTGAGAGAGAGAAAGGGAAGTTGTGAGTGAGTGAGAGAGAGAAAGAGAAGCTGTCAGTGAGCGAGAGAGAGAAAGAGAAGCTGTGAGTGAGAGAGAGAGAGAAAGAGAAGCTGTGAGTGAGAAGGAGAGGGAAAGAGAAGCTGTGAGTGAGAGATAGAGAGAAAGAGAAACTGTGAGTGTGTGAGAGAGAAAGAGAAGCTGTGAGTGAGAGAGAGAAAGAGAAGCTGTGAGTGAGAGGGAGAGAGAGAAAGAGAAGCTATGAGTAACACAGAGAGAGAAGCTGTGAGTTAGGGAGAGAGAGAAAGAGAAGCTGTGAGTGACAAAGAGAGAGAAAGAGAAGCTGAGAGTGAGAGAGAGAGAGAAAGTGAAGCTGTGAGTGAGAGAGAGAGAGAAAGGGAAGCTGTGTGTGTGTGGGAGAGAGAAAGATATTCTGAGAAAGAGAGAGTGAAATAGAAGCTGTGAGTGAGAGAGAGAGAGGGAGAAAGAGAAGCTGTGTGTGTGAGAGAGAGAAAGAGAAGCTGTGAGAGAGTGAGAGAGAGAGAGAGAAAGAGAAGCTGTGAGTGAGAGAGAGAGGGAAAGAGAAGCTGTGAGTGTGAGAGAGAGAAAGAGAAGCTGTGAGTGTGAGAGAGAGAGAATGAGAAGCTGTGAGTGAGAGAGAGAGAATGAGAAGCTGTGAGTGAGAGAGAGAAGCTGTGAGAGAGAGAGAGAAAGGGAAGCTGTGAGTGAGAGAAAGAGAGAGAAGATGTGAGTGATAGAGAGAGAAGATGTGAGTGAGAGAGAGAGAATGAGAAGCTGTCAGTGAGAGAGGGAGAAAGTAAGATAAGCTGTGAGTGAGATAGAGAGAGAGAGAAAGCTTGTCTGTGAGTGAATGAGAGAGAGGGAGAGAAAGATAATCTGTGAGAGATAGAGAGAAAGAGAAGCTGTGTGTTTTAGAGAGAGAAAGAGAAGCTGTGATTGAGAGAGAGAAAAGCTATGAGTGAGAGAGAGAAAGAAAAGATATGAGTGAGAGAGAGAGAGAAAGAGAAGATATGAGTGAGAGAGAGAGAGAGAAGCAGTGAGAGAGAGAAAGAAACAGAAGCTGTGAGTGAGACAGAGAGAGAGAAAGAGAAGCTGTGAGAGAGAGAGAGGGGGAGAAAGAGAAGCTGTGAGAGAGAGAGAGAAAGAGAAGCTGTGAGTGTGTGTGAGAGAGAAAGAGAAGCTGTGAGTGAGAGAGAGAGAGAAAGAAAGAGAAATTAGAGTGAGAAAGAGAAAGAGAAAGAGAAAGAGAAGCTGTGAGTGGGAGAGAGAGAAAGAGAGTCTGTGAATCAGAGAGAGAGAGAGAAGCTGTGAGTGAGAGAGAGAGAACCGCTGTGAGTGAGAGAGAGAGAAAGAGAAGCTGTCAGTGCGACAGAGAGAGAAAAAGAGAAACTGTGTGAGAGAGAGAGGGAGAAAGAGAAGCTGTAAGAGAGAGAGAAAGAGAAGCTGTGAGTGTGTGTGTGAGAGAAAGAGAAGCTGTGAGTGAGAGAGAGAAAGAAAGAGAAATTAGAGTGAGAAAGAGAGAGAGAAAGAGAAGCTGTGAGTGAGAGAGAGAGAGAAGATGTGAGTGATAGAGAGAGAGAATGAGAAGCTGTGAGTGATAGAGAGAGTAAGTAAGAGAAGCTGTGAGTGAGATAGAGAGAGAGAGAAGGAGAAAGATAAGCTGTGTGTGTGGGAGAGAGAGAAGCTGTGTGTGTGTGAGAGAGAGAAAGAAAAGCTGTGATTGAGAGTGAGAGAGAGAGAGAAAGAGATGCTGTGAGTGAGAGAGAGAGAAGCTGTGAGTGAGAGAGAGAAAGAAAAGCGGTGAGTGAGAGAGAGAGAGAAAGAGAAGATATGAATGAGAGAGAGAGAAGCAGTGTGAGAGAGAGAGAAAGAGAAGCTGTGAGTGAGACAGAGAGAGAGAAAGAGAAGCTGTGAGAGAGAGAGGGAGAAAGAGAAGCTGTGAGAGAGCGAGAGAAAGAGAAGCTGTGAGTGTGTGTAAGAGAGAAAGAGAAGCTGTGAGTGAGAGAGAGAGAAACAAAGAGAAATTAGAGTGAGAAAGAGAGAGAGAAAGAGAAGCTGTGAGTGGGAGAGAGAGAAAGAGAAGCTGTGAATGAGAGAGAGAGAGAAAAAGAAGCTGTGAGTGAGAGAGAGAGAAAGAAAGAGAAGCTGTGAATGAGAGAGAGAAAAACAGTGAGAGAGAGAGAAAGAGAAGCTGTGAGTGAGTAAGAGAGAGAAAGAGAAGCTGTGAGTGAGAGCGAGAGAAGGAGAAGCTGTGAGTGAGAAGGAGAGGGAAAGAGAAGCTGTGAGTGAGTGAGAGAGAGAGAGAAAGAGAAGCTGTGAGAGAGAAAGAGAGAAGCTGTGAGTGAGAATGAGAGAGAGAGAAAGAGAAGCTGTGAGTGAGAGAGAGATAAAGAGAAGCTGTGAGTGAGAGAGAGAAAGAGAAGCTGTGAGTGAGAGGGAGAGAGAGAAAGAGAAGCTGTGAGTGACACACACAGAGAGAAGCTGTGAGTTAGAGAGAGAGAGAGAGAAGCTGTGAGTGACACAGAGAGAGAAAGAGAAGCTGTGTGTGTGTGAGAGAGAGAAAGATAGTCTGAGAAAGAGAGAGTGAAAGAGAAGCTGTGAGTTAGAGAGAGAGGGAGAAAGAGAAGCTATGTGTGTGTGAGAGAGAAAGAGAAGCTGTGAGTGAGAGTGAGAGAGAGAGAGAAAGAGAAAGAGAAAGAGAAGCTGAGAGTGTGAGAGAGAGAGAGCCGCTGTCAGTGAACGAGAGAGAAAGAGAAGCTGTGAATGAGAGAGAGAGAAAGAGAAGCTGTGAGTGAGAGAGAGAGAAAGAGAAGCTGTGAGTGAGTGAGAGAGAGAAAGGGAAGTTGTGAGTGAGAGAGAGAGAGAGAGAAGCTGTGAGTGAGTGAGAGAGAGAAAGAGAAGCTGTGAGTGAGAGAGAGAGAGAAAGAGAAGCTGTGAGTGAGAAGGAGAGGGAAAGAGAAGCTGTGAGTGAGAAAGAGAGAGAAAGAGAAGCTGTTAGTGAGAGTGAGAGAGAGAGAAAGAGAAGCAGTGAGAGAGCGAGAGAGAAAGAGAAGCTGTGAGTGAGAGAGAGAGAAAGAAGCTGTGAGTGAGAGAGAGAAAGAGAAGCTGTGAGTGAGAGGGAGAGAGAGAAAGAGAAGCTGTGAGTGAGAGAGAGAGAGAAAGAGAAGCTGTGAGTGAGAGAGAGAGATAATGAGAAGCTGTGAGTGAGAGAGAGAGAAGCTGTGAGTGAGAAGGAGAGAGAGAGAAGATGTGAGTGAGAGAGAGAGAGGATGAGAAGCTGTGAGTGAGAGAGAAAGAAAGTAAGAGAAGCTGTGAGTGAGACAGAGAGAGAAAGAGAAGCTGTGAGTGAGAGAGAGGGAGAAAGAGAAGCTGTGAGAGAGAGAGAGAGAGAAGCTGTGTGAGAGAGAGAGAGAGAAAGAGAAGCTGTGATTGAGAGTGAGAGAGAGAAAGAGAAGCTGTGAGTGAGAGAGATAGAAAGAGAAGCTGTGAGTGTGAGAGAGAGAAGCTGTGAGTGAGAGAGAAAAAGAAAAGCTGTGAGTGTGGGAGAGAGAGAGAAAGAGAAGATATGAGTGTGAGAGAGAGAGAAGCAGTGAGTGAGAGAGAGAGAGAGAAAGAGAAGCTGTGAATGAGACAGAGAGAGAGAAAGAGAAGCTGTGAGAGAGAGAGGGAGAAAGAGAAGCTGTGAGAGAGAGATAAAGAGAAGCTGTGAGTGTGTGTGTGAGAGAAAGAGAAGCTGTGAGTGAGAGAGAGAGAAAGAAAGAGAAATTAGAGTGAGAAAATGAGAGAGAGAAAGAAAAGCTATGAGTGGGAGAGAGATAGAGAGTGTGTGAGAGAGAGAGAGAAGCTGTGAGTGAGAGAGAGAGAGACCCACTGTGAGTGAGAGAGAGAGAGAAAGAGAAGCTGTGAATGAGAGAGAGAAAAACTGTGAGTGAGAGAGAGAGAAAGAGAAGCTGTGAGTGAGAGAGAGAGAGAGAGAAAGAGAAGCTGTGAGAGAGAAAGAGAGAAGCTGTGAGTGAGAATGAGAGAGAGAGAAAGAGAAGCTGTGATTGAGAGAGAGAGAAAGAGAAGCTGTGAGTGAGAGAGAGAGAGAGAAGCTGTGAGTGAGAGGGAGAGAGAAAGAGAAGCTGTGAGTGACACACAAAGAGAGATGCTGTGAGTTAGAGAGAGAGAGAGAGAAAGAGAAAGAGAAGCTGTGAGTGAGAGAGTGAGAGAGAGAAACAGAAGCTCTTAGTGAGAGTGAGAGAGAGAGAGAGAGAAGCTGTGAGAGAGAGAGAGAGAAAGAGAAGCTGTGAGAGAGAGAGAGAGAAAGAGAAGCTGTGATTGAGAGTGATAGAGAGAAAGAGAAGCTGTGAGTGTGAGAGAGAGAAGCTGTGAGTGAGAGAGAGAAAGAAAAGCTGTGAGTGTGAGAGAGTGAGAGAAAGAGATGATATAGTGAGAGAGAGAGAAGCAATGAGTGAGTGAGAGAGAGAGAGAAAGAGAAGCTGTGAGTGAGACAGAGAGAGAGAAAGAGAAGCTGTGAGAGAGAGAGGGAGAAAGAGAAGCTGTGAGAGAGAGAGAGAAGGAGAAGCTGTGAGTGTGTGAGAGAGAGAAAGAGAAGCTGTGAGTGAGAGAGAGAAAGAAAGAGAAATTAGAGTGAAAAAATGAGAGAGAGAAAGAGAAGCTGTGAGTGGGAGAGAGAAAGAGAGTCTGTGAGTGAGAGAGAGAGAGAGAGAAGCTGTGAGTGAGATAGAGAGAGAGCCGCTGTGAGTGAGAGAGAGAGAGAAAGAGAAGCTGTGAATGAGAGAGAGAAAAACTGTGAGTGAGAGAGAGAGAAAGAGAAGCTGTGAGTGAGTAAGAGAGAAAGAGTAGCTGTGAGTGAGAATAAGAGAGAGAGAGAAGGAGAAGCTGTGAGTGAGAAGGAGAGGGAAAGAGAAGCTGTGAGTGAGTGAGAGAGAGAGAAAGAGAAGCTGTGAGAGAGAAAGAGAGAAGCTGTGAGTGAGAATGAGAGAGAGAGAAAGAGAAGCTGTGAGTGAGAGAGAGAGAAAGAGAAGCTGTGAGTGAGAGAGAGAAAGAGAATCTGTGAGTGAGAGGGAGAGAGAGAAAGAGAAGCTGTGAGTGACACACAGAGAGAAGCTGTGAGTTAGAGAGAGAGAGAGAGAAGCTGTGAGTGACAGAGAGAGAGAAAGAGAAGCTGTGTGTGTGTGAGAGAGAAAGATAGTCTGAGAAAGAGAGAGTGAAAGAGAAGCTGTGAGTGAGAGAGAGAGAGGGAGAAAGAGAAGCTGTGTGTGTGTGAGAGAGAAAGAGAAGCTGTGAGTGAGAGTGAGAGAGAGAGAGAAAGAGAAAGAGAAGCTGTGAGTGTGTGAGAGAGTGAGCCGCTGTCAGTGAAAGAGAGAGAAAGAGAAGCTGTGAATGAGAGAGAGAGAAAGAGAAGCTGTGAGTGAGAGAGAGAGAGAGAAGCTGTGAGTGAGTGAGAGAGAGAAAGGGAAGTTGTGAGTGAGAGAGAGAGAGAGAGAGAAGCTGTGAGTGAGTGAGAGAGAGAAAGAGAAGCTGTGAGTGAGAGAGAGAGAAAGAGAAGCTGTGAGTGAGAAGGAGAGGGAAAGAGAAGCTGTGAGTGAGAGAGAGAAAGAGAAGCTGTTAGTGAGAGTGAGAGAGAGAGAAAAAGAGAAGCAGTGAGAGAGCGAGAGAGAAAGAGAAATTGTGAGTGAGAGAGAGAGAGAGAAAGAGAAGCTGTGAGTGAGAGAGAGAAAGAGAAGCTGTGAGTGAGAGGGAGAGAGAGAAAGTGAAGCTTTGAGTGAGAGAGAGAGAGAAAGAGAAGCTGTGAGTGAGAGAGAGAGAAGCTGTGAGTGAGAGAGAGATGTGAGTGAGAGAGAGAGAGGATGAGAAGCTGTGAGTGAGAGAGAAAGAAAGTAAGAGAAGCTGTGAGTGAGACAGAGAGAGAGAAAGAGAAGCTGTGAGTGAGAGAGAGGGAGAAAGATAAGCCGTGAGAGAGAGAGAAAGAGAAGCTGTGAGAGAGAGAGAGAGAAAGAGAAGCTGTGATTGAGAGTGAGAGAGAGAAAGAGAAGCTGTGAGTGAGAGAGATAGAAAGAGAAGCTGTGAGTGTGAGAGAGAGAAGCTGTGTGTGAGAGAGAAAAAGAAAAGCTGTGAGTGTGGGAGAGAGAGAGAAAGAGAAGATATGAGTGAGAGAGAGAGAGAAGCAGTGAGTGAGAGAGAGAGAGAGAGAGAAAGAGAAGCTGTGAGTGAGACAGAGAGAGAGAAAGAGAAGCTGTGAGAGAGAGAGGGAGAAAGAGAAGCTGTGTGAGAGAGAGAGAAAGAGAAGCTGTGAGTGAGAGAGAGAGAAACAAAGAGAAATTAGAGTGAGAAAATGTGAGAGAGAAAGAGAAGCTATGAGTGGGAGAGAGATAGAGAGTGTGAGTGAGAGAGAGAGAGAGAAGCTGTGAGTGAGAGAGAGAGAGAAAGAGAAGCTGTGAATGAGAGAGAGAGAAAAACTGTGAGTGAGAGAGAGAGAAAGAGAAGCTGTGAGTGACACACACAGAGAGAAGCTGTGAGTTAGAGAGAGAGAGAGAGAGAAGCTGTGAGTGACACAGAGAGAGAAAGAGAAGCTGTGTGTGTGTGAGAGAGAGAAAGATAGTCTGAGAAAGAGAGAGTGAAAGAGAAGCTGTGAGTTAGAGAGAGAGGGAGAAAGAGAAGCTATGTGTGTGTGAGAGAGAAAGAGAAGCTGTGAGTGAGAGTGAGAGAGAGAGAGAAAGAGAAAGAGAAAGAGAAGCTGAGAGTGTGAGAGAGAGAGAGCCGCTGTCAGTGAACGAGAGAGAAAGAGAAGCTGTGAATGAGAGAGAGAGAAAGAGAAGCTGTGAGTGAGAGAGAGAGAAAGAGAAGCTGTGAGTGAGTGAGAGAGAGAAAGGGAAGTTGTGAGTGAGAGAGAGAGAGAGAGAAGCTGTGAGTGAGTGAGAGAGAGAAAGAGAAGCTGTGAGTGAGAGAGAGAGAGAAAGAGAAGCTGTGAGTGAGAAGGAGAGGGAAAGAGAAGCTGTGAGTGAGAAAGAGAGAGAAAGAGAAGCTGTTAGTGAGAGTGAGAGAGAGAGAAAGAGAAGCAGTGAGAGAGCGAGAGAGAAAGAGAAGCTGTGAGTGAGAGAGAGAGAGAAAGAAGCTGTGAGTGAGAGAGAGAAAGAGAAGCTGTGAGTGAGAGGGAGAGAGAGAAAGAGAAGCTGTGAGTGAGAGAGAGAGAGAAAGAGAAGCTGTGAGTGCGAGAGAGAGATAATGAGAAGCTGTGAGTGAGAGAGAGAGAAGCTGTGAGTGAGAAGGAGAGAGAGAGAAGATGTGAGTGAGAGAGAGAGAGGATGAGAAGCTGTGAGTGAGAGAGAAAGAAAGTAAGAGAAGCTGTGAGTGAGACAGAGAGAGAAAGAGAAGCTGTGAGTGAGAGAGAGGGAGAAAGAGAAGCTGTGAGAGAGAGAGAGAGAGAAGCTGTGTGAGAGAGAGAGAGAAAGAGAAGCTGTGATTGAGAGTGAGAGAGAGAAAGAGAAGCTGTGAGTGAGAGAGATAGAAAGAGAAGCTGTGAGTGTGAGAGAGAGAAGCTGTGAGTGAGAGAGAAAAAGAAAAGCTGTGAGTGTGGGAGAGAGAGAGAAAGAGAAGATATGAGTGTGAGAGAGAGAGAAGCAGTGAGTGAGAGAGAGAGAGAGAAAGAGAAGCTGTGAATGAGACAGAGAGAGAGAAAGAGAAGCTGTGAGAGAGAGAGGGAGAAAGAGAAGCTGTGAGAGAGAGAGAAAGAGAAGCTGTGAGTGTGTGTGTGAGAGAAAGAGAAGCTGTGAGTGAGAGAGAGAGAAAGAAAGAGAAATTAGAGTGAGAAAATGAGAGAGAGAAAGAAAAGCTATGAGTGGGAGAGAGATAGAGAGTGTGTGAGAGAGAGAGAGAAGCTGTGAGTGAGAGAGAGAGAGACCCACTGTGAGTGAGAGAGAGAGAGAAAGAGAAGCTGTGAATGAGAGAGAGAAAAACTGTGAGTGAGAGAGAGAGAAAGAGAAGCTGTGAGTGAGAGAGAGAGAGAGAGAAAGAGAAGCTGTGAGAGAGAAAGAGAGAAGCTGTGAATGAGAATGAGAGAGAGAGAAAGAGAAGCTGTGAGTGAGAGAGAGAGAAAGAGAAGCTGTGAGTGAGAGAGAGAGAGAGAAGCTGTGAGTGAGAGGGAGAGAGAGAAAGAGAAGCTGTGAGTGACACACAGAGAGAGATGCTGTGAGTTAGAGAGAGAGAGAGAGAAAGAGAAAGAGAAGCTGTGAGTGAGAGAGTGAGAGAGAGAAACAGAAGCTCTTAGTGAGAGTGAGAGAGAGAGAGAGAGAAGCTGTGAGAGAGAGAGAGAGAAAGAGAAGCTGTGAGAGAGAGAGAGAGAAAGAGAAGCTGTGATTGAGAGTGATAGAGAGAAAGAGAAGCTGTGAGTGTGAGAGAGAGAAGCTGTGAGTGAGAGAGAGAAAGAAAAGCTGTGAGTGTGAGAGAGTGAGAGAAAGAGATGATATAGTGAGAGAGAGAGAAGCAATGAGTGAGTGAGAGAGAGAGAGAAAGAGAAGCTGTGAGTGAGACAGAGAGAGAGAAAGAGAAGCTGTGAGAGAGAGAGGGAGAAAGAGAAGCTGTGAGAGAGAGAGAGAAGGAGAAGCTGTGAGTGTGTGAGAGAGAGAAAGAGAAGCTGTGAGTGAGAGAGAGAAAGAAAGAGAAATTAGAGTGAGAAAATGAGAGAGAGAAAGAGAAGCTGTGAGTGGGAGAGAGAAAGAGAGTCTGTGAGTGAGAGAGAGAGAGAGAAGCTGTGAGTGAGATAGAGAGAGAGCCGCTGTGAGTGAGAGAGAGAGAGAAAGAGAAGCTGTGAATGAGAGAGAGAAAAACTGTGAGTGAGAGAGAGAGAAAGAGAAGCTGTGAGTGAGTAAGAGAGAAAGAGTAGCTGTGAGTGAGAATAAGAGAGAGAGAGAAGGAGAAGCTGTGAGTGAGAAGGAGAGGGAAAGAGAAGCTGTGAGTGAGTGAGAGAGAGAGAAAGAGAAGCTGTGAGAGAGAAAGAGAGAAGCTGTGAGTGAGAATGAGAGAGAGAGAAAGAGAAGCTGTGAGTGAGAGAGAGAGAAAGAGAAGCTGTGAGTGAGAGAGAGAAAGAGAATCTGTGAGTGAGAGGGAGAGAGAGAAAGAGAAGCTGTGAGTGACACACAGAGAGAAGCTGTGAGTTAGAGAGAGAGAGAGAGAAGCTGTGAGTGACAGAGAGAGAGAAAGAGAAGCTGTGTGTGTGTGAGAGAGAAAGATAGTCTGAGAAAGAGAGAGTGAAAGAGAAGCTGTGAGTGAGAGAGAGAGAGGGAGAAAGAGAAGCTGTGTGTGTGTGAGAGAGAAAGAGAAGCTGTGAGTGAGAGTGAGAGAGAGAGAGAGAGAGAAAGAGAAGCTGTGAGTGTGTGAGAGAGAGAGCCGCTGTCAGTGAAAGAGAGAGAAAGAGAAGCTGTGAATGAGAGAGAGAGAAAGAGAAGCTGTGAGTGAGAGAGAGAGAGAGAAGCTGTGAGTGAGTGAGAGAGAGAAAGGGAAGTTGTGAGTGAGAGAGAGAGAGAGAGAGAGAAGCTGTGAGTGAGTGAGAGAGAGAAAGAGAAGCTGTGAGTGAGAGAGAGAGAAAGAGAAGCTGTGAGTGAGAAGGAGAGGGAAAGAGAAGCTGTGAGTGAGAGAGAGAAAGAGAAGCTGTTAGTGAGAGTGAGAGAGAGAGAAAAAGAGAAGCAGTGAGAGAGCGAGAGAGAAAGAGAAACTGTGAGTGAGAGAGAGAGAGAGAAAGAGAAGCTGTGAGTGAGAGAGAGAAAGAGAAGCTGTGAGTGAGAGGGAGAGAGAGAAAGTGAAGCTTTGAGTGAGAGAGAGAGAGAAAGAGAAGCTGTGAGTGAGAGAGAGAGAAGCTGTGAGTGAGAGAGAGATGTGAGTGAGAGAGAGAGAGGATGAGAAGCTGTGAGTGAGAGAGAAAGAAAGTAAGAGAAGCTGTGAGTGAGACAGAGAGAGAGAAAGAGAAGCTGTGAGTGAGAGAGAGGGAGAAAGATAAGCCGTGAGAGAGAGAGAAAGAGAAGCTGTGAGAGAGAGAGAGAGAAAGAGAAGCTGTGATTGAGAGTGAGAGAGAGAAAGAGAAGCTGTGAGTGAGAGAGATAGAAAGAGAAGCTGTGAGTGTGAGAGAGAGAAGCTGTGTGTGAGAGAGAAAAAGAAAAGCTGTGAGTGTGGGAGAGAGAGAGAAAGAGAAGATATGAGTGAGAGAGAGAGAGAAGCAGTGAGTGAGAGAGAGAGAGAGAGAGAAAGAGAAGCTGTGAGTGAGACAGAGAGAGAGAAAGAGAAGCTGTGAGAGAGAGAGGGAGAAAGAGAAGCTGTGTGAGAGAGAGAGAAAGAGAAGCTGTGAGTGAGAGAGAGAGAAACAAAGAGAAATTAGAGTGAGAAAATGTGAGAGAGAAAGAGAAGCTATGAGTGGGAGAGAGATAGAGAGTGTGAGTGAGAGAGAGAGAGAGAAGCTGTGAGTGAGAGAGAGAGAGAAAGAGAAGCTGTGAATGAGAGAGAGAGAAAAACTGTGAGTGAGAGAGAGAGAAAGAGAAGCTATGAGTGAGTAAGAGAGAGAAAGATAAGCTGTGAGTGAGAGAGAGAGAGAAGGAGAAGCTGTGAGTGAGAAGGAGAGGGAAAGAGAAGCTGTGAGTGAGTGAGAGAGAGAGAGAAAGAGAAGGTGTGAGAGAGAAAGAGAGAAGCTGTGAGTGAGAATGGGAGAGAGAGAAAGAGAAGCTGTGAGTGAGAGAGAGAGAAAGAGAAGCTGTGAGTGAGAGAGAGAAAGAGAAGCTGTGAGTGAGAGGGAGAGAGAGAAAGAGAAGCTGTGAGTGACACACAGAGAGAGAAGCTGTGAGTTAGAGAGAGAGAGAGAGAAGCTGTGAGTGACAGAGAGAGAGAAAGAGAAGCTGTGTGTGTGTGAGAGAGAAAGATAGTCTGAGAAAGAGAGAGTGAAAGAGAAGCTGTGAGTGAGAGAGAGAGGGAGAAAGAGAAGCTGTGTGTGAGAGAGAGAAAGAGCAGCTGTGAGTGAGAGTGAGAGAGAGAGAAAGAGAAAGAGACGCTGTGAGTGAGAGAGTGAGAGAGAGAAAGAGAAGCTGTTAGTGAGAGAGAGAGATAGAGAAGCTGTGAGAGAGAGAGATTGAAAGAGAAGCTGTGAGTGAGAGAGAGAGAGAGATGCTGTGAGTGAGAGAGAGAAAGAGAAGCTGTGAGTGAGAGGGAGAGAAAGAGAAGCTGTGGGTGACACAGAGAGAGAGAAGCTGTGAGTTAGAGAGAGAGAGAAAGAGAAGCTGTGAGTGACAGAGAGAGAGAAAGAGAAGCTGTGAGAGAGAAAGAGAGAAGCTGTGAGTGAGAATGAGAGAGAGAGAAAGAGAAGCTGTGAGTGAGAGAGAGAGAAAGAGAAGCTGTGAGTGAGAGAGAGAAAGAGAAGCTGTAAGTGAGAGGGGGAGAGAGAAAGAGAAGCTGTGAGTGACACTCACAGAGAGAAGCTGTGAGTTAGAGAGAGAGAGAGAGAAGCTGTGAGTGAGAGAGGGAGAAAGAGAAGCTGTGTGTGTGTGAGAGAGAAAGAGAAGCTGTGAGTGACACAGAGAGAGAAGCTGAGAGTTAGAGAGAGAGAGAAAGAGAAGCTGTGGGTGACAGAGAGAGAGAGAAAGAGAAGCTGAGTGTGTGTTAGAGAGAAAGTTTAGCTGTGAGTGAGAGAGAGAGAGAAAGAGAAGCTGTGAGTGAGAAGGAGAGGGAAAGAGAAGCTGTGAGTGAGTGAGAGAGAGAGAGAAAGAGAAGCTGTGAGTGAGAGAGAGAGAGGGAGAAAGAGAAGCTTGTGTGTGTGAGAGAGAAAGAGAAGCTGTGAGAGAGTGAGAGAGAGAGAAAGAGAAGATGTGAGTGTGTGTGAGAGAGAAAGAGAAGCTGTGAGTGAGAGAGAGAGAAAGAAAGAGAAATTAGAGTGAGAAAGAGAGAGTGAAAGAGAAGCTGTGAGTGAGAAAGAGAGAGGGAGAAAGAGAAGCTGTGAGTGAGAGAGAGAGAAAGTAAGAGAAGCTGGGAGTGAGATAGAGAGAGAGAGAAAGAGAAGCTGTGAGTGAGAGAGAGAGGGAGAAAGATAATCTGTGAGAGAGAGAGAGAAAGAGAAACTGTGTGTGAGAGAGAGAGAGAAAGAGAAGGTGTGATTGAGAGTGAGAGAGAGAAAGAGAATCTGTGAGTGAGAGAGAGAGAAAGAGAAGCTGTGAGTGAGAGAGAGAGAATCTGTGAGTGAGAGAGAGAAAGAAAAGCTGTGAGTGAGAGAGAGAGAGCCGCTGTGAGTGAGAGAGAGAGAAAGAGAAGCTGTGAGAGAGAGAGAGAAAGAGAAGCTGTGAGTGTGTGTGAGAGAGAAAGAGAAGCTGTGAGTGAGAGAGAGAGAAAGAGAGTCTGTGAGTGAGAGAGAGAGAAGCTGTGAGTGAGAGAGAGAGAGCCGCTGTGAGTGAGTGAGAGAGAAAGAGAATGTGAATGAGAGAGAGATTGAAAGAGAAGCTGTGAGTGAGAGAGAGAGAGAGAGAGATGCTGTGAGTGAGAGAGAGAAAGAGAAGCTGTGAGTGAGAGGGAGAGAAAGAGAAGCTGTGGGTGACACAGAGAGAGAGAAGCTGTGAGTTAGAGAGAGAGAGAAAGAGAAGCTGTGAGTGACAGAGAGAGAGAAAGAGAAGCTGTGAGAGAGAAAGAGAGAAGCTGTGAGTGAGAATGAGAGAGAGAGAAAGAGAAGCTGTGAGTGAGAGAGAGAGAAAGAGAAGCTGTGAGTGAGAGAGAGAAAGAGAATCTGTAAGTGAGAGGGAGAGAGAGAAAGAGAAGCTGTGAGTGACACACAGAGAGAGAAGCTGTGAGTTAGAGAGAGAGAGAGAGAAGCTGTGAGTGAGAGAGGGAGAAAGAGAAGCTGTGTGTGTGTGAGAGAGAAAGAGAAGCTGTGAGTGACACAGAGAGAGAAGCTGTGAGTTAGAGAGAGAGAGAAAGAGAAGCTGTGAGTGACACAGAGAGAGAAGCTGTGAGTTAGAGAGAGAGAGAAAGAGAAGCTGTGAGTGACAGAGAGAGAGAGAGAAAGAGAAGCTGAGTGTGTGTGAGAGAGAAAGTTTAGCTGTGAGTGAGAGAGAGAGAGAAAGAGAAGCTGTGAGTGAGAAGGAGAGGGAAAGAGAAGCTGTGAGTGAGTGAGAGAGAGAGAGAAAGAGAAGCTGTGAGTGAGAGAGAGAGGGAGAAAGAGAAGCTTGTGTGTGTGAGAGAGAAAGAGAAGCTGTGAGAGAGTGAGAGAGAGAGAAAGAGAAGATGTGAGTGTGTGTGAGAGAGAAAGAGAAGCTGTGAGTGAGTGAGAGAGAATTAAAGAGAAATTAGAGTGAGAAAGAGAGAGTGAAAGAGAAGCTGTGAGTGAGACAGAGAGAGAGAGAAAGAGAAGCTGTGAGTGAGACAGAGAGAGAGAAAGAGAAGCTGAGAGAGAGAGAGAGGGAGAAAGAAAAGCTGTGAGAGAGAGAAAGAAAGAGAAGCTGTGAGTGTGTGTGAGAGAGAAAGGGAAGCTGTGAGTGAGAGAGAAAGAAAGAAAGAGAAATTAGAGTGAGATAGAGAGAGAGAAAGAGAAGCTGTGAGTGGGAGAGAGAGAAAGAGAGTCTGTGAGTGAGAGAGAGAGAAGCAGTGAGTGAGAGAGAGAGAGCCGCTGTGAGTGAGAGAGAGAGAAAGAGAAGCTGTGAGTGAGAGAGAGAAAGAGAAGCTGTGAGTGAGAAGGAGAGGGAAAGAGAAGCTGTGAGTGAGTGAAAGAGAGAGAGAGAAAGAGAAGCTGTGAGAGAGAAAGAGAGAAGCTGTGAGTGAGAGAGTGAGAGAGAGAAAGAGAAGCTGTTAGTGAGAGTGAGAGAGAGAGAGAAAGAGAAGCTGTGAGTGAGAGAGAGAGAGAGAAAGAGAAGCTGTGAGTGAGAGAGAGAAAGAGAAGCTGTGAGTGAGAGGGAGAGAGAGAAAGAGAAGCTATGAGTAACACAGAGAGAGAACCTGTGAGTTAGAGAGAGAGAGAAAGAGAAGCTGTGAGTGACAAAGAGAGAGAAAGAGAAGCTGAGAGTGAGAGAGAGAGAGAAAGTGAAGCTGTGAGTGAGAGAGAGAGAGAAAGGGAAGCTGTGTGTGTGTGGGAGAGAGAAAGATATTCCGAGAAAGAGAGAGTGAAATAGAAGCTGTGAGTGAGAGAGAGAGAGGGAGAAAGAGAAGCTGTGTGTGTGTGAGAGAGAAAGAGAAGCTGTGAGAGAGTGAGAGAGAGAAAGAGAAGCTGTGAGTGAGAGAGAGAGGGAAAGAGAAGCTGTGAGTGAGAGAGAGAGAAAGAGAAGCTGTGAGTGTGAGAGAGAGAGAATGAGAAGCTGTGAGTGAGAGAGAGAGAGAATGAGAAGCTGTGAGTGAGAGAGAGAAGCTGTGAGAGAGAGAGAGAAAGGGAAGCTGTGAGTGAGAGAAAGAGAGAGAAGATGTGAGTGATAGAGAGAGAGAATGAGAAGCTGTCAGTGAGAGAGGGAGAAAGTAAGATAAGCTGTGAGTGAGATAGAGAGAGAGAGAAAGCGTGTCTGTGAGTGAATGAGAGAGAGGGAGAGAAAGATAATCTGTGAGAGATAGAGAGAAAGAGAAGCTGTGTGTTTTAGAGAGAGAAAGAGAAGCTGTGATTGAGAGAGAGAAAAGCTATGAGTGAGAGACAGAAAGAAAAGCTGTGAGTGAGAGAGAGAGAGAAAGAGAAGATATGAGTGAGAGAGAGAGAGAGAAGCAGTGAGAGAGAAAGAAACAGAAGCTGTGAGTGAGACAGAGAGAGAGAAAGAGAAGCTGTGAGAGAGAGAGAGAGGGAGAAAGAAAAGCTGTGAGAGAGAGAGAGAAAGAGAAGCTGTGAGTGTGTGTGAGAGAGAAAGAGAAGCTGTGAGTGAGAGAGAGAGAGAAAGAAAGAGAAATTAGAGTGAGAAAGAGAAAGAGAAAGAGAAGCTGTGAGTGGGAGAGAGAGAAAGAGAGTCTGTGAATCAGAGAGAGAGAGAGAACCTGTGAGTGAGAGAGAGAGAACCGCTGTGAGTGAGAGAGAGAGAAAGAGAAGCTGTCAGTGCGACATAGAGAGAGAAAGAGAAACTGTGTGAGAGAGAGAGGGAGAAAGAGAAGCTGTAAGAGAGAGAGAGAAAGAGAAGCTGTGAGTGTGTGTGTGAGAGAAAGAGAAGCTGTGAGTGAGAGAGAGAAAGAAAGAGAAATTAGAGTGAGAAAGAGAGAGAGAAAGAGAATCTGTGAGTGAGAGAGAGAGAGAAGATGTGAGTGATAGAGAGAGAGAATGAGAAGCTGTGAGTGATAGAGAGAGTAAGTAAGAGAAGGTGTGAGTGAGATAGAGAGAGAGAGAAGGAGAAAGATAAGCTGTGTGTGTGTGAGAGAGAGAAGCTGTGTGTGTGTGTGAGAGAGAAAGAAAAGCTGTGATTGAGAGTGAGAGAGAGAGAGAAAGAGATGCTGTGAGTGAGAGAGAGAGAAGCTGTGAGTGAGAGAGAGAAAGAAAAGCGGTGAGTGAGAGAGTGAGAGAAAGAGAAGATATGAATGAGAGAGAGAGAAGCAGTGAGAGAGAGAGAGAAAGAGAAGCTGTGAGTGAGACAGAGAGAGAAAGAGAAGCTGTGAGAGAGAGAGAGGGAGAAAGAGAAGCTGTGAGAGAGCGAGAGAAAGAGAAGCTGAGTGTGTGTAAGAGAGAAAGAGAAGCTGTGAGTGAGAGAGAGAGAAAGAAAGAGAAATTAGAGTGAGAAAGAGAGAGAGAAAGAGAAGCTGTGAGTGGGAGAGAGAGAAAGAGAAGCTGTGAATGAGAGAGAGAGAAAAAAAGAAGCTGTGAGTGAGACAGAGAGAGAGAAAGAGAAGCTGTGAGTGAGAGAGAGGGAGAAAGAGAAGCTGTGAGAGAGAGAAAGAGAAGCTGTGAGAGAGAGAGAGAGAAAGAGAAGCTGTGATTGAGAGTGAGAGAGAGAAAGAGAAGCTGTGAGTGAGAGAGATAGAAAGAGAAGCTGTGAGTGTGAGAGAGAGAAGCTGTGAGTGAGAGAGAAAAAGAAAAGCTGTGAGTGTGGGAGAGAGAGAGAAAGAGAAGATATGAGTGTGAGAGAGAGAGAAGCAGTGAGTGAGAGAGAGAGAGAGAAAGAGAAGCTGTGAATGAGACAGAGAGAGAGAAAGAGAAGCTGTGAGAGAGAGAGGGAGAAAGAGAAGCTGTGAGAGAGAGAGAGAAAGAGAAGCTGTGAGTGTGTGAGAGAGAGAAAGAGAAGCTGTGAGTGAGAGAGAGAGAAAGAAAGAGAAATTAGAGTGAGAAAATGAGAGAGAGAAAGAGAAGCTATGAGTGGGAGAGAGATAGAGAGTGTGTGAGAGAGAGAGAGAAGCTGTGAGTGAGAGAGAGAGAGACCCACTGTGAGTGAGAGAGAGAGAGAAAGAGAAGCTGTGAATGAGAGAGAGAAAAACTGTGAGTGAGAGAGAGAGAAAGAGAAGCTGTGAGTGAGAGAGAGAGAGAAGGAGAAGCTGTGAGTGAGAAGGAGAGGGAAAGAGAAGCTGTGAGTGAGTGAGAGAGAGAGAGAAAGAGAAGCTGTGAGAGAGAAAGAGAGAAGCTGTGAGTGAGAATGAGAGAGAGAGAAAGAGAAGCTGTGAGTGAGAGAGAGAGAAAGAGAAGCTGTGAGTGAGAGAGAGAGAGAGAAGCTGTGAGTGAGAGGGAGACAGAGAAAGAGAAGCTGTGAGTGACACAGAGAGAGAGATGCTGTGAGTTAGAGAGAGAGAGAGAGAAAGAAAGAGAAAGAGAAGCTGTGAGTGAGAGAGTGAGAGAGAGAAACAGAAGCTCTTAGTGAGAGTGAGAGAGAGAGAGAGAAGCTGTGAGAGAGAGAGATTGAAAGAGAAGCTGTGAGTGAGAGAGAGAGAGAGAAAGAGAAGCTGTGAGTATGTGTGTGAGAGAAAGAGAAGCTGTGAGTGAGAGAGAGGGAGAAAGATAAGCTGTGTGTGTGAGAGAGAAAGAGAAGCTGTGAGAGAGAGAGAGAAAGAGAAGCTGTGATTGAGAGTGATAGAGAGAAAGAGAAGCTGTGAGTGTGAGAGAGAGAAGCTGTGAGTGAGAGAGAGAAAGAAAAGCTGTGAGTGTGAGAGAGTGAGAGAAAGAGAACATATGAGTGAGAGAGAGAGAAGCAGTGAGTGAGAGAGAGAGAGAGAAAGAGAAGCTGTGAGTGAGACAGAGAGAGAGAAAGAGAAGCTGTGAGAGAGAGAGGGAGAAAGAGAAGCTGTGAGAGAGAGAGAGAAGGAGAAGCTGTGAGTGTGTGAGAGAGAGAAAGAGAAGCTGTGAGTGAGATAGAGAGAGAGCCGCTGTGAGTGAGAGAGAGAGAGAAAGAGAAGATGTGAATGAGAGAGAGAAAAACTGTGAGTGAGAGAGAGAGAAAGAGAAGCTGTGAGTGAGTAAGAGAGAAAGAGTAGCTGTGAGTGAGAGAGAGAGAGAAGGAGAAGCTGTGAGTGAGAAGGAGAGGGAAAGAGAAGCTGTGAGTGAGTGAGAGAGAGAGAGAAAGAGAAGCTGTGAGAGAGAAAGAGAGAAGCTGTGAGTGAGAATGAGAGAGAGAGAAAGAGAAGCTGTGAGTGAGAGAGAGAGAAAGAGAAGCTGTCAGTGAAAGAGAGAGAAAGAGAAGCTGTGAATGAGAGAGAGAGAAAGTGAAGCTGTGTGTGTGAGAGAGAGAAAGAGAAGCTGTGAGTGAGTGAGAGAGAGAAAGGGAAGTTGTGAGTGTGTGTGAGAGAGAGAAAGAGAAGCTGTCAGTGAAAGAGAGAGAAAGAGAAGCTGTGAATGACACAGAGAGAAAGTGAAGCTGTGTGTGTGAGAGAGAGAAAGAGAAGCTGTGAGTGAGTGAGAGAGAGAAAGGGAAGTTGTGAGTGTGTGAGAGAGAGAGAAGCTGTGAGTGAGTGAGAGAGAGAAAGAGAAGCTGTGAGTGAGAGAGAAAGAGAAAGAGAAGCTGTGAGTGAGAAGGAGAGGGAAAGAGAAGCTGTGAGTGAGAGAGAGAGAGAAAGAGAAGCTGTTAGTGAGAGTGAGAGAGAGAGAGAAAGAGAAGCTGTGAGTGAGAGAGAGAGAAAGAAAGAGAAGCTGTGAGTGAGAGAGAGAAAGAGAAGCTGTGAGTGAGAGGGAGAGAGAGAAAGAGAAGCTGTGAGTGAGAGAGAGAAAGGAAAGCTGTGAGTGTGTGTGAGAGAGAGAAAGAGAAGATATGAGTGAGAGAGAGAGAAGCAGTGAGTGAGAGGGAGAGAGAGAGAGAAAGAGAAGCTGTGAGTGAGACAGAGAGAGAGAAAGAGAAGCTGTGAGAGAGAGAGGGAGAAAGAGAAGCTATGTGAGAGAGAGAGAGAAAGAGAAGCTGTGAGTGTGTGTGAGAGAGAAAGAGAAGCTGTGAGTGAGAGAGAGAGAAAGAAAGAGAAATTAGAGTGAGAAAATGAGAGAGTGAAAGAGAAGCTATGAGTGGGAGAGAGAAAGAGAGTCTGTGAGTGAGAGAGAGAGAAGCTGTGAGTGAGAGAGAGAAAAACTGTGAGTGAGAGAGAGAGAAAGAGAAGCTGTGAGTGAGTAAGAGAGAGAAAGAGAAGCTGTGAGTGAGAGAGAGAGAGAAGGAGAAGCTGTGACTGAGAAGGAGAGGGAAAGAGAAGCTGTGAGTGAGTGAGAGAGAGAGAAAGAGAAGCTGTGAGTGAGTAAGAGAGAGAAAGAGAAGCTGTGAGTGGGTAAGAGAGAGAAAGAGAAGCTGTGAGTGAGAGAGAGAGAGAAGGAGAAGCTGTGAGTGAGAGGGAGAGAGAGAAAGAGAAGCTGTGAGTGACACACACAGAGAGAAGCTGTGAGAGAGAGAGAGAGAGAAGCTGTGAGTGACAGAGAGAGAAAGAGAAGCTGTGTGTGTGTGTGAGAGAGAAAGATAGTCTGAGAAAGAGAGAGTGAAAGAGAAGCTGTGAGTGAGAGAGGGAGAAAGAGAAGCTGTGTGTGTGAGAGAGAGAAAGAGAAGCTGTGAGTGAGAGTGAGAGAAAGAGAAAGAGAAAGAGAAGCTGTGAGTGAGAGAGTGAGAGAGAGAAAGAGAAGCTGTTAGTGAGAGTGAGAGAGAGAGAGAGAAGCTGTGAGAGAGACAGATTGAAAGAGAAGCTGTGAGTGAGTGAGAGAGAGAGAGATGCTGTGAGTGAGAGAGAGAAAGAGAAGCTGTGAGTGAGAGGGAGAGAAAGAGAAGCTGTGAGTGACACAGAGAGAGAGAAGCTGTGAGTTAGAGAGAGAGAGAAAGAGAAGCTGTGAGTGACAGAGAGAGAAAGAGAAGCTGAGTGTGTGAGAGAGAGAAAGTTTGGCTGTGAGTGAGAGAGAGAGAGAAAGAGAAGCTGTGTGTGTGTGTGAGAGATAACGATAGTCTGAGAAAGAGAGAGTGAAAGAGAAGCTGTGAGTGAGAGAGAGAGAGGGAGAAAGAGAAGCTTGTGTGTGAGAGAGAGAAAGAGAAGCTGTGAGAGAGTGAGAGAGAGAGAGAGAAAGAGAAGATGTGAGTGAGAGAGAGAGAGAGAGAGAGAAGCTGTGAGTGTGTGAGAGAGAGAGCTGCTGTGAGTGAGTGAGAGAGAAAGAGAAGCTGTGAGTGAG
The DNA here is from genome assembly GCA_035047305.1 of Bradypodion pumilum. NCBI lineage: Eukaryota > Metazoa > Chordata > Lepidosauria > Squamata > Chamaeleonidae > Bradypodion > Bradypodion pumilum. The sequence continues at coordinate 232,677,208 of JAWDJD010000001.1, forward strand.
AGAGAGAGAGAGAGAGAGGGAGAAAGAGAAGCTGTGTGTGTGAGAGAGAAAGAGAAGCTGTGAGAGAGAGAGAGAGAGAAGCTGTGAGTGAGAGAGAGAGAGAAAGAGAAGCTGTGAGTGAGAGAGAGAGAGAGAGAAAGAGATGCAGTGAGTGAGAGAGAAAGAGCCACTGTGAGTGAGTGAGAGAGAAAGAGAAGCTGTGAGTGAGAGAGAGAGAGGGAGAAAGAGAAGCTGTGTGTGAGAGAGAGAAAGAGAAGCTGTGAGTGAGAGTGAGAGAGAGAGAGAAAGAGAAGCTGTGAGTGAGAGAGAGAGAGAAAGAGAAGCTGTGAGTGAGAGAGTGAAAGAGAAGCTGTGAGTGAGAGGGAGAGAGAGAAGCTGTGAGTGACAGAGAGAGAGAAAGAGAAGCTGTGTGTGTGTGAGAGAGAGAAAGATAGTCTGAGAAAGAGAGAGTGAAAGAGAAGCTGTGAGTGAGAGAGGGAGAAAGAGAAGCTGTGTGTGTGTGTGAGAGAAAAGAGAAGCTGTGAGTGAGAGTGAGAGAGAGAGAAAGAGAAAGAGAAGCTGTGAGTGAGAGAGTGAGAGAGAGAAAGAGAAGCTGTTAGTGAGAGTGAGAGAGAGAGAGAGAAGCTGTGAGAGAGACAGATTGAAAGAGAAGCTGTGAGTGAGAGAGAGAGAGAGAACCTGTGAGTGAGAGAGAGAGAGGGAGAAAGAGAAGCTGTGTGTGTGTGAGAGAGAAAGAGAAGCTGTGAGTGAGAGTGAGAGAGAGAGAAAGAAAGAGAAAGAGAAAGAGAAGCTGTGAGTGTGAGAGAGAGAAAGTGAAGCTGTGTGTGTGTGAGAGAGAAAGAGAAGCTGTGAGTGAGTGAGAGAGAGAAAGGGAAGTTGTGAGTGTGTGTGAGAGAGAGAGAAGCTGTGAGTGAGTGAGAGAGAGAAAGAGAAGCTGTGAGTGAGAGAGAAAGAGAAAGAGAAGCTGTGAGTGAGAAGGAGAGGGAAAGAGAAGCTGTGAGTGAGAGAGAGAGAGAAAGAGAAGCTGTTAGTGAGAGTGAGAGAGAGAGAGAAAGAGAAGCTGTGAGTGAGAGAGAGAGAAAGAGAAGCTGTGAGTGAGAGAGAGAAAGAGAAGCTGTGAGTGAGAGAGGGAGAAAGAGAAGCTGTGTGTGAGAGAGAGAGAAAGAGAAGCTGTGAGTGAGAGTGAGAGAAAGAGAAAGAGAAAGAGAAGCTGTGAGTGAGAGAGTGAGAGAGAGAAAGAGAAGCTGTTAGTGAGAGTGAGAGAGAGAGAGAGAAGCTGTGAGAGAGACAGATTGAAAGAGAAGCTGTGAGTGAGTGAGAGAGAGAGATGCTGTGAGTGAGAGAGAGAAAGAGAAGCTGTGAGTGAGAGGGAGAGAAAGAGAAGCTGTGAGTGACACAGAGAGAGAGAAGCTGTGAGTTAGAGAGAGAGAGAAAGAGAAGCTGTGAGTGACAGAGAGAGAAAGAGAAGCTGAGTGTGTGAGAGAGAGAAAGTTTGGCTGTGAGTGAGAGAGAGAGAGAAAGAGAAGCTGTGTGTGTGTGTGAGAGATAAAGATAGTCTGAGAAAGAGAGAGTGAAAGAGAAGCTGTGAGTGAGAGAGAGAGAGGGAGAAAGAGAAGCTTGTGTGTGAGAGAGAGAAAGAGAAGCTGTGAGAGAGTGAGAGAGAAAGAGAAGCTGTGAGTGAGAGAGAGAGAGAGAGGGAGAAAGAGAAGCTGTGTGTGTGAGAGAGAAAAAGAAGCTGTGAGAGAGAGAGAGAGAGAAGCTGTGAGTGAGAGAGAGAGAGAAAGAGAAGCTGTGAGTGTGAGAGAGAGAGAGAAAGAGATGCTGTGAGTGAGAGAGAAAGAGCCACTGTGAGTGAGTGAGAGAGAAAGAGAAGCTGTGAGTGAGAGAGAGAGAGGGAGAAAGAGAAGCTGTGTGTGTGAGAGAGAGAAAGAGAAGCTGTGAGTGAGAGTGAGAGAGAGAGAGAAAGAGAAGCTGTGAGTGAGAGAGAGAGAGAAAGAGAAGCTGTGAGTGAGAGAGTGAAAGAGAAGCTGTGAGTGAGAGGGAGAGAGAGAAGCTGTGAGTGACAGAGAGAGAGAAAGAGAAGCTGTGTGTGTGAGAGAGAGAAAGATAGTCTGAGAAAGAGAGAGTGAAAGAGAAGCTGTGAGTGAGAGAGGGAGAAAGAGAAGCTGTGTGTGTGTGAGAGAGAAAAGAGAAGCTGTGAGTGAGAGTGAGAGAGAGAGAAAGAGAAAGAGAAGCTGTGAGTGAGAGAGAGAGAGAGAACCTGTGAGTGAGAGAGAGAGAGGGAGAAAGAGAAGCTGTGTGTGTGTGAGAGAGAAAGAGAAGCTGTGAGTGAGAGTGAGAGAGAGAGAAAGAAAGAGAAAGAGAAAGAGAAGCTGTGAGTGTGAGAGAGAGAGAGCCGCTGTCAGTGAAAGAGAGAGAAAGAGAAGCTGTGAATGAGAGAGAGAGAAAGTGAAGCTGTGTGTGTGAGAGAGAGAAAGAGAAGCTGTGAGTGAGTGAGAGAGAGAAAGGGAAGTTGTGAGTGTGTGAGAGAGAGAGAGAAGCTGTGAGTGAGTGAGAGAGAGAAAGAGAAGCTGTGAGTGAGAGAGAAAGAGAAAGAGAAGCTGTGAGTGAGAAGGAGAGGGAAAGAGAAGCTGTGAGTGAGAGAGAGAGAGAAAGAGAAGCTGTTAGTGAGAGTGAGAGAGAGAGAGAAAGAGAAGCTGTGAGTGAGAGAGAGAGAAAGAGAAGCTGTGAGTGAGAGAGAGAAAGAGAAGCTGTGAGTGAGAGGGAGAGAGAGAAAGAGAAGCTGTGAGTGAGAGAGAGAAAGGAAAGCTGTGAGTGTGTGTGAGAGAGAAAAAGAGAAGATATGAGTGAGAGAGAGAGAAGCAGTGAGTGAGAGGGAGAGAGAGAGAGAAAGAGAAGCTGTGAGTGAGACAGAGAGAGAGAAAGAGAAGCTGTGAGAGAGAGAGGGAGAAAGAGAAGCTATGTGAGAGAGAGAGAGAAAGAGAAGCTGTGAGTGTGTGTGAGAGAGAAAGAGAAGCTGTGAGTGAGAGAGAGAGAAAGAAAGAGAAATTAGAGTGAGAAAATGAGAGAGAGAAAGAGAAGCTATGAGTGGGAGAGAGAAAGAGAGTCTGTGAGTGAGAGAGAGAGAAGCTGTGAGTGAGAGAGAGAAAAACTGTGAGTGAGAGAGAGAGAAAGAGAAGCTGTGAGTGAGTAAGAGAGAGAAAGAGAAGCTGTGAGTGAGAGAGAGAGAGAAGGAGAAGCTGTGAGTGAGAAGGAGAGGGAAAGAGAAGCTGTGAGTGAGTGAGAGAGAGAGAAAGAGAAGCTGTGAGTGAGTAAGAGAGAGAAAGAGAAGCTGTGAGTGGGTAAGAGAGAGAAAGAGAAGCTGTGAGTGAGAGAGAGAGAGAAGGAGAAGCTGTGAGTGAGAGGGAGAGAGAGAAAGAGAAGCTGTGAGTGACACACACAGAGAGAAGCTGTGAGAGAGAGAGAGAGAGAAGCTGTGAGTGACAGAGAGAGAAAGAGAAGCTGTGTGTGTGTGAGAGAGAGAAAGATAGTCTGAGAAAGAGAGAGTGAAAGAGAAGCTGTGAGTGAGAGAGGGAGAAAGAGAAGCTGTGTGTGAGAGAGAGAGAAAGAGAAGCTGTGAGTGAGAGTGAGAGAAAGAGAAAGAGAAAGAGAAGCTGTGAGTGAGAGAGTGAGAGAGAGAAAGAGAAGCTGTTAGTGAGAGTGAGAGAGATAGAGAGAAGCTGTGAGAGAGACAGATTGAAAGAGAAGCTGTGAGTGAGTGAGAGAGAGAGAGATGCTGTGAATGAGAGAGAGAAAGAGAAGCTGTGAGTGAGAGGGAGAGAAAGAGAAGCTGTGAGTGACACAGAGAGAGAGAAGCTGTGAGTTAGAGAGAGAGAGAAAGAGAAGCTGTGAGTGACAGAGAGAGAAAGAGAAGCTGAGTGTGTGAGAGAGAGAAAGTTTGGCTGTGAGTGAGTGAGAGAGAGAAAGAGAAGCTGTGTGTGTGTGTGAGAGATAAAGATAGTCTGAGAAAGAGAGAGTGAAAGAGAAGCTGTGAGTGAGAGAGAGAGAGGGAGAAAGAGAAGCTTGTGTGTGAGAGAGAGAAAGAGAAGCTGTGAGAGAGTGAGAGAGAGAGAGAAAGAGAAGATGTGAGTGAGAGAGAGAGAGAGAGAGAGAGAAGCTGTGAGTGTGTGAGAGAGAGAGCTGCTGTGAGTGAGTGAGAGAGAAAGAGAAGCTGTGAGTGAGAGAGAGAGAGAGAGAGGGAGAAAGAGAAGCTGTGTGTGTGAGAGAGAAAGAGAAGCTGTGTGAGAGAGAGAGAGAGAGAAGCTGTGAGTGAGAGAGAGAGAGAAAGAGAAGCTGTGAGTGAGAGAGAGAGAGAGAAAGAGATGCTGTGAGTGAGAGAGAAAGAGCCACTGTGAGTGAGTGAGAGAGAAAGAGAAGCTGTGAGTGAGAGAGAGAGAGAGAGAGAGGGAGAAAGAGAAGCTGTGTGTGTGAGAGAGAAAGAGAAGCTGTGTGTGAGAGAGAAAGAGAAGCTGTGAGAGAGAGAGAGAGAGAGAAGCTGTGAGTGAGAGAGAGAGAGAAAGAGAAGCTGTGAGTGAGAGAGAGAGAGAGAAAGAGATGCTGTGAGAGAGAAAGAGCCACTGTGAGTGAGTGAGAGAGAAAGAGAAGCTGTGAGTGAGAGAAAGAGAGAGAGAGGGAGAAAGAGAAGCTGTGTGTGTGAGAGAGAAAGAGAAGCTGTGTGAGAGAGAGAGAAAGAGAAGCTGTGAGTGAGAGTGAGAGAGAGAGAGAGAGAAAGAGAAGCTGTGAGTGAGAGAGAGAGAGAAAGAGAAGCTGTGAGTGAGAGAGAGAGAAAGAGAACCTGTGATTGAGAGAGAGAAAGATAGTCTGAGAAAGAGAGAATGAAAGAGAAGCTGTGAGTGAGAGAGAAAGAGGGAGAAAGAGAAGCTGTGAGAGAGAGAGAGAGAGAGAAGCTGTGAGTGACAGAGAGAGAGAAAGAGAAGCTGTGTGTGTGTGAGAGAGAGAAAGATAGTCTGAGAAAGAGAGAGTGAAAGAGAAGCTGTGAGTGAGAGAGGGAGAAAGAGAAGCTGTGTGTGTGTGTGAGAGAAAAGAGAAGCTGTGAGTGAGAGTGAGAGAGAGAGAAAGAGAAAGAGAAGCTGTGAGTGAGAGAGTGAGAGAGAGAAAGAGAAGCTGTTAGTGAGAGTGAGAGAGAGAGAGAGAAGCTGTGAGAGAGACAGATTGAAAGAGAAGCTGTGAGTGAGAGAGAGAGAGAGAACCTGTGAGTGAGAGAGAGAGAGGGAGAAAGAGAAGCTGTGTGTGTGTGAGAGAGAAAGAGAAGCTGTGAGTGAGAGTGAGAGAGAGAGAAAGAAAGAGAAAGAGAAAGAGAAGCTGTGAGTGTGAGAGAGAGAGAGCCGCTGTCAGTGAAAGAGAGAGAAAGAGAAGCTGTGAATGAGAGAGAGAGAAAGTGAAGCTGTGTGTGTGTGAGAGAGAAAGAGAAGCTGTGAGTGAGTGAGAGAGAGAAAGGGAAGTTGTGAGTGTGTGAGAGAGAGAGAGAAGCTGTGAGTGAGTGAGAGAGAGAAAGAGAAGCTGTGAGTGAGAGAGAAAGAGAAAGAGAATCTGTGAGTGAGAAGGAGAGGGAAAGAGAAGCTGTGAGTGAGAGAGAGAGAGAAAGAGAAGCTGTTAGTGAGAGTGAGAGAGAGAGAGAAAGAGAAGCTGTGAGTGAGAGAGAGAGAAAGAGAAGCTGTGAGTGAGAGAGAGAAAGAGAAGCTGTGAGTGAGAGAGGGAGAAAGAGAAGCTGTGTGTGTGAGAGAGAGAAAGAGAAGCTGTGAGTGAGAGTGAGAGAAAGAGAAAGAGAAAGAGAAGCTGTGAGTGAGAGAGTGAGAGAGAGAAAGAGAAGCTGTTAGTGAGAGTGAGAGAGAGAGAGAGAAGCTGTGAGAGAGACAGATTGAAAGAGAAGCTGTGAGTGAGTGAGAGAGAGAGATGCTGTGAGTGAGAGAGAGAAAGAGAAGCTGTGAGTGAGAGGGAGAGAAAGAGAAGCTGTGAGTGACACAGAGAGAGAGAAGCTGTGAGTTAGAGAGAGAGAGAAAGAGAAGCTGTGAGTGACAGAGAGAGAAAGAGAAGCTGAGTGTGTGAGAGAGAGAAAGTTTGGCTGTGAGTGAGAGAGAGAGAGAAAGAGAAGCTGTGTGTGTGTGTGAGAGATAAAGATAGTCTGAGAAAGAGAGAGTGAAAGAGAAGCTGTGAGTGAGAGAGAGAGAGGGAGAAAGAGAAGCTTGTGTGTGAGAGAGAGAAAGAGAAGCTGTGAGAGAGTGAGAGAGAGAGAGAGAAAGAGAAGATGTGAGTGAGAGAGAGAGAGAGAGAGAGAAGCTGTGAGTGTGTGAGAGAGAGAGCTGCTGTGAGTGAGTGAGAGAGAAAGAGAAGCTGTGAGTGAGAGAGAGAGAGAGAGAGGGAGAAAGAGAAGCTGTGTGTGTGAGAGAGAAAAAGAAGCTGTGAGAGAGAGAGAGAGAGAGAAGCTGTGAGTGAGAGAGAGAGAGAAAGAGAAGCTGTGAGTGTGTGAGAGAGAGAGAAAGAGATGCTGTGAGTGAGAGAGAAAGAGCCACTGTGAGTGAGTGAGAGAGAAAGAGAAGCTGTGAGTGAGAGAGAGAGAGGGAGAAAGAGAAGCTGTGTGTGAGAGAGAGAAAGAGAAGCTGTGAGTGAGAGTGAGAGAGAGAGAGAAAGAGAAGCTGTGAGTGAGAGAGAGAGAGAAAGAGAAGCTGTGAGTGAGAGAGTGAAAGAGAAGCTGTGAGTGAGAGGGAGAGAGAGAAGCTGTGAGTGACAGAGAGAGAGAAAGAGAAGCTGTGTGTGTGTGAGAGAGAGAAAGATAGTCTGAGAAAGAGAGAGTGAAAGAGAAGCTGTGAGTGAGAGAGGGAGAAAGAGAAGCTGTGTGTGTGTGAGAGAGAAAAGAGAAGCTGTGAGTGAGAGTGAGAGAGAGAGAAAGAGAAAGAGAAGCTGTGAGTGAGAGAGAGAGAGAGAACCTGTGAGTGAGAGAGAGAGAGGGAGAAAGAGAAGCTGTGTGTGTGTGAGAGAGAAAGAGAAGCTGTGAGTGAGAGTGAGAGAGAGAGAAAGAAAGAGAAAGAGAAAGAGAAGCTGTGAGTGTGAGAGAGAGAGAGCCGCTGTCAGTGAAAGAGAGAGAAAGAGAAGCTGTGAATGAGAGAGAGAGAAAGTGAAGCTGTGTGTGTGAGAGAGAGAAAGAGAAGCTGTGAGTGAGTGAGAGAGAGAAAGGGAAGTTGTGAGTGTGTGTGAGAGAGAGAGAAGCTGTGAGTGAGTGAGAGAGAGAAAGAGAAGCTGTGAGTGAGAGAGAAAGAGAAAGAGAAGCTGTGAGTGAGAAGGAGAGGGAAAGAGAAGCTGTGAGTGAGAGAGAGAGAGAAAGAGAAGCTGTTAGTGAGAGTGAGAGAGAGAGAGAAAGAGAAGCTGTGAGTGAGAGAGAGAGAGAAAGAGAAGCTGTGAGTGAGAGAGAGAAAGAGAAGCTGTGAGTGAGAGGGAGAGAGAGAAAGAGAAGCTGTGAGTGAGAGAGAGAAAGGAAAGCTGTGAGTGTGTGTGAGAGAGAGAAAGAGAAGATATGAGTGAGAGAGAGAGAAGCAGTGAGTGAGAGGGAGAGAGAGAGAGAAAGAGAAGCTGTGAGTGAGACAGAGAGAGAGAAAGAGAAGCTGTGAGAGAGAGAGGGAGAAAGAGAAGCTATGTGAGAGAGAGAGAGAAAGAGAAGCTGTGAGTGTGTGTGAGAGAGAAAGAGAAGCTGTGAGTGAGAGAGAGAGAAAGAAAGAGAAATTAGAGTGAGAAAATGAGAGAGAGAAAGAGAAGCTATGAGTGGGAGAGAGAAAGAGAGTCTGTGAGTGAGAGAGAGAGAAGCTGTGAGTGAGAGAGAGAAAAACTGTGAGTGAGAGAGAGAGAAAGAGAAGCTGTGAGTGAGTAAGAGAGAGAAAGAGAAGCTGTGAGTGAGAGAGAGAGAGAAGGAGAAGCTGTGAGTGAGAAGGAGAGGGAAAGAGAAGCTGTGAGTGAGTGAGAGAGAGAGAAAGAGAAGCTGTGAGTGAGTAAGAGAGAGAAAGAGAAGCTGTGAGTGGGTAAGAGAGAGAAAGAGAAGCTGTGAGTGAGAGAGAGAGAGAAGGAGAAGCTGTGAGTGAGAGGGAGAGAGAGAAAGAGAAGCTGTGAGTGACACACACAGAGAGAAGCTGTGAGAGAGAGAGAGAGAGAAGCTGTGAGTGACAGAGAGAGAAAGAGAAGCTGTGTGTGTGTGTGAGAGAGAAAGATAGTCTGAGAAAGAGAGAGTGAAAGAGAAGCTGTGAGTGAGAGAGGGAGAAAGAGAAGCTGTGTGTGTGAGAGAGAGAAAGAGAAGCTGTGAGTGAGAGTGAGAGAAAGAGAAAGAGAAAGAGAAGCTGTGAGTGAGAGAGTGAGAGAGAGAAAGAGAAGCTGTTAGTGAGAGTGAGAGAGATAGAGAGAAGCTGTGAGAGACAGATTGAAAGAGAAGCTGTGAGTGAGTGAGAGAGAGAGAGATGCTGTGAGTGAGAGAGAGAAAGAGAAGCTGTGAGTGAGAGGGAGAGAAAGAGAAGCTGTGAGTGACACAGAGAGAGAGAAGCTGTGAGTTAGAGAGAGAGAGAAAGAGAAGCTGTGAGTGACAGAGAGAGAAAGAGAAGCTGAGTGTGTGAGAGAGAGAAAGTTTGGCTGTGAGTGAGTGAGAGAGAGAAAGAGAAGCTGTGTGTGTGTGTGAGAGATAAAGATAGTCTGAGAAAGAGAGAGTGAAAGAGAAGCTGTGAGTGAGAGAGAGAGAGGGAGAAAGAGAAGCTTGTGTGTGAGAGAGAGAAAGAGAAGCTGTGAGAGAGTGAGAGAGAGAGAGAAAGAGAAGATGTGAGTGAGAGAGAGAGAGAGAGAGAAGCTGTGAGTGTGTGAGAGAGAGAGCTGCTGTGAGTGAGTGAGAGAGAAAGAGAAGCTGTGAGTGAGAGAGAGAGAGAGAGAGAGGGAGAAAGAGAAGCTGTGTGTGTGAGAGAGAAAGAGAAGCTGTGTGAGAGAGAGAGAGAGAGAAGCTGTGAGTGAGAGAGAGAGAGAAAGAGAAGCTGTGAGTGAGAGAGAGAGAGAGAAAGAGATGCTGTGAGTGAGAGAGAAAGAGCCACTGTGAGTGAGTGAGAGAGAAAGAGAAGCTGTGAGTGAGAGAGAGAGAGAGAGGGAGAAAGAGAAGCTGTGTGTGAGAGAGAGAAAGAGAAGCTGTGTGTGTGAGAGAGAAAGAGAAGCTGTGAGAGAGAGAGAGAGAGAGAAGCTGTGAGTGAGAGAGAGAGAAAGAGAAGCTGTGAGTGAGAGAGAGAGAGAGAAAGAGATGCTGTGAGAGAGAAAGAGCCACTGTGAGTGAGTGAGAGAGAAAGAGAAGCTGTGAGTGAGAGAAAGAGAGAGAGAGGGAGAAAGAGAAGCTGTGTGTGTGAGAGAGAAAGAGAAGCTGTGTGAGAGAGAGAGAAAGAGAAGCTGTGAGTGAGAGTGAGAGAGAGAGAGAAAGAGAAGCTGTGAGTGAGAGAGAGAGAGAAAGAGAAGCTGTGAGTGAGAGAGAGAGAAAGAGAACCTGTGATTGAGAGAGAGAAAGATAGTCTGAGAAAGAGAGAATGAAAGAGAAGCTGTGAGTGAGAGAGAAAGAGGGAGAAAGAGAAGCTGTGAGAGAGAGAGAGAGAGAGAGAGAGAAAGATAAGCTGTGAGTGTGTGAGAGAGAAGCTGTGAGTGAGAGAGAGAAAGAAAAGCTGTGAGTGAGTGAGAGAAAGAGAAGATATGAGTGAGAGAGAGAGATAAGCAGTGAGTGAGAGAGAGAGAGAGAAAGAGAAGCTGTGAGTGAGACAGAGAGAGAAATAGAAGCTGTGTGAGAGAGAGAGAGGGACAAAGAGAAGCTTGAGAGAGAGAGAGAAAGAGAAGCTGTGAGTATGTGTGTGAGAGAAAGAGAAGCTGTGAGTGAGAGAGAGGGAGAAAGATAAGCTATGAGAGAGTGAGAGAAAGAGAAGCTGTGAAAGCGAGAGAAAGAGAAGCTGTGATTGAGAGTGTGAGAGAGAAAGAGAAGCTGTGAGTGTGAGAGAGAGCTGCTGTGAGTGAGAGAGAGAAAGAAAAGCTGTGAGTGTGAGAGAGTGAGAGAAAGAGAAGATATGAGTGAGAGAGAGAGAGAAGCAGTGAGTGAGAGAGAGAGAGAGAAAGAGAAGCTGTGAGTGAGACAGAGAGAGAGAAAGAGAAGCTGGGAGAGAGAGAGGAAGAAAGAGAAGCTGTGAGAGAGAGAGGGAGAAAGAAAGAGAAATTAGAGTGAGAAAATGAGAGAGAAAGAGAAGCTGTGAGTGGGAGAGAGAAAGAAAGTCTGTGAGTGAGAGAGAGAGAGAGAAGCTGTGAGTGAGATAGAGAGAGAGCCGCTGTGAGTGGGAGAGAGAGAGAAAGAGAAGCTGTGAATGAGAGAGAGAAAAACAGTGAGAGAGAGAGAAAGAGAAGCTGTGAGTGAGTAAGAGAGAGAAAGAGAAGCTGTGAGTGAGAGCGAGAGAAGGAGAAGCTGTGAGTGAGAGAGAGAGAAAGAGAAGCTGTGAGTGTGAGAGAGAGAAGCTGTGAGTGAGAGAGAGAAAGGAAAGCTGTGAGTGTGAGAGAGAGAGAGAAAGAGAAGATATGAGTGAGAGAGAGAGAAGCAGTGAGTGAGAGGGAGAGAGAGAGAGAAAGAGAAGCTGTGAGTGAGACAGAGAGAGAGAAAGAGAAGCTGTGAGAGAGAGGGGGAGAAAGAGAAGCTATGTGAGAGAGAGAGAGAAAGAGAAGCTGTGAGTGTGTGTGAGAGAGAAAGAGAAGCTGTGAGTGAGAGAGAGAGAAAGAAAGAGAAATTAGAGTGAGAAAATGAGAGAGAGAAAGAGAAGCTATGAGTGGGAGAGAGAAAGAGAGTCTGTGAGTGAGAGAGAGAGAGAAGCTGTGAGTGAGAGAGAGAGAGCCGCTGTGAGTGACAGAGAGAGAGAAAGAAAAGCTGTGAATGAGAGAGAGAAAAACTGTGAGTGAGAGAGAGAGAAAGAGAAGCTGTGAGTGAGTAAGAGAGAGAAAGAGAAGCTGTGAGTGAGAGAGAGAGAGAAGGAGAAGCTGTGAGTGAGAAGGAGAGGGAAAGAGAAGCTGTGAGTGAGTGAGAGAGAGTGAAAGAGAAGCTGTGAGTGAGTGAGAGAGAGAGAGAAAGAGAAGCTGTGAGAGAGAAAGAGAGAAGCTGTGAGTGAGAATGAGAGAGAGAGAAAGAGAAGCTGTGAGTGAGAGAGAGAGAAAGAGAAGCTGTGAGTGTGAGAGAGAGAAGCTGTGAGTGAGAGAGAGAAAGGAAAGCTGTGAGTGTGAGAGAGAGAGAGAAAGAGAAGATATGAGTGAGAGAGAGAGAAGCAGTGAGTGAGAGGGAGAGAGAGAGAGAAAGAGAAGCTGTGAGTGAGACAGAGAGAGAGAAAGAGAAGCTGTGAGAGAGAGAGGGAGAAAGAGAAGCTATGTGAGAGAGAGAGAGAAAGAGAAGCTGTGAGTGTGTGTGAGAGAGAAAGAGAAGCTGTGAGTGAGAGAGAGAGAAAGAAAGAGAAATTAGAGTGAGAAAATGAGAGAGAGAAAGAGAAGCTATGAGTGGGAGAGAGAAAGAGAAGCTGTGAGTGAGAGGGAGAGAGAGAAAGAGAAGCTGTGAGTGACACACAGAGAGAGAAGCTGTGAGTTAGAGAGAGAGAGAGAGAAGCTGTGAGTGAGAGAGAGAGAAAGAGAAGCTGTGAGTGAGAGAGAGAAAGAGAAGCTGTGAGTGAGAGGGAGAGAGAGAAAGAGAAGCTGTGAGTGACACACAGAGAGAGAAGCTGTGAGTTAGAGAGAGAGAGAGAGAAGCTGTGAGTGACAGAGAGAGAGAAAGAGAAGCTGTGTGTGTGTGAGAGAGAAAGATAGTCTGAGAAAGAGAGAGTGAAAGAGAAGCTGTGAGTGAGAGAGAGAGGGAGAAAGAGAAGCTGTGAGAGAGAGAGAGAAAGAGCAGCTGTGAGTGAGAGTGAGAGAGAGAGAAAGAGAAAGAGACGCTGTGAGTGAGAGAGTGAGAGAGAGAAAGAGAAGCTGTTAGTGAGAGAGAGAGATAGATAAGCTGTGAGAGAGAGAGATTGAAAGAGAAGCTGTGAGTGAGAGAGAGAGAGAGATGCTGTGAGTGAGAGAGAGAAAGAGAAGCTGTGAGTGAGAGGGAGAGAAAGAGAAGCTGTGGGTGACACAGAGAGAGAGAAGCTGTGAGTTAGAGAGAGAGAGAAAGAGAAGCTGTGAGTGACAGAGAGAGAGAAAGAGAAGCTGTGAGAGAGAAAGAGAGAAGCTGTGAGTGAGAATGAGAGAGAGAGAAAGAGAAGCTGTGAGTGAGAGAGAGAGAAAGAGAAGCTGTGAGTGAGAGAGAGAAAGAGAAGCTGTAAGTGAGAGGGAGAGAGAGAAAGAGAAGCTGTGAGTGACACACACAGAGAGAAGCTGTGAGTTAGAGAGAGAGAGAGAGAAGCTGTGAGTGAGAGAGGGAGAAAGAGAAGCTGTGTGTGTGTGAGAGAAAGAGAAGCTGTGAGTGACACAGAGAGAGAAGCTGAGAGTTAGAGAGTGAGAGAAAGAGAAGCTGTGGGTGACAGAGAGAGAGAGAGAGAAAGAGAAGCTGAGTGTGTGTTAGAGAGAAAGTTTAGCTGTGAGTGAGAGAGAGAGAGAAAGAGAAGCTGTGAGTGAGAAGGAGAGGGAAAGAGAAGCTGTGAGTGAGTGAGAGAGAGAGAGAAAGAGAAGCTGTGAGTGAGAGAGAGAGAGGGAGAAAGAGAAGCTTGTGTGTGTGAGAGAGAAAGAGAAGCTGTGAGAGAGTGAGAGAGAGAGAAAGAGAAGATGTGAGTGTGTGTGAGAGAGAAAGAGAAGCTGTGAGTGAGAGAGAGAGAAAGAAAGAGAAATTAGAGTGAGAAAGAGAGAGTGAAAGAGAAGCTGTGAGTGAGAAAGAGAGAGGGAGAAAGAGAAGCTGTGAGTGAGAGAGAGAGAAAGTAAGAGAAGCTGGGAGTGAGATAGAGAGAGAGAGAAAGAGAAGCTGTGAGTGAGAGAGAGAGGGAGAAAGATAATCTGTGAGAGAGAGAGAGAAAGAGAAACTGTGTGTGAGAGAGAGAGAGAAAGAGAAGGTGTGATTGAGAGTGAGAGAGAGAAAGAGAATCTGTGAGTGAGAGAGAGAGAAAGAGAAGCTGTGAGTGAGAGAGAGAGAATCTGTGAGTGAGAGAGAGAAAGAAAAGCTGTGAGTGAGAGAGAGAGAGCCGCTGTGAGTGAGAGAGAGAGAAAGAGAAGCTGTGAGAGAGAGAGAGAAAGAGAAGCTGTGAGTGTGTGTGAGAGAGAAAGAGAAGCTGTGAGTGAGAGAGAGAGAAAGAGAGTCTGTGAGTGAGAGAGAGAGAAGCTGTGAGTGAGAGAGAGAGAGCCGCTGTGAGTGAGTGAGAGAGAAAGAGAATGTGAATGAGAGAGAGATTGAAAGAGAAGCTGTGAGTGAGAGAGAGAGAGAGAGATGCTGTGAGTGAGAGAGAGAAAGAGAAGCTGTGAGTGAGAGGGAGAGAAAGAGAAGCTGTGGGTGACACAGAGAGAGAGAAGCTGTGAGTTAGAGAGAGAGAAAGAGAAGCTGTGAGTGACAGAGAGAGAGAAAGAGAAGCTGTGAGAGAGAAAGAGAGAAGCTGTGAGTGAGAATGAGAGAGAAAGAAAGAGAAGCTGTGAGTGAGAGAGAGAGAAAGAGAAGCTGTGAGTGAGAGAGAGAAAGAGAACCTGTAAGTGAGAGGGAGAGAGAGAAAGAGAAGCTGTGAGTGACACACAGAGAGAGAAGCTGTGAGTTAGAGAGAGAGAGAGAGAAGCTGTGAGTGAGAGAGGGAGAAAGAGAAGCTGTGTGTGTGAGAGAGAGAAAGAGAAGCTGTGAGTGACACAGAGAGAGAAGCTGTGAGTTAGAGAGAGAGAGAAAGAGAAGCTGTGAGTGACAGAGAGAGAGAAAGAGAAGCTGAGTGTGTGTGAGAGAGAAAGTTTAGCTGTGAGTGAGAGAGAGAGAGAAAGAGAAGCTGTGAGTGAGAAGGAGAGGGAAAGAGAAGCTGTGAGTGAGTGAGAGAGAGAGAGAAAGAGAAGCTGTGAGTGAGAGAGAGAGGGAGAAAGAGAAGCTTGTGTGTGTGAGAGAGAAAGAGAAGCTGTGAGAGAGTGAGAGAGAGAGAAAGAGAAGATGTGAGTGTGTGTGAGAGAGAAAGAGAAGCTGTGAGTGAGAGAGAGAGAAAGAAAGAGAAATTAGAGTGAGAAAGAGAGAGTGAAAGAGAAGCTGTGAGTGAGACAGAGAGAGAGAGAAAGAGAAGCTGTGAGTGAGACAGAGAGAGAGAAAGAGAAGCTGAGAGAGAGAGAGAGGGAGAAAGAAAAGCTGTGAGAGAGAGAAAGAAAGAAAAGCTGTGAGTGTGTGTGAGAGAGAAAGGGAAGCTGTGAGTGAGAGAGAAAGAAAGAAAGAGAAATTAGAGTGAGAAAGAGAGAGAGAAAGAGAAGCTGTGAGTGGGAGAGAGAGAAAGAGAGTCTGTGAGTGAGAGAGAGAGAGAGAAGCAGTGAGTGAGAGAGAGAGAGCCGCTGTGAGTGAGAGAGAGAGAAAGAGAAGCTGTGAGTGAGAGAGAGAAAGAGAAGCTGTGAGTGAGAAGGAGAGGGAAAGAGAAGCTGTGAGTGAGTGAAAGAGAGAGAGAAAGAGAAGCTGTGAGAGAGAAAGAGAGAAGCTGTGAGTGAGAGAGTGAGAGAGAGAAAGAGAAGCTGTTAGTGAGAGTGAGAGAGAGAGAGAAAGAGAAGCTGTGAGTGAGAGAGAGAGAGAGAGAAAGAGAAGCTGTGAGTGAGAGAGAGAAAGAGAAGCTGTGAGTGAGAGGGAGAGAGAGAAAGAGAAGCTATGAGTAACACAGAGAGAGAACCTGTGAGTTAGAGAGAGAGAGAAAGAGAAGCTGTGAGTGACAAAGAGAGAGAAAGAGAAGCTGAGAGTGAGAGAGAGAGAGAAAGTGAAGCTGTGAGTGAGAGAGAGAGAGAAAGGGAAGCTGTGTGTGTGTGGGAGAGAGAAAGATATTCCGAGAAAGAGAGAGTGAAATAGAAGCTGTGAGTGAGAGAGAGAGAGGGAGAAAGAGAAGCTGTGTGTGTGTGAGAGAGAAAGAGAAGCTGTGAGAGAGTGAGAGAGAGAAAGAGAAGCTGTGAGTGAGAGAGAGAGGGAAAGAGAAGCTGTGAGTGAGAGAGAGAGAAAGAGAAGCTGTGAGTGTGAGAGAGAGAGAATGAGAAGCTGTGAGTGAGAGAGAGAGAGAATGAGAAGCTGTGAGTGAGAGAGAGAAGCTGTGAGAGAGAGAGAGAAAGGGAAGCTGTGAGTGAGAGAAAGAGAGAGAAGATGTGAGTGATAGAGAGAGAGAATGAGAAGCTGTCAGTGAGAGAGGGAGAAAGTAAGATAAGCTGTGAGTGAGATAGAGAGAGAGAGAAAGTGTGTCTGTGAGTGAATGAGAGAGAGGGAGAGAAAGATAATCTGTGAGAGATAGAGAGAAAGAGAAGCTGTGTGTTTTAGAGAGAGAAAGAGAAGCTGTGATTGAGAGAGAGAAAAGCTATGAGTGAGAGACAGAAAGAAAAGCTGTGAGTGAGAGAGAGAGAGAAAGAGAAGATATGAGTGAGAGAGAGAGAGAGAAGCAGTGAGAGAGAAAGAAACAGAAGCTGTGAGTGAGACAGAGAGAGAGAAAGAGAAGCTGTGAGAGAGAGAGAGAGGGAGAAAGAAAAGCTGTGAGAGAGAGAGAGAAAGAGAAGCTGTGAGTGTGTGTGAGAGAGAAAGAGAAGCTGTGAGTGAGAGAGAGAGAGAAAGAAAGAGAAATTAGAGTGAGAAAGAGAAAGAGAAAGAGAAGCTGTGAGTGGGAGAGAGAGAAAGAGAGTCTGTGAATCAGAGAGAGAGAGAGAACCTGTGAGTGAGAGAGAGAGAACCGCTGTGAGTGAGAGAGAGAGAAAGAGAAGCTGTCAGTGCGACATAGAGAGAGAAAGAGAAACTGTGTGAGAGAGAGAGGGAGAAAGAGAAGCTGTAAGAGAGAGAGAGAAAGAGAAGCTGTGAGTGTGTGTGTGAGAGAAAGAGAAGCTGTGAGTGAGAGAGAGAAAGAAAGAGAAATTAGAGTGAGAAAGAGAGAGAGAAAGAGAATCTGTGAGTCAGAGAGAGAGAGAAGATGTGAGTGATAGAGAGAGAGAATGAGAAGCTGTGAGTGATAGAGAGAGTAAGTAAGAGAAGCTGTGAGTGAGATAGAGAGAGAGAGAAGGAGAAAGATAAGCTGTGTGTGTGTGAGAGAGAGAAGCTGTGTGTGTGTGAGAGAGAGAAAGAAAAGCTGTGATTGAGAGTGAGAGAGAGAGAGAAAGAGATGCTGTGAGTGAGAGAGAGAGAAGCTGTGAGTGAGAGAGAGAAAGAAAAGCGGTGAGTGAGAGAGTGAGAGAAAGAGAAGATATGAATGAGAGAGAGAGAAGCAGTGAGAGAGAGAGAGAAAGAGAAGCTGTGAGTGAGACAGAGAGAGAGAAAGAGAAGCTGTGAGAGAGAGAGAGGGAGAAAGAGAAGCTGTGAGAGAGCGAGAGAAAGAGAAGCTGAGTGTGTGTAAGAGAGAAAGAGAAGCTGTGAGTGAGAGAGAGAGAAAGAAAGAGAAATTAGAGTGAGAAAGAGAGAGAGAAAGAGAAGCTGTGAGTGGGAGAGAGAGAAAGAGAAGCTGTGAATGAGAGAGAGAGAAAAAAGAAGCTGTGAGTGAGACAGAGAGAGAGAAAGAGAAGCTGTGAGTGAGAGAGAGGGAGAAAGAGAAGCTGTGAGAGAGAGAAAGAGAAGCTGTGAGAGAGAGAGAGAAAGAAAGAGAAGCTGTGATTGAGAGTGAGAGAGAGAAAGAGAAGCTGTGAGTGAGAGAGATAGAAAGAGAAGCTGTGAGTGTGAGAGAGAGAAGCTGTGAGTGAGAGAGAAAAAGAAAAGCTGTGAGTGTGGGAGAGAGAGAGAAAGAGAAGATATGAGTGTGAGAGAGAGAGAAGCAGTGAGTGAGAGAGAGAGAGAGAGAAAGAGAAGCTGTGAATGAGACAGAGAGAGAGAAGCTGTGAGTGTGTGAGAGAGAGAAAGAGAAGCTGTGAGTGAGAGAGAGAGAAAGAAAGAGAAATTAGAGTGAGAAAATGAGAGAGAGAAAGAGAAGCTATGATTGGGAGAGAGATAGAGAGTGTGTGAGAGAGAGAGAGAAGCTGTGAGTGAGAGAGAGAGAGACCCACTGTGAGTGAGAGAGAGAGAGAAAGAGAAGCTGTGAATGAGAGAGAGAAAAACTGTGAGTGAGAGAGAGAGAAAGAGAAGCTGTGAGTGAGAGAGAGAGAGAAGGAGAAGCTGTGAGTGAGAAGGAGAGGGAAAGAGAAGCTGTGAGTGAGTGAGAGAGAGAGAGAAAGAGAAGCTGTGAGAGAGAAAGAGAGAAGCTGTGAGTGAGAATGAGAGAGAGAGAAAGAGAAGCTGTGAGTGAGAGAGAGAGAAAGAGAAGCTGTGAGTGAGAGAGAGAGAGAGAAGCTGTGAGTGAGAGGGAGACAGAGAAAGAGAAGCTGTGAGTGACACAGAGAGAGAGATGCTGTGAGTTAGAGAGAGAGAGAGAGAAAGAAAGAGAAAGAGAAGCTGTGAGTGAGAGAGTGAGAGAGAGAAACAGAAGCTCTTAGTGAGAGTGAGAGAGAGAGAGAGAAGCTGTGAGAGAGAGAGATTGAAAGAGAAGCTGTGAGTGAGAGAGAGAGAGAGAAAGAGAAGCTGTGAGTATGTGTGTGAGAGAAAGAGAAGCTGTGAGTGAGAGAGAGGGAGAAAGATAAGCTGTGTGTGTGAGAGAGAAAGAGAAGCTGTGAGAGAGAGAGAGAAAGAGAAGCTGTGATTGAGAGTGATAGAGAGAAAGAGAAGCTGTGAGTGTGAGAGAGAGAAGCTGTGAGTGAGAGAGAGAAAGAAAAGCTGTGAGTGTGAGAGAGTGAGAGAAAGAGAACATATGAGTGAGAGAGAGAGAAGCAGTGAGTGAGAGAGAGAGAGAGAGAAAGAGAAGCTGTGAGTGAGACAGAGAGAGAGAAAGAGAAGCTGTGAGAGAGAGAGGGAGAAAGAGAAGCTGTGAGAGAGAGAGAGAAGGAGAAGCTGTGAGTGTGTGAGAGAGAGAAAGAGAAGCTGTGAGTGAGAGAGAGAGAAAGAAAGAGAAATTAGAGTGAGAAAATGAGAGAGAGAAAGAGAAGCTGTGAGTGAGATAGAGAGAGAGCCGCTGTGAGTGAGAGAGAGAGAGAAAGAGAAGATGTGAATGAGAGAGAGAAAAACTGTGAGTGAGAGAGAGAGAAAGAGAAGCTGTGAGTGAGTAAGAGAGAAAGAGTAGCTGTGAGTGAGAGAGAGAGAGAAGGAGAAGCTGTGAGTGAGAAGGAGAGGGAAAGAGAAGCTGTGAGTGAGTGAGAGAGAGAGAGAAAGAGAAGCTGTGAGAGAGAAAGAGAGAAGCTGTGAGTGAGAATGAGAGAGAGAGAAAGAGAAGCTGTGAGTGAGAGAGAGAGAAAGAGAAGCTGTCAGTGAAAGAGAGAGAAAGAGAAGCTGTGAATGAGAGAGAGAGAAAGTGAAGCTGTGTGTGTGAGAGAGAGAAAGAGAAGCTGTGAGTGAGTGAGAGAGAGAAAGGGAAGTTGTGAGTGTGTGTGAGAGAGAGAAAGAGAAGCTGTCAGTGAAAGAGAGAGAAAGAGAAGCTGTGAATGAGACAGAGAGAAAGTGAAGCTGTGTGTGTGAGAGAGAGAAAGAGAAGCTGTGAGTGAGTGAGAGAGAGAAAGGGAAGTTGTGAGTGTGTGAGAGAGAGAGAAGCTGTGAGTGAGTGAGAGAGAGAAAGAGAAGCTGTGAGTGAGAGAGAAAGAGAAAGAGAAGCTGTGAGTGAGAAGGAGAGGGAAAGAGAAGCTGTGAGTGAGAGAGAGAGAGAAAGAGAAGCTGTTAGTGAGAGTGAGAGAGAGAGAGAAAGAGAAGCTGTGAGTGAGAGAGAGAGAAAGAAAGAGAAGCTGTGAGTGAGAGAGAGAAAGAGAAGCTGTGAGTGAGAGGGAGAGAGAGAAAGAGAAGCTGTGAGTGAGAGAGAGAAAGGAAAGCTGTGAGTGTGTGTGAGAGAGAGAAAGAGAAGATATGAGTGAGAGAGAGAGAAGCAGTGAGTGAGAGGGAGAGAGAGAGAGAAAGAGAAGCTGTGAGTGAGACAGAGAGAGAGAAAGAGAAGCTGTGAGAGAGAGAGGGAGAAAGAGAAGCTATGTGAGAGAGAGAGAGAAAGAGAAGCTGTGAGTGTGTGTGAGAGAGAAAGAGAAGCTGTGAGTGAGAGAGAGAGAAAGAAAGAGAAATTAGAGTGAGAAAATGAGAGAGTGAAAGAGAAGCTATGAGTGGGAGAGAGAAAGAGAGTCTGTGAGTGAGAGAGAGAGAAGCTGTGAGTGAGAGAGAGAAAAACTGTGAGTGAGAGAGAGAGAAAGAGAAGCTGTGAGTGAGTAAGAGAGAGAAAGAGAAGCTGTGAGTGAGAGAGAGAGAGAAGGAGAAGCTGTGACTGAGAAGGAGAGGGAAAGAGAAGCTGTGAGTGAGTGAGAGAGAGAGAAAGAGAAGCTGTGAGTGAGTAAGAGAGAGAAAGAGAAGCTGTGAGTGGGTAAGAGAGAGAAAGAGAAGCTGTGAGTGAGAGAGAGAGAGAAGGAGAAGCTGTGAGTGAGAGGGAGAGAGAGAAAGAGAAGCTGTGAGTGACACACACAGAGAGAAGCTGTGAGAGAGAGAGAGAGAGAAGCTGTGAGTGACAGAGAGAGAAAGAGAAGCTGTGTGTGTGTGTGAGAGAGAAAGATAGTCTGAGAAAGAGAGAGTGAAAGAGAAGCTGTGAGTGAGAGAGGGAGAAAGAGAAGCTGTGTGTGTGAGAGAGAGAAAGAGAAGCTGTGAGTGAGAGTGAGAGAAAGAGAAAGAGAAAGAGAAGCTGTGAGTGAGAGAGTGAGAGAGAGAAAGAGAAGCTGTTAGTGAGAGTGAGAGAGAGAGAGAGAAGCTGTGAGAGAGACAGATTGAAAGAGAAGCTGTGAGTGAGTGAGAGAGAGAGAGATGCTGTGAGTGAGAGAGAGAAAGAGAAGCTGTGAGTGAGAGGGAGAGAAAGAGAAGCTGTGAGTGACACAGAGAGAGAGAAGCTGTGAGTTAGAGAGAGAGAGAAAGAGAAGCTGTGAGTGACAGAGAGAGAAAGAGAAGCTGAGTGTGTGAGAGAGAGAAAGTTTGGCTGTGAGTGAGAGAGAGAGAGAAAGAGAAGCTGTGTGTGTGTGTGAGAGATAAAGATAGTCTGAGAAAGAGAGAGTGAAAGAGAAGCTGTGAGTGAGAGAGAGAGAGGGAGAAAGAGAAGCTTGTGTGTGAGAGAGAGAAAGAGAAGCTGTGAGAGAGTGAGAGAGAGAGAGAGAAAGAGAAGATGTGAGTGAGAGAGAGAGAGAGAGAGAGAAGCTGTGAGTGTGTGAGAGAGAGAGCTGCTGTGAGTGAGTGAGAGAGAAAGAGAAGCTGTGAGTGAGAGAGAGAGAGAGAGAGAGGGAGAAAGAGAAGCTGTGTGTGTGAGAGAGAAAGAGAAGCTGTGAGAGAGAGAGAGAGAGAGAAGCTGTGAGTGAGAGAGAGAGAGAAAGAGAAGCTGTGAGTGAGAGAGAGAGAGAGAGAGAAAGAGATGCTGTGAGTGAGAGAGAAAGAGCCACTGTGAGTGAGTGAGAGAGAAAGAGAAGCTGTGAGTGAGAGAGAGAGAGGGAGAAAGAGAAGCTGTGTGTGAGAGAGAGAAAGAGAAGCTGTGAGTGAGAGTGAGAGAGAGAGAGAAAGAGAAGCTGTGAGTGAGAGAGAGAGAGAAAGAGAAGCTGTGAGTGAGAGAGTGAAAGAGAAGCTGTGAGTGAGAGGGAGAGAGAGAAGCTGTGAGTGACAGAGAGAGAGAAAGAGAAGCTGTGTGTGTGTGAGAGAGAGAAAGATAGTCTGAGAAAGAGAGAGTGAAAGAGAAGCTGTGAGTGAGAGAGGGAGAAAGAGAAGCTGTGTGTGTGTGTGAGAGAAAAGAGAAGCTGTGAGTGAGAGTGAGAGAGAGAGAAAGAGAAAGAGAAGCTGTGAGTGAGAGAGTGAGAGAGAGAAAGAGAAGCTGTTAGTGAGAGTGAGAGAGAGAGAGAGAAGCTGTGAGAGAGACAGATTGAAAGAGAAGCTGTGAGTGAGAGAGAGAGAGAGAACCTGTGAGTGAGAGAGAGAGAGGGAGAAAGAGAAGCTGTGTGTGTGTGAGAGAGAAAGAGAAGCTGTGAGTGAGAGTGAGAGAGAGAGAAAGAAAGAGAAAGAGAAAGAGAAGCTGTGAGTGTGAGAGAGAGAGAGCCGCTGTCAGTGAAAGAGAGAGAAAGAGAAGCTGTGAATGAGAGAGAGAGAAAGTGAAGCTGTGTGTGTGTGAGAGAGAAAGAGAAGCTGTGAGTGAGTGAGAGAGAGAAAGGGAAGTTGTGAGTGTGTGAGAGAGAGAGAGAAGCTGTGAGTAAGTGAGAGAGAGAAAGAGAAGCTGTGAGTGAGAGAGAAAGAGAAAGAGAAGCTGTGAGTGAGAAGGAGAGGGAAAGAGAAGCTGTGAGTGAGAGAGAGAGAGAAAGAGAAGCTGTTAGTGAGAGTGAGAGAGAGAGAGAAAGAGAAGCTGTGAGTGAGAGAGAGAGAAAGAGAAGCTGTGAGTGAGAGAGAGAAAGAGAAGCTGTGAGTGAGAGAGGGAGAAAGAGAAGCTGTGTGTGAGAGAGAGAGAAAGAGAAGCTGTGAGTGAGAGTGAGAGAAAGAGAAAGAGAAAGAGAAGCTGTGAGTGAGAGAGTGAGAGAGAGAAAGAGAAGCTGTTAGTGAGAGTGAGAGAGAGAGAGAGAAGCTGTGAGAGAGACAGATTGAAAGAGAAGCTGTGAGTGAGTGAGAGAGAGAGATGCTGTGAGTGAGAGAGAGAAAGAGAAGCTGTGAGTGAGAGGGAGAGAAAGAGAAGCTGTGAGTGACACAGAGAGAGAGAAGCTGTGAGTTAGAGAGAGAGAGAAAGAGAAGCTGTGAGTGACAGAGAGAGAAAGAGAAGCTGAGTGTGTGAGAGAGAGAAAGTTTGGCTGTGAGTGAGAGAGAGAGAGAAAGGGAAGCTGTGTGTGTGTGTGAGAGATAAAGATAGTCTGAGAAAGAGAGAGTGAAAGAGAAGCTGTGAGTGAGAGAGAGAGAGGGAGAAAGAGAAGCTTGTGTGTGAGAGAGAGAAAGAGAAGCTGTGAGAGAGTGAGAGAGAGAGAGAGAAAGAGAAGATGTGAGTGAGAGAGAGAGAGAGAGAGAAGCTGTGAGTGTGTGAGAGAGAGAGCTGCTGTGAGTGAGTGAGAGAGAAAGAGAAGCTGTGAGTGAGAGAGAGAGAGAGAGAGGGAGAAAGAGAAGCTGTGTGTGTGAGAGAGAAAAAGAAGCTGTGAGAGAGAGAGAGAGAGAAGCTGTGAGTGAGAGAGAGAGAGAAAGAGAAGCTGTGAGTGTGTGAGAGAGAGAGAAAGAGATGCTGTGAGTGAGAGAGAAAGAGCCACTGTGAGTGAGTGAGAGAGAAAGAGAAGCTGTGAGTGAGAGAGAGAGAGGGAGAAAGAGAAGCTGTGTGTGTGAGAGAGAAAGAGAAGCTGTGAGTGAGAGTGAGAGAGAGAGAGAAAGAGAAGCTGTGAGTGAGAGAGAGAGAGAAAGAGAAGCTGTGAGTGAGAGAGTGAAAGAGAAGCTGTGAGTGAGAGGGAGAGAGAGAAGCTGTGAGTGACAGAGAGAGAGAAAGAGAAGCTGTGTGTGTGTGTGAGAGAGAAAGATAGTCTGAGAAAGAGAGAGTGAAAGAGAAGCTGTGAGTGAGAGAGGGAGAAAGAGAAGCTGTGTGTGTGTGAGAGAGAAAAGAGAAGCTGTGAGTGAGAGTGAGAGAGAGAGAAAGAGAAAGAGAAGCTGTGAGTGAGAGAGAGAGAGAGAACCTGTGAGTGAGAGAGAGAGAGGGAGAAAGAGAAGCTGTGTGTGTGTGAGAGAGAAAGAGAAGCTGTGAGTGAGAGTGAGAGAGAGAGAAAGAAAGAGAAAGAGAAAGAGAAGCTGTGAGTGTGAGAGAGAGAGAGCCGCTGTCAGTGAAAGAGAGAGAAAGAGAAGCTGTGAATGAGAGAGAGAGAAAGTGAAGCTGTGTGTGTGAGAGAGAGAAAGAGAAGCTGTGAGTGAGTGAGAGAGAGAAAGGGAAGTTGTGAGTGTGTGAGAGAGAGAGAGAAGCTGTGAGTGAGTGAGAGAGAGAAAGAGAAGCTGTGAGTGAGAGAGAAAGAGAAAGAGGAGCTGTGAGTGAGAAGGAGAGGGAAAGAGAAGCTGTGAGTGAGAGAGAGAGAGAAAGAGAAGCTGTTAGTGAGAGTGAGAGAGAGAGAGAAAGAGAAGCTGTGAGTGAGAGAGAGAGAAAGAGAAGCTGTGAGTGAGAGAGAGAAAGAGAAGCTGTGAGTGAGAGGGAGAGAGAGAAAGAGAAGCTGTGAGTGAGAGAGAGGAAGGAAAGCTGTGAGTGTGTGTGAGAGAGAAAAAGAGAAGATATGAGTGAGAGAGAGAGAAGCAGTGAGTGAGAGGGAGAGAGAGAGAGAAAGAGAAGCTGTGAGTGAGACAGAGAGAGAGAAAGAGAAGCTGTGAGAGAGAGAGGGAGAAAGAGAAGCTATGTGAGAGAGAGAGAGAAAGAGAAGCTGTGAGTGTGTGTGAGAGAGAAAGAGAAGCTGTGAGTGAGAGAGAGAGAAAGAAAGAGAAATTAGAGTGAGAAAATGAGAGAGAGAAAGAGAAGCTATGAGTGGGAGAGAGAAAGAGAGTCTGTGAGTGAGAGAGAGAGAAGCTGTGAGTGAGAGAGAGAAAAACTGTGAGTGAGAGAGAGAGAAAGAGAAGCTGTGAGTGAGTAAGAGAGAGAAAGAGAAGCTGTGAGTGAGAGAGAGAGAGAAGGAGAAGCTGTGAGTGAGAAGGAGAGGGAAAGAGAAGCTGTGAGTGAGTGAGAGAGAGAGAAAGAGAAGCTGTGAGTGAGTAAGAGAGAGAAAGAGAAGCTGTGAGTGGGTAAGAGAGAGAAAGAGAAGCTGTGAGTGAGAGAGAGAGAGAAGGAGAAGCTGTGAGTGAGAGGGAGAGAGAGAAAGAGAAGCTGTGAGTGACACACACAGAGAGAAGCTGTGTGAGAGAGAGAGAGAGAAGCTGTGAGTGACAGAGAGAGAAAGAGAAGCTGTGTGTGTGTGTGAGAGAGAAAGATAGTCTGAGAAAGAGAGAGTGAAAGAGAAGCTGTGAGTGAGAGAGGGAGAAAGAGAAGCTGTGTGTGAGAGAGAGAGAAAGAGAAGCTGTGAGTGAGAGTGAGAGAAAGAGAAAGAGAAAGAGAAGCTGTGAGTGAGAGAGTGAGAGAGAGAAAGAGAAGCTGTTAGTGAGAGTGAGAGAGATAGAGAGAAGCTGTGAGAGAGACAGATTGAAAGAGAAGCTGTGAGTGAGTGAGAGAGAGAGAGATGCTGTGAGTGAGAGAGAGAAAGAGAAGCTGTGAGTGAGAGGGAGAGAAAGAGAAGCTGTGAGTGACACAGAGAGAGAGAAGCTGTGAGTTAGAGAGAGAGAGAAAGAGAAGCTGTGAGTGACAGAGAGAGAAAGAGAAGCTGAGTGTGTGAGAGAGAGAAAGTTTGGCTGTGAGTGAGTGAGAGAGAGAAAGAGAAGCTGTGTGTGTGTGTGAGAGATAAAGATAGTCTGAGAAAGAGAGAGTGAAAGAGAAGCTGTGAGTGAGAGAGAGAGAGGGAGAAAGAGAAGCTTGTGTGTGAGAGAGAGAAAGAGAAGCTGTGAGAGAGTGAGAGAGAGAGAGAAAGAGAAGATGTGAGTGAGAGAGAGAGAGAGAGAGAGAGAAGCTGTGAGTGTGTGAGAGAGAGAGCTGCTGTGAGTGAGTGAGAGAGAAAGAGAAGCTGTGAGTGAGAGAGAGAGAGAGAGAGAGAGGGAGAAAGAGAAGCTGTGTGTGTGAGAGAGAAAGAGAAGCTGTGTGAGAGAGAGAGAGAGAGAAGCTGTGAGTGAGAGAGAGAGAGAAAGAGAAGCTGTGAGTGAGAGAGAGAGAGAGAAAGAGATGCTGTGAGTGAGAGAGAAAGAGCCACTGTGAGTGAGTGAGAGAGAAAGAGAAGCTGTGAGTGAGAGAGAGAGAGAGAGAGAGAGGGAGAAAGAGAAGCTGTGTGTGTGAGAGAGAAAGAGAAGCTGTGTGTGAGAGAGAAAGAGAAGCTGTGTGAGAGAGAGAGAGAGAGAAGCTGTGAGTGAGAGAGAGAGAGAAAGAGAAGCTGTGAGTGAGAGAGAGAGAGAGAAAGAGATGCTGTGAGAGAGAAAGAGCCACTGTGAGTGAGTGAGAGAGAAAGAGAAGCTGTGAGTGAGAGAAAGAGAGAGAGAGGGAGAAAGAGAAGCTGTGTGTGTGAGAGAGAAAGAGAAGCTGTGTGAGAGAGAGAGAAAGAGAAGCTGTGAGTGAGAGTGAGAGAGAGAGAGAGAGAGTAAGAGAAGCTGTGAGTGAGAGAGAGAGAGAAAGAGAAGCTGTGAGTGAGAGAGAGAGAAAGAGAACCTGTGATTGAGAGAGAGAAAGATAGTCTGAGAAAGAGAGAATGAAAGAGAAGCTGTGAGTGAGAGAGAAAGAGGGAGAAAGAGAAGCTGTGAGAGAGAGAGAGAGAGAGAAGCTGTGAGTGACAGAGAGAGAGAAAGAGAAGCTGTGTGTGTGTGAGAGAGAGAAAGATAGTCTGAGAAAGAGAGAGTGAAAGAGAAGCTGTGAGTGAGAGAGGGAGAAAGAGAAGCTGTGTGTGTGTGTGAGAGAAAAGAGAAGCTGTGAGTGAGAGTGAGAGAGAGAGAAAGAGAAAGAGAAGCTGTGAGTGAGAGAGTGAGAGAGAGAAAGAGAAGCTGTTAGTGAGAGTGAGAGAGAGAGAGAGAAGCTGTGAGAGAGACAGATTGAAAGAGAAGCTGTGAGTGAGAGAGAGAGAGAGAACCTGTGAGTGAGAGAGAGAGAGGGAGAAAGAGAAGCTGTGTGTGTGAGAGAGAGAAAGAGAAGCTGTGAGTGAGAGTGAGAGAGAGAGAAAGAAAGAGAAAGAGAAAGAGAAGCTGTGAGTGTGAGAGAGAGAGAGCCGCTGTCAGTGAAAGAGAGAGAAAGAGAAGCTGTGAATGAGAGAGAGAGAAAGTGAAGCTGTGTGTGTGTGAGAGAGAAAGAGAAGCTGTGAGTGAGTGAGAGAGAGAAAGGGAAGTTGTGAGTGTGTGAGAGAGAGAGAGAAGCTGTGAGTGAGTGAGAGAGAGAAAGAGAAGCTGTGAGTGAGAGAGAAAGAGAAAGAGAATCTGTGAGTGAGAAGGAGAGGGAAAGAGAAGCTGTGAGTGAGAGAGAGAGAGAAAGAGAAGCTGTTAGTGAGAGTGAGAGAGAGAGAGAAAGAGAAGCTGTGAGTGAGAGAGAGAGAAAGAGAAGCTGTGAGTGAGAGAGAGAAAGAGAAGCTGTGAGTGAGAGAGGGAGAAAGAGAAGCTGTGTGTGTGAGAGAGAGAAAGAGAAGCTGTGAGTGAGAGTGAGAGAAAGAGAAAGAGAAAGAGAAGCTGTGAGTGAGAGAGTGAGAGAGAGAAAGAGAAGCTGTTAGTGAGAGTGAGAGAGAGAGAGAGAAGCTGTGAGAGAGACAGATTGAAAGAGAAGCTGTGAGTGAGTGAGAGAGAGAGATGCTGTGAGTGAGAGAGAGAAAGAGAAGCTGTGAGTGAGAGGGAGAGAAAGAGAAGCTGTGAGTGACACAGAGAGAGAGAAGCTGTGAGTTAGAGAGAGAGAGAAAGAGAAGCTGTGAGTGACAGAGAGAGAAAGAGAAGCTGAGTGTGTGAGAGAGAGAAAGTTTGGCTGTGAGTGAGAGAGAGAGAGAAAGAGAAGCTGTGTGTGTGTGTGAGAGATAAAGATAGTCTGAGAAAGAGAGAGTGAAAGAGAAGCTGTGAGTGAGAGAGAGAGAGGGAGAAAGAGAAGCTTGTGTGTGTGAGAGAGAAAGAGAAGCTGTGAGAGAGTGAGAGAGAGAGAGAGAAAGAGAAGATGTGAGTGAGAGAGAGAGAGAGAGAGAGAAGCTGTGAGTGTGTGAGAGAGAGAGCTGCTGTGAGTGAGTGAGAGAGAAAGAGAAGCTGTGAGTGAGAGAGAGAGAGAGAGAGGGAGAAAGAGAAGCTGTGTGTGTGAGAGAGAAAAAGAAGCTGTGAGAGAGAGAGAGAGAGAGAAGCTGTGAGTGAGAGAGAGAGAGAAAGAGAAGCTGTGAGTGTGAGAGAGAGAGAGAAAGAGATGCTGTGAGTGAGAGAGAAAGAGCCACTGTGAGTGAGTGAGAGAGAAAGAGAAGCTGTGAGTGAGAGAGAGAGAGGGAGAAAGAGAAGCTGTGTGTGTGAGAGAGAAAGAGAAGCTGTGAGTGAGAGTGAGAGAGAGAGAGAAAGAGAAGCTGTGAGTGAGAGAGAGAGAGAAAGAGAAGCTGTGAGTGAGAGAGTGAAAGAGAAGCTGTGAGTGAGAGGGAGAGAGAGAAGCTGTGAGTGACAGAGAGAGAGAAAGAGAAGCTGTGTGTGTGTGAGAGAGAGAAAGATAGTCTGAGAAAGAGAGAGTGAAAGAGAAGCTGTGAGTGAGAGAGGGAGAAAGAGAAGCTGTGTGTGTGTGAGAGAGAAAAGAGAAGCTGTGAGTGAGAGTGAGAGAGAGAGAAAGAGAAAGAGAAGCTGTGAGTGAGAGAGAGAGAGAGAACCTGTGAGTGAGAGAGAGAGAGGGAGAAAGAGAAGCTGTGTGTGTGTGAGAGAGAAAGAGAAGCTGTGAGTGAGAGTGAGAGAGAGAGAAAGAAAGAGAAAGAGAAAGAGAAGCTGTGAGTGTGAGAGAGAGAGAGCCGCTGTCAGTGAAAGAGAGAGAAAGAGAAGCTGTGAATGAGAGAGAGAGAAAGTGAAGCTGTGTGTGTGAGAGAGAGAAAGAGAAGCTGTGAGTGAGTGAGAGAGAGAAAGGGAAGTTGTGAGTGTGTGTGAGAGAGAGAGAAGCTGTGAGTGAGTGAGAGAGAGAAAGAGAAGCTGTGAGTGAGAGAAAGAGAGAAAGAGAAGCTGTGAGTGAGAAGGAGAGGGAAAGAGAAGCTGTGAGTGAGAGAGAGAGAGAAAGAGAAGCTGTTAGTGAGAGTGAGAGAGAGAGAGAAAGAGAAGCTGTGAGTGAGAGAGAGAGAGAAAGAGAAGCTGTGAGTGAGAGAGAGAAAGAGAAGCTGTGAGTGAGAGGGAGAGAGAGAAAGAGAAGCTGTGAGTGAGAGAGAGAAAGGAAAGCTGTGAGTGTGTGTGAGAGAGAGAAAGAGAAGATATGAGTGAGAGAGAGAGAAGCAGTGAGTGAGAGGGAGAGAGAGAGAGAAAGAGAAGCTGTGAGTGAGACAGAGAGAGAGAAAGAGAAGCTGTGAGAGAGAGAGGGAGAAAGAGAAGCTATGTGAGAGAGAGAGAGAAAGAGAAGCTGTGAGTGTGTGTGAGAGAGAAAGAGAAGCTGTGAGTGAGAGAGAGAGAAAGAAAGAGAAATTAGAGTGAGAAAATGAGAGAGAGAAAGAGAAGCTATGAGTGGGAGAGAGAAAGAGAGTCTGTGAGTGAGAGAGAGAGAAGCTGTGAGTGAGAGAGAGAAAAACTGTGAGTGAGAGAGAGAGAAAGAGAAGCTGTGAGTGAGTAAGAGAGAGAAAGAGAAGCTGTGAGTGAGAGAGAGAGAGAAGGAGAAGCTGTGAGTGAGAAGGAGAGGGAAAGAGAAGCTGTGAGTGAGTGAGAGAGAGAGAAAGAGAAGCTGTGAGTGAGTAAGAGAGAGAAAGAGAAGCTGTGAGTGGGTAAGAGAGAGAAAGAGAAGCTGTGAGTGAGAGAGAGAGAGAAGGAGAAGCTGTGAGTGAGAGGGAGAGAGAGAAAGAGAAGCTGTGAGTGACACACACAGAGAGAAGCTGTGAGAGAGAGAGAGAGAGAAGCTGTGAGTGACAGAGAGAGAAAGAGAAGCTGTGTGTGTGTGTGAGAGAGAAAGATAGTCTGAGAAAGAGAGAGTGAATGAGAAGCTGTGAGTGAGAGAGGGAGAAAGAGAAGCTGTGTGTGTGTGAGAGAGAAAGAGAAGCTGTGAGTGAGAGTGAGAGAAAGAGAAAGAGAAAGAGAAGCTGTGAGTGAGAGAGTGAGAGAGAGAAAGAGAAGCTGTTAGTGAGAGTGAGAGAGATAGAGAGAAGCTGTGAGAGACAGATTGAAAGAGAAGCTGTGAGTGAGTGAGAGAGAGAGAGATGCTGTGAGTGAGAGAGAGAAAGAGAAGCTGTGAGTGAGAGGGAGAGAAAGAGAAGCTGTGAGTGACACAGAGAGAGAGAAGCTGTGAGTTAGAGAGAGAGAGAAAGAGAAGCTGTGAGTGACAGAGAGAGAAAGAGAAGCTGAGTGTGTGAGAGAGAGAAAGTTTGGCTGTGAGTGAGTGAGAGAGAGAAAGAGAAGCTGTGTGTGTGTGTGAGAGATAAAGATAGTCTGAGAAAGAGAGAGTGAAAGAGAAGCTGTGAGTGAGAGAGAGAGAGGGAGAAAGAGAAGCTTGTGTGTGTGAGAGAGAAAGAGAAGCTGTGAGAGAGTGAGAGAGAGAGAGAAAGAGAAGATGTGAGTGAGAGAGAGAGAGAGAGAGAAGCTGTGAGTGTGTGTGAGAGAGAGCTGCTGTGAGTGAGTGAGAGAGAAAGAGAAGCTGTGAGTGAGAGAGAGAGAGAGGGAGAAAGAGAAGCTGTGTGTGTGAGAGAGAAAGAGAAGCTGTGTGAGAGAGAGAGAGAGAAGCTGTGAGTGAGAGAGAGAGAGAAAGAGAAGCTGTGAGTGAGAGAGAGAGAGAGAAAGAGATGCTGTGAGTGAGACAGAAAGAGCCACTGTGAGTGAGTGAGAGAGAAAGAGAAGCTGTGAGTGAGAGAGAGAGAGAGAGAGAGGGAGAAAGAGAAGCTGTGTGTGAGAGAGAGAAAGAGAAGCTGTGTGTGTGAGAGAGAAAGAGAAGCTGTGAGAGAGAGAGAGAGAGAAGCTGTGAGTGAGAGAGAGAGAGAAAGAGAAGCTGTGAGTGAGAGAGAGAGAGAGAAAGAGATGCTGTGAGAGAGAAAGAGCCACTGTGAGTGAGTGAGAGAGAAAGAGAAGCTGTGAGTGAGAGAAAGAGAGAGAGAGGGAGAAAGAGAAGCTGTGTGTGTGAGAGAGAAAGAGAAGCTGTGTGAGAGAGAGAGAAAGAGAAGCTGTGAGTGAGAGTGAGAGAGAGAGAGAAAGAGAAGCTGTGAGTGAGAGAGAGAGAGAAAGAGAAGCTGTGAGTGAGAGAGAGAGAAAGAGAACCTGTGATTGAGAGAGAGAAAGATAGTCTGAGAAAGAGAGAATGAAAGAGAAGCTGTGAGTGAGAGAGAAAGAGGGAGAAAGAGAAGCTGTGAGAGAGAGAGAGAGATAGAGAGAGAAAGATAAGCTGTGAGTGTGTGAGAGAGAAGCTGTGAGTGAGAGAGAGAAAGAAAAGCTGTGAGTGAGTGAGAGAAAGAGAAGATATGAGTGAGAGAGAGAGATAAGCAGTGAGTGAGAGAGAGAGAGAGAAAGAGAAGCTGTGAGTGAGACAGAGAGAGAAATAGAAGCTGTGTGAGAGAGAGAGAGGGACAAAGAGAAGCTTGAGAGAGAGAGAGAAAGAGAAGCTGTGAGTATGTGTGTGAGAGAAAGAGAAGCTGTGAGTGAGAGAGAGGGAGAAAGATAAGCTATGAGAGAGTGAGAGAAAGAGAAGCTGTGAAAGAGAGAGAAAGAGAAGCTGTGATTGAGAGTGTGAGAGAGAAAGAGAAGCTGTGAGTGTGAGAGAGAGCTGCTGTGAGTGAGAGAGAGAAAGAAAAGCTGTGAGTGTGAGAGAGTGAGAGAAAGAGAAGATATGAGTGAGAGAGAGAGAGAGAAGCAGTGAGTGAGAGAGAGAGAGAGAAAGAGAAGCTGTGAGTGAGACAGAGAGAGAGAAAGAGAAGCTGGGAGAGAGAGAGGAAGAAAGAGAAGCTGTGAGAGAGAGAGGGAGAAAGAAAGAGAAATTAGAGTGAGAAAATGAGAGAGAAAGAGAAGCTGTGAGTGGGAGAGAGAAAGAAAGAGAGTCTGTGAGTGAGAGAGAGAGAGAGAAGCTGTGAGTGAGATAGAGAGAGAGCCGCTGTGAGTGGGAGAGAGAGAGAAAGAGAAGCTGTGAATGAGAGAGAGAAAAACAGTGAGAGAGAGAGAAAGAGAAGCTGTGAGTGAGTAAGAGAGAGAAAGAGAAGCTGTGAGTGAGAGCGAGAGAAGGAGAAGCTGTGAGTGAGAGAGAGAGAAAGAGAAGCTGTGAGTGTGAGAGAGAGAAGCTGTGAGTGAGAGAGAGAAAGGAAAGCTGTGAGTGTGAGAGAGAGAGAGAAAGAGAAGATATGAGTGAGAGAGAGAGAAGCAGTGAGTGAGAGGGAGAGAGAGAGAGAAAGAGAAGCTGTGAGTGAGACAGAGAGAGAGAAAGAGAAGCTGTGAGAGAGAGAGGGAGAAAGAGAAGCTATGTGAGAGAGAGAGAGAAAGAGAAGCTGTGAGTGTGTGTGAGAGAGAAAGAGAAGCTGTGAGTGAGAGAGAGAGAAAGAAAGAGAAATTAGAGTGAGAAAATGAGAGAGAGAAAGAGAAGCTATGAGTGGGAGAGAGAAAGAGAGTCTGTGAGTGAGAGAGAGAGAGAAGCTGTGAGTGAGAGAGAGAGAGCCGCTGTGAGTGACAGAGAGAGAGAAAGAGAAGCTGTGAATGAGAGAGAGAAAAACTGTGAGTGAGAGAGAGAGAAAGAGAAGCTGTGAGTGAGTAAGAGAGAGAAAGAGAAGCTGTGAGTGAGAGAGAGAGAGAAGGAGAAGCTGTGAGTGAGAAGGAGAGGGAAAGAGAAGCTGTGAGTGAGTGAGAGAGAGTGAAAGAGAAGCTGTGAGTGAGTGAGAGAGAGAGAGAAAGAGAAGCTGTGAGAGAGAAAGAGAGAAGCTGTGAGTGAGAATGAGAGAGAGAGAAAGAGAAGCTGTGAGTGAGAGAGAGAGAAAGAGAAGCTGTGAGTGTGAGAGAGAGAAGCTGTGAGTGAGAGAGAGAAAGGAAAGCTGTGAGTGTGAGAGAGAGAGAGAAAGAGAAGATATGAGTGAGAGAGAGAGAAGCAGTGAGTGAGAGGGAGAGAGAGAGAGAGAAAGAGAAGCTGTGAGTGAGACAGAGAGAGAGAAAGAGAAGCTGTGAGAGAGAGAGGGAGAAAGAGAAGCTATGTGAGAGAGAGAGAGAAAGAGAAGCTGTGAGTGTGTGTGAGAGAGAAAGAGAAGCTGTGAGTGAGAGAGAGAGAAAGAAAGAGAAATTAGAGTGAGAAAATGAGAGAGAGAAAGAGAAGCTATGAGTGGGAGAGAGAAAGAGAGTCTGTGAGTGAGAGAGAGAGAGAAGCTGTGAGTGAGAGAGAGAGAGCCGCTGTGAGTGACAGAGAGAGAGAAAGAGAAGCTGTGAATGAGAGAGAGAAAAACTGTGAGTGAGAGAGAGAGAAAGAGAAGCTGTGAGTGAGTAAGAGAGAGAAAGAGAAGCTGTGAGTGAGAGAGAGAGAGAAGGAGAAGCTGTGAGTGAGAAGGAGAGGGAAAGAGAAGCTGTGAGTGAGTGAGAGAGAGTGAAAGAGAAGCTGTGAGTGAGTAAGAGAGAGAAAGAGAAGCTGTGAGTGGGTAAGAGAGAGAAAGAGAAGCTGTGAGTGAGAGAGAGAGAAGGAGAAGCTGTGAGTGAGAGGGAGAGAGAGAAAGAGAAGCTGTGAGTGACACACACAGAGAGAAGCTGTGAGAGAGAGAGAGAAGCTGTGAGTGACAGAGAGAGAAAGAGAAGCTGTGAGTGTGTGAGAGAGAAAGATAGTCTGAGAAAGAGAGAGTGAAAGAGAAGCTGTGAGTGAGAGAGGGAGAAAGAGAAGCTGTGTGTGTGAGAGAGAGAAAGAGAGGCTGTGAGTGAGAGTGAGAGAAAGAGAAAGAGAAAGAGAAGCTGTGAGTGAGAGAGTGAGAGAGAGAAAGAGAAGCTGTTAGTGAGAGTGAGAGAGAGAGAGAAGCTGTGAGAGAGACAGATTGAAAGAGAAGCTGTGAGTGAGTGAGAGAGAGGGAGATGCTGTGAGTGAGAGAGAGAAAGAGAAGCTGTGAGTGAGAGGGAGAGAAAGAGAAGCTGTGAGTGACACAGAGAGAGAGAAGCTGTGAGTTAGAGAGAGAGAGAAAGAGAACCTGTGAGTGACAGAGAGAGAAAGAGAAGCTGAGTGTGTGTGAGAGAGAAAGTTTAGCTGTGAGTGAGAGAGAGAGAGAAAGAGAAGCTGTGTGTGTGTGAGAGAGAGAAAGATAGTCTGAGAAAGAGAGAGTGAAAGAGAAGCTGTGAGTGAGAGAGAGAGAGGGAGAAAGAGAAGCTTGTGTGTGTGTGAGAGAAAGAGAAGCTGTGAGAGAGTGAGAGAGAGAGAGAGAGAGAAAGAGAAGATGTGAGTGAGAGAGAGAGAGAGAGAGAAGCTGTGAGTGTGAGAGACAGAGAGCTGCTGTGAGTGAGTGAGAGAGAAAGAGAAGCTGTGAGTGAGAGAGAGAGAGAGAGAGATGCTGTGAGTGCGAGAGAAAGAGCCACTGTGAGTAAGTGAGAGAGAAAGAGAAGCTGTGAGTGAGAGAGAGAGGGAGAAAGAGAAGCTGTGTGAGAGAGAGAGAAAGAGAAGCTGTGAGTTAGAGTGAGAGAGAGAGAGAAAGAGAAGCTGTGAGTGAGAGAGAGAGAGAAAGAGAAGCTGTGAGTGAGAGAGAGAAAGAGAAGCTGTGAGAGAGAGAGAGAGAGAAGCTGTGAGTGAGAGAGAGAGAAAGAGAAGCTGTGAGTGAGAGAGAGAGAGAGAGAGATGCTGTGAGTGCGAGAGAAAGAGCCACTGTGAGTAAGTGAGAGAGAAAGAGAAGCTGTGAGTGAGAGAGAGAGGGAGAAAGAGAAGCTGTGTGAGAGAGAGAGAAAGAGAAGCTGTGAGTGAGAGTGAGAGAGAGAGAGAAAGAGAAGCTGTGAGTGAGAGAGAGAGAGAAAGAGAAGCTGTGAGTGAGAGAGAGAGAGAAAGAGAACCTGTGATTGAGAGAGAGAAAGATAGTCTGAGAAAGAGAGAATGAAAGAGAAGCTGTGAGTGAGAGAGAGAGAGGGAGAAAGAGAAGCTGTGAGAGAGAGAGAGAGAAAGATAAGCTGTGAGTGTGAGAGAGAGAAGCTGTGAGTGAGAGAGAGAAAGAAAAGCTGTGAGTGAGTGAGAGAAAGAGAAGATATGAGTGAGAGAGAGAGATAAGCAGTGAGTGAGAGAGAGAGAGAGAGAAGCTGTGAGTGAGACAGAGAGAGAAATAGAAGCTGTGAGTGAGTGAGAGAGAACCGCTGTGAGTGAGAGAGAGAGAAAGAGAAGCTGTCAGTGCGACATAGAGAGAGAAAGAGAAACTGTGTGAGAGAGAGAGGGAGAAAGAGAAGCTGTAAGAGAGAGAGAGAAAGAGAAGCTGTGAGTGTGTGTGTGAGAGAAAGAGAAGCTGTGAGTGAGAGAGAGAAAGAAAGAGAAATTAGAGTGAGAAAGAGAGAGAGAAAGAGAATCTGTGAGTGAGAGAGAGAGAGAAGATGTGAGTGATAGAGAGAGAGAATGAGAAGCTGTGAGTGATAGAGAGAGTAAGTAAGAGAAGCTGTGAGTGAGATAGAGAGAGAGAGAAGGAGAAAGATAAGCTGTGTGTGTGAGAGAGAGAGAAGCTGTGTGTGTGTGTGAGAGAGAAAGAAAAGCTGTGATTGAGAGTGAGAGAGAGAGAGAAAGAGATGCTGTGAGTGAGAGAGAGAGAAGCTGTGAGTGAGAGAGAGAAAGAAAAGCGGTGAGTGAGAGAGTGAGAGAAAGAGAAGATATGAATGAGAGAGAGAGAAGCAGTGAGAGAGAGAGAGAAAGAGAAGCTGTGAGTGAGACAGAGAGAGAGAAAGAGAAGCTGTGAGAGAGAGAGAGGGAGAAAGAGAAGCTGTGAGAGAGCGAGAGAAAGAGAAGCTGTGAGTGTGTGTAAGAGAGAAAGAGAAGCTGTGAGTGAGAGAGAGAGAAAGAAAGAGAAATTAGAGTGAGAAAGAGAGAGAGAAAGAGAAGCTGTGAGTGGGAGAGAGAGAAAGAGAAGCTGTGAATGAGAGAGAGAGAAAAAAAGAAGCTGTGAGTGAGAGAGAGAG
Source organism: Bradypodion pumilum (assembly GCA_035047305.1). NCBI lineage: Eukaryota > Metazoa > Chordata > Lepidosauria > Squamata > Chamaeleonidae > Bradypodion > Bradypodion pumilum. Next base: position 232,712,180 of record JAWDJD010000001.1, read on the forward strand.
AAAGAAAGAGAAGCTGTGAATGAGAGAGAGAAAAACAGTGAGAGAGAGAGAAAGAGAAGCTGTGAGTGAGTAAGAGAGAGAAAGAGAAGCTGTGAGTGAGAGCGAGAGAAGGAGAAGCTATGAGTGAGAAGGAGAGGGAAAGAGAAGCTGTGAGTGAGTGAGAGAGAGAGATAAAGAGAAGCTGTGAGAGAGAAAGAGAGAAGCTGTGAGTGAGAATGAGAGAGAGAGAAAGAGAAGCTGTGAGTGAGAGATAGATAAAGAGAAGCTGTGAGTGAGAGAGAGAAAGAGAAGCTGTGAGTGAGAGGGAGAGAGAGAAAGAGAAGCTGTGAGTGACACACAGAGAGAGAAGCTGTGAGTTAGAGAGAGAGAGAGAGAGAAGCTGTGAGTGACACAGAGAGAGAAAGAGAAGCTGTGTGTGTGTGAGAGAGAGAAAGATAGTCTGAGAAAGAGAGAGTGAAAGAGAAGCTGTGAGTTAGAGAGAGAGGGAGAAAGAGAAGCTATGTGTGTGTGAGAGAGAAAGAGAAGCTGTGAGTGAGAGTGAGAGAGAGAGAGAAAGAGAAAGAGAAAGAGAAAGAGAAGCTGAGAGTGTGAGAGAGAGAGAGCCGCTGTCAGTGAACGAGAGAGAAAGAGAAGCTGTGAATGAGAGAGAGAGAAAGAGAAGCTGTGAGTGAGAGAGAGAGAGAGAAAGAGAAGCTGTGAGTGAGTGAGAGAGAGAAAGGGAAGTTGTGAGTGAGAGAGAGAGAGAGAGAGAGAAGCTGTGAGTGAGTGAGAGAGAGAAAGAGAAGCTGTGAGTGAGAGAGAGAGAGAAAGAGAAGCTGTGAGTGAGAAGGAGAGGGAAAGAGAAGCTGTGAGTGAGAAAGAGAGAGAAAGAGAAGCTGTTAGTGAGAGTAAGAGAGAGAGAGAAAGAGAAGCAGTGAGAGAGCGAGAGAGAAAGAGAAGCTGTGAGTGAGAGAGAGAGAGAGAAAGAAACTGTGAGTGAGAGAGAGAGAGAAAGAGAAGCTGTGAGTGAGAGAGAGAGATAATGAGAAGCTGTGAGTGAGAGAGAGAGAAGCTGTGAGTGAGAGGGAGAGAGAGAGAAGATGTGAGTGAGAGAGAGAGAGAGGATGAGAAGCTGTGAGTGAGAGAGAATGAAAGTAAGAGAAGCTGTGAGTGAGACAGAGAGAGAGAAAGAGAAGCTGTGAGTGAGAGAGAGGGAGAAAGAGAAGCTGTGAGAGAGAGAAAGAGAAGCTGTGAGAGAGAGAGAGAGAAAGAGAAGCTGTGATTGAGAGTGAGAGAGAGAAAGAGAAGCTGTGAGTGAGAGAGATAGAAAGAGAAGCTGTGAGTGTGAGAGAGAGAAGCTGTGAGTGAGAGAGAAAAAGAAAAGCTGTGAGTGTGGGAGAGAGAGAGAAAGAGAAGATATGAGTGTGAGAGAGAGAGAAGCAGTGAGTGAGAGAGAGAGAGAGAGAAAGAGAAGCTGTGAATGAGACAGAGAGAGAGAAAGAGAAGCTGTGAGAGAGAGAGGGAGAAAGAGAAGCTGTGTGAGAGAGAGAGAAAGAGAAGCTGTGAGTGTGTGAGAGAGAGAAAGAGAAGCTGTGAGTGAGAGAGAGAGAAAGAAAGAGAAATTAGAGTGAGAAAATGAGAGAGAGAAAGAGAAGCTATGAGTGGGAGAGAGATAGAGAGTGTGTGAGAGAGAGAGAGAAGCTGTGAGTGAGAGAGAGAGAGACCCACTGTGAGTGAGAGAGAGAGAGAAAGAGAAGCTGTGAATGAGAGAGAGAAAAACTGTGAGTGAGAGAGAGAGAAAGAGAAGCTGTGAGTGAGAGAGAGAGAGAAGGAGAAGCTGTGAGTGAGAAGGAGAGGGAAAGAGAAGCTGTGAGTGAGTGAGAGAGAGAGAGAAAGAGAAGCTGTGAGAGAGAAAGAGAGAAGCTGTGAGTGAGAATGAGAGAGAGAGAAAGAGAAGCTGTGAGTGAGAGAGAGAGAAAGAGAAGCTGTGAGTGAGAGAGAGAGAAGCTGTGAGTGAGAGAGAGAAAGAAAAGCTGTGAGTGAGAGAGAGAGAGAAAGAGAAGATATGAGTGAGAGAGAGAGAGAAGCAGTGAGAGAGAGAGAAAGAGAAGCTGTGAGTGAGAAAGAGAGAGAGAAAGAGAAGCTGTGAGAGAGAGAGGGAGAAAGAGAAGCAGTGTGTGTGAGAGGGAGAAAGAGAGAAAGAGAAGCTGTGAGTGACACAGAGAGAGAGATGCTGTGAGTTAGAGAGAGAGAGAGAGAAAGAGAAAGAGAAGCTGTGAGTGAGAGTGAGAGAGAGAGAGAAGCTGTGAGAGAGAGAGATTGAAAGAGAAGCTGTGAGTGAGAGAGAGAGAGAGAGAAAGAGAAGCTGTGAGTATGTGTGTGAGAGAAAGAGAAGCTGTGAGTGAGAGAGAGGGAGAAAGATAAGCTGTGTGTGTGAGAGAGGAAGAGAAGCTGTGAGAGAGAGAGAGAAAGAGAAGCTGTGATTGAGAGTGATAGAGAGAAAGAGAAGCTGTGAGTGTGAGAGAGAGAAGCTGTGAGTGAGGGAGAGAAAGAAAAGCTGTGAGTGTGAGAGAGTGAGAGAAAGAGAACATATGAGTGAGAGAGAGAGAAGCAGTGAGTGAGAGAGAGAGAGAGAGAAAAAGAGAAGCTGTGAGTGAGACAGAGAGAGAGAAAGAGAAGCTGTGAGAGAGAGAGGGAGAAAGAGAAGCTGTGTGTGAGAGAGAGAAGGAGAAGCTGTGAGTGTGTGAGAGAGAGAAAGAGAAGCTGTGAGTGAGAGAGAGAGAAAGAAAGAGAAATTAGAGTGAGAAAATGAGAGAGAGAAAGAGAAGCTGTGAGTGAGATAGAGAGAGAGCCGCTGTGAGTGAGAGAGAGAGAGAAAGAGAAGCTGTGAATGAGAGAGAGAAAAACTGTGAGTGAGAGAGAGAGAAAGAGAAGCTGTGAGTGAGTAAGAGAGAAAGAGTAGCTGTGAGTGAGAGAGAGAGAGAAGGAGAAGCTGTGAGTGAGAAGGAGAGGGAAAGAGAAGCTGTGAGTGAGTGAGAGAGAGAGAGAAAGAGAAGCTGTGAGAGAGAAAGAGAGAAGCTGTGAGTGAGAATGAGAGAGAGAGAAAGAGAAGCTGTGAGTGAGAGAGAGAGAAAGAGAAGCTGTGAGTGAGAGAGAGAAAGAGAATCTGTGAGTGAGAGGGAGAGAGAGAAAGAGAAGCTGTGAGTGACACACAGAGAGAGAAGCTGTGAGTTAGAGAGAGAGAGAGAGAAGCTGTGAGTGACAGAGAGAGAGAAAGAGAAGCTGTGTGTGTGAGAGAGAGAAAGATAGTCTGAGAAAGAGAGAGTGAAAGAGAAGCTGTGAGTGAGAGAGAGAGAGGGAGAAAGAGAAGCTGTGTGTGTGAGAGAGAGAAAGAGAAGCTGTGAGTGAGAGTGAGAGAGAGAGAGATAGAGAAAGAGAAGCTGTGAGTGTGTGAGAGAGAGAGCCGCTGTCAGTGAAAGAGAGAGAAAGAGAAGCTGTGAATGAGAGAGAGAGAGAGAGAAGCTGTGAGTGAGAGAGAGAGAGAGAAGCTGTGAGTGAGTGAGAGAGAGAAAGGGAAGTTGTGAGTGAGTGAGAGAGAGAGAAGCTGTGAGTGAGTGAGAGAGAGAAAGAGAAGCTGTGAGTGAGAGAGAGAGAGAAAGAGAAGCTGTGAGTGAGAAGGAGAGGGAAAGAGAAGCTGTGAGTGAGAGAGAGAAAGAGAAGCTGTTAGTGAGAGTGAGAGAGAGAAAAAGAGAAGCAGTGAGAGAGCAAGAGAGAAAGAGAAACTGTGAGTGAGAGAGAGAGAGAAAGTGAAGCTGTGAGTGAGAGAGAGACAGAAAGAGAAGCTGTGAGTGAGAGAGAGTGAATGAGAAGCTGTGAGTGAGAGATAGAGAAGCTGTGAGTGAGAGGGAGAGAGAGAAAGTGAAGCTGTGAGTGAGAGAGAGAGAGAAAGAGAAGCTGTGAGTGAGAGAGAGTGAATGAGAAGCTGTGAGTGAGAGATAGAGAAGCTGTGAGTGAGAGGGAGAGAGAGAGATGTGAGTGAGAGAGAGAGGATGAGAAGCTGTGAGTGAGAGAGAAAGAAAGTAAGAGGAGCTGTGAGTGAGACAGAGAGAGAGAAAGAGAAGCTGTGAGTGAGAGAGAGGGAGAAAGATAAGCTGTGAGAGAGAGAGAAAGAGAAGCTGTGAGAGAGAGAGAGAGAAAGAGAAGCTGTGATTGAGAGTGAGAGAGAGAAAGAGAAGCTGTGAGTGAGAGAGATAGAAAGGGAAGCTGTGAGTGTGAGAGAGAGAAGCTGTGTGTGAGAGAGAAAAAGAAAAGCTGTGAGTGTGGGAGAGAGAGAGAAAGAGAAGATATGAGTGTGAGAGAGAGAGAAGCAGTGAGTGAGAGAGAGAGAGAGAGAAAGAGAAGCTGTGAATGAGACAGAGAGAGAGAAAGAGAAGCTGTGAGAGAGAGAGGGAGAAAGAGAAGCTGTGAGAGAGAGAGAGAAAGAGAAGCTGTGAGTGTGTGAGAGAGAGAAAGAGAAGCTGTGAGTGAGAGAGAGAGAAAGAAAGAGAAATTAGAGTGAGAAAATGAGAGAGAGAAAGAGAAGCTATGAGTGGGAGAGAGATAGAGAGTGTGTGTGAGAGAGAGAGAAGCTGTGAGTGAGAGAGAGAGAGACCCACTGTGAGTGAGAGAGAGAGAGAAAGAGAAGCTGTGAATGAGAGAGAGAAAAACTGTGAGTGAGAGAGAGAGAAAGAGAAGCTGTGAGTGAGAGAGAGAGAGAAGGAGAAGCTGTGAGTGAGAAGGAGAGGGAAAGAGAAGCTGTGAGTGAGTGAGAGAGAGAGAGAAAGAGAAGCTGTGAGAGAGAGAGAGAGAAAGAGAAGCTGTGAGTGAGAGAGAGATAGAAGCTGTGAGTGAGAGGGAGACAGAGAAAGAGAAGCTGTGAGTGACACAGAGAGAGAGATGCTGAGAGTTAGAGAGAGAGAGAGAAAGAGAAAGAGAAGCTGTGAGTGAGAGAGTGAGAGAGAGAAACAGAAGCTCTTAGTGAGAGTGAGAGAGAGAGAGAGAAGCTGTGAGAGAGAGAGATTGAAAGAGAAGCTGTGAGTGAGAGAGAGAGAGAGAGAAAGAGAAGCTGTGAGTATGTGTGTGAGAGAAAGAGAAGCTGTGAGTGAGAGAGAGGGAGAAAGATAAGCTGTGTGTGTGAGAGAGAAAGAGAAGCTGTGAGAGAGAGAGAGAAAGAGAAGCTGTGATTGAGAGTGATAGAGAGAAAGAGAAGCTGTGAGTGTGAGAGAGAGAAGCTGTGAGTGAGAGAGAGAAAGAAAAGCTGTGAGTGTGAGAGAGTGAGAGAAAGAGAACATATGAGTGAGAGAGAGAGAAGCAGTGAGTGAGAGAGAGAGAGAGAAAGAGAAGCTGTGAGTGAGACAGAGAGAGAGAAAGAGAAGCTGTGAGAGAGAGAGGGAGAAAGAGAAGCTGTGTGAGAGAGAGAGAAGGAGAAGCTGTGAGTGTGTGAGAGAGAGAAAGAGAAGCTGTGAGTGAGAGAGAGAGAAAGAAAGAGAAATTAGAGTGAGAAAATGAGAGAGAGAAAGAGAAGCTGTGAGTGAGATAGAGAGAGAGCCGCTGTGAGTGAGAGAGAGAGAGAAAGAGAAGCTGTGAATGAGAGAGAGAAAAACTGTGAGTGAGAGAGAGAGAAAGAGAAGCTGTGAGTGAGTAAGAGAGAAAGAGTAGCTGTGAGTGAGAGAGAGAGAGAAGGAGAAGCTGTGAGTGAGAAGGAGAGGGAAAGAGAAGCTGTGAGTGAGTGAGAGAGAGAGAGAAAGAGAAGCTGTGAGAGAGAAAGAGAGAAGCTGTGAGTGAGAATGAGAGAGAGAGAAAGAGAAGCTGTGAGTGAGAGAGAGAGAAAGAGAAGCTGTGAGTGAGAGAGAGAAAGAGAATCTGTGAGTGAGAGGGAGAGAGAGAAAGAGAAGCTGTGAGTGACACACAGAGAGAGAAGCTGTGAGTTAGAGAGAGAGAGAGAGAAGCTGTGAGTGACAGAGAGAGAGAAAGAGAAGCTGTGTGTGTGTGAGAGAGAGAAAGATAGTCTGAGAAAGAGAGAGTGAAAGAGAAGCTGTGAGTGAGAGAGAGAGAGGGAGAAAGAGAAGCTGTGTGTGTGTGAGAGAGAAAGAGAAGCTGTGAGTGAGAGTGAGAGAGAGAGAGAAAGAGAAAGAGAAGCTGTGAGTGTGTGAGAGAGAGAGCCGCTGTCAGTGAAAGAGAGAGAAAGAGAAGCTGTGAATGAGAGAGAGAGAGAGAGAAGCTGTGAGTGAGAGAGAGAGAGAGAAGCTGTGAGTGAGTGAGAGAGAGAAAGGGAAGTTGTGAGTGAGTGAGAGAGAGAGAAGCTGTGAGTGAGTGAGAGAGAGAAAGAGAAGCTGTGAGTGAGAGAGAGAGAGAAAGAGAAGCTGTGAGTGAGAAGGAGAGGGAAAGAGAAGCTGTGAGTGAGAGAGAGAAAGAGAAGCTGTTAGTGAGAGTGAGAGAGAGAGAAAAAGAGAAGCAGTGAGAGAGCAAGAGAGAAAGAGAAACTGTGAGTGAGAGAGAGAGAGAAAGTGAAGCTGTGAGTGAGAGAGAGAGAGAAAGAGAAGCTGTGAGTGAGAGAGAGTGAATGAGAAGCTGTGAGTGAGAGATAGAGAAGCTGTGAGTGAGAGGGAGAGAGAGAAAGTGAAGCTGTGAGTGAGAGAGAGAGAGAAAGAGAAGCTGTGAGTGAGAGAGAGTGAATGAGAAGCTGTGAGTGAGAGATAGAGAAGCTGTGAGTGAGAGGGAGAGAGAGAGATGTGAGTGAGAGAGAGAGAGGATGAGAAGCTGTGAGTGAGAGAGAAAGAAAGTAAGAGAAGCTGTGAGTGAGACAGAGAGAGAGAAAGAGAAGCTGTGAGTGAGAGAGAGGGAGAAAGATAAGCTGTGAGAGAGAGAGAAAGAGAAGCTATGAGAGAGAGAGAGAGAAAGAGAAGCTGTGATTGAGAGTGAGAGAGAGAAAGAGAAGCTGTGAGTGAGAGAGATAGAAAGAGAAGCTGTGAGTGTGAGAGAGAGAAGCTGTGTGTGAGAGAGAAAAAGAAAAGCTGTGAGTGTGGGAGAGAGAGAGAAAGAGATGAGTGAGAGAGAGAGAGAAGCAGTGAGTGAGAGAGAGAGAGAGAGAGAAAGAGAAGCTGTGAGTGAGACAGAGAGAGAGAAAGAGAAGCTGTGAGAGAGAGAGAGGGAGAAAGAGAAGCTGTGTGAGAGAGAGAGAAAGAGAAGCTGTGAGTGTGTGTGAGAGAGAAAGAGAAGCTGTGAGTGAGAGAGAGAGAAAGAAAGAGAAATTAGAGTGAGAAAATGTGAGAGAGAAAGAGAACCTATGAGTGGGAGAGAGATAGAGAGTGTGAGTGAGAGAGAGAGAGAAGCTGTGAGTGAGAGAGAGAGAAAAAGAGAAGCTGTGAATGAGAGAGAGAGAAAAACTGTGAGGGAGAGAGAGAGAAAGAGAAGCTATGAGTGACTAAGAGAGAGAAAGATAAGCTGTGAGTGAGAGAGAGAGAGAAGGAGAAGCTGTGAGTGAGAAGGAGAGGGAAAGAGAAGCTGTGAGTGAGTGAGAGAGAGAGAGAAAGAGAAGGTGTGAGAGAGAAAGAGAGAAGCTGTGAGTGAGAATGAGAGAGAGAGAAAGAGAAGCTGTGAGTGAGAGAGAGAGAAAGAGAAGCTGTGAGTGAGAGAGAGAAAGAGAAGCTGTGAGTGAGAGGGAGAGAGAGAAAGAGAAGCTGTGAGTGACACACAGAGAGAGAAGCTGTGAGAGAGAGAGAGAGAGAGAAGCTGTGAGTGACAGAGAGAGAGAAAGAGAAGCTGTGTGTGTGTGTGTGAGAGAGAGAAAGATAGTCTGAGAAAGAGAGAGGGAAAGAGAAGCTGTGAGTGAGAGAGAGAGGGAGAAAGAGAAGCTGTGTGTGTGAGAGAGAAAGAGCAGCTGTGAGTGAGAGTGAGAGAGAGAGAAAGAGAAAGAGACGCTGTGAGTGAGAGAGTGAGAGAGAGAAAGAGAAGCTGTTAATGAGAGAGAGAGATAGAGAAGCTGTGAGAGAGAGATTGAAAGAGAAGCTGTGAGTGAGAGAGAGAGAGATGCTGTGAGTGAGAGAGAGAAAGAGAAGCTGTAAGTGAGAGGGAGAGAAAGAGAAGCTGTGGGTGACACAGAGAGAGAGAAGCTGTGAGTTAGAGAGAGAGAGAAAGAGAAGCTGTGACTGACAGAGAGAGAGAGATGCTGAGAGTTAGAGAGAGAGAGAGAGAAAGAGAAAGAGAAGCTGTGAGTGAGAGAGTGAGAGAGAGAAACAGAAGCTCTTAGTGAGAGTGAGAGAGAGAGAGAGAAGCTGTGAGAGAGAGAGATTGAAAGAGAAGCTGTGAGTGAGAGAGAGAGAGAGAGAAAGAGAAGCTGTGAGTATGTGTGTGAGAGAAAGAGAAGCTGTGAGTGAGAGAGAGGGAGAAAGATAAGCTGTGTGTGTGAGAGAGAAAGAGAAGCTGTGAGAGAGAGAGAGAAAGAGAAGCTGTGATTGAGAGTGATAGAGAGAAAGAGAAGCTGTGAGTGTGAGAGAGAGAAGCTGTGAGTGAGAGAGAGAAAGAAAAGCTGTGAGTGTGAGAGAGTGAGAGAAAGAGAACATATGAGTGAGAGAGAGAGAAGCAGTGAGTGAGAGAGAGAGAGAGAGAAAGAGAAGCTGTGAGTGAGACAGAGAGAGAGAAAGAGAAGCTGTGAGAGAGAGAGGGAGAAAGAGAAGCTGTGTGAGAGAGAGAGAAGGAGAAGCTGTGAGTGTGTGAGAGAGAGAAAGAGAAGCTGTGAGTGAGAGAGAGAGAAAGAAAGAGAAATTAGAGTGAGAAAATGAGAGAGAGAAAGAGAAGCTGTGAGTGAGATAGAGAGAGAGCCGCTGTGAGTGAGAGAGAGAGAGAAAGAGAAGCTGTGAATGAGAGAGAGAAAAACTGTGAGTGAGAGAGAGAGAAAGAGAAGCTGTGAGTGAGTAAGAGAGAAAGAGTAGCTGTGAGTGAGAGAGAGAGAGAAGGAGAAGCTGTGAGTGAGAAGGAGAGGGAAAGAGAAGCTGTGAGTGAGTGAGAGAGAGAGAGAAAGAGAAGCTGTGAGAGAGAAAGAGAGAAGCTGTGAGTGAGAATGAGAGAGAGAGAAAGAGAAGCTGTGAGTGAGAGAGAGAGAAAGAGAAGCTGTGAGTGAGAGAGAGAAAGAGAATCTGTGAGTGAGAGGGAGAGAGAGAAAGAGAAGCTGTGAGTGACACACAGAGAGAGAAGCTGTGAGTTAGAGAGAGAGAGAGAGAAGCTGTGAGTGACAGAGAGAGAGAAAGAGAAGCTGTGTGTGTATGAGAGAGAGAAAGATAGTCTGAGAAAGAGAGAGTGAAAGAGAAGCTGTGAGTGAGAGAGAGAGAGGGAGAAAGAGAAGCTGTGTGTGTGTGAGAGAGAAAGAGAAGCTGTGAGTGAGAGTGAGAGAGAGAGAGAAAGAGAAAGAGAAGCTGTGAGTGTGTGAGAGAGAGAGCCGCTGTCAGTGAAAGAGAGAGAAAGAGAAGCTGTGAATGAGAGAGAGAGAGAGAAGCTGTGAGTGAGAGAGAGAGAGAGAAGCTGTGAGTGAGTGAGAGAGAGAAAGGGAAGTTGTGAGTGAGTGAGAGAGAGAGAAGCTGTGAGTGAGTGAGAGAGAGAAAGAGAAGCTGTGAGTGAGAGAGAGAGAGAAAGAGAAGCTGTGAGTGAGAAGGAGAGGGAAAGAGAAGCTGTGAGTGAGAGAGAGAAAGAGAAGCTGTTAGTGAGAGTGAGAGAGAGAGAAAAAGAGAAGCAGTGAGAGAGCAAGAGAGAAAGAGAAACTGTGAGTGAGAGAGAGAGAGAAAGTGAAGCTGTGAGTGAGAGAGAGAGAGAAAGAGAAGCTGTGAGTGAGAGAGAGTGAATGAGAAGCTGTGAGTGAGAGATAGAGAAGCTGTGAGTGAGAGGGAGAGAGAGAAAGTGAAGCAGTGAGTGAGAGAGAGAGAGAAAGAGAAGCTGTGAGTGAGAGAGAGTGAATGAGAAGCTGTGAGTGAGAGATAGAGAAGCTGTGAGTGAGAGGGAGAGAGAGAGATGTGAGTGAGAGAGAGAGAGGATGAGAAGCTCTGAGTGAGAGAGAAAGAAAGTAAGAGAAGCTGTGAGTGAGACAGAGAGAGAGAAAGAGAAGCTGTGAGTGAGAGAGAGGGAGAAAGATAAGCTGTGAGAGAGAGAGAAAGAGAAGCTGTGAGAGAGAGAGAGAGAAAGAGAAGCTGTGATTGAGAGTGAGAGAGAGAAAGAGAAGCTGTGAGTGAGAGAGATAGAAAGAGAAGCTGTGAGGGTGAGAGAGAGAAGCTGTGTGTGAGAGAGAAAAAGAAAAGCTGTGAGTGTGGGAGAGAGAGAGAAAGAGAAGATATGAGTGAGAGAGAGAGAGAAGCAGTGAGTGAGAGAGAGAGAGAGAGAAAGAGAAGCTGTGAGTGAGACAGAGAGAGAGAAAGAGAAGCTGTGAGAGAGAGAGAGGGAGAAAGAGAAGCTGTGTGAGAGAGAGAGAAAGAGAAGCTGTGAGTGTGTGTGAGAGAGAAAGAGAAGCTGTGAGTGAGAGAGAGAGAAAGAAAGAGAAATTAGAGTGAGAAAATGTGAGAGAGAAAGAGAACCTATGAGTGACAGAGAGATAGAGAGTGTGAGTGAGAGAGAGAGAGAAGCTGTGAGTGAGAGAGAGAGAAAAAGAGAAGCTGTGAATGAGAGAGAGAGAAAAACTGTGAGTGAGAGAGAGAGAAAGAGAAGCTATGAGTGACTAAGAGAGAGAAAGATAAGCTGTGAGTGAGAGAGAGAGAGAAGGAGAAGCTGTGAGTGAGAAGGAGAGGGAAAGAGAAGCTGTGAGTGAGTGAGAGAGAGAGAGAAAGAGAAGGTGTGAGAGAGAAAGAGAGAAGCTGTGAGTGAGAATGAGAGAGAGAGAAAGAGAAGCTGTGAGTGAGAGAGAGAGAAAGAGAAGCTGTGAGAGAGAGAAAGAGAAGCTGTGAGTGAGAGGGAGAGAGAGAAAGAGAAGCTGTGAGTGACACACAGAGAGAGAAGCTGTGAGAGAGAGAGAGAGAGAGAGAAGCTGTGAGTGACAGAGAGAGAGAAAGAGAAGCTGTGTGTGTGTGAGAGAGAGAAAGATAGTCTGAGAAAGAGAGAGGGAAAGAGAAGCTGTGAGTGAGAGAGGGAGGGAGAAAGAGAAGCTGTGTGTGTGAGAGAGAAAGAGCAGCTGTGAGTGAGAGTGAGAGAGAGAGAAAGAGAAAGAGACGCTGTGAGTGAGAGAGTGAGAGAGAGAAAGAGAAGCTGTTAATGAGAGAGAGAGATAGAGAAGCTGTGAGAGAGAGATTGAAAGAGAAGCTGTGAGTGAGAGAGAGAGAGATGCTGTGAGTGAGAGAGAGAAAGAGAAGCTGTAAGTGAGAGGGAGAGAAAGAGAAGCTGTGGGTGACACAGAGAGAGAGAAGCTGTGAGTTAGAGAGAGAGAGAAAGAGAAGCTGTGACTGACAGAGAGAGAGAAAGAGAAGCTGTGAGAGAGAAAGAGAGAAGCTGTGAGTGAGAATGAGAGAGAGAGAAAGAGAAGCTGTGAGTGAGAGAGAGAGAGAATGAGAAGCTGTGAGTGAGAGAGAGAAAGAGAAGCTGTAAGTGAGAGGGAGAGAGAGAAAGAGAAGCTGTGAGTGACACACACAGAGAGAAGCTGTGAGTTAGAGAGAGAGAGAAGCTGTGAGTGAGAGAGGGAGAAAGAGAAGCTGTGTGTGTGTGAGAGAGAAAGAGAAGCTGTGAGTGACACAGAGAGAGAAGCTGTGAGTTAGAGAGAGAGAGAAAGAGAAGTTGTGATTGAGAGTGATAGAGAGAAAGAGAAGCTGTGAGTGTGAGAGAGAGAAGCTGTGAGTGAGAGAGAGAAAGAAAAGCTGTGAGTGTGAGAGAGTGAGAGAAAGAGAACATATGAGTGAGAGAGAGAGAAGCAGTGAGTGAGAGAGAGAGAGAGAGAAAGAGAAGCTGTGAGTGAGACAGAGAGAGAGAAAGAGAAGCTGTGAGAGAGAGAGGGAGAAAGAGAAGCTGTGAGAGAGAGAGAGAAGGAGAAGCTGTGAGTGTGTGTGAGAGAGAAAGAGAAGCTGTGAGTGAGAGAGAGAGAAAGAAAGAGAAATTAGAGTGAGAAAATGAGAGAGAGAAAGAGAAGCTGTGAGTGAGATAGAGAGAGAGCCGCTGTGAGTGAGAGAGAGAGAGAAAGAGAAGCTGTGAATGAGAGAGAGAAAAACTGTGAGTGAGAGAGGGAGAAAGAGAAGCTGTGAGTGAGTAAGAGAGAAAGAGTAGCTGTGAGTGAGAGAGAGAGAGAAGGAGAAGCTGTGAGTGAGAAGGAGAGGGAAAGAGAAGCTGTGAGTGAGTGAGAGAGAGAGAGAAAGAGAAGCTGTGAGAGAGAAAGAGAGAAGCTGTGAGTGAGAATGAGAGAGAGAGAAAGAGAAGCTGTGAGTGAGAGAGAGAGAAAGAGAAGCTGTGAGTGAGAGAGAGAAAGAGAATCTGTGAGTGAGAGGGAGAGAGAGAAAGAGAAGCTGTGAGTGACACACAGAGAGAGAAGCTGTGAGTTAGAGAGAGAGAGAGAGAAGCTGTGAGTGACAGAGAGAGAGAAAGAGAAGCTGTGTGTGTGTGAGAGAGAGAAAGATAGTCTGAGAAAGAGAGAGTGAAAGAGAAGCTGTGAGTGAGAGAGAGAGAGGGAGAAAGAGAAGCTGTGTGTGTGTGAGAGAGAAAGAGAAGCTGTGAGTGAGAGTGAGAGAGAGAGAGAAAGAGAAAGAGAAGCTGTGAGTGTGTGAGAGAGAGAGCCGCTGTCAGTGAAAGAGAGAGAAAGAGAAGCTGTGAATGAGAGAGAGAGAGAGAGAAGCTGTGAGTGAGAGAGAGAGAGAGAAGCTGTGAGTGAGTGAGAGAGAGAAAGGGAAGTTGTGAGTGAGTGAGAGAGAGAGAAGCTGTGAGTGAGTGAGAGAGAGAAAGAGAAGCTGTGAGTGAGAGAGAGAGAGAAAGAGAAGCTGTGAGTGAGAAGGAGAGGGAAAGAGAAGCTGTGAGTGAGAGAGAGAAAGAGAAGCTGTTAGTGAGAGTGAGAGAGAGAGAAAAAGAGAAGCAGTGAGTGAGAGAGAGTGAATGAGAAGCTGTGAGTGAGAGATAGAGAAGCTGTGAGTGAGAGGGAGAGAGAGAGATGTGAGTGAGAGAGAGAGAGGATGAGAAGCTGTGAGTGAGAGAGAAAGAAAGAGAAGCTGTGAGTGAGACAGAGAGAGAGAAAGAGAAGCTGTGAGTGAGAGAGAGGGAGAAAGATAAGCTGTGAGAGAGAGAGAAAGAGAAGCTGTGAGAGAGAGAGAGAGAAAGAGAAGCTGTGATTGAGAGTGAGAGAGAGAAAGAGAAGCTGTGAGTGAGAGAGATAGAAAGAGAAGCTGTGAGTGTGTGAGAGAGAAGCTGTGTGTGAGAGAGAAAAAGAAAAGCTGTGAGTGTGGGAGAGAGAGAGAAAGAGAAGATATGAGTGAGTGAGAGAGAGAAGCAGTGAGTGAGAGAGAGAGAGAGAAAGAGAAGCTGTGAGTGAGACAGAGAGAGAGAAAGAGAAGATGTGAGAGAGAGAGGGAGAAAGAGAAGCTGTGTGAGAGAGAGAGAAAGAGAAGCTGTGAGTGTGTGTGAGAGAGAAAGAGAAGCTGTGAGTGAGAGAGAGAGAAAGAAAGAGAAATTAGAGTGAGAAAATGTGAGAGAGAAAGAGAACCTATGAGTGGGAGAGAGATAGAGAGTGTGAGTGAGAGAGAGAGAAAGAGAAGCTATGAGTGACTAAGAGAGAGAAAGATAAGCTGTGAGTGAGAGAGAGAGAGAAGGAGAAGCTGTGAGTGAGAAGGAGAGGGAAAGAGAAGCTGTGAGTGAGTGAGAGAGAGAGAGAAAGAGAAGGTGTGAGAGAGAAAGAGAGAAGCTGTGAGTGAGAATGAGAGAGAGAGAAAGAGAAGCTGTGAGTGAGAGAGAGAGAAAGAGAAGCTGTGAGTGAGAGAGAGAAAGAGAAGCTGTGAGTGAGAGGGAGAGAGAGAAAGAGAAAGAGAAGCTGTGAGTGACACACAGAGAGAGAAGCTGTGAGTTAGAGAGAGAGAGAGAGAAGCTGTGAGTGACAGAGAGAGAGAAAGAGAAGCTGTGTGTGTGTGAGAGAGAGAAAGATAGTCTGAGAAAGAGAGAGGGAAAGAGAAGCTGTGAGTGAGAGAGAGAGGGAGAAAGAGAAGCTGTGTGTGTGAGAGAGAAAGAGCAGCTGTGAGTGAGAGTGAGAGAGAGAGAAAGAGAAAGAGACGCTGTGAGTGAGAGAGTGAGAGAGAGAAAGAGAAGCTGTTAATGAGAGAGAGAGATAGAGAAGCTGTGAGAGAGAGAGATTGAAAGAGAAGCTGTGAGTGAGAGGGAGAGAAAGAGAAGCTGTGGGTGACACAGAGAGAGAGAAGCTGTGAGTTAGAGAGAGAGAGAAAGAGAAGCTGTGACTGACAGAGAGAGAGAAAGAGAAGCTGTGAGAGAGAAAGAGAGAAGCTGTGAGTGAGAATGAGAGAGAGAGAAAGAGAAGCTGTGAGTGAGAGAGAGAGAAAGAGAAGCTGTGAGTGAGAGAGAGAAAGAGAAGCTGTAAGTGAGAGGGAGAGAGAGAAAGAGAAGCTGTGAGTGACACACACAGAGAGAAGCTGTGAGTTAGAGAGAGAGAGAAGCTGTGAGTGAGAGAGGGAGAAAGAGAAGCTGTGTGTGTGTGAGAGAGAAAGAGAAGCTGTGAGTGACACAGAGAGAGAAGCTGTGAGTTAGAGAGAGAGAGAAAGAGAAGCTGTGAGTGACAGAGAGAGAGAGAGAAAGAGAAGCTGAGTGTGTGTGAGAGAGAAAGTTTAGCTGTGAGTGAGAGAGAGAGAGAAAGAGAAGCTGTGAGTGAGAAGGAGAGGGAAAGAGAAGCTGTGAGTGAGTGAGAGAGAGAGAGAAAGAGAAGCTGTGAGTGAGAGAGAGAGAGGGAGAAAGAGAAGCTTGTGTGTGTGAGAGAGAAAGAGAAGCTGTGAGAGAGTGAGAGAGAGAGAAAGAGAAGATGTGAGTGTGTGTGAGAGAGAAAGAGAAGCTGTGAGTGAGAGAGAGAGAAAGAAAGAGAAATTAGAGTGAGAAAGAGAGAGTGAAAGAGAAGCTGTGAGTGAGACAGAGAGAGGGAGAAAGAGAAGCTGTGAGTGAGAGAGAGAGAAAGTAAGAGAAGCTGTGAGTGAGATAGAGAGAGAGAGAAAGAGAATCTGTGAGTGAGAGAGAGAGAAAGAGAAGCTGTGAGTGAGAGAGAGAGAATCTGTGAGTGAGAGAGAGAAAGAAAAGCTGTGAGTGAGAGAGAGAGAAAGAGAAGCTGTGAGTGAGAGAGAGAAAGAAAAGCTGTGAGTGAGAGAGAGAGAAAGAGAAGCTGTGAGTGAGTAAGAGAGAAAGAGTAGCTGTGAGTGAGAGAGAGAGAGAAGGAGAAGCTGTGAGTGAGAAGGAGAGGGAAAGAGAAGCTGTGAGTGAGTGAGAGAGAGAGAGAAAGAGAAGCTGTGAGAGAGAAAGAGAGAAGCTGTGAGTGAGAATGAGAGAGAGAGAAAGAGAAGCTGTGAGTGAGAGAGAGAGAAAGAGAAGCTGTGAGTGAGAGAGAGAAAGAGAATCTGTGAGTGAGAGGGAGAGAGAGAAAGAGAAGCTGTGAGTGACACACAGAGAGAGAAGCTGTGAGTTAGAGAGAGAGAGAGAGAAGCTGTGAGTGACAGAGAGAGAGAAAGAGAAGCTGTGTGTGTGTGAGAGAGAGAACGATAGTCTGAGAAAGAGAGAGTGAAAGAGAAGCTGTGAGTGAGAGAGAGAGAGGGAGAAAGAGAAGCTGTGTGTGTGTGAGAGAGAAAGAGAAGCTGTGAGTGAGAGTGAGAGAGAGAGAGAAAGAGAAAGAGAAGCTGTGAGTGTGTGAGAGAGAGAGCCGCTGTCAGTGAAAGAGAGAGAAAGAGAAGCTGTGAATGAGAGAGAGAGAGAGAGAAGCTGTGAGTGAGAGAGAGAGAGAGAAGCTGTGAGTGAGTGAGAGAGAGAAAGGGAAGTTGTGAGTGAGTGAGAGAGAGAGAAGCTGTGAGTGAGTGAGAGAGAGAAAGAGAAGCTGTGAGTGAGAGAGAGAGAGAAAGAGAAGCTGTGAGTGAGAAGGAGAGGGAAAGAGAAGCTGTGAGTGAGAGAGAGAAAGAGAAGCTGTTAGTGAGAGTGAGAGAGAGAGAAAAAGAGAAGCAGTGAGAGAGCAAGAGAGAAAGAGAAACTGTGAGTGAGAGAGAGAGAGAAAGTGAAGCTGTGAGTGAGAGAGAGAGAGAAAGAGAAGCTGTGAGTGAGAGAGAGTGAATGAGAAGCTGTGAGTGAGAGATAGAGAAGCTGTGAGTGAGAGGGAGAGAGAGAGATGTGAGTGAGAGAGAGAGAGGATGAGAAGCTGTGAGTGAGAGAGAAAGAAAGTAAGAGAAGCTGTGAGTGAGACAGAGAGAGAGAAAGAGAAGCTGTGAGTGAGAGAGAGGGAGAAAGATAAGCTGTGAGAGAGAGAGAAAGAGAAGCTGTGAGAGAGAGAGAGAGAAAGAGAAGCTGTGATTGAGAGTGAGAGAGAGAAAGAGAAGCTGTGAGTGAGAGAGATAGAAAGAGAAGCTGTGAGTGTGAGAGAGAGAAGCTGTGTGTGAGAGAGAAAAAGAAAAGCTGTGAGTTTGGGAGAGAGAGAGAAAGAGAAGATATGAGTGAGAGAGAGAGAAGCAGTGAGTGAGAGAGAGAGAGAGAAAGAGAAGCTGTGAGTGAGACAGAGAGAGAGAAAGAGAAGATGTGAGAGAGAGAGGGAGAAAGAGAAGCTGTGTGAGAGAGAGAGAAAGAGAAGCTGTGAGTGTGTGTGAGAGAGAAAGAGAAGCTGTGAGTGAGAGAGAGAGAAAGAAAGAGAAATTAGAGTGAGAAAATGTGAGAGAGAAAGAGAACCTATGAGTGGGAGAGAGATAGAGAGTGTGAGTGAGAGAGAGAGAGAGAAGCTGTGAGTGAGAGAGAGAGAGAAAGAGAAGCTGTGAATGAGAGAGAGAGAAAAACTGTGAGTGAGAGAGAGAGAAAGAGAAGCTATGAGTGACTAAGAGAGAGAAAGATAAGCTGTGAGTGAGAGAGAGAAAGAAGGAGAAGCTGTGAGTGAGAAGGAGAGGGAAAGAGAAGCTGTGAGTGAGTGAGAGAGAGAGAGAAAGAGAAGGTGTGAGAGAGAAAGAGAGAAGCTGTGAGTGAGAATGAGAGAGAGAGAAAGAGAAGCTGTGAGTGAGAGAGAGAGAAAGAGAAGCTGTGAGTGAGAGAGAGAAAGAGAAGCTGTGAGTGAGAGGGAGAGAGAGAAAGAGAAAGAGAAGCTGTGAGTGACACACAGAGAGAGAAGCTGTGAGTTAGAGAGAGAGAGAGAGAAGCTGTGAGTGACAGAGAGAGAGAAAGAGAAGCTGTGTGTGTGTGTGAGAGAGAAAGATAGTCTGAGAAAGAGAGAGGGAAAGAGAAGCTGTGAGTGAGAGAGAGAGGGAGAAAGAGAAGCTGTGTGTGTGAGAGAGAAAGAGCAGCTGTGAGTGAGAGTGAGAGAGAGAGAAAGAGAAAGAGACGCTGTGAGTGAGAGAGTGAGAGAGAGAAAGAGAAGCTGTTAATGAGAGAGAGAGATAGAGAAGCTGTGAGAGAGAGAGATTGAAAGAGAAGCTGTGAGTGAGAGGGAGAGAAAGAGAAGCTGTGGGTGACACAGAGAGAGAGAAGCTGTGAGTTAGAGAGAGAGAGAAAGAGAAGCTGTGACTGACAGAGAGAGAGAAAGAGAAGCTGTGAGAGAGAAAGAGAGAAGCTGTGAGTGAGAATGAGAGAGAGAGAAAGAGAAGCTGTGAGTGAGAGAGAGAAAGAGAAGCTGTGAGTGAGAGAGAGAAAGAGAAGCTGTAAGTGAGAGGGAGAGAGAGAAAGAGAAGCTGTGAGTGACACACACAGAGAGAAGCTGTGAGTTAGAGAGAGAGAGAAGCTGTGAGTGAGAGAGGGAGAAAGAGAAGCTGTGTGTGTGTGAGAGAGAAAGAGAAGCTGTGAGTGACACAGAGAGAGAAGCTGTGAGTTAGAGAGAGAGAGAAAGAGAAGCTGTGAGTGACAGAGAGAGAGAGAGAAAGAGAAGCTGAGTGTGTGTGAGAGAGAAAGTTTAGCTGTGAGTGAGAGAGAGAGAGAAAGAGAAGCTGTGAGTGAGAAGGAGAGGGAAAGAGAAGCTGTGAGTGAGTGAGAGAGAGAGAGAAAGAGAAGCTGTGAGTGAGAGAGAGAGAGGGAGAAAGAGAAGCTTGTGTGTGTGAGAGAGAAAGAGATGCTGTGAGAGAGTGAGAGAGAGAGAAAGAGAAGATGTGAGTGTGTGTGAGAGAGAAAGAGAAGCTGTGAGTGAGAGAGAGAGAAAGAAAGAGAAATTAGAGTGAGAAAGAGAGAGTGAAAGAGAAGCTGTGAGTGAGACAGAGAGAGAGAGAAAGAGAATCTGTGAGTGAGAGAGAGAGAAAGAGAAGCTGTGAGTGAGAGAGAGAAAGAAAAGCTGTGAGTGAGAGAGAGAGAAAGAGAAGCTGTGAGTGAGAGAGAGAAAGAAAAGCTGTGAGTGAGAGAGAGAGAGCCGCTGTGAGTGAGAGAGAGAGAAAGAGAAGCTGTGAGTGAGAGAGAGAGAAAGAGAAGCTGTGAGTGAGAGAGAGAGAATCTGTGAGTGAGAGAGAGAAAGAAAAGCTGTGAGTGAGAGAGAGAGAGCCGCTGTGAGTGAGAGAGAGAGAAAGAGAAGCTGTGAGAGAGAGAGAGAAAGAGAAGCTGTGAGTGTGTGTGAGAGAGAAAGAGAAGCTGTGAGTGAGAGAGAGAGAAAGAGAGTCTGTGAGTGAGAGAGAGAGAAGCTGTGAGTGAGAGAGAGAGAGCCGCTGTGAGTGAGTGAGAGAGAAAGAGAATGTGAATGAGAGAGAGATTGATAGAGAAGCTGTGAGTGAGAGAAAGAGAGAGATGCTGTGAGTGAGAGAGAGAAAGAGAAGCTGTGAGTGAGAGGGAGAGAAAGAGAAGCTGTGGGTGACACAGAGAGAGAGAAGCTGTGAGTGACAGAGAGAGAGAGAAAGAGAAGCTGTGAGTGAGAATGAGAGAGAGAGAAAGAGAAGCTGTGAGTGAGAGAGAGAGAAAGAGAAGCTGTGAGTGAGAGAGAGAAAGAGAAGCTGTAAGTGAGAGGGAGAGAGAGAAAGAGAAGCTGTGAGTGACACACAGAGAGAGAAGCTGTGAGTTAGAGAGAGAGAGAGAGAGAAGCTGTGAGTGAGAGAGGGAGAAAGAGAAGCTGTGTGTGTGAGAGAGAAAGAGAAGCTGTGAGTGACACCGAGAGAGAAGCTGTGAGTTAGAGAGAGAGAGAAAGAGAAGCTGTGAGTGACAGAGAGAGAGAAAGAGAAGCTGAGTGTGTGTGAGAGAGAAAGTTTAGCTGTGAGTGAGAGAGAGAGAAAGAGAAGCTGTGAGTGAGAAGGAGAGGGAAATAGAAGCTGTGAGTGAGTGAGAGAGAGAGAGAAAGAGAAGCTGTGAGTGAGAGAGAGAGAGGGAGAAAGAGAAGCTTGTGTGTGTGAGAGAGAAAGAGAAGCTGTGAGAGAGTGAGAGAGAGAGAAAGAGAAGATGTGAGTGTGTGTGAGAGAGAAAGAGAAGCTGTGAGTGAGAGAGAGAGAAAGAAAGAGAATTTAGAGTGAGAAAGAGAGAGTGAAAGAGAAGCTGTGAGTGAGACAGAGAGAGGGAGAAAGAGAAGCTGTGAGTGAGAGAGAGAGAAAGTAAGAGAAGCTGTGAGTGAGATAGAGAGAGAGAGAAAGAGAAGTTGTGAGTGAGAGAGAGAGGGAGAAAGATAATCTGTGTGAGAGAGAGAGAGAAAGAGAAACTGTGTGTGAGAGAGAGAAAGAGAAGGTGTGATTGAGAGTGAGAGAGAGAAAGAGAATCTGTGAGTGAGAGAGAGAGAAAGAGAAGCTGTGAGTGAGAGAGAGAGAATCTGTGAGTGAGAGAGAGAAAGAAAAGCTGTGAGTGAGAGAGAGAGAACCGCTGTGAGTGAGAGAGAGAGAGAAAGAGAAGCTGTGAGAGAGAGAGAGAAAGAGAAGCTGTGAGTGTGTGTGAGAGAGAAAGAGAAGCTGTGAGTGAGAGAGAGAGAAAGAGAGTCTGTGAGTGAGAGAGAGAGAAGCTGTGAGTGAGAGAGAGAGAGCCGCTGTGAGTGAGTGAGAGAGAAAGAGAATGTGAATGAGAGAGAGAGAGAAAGAGAAGCTGTGTGTGAGAGAGAGAAAGAGAAGCTGTGAGTGAGTGAGAGAGAGAGAAAGGGAAGTTGTGAGTGAGAGAGAGAGAGAAAGAGAAGCTGTGAGTGAGAGAGAGAGAAAGAGAAGGTGTGAGTGAGAGAGAGAGAAAGAGAAGCTGTGAGTGAGAAGGAGAGGGAAAGAGAAGCTGTGAGTGAGTGAGAGAGAGAGAAAGAGAAGCTGTGAGTGAGAGAGAGAGAAAGAGAAGCTGTGAGTGAGAGAGAGAGAAAAAGAGAAGCTGTGAGTAAGAAGGAGAGGGAAAGAGAAGAAGTGAGTGAGTGAGAGAGAGAGAGAAAGAGAAGCTGTGAGAGAGAAAGAGAAGCTGTGAGTGAGAGAGTGAGAGAGAGAAAGAGAAGCTGTTAGTGAGAGTGAGAGAGAGAGAGAGAGAAGCTGTGAGTGAGAGAGAGATTGAAAGAGAAGCTGTGAGTGAGAGAGAGAGAGAGAAAGAGAAGCTGTGAGTGACACACAGAGAGAGAAGCTGTGAGTTAGAGAGAGAGAGAGAGAAGCTGTGAGTGAGAGAGGGAGAAAGAGAAGCTGTGTGTGTGTGAGAGAGAAAGAGAAGCTGTGAGTGACACCGAGAGAGAAGCTGTGAGTTAGAGAGAGAGAGAAAGAGAAGCTGTGAGTGACAGAGAGAGAGAAAGAGAAGCTGAGTGTGTGTGAGAGAGAAAGTTTAGCTGTGAGTGTGAGAGAGAGAAAGAGAAGCTGTGAGTGAGAAGGAGAGGGAAATAGAAGCTGTGAGTGAGTGAGAGAGAGAGAGAAAGAGAAGCTGTGAGTGAGAGAGAGACAGGGAGAAAGAGAAGCTTGTGTGTGTGAGAGAGAAAGAGAAGCTGTGAGAGAGTGAGAGAGAGAGAAAGAGAAGATGTGAGTGTGTGTGAGAGAGAAAGAGAAGCTGTGAGTGAGAGAGAGAGAAAGAAAGAGAAATTAGAGTGAGGAAGAGAGAGTGAAAGAGAAGCTGTGAGTGAGACAGAGAGAGGGAGAAAGAGAAGCTGTGAGTGAGAGAGAGAGAAAGTAAGAGAAGCTGTGAGTGAGATAGAGAGAGAGAGAAAGAGAAGCTGTGAGTGAGAGAGAGAGGGAGAAAGATAATCTGTGTGAGAGAGAGAGAGAAAGAGAAACTGTGTGTGAGAGAGTGAAAGAGAAGGTGTGATTGAGAGTGAGAGAGAGAAAGAGAATCTGTGAGTGAGAGAGAGAGAAAGAGAAGCTGTGAGTGAGAGAGAGAGAATCTGTGAGTGAGAGAGAGAAAGAAAAGCTGTGAGTGAGAGAGAGAGAGCCGCTGTGAGTGAGAGAGAGAGAAAGAGAAGCTGTGAGAGAGAGAGAGAAAGAGAAGCTGTGAGTGTGTGTGAGAGAGAAAGAGAAGCTGTGAGTGAGAGAGAGAGAAGGAGTCTGTGAGTGAGAGAGAGAGAAGCTGTGAGTGAGAGAGAGAGAGCCGCTGTGAGTGAGTGAGAGAGAGAGAAAGGGAAGTTGTGAGTGAGAGAGAGAGAGAAAGAGAAGCTGTGAGTGAGAGAGAGAGAAAGAGAAGGTGTGAGTGAGAGAGAGAGAAAGAGAAGCTGTGAGTGAGAAGGAGAGGGAAAGAGAAGCTGTGAGTGAGTGAGAGAGAGAGAAAGAGAAGCTGTGAGAGAGAGAGAGAGAAAGAGAAGCTGTGAGTGAGAGAGAGAGAAAAAGAGAAGCTGTGAGTAAGAAGGAGAGGGAAAGAGAAGAAGTGAGTGAGTGAGAGAGAGAGAGAAAGAGAAGCTGTGAGAGAGAAAGAGAAGCTGTGAGTGAGAGAGTGAGAGAGAGAAAGAGAAGCTGAGAGTGAGAGAGAGAGAGAGAAGCTGTGAGTGAGAGAGAGATTGAAAGAGAAGCTGTGAGTGAGAGAGAGAGAGAGAAAGAGAAGCTGTGAGTGAGAGAGAGAAAGAGAAGCTGTGAGTGAGAGGGAGAGAGAATGAGAAGCTATGAGTGACACACAGAGAGAGAAGCTGTGAGTTAGAGAGAGAGAAAGAGAAGCTGTGAGTGACAGAGAGAGAGAAAGAGAAGCTGAGAGTGAGAGAGAGAGAGAAAGTGAAGCTGTGAGTGAGAGAGAGAGAGAAAGAGAAGCTAAGTGTGTGTGAGAGAGAGAAGCTGTGAGTTAGAGAGAGAGAAAGAGAAGCTGTGAGTGACAGAGAGAGAGAAAGAGAAGCTGAGAGTGAGTGAGAGAGAGAAAGAGAAGCTGTGAGTGAGAGAGAGAGAAGATGTGAGTGAGAGAGAGAGAATGAGAAGCTGTGAGTGAGAGAGAGAGAAAGTAAGAGAAGCTGTGAGTGATACAGAGAGAGAGAAAGAGAAGCTGTGAGTGAGAGAGAGAGAGGGAGAAAGATAAGCTGTGTGAGAGAGAGAGAGAAAGAGAAGCTGTGAGAGAGAGAGAGAGAAAGGGAAGCTGTGATTGAGAGTGAAAGAGAGAGAAAGAGAAGCTGTGAGTGAGAGAGAGAGAAGCTGTGAGTCAGAGAGAAAGAAAAGCTGTGAGTGAGAGAGAAAGAAAGAAAGAGAAGATATGAGTGAGAGAGAGAGAAGCAGTGAGTGAGAGAGAGAGAAAGAGAAGCTGTGAGTGAGACAGAGAGAGAGAAAGAGAAGCTGTGAGAGAGAGAGAGGGGAAGAAAGAGAAGCTGTGTGTGTGAGAGAGAGAATGAGAAGCTGTGAGTGTGTGTGAGAGAGAAAGAGAAGCTGTGAGTGAGAGAGAGAGAAAGAAAGAGAAATTATAGTGAGAAAGAGAGAGAGAAAGAGATGCTGTGAGTGGGAGAGAGAGAAAGAGAGTCTGTGAGTGAGAGAGAGAGAGAGAGAAGCTGTGAGTGAGAGAGAGAGAGAGCTGCTGTGAGTGAGAGAGAGAGAGAAAGAGAAGCTGTGAATGAGAGAGAGAGAAACTGTGAGTGAGAGAGAGAGAAAGGGAAGCTGTGAGTGAGTAAGAGAGAGAAAGGGAAGTTGTGAGTGAGAGAGAGAGAAAGATAAGCTGTGAGTGAGAGAGAGAGAGAAAGAGAAGCTGTGAGTGAGAGAGAGAGAGAAAGAGAAGCTGTGAGTGAGAAGGAGAGGGAAAGAGAAGCTGTGAGTGAGTGAGAGAGAGAGAAAGAGAAGCTGTGAGAGAGAAAGAGAGAAGCTGTGAGTGAGAGAGTGAGAGAAAGAGAAGCTGTTAGTGAGAGTGAGAGTGAGAGAGAAAGAGAAGCTGTGAGTGAGAGAGAGAGAAAGAGAAGCTGTGAGTGTGAGAGAGAGAGAGAGAGAGAGAAGCTGTGAGTGAGAGAGAGAAAGAGAAGCTGTGAGTGAGAGGGAGAGAGAAAGCGAAGCTGTGAGTGACACACAGAGAGAGGAGCTGTGAGTTAGAGTGAGAGAGAAAGAGAAGCTGTGAGTGACAGAGAGAGAGAGAAAGAGGAGCTGTGTGTGTGTGAGAGAGAGAAAGATAGTCTGAGAAAGAGAAAGTGAAAGAGAAGCTGTGAGTGAGAGAGAGAGAGGGAGAAAGAGAATCTGTGTGTGTGTGTGAGAGAAAGAGAAGCTTTGAGTGAGAGTGAGAGAGAGAGAGAGAGAAAGAGAAGCTGTGAGTGAGAGAGTGAGAGAGAGAAAGAGAAGCTGTGAGTGAGAGAGAGAAAAAAAGAGAAGCTGTGAGTAAGAAGGAGAGGGAAAGAGAATAAGTGAGTGAGTGAGAGAGAGAGAGAAAGAGAAGCTGTGAGAGAGAAAGAGAAGCTGTGAGTGAGAGAGTGAGAGAGAGAAAGAGAAGCTGTTAGTGAGAGTGAGAGAGAGAGAGAGAGAAGCTGTGAGTGAGAGAGAGATTGAAAGAGAAGCTGTGAGTGAGAGAGTGAGAGAGAAAAAGAAGCTGTGAGTGAGAGAGAGAAAGAGAAGCTGTGAGTGAGAGGGAGAGAGAATGAGAAGCTATGAGTGACACACACAGAGAGAAGCTGTGAGTTAGAGAGAGAGAAAGAGAAGCTGTGAGTGACAGAGAGAGAGAAAGAGAAGCTGAGAGTGAGAGAGAGAGAGAAAGTGAAGCTGTGAGTGAGAGAGAGAGAGAAAGAGAAGCTAAGTGTGTGTGAGAGAGAGAAGCTGTGAGTTAGAGAGAGAGAAAGAGAAGCTGTGAGTGACAGAGAGAGAGAAAGAGAAGCTGAGAGTGAGTGAGAGAGAGAAAGAGAAGCTGTGAGTGAGAGAGAGAGAGAAGATGTGAGTGAGAGAGAGAGAATGAGAAGCTGTGAGTGAGAGAGAGAGAAAGTAAGAGAAGCTGTGAGTGATACAGAGAGAGAGAAAGAGAAGCTGTGAGTGAGAGAGAGAGAGGGAGAAAGATAAGCTGTGTGAGAGAGAGAGAGAAAGAGAAGCTGTGAGAGAGAGAGAGAGAGAAAGAGAAGCTGTGATTGAGAGTGAAAGAGAGAGAAAGAGAAGCTGTGAGTGAGAGAGAGAGAAGCTGTGAGTCAGAGAGAAAGAAAAGCTGTGAGTGAGAGAGAAAGAAAGAAAGAGAAGATATGAGTGAGAGAGAGAGAAGCAGTGAGTGTGTGTGAGAGAGAAAGAGAAGCTGTGAGTGAGACAGAGAGAGAGAAAGAGAAGCTGTGAGAGAGAGAGAGGGGAAGAAAGAGAAGCTGTGTGTGTGTGAGAGAGAAAGAGAAGCTGTGAGTGTGTGTGAGAGAGAAAGAGAAGCTGTGAGTGAGAGAGAGAGAAAGAAAGAGAAATTATAGTGAGAAAGAGAGAGAGAAAGAGATGCTGTGAGTGGGAGAGAGAGAAAGAGAGTCTGTGAGTGAGAGAGAGAGAGAGAGAAGCTGTGAGTGAGAGAGAGAGAGAGCTGCTGTGAGTGAGAGAGAGAGAGAAAGAGAAGCTGTGAATGAGAGAGAGAGAAACTGTGAGTGAGAGAGAGAGAAAGGGAAGCTGTGAGTGAGTAAGAGAGAGAAAGGGAAGTTGTGAGTGAGAGAGAGAGAAAGATAAGCTGTGAGTGAGAGAGAGTGAGAAAGAGAAGCTGTGAGTGAGAGAGAGAGAGAAAGAGAAGCTGTGAGTGAGAAGGAGAGGGAAAGAGAAGCTGTGAGTGAGTGAGAGAGAGAGAAAGAGAAGCTGTGAGAGAGAAAGAGAGAAGCTGTGAGTGAGAGAGTGAGAGAAAGAGAAGCTGTTAGTGAGAGTGAGAGTGAGAGAGAAAGAGAAGCTGTGAGTGAGAGTGAGAGAAAGAGAAGCTGTGAGTGTGAGAGAGAGAGAGAGAGAGAAGCTGTGAGTGAGAGAGAGAAAGAGAAGCTGTGAGTGAGAGGGAGAGAGAGAAAGCGAAGCTGTGAGTGACACACAGAGAGAGAAGCTGTGAGTTAGAGTGAGAGAGAAAGAGAAGCTGTGAGTGACAGAGAGAGAGAGAAAGAGAAGCTGTGTGTGTGTGAGAGAGAGAAAGATAGTCTGAGAAAGAGAGAGTGAAAGAGAAGCTGTGAGTGAGAGAGAGAGAGGGAGAAAGAGAATCTGTGTGTGTGTGAGAGAGAAAGAGAAGCTTTGAGTGAGAGTGAGAGAGAGAGAAAGAGAAAGAGAAGCTGTGAGTGAGAGAGTGAGAGAGAGAAAGAGAAGCTGTGAGTGAGAGAGAGAGAGAGAAAGAGAAGCTGTGAGTGAGTGAGAGAGAGAAAGGGAAGTTGTGAGTGAGAGAGAGAGAGAAAGAGAAGCTGTGAGTGAGAGAGAGAAAGAGAAGCTGTGAGTGAGAGAGAGAGAAAGAGAAGCTGTGAGTGAGAAGGAGAGGGAAAGAGAAGCTGTGAGTGAGTGAGAGAGAGAGAGAAAGAGAAACTGTGAGTGTGTGTGAGAGAAAGAGAAGCTGTGAGTGAGAGAGAGAGAGAAAGAGAAGCTGTGAGTGAGAAGGAGAGGGAAAGAGAAGCTGTGAGTGAGAGAGAGAGAGAGAGAAAGAGAAGCTGTGAGAGAGAAAGAGAGAAGCTGTGAGTGAGAGAGTGAGAGAAAGAAAGAGAAGCTGTTAGTGAGAGTGAGAGAGAGAGAGAAAGAGAAGCTGTGAGTGAGAGAGAGATTGAAACAGAAGCTGTGAGTGAGAGAGAGAGAGAGAAAGAGAAGCTGTGAGTGAGAGAGAGAGAAACTGTGAGTGAGAGGGAGAGAGAGAAAGAGAAGCTGTGAGTGACACACACAGAGAGAAGCTGTGAGTTAGAGAGAGAGAGAAAGATAAGCTGTGAGTGACAGAGAGAAAGAAAGAGAAGCAGAGAGTGAGAGAGAGAGAGAGAAAGTGAAGCTGTGAGTGAGAGAGAGAAAGAGAAGCTGTGTGTGTGTGTGAGAGAGAAAGATAGTCTGAGAAAGAGAGAGTGAAAGAGAAGCTGTGAGAGAGAGAGAGAGGGAGAAAGAGAAGCTGTGTGTGTGAGAGAGAGAAAGAGAAGCTGTGAGTGAGAGTGAGAGAGAGAAAGAGAAGCTGTGAGTGAGAGAGAGTGAAAGAGAAGCTGTGAGTGAGAGAGTGAGAAAGAGAAGCTGTGAGTGAGAGAGAGAGAATGAGAAGCTGTGAGTGAGAGAGAGAGAAGCTGTGAGTGAGAGAGAGAGAGAAAGTGAAGCTGTGAGTGAGAGAGAGAGAGAAGCTGTGTGTGTGTGAGAGAGAGAAAGATAGTCTGAGAAAGAGAGAGTGAAAGAGAAGCTGTGAATGAGAGAGAGAGAGGGAGAAAGAGAAGCTGTGTGTGTGAGAGAGAGAAAGAGAAGCTGTGAGTGAGAGTGAGAGAGAGAGAGAGAGAAAGAGAAGCTGTGAGGGAGAGAGAGAGAGAAAGAGAAGCTGTGAGTGAGAGAGAGAATGAAAGAGAAGCTGTGAGTGAGGGAGAGAGAGAGAGATATGAGTGATAGAGAGAGAGAATTAGAAGCTGTGAGTGAGTGAGAGAGAAAGTAAGAGAAGCTGTGAGTGAGATAGAGAGAGAGAAAGAGAAGCTGTGAGTGAGAGAGAGAGAGGGAGAAAGATAATCTGTGTGTGAGAGAGAGAGAATGAGAAACTGTGTGTGTGAGAGAGAGAGAAAGAGGTGTGATTGAGAGTGAGAGAGAGAAAGAGAAGCTGTGAGTGAGAGAGAGAGAAAGAGAAGCTGTGAGTGAGAGAGAGAATCTGTGAGTGTGAGAGAGAAAGTAAAGCTGTGAGTGAGAGAGAGAGAGTGAGAGAGAAGATATGAGTGAGAGAGAGAGAAGCAGTGAGAGAGAGAGAGAGAGAAACAGAAGCTGTGAGTGAGAGAGAGAGAGAGAAGCTGTGAGTTTGTGAGAGAGAGAAAGAGAAGCTGTGAGTGACACACACAGAGAGAAGCTGTGAGTTAGAGAGAGAGAGAAAGAGAAGGTGTGAGTGACAGAGAGAAAGAAAGAGAAGCTGAGAGTGAGAGAGAGAGAGAGAAAGTGAAGCTGTGAGTGAGAGAGAGAAAGAGAAGCTGTGTGTGTGTGTGAGAGAGAAAGATAGTCTGAGAAAGAGAGAGTGAAAGAGAAGCTGTGAGTGAGAGAGAGAGAAAGTAAGAGAAGCTGTGAGTGAGATAGAGAGAGAGAGAAAGAGAAGCTGTGAGTGAGAGAGAGAGGGAGAAAGATAATCTGTGAGAGAGAGAGAGAGAGAAAGAGAAACTGTGTGTGAGAGAGAGAGAGAAAGAGAAGGTGTGATTGAGAGTGAGAGAGAGAAAGAGAATCTGTGAGTGAGAGAGAGAGAAAGAGAAGCTGTGAGTGAGAGAGAGAGAATCTGTGAGTGAGAGAGAGAAAGAAAAGCTGTGAGTGAGAGAGAGAGTGCCGCTGTGAGTGAGAGAGAGAGAAAGAGAAGCTGTGAGAGAGAGAGAGAAAGAGAAGCTGTGAGTGTGTGTGAGAGAGAAAGAGAAGCTGTGAGTGAGAGAGAGAGAAAGAGAGTCTGTGAGTGAGAGAGAGAGAAGCTGTGAGTGAGAGAGAGAGAGCCGCTGTGAGTGAGTGAGAGAGAAAGAGAATGTGAATGAGAGAGAGATTGAAAGAGAAGCTGTGAGTGAGAGAGAGAGAGAGATGCTGTGAGTGAGAGAGAGAAAGAGGAGCTGTGAGTGAGAGGGAGAGAAAGAGAAGCTGTGGGTGACACAGAGAGAGAGAAGCTGTGAGTTAGAGAGAGAGAAAGAGAAGCTGTGAGTGACAGAGAGAGAGAAAGAGAAGCTGTGAGAGAGAAAGAGAGAAGCTGTGAGTGAGAATGAGAGAGAGAGAAAGAGAAGCTGTGAGTGAGAGAGAGAGAAAGAGAAGCTGTGAGTGAGAGAGAGAAAGAGAAGCTGTAAGTGAGAGGGAGAGAGAGAAAGAGAAGCTGTGAGTGACACACAGAGAGAGAAGCTGTGAGTTAGAGAGAGAGAGAGAAGCTGTGAGTGAGAGAGGGAGAAAGAGAAGCTGTGTGTGTGTGAGAGAGAAAGAGAAGCTGTGAGTGACACAGAGAGAGAAGCTGTGAGTTAGAGAGAGAGAGAAAGAGAAGCTGTGAGTGACAGAGAGAGAGAAAGAGAAGCTGAGTGTGTGTGAGAGAGAAAGTTTAGCTGTGAGTGAGAGAGAGAGAGAAAGAGAAGCTGTGAGTGAGAAGGAGAGGGAAAGAGAAGCTGTGAGTGAGTGAGAGAGAGAGAGAAAGAGAAGCTGTGAGTGAGAGAGAGAGAGGGAGAAAGAGAAGCTTGTGTGTGTGAGAGAGAAAGAGAAGCTGTGAGAGAGTGAGAGAGAGAGAAAGAGAAGATGTGAGTGTGTGTGAGAGAGAAAGAGAAGCTGTGAGTGAGAGAGAGAGAGAAAGAAAGAAAGAGAAATTAGAGTGAGAAAGAGAGAGTGAAAGAGAAGCTGTGAGTGAGAGAGAGAAAGTAAGAGAAGCTGTGAGTGAGATAGAGAGAGAGAGAAAGAGAAGCTGTGAGTGAGAGAGAGAGGGAGTAAGATAATCTGTGAGAGAGAGAGAGAAAGAGAAACTGTGTGTGTGTGAGAGAGAGAAAGAGAAGGTGTGATTGAGAGTGAGAGAGAGAAAGAGAATCTGTGAGTGAGAGAGAGAGAAAGAGAAGCTGTGAGTGAGAGAGAGAGAATCTGTGAGTGAGAGAGAGAAAGAAAAGCTGTGAGTGAGAGAGAGAGAGCCGCTGTGAGTGAGAGAGAGAGAAAGAGAAGCTGTGAGAGAGAGAGAGAGAAAGAGAAGCTGTGAGTGTGTGTGAGAGAGAAAGAGAAGCTGTGAGTGAGAGAGAGAAAGAGTCTGTGAGTGAGAGAGAGAAGCTGTGAGTGAGAGAGAGAGAGCCGCTGTGAGTGAGTGAGAGAGAAAGATAATGTGAATGAGAGAGAGAGAGAAAGAGAAGCTGTGTGTGAGAGAGAGAAAGAGAAGCTGTGAGTGAGTGAGAGAGAGAGAAAGGGAAGTTGTGAGTGAGAGAGAGAGAGAAAGAGAAGCTGTGAGTGAGAGAGAGAGAAAGAGAAGGTGTGAGTGAGAGATAGAGAAAGAGAAGCTGTGAGTGAGAAGGAGAGGGAAAGAGAAGCTGTGAGTGAGTGAGAGAGAGAGAAAGAGAAGCTGTGAGTGAGAGAGAGAGAAAGAGAAGCTGTGAGTGAGAGAGAGAGAAAAAGAGAAGCTGTGAGTTAGAAGGAGAGGGAAAGAGAAGAAGTGAGTGAGTGAGAGAGAGAGAGAAAGAGAAGCTGTGAGACAGAAAGAGAAGCTGTGAGTGAGAGAGTGAGAGAGAGAAAGAGAAGCTGTTAGTGAGAGTGAGTGAGAGAGAGAGAGAAGCTGTGAGTGAGAGAGAGATTGAAAGAGAAGCTGTGAGTGAGAGAGAGAGAGAGAAAGAGAAGCTGTGAGTGAGAGAGAGAAAGAGAAGCTGTGAGTGAGAGGGAGAGAGAATGAGAAGCTATGAGTGACACACAGAGAGAGAAGCTGTGAGTTAGAGAGAGAGAAAGAGAAGCTGTGAGTGACAGAGAGAGAGAAAGAGAAGCTGAGAGTGAGAGAGAGAGAGAAAGTGAAGCTGTGAGTGAGAGAGAGAGAGAAAGAGAAGCTAAGTGTGTGTGTGAGAGAGAAGCTGTGAGTTAGAGAGAGAGAAAGAGAAGCTGTGAGTGACAGAGAGAGAGAAAGAGAAGCTGAGAGTGAGTGAGAGAGAGAAAGAGAAGCTGTGAGTGAGAGAGAGAGAGAAGATGTGAGTGAGAGAGAGAGAATGAGAAGCTGTGAGTGAGAGAGAGAGAAAGTAAGAGAAGCTGTGAGTGATACAGAGAGAGAGAAAGAGAAGCTGTGAGTGAGAGAGAGAGAGGGAGAAAGATAAGCTGTGTGTGTGAGAGAGAAAGAGAAGCTGTGAGAGAGAGAGAGAAAGAGAAGCTGTGATTGAGAGTGAAAGAGAGAGAAAGAGAAGCTGTGAGTGAGAGAGAGAGAAAGAGAAGCTGTGAGTGAGAGAGAGAGAAGCTGTGAGTCAGAGAGAAAGAAAAGCTGTGAGTGAGAGAGAAAGAAAGAGAAGATATGAGTGAGAGAGAGAGAGAAAGAGAAGCTGTGAGTGAGAGAGAGAGAGAAAGAGAAGCTGTGAGAGAGAGAGAGGGGAAGAAAGAGAAGCTGTGTGTGTGAGAGAGAGAAAGAGAAGCTGTGAGTGTGTGACAGAGAGAAAGAGAAGCTGTGAGTGAGAGAGAGAGAAAGAAAGAGAAATTAGAGTGAGAAAGAGAGAGAGAAAGAGATGCTGTGAGTGGGAGAGAGAGAAAGAGAGTCTGTGAGTGAGAGAGAGAGAGAGAAGCTATGAGTGAGAGAGAGAGAGAGCTGCTGTGAGTGAGAGAGAGAGAGAAAGAGAAGCTGTGAATGAGAGAGAGAGAAACTGTGAGTGAGAGAGAGAGAAAGGGAAGCCGTGAGTGAGTAAGAGAGAGAAAGGGAAGTTGTGAGTGAGAGAGAGAGAAAGATAAGCTGTGAGTGAGAGAGAGAGAGAAAGAGAAGCTGTGAGTGAGAGAGAGAGAAAGAGAAGCTGTGAGTGAGAAGGAGAGGGAAAGAGAAGCTGTGAGTGAGTGAGAGAGAGAGAAAGAGAAGCTGTGAGAGAGAAAGAGAGAGGCTGTGAGTGAGAGAGTGAGTGAAAGAGAAGCTGTTAGTGAGAGTGAGAGTGAGAGAGAAAGAGAAGCTGTGAGTGAGAGAGAGAGAACGAGAAGCTGTGAGTGAGAGAGAGAGAGAGAGAGAAGCTGTGAGTGAGAGAGAGAAAGAGAAGCTGTGAGTGAGAGGGAGAGAGAGAAAGCGAAGCTGTGAGTGACACACAGAGAGTGAAGCTGTGAGTTAGAGTGAGAGAGAAAGAGAAGCTGTGAGTGACAGAGAGAGGGAGAAAGAGAATCTGTGTGTGTGTGAGAGAGAAAGAGAAGCTTTGAGTGAGAGTGAGAGAGAGAGAAAGAGAAAGAGAAGCTGTGAGTGAGAGAGTGAGAGAGAGAAAGAGAAGCTGTGAGTGAGAGAGAGAGAAAGAAAGAGAAGCTGTGAGTGAGTGAGAGAGAGAAAGGGAAGTTGTGAGTGTGTGAGAGAGAGAAGAGAAGCTGTGAGTGAGAGAGAGAAAGAGAAGCTGTGAGTGAGAGAGAGAGAAAGAGAAGCTGTGAGTGAGAAGGAGAGGGAAAGAGAAGCTGTGAGTGAGAGAGAGAGAAAGAGAAGCTGTGAGAGAGAAAGAGAGAAGCTGTGAGTGAGAGAGTGAGAGAAAGAAAGAGAAGCTGTTAGTGAGAGTGAGAGAGAGAGAGAAAGAAAAGCTGTGAGTGAGAGAGAGAGAGAGAAAGAGAAGCTGTGAGTGAGAGAGAGAGAAACTGTGAGTGAGAGGGAGAGAGAGAAAGATAAGCTGTCAGTGACACACACAGAGAGAAGCTGTGAGTTAGAGAGAGAGAGAAAGATAAGCTGTGAGTGACAGAGAGAAAGAGAGAGAAGCTGAGAGTGAGAGAGAGAGAGAGAAAGTGAAGCTGTGAGTGAGAGAGAGAAAGAGAAGCTGTGTGTGTGTGAGAGAGAGAAAGATAGTCTGAGAAAGAGAGAGTGAAAGAGAAGCTGTGAGAGAGAGAGAGAGGGAGAAAGAGAAGCTGTGTGTGTGAGAGAGAGAAAGAGAAGCTGTGAGTGAGAGTGAGAGAGAGAAAGAGAAAGAGAAGCTGTGAGTGAGAGAGAGTGAAAGAGAAGCTGTGAGTGAGAGAGTGAGAAAGAGAAGCTGTGAGTGAGAGAGAGAGAATGAGAAGCTGTGAGTGAGAGAGAGAGAAGCTGTGAGTGAGAGAGAGAGAGAGAGAAAGTGAAGCTGTGAGTGAGAGAGAGAGAGAGAAGCTGTGTGTGTGTGTGAGAGAGAAAGATAGTCTGAGAAAGAGAGAGTGAAAGAGAAGCTGTGAGTGAGAGAGAGAGGGAGAAAGAGAAGCTGTGTGTGTGTGAGAGAGAAAGAGAAGCTGTGAGTGAGAGTGAGAGAGAGAGAGAAAGAGAAGCTGTGAGTGAGGGAGAGAGAGAGATATGAGTGATAGAGAGAGAGAATGAGAAGCTGTGAGTGAGTGAGAGAGAAAGTAAGAGAAGCTGTGAGTGAGATAGAGAGAGAGAAAGAGAAGCTGTGAGTGAGAGAGAGAGAGGGAGAAAGATAATCTGTGTGTGTGAGAGAGAGAAAGAGAAACTGTGAGAGAGAGAGAGAGAAAGAGGTGTGATTGAGAGTGAGAGAGAGAAAGAGAAGCTGTGAGTGAGAGAGAGAGAAAGAGAAGCTGTGAGTGAGAGAGAGAGAATCTGTGAGTGTGAGAGAGAAAGTAAAGCTGTGAGTGAGAGAGAGAGAGTGAGAGAGAAGATTTGAGTGAGAGAGAGAGAAGCAGTGAGAGAGAGAGAGAGAGAAACAGAAGCTGTGAGTGAGAGAGAGAGAGAAGCTGTGAGTTTGTGAGAGAGAGAAAGAGAAGCTGTGAGTGAGAGAGAGAGAAACTGTGAGTGAGAGGGAGAGAGAGAAAGAGAAGCTGTGAGTGACACACACAGAGAGAAGCTGTGAGTTAGTGAGAGAGAGAAAGAGAAGCTGTGAGTGACAGAGAGAAAGAAAGAGAAGCTGAGAGTGAGAGAGAGAGAGAGAAAGTGAAGCTGTGAGTGAGAGAGAGAAAGAGAAGCTGTGTGTGTGTGAGAGAGAGAAAGATAGTCTGAGAAAGAGAGAGTGAAAGAGAAGCTGTGAGAGAGAGAGAGAGGGAGAAAGAGAAGCTGTGTGTGTGAGAGAGAGAAAGAGAAGCTGTGAGTGAGAGTGAGAGAGAGAAAGAGAAAGAGAAGCTGTGAGTGAGAGAGAGTGAAAGAGAAGCTGTGAGTGAGAGAGAGAGAAAGAGAAGCTGTGAGTGAGAGAGAATGAGAAGCTGTGAGTGAGAGAGAGAGAAGCTGTGAGTGAGAGAGAGAGAGAGAGAAAGTGAAGCTGTGAGTGAGAGAGAGAGAAAAAGAGAAGCTGTGTGTGTGTGTGTGAGAGAGTGATAGATAGTCTGAGAAAGAGAGAGTGAAAGAGAAGCTGTGAGTGAGAGAGAGAGAGGGAGAAAGAGAAGCTGTGAGTGAGTGAGAGAGAGAAAGGGAAGTTGTGAGTGAGAGAGAGAGAGAAAGAGAAGCTGTGAGTGAGAGAGAGAGGGAGAAAGAGAAGCTGTGTGTGTGAGAGAGAGAAAGAGAAGCTGTGAGTGAGAGTGAGAGAGAGAGAAAGAAAGAGAAAGAGAAAGAGAAGCTGTGAGTGTGTGAGAGAGAGAGAGCCGCTGTCAGTGAAAGAGAGAGAAAGAGAAGCTGTGAATGAGAGAGAGAGAGAAAGAGAAGCTGTGAGTGAGAGAGAGAGAAAGAGTTGCTGTGAGTGAGTGAGAGAGAGAAAGGGAAGTTGTGAGTGTGTGTGTGAGAGAGAGAGAAGCTGTGAGTGAGTGAGAGAGAAAGAGAAGCTGTGAGTGAGAGAGAGAGAGAGAGAAGCTGTGAGTGAGAGAGAGAGAAAGAGAAGCTGTGAGTGAGAGAGAGAGAGAAAGAGAAGCTGTGACTGAGAAAGAGAAAGAGAAGCTGTGAGTGAGAGGGAGAGAGAGAAAGAGAAGCTGTGAGTGAGAGAGAGAAAGAGAAGCTGTGAGTGAGAGAGAGAGAGAATGAGAAGCTGTGAGTGAGAGAGAGAAAAGCTGTGAGTGAGAGGGAGAGAGAGAAGATGTGAGTGAGAGAGAGAGAGGATGAGATGCTGTGAGTGAGAGAGAAAGAACGTAAGAGAAGCTGTGAGTGAGACAGAGAGAGAAAGAGAAGCTGTGAGTGAGAGAGAGGGAGAAAGATAAGCTGTGAGAGAGAGAGAAAGAGAAGCTGTGTGAGAGAGAGAGAGAAAGAGAAGCTGTGATTGAGAGTGAGAGAGAGAAAGAGAAGCTGTGAGTGAGAGAGAAAGAGAAGCTGTGAGTGTGAGAGAGAGAAGCTGTGAGTGAGAGAGAGAAAGAAATGCTGTGAGAGTGAGAGAGAGAGAAAGAGAAGATATGAGTGAGAGAGAGAGAAGCAGTGAGTGAGAGGGAGAGAGAGAGAGAAAGAGAAGCTGTGAGTGAGAAGGAGAGGAAAAGAGAAGCTGTGAGTGAGAGAGAGAGAAAGAGAAGCTGTTAGTGAGAGTGAGAGAGAGAGAGAAAGAGAAGCTGTGAGTGAGAGAGAGAGAAAGAGAAGCTGTGAGTGAGAGAGAGAGAGAGAAAGAGAAGCTGTGAGTGAGAAGGAGAGGGAAAGAGAAGCTGTGAGTGAGAGAGAGAAAGAGAAGCTGTTAGTGAGAGAGAGAGAAAGAGAAGCTGTGAGTGAGAAGGAGAGGGAAAGAGAAGCTGTGAGTGAGTGAGAGAGAGAGAGAAAGAGAAACTGTGAGAGAGAAAGAGAGAAGCTGTGAGTGAGAATGAGAGAGAGAGAAACAGAAGCTGTGAGTCAGAGAGAGAGAAAGAGAAGCTGTGAGTGAGAGAGTGAAAGAGAAGCTGTGAGTGAGAGGGAGAGAGAGAGAATCTGTGAGTGAGAGAGAGAGAGAGAAAGAGAAGCTGTGAGTGAGAGGGAGAGAGAGACAGAGAAGCTGTGAGTGAGAGAGAGAAAGAGAAGCTGTTAGTGAGAGAGAGGGAAAGAGAAGCTGTGAGTGAGAGAGAGAGAAAGAGAAGCTGTTAGTGAGAGTGAGAGAGAGAGAGAAAGAGAAGCTGTGAGTGAGAGAGAGAGAAAGAGAAGCTGTGAGTGAGAGAGAGAGAGAGAAAGAGAAGCTGTGAGTGAGAGGGAGAGAGAGACAGAGAAGCTGTGAGTGAGAGAGAGAAAGAGAAGCTGTTAGTGAGAGAGAGAGAAAGAGAAGCTGTGAGTGAGAAGGAGAGGGAAAGAGAAGCTGTGAGTGAGTGAGTGAGAGAGAGAAAGAGAAACTGTGAGAGAGAAAGAGAGAAGCTGTGAGTGAGAATGAGAGAGAGAGAAAGTGAAGCTGTGAGTGAGAGAGAGAGAAAGAGAAGCTGTGAGTGAGAGAGTGAAAGAGAAGCTGTGAGTGAGAGGGAGAGAGAGAAGCTGTGAGTGACAGAGAGAGAGAAAGAGAAGCTGTGTGTGTGTGAGAGAGAGAAAGATAGTCTGAGAAAGAGAGAGTGAAAGAGAAGCTGTGAGTGAGAGAGGGAGAAAGAGAAGCTGTGTGTGTGTGAGAGAGAAAAGAGAAGCTGTGAGTGAGAGTGAGAGAGAGAGAAAGAGAAAGATAAGCTGTGAGTGAGAGAGTGAGAGAGAGAAAGAGAAGCTGTTAGTGAGAGTGAGAGAGAGAGAGAGAAGCTGTGAGAGAGACAGATTGAAAGAGAAGCTGTGAGTGAGAGAGAGAGAGAGAACCTGTGAGTGAGAGAGAGGGAGGGAGAAAGAGAAGCTGTGTGTGTGTGAGAGAGAAAGAGAAGCTGTGAGTGAGAGTGAGAGAGAGAGAAAGAAAGAGAAAGAGAAAGAGAAGCTGTGAGTGTGAGAGAGAGAGAGCCGCTGTCAGTGAAAGAGAGAGAAAGAGAAGCTGTGAATGAGAGAGAGAGAAAGTGAAGCTGTGTGTGTGAGAGAGAGAAAGAGAAGCTGTGAGTGAGTGAGAGAGAGAAAGGGAAGTTGTGAGTGTGTGAGAGAGAGAGAGAAGCTGTGAGTGAGTGAGAGAGAGAAAGAGAAGCTGTGAGTGAGAGAGAAAGAGAAAGAGAAGCTGTGAGTGAGAAGGAGAGGGAAAGAGAAGCTGTGAGTGAGAGAGAGAGAGAAAGAGAAGCTGTTAGTGAGAGTGAGAGAGAGAGAGAAAGAGAAGCTGTGAGTGAGAGAGAGAGAAAGAGAAGCTGTGAGTGAGAGAGAGAAAGAGAAGCTGTGAGTGAGAGGGAGAGAGAGAAAGAGAAGCTGTGAGTGAGAGAGAGAAAGGAAAGCTGTGAGTGTGTGTGAGAGAGAGAAAGAGAAGATATGAGTGAGAGAGAGAGAAGCAGTGAGTGAGAGGGAGAGAGAGAGAGAAAGAGAAGCTGTGAGTGAGACAGAGAGAGAGAAAGAGAAGCTGTGAGAGAGAAAGAGAGAAGCTGTGAGTGAGAATGAGAGAGAGAGAAAGAGAAGCTGTGAGTGAGAGAGAGAGAAAGAGAAGCTGTGAGTGAGAGAGAGAAAGAGAAGCTGTAAGTGAGAGGGAGAGAGAGAAAGAGAAGCTGTGAGTGACACACAGAGAGAGAAGCTGTGAGTTAGAGAGAGAGAGAGAGAAGCTGTGAGTGAGAGAGGGAGAAAGAGAAGCTGTGTGTGTGTGAGAGAGAAAGAGAAGCTGTGAGTGACACAGAGAGAGAAGCTGTGAGTTAGAGAGAGAGAGAAAGAGAAGCTGTGAGTGACAGAGAGAGAGAAAGAGAAGCTGAGTGTGTGTGAGAGAGAAAGTTTAGCTGTGAGTGAGAGAGAGAGAGAAAGAGAAGCTGTGAGTGAGAAGGAGAGGGAAAGAGAAGCTGTGAGTGAGTGAGAGAGAGAGAGAAAGAGAAGCTGTGAGTGAGAGAGAGAGAGGGAGAAAGAGAAGCTTGTGTGTGTGAGAGAGAAAGAGAAGCTGTGAGAGAGTGAGAGAGAGAGAAAGAGAAGATGTGAGTGTGTGTGAGAGAGAAAGAGAAGCTGTGAGTGAGAGAGAGAGAGAAAGAAAGAAAGAGAAATTAGAGTGAGAAAGAGAGAGTGAAAGAGAAGCTGTGAGTGAGAGAGAGAAAGTAAGAGAAGCTGTGAGTGAGATAGAGAGAGAGAGAAAGAGAAGCTGTGAGTGAGAGAGAGAGGGAGTAAGATAATCTGTGAGAGAGAGAGAGAAAGAGAAACTGTGTGTGTGTGAGAGAGAGAAAGAGAAGGTGTGATTGAGAGTGAGAGAGAGAAAGAGAATCTGTGAGTGAGAGAGAGAGAAAGAGAAGCTGTGAGTGAGAGAGAGAGAATCTGTGAGTGAGAGAGAGAAAGAAAAGCTGTGAGTGAGAGAGAGAGAGCCGCTGTGAGTGAGAGAGAGAGAAAGAGAAGCTGTGAGAGAGAGAGAGAGAAAGAGAAGCTGTGAGTGTGTGTGAGAGAGAAAGAGAAGCTGTGAGTGAGAGAGAGAAAGAGTCTGTGAGTGAGAGAGAGAAGCTGTGAGTGAGAGAGAGAGAGCCGCTGTGAGTGAGTGAGAGAGAAAGATAATGTGAATGAGAGAGAGAGAGAAAGAGAAGCTGTGTGTGAGAGAGAGAAAGAGAAGCTGTGAGTGAGTGAGAGAGAGAGAAAGGGAAGTTGTGAGTGAGAGAGAGAGAGAAAGAGAAGCTGTGAGTGAGAGAGAGAGAAAGAGAAGGTGTGAGTGAGAGATAGAGAAAGAGAAGCTGTGAGTGAGAAGGAGAGGGAAAGAGAAGCTGTGAGTGAGTGAGAGAGAGAGAAAGAGAAGCTGTGAGTGAGAGAGAGAGAAAGAGAAGCTGTGAGTGAGAGAGAGAGAAAAAGAGAAGCTGTGAGTTAGAAGGAGAGGGAAAGAGAAGAAGTGAGTGAGTGAGAGAGAGAGAGAAAGAGAAGCTGTGAGACAGAAAGAGAAGCTGTGAGTGAGAGAGTGAGAGAGAGAAAGAGAAGCTGTTAGTGAGAGTGAGTGAGAGAGAGAGAGAAGCTGTGAGTGAGAGAGAGATTGAAAGAGAAGCTGTGAGTGAGAGAGAGAGAGAGAAAGAGAAGCTGTGAGTGAGAGAGAGAAAGAGAAGCTGTGAGTGAGAGGGAGAGAGAATGAGAAGCTATGAGTGACACACAGAGAGAGAAGCTGTGAGTTAGAGAGAGAGAAAGAGAAGCTGTGAGTGACAGAGAGAGAGAAAGAGAAGCTGAGAGTGAGAGAGAGAGAGAAAGTGAAGCTGTGAGTGAGAGAGAGAGAGAAAGAGAAGCTAAGTGTGTGTGTGAGAGAGAAGCTGTGAGTTAGAGAGAGAGAAAGAGAAGCTGTGAGTGACAGAGAGAGAGAAAGAGAAGCTGAGAGTGAGTGAGAGAGAGAAAGAGAAGCTGTGAGTGAGAGAGAGAGAGAAGATGTGAGTGAGAGAGAGAGAATGAGAAGCTGTGAGTGAGAGAGAGAGAAAGTAAGAGAAGCTGTGAGTGATACAGAGAGAGAGAAAGAGAAGCTGTGAGTGAGAGAGAGAGAGGGAGAAAGATAAGCTGTGTGTGTGAGAGAGAAAGAGAAGCTGTGAGAGAGAGAGAGAAAGAGAAGCTGTGATTGAGAGTGAAAGAGAGAGAAAGAGAAGCTGTGAGTGAGAGAGAGAGAAAGAGAAGCTGTGAGTGAGAGAGAGAGAAGCTGTGAGTCAGAGAGAAAGAAAAGCTGTGAGTGAGAGAGAAAGA
The DNA here is from genome assembly GCA_035047305.1 of Bradypodion pumilum. Classification (NCBI taxonomy): domain Eukaryota; kingdom Metazoa; phylum Chordata; class Lepidosauria; order Squamata; family Chamaeleonidae; genus Bradypodion; species Bradypodion pumilum. The sequence continues at coordinate 232,750,862 of JAWDJD010000001.1, forward strand.
AAGAGAAGATATGAGTGAGAGAGAGAGAGAAAGAGAAGCTGTGAGTGAGAGAGAGAGAGAAAGAGAAGCTGTGAGAGAGAGAGAGGGGAAGAAAGAGAAGCTGTGTGTGTGAGAGAGAGAAAGAGAAGCTGTGAGTGTGTGACAGAGAGAAAGAGAAGCTGTGAGTGAGAGAGAGAGAAAGAAAGAGAAATTAGAGTGAGAAAGAGAGAGAGAAAGAGATGCTGTGAGTGGGAGAGAGAGAAAGAGAGTCTGTGAGTGAGAGAGAGAGAGAGAAGCTATGAGTGAGAGAGAGAGAGAGCTGCTGTGAGTGAGAGAGAGAGAGAAAGAGAAGCTGTGAATGAGAGAGAGAGAAACTGTGAGTGAGAGAGAGAGAAAGGGAAGCCGTGAGTGAGTAAGAGAGAGAAAGGGAAGTTGTGAGTGAGAGAGAGAGAAAGATAAGCTGTGAGTGAGAGAGAGAGAGAAAGAGAAGCTGTGAGTGAGAGAGAGAGAAAGAGAAGCTGTGAGTGAGAAGGAGAGGGAAAGAGAAGCTGTGAGTGAGTGAGAGAGAGAGAAAGAGAAGCTGTGAGAGAGAAAGAGAGAGGCTGTGAGTGAGAGAGTGAGTGAAAGAGAAGCTGTTAGTGAGAGTGAGAGTGAGAGAGAAAGAGAAGCTGTGAGTGAGAGAGAGAGAACGAGAAGCTGTGAGTGAGAGAGAGAGAGAGAGAGAAGCTGTGAGTGAGAGAGAGAAAGAGAAGCTGTGAGTGAGAGGGAGAGAGAGAAAGCGAAGCTGTGAGTGACACACAGAGAGTGAAGCTGTGAGTTAGAGTGAGAGAGAAAGAGAAGCTGTGAGTGACAGAGAGAGGGAGAAAGAGAATCTGTGTGTGTGTGAGAGAGAAAGAGAAGCTTTGAGTGAGAGTGAGAGAGAGAGAAAGAGAAAGAGAAGCTGTGAGTGAGAGAGTGAGAGAGAGAAAGAGAAGCTGTGAGTGAGAGAGAGAGAAAGAAAGAGAAGCTGTGAGTGAGTGAGAGAGAGAAAGGGAAGTTGTGAGTGTGTGAGAGAGAGAAGAGAAGCTGTGAGTGAGAGAGAGAAAGAGAAGCTGTGAGTGAGAGAGAGAGAAAGAGAAGCTGTGAGTGAGAAGGAGAGGGAAAGAGAAGCTGTGAGTGAGAGAGAGAGAAAGAGAAGCTGTGAGAGAGAAAGAGAGAAGCTGTGAGTGAGAGAGTGAGAGAAAGAAAGAGAAGCTGTTAGTGAGAGTGAGAGAGAGAGAGAAAGAAAAGCTGTGAGTGAGAGAGAGAGAGAGAAAGAGAAGCTGTGAGTGAGAGAGAGAGAAACTGTGAGTGAGAGGGAGAGAGAGAAAGATAAGCTGTCAGTGACACACACAGAGAGAAGCTGTGAGTTAGAGAGAGAGAGAAAGATAAGCTGTGAGTGACAGAGAGAAAGAGAGAGAAGCTGAGAGTGAGAGAGAGAGAGAGAAAGTGAAGCTGTGAGTGAGAGAGAGAAAGAGAAGCTGTGTGTGTGTGAGAGAGAGAAAGATAGTCTGAGAAAGAGAGAGTGAAAGAGAAGCTGTGAGAGAGAGAGAGAGGGAGAAAGAGAAGCTGTGTGTGTGAGAGAGAGAAAGAGAAGCTGTGAGTGAGAGTGAGAGAGAGAAAGAGAAAGAGAAGCTGTGAGTGAGAGAGAGTGAAAGAGAAGCTGTGAGTGAGAGAGTGAGAAAGAGAAGCTGTGAGTGAGAGAGAGAGAATGAGAAGCTGTGAGTGAGAGAGAGAGAAGCTGTGAGTGAGAGAGAGAGAGAGAGAAAGTGAAGCTGTGAGTGAGAGAGAGAGAGAGAAGCTGTGTGTGTGTGTGAGAGAGAAAGATAGTCTGAGAAAGAGAGAGTGAAAGAGAAGCTGTGAGTGAGAGAGAGAGGGAGAAAGAGAAGCTGTGTGTGTGTGAGAGAGAAAGAGAAGCTGTGAGTGAGAGTGAGAGAGAGAGAGAAAGAGAAGCTGTGAGGGAGAGAGAGAGAGAAAGAGAAGCTGTGAGTGAGGGAGAGAGAGAGATATGAGTGATAGAGAGAGAGAATGAGAAGCTGTGAGTGAGTGAGAGAGAAAGTAAGAGAAGCTGTGAGTGAGATAGAGAGAGAGAAAGAGAAGCTGTGAGTGAGAGAGAGAGAGGGAGAAAGATAATCTGTGTGTGTGAGAGAGAGAAAGAGAAACTGTGAGAGAGAGAGAGAGAAAGAGGTGTGATTGAGAGTGAGAGAGAGAAAGAGAAGCTGTGAGTGAGAGAGAGAGAAAGAGAAGCTGTGAGTGAGAGAGAGAGAATCTGTGAGTGTGAGAGAGAAAGTAAAGCTGTGAGTGAGAGAGAGAGAGTGAGAGAGAAGATTTGAGTGAGAGAGAGAGAAGCAGTGAGAGAGAGAGAGAGAGAAACAGAAGCTGTGAGTGAGAGAGAGAGAGAAGCTGTGAGTTTGTGAGAGAGAGAAAGAGAAGCTGTGAGTGAGAGAGAGAGAAACTGTGAGTGAGAGGGAGAGAGAGAAAGAGAAGCTGTGAGTGACACACACAGAGAGAAGCTGTGAGTTAGTGAGAGAGAGAAAGAGAAGCTGTGAGTGACAGAGAGAAAGAAAGAGAAGCTGAGAGTGAGAGAGAGAGAGAGAAAGTGAAGCTGTGAGTGAGAGAGAGAAAGAGAAGCTGTGTGTGTGTGAGAGAGAGAAAGATAGTCTGAGAAAGAGAGAGTGAAAGAGAAGCTGTGAGAGAGAGAGAGAGGGAGAAAGAGAAGCTGTGTGTGTGAGAGAGAGAAAGAGAAGCTGTGAGTGAGAGTGAGAGAGAGAAAGAGAAAGAGAAGCTGTGAGTGAGAGAGAGTGAAAGAGAAGCTGTGAGTGAGAGAGAGAGAAAGAGAAGCTGTGAGTGAGAGAGAATGAGAAGCTGTGAGTGAGAGAGAGAGAAGCTGTGAGTGAGAGAGAGAGAGAGAGAAAGTGAAGCTGTGAGTGAGAGAGAGAGAAAAAGAGAAGCTGTGTGTGTGTGTGTGAGAGAGTGATAGATAGTCTGAGAAAGAGAGAGTGAAAGAGAAGCTGTGAGTGAGAGAGAGAGAGGGAGAAAGAGAAGCTGTGAGTGAGTGAGAGAGAGAAAGGGAAGTTGTGAGTGAGAGAGAGAGAGAAAGAGAAGCTGTGAGTGAGAGAGAGAGGGAGAAAGAGAAGCTGTGTGTGTGAGAGAGAGAAAGAGAAGCTGTGAGTGAGAGTGAGAGAGAGAGAAAGAAAGAGAAAGAGAAAGAGAAGCTGTGAGTGTGTGAGAGAGAGAGAGCCGCTGTCAGTGAAAGAGAGAGAAAGAGAAGCTGTGAATGAGAGAGAGAGAGAAAGAGAAGCTGTGAGTGAGAGAGAGAGAAAGAGTTGCTGTGAGTGAGTGAGAGAGAGAAAGGGAAGTTGTGAGTGTGTGTGTGAGAGAGAGAGAAGCTGTGAGTGAGTGAGAGAGAAAGAGAAGCTGTGAGTGAGAGAGAGAGAGAGAGAAGCTGTGAGTGAGAGAGAGAGAAAGAGAAGCTGTGAGTGAGAGAGAGAGAGAAAGAGAAGCTGTGACTGAGAAAGAGAAAGAGAAGCTGTGAGTGAGAGGGAGAGAGAGAAAGAGAAGCTGTGAGTGAGAGAGAGAAAGAGAAGCTGTGAGTGAGAGAGAGAGAGAATGAGAAGCTGTGAGTGAGAGAGAGAAAAGCTGTGAGTGAGAGGGAGAGAGAGAAGATGTGAGTGAGAGAGAGAGAGGATGAGATGCTGTGAGTGAGAGAGAAAGAACGTAAGAGAAGCTGTGAGTGAGACAGAGAGAGAAAGAGAAGCTGTGAGTGAGAGAGAGGGAGAAAGATAAGCTGTGAGAGAGAGAGAAAGAGAAGCTGTGTGAGAGAGAGAGAGAAAGAGAAGCTGTGATTGAGAGTGAGAGAGAGAAAGAGAAGCTGTGAGTGAGAGAGAAAGAGAAGCTGTGAGTGTGAGAGAGAGAAGCTGTGAGTGAGAGAGAGAAAGAAATGCTGTGAGAGTGAGAGAGAGAGAAAGAGAAGATATGAGTGAGAGAGAGAGAAGCAGTGAGTGAGAGGGAGAGAGAGAGAGAAAGAGAAGCTGTGAGTGAGAAGGAGAGGAAAAGAGAAGCTGTGAGTGAGAGAGAGAGAAAGAGAAGCTGTTAGTGAGAGTGAGAGAGAGAGAGAAAGAGAAGCTGTGAGTGAGAGAGAGAGAAAGAGAAGCTGTGAGTGAGAGAGAGAGAGAGAAAGAGAAGCTGTGAGTGAGAAGGAGAGGGAAAGAGAAGCTGTGAGTGAGAGAGAGAAAGAGAAGCTGTTAGTGAGAGAGAGAGAAAGAGAAGCTGTGAGTGAGAAGGAGAGGGAAAGAGAAGCTGTGAGTGAGTGAGAGAGAGAGAGAAAGAGAAACTGTGAGAGAGAAAGAGAGAAGCTGTGAGTGAGAATGAGAGAGAGAGAAACAGAAGCTGTGAGTCAGAGAGAGAGAAAGAGAAGCTGTGAGTGAGAGAGTGAAAGAGAAGCTGTGAGTGAGAGGGAGAGAGAGAGAATCTGTGAGTGAGAGAGAGAGAGAGAAAGAGAAGCTGTGAGTGAGAGGGAGAGAGAGACAGAGAAGCTGTGAGTGAGAGAGAGAAAGAGAAGCTGTTAGTGAGAGAGAGGGAAAGAGAAGCTGTGAGTGAGAGAGAGAGAAAGAGAAGCTGTTAGTGAGAGTGAGAGAGAGAGAGAAAGAGAAGCTGTGAGTGAGAGAGAGAGAAAGAGAAGCTGTGAGTGAGAGAGAGAGAGAGAAAGAGAAGCTGTGAGTGAGAGGGAGAGAGAGACAGAGAAGCTGTGAGTGAGAGAGAGAAAGAGAAGCTGTTAGTGAGAGAGAGAGAAAGAGAAGCTGTGAGTGAGAAGGAGAGGGAAAGAGAAGCTGTGAGTGAGTGAGTGAGAGAGAGAAAGAGAAACTGTGAGAGAGAAAGAGAGAAGCTGTGAGTGAGAATGAGAGAGAGAGAAAGTGAAGCTGTGAGTGAGAGAGAGAGAAAGAGAAGCTGTGAGTGAGAGAGTGAAAGAGAAGCTGTGAGTGAGAGGGAGAGAGAGAAGCTGTGAGTGACAGAGAGAGAGAAAGAGAAGCTGTGTGTGTGTGAGAGAGAGAAAGATAGTCTGAGAAAGAGAGAGTGAAAGAGAAGCTGTGAGTGAGAGAGGGAGAAAGAGAAGCTGTGTGTGTGTGAGAGAGAAAAGAGAAGCTGTGAGTGAGAGTGAGAGAGAGAGAAAGAGAAAGATAAGCTGTGAGTGAGAGAGTGAGAGAGAGAAAGAGAAGCTGTTAGTGAGAGTGAGAGAGAGAGAGAGAAGCTGTGAGAGAGACAGATTGAAAGAGAAGCTGTGAGTGAGAGAGAGAGAGAGAACCTGTGAGTGAGAGAGAGGGAGGGAGAAAGAGAAGCTGTGTGTGTGTGAGAGAGAAAGAGAAGCTGTGAGTGAGAGTGAGAGAGAGAGAAAGAAAGAGAAAGAGAAAGAGAAGCTGTGAGTGTGAGAGAGAGAGAGCCGCTGTCAGTGAAAGAGAGAGAAAGAGAAGCTGTGAATGAGAGAGAGAGAAAGTGAAGCTGTGTGTGTGAGAGAGAGAAAGAGAAGCTGTGAGTGAGTGAGAGAGAGAAAGGGAAGTTGTGAGTGTGTGAGAGAGAGAGAGAAGCTGTGAGTGAGTGAGAGAGAGAAAGAGAAGCTGTGAGTGAGAGAGAAAGAGAAAGAGAAGCTGTGAGTGAGAAGGAGAGGGAAAGAGAAGCTGTGAGTGAGAGAGAGAGAGAAAGAGAAGCTGTTAGTGAGAGTGAGAGAGAGAGAGAAAGAGAAGCTGTGAGTGAGAGAGAGAGAAAGAGAAGCTGTGAGTGAGAGAGAGAAAGAGAAGCTGTGAGTGAGAGGGAGAGAGAGAAAGAGAAGCTGTGAGTGAGAGAGAGAAAGGAAAGCTGTGAGTGTGTGTGAGAGAGAGAAAGAGAAGATATGAGTGAGAGAGAGAGAAGCAGTGAGTGAGAGGGAGAGAGAGAGAGAAAGAGAAGCTGTGAGTGAGACAGAGAGAGAGAAAGAGAAGCTGTGAGAGAGAGAGGGAGAAAGAGAAGCTATGTGTGAGAGAGAGAGAAAGAGAAGCTGTGAGTGTGTGTGAGAGAGAAAGAGAAGCTGTGAGTGAGAGAGAGAGAAAGAAAGAGAAATTAGAGTGAGAAAATGAGAGAGAGAAAGAGAAGCTATGAGTGGGAGAGAGAAAGAGAGTCTGTGAGTGAGAGAGAGAGAAGCTGTGAGTGAGAGAGAGAAAAACTGTGAGTGAGAGAGAGAGAAAGAGAAGCTGTGAGTGAGTAAGAGAGAGAAAGAGAAGCTGTGAGTGAGAGAGAGAGAGAAGGAGAAGCTGTGAGTGAGAAGGAGAGGGAAAGAGAAGATGTGAGTGAGTGAGTGAGAGAGAAAGAGAAGCTGTGAGTGAGTAAGAGAGAGAAAGAGAAGCTGTGAGTGGGTAAGAGAGAGAAAGAGAAGCTGTGAGTGAGAGAGAGAGAGAAGGAGAAGCTGTGAGTGAGAGGGAGAGAGAGAAAGAGAAGCTGTGAGTGACACACACAGAGAGAAGCTGTGAGAGAGAGAGAGAGAGAAGCTGTGAGTGACAGAGAGAGAAAGAGAAGCTGTGTGTGTGTGTGAGAGAGAAAGATAGTCTGAGAAAGAGAGAGTGAAAGAGAAGCTGTGAGTGAGAGAGGGAGAAAGAGAAGCTGTGTGTGAGAGAGAGAGAAAGAGAAGCTGTGAGTGAGAGTGAGAGAAAGAGAAAGAGAAAGAGAAGCTGTGAGTGAGAGAGTGAGAGAGAGAAAGAGAAGCTGTTAGTGAGAGTGAGAGAGAGAGAGAGAAGCTGTGAGAGAGACAGATTGAAAGAGAAGCTGTGAGTGAGTGAGAGAGAGAGAGATGCTGTGAGTGAGAGAGAGAAAGAGAAGCTGTGAGTGAGAGGGAGAGAAAGAGAAGCTGTGAGTGACACAGAGAGAGAGAAGCTGTGAGTTAGAGAGAGAGAGAAAGAGAAGGTGTGAGTGACAGAGAGAGAAAGAGAAGCTGAGTGTGTGAGAGAGAGAAAGTTTGGCTGTGAGTGAGTGAGAGAGAGAAAGAGAAGCTGTGTGTGTGTGTGAGAGATAAAGATAGTCTGAGAAAGAGAGAGTGAAAGAGAAGCTGTGAGTGAGAGAGAGAGAGGGAGAAAGAGAAGCTTGTGTGTGAGAGAGAGAAAGAGAAGCTGTGAGAGAGTGAGAGAGAGAGAGAGAAAGAGAAGATGTGAGTGAGAGAGAGAGAGAGAGAGAAGCTGTGAGTGTGTGAGAGAGAGAGCTGCTGTGAGTGAGTGAGAGAGAAAGAGAAGCTGTGAGTGAGAGAGAGAGAGAGAGAGGGAGAAAGAGAAGCTGTGTGTGTGAGAGAGAAAGAGAAGCTGTGAGAGAGAGAGAGAGAGAAGCTGTGAGTGAGAGAGAGAGAGAAAGAGAAGCTGTGAGTGAGAGAGAGAGAGAGAAAGAGATGCTGTGAGTGAGAGAGAAAGAGCCACTGTGACTGAGTGAGAGAGAAAGAGAAGCTGTGAGTGAGAGAGAGAGAGAGAGAGGGAGAAAGAGAAGCTGTGTGTGTGAGAGAGAAAGAGAAGCTGTGTGTGTGAGAGAGAAAGAGAAGCTGTGAGAGAGAGAGAGAGAGAGAAGCTGTGAGTGAGAGAGAGAGAGAAAGAGAAGCTGTGAGTGAGAGAGAGAGAGAGAAAGAGATGCTGTGAGTGAGAGAGAAAGAGCCACTGTGAGTGAGTGAGAGAGAAAGAGAAGCTGTGAGTGAGAGAGAGAGAGAGAGAGGGAGAAAGAGAAGCTGTGTGTGAGAGAGAGAAAGAGAAGCTGTGTGTGAGAGAGAGAAAGAGAAGCTGTGAGTGAGAGTGAGAGAGAGAGAGAAAGAGAAGCTGTGAGTGAGAGAGAGAGAGAAAGAGAAGCTGTGAGTGAGAGAGAGAGAAAGAGAACCTGTGATTGAGAGAGAGAAAGATAGTCTGAGAAAGAGAGAATGAAAGAGAAGCTGTGGGTGAGAGAGAAAGAGGGAGAAAGAGAAGCTGTGAGAGAGAGAGAGAGAGAGAAAAATAAGCTGTGAGTGTGTGAGAGAGAAGCTGTGAGTGAGAGAGAGAAAGAAAAGCTGTGAGTGAGTGAGAGAAAGAGAAGATATGAGTGAGAGAGAGAGATAAGCAGTGAGTGAGAGAGAGAGAGAGAAAGAGAAGCTGTGAGTGAGACAGAGAGAGAAATAGAAGCTGTGTGAGAGAGAGAGAGGGACAAAGAGAAGCTTGAGAGAGAGAGAGAAAGAGAAGCTGTGAGTATGTGTGTGAGAGAAAGAGAAGCTGTGAGTGAGAGAGAGGGAGAAAGATAAGCTATGAGAGAGTGAGAGAAAGAGAAGCTGTGAAAGAGAGAGAGAGAAAGAGAAGCTGTGATTGAGAGTGTGAGAGAGAAAGAGAAGCTGTGAGTGTGAGAGAGAGCTGCTGTGAGTGAGAGAGAGAAAGAAAAGCTGTGAGTGTGAGAGAGTGAGAGAAAGAGAAGATATGAGTGAGAGAGAGAGAGAGAAGCAGTGAGTGAGAGAGAGAGAGATAAAGAGAAGCTGTGAGTGAGAAAGAGAGAGAGAAAGAGAAGCTAGGAGAGAGAGAGGAAGAAAGAGAAGCTGTGAGAGAGAGAGGGAGAAAGAAAGAGAAATTAGAGTGAGAAAATGAGAGAGAAAGAGAAGCTGTGAGTGGGAGAGAGAAAGAAAGAGAGTCTGTGAGTGAGAGAGAGAGAGAGAAGCTGTGAGTGAGATAGAGAGAGAGCCGCTGTGAGTGGGAGAGAGAGAGAAAGAGAAGCTGTGAATGAGAGAGAGAAAAACAGTGAGAGAGAGAGAAAGAGAAGCTGTGAGTGAGTAAGAGAGAGAAAGAGAAGCTGTGAGTGAGAGCGAGAGAAGGAGAAGCTGTGAGTGAGAGAGAGAGAAAGAGAAGCTGTGAGTGTGAGAGAGAGAAGCTGTGAGTGAGAGAGAGAAAGGAAAGCTGTGAGTGTGAGAGAGAGAGAGAAAGAGAAGATATGAGTGAGAGAGAGAGAAGCAGTGAGTGAGAGGGAGAGAGAGAGAGAAAGAGAAGCTGTGAGTGAGACAGAGAGAGAGGAAGAGAAGCTGTGAGAGAGAGAGGGAGAAAGAGAAGCTATGTGTGAGAGAGAGAGAAAGAGAAGCTGTGAGTGTGTGTGAGAGAGAAAGAGAAGCTGTGAGTGAGACAGAGAGAGAGGAAGAGAAGCTGTGAGAGAGAGAGGGAGAAAGAGAAGCTATGTGAGAGAGAGAGAGAAAGAGAAGCTGTGAGTGAGAAGGAGAGGAAAAGAGAAGCTGTGAGTGAGAGAGAGAGAAGGAGAAGCTGTTAGTGAGAGTGAGAGAGAGAGAGAAAGAGAAGCTGTGAGTGAGAGAGAGAGAAAGAGAAGCTGTGAGTGAGAGAGAGAGAGAGAAAGAGAAGCTGTGAGTGAGAAGGAGAGGGAAAGAGAAGCTGTGAGTGAGAGAGAGAAAGAGAAGCTGTTAGTGAGAGAGAGAGAAAGAGAAGCTGTGAGTGAGAAGGAGAGGGAAAGAGAAGCTGTGAGTGAGTGAGAGAGAGAGAGAGAAAGAGAAACTGTGAGAGAGAAAGAGAGAAGCTGTGAGTGAGAATGAGAGAGAGAGAAAGAGAAGCTGTGAGTGAGAGAGAGAGAAAGAGAAGCTGTGAGTGAGAGAGTGAAAGAGAAGCTGTGAGTGAGAGGGAGAGAGAGAGAATCTGTGAGTGAGAGAGAGAGAGAGAAAGAGAAGCTGTGAGTGAGAGGGAGAGAGAGACAGAGAAGCTGTGAGTGAGAGAGAGAAAGAGAAGCTGTTAGTGAGAGAGAGGGAAAGAGAAGCTGTGAGTGAGAGAGAGAGAAAGAGAAGCTGTTAGTGAGAGTGAGAGAGAGAGAGAAAGAGAAGCTGTGAGTGAGAGAGAGAGAAAGAGAAGCTGTGAGTGAGAGAGAGAGAGAGAAAGAGAAGCTGTGAGTGAGAGGGAGAGAGAGACAGAGAAGCTGTGAGTGAGAGAGAGAAAGAGAAGCTGTTAGTGAGAGAGAGAGAAAGAGAAGCTGTGAGTGAGAAGGAGAGGGAAAGAGAAGCTGTGAGTGAGTGAGTGAGAGAGAGAAAGAGAAACTGTGAGAGAGAAAGAGAGAAGCTGTGAGTGAGAATGAGAGAGAGAGAAAGAGAAGCTGTGAGTGAGAGAGAGAGAAAGAGAAGCTGTGAGTGAGAGAGTGAAAGAGAAGCTGTGAGTGAGAGGGAGAGAGAGAAGCTGTGAGTGACAGAGAGAGAGAAAGAGAAGCTGTGTGTGTGTGAGAGAGAGAAAGATAGTCTGAGAAAGAGAGAGTGAAAGAGAAGCTGTGAGTGAGAGAGGGAGAAAGAGAAGCTGTGTGTGTGTGAGAGAGAAAAGAGAAGCTGTGAGTGAGAGTGAGAGAGAGAGAAAGAGAAAGAGAAGCTGTGAGTGAGAGAGTGAGAGAGAGAAAGAGAAGCTGTTAGTGAGAGTGAGAGAGAGAGAGAGAAGCTGTGAGAGAGACAGATTGAAAGAGAAGCTGTGAGTGAGAGAGAGAGAGAACCTGTGAGTGAGAGAGAGAGAGGGAGAAAGAGAAGCTGTGTGTGTGTGAGAGAGAAAGAGAAGCTGTGAGTGAGAGTGAGAGAGAGAGAAAGAAAGAGAAAGAGAAAGAGAAGCTGTGAGTGTGAGAGAGAGAGAGCCGCTGTCAGTGAAAGAGAGAGAAAGAGAAGCTGTGAATGAGAGAGAGAGAAAGTGAAGCTGTGTGTGTGAGAGAGAGAAAGAGAAGCTGTGAGTGAGTGAGAGAGAGAAAGGGAAGTTGTGAGTGTGTGAGAGAGAGAGAGAAGCTGTGAGTGAGTGAGAGAGAGAAAGAGAAGCTGTGAGTGAGAGAGAAAGAGAAAGAGAAGCTGTGAGTGAGAAGGAGAGGGAAAGAGAAGCTGTGAGTGAGAGAGAGAGAGAAAGAGAAGCTGTTAGTGAGAGTGAGACAGAGAGAGAAAGAGAAGCTGTGAGTGAGAGAGAGAGAAAGAGAAGCTGTGAGTGAGAGAGAGAAAGAGAAGCTGTGAGTGAGAGGGAGAGAGAGAAAGAGAAGCTGTGAGTGAGAGAGAGAAAGGAAAGCTGTGAGTGTGTGTGAGAGAGAGAAAGAGAAGATATGAGTGAGAGAGAGAGAAGCAGTGAGTGAGAGGGAGAGAGAGAGAGAAAGAGAAGCTGTGAGTGAGACAGAGAGAGAGAAAGAGAAGCTGTGAGAGAGAGAGGGAGAAAGAGAAGCTATGTGAGAGAGAGAGAGAAAGAGAAGCTGTGAGTGTGTGTGTGAGAGAAAGAGAAGCTGTGAGTGAGAGAGAGAGAAAGAAAGAGAAATTAGAGTGAGAAAATGAGAGAGAGAAAGAGAAGCTATGAGTGGGAGAGAGAAAGAGAGTCTGTGAGTGAGAGAGAGAGAAGCTGTGAGTGAGAGAGAGAAAAACTGTGAGTGAGAGAGAGAGAAAGAGAAGCTGTGAGTGAGTAAGAGAGAGAAAGAGAAGCTGTGAGTGAGAGAGAGAGAGAAGGAGAAGCTGTGAGTGAGAAGGAGAGGGAAAGAGAAGCTGTGAGTGAGTGAGAGAGAGAGAAAGAGAAGCTGTGAGTGAGTAAGAGAGAGAAAGAGAAGCTGTGAGTGGGTAAGAGAGAGAAAGAGAAGCTGTGAGTGAGAGAGAGAGAGAAGGAGAAGCTGTGAGTGAGAGGGAGAGAGAGAAAGAGAAGCTGTGAGTGACACACACAGAGAGAAGCTGTGAGAGAGAGAGAGAGAAGCTGTGAGTGACAGAGAGAGAAAGAGAAGCTGTGTGTGTGTGTGAGAGAGAAAGATAGTCTGAGAAAGAGAGAGTGAAAGAGAAGCTGTGAGTGAGAGAGGGAGAAAGAGAAGCTGTGTGTGAGAGAGAGAGAAAGAGAAGCTGTGAGTGAGAGTGAGAGAAAGAGAAAGAGAAAGAGAAGCTGTGAGTGAGAGAGTGAGAGAGAGAAAGAGAAGCTGTTAGTGAGAGTGAGAGAGAGAGAGAGAAGCTGTGAGAGAGACAGATTGAAAGAGAAGCTGTGAGTGAGTGAGAGAGAGAGAGATGCTGTGAGTGAGAGAGAGAAAGAGAAGCTGTGAGTGAGAGGGAGAGAAAGAGAAGCTGTGAGTGACACAGAGAGAGAGAAGCTGTGAGTTAGAGAGAGAGAGAAATAGAAGCTGTGAGTGACAGAGAGAGAAAGAGAAGCTGAGTGTGTGAGAGAGAGAAAGTTTGGCTGTGAGTGAGTGAGAGAGAGAAAGAGAAGCTGTGTGTGTGTGTGAGAGATAAAGATAGTCTGAGAAAGAGAGAGTGAAAGAGAAGCTGTGAGTGAGAGAGAGAGAGGGAGAAAGAGAAGCTTGTGTGTGAGAGAGAGAAAGAGAAGCTGTGAGAGAGTGAGAGAGAGAGAGAGAAAGAGAAGATGTGAGTGAGAGAGAGAGAGAGAGAGAAGCTGTGAGTGTGTGAGAGAGAGAGCTGCTGTGAGTGAGTGAGAGAGAAAGAGAAGCTGTGAGTGAGAGAGAGAGAGAGAGAGAGGGAGAAAGAGAAGCTGTGTGTGTGAGAGAGAAAGAGAAGCTGTGAGAGAGAGAGAGAGAGAAGCTGTGAGTGAGAGAGAGAGAGAAAGAGAAGCTGTGAGTGAGAGAGAGAGAGAAAGAGATGCTGTGAGTGAGAGAGAAAGAGCCACTGTGAGTGAGTGAGAGAGAAAGAGAAGCTGTGAGTGAGAGAGAGAGAGAGAGAGGGAGAAAGAGAAGCTGTGTGTGTGAGAGAGAAAGAGAAGCTGTGTGTGTGAGAGAGAAAGAGAAGCTGAGAGAGAGAGAGAGAGAGAGAGAAGCTGTGAGTGAGAGAGAGAGAGAAAGAGAAGCTGTGAGTGAGAGAGAGAGAGAGAAAGAGATGCTGTGAGTGAGAGAGAAAGAGCCACTGTGAGTGAGTGAGAGAGAAAGAGAAGCTGTGAGTGAGAGAGAGAGAGAGAGAGGGAGAAAGAGAAGCTGTGTGTGTGAGAGAGAAAGAGAAGCTGTGTGAGAGAGAGAGAAAGAGAAGCTGTGAGTGAGAGTGAGAGAGAGAGAGAAAGAGAAGCTGTGAGTGAGAGAGAGAGAGAAAGAGAAGCTGTGAGTGAGAGAGAGAGAAAGAGAACCTGTGATTGAGAGAGAGAAAGATAGTCTGAGAAAGAGAGAATGAAAGAGAAGCTGTGGGTGAGAGAGAAAGAGGGAGAAAGAGAAGCTGTGAGAGAGAGAGAGAGAGAGAAAGATAAGCTGTGAGTGTGTGAGAGAAAGAGAAGATATGAGTGAGAGAGAGAGATAAGCAGTGAGTGAGAGAGAGAGAGAGAAAGAGAAGCTGTGAGTGAGACAGAGAGAGAAATAGAAGCTGTGTGAGAGAGAGAGAGGGACAAAGAGAAGCTTGAGAGATAGAGAGAAAGAGAAGCTGTGAGTATGTGTGTGAGAGAAAGAGAAGCTGTGAGTGAGAGAGAGGGAGAAAGATAAGCTATGAGAGAGTGAGAGAAAGAGAAGCTGTGAAAGAGAGAGAGAGAAAGAGAAGCTGTGATTGAGAGTGTGAGAGAGAAAGAGAAGCTGTGAGTGTGAGAGAGAGCTGCTGTGAGTGAGAGAGAGAAAGAAAAGCTGTGAGTGTGAGAGAGTGAGAGAAAGAGAAGATATGAGTGAGAGAGAGAGAGAGAAGCAGTGAGTGAGAGAGAGAGAGAGAAAGAGAAGCTGTGAGTGAGAAAGAGAGAGAGAAAGAGAAGCTGGGAGAGAGAGAGGAAGAAAGAGAAGCTGTGAGAGAGAGAGGGAGAAAGAAAGAGAAATTAGAGTGAGAAAATGAGAGAGAAAGAGAAGCTGTGAGTGGGAGAGAGAAAGAAAGAGAGTCTGTGAGTGAGAGAGAGAGAGAGAAGCTGTGAGTGAGATAGAGAGAGAGCCGCTGTGAGTGGGAGAGAGAGAGAAAGAGAAGCTGTGAATGAGAGAGAGAAAAACAGTGAGAGAGAGAGAAAGAGAAGCTGTGAGTGAGTAAGAGAGAGAAAGAGAAGCTGTGAGTGAGAGCGAGAGAAGGAGAAGCTGTGAGTGAGAGAGAGAGAAAGAGAAGCTGTGAGTGTGAGAGAGAGAAGCTGTGAGTGAGAGAGAGAAAGGAAAGCTGTGAGTGTGAGAGAGAGAGAGAAAGAGAAGATATGAGTGAGAGAGAGAGAAGCAGTGAGTGAGAGGGAGAGAGAGAGAGAAAGAGAAGCTGTGAGTGAGACAGAGAGAGAGGAAGAGAAGCTGTGAGAGAGAGAGGGAGAAAGAGAAGCTATGTGAGAGAGAGAGAGAAAGAGAAGCTGTGAGTGTGTGTGAGAGAGAAAGAGAAGCTGTGAGTGAGACAGAGAGAGAGGAAGAGAAGCTGTGAGAGAGAGAGGGAGAAAGAGAAGCTATGTGAGAGAGAGAGAGAAAGAGAAGCTGTGAGTGAGAAGGAGAGGAAAAGAGAAGCTGTGAGTGAGAGAGAGAGAAAGAGAAGCTGTTAGTGAGAGTGAGAGAGAGAGAGAAAGAGAAGCTGTGAGTGAGAGAGAGAGAAAGAGAAGCTGTGAGTGAGAGAGAGAGAGAAAGAGAAGCTGTGAGTGAGAAGGAGAGGGAAGGAGAAGCTGTGAGTGAGAGAGAGAAAGAGAAGCTGTTAGTGAGAGAGAGAGAAAGAGAAGCTGTGAGTGAGAAGGAGAGGGAAAGAGAAGCTGTGAGTGAGTGAGAGAGAGAGAGAGAAAGAGAAACTGTGAGAGAGAAAGAGAGAAGCTGTGAGTGAGAATGAGAGAGAGAGAAAGAGAAGCTGTGAGTGAGAGAGAGAGAAAGAGAAGCTGTGAGTGAGAGAGTGAAAGAGAAGCTGTGAGTGAGAGGGAGAGAGAGAGAATCTGTGAGTGAGAGAGAGAGAGAGAAAGAGAAGCTGTGAGTGAGAGGGAGAGAGAGACAGAGAAGCTGTGAGTGAGAGAGAGAAAGAGAAGCTGTTAGTGAGAGAGAGGGAAAGAGAAGCTGTGAGTGAGAGAGAGAGAAAGAGAAGCTGTTAGTGAGAGCGAGAGAGAGAGAGAAAGAGAAGCTGTGAGTGAGAGAGAGAGAAAGAGAAGCTGTGAGTGAGAGAGAGAGAGAGAAAGAGAAGCTGTGAGTGAGAGGGAGAGAGAGACAGAGAAGCTGTGAGTGAGAGAGAGAAAGAGAAGCTGTTAGTGAGAGAGAGAGAAAGAGAAGCTGTGAGTGAGAAGGAGAGGGAAAGAGAAGCTGTGAGTGAGTGAGTGAGAGAGAGAAAGAGAAACTGTGAGAGAGAAAGAGAGAAGCTGTGAGTGAGAATGAGAGAGAGAGAAAGAGAAGCTGTGAGTGAGAGAGAGAGAAAGAGAAGCTGTGAGTGAGAGAGTGAAAGAGAAGCTGTGAGTGAGAGGGAGAGAGAGAAGCTGTGAGTGACAGAGAGAGAGAAAGAGAAGCTGTGTGTGTGTGAGAGAGAGAAAGATAGTCTGAGAAAGAGAGAGTGAAAGAGAAGCTGTGAGTGAGAGAGGGAGAAAGAGAAGCTGTGTGTGTGTGAGAGAGAAAAGAGAAGCTGTGAGTGAGAGTGAGAGAGAGAGAAAGAGAAAGAGAAGCTGTGAGTGAGAGAGTGAGAGAGAGAAAGAGAAGCTGTTAGTGAGAGTGAGAGAGAGAGAGAGAAGCTGTGAGAGAGACAGATTGAAAGAGAAGCTGTGAGTGAGAGAGAGAGAGAGAACCTGTGAGTGAGAGAGAGAGAGGGAGAAAGAGAAGCTGTGTGTGTGTGAGAGAGAAAGAGAAGCTGTGAGTGAGAGTGAGAGAGAGAGAAAGAAAGAGAAAGAGAAAGAGAAGCTGTGAGTGTGAGAGAGAGAGAGCCGCTGTCAGTGAAAGAGAGAGAAAGAGAAGCTGTGAATGAGAGAGAGAGAAAGTGAAGCTGTGTGTGTGAGAGAGAGAAAGAGAAGCTGTGAGTGAGTGAGAGAGAGAAAGGGAAGTTGTGAGTGTGTGAGAGAGAGAGAGAAGCTGTGAGTGAGTGAGAGAGAGAAAGAGAAGCTGTGAGTGAGAGAGAAAGAGAAAGAGAAGCTGTGAGTGAGAAGGAGAGGGAAAGAGAAGCTGTGAGTGAGAGAGAGAGAGAAAGAGAAGCTGTTAGTGAGAGTGAGAGAGAGAGAGAAAGAGAAGCTGTGAGTGAGAGAGAGAGAAAGAGAAGCTGTGAGTGAGAGAGAGAAAGAGAAGCTGTGAGTGAGAGGGAGAGAGAGAAAGAGAAGCTGTGAGTGAGAGAGAGAAAGGAAAGCTGTGAGTGTGTGTGAGAGAGAGAAAGAGAAGATATGAGTGAGAGAGAGAGAAGCAGTGAGTGAGAGGGAGAGAGAGAGAGAAAGAGAAGCTGTGAGTGAGACAGAGAGAGAGAAAGAGAAGCTGTGAGAGAGAGAGGGAGAAAGAGAAGCTATGTGAGAGAGAGAGAGAAAGAGAAGCTGTGAGTGTGTGTGAGAGAGAAAGAGAAGCTGTGAGTGAGAGAGAGAGAAAGAAAGAGAAATTAGAGTGAGAAAATGAGAGAGAGAAAGAGAAGCTATGAGTGGGAGAGAGAAAGAGAGTCTGTGAGTGAGAGAGAGAGAAGCTGTGAGTGAGAGAGAGAAAAACTGTGAGTGAGAGAGAGAGAAAGAGAAGCTGTGAGTGAGTAAGAGAGAGAAAGAGAAGCTGTGAGTGAGAGAGAGAGAGAAGGAGAAGCTGTGAGTGAGAAGGAGAGGGAAAGAGAAGCTGTGAGTGAGTGAGAGAGAGAGAAAGAGAAGCTGTGAGTGAGTAAGAGAGAGAAAGAGAAGCTGTAAGTGGGTAAGAGAGAGAAAGAGAAGCTGTGAGTGAGAGAGAGAGAGAAGGAGAAGCTGTGAGTGAGAGGGAGAGAGAGAAAGAGAAGCTGTGAGTGACACACACAGAGAGAAGCTGTGAGAGAGAGAGAGAGAGAAGCTGTGAGTGACAGAGAGAGAAAGAGAAGCTGTGTGTGTGTGTGAGAGAGAAAGATAGTCTGAGAAAGAGAGAGTGAAAGAGAAGCTGTGAGTGAGAGAGGGAGAAAGAGAAGCTGTGTGTGTGAGAGAGAGAAAGAGAAGCTGTGAGTGAGAGTAAGAGAAAGAGAAAGAGAAGCTGTGAGTGAGAGAGTGAGAGAGAGAAAGAGAAGCTGTTAGTGAGAGTGAGAGAGAGAGAGAGAAGCTGTGAGAGAGACAGATTGAAAGAGAAGCTGTGAGTGAGTGAGAGAGAGAGAGATGCTGTGAGTGAGAGAGAGAAAGAGAAGCTGTGAGTGAGAGGGAGAGAAAGAGAAGCTGTGAGTGACACAGAGAGAGAGAAGCTGTGAGTTAGAGAGAGAGAGAAATAGAAGCTGTGAGTGACAGAGAGAGAAAGAGAAGCTGAGTGTGTGAGAGAGAGAAAGTTTGGCTGTGAGTGAGTGAGAGAGAGAAAGAGAAGCTGTGTGTGTGTGTGAGAGATAAAGATAGTCTGAGAAAGAGAGAGTGAAAGAGAAGCTGTGAGTGAGAGAGAGAGAGGGAGAAAGAGAAGCTTGTGTGTGAGAGAGAGAAAGAGAAGCTGTGAGAGAGTGAGAGAGAGAGAGAGAAAGAGAAGATGTGAGTGAGAGAGAGAGAGAGAGAGAAGCTGTGAGTGTGTGAGAGAGAGAGCTGCTGTGAGTGAGTGAGAGAGAAAGAGAAGCTGTGAGTGAGAGAGAGAGAGAGAGAGAGGGAGAAAGAGAAGCTGTGTGTGTGAGAGAGAAAGAGAAGCTGTGAGAGAGAGAGAGAGAGAGAGAGAAGCTGTGAGTGAGAGAGAGAGAGAAAGAGAAGCTGTGAGTGAGAGAGAGAGAGAAAGAGATGCTGTGAGTGAGAGAGAAAGAGCCACTGTGAGTGAGTGAGAGAGAAAGAGAAGCTGTGAGTGAGAGAGAGAGAGAGAGAGGGAGAAAGAGAAGCTGTGTGTGTGAGAGAGAAAGAGAAGCTGTGTGTGTGAGAGAGAAAGAGAAGCTGTGAGAGAGAGAGAGAGAGAGAGAGAAGCTGTGAGTGAGAGAGAGAGAGAAAGAGAAGCTGTGAGTGAAAGAGAGAGAGAGAAAGAGATGCTGTGAGTGAGAGAGAAAGAGCCACTGTGAGTGAGTGAGAGAGAAAGAGAAGCTGTGAGTGAGAGAGAGAGAGAGAGAGGGAGAAAGAGAAGCTGTGTGTGTGAGAGAGAAAGAGAAGCTGTGTGTGAGAGAGAGAAAGAGAAGCTGTGAGTGAGAGTGAGAGAGAGAGAGAAAGAGAAGCTGTGAGTGAGAGAGAGAGAGAAAGAGAAGCTGTGAGTGAGAGAGAGAGAAAGAGAACCTGTGATTGAGAGAGAGAAAGATAGTCTGAGAAAGAGAGAATGAAAGAGAAGCTGTGGGTGAGAGAGAAAGAGGGAGAAAGAGAAGCTGTGAGAGAGAGAGAGAGAGAGAAAGATAAGCTGTGAGTGTGTGAGAGAGAAGCTGTGAGTGAGAGAGAGAAAGAAAAGCTGTGAGTGAGTGAGAGAAAGAGAAGATATGAGTGAGAGAGAGAGATAAGCAGTGAGTGAGAGAGAGAGAGAGAAAGAGAAGCTGTGAGTGAGACAGAGAGAGAAATAGAAGCTGTGTGTGAGAGAGAGAGGGACAAAGAGAAGCTTGAGAGAGAGAGAGAAAGAGAAGCTGTGAGTATGTGTGTGAGAGAAAGAGAAGCTGTGAGTGAGAGAGAGGGAGAAAGATAAGCTATGAGAGAGTGAGAGAAAGAGAAGCTGTGAAAGAGAGAGAGAGAAAGAGAAGCTGTGATTGAGAGTGTGAGAGAGAAAGAGAAGCTGTGAGTGTGAGAGAGAGCTGCTGTGAGTGAGAGAGAGAAAGAAAAGCTGTGAGTGTGAGAGAGTGAGAGAAAGAGAAGATATGAGTGAGAGAGAGAGAGAGAAGCAGTGAGTGAGAGAGAGAGAGAGAAAGAGAAGCTGTGAGTGAGAAAGAGAGAAAGAGAAGCTGGGAGAGAGAGAGGAAGAAAGAGAAGCTGTGAGAGAGAGAGGGAGAAAGAAAGAGAAATTAGAGTGAGAAAATGAGAGAGAAAGAGAAGCTGTGAGTGGGAGAGAGAAAGAAAGAGAGTCTGTGAGTGAGAGAGAGAGAGAGAAGCTGTGAGTGAGATAGAGAGAGAGCCGCTGTGAGTGGGAGAGAGAGAGAAAGAGAAGCTGTGAATGAGAGAGAGAAAAACAGTGAGAGAGAGAGAAAGAGAAGCTGTGAGTGAGTAAGAGAGAGAAAGAGAAGCTGTGAGTGAGAGCGAGAGAAGGAGAAGCTGTGAGTGAGAGAGAGAGAAAGAGAAGCTGTGAGTGTGAGAGAGAGAAGCTGTGAGTGAGAGAGAGAAAGGAAAGCTGTGAGTGTGAGAGAGAGAGAGAAAGAGAAGATATGAGTGAGAGAGAGAGAAGCAGTGAGTGAGAGGGAGAGAGAGAGAGAAAGAGAAGCTGTGAGTGAGACAGAGAGAGAGGAAGAGAAGCTGTGAGAGAGAGAGGGAGAAAGAGAAGCTATGTGAGAGAGAGAGAGAAAGAGAAGCTGTGAGTGTGTGTGAGAGAGAAAGAGAAGCTGTGAGTGAGAGAGAGAGAAAGAAAGAGAAATTAGAGTGAGAAAATGAGAGAGAGAAAGAGAAGCTATGAGTGGGAGAGAGAAAGAGAGTCTGTGAGTGAGAGAGAGAGAGAAGCTGTGAGTGAGAGAGAGAGAGCCGCTGTGAGTGACAGAGAGAGAGAAAGAGAAGCTGTGAATGAGAGAGAGAAAAACTGTGAGTGAGAGAGAGAGAAAGAGAAGCTGTGAGTGAGTAAGAGAGAGAAAGAGAAGCTGTGAGTGAGAGAGAGAGAGAAGGAGAAGCTGTGAGTGAGAAGGAGAGGGAAAGAGAAGCTGTGAGTGAGTGAGAGAGAGTGAAAGAGAAGCTGTGAGTGAGTGAGAGAGAGAGAGAAAGAGAAGCTGTGAGAGAGAAAGAGAGAAGCTGTGAGTGAGAATGAGAGAGAGAGAAAGAGAAGCTGTGAGTGAGAGAGAGAGAAAGAGAAGCTGTGAGTGTGAGAGAGAGAAGCTGTGAGTGAGAGAGAGAAAGGAAAGCTGTGAGTGTGAGAGAGAGAAAGAGAAGATATGAGTGAGAGAGAGAGAAGCAGTGAGTGAGAGGGAGAGAGAGAGAGAAAGAGAAGCTGTGAGTGAGACAGAGAGAGAGAAAGAGAAGCTGTGAGAGAGAGAGGGAGAAAGAGAAGCTATGTGAGAGAGAGAGAGAAAGAGAAGCTGTGAGTGTGTGTGAGAGAGAAAGAGAAGCTGTGAGTGAGAGAGAGAGAAAGAAAGAGAAATTAGAGTGAGAAAATGAGAGAGAGAAAGAGAAGCTATGAGTGGGAGAGAGAAAGAGAGTCTGTGAGTGAGAGAGAGAGAGAAGCTGTGAGTGAGAGAGAGAGCCGCTGTGAGTGACAGAGAGAGAGAAAGAGAAGCTGTGAATGAGAGAGAGAAAAACTGTGAGTGAGAGAGAGAGAAAGAGAAGCTGTGAGTGAGTAAGAGAGAGAAAGAGAAGCTGTGAGTGAGAGAGAGAGAGAAGGAGAAGCTGTGAGTGAGAAGGAGAGGGAAAGAGAAGCCGTGAGTGAGTGAGAGAGAGTGAAAGAGAAGCTGTGAGTGAGTAAGAGAGAGAAAGAGAAGCTGTGAGTGGGTAAGAGAGAGAAAGAGAAGCTGTGAGTGAGAGAGAGAGAAGGAGAAGCTGTGAGTGAGAGGGAGAGAGAGAAAGAGAAGCTGTGAGTGACACACACAGAGAGAAGCTGTGAGAGAGAGAGAGAGAGAAGCTGTGAGTGACAGAGAGAGAAAGAGAAGCTGTGTGTGTGTGAGAGAGAAAGATAGTCTGAGAAAGAGAGAGTGAAAGAGAAGCTGTGAGTGAGAGAGGGAGAAAGAGAAGCTGTGTGTGTGTGAGAGAGAAAGAGAGGCTGTGAGTGAGAGTGAGAGAAAGAGAAAGAGAAAGAGAAGCTGTGAGTGAGAGAGTGAGAGAGAGAAAGAGAAGCTGTTAGTGAGAGTGAGAGAGAGAGAGAAGCTGTGAGAGAGACAGATTGAAAGAGAAGCTGTGAGTGAGTGAGAGAGAGGGAGATGCTGTGAGTGAGAGAGAGAAAGAGAAGCTGTGAGTGAGAGGGAGAGAAAGAGAAGCTGTGAGTGACACAGAGAGAGAGAAGCTGTGAGTTAGAGAGAGAGAGAAAGAGAACCTGTGAGTGACAGAGAGAGAAAGAGAAGCTGAGTGTGTGAGAGAGAGAAAGTTTAGCTGTGAGTGAGATAGAGAGAGAAAGAGAAGCTGTGTGTGTGTGTGTGAGAGAAAGAGAAGCTGTGAGAGAGTGAGAGAGAGAGAGAGAAAGAGAAGCTGTGAGTGAGAGAGTGAGAGAGAGAAAGAGAAGCTGTTAGTGAGAGTGAGAGTGAAAGAGAAGCTGTGAGTGAGAGAGAGAGAGGGAGAAAGAGAAGCTTGTGTGTGTGAGAGAGAAAGAGAAGCTGTGAGAGAGTGAGAGAGAGAGAGAGAAAGAGAAGATGTGAGTGAGAGAGAGAGAGAGAGAAGCTGTGAGTGTGAGAGAGAGAGAGCTGCTGTGAGTGAGTGAGAGAGAAAGAGAAGCTGTGAGTGAGAGAGAGAGAGGGAGAAAGAGAAGCTGTGTGTGTGAGAGAGAAAGAGAAGCTGTGAGAGAGAGAGAGAGAGAAGCTGTGAGTGAGAGAGAGAGAAAGAGAAGCTGTGAGTGAGAGAGAGAGAGAGAGAGAGAGATGCTGTGAGTGCGAGAGAAAGAGCCACTGTGAGTGAGTGAGAGAGAAAGAGAAGCTGTGAGTGAGAGAGAGAGGGAGAAAGAGAAGCTGTGTGAGAGAGAGAGAAAGAGAAGCTGTGAGTGAGAGTGAGAGAGAGAGAGAAAGAGAAGCTGTGAGTGAGAGAGAGAGAGAAAGAGAAGCTGTGAGTGAGAGAGAGAGAGAAAGAGAACCTGTGATTGAGAGAGAGAAAGATAGTCTGAGAAAGAGAGAATGAAAGAGAAGCTGTGAGTGAGAGAGAGAGAGGGAGAAAGAGAAGCTGTGAGAGAGAGAGAGAGAAAGATAAGCTGTGAGTGTGAGAGAGAGAAGCTGTGAGTGAGAGAGAGAAAGAAAAGCTGTGAGTGAGTGAGAGAAAGAGAAGATATGAGTGAGAGAGAGAGATAAGCAGTGAGTGAGAGAGAGAGAGAGAGAGAGAGAGAAGCTGTGAGTGAGACAGAGAGAGAAATAGAAGCTGTGTGTGAGAGAGAGAGGGACAAAGAGAAGCTTGAGAGAGAGAGAGAGAAAGAGAAGCTGTGAGTATGTGTGTGAGAGAAAGAGAAGCTGTGAGTGAGAGAGAGGGAGAAAGATAAGCTATGAGAGAGTGAGAAAAAGAGAAGCTGTGAAAGAGAGAGAGAGAAAGAGAAGCTGTGATTGAGAGTGTGAGAGAGAAAGAGAAGCTGTGAGTGTGAGAGAGAGATGCTGTGAGTGAGAGAGAGAAAGAAAAGCTGTGAGTGTGAGAGAGTGAGAGAAAGAGAAGATATGAGTGAGAGAGAGAGAAGCAGTGAGTGAGAGAGAGAGAGAGAAAGAGAAGCTGTGAGTGAGACAGAGAGAAAGAGAAGCTGGGAGAGAGAGAGGAAGAAAGAGAAGCTGTGAGAGAGAGAGGGAGAAGGAGAAGCTGTGAGTGTGTGAGAGAGAGAAAGAGAAGCTGTGAGTGAGAGAGAGGGAGAAAGAGAAGCTGTGTGAGAGAGAGAAAGAGAAGCTGTGAGAGAGAGAGAGAGAAAGAGAAGCTGTGATTGAGAGTGAGAGAGAGAAAGAGAAGGTGTGAGTGAGAGAGATAGAAAGAGAAGCTGTGAGTGTGAGAGAGAGAAGCTGTGAGTGAGAGAGAAAAAGAAAAGCTGTGAGTGTGGGAGAGAGAGAGAAAGAGAAGATATGAGTGTGAGAGAGAGAGAAGCAGTGAGTGAGAGAGAGAGAGAGAAAGAGAAGCTGTGAGTGAGACAGAGAGAGAGAAAGAGAAGCTGTGACAGAGAGAGGGAGAAAGAGAAGCTGTGAGAGAGAGAGAGAAAGAGAAGCTGTGAGTGTGTGAGAGAGAGAAAGAGAAGCTGTGAGTGAGAGAGAGAGAAAGAAAGAGAAATTAGAGTGAGAAAATGAGAGAGAGAAAGAGAAGCTATGAGTGGGAGAGAGATAGAGAGTGTGTGTGAGAGAGAGAAGCTGTGAGTGAGAGAGAGAGAGAGCCACTGTGAGTGAGAGAGAGAGAGAAAGAGAAGCTGTGAATGAGAGAGAGAAAAACTGTGAGTGAGAGAGAGAGAAAGAGAAGCTGTGAGTGAGAGAGAGAGAGAAGGAGAAGCTGTGAGTGAGAAGGAGAGGGAAAGAGAAGCTGTGAGTGAGTGAGAGAGAGAGAGAAAGAGAAGCTGTGAGAGAGAAAGAGAGAAGCTGTGAGTGAGAATGAGAGAGAGAGAAAGAGAAGCTGTGAGTGAGAGAGAGGGAAAGAGAAGCTGTGAGTGAGAGAGAGAGAAGCTGTGAGTGAGAGGGAGAGAGAGAAAGAGAAGCTGTGAGTGACACACAGAGAGAGATGCTGTGAGTTAGAGAGAGAGAGAGAGAAAGAGAAAGAGAAGCTGTGAGTGAGAGAGTGAGAGAGAGAAAGAGAAGCTCTTAGTGAGAGTGAGAGAGAGAGAGAGAGAAGCTGTGAGAGAGAGAATTTAAAGAGAAGCTGTGAGTGAGAGAGAGAGAGAGAAAGAGAAGCTGTGAGTATGTGTGTGAGAGAAAGAGAAGCTGTGAGTGAGAGAGAGGGAGAAAGATAAGCTGTGTGTGTGAGAGAGAAAGAGAAGCTGTGAGAGAGAGAGAGAGAGAAAGAGAAGCTGTGATTGAGAGTGATAGAGAGAAAGAGAAGCTGTGAGTGTGAGAGAGAGATGCTGTGAGTGAGAGAGAGAAAGAAAAGCTGTGAGTGTGAGAGAGTGAGAGAAAGAGAAGATATGAGTGAGAGAGAGAGAAGCAGTGAGTGAGTGAGTGAGAGAGAGAGAGAAAGAGAAGCTGTGAGTGAGACAGAGAGAGAGAAAGAGAAGCTGTGAGAGAGAGAGGGAGAAAGAGAAGCTGTGAGAGAGAGAGAGAAGGAGAAGCTGTGAGTGTGTGTGAGAGAGAAAGAGAAGCTGTGAGTGAGAGAGAGAGAAAGAAAGAGAAATTAGAGTGAGAAAATGAGAGAGAGAAAGAGAAGCTGTGAGTGGGAGGGAGAGAGAGAGAAGCTGTGAGTGAGATAGAGAGAGAGAAAGAGAAGCTGTGTGTGTGTGTGAGAGAGAAAGATAGTCTGAGAAAGAGAGAGTGAAAGAGAAGATGTGAGTGAGAGAGAGAGAGGGAGAAAGAGAAGCTGTGTGTGTGTGAGAGAGAAAGAGAAGCTGTGAGTGAGAGTGAGAGAGAGAGAGAAAGAGAAAGAGAAAGAGAAGCTGTGAGTGTGTGAGAGAGAGAGCCGCTGTTAGTGAAAGAGAGAGAAAGAGAAGCTGTGAATGAGAGAGAGAGCAAGAGAAGCTGTGAGTGAGAGAGAGAGAAAGAGAAGCTGTGAGTGAGTGAGAGAGAAAGGGAAGTTGTGAGTGAGAGAGAGAGAGAGAGAAGCTGTGAGTGAGTGAGAGAGAGAAAGAGAAGCTGTGAGTGAGAGAGAGAGAGAAAGAGAAGCTGTGAGTGAGAAGGAGAGGGAAAGAGAAGCTGTGAGTGAGAGAGAGAAAGAGAAGCTGTTAGTGAGAGTGAGAGAGAGAGAAAAAGAGAAGCAGTGAGAGAGCGAGAGAGAAAGAGAAACTGTGAGTGAGAGAGAGAGAGAAAGAGAAGCTGTGAGTGAGAGAGAGAAAGAGAAGCTGTGAGTGAGAGGGAGAGAGAGAAAGTGAAGCTGTGAGTGAGAGAGAGAGAGAGAAAGAGAAGCTGTGAGTGAGAGAGAGTGAATGAGAAGCTGTGAGTGAGAGAGAGAGAGAGAGAAGCTGTGAGTGAGAGGGAGAGAGAGAGATGTGAGTGAGAGAGAGAGAGGATGAGAAGCTGTGAGTGAGAGAGAAAGAAAGTAAGAGAAGCTGTGAATGAGACAGAGAGAGAGAAAGAGAAGCTGTGAGTGAGAGAGAGGGAGAAAGATAAGCTGTGAGAGAGAGAGAAAGAGAAGCTGTGAGAGAGAGAGAGAGAAAGAGAAGCTGTGATTGAGAGTGAGAGAGAGAAAGAGAAGCTGTGAGTGAGAGAGATAGAAAGAGAAGCTGTGAGTGTGAGAGAGAGAAGCTGTGTGTGAGAGAGAAAAAGAAAAGCTGTGAGTGTGGGAGAGAGAGAGAAAGAGAAGATATGAGTGAGAGAGAGAGAGAAGCAGTGAGTGAGAGAGAGAGAGAGAGAAAGAGAAGCTGTGAGTGAGACAGAGAGAGAGAAAGAGAAGCTGTGAGAGAGAGAGGGAGAAAGAGAAGCTGTGTGTGAGAGAGAGAAAGAGAAGCTGTGAGTGTGTGTGAGAGAGAAAGAGAACCTGTGAGTGAGCGAGAGAGAAAGAAAGAGAAATTAGAGTGAGAAAATGAGAGAGAGAAAGAGAAGCTATGAGTGGGAGAGAGATAGAGAGTGTGAGTGAGAGAGAGAGAGAGAAGTTGTGAGTGAGAGAGAGAGAGAAAGAGAAGCTGTGAATGAGAGAGAGAAAAACTGTGAGTGAGAGAGAGAGAAAGAGAAGCTATGAGTGAGTAAGAGAGAGAAAGAGAAGCTGTGAGTGAGCGAGAGAGAGAAGGAGAAGCTGTGAGAGAGAGAGAGAAGGAGAAGCTGTGAGTGTGTGTGAGAGAGAAAGAGAAGCTGTGAGTGAGAGAGAGAGAAAGAAAGAGAAATTAGAGTGAGAAAATGAGAGAGAGAAAGAGAAGCTGTGAGTGGGAGAGAGAGAGAGAGAAGCTGTGAGTGAGATAGAGAGAGAGAAAGAGAAGCTGTGTGTGTGTGTGAGAGAGAAAGATAGTCTGAGAAAGAGAGAGTGAAAGAGAAGATGTGAGTGATAGAGAGAGAGGGAGAAAGAGAAGCTGTGTGTGTGTGAGAGAGAAAGAGAAGCTGTGAGTGAGAGTGAGAGAGAGAGAGAAAGAGAAAGAGAAAGAGAAGCTGTGAGTGTGTGAGAGAGAGAGCCGCTGTTAGTGAAAGAGAGAGAAAGAGAAGCTGTGAATGAGAGAGAGAGCAAGAGAAGCTGTGAGTGAGAGAGAGAGAAAGAGAAGCTGTGAGTGAGTGAGAGAGAAAGGGAAGTTGTGAGTGAGAGAGAGAGAGAGAGAAGCTGTGAGTGAGTGAGAGAGAGAAAGAGAAGCTGTGAGTGAGAGAGAGAGAGAAAGAGAAGCTGTGAGTGAGAAGGAGAGGGAAAGAGAAGCTGTGAGTGAGAGAGAGAAAGAGAAGCTGTTAGTGAGAGTGAGAGAGAGAGAAAAAGAGAAGCAGTGAGAGAGCGAGAGAGAAAGAGAAACTGTGAGTGAGAGAGAGAGAGAGAAAGAGAAGCTGTGAGTGAGAGAGAGAAAGAGAAGCTGTGAGTGAGAGGGAGAGAGAGAAAGTGAAGCTGTGAGTGAGAGAGAGAGAGAAAGAGAAGCTGTGAATGAGAGAGAGTGAATGAGAAGCTGTGAGTGAGAGAGAGAGAAGCTGTGAGTGAGAGGGAGAGAGAGAGATGTGAGTGAGAGAGAGAGAGGATGAGAAGCTGTGAGTGAGAGAGAAAGAAAGTAAGAGAAGCTGTGAATGAGACAGAGAGAGAGAAAGAGAAGCTGTGAGTGAGAGAGAGGGAGAAAGATAAGCTGTGAGAGAGAGAGAAAGATAAGCTGTGAGAGAGAGAGAGAAAGAGAAGCTGTGATTGAGAGTGAGAGAGAGAAAGAGAAGCTGTGAGTGAGAGAGATAGAAAGAGAAGCTGTGAGTGTGAGAGAGAGAAGCTGTGTGTGAGAGAGAAAAAGAAAAGCTGTGAGTGTGGGAGAGAGAGAGAAAGAGAAGATATGAGTGAGAGAGAGAGAGAAGCAGTGAGTGAGAGAGAGAGAGAGAGAAAGAGAAGCTGTGAGTGAGACAGAGAGAGAGAAAGAGAAGCTGTGAGAGAGAGAGGGAGAAAGAGAAGCTGTGTGAGAGAGAGAGAAAGAGAAGCTGTGAGTGTGTGTGAGAGAGAAAGAGAACCTGTGAGTGAGCGAGAGAGAAAGAAAGAGAAATTAGAGTGAGAAAATGAGAGAGAAAAAGAGAAGCTATGAGTGGGAGAGAGATAGAGAGTGTGAGTGAGAGAGAGAGAGAGAAGTTGTGAGTGAGAGAGAGAGAGAAAGAGAAGCTGTGAATGAGAGAGAGAAAAACTGTGAGTGAGAGAGAGAGAAAGAGAAGCTATGAGTGAGTAAGAGAGAGAAAGAGAAGCTGTGAGTGAGCGAGAGAGAGAAGGAGAAGCTGTGAGTGAGAAGGAGAGGGAAAGAGAAGCTGTGAGTGAGTGAGTGAGAGAGAGAAAGAGAAGCTGTGAGAGAGAAAGAGAGAAGCTGTGAGTGAGAATGAGAGAGAGAGAAAGAGAAGCTGTGAGTGAGAGAGAGAGAAAGAGAAGCTGTGAGTGAGAGAGAGAAAGAGAAGCTCTGAGTGAGAGGGAGAGAGAGAAAGAGAAGCTGTGAGTGACACACAGAGAGAGAAGCTGTGAGTTAGAGAGAGAGAGAGAGAAGCTGTGAGTGACAGAGAGAGAGAAAGAGAAGCTGTGTGTGTGTGAGAGAGAGAAAGATAGTCTGAGAAAGAGAGAGTGAAAGAGAAGCTGTGAGTGAGAGAGAGAGGGAGAAAGAGAAGCTGTGTGTGAGAGAGAGAAAGAGCAGCTGTGAGTGAGAGTGAGAGAGAGAGAAAGAGAAAGAGACGCTGTGAGTGAGAGAGTGAGAGAGAGAAAGAGAAGCTGTTAGTGAGAGTGAGAGAGAGATAGAGAAGCTGTGAGAGAGAGATTGAAAGAGAAGCTGTGAGTGAGAGAGAGAGAGATGCTGTGAGTGAGAGAGAGAAAGAGAAGCTGTGAGTGAGAGGGAGAGAAAGAGAAGCTGTGGGTGACACAGAGAGAGAGAAGCTGTGAGTTAGAGAGAGAGAGAAAGAGAAGCTGTGAGTGAGAATGAGAGAGAGAAAGAGAAGCTGTGTGTGTGAGAGAGGGAAAGAGAAGCTGTGAGTGAGAGAGAGAAAGAGAAGCTGTGAGTGAGAGGGAGAGAGAGAAAGAGAAGCTGTGAGTTAGAGAGAGAGAAAGAGAGAAGCTGTGAGTGAGAGAGAGAGAAAGAGAGAAGCTGTGAGTGAGAGAGGGAGAAAGAGAAGCTGTGTGTGTGTGAGAGAGAAAGAGAAGCTGTGAGTGACACAGAGAGAGAAGGTGTGAGTTAGAGAGAGAGAGAAAGAGAAGCTGTGAGTGACAGAGAGAGAGAAAGAGAAGCTGAGTGTGTGTGAGAGAGAAAGTTTAGCTGTGAGTGAGAGAGAGAGAGAAAGAGAAGCTGTGAGTGAGAAGGAGAGGGAAAGAGAAGCTGTGAGTGAGTGAGAGAGAGAGAGAAAGAGAAGCTGTGAGTGAGAGAGAGAGAGGGAGAAAGAGAAGCTTGTGTGTGTGAGAGAGAAAGAGAAGCTGTGAGAGAGTGAGAGAGAGAGAAAGAAAAGATGTGAGTGTGTGTGAGAGAGAAAGAGAAGCTGTGAGTGAGAGAGAGAGAAAGAAAGAGAAATTAGAGTGAGAAAGAGAGAGTGAAAGAGAAGCTGTGAGTGAGACAGAGAGAGGGAGAAAGAGAAGCTGTGAGTGAGAGAGAGAGAAAGTAAGAGAAGCTGTGAGTGAGATAGAGAGAGAGAGAAAGAGAAGCTGTGAGTGAGAGAGAGAGGGAGAAAGATAATCTGTGAGAGAGAGAGAGAGAAAGAGAAACTGTGTGTGTGTGAGAGAGAGAAAGAGTAGGTGTGATTGAGAGTGAGAGAGAGAAAGAGAATCTGTGAGTGAGAGAGAGAGAAAGAGAAGCTGTGAGTGAGAGAATCTGCGAGTGAGAGAGAGAAAGAAAAGCTGTGAGTGAGAGAGAGAGAGCCGCTGTGAGTGAGAGAGAGAGAAAGAGAAGCTGTGAGAGAGAGAGAGAAATAGAAGCTGTGAGTGTGTGTGAGAGAGAAAGAGAAGCTGTGAGTGAGAGAGAGAGAAAGAGAGTCTGTGAGTGAGAGAGAGAGAAGCTGTGAGTGAGAGAGAGAGAGCCGCTGTGAGTGAGTGAGTGAGAAAGAGAATGTGAATGAGAGAGAGAGAGAAAGAGAAGCTGTGTGTGAGAGAGAGAAAGAGAAGCTGTGAGTGAGTGAGAGAGAGAGAAAGGGAAGTTGTGAGTGTGAGAGAGAGAGAAAGAGAAGCTGTGAGTGAGAGAGAGAGAAAGAGAAGGTGTGAGTGAGAGAGAGAGAAAGAGAAGCTGTGAGTGAGAAGGAGAGGGAAAGAGAAGCTGTGAGTGAGTGAGAGAGAGAGAAAGAGAAGCTGTGAGTGAGAGAGAGAGAAAGAGAAGCTGTGAGTGAGAGAGAGAGAAAAAGAGAAGCTGTGAGTAAGAAGGAGAGGGAAAGAGAAGAAGTGAGTGAGTGAGAGAGAGAGAGAAAGAGAAGCTGTGAGAGAGAAAGAGAAGCTGTGAGTGAGAGAGTGAGAGAGAGAAAGAGAAGCTGTTAGTGAGAGTGAGAGAGAGAGAGAGAGAAGCTGTGAGTGAGAGAGAGATTGAAAGAGAAGCTGTGAGTGAGAGAGAGAGAGAGAGAAAGAGAAGCTGTGAGTGAGAGAGAGAAAGAGAAGCTGTGAGTGAGAGGGAGAGAGAGAATGAGAAGCTATGAGTGACACACAGAGAGAGAAGCTGTGTGTTAGAGAGAGAGAAAGAGAAGCTGTGAGTGACAGAGAGAGAGAAAGAGAAGCTGAGAGTGAGAGAGAGAGAAAGTGAAGCTGTGAGTGAGAGAGAGAGAGAAAGAGAAGCTATGTGTGTGTGTGAGAGAGAAGCTGTGAGTTAGAGAGAGAGAAAGAGAAGCTGTGAGTGACAGAGAGAGAGAAAGAGAAGCTGAGAGTGAGTGAGAGAGAGAAAGAGAAGCTGTGAGTGAGAGAGAGAGAGAAGATGTGAGTGAGAGAGAGAGAATGAGAAGCTGTGTGTGAGAGAGAGAGAAAGTAAGAGAAGCTGTGAGTGATACAGAGAGAGAGAAAGAGAAGCTGTGAGTGAGAGCGAGAGAAGGAGAAGCTGTGAGTGAGAAGGAAAGGGAAAGAGAAGCTGTGAGTGATTGAGAGAGAGAGAGAAAGAGAAGCTGTGAGAGAGAAAGAGAGAAGCTGTGAGTGAGAATGAGAGAGAGAGAAAGAAAAGCTGTGAGTGAGAGAGAGATAAAGAGAAGCTGTGAGTGAGAGAGAGAAAGAGAATCTGTGAGTGACACACAGAGAGAGAAGCTGTGAGTTAGAGAGAGAGAGAGAAGCTGTGAGTGACACAGAGAGAGAAAGAGAAGCTGTGTGTGTGTGAGAGAGAGAAAGATAGTCTGAGAAAGAGAGAGTGAAAGAGAAGCTGTGAGTTAGAGAGAGAGGGAGAAAGAGAAGCTATGTGTGTGTGAGAGAGAAAGAGAAGCTGTGAGTGAGAGTGAGAGAGAGAGAGAAAGAGAAAGAGAAAGAGAAGCTGAGAGTGTGTGAGAGAGAGAGCCGCTGTCAGTGAACGAGAGAGAAAGAGAAGCTGTGAATGAGAGAGAGAGAAAGAGAAGCTGTGAGTGAGAGAGAGAGAAAGAGAAGCTGTGAGTGAGTGAGAGAGAGAAAGGGAAGTTGTGAGTGAGAGAGAGAGAGAGAAAGAGAAGCTGTGAGTGAGAAAGAGAGAGAAAGAGAAGCTGTTAGTGAGAGTGAGAGAGAGAGAGAAAGAGAAGCAATGAGAGAGCGAGAGAGAAAGAGAAGCTGTGAGTGAGAGAGAGAGAGAGAAAGAGAAGCTGTGAGTGAGAGAGAGAAAGAGAAGCTGTGAGTGAGAGGGAGAGAGAGAAAGAGAAGCTGTGAGTGAGAGAGAGAGAGAAAGAGAAGCTGTGAGTGAGAGAGAGAGAGAATGAGAAGCTGTGAGTGAGAGAGAGAGAAGCTGTGAGTGAGAGGGAGAGAGAGAGAAGATGTGAGTGAGAGAGAGAGAGGATGAGAAGCTGTGAGTGAGAGAGAAAGAATGTAAGAGAAGCTGTGAGTGAGACATAGAGAGAGAAAGAGAAGCTGTGAGTCAGAGAGAGGGAGAAAGAGAAGCTGTGAGAGAGAGAGAAAGAGAAGCTGTGAGAGAGAGAGAGAGAAAGAGAAGCTGTGATTGAGAGTGAGAGAGAGAAAGAGAAGCTGTGAGTGAGAGAGATAGAAAGAGAAGCTGTGAGTGTGAGAGAGAGAAGCTGTGAGTGAGAGAGAAAAAGAAAAGCTCTGAGTGTGGGAGAGAGAGAGAAAGAGAAGATATGAGTGTGTGAGAGAGAGAAGCAGTGAGTGAGAGAGAGAGAGAGAAAGAGAAGCTGTGAGTGAGACAGAGAGAGAGAAAGAGAAGCTGTGAGAGAGAGAGAGAGAGAGAAGCTGTGAGTGAGAGAGAGAGAGAAAGAGAACCTGTGATTGAGAGAGAGAAAGATAGTCTGAGAAAGAGAGAATGAAAGAGAAGCTGTGAGTGAGAGAGAGAGGGAGAAAGAGAAGCTGTGAGAGAGAGAGAGGGAGAAAGATAAGCTATGAGAGAGTGAGAGAAAGAGAAGATATGAGTGAGAGAGAGAGATAAGCAGTGAGTGAGAGAGAGAGAGAGAAAGAGAAGCTGTGAGTGAGACAGAGAGAGAAATAGAAGCTGTGTGAGAGAGAGAGAGGGACAAAGAGAAGCTTGAGAGATAGAGAGAAAGAGAAGCTGTGAGTATGTGTGTGAGAGAAAGAGAAGCTGTGAGTGAGAGAGAGGGAGAAAGATAAGCTATGAGAGAGTGAGAGAAAGAGAAGCTGTGAAAGAGAGAGAGAGAAAGAGAAGCTGTGATTGAGAGTGTGAGAGAGAAAGAGAAGCTGTGAGTGTGAGAGAGAGCTGCTGTGAGTGAGAGAGAGAAAGAAAAGCTGTGAGTGTGAGAGAGTGAGAGAAAGAGAAGATATGAGTGAGAGAGAGAGAGAGAAGCAGTGAGTGAGAGAGAGAGAGAGAAAGAGAAGCTGTGAGTGAGAAAGAGAGAGAGAAAGAGAAGCTGGGAGAGAGAGAGGAAGAAAGAGAAGCTGTGAGAGAGAGAGGGAGAAAGAAAGAGAAATTAGAGTGAGAAAATGAGAGAGAAAGAGAAGCTGTGAGTGGGAGAGAGAAAGAAAGAGAGTCTGTGAGTGAGAGAGAGAGAGAGAAGCTGTGAGTGAGATAGAGAGAGAGCCGCTGTGAGTGGGAGAGAGAGAGAAAGAGAAGCTGTGAATGAGAGAGAGAAAAACAGTGAGAGAGAGAGAAAGAGAAGCTGTGAGTGAGTAAGAGAGAGAAAGAGAAGCTGTGAGTGAGAGCGAGAGAAGGAGAAGCTGTGAGTGAGAGAGAGAGAAAGAGAAGCTGTGAGTGTGAGAGAGAGAAGCTGTGAGTGAGAGAGAGAAAGGAAAGCTGTGAGTGTGAGAGAGAGAGAGAAAGAGAAGATATGAGTGAGAGAGAGAGAAGCAGTGAGTGAGAGGGAGAGAGAGAGAGAAAGAGAAGCTGTGAGTGAGACAGAGAGAGAGGAAGAGAAGCTGTGAGAGAGAGAGGGAGAAAGAGAAGCTATGTGAGAGAGAGAGAGAAAGAGAAGCTGTGAGTGTGTGTGAGAGAGAAAGAGAAGCTGTGAGTGAGACAGAGAGAGAGGAAGAGAAGCTGTGAGAGAGAGAGGGAGAAAGAGAAGCTATGTGAGAGAGAGAGAGAAAGAGAAGCTGTGAGTGAGAAGGAGAGGAAAAGAGAAGCTGTGAGTGAGAGAGAGAGAAAGAGAAGCTGTTAGTGAGAGTGAGAGAGAGAGAGAAAGAGAAGCTGTGAGTGAGAGAGAGAGAAAGAGAAGCTGTGAGTGAGAGAGAGAGAGAAAGAGAAGCTGTGAGTGAGAAGGAGAGGGAAGGAGAAGCTGTGAGTGAGAGAGAGAAAGAGAAGCTGTTAGTGAGAGAGAGAGAAAGAGAAGCTGTGAGTGAGAAGGAGAGGGAAAGAGAAGCTGTGAGTGAGTGAGAGAGAGAGAGAGAAAGAGAAACTGTGAGAGAGAAAGAGAGAAGCTGTGAGTGAGAATGAGAGAGAGAGAAAGAGAAGCTGTGAGTGAGAGAGAGAGAAAGAGAAGCTGTGAGTGAGAGAGTGAAAGAGAAGCTGTGAGTGAGAGGGAGAGAGAGAGAATCTGTGAGTGAGAGAGAGAGAGAGAAAGAGAAGCTGTGAGTGAGAGGGAGAGAGAGACAGAGAAGCTGTGAGTGAGAGAGAGAAAGAGAAGCTGTTAGTGAGAGAGAGGGAAAGAGAAGCTGTGAGTGAGAGAGAGAGAAAGAGAAGCTGTTAGTGAGAGCGAGAGAGAGAGAGAAAGAGAAGCTGTGAGTGAGAGAGAGAGAAAGAGAAGCTGTGAGTGAGAGAGAGAGAGAGAAAGAGAAGCTGTGAGTGAGAGGGAGAGAGAGACAGAGAAGCTGTGAGTGAGAGAGAGAAAGAGAAGCTGTTAGTGAGAGAGAGAGAAAGAGAAGCTGTGAGTGAGAAGGAGAGGGAAAGAGAAGCTGTGAGTGAGTGAGTGAGAGAGAGAAAGAGAAACTGTGAGAGAGAAAGAGAGAAGCTGTGAGTGAGAATGAGAGAGAGAGAAAGAGAAGCTGTGAGTGAGAGAGAGAGAAAGAGAAGCTGTGAGTGAGAGAGTGAAAGAGAAGCTGTGAGTGAGAGGGAGAGAGAGAAGCTGTGAGTGACAGAGAGAGAGAAAGAGAAGCTGTGTGTGTGTGAGAGAGAGAAAGATAGTCTGAGAAAGAGAGAGTGAAAGAGAAGCTGTGAGTGAGAGAGGGAGAAAGAGAAGCTGTGTGTGTGTGAGAGAGAAAAGAGAAGCTGTGAGTGAGAGTGAGAGAGAGAGAAAGAGAAAGAGAAGCTGTGAGTGAGAGAGTGAGAGAGAGAAAGAGAAGCTGTTAGTGAGAGTGAGAGAGAGAGAGAGAAGCTGTGAGAGAGACAGATTGAAAGAGAAGCTGTGAGTGAGAGAGAGAGAGAGAACCTGTGAGTGAGAGAGAGAGAGGGAGAAAGAGAAGCTGTGTGTGTGTGAGAGAGAAAGAGAAGCTGTGAGTGAGAGTGAGAGAGAGAGAAAGAAAGAGAAAGAGAAAGAGAAGCTGTGAGTGTGAGAGAGAGAGAGCCGCTGTCAGTGAAAGAGAGAGAAAGAGAAGCTGTGAATGAGAGAGAGAGAAAGTGAAGCTGTGTGTGTGAGAGAGAGAAAGAGAAGCTGTGAGTGAGTGAGAGAGAGAAAGGGAAGTTGTGAGTGTGTGAGAGAGAGAGAGAAGCTGTGAGTGAGTGAGAGAGAGAAAGAGAAGCTGTGAGTGAGAGAGAAAGAGAAAGAGAAGCTGTGAGTGAGAAGGAGAGGGAAAGAGAAGCTGTGAGTGAGAGAGAGAGAGAAAGAGAAGCTGTTAGTGAGAGTGAGAGAGAGAGAGAAAGAGAAGCTGTGAGTGAGAGAGAGAGAAAGAGAAGCTGTGAGTGAGAGAGAGAAAGAGAAGCTGTGAGTGAGAGGGAGAGAGAGAAAGAGAAGCTGTGAGTGAGAGAGAGAAAGGAAAGCTGTGAGTGTGTGTGAGAGAGAGAAAGAGAAGATATGAGTGAGAGAGAGAGAAGCAGTGAGTGAGAGGGAGAGAGAGAGAGAAAGAGAAGCTGTGAGTGAGACAGAGAGAGAGAAAGAGAAGCTGTGAGAGAGAGAGGGAGAAAGAGAAGCTATGTGAGAGAGAGAGAGAAAGAGAAGCTGTGAGTGTGTGTGAGAGAGAAAGAGAAGCTGTGAGTGAGAGAGAGAGAAAGAAAGAGAAATTAGAGTGAGAAAATGAGAGAGAGAAAGAGAAGCTATGAGTGGGAGAGAGAAAGAGAGTCTGTGAGTGAGAGAGAGAGAAGCTGTGAGTGAGAGAGAGAAAAACTGTGAGTGAGAGAGAGAGAAAGAGAAGCTGTGAGTGAGTAAGAGAGAGAAAGAGAAGCTGTGAGTGAGAGAGAGAGAGAAGGAGAAGCTGTGAGTGAGAAGGAGAGGGAAAGAGAAGCTGTGAGTGAGTGAGAGAGAGAGAAAGAGAAGCTGTGAGTGAGTAAGAGAGAGAAAGAGAAGCTGTAAGTGGGTAAGAGAGAGAAAGAGAAGCTGTGAGTGAGAGAGAGAGAGAAGGAGAAGCTGTGAGTGAGAGGGAGAGAGAGAAAGAGAAGCTGTGAGTGACACACACAGAGAGAAGCTGTGAGAGAGAGAGAGAGAGAAGCTGTGAGTGACAGAGAGAGAAAGAGAAGCTGTGTGTGTGTGTGAGAGAGAAAGATAGTCTGAGAAAGAGAGAGTGAAAGAGAAGCTGTGAGTGAGAGAGGGAGAAAGAGAAGCTGTGTGTGTGAGAGAGAGAAAGAGAAGCTGTGAGTGAGAGTAAGAGAAAGAGAAAGAGAAGCTGTGAGTGAGAGAGTGAGAGAGAGAAAGAGAAGCTGTTAGTGAGAGTGAGAGAGAGAGAGAGAAGCTGTGAGAGAGACAGATTGAAAGAGAAGCTGTGAGTGAGTGAGAGAGAGAGAGATGCTGTGAGTGAGAGAGAGAAAGAGAAGCTGTGAGTGAGAGGGAGAGAAAGAGAAGCTGTGAGTGACACAGAGAGAGAGAAGCTGTGAGTTAGAGAGAGAGAGAAATAGAAGCTGTGAGTGACAGAGAGAGAAAGAGAAGCTGAGTGTGTGAGAGAGAGAAAGTTTGGCTGTGAGTGAGTGAGAGAGAGAAAGAGAAGCTGTGTGTGTGTGTGAGAGATAAAGATAGTCTGAGAAAGAGAGAGTGAAAGAGAAGCTGTGAGT
This sequence comes from Bradypodion pumilum, assembly GCA_035047305.1. Taxonomy (NCBI): domain Eukaryota; kingdom Metazoa; phylum Chordata; class Lepidosauria; order Squamata; family Chamaeleonidae; genus Bradypodion; species Bradypodion pumilum. The sequence goes on from JAWDJD010000001.1 coordinate 232,786,451, forward strand.
GAGAGAGAGAGAGGGAGAAAGAGAAGCTTGTGTGTGAGAGAGAGAAAGAGAAGCTGTGAGAGAGTGAGAGAGAGAGAGAGAAAGAGAAGATGTGAGTGAGAGAGAGAGAGAGAGAGAAGCTGTGAGTGTGTGAGAGAGAGAGCTGCTGTGAGTGAGTGAGAGAGAAAGAGAAGCTGTGAGTGAGAGAGAGAGAGAGAGAGAGGGAGAAAGAGAAGCTGTGTGTGTGAGAGAGAAAGAGAAGCTGTGAGAGAGAGAGAGAGAGAGAGAGAAGCTGTGAGTGAGAGAGAGAGAGAAAGAGAAGCTGTGAGTGAGAGAGAGAGAGAAAGAGATGCTGTGAGTGAGAGAGAAAGAGCCACTGTGAGTGAGTGAGAGAGAAAGAGAAGCTGTGAGTGAGAGAGAGAGAGAGAGAGGGAGAAAGAGAAGCTGTGTGTGTGAGAGAGAAAGAGAAGCTGTGTGTGTGAGAGAGAAAGAGAAGCTGTGAGAGAGAGAGAGAGAGAGAGAGAAGCTGTGAGTGAGAGAGAGAGAGAAAGAGAAGCTGTGAGTGAAAGAGAGAGAGAGAAAGAGATGCTGTGAGTGAGAGAGAAAGAGCCACTGTGAGTGAGTGAGAGAGAAAGAGAAGCTGTGAGTGAGAGAGAGAGAGAGAGAGGGAGAAAGAGAAGCTGTGTGTGTGAGAGAGAAAGAGAAGCTGTGTGTGAGAGAGAGAAAGAGAAGCTGTGAGTGAGAGTGAGAGAGAGAGAGAAAGAGAAGCTGTGAGTGAGAGAGAGAGAGAAAGAGAAGCTGTGAGTGAGAGAGAGAGAAAGAGAACCTGTGATTGAGAGAGAGAAAGATAGTCTGAGAAAGAGAGAATGAAAGAGAAGCTGTGGGTGAGAGAGAAAGAGGGAGAAAGAGAAGCTGTGAGAGAGAGAGAGAGAGAGAAAGATAAGCTGTGAGTGTGTGAGAGAGAAGCTGTGAGTGAGAGAGAGAAAGAAAAGCTGTGAGTGAGTGAGAGAAAGAGAAGATATGAGTGAGAGAGAGAGATAAGCAGTGAGTGAGAGAGAGAGAGAGAAAGAGAAGCTGTGAGTGAGACAGAGAGAGAAATAGAAGCTGTGTGTGAGAGAGAGAGGGACAAAGAGAAGCTTGAGAGAGAGAGAGAAAGAGAAGCTGTGAGTATGTGTGTGAGAGAAAGAGAAGCTGTGAGTGAGAGAGAGGGAGAAAGATAAGCTATGAGAGAGTGAGAGAAAGAGAAGCTGTGAAAGAGAGAGAGAGAAAGAGAAGCTGTGATTGAGAGTGTGAGAGAGAAAGAGAAGCTGTGAGTGTGAGAGAGAGCTGCTGTGAGTGAGAGAGAGAAAGAAAAGCTGTGAGTGTGAGAGAGTGAGAGAAAGAGAAGATATGAGTGAGAGAGAGAGAGAGAAGCAGTGAGTGAGAGAGAGAGAGAGAAAGAGAAGCTGTGAGTGAGAAAGAGAGAAAGAGAAGCTGGGAGAGAGAGAGGAAGAAAGAGAAGCTGTGAGAGAGAGAGGGAGAAAGAAAGAGAAATTAGAGTGAGAAAATGAGAGAGAAAGAGAAGCTGTGAGTGGGAGAGAGAAAGAAAGAGAGTCTGTGAGTGAGAGAGAGAGAGAGAAGCTGTGAGTGAGATAGAGAGAGAGCCGCTGTGAGTGGGAGAGAGAGAGAAAGAGAAGCTGTGAATGAGAGAGAGAAAAACAGTGAGAGAGAGAGAAAGAGAAGCTGTGAGTGAGTAAGAGAGAGAAAGAGAAGCTGTGAGTGAGAGCGAGAGAAGGAGAAGCTGTGAGTGAGAGAGAGAGAAAGAGAAGCTGTGAGTGTGAGAGAGAGAAGCTGTGAGTGAGAGAGAGAAAGGAAAGCTGTGAGTGTGAGAGAGAGAGAGAAAGAGAAGATATGAGTGAGAGAGAGAGAAGCAGTGAGTGAGAGGGAGAGAGAGAGAGAAAGAGAAGCTGTGAGTGAGACAGAGAGAGAGGAAGAGAAGCTGTGAGAGAGAGAGGGAGAAAGAGAAGCTATGTGAGAGAGAGAGAGAAAGAGAAGCTGTGAGTGTGTGTGAGAGAGAAAGAGAAGCTGTGAGTGAGAGAGAGAGAAAGAAAGAGAAATTAGAGTGAGAAAATGAGAGAGAGAAAGAGAAGCTATGAGTGGGAGAGAGAAAGAGAGTCTGTGAGTGAGAGAGAGAGAGAAGCTGTGAGTGAGAGAGAGAGAGCCGCTGTGAGTGACAGAGAGAGAGAAAGAGAAGCTGTGAATGAGAGAGAGAAAAACTGTGAGTGAGAGAGAGAGAAAGAGAAGCTGTGAGTGAGTAAGAGAGAGAAAGAGAAGCTGTGAGTGAGAGAGAGAGAGAAGGAGAAGCTGTGAGTGAGAAGGAGAGGGAAAGAGAAGCTGTGAGTGAGTGAGAGAGAGTGAAAGAGAAGCTGTGAGTGAGTGAGAGAGAGAGAGAAAGAGAAGCTGTGAGAGAGAAAGAGAGAAGCTGTGAGTGAGAATGAGAGAGAGAGAAAGAGAAGCTGTGAGTGAGAGAGAGAGAAAGAGAAGCTGTGAGTGTGAGAGAGAGAAGCTGTGAGTGAGAGAGAGAAAGGAAAGCTGTGAGTGTGAGAGAGAGAAAGAGAAGATATGAGTGAGAGAGAGAGAAGCAGTGAGTGAGAGGGAGAGAGAGAGAGAAAGAGAAGCTGTGAGTGAGACAGAGAGAGAGAAAGAGAAGCTGTGAGAGAGAGAGGGAGAAAGAGAAGCTATGTGAGAGAGAGAGAGAAAGAGAAGCTGTGAGTGTGTGTGAGAGAGAAAGAGAAGCTGTGAGTGAGAGAGAGAGAAAGAAAGAGAAATTAGAGTGAGAAAATGAGAGAGAGAAAGAGAAGCTATGAGTGGGAGAGAGAAAGAGAGTCTGTGAGTGAGAGAGAGAGAGAAGCTGTGAGTGAGAGAGAGAGAGCCGCTGTGAGTGACAGAGAGAGAGAAAGAGAAGCTGTGAATGAGAGAGAGAAAAACTGTGAGTGAGAGAGAGAGAAAGAGAAGCTGTGAGTGAGTAAGAGAGAGAAAGAGAAGCTGTGAGTGAGAGAGAGAGAGAAGGAGAAGCTGTGAGTGAGAAGGAGAGGGAAAGAGAAGCCGTGAGTGAGTGAGAGAGAGTGAAAGAGAAGCTGTGAGTGAGTAAGAGAGAGAAAGAGAAGCTGTGAGTGGGTAAGAGAGAGAAAGAGAAGCTGTGAGTGAGAGAGAGAGAAGGAGAAGCTGTGAGTGAGAGGGAGAGAGAGAAAGAGAAGCTGTGAGTGACACACACAGAGAGAAGCTGTGAGAGAGAGAGAGAGAGAAGCTGTGAGTGACAGAGAGAGAAAGAGAAGCTGTGTGTGTGTGAGAGAGAAAGATAGTCTGAGAAAGAGAGAGTGAAAGAGAAGCTGTGAGTGAGAGAGGGAGAAAGAGAAGCTGTGTGTGTGTGAGAGAGAAAGAGAGGCTGTGAGTGAGAGTGAGAGAAAGAGAAAGAGAAAGAGAAGCTGTGAGTGAGAGAGTGAGAGAGAGAAAGAGAAGCTGTTAGTGAGAGTGAGAGAGAGAGAGAAGCTGTGAGAGAGACAGATTGAAAGAGAAGCTGTGAGTGAGTGAGAGAGAGGGAGATGCTGTGAGTGAGAGAGAGAAAGAGAAGCTGTGAGTGAGAGGGAGAGAAAGAGAAGCTGTGAGTGACACAGAGAGAGAGAAGCTGTGAGTTAGAGAGAGAGAGAAAGAGAACCTGTGAGTGACAGAGAGAGAAAGAGAAGCTGAGTGTGTGAGAGAGAGAAAGTTTAGCTGTGAGTGAGATAGAGAGAGAAAGAGAAGCTGTGTGTGTGTGTGTGAGAGAAAGAGAAGCTGTGAGAGAGTGAGAGAGAGAGAGAGAAAGAGAAGCTGTGAGTGAGAGAGTGAGAGAGAGAAAGAGAAGCTGTTAGTGAGAGTGAGAGTGAAAGAGAAGCTGTGAGTGAGAGAGAGAGAGGGAGAAAGAGAAGCTTGTGTGTGTGAGAGAGAAAGAGAAGCTGTGAGAGAGTGAGAGAGAGAGAGAGAAAGAGAAGATGTGAGTGAGAGAGAGAGAGAGAGAAGCTGTGAGTGTGAGAGAGAGAGAGCTGCTGTGAGTGAGTGAGAGAGAAAGAGAAGCTGTGAGTGAGAGAGAGAGAGGGAGAAAGAGAAGCTGTGTGTGTGAGAGAGAAAGAGAAGCTGTGAGAGAGAGAGAGAGAGAAGCTGTGAGTGAGAGAGAGAGAAAGAGAAGCTGTGAGTGAGAGAGAGAGAGAGAGAGAGAGATGCTGTGAGTGCGAGAGAAAGAGCCACTGTGAGTGAGTGAGAGAGAAAGAGAAGCTGTGAGTGAGAGAGAGAGGGAGAAAGAGAAGCTGTGTGAGAGAGAGAGAAAGAGAAGCTGTGAGTGAGAGTGAGAGAGAGAGAGAAAGAGAAGCTGTGAGTGAGAGAGAGAGAGAAAGAGAAGCTGTGAGTGAGAGAGAGAGAGAAAGAGAACCTGTGATTGAGAGAGAGAAAGATAGTCTGAGAAAGAGAGAATGAAAGAGAAGCTGTGAGTGAGAGAGAGAGAGGGAGAAAGAGAAGCTGTGAGAGAGAGAGAGAGAAAGATAAGCTGTGAGTGTGAGAGAGAGAAGCTGTGAGTGAGAGAGAGAAAGAAAAGCTGTGAGTGAGTGAGAGAAAGAGAAGATATGAGTGAGAGAGAGAGATAAGCAGTGAGTGAGAGAGAGAGAGAGAGAGAGAGAGAAGCTGTGAGTGAGACAGAGAGAGAAATAGAAGCTGTGTGTGAGAGAGAGAGGGACAAAGAGAAGCTTGAGAGAGAGAGAGAGAAAGAGAAGCTGTGAGTATGTGTGTGAGAGAAAGAGAAGCTGTGAGTGAGAGAGAGGGAGAAAGATAAGCTATGAGAGAGTGAGAAAAAGAGAAGCTGTGAAAGAGAGAGAGAGAAAGAGAAGCTGTGATTGAGAGTGTGAGAGAGAAAGAGAAGCTGTGAGTGTGAGAGAGAGATGCTGTGAGTGAGAGAGAGAAAGAAAAGCTGTGAGTGTGAGAGAGTGAGAGAAAGAGAAGATATGAGTGAGAGAGAGAGAAGCAGTGAGTGAGAGAGAGAGAGAGAAAGAGAAGCTGTGAGTGAGACAGAGAGAAAGAGAAGCTGGGAGAGAGAGAGGAAGAAAGAGAAGCTGTGAGAGAGAGAGGGAGAAGGAGAAGCTGTGAGTGTGTGAGAGAGAGAAAGAGAAGCTGTGAGTGAGAGAGAGGGAGAAAGAGAAGCTGTGTGAGAGAGAGAAAGAGAAGCTGTGAGAGAGAGAGAGAGAAAGAGAAGCTGTGATTGAGAGTGAGAGAGAGAAAGAGAAGGTGTGAGTGAGAGAGATAGAAAGAGAAGCTGTGAGTGTGAGAGAGAGAAGCTGTGAGTGAGAGAGAAAAAGAAAAGCTGTGAGTGTGGGAGAGAGAGAGAAAGAGAAGATATGAGTGTGAGAGAGAGAGAAGCAGTGAGTGAGAGAGAGAGAGAGAAAGAGAAGCTGTGAGTGAGACAGAGAGAGAGAAAGAGAAGCTGTGACAGAGAGAGGGAGAAAGAGAAGCTGTGAGAGAGAGAGAGAAAGAGAAGCTGTGAGTGTGTGAGAGAGAGAAAGAGAAGCTGTGAGTGAGAGAGAGAGAAAGAAAGAGAAATTAGAGTGAGAAAATGAGAGAGAGAAAGAGAAGCTATGAGTGGGAGAGAGATAGAGAGTGTGTGTGAGAGAGAGAAGCTGTGAGTGAGAGAGAGAGAGAGCCACTGTGAGTGAGAGAGAGAGAGAAAGAGAAGCTGTGAATGAGAGAGAGAAAAACTGTGAGTGAGAGAGAGAGAAAGAGAAGCTGTGAGTGAGAGAGAGAGAGAAGGAGAAGCTGTGAGTGAGAAGGAGAGGGAAAGAGAAGCTGTGAGTGAGTGAGAGAGAGAGAGAAAGAGAAGCTGTGAGAGAGAAAGAGAGAAGCTGTGAGTGAGAATGAGAGAGAGAGAAAGAGAAGCTGTGAGTGAGAGAGAGGGAAAGAGAAGCTGTGAGTGAGAGAGAGAGAAGCTGTGAGTGAGAGGGAGAGAGAGAAAGAGAAGCTGTGAGTGACACACAGAGAGAGATGCTGTGAGTTAGAGAGAGAGAGAGAGAAAGAGAAAGAGAAGCTGTGAGTGAGAGAGTGAGAGAGAGAAAGAGAAGCTCTTAGTGAGAGTGAGAGAGAGAGAGAGAGAAGCTGTGAGAGAGAGAATTTAAAGAGAAGCTGTGAGTGAGAGAGAGAGAGAGAAAGAGAAGCTGTGAGTATGTGTGTGAGAGAAAGAGAAGCTGTGAGTGAGAGAGAGGGAGAAAGATAAGCTGTGTGTGTGAGAGAGAAAGAGAAGCTGTGAGAGAGAGAGAGAGAGAAAGAGAAGCTGTGATTGAGAGTGATAGAGAGAAAGAGAAGCTGTGAGTGTGAGAGAGAGATGCTGTGAGTGAGAGAGAGAAAGAAAAGCTGTGAGTGTGAGAGAGTGAGAGAAAGAGAAGATATGAGTGAGAGAGAGAGAAGCAGTGAGTGAGTGAGTGAGAGAGAGAGAGAAAGAGAAGCTGTGAGTGAGACAGAGAGAGAGAAAGAGAAGCTGTGAGAGAGAGAGGGAGAAAGAGAAGCTGTGAGAGAGAGAGAGAAGGAGAAGCTGTGAGTGTGTGTGAGAGAGAAAGAGAAGCTGTGAGTGAGAGAGAGAGAAAGAAAGAGAAATTAGAGTGAGAAAATGAGAGAGAGAAAGAGAAGCTGTGAGTGGGAGGGAGAGAGAGAGAAGCTGTGAGTGAGATAGAGAGAGAGAAAGAGAAGCTGTGTGTGTGTGTGAGAGAGAAAGATAGTCTGAGAAAGAGAGAGTGAAAGAGAAGATGTGAGTGAGAGAGAGAGAGGGAGAAAGAGAAGCTGTGTGTGTGTGAGAGAGAAAGAGAAGCTGTGAGTGAGAGTGAGAGAGAGAGAGAAAGAGAAAGAGAAAGAGAAGCTGTGAGTGTGTGAGAGAGAGAGCCGCTGTTAGTGAAAGAGAGAGAAAGAGAAGCTGTGAATGAGAGAGAGAGCAAGAGAAGCTGTGAGTGAGAGAGAGAGAAAGAGAAGCTGTGAGTGAGTGAGAGAGAAAGGGAAGTTGTGAGTGAGAGAGAGAGAGAGAGAAGCTGTGAGTGAGTGAGAGAGAGAAAGAGAAGCTGTGAGTGAGAGAGAGAGAGAAAGAGAAGCTGTGAGTGAGAAGGAGAGGGAAAGAGAAGCTGTGAGTGAGAGAGAGAAAGAGAAGCTGTTAGTGAGAGTGAGAGAGAGAGAAAAAGAGAAGCAGTGAGAGAGCGAGAGAGAAAGAGAAACTGTGAGTGAGAGAGAGAGAGAAAGAGAAGCTGTGAGTGAGAGAGAGAAAGAGAAGCTGTGAGTGAGAGGGAGAGAGAGAAAGTGAAGCTGTGAGTGAGAGAGAGAGAGAGAAAGAGAAGCTGTGAGTGAGAGAGAGTGAATGAGAAGCTGTGAGTGAGAGAGAGAGAGAGAGAAGCTGTGAGTGAGAGGGAGAGAGAGAGATGTGAGTGAGAGAGAGAGAGGATGAGAAGCTGTGAGTGAGAGAGAAAGAAAGTAAGAGAAGCTGTGAATGAGACAGAGAGAGAGAAAGAGAAGCTGTGAGTGAGAGAGAGGGAGAAAGATAAGCTGTGAGAGAGAGAGAAAGAGAAGCTGTGAGAGAGAGAGAGAGAAAGAGAAGCTGTGATTGAGAGTGAGAGAGAGAAAGAGAAGCTGTGAGTGAGAGAGATAGAAAGAGAAGCTGTGAGTGTGAGAGAGAGAAGCTGTGTGTGAGAGAGAAAAAGAAAAGCTGTGAGTGTGGGAGAGAGAGAGAAAGAGAAGATATGAGTGAGAGAGAGAGAGAAGCAGTGAGTGAGAGAGAGAGAGAGAGAAAGAGAAGCTGTGAGTGAGACAGAGAGAGAGAAAGAGAAGCTGTGAGAGAGAGAGGGAGAAAGAGAAGCTGTGTGTGAGAGAGAGAAAGAGAAGCTGTGAGTGTGTGTGAGAGAGAAAGAGAACCTGTGAGTGAGCGAGAGAGAAAGAAAGAGAAATTAGAGTGAGAAAATGAGAGAGAGAAAGAGAAGCTATGAGTGGGAGAGAGATAGAGAGTGTGAGTGAGAGAGAGAGAGAGAAGTTGTGAGTGAGAGAGAGAGAGAAAGAGAAGCTGTGAATGAGAGAGAGAAAAACTGTGAGTGAGAGAGAGAGAAAGAGAAGCTATGAGTGAGTAAGAGAGAGAAAGAGAAGCTGTGAGTGAGCGAGAGAGAGAAGGAGAAGCTGTGAGAGAGAGAGAGAAGGAGAAGCTGTGAGTGTGTGTGAGAGAGAAAGAGAAGCTGTGAGTGAGAGAGAGAGAAAGAAAGAGAAATTAGAGTGAGAAAATGAGAGAGAGAAAGAGAAGCTGTGAGTGGGAGAGAGAGAGAGAGAAGCTGTGAGTGAGATAGAGAGAGAGAAAGAGAAGCTGTGTGTGTGTGTGAGAGAGAAAGATAGTCTGAGAAAGAGAGAGTGAAAGAGAAGATGTGAGTGATAGAGAGAGAGGGAGAAAGAGAAGCTGTGTGTGTGTGAGAGAGAAAGAGAAGCTGTGAGTGAGAGTGAGAGAGAGAGAGAAAGAGAAAGAGAAAGAGAAGCTGTGAGTGTGTGAGAGAGAGAGCCGCTGTTAGTGAAAGAGAGAGAAAGAGAAGCTGTGAATGAGAGAGAGAGCAAGAGAAGCTGTGAGTGAGAGAGAGAGAAAGAGAAGCTGTGAGTGAGTGAGAGAGAAAGGGAAGTTGTGAGTGAGAGAGAGAGAGAGAGAAGCTGTGAGTGAGTGAGAGAGAGAAAGAGAAGCTGTGAGTGAGAGAGAGAGAGAAAGAGAAGCTGTGAGTGAGAAGGAGAGGGAAAGAGAAGCTGTGAGTGAGAGAGAGAAAGAGAAGCTGTTAGTGAGAGTGAGAGAGAGAGAAAAAGAGAAGCAGTGAGAGAGCGAGAGAGAAAGAGAAACTGTGAGTGAGAGAGAGAGAGAGAAAGAGAAGCTGTGAGTGAGAGAGAGAAAGAGAAGCTGTGAGTGAGAGGGAGAGAGAGAAAGTGAAGCTGTGAGTGAGAGAGAGAGAGAAAGAGAAGCTGTGAATGAGAGAGAGTGAATGAGAAGCTGTGAGTGAGAGAGAGAGAAGCTGTGAGTGAGAGGGAGAGAGAGAGATGTGAGTGAGAGAGAGAGAGGATGAGAAGCTGTGAGTGAGAGAGAAAGAAAGTAAGAGAAGCTGTGAATGAGACAGAGAGAGAGAAAGAGAAGCTGTGAGTGAGAGAGAGGGAGAAAGATAAGCTGTGAGAGAGAGAGAAAGATAAGCTGTGAGAGAGAGAGAGAAAGAGAAGCTGTGATTGAGAGTGAGAGAGAGAAAGAGAAGCTGTGAGTGAGAGAGATAGAAAGAGAAGCTGTGAGTGTGAGAGAGAGAAGCTGTGTGTGAGAGAGAAAAAGAAAAGCTGTGAGTGTGGGAGAGAGAGAGAAAGAGAAGATATGAGTGAGAGAGAGAGAGAAGCAGTGAGTGAGAGAGAGAGAGAGAGAAAGAGAAGCTGTGAGTGAGACAGAGAGAGAGAAAGAGAAGCTGTGAGAGAGAGAGGGAGAAAGAGAAGCTGTGTGAGAGAGAGAGAAAGAGAAGCTGTGAGTGTGTGTGAGAGAGAAAGAGAACCTGTGAGTGAGCGAGAGAGAAAGAAAGAGAAATTAGAGTGAGAAAATGAGAGAGAAAAAGAGAAGCTATGAGTGGGAGAGAGATAGAGAGTGTGAGTGAGAGAGAGAGAGAGAAGTTGTGAGTGAGAGAGAGAGAGAAAGAGAAGCTGTGAATGAGAGAGAGAAAAACTGTGAGTGAGAGAGAGAGAAAGAGAAGCTATGAGTGAGTAAGAGAGAGAAAGAGAAGCTGTGAGTGAGCGAGAGAGAGAAGGAGAAGCTGTGAGTGAGAAGGAGAGGGAAAGAGAAGCTGTGAGTGAGTGAGTGAGAGAGAGAAAGAGAAGCTGTGAGAGAGAAAGAGAGAAGCTGTGAGTGAGAATGAGAGAGAGAGAAAGAGAAGCTGTGAGTGAGAGAGAGAGAAAGAGAAGCTGTGAGTGAGAGAGAGAAAGAGAAGCTCTGAGTGAGAGGGAGAGAGAGAAAGAGAAGCTGTGAGTGACACACAGAGAGAGAAGCTGTGAGTTAGAGAGAGAGAGAGAGAAGCTGTGAGTGACAGAGAGAGAGAAAGAGAAGCTGTGTGTGTGTGAGAGAGAGAAAGATAGTCTGAGAAAGAGAGAGTGAAAGAGAAGCTGTGAGTGAGAGAGAGAGGGAGAAAGAGAAGCTGTGTGTGAGAGAGAGAAAGAGCAGCTGTGAGTGAGAGTGAGAGAGAGAGAAAGAGAAAGAGACGCTGTGAGTGAGAGAGTGAGAGAGAGAAAGAGAAGCTGTTAGTGAGAGTGAGAGAGAGATAGAGAAGCTGTGAGAGAGAGATTGAAAGAGAAGCTGTGAGTGAGAGAGAGAGAGATGCTGTGAGTGAGAGAGAGAAAGAGAAGCTGTGAGTGAGAGGGAGAGAAAGAGAAGCTGTGGGTGACACAGAGAGAGAGAAGCTGTGAGTTAGAGAGAGAGAGAAAGAGAAGCTGTGAGTGAGAATGAGAGAGAGAAAGAGAAGCTGTGTGTGTGAGAGAGGGAAAGAGAAGCTGTGAGTGAGAGAGAGAAAGAGAAGCTGTGAGTGAGAGGGAGAGAGAGAAAGAGAAGCTGTGAGTTAGAGAGAGAGAAAGAGAGAAGCTGTGAGTGAGAGAGAGAGAAAGAGAGAAGCTGTGAGTGAGAGAGGGAGAAAGAGAAGCTGTGTGTGTGTGAGAGAGAAAGAGAAGCTGTGAGTGACACAGAGAGAGAAGGTGTGAGTTAGAGAGAGAGAGAAAGAGAAGCTGTGAGTGACAGAGAGAGAGAAAGAGAAGCTGAGTGTGTGTGAGAGAGAAAGTTTAGCTGTGAGTGAGAGAGAGAGAGAAAGAGAAGCTGTGAGTGAGAAGGAGAGGGAAAGAGAAGCTGTGAGTGAGTGAGAGAGAGAGAGAAAGAGAAGCTGTGAGTGAGAGAGAGAGAGGGAGAAAGAGAAGCTTGTGTGTGTGAGAGAGAAAGAGAAGCTGTGAGAGAGTGAGAGAGAGAGAAAGAAAAGATGTGAGTGTGTGTGAGAGAGAAAGAGAAGCTGTGAGTGAGAGAGAGAGAAAGAAAGAGAAATTAGAGTGAGAAAGAGAGAGTGAAAGAGAAGCTGTGAGTGAGACAGAGAGAGGGAGAAAGAGAAGCTGTGAGTGAGAGAGAGAGAAAGTAAGAGAAGCTGTGAGTGAGATAGAGAGAGAGAGAAAGAGAAGCTGTGAGTGAGAGAGAGAGGGAGAAAGATAATCTGTGAGAGAGAGAGAGAGAAAGAGAAACTGTGTGTGTGTGAGAGAGAGAAAGAGTAGGTGTGATTGAGAGTGAGAGAGAGAAAGAGAATCTGTGAGTGAGAGAGAGAGAAAGAGAAGCTGTGAGTGAGAGAATCTGCGAGTGAGAGAGAGAAAGAAAAGCTGTGAGTGAGAGAGAGAGAGCCGCTGTGAGTGAGAGAGAGAGAAAGAGAAGCTGTGAGAGAGAGAGAGAAATAGAAGCTGTGAGTGTGTGTGAGAGAGAAAGAGAAGCTGTGAGTGAGAGAGAGAGAAAGAGAGTCTGTGAGTGAGAGAGAGAGAAGCTGTGAGTGAGAGAGAGAGAGCCGCTGTGAGTGAGTGAGTGAGAAAGAGAATGTGAATGAGAGAGAGAGAGAAAGAGAAGCTGTGTGTGAGAGAGAGAAAGAGAAGCTGTGAGTGAGTGAGAGAGAGAGAAAGGGAAGTTGTGAGTGTGAGAGAGAGAGAAAGAGAAGCTGTGAGTGAGAGAGAGAGAAAGAGAAGGTGTGAGTGAGAGAGAGAGAAAGAGAAGCTGTGAGTGAGAAGGAGAGGGAAAGAGAAGCTGTGAGTGAGTGAGAGAGAGAGAAAGAGAAGCTGTGAGTGAGAGAGAGAGAAAGAGAAGCTGTGAGTGAGAGAGAGAGAAAAAGAGAAGCTGTGAGTAAGAAGGAGAGGGAAAGAGAAGAAGTGAGTGAGTGAGAGAGAGAGAGAAAGAGAAGCTGTGAGAGAGAAAGAGAAGCTGTGAGTGAGAGAGTGAGAGAGAGAAAGAGAAGCTGTTAGTGAGAGTGAGAGAGAGAGAGAGAGAAGCTGTGAGTGAGAGAGAGATTGAAAGAGAAGCTGTGAGTGAGAGAGAGAGAGAGAGAAAGAGAAGCTGTGAGTGAGAGAGAGAAAGAGAAGCTGTGAGTGAGAGGGAGAGAGAGAATGAGAAGCTATGAGTGACACACAGAGAGAGAAGCTGTGTGTTAGAGAGAGAGAAAGAGAAGCTGTGAGTGACAGAGAGAGAGAAAGAGAAGCTGAGAGTGAGAGAGAGAGAAAGTGAAGCTGTGAGTGAGAGAGAGAGAGAAAGAGAAGCTATGTGTGTGTGTGAGAGAGAAGCTGTGAGTTAGAGAGAGAGAAAGAGAAGCTGTGAGTGACAGAGAGAGAGAAAGAGAAGCTGAGAGTGAGTGAGAGAGAGAAAGAGAAGCTGTGAGTGAGAGAGAGAGAGAAGATGTGAGTGAGAGAGAGAGAATGAGAAGCTGTGTGTGAGAGAGAGAGAAAGTAAGAGAAGCTGTGAGTGATACAGAGAGAGAGAAAGAGAAGCTGTGAGTGAGAGCGAGAGAAGGAGAAGCTGTGAGTGAGAAGGAAAGGGAAAGAGAAGCTGTGAGTGATTGAGAGAGAGAGAGAAAGAGAAGCTGTGAGAGAGAAAGAGAGAAGCTGTGAGTGAGAATGAGAGAGAGAGAAAGAAAAGCTGTGAGTGAGAGAGAGATAAAGAGAAGCTGTGAGTGAGAGAGAGAAAGAGAATCTGTGAGTGACACACAGAGAGAGAAGCTGTGAGTTAGAGAGAGAGAGAGAAGCTGTGAGTGACACAGAGAGAGAAAGAGAAGCTGTGTGTGTGTGAGAGAGAGAAAGATAGTCTGAGAAAGAGAGAGTGAAAGAGAAGCTGTGAGTTAGAGAGAGAGGGAGAAAGAGAAGCTATGTGTGTGTGAGAGAGAAAGAGAAGCTGTGAGTGAGAGTGAGAGAGAGAGAGAAAGAGAAAGAGAAAGAGAAGCTGAGAGTGTGTGAGAGAGAGAGCCGCTGTCAGTGAACGAGAGAGAAAGAGAAGCTGTGAATGAGAGAGAGAGAAAGAGAAGCTGTGAGTGAGAGAGAGAGAAAGAGAAGCTGTGAGTGAGTGAGAGAGAGAAAGGGAAGTTGTGAGTGAGAGAGAGAGAGAGAAAGAGAAGCTGTGAGTGAGAAAGAGAGAGAAAGAGAAGCTGTTAGTGAGAGTGAGAGAGAGAGAGAAAGAGAAGCAATGAGAGAGCGAGAGAGAAAGAGAAGCTGTGAGTGAGAGAGAGAGAGAGAAAGAGAAGCTGTGAGTGAGAGAGAGAAAGAGAAGCTGTGAGTGAGAGGGAGAGAGAGAAAGAGAAGCTGTGAGTGAGAGAGAGAGAGAAAGAGAAGCTGTGAGTGAGAGAGAGAGAGAATGAGAAGCTGTGAGTGAGAGAGAGAGAAGCTGTGAGTGAGAGGGAGAGAGAGAGAAGATGTGAGTGAGAGAGAGAGAGGATGAGAAGCTGTGAGTGAGAGAGAAAGAATGTAAGAGAAGCTGTGAGTGAGACATAGAGAGAGAAAGAGAAGCTGTGAGTCAGAGAGAGGGAGAAAGAGAAGCTGTGAGAGAGAGAGAAAGAGAAGCTGTGAGAGAGAGAGAGAGAAAGAGAAGCTGTGATTGAGAGTGAGAGAGAGAAAGAGAAGCTGTGAGTGAGAGAGATAGAAAGAGAAGCTGTGAGTGTGAGAGAGAGAAGCTGTGAGTGAGAGAGAAAAAGAAAAGCTCTGAGTGTGGGAGAGAGAGAGAAAGAGAAGATATGAGTGTGTGAGAGAGAGAAGCAGTGAGTGAGAGAGAGAGAGAGAAAGAGAAGCTGTGAGTGAGACAGAGAGAGAGAAAGAGAAGCTGTGAGAGAGAGAGAGAGAGAGAAGCTGTGAGTGAGAGAGAGAGAGAAAGAGAACCTGTGATTGAGAGAGAGAAAGATAGTCTGAGAAAGAGAGAATGAAAGAGAAGCTGTGAGTGAGAGAGAGAGGGAGAAAGAGAAGCTGTGAGAGAGAGAGAGGGAGAAAGATAAGCTATGAGAGAGTGAGAGAAAGAGAAGCTGTGAAAGAGAGAGAGAGAAAGAGAAGCTGTGATTGAGAGTGTGAGAGAGAAAGAGAAGCTGTGAGTGTGAGAGAGAGATGCTGTGAGTGAGAGAGAGAAAGAAAAGCTGTGAGTGTGAGAGAGTGAGAGAAAGAGAAGATATGAGTGAGAGAGAGAGAGAAGCAGTGAGTGAGAGAGAGAGAGAGAAAGAGAAGCTGTGAGTGAGACAGAGAGAGAGAAAGAGAAGCTGGGAGAGAGAGAGGAAGAAAGAGAAGCTGTGAGAGAGAGAGGGAGAAGGAGAAGCTGTGAGTGTGTGTGAGAGAGAAAGAGAAGCTGTGAGTGAGAGAGAGAGAAAGAAAGGGAAATTAGAGTGAGAAAATGAGAGAGAGAAAGAGAAGCTGTGAGTGGGAGAGAGAAAGAGTGTCTGTGAGTGAGAGAGAGAGAGAGAAGCTGTGAGTGAGATAGAGAGAGAGCCGCTGTGAGTGAGAGAGAGAGAAAGAGAAGCTGTGAATGAGAGAGAGAAAAACAGTGAGAGAGAGAGAAAGAGAAGCTGTGAGTGAGTAAGAGAGAGAAAGAGAAGCTGTGAGTGAGAGCGAGAGAAGGAGAAGCTGTGAGTGAGAAGGAGAGGGAAAGAGAAGCTGTGAGTGCTTGAGAGAGAGAGAGAAAGAGAGAAGCTGTGAGTGAGAATGAGAGAGAGAGAAAGAGAAGCTGTGAGTGAGAGAGAGATAAAGAGAAGCTGTGAGTGAGAGAGAGAGAGAAGGAGAAGCTGTGAGTGAGAAGGAGAGGGAAAGAGAAGCTGTGAGTGAGTGAGAGAGAGAGAGAAAGAGAAGCTGTGAGAGCGAAAGAGAGAAGCTGTGAGTGAGAATGAGAGAGAGAGAAAGAGAAGCTGTGAGTGAGAGAGAGAGAAAGAGAAGCTGTGAGTGAGAGAGAGAGAGAGAAGCTGTGAGTGAGAGGGAGAGAGAGAAAGAGAAGCTGTGAGTGACACACAGAGAGAGAAGCTGTGAGTTAGAGAGAGAGAGAGAGAAAGAGAAAGAGAAGCTGTGAGTGAGAGAGTGAGAGAGAGAAAGAGAAGCTCTTAGTGAGAGTGAGAGAGAGAGAGAGAAGCTGTGAGAGAGAGAGATTGAAAGAGAAGCTGTGAGTGAGAGAGAGAGAGAGAGAAAGAGAAGCTGTGAGTATGTGTGTGAGAGAAAGAGAAGCTGTGAGTGAGAGAGAGGGAGAAAGATAAGCTGTGTGTGAGAGAGAGAAAGAGAAGCTGTGAGAGAGAGAGAGAGAAAGAGAAGCTGTGATTGAGAGTGATAGAGAGAAAGAGAAGCTGTGAGTGTGAGAGAGAGAAGCTGTGAGTGAGAGAGAGAAAGAAAAGCTGTGAGTGTGAGAGAGTGAGAGAAAGACAAGATATGAGTGAGAGAGAGAGAAGCAGTGAGTGAGTGAGAGAGAGAGAGAAAGAGAAGCTGTGAGTGAGACAGAGAGAGAGAAAGAGAAGCTGTGAGAGAGAGAGGGAGAAAGTGATGCTGTGTGAGAGAGAGAGAAGGAGAAGCTGTGAGTGTGTGTGAGAGAGAAAGAGAAGCTGTGAGTGAGAGAGAGAGAAAGAAATAGAAATTAGAGTGAGAAAATGAGAGAGAGAAAGAGAAGCTGTGAGTGGGAGAGAGAAAGAGAGTCTGTGAGTGAGTGAGAGAGAGAGAGAAGCTGTGAGTGAGATAGAGAGAGAGCCGCTGTGAGTGAGAGAGAGAGAGAAAGAGAAGCTGTGAATGAGAGAGAGAAAAACTGTGAGTGAGAGAGAGAGAAAGAGAAGCTGTGAGTGAGTAAGAGAGAAAGAGAAGCTGTGAGTGAGAGAGAGAGAGAAGGAGAAGCTGTGAGTGAGAAGGAGAGGGAAAGAGAAGCTGTGAGTGAGTGAGAGAGAGAGAGAAAGAGAAGCTGTGAGAGAGAAAGAGAGAAGCTGTGAGTGAGAATGAGAGAGAGAGAAAGAGAAGCTGTGAGTGAGAGAGAGAGAAAGAGAAGCTGTGAGTGAGAGAGAGAAAGAGAATCTGGGAGTGAGAGGGGGAGAGAGAAAGAGAAGCTGTGAGTGACACACACAGAGAGAAGCTGTGAGTTAGAGAGAGAGAGAGAGAAGCTGTGAGTGACAGAGAGAGAGAAAGAGAAGCTGTGTGTGTGTGTGAGAGAGAAAGATAGTCTGAGAAAGAGAGAGTGAAAGAGAAGCTGTGAGTGAGAGAGAGAGAGGGAGAAAGAGAAGCTGTGAGAGAGAGAGAGAGAGAAAGAGAAGCTGTGAGTGAGAGTGAGAGAGAGAGAGAAAGAGAAAGAGAAGCTGTGAGTGTGTGAGAGAGAGAGCCGCTGTCAGTGAAAGAGAGAGAAAGAGAAGCTGTGAATGAGAGAGAGAGAAAGTGAAGCTGTGAGTGAGAGAGAGAGAGAAAGAGAAGCTGTGAGTGAGAGAGAGAGATAAAGAGAAGCTGTGAGAGTGAGAGAGAGAGAAAGAGAAGCTGTGAGTGAGTGAGAGAGAGAATGAGAAACTGTGAGTGAGAGAGAGAAGCAGTGAGAGAGAGAAAAAGAGAAACTGTGAGTGAGAGAGAGAAGCTGTGAGAGAGAGAGAGAAAGAGAGAGAGAGAGAAGATGTGAGTGATAGAGAGAGAGAATGAGAAGCTTTGAGTGAGAGAGAGAGAAAGTAAGAGTAGCTGTGAGTGAGATGGAGAGAGAGAGAAAGAGAAGCTGTGAGTGAGAGAGAGAGAGAAAGAGAAGCTGTGAGTGAGAGAGAGAGAGAAAGAGAAGCTATGAGTGAGAGAGTGAGAGAGAGAAAGAGAAGCTGTGTGTGAGAGTGAGAGAGAGAGAAAGAGAAGCTGTGAGTGAGAGAGAGAGAAAGAGAAGCTGTGTGTGTGAGAGAGAGAGAAGCTGTGTGTGTGAGAGAGAGAGAAAGAGAAGTTGTGAGTGATAGAGAGAGAGAGAAGCTGTGAGTGAGTGAGAGAGAAGCTGTGAGTGAGAGAGAGAAAGAAAAGCTGTGAGTGAGAGAAAGAGAAGCTGTGAGTGAGAGAGAGAGAAAGAGAAGCTGTGAGTGAGTGAGAGAGAGAAAGGGAAGTTGTGAGTGAGAGAGAGAGAGAGAGAAGCTGTGAGTGAGTGAGAGAGAGAAAGAGAAGCTGTGAGTGAGAGAGAGAGAGAAAGAGAAGCTGTGAGTGAGAAGGAGAGGGAAAGAGAAGCTGTGAGTGAGAGAGAGAAAGAGAAGCTGTTAGTGAGAGTGAGAGAGAGAGAAAAAGAGAAGCAGTGAGAGAGCGAGAGAGAAAGAGAAACTGTGAGTGAGAGAGAGAGAGAGAAAGAGAAGCTGTGAGTGAGAGAGAGAAAGAGAAGCTGTGAGTGAGAGGGAGAGAGAGAAAGTGAAGCTGTGAGTGAGAGAGAGAGAGAAAGAGAAGCTGTGAGTGAGAGAGAGTGAATGAGAAGCTGTGAGTGAGAGAGAGAGAAGCTGTGAGTGAGAGGGAGAGAGAGAGATGTGAGTGAGAGAGAGAGAGGATGAGAAGCTGTGAGTGAGAGAGAAAGAAAGTAAGAGAAGCTGTGAGTGAGACAGAGAGAGAAAGAGAAGCTGTGAGTGAGAGAGAGGGAGAAAGATAAGCTGTGAGAGAGAGAGAAAGAGAAGCTGTGTGAGAGAGAGAAAGAGAAGCTGTGATTGAGAGTGAGAGAGAGAAAGAGAAGCTGTGAGTGAGAGAGATAGAAAGAGAAGCTGTGAGTGTGTGAGAGAGAAGCTGTGTGTGAGAGAGAAAAAGAAAAGCTGTGAGTGTGGGAGAGAGAGAGAAAGAGAAGATATGAGTGAGAGAGAGAGAGAAGCAGTGAGTGAGAGAGAGAGAGAAAGAGAAGCTGTGAGTGAGACAGAGAGAGAAAGAGAAGCTGTGAGAGAGAGAGGGAGAAAGAGAAGCTGTGTGTGTGAGAGAGAGAGAGAAGCTGTGAGTGAGAGAGAGAGAGAAAGAGAAGCTGTGAATGAGAGAGAGAAAAAACTGTGAGTGAGATAGAGAGAAAGAGAAGCTATGAGTGAGTAAGAGAGAGAAAGAGAAGCTGTGAGTGAGAGAGAGAGAGAAGGAGAAGCTGTGAGTGAGAAGGAGAGGGAAAGAGAAGCTGTGAGTGAGTGAGAGAGAGAGAGAAAGAGAAGCTGTGAGAGAGAAAGAGAGAAGCTGTGAGTGAGAATGAGAGAGAAAGAGAAGCTGTGAGTGAGAGAGAGAGAAAGAGAAGCTGTGAGTGAGAGAGAGAAAGAGAAGCTGTGAGTGAGAGGGAGAGAGAGAAAGAGAAGCTGTGAGTGACACACAGAGAGAGAAGCTGTGTGTTAGAGAGAGAGAGAGAGAAGCTGTGAGTGAGAGAGGGAGAAAGAGAAGCTATGTGTGTGTGAGAGAGAAAGAGAAGCTGTGAGTGAGAGTGAGAGAGAGAGAAAGAGAAAGAGAAGCTGTGAGTGAGAGAGTGAGAGAGAGAAAGAGAAGCTCTTAGTGAGAGTGAGAGAGAGAGAGAGAAGATGTGAGAGATAGAGATTGAAAGAGAAGCTGTGAGTGAGAGAGAGAGAGAGATGCTGTGAGTGAGAGAGAGAAAGAGAAGCTGAGAGTGAGAGGGAGAGAAAGAGAAGCTGTGAGTGACACAGAGAGAGAAGATGTGAGTTAGAGAGAGAGAGAAAGAGAAGCTGTGAGTGACAGAGAGAGAGAAAGAGAAGCTGAGTGTGTGTGAGAGAGAAAGTTTAGCTGTGAGTGAGAGAGAGAGAGAAAGAGAAGCTGTGAGTGAGAAGGAGAGGGAAAGAGAAGCTGTGAGTGAGTGAGTGAGAGAGAGAAAGAGAAGCTGTGAGCGAGAGAGAGAGGGAGAAAGAGAAGCTTGTGTGTGAGAGAGAGAAAGAGAAGCTTTGAGAGAGTGAGAGAGAGAGAAAGAGAAGATGTGAGTGAGAGAGAGAGAGAAAGAGAAGCTGTGAGTGTGAGAGAGATAGCTGCTGTGAGTGAGTGAGAGAGAAAGAGAAGCTGTGAGTGAGAGAGAGAGAGGGAGAAAGAGAAGCTGTGTGTGTGAGAGAGAAAGAGAAGCTGTGAGTGAGAGAGAGAGAGAAAGAGAAGCTGTGAGTGAGAGAGAGAGAGAAAGAGAAGCTGTGAGAGTGAGAGAGAGAGAAAGAGATGCTGTGAGTGAGAGAGAAAGAGCCGCTGTGAGTGAGTGAGAGAGAAAGAGAAGCTGTGAGTGAGAGAGAGGGAGAAAGAGAAGCTGTAATTGCGACAGAGAGAGAGAAATAGAAGCTGTGTGAGAGAGAGAGGGACAAAGAGAAGCTTGAGAGAGAGAGAGAAAGAGAAGCTGTGAGTATGTGTGTGAGAGAAAGAGAAGCTGTGAGTGAGAGAGAGGGAGAAAGAGAAGCTGTGTGTGAGAGAGAGAAAGAGAAGCTGTGAAGAGAGAGAGAAAGAGAAGCTGTGATTGAGAGTGAGAGAGAGAAACAGAAGCTGTGAGTGTGTGAGAGAGAAGCTGTAAGTGAGAGAGAGAAAGAAAAGCTGTGGGTGTGAGAGAGTGAGAGAAAGAGAAGATATGAGTGAGAGAGAGAGAGAAGCAGTGAGTGAGAGAGAGAGAGAAAGAGAAGCTGTGAGTGAGACAGAGAGAGAGAAAGAGAAGCTGTGAGAGAGAGGGAGAAAGAGAAGCTGTGAGAGAGAGAGAGAAGGAGAAGCTGTGAGTGTGTGAGAGAGAGAAAGAGAAGCTGTGAGTGAGAGAGAGAGAAAGAAAGAGAAATTAGAGTGAGAAAATGAGAGAGAGAAAGAGAAGCTGTGAGTGGGAGAGAGAGAGAGAGAAGCTGTGAGTGAGATAGAGAGAGAGCCGCTGTGAGTGAGAAAGAGAGAGAGAAAGAGAAGCTGTGAATGAGAGAGAGAAAAACTGTGAGTGAGAAGGAGAGGGAAAGAGAAGCTGTGAGTGAGTGAGAGAGAGAAAGAGAAGCTGTGAGTGAGAAGGAGAGGGAAAGAGAAGCTGTGAGTGAGTGAGAGAGAGAGAAAGAGAAGCTGTGTGTGTGTGAGAGAGAGAAAGAAGCTGTGAGTGTGTGAGAGAGAGAAAGAGAAGCTGTTAGTGACAGAGAGAGAGAAAGAGAAGCTGTGTGTGTGAGAGAGAGAAAGATAGTCTGAGAAAGAGAGAGTGAAAGAGAAGCTGTGAGTGAGAGTGAGAGAGAGAAAGAGAAGCTGTGAGTGAGAGAGAGAGAGAATGAGAAGCTGTGAGTGAGAAGAGAAGCTGTGAGTGAGAGAGAGAAAGAGAAGCTGTGTGTGTGTGTGAGGGAGAGAAGATGTGAGTGATGGAGAGAGAGAATGAGAAGCTGTGAGTGATAGAGAGAGAAAGTAAAAGAAGCTGTGAGTGAGATAGAGAGAGAAAGAGAAGCTGTGAGTGAGAGAGATAGGGAGAAAGATAAGCTGTGTGTGTGAGAGAGAGAGAAGCTGTGTGTGTGTGAGAGAGAGAAAGAGAAGTTGTGAGTGATAGAGAGAGAGAGAAGCTGTCAGTGAGTGAGAGAGAAGCTGTGAGTGAGAGAGAGAAAGAAAAGCTCAGAGTGAGAGAGAGAGAAGCTGTGAGTGAGAGAGAGAGAGAAAGAGAAGCTTTGAGTGAGAGAGAGAAAGAGAAGCTGTGAGTGAGAGGTAGAGAGAGAAAGAGAAGCTGTGAGTGACACAGAGAGATAAGCTGTGAGTTAGAGAGAGAGAAAGAGAAGCTGTGACAGAGAGAGTGAAAGAAAAGCTGAGAGTGAGAGAGAGAGAGAAAGTGAAGCTGTGAGTGAGAAAGAGCGAGAAAGAGAAGCTGTGTGTGTGTGAGAGAGAGAAAGAGTCTGAGAAAGTGAGAGTGAAAGAGAAGCTGTGAGTGAAAGAGAGAGAGGGAGAATGAGAAGCTGTGTGTGTGTGAGAGAGAGAGAGAAGCTGTGAGTGAGAGTGAGAGAGAGAGAGAGAGAAAGAGAAGCTGTGAGTGAGAGAGAGGGAGAGAATGAGAAGCTGTGAGTGAGAGAGAGAAAAGCTGTGTGTGAGAGAGAGTGAGCGAAAGTGAAGATGTGAGTGAGAGAGAGAGAAAGAGAAGCTGTGTGTGTGTGTGAGAGAGAAAGATAGTCTGAGTAAGAGAGAGTGAAAGAGAAGCTGTGAGTGAGAGAGAGAGGGAGAAAGAGAAGCTGTGTGTGTATGTGAGAGAAAGAGAATCTGATTGAGAGTGAGAGAGAGAGAGAAAGAGAAGCTGTGAGTGAGAGAGAGAGAGAAAGAGAAGCTGTGAGTGAGTGAGAGAGAGAATGAGAAACTGTGAGTGAGAGAGAGAAGCTGTGAGAGAGAGAGAGAGAAAGAGAAACTGTGAGTGAGAGAGAGAAGATGTGAGTGATAGAGAGAGAGAATGAGAAGCTTTGAGTGAGAGAGAGAGAAAGTAAGAGTAGCTGTGAGTGAGATGGAGAGAGAGAGAAAGAGAAGCTGTGAGTGAGAGAGAGAGAGGGAGAAAGCTAAGCTGTGAGAGAGAGAGAGAGAAAGAGAAGCTGTGTGTGTGTGAGAGAGAAAGAGAAGCTGTGATTGAGAGTGAGAGAGAGAGAGAAAGAGAAGCTGTGAGTGAGAGAGAGAGAAAGAGAAGCTGTGAGTGAGAGAGAGAGAAGCTGTGAGTGAGAGAGAGAAAGAAAAGCTGTGAGTGAGAGAGAGAGAAAGAGAAGCTGTGAGTGAGTGAGAGAGAGAAAGGGAAGTTGTGAGTGAGAGAGAGAGGGAAAGAGAAGCTGTGAGTGAGAGAGAGAGAGAAGCTGTGAGTGAGAGAGAGGGAAAAAGAGAAGCTGTGGGTGAGAAGGAGAGGGATAGAGAAGCTGTGAGTGAGTGAGAGAGAGAAAGAGATGCTGTGAGTGAGAGAGAGAAAGAGAAGCTGTGAGTGAGAGAGAGAGAGAAAGAGAAGCTGTGAGTGAGAAGGAGAGGGAAAGAGAAGCTGTGAGTAAGTGAGAGAGAGAGAAAGAGAAGCTGTGAGATAGAAAGAGAGAAGCTGTGAGTCAGAGAGTGAGAGAGAGAAAGAGAAGCTGTGAGTGAGAGAGAGATTGAAAGAGAAGCTGTGAGTGAGTGAGAGAGAGAGAGAGAAGCTGTGAGTGAGAGAGAGAAAAAGAAGCTGTGAGTGACAGAGAGAGAGAGAAAGAGAAGCTGAGAGTGAGAGAGAGAGAGAGAAAGTGAAGTTGTGAGTGAGAGAGCAAGAGAAAGAGAAGCTGTGAGTGAGAGAGAGAGAGAGAAGCTGTGAGTGAGAGAGAGAGAATGAGAAGCTGTGAGTGAGAGTGAGAGAGAGGGAGAGAAAGAGAAGCTGTGAGTGAGAGAGATTGAAAGAGAAGCTGTGAGTGAGAGAGAGTGAGAGAAAGAGAGCTGTGAGTGAGAGAGAGAAAGAGAAGCTGTGAGTGAGTGAGAGAGAGAGAGAGAAGCTGTGAGTGAGAGAGAGAAAGAGAAGCTGTGAGTGACAGAGAGAGAGGAAGAGAAGCTGAGAGTGAGAGAGAGAGAAAGTGAAGCTGTGAGTGAGAGAGAGAAAGAGAAGCTGTGAGTGAGAGAGAGAGAATGAGAAGCTGTGAGTGAGAGAGAGTGAGAGAAAGAGAGCTGTGAGTGAGAGAGAGAAAGAGAAGCTGTGAGTGAGTGAGAGAGAGAGAGAAGCTGTGAGTGAGAGAGAGAAAAGCTGTGAGTGAGAGAGAGTGAGAGAAAGTGAAGATGTGAGTGAGAGAGAGAGAAAGAGAAGCTGTGTGTGTGTGAGAGAGAGAAAGATAGTCTGAGTAAGAGAGAGTGAAAGAGAAGCTGTGAGTGAGAGAGAGAGGGAGAAAGAGAAGCTGTGTGTGTATGTGAGAGAAAGAGAATCTGATTGAGAGTGAGAGAGAGAGAGAAAGAGAAGCTGTGAGTGAGAGAGAGAGAGAAAGAGAAGCTGTGAGTGAGTGAGTGAGAGAGAATGAGAAACTGTGAGTGAGAGAGAGAAGCTGTGAGAGAGAGAGAGAAAGAGAAACTGTGAGTGAGAGAGAGAAGATGTGAGTGATAGAGAGAGAGAATGAGAAGCTTTGAGTGAGAGAGAGAGAAAGTAAGAGTAGCTGTGAGTGAGATGGAGAGAGAGAGAAAGAGAAGCTGTGAGTGAGAGAGAGAGAGGGAGAAAGCTAAGCTGTGAGAGAGAGAGAGAGAAAGAGAAGCTGTGTGTGTGTGAGAGAGAAAGAGAAGCTGTGATTGAGAGTGAGAGAGAGAGAAAGAAAAGCTGTGAGTGAGAGAGAGAGAAAGAGAAGCTGTGAGTGAGAGAGAGAGAAGCTGTGAGTGAGAGAGAGAAAGAAAAGCTGTGAGTGAGAGAGAGAGAAAGAGAAGCTGTGAGTGAGTGAGAGAGAGAAAGGGAAGTTGTGAGTGAGAGAGAGAGGGAAAGAGAAGCTGTGAGTGAGAGAGAGAGAGAAGCTGTGAGTGAGAGAGAGGGAAAAAGAGAAGCTGTGGGTGAGAAGGAGAGGGATAGAGAAGCTGTGAGTGAGTGAGAGAGAGAAAGAGAAGCTGTGAGTGAGAGAGAGAAAGAGAAGCTGTGAGTGAGAGAGAGAGAGAAAGAGAAGCTGTGAGTGAGAAGGAGAGGGAAAGAGAAGCTGTGAGTAAGTGAGAGAGAGAGAGAGAAAGAGAAGCTGTGAGATAGAAAGAGAGAAGCTGTGAGTCAGAGAGTGAGAGAGAGAAAGAGAAGCTGTTAGTGAGAGTGAGAGAGAGAAAGAGAAGCTGTGAGTGAGAGAGAGATTGAAAGAGAAGCTGTGAGTGAGTGAGAGAGAGAGAAAGAGAAGCTGTGAGTGAGAGAGAGAAAAAGAAGCTGTGAGTGACAGAGAGAGAGAGAAAGAGAAGCTGAGAGTGAGAGAGAGAGAGAGAAAGTGAAGTTGTGAGTGAGAGAGCAAGAGAAAGAGAAGCTGTGAGTGAGAGAGAGAGAGAGAAGCTGTGAGTGAGAGAGAGAGAATGAGAAGCTGTGAGTGAGAGTGAGAGAGAGGGAGAGAGAGAGAAGCTGTGAGTGAGAGAGATTGAAAGAGAAGCTGTGAGTGATAGAGAGTGAGAGAAAGAGAGCTGTGAGTGAGATAGAGAAAGAGAAGCTGTGAGTGAGTGAGAGAGTGAGAGAGAAGCTGTGAGTGAGAGAGAGAAAGAGAAGCTGTGAGTGACAGAGAGAGAGAAAGAGAAGCTGAGAGTGAGAGAGAGAGAAAGTGAAGCTGTGAGTGAGAGAGAGAAAGAGAAGCTGTGAGTGAGAGAGAGAGAATGAGAAGCTGTGAGTGAGAGAGAGTGAGAGATAGAGAGCTGTGAGTGAGAGAGAGAAAGAGAAGCTGTGAGTGAGTGAGAGAGAGAGAAGCTGTGAGTGAGAGAGAGAAAGAGAAGCTGTGAGTGACAGAGAGAGAGAAAGAGAAGCTGAGAGTGAGAGAGAGAGAGAAAGAGAAGCTGTGAGTGAGAGAGAGAAAGAGAAGCTGTGAGTGAGAGAGAGAGAATGAGAAGCTGTGAGTGAGAGTGAGAGAGAGAGAGAGAAGCTGTGAGTGAGAGAGAGATTGATAGAGAAGCTGTGAGAGAGAGAGAGAGAGAAAGAGAGCTGTGAGTGAGAGAGAGAAAGAGAAGCTGTGAGAGGGAGTGAAAGAGAAGCTGTGTGTGACACAGAGAGAGAGAAGCTGTGAGTTAGAGAGAGAGAAAGAGAAGCTGTGAGTGACAGAGAGAGAGAAAGAAGCTGAGAGTGAGAGAGAGAAAGTGAAGCTGTGAGTGAGAGAAAGAGAGAAAGAGAAGCTGTGTGTGTGTGAGAGAGAGAAAGATAGTCTGAGTAAGAGAGAGTGAAAGAGAAGCTGTGAGTGAGAGAGAGAGGGGGAGAAAGAGAAGCTGTGTGTGTGTGAGAGAGAAAGAGAATCTGATTGAGAGTGAGAGAGAGAGAGAGAAAGAGAAGCTGTGAGTGAGACAGAGAGAGAAAGAGAAGCTGTGAGTGAGTGAGAGAGAATGAGAAACTGTGAGTGAGAGAGAGAAGCAGTGAGAGAGAGAGAAAAAGAGAAACTGTGAGTGAGAGAGAGAAGCTGTGAGAGAGAGAGAGAAAGAGAGAGAGAGAAGATGTGAGTGATAGAGAGAGAGAATGAGAAGCTTTGAGTGAGAGAGAGAGAAAGTAAGAGTAGCTGTGAGTGAGATGGAGAGAGAGAGAAAGAGAAGCTGTGAGTGAGAGAGAGAGAGGGAGAAAGCTAAGCTGTGAGAGAGAGAGAGAGAAAGAGAAGCTGTGTGTGTGTGAGAGAGAAAGAGAAGCTGTGATTGAGAGTGAGAGAGAGAGAGAACGAGAAGCTGTGAGTGAGAGAGAGAGAAAGAGAAGCTGTGAGTGAGAGAGAGAAAGAAGCTGTGAGTGAGAGAGAGAAATAAAAGCTGTGAGTGAGAGAGAGAGAAAGAGAAGCTGTGAGTGAGTGAGAGAGAGAAAGGGAAGTTGTGAGTGAGAGAGAGAGGGAAAGAGAAGCTGTGAGTGAGAGAGAGAGAGAAGCTGTGAGTGAGAGAGAGAGAGAAAGAGAATCTGTGGGTGAAAAGGAGAGGGATAGAGAAGCTGTGAGTGAGTGAGAGAGAGAGAGAGAAGCTGTGAGTGAGAGAGAGAAAAAGAAGCTGTGAGTGACAGAGAGAGAGAGAAAGAGAAGCTGAGAGTGAGAGAGAGAGAGAGAGAAAGTGAAGTTGTGAGTGAGAGAGCAAGAGAAAGAGAAGCTGTGAGTGAGAGAGAGAGAGAAGCTGTGAGTGAGAGAGAGAGAATGAGAAGCTGTGAGTGAGAGTGAGAGAGAGGGAGAGAAAGAGAAGCTGTGAGTGAGAGAGATTGAAAGAGAAGCTGTGAGTGAGAGAGAGTGAGAGAAAGAGAGCTGTGAGTGAGAGAGAGAAAGAGAAGCTGTGAGTGAGTGAGAGAGAGAGAAGCTGTGAGTGAGAGAGAGAAAGAGAAGCTGTGAGTGACAGAGAGAGAGGAAGAGAAGCTGAGAGTGAGAGAGAGAGAGAGGGAGAGAAAGAGAAGCTGTGAGTGAGAGAGATTGAAAGAGAAGCTGTGAGTGAGAGAGAGTGAGAGAAAGAGAGCTGTGAGTGAGAGAGAGAGAAAGAGAAGCTGTGAGTGAGTGAGAGAGAGAGAGAAAGAGAAGCTGTGAGATAGAAAGAGAGAAGCTGTGAGTCAGAGAGTGTGAGAGAGAAAGAGAAGCTGTTAGTGAGAGTGAGAGAGAGAAAGAGAAGCTGTGAGTGAGAGAGAGATTGAAAGAGAAGCTGTGAGTGAGTGAGAGAGAGAGAAAGAGAAGCTGTGAGTGAGAGAGAGAAAAAGAAGCTGTGAGTGACAGAGAGAGAGAGAAAGAGAAGCTGAGAGTGAGAGAGAGAGAGAAAGTGAAGCTGTGAGTGAGAGAGCAAGAGAAAGAGAAGCTGTGAGTGAGTGAGAGAGAGAGAAGCTGTGAGTGAGTGAGAGAGAATGAGAAGCTGTGAGTGAGAGTGAGAGAGAGGGAGAGAAAGAGAAGCTGTGAGTGAGAGAGATTGAAAGAGAAGCTGTGAGTGAGAGAGAGTGAGAGAAAGAGAGCTGTGAGTGAGAGAGAGAAAGAGAAGCTGTGAGTGAGTGAGAGAGAGAGAGAGAAGCTGTGAGTGAGAGAGAGAAAGAGAAGCTGTGAGTGACAGAGAGAGAGAAAGAGAAGCTGAGAGTGAGAGAGAGAGAGAAAGTGAAGCTGTGAGTGAGAGAGAGAAAGAGAAGCTGTGAGTGAGAGAGAGAGAATGAGAAGCTGTGAGTGAGAGAGAGTGAGAGAAAGAGAGCTGTGAGTGAGAGAGAGAAAGAGAAGCTGTGAGTGAGTGAGAGAGAGAGAGAAGCTGTGAGTGAGAGAGAGAAAGAGAAGCTGTGAGTGACAGAGAGAGAGAAAGAGAAGCTGAGAGTGAGAGAGAGAGAGAAAGAGAAGCTGTGAGTGAGAGAGAGAAAGAGAAGCTGTGAGTGAGAGAGAGAGAATGAGAAGCTGTGAGTGAGAGTGAGAGAGAGAGAGAGAGAAGCTGTGAGTGAGAGAGAGATTGATAGAGAAGCTGTGAGTGAGAGAGAGAGAGAGAAAGAGAGCTGTGAATGAGAGAGAGAAAGAGAAGCTGTGAGTGAGAGGGAGAGAGTGAAAGAGAAGCTGTGTGTGACACAGAGAGAGAGAAGCTGTGAGTTAGAGAGAGAGAAAGAGAAGCTGTGAGTGACAGAGAGAGAGAAAGAAGCTGAGAGTGAGAGAGAGAAAGTGAAGCTGTGAGTGAGAGAAAGAGAGAAAGAGAAGCTGCGTGTGTGAGAGAGATAGAAAGATAGTCTGAGAAAGAGAGAGTGAAAGAGAAGCTGTGAGTGAGAGAGAGATGGAGAAAGAGAAGCTGTGAGAGAGAGAGAGAAAGAGAAGCTGTGAGTGAGAGTGAGAGAGAGAGAGAGAATGAGAAGCTGCGAGTGAGAGAGAGAAAGAGAAGCTGTGAGTGAGAGAGAGAGAAAGAGAAGCTGTGAGTGTGAGAGAGAGAAGCTGTGAGTGAGAGAGAGAAAGAAAAGCTGTGAGTGAGAGAGAGAGAGAAAGAGAAGATATGAGTGAGAGAGAGAGAAAGAGAAGCAGTGAGAGAGAGAGAGAGAAAGAGAAGCTGTGAGTGAGACAGAGAGAGAAAGAGAAGCTGTGAGAGAGAGAGAGAAAGAGAAGCTGTGAGTGTCTGTGAGAGAGAAAGAGAAGCTGTGAGTGAGAGAGAAAGAAAGAAAGAAAGAGAAATTAGAGTGAGAAAGAGAGAGAGAAAGAGAAGCTGTGAGTGGGAGAGAGTGAAAGAGATTCTGTGAGTGAGAGAGAGAGAAAGGGAAGTTGTGAGTGAGAGAGAGAGAAAGAGAAGCTGTGAATGAGAGAGAGAGAAAGAGAAGCTGAGTGAGAGAGAGAGAAAGAGAAGCTGTGAGTGAGTGAGAGAGAGAAAAGGAAGTTGTGAGTGAGAGAGAGAGAGAGAAAGAGAAGCTGCGAGTGAGAGAGAGAGAGAAGCTGTGAGTGAGAGTGAGAGAGAAAGAGAAGCTGTGAGTGAGAAGGAGAGGGAAAGAGAAGCTGTGAGTGAGTGAGAGAGAGAGAGAAAGAGAAGCTGTGAGTGAGAAGGAGAGGGAAAGAGAAGCTGTGAGTGATTGAGAGAGAGAGAGAAAGAGAAGCTGAGAGAGAGAAAGAGAGAAGCTGTGAGTGAGAGAGTGAGAGAGAGAAAGAGAAGCTGTTAGTGAGAAGGAGAGGGAAAGAGAAGCTGTGAGTGAGTGAGAGAGAGAGAGAGAAAGAGAAGCTGTGAGAGAGAAAGAGAGAAGCTGTGAGTGAGAGAGTGAGAGAGAGAAAGAGAAGATGTTAGTGAGAGTGAGAGAGAGAGAGAAAGAGAAGCTGTGAGTGAGAGAGAATGAAAGAAGCTGTGAGTGAGAGAGAGAGAGAAACAGAAGCTGTGAGTGAGAGCGAGAAAGAGAAGCTGTGAGTGAGAGAGAGAAAGAGAAGCTGTGAGTGTGAGAGAGGGAGGGAGAAATATAAGCTGTGTGAGAGAGAGAGAGAAAGAGAAGCTGTGTGTGAGAGTGAGAGAGAGAGAAAGAGAAGCTGTGAGTGAGAGAGAGAGAAAGAGAAGCTGTGAGTGAGAGAGAGAGAAGCTGTGAGTGAGAGAGAGAAAGAAAAGCTGTGAGTGAGAGAGAGAGAAAGAGAAGATATGAGTGAGAGAGAGAGAGAAGCAGTGAGAGAGAGAGAAAGAGAATCTGTGAGTGAGACAGAGAGAGAGAAAGAGAAGCTTTGAGAGAGAGAGAGAGGTAGAAAGAGAAGCTGTGTGTGTGTGAGAGAGAAAGAGAAAGCTGTCAGTGTGTGTAAGAGAGAAATATAAGCTGTGAGTGAGAGAGAAAGAAAGAGAAATTAGAGTGAGAAAGAGAGAGAGAAAGAGAAGCTGTGAGTGGGAGAGAGTGAAAGAGAGTCTGTGAGTGAGAGAGAGAGAGAAAGGGAAGTTGTGAGTGAGAGAGAGAGAAAGAGAAGCTGTGAATGAGAGAGAGAGAGAAAGAGAAGCTGTGAGTGAGAGAGAGAGAAAGAGAAGCTGTGAGTGAGTGTGAGAGAGAAAGGGAAGTTGTGAGTGAGAGAGAAAGAGAAGCTGTGTGTGAGAGAGAAAGAGAATCTGTGAGAGAGAGAGAGAGAGAAAGAGAAGCTGTGAGTGAGAAGGAGAGGGAAAGAGAAGCTGTGAGTGAGTGAGAGAGAGAGAGAAAGAGAAGCTGTGAGTGTGTGAGAGAGAGAAAGAGAAGCTGTGAGTGAGAAGGAGAGGGAAAGAGAAGCTGTGAGTGAGTGAGAGAGAGAGAGAAGGAGAAGCTGTGAGTGAGAAAGAGAAAGAGAAGCTGTGAGTGAGAGGGAGAGAGAGAAAGAGAAGCTGTGAGTGAGAGAGAGAAAGAGAAGCTGTGAGTGAGAGAGAGAGAGAATGAGAATCTGTGAGTGAGAGAGAGAGAAGCTGTGAGTGAGAGGGAGAGAGAGAAGATGTGAGTGAGAGAGAGAGAGGATGAGATGCTGTGAGTGAGAGAGAAAGAAAGTAAGAGAAGCTGTGAGTGAGAGAGAGGGAGAAAGATAAGCTGTGAGAGAGAGAGAGAAAGAGAAGCTGTGAGAGAGAGAGAGAGAAAGAGAAGCTGTGATTGAGAGTGAGAGAGAGAAAGAGAAGCTGTGAGTGAGAGAGAGAGAAAGAGAAGCTGTGAGTGTGAGAGAGAGAAGCTGTGAGTGAGAGAGAGAAAGAAAAGCTGTGAGTGTGAGAGAGAGAAAGAGAAGATATGAGTGTGAGAGAGAGAAGCAGTGAGTGAGAGGGAGAGAGAGAGAGAGAAAGAGAAGCTGTGAGTGAGACAGAGAGAGAGAAAGAGAAGCTGTGAGAGAGAGAGGGAGAAAGAGAAGCTGTGAGAGAGAGAGAGAGAAAGAGAAGCTGTGAGTGTGTGAGAGAGAGAAAGAGAAGCTGTGAGTGAGAGAGAAAGAAAGAAAGAGAAATTAGAGTGAGAAAATGAGAGAGAGAGAAAGAGAAGCTATGAGTGGGAGAGAGAAAGAGAGTCTGTGACTGTGAGAGAGAGAGAAGCTGTGAGTGAGAGAGAGAGAGAGCCGCTGTGAGTGACAGAGAGAGAGAAAGTGAAGCTGTGAGTGAGTAAGAGAGAGAAAGAGAAGCTGTGAGTGAGAGAGAGAGAAGGAGAAGCTGTGAGTGAGAAGGAGAGGGAAAGAGAAGCTATGAGTGAGTGAGAGAGAGAGAGAGAAAGAGAAACTGTGAGAGAGAAAGAGAGAAGCTTTGAGTGAGAATGAGAGAGAGAAAGAGAAGCTGTGAGTGAGAGAGAGAGAAAGAGAAGCTGTGAGTGAGAGGGAGAGAGAGAAAGAGAAGCTGTGAGTGACACACACAGAGAGAAGCTGTGAGAGAGAGAGAGAAGCTGTGAATGAGAGAGAGAGAAAGTGAAGCTGTGTGTGTGAGAGAGAGAAAGAGAAGCTGTGAGTGAGTGAGAGAGAGAAAGGGAAGTTGTGAGTGTGTGTGAGAGAGAGAAGCTGTGAGTGAGTGAGAGAGAGAAAGAGAAGCTGTGAGTGAGAGAGAAAGAGAAAGAGAAGCTGTGAGTGAGAAGGAGAGGGAAAGAGAAGCTGTTAGTGAGAGAGTGAGAGAGAGAAAGAGAAGATGTTAGTGAGAGTGAGAGAGAGAGAGAAAGAGAAGCTGTGAGTGAGAGAGAATGAAAGAAGCTGTGAGTGAGAGAGAGAGAGAAACAGAAGCTGTGAGTGAGAGCGAGAAAGAGAAGCTGTGAGTGAGAGAGAGAAAGAGAAGCTGTGAGTGTGAGAGAGGGAGGGAGAAATATAAGCTGTGTGAGAGAGAGAGAGAAAGAGAAGCTGTGTGTGAGAGTGAGAGAGAGAGAAAGAGAAGCTGTGAGTGAGAGAGAGAGAAAGAGAAGCTGTGAGTGAGAGAGAGAGAAGCTGTGAGTGAGAGAGAGAAAGAAAAGCTGTGAGTGAGAGAGAGAGAAAGAGAAGATATGAGTGAGAGAGAGAGAGAAGCAGTGAGAGAGAGAGAAAGAGAATCTGTGAGTGAGACAGAGAGAGAGAAAGAGAAGCTTTGAGAGAGAGAGAGAGGTAGAAAGAGAAGCTGTGTGTGTGTGAGAGAGAAAGAGAAAGCTGTCAGTGTGTGTAAGAGAGAAATATAAGCTGTGAGTGAGAGAGAAAGAAAGAGAAATTAGAGTGAGAAAGAGAGAGAGAAAGAGAAGCTGTGAGTGGGAGAGAGTGAAAGAGAGTCTGTGAGTGAGAGAGAGAGAGAAAGGGAAGTTGTGAGTGAGAGAGAGAGAAAGAGAAGCTGTGAATGAGAGAGAGAGAGAAAGAGAAGCTGTGAGAGAGAGAGAAAGAGAAGCTGTGAGTGAGTGAGAGAGAGAAAGGGAAGTTGTGAGTGAGAGAGAAAGAGAAGCTGTGTGTGAGAGAGAAAGAGAATCTGTGAGAGAGAGAGAGAGAAAGAGAAGCTGTGAGTGAGAAGGAGAGGGAAAGAGAAGCTGTGAGTGAGTGAGAGAGAGAGAGAAAGAGAAGCTGTGAGTGTGTGAGAGAGAGAAAGAGAAGCTGTGAGTGAGAAGGAGAGGGAAAGAGAAGCTGTGAGTGAGTGAGAGAGAAAGAGAAGCTGTGAGTGACACACACAGAGAGAAGCTGTGAGAGAGAGAGAGAAGCTGTGAATGAGAGAGAGAGAAAGTGAAGCTGTGAGTGAGTGAGAGAGAGAAAGGGAAGTTGTGAGTGTGTGTGAGAGAGAGAAGCTGTGAGTGAGTGAGAGAGAGAAAGAGAAGCTGTGAGTGAGAGAGAAAGAGAAAGAGAAGCTGTGAGTGAGAAGGAGAGGGAAAGAGAAGCTGTGAGTGAGAGAGAGAGAGAAAGAGAAGCTGTTAGTGAGAGTGAGAGAGAGAGAGAAAGAGAAGCTGTGAGAGAGAGAGAAAGAGAAGCTGTGAGTGAGAGAGAGAGAGAGAAAGAGAAGCTGTGATTGAGAGAGAGAAAGAGAAGCTGTGAGTGAGAGGGAGAGAGAGAAAGAGAAGCTGTGAGTGAGAGAGAGAAAGAGAAGCTGTGAGTGAGAGAGAGAGAATGAGAAGCTGTGAGTGAGAGAGAGAGAAGCTGTGAGTGAGAGGGAGAGAGAGAAGATGTGAGTGAGAGAGAGAGGATGAGATGCTGTGAGTGAGAGAGAAAGAAAGTAAGAGAAGCTGTGAGTGAGACAGAGAGAGAAAGAGAAGCTGTGAGTGAGAGAGAGGGAGAAAGATAAGCTGTGAGAGAGAGAGAGAGAGAGAAGCTGTGAGAGAGAGAGAGAAAGAGAAGCTGTGAGTGTGTGTGCGAGAGAAAGAGAAGCTGTGAGTGGGAGAGAGAGAAAGAAAGATAAATTAGAGTGAGAAAATGAGAGAGAGACAGAGAAGCTATGAGTGGGAGAGAGAAAGAGAGTCTGTGAGTGAGAGAGAGAGAGAAGCTGTGAGTGAGAGAGAGAGAGAGCCGCTGTGAATGACAGAGAGAGAGAAAGAGAAGCTGTGAATGAGAGAGAGAAAAACTGTGAGTGAGAGAGAGAGAAAGAGAAGCTGTGAGTGAGTAAGAGAGAGAGAGAAGCTGTGAGTGAGAGAGAGAGAGAAGGAGAAGCTGTGAGTGAGAAGGAGAGGGAAAGAGAAGCTGTGAGTGAGTGAGAGAGAGAGAAAGAGAAACTGTGAGAGAGAAAGAGAGAAGCTGTGAGTGAGAATGAGAGAGAGAGAACGAGAAGCTGTGAGTGAGAGAGAGAGAAAGAGAAGCTGTGAGTGAGAGAGTGAAAGAGAAGCTGTGAGTGGAGAGGGAGAGAGAGAAAAAGAAGCTGTGAGTGACACACACAGAGACAAGCTGTGAAAGAGAGAGAGAGAAGCTGTGAATGACAGAGAGAGAGAAAGAGAAGCTGTGTGTGTGAGAGAGAGAAAGATAGTCTGAGAAAGAGAGAGTGAAAGAGAAGCTGTGAGTGAGAGAGGGAGAAAGAGAAGCTGTGTGTGTGAGAGAGAGAAAGAGAAGCTGTGAGTGAGAGTGAGAGAGAGAGAAAGAGAAAGAGAAGCTGTGAGTGAGAGAGTGAGAGAGAGAAAGAGAAGCTGTTAGTGAGAGTGAGAGAGAGAGAGAAGCTGTGAGAGAGACAGATTGAAAGAGAAGCTGTGAGTGAGAGAGAGAGAGAGAGACGCTGTGAGTGAGAGAGAGAGAGGGAGAAAGAGAAGCTGTGTGTGTGTGAGAGAGAAAGAGAAGCTGTGAGTGAGAGTGAGAGAGAGAGAAAGAAAGAGAAAGAGAAAGAGAAGCTGTGAGTGTGTGAGAGAGAGAGCCGCTGTCAGTGAAAGAGAGAGAAAGAGAAGCTGTGAATGAGAGAGAGAGAAAGAGAAGCTGTGAGTGAGAGAGAGAGAAAGAGAAGCTGTGAGTGAGTGAGAGAGAGAAAGGGAAGTTGTGAGTGTGTGTGTGAGAGAGAGAGAAGCTGTGAGTGAGTGAGAGAGAAAGAGAAGCTGTGAGTGAGAGAGAGAGAAAGAGAAGCTGTGAGTGAGAGAGAGAGAAAGAGAAGCTGTGAGTGAGTGAGAGAGAGAAAGGGAAGTTGTGAGTGTGTGTGTGAGAGAGAGAGAAGCTGTGAGTGAGAGAGAGAGAAAGAGAAGCTGTGAGTGAGAGAGAGAGAGAGAAAGAGAAGCTGTGAGTGAGAAAGAGAAAGAGAAGCTGTGAGTGAGAGGGAGAGAGAGAAAGAGAAGCTGTGAGTGAGAGAGAGAAAGTGAAGCTGTGAGTGAGAGAGAGAGAGAATGAGAAGCTGTGAGTGAGAGAGAGAAAAGCTGTGAGTGAGAGGGAGAGAGAGAAGATGTGAGTGAGAGAGAGAGAGGATGAGATGCTGTGAGTGAGAGAGAAAGAAAGTAAGAGAAGCTGTGAGTGAGAGAGAGGGAGAAAGATAAGCTGTGTGTGAGAGAGAGAAAGAGAAGCTGTGAGAGAGAGAGAGAGAAAGAGAAGCTGTGATTGAGAGTGAGAGAGAGAAAGAGAAGCTGTGAGTGAGAGAGAGAGAGAAAGAGAAGCTGTGAGTGTGAGAGAGAGAAGCTGTGAGTGAGAGAGAGAAAGAAAAGCTGTGAGTGTGAGAGAGAGAGAAAGAGAAGATATGAGTGAGAGAGAGAGAAGCAGTGAGTGAGAAGGAGAGAGAGAGAGAAAGAGAACCTGTGAGTGAGAAGGAGAGGGAAAGAGAAGCTGTGAGTGAGAGTGTGAGAGAGAGAGAAAGAGAAGCTGTGAGTGAGAGAGAGAGAAAGAGAAGCTGTGAGTGAGAGAGAGAGAGAGAAAGAGAAGCTGTGAGTGAGAAGGAGAGGGAAAGAGAGAAAGAGAAGCTGTGAGTGTGAGAGAGAGAAGCTGTGAGTGAGAGAGAGAAAGAAAAGCTGTGAGTGTGAGAGAGAGAGAAAGAGAAGATATGAGTGAGAGAGAGAGAAGCAGTGAGTGAGAAGGAGAGAGAGAGAGAAAGAGAACCTGTGAGTGAGAGAGAGAGAAAGAGAAGCTGTTAGTGAGAGTGAGAGAGAGAGAGAAAGAGAAGCTGTGAGTGAGAGAGAGAGAGAGAAAGAGAAGCTGTGAGTGAGAGAGAGAGAGAAAGAGAAGCTGTGAGTGAGAAGGAGAGGGAAAGAGAAGCTGTGAGTGAGAGAGAGAGAAAGAGAAGCTGTTAGTGAGAGTGAGAGAGAGAGAGAAAGAAGCTGTGAGTGAGAGAGAAAGAGAAGCTGTGAGTGAGAGAGAGAGAGAGAAAGAGAAGCTGTGAGTGAGAAAGAGAAAGAGAAGCTGTGAGTGAGAGGGAGAGAGAGAAAGAGAAGCTGTGAGTGAGAGAGAGAAAGAGAAGCTGTTAGTGAGAGAGAGAAAGAGAAGCTGTGAGTGAGAAGGAGAGGGAAAGAGAAGCTGTGAGTGAGTGAGAGAGAGAGAAAGAGAAACTGTGAGAGAGAAAGAGAGAAGCTGTGAGTGAGAATGAGAGAGAGAGAAAGAGAAGCTGTGAGTGAGAGAGAGAGAAAAAGAGAAGCTGTGAGTGAGAGAGTGAAAGAGAAGCTGTGAGTGAGAGGGAGAGAGAGAAGCTATGAGTGACAGAGAGAGAGAAAGAGAAGCTGTGTTTGTGTGTGAGAGAGAAAGATAGTCTGAGAAAGAGAGAGTGAAAGAGAAGCTGTGAGTGAGAGAGGGAGAAAGAGAAGCTGTGTGTGTGAGAGAGAGAAAGAGAAGCTGTGAGTGAGAGTGAGAGAGAGAGAAAGAGAAAGAGAAGCTGTGAGTGAGAGAGTGAGAGAGAGAAAGAGAAGCTGTTAGTGAGAGTGAGAGAGAGAGAGAAGCTGTGAGAGAGACAGATTGAAAGAGAAGCTGTGAGTGAGAGAGAGAGAGAGAGAACCTGTGAGTGAGAGAGAGGGAGAAAGAGAAGCTGTGTGTGTGTGAGAGAGAAAGAGAAGCCGTGAGTGAGAGTGAGAGAGAGAGAAAGAAAGAGAAAGAGAAAGAGAAGCTGTGAGTGTGTGAGAGAGAGAGCCGCTGTCAGTGAAAGAGAGAGAAAGAGAAGCTGTGAATGAGAGAGAGAGAAAGTGAAGCTGTGTGTGTGAGAGAGAGAAAGAGAAGCTGTGAGTGAGTGAGAGAGAGAAAGGGAAGTTGTGAGTGTGAGAGAGAGAGAGAGAAGCTGTGAGTGAGTGAGAGAGAGAAAGAGAAGCTGTGAGTGAGAGAGAAAGAGAAAGAGAAGCTGTGAGTGAGAAGGAGAGGGAAAGAGAAGCTGTGAGTGAGAGAGAGAGAGAAAGAGAAGCTGTTAGTGAGAGTGAGAGAGAGAGAAAGAGAAGCTGTGAGTGTGTGAGAGAGAAAGAGAAGCTGTGAGTGAGAGAGAAAGAGAAAGAGAAGCTGTGAGTGAGAAGGAGAGGGAAAGAGAAGCTGTGAGTGAGAGAGAGAGAGAAAGAGAAGCTGTTAGTGAGAGTGAGAGAGAGAGAAAGAGAAGCTGTGAGTGAGAGAGAGAAAGAGAAGCTGTGAGAGGGAGAGAGAGAAAGAGAAGCTGTGAGTGAGAGAGAGAAAGATAAGCTGTGAGTGAGAGAGAGAGAATGAGAAGCTGTGAGTGAGAGAGAGAGAAGCTGTGAGTGAGAGGGAGAGAGAGAAGATGTGAGTGAGAGAGAGAGAGAGGATGAGATGCTGTGAGTGAGAGAGAAAGAAAGTAAGAGAAGCTGTGAGTGAGACAGAGAGAAAGAGAAGCTGTGAGTGAGAGAGAGGGAGAAAGATAAGCTGTGAGAGAGAGAGAGAAAGAGAAGCTGTGAGAGAGAGAGAGAGAAAGAGAAGCTGTGATTGAGAGTGAGAGAGAGAAAGAGAAGCTGTGAGTGAGAGAGAGAGAAAGAGAAGCTGTGAGTGTGAGAGAGAGAAGCTGTGAGTGAGAGAGAGAAAGAAAAGCTGTGAGTGTGAGAGAGAGAGAGAAAGAGAAGATATGAGTGAGAGAGAGAGAAGCAGTGAGTGAGAGGGAGAGAGAGAGAGAGAAAGAGAAGCTGTGAGTGAGACAGAGAGAGAGAAAGAGAAGCTGTGAGAGAGAGAGGGAGAAAGAGAAGCTATGTGAGAGAGAGAGAGAAAGAGAAGCTGTGAGTGTGTGTGAGAGAGAAAGAGAAGCTGTGAGTGAGAGAGAGAGAAAGAAAGAGAAATTAGAGTGAGAAAATGAGAGAGAGAAAGAGAAGCTATGAGTGGGAGAGAGAAAGAGAGTCTGTGAGTGAGAGAGAGAGAGAAGCTGTGAGTGAGAGAGAGAGAGAAAGAGAAGCTGTGAATGAGAGAGAGAAAAACTGTGAGTGAGAGAGAGAGAAAGAGAAGCTGTGAGTGAGTAAGAGAGAGAAAGAGAAGCTGTGAGTGAGAGAGAGAGAGAAGGAGAAGCTGTGAGTGAGAAGGAGAGGGAAAGAGAAGCTGTGAGTGAGTGAGAGAGAGAGAAAGAGAAGCTGTGAGTGAGTAAGAGAGAGAAAGAGAAGCTGTGAGTGGGTAAGAGAGAGAAAGAGAAGCTGTGAGTGAGAGAGAGAGAGAAGGAGAAGCTGTGAGTGAGAGGGAGAGAGAGAAAGAGAAGCTGTGAGTGACACACACAGAGAGAAGCTGTGAGAGAGAGAGAGAGAGAAGCTGTGAGTGACAGAGAGAGAAAGAGAAGCTGTGTGTGTGTGAGAGAGAGAAAGATAGTATGAGAAAGAGAGAGTGAAAGAGAAGCTGTGAGTGAGAGAGGGAGAAAGAGAAGCTGTGTGTGTGAGAGAGAAAAAGAGAAGCTGTGAGTGAGAGTGAGAGAAAGAGAAAGAGAAAGAGAAGCTGTGAGTGAGAGAGTGAGAGAGAGAAAGAGAAGCTGTTAGTGAGAGTGAGAGAGAGAGAGAGAAGCTGTGAGAGAGACAGATTGAAAGAGAAGCTGTGAGTGAGTGAGAGAGAGAGAGATGCTGTGAGTGAGAGAGAGAAAGAGAAGCTGTGAGTGAGAGGGAGAGAAAGAGAAGCTTTGAGTGACACAGAGAGAGAGAAGCTGTGAGTTAGAGAGAGAGAGAAAGAGAAGCTGTGAGTGACAGAGAGAGAAAGAGAAGCTGAGTGTGTGAGAGAGAAAGTTTAGCTGTGAGTGAGAGAGAGAGAGAAAGGGAAGCTGTGTGTGTGTGAGAGAGAAAGATAGTCTGAGAAAGAGAGAGTGAAAGAGAAGCTGTGAGTGAGAGAGAGAGAGGGAGAAAGAGAAGCTTGTGTGTGTGAGAGAGAAAGAGAAGCTGTGAGAGAGAGAGAGAGAGAGAGAAAGAGAAGATGTGAGTGAGAGAGAGAGAGAGAAGCTGTGAGTGTGAGAGAGAGAGAGCTGCTGTGATTGAGTGAGAGAGAAAGAGAAGCTGTGAGTGAGAGAGAGAGAGGGAGAAAGAGAAGCTGTGTGTGAGAGAGAGAAAGAGAAGCTGTGAGAGAGAGAGAGAGAGAAGCTGTGAGTGAGAGAGAGAGAAAGAGAAGCTGTGAGTGAGAGAGAGAGAGAGAAAGAGATGCTGTGAGTGAGAGAGAAAGAGCCACTGTGAGTGAGTGAGAGAGAAAGAGAAGCTGTGAGTGAGAGAGAGAGAGGGAAAAAGAGAAGCTGTGTGTGAGAGAGAGAAAGAGAAGCTGTGAGTGAGAGTGAGAGAGAGAAAGAGAAGCTGTGAGTGAGAGAGAGAGGGAGAAAGAGAAGCTGTGTGTGTGAGAGAGAGAAAGATAAGCTGTGAGTGTGAGAGAGAGAAGCTGTGAGTGAGAGAGAGAAAGAAAAGCTGTGAGTGAGTGAGAGAAAGAGAAGATATGAGTGAGAGAGAGAGATAAGCAGTGAGTGAGAGAGAGAGAGAGAGAGAAAGAGAAGCTGTGAGTGAGACAGAGAGAGAGAAATAGAAGCTGTGTGAGAGAGAGAGAGGGACAAAGAGAAGCTTGAGAGAGAGAGAGAGAAAGAGAAGCTGTGAGTATGTGTGTGAGAGAAAGAGAAGCTGTGAGTGAGAGAGAGGGAGAAAGATAAGCTATGAGAGAGTGAGAGAAAGAGAAGCTGTGAAAGAGAGAGAGAGAAAGAGAAGCTGTGATTGAGAGTGTGAGAGAGAAAGAGAAGCTGTGAGTGTGAGAGAGAGATGCTGTGAGTGAGAGAGAGAAAGAAAAGCTGTGAGTGTGAGAGAGTGAGAGAAAGAGAAGATATGAGTGAGAGAGAGAGAGAAGCAGTGAGTGAGAGAGAGAGAGAGAAAGAGAAGCTGTGAGTGAGACAGAGAGAGAGAAAGAGAAGCTGGGAGAGAGAGAGGAAGAAAGAGAAGCTGTGAGAGATAGAGGGAGAAGAAGAAGCTGTGAGTGTGTGTGAGAGAGAAAGAGAAGCTGTGAGTGAGAGAGAGAGAAAGAAAGGGAAATTAGAGTGAGAAAATGAGAGAGAGAAAGAGAAGCTGTGAGTGGGAGAGAGAAAGAGAGTCTGTGAGTGAGAGAGAGAGAGAGAAGCTGTGAGTGAGATAGAGAGAGAGCCGCTGTGAGTGAGAGAGAGAAAGAGAAGCTGTGAATGAGAGAGAGAAAAACAGTGAGAGAGAGAGAAAGAGAAGCTGTGAGTGAGTAAGAGAGAGAAAGAGAAGCTGTGAGTGAGAGCGAGAGAAGGAGAAGCTGTGAGTGAGAAGGAGAGGGAAAGAGAAGCTGTGAGTGATTGAGAGAGAGAGAAAGAGAAGCTGTGAGAGAGAGAGAGAAGCTGTGAGTGAGAATGAGAGAGAGAGAAAGAGAAGCTGTGAGTGAGAGAGAGATAAAGAGAAGCTGTGAGTGAGAGAGAGAAAGAGAATCTGTGAGTGA
Source organism: Bradypodion pumilum (assembly GCA_035047305.1). Classification (NCBI taxonomy): domain Eukaryota; kingdom Metazoa; phylum Chordata; class Lepidosauria; order Squamata; family Chamaeleonidae; genus Bradypodion; species Bradypodion pumilum. The sequence goes on from JAWDJD010000001.1 coordinate 232,825,543, forward strand.
GAGGGAGAGAGAGAAAGAGAAGCTGTGAGTGACACACAGAGAGAGAAGCTGTGAGTTAGAGAGAGAGAGAGAGAAGCTGTGAGTGACACAGAGAGAGAAAGAGAAGCTGTGTGTGTGTGAGAGAGAGAAAGATAGTCTGAGAAAGAGAGAGTGAAAGAGAAGCTGTGAGTTAGAGAGAGAGGGAGAAAGAGAAGCTATGTGTGTGTGAGAGAGAAAGAGAAGCTGTGAGTGAGAGTGAGAGAGAGAGAGAAAGAGAAAGAGAAAGAGAAGCTGAGAGTGTGTGAGAGAGAGAGCCGCTGTCAGTGAACGAGAGAGAAAGAGAAGCTGTGAATGAGAGAGAGAGAAAGAGAAGCTGTGAGTGAGAGAGAGAGAAAGAGAAGCTGTGAGTGAGTGAGAGAGAGAAAGGGAAGTTGTGAGTGAGAGAGAGAGAGAGAAAGAGAAGCTGTGAGTGAGAAAGAGAGAGAAAGAGAAGCTGTTAGTGAGAGTGAGAGAGAGAGAGAAAGAGAAGCAATGAGAGAGCGAGAGAGAAAGAGAAGCTGTGAGTGAGAGAGAGAGAGAGAAAGATAAGCTGTGAGTGAGAGAGAGAAAGAGAAGCTGTGAGTGAGAGAGAGAGAGAGAAAGAGAAGCTGTGAGTGAGAGAGAGAGAGAAAGAGAAGCTGTGAGTGAGAGAGAGAGAGAATGAGAAGCTGTGAGTGAGAGAGAGAGAAGCTGTGAGTGAGAGGGAGAGAGAGAAGATGTGAGTGAGAGAGAGAGAGGATGAGAAGCTGTGAGTGAGAGAGAAAGAAAGTAAGAGAAGCTGTGAGTGAGACAGAGAGAGAGAAAGAGAAGCTGTGAGTGAGAGAGAGGGAGAAAAGAAGCTGTGTGAGAGAGAGAAAGAGAAGCTGTGAGAGAGAGAGAGAGAAAGAGAAGCTGTGATTGAGAGTGAGAGAGAGAAAGAGAAGCTGTGAGTGAGAGAGATAGAAAGAGAAGCTGTGAGTGTGAGAGAGAGAAGCTGTGAGTGAGAGAGAAAAAGAAAAGCTGTGAGTGTGGGAGAGAGAGAGAAAGAGAAGATATGAGTGAGAGAGAGAGATAAGCAGTGAGTGAGAGAGAGAGAGAGAGAAAGAGAAGCTGTGAGTAAGACAGAGAGAGAGAAATAGAAGCTGTGTGAGAGAGAGAGAGGGACAAAGAGAAGCTTGAGAGAGAGAGAGAAAGAGAAGCTGTGAGTATGTGTGTGAGAGAAAGAGAAGCTGTGAGTGAGAGAGAGGGAGAAAGATAAGCTATGAGAGAGTGAGAGAAAGAGAAGCTGTGAAAGAGAGAGAGAGAAAGAGAAGCTGTGATTGAGAGTGTGAGAGAGAAAGAGAAGCTGTGAGTGTGAGAGAGAGATGCTGTGAGTGAGAGAGAGAAAGAAAAGCTGTGAGTGTGAGAGAGTGAGAGAAAAAGAAGATATGAGTGAGTGAGAGAGAGAAGCAGTGAGTGAGAGAGAGAGAGAGAAAGAGAAGCTGTGAGTGAGACAGAGAGAGAGAAAGAGAAGCTGGGAGAGAGAGGAAGAAAGAGAAGCTGGGAGAGAGAGAGGGAGAAGGAGAAGCTGTGAGTGTGTGTGTGAGAGAAAGAGAAGCTGTGAGTGAGAGAGAGAGAAAGAAAGGGAAATTAGAGTGAGAAAATGAGAGAGAGAAAGAGAAGCTGTGAGTGGGAGAGAGAAAGAGAGTCTGTGAGTGAGAGAGAGAGAGAGAAGCTGTGAGTGAGATAGAGAGAGAGCCGCTGTGAGTGAGAGAGAGAGAAAGAGAAGCTGTGAATGAGAGAGAGAAAAACAGTGAGAGAGAGAGAAAGAGAAGCTGTGAGTGAGTAAGAGAGAGAAAGAGAAGCTGTGAGTGAGAGCGAGAGAAGGAGAAGCTGTGAGTGAGAAGTAGAGGGAAAGAGAAGCTGTGAGTGATTGAGAGAGAGAGAGAAAGAGAGAAGCTGTGAGTGAGAATGAGAGAGAGAGAAAGAGAAGCTGTGAGTGAGAGAGAGATAAAGAGAAGCTGTGAGTGAGAGAGAGAGAGAAGGAGAAGCTGTGAGTGAGAAGGAGAGGGAAAGAGAAGCTGTGAGTGAGTGAGAGAGAGAGAGAAAGAGAAGCTGTGAGAGAGAAAGAGAGAAGCTGTGAGTGAGAATGAGAGAGAGAAAGAGAAGCTGTGAGTGAGAGAGAGAGAAAGAGAAGCTGTGAGTGAGAGAGAGAGAGAGAAGCTGTGAGTGAGAGGGAGAGAGAGGAAGAGAAGCTGTGAGTGACACACAGAGAGAGAAGCTGTGAGTTAGAGAGAGAGAGAGAAAGAGAAAGAGAAGCTGTGAGTGAGAGAGTGAGAGAGAGAAAGAGAAGCTCTTAGTGAGAGTGAGAGAGAGAGAGAAGCTGTGAGAGAGAGAGATTGAAAGAGAAGCTGTGAGTGAGAGAGAGAGAGAGAGAAAGAGAAGCTGTGAGTATGTGTGTGAGAGAAAGAGAAGCTGTGAGTGAGAGAGAGGGAGAAAGATAAGCTGTGTGTGAGAGAGAGAAAGAGAAGCTGTGTGAGAGAGAGAGAGAAAGAGAAGCTGTGATTGAGAGTGATAGAGAGAAAGAGAAGCTGTGAGTGTGAGAGAGAGAAGCTGTGAGTGAGAGAGAGAAAGAAAAGCTGTGAGTGTGAGAGAGTGAGAGAAAGACAAGATATGAGTGAGAGAGAGAGAAGCAGTGAGTGAGTGAGAGAGAGTGAGAAAGAGAAGCTGTGAGTGAGACAGAGAGAGAGAAAGAGAAGCTGTGAGAGAGAGAGAGGGAGAAAGAGAAGCTGTGTGAGAGAGAGAGAAGGAGAAGCTGTGAGTGTGTGTGAGAGAGAAAGAGAAGCTGTGAGTGAGAGAGAGAGAAAGAAAGAGAAATTAGAGTGAGAAAATGAGAGAGAGAAAGAGAAGCTGTGAGTGGGAGAGAGAAAGAGAGTCTGTGAGTGAGAGAGAGAGAGAGAGAAGCTGTGAGTGAGATAGAGAGAGAGCCGCTGTGAGTTAGAGAGAGAGAGAAAGAGAAGCTGTGAATGAGAGAGAGAAAAACTGTGAGTGAGAGAGAGAGAAAGAGAAGCTGTGAGTGAGTAAGAGAGAAAGAGAAGCTGTGAGTGAGAGAGAGAAGGAGAAGCTGTGAGTGAGAAGGAGAGGGAAAGAGAAGCTGTGAGTGAGTGAGAGAGAGAGAGAAAGAGAAGCTGTGAGAGAGAAAGAGAGAAGCTGTGAGTGAGAATGAGAGAGAGAGAAAGAGAAGCTGTGAGTGAGAGAGAGAGAAAGAGAAGCTGTGAGTGAGAGAGAGAAAGAGAATCTGGGAGTGAGAGGGAGAGAGAGAAAGAGAAGCTGTGAGTGACACACACAGAGAGAAGCTGTGAGTTAGAGAGAGAGAGAGAGAAGCTGTGAGTGACAGAGAGAGAGAAAGAGAAGCTGTGTGTGTGTGAGAGAGAGAAAGATAGTCTGAGAAAGAGAGAGTGAAAGAGAAGCTGTGAGTGAGAGAGAGAGAGGGAGAAAGAGAAGCTGTGTGTGTGTGAGAGAGAAAGAGAAGCTGTGAGTGAGAGTGAGAGAGAGAGAGAAAGAGAAGCTGTGAGTGAGTGAGAGAGAGAGCCGCTGTCAGTGAAAGAGAGAGAAAGAGAAGCTGTGAATGAGAGAGAGAGAAAGAGAAGCTGTGAGTGAGAGAGAGAGAAAGAGAAGCTGTGAGTGAGTGAGAGAGAGAAAGGGAAGTTGTGAATGAGAGAGAGAGAGAGAGAAGCTGTGAGTGAGTGAGAGAGAGAAAGAGAAGCTGTGAGTGAGAGAGAGAGAGAAAGAGAAGCTGTGAGTGAGAAGGAGAGGGAAAGAGAAGCTGTGAGTGAGAGAGAGAAAGAGAAGCTGTTAGTGAGAGTGAGAGAGAGAGAAAAAGAGAAGCAGTGAGAGAGCGAGAGAGAAAGAGAAACTGTGAGTGAGAGAGAGAGAGAGAAAGAGAAGCTGTGAGTGAGAGAGAGAAAGAGAAGCTGTGAGTGAGAGGGAGAGAGAGAAAGTGAAGCTGTGAGTGAGAGAGAGAGAGAAAGAGAAGCTGTGAGTGAGAGAGAGTGAATGAGAAGCTGTGAGTGAGAGAGAGAGAAGCTGTGAGTGAGAGGGAGAGAGAGAGATGTGAGTGAGAGAGAGAGAGGATGAGAAGCTGTGAGTGAGAGAGAAAGAAAGTAAGAGAAGCTGTGAGTGAGACTGAGAGAGAGAAAGAGAAGCTGTGAGTGAGAGAGAGGGAGAAAGATAAGCTGTGAGAGAGAGAGAAAGAGAAGCTGTGAGAGAGAGAGAAAGAGAAGCTGTGATTGAGAGTGAGAGAGAGAAAGAGAAGCTGTGAGTGAGAGAGATAGAAAGAGAAGCTGTGAGTGTGTGAGAGAGAAGCTGTGTGTGAGAGAGAAAAAGAAAAGCTGTGAGCGTGGGAGAGAGAGAGAAAGAGAAGATATGAGTGAGAGAGAGAGAGAAGCAGTGAGTGAGAGAGAGAGAGAGAAAGAGAAGCTGTGAGTGAGACAGAGAGAGAGAAAGAGAAGCTGTGAGAGAGAGAGGGAGAAAGAGAAGCTGTGTGAGAGAGAGAGAAAGAGAAGCTGTGAGTGTGTGTGAGAGAGAAAGAGAAGCTGTGAGTGAGAGAGAGAGAAAGAAAGAGAAATTAGAGTGAGAAAATGAGAGAGAGAAAGAGAAGCTATGAGTGGGAGAGAGATAGAGAGTGTGAGTGAGAGAGAGAGAGAAGCTGTGAGTGAGAGAGAGAGAGAAAGAGAAGCTGTGAATGAGAGAGAGAAAAAACTGTGAGTGAGAGAGAGAGAAAGAGAAGTTATGAGTGAGTAAGAGAGAGAAAGAGAAGCTGTGAGTGAGAGAGAGAGAAGGAGAAGCTGTGAGTGAGAAGGAGAGGGAAAGAGAAGCTGTGAGTGAGTGAGAGAGAGAGAGAAAGAGAAGCTGTGAGAGAGAAAGAGAGAAGCTGTGAGTGAGAATGAGAGAGAGAGAGAGAGAAGCTGTGAGTGAGAGAGAGAGAGAGATGATGTGAGTGAGAGAGAGAAAGAGAAGCTGTGAGTGAGAGGGAGAGAAAGAGAAGCTGTGGGTGACACAGAGAGAGAGAAGCTGTGAGTTAGAGAGAGAGAAAGAGAAGCTGTGAGTGACAGAGAGAGAAAGAGAAGCTGTGAGAGAGAAAGAGAGAAGCTGTGAGTGAGAATGAGAGAGAGAGAAAGAGAAGCTGTGAGTGAGAGAGAGAGAAAGAGAAGCTGTGAGTGAGAGAGAGAAAGAGAAGCTGTGAGTGAGAGGGAGAGAGAGAAAGAGAAGCTGTGAGTGACACACACAGAGAGAAGCTGTGAGTTAGAGAGAGAGAGAGAGAGAAGCTGTGAGTGAGAGAGGGAGAAAGAGAAGCTGTGTGTGTGAGAGAGAGAAAGAGAAGCTGTGAGTGAGAGTGAGAGAGAGAGAAAGAGAAAGAGAAGCTGTGAGTGAGAGAGTGAGAGAGAGAAAGAGAAGCTCTTAGTGAGTGTGAGAGAGAGAGAGAGAGAAGATGTGAGAGAGAGAGATTGAAAGAGAAGCTGTGAGTGAGAGAGAGAGAGAGATGCTGTGAGTGAGAGAGAGAAAGAGAAGCTGAGAGTGAGAGGGAGAGAAAGAGAAGCTGTGAGTGACACAGAGAGAGAAGATGTGAGTTAGAGAGAGAGAGAAAGAGAAGCTGTGAGTGACAGAGAGAGAGAAAGAGAAGCTGAGTGTGTGTGAGAGAGAAAGTTTAGCTGTGAGTGAGAGAGAGAGAGAAAGAGAAGCTGTGAGTGAGAAGGAGAGGGAAAGAGAAGCTGTGAGTGAGTGAGAGAGAGAGAGAAAGAGAAGCTGTGAGTGAGAGAGAGAGGGAGAAAGAGAAGCTTGTGTGTGTGAGAGAGAAAGAGAAGCTGTGAGAGAGTGAGAGAGAGAGAAAGAGAAGATGTGAGTGAGAGAGAGAGAGAAAGAGAAGCTGTGAGTGTGAGAGAGAGATAGCTGCTGTGAGTGAGTGAGAGAGAAAGAGAAGCTGTGAGTGAGAGAGAGAGAGGGAGAAAGAGAAGCTGTGTGTGTGAGAGAGAAAGAGAAGCTGTGAGTGAGAGAGAGAGAGAAAGAGAAGCTGTGAGTGAGAGAGAGAGAGAAAGAGAAGCTGTGAGAGTGAGAGAGAGAGAAAGAGATGCTGTGAGTGAGAGAGAAAGAGCCGCTGTGAGTGAGTGAGAGAGAAAGAGAAGCTGTGAGTGAGAGAGAGGGAGAAAGAGAAGCTGTAATTGAGACAGAGAGAGAGAAATAGAAGCTGTGTGAGAGAGAGAGGGACAAAGAGAAGCTTGAGAGAGAGAGAGAAAGAGAAGCTGTGAGTATGTGTGTGAGAGAAAGAGAAGCTGTGAGTGAGAGAGAGGGAGAAAGATAAGCTGTGTGAGAGAGAGAGAAAGAGAAGCTGTGAAGAGAGAGAGAGAAAGAGAAGCTGTGATTGAGAGTGAGAGAGAGAAACAGAAGCTGTGAGTGTGAGAGAGAGAAGCTGTGAGTGAGAGAGAGAAAGAAAAGCTGTGGGTGTGAGAGAGTGAGAGAAAGAGAAGATATGAGTGAGAGAGAGAGAGAAGCAGTGAGTGAGAGAGAGAAAGAAATAGAAGCTGTGAGTGAGACAGAGAGAGAGAAAGAGAAGCTGTGAGAGAGAGAGGGAGAAAGAGAAGCTGTGAGAGAGAGAGAGAAGGAGAAGCTGTGAGTGTGTGAGAGAGAGAAAGAGAAGCTGTGAGTGAGAGAGAGAGAAAGAAAGAGAAATTAGAGTGAGAAAATGAGAGAGAGAAAGAGAAGCTGTGAGTGGGAGAGAGAGAGAGAAGATGTGAGTGAGATAGAGAGAGAGCCGCTGTGAGTGAGAAAGAGAGAGAAAAAGAGAAGCTGTGAATGAGAGAGAGAAAAACTGTGAGTGAGAAGGAGAGGGAAAGAGAAGCTGTGAGTGAGTGAGAGAGAGAAAGAGAAGTTGTGAGTGAGAAGGAGAGGGAAAGAGAAGCTGTGAGTGAGTGAGAGAGAGAGAAAGAGAAGCTGTGTGTGTGTGAGAGAGAGAAAGAAGCTGTGAGTGTGAGAGAGAGAGAAAGAGAAGCTGTTAGTGACAGAGAGAGAGAAAGAGAAGCTGTGTGTGTGTGAGAGAGAAAGATAGTCTGAGAAAGAGAGAGTGAAAGAGAAGCTGTGAGTGAGAGTGAGAGAGAGAGAGAGAAAGAGAAGCTGTGAGTGAGAGAGAGAGAGAATGAGAAGCTGTGAGTGAGAAGAGAAGCTGTGAGTGAGAGAGAGAAAGAGAAGCTGTGTGTGTGTGTGAGGGAGAGAAGATGTGAGTGATGGAGAGAGAGAATGAGAAGCTGTGAGTGATAGAGAGAGAAAGTAAAAGAAGCTGTGAGTGAGATAGAGAGAGAAAGAGAAGCTGTGAGTGAGAGAGAGAGGGAGAAAGATAAGCTGTGTGTGTGTGAGAGAGAGAAGATGTGTGTGTGTGAGAGAGAGAAAGAGAAGTTGTGAGTGATAGAGAGAGAGAGAAGCTGTGAGTGAGTGAGAGAGAAGCTGTGAGTGAGAGAGAGAAAGAAAAGCTGTGAGTGAGAGAGAGAAGCTGTGAGTGAGAGAGAGAGAGAAAGAGAAGCTTTGAGTGAGAGAGAGAAAGAGAAGCTGTGAGTGAGAGGGAGAGAGAGAAAGAGAAGCTGTGAGTGACACAGAGAGATAAGCTGTGAGTTAGAGAGAGAGAAAGAGAAGCTGTGACAGAGAGAGTGAAAGAAAAGCTGAGAGTGAGAGAGAGAGAGAAAGTGAAGCTGTGAGTGAGAAAGAGAGAGAAAGAGAAGCTGTGTGTGTGTGAGAGAGAGAAAGATAGTCTGAGAAAGTGAGAGTGAAAGAGAAGCTGTGAGTGAGAGAGAGAGAGGGAGAATGAGAAGCTGTGTGTGTGTGAGAGAGAGAGAGAAGCTGTGAGTGAGAGTGAGAGAGAGAGAGAGAAAGAGAAGCTGTGAGTGAGAGAGAGGGAGAGAATGAGAAGCTGTGAGTGAGAGAGAGAAAAGCTGTGAGTGAGAGAGAGTGAGAGAAGGTGAAGATGTGAGTGAGAGAGAGAGAAAGAGAAGCTGTGTGTGTGTGAGAGAGAGAAAGATAGTCTAAGAGAGAGTGAAAGAGAAGCTGTGAGTGAGAGAGAGAGGGAGAAAGAGAAGCTGTGTGTGTATGTGAGAGAAAGAGAATCTGATTGAGAGTGAGAGAGAGAGAGAAAGAGAAGCTGTGAGTGAGAGAGAGAGAGAAAGAGAAGCTGTGAGTGAGTGAGAGAGAGAATGAGAAACTGTGAGTGAGAGAGAGAAGCTGTGAGAGAGAGAAGAAAGAGAAACTGTGAGTGAGAGAGAGAAGATGTGAGTGATAGAGAGAGAGAATGAGAAGCTTTGAGTGAGAGAGAGAGAAAGTAAGAGTAGCTGTGAGTGAGATGGAGAGAGAGAGAAAGAGAAGCTGTGAGTGAGAGAGAGAGAGGGAGAAAGCTAAGCTGTGAGAGAGAGAGAGAAAGAGAAGCTGTGTGTGTGTGAGAGAGAAAGAGAAGCTGTGAGTGAGAGAGAGAGAAAGAGAAGCTGTGAGTGAGAGAGAGAGAAGCTGTGAGTGAGAGAGAGAAAGAAAAGCTGTGAGTGAGAGAGAGAGAAAGAGAAGCTGTGAGTGAGTGAGAGAGAGAAAGGGAAGTTGTGAGTGAGAGAGAGAGGGAAAGAGAAGCTGTGAGTGAGAGAGAGAGAGAAGCTGTGAGTGAGAGAGAGGGAAAAAGAGAACCTGTGGGTGAGAAGGAGAGGGATAGAGAAGCTGTGAGTGAGAGAGAGAGAGAAAGAGAAGCTGTGAGTGAGAGAGAGAAAGAGAAGCTGTGAGTGAGAGAGAGAGAAAGAGAAGCTGTGAGTGAGAAGGAGAGGGAAAGAGAAGCTGTGAGTAAGTGAGAGAGAGAGAGAGAAAGAGAAGCTGTGAGATAGAAAGAGAGAAGCTGTGAGTCAGAGAGTGAGAGAGAGAAAGAGAAGCTGTTAGTGAGAGTGAGAGAGAGAAAGAGAAGCTGTGAGTGAGAGAGAGAGAGAAAGGGAAGCTGTGAGTGAGAGAGAGAGAGAAAGAGAAGCTGTGAGTGAGAAGGAGGGAAAGAGAAGCTGTGAGTGAGTGAGAGAGAGAGAGAGAAGCTGTGTGTGTGTGAGAGAGAGAAAGAGAAGCTGTGAGTGAGAGAGAGAGAAAGAGAAGCTGTGTGTGAGAGAGAGAGAAAGATAGTCTGAGAAAGAGAGAGTGAAAGAGAAGCTGTGAGTGAGAGTGAGAGAGAGAGAGAAAGAGAAGCTGTGAGTGAGAGAGAGAATGAGAAGCTGTGAGTGAGAGAGAGAAGCTGTGAGTGAGAGAGAGAAAGAGAAGCTGTGTGTGTGAGAGAGAGAGAGAAGATGTGAGTGATGGAGAGAGAGAATGAGAAGCTGTGAGTGATAGAGAGAGAAAGTAAAAGAAGCTGTGAGTGAGATAGAGAGAGAAAGAGAAGCTGTGAGTGAGAGAGAGGGAGAAAGATAAGCTGTGTGTGTGAGAGAGAGAGAAGCTGTGTGTGAGAGAGAGAGAGAAAGAGAAGTTGTGAGTGATAGAGAGAGAGAGAAGCTGTGAGTGAGTGAGAGAGAAGCTGTGAGTGAGAGAGAGAAAGAAAAGCTGTGAGTGAGAGAGAGAGAAGCTGTGAGTGAGAGAGAGAGAGAAAGAGAAGCTTTGAGTGAGAGAGAGAAAGAGAAGCTGTGAGTGATAGGGAGAGAGAGAAAGAGAAGCTGTGAGTGACACAGAGAGATAAGCTGTGAGTTAGAGAGAGAGAAAGAGAAGCTGTGACAGAGAGAGTGAAAGAAAAGCTGAGAGTGAGAGAGAGAGAGAGAGAAATTGAAGCTGTGAGTGAGAAAGAGAGAGAAAGAGAAGCTGTGTGTGTGTGAGAGAGAGAAAGATAGTCTGAGAAAGTGAGAGTGAAAGAGAAGCTGTGAGTGTGTGTGAGAGAGAAAGAGAAGCTGTGAGTGAGAGAGAGAGAAAGAAAGAGAAATTAGAGTGAGAAAATGAGAGAGAGAAAGAGAAGCTATGAGTGGGAGAGAGATAGAGAGTGTGAGTGAGAGAGAGAGAGAAGCTGTGAGTGAGAGAGAGAGAGAAAGAGAAGCTGTGAATGAGAGAGAGAAAAAACTGTGAGTGAGAGAGAGAGAAAGAGAAGCTATGAGTGAGTAAGAGAGAGAAAGAGAAGCTGTGAGTGAGAGAGAGAGAAGGAGAAGCTGTGAGTGAGAAGGAGAGGGAAAGAGAAGCTGTGAGTGAGTGAGAGAGAGAGAAAGAGAAGCTGTGAGAGAGAAAGAGAGAAGCTGTGAGTGAGAATGAGAGAGAGAGAAAGAGAAGCTGTGAGTGAGAGAGAAAGAGAAGCTGTGAGTGAGAGAGAGAAAGAGAAGCTGTGAGTGAGAGGGAGAGAGAGAAAGAGAAGCTGTGAGTGACACACAGAGAGAGAAGCTGTGAGTTAGAGAGAGAGAGAGAGAAGCTGTGAGTGACAGAGAGAGAGAAAGAGAAGTTGTGTGTGTGAGAGAGAGAAAGATAGTCTGAGAAAGAGAGAGTGAAAGAGAAGCTGTGAGTGAGAGAGAGAGGGAGAAAGAGAAGCTGTGTGTGAGAGAGAGAAAGAGCAGCTGTGAGTGAGTGAGAGAGAGAGAAAGAGAAAGAGACGCTGTGAGTGAGAGAGTGAGAGAGAGAAAGAGAAGCTGTTAGTGAGAGTGAGAGAGAGAGAGAGAGAAGCTGTGAGAGAGAGAGATTGAAAGAGAAGCTGTGAGTGAGAGAGAGAGAGAGAGAGATGATGTGAGTGAGAGAGAGAAAGAGAAGCTGTGAGTGAGAGGGAGAGAAAGAGAAGCTGTGGGTGACACAGAGAGAGAGAAGCTGTGAGTTAGAGAGAGAGAGAAAGAGAAGCTGTGAGTGACAGAGAGAGAGAAAGAGAAGCTGTGAGAGAGAAAGAGAGAAGCTGTGAGTGAGAATGAGAGAGAGAGAAAGAGAAGCTGTGAGTGAGAGAGAGAGAAAGAGAAGCTGTGAGTGAGAGAGAAAGAGAAGCTGTGAGTGAGAGGGAGAGAGAGAAAGAGAAGCTGTGAGAGAGAAAGAGAGAAGCTGTGAGTGAGAATGAGAGAGAGAGAAAGAGAAGCTGTGAGTGAGAGAGAGAGAAAGAGAAGCTGTGAGTGAGAGAGAGAAAGAGAAGCTGTGAGTTACAGAGAGAGAGAGAGAAGCTGTGAGTGTGAGAGGGAGAAAGAGAAGCTGTGTGTGTGAGAGAGAGAAAGAGAAGCTGTGAGTGAGAGTGAGAGAGAGAGAAAGAGAAAGAGAAGCTGTGAGTGAGAGAGTGAGAGAGAGAAAGAGAAGCTCTTAGTGAGAGTGAGAGAGAGAGAGAGAGAAGATGTGAGAGAGAGAGATTGAAAGAGAAGCTGTGAGTGAGAGGGAGAGAGAGAGATGCTGTGAGTGAGAGAGAGAAAGAGAAGCTGAGAGTGAGAGGGAGAGAAAGAGAAGCTGTGAGTGACACAGAGAGAGAAGATGTGAGTTAGAGAGAGAGAGAAAGAGAAGCTGTGAGTGACAGAGAGAGAGAAAGAGAAGCTGAGTGTGTGTGAGAGAGAAAGTTTAGCTGTGAGTGAGAGAGAGAGAGAAAGAGAAGCTGTGAGTGAGAAGGAGAGGGAAAGAGCTGTGAGTGAGTGAGAGAGAGAGAGAAAGAGAAGCTGTGAGTGAGAGAGAGAGGGAGAAAGAGAAGCTTGTGTGTGTGAGAGAGAAAGAGAAGCTGTGAGAGAGTGAGAGAGAGAGAAAGAGAAGATGTGAGTGAGAGAGAGAGAAAGAGAAGCTGTGAGTGTGAGAGAGAGATAGCTGCTGTGAGTGAGTGAGAGAGAAAGAGAAGCTGTGAGTGAGAGAGAGAGAGGGAGAAATAGAAGCTGTGTGTGAGAGAGAGAAAGAGAAGCTGTGAGTGAGAGAGAGAGAGAAAGAGAAGCTGTGAGTGAGAGAGAGAGAGAAAGAGAAGCTGTGAGAGTGAGAGAGAGAGAAAGAGATGCTGTGAGTGAGAGAGAAAGAGCCGCTGTGAGTGAGTGAGAGAGAAAGAGAAACTGTGAGTGAGAGAAAGGGAGAAAGAGAAGCTGTAATTGAGACAGAGAGAGAGAAATAGAAGCTGTGTGAGAGAGAGAGGGACAAAGAGGAGAGAGAGAGAGAAAGAGAAGCTGTGAGTATGTGTGTGAGAGAAAGAGAAGTTGTGAGTGAGAGAGAGGGAGAAAGATAAGCTGTGTGAGAGAGAGAGAAAGAGAAGCTGTGAGAGAGAGAGAGAGAAAGAGAAGCTGTGATTGAGAGTGAGAGAGAGAAACAGAAGCTGTGAGTGTGAGAGAGAGAAGCTGTGAGTGAGAGAGAGAAAGAGAAGCTGTGAGTGAGACAGAGAGAGAGAAAGAGAAGCTGTGAGAGAGAGAGGGAGAAAGAGAAGCTGTGAGAGAGAGAGAGAAGGAGAAGCTGTGAGTGTGTGTGAGAGAGAAAGAGAAGCTGTGAGTGAGAGAGAGAGAAAGAAAGAGAAATTAGAGTGAGAAAATGAGAGAGAGAAAGAGAAGCTGTGAGTGGGAGAGAGAGAGAAGCTGTGAGTGAGAATGAGAGAGAGAGAAAGAGAAGCTGTGAGTGAGAGAGAAAGAGAAGCTGTGAGTGATAGAGAGAGAAAGTAAAAGAAGCTGTGAGTGAGATAGAGAGAGAAAGAGACGCTGTGAGTGAGAGAGAGGGAGAAAGATAAGCTGTGTGTGAGAGAGAGAGAGAAGCTGTGTGTGTGAGAGAGAGAGAAAGAGAAGTTGTGAGTGATAGAGAGAGAGAGAAGCTGTGAGTGAGTGAGAGAGAAGCTGTGAGTGAGAGAGAGAAAGAAAAGCTGTGAGTGAGAGAGAGAGAAGCTGTTAGTGAGAGAGAGAGAGAAAGAGAAGCTTTGAGTGAGAGAGAGAAAGAGAAGCTGTGAGTGATAGGGAGAGAGAGAAAGAGAAGCTGTGAGTGACACAGAGAGATAAGCTGTGAGTTAGAGAGAGAGAAAGAGAAGCTGTGACAGAGAGAGTGAAAGAAAAGCTGAGAGTGTGAGAGAGAGAGAGAGAAATTGAAGCTGTGAGTGAGAAAGAGAGAGAAAGAGAAGCTGTGTGTGTGTGTGAGAGAGAAAGATAGTCTGAGAAAGTGAGAGTGAAAGAGAAGCTGTGAGTGTGTGTGAGAGAGAAAGAGAAGCTGTGAGTGAGAGAGAGAGAAAGAAAGAGAAATTAGAGTGAGAAAATGAGAGAGAGAAAGAGAAGCTATGAGTGGGAGAGAGATAGAGAGTGTGAGTGAGAGAGAGAGAGAAGCTGTGAGTGAGAGAGAGAGAGAAAGAGAAGCTGTGAATGAGAGAGAGAAAAAACTGTGAGTGAGAGAGAGAGAAAGAGAAGCTATGAGTGAGTAAGAGAGAGAAAGAGAAGCTGTGAGTGAGAGAGAGAGAAGGAGAAGCTGTGAGTGAGAAGGAGAGGGAAAGAGAAGCTGTGAGTGAGTGAGAGAGAGAGAGAAAGAGAAGCTGTGAGAGAGAAAGAGAGAAGCTGTGAGTGAGAATGAGAGAGAGAGAAAGAGAAGCTGTGAGTGAGAGAGAAAGAGAAGCTGTGAGTGAGAGAGAGAAAGAGAAGCTGTGAGTGAGAGGGAGAGAGAGAAAGAGAAGCTGTGAGTGACACACAGAGAGAGAAGCTGTGAGTTAGAGAGAGAGAGAGAGAAGCTGTGAGTGACAGAGAGAGAGAAAGAGAAGTTGTGTGTGTGTGAGAGAGAGAAAGATAGTCTGAGAAAGAGAGAGTGAAAGAGAAGCTGTGAGTGAGAGAGAGAGGGAGAAAGAGAAGCTGTGTGTGAGAGAGAGAAAGAGCAGCTGTGAGTGAGTGAGAGAGAGAGAAAGAGAAAGAGACGCTGTGAGTGAGAGAGTGAGAGAGAGAAAGAGAAGCTGTTAGTGAGAGTGAGAGAGAGAGATAGAGAAGCTGTGAGAGAGAGAGATTGAAAGAGAAGCTGTGAGTGAGAGAGAGAGAGAGAGAGATGATGTGAGTGAGAGAGAGAAAGAGAAGCTGTGAGTGAGAGGGAGAGAAAGAGAAGCTGTGGGTGACACAGAGAGAGAGAAGCTGTGAGTTAGAGAGAGAGAGAAAGAGAAGCTGTGAGTGACAGAGAGAGAGAAAGAGAAGCTGTGAGAGAGAAAGAGAGAAGCTGTGAGTGAGAATGAGAGAGAGAGAAAGAGAAGCTGTGAGTGAGAGAGAGAGAAAGAGAAGCTGTGAGTGAGAGAGAGAAAGAGAAGCTGTGAGTTAGAGAGAGAGAGAGAGAAGCTGTGAGTGTGAGAGGGAGAAAGAGAAGCTGTGTGTGTGTGAGAGAGAAAGAGAAGCTGTGAGTGAGAGTGAGAGAGAGAGAAAGAGAAAGAGAAGCTATGAGTGAGAGAGTGAGAGAGAGAAAGAGAAGCTCTTAGTGAGAGTGAGAGAGAGAGAGAGAAGATGTGAGAGAGAGAGATTGAAAGAGAAGCTGTGAGTGAGAGAGAGAGAGAGATGCTGTGAGTGAGAGAGAGAAAGAGAAGCTGAGAGTGAGAGGGAGAGAAAGAGAAGCTGTGAGTGACACAGAGAGAGAAGATGTGAGTTAGAGAGAGAGAGAAAGAGAAGCTGTGAGTGACAGAGAGAGAGAAAGAGAAGCTGAGTGTGTGTGAGAGAGAAAGTTTAGCTGTGAGTGAGAGAGAGAGAGAAAGAGAAGCTGTGAGTGAGAAGGAGAGGGAAAGAGCTGTGAGTGAGTGAGAGAGAGAGAGAAAGAGAAGCTGTGAGTGAGAGAGAGAGGGAGAAAGAGAAGCTTGTGTGTGTGAGAGAGAAAGAGAAGCTGTGAGAGAGTGAGAGAGAGAGAAAGAGAAGATGTGAGTGAGAGAGAGAGAGAAAGAGAAGCTGTGAGTGTGAGAGAGAGATAGCTGCTGTGAGTGAGTGAGAGAGAAAGAGAAGCTGTGAGTGAGAGAGAGAGAGAAAGAGAAGCTGTGAGTGAGAAGGAGAGGGAAAGAGAAGCTGTGAGTGAGAGAGAGAAAGAGAAGCTGTTAGTGAGAGTGAGAGAGAGAGAAAAAGAGAAGCAGTGAGAGAGCGAGAGAGAAAGAGAAACTGTGAGTGAGAGAGAGAGAGAGAAAGAGAAGCTGTGAGTGAGAGAGAGAAAGAGAAGCTGTGAGTGAGAGAGAGAGAGAGAAAGTGAAGCTGTGAGTGAGTGAGAGAGAGAAAGAGAAGCTGTGAGTGAGAGAGAGAGAGAAAGAGAAGCTGTGAGTGAGAAGGAGAGGGAAAGAGAAGCTGTGAGTGAGAGAGAGAAAGAGAAGCTGTTAGTGAGAGTGAGAGAGAGAGAAAAAGAGAAGCAGTGAGAGAGCGAGAGAGAAAGAGAAACTGTGAGTGAGAGAGAGAGAGAGAAAGAGAAGCTGTGAGTGAGAGAGAGAAAGAGAAGCTGTGAGTGAGAGGGAGAGAGAGAAAGTGAAGCTGTGAGTGAGAGAGAGAGAGAAAGAGAAGCTGTGAGTGAGAGAGAGTGAATGAGAAGCTGTGAGTGAGAGAGAGAGAAGCTGTGAGTAAGAGGGAGAGAGAGAGATGTGAGTGAGAGAGAGAGAGGATGAGAAGCTGTGAGTGAGAGAGAAAGAAAGTAAGAGAAGCTGTGAGTGAGACTGAGAGAGAGAAAGAGAAGCTGTGAGTGAGAGAGAGGGAGAAAGATAAGCTGTGAGAGAGAGAGAAAGAGAAGCTGTGAGAGAGAGAGAAAGAGAAGCTGTGATTGAGAGTGAGAGAGAGAAAGAGAAGCTGTGAGTGAGAGAGATAGAAAGAGAAGCTGTGAGTGTGTGAGAGAGAAGCTGTGTGTGAGAGAGAAAAAGAAAAGCTGTGAGCGTGGGAGAGAGAGAGAAAGAGAGGATATGAGTGAGAGAGAGAGAAGCAGTGAGTGAGAGAGAGAGAGAGAAAGAGAAGCTGTGAGTGAGACAGAGAGAGAGAAAGAGAAGCTGTGAGAGAGAGAGGGAGAAAGAGAAGCTGTGTGAGAGAGAGAGAAAGAGAAGCTGTGAGTGTGTGTGAGAGAGAAAGAGAAGCTGTGAGTGAGAGAGAGAGAAAGAAAGAGAAATTAGAGTGAGAAAATGAGAGAGAGAAAGAGAAGCTATGAGTGGGAGAGAGATAGAGAGTGTGAGTGAGAGAGAGAGAGAAGCTGTGAGTGAGAGAGAGAGAGAAAGAGAAGCTATGAGTGAGTAAGAGAGAGAAAGAGAAGCTGTGAGTGAGAGAGAGAGAAGGAGAAGCTGTGAGTGAGAAGGAGAGGGAAAGAGAAGCTGTGAGTGAGTGAGAGAGAGAGAGAAAGAGAAGCTGTGAGAGAGAAAGAGAGAAGCTGTGAGTGAGAATGAGAGAGAGAGAAAGAGAAGCTGTGAGTGAGAGAGAGAGAGAGATGATGTGAGTGAGAGAGAGAAAGAGAAGCTGTGAGTGAGAGGGAGAGAAAGAGAAGCTGTGGGTGACACAGAGAGAGAGAAGCTGTGAGTTAGAGAGAGAGAAAGAGAAGCTGTGAGTGACAGAGAGAGAGAAAGAGAAGCTGTGAGAGAGAAAGAGAGAAGCTGTGAGTGAGAATGAGAGAGAGAGAAAGAGAAGCTGTGAGTGAGAGAGAGAGAAAGAGAAGCTGTGAGTGAGAGAGAGAAAGAGAAGCTGTGAGTGAGAGGGAGAGAGAGAAAGAGAAGCTGTGAGTGACACACAGAGAGAGAAGCTGTGAGTTAGAGAGAGAGAGAGAGAAGCTGTGAGTGAGAGAGGGAGAAAGAGAAGCTGTGTGTGTGAGAGAGAGAAAGAGAAGCTGTGAGTGAGAGTGAGAGAGAGAGAAAGAGAAAGAGAAGCTGTGAGTGAGAGAGTGAGAGAGAGAAAGAGAAGCTCTTAGTGAGTGTGAGAGAGAGAGAGAGAGAAGATGTGAGAGAGAGAGATTGAAAGAGAAGCTGTGAGTGAGAGAGAGAGAGAGAGATGCTGTGAGTGAGAGAGAGAAAGAGAAGCTGAGAGTGAGAGGGAGAGAAAGAGAAGCTGTGAGTGACACAGAGAGAGAAGATGTGAGTTAGAGAGAGAGAGAAAGAGAAGCTGTGAGTGACAGAGAGAGAGAAAGAGAAGCTGAGTGTGTGTGAGAGAGAAAGTTTAGCTGTGAGTGAGAGAGAGAGAGAAAGAGAAGCTGTGAGTGAGAAGGAGAGGGAAAGAGAAGCTGTGAGTGAGTGAGAGAGAGAGAGAAAGAGAAGCTGTGAGTGAGAGAGAGAGGGAGAAAGAGAAGCTTGTGTGTGTGAGAGAGAAAGAGAAGCTGTGAGAGAGTGAGAGAGAGAGAAAGAGAAGATGTGAGTGAGAGAGAGAGAGAAAGAGAAGCTGTGAGTGTGAGAGAGAGATAGCTGCTGTGAGTGAGTGAGAGAGAAAGAGAAGCTGTGAGTGAGAGAGAGAGAGGGAGAAAGAGAAGCTGTGTGTGTGAGAGAGAAAGAGAAGCTGTGAGTGAGAGAGAGAGAGAAAGAGAAGCTGTGAGTGAGAGAGAGAGAGAAAGAGAAGCTGTGAGAGTGAGAGAGAGAGAAAGAGATGCTGTGAGTGAGAGAGAAAGAGCCGCTGTGAGTGAGTGAGAGAGAAAGAGAAGCTGTGAGTGAGAGAGAGGGAGAAAGAGAAGCTGTAATTGAGACAGAGAGAGAGAAATAGAAGCTGTGTGAGAGAGAGAGGGACAAAGAGAAGCTTGAGAGAGAGAGAGAAAGAGAAGCTGTGAGTATGTGTGTGAGAGAAAGAGAAGCTGTGAGTGAGAGAGAGGGAGAAAGATAAGCTGTGTGAGAGAGAGAGAAAGAGAAGCTGTGAAGAGAGAGAGAGAAAGAGAAGCTGTGATTGAGAGTGAGAGAGAGAAACAGAAGCTGTGAGTGTGAGAGAGAGAAGCTGTGAGTGAGAGAGAGAAAGAAAAGCTGTGGGTGTGAGAGAGTGAGAGAAAGAGAAGATATGAGTGAGAGAGAGAGAGAAGCAGTGAGTGAGAGAGAGAAAGAAATAGAAGCTGTGAGTGAGACAGAGAGAGAGAAAGAGAAGCTGTGAGAGAGAGAGGGAGAAAGAGAAGCTGTGAGAGAGAGAGAGAAGGAGAAGCTGTGAGTGTGTGAGAGAGAGAAAGAGAAGCTGTGAGTGAGAGAGAGAGAAAGAAAGAGAAATTAGAGTGAGAAAATGAGAGAGAGAAAGAGAAGCTGTGAGTGGGAGAGAGAGAGAGAGAAGATGTGAGTGAGATAGAGAGAGAGCCGCTGTGAGTGAGAAAGAGAGAGAAAAAGAGAAGCTGTGAATGAGAGAGAGAAAAACTGTGAGTGAGAAGGAGAGGGAAAGAGAAGCTGTGAGTGAGTGAGAGAGAGAAAGAGAAGTTGTGAGTGAGAAGGAGAGGGAAAGAGAAGCTGTGAGTGAGTGAGAGAGAGAGAAAGAGAAGCTGTGTGTGTGTGTGAGAGAGAAAGAAGCTGTGAGTGTGAGAGAGAGAGAAAGAGAAGCTGTTAGTGACAGAGAGAGAGAAAGAGAAGCTGTGTGTGTGTGAGAGAGAAAGATAGTCTGAGAAAGAGAGAGTGAAAGAGAAGCTGTGAGTGAGAGTGAGAGAGAGAGAGAGAAAGAGAAGCTGTGAGTGAGAGAGAGAGAGAATGAGAAGCTGTGAGTGAGAAGAGAAGCTGTGAGTGAGAGAGAGAAAGAGAAGCTGTGTGTGTGTGTGAGGGAGAGAAGATGTGAGTGATGGAGAGAGAGAATGAGAAGCTGTGAGTGATAGAGAGAGAAAGTAAAAGAAGCTGTGAGTGAGATAGAGAGAGAAAGAGAAGCTGTGAGTGAGAGAGAGGGGGAGAAAGATAAGCTGTGTGTGTGTGAGAGAGAGAAGCTGTGTGTGTGTGAGAGAGAGAAAGAGAAGTTGTGAGTGATAGAGAGAGAGAGAAGCTGTGAGTGAGTGAGAGAGAAGCTGTGAGTGAGAGAGAGAAAGAAAAGCTGTGAGTGAGAGAGAGAAGCTGTGAGTGAGAGAGAGAGAGAAAGAGAAGCTTTGAGTGAGAGAGAGAAAGAGAAGCTGTGAGTGAGAGGGAGAGAGAGAAAGAGAAGCTGTGAGTGACACAGAGAGATAAGCTGTGAGTTAGAGAGAGAGAAAGAGAAGCTGTGACAGAGAGAGTGAAAGAAAAGCTGAGAGTGAGAGAGAGAGAGAAAGTGAAGCTGTGAGTGAGAAAGAGAGAGAAAGAGAAGCTGTGTGTGTGTGAGAGAGAGAAAGATAGTCTGAGAAAGTGAGAGTGAAAGAGAAGCTGTGAGTGAGAGAGAGAGAGGGAGAATGAGAAGCTGTGTGTGTGTGAGAGAGAGAGAAGCTGTGAGTGAGAGTGAGAGAGAGAGAGAGAGAAAGAGAAGCTGTGAGTGAGAGAGAGGGAGAGAATGAGAAGCTGTGAGTGAGAGAGAGAAAAGCTGTGAGTGAGAGAGAGTGAGAGAAGGTGAAGATGTGAGTGAGAGAGAGAGAAAGAGAAGCTGTGTGTGTGTGTGAGAGAGAAAGATAGTCTAAGAGAGAGTGAAAGAGAAGCTGTGAGTGAGAGAGAGAGGGAGAAAGAGAAGCTGTGTGTGTATGTGAGAGAAAGAGAATCTGATTGAGAGTGAGAGAGAGAGAGAAAGAGAAGCTGTGAGTGAGAGAGAGAGAGAAAGAGAAGCTGTGAGTGAGTGAGAGAGAGAATGAGAAACTGTGAGTGAGAGAGAGAAGCTGTGAGAGAGAGAGAGAAAGAGAAACTGTGAGTGAGAGAGAGAAGATGTGAGTGATAGAGAGAGAGAATGAGAAGCTTTGAGTGAGAGAGAGAGAAAGTAAGAGTAGCTGTGAGTGAGATGGAGAGAGAGAGAAAGAGAAGCTGTGAGTGAGAGAGAGAGTGGGAGAAAGCTAAGCTGTGAGAGAGAGAGAGAAAGAGAAGCTGTGTGTGTGTGAGAGAGAAAAAGAAGCTGTGAGTGAGAGAGAGAGAAAGAGAAGCTGTGAGTGAGAGAGAGAAGCTGTGAGTGAGAGAGAGAAAGAAAAGCTGTGAGTGAGAGAGAGAGAAAGAGAAGCTGTGAGTGAGTGAGAGAGAGAAGCTGTGAGTGAGAGAGAGGGAAAAAGAGAACCTGTGGGTGAGAAGGAGAGGGATAGAGAAGCTGTGAGTGAGTGAGAGAGAGAAAGAGAAGCTGTGAGTGAGAGAGAGAAAGAGAAGCTGTGAGTGAGAGAGAGAGAAAGAGAAGCTGTGAGTGAGAAGGAGAGGGAAAGAGAAGCTGTGAGTAAGTGAGAGAGAGAGAGAGAAAGAGAAGCTGTGAGATAGAAAGAGAGAAGCTGTGAGTCAGAGAGTGAGAGAGAGAAAGAGAAGCTGTTAGTGAGAGTGAGAGAGAGAAAGAGAAGCTGTGAGTGAGAGAGAGAGAGAAAGGGAAGCTGTGAGTGAGAGAGAGAGAGAAAGAGAAGCTGTGAGTGAGAAGGAGGGAAAGAGAAGCTGTGAGTGAGTGAGAGAGAGAGAGAGAAGCTGTGTGTGTGTGTGAGAGAGAAAGAGAAGCTGTGAGTGAGAGAGAGAGAAAGAGAAGCTGTGTGTGAGAGAGAGAGAAAGATAGTCTGAGAAAGAGAGAGTGAAAGAGAAGCTGTGAGTGAGAGTGAGAGAGAGAGAGAAAGAGAAGCTGTGAGTGAGAGAGAGAATGAGAAGCTGTGAGTGAGAGAGAGAAGCTGTGAGTGAGAGAGAGAAAGAGAAGCTGTGTGTGTGAGAGAGAGAGAGAAGATGTGAGTGATGGAGAGAGAGAATGAGAAGCTGTGAGTGATAGAGAGAGAAAGTAAAAGAAGCTGTGAGTGAGATAGAGAGAGAAAGAGAAGCTGTGAGTGAGAGAGAGGGAGAAAGATAAGCTGTGTGTGTGAGAGAGAGAGAAGCTGTGTGTGAGAGAGAGAGAGAAAGAGAAGTTGTGAGTGAGAGAGAGAGGGAAAGAGAAGCTGTGAGTGAGAGAGAGAGAGAAGCTGTGAGTGAGTGAGAGAGAGAAAGGGAAGTTGTGAGTGAGAGAGAGAGGGAAAGAGAAGCTGTGAGTGAGAGAGAGAGAGAAGCTGTGAGTGAGAGAGAGGGAAAAAGAGAACCTGTGGGTGAGAAGGAGAGGGATAGAGAAGCTGTGAGTGAGTGAGAGAGAGAAAGAGAAGCTGTGAGTGAGAGAGAGAAAGAGAAGCTGTGA
Organism: Bradypodion pumilum; assembly: GCA_035047305.1. NCBI lineage: Eukaryota > Metazoa > Chordata > Lepidosauria > Squamata > Chamaeleonidae > Bradypodion > Bradypodion pumilum. The sequence goes on from JAWDJD010000001.1 coordinate 232,846,569, forward strand.
GTGAGAGAGAGAGAAAGAGAAGCTGTGAGTGAGAAGGAGAGGGAAAGAGAAGCTGTGAGTAAGTGAGAGAGAGAGAGAGAAAGAGAAGCTGTGAGATAGAAAGAGAGAAGCTGTGAGTCAGAGAGTGAGAGAGAGAAAGAGAAGCTGTTAGTGAGAGTGAGAGAGAGAAAGAGAAGCTGTGAGTGAGAGAGAGAGAGAAAGGGAAGCTGTGAGTGAGAGAGAGAGAGAAAGAGAAGCTGTGAGTGAGAAGGAGGGAAAGAGAAGCTGTGAGTGAGTGAGAGAGAGAGAGAGAAGCTGTGTGTGTGTGTGAGAGAGAAAGAGAAGCTGTGAGTGAGAGAGAGAGAAAGAGAAGCTGTGTGTGAGAGAGAGAGAAAGATAGTCTGAGAAAGAGAGAGTGAAAGAGAAGCTGTGAGTGAGAGTGAGAGAGAGAGAGAAAGAGAAGCTGTGAGTGAGAGAGAGAATGAGAAGCTGTGAGTGAGAGAGAGAAGCTGTGAGTGAGAGAGAGAAAGAGAAGCTGTGTGTGTGTGAGAGAGAGAGAAGATGTGAGTGATGGAGAGAGAGAATGAGAAGCTGTGAGTGATAGAGAGAGAAAGTAAAAGAAGCTGTGAGTGAGATAGAGAGAGAAAGAGAAGCTGTGAGTGAGAGAGAGGGAGAAAGATAAGCTGTGTGTGTGAGAGAGAGAGAAGCTGTGTGTGAGAGAGAGAGAGAAAGAGAAGTTGTGAGTGATAGAGAGAGAGAGAAGCTGTGAGTGAGTGAGAGAGAAGCTGTGAGTGAGAGAGAGAAAGAAAAGCTGTGAGTGAGAGAGAGAGAAGCTGTGAGTGAGAGAGAGAGAGAAAGAGAAGCTTTGAGTGAGAGAGAGAAAGAGAAGCTGTGAGTGATAGGGAGAGAGAGAAAGAGAAGCTGTGAGTGACACAGAGAGATAAGCTGTGAGTTAGAGAGAGAGAAAGAGAAGCTGTGACAGAGAGAGTGAAAGAAAAGCTGAGAGTGAGAGAGAGAGAGAGAGAAATTGAAGCTGTGAGTGAGAAAGAGAGAGAAAGAGAAGCTGTGTGTGTGTGAGAGAGAGAAAGATAGTCTGAGAAAGTGAGAGTGAAAGAGAAGCTGTGAGTGTGTGTGAGAGAGAAAGAGAAGCTGTGAGTGAGAGAGAGAGAAAGAAAGAGAAATTAGAGTGAGAAAATGAGAGAGAGAAAGAGAAGCTATGAGTGGGAGAGAGATAGAGAGTGTGAGTGAGAGAGAGAGAGAAGCTGTGAGTGAGAGAGAGAGAGAAAGAGAAGCTGTGAATGAGAGAGAGAAAAAACTGTGAGTGAGAGAGAGAGAAAGAGAAGCTATGAGTGAGTAAGAGAGAGAAAGAGAAGCTGTGAGTGAGAGAGAGAGAAGGAGAAGCTGTGAGTGAGAAGGAGAGGGAAAGAGAAGCTGTGAGTGAGTGAGAGAGAGAGAAAGAGAAGCTGTGAGAGAGAAAGAGAGAAGCTGTGAGTGAGAATGAGAGAGAGAGAAAGAGAAGCTGTGAGTGAGAGAGAAAGAGAAGCTGTGAGTGAGAGAGAGAAAGAGAAGCTGTGAGTGAGAGGGAGAGAGAGAAAGAGAAGCTGTGAGTGACACACAGAGAGAGAAGCTGTGAGTTAGAGAGAGAGAGAGAGAAGCTGTGAGTGACAGAGAGAGAGAAAGAGAAGTTGTGTGTGTGAGAGAGAGAAAGATAGTCTGAGAAATAGAGAGTGAAAGAGAAGCTGTGAGTGAGAGAGAGAGGGAGAAAGAGAAGCTGTGTGTGAGAGAGAGAAAGAGCAGCTGTGAGTGAGTGAGAGAGAGAGAAAGAGAAAGAGACGCTGTGAGTGAGAGAGTGAGAGAGAGAAAGAGAAGCTGTTAGTGAGAGTGAGAGAGAGAGAGAGAGAAGCTGTGAGAGAGAGAGATTGAAAGAGAAGCTGTGAGTGAGAGAGAGAGAGAGAGAGATGATGTGAGTGAGAGAGAGAAAGAGAAGCTGTGAGTGAGAGGGAGAGAAAGAGAAGCTGTGGGTGACACAGAGAGAGAGAAGCTGTGAGTTAGAGAGAGAGAGAAAGAGAAGCTGTGAGTGACAGAGAGAAAGAAAGAGAAGCTGTGAGAGAGAAAGAGAGAAGCTGTGAGTGAGAATGAGAGAGAGAGAAAGAGAAGCTGTGAGTGAGAGAGAGAGAAAGAGAAGCTGTGAGTGAGAGAAAGAGAAGCTGTGAGTGAGAGGGAGAGAGAGAAAGAGAAGCTGTGAGAGAGAAAGAGAGAAGCTGTGAGTGAGAATGAGAGAGAGAGAAAGAGAAGCTGTGAGTGAGAGAGAGAGAAAGAGAAGCTGTGAGTGAGAGAGAGAAAGAGAAGCTGTGAGTTAGAGAGAGAGAGAGAAGCTGTGAGTGTGAGAGGGAGAAAGAGAAGCTGTGTGTGTGTGAGAGAGAAAGAGAAGCTGTGAGTGAGAGTGAGAGAGAGAGAAAGAGAAAGAGAAGCTGTGAGTGAGAGAGTGAGAGAGAGAAAGAGAAGCTCTTAGTGAGAGTGAGAGAGAGAGAGAGAAGATGTGAGAGAGAGAGATTGAAAGAGAAGCTGTGAGTGAGAGAGAGAGAGAGAGATGCTGTGAGTGAGAGAGAGAAAGAGAAGCTGAGAGTGAGAGGGAGAGAAAGAGAAGCTGTGAGTGACACAGAGAGAGAAGATGTGAGTTAGAGAGAGAGAGAAAGAGAAGCTGTGAGTGACAGAGAGAGAGAAAGAGAAGCTGAGTGTGTGTGAGAGAGAAAGTTTAGCTGTGAGTGAGAGAGAGAGAGAAAGAGAAGCTGTGAGTTAGAAGGAGAGGGAAAGAGCTGTGAGTGAGTGAGAGAGAGAGAGAAAGAGAAGCTGTGAGTGAGAGAGAGAGGGAGAAAGAGAAGCTTGTGTGTGTGAGAGAGAAAGAGAAGCTGTGAGAGAGTGAGAGAGAGAGAAAGAGAAGATGTGAGTGAGAGAGAGAGAAAGAGAAGCTGTGAGTGTGAGAGAGAGATAGCTGCTGTGAGTGAGTGAGAGAGAAAGAGAAGCTGTGAGTGAGAGAGAGAGAGGGAGAAATAGAAGCTGTGTGTGAGAGAGAGAAAGAGAAGCTGTGAGTGAGAGAGAGAGAGAAAGAGAAGCTGTGAGTGAGAGAGAGAGAGAAAGAGAAGCTGTGAGAGTGAGAGAGAGAGAAAGAGATGCTGTGAGTGAGAGAGAAAGAGCCGCTGTGAGTGAGTGAGAGAGAAAGAGAAGCTGTGAGTGAGAGAGAGGGAGAAAGAGAAGCTGTAATTGAGACAGAGAGAGAGAAATAGAAGCTGTGTGAGAGAGAGAGGGACAAAGAGGAGAGAGAGAGAGAAAGAGAAGCTGTGAGTATGTGTGTGAGAGAAAGAGAAGTTGTGAGTGAGAGAGAGGGAGAAAGATAAGCTGTGTGAGAGAGAGAGAAAGAGAAGCTGTGAGAGAGAGAGAGAGAAAGAGAAGCTGTGATTGAGAGTGAGAGAGAGAAACAGAAGCTGTGAGTGTGAGAGAGAGAAGCTGTGAGTGAGAGAGAGAAAGAGAAGCTGTGAGTGAGACAGAGAGAGAGAAAGAGAAGCTGTGAGAGAGAGAGGGAGAAAGAGAAGCTGTGAGAGAGAGCGAGAAGGAGAAGCTGTGAGTGTGTGTGAGAGAGAAAGAGAAGCTGTGAGTGAGAGAGAGAGAAAGAAAGAGAAATTAGAGTGAGAAAATGAGAGAGAGAAAGAGAAGCTGTGAGTGGGAGAGAGAGAGAGAAGCTGTGAGTGAGAATGAGAGAGAGAGAAAGAGAAGCTGTGAGTGAGAGAGAAAGAGAAGCTGTGAGTGATAGAGAGAGAAAGTAAAAGAAGCTGTGAGTGAGATAGAGAGAGAAAGAGAAGCTGTGAGTGAGAGAGAGGGAGAAAGATAAGCTGTGTGTGTGTGAGAGAGAGAAGCTGTGTGTGAGAGAGAGAGAGAAAGAGAAGTTGTGAGTGATAGAGAGAGAGAGAAGCTGTGAGTGAGTGAGAGAGAAGCTGTGAGTGAGAGAGAGAAAGAAAAGCTGTGAGTGAGAGAGAGAGAAGCTGTTAGTGAGAGAGAGAGAGAAAGAGAAGCTTTGAGTGAGAGAGAGAAAGAGAAGCTGTGAGTGATAGGGAGAGAGAGAAAGAGAAGCTGTGAGTGACACAGAGAGATAAGCTGTGAGTTAGAGAGAGAGAAAGAGAAGCTGTGACAGAGAGAGTGAAAGAAAAGCTGAGAGTGAGAGAGAGAGAGAGAAATTGAAGCTGTGAGTGAGAAAGAGAGAGAAAGAGAAGCTGTGTGTGTGTGTGAGAGAGAAAGATAGTCTGAGAAAGTGAGAGTGAAAGAGAAGCTGTGAGTGTGTGTGAGAGAGAAAGAGAAGCTGTGAGTGAGAGAGAGAGAAAGAAAGAGAAATTAGAGTGAGAAAATGAGAGAGAGAAAGAGAAGCTATGAGTGGGAGAGAGATAGAGAGTGTGAGTGAGAGAGAGAGAGAAGCTGTGAGTGAGAGAGAGAGAGAAAGAGAAGCTGTGAATGAGAGAGAGAAAAAACTGTGAGTGAGAGAGAGAGAAAGAGAAGCTATGAGTGAGTAAGAGAGAGAAAGAGAAGCTGTGAGTGAGAGAGAGAGAAGGAGAAGCTGTGAGTGAGAAGGAGAGGGAAAGAGAAGCTGTGAGTGAGTGAGAGAGAGAGAGAAAGAGAAGCTGTGAGAGAGAAAGAGAGAAGCTGTGAGTGAGAATGAGAGAGAGAGAAAGAGAAGCTGTGAGTGAGAGAGAAAGAGAAGCTGTGAGTGAGAGAGAGAAAGAGAAGCTGTGAGTGAGAGGGAGAGAGAGAAAGAAGCTGTGAGTGACACACAGAGAGAGAAGCTGTGAGTTAGAGAGAGAGAGAGAGAAGCTGTGAGTGACAGAGAGAGAGAAAGAGAAGTTGTGTGTGTGTGAGAGAGAGAAAGATAGTCTGAGAAAGAGAGAGTGAAAGAGAAGCTGTGAGTGAGAGAGAGAGGGAGAAAGAGAAGCTGTGTGTGAGAGAGAGAAAGAGCAGCTGTGAGTGAGTGAGAGAGAGAGAAAGAGAAAGAGACGCTGTGAGTGAGAGAGTGAGAGAGAGAAAGAGAAGCTGTTAGTGAGAGTGAGAGAGAGAGATAGAGAAGCTGTGAGAGAGAGAGATTGAAAGAGAAGCTGTGAGTGAGAGAGAGAGAGAGAGATGATGTGAGTGAGAGAGAGAAAGAGAAGCTGTGAGTGAGAGGGAGAGAAAGAGAAGCTGTGGGTGACACAGAGAGAGAGAAGCTGTGAGTTAGAGAGAGAGAGAAAGAGAAGCTGTGAGTGACAGAGAGAGAGAAAGAGAAGCTGTGAGAGAGAAAGAGAGAAGCTGTGAGTGAGAATGAGAGAGAGAGAAAGAGAAGCTGTGAGTGAGAGAGAGAGAAAGAGAAGCTGTGAGTGAGAGAGAAAGAGAAGCTGTGAGTGAGAGGGAGAGAGAGAAAGAGAAGCTGTGAGAGAGAAAGAGAGAAGCTGTGAGTGAGAATGAGAGAGAGAGAAAGAGAAGCTGTGAGTGAGAGAGAGAGAAAGAGAAGCTGTGAGTGAGAGAGAGAAAGAGAAGCTGTGAGGTAGAGAGAGAGAGAGAAGCTGTGAGTGTGAGAGGGAGAAAGAGAAGCTGTGTGTGTGAGAGAGAGAAAGAGAAGCTGTGAGTGAGAGTGAGAGAGAGAGAAAGAGAAAGAGAAGCTGTGAGTGAGAGAGTGAGAGAGAGAAAGAGAAGCTCTTAGTGAGAGTGAGAGAGAGAGAGAGAAGATGTGAGAGAGAGAGATTGAAAGAGAAGCTGTGAGTGAGAGAGAGAGAGAGAGATGCTGTGAGTGAGAGAGAGAAAGAGAAGCTGAGAGTGAGAGGGAGAGAAAGAGAAGCTGTGAGTGACACAGAGAGAGAAGATGTGAGTTAGAGAGAGAGAGAAAGAGAAGCTGTGAGTGACAGAGAGAGAGAAAGAGAAGCTGAGTGTGTGTGAGAGAGAAAGTTTAGCTGTGAGTGAGAGAGAGAGAGAAAGAGAAGCTGTGAGTGAGAAGGAGAGGGAAAGAGCTGTGAGTGAGTGAGAGAGAGAGAGAAAGAGAAGCTGTGAGTGAGAGAGAGAGGGAGAAAGAGAAGCTTGTGTGTGTGAGAGAGAAAGAGAAGCTGTGAGAGAGTGAGAGAGAGAGAAAGAGAAGATGTGAGTGAGAGAGAGAGAGAAAGAGAAGCTGTGAGTGTGAGAGAGAGATAGCTGCTGTGAGTGAGTGAGAGAGAAAGAGAAGCTGTGAGTGAGAGAGAGAGAGGGAGAAATAGAAGCTGTGTGTGAGAGAGAGAAAGAGAAGCTGTGAGTGAGAGAGAGAGAGAAAGAGAAGCTGTGAGTGAGAGAGAGAGAGAAAGAGAAGCTGTGAGAGTGAGAGAGAGAGAAAGAGATGCTGTGAGTGAGAGAGAAAGAGCCGCTGTGAGTGAGTGAGAGAGAAAGAGAAGCTGTGAGTGAGAGAGAGGGAGAAAGAGAAGCTGTAATTGAGACAGAGAGAGAGAAATAGAAGCTGTGTGAGAGAGAGAGGGACAAAGAGAAGCTTGAGAGAGAGAGAGAAAGAGAAGCTGTGAGTATGTGTGTGAGAGAAAGAGAAGCTGTGAGTGAGAGAGAGGGAGAAAGATAAGCTGTGTGAGAGAGAGAGAAAGAGAAGCTGTGAGAGAGAGAGAGAGAGAGAAAGAGAAGCTGTGATTGAGAGTGAGAGAGAGAAACAGAAGCTGTGAGTGTGAGAGAGAGAAGCTGTGAGTGAGAGAGAGAAAGAGAAGCTGTGAGTGAGACAGAGAGAGAGAAAGAGAAGCTGTGAGAGAGAGAGGGAGAAAGAGAAGCTGTGAGAGAGAGAGAGAAGGAGAAGCTGTGAGTGTGTGTGAGAGAGAAAGAGAAGCTGTGAGTGAGAGAGAGAGAAAGAAAGAGAAATTAGAGTGAGAAAATGAGAGAGAGAAAGAGAAGCTGTGAGTGGGAGAGAGAGAGAGAAGCTGTGAGTGAGATAGAGAGAGAGCCGCTGTGAGTGAGAAAGAGAGAGAGAAAGAGAAGCTGTGAATGAGAGAGAGAAAAACTGTGAGTGAGAAGGAGAGGGAAAGAGAAGCTGTGAGTGAGTGAGAGAGAGAAAGAGAAGCTGTGAGTGAGAAGGAGAGGGAAAGAGAAGCTGTGAGTGAGTGAGAGAGAGAGAAAGAGAAGCTGTGTGTGTGTGAGAGAGAGAAAGAAGCTGTGAGTGTGAGAGAGAGAGAAAGAGAAGCTGTTAGTGACAGAGAGAGAGAAAGAGAAGCTGTGTGTGTGAGAGAGAGAAAGATAGTCTGAGAAAGAGAGAGTGAAAGAGAAGCTGTGAGTGAGAGTGAGAGAGAGAGAGAAAGAGAAGCTGTGAGTGAGAGAGAGAGAGAGAATGAGAAGCTGTGAGTGAGAAGAGAAGCTGTGAGTGAGAGAGAGAAAGAGAAGCTGTGTGTGTGTGTGAGGGAGAGAAGATGTGAGTGATGGAGAGAGAGAATGAGAAGCTGTGAGTGATAGAGAGAGAAAGTAAAAGAAGCTGTGAGTGAGATAGAGAGAGAAAGAGAAGCTGTGAGTGAGAGAGAGAGGGAGAAAGATAAGCTGTGTGTGTGTGTGAGAGAGAAGCTGTGTGTGAGAGAGAGAGAAAGAGAAGCTGTGAGTGAGAGAGAGGGAGAAAGAGAAGCTTGTGTGTGTGAGAGAGAAAGAGAAGCTGTGAGAGAGTGAGAGAGAGAGAAAGAGAAGATGTGAGTGAGAGAGAGAGAGAAAGAGAAGCTGTGAGTGTGAGAGAGAGATAGCTGCTGTGAGTGAGTGAGAGAGAAAGAGAAGCTGTGAGTGAGAGAGAGAGAGGGAGAAAGAGAAGCTGTGTGTGAGAGAGAGAAAGAGAAGCTGTGAGTGAGAGAGAGAGAGAAAGAGAAGCTGTGAGTGAGAGAGAGAGAGAAAGAGAAGCTGTGAGAGTGAGAGAGAGAGAAAGAGATGCTGTGAGTGAGAGAGAAAGAGCCGCTGTGAGTGAGTGAGAGAGAAAGAGAAACTGTGAGTGAGAGAAAGGGAGAAAGAGAAGCTGTAATTGAGACAGAGAGAGAGAAATAGAAGCTGTGTGAGAGAGAGAGGGACAAAGAGAAGCTTGAGAGAGAGAGAGAAAGAGAAGCTGTGAGTATGTGTGTGAGAGAAAGAGAAGCTGTGAGTGAGAGAGAGGGAGAAAGATAAGCTGTGTGAGAGAGAGAGAAAGAGAAGCTGTGAGAGAGAGAGAGAGAAAAGAGAAGCTGTGATTGAGAGTGTGAGAGAGAAACAGAAGCTGTGAGTGTGAGAGAGAGAAGCTGTGAGTGAGAGAGAGAAAGAAAAGCTGTGGGTGTGAGAGAGTGAGAGAAAGAGTAGATATGAGTGAGAGAGAGAGAGAAGCAGTGAGTGAGAGAGAGAGAGAAAGAGAAGCTGTGAGTGAGACAGAGAGAGAGAAAGAGAAGCTGTGAGAGAGAGAGGGAGAAAGAGAAGCTGTGTGTGAGAGAGAGAAGGAGAAGCTGTGAGTGTGTGAGAGAGAGAAAGAGAAGCTGTGAGTGAGAGAGAGAGAAAGAAAGAGAAATTAGAGTGAGAAAATGAGAGAGAGAAAGAGAAGCTGTGAGTGACAGAGAGAGAGAAAGAGAAGCTGAGTGTGTGTGAGAGAGAAAGTTTAGCTGTGAGTGAGAGAGAGAGAGAAAGAGAAGCTGTGAGTGAGAAGGAGAGGGAAAGAGCTGTGAGTGAGTGAGAGAGAGAGAGAAAGAGAAGCTGTGAGTGAGAGAGAGAGGGAGAAAGAGAAGCTTGTGTGTGTGAGAGAGAAAGAGAAGCTGTGAGAGAGTGAGAGAGAGAGAAAGAGAAGATGTGAGTGAGAGAGAGAGAGAAAGAGAAGCTGTGAGTGTGAGAGAGAGATAGCTGCTGTGAGTGAGTGAGAGAGAAAGAGAAGCTGTGAGTGAGAGAGAGAGAGGGAGAAATAGAAGCTGTGTGTGAGAGAGAGAAAGAGAAGCTGTGAGTGAGAGAGAGAGAGAAAGAGAAGCTGTGAGTGAGAGAGAGAGAGAAAGAGAAGCTGTGAGAGTGAGAGAGAGAGAAAGAGATGCTGTGAGTGAGAGAGAAAGAGCCGCTGTGAGTGAGTGAGAGAGAAAGAGAAGCTGTGAGTGAGAGAGAGGGAGAAAGAGAAGCTGTAATTGAGACAGAGAGAGAGAAATAGAAGCTGTGTGAGAGAGAGAGGGACAAAGAGAAGCTTGAGAGAGAGAGAGAAAGAGAAGCTGTGAGTATGTGTGTGAGAGAAAGAGAAGCTGTGAGTGAGAGAGAGGGAGAAAGATAAGCTGTGTGAGAGAGAGAGAAAGAGAAGCTGTGAGAGAGAGAGAGAGAGAGAAAGAGAAGCTGTGATTGAGAGTGAGAGAGAGAAACAGAAGCTGTGAGTGTGAGAGAGAGAAGCTGTGAGTGAGAGAGAGAAAGAGAAGCTGTGAGTGAGACAGAGAGAGAGAAAGAGAAGCTGTGAGAGAGAGAGGGAGAAAGAGAAGCTGTGAGAGAGAGAGAGAAGGAGAAGCTGTGAGTGTGTGTGAGAGAGAAAGAGAAGCTGTGAGTGAGAGAGAGAGAAAGAAAGAGAAATTAGAGTGAGAAAATGAGAGAGAGAAAGAGAAGCTGTGAGTGGGAGAGAGAGAGAGAAGCTGTGAGTGAGATAGAGAGAGAGCCGCTGTGAGTGAGAAAGAGAGAGAGAAAGAGAAGCTGTGAATGAGAGAGAGAAAAACTGTGAGTGAGAAGGAGAGGGAAAGAGAAGCTGTGAGTGAGTGAGAGAGAGAAAGAGAAGCTGTGAGTGAGAAGGAGAGGGAAAGAGAAGCTGTGAGTGAGTGAGAGAGAGAGAAAGAGAAGCTGTGTGTGTGTGAGAGAGAGAAAGAAGCTGTGAGTGTGAGAGAGAGAGAAAGAGAAGCTGTTAGTGACAGAGAGAGAGAAAGAGAAGCTGTGTGTGTGAGAGAGAGAAAGATAGTCTGAGAAAGAGAGAGTGAAAGAGAAGCTGTGAGTGAGAGTGAGAGAGAGAGAGAAAGAGAAGCTGTGAGTGAGAGAGAGAGAGAGAATGAGAAGCTGTGAGTGAGAAGAGAAGCTGTGAGTGAGAGAGAGAAAGAGAAGCTGTGTGTGTGTGTGAGGGAGAGAAGATGTGAGTGATGGAGAGAGAGAATGAGAAGCTGTGAGTGATAGAGAGAGAAAGTAAAAGAAGCTGTGAGTGAGATAGAGAGAGAAAGAGAAGCTGTGAGTGAGAGAGAGAGGGAGAAAGATAAGCTGTGTGTGTGTGTGAGAGAGAAGCTGTGTGTGAGAGAGAGAGAAAGAGAAGCTGTGAGTGAGAGAGAGGGAGAAAGAGAAGCTTGTGTGTGTGAGAGAGAAAGAGAAGCTGTGAGAGAGTGAGAGAGAGAGAAAGAGAAGATGTGAGTGAGAGAGAGAGAGAAAGAGAAGCTGTGAGTGTGAGAGAGAGATAGCTGCTGTGAGTGAGTGAGAGAGAAAGAGAAGCTGTGAGTGAGAGAGAGAGAGGGAGAAAGAGAAGCTGTGTGTGAGAGAGAGAAAGAGAAGCTGTGAGTGAGAGAGAGAGAGAAAGAGAAGCTGTGAGTGAGAGAGAGAGAGAAAGAGAAGCTGTGAGAGTGAGAGAGAGAGAAAGAGATGCTGTGAGTGAGAGAGAAAGAGCCGCTGTGAGTGAGTGAGAGAGAAAGAGAAACTGTGAGTGAGAGAAAGGGAGAAAGAGAAGCTGTAATTGAGACAGAGAGAGAGAAATAGAAGCTGTGTGAGAGAGAGAGGGACAAAGAGAAGCTTGAGAGAGAGAGAGAAAGAGAAGCTGTGAGTATGTGTGTGAGAGAAAGAGAAGCTGTGAGTGAGAGAGAGGGAGAAAGATAAGCTGTGTGAGAGAGAGAGAAAGAGAAGCTGTGAGAGAGAGAGAGAGAAAAGAGAAGCTGTGATTGAGAGTGTGAGAGAGAAACAGAAGCTGTGAGTGTGAGAGAGAGAAGCTGTGAGTGAGAGAGAGAAAGAAAAGCTGTGGGTGTGAGAGAGTGAGAGAAAGAGTAGATATGAGTGAGAGAGAGAGAGAAGCAGTGAGTGAGAGAGAGAGAGAAAGAGAAGCTGTGAGTGAGACAGAGAGAGAGAAAGAGAAGCTGTGAGAGAGAGAGGGAGAAAGAGAAGCTGTGTGTGAGAGAGAGAAGGAGAAGCTGTGAGTGTGTGAGAGAGAGAAAGAGAAGCTGTGAGTGAGAGAGAGAGAAAGAAAGAGAAATTAGAGTGAGAAAATGAGAGAGAGAAAGAGAAGCTGTGAGTGGGAGAGAGAGAGAGAGAAGCTGTGAGTGAGATAGAGAGAGAGCCGCTGTGAGTGAGAAAGAGAGAGAGAAAGAGAAGCTGTGAATGAGAGAGAGAAAAACTGTGAGTGAGAAGGAGAGGGAAAGAGAAGCTGTGAGTGAGTGAGAGAGAGAAAGAGAAGCTGTGAGTGAGAAGGAGAGGGAAAGAGAAGCTGTGAGTGAGTGAGAGAGAGAGAAAGAGAAGCTGTGTGTGTGAGAGAGAGAGAAAGAAGCTGTGAGTGTGTGAGAGAGAGAAAGAGAAGCTGTTAGTGACAGAGAGAAAGAGAAGCTGTGTGTGTGAGAGAGAGAAAGATAGTCTGAGAAAGAGAGAGTGAAAGAGAAGCTGTGAGTGAGAGTGAGAGAGAGAGAGAGAAAGAGAAGCTGTGAGTGAGAGAGAGAGAGAATGAGAAGCTGTGAGTGAGAAGAGAAGCTGTGAGTGAGAGAGAGAAAGAGAAGCTGTGTGTGTGTGTGAGGGAGAGAAGATGTGAGTGATGGAGAGAGAGAATGAGAAGCTGTGAGTTATAGAGAGAGAAAGTAAAAGAAGCTGTGAGTGAGATAGAGAGAGAAAGAGAAGCTGTGAGTGAGAGAGAGAGGGAGAAAGATAAGCTGTGTGTGTGTGAGAGAGAGAAGCTGTGTGTGTGAGAGAGAGAGAAAGAGAAGTTGTGAGTGATACAGAGAGAGAGAAGCTGTGAGTGAGTGAGAGAGAAGCTGTGAGTGAGAGAGAGAAAGAAAAGCTGTGAGTGAGAGAGAGAGAAGCTGTGAGTGAGAGAGAGAGAGAAAGAGAAGCTTTGAGTGAGAGAGAGAAAGAGAAGCTGTGAGTGAGAGGGAGAGAGAGAAAGAGAAGCTGTGAGTGACACAGAGAGATAAGCTGTGAGTTAGAGAGAGAGGAAGAGAAGCTGTGACAGAGAGAGTGAAAGAAAAGCTGAGAGTGAGAGAGAGAGAGAGAAAGTGAAGCTGTGAGTGAGAAAGAGAGAGAAAGAGAAGCTGTGTGTGTGTGAGAGAGAGAAAGATAGTCTGAGAAAGTGAGAGTGAAAGAGAAGCTGTGAGTGAGAGAGAGAGAGGGAGAATGAGAAGCTGTGTGTGTGTGTGAGAGAGAGAAGCTGTGAGTGAGAGTGAGAGAGAGAGAGAGAGAAAGAGAAGCTGTGAGTGAGAGAGAGGGAGAGAATGAGAAGCTGTGAGAGAGAGAGAAAAGCTGTGAGTGAGAGAGAGTGAGAGAAAGTGAAGATGTGAGTGAGAGAGAGAGAAAGAGAAGCTGTGTGTGTGTGAGAGAGAGAAAGATAGTCTGAGTAAGAGAGAGTGAAAGAGAAGCTGTGAGTGAGAGAGAGAGGGAGAAAGAGAAGCTGTGTGTGTGTGAGAGAGAAAGAGAATCTGATTGAGAGTGAGAGAGAGAGAGAAAGAGAAGCTGTGAGTGAGAGAGAGAGAGAAAGAGAAGCTGTGAGTGAGTGAGAGAGAGAATGAGAAACTGTGAGTGAGAGAGAGAAGCTGTGTGAGAGAGAGAGAAAGAGAAACTGTGAGTGAGAGAGAGAAGATGTGAGTGATAGAGAGAGAGAATGAGAAGCTTTGAGTGACAGAGAGAGAAAGTAAGAGTAGCTGTGAGTGAGATGGAGAGAGAGAGAAAGAGAAGCTGTGAGTGAGAGAGAGAGAGGGAGAAAGCTAAGCTGTGAGAGAGAGAGAGAGAAAGAGAAGCTGTGTGTGTGTGAGAGAGAAAGAGAAGCTGTGATTGAGAGTGAGAGAGAGAGAGAAAGAGAAGCTGTGAGTGAGAGAGAGAAAAAGAGAAGCTGTGAGTGAGAGAGAGAAAGAAAAGCTGTGAGTGAGAGAGAGAGAAAGAGAAGCTGTGAGTGAGAGAGAGAGAAAGAGAAGCTGTGAGTGAGTGAGAGAGAGAAAGGGAAGTTGTGAGTGAGAGAGAGAGGGAAAGAGAAGCTGTGAGTGAGAGAGAGAGAAGCTGTGAGTGAGAGAGAGACAAAAAGAGAAGCTGTGGGTGAGAAGGACAGGGATAGAGAAGCTGTGAGTGAGTGAGAGAGAGAGAAAGAGAAGCTGTGAGTGAGAGAGAGAAAGAGAAGCTGTGAGTGAGAGAGAGAGAGAAAGAGAAGCTGTGAGTGAGAAGGAGAGGGAAAGAGAAGCTGTGAGTAAGTGAGAGAGAGAGAGAGAGAAAGAGAAGCTGTGAGATAGAAAGAGAGAAGCTGTGAGTCAGAGAGTGAGAGAGAGAAAGAGAAGCTGTTAGTGAGAGTGAGAGAGAGAAAGAGAAGCTGTGAGTGAGAGAGAGATTGAAAGAGAAGCTGTGAGTGAGTGAGAGAGAGAGAAAGAGAAGCTGTGAGTGAGAGAGAGAAAAAGAAGCTGTGTGTGACAGAGAGAGAGAGAAAGAGAAGCTGAGAGTAGGAGAGAGAGAGAGAGAAAGTGAAGCTGTGAGTGAGAGAGCAAGAGAAAGAGAAGCTGTGAGTGAGAGAGAGAGAGAGAAGCTGTGAGTGAGAGAGAGAGAATGAGAAGCTGTGAGTGAGAGTGAGAGAGAGGGAGAGAAAGAGAAGCTGTGAGTGAGAGAGATTGAAAGAGAAGCTGTGAGTGAGAGAGAGTGAGAGAAAGAGAGCTGTGAGTGAGAGAGAGAAAGAGAAGCTGTGAGTGAGTGAGAGAGAAAGAAAGAGAGAAGCTGTGAGTGAGAGAGAGAAAGAGAGGCTGTGAGTGACAGAGAGAGAGAAAGAGAAGCTGAGAGTGAGAGAGAGAGAGAAAGTGAAGCTGTGAGTGAGAGAGAGAAAGAGAAGCTGTGAGTGAGAGAGAGAGAATGAGAAGCTGTGAGTGAGAGAGAGTGAGAGAAAGAGAGCTGTGAGTGAGAGAGAGAAAGAGAAGCTGTGAGTGAGAGAGAGAAAGAGAAGCTGTGAGTGACAGAGAGAGTGAAAGAGAAGCTGAGAGTGAGAGAGAGAGAGAAAGAGAAGCTGTGAGTGAGAGAGAGAAAGAGAAGCTGTGAGTGAGAGAGAGAGAATGAGAAGCTGTGAGTGAGAGTGAGAGAGAGAGAGAGAAGCTGTGAGTGAGAGAGAGATTGATAGAGAAGCTGTGAGTGAGAGAGAGAGAGAGAAAGAGAGCTGTGAGTGAGAGAGAGAAAGAGAAGCTGTGAGAGGGAGAGAGTGAAAGAGAAGGTGTGTGTGACACAGAGAGAGAGAAGCTGTGAGTTAGCGAGAGAGAAAGAGAAGCTGTGAGTGACAGAGAGAGAGAAAGAAGCTGAGAGTGAGAGAGAGAAAGTGAAGCTGTGAGTGAGAGAAAGAGAGAAAGAGAAGCTGTGTGTGTGTGAGAGAGAGAAAGATAGTCTGAGTAAGAGAGAGTGAAAGAGAAGCTGTGAGTGAGAGAGAGAGAGGGAGAAAGAGAAGCTGTGTGTGTGTGAGAGAGAAAGAGAATCTGATTGAGAGTGAGAGAGAGAGAGAGAAAGAGAAGCTGTGAGTGAGAGAGAGAGAGAAAGAGAAGCTGTGAGTGAGTGAGAGAGAGAATGAGAAACTGTGAGTGAGAGAGAGAAGCAGTGAGAGAGAGAGAAAAAGAGAAACTGTGAGTGAGAGAGAGAAGCTGTGAGAGAGAGAGAGAAAGAGAGAGAGAGAGAAGATGTGAGTGATAGAGAGAGAGAATGAGAAGCTTTGAGTGAGAGAGAGAGAAAGTAAGAGTAGCTGTGAGTGAGATGGAGAGAGAGAGAAAGAGAAGCTGTGAGTGAGAGAGAGAGAGGGAGAAAGCTAAGCTGTGAGAGAGAGAGAGAAAGAGAAGCTGTGTGTGTGTGAGAGAGAAAGAGAAGCTGTGATTGAGAGTGAGAGAGAGAGAGAAAGAGAAGCTGTGAGTGAGAGAGAGAGAAAGAGAAGCTGTGAGTGAGAGAGAGAGAAGCTGTGAGTGAGAGAGAGAAAGAAAAGCTGTGAGTGAGAGAGAGAGAACGAGAAGCTGTGAGTGAGAGAGAGAGAGGGAGAAAGCTAAGCTGTGAGAGAGAGAGAGAAAGAGAAGCTGTGTGTGTGTGAGAGAGAAAGAGAAGCTGTGATTGAGAGTGAGAGAGAGAGAGAAAGAGAAGCTGTGAGTGAGAGAGAGAGAAAGAGAAGCTGTGAGTGAGAGAGAGAGAAGCTGTGAGTGAGAGAGAGAGAAGCTGTGAGTGAGAGAGAGAAATAAAAGCTGTGAGTGAGAGAGAGAGAAAGAGAAGCTGTGAGTGAGTGAGAGAGAGAAAGGGAAGTTGTGAGTGAGAGAGAGAGAGGGAAAGAGAAGCTGTGAGTGAGAGAGAGAGAGAAGCTGTGAGTGAGAGAGAGAGAGAAAGAGAAGCTGTGGGTGAGAAGGAGAGGGATAGAGAAGCTCTGAGTGAGTGAGAGAGAGAGAAAGAGAAGCTGTGAGTGAGAGAGAGAAAGAGAAGCTGTGAGTGAGAGAGAGAGAGAAAGAGAAGCTGTGAGTGAGAAGGAGAGGGAAAGAGAAGCTGTGAGTAAGTGAGAGAGAGAGAGAGAAAGAGAAGCTGTGAGATAGAAAGAGAGAAGCTGTGAGTCAGAGAGTGTGAGAGAGAAAGAGAAGCTGTTAGTGAGAGTGAGAGAGAGAAAGAGAAGCTGTGAGTGAGAGAGAGATTGAAAGAGAAGCTGTGAGTGAGTGAGAGAGAGAGAAAGAGAAGCTGTGAGTGAGAGAGGGAAAAAGAAGCTGTGAGTGACAGAGAGAGAGAGAAAGAGAAGCTGAGAGTGAGAGAGAGAGAGAGAAAGTGAAGCTGTGAGTGAGAGAGCAAGAGAAAGAGAAGCTGTGAGTGAGAGAGAGAGAGAAGCTGTGAGTGAGAGAGAGAGAATGAGAAGCTGTGAGTGAGAGTGAGAGAGAGGGAGAGAAAGAGAAGCTGTGAGTGAGAGAGATTGAAAGAGAAGCTGTGAGTGAGAGAGAGTGAGAGAAAGAGAGCTGTGAGTGAGAGAGAGAAAGAGAAGCTGTGAGTGAGTGAGAGAGAGAGAGAGAAGCTGTGAGTGAGAGAGAGAAAGAGAAGCTGTGAGTGACAGAGAGAGAGAAAGAGAAGCTGAGAGTGAGAGAGAGAGGGAAAGTGAAGCTGTGAGTGAGAGAGAGAAAGAGAAGCTGTGAGTGAGAGAGAGAGAATGAGAAGCTGTGAGTGAGAGAGAGTGAGAGAAAGAGAGCTGTGAGTGAGAGAGAGAAAGAGAAGCTGTGAGTGAGTGAGAGAGAGAGAGAGAAGCTGTGAGTGAGAGAGAGAAAGAGAAGCTGTGAGTGACAGAGAGAGAGAAAGAGAAGCTGAGAGTGAGAGAGAGAGAGAAAGAGAAGCTGTGAGTGAGAGAGAGAAAGAGAAGCTGTGAGTGAGAGAGAGAGAATGAGAAGCTGTGAGTGAGAGTGAGAGAGAGAGAGAGAAGCTGTGAGTGAGAGAGAGATTGATAGAGAAGCTGTGAGTGAGAGAGAGAGAGAGAAAGAAAGAGAGCTGTGAGTGAGAGAGAGAAAGAGAAGCTGTGAGTGAGAGGGAGAGAGTGAAAGAGAAGCTGTGTGTGACACACAGAGAGAGAAGCTGTGAGTTAGAGAGAGAGAAAGAGAAGCTGTGAGTGACAGAGAGAGAGAAAGAAGCTGAGAGTGAGAGAGAGAAAGTGAAGCTGTGAGTGAGAGAAAGAGAGAAAGAGAAGCTGCGTGTATGAGAGAGATAGAAAGATAGTCTGAGAAAGAGAGAGTGAAAGAGAAGCTGTGAGTGAGAGAGAGATGGAGAAAGAGAAGCTGTGAGAGAGAGAGAGAAAGAGAAGCTGTGAGTGAGAGTGAGAGAGAGAGAGAGAAAGAGAAGCTGTGAGTGAGAGAGAAAGATAAAGAGAAGCTGTGTGTGAGAGAGAGAATGAGAAGCTGCGAGTGAGAGAGAGAAAGAGAAGCTGTGAGTGAGAGAGAGAGAAAGAGAAGTTGTGAGTGTGAGAGAGAGAAGCTGTGAGTGAGAGAGAGAAAGAAAAGCTGTGAGTGAGAGAGAGAGAGAAAGAGAAGATATGAGTGAGAGAGAGAGAAAGAGAAGCAGTGAGAGAGAGAGAGAGAGAAAGAGAAGCTGTGAGTGAGACAGAGAGAGAGAAAGAGAAGCTGTGAGAGAGAGAGAGAAAGAGAAGCTGTGAGTGTCTGTGAGAGAGAAAGAGAAGCTGTGAGTGAGAGAGAAAGAAAGAAAGAGAAATTAGAGTGAGAAAGAGAGAGAGAAAGAGAAGCTGTGAGTGGGAGAGAGTGAAAGAGATTCTGTGAGTGAGAGAGAGAAAGGGAAGTTGTGAGTGAGAGAGAGAGAAAGAGAAGCTGTGAATGAGAGAGAGGGAAAGAGAAGCTGAGTGAGAGAGAGAGAAAGAGAAGCTGTGAGTGAGTGAGAGAGAGAAAGGGAAGTTGTGAGTGAGAGAGAGAGAGAGAAAGAGAAGCTGCGAGTGAGAGAGAGAGAGAATCTGTGAGTGAGAGAGAGAGAGAAAGAGAAGCTGTGAGTGAGAAGGAGAGGGAAAGAGAAGCTCTGAGTGAGTGAGAGAGAGAGAGAAATAGAAGCTGTGAGTGAGAAGGAGAGGGAAAGAGAAGCTGTGAGTGATTGAGAGAGAGAGAGAAAGAGAAGCTGTGAGAGAGAAAGAGAGAAGCTGTGAGTGAGAGAGTGAGAGAGAGAAAGAGAAGCTGTTAGTGAGAAGGAGAGGGAAAGAGAAGCTGTGAGTGAGTGAGAGAGAGAGAGATAGAGAAGCTGTGAGAGAGAAAGAGAGAAGCTGTGAGTGAGAGAGTGAGAGAGAGAAAGAGAAGCTGTTAGTGAGAGTGAGAGAGAGAGAGAAAGAGAAGCTGTGAGTGAGAGAGAATGAAAGAAGCTGTGAGTGAGAGAGAGAGAGAGAAGCTGTGAGTGAGAGCGAGAAAGAGAAGCTGTGAGTGAGAGAGAGAAAGAGAAGCTGTGAGTGTGAGAGAGAGAGGGAGAAATATAAGCTGTGTGTGTGAGAGAGAGAAATAGAAGCTGTGTGTGAGAGTGAGAGAGAGAGAAAGAGAAGCTGTGAGTGAGAGAGAGAGAAAGAAAGAGAAGCAGTGAGTGAGAGAGAGAGAAGCTGTGAGTGAGAGAGAGAAAGAAAAGCTGTGAGTGAGAGAGAGAGAAATAGAAGATATGAGTGAGAGAGAGAGAAGCAGTGAGAGAGAGAGAGAGAAAGAGAAGCTGTGAGTGAGACAGAGAGAGAGAAAGAGAAGCTTTGAGAGAGAGAGAGAGGTAGAAAGAGAAGCTGTGTGTGTGTGAGAGAGAAAGAGAAAGCTGTGAGTGTGTGTAAGAGAGAAATATAAGCTGTGAGTGAGAGAGAAAGAAAGAGAAATTAGAGTGAGAAAGAGAGAGAGAAAGAGAAGCTGTGAGTGGGAGAGAGTGAAAGAGAGTCTGTGAGTGAGAGAGAGAGAGAAAGGGAAGTTGTGAGTGAGAGAGAGAGAAAGAGAAGCTGTGAATGAGAGAGAGAGAGAAAGAGAAGCTGTGAGTGAGAGAGAGAAAGAGAAGCTGTGAGTGAGTAAGAGAGAGAAAGGGAAGTTGTGAGTGAGAGAGAAAGAGAAGCTGTGTGTGAGAGAGAGAAAGAGAAGCTGTGAGAGAGAGAGAGAGAGAAAGAGAAGCTGTGAGTGAGAAGAAGAGGGAAAGAGAAGCTGTGAGTGAGTGAGAGAGAGAGAGAAAGAGAAGCTGTGAGTGTGTGAGAGAGAGAAAGAGAAGCTGTGAGTGAGAAGGAGAGGGAAAGAGAAGCTGTGAGTGAGTGAGAGAGAGAAGGAGAAGCTGTGAGAGAGAAAGAGAGAAGCTGTGAGTGAGAGAGTGAGAGAGAGAAAGAGAAGCTGTTAGAGAGAGTGAGAGAGAGAGAGAAAGAGAAGCTGTGAGTGAGAGAGAGAAAGAGAAGCTGTGAGTGAGAGGGAGAGAGAGAAAGAGAAGCTGTGAGTGACAAAGAGAGAGAGAAGCTGTGAGTTACAGAGAGAGAGAAAGAGAAGCTGTGAGTGACAGAGAGAGAGAAAGGGAAGCTGAGAGTGAGAGAGAGAGAGAAAGTGAAGCTGTGAGTGAGAGAGAGAGAAAGAGAAGCTGTGTGTGTGTGTGTGAGAGAGAGAAGCTGTGAGTGAGAGTGAGAGAGAGAGAGAAAGAGAAGCTGTGAGTGAGAGAGAGAGAGAGAGAAGCTGTGTGTGTGTGTGAGAGAGAGAGAAGTTGTGAGTGAGAGAGAGAGAAAGAGAAGCTGTGAGTGAGAGAGAGAGAGAGAGAAAGAGAAGCTGTGAGTGAGAGAGAGAGAAAGAGAAGCTGTGAGTGAGACAGAGAGAGAAAGAGAAGCTTTGAGAGAGAGAGAGAGGGAGAAAGATAAGCTGTGAGAGAGAGAGAAAGAGAAGCTGTGAGTGTCTGTGAGAGAGAAAGAGAAGCTGTGAGTGAGAGAGAAAGAAAGAAAGAGAAATAAGAGTGAGAAAGAGAGAGAGAAAGAGAAGCTGTGAGTAGGAGAGAGTGAAAGAGAGTCTGTGAGTGAGAGAGAGAGAAAGGGAAGTTGTGAGTGAGAGAGAGAGAAAGAGAAGCTGTGAATGAGAGAGAGAGAAAGAGAAGCTGTGAGTGAGAGAGAGAAAGAGAAGCTGTGAGTGAGTGAGAGAGAGAAAGGGAAGTTGTGAGTGAGAGAGAGAGAGAAAGAGAAGCTGCGAGTGAGAGAGAGAGAGAAGCTGTGAGTGAGAGAGAGAGAAAGAGAAGCTGTGAGTGAGAAGGAGAGGGAAAGAGCTGTGAGTGAGTGAGAGAGAGAGAGAAAGAGAAGCTGTGAGTGAGAGAGAGAGAAAGAGAAGCTGTGAGTGAGAGAGAGAGAGAAAGAGAAGCTGTGAGTGAGAAAGAGAAGCTGTGAGAGAGAAAGAGAGAAGCTGTGAGTGAGAGAGTGAGAGAGAGAAAGAGAAGCTGTTAGTGAGAGTGAGAGAGAGAGAGAAAGAGAAGCTGTGAGTGAGAGAGAATGAAAGAGAAGCTGTGAGTGAGAGAGAGAGAGAGAAAGAGAAGCTGTGAGTGAGAGAGAGAAAGAGAAGCTGTGAGTGAGAGAGAGAGAGAAGATGTGAGTGATAGAGAGAGAGAATGAGAAGCTGTGAGAGAGAGAGAAAGTAAGGGAAGCTGTGAGTGAGATAGAGAGAGAGAAAGAGAAGCTGTGAGTGAGAGAGAGAGAGAGGGAGAAGCTGTGTGTGTGTGAGAGAGAGAAAGATAAGCTGTGATTGAGAGTGAGAGAGAGAGAGAAAGTGAAGCTGTGAGTGAGAGAGAGAGAAAGAGAAGCTGTGAGTGAGAGAGAGAAGCTGTGAGTGAGAGAGAGAAAGAGAAGCTGTAAGTGAGACAGAGAGAGAGAAAGAGAAGCTGTGAGAGAGAGAGGGAGAAAGAGAAGCTGTGTGTGTGTGAGAGAAAGAGAAGCTGTGAGTGTGTGTGAGAGAGAAAGAGAAGCTGTGAGGTGAGAGAGAGAGAAAGAAAGAGAAATTAGAGTGAGAAAGAGAGAGAGAAAGAGAAGCTGTGAGTGGGAGAGAGAGAAAGAGAGTCTGTGTGTGAGAGAGAGAAGCTGTGAGTGAAAGAGAGAGAGCCGCTGTTAGTGAGAGAGAGAGAAAGAGAAGCTGTGAATGAGAGAGAGAGAGAAAGAGAAGCTGTGAGTGAGAGAGAGAAATAGAAGCTGTGAGTGAGTGAGAGAGAGAAAGGGAAGTTGTGAGTGAGAGAGAGAGAGAAAGAGAAGCTGTGAGTGAGAGAGAGAGAGAAAGAGAAGCTGTGAGTGAGAGAGAGAGAGAAAGAGAAGCTGTGAGTGAGAGAGAGAGAATGAGAAGCTGTGAGTGAGAGAGAGAAGCTGTGAGTGAGAGAGAGAAAGAGAAGCTGTGTGTGTGTGAGAGAGAGAGAAGATGTGAGTGATGGAGAGAGAGAATGAGAAGCTGTGAGTGATAGAGAGAGAAAGTAAAAGAAGCTGTGAGTGAGATAGAGAGAGAAAGAGAAGCTGTGAGTGAGAGAGAGGGAGAAAGATAAGCTGTGTGTGTGTGAGAGAGAGAAGCTGTGTGTGAGAGAGAGAGAGAAAGAGAAGTTGTGAGTGATAGAGAGAGAGAAGCTGTGAGTGAGTGAGAGAGAAGCTGTGAGTGAGAGAGAGAAAGAAAAGCTGTGAGTGAGAGAGAGAGAAGCTGTGAGTGAGAGAGAGAGAGAAAGAGAAGCTTTGAGTGAGAGAGAGAAAGAGAAGCTGTGAGTGATAGGGAGAGAGAGAAAGAGAAGCTGTGAGTGACACAGAGAGATAAGCTGTGAGTTAGAGAGAGAGAAAGAGAAGCTGTGACAGAGAGAGTGAAAGAAAAGCTGAGAGTGAGAGAGAGAGAGAGAGAAAGTGAAGCTGTGAGTGAGAAAGAGAGAGAAAGAGAAGCTGTGTGTGTGAGAGAGAGAGAAAGATAGTCTGAGAAAGTGAGAGTGAAAGAGAAGCTGTGAGTGAGAGAGAGAGAGGGAGAATGAGAAGCTGTGTGTGTGTGTGAGAGAGAGAGAAGCTGTGAGTGTGAGAGAGAGAGAGAAAGAGAAGCTGTGAGTGAGAGAGAGTGAGAGAAAGTGAAGATGTGAGTGAGAGAGAGAGAAAGAGAAGCTGTGTGTGTGTGAGAGAGAGAAAGATAGTCTGAGTAAGAGAGAGTGAAAGAGAAGCTATGAGTGAGAGAGAGAGAGGGAGAAAGAGAAGCTGTGTGTGTGTGTGAGAGAAAGAGAATCTGATTGAGAGTGAGAGAGAGAGAGAGAAAGAGAAGCTGCGAGTGAGAGAGAGAGAGAAAGAGAAGCTGTGAGTGAGTGAGAGAGAGAATGAGAAACTGTGAGTGAGAGAGAGAAGCTGTGTGAGAGAGAGAGAAAGAGAAACTGTGAGTGAGAGAGAGAAGCTGTGAGAGAGAGAGAGAAAGAGAGAGAGAGAGAAGATGTGAGTGATAGAGAGAGAGAATGAGAAGCTTTGAGTGAGAGAGAGAGAAAGAGAAGCTGTGATTGAGAGTGAGAGAGAGAGAGAAAGAGAAGCTGTGAGTGAGAGAGAGAGAAAGAGAAGCTGTGAGTGAGAGAGAGAGAACCTGTGAGTGAGAGAGAGAAAGAAAAGCTGTGAGTGAGAGAGAGAGAAAGAGAAGCTGTGAGTGAGTGAGAGAGAGAAAGGGAAGTTGTGAGTGAGAGAGAGAGGGAAAGAGAAGCTGTGAGTGAGAGAGAGAGACAAGCTGTGAGTAAGAGAGAGAGAAAAAGAGAAGCTGTGGGTGAGAAGGAGAGGGATAGAGAAGCTGTGAGTGAGTGAGAGAGAGAGAAAGAGAAGCTGTGAGTGAGAGAGAGAAAGAGAAGCTGTGAGTGAGAGAGAGAGAGAAAGAGAAGCTGTGAGTGAGAAGGAGAGGGAAAGAGAAGCTGTGAGTAAGTGAGAGAGAGAGAGAAAGAGAAGCTGTGAGATAGAAAGAGTGAAGCTGTGAGTCAGAGAGTGAGAGAGAGAAAGAGAAGCTGTTAGTGAGAGTGAGAGAGAGAAAGAGAAGCTGTGAGTGAGAGAGAGATTGAAAGAGAAGCTGTGAGTGAGTGAGAGAGAGAGAAAGAGAAGCTGTGAGTGAGAGAGAGAAAAAGAAGCTGTGAGTGACAGAGAGAGAGAAAGAGAAGCTGAGAGTGAGAGAGAGAGAGAGAAAGTGAAGCTGTGAGTGAGAGAGCAAGAGAAAGAGAAGCTGTGAGTGAGAGAGAGAGTGGGAGAAGCTGTGAGTGAGAGAGAGAGAATGAGAAGCTGTGAGTGAGAGTGAGAGAGAGGGAGAGAAAGAGAAGCTGTGAGTGAGAGAGATTGAAAGAGAAGCTGTGAGTGAGAGAGAGTGAGAGAAAGAGAGCTGTGAGTGAGAGAGAGAAAGAGAAGCTGTGAGTGAGTGAGAGAGAGAGAGAGAAGCTGTGAGTGAGAGAGAGAAAGAGAAGCTGTGAGTGACAGAGAGAGAGAAAGAGAAGCTGAGAGTGAGAGAGAGAGAGAAAGTGAAGCTGTGAGTGAGAGATAGAGAAAGAGAAGCTGTGAGTGAGAGAGAGAAAGAGAAGCTGTGAGTGAGAGAGAGAGAATGAGAAGCTGTGAGTGAGAGTGAGAGAGAGAGAGAGAAGCTGTGAGTGAGAGAGAGATTGATAGAGAAGCTGTGAGTGAGAGAGAGAGAGAGAAAGAGAGCTGTGAGAGAGAGAAAGAGAAGCTGTGAGTGAGAGGGAGAGAGTGAAAGAGAAGCTGTGTGTGACACAGAGAGAGAGAGAAGCTGTGAGTTAGAGAGAGAGAAAGAGAAGCTGTGAGTGACAGAGAGAGAGAAAGAAGCTGAGAGTGAGAGAGAGAAAGTGAAGCTGTGAGTGAGAGAAAGAGAGAAAGAGAAGCTGTGTGTGTGAGAGAGATAGAAAGATAGTCTGAGAAAGAGAGAGTGAAAGAGAAGCTGTGAGTGAGAGAGAGATGGAGAAAGAGAAGCTGTGAGAGAGAGAGAGAAAGAGAAGCTGTGAGTGAGAGTGAGAGAGAGAGAGAAAGAGAAGCTGTGAGTGAGAGAGAAAGATAAAGAGAAGCTGTGTGTGAGAGAGAGAATGAGAAGCTGTGAGGGAGAGAGAGAAGCTGTGTGTGTGTGTGAGAGAGAAGATGTGAGTGAGATAGAGAGAGAGAAAGAGAAGCTGTGAGTGAGAGAGAGAGGGAGAAAGATAAGCTGTGTGAGAGAGAGAGAGAGAAGCTGTGTGTGTGTGAGAGAGAGAAAGAGAAGCTGTTATTGAGAGTGAGAGAGAGAGAGAAAGAGAAGCTGTGAGTGAGAGAGAGATAGAAAGAGAAGCTGTAAGTGTGAGAGAGAGAAGCTGTGAGTGAGAGAGAGAAAGAAAAGCTGTGAGTGAGAGAGAGAGAGAGAGAAGATATGAGTGAGAGAGAGAGAAAGAGAAGCAGTGAGAGAGAGAGAGAGAAAGAGAAGATGTGAGTGAGACAGAGAGAGAGAAAGAGAAGCTGTGAGAGAGACAGAGAGAGGGAGAAAGAGAAGCTGTGTGTGTGGGAGAGAAAGAGAAGCTGTGAGTGTGTGTGAGAAAGAGAAGCTGTGAGGGAGAGAGAGAAGCTGTGTGTGTGTGAGAGAGAGAAGATGTGAGTGAGATAGAGAGAGAGAAAGAGAAGCTGTGAGTGAGAGAGAGAGAGGGAGAAAGATAAGCTGTGAGAGAGAGAGAGAGAGAAGCTGTGTGTGTGTGTGAGAGAGAAAGAGAAGCTGTTATTGAGAGTGAGAGAGAGAGAGAAAGAGAAGCTGTTAGAGAGAGTGAAAGAGAGAGAGAAAGAGAAGCTGTGAGTGAGAGAGAGAAAGAGAAGCTGTGAGTGAGAGGGAGAGAGAGAAAGAGAAGCTGTGAGTGACAAAGAGAGAGAGAAGCTGTGAGTTACAGAGAGAGAGAAAGAGAAGCTGTGAGTGACAGAGAGAGAGAAAGGGAAGCTGAGAGTGAGAGAGAGAGAGAAAGTGAAGCTGTGAGTGAGAGAGAGAGAAAGAGAAGCTGTGTGTGTGTGAGAGAGAGAGAAGCTGTGAGTGAGAGTGAGAGAGAGAGAGAGAAAGAGAAGCTGTGAGTGAGAGAGAGAGAAAGAGAAGCTGTGTGTGTGTGAGAGAGAGAGAAGTTGTGAGTGAGAGAGAGAGAGAGAAAGAGAAGCTGTGAGTGAGAGAGAGAGAGAAAGAGAAGCTGTGAGTGAGAGAGAGAGAAAGAGAAGCTGTGAGTGAGAGAGAGAGAGAATGAGAAGCTGTGAGTGAGAGTAAGAGAGAGAGAGAAAGAGAAGCTGTGAGTGAGAGAGAGATTGAAAGAGAAGCTGTGAGTGAGAGAGAGAGAGGAAGAGAAGCTGTGAGTGAGAGAGAGAAAGAGAAGCTGTGAGTGAGAGGGAGAGAGAGAAAGAGAAGCTGTGAGTGACAGAGAGAGAGAGAAGCTGTGAGTTAGAGAGAGAGAGAAAGAGAAGCTGTGAGTGAGAGAGAGAGAGGGAGAAATATAAGCTGTGAGAGAGAGAGAGAGAGAGAGAAGCTGTGTGTGTGTGAGAGAGAGAAAGAGAAGCTGTGATTGAGAGTGAGAGAAAGAGAGAAAGAGAAGCTGTGAGTGAGAGAGAGAGAAAGAGAAGCTGTGAGTGTGAGAGAGAGAAGCTGTGAGTGAGAGAGAGAAAGAAAAGCTGTGAGTGAGAGAGAGAGAAAGAGAAGATATGAGTGAGAGAGAGAGAAAGAGAAGCAGTGAGAGAGAGAGAGAGAAAGAGAAGCTGTGTGTGAGAGAGAGGGGGAGAAAGAGAAGCTGTGTGTGTGTGAGAGAGAAAGAGAAGCTGTGAGTGTGTGTGAGAAAGAGAAGCTGTGAGTGAGAGAGAGAGAAAGAAAGAGAAATTAGAGTGAGAAAGAGAGAGAGAAAGAGAAGCTGTGAGTGGGATAGAGAGAGAAATAGAGTCTGTGAGTGAGAGAGAGAAAGAGAAGCTCTGAGTGTGAGAGAGAGAGAGCCGCTGTGAGTGAGAGAGAGAGAAAGAGAAGTTGTGAATGAGAAAGAGAGAGAGAAAGAGAAGCTGTGATTGAGAGAGAGAGAAAGAGAAGCTGTGAGTGAGAGAGAGAGAGGGAGAAAGATAAGCTGTGAGAGAGAGAGAGAAAGAGAAGCTGTGTGTGAGAGTGAGAGAGAGAGAGAAAGAAAAGCTGTGAGTGAGAGAGAGAGAGAGATAGAGAAGCTGTGAGTGAGAGAGAGAGAAGCTGTGAGTGAGAGAGAGAAAGAAAAGCTGTGAGTGATGGAGAGAGAAAGAGAAGATATGAGTGAGAGAGAGAGAGAAGCAGTGAGAGAGAGAGAGAGAGAAGCTGTGAGTGAGACAGAGAGAGAAAGAGAAGCTTTGAGAGAGAGAGAGAGGGAGAAAGAGAAGCAGTGAGAGAGAGAGAGAAAGAGAAGCTGTGAGTGTCTGTGAGAGAGAAAGAGAAGCTGTGTGAGAGAGAAAGAAAGAAAGAGAAATTAGAGTGAGAAAGAGAGAGAGAAAGAGAAGCTGTGAGTGGGAGAGAGTGAAAGAGAGTCTGTGAGTGAGAGAGAGAGAAAGGGAAGTTGTGAGTGAGAGAGAGAGAAAGAGAAGCTGTGAATGAGAGAGAGAGAAAGAGAAGCTGTGAGTGAGAGAGAGAAAGAGAAGCTGTGAGTGAGTGAGAGAGAGAAAGGGAAGTTGTGAGTGAGAGAGAGAGAGAAAGAGAAGCTGTGAGTGGGAGAGAGAGAAGCTGTGAGTGAGAGAGAGAGAGAAAGAGAAGCTGTGAGTGAGAAGGAGAGGGAAAGAGAAGCTGTGAGTGAGTGAGAGAGAGAGAGAAAGAGAAGCTGTGAGTGAGAGAGAGAGAAAGAGAAGCTGTGAGTGAGAGAGAGAGAAAGAGAAGCTGTGAGTGAGAAGGAGAGGGAAAGAGAAGCTGTGAGTGAGTGAGAGAGAGTGAGAAAGAGAAGCTGTGAGAGAGAAAGAGAGAAGCTGTGAGTGAGAGAGTGAGAGAGAGAAAGAGAAGCTGTGAGTGAGAGAGAATGAAAGAGAAGCTGTGAGTGAGAGAGAGAGAGAAAGAGAAGCTGTGAGTGAGAGAGAGAAAGAGAAGCTGTGAGTGAGAGAGAGAGAGAAGATGTGAGTGATAGAGAGAGAGAATGAGAAGCTGTATGAGAGAGAGAAAGTAAGGGAAGCTGTGAGTGAGATAGAGAGAGAGAAAGAGAAGCTGTGAGTGAGAGAGAGAGAGAGGGAGAAGCTGTGTGTGTGAGAGAGAGAGAAAGATAAGCTGTGATTGAGAGTGAGAGAGAGAGAAAGTGAAGCTGTGAGTGAGAGAGAGAGAAAGAGAAGCTGTGAGTGAGAGAGAGAAGCTGTGAGTGAGAGAGAGAAAGAAAAGCTGTGAGAGAGAGAGAGAAAGAGAAGATATGAGTGAGAGAGAGAGAGAAGCAGTGAGAGAGAGAGAGAAAGAGAAGCTGTAAGTGAGACAGAGAGAGAGAAAGAGAAGCTGTGAGAGAGAGAGGGAGAAAGAGAAGCTGTGTGTGTGAGAGAGAAAGAGAAGCTGTGAGTGTTAGTGAGAGAGAAAGAGAAGCTGTGAGTGAGAGAGAGAGAAAGAAAGAGAAATTAGAGTGAGAAAGAGAGAGAGAGAGAGTTGCGGTGAGTGGGAGAGAGTGAAAGAGAGTCTGTGTGTGAGAGAGAGAGAAGCTGTGAGTGAAAGAGAGAGAGCCGCTGTTAGTGAGAGAGAGAGAAAGAGAAGCTGTGAATGAGAGAGAGAAAGAGAAGCTGTGAGTGAGAGGGAGATATAGAAGCTGTGAGTGAGTGAGAGAGAGAAAGGGAAGTTGTGAGTGAGAGAGAGAGAGAAAGAAAAGCTGTGAGTGAGAGAGAGAGAGAAAGAGAAGCTGTGAGTGAGAGAGAGAGAGAAAGAGAAGCTGTGAGTGAGAAGGAGGGAAAGAGAAGCTGTGAGTGAGTGAGAGAGAGAGAAAGAGAAGCTGTGTGTGTGTGAGAGAGAAAGAGAAGCTGTGAGTGAGAGAGAGAGAGAAAGAGAAGCTGTGTGTGTGAGAGAGAGAGAAGATGTGAGTGATGGAGAGAGAGAATGAGAAGCTGTGAGTGATAGAGAGAGAAAGTAAAAGAAGCTGTGAGTGAGATAGAGAGAGAAAGAGAAGCTGTGAGTGAGAGAGAGAGGGAGAAAGATAAGCTGTGTGTGTGAGAGAGAGAAGCTGTGTGTGTGTGAGAGAGAGAAAGAGAAGTTGTGAGTGATAGAGAGAGAGAAGCTGTGAGTGAGTGAGAGAGAAGCTGTGAGTGAGAGAGAGAAAGAAAAGCTGTGAGTGAGAGAGAGAGAAGCTGTGAGTGAGAGAGAGAGAAAGAGAAGCTTTGAGTGAGAGAGGGAAAGAGAAGCTGTGAGTGATAGGGAGAGAGAGAAAGAGAAGCTGTGAGTGATACAGAGAGATAAGCTGTGAGTTAGAGAGAGAGAAAGAGAAGCTGTGACAGAGAGAGTGAAAGAAAAGCTGAGAGTGAGAGAGAGAGAGAGAAAGTGAAGCTGTGAGTGAGAAAGAGAGAGAAAGAGAAGCTGTGTGTGTGTGAGAGAGAGAAAGATAGTCTGAGAAAGTGAGAGTGAAAGAGAAGCTGTGAGTGAGAGAGAGAGAGAGGGAGAATGAGAAGCTGTGTGTGTGTGTGTGAGAGAGAGAAGCTGTGAGTGAGAGTGAGAGAGAGAGAGAGAAAGAGAAGCTGTGAGTGAGAGAGAGAGAAAGAGAAGCTGTGAGTGAGAGATAGAGAAAGAGAAGCTGTGAGTGATAGAGGGAGAGAATGAGAAGCTGTGAGTGAGAGAGAGAAAAGCTGTGAGTGAGAGAGAGTGAGAGAAAGTGAAGATGTGAGTGAGAGAAAGAGAAAGAGAAGCTGTGTGTGTGTGAGAGAGAGAAAGATAGTCTGAGTAAGAGAGAGTGAAAGAGAAGCTGTGAGTGAGAGAGAGAGAGGGAGAAAGAGAAGCTGTGTGTGTTTGAGAGAAAGAGAATCTGTGATTGAGAGTGAGAGAGAGAGAGAGAAAGAGAAGCTGTGAGTGAGAGAGAGAGAGAAAGAGAAGCTGTGAGTGAGTGAGAGAGAGAGAATGAGAAGCTGTGAGTGAGAGAGAGAAGCTGTGAGTGAGTGAGAGAGAAGCTGTGAGTGAGAGAGAGAAAGAAAAGCTGTGAGTGAGAGATAGAGAAGCTGTGAGTGAGAGAGAGAGAGAAAGAGAAGCTTTGAGTGAGAGAGAGAACGAGAAGCTGTGAGTGAGAGGGAGAGAGAGAAAGAGAAGCTGTGAGTGACACAGAGAGATAAGCTGTGAGTTAGAGAGAGAGAAAGAGAAGCTGTGACAGAGAGAGTGAAAGAAAAGGTGAGAGTGAGAGAGAGAGAGAGAGAAAGTGAAGCTGTGAGTGAGAAAGAGAGAGAAAGAGAAGCTGTGTGTGTGAGAGAGAGAGAAAGAGAAGCTGTGATTGAGAGTGAGAGAGAGAGAGAAAGAGAAGCTGTGAGTGAGAGAGAGAAAGAGAAGCTGTGAGTGTGAGAGAGAGAAGCTGTGAGTGAGAGAGAGAAAGAAAAGCTGTGAGTGAGAGAGAGAGAGAGAAAGAGAAGATATGAGTGAGAGAGAGAGAAAGAGAAGCAGTGAGAGAGAGAGAGAGAAAGAGAAGCTGTGTGTGAGAGAGAGAGGGAGAAAGAGAAGCTGTGTGTGTGTGAGAGAGAAAGAGAAGCTGTGAGTGTGTGTGAGAAAGAGAAGCTGTGAGTGAGAGAGAGAGAAAGAAAGAGAAATTAGAGTGAGAAAGAGAGAGAGAAAGAGAAGCTGTGAGTGGGATAGAGAGAGAAATAGAGTCTGTGAGTGAGAGAGAGAAAGAGAAGCTCTGAGTGTGAGAGAGAGAGAGCCGCTGTGAGTGAGAGAGAGAGAAAGAGAAGTTGTGAATGAGAAAGAGAGAGAGAAAGAGAAGCTGTGATTGAGAGAGAGAGAAAGAGAAGCTGTGAGTGAGAGAGAGAGAGGGAGAAAGAAGCTGTGAGAGAGAGAGAGAAAGAGAAGCTGTGTGTGAGAGTGAGAGAGAGAGAGAAAGAAAAGCTGTGAGTGAGAGAGAGAGAGAGATAGAGAAGCTGTGAGTGAGAGAGAGAGAAGCTGTGAGTGAGAGAGAGAAAGAAAAGCTGTGAGTGAGGGAGAGAGAAAGAGAAGATATGAGTGAGAGAGAGAGAGAGAAGCAGTGAGACAGAGAGAGAAAGAGAAGCTTTGAGAGAGAGAGAGAGGGAGAAAGAGAAGCAGTGAGAGAGAGAGAGAAAGAGAAGCTGTGAGTGTCTGTGAGAGAGAAAGAGAAGCTGTGTGAGAGAGAAAGAAAGAAAGAGAAATTAGAGTGAGAAAGAGAGAGAGAAAGAGAAGCTGTGAGTGGGAGAGAGTGAAAGAGAGTCTGTGAGTGAGAGAGAGAGAAAGAGAAGCTGTGAGTGAGAAGGAGAGGGAAAGAGAAGCTGTGAGTGGGTGAGAGAGAGTGAGAAAGAGAAGCTGTGAGAGAGAAAGAGAGAAGCTGTGAGTGAGAGAGTGAGAGAGAGAAAGAGAAGCTGTGAGTGAGAGAGAATGAAAGAGAAGCTGTGAGTGAGAGAGAGAGAGAAAGAGAAGCTGTGAGTGAGAGAGAGAAAGAGAAGCTGTGAGTGAGAGAGAGAGAGAAGATGTGAGTGATAGAGAGAGAGAATGAGAAGCTGTGTGAGAGAGAGAAAGTAAGGGAAGCTGTGAGTGAGATAGAGAGAGAGAAAGAGAAGCTGTGAGTGAGAGAGAGAGAGAGGGAGAAGCTGTGTGTGTGTGAGAGAGAGAAAGATAAGCTGTGATTGAGAGTGAGAGAGAGAGAAAGTGAAGCTGTGAGTGAGAGAGAGAGAAAGAGAAGCTGTGAGTGAGAGAGAGAAGCTGTGAGTGAGAGAGAGAAAGAAAAGCTGTGAGAGAGAGAAAGAAAGAGAAGATATGAGTGAGAGAGAGAGAGAAGCAGTGAGAGAGAGAGAGAAAGAGAAGCTGTAAGTGAGACAGAGAGAGAGAAAGAGAAGCTGTGAGAGAGAGAGGGAGAAAGAGAAGCTGTGTGTGTGAGAGAGAAAGAGAAGCTGTGAGTGTTAGTGAGAGAGAAAGAGAAGCTGTGAGTGAGAGAGAGAGAAAGAAAGAGAAATTAGAGTGAGAAAGAGAGAGAGAGAGAGTTGCGGTGAGTGGGAGAGAGTGAAAGAGAGTCTGTGTGTGAGAGAGAGAGAAGCTGTGAGTGAAAGAGAGAGAGCCGCTGTTAGTGAGAGAGAGAGAAAGAGAAGCTGTGAATGAGAGAGAGAAAGAGAAGCTGTGAGTGAGAGGGAGATATAGAAGCTGTGAGTGAGTGAGAGAGAGAAAGGGAAGTTGTGAGTGAGAGAGAAAGAGAAAGAAAAGCTGTGAGTGAGAGAGAGAGAGAAAGAGAAGCTGTGAGTGAGAGAGAGAGAGAAAGAGAAGCTGTGAGTGAGAAGGAGGGAAAGAGAAGCTGTGAGTGAGTGAGAGAGAGAGAAAGAGAAGCTGTGTGTGTGTGAGAGAGAAAGAGAAGCTGTGAGTGAGAGAGAGAGAGAAAGAGAAGCTGTGTGTGTGAGAGAGAGAGAAGATGTGAGTGATGGAGAGAGAGAATGAGAAGCTGTGAGTGATAGAGAGAGAAAGTAAAAGAAGCTGTGAGTGAGATAGAGAGAGAAAGAGAAGCTGTGAGTGAGAGAGAGGGAGAAAGATAAGCTGTGTGTGTGAGAGAGAGAAGCTGTGTGTGTGAGAGAGAGAGAAAGAGAAGTTGTGAGTGATAGAGAGAGAGAAGCTGTGAGTGAGTGAGAGAGAAGCTGTGAGTGAGAGAGAGAAAGAAAAGCTGTGAGTGAGAGAGAGAGAAGCTGTGAGTGAGAGAGAGAGAAAGAGAAGCTTTGAGTGAGAGAGGGAAAGAGAAGCTGTGAGTGATAGGGAGAGAGAGAAAGAGAAGCTGTGAGTGATACAGAGAGATAAGCTGTGAGTTAGAGAGAGAGAAAGAGAAGCTGTGACAGAGAGAGTGAAAGAAAAGCTGAGAGTGAGAGAGAGAGAGAGAAAGTGAAGCTGTGAGTGAGAAAGAGAGAGAAAGAGAAGCTGTGTGTGTGTGAGAGAGAGAAAGATAGTCTGAGAAAGTGAGAGTGAAAGAGAAGCTGTGAGTGAGAGAGAGAGAGGGAGAATGAGAAGCTGTGTGTGTGTGTGTGAGAGAGAGAAGCTGTGAGTGAGAGTGAGAGAGAGAGAGAGAAAGAGAAGCTGTGAGTGAGAGAGAGAGAAAGAGAAGCTGTGAGTGAGAGATAGAGAAAGAGAAGCTGTGAGTGATAGAGGGAGAGAATGAGAAGCTGTGAGTGAGAGAGAGAAAAGCTGTGAGTGAGAGAGAGTGAGAGAAAGTGAAGATGTGAGTGAGAGAAAGAGAAAGAGAAGCTGTGTGTGTGTGAGAGAGAGAAAGATAGTCTGAGTAAGAGAGAGTGAAAGAGAAGCTGTGAGTGAGAGAGAGAGAGGGAGAAAGAGAAGCTGTGTGTGTTTGAGAGAAAGAGAATCTGTGATTGAGAGTGAGAGAGAGATAGAGAAAGAGAAGCTGTGAGTGAGAGAGAGAGAGAAAGAGAAGCTGTGAGTGAGTGAGAGAGAGAGAATGAGAAGCTGTGAGTGAGAGAGAGAAGCTGTGAGTGAGTGAGAGAGAAGCTGTGAGTGAGAGAGAGAAAGAAAAGCTGTGAGTGAGAGAGAGAGAAGCTGTGAGTGAGAGAGAGAGAGAAAGAGAAGCTTTGAGTGAGAGAGAGAACGAGAAGCTGTGAGTGAGAGGGAGAGAGAGAAAGAGAAGCTGTGAGTGACACAGAGAGATAAGCTGTGAGTTAGAGAGAGAGAAAGAGAAGCTGTGACAGAGAGAGTGAAAGAAAAGGTGAGAGTGAGAGAGAGAGAGAGAGAAAGTGAAGCTGTGAGTGAGAAAGAGAGAGAAAGAGAAGCTGTGTGTGTGAGAGAGAGAGAAAGAGAAGCTGTGATTGAGAGTGAGAGAGAGAGAGAAAGAGAAGCTGTGAGTGAGAGAGAGAAAGAGAAGCTGTGAGTGTGAGAGAGAGAAGCTGTGAGTGAGAGAGAGAAAGAAAAGCTGTGAGTGAGAGAGAGAGAGAGAAAGAGAAGATATGAGTGAGAGAGAGAGAAAGAGAAGCAGTGAGAGAGAGAGAGAGAAAGAGAAGCTGTGTGTGAGAGAGAGAGGGAGAAAGAGAAGCTGTGTGTGTGTGAGAGAGAAAGAGAAGCTGTGAGTGTGTGTGAGAACGAGAAGCTGTGAGTGAGAGAGAGAGAAAGAAAGAGAAATTAGAGTGAGAAAGAGAGAGAGAAAGAGAAGCTGTGAGTGGGATAGAGAGAGAAATAGAGTCTGTGAGTGAGAGAGAGAAAGAGAAGCTCTGAGTGTGAGAGAGAGAGAGCCGCTGTGAGTGAGAGAGAGAGAAAGAGAAGTTGTGAATGAGAAAGAGAGAGAGAAAGAGAAGCTGTGATTGAGAGAGAGAGAAAGAGAAGCTGTGAGTGAGAGAGAGAGAGGGAGAAAGAAGCTGTGAGAGAGAGAGAGAAAGAGAAGCTGTGTGTGAGAGTGAGAGAGAGAGAGAAAGAAAAGCTGTGAGTGAGAGAGAGAGAGAGATAGAGAAGCTGTGAGTGAGAGAGAGAGAAGCTGTGAGTGAGAGAGAGAAAGAAAAGCTGTGAGTGAGGGAGAGAGAAAGAGAAGATATGAGTGAGAGAGAGAGAGAGAAGCAGTGAGACAGAGAGAGAAAGAGAAGCTTTGAGAGAGAGAGAGAGGGAGAAAGAGAAGCAGTGAGAGAGAGAGAGAAAGAGAAGCTGTGAGTGTCTGTGAGAGAGAAAGAGAAGCTGTGTGAGAGAGAAAGAAAGAAAGAGAAATTAGAGTGAGAAAGAGAGAGAGAAAGAGAAGCTGTGAGTGGGAGAGAGTGAAAGAGAGTCTGTGAGTGAGAGAGAGAGAAAGGGAAGTTGTGAGTGAGAGAGAGAGAAAGAGAAGCTGTGAATGAGAGAGAGAGAAAGAGAAGCTGTGAGTGAGAGAGAGAAAGAGAAGCTGTGAGTGAGTGAGAGAGAGAAAGGGAAGTTGTGAGTGAGAGAGAGAGAGAAAGAGAAGCTGCGAGTGAGAGAGAGAGAGAAGCTGTGAGTGAGAGAGAGAGAGAAAGAGAAGCTGTGAGTGAGAAGGAGAGGGAAAGAGAAGCTGTGAGTGAGTGAGAGAGAGAGAGAAAGAGAAGCTGTGAGTGAGAGAGAGAGAAAGAGAAGCTGTGAGTGAGAGAGAGAGAAAGAGAAGCTGTGAGTGAGAAGGAGAGGGAAAGAGAAGCTGTGAGTGGGTGAGAGAGAGTGAGAAAGAGAAGCTGTGAGAGAGAAAGAGAGAAGCTGTGAGTGAGAGAGTGAGAGAGAGAAAGAGAAGCTGTGAGTGAGAGAGAATGAAAGAGAAGCTGTGAGTGAGAGAGAGAGAGAAAGAGAAGCTGTGAGTGAGAGAGAGAAAGAGAAGCTGTGAGTGAGAGAGAGAGAGAAGATGTGAGTGATAGAGAGAGAGAATGAGAAGCTGTGTGAGAGAGAGAAAGTAAGGGAAGCTGTGAGTGAGATAGAGAGAGAGAAAGAGAAGCTGTGAGTGAGAGAGAGAGAGAGGGAGAAGCTGTGTGTGTGTGTGAGAGAGAAAGATAAGCTGTCATTGAGAGTGAGAGAGAGAGAAAGTGAAGCTGTGAGTGAGAGAGAGAGAAAGAGAAGCTGTGAGTGAGAGAGAGAAGCTGTGAGTGAGAGAGAGAAAGAAAAGCTGTGAGTGAGAGAGAGAGAGAGAAAGAGAAGATATGAGTGAGAGAGAGAGAGAAGCAGTGAGAGAGAGAGAGAAAGAGAAGCTGTAAGTGAGACAGAGAGAGAGAAAGAGAAGCTGTGAGAGAGAGAGGGAGAAAGAGAAGCTGTGTGTGTGAGAGAGAAAGAGAAGCTGTGAGTGTTAGTGAGAGAGAAAGAGAAGCTGTGAGTGAGAGAGAGAGAAAGAAAGAGAAATTAGAGTGAGAAAGAGAGAGAGAGTTGCGGTGAGTGGGAGAGAGTGAAAGAGAGACTGTGTGTGAGAGAGAGAGAAGCTGTGAGTGAAAGAGAGAGAGCCGCTGTTAGTGAGAGAGAGAGAAAGAGAAGCTGTGAATGAGAGAGAGAGAGAAAGAGAAGCTGTGAGTGAGAGAGAGATATAGAAGCTGTGAGTGAGTGAGAGAGAGAAAGGGAAGTTGTGAGTGAGAGAGAGAGAGAAAGAAAAGCTGTGAGTGAGAGAGAGAGAGAAAGAGAAGCTGTGAGTGAGAGAGAGAGAGAGAAAGAGAAGCTGTGAGTGAGAAGGAGGGAAAGAGAAGCTGTGAGTGAGTGAGAGAGAGAGAAAGAGAAGCTGTGTGTGTGTGAGAGAGAAAGAGAAGCTGTGAGTGAGAGAGAGAGAGAAAGAGAAGCTGTGTGTGTGAGAGAGAGAGAAGATGTGAGTGATGGAGAGAGAGAATGAGAAGCTGTGAGTGATAGAGAGAGAAAGTAAAAGAAGCTGTGAGTGAGATAGAGAGAGAAAGAGAAGCTGTGAGTGAGAGAGAGAGGGAGAAAGATAAGCTGTGTGTGTGAGAGAGAGAAGCTGTGTGTGTGTGAGAGAGAGAAAGAGAAGTTGTGAGTGATAGAGAGAGAGAAGCTGTGAGTGAGTGAGAGAGAAGCTGTGAGTGAGAGAGAGAAAGAAAAGCTGTGAGTGAGAGAGAGAGAAGCTGTGAGTGAGAGAGAGAGAAAGAGAAGCTTTGAGTGAGAGAGGGAAAGAGAAGCTGTGAGTGATAGGGAGAGAGAGAAAGAGAAGCTGTGAGTGACACAGAGAGATAAGCTGTGAGTTAGAGAGAGAGAAAGAGAAGCTGTGACAGAGAGAGTGAAAGAAAAGCTGAGAGTGAGAGAGAGAGAGAGAGAAAGTGAAGCTGTGAGTGAGAAAGAGAGAGAAAGAGAAGCTGTGTGTGTGTGTGAGAGAGAAAGATAGTCTGAGAAAGTGAGAGTGAAAGAGAAGCTGTGAGTGAGAGAGAGAGAGGGAGAATGAGAAGCTGTGTGTGTGTGAGAGAGAGAGAGAAGCTGTGAGTGAGAGTGAGAGAGAGAGAGAGAAAGAGAAGCTGTGAGTGAGAGAGAGAGAAAGAGAAGCTGTGAGTGAGAGATAGAGAAAGAGAAGCTGTGAGTGATAGAGGGAGAGAATGAGAAGCTGTGAGTGAGAGAGAGAAAAGCTGTGAGTGAGAGAGAGTGAGAGAAAGTGAAGATGTGAGTGAGAGAAAGAGAAAGAGAAGCTGTGTGTGTGTGAGAGAGAGAAAGATAGTCTGAGTAAGAGAGAGTGAAAGAGAAGCTGTGAGTGAGAGAGAGAGAGGGAGAAAGAGAAGCTGTGTGTGTTTGAGAGAAAGAAAATCTGTGATTGAGAGTGAGAGAGAGAGAGAGAAAGAGAAGCTGTGAGTGAGAGAGAGAGAGAAAGAGAAGCTGTGAGTGAGTGAGAGAGAGAGAATGAGAAGCTGTGAGTGAGAGAGAGAAGCTGTGAGTGAGTGAGAGAGAAGCTGTGAGTGAGAGAGAGAAAGAAAAGCTGTGAGTGAGAGAGAGAGAAGCTGTGAGTGAGAGAGAGAGAGAAAGAGAAGCTTTGAGTGAGAGAGAGAAAGAGAAGCTGAGAGTGAGAGGGAGAGAGAGAAAGAGAACCTGTGAGTGACACAGAGAGATAAGCTGTGAGTTAGAGAGAGAGAAAGAGAAGCTGTGACAGAGAGAGTGAAAGAAAAGGTGAGAGTGTGAGAGAGAGAGAGAAAGTGAAGCTGTGAGTGAGAAAGAGAGAGAAAGAGAAGCTGTGTGTGTGAGAGAGAGAGAAAGAGAAGCTGTGATTGAGAGTGAGAGAGAGAGAGAAAGAGAAGCTGTGAGTGAGAGAGAGAAAGAGAAGCTGTGAGTGTGAGAGAGAGAAGCTGTGAGTGAGAGAGAGAAAGAAAAGCTGTGAGTGAGAGAGAGAGAGAAAGAGAAGATATGAGTGAGAGAGAGAGAAAGAGAAGCAGTGAGAGAGAGAGAGAGAAAGAGAAGCTGTGTGTGAGAGAGAGAGGGAGAAAGAGAAGCTGTGTGTGTGTGAGAGAGAAAGAGAAGCTGTGAGTGTGTGTGAGAAAGAGAAGCTGTGAGTGAGAGAGAGAGAAAGAAAGAGAAATTAGAGTGAGAAAGAGAGAGAGAAAGAGAAGCTGTGAGTGGGAGAGAGAGAGAAATAGAGTCTGTGAGTGAGAGAGAGAAAGAGAAGCTCTGAGTGTGAGAGAGAGAGAGCCGCTGTGAGTGAGAGAGAGAGAAAGAGAAGTTGTGAATGAGAAAGAGAGAGAGAAAGAGAAGCTGTGATTGAGAGAGAGAGAAAGAGAAGCTGTGAGTGAGAGAGAGAGAGGGAGATAGATAAGCTGTGAGAGAGAGAGAGAAAGAGAAGCTGTGTGTGAGAGTGAGAGAGAGAGATAAAGAAAAGCTGTGAGTGAGAGAGAGAGAGAGATAGAGAAGCTGTGAGTGAGAGAGAGAGAAGCTGTGAGTGAGAGAGAGAGAGAAAGAGAAGCTGTGAGTGAGTGAGAGAGAGAATGAGAAACTGTGAGTGAGAGAGAGAAGCTGTGTGAGAGAGAGAAAGAGAAACTGTGAGTGAGAGAGAGAAGATGTGAGTGATAGAGAGAGAGAATGAGAATCTTTGAGTGAGAGAGAGAGAAAGTAAGAGTAGCTGTGAGTGAGATGGAGAGAGAGAGAAAGAGAAGCTGTGAGTGAGAGAGAGAGAGGGAGAAAGCTAAGCTGTGAGAGAGAGAGAGAGAAAGAGAAGCTGTGTGTGTGTGAGAGAGAAAGAGAAGCTGTGATTGAGAGTGAGAGAGAGAGAGAAAGAGAAGCTGTGAGTGAGAGAGAGAGAAAGAGAAGCTGTGAGTGAGAGAGAGAGAAGCTGTGAGTGAGAGAGAGAAAGAAAAGCTGTGAGTGAGAGAGAGAGAAAGAGAAGCTGTGAGTGAGTGAGAGAGAGAAAGGGAAGTTGTGAGTGAGAGAGAGAGGGAAAGAGAAGCTGTGAGTGAGAGAGAGAGAAGCTGTGTGAGAGAGAGACAAAAAGAGAAGCTGTGGGTGAGAAGGAGAGGGATAGAGAAGCTGTGAGTGAGTGAGAGAGAGAGAAAGAGAAGCTGTGAGTGAGAGAGAGAAAGAGAAGCTGTGAGTGAGAGAGAGAGAGAAAGAGAAGCTGTGAGTGAGAAGGAGAGGGAAAGAGAAGCTGTGAGTAAGTGAGAGAGAGAGAGAGAAAGAGAAGCTGTGAGATAGAAAGAGAGAAGCTGTGAGTCAGAGAGTGAGAGAGAGAGAGAGAAGCTGTGAGTGAGAGAGAGAAAGAAAAGCTGTGAGTGAGAGAGAGAGAAGCTGTGAGTGAGAGAGAGAGAAAGAGAAGCTTTGAGTGAGAGAGGGAAAGAGAAGCTGTGAGTGATAGGGAGAGAGAGAAAGAGAAGCTGTGAGTGACACAGAGAGATAAGCTGTGAGTTAGAGAGAGAGAAAGAGAAGCTGTGACAGAGAGAGTGAAAGAAAAGCTGAGAGTGAGAGAGAGAGAGAGAGAAAGTGAAGCTGTGAGTGAGAAAGAGAGAGAAAGAGAAGCTGTGTGTGTGTGAGAGAGAGAAAGATAGTCTGAGAAAGTGAGAGTGAAAGAGAAGCTGTGAGTGAGAGAGAGAGAGGGAGAATGAGAAGCTGTGTGTGTGAGAGAGAGAGAGAGAAGCTGTGAGTGAGAGTGAGAGAGAGAGAGAGAAAGAGAAGCTGTGAGTGAGAGAGAGAGAAAGAGAAGCTGTGAGTGAGAGATAGAGAAAGAGAAGCTGTGAGTGATAGAGGGAGAGAATGAGAAGCTGTGAGTGAGAGAGAGAAAAGCTGTGAGTGAGAGAGAGTGAGAGAAAGTGAAGATGTGAGTGAGAGAAAGAGAAAGAGAAGCTGTGTGTGTGTGAGAGAGAGAAAGATAGTCTGAGTAAGAGAGAGTGAAAGAGAAGCTGTGAGTGAGAGAGAGAGGGAGAAAGTGAAGCTGTGTGTGTTTGAGAGAAAGAAAATCTGTGATTGAGAGTGAGAGAGAGAGAGAGAAAGAGAAGCTGTGAGTGAGAGAGAGAGAGAAAGAGAAGCTGTGAGTGAGTGAGAGAGAGAGAATGAGAAGCTGTGAGTGAGAGAGAGAAGCTGTGAGTGAGTGAGAGAGAAGCTGTGAGTGAGAGAGAGAAAGAAAAGCTGTGAGTGAGAGAGAGAGAAGCTGTGAGTGAGAGAGAGAGAAAGAGAAGCTTTGAGTGAGAGAGAGAAAGAGAAGCTGAGAGTGAGAGGGAGAGAGAGAAAGAGAACCTGTGAGTGACACAGAGATAAGCTGTGAGTTAGAGAGAGAGAAAGAGAAGCTGTGACAGAGAGAATGAAAGAAAAGGTGAGAGTGTGAGAGAGAGAGAGAAAGTGAAGCTGTGAGTGAGAAAGAGAGAGAAAGAGAAGCTGTGTGTGTGAGAGAGAGAGAAAGAGAAGCTGTGATTGAGAGTGAGAGAGAGAGAGAAAGAGAAGCTGTGAGTGAGAGAGAGAGAAAGAGAAGCTGTGAGTGTGAGAGAGAGAAGCTGTGAGTGAGAGAGAGAAAGAAAAGCTGTGAGTGAGAGAGAGAGAGAAAGAGAAGATATGAGTGAGAGAGAGAGAAAGAGAAGCAGTGAGAGAGAGAGAGAGAAAGAGAAGCTGTGTGTGAGAGAGAGAGGGAGAAAGAGAAGCTGTGTGTGTGTGAGAGAGAAAGAGAAGCTGTGAGTGTGTGTGAGAAAGAGAAGCTGTGAGTGAGAGAGAGAGAAAGAAAGAGAAATTAGAGTGAGAAAGAGAGAGAGAAAGAGAAGCTGTGAGTGGGAGAGAGAGAGAAATAGAGTCTGTGAGTGAGAGAGAGAAAGAGAAGCTCTGAGTGTGAGAGAGAGAGAGCCGCTGTGAGTGAGAGAGAGAGAAAGAGAAGTTGTGAATGAGAAAGAGAGAGAGAAAGAGAAGCTGTGATTGAGAGAGAGAGAAAGAGAAGCTGTGAGTGAGAGAGAGAGAGGGAGATAGATAAGCTGTGAGAGAGAGAGAGAAAGAGAAGCTGTGTGTGAGAGTGAGAGAGAGAGAGAGAAAGAAAAGCTGTGAGTGAGAGAGAGAGAGAGATAGAGAAGCTGTGAGTGTGAGAGAGAGAAGCTGTGAGTGAGAGAGAGAGAGAAAGAGAAGCTGTGAGTGAGTGAGAGAGAGAATGAGAAACTGTGAGTGAGAGAGAGAAGCTGTGTGAGAGAGAGAAAGAGAAACTGTGAGTGAGAGAGAGAAGATGTGAGTGATAGAGAGAGAGAATGAGAATCTTTGAGTGAGAGAGAGAGAAAGTAAGAGTAGCTGTGAGTGAGATGGAGAGAGAGAGAAAGAGAAGCTGTGAGTGAGAGAGAGAGAGGGAGAAAGCTAAGCTGTGAGAGAGAGAGAGAGAAAGAGAAGCTGTGTGTGTGTGAGAGAGAAAGAGAAGCTGTGATTGAGAGTGAGAGAGAGAGAGAAAGAGAAGCTGTGAGTGAGAGAGAGAGAAAGAGAAGCTGTGAGTGAGAGAGAGAGAAGCTGTGAGTGAGAGAGAGAAAGAAAAGCTGTGAGTGAGAGAGAGAGAAAGAGAAGCTGTGAGTGAGTGAGAGAGAGAAAGGGAAGTTGTGAGTGAGAGAGAGAGGGAAAGAGAAGCTGTGAGTGAGAGAGAGAGAAGCTGTGTGAGAGAGAGACAAAAAGAGAAGCTGTGGGTGAGAAGGAGAGGGATAGAGAAGCTGTGAGTGAGTGAGAGAGAGAGAAAGAGAAGCTGTGAGTGAGAGAGAGAAAGAGAAGCTGTGAGTGAGAGAGAGAGAGAAAGAGAAGCTGTGAGTGAGAAGGAGAGGGAAAGAGAAGCTGTGAGTAAGTGAGAGAGAGAGAGAGAAAGAGAAGCTGTGAGATAGAAAGAGAGAAGCTGTGAGTCAGAGAGTGAGAGAGAGAAAGAGAAGCTGTTAGTGAGAGTGAGAGAGAGAAAGAGAAGCTGTGAGTGAGAGAGAGATTGAAAGAGAAGCTGTGAGTGAGTGAGAGAGAGAGAAAGAGAAGCTGTGAGTGAGAGAGAGAAAAAGAAGCTGTGAGTGAGAGAGCAAGAGAAAGAGAAGCTGTGAGTGAGAGAGAGAGAGAGAAGCTGTGAGTGAGAGAGAGAGAAAGAGAAGCTGTGAGTGAGAGAGATTGAAAGAGAAGCTGTGAGTGAGAGAGAGTGAGAGAAAGAGAGCTGTGAGTGAGAGAGAGAAAGAGAAGCTGTGAGTGAGTGAGAGAGAGAGAGAGAAGATGTGAGTGAGAGAGAGAAAGAGAAGCTGTGAGTGACAGAGAGAGAGAAAGAGAAGCTGAGAGTGAGAGAGAGAGAGAAAGTGAAGCTGTGAGTGAGAGAGAGAAAGAGAAGCTGTGAGTGAGAGAGAGAGAATGAGAAGCTGTGAGTGAGAGAGAGTGAGAGAAAGAGAGCTGTGAGTGAGAGAGAGAAAGAGAAGCTGTGAGTGAGTGAGAGAGAGAGAAGCTGTGAGTGAGAGAGAGAAAGAGAAGCTGTGAGACAGAGAGAGAGAAAGAGAAGCTGAGAGTGAGAGAGAGAGAGAAAGAGAAGCTGTGAGTGAGAGAGAGAAAGAGAAGCTGTGAGTGAGAGAGAGAGAATGAGAAGCTGTGAGTGAGAGTGAGAGAGAGAGAGAAGCTGTGAGTGAGAGAGAGATTGATAGAGAAGCTGTGAGTGAGAGAGAGAGAGAGAAAGAGAGCTGTGAGTGAGAGAGAGAAAGAGAAGCTGTGAGTGAGAGAGAGAGAATGAGAAGCTGTGAGTGAGAGTGAGAGAGAGAGAGAAGCTGTGAGTAAGAGAGAGTGAAAGAGAAGCTGTGAGTGAGAGAGAGAGAGGGAGAAAGAGAAGCTGTGTGCGTGTGTGAGAGAAAGAGAATCTGATTGAGAGTGAGAGAGCGAGAGAGAAAGAGAAGCTGTGAGTGAGAGAGAGAGA
The DNA here is from genome assembly GCA_035047305.1 of Bradypodion pumilum. Taxonomy (NCBI): domain Eukaryota; kingdom Metazoa; phylum Chordata; class Lepidosauria; order Squamata; family Chamaeleonidae; genus Bradypodion; species Bradypodion pumilum. The sequence continues at coordinate 232,887,993 of JAWDJD010000001.1, forward strand.
GAAAGAGAAGCTGTGAGTGAGTGAGAGAGAGAATGAGAAACTGTGAGTGAGAGAGAGAAGCAGTGAGAGAGAGAAAAAGAGAAACTGTGAGTGAGAGAGAGAAGCTGTGAGAGAGAGAGAGAAAGAGAGAGAGAGAAGATGTGAGTGATAGAGAGAGAGAATGAGAAGCTTTGAGTGAGAGAGAGAGAAAGTAAGAGTAGCTGTGAGTGAGATGGAGAGAGAGAGAAAGAGAAGCTGTGAGTGAGAGAGAGAGGGAGAAAGCTAAGCTGTGAGAGAGAGAGAGAGAAAGAGAAGCTGTGTGTGTGTGAGAGAGAAAGAGAAGCTGTGATTGAGAGTGAGAGAGAGAGAGAAAGAGAAGCTGTGAGTGAGAGAGAGAGAAAGAGAAGATGTGAGTGAGAGAGAGAGAAGCTGTGAGTGAGAGAGAGAAAGAAAAGCTGTGAGTGAGAGAGAGAGAACGAGAAGCTGTGAGTGAGAGAGAGAGAGGGAGAAAGCTAAGCTGTGAGAGAGAGAGAGAGAAAGAGAAGCTGTGTGTGTGAGAGAGAGAAAGAGAAGCTGTGATTGAGAGTGAGAGAGAGAGAGAAAGAGAAGCTGTGAGTGAGAGAGAGAGAAAGAGAAGCTGTGAGTGAGAGAGAGAGAAGCTGTGAGTGAGAGAGAGAGAAGCTGTGAGTGAGAGAGAGAAATAAAAGCTGTGAGTGAGAGAGAGAGAAAGAGAAGCTGTGAGTGAGAGAGAGAAAGGGAAGTTGTGAGTGAGAGAGAGAGGGAAAGAGAAGCTGTGAGTGAGAGAGAGAGAGAAGCTGTGAGTGAGAGAGAGAGAGAAAGAGAAGCTGTGGGTGAGAAGGAGAGGGATAGAGAAGCTGTGAGTGAGTGAGAGAGAGAGAAAGAGAAGCTGTGAGTGAGAGAGAGAAAGAGAAGCTGTGAGTGAGAGAGAGAGAGAAAGAGAAGCTGTGAGTGAGAAGGAGAGGGAAAGAGAAGCTGTGAGTAAGTGAGAGAGAGAGAGAGAAAGAGAAGCTGTTAGTGAGAGCGAGAGAGAGAAAGAGAAGCTGTGAGTGAGAGAGAGATTGAAAGAGAAGCTGTGAGTGAGTGAGAGAGAGAGAAAGAGAAGCTGTGAGTGAGAGAGAGAAAAAGAAGCTGTGAGTGACAGAGAGAGAGAAAGAGAAGCTGAGAGTGAGAGAGAGAGAAAGTGAAGCTGTGAGTGAGAGAGCAAGAGAAAGAGAAGCTGTGAGTGAGAGAGAGAGAGAAGCTGTGAGTGAGAGAGAGAGAATGAGAAGCTGTGAGTGAGAGTGAGAGAGGGAGAGAAAGAGAAGCTGTGAGTGAGAGAGATTGAAAGAGAAGCTGTGAGTGAGAGAGAGTGAGAGAAAGAGAGCTGTGAGTGAGAGAGAGAAAGAGAAGCTGTGAGTGAGTGAGAGAGAGAGAGAAGCTGTGAGTGAGAGAGAGAAAGAGAAGCTGTGAGTGACAGAGAGAGAGAAAGAGAAGCTGAGAGTGAGAGAGAGAGAGAAAGTGAAGCTGTGAGTGAGAGAGAGAAAGAGAAGCTGTGAGTGAGAGAGAGAATGAGAAGCTGTGAGTGAGAGAGAGTGAGAGAAAGAGAGCTGTGAGTGAGAGAGAGAAAGAGAAGCTGTGAGTGAGAGAGAGAGAGAAGCTGTGAGTGAGAGAGAGAAAGAGAAGCTGTGAGTGACAGAGAGAGAGAAAGAGAAGCTGAGAGTGAGAGAGAGAGAAAAAGAGAAGCTGTGAGTGAGAGAGAGAAAGAGAAGCTGTGAGTGAGAGAGAGAGAATGAGAAGCTGTGAGTGAGAGTGAGAGAGAGAGAGAGAGAAGCTGTGAGTGAGAGAGAGATTGATAGAGAAGCTGTGAGTGAGAGAGAGAGAGAGAAAGAGAGCTGTGAGTGAGAGAGAGAAAGAGAAGCTGTGAGTGAGAGGGAGAGAGTGAAAGAGAAGCTGTGTGTGACACACAGAGAGAGAAGTTGTGAGTTAGAGAGAGAGAAAGAGAAGCTGTGAGTGACAGAGAGAGAGAAAGAAGCTGAGAGTGAGAGAGAGAAAGTGAAGCTGTGAGTGAGAGAAAGAGAGAAAGAGAAGCTGCGTGTGTGAGAGAGATAGAAAGATAGTCTGAGAAAGAGAGAGTGAAAGAGAAGCTGTGAGTGAGAGAGAGATGGAGAAAGAGAAGCTGTGAGAGAGAGAGAGAAAGAGAAGCTGTGAGTGAGAGTGAGAGAGAGAGAGAAAGAGAAGCTGTGAGTGAGAGAGAAAGATAAAGAGAAGCTGTGTGTGAGAGAGAGAATGAGAAGCTGCGAGTGAGAGAGAGAAAGAGAAGCTGTGAGTGAGAGAGAGAGAAAGAGAAGCTGTGTGAGAGAGAGAAGCTGTGAGTGAGAGAGAGAAAGAAAAGCTGTGAGTGAGAGAGAGAGAGAAAGAGAAGATATGAGTGAGAGAGAGAGAAAGAGAAGCTGTGAGTGAGACAGAGAGAGAGAAAGAGAAGCTGTGAGAGAGAGAGAGAAAGAGAAGCTGTGTCTGTGAGAGAGAAAGAGAAGCTGTGAGTGAGAGAGAAAGAAAGAAAGAGAAATTAGAGTGAGAAAGAGAGATAGAAAGAGAAGCTGTGAGTGGGAGAGAGTGAAGTGAAAGAGATTCTGTGAGTGAGAGAGAGAAAGGGAAGTTGTGAGTGAGAGAGAGAGAAAGAGAAGCTGTGAATGAGAGAGAGAGAAAGAGAAGCTGAGTGAGAGAGAGAGAAAGAGAAGCTGTGAGTGAGTGAGAGAGAGAAAGGGAAGTTGTGAGTGAGAGAGAGAGAGAGAAAGAGAAGCTGCGAGTGAGAGAGAGAGAGAAGCTGTGTGTGTGTGTGTGTGAGAGAGAAGCTGTGAGTGAGAGTGAGAGAGAAAGAAAAGCTGTGAGTGAGAGAGAGAAAGAAAAGCTGTGAGAGAGAGAGAGAGAGAAAGAGAAGATATGAGTGAGAGAGAGAGAGAAGCAGTGAGAGAGAGAGAGAAAGAGAAGCTGTAAGTGAGACAGAGAGAGAGAAAGAGAAGCTGTGAGAGAGAGAGGGAGAAAGAGAAGCTGTGTGTGTGAGAGAGAAAGAGAAGCTGTGAGTGTGTGTGAGAGAGAAAGAGAAGCTGTGAGTGAGAGAGAGAGAAAGAAAGAGAAATTAGAGTGAGAAAGAGAGAGAGAAAGAGAAGCTGTGAGTGGGATAGAGAGAGAAATAGAGTCTGTGAGTGAGAGAGAGAAAGAGAAGCTCTGAGTGTGAGAGAGAGAGTGCCGCTGTGAGTGAGAGAGAGAAAGAGAAGTTGTGAATGAGAAAGAGAGAGAGAAAGAGAAGCTGTGATTGAGAGAGAGAGAAAGAGAAGCTGTGAGTGAGAGAGAGAGAGGGAGAAACATAAGCTGTGAGAGAGAGAGAGAAAGAGAAGCTGTGTGTGAGAGTGAGAGAGAGAGAGAAAGAGAAGCTGTGAGTGAGAGAGAGAGAGAAGCAGTGTGAGAGAGAGAAAGAGAAGCTGTGAGTGAGACAGAGAGAGAAAGAGAAGCTTTGAGAGAGAGAGAGAGGGAGAAAGATAAGCTGTGAGAGAGAGAGAAAGAGAAGCTGTGAGTGTCTGTGAGAGAGAAAGAGAAGCTGTGAGTGAGAGAGAAAGAAAGAAAGAGAAATAAGAGTGAGAAAGAGAGAGAGAAAGAGAAGCTGTGAGTAGGAGAGAGTGAAAGAGAGTCTGTGAGTGAGAGAGAGAGAAAGGGAAGTTGTGAGTGAGAGAGAGAGAAAGAGAAGCTGTGAATGAGAGAGAGAGAAAGAGAAGCTGTGAGTGAGAGAGAGAAAGAGAAGCTGTGAGTGAGTGAGAGAGAGAAAGGGAAGTTGTGAGTGAGAGAGAGAGAGAAAGAGAAGCTGCGAGTGAGAGAGAGAAGCTGTGAGTGAGAGAGAGAGAGAAAGAGAAGCTGTGAGTGAGAAGGAGAGGGAAAGAGCTGTGAGTGAGTGAGAGAGAGAGAGAGAAAGAGAAGCTGTGAGTGAGAGAGAGAGAAAGAGAAGCTGTGAGTGAGAGAGAGAGAGAAAGAGAAGCTGTGAGTGAGAAAGAGAAGCTGTGAGAGAGAAAGAGAGAAGCTGTGAGTGAGAGAGTGAGAGAGAGAAAGAGAAGCTGTTAGTGAGAGTGAGAGAGAGAGAGGAAGAGAAGCTGTGAGTGAGAGAGAATGAAAGAGAAGCTGTGAGTGAGAGAGAGAGAAAGAAAGAGAAATTAGAGTGAGAAAGAGAGAGAGAAAGAGAAGCTGTGAGTGGGAGAGAGAGAAAGAGAGTCTGTGTGTGAGAGAGAGAGAAGCTGTGAGTGAAAGAGAGAGAGCCGCTGTTAGTGAGAGAGAGAGAAAGAGAAGCTGTGAATGAGAGAGAGAGAGAAAGAGAAGCTGTGAGTGAGAGAGAGAAATAGAAGCTGTGAGTGAGTGAGAGAGAGAAAGGGAAGTTGTGAGTGAGTGAGAGAGAAAGAGAAGCTGTGAGTGAGAGAGAGAGAGAAAGAGAAGCTGTGAGTGAGAGAGAGAGAGAAAGAGAAGCTGTGAGTGAGAGAGAGAGAATGAGAAGCTGTGAGTGAGAGAGAGAAGCTGTGAGTGAGAGAGAGAAAGAGAAGCTGTGTGTGTGTGTGAGAGAGAGAAGATGTGAGTGATGGAGAGAGAGAATGAGAAGCTGTGAGTGATAGAGAGAGAAAGTAAAAGAAGCTGTGAGTGAGATAGAGAGAGAAAGAGAAGCTGTCAGTGAGAGAGAGGGAGAAAGATAAGCTGTGTGTGTGAGAGAGAGAGAAGCTGTGTGTGAGAGAGAAAGAGAAAGAGAAGTTGTGAGTGATAGAGAGAGAGAGAAGCTGTGAGTGAGTGAGAGAGAAGCTGTGAGTGAGAGAGAGAAAGAAAAGCTGTGAGTGAGAGAGAGAGAAGCTGTGAGTGAGAGAGAGAGAGAAAGAGAAGCTTTGAGTGAGAGAGAGAAAGAGAAGCTGTGAGTGATAGGGAGAGAGAGAAAGAGAAGCTGTGAGTGACACAGAGAGATAAGCTGTGAGTTAGAGAGAGAGAAAGAGAAGCTGTGACAGAGAGAGTGAAAGAAAAGCTGAGAGTGAGAGAGAGAGAGAGAAAGTGAAGCTGTGAGTGAGAAAGAGAGAGAAAGAGAAGCTGTGTGTGTGTGAGAGAGAGAAAGATAGTCTGAGAAAGTGAGAGTGAAAGAGAAGCTGTGAGTGAGAGAGAGAGGGAGAATGAGAAGCTGTGTGTGTGTGTGAGAGAGAGAGAAGCTGTGAGTGAGAGTGTGAGAGAGAGAGAAAGAGAAGCTGTGAGTGAGAGAGAGAGAAAGAGAAGCTGTGAGTGAGAGAGAGAGAAAGAGAAGCTGTGAGTGATAGAGGGAGAGAATGAGAAGCTGTGAGTGAGAGAGAGAAAAGCTGTGAGTGAGAGAGAGTGAGAGAAAGTGAAGATGTGAGTGAGAGAGAGAGAAAGAGAAGCTGTGTGTGTGTGAGAGAGAGAAAGATAGTCTGAGTAAGAGAGAGTGAAAGAGAAGCTGTGAGTGAGAGAGAGAGAAAGAGAAGCTGTGTGTGTGTGAGAGAGAGAAAGATAGTCTGAGTAAGAGAGAGTGAAAGAGAAGCTGTGAGTGAGAGAGAGAGAAAGAGAAGCTGTGAGTGAGAGAGAGAGAACCTGTGAGTGAGAGAGAGAAAGAAAAGCTGTGAGTGAGAGAGAGAGAAAGAGAAGCTGTGAGTGAGTGAGAGAGAGAAAGGGAAGTTGTGAGTGAGAGAGAGAGGGAAAGAGAAGCTGTGAGTGAGAGAGAGAGACAAGCTGTGAGTAAGAGAGAGAGAAAAAGAGAAGCTGTGGGTGAGAAGGAGAGGGATAGAGAAGCTGTGAGTGAGAGAGAGAAAGAGAAGCTGTGAGTGAGAGAGAGAGAGAAAGAGAAGCTGTGAGTGAGAAGGAGAGGGAAAGAGAAGCTGTGAGTAAGTGAGAGAGAGAGAAAGAGAAGCTGTGAGATAGAAAGAGTGAAGCTGTGAGTCAGAGAGTGAGAGAGAGAAAGAGAAGCTGTTAGTGAGAGTGAGAGAGAGAAAGAGAAGCTGTGAGTGAGAGAGAGATTGAAAGAGAAGCTGTGAGTGAGTGAGAGAGAGAGAAAGAGAAGCTGTGAGTGACAGAGAGAGAGAAAGAAGCTGAGAGTGAGAGAGAGAAAGTGAAGCTGTGAGTGAGAGAAAGAGAGAAAGAGAAGCTGTGTGTGTGTGAGAGAGAGAAAGATAGTCTGAGTAAGAGAGAGTGAAAGAGAAGCTGTGAGTGAGAGAGAGAGAGGGAGAAAGAGAAGCTGTGTGCGTGTGTGAGAGAAAGAGAATCTGATTGAGAGTGAGAGAGCGAGAGAGAAAGAGAAGCTGTGAGTGAGAGAGAGAGAGAAAGAGAAGCTGTGAGTGAGTGAGAGAGAGAATGAGAAACTGTGAGTGAGAGAGAGAAGCAGTGAGAGAGAGAAAAAGAGAAACTGTGAGTGAGAGAGAGAAGCTGTGAGAGAGAGAGAGAAAGAGAGAGAGAGAATATGTGAGTGATAGAGAGAGAGAATGAGAAGCTTTGAGTGAGAGAGAGAGAAAGTAAGAGTAGCTGTGAGTGAGATGGAGAGAGAGAGAAAGAGAAGCTGTGAGTGAGAGAGAGAGAGGGAGAAAGCTAAGCTGTGAGAGAGAGAGAGAGAAAGAGAAGCTGTGTGTGTGTGAGAGAGAAAGAGAAGCTGTGATTGAGAGTGAGAGAGAGAGAGAAAGAGAAGCTGTGAGTGAGAGAGAGAGAAAGAGAAGCTGTGAGTGAGAGAGAGAGAAGCTGTGAGTGAGAGAGAGAAAGAAAAGCTGTGAGTGAGAGAGAGAGAACGAGAAGCTGTGAGTGAGAGAGAGAGAGGGAGAAAGCTAAGCTGTGAGAGAGAGAGAGAGAAAGAGAAGCTGTGTGTGTGTGAGAGAGAAAGAGAAGCTGTGATTGAGAGTGAGAGAGAGAGAAAGAGAAGCTGTGAGTGAGAGAGAGAGAAAGAGAAGCTGTGAGTGAGAGAGAGAGAAGCTGTGAGTGAGAGAGAGAGAAGCTGTGAGTGAGAGAGAGAAATAAAAGCTGTGAGTGAGAGAGAGAGAAAGAGAAGCTGTGAGTGAGAGAGAGAAAGGGAAGTTGTGAGTGAGAGAGAGAGGGAAAGAGAAGCTGTGAGTGAGAGAGAGAGAGAGAAGCTGTGAGTGAGAGAGAGAGAGAAAGAGAAGCTGTGGGTGAGAAGGAGAGGGATAGAGAAGCTGTGAGTGAGTGAGAGAGAGAGAAAGAGAAGCTGTGAGTGAGAGAGAGAAAGAGAAGCTGTGAGTGAGAGAGAGAGAGAAAGAGAAGCTGTGAGTGAGAAGGAGAGGGAAAGAGAAGCTGTGAGTAAGTGAGAGAGAGAGAGAGAAAGAGAAGCTGTTAGTGAGAGCGAGAGAGAGAAAGAGAAGCTGTGAGTGAGAGAGAGATTGAAAGAGAAGCTGTGAGTGACAGAGAGAGAGAGAAAGAGAAGCTGAGAGTGAGAGAGAGAGAGAGAGAAAGTGAAGCTGTGAGTGAGAGAGCAAGAGAAAGAGAAGCTGTGAGTGAGAGAGAGAGAGAGAAGCTGTGAGTGAGAGAGAGAGAATGAGAAGCTGTGAGTGAGAGTGAGAGAGGGAGAGAAAGAGAAGCTGTGAGTGAGAGAGATTGAAAGAGAAGCTGTGAGTGAGAGAGAGTGAGAGAAAGAGAGCTGTGAGTGAGAGAGAGAAAGAGAAGCTGTGAGTGAGTGAGAGAGAGAGAGAAGCTGTGAGTGAGAGAGAGAAAGAGAAGCTGTGAGTGACAGAGAGAGAGAAAGAGAAGCTGAGAGTGAGAGAGAGAGAGAAAGTGAAGCTGTGAGTGAGAGAGAGAAAGAGAAGCTGTGAGTGAGAGAGAGAGAATGAGAAGCTGTGAGTGAGAGAGAGTGAGAGAAAGAGAGCTGTGAGTGAGAGAGAGAAAGAGAAGCTGTGAGTGAGAGAGAGAGAGAAGCTGTGAGTGAGAGAGAGAAAGAGAAGCTGTGAGTGACAGAGAGAGAGAAAGAGAAGCTGAGAGTGAGAGAGAGAGAAAAAGAGAAGCTGTGAGTGAGAGAGAGAAAGAGAAGCTGTGAGTGAGAGAGAGAGAATGAGAAGCTGTGAGTGAGAGTGAGAGAGAGAGAGAGAGAAGCTGTGAGTGAGAGAGAGATTGATAGAGAAGCTGTGAGTGAGAGAGAGAGAGAGAAAGAGAGCTGTGAGTGAGAGAGAGAAAGAGAAGCTGTGAGTGAGAGGGAGAGAGTGAAAGAGAAGCTGTGTGTGACACACAGAGAGAGAAGCTGTGAGTTAGAGAGAGAGAAAGAGAAGCTGTGAGTGACAGAGAGAGAGAAAGAAGCTGAGAGTGAGAGAGAGAAAGTGAAGCTGTGAGTGAGAGAAAGAGAGAAAGAGAAGCTGCGTGTGTGAGAGAGATAGAAAGAGAAGCTGTGAGTGAGAGAGAGAAGCTGTGAGTGAGAGAGAGAGAGAAGCAGTGAGTGAGAGAGAGAGAGAAAGAGAAGCTGTCAGTGAGACAGAGAGAGAGAAAGAGAAGCTGTGAGAGAGAGAGGGAGAAAGAGAAGCTGTGAGAGAGTGAGAGAAAGAGAAGCTGTGAGTTTGTGTGAGAGAGAAAGAGAAGCTGTGAGTGAGAGAGAGAGAAAGAAAGAGAAATTAGAGTGAGAAAGAGAGAGAGAAAGAGAAGCTGTGAGTGGGAGAGAGAGAAAGAGAGTCTGTGAGTGAGAGAGAGAGATAAGCTGTGAGTGAGAGAGAGAGTGCCACTGTGAGTGAGAGAGAGAGAAAGAGAAGCTGTGAATGAGAGAGAGAGAGAAAGAGAAGCTGTGAGTGAGAGAGAGAGAAAGAAAGAGAAGCTGTGAGTGAGTGAGAGAGAGAAAGGGAAGTTGTGAGTGAGAGAGAGAGAGAAAGAGAAGCTGTGAGTGAGAGAGAGAAAGAGAAGCTGTGAGTGAGAGAGAGAGAAAGAGAAGCTGTGAGTGAGAAGGAGAGGGAAAGAGAAGCTGTGAGTGAGTGAGAGAGAGAGAGAAAGAGAAACTGTGAGTGTGTGAGAGAGAAAGAGAAGCTGTGAGTGAGAGAGAGAGAGAAAGAGAAGCTGTGAGTGAGAGGGAGAGGGAAAGAGAAGCTGTGAGTGAGTGAGAGAGAGAGAGAAAGAGAAGGTGTGAGAGAGAGAGAGAGAAGCTGTGAGTGAGAGAGAGAGAGAAAGTGAAGCTGTGAGTGTGTGAGAGAGTGAAAGAGAAGCTGTGAGTGAGAGAGAGAGAGGGAGAAAGAGAAGCTGTGTGAGAGAGAGAGAGAAAGAGAAGCTGTGAGTGAGAGAGAGAGAGAGAGAGAGAGAAAGAGAAGCTGTGTGAGAGAGAGAGAGAGAAAGAGAAGCTGTGAGTGAGAGAGAGAGAGAATGAGAAGCTGTGAGTGAGAGAGAGAAGTTGTGAGAGAGAGAGAAAGAGAAACTGTGAGTGAGAGAGAGAGGTGTGAGTGATAGAGAGAGAGAATGAGACGCTGTGAGTGAGAGTTAGAGAGAGAAAGAAATGCTGTGAGAGAGAGAGAGAGAGAAAGAGAAGATATGAGTGAGAGAGAGAGAGAAGCAGTGAGAGAGAGAGAGAAACAGAAGCTGTGAGTGAGACAGAGAGAGAAAGAGAAGCTGTGTGAGAGAGAGAGAGGGAGAAAGAGAAACTGTGAGAGAGAGAGAGAAAGAGAAGCTGTGAGTGTGTGAGAGAGAGAAAGAGAAGCTGTGAGTGAGAGAGAGAGAAAGAAAGAGAAATTAGAGTGAGAAAGAGAGGGAGAAAGAGAAGCTGTGAGTGGGAGAGAGAGAAAGAGAGTCTGTGAGTGAGTGAGAGAGAGAGAAGCTGTGAGTGAGAGAGAGAGAGCCGCTGTGAATGAGAGAGAGAGAAAGAGAAGCTGTGAATGAGAGAGAGAGAGAAAGAGAAGCTGTGTGTGTGAGAGAGAAAGAGAAGCTGTGATGAGAGAGAGAGAGAGAGAAAGGGAAGTTGTGAGTGAGAGAGAGAGAGAAAGAGAAGCTGTGAGTGAAAGAGAGAAAGAGAAGCTGTGAGTGAGAGAGAGAGAGAAAGAGAAGCTGTGAGTGAGAAGGAGAGGGAAAGAGAAGATCTGAGTGAGTGAGAGAGAGAGAAAAAGAAGCTGTGAGAGAGAGAGAGAGAAAGAGAAGCTGTGAGTGAGAGAGAGAGAAAAAGAGAAGCTGTGAGTAAGAAGGAGAGGGAAAGAGAAGAAGTGAGTGAGTGAGAGAGAGAGAGAGAGAGAAAGAGAAAGAGAAGCTGTGAGAGTGAAAGAGAAGCTGTGAGTGAGAGAGTGAGAGAGAGAAAGAGAAGCTGTTAGTGAGAGAGAGAGAGAGAGAGAAGCTGTGAGAGAGAGATTGAAAGAGAAGCTGTGAGTGAGAGAGAGAGAGAGAGAGAAAGAGAAGCTGTGAGTGAGAGAGAGAAAGAGAAGCTGTGAGTGAGAGGGAGAGAGAGAAAGAGAAGCTGTGAGTGACACAGAGAGAGAGAAGCTGTGAGTTAGAGAGAGAGAAAGAGAAGCTGTGAGTGACAGAGAGAGAGAAAGAGAAGCTGAGAGTGAGAGAGAGAGAGAGAAAGTGAAGCTGTGAGTGAGAGAGAGAGAAAGAGAAGCTGTGTGTGTGAGAGAGAGAGAAGCTGTGAGTGAGAGAGAGAAAGAGAAGCTGTGAGTGAGAGAGAGAGAGAAGATGTGAGTGAGAGAGAGAGAGAATGAGAAGCTGTGAGTGATAGAGAGTAAGTAAGAGAAGCTGTGAGTGAGATAGAGAGAGAGAGAAGGAGAAGCTGTGAGTGAGAGAGAGAGAGGGAGAAAGATAAGCTGTGTGAGATAGAGAGGGAAGCTGTGTGTGTGTGAGAGAGAAAGAAAAGCTGTGATTGAGAGTGAGAGAGAGAGAGAAAGAGATGCTGTGAGTGAGAGAGAGAGAAGCTGTGAGTGAGAGAGAGAAAGAGAAGCTGTGAGAGAGGGAGAGAGAGAAAGAGAAGCTGTGAGTGACACAGAGAGAGAGAAGCTGTGAGTTAGAGAGAGAGAAAGAGAAGCTGTGAGTGACAGAGAGAGAGAAAGAGAAGCTGAGAGTGAGAGAGAGAGAGAAAGTGAAGCTGTGAGTGAGAGAGAGAGAGAAAGAGAAGCTGTGTGTGTGTGAGAGAGAGAAGCTGTGAGTGAGAGAGAGAAAGAGAAGCTGTGAGTGAGAGAGAGAGAGAAGATGTGAGTGAGAGAGAGAGAGAATGAGAAGCTGTGAGTGATAGAGAGAGTAAGTAAGAGAAGCTGTGAGTGAGATAGAGAGAGAGAGAAGGAGAAGCTGTGAGTGAGAGAGAGAGAGGGAGAAAGATAAGCTGTGTGTGTGAGAGAGAGAAGCTGTGTGTGTGAGAGAGAGAAAGAAAAGCTGTGATTGAGAGTGAGAGAGAGAGAGAAAGAGATGCTGTGAGTGAGAGAGAGAGAAGCTGTGAGTGAGAGAGAGAAAGAAAAGCGGTGAGTGAGAGAGAGAGAGAAAGAGAAGATATGAATGAGAGAGAGAAGCAGTGAGAGAGAGAGAGAGAGAAACAGAAGCTGTGAGTGAGACAGAGAGAGAGAAAGAGAAGCTGTGAGAGAGAGAGAGAGGGAGAAAGAGAAGCTGTGAGAGAGCTCGAGAAAGAGAAGCTGTGAGTGTGTGTGAGAGAGAAAGAGAAGCTGTGAGTGAGAGAGAGAGAGAAAGAAAGAGAAATTAGAGTGAGAAAGAGAGAGTGAAAGAGAAGCTGTGAGTGAGAGAGAGAGAAGGAGAAAGAGAAGCTGTGTGAGAGAGAGAGAGAAAGAGAAGCTGTGCGTGAGAGTGAGAGAGAGAGAGAGAAAGAGAAGCTGTGAGAGAGAGAGAGAAAGAAAGAGAAGCTGTGAGTGAGAGAGAGAGAGAATGAGAAGCTGTGAGTGAGAGAGAGAAGTTGTGTGTGAGAGAGAAAGAGAAGCTGTGAGTGAGAGAGAAAGATGTGAGTGATATAGAGAGAGAATGAGAAGCTGTGAGTGAGAGTGAGAGAGAGAAGGAGAAGCTGTGATTGAGAGAGAGAGAAAGAGAAGCTGTGAGTGAGAGAGAGAGAATCTGTGAGTGAGAGAGAGAAAGAAATGCTGTGAGAGAGAGAGAGAAAGAGAAGATATGAGTGAGAGAGAGAGAAGCAGTGAGAGAGAGAGAGAGAGAGAAAGAGAAGCTGTGAGTGAGACAGAGAGAGAGAAAGAGAAGCTGTGAGAGAGAGAGGGAGAAAGAGAAGCTGTGAGAGAGCGAGAGAAAGAGAAGCTGTGAGTGTGTGTGAGAGAGAAAGAGAAGCTGTGAGTGAGAGAGAGAGAGAAAGAGAAGCTGTGAGTGAGAAGGAGAGGGAAAGAGAAGCTGTGAGTGAGTGAGAGAGAGAGAGAGAAAGAGAAGCTGTGAGAGAGAAAGAGAGAAGCTGTGAGTGAGAGAGTGAGAGAGAGAAATAGAAGCTGTTAGTGAGAGTGAGTGACAGAGAGAGAGAGAAGCTGTGAGTTAGAGAGAGAGAGAAAGAGAAGCTGTGAGTGACAGAGAGAGAGAAAGAGAAGCTGAGAGTGAGTGAGAGTAAGAGAAAGTGAAGCTGTGAGTGAGAGAGAGAAAGAGAAGCTGTGTGTGTGTGAGAGAGAGAAAGATAGTCTGAGAAAGAGAGAGTGAAAGAGAAGCTGTGAGTGAGAGAGAGAGAGGGAGAAAGAGAAGCTGTGTGTGTGAGAGAGAAAGAGAAGCTGTGAGTGAGAGTGAGAGAGAGAGAAAGAAAGAGAAGCTGTGAGTGAGAGAGAGAGAGAATGAGAAGCTGTGAGTGAGAGAGAGAGAAGCTGTGAGTGAGAGAGAGAGAGAGAAAGTGAAGCTGTGAGTGAGAGAGAGAGAGAGAAAGAGAAGCTGTGTGTGTGTGTGAGAGAGAGAAAGATAGTCTGAGAAAGACAGAGTGAAAGAGAAGCTGAGAGGGAGAGAGGGAGAGGGAGAAAGAGAAGCTGTGTGTGTGAGAGAGAGAAAGAGAAGCTGTGAGTGAGAGTGAGAGAGAGAGAAAGAGAAGCTGTGACTGAGAGAGAGAGAATGAGAAGCTGTGAGTGAGCGAGAGAAGTTGTGTGTGTGAGAGAGAAAGAGAAGCTGTGAGTGAGAGAGAGAGAGATGTGAGTGATAGAGAGAGATAATGAGAAGCTGTGAGTGAGAGAGAGAGAAAGTAATAGAAGCTGTGAGTGAGATAGAGAGAGAGAGAAAGAGAAGCTGTGAGTGAGAGAGAGAGAGGGAGAAAGATAATCTGTGTGTGTGAGAGAGAAAGAGAAACTGTGTGTGAGAGAGAGAGAAAGAGAAGCTGTGATTGAGAGTGAGAGAGAGAGGGAGAAAGATAAGCTGTGAGTGAGAGAGAGAGAAAGAGAAGCTGTGAGTGAGAGAGAGAAGCTGTGAGTGAGTGAGAGAAAGAAAAGCTGTGAGTGAGAGAGAGAGAGAAAGAGAAGATTTGAGTGAGAGAGAGAGAAACAGTGAGAGAGAGAGAGAGAAAGAGAAGCTGTGAGTGAGACAGAGAGAGAGAAAGAGAAGCTGAGAGAGAGAGGGAGAAAGAAAAGCTGTGTGAGAGAGAGAGAAAGAGAAGCTGTGAGTGAGAGAGAAAGAAAGAAAGAGAAATTAGAGTGAGAAAGAGAGAGAGAAAGAGAAGCTGTGAGTGGGAGAGAGAGTGCCGCTGTGAGTGAGAGAGAGAGAAAGAGAAGCTGTGAATGAGAGAGAGAGAAAGAGAAGCTGTGAGTGAGAGAGAGAGAAAGAAAGAGAAGCTGTGAGTGAGTGAGAGAGAAAAAGGGAAGTTGTGAGTGAGAGAGAGAGAGAAAGAGAAGCTGTGAGTGAGAGAGTGAAAGAGAAGCTGTGAGTGAGAAAGAGAAAGAGAAGTTGTGAGTGAGAAGGAGAGGGAAAGAGAAGCTGTGAGTGAGTGAGAGAGAGAGAGAAAGAGAAACTGTGAGTGTGTGAGAGAGAAAGTGAAGCTGTGAGTGAGAGAGAGAGAAAGAGAAGCTGTGAGTGAGTGAGAGAGAGAGAGAAAGAGAAGGTGTGAGAGAGAAAGAGAGAAGCTGTGAGTGAGAGAGTGAGAGAGAGAAAGAGAAGCTGTTAGTGAGAGTGAGAGAGAGAGAAAGAGAAGCTGTGAGTGAGAGAGAGATTGAAAGAGAAGCTGTGAGTGAGAGAGAGAGAGAAAGAGAAGCTGTGAGTGAGAGAGAGATAGAGAAGCTGTGAGTGAGAGGGAGAGAGAGAAAGAGAAGCTGTGAGTGACACAGAGAGAGAGAAGCTGTGAGTTAGAGAGAGAGAGAGAAAGAGAAGCTGTGAGTGACAGAGAGAGAGAAAGAGAAGCTGAGAGTGAGTGAGAGTAAGAGAAAGTGAAGCTGTGAGTGAGAGAGAGAAAGAGAAGCTGTGTGTGTGTGAGAGAGAGAAAGATAGTCTGAGAAAGAGAGAGTGAAAGAGAAGCTGTGAGTGAGAGAGAGAGGGAGAAAGAGAAGCTGTGTGTGAGAGAGAGAAAGAGAAGCTGTGAGTGAGAGTGAGAGAGAGAGAGAGAAAGAGAAGCTGTGAGTGAGAGAGAGAGTGAAAGAGAAGCTGTGAGTGAGAGAGAGAGAAAGAGAAGCTGTGAGTGAGAGAGAGAGAATGAGAAGCTGTGAGTGAGAGAGAGAGAAGCTGTGAGTGAGAGAGAGAGAGAGAGAAAGTGAAGCTGTGAGTGAGAGAGAGAGAGAAAGAGAAGCTGTGTGTGTGTGTGTGAGAGAGAAAGATAGTCTGAGAAAGACAGAGTGAAAGAGAAGCTGAGAGTGAGAGAGGGAGAGGGAGAAAGAGAAGCTCTGTGTGTGAGAGAGAGAAAGAGAAGCTGTGAGTGAGAGTGAGAGAGAGAGAAAGAGAAGCTGTGAGTGAGAGAGAGAGAATGAGAAGCTGTGAGTGAGAGAGAGAAGTTGTGTGTGAGAGAGAGAAATAGAAGCTGTGAGTGAGAGAGAGAGATGTGAGTAATAGAGAGAGATAATGAGAAGCTGTGAGTGAGAGAGAGAGAAAGTAATAGAAGCCGTGAGTGAGATAGAGAGAGAGAGAAAGAGAAGCTTTGAGTGAGAGAGAGAGAGGGAGAAAGATAATCTGTGTGTGTGAGAGAGAAAGAGAAACTGTGTGTGAGAGAGAGAGAGAAAGAGAAGCTGTGATTGAGAGTGAGAGAGAGAGGGAGAAAGAGAAGCTGTGAGTGAGAGAGAGAGAAAGAGAAGCTGTGAGTGAGAGAGAGAAGCTGTGAGTGAGTGAGTGAGAGAAAGAAAAGCTGTGAGTGAGAGAGAGAGAAAGAGAAGATATGAGTGAGAGAGAGAGAGAAGCAGTGAGAGAGAGAGAGAAAGAGAAGCTGTGAGTGAGACAGAGAGAGAGAAAGAGAAGCTGAGAGAGAGAGAGAGGGAGAAAGAGAAGCTGTGAGTGAGAGAGAAAGAAAGAAAGAGAAATTAGAGTGAGAAAGAGAGAGAGAAAGGGAAGCTGTTAGTGGGAGAGAGAGAAAGAGAGTCTGTGAGTGAGAGAGAGAGAGAAGCAGTGAGTGAGAGAGAGAGAGCCGCTGTGAGTGAGAGAGAGAAAAAAAGAAGCTGTGAATGAGAGAGAGAGTAAGAGAAGCTGTGTGTGTGTGTGAGAGAGAAGTTGTGAGTGAGAGAGAAAAAGAGAAGCTGTGAGTGAGAGAGAGAGAAAGTGAAGCTGTGAGTGAGAGAGAGAGAGAAAGAGAAGCTGTGTGTGTGAGAGAGAGAGAAGTTGTGAGTGAGAGAGAGAAAGAGAAGCTGTGAGTGAGAGAGAGAGTAAGTAAGAGAAGCTGTGAGTGAGATAGAGAGAGAGAGAAGGAGTAGCTGTGAGTGTGAGAGAGAGACAGAAAGAGAAGCTGTGAGTGAGACAGAGAGAGAGAAAGATAAGCTGTGAGAGAGAGTGAGGGAGAAAGAGAAGCTGTGAGAGAGCGAGAGAAAGAGAAGCTGTGAGTGTGTGTGTGAGAGAAAGAGAAGCTGTGAGTGAGAGAGAGAGAAAGAAAGAGAAATTAGAGTGAGAAAGAGAGAGAGAAAGAGAAGCTGTGAGTGGGAGAGAGAGAAAGAGAGTCTGTGAGTGAGAGAGAGAGAGAAGCTGTGAGTGAGAGAGAGAGTGCTGCTGTGAGTGAGAGAGAGAGAAAGAGAAGCTGTGAATGAGAGAGAGAGAGAAAGAGAAGCTGTGAGTGAGAGAGAGAGAAAGAAAGAGAAGCTGTGAGTGAGTGAGAGAGAGAAAGGGAAGTTGTGAGTGAGAGAGAGAGAGAAAGAGAAGCTGTGAGTGAGAGAAAGAGAAGCTGTGAGTGAGAGAGAGAGAAAGAGAAGCTGTGAGTGAGAAGGAGAGGGAAAGAGAAGCTGTGAGTGAGTGAGAGATAGAGAGAAAGAGAAACTGTGAGTGTGTGAGAGAGAAAGAGAAGCTGTGAGTGAGAGAGAGAGAGAAAGAGAAGCTGTGAGTGAGAAGGAGAGGGAAAGAGAAGCTGTGAGTGAGTGAGAGAGAGAGAGAGAAAGAGAAGCTGTGAGAGAGAAAGAGAGAAGCTGTGAGTGAGAGAGTAAGAGAGAGAAATAGAAGCTGTTAGTGAGAGTGAGAGAGAGAGAGAGAAGCTGTGAGTGAGAGAGAGATTGAAAGAGAAGCTGTGAGAGAGAGAGAGAGAAAGAGAAGCTGTGAGTGAGAGAGAGATAGAGAAGCTGTGAGTGAGAGGGAGAGAGAGAAAGAGAAGCTGTGAGTGACACAGAGAGAGAGAAGCTGTGAGTTAGAGCGAGAGAGAAAGAGAAGCTGTGAGTGACAGAGAGAGAGAAAGAGAAGCTAAGAGTGAGAGAGAGAGAGAGAAAGTGAAGCTGTGAGTGAGAGAGAGAGAGAAAGAGAAGCTGTGTTTGTGTGAGAGAGAGAAAGATAGTCTGAGAAATTGAGAGTGAAAGAGAAGCTGTGAGTGAGAGAGAGAGAGGGAGAAAGAGAAGCTGTGTGTGTGAGAGAGAAAGAGAAGCTGTGAGTGAGAATGAGAGAGAGAGAGAGAAAGAGAAGCTGTGAGTGAGAGAGAGAGTGAAAGAGAAGCTGTGAGTGAGAGAGAGAGAAAGAGAAGCTGTGAGTGAGAGAGAGAGAGAATGAGAAGCTGTGAGTGAGAGAGAGAGAAGCTGTGTGAGAGAGAGAGAGAAAGTGAAGCTGTGAGTGAGAGAGAGAGAGAAAGAGAAGCTGTGTGTGTGTGTGAGAGAGAAAGATAGTCTGAGAAAGAGAGAGTGAAAGAGAAGCTGTGAGTGAGAGAGAGGGAGGGAGAAAGAGAAGCTGTGTGAGAGACAGAGAGAAAGCGAAGTTGTGAGTGAGAGTGAGAGAGAGAGAGAGAAAGAGAAGCTGTGAGAGAGAGAGAGAAAGAGAAGCTGTGAGTGAGAGAGAGAGAGAGAATGAGAAGCTGTGAGTGAGAGAGAGAAGTTGTGTGTGAGAGAGAGAAAGAGAAGCTGTGAGTGAGAGAGAGATGTGAGTGATAGAGAGAGAGAATGAGAATCTGTGAGTGAGAGTGAGAGAGAGAAAGAGAAGCTGTGAGTGAGAGAGAGAAAGAGAAGCTGTGAGAGAGAGAGAATCTGTGAGTGAGAGAGAGAAAGAAATGCTGTGAGAGAGAGAGAGAGAGAAAGAGAAGATATGAGTGAGAGAGAGAGAGAAGCAGTGAGAGAGAGAGAAAGAGAAACAGAAGCTGTGAGTGAGACAGAGAGAGAAAGAGAAGCTGTGTGAGAGAGAGAGAGGGAGAAAGAGAAGCTGTGAGAGAGAGCGAGAAAGAGAAGCTGTGAGTGTGTGTGAGAGAGAAAGAGAAGCTGTGAGTGAGAGAGAGAAAGAAAGAGAAGTTAGAGTGAGAAAGAGAGAAAGAGAAGCTGTGACTGGGAGAGAAAGAAAGAGAGTCTGTGAGTGAGAGAGAGAGAAGCTGTGAGTGAGAGAGAGAGAGCCACTGTGAGTGAGAGAGAGAGAAAGAGAAGCTGTGAATGAGAGAGAGAAAGAGAAGCTGTGTGTGTGAGAGAGAAAGAGAAGCTGTGAGTGAGTGAGAGAGAGAGAAAGGGAAGTTGTGAGTGAGAGAGAGAGAGAAAGAGAAGCTGTGAGTAAGAGAGAGAGAAAGAGAAGCTGTGAGTGAGAGAGAGAGAGAAAGAGAAGCTGTGAGTGAGAAGGAGAGGGAAAGAGAAGCTGTGAGTGAGTGAGAGAGAGAGAAAGAGAAGCTGTGAGTGAGAGAGAGAGAAAGAGAAGCTGTGAGTGAGAGAGAGAAAAAAAGAGAAGCTGTGAGTAAGAAGGAGAGGGAAAGAGAAGAAGTGAGTGAGTGAGAGAGAGAGAGAGAAAGAGAAGCTGTGAGAGAGAAAGAGAAGCTGTGAGTGAGAGAGTGAGAGAGAGAAAGAGAAGCTGTTAGTGAGAGTGAGAGAGAGAGAGAGAAGCTGTGAGAGAGAGATTGAAAGAGAAGCTGTGAGTGAGAGAGAGAGAGAGAGAAAGAGAAGCTGTGAGTGAGAGAGAGAAAGAGAAGCTGTGAGTGAGAGTGAGAGAGAGAAAGAGAAGCTGTGAGTGACACAGAGAGAGAAGCTGTGAGTTAGAGAGAGAGAAAGAGAAGCTGTGAGTGAGAGAGAGAGAGAAAGTGAAGCTGTGAGTGAGAGAGAGAGAAAGAGAAGCTGTGTGTGGGAGAGAGAGAGAAGCTGTGAGTGAGAGAGAGAAAGAGAAGCTGTGAGTGAGAGAGAGAGAGAGAAGATGTGAGTGAGAGAGAGAGAGAATGAGAAGCTGTGAGTGAGAGAGAGAGAAAGTAAGAGAAGCTGTGAGTGATACAGAGAGAGAGAAAGAGAAGCTGTGAGTGAGAGAGAGAGAGGGAGAAAGATAAGCTGTGTGTGTGAGAGAGAGAAAGAGAAGCTGTGAGAGAGAGAGAGAGAAAGAGAAGCTGTGAGTGAGAGAGAAAGAAAGAGAAGCTGTGAGTGAGAGAGAGAGAAAGAGAAGCTGTGAGTGAGAGAGAGAGAAGCTGTGAGTGAGAGAGAGAAAGAAAAGCTGTGTGAGAGAGAGAGAGAGAAAGAGAAGATATGAGTGAGAGAGAGAGAAGCAGTGAGTGAGAGAGAGAGAGAAAGAAAGAGAAGCTGTCAGTGAGACAGAGAGAGAGAAAGAGAAGCTGTGAGAGAGAGAGAGAGGGAGAAAGAGAAGGTGTGAGAGAGAGAGAGAAAGAGAAGCTGTGAGTGTGTGTGAGAGAAAGAGAAGCTGTGAGTGAGAGAGAGAGAAAGAAAGAGAAATTACAGTGAGAAAGAGAGAGAGAATTAGAAGCTGTGAGTGAGAGAGAGAGAGAAGATGTGAGTGATAGAGAGAGAGAATGAGAAGCTGTGAGTGATAGAGAGAGTAAGTAAGAGAAGCTGTGAGTGAGATGGAGAGAGAGAGAAGGGGAAGCTGTGAGTGTGTGAGAGAGAGAGAGAAAGAGAAGCTGTGAGAGAGAAAGAGAGAAGCTGTGAGTGAGAGAGTGAGAGAGAGAAAGAGAAGCTGTTAGTGAGAGTGAGAGAGAGAGATAAAGAGAAGCTGTGAGTGAGAGAGAGATTGAAAGAGAAGCTGTGAGTGAGAGGGAGAGAGAGAAAGAGAAGCTGTGAGTGACACAGAGAGAGAGAAGCTGTGAGTTAGAGAGAGAGAGAAAGAGAAGCTGTGAGTGACAGAGAGAGAGAAAGAGAAGCTGAGAGTGAGTGAGAGTAAGAGAAAGTGAAGCTGTGAGTGAGAGAGAGAGAGAAGCTGTGTGTGTGTGAGAGAGAGAACGATAGTCTGAGAAAGAGAGAGTGAAAGAGAAGCTGTGAGTGAGAGAGAGAGGGAGAAAGAGAAGCTGTGTGTGAGAGAGAGAAAGAGAAGCTGTGAGAGAGTGAGAGAGAGAGAGAGAGAGAAGCTGTGAGTGAGAGAGAGAGTGAAAGAGAAGCTGTGAGTGAGAGAGAGAGAAAGAGAAGCTGTGAGTGAGAGAGAGAGAGAATGAGAAGCTGTGAGTGAGAGAGAGAGCTGTGAGTGAGAGAGAGAGAGACAAAGTGAAGCTGTGAGTGAGAGAGAGAGAAAGAGAAGCTGTGTGTGTGTGAGAGAGAGAAAGATAGTCTGAGAAAGAGAGAGTGAAAGAGAAGCTGAGAGTGAGAGAGGGAGAGGGAGAAAGAGAAGCTGTGTGTGTGTGAGAGAGAAAGAGAAGCTGTGAGTGAGAGTGAGAGAGAGAGAAAGAGAAGCTGTGAGTGAGAGAGAGAGAGAATGAGAAGCTGTGAGTGAGAGAGAGAAGTTGTGAGAGAGAGAGAGAAAGAGAAGCTGTGAGTGAGAGAGAGAGATGTGAGAGATAGAGAGAGATAATGAGAAGCTGTGAGTGAGAGAGAGAGAAAGTAATAGAAGCTGTGAGTGAGATAGAGAGAGAGAAAGAGAAGCTGTGAGTGAGAGAGAGAGAGGGAGAAAGATAATCTGTGTGTGAGTGAGAGAAAGAGAAACTGTGTGTGTGAGAGAGAGAGAAAGAGAAGCTGTGATTGAGAGTGAGAGAGAGAGGGAGAAAGATAAGCTGTGAGTGAGAGAGAGAGAAAGAGAAGCTGTGAGTGAGTGAGAGAAAGAAAAGCTGTGAGTGAGAGAGAGAGAGAAAGAGAAGATATGAGTGAGAGAGAGAGAGAAGCAGTGAGAGAGAGAGAGAAAGAGAAGCTGTGAGTGAGACAGAGAGAGAGAAAGAGAAGCTGAGAGAGAGAGAGAGGGAGAAAGAAAAGCTGTGAGAGAGAGAAAGAAAGAGAAGCTGTGAGTGTGTGTGTGAGAGAAAGAGAAGCTGTGAGTGAGAGAGAAAGAAAGAAAGAGAAATTAGAGTGAGAAAGAGAGAGAGAAAGAGAAGCTGTGAGTGGGAGAGAGAGAAAGAGAGTCTGTGAGTGAGAGAGAGAGAGAGAAGCAGTGAGTGAGAGAGAGAGAGCCGCTGTGAGTGAGAGAGAGAGAAAGAGAAGCTGTGAATGAGAGAGAGAAAGAGAAGCTGTGAGTGAGTGAGAGAGAGAAAGGGAAGTTGTGAGTGAGTGAGAGAGAGAAAGAGAAGCTGTCAGTGAGCGAGAGAGAGAAAGAGAAGCTGTGAGTGAGAGAGAGAGAAAGAGAAGCTGTGAGTGAGAAGGAGAGGGAAAGAGAAGCTGTGAGTGAGAGATAGAGAGAAAGAGAAACTGTGAGTGTGTGAGAGAGAAAGAGAAGCTGTGAGTGAGAGAGAGAAAGAGAAGCTGTGAGTGAGAAGGAGAGGGAAAGAGAAGCTGTGAGTGATTGAATGAGAGAGAGAGAAAGAGAAGCTGTGAGAGAGAAAGAGAGAAGCTGTGAGTGAGAGAGTGAGAGAGAGAAAGAGAAGCTGTTAGTGAGAGTGAGAGAGAGAGAGAAAGAGAAGCTGTGAGTGAGAGAGAGAGAGAAAGAGAAGCTGTGAGTGAGAGAGAGAAAGAGAAGCTGTGAGTGAGAGGGAGAGAGAGAAAGAGAAGCTATGAGTAACACAGAGAGAGAAGCTGTGAGTTAGAGAGAGAGAGAAAGAGAAGCTGTGAGTGACAAAGAGAGAGAAAGAGAAGCTGAGAGTGAGAGAGAGAGAGAAAGTGAAGCTGTGAGTGAGAGAGAGAGAGAAAGGGAAGCTGTGTGTGTGTGGGAGAGAGAAAGATATTCTGAGAAAGAGAGAGTGAAATAGAAGCTGTGAGTGAGAGAGAGAGAGGGAGAAAGAGAAGCTGTGTGTGTGTGAGAGAGAAAGAGAAGCTGTGAGAGAGTGAGAGAGAGAGAGAGAAAGAGAAGCTGTGAGTGAGAGAGAGAGGGAAAGAGAAGCTGTGAGTGAGAGAGAGAGAAAGAGAAGCTGTGAGTGTGAGAGAGAGAGAATGAGAAGCTGTGAGTGAGAGAGAGAGAGAATGAGAAGCTGTGAGTGAGAGAGAGAAGCTGTGAGAGAGCGAGAGAAAGAGAAGCTGTGAGTGTGTGTAAGAGAGAAAGAGAAGCTTTGAGTGAGAGAGAGAGAAACAAAGAGAAATTAGAGTGAGAAAGAGAGAGAGAAAGAGAAGCTGTGAGTGGGAGAGAGAGAAAGAGAAGCTGTGAGTGAGAGAGAGAGAGAGAAGCAGTGAGTGACAGAGAGAGAGCCGCTGTGAGTGAGAGAGAGAGAAAGAGAAGCTGTGAATGAGAGAGAGAAAGAGAAGCTGTGAGTGAGTGAGAGAGAGAAAGGGAAGTTGTGAGTGAGTGAGAGAGAGAAAGAGAAGCTGTCAGTGAGCGAGAGAGAGAAAGAGAAGCTGTGTGTGAGAGAGAGAGAAAGAGAAGCTGTGAGTGAGAAGGAGAGGGAAAGAGAAGCTGTGAGTGAGAGATAGAGAGAAAGAGAAACTGTGAGTGTGTGAGAGAGAAAGAGAAGCTGTGAGTGAGAGAGAGAAAGAGAAGCTGTGAGTGAGAAGGAGAGGGAAAGAGAAGCTGTGAGTGATTGAATGAGAGAGAGAGAGAAGCTGTGAGAGAGAAAGAGAGAAGCTGTGAGTGAGAGAGTGAGAGAGAGAAAGAGAAGCTGTTAGTGAGAGTGAGAGAGAGAGAGAAAGAGAAGCTGTGAGTGAGAGAGAGAGAGAGAGAAAGAGAAGCTGTGAGTGAGAGAGAGAAAGAGAAGCTGTGAGTGAGAGGGAGAGAGAGAAAGAGAAGCTATGAGTAACACAGAGAGAGAAGCTGTGAGTTAGAGAGAGAGAGAAAGAGAAGCTGTGAGTGACAAAGAGAGAGAAAGAGAAGCTGAGAGTGAGAGAGAGAGAGAAAGTGAAGCTGTGAGTGAGAGAGAGAGAGAAAGGGAAGCTGTGTGTGTGTGGGAGAGAGAAAGATATTCTGAGAAAGAGAGAGTGAAATAGAAGCTGTGAGTGAGAGAGAGAGAGGGAGAAAGAGAAGCTGTGTGTGTGAGAGAGAGAAAGAGAAGCTGTGAGAGAGTGAGAGAGAGAGAGAGAAAGAGAAGCTGTGAGTGAGAGAGAGAGGGAAAGAGAAGCTGTGAGTGAGAGAGAGAGAAAGAGAAGCTGTGAGTGTGAGAGAGAGAGAATGAGAAGCTGTGAGTGAGAGAGAGAGAGAATGAGAAGCTGTGAGTGAGAGAGAGAAGCTGTGAGAGAGAGAGAGAAAGGGAAGCTGTGAGTTAGAGAAAGAGAGAGAAGATGTGAGTGATAGAGAGAGAAGATGTGAGTGAGAGAGAGAGAATGAGAAGCTGTCAGTGAGAGAGGGAGAAAGTAAGATAAGCTGTGAGTGAGATAGAGAGAGAGAGAAAGCGTGTCTGTGAGTGAATGAGAGAGAGGGAGAGAAAGATAATCTGTGAGAGATAGAGAGAAAGAGAAGCTGTGTGTTTTAGAGAGAGAAAGAGAAGATATGAGTGAGAGAGAGAGAGAGAAGCAGTGAGAGAGAGAAAGAAACAGAAGCTGTGAGTGAGACAGAGAGAGAGAAAGAGAAGCTGTGAGAGAGAGAGAGGGGGAGAAAGAGAAGCTGTGAGAGAGAGAGAGAAAGAGAAGCTGTGAGTGTGTGTGAGAGAGAAAGAGAAGCTGTGAGTGAGAGAGAGAGAGAGAGAAAGAAAGAGAAATTAGAGTGAGAAAGAGAAAGAGAAAGAGAAGCTGTGAGTGGGAGAGAGAGAAAGAGAGTCTGTGAATCAGAGAGAGAGAGAGAAGCTGTGAGTGAGAGAGAGAGAACCGCTGTGAGTGAGAGAGAGAGAAAGAGAAGCTGTCAGTGCGACAGAGAGAGAAAAAGAGAAACTGTGTGAGAGAGAGAGGGAGAAAGAGAAGCTGTAAGAGAGAGAGAGAAAGAGAAGCTGTGAGTGTGTGTGTGAGAGAAAGAGAAGCTGTGAGTGAGAGAGAGAAAGAAAGAGAAATTAGAGTGAGAAAGAGAGAGAGAAAGAGAAGCTGTGAGTGAGAGAGAGAGAAGATGTGAGTGATAGAGAGAGAGAATGAGAAGCTGTGAGTGATAGAGAGAGTAAGTAAGAGAAGCTGTGAGTGAGATAGAGAGAGAGAGAAGGAGAAAGATAAGCTGTGTGTGTGAGAGAGAGATAAGCTGTGTGTGTGAGAGAGAGAGAAAGAAAAGCTGTGATTGAGAGTGAGAGAGAGAGAGAAAGAGATGCTGTGAGTGAGAGAGAGAGAAGCTGTGAGTGAGAGAGAGAAAGAAAAGCGGTGAGTGAGAGAGAGAGAGAATGAGAAGCTGTGAGTGAGAGAGAGAAGCTGTGAGAGAGCGAGAGAAAGAGAAGCTGTGAGTGTGTGTAAGAGAGAAAGAGAAGCTTTGAGTGAGAGAGAGAGAAACAAAGAGAAATTAGAGTGAGAAAGAGAGAGAGAAAGAGAAGCTGTGAGTGGGAGAGAGAGAAAGAGAAGCTGTGAGTGAGAGAGAGAGAGAGAAGCAGTGAGTGACAGAGAGAGAGCCGCTGTGAGTGAGAGAGAGAGAAAGAGAAGCTGTGAATGAGAGAGAGAAAGAGAAGCTGTGAGTGAGTGAGAGAGAGAAAGGGAAGTTGTGAGTGAGTGAGAGAGAGAAAGAGAAGCTGTCAGTGAGCGAGAGAGAGAAAGAGAAGCTGTGTGTGAGAGAGAGAGAAAGAGAAGCTGTGAGTGAGAAGGAGAGGGAAAGAGAAGCTGTGAGTGAGAGATAGAGAGAAAGAGAAACTGTGAGTGTGTGAGAGAGAAAGAGAAGCTGTGAGTGAGAGAGAGAAAGAGAAGCTGTGAGTGAGAAGGAGAGGGAAAGAGAAGCTGTGAGTGATTGAATGAGAGAGAGAGAGAGAGAAGCTGTGAGAGAGAAAGAGAGAAGCTGTGAGTGAGAGAGTGAGAGAGAGAAAGAGAAGCTGTTAGTGAGAGTGAGAGAGAGAGAGAAAGAGAAGCTGTGAGTGAGAGAGAGAGAGAGAGAAAGAGAAGCTGTGAGTGAGAGAGAGAAAGAGAAGCTGTGAGTGAGAGGGAGAGAGAGAAAGAGAAGCTATGAGTAACACAGAGAGAGAAGCTGTGAGTTAGAGAGAGAGAGAAAGAGAAGCTGTGAGTGACAAAGAGAGAGAAAGAGAAGCTGAGAGTGAGAGAGAGAGAGAAAGTGAAGCTGTGAGTGAGAGAGAGAGAGAAAGGGAAGCTGTGTGTGTGTGGGAGAGAGAAAGATATTCTGAGAAAGAGAGAGTGAAATAGAAGCTGTGAGTGAGAGAGAGAGAGGGAGAAAGAGAAGCTGTGTGTGTGAGAGAGAGAAAGAGAAGCTGTGAGAGAGTGAGAGAGAGAGAGAGAAAGAGAAGCTGTGAGTGAGAGAGAGAGGGAAAGAGAAGCTGTGAGTGAGAGAGAGAGAAAGAGAAGCTGTGAGTGTGAGAGAGAGAGAATGAGAAGCTGTGAGTGAGAGAGAGAGAGAATGAGAAGCTGTGAGTGAGAGAGAGAAGCTGTGAGAGAGAGAGAGAAAGGGAAGCTGTGAGTTAGAGAAAGAGAGAGAAGATGTGAGTGATAGAGAGAGAAGATGTGAGTGAGAGAGAGAGAATGAGAAGCTGTCAGTGAGAGAGGGAGAAAGTAAGATAAGCTGTGAGTGAGATAGAGAGAGAGAGAAAGCGTGTCTGTGAGTGAATGAGAGAGAGGGAGAGAAAGATAATCTGTGAGAGATAGAGAGAAAGAGAAGCTGTGTGTTTTAGAGAGAGAAAGAGAAGATATGAGTGAGAGAGAGAGAGAGAAGCAGTGAGAGAGAGAAAGAAACAGAAGCTGTGAGTGAGACAGAGAGAGAGAAAGAGAAGCTGTGAGAGAGAGAGAGGGGGAGAAAGAGAAGCTGTGAGAGAGAGAGAGAAAGAGAAGCTGTGAGTGTGTGTGAGAGAGAAAGAGAAGCTGTGAGTGAGAGAGAGAGAGAGAGAAAGAAAGAGAAATTAGAGTGAGAAAGAGAAAGAGAAAGAGAAGCTGTGAGTGGGAGAGAGAGAAAGAGAGTCTGTGAATCAGAGAGAGAGAGAGAAGCTGTGAGTGAGAGAGAGAGAACCGCTGTGAGTGAGAGAGAGAGAAAGAGAAGCTGTCAGTGCGACAGAGAGAGAGAAAAAGAGAAACTGTGTGAGAGAGAGAGGGAGAAAGAGAAGCTGTAAGAGAGAGAGAGAAAGAGAAGCTGTGAGTGTGTGTGTGAGAGAAAGAGAAGCTGTGAGTGAGAGAGAGAAAGAAAGAGAAATTAGAGTGAGAAAGAGAGAGAGAAAGAGAAGCTGTGAGTGAGAGAGAGAGAAGATGTGAGTGATAGAGAGAGAGAATGAGAAGCTGTGAGTGATAGAGAGAGTAAGTAAGAGAAGCTGTGAGTGAGATAGAGAGAGAGAGAAGGAGAAAGATAAGCTGTGTGTGTGAGAGAGAGATAAGCTGTGTGTGTGAGAGAGAGAGAAAGAAAAGCTGTGATTGAGAGTGAGAGAGAGAGAGAAAGAGATGCTGTGAGTGAGAGAGAGAGAAGCTGTGAGTGAGAGAGAGAAAGAAAAGCGGTGAGTGAGAGAGAGAGAGAAAGAGAAGATATGAATGAGAGAGAAGCAGTGTGAGAGAGAGAGAAAGAGAAGCTGTGAGTGAGACAGAGAGAGAGAAAGAGAAGCTGTGAGAGAGAGAGAGGGAGAAAGAGAAGCTGTGAGAGAGCGAGAGAAAGAGAAGCTGTGAGTGTGTGTAAGAGAGAAAGAGAAGCTGTGAGTGAGAGAGAGAAACAAAGAGAAATTAGAGTGAGAAAGAGAGAGAGAAAGAGAAGCTGTGAGTGGGAGAGAGAGAAAGAGAAGCTGTGAATGAGAGAGAGAGAGAAAAAGAAGCTGTGAGTGAGAGAGAGAGAAAGAAAGAGAAGCTGAGAGTGAGAGAGAGAGAGAAAGTGAAGCTGTGAGTGAGAGAGAGAGAGAAAGGGAAGCTGTGTGTGTGTGGGAGAGAGAAAGATATTCTGAGAAAGAGAGAGTGAAATAGAAGCTGTGAGTGAGAGAGAGAGAGGGAGAAAGAGAAGCTGTGTGTGTGAGAGAGAGAAAGAGAAGCTGTGAGAGAGTGAGAGAGAGAGAGAGAAAGAGAAGCTGTGAGTGAGAGAGAGAGGGAAAGAGAAGCTGTGAGTGAGAGAGAGAGAAAGAGAAGCTGTGAGTGTGAGAGAGAGAGAATGAGAAGCTGTGAGTGAGAGAGAGAGAGAATGAGAAGCTGTGAGTGAGAGAGAGAAGCTGTGAGAGAGAGAGAGAAAGGGAAGCTGTGAGTGAGAGAAAGAGAGAGAAGATGTGAGTGATAGAGAGAGAAGATGTGAGTGAGAGAGAGAGAATGAGAAGCTGTCAGTGAGAGAGGGAGAAAGTAAGATAAGCTGTGAGTGAGATAGAGAGAGAGAGAAAGCGTGTCTGTGAGTGAATGAGAGAGAGGGAGAGAAAGATAATCTGTGAGAGATAGAGAGAAAGAGAAGCTGTGTGTTTTAGAGAGAGAAAGAGAAGCTGTGATTGAGAGAGAGAAAAGCTATGAGTGAGAGAGAGAAAGAAAAGCTATGAGTGAGTGAGAGAGAGAAAGAGAAGATATGAGTGAGAGAGAGAGAGAGAGAGAAGCAGTGAGAGAGAGAAAGAAACAGAAGCTGTGAGTGAGACAGAGAGAGAGAAAGAGAAGGTGAGAGAGAGAGAGGGGGAGAAAGAGAAGCTGTGAGAGAGAGAGAGAAAGAGAAGCTGTGAGTGTGTGTGAGAGAGAAAGAGAAGCTGTGAGTGAGAGAGAGAGAGAAAGAAATAGAAATTAGAGTGAGAAAGAGAAAGAGAAGCTGTGAGTGGGAGAGAGAGAAAGAGAGTCTGTGAATCAGAGAGAGAGAGAGAAGCTGTGAGTGAGAGAGAGAGAACCGCTGTGAGTGAGAGAGAGAGAAAGAGAAGCTGTCAGTGCGACAGAGAGAGAAAAAGAGAAACTGTGTGAGAGAGAGAGGGAGAAAGAGAAGCTGTAAGAGAGAGAGAGAAAGAGAAGCTGTGAGTGTGTGTGTGAGAGAAAGAGAAGCTGTGAGTGAGAGAGAGAAAGAAAGAGAAATTAGAGTGAGAAAGAGAGAGAGAAAGAGAAGCTGTGAGTGAGAGAGAGAGAGAAGATGTGAGTGATAGAGAGAGAGAATGAGAAGCTGTGAGTGATAGAGAGAGTAAGTAAGAGAAGCTGTGAGTGAGATAGAGAGAGAGAAAAGGAGAAAGATAAGCTGTGTGTGTGAGAGAGAGAGAAGCTGTGTGTGTGAGAGAGAGAGAAAGAAAAGCTGTGATTGAGAGTGAGAGAGAGAGAGAAAGAGATGCTGTGAGTGAGAGAGAGAGAAGCTGTGAGTGAGAGAGAGAAAGAAAAGCGGTGAGTGAGAGAGAGAGAGAAAGAGAAGATATGAATGAGAGAGAGAGAAGCAGTGTGAGAGAGAGAGAAAGAGAAGCTGTGAGTGAGACAGAGAGAGAGAAAGAGAAGCTGTGAGAGAGAGAGAGGGAGAAAGAGAAGCTGTGAGAGAGCGAGAGAAAGAGAAGCTGTGAGTGTGTGTAAGAGAGAAAGAGAAGCTGTGAGTGAGAGAGAGAGAAACAAAGAGAAATTAGAGTGAGAAAGAGAGAGAGAAAGAGAAGCTGTGAGTGGGAGAGAGAGAAAGAGAAGCTGTGAATGAGAGAGAGAGAGAAAAAGAAGCTGTGAGTGAGAGAGAGAGAAAGAAAGAGAAGCTGTGAATGAGAGAGAGAAAAACAGTGAGAGAGAGAGAAAGAGAAGCTGTGAGTGAGTAAGAGAGAGAAAGAGAAGCTGTGAGTGAGAGCGAGAGAAGGAGAAGCTGTGAGTGAGAAGGAGAGGGAAAGAGAAGCTGTGAGTGAGTGAGAGAGAGAGAGAAAGAGAAGCTGTGAGAGAGAAAGAGAGAAGCTGTGAGTGAGAATGAGAGAGAGAGAAAGAGAAGCTGTGAGTGAGAGAGAGATAAAGAGAAGCTGTGAGTGAGAGAGAGAAAGAGAAGCTGTGAGTGAGAGGGAGAGAGAGAAAGAGAAGCTGTGAGTGACACAGAGAGAGAAAGAGAAGCTGTGTGTGTGTGAGAGAGAGAAAGATAGTCTGAGAAAGAGAGAGTGAAAGAGAAGCTGTGAGTTAGAGAGAGAGGGAGAAAGAGAAGCTATGTGTGTGTGAGAGAGAAAGAGAAGCTGTGAGTGAGAGTGAGAGAGAGAGAGAAAGAGAAAGAGAAAGAGAAAGAGAAAGAGAAGCTGAGAGTGTGAGAGAGAGAGAGCCGCTGTCAGTGAACGAGAGAGAAAGAGAAGCTGTGAATGAGAGAGAGAGAAAGAGAAGCTGTGAGTGAGAGAGAGAGAAAGAGAAGCTGTGAGTGAGTGAGAGAGAGAAAGGGAAGTTGTGAGTGAGAGAGAGAGAGAGAGAAGCTGTGAGTGAGTGAGAGAGAGAAAGAGAAGCTGTGAGTGAGAGAGAGAGAGAAAGAGAAGCTGTGAGTGAGAAGGAGAGGGAAAGAGAAGCTGTGTGTGAGAAAGAGAGAGAAAGAGAAGCTGTTAGTGAGAGTGAGAGAGAGAGAAAGAGAAGCAGTGAGAGAGCGAGAGAGAAAGAGAAGCTGTGAGTGAGAGAGAGAGAGAAAGAAGCTGTGAGTGAGAGAGAGAAAGAGAAGCTGTGAGTGAGAGTGAGAGAGAGAAAGAGAAGCTGTGAGTGAGAGAGAGAGAAAGAGAAGCTGTGAGTGAGAGAGAGAGATAATGAGAAGCTGTGAGTGAGAGAGAGAGAAGCTGTGAGTGAGAGGGAGAGAGAGAGAAGATGTGAGTGAGAGAGAGAGAGGATGAGAAGCTGTGAGTGAGAGAGAAAGAAAGTAAGAGAAGCTGTGAGTGAGACAGAGAGAGAAAGAGAAGCTGTGAGTGAGAGAGAGGAAGAGAAGCTGTGAGAGAGAGAGAGAGAAGCTGTGTGAGAGAGAGAGAGAAAGAGAAGCTGTGATTGAGAGTGAGAGAGAGAGAGAGAAGCTGTGAGTGAGAGAGATAGAAAGAGAAGCTGTGAGTGTGAGAGAGAAGCTGTGAGTGAGAGAGAAAAAGAAAAGCTGTGAGTGTGGGAGAGAGAGAGAAAGAGAAGATATGAGTGTGAGAGAGAGAGAAGCAGTGAGTGAGAGAGAGAGAGAGAAAGAGAAGCTGTGAATGAGACAGAGAGAGAGAAAGAGAAGCTGTGAGAGAGAGAGGGAGAAAGAGAAGCTGTGAGAGAGAGAGAAAGAGAAGCTGTGAGTGTGTGTGTGAGAGAAAGAGAAGCTGTGAGTGAGAGAGAGAGAAAGAAAGAGAAATTAGAGTGAGAAAATGAGAGAGAGAAAGAGAAGCTATGAGTGGGAGAGAGATAGAGTGTGAGAGAGAGAGAGAAGCTGTGAGTGAGAGAGAGAGAGACCCACTGTGAGTGAGAGAGAGAGAGAAAGAGAAGCTGTGAATGAGAGAGAGAAATACTGTGAGTGAGAGAGAGAGAAAGAGAAGCTGTGAGTGAGAGATAGAGAGAAGGAGAAGCTGTGAGTGAGAAGGAGAGGGAAAGAGAAGCTGTGAGTGAGTGAGAGAGAGAGAGAAAGAGAAGCTGTGAGAGAGAAAGAGAGAAGCTGTGAGTGAGAATGAGAGAGAGAGAAAGAGAAGCTGTGAGTAAGAGAGAGAGAAAGAGAAGCTGTGAGTGAGAGAGAGAGAGAGAAGCTGTGAGTGAGAGGGAGAGAGAGAAAGAGAAGCTGTGAGTGACACACAGAGAGAGATGCTGTGAGTTAGAGAGAGAGAGAGAGAAAGAGAAAGAGAAGCTGTGAGTGAGAGAGTGAGAGAGAGAAACAGAAGCTCTTAGTGAGAGTGAGAGAGAGAGAGAGAGAAGCTGTGAGAGAGAGAGATTGAAAGAGAAGCTGTGAGTGAGAGAGAGAGAGAGAGAGAAGCTGTGAGTATGTGTGTGAGAGAAAGAGAAGCTGTGAGTGAGAGAGAGGGAGAAAGATAAGCTGTGTGTGAGATTGAGAAAGAGAAGCTGTGAGAGAGAGAGAGAGAAAGAGAAGCTGTGATTGAGAGTGATAGAGAGAAAGAGAAGCTGTGAGTGTGAGAGAGAGAAGCTGTGAGTGAGAGAGAGAAAGAAAAGCTGTGAGTGTGAGAGAGTGAGAGAAAGAGATGATATAGTGAGAGAGAGAGAAGCAGTGAGTGAGTGAGAGAGAGAGAGAAAGAGAAGCTGTGAGTGAGACAGAGAGAGAGAAAGAGAAGCTGTGAGAGAGAGAGGAAGAGAAGCTGTGAGAGAGAGAGAGAAGGAGAAGCTGTGAGTGTGTGAGAGAGAGAAAGAGAAGCTGTGAGTGAGAGAGAGAGAAAGAAAGAGAAATTAGAGTGAGAAAATGAGAGAGAGAAAGAGAAGCTGTGAGTGGGAGAGAGAAAGAGAGTCTGTGAGTGAGAGAGAGAGAGAGAAGCTGTGAGTGAGATAGAGAGAGAGCCGCTGTGAGTGAGAGAGAGAGAGAAAGAGAAGCTGTGAATGAGAGAGAGAGAAACTGTGAGTGAGAGAGAGAGAAAGAGAAGCTGTGAGTGAGTAAGAGAGAAAGAGTAGCTGTGAGTGAGAATAAGAGAGAGAGAGAAGGAGAAGCTGTGAGTGAGAAGGAGAGGGAAAGAGAAGCTGTGAGTGAGTGAGAGAGAGAGAAAGAGAAGCTGTGAGAGAGAAAGAGAGAAGCTGTGAGTGAGAATGAGAGAGAGAGAAAGAGAAGCTGTGAGTGAGAGAGAGAGAAAGAGAAGCTGTGAGTGAGAGAGAGAAAGAGAATCTGTGAGTGAGAGGGAGAGAGAGAAAGAGAAGCTGTGAGTGACACACAGAGAGAAGCTGTGAGTTAGAGAGAGAGAGAGAGAAGCTGTGAGTGACAGAGAGAGAGAAAGAGAAGCTGTGTGTGTGTGAGAGAGCAAGATAGTCTGAGAAAGAGAGAGTGAAAGAGAAGCTGTGAGTGAGAGAGAGAGAGGGAGAAAGAGAAGCTGTGTGTGTGTGAGAGAGAAAGAGAAGCTGTGAGTGAGAGTGAGAGAGAGAGAAAGAGAAAGAGAAGCTGTGAGTGTGTGAGAGAGAGAGCCGCTGTCAGTGAAAGAGAGAGAAAGAGAAGCTGTGAATGAGAGAGAGAGAAAGAGAAGCTGTGAGTGAGAGAGAGAGAGAGAAGCTGTGAGTGAGTGAGAGAGAGAGAGAAAGAGAAGCTGTGAGTGAGAGAGAGAGTGAAAGAGAAGCTGTGAGAGAGAGAGAGAGAAAGAGAAGCTGTGAGTGAGAGAGAGAGAGAATGAGAAGCTGTGAGTGAGAGAGAGAGCTGTGAGTGAGAGAGAGAGAGAGAAAGTGAAGCTGTGAGTGAGAGAGAGAGAAAGAGAAGCTGTGTGTGTGTGTGAGAGAGAAAGATAGTCTGAGAAAGAGAGAGTGAAAGAGAAGCTGAGAGTGAGAGAGGGAGAGGGAGAAAGAGAAGCTGTGTGTGAGAGAGAGAGAAAGAGAAGCTGTTAGTGAGAGTGAGAGAGAGAGAAAGAGAAGCAGTGAGAGAGCGAGAGAGAAAGAGAAGCTGTGAGTGAGAGAGAGAGAGAAAGAAGCTGTGAGTGAGAGAGAGAAAGAGAAGCTGTGAGTGAGAGGGAGAGAGAGAAAGAGAAGCTGTGAGTGAGAGAGAGAGAGAAAGAGAAGCTGTGAGTGAGAGAGAGAGATAATGAGAAGCTGTGAGTGAGAGAGAGAGAAGCTGTGAGTGAGAGGGAGAGAGAGAGAAGATGTGAGTGAGAGAGAGAGAGGATGAGAAGCTGTGAGTGAGAGAGAAAGAAAGTAAGAGAAGCTGTGAGTGAGACAGAGAGAGAAAGAGAAGCTGTGAGTGAGAGAGTGGGAGAAAGAGAAGCTGTGAGAGAGAGAGAGAGAGAAGCTGTGTGAGAGAGAGAGAGAAAGAGAAGCTGTGATTGAGAGTGAGAGAGAGAAAGAGAAGCTGTGAGTGAGAGAGATAGAAAGAGAAGCTGTGAGTGTGAGAGAGAAGCTGTGAGTGAGAGAGAAAAAGAAAAGCTGTGAGTGTGGGAGAGAGAGAGAAAGAGAAGATATGAGTGTGAGAGAGAGAGAAGCAGTGAGTGAGAGAGAGAGAGAGAAAGAGAAGCTGTGAATGAGACAGAGAGAGAGAAAGAGAAGCTGTGAGAGAGAGAGGGAGAAAGAGAAGCTGTGAGAGAGAGAGAAAGAGAAGCTGTGAGTGTGTGTGTGAGAGAAAGAGAAGCTGTGAGTGAGAGAGAGAGAAAGAAAGAGAAATTAGAGTGAGAAAATGAGAGAGAGAAAGAGAAGCTATGAGTGGGAGAGAGATAGAGTGTGAGAGAGAGAGAGAAGCTGTGAGTGAGAGAGAGAGAGACCCACTGTGAGTGAGAGAGAGAGAGAAAGAGAAGCTGTGAATGAGAGAGAGAAATACTGTGAGTGAGAGAGAGAGAAAGAGAAGCTGTGAGTGAGAGAGAGAGAGAAGGAGAAGCTGTGAGTGAGAAGGAGAGGGAAAGAGAAGCTGTGAGTGAGTGAGAGAGAGAGAGAAAGAGAAGCTGTGAGAGAGAAAGAGAGAAGCTGTGAGTGAGAATGAGAGAGAGAGAAAGAGAAGCTGTGAGTAAGAGAGAGAGAAAGAGAAGCTGTGAGTGAGAGAGAGAGAGAGAAGCTGTGAGTGAGAGGGAGAGAGAGAAAGAGAAGCTGTGAGTGACACACAGAGAGAGATGCTGTGAGTTAGAGAGAGAGAGAGAGAAAGAGAAAGAGAAGCTGTGAGTGAGAGAGTGAGAGAGAGAAACAGAAGCTCTTAGTGAGAGTGAGAGAGAGAGAGAGAGAAGCTGTGAGAGAGAGATTGAAAGAGAAGCTGTGAGTGAGAGAGAGAGAGAGAGAGAAACTGTGAGTATGTGTGTGAGAGAAAGAGAAGCTGTGAGTGAGAGAGAGGGAGAAAGATAAGCTGTGTGTGAGAGAGAGAAAGAGAAGCTGTGAGAGAGAGAGAGAGAAAGAGAAGCTGTGATTGAGAGTGATAGAGAGAAAGAGAAGCTGTGAGTGTGAGAGAGAGAAGCTGTGAGTGAGAGAGAGAAAGAAAAGCTGTGAGTGTGAGAGAGTGAGAGAAAGAGATGATATAGTGAGAGAGAGAGAAGCAGTGAGTGAGTGAGAGAGAGAGAGAAAGAGAAGCTGTGAGTGAGACAGAGAGAGAGAAAGAGAAGCTGTGAGAGAGAGAGGAAGAGAAGCTGTGTGTGAGAGAGAGAAGGAGAAGCTGTGAGTGTGTGAGAGAGAGAAAGAGAAGCTGTGAGTGAGAGAGAGAGAAAGAAAGAGAAATTAGAGTGAGAAAATGAGAGAGAGAAAGAGAAGCTGTGAGTGGGAGAGAGAAAGAGAGTCTGTGAGTGAGAGAGAGAGAGAGAAGCTGTGAGTGAGATAGAGAGAGAGCCGCTGTGAGTGAGAGAGAGAGAGAAAGAGAAGCTGTGAATGAGATAGAGAGAAACTGTGAGTGAGAGAGAGAGAAAGAGAAGCTGTGAGTGAGTAAGAGAGAAAGAGTAGCTGTGAGTGAGAATAAGAGAGAGAGAGAAGGAGAAGCTGTGAGTGAGAAGGAGAGGGAAAGAGAAGCTGTGAGTGAGTGAGAGAGAGAGAAAGAGAAGCTGTGAGAGAGAAAGAGAGAAGCTGTGAGTGAGAATGAGAGAGAGAGAAAGAGAAGCTGTGAGTGAGAGAGAGAGAAAGAGAAGCTGTGAGTGAGAGAGAGAAAGAGAATCTGTGAGTGAGAGGGAGAGAGAGAAAGAGAAGCTGTGAGTGACACACAGAGAGAAGCTGTGAGTTAGAGAGAGAGAGAGAGAAGCTGTGAGTGACAGAGAGAGAGAAAGAGAAGCTGTGTGTGTGTGAGAGAGCAAGATAGTCTGAGAAAGAGAGAGTGAAAGAGAAGCTGTGAGTGAGAGAGAGAGAGGGAGAAAGAGAAGCTGTGTGTGTGTGAGAGAGAAAGAGAAGCTGTGAGTGAGAGTGAGAGAGAGAGAGAAAGAGAAAGAGAAGCTGTGAGTGTGTGTGAGAGAGAGCCGCTGTCAGTGAAAGAGAGAGAAAGAGAAGCTGTGAATGAGAGAGAGAGAAAGAGAAGCTGTGAGTGAGAGAGACAGAGAGAAGCTGTGAGTGAGTGAGAGAGAGAGAGAAAGAGAAGCTGTGAGTGAGAGAGAGAGTGAAAGAGAAGCTGTGAGAGAGAGAGAGAGAAAGAGAAGCTGTGAGTGAGAGAGAGAGAGAATGAGAAGCTGTGAGTGAGAGAGAGAGCTGTGAGTGAGAGAGAGAGAGAGAAAGTGAAGCTGTGAGTGAGAGAGAGAGAAAGAGAAGCTGTGTGTGTGTGTGAGAGAGAAAGATAGTCTGAGAAAGAGAGAGTGAAAGAGAAGCTGAGAGTGAGAGAGGGAGAGGGAGAAAGAGAAGCTGTGTGTGTGAGAGAGAGAAAGAGAAGCTGTGAGTGAGAGTGAGAGAGAGAGAAAGAGAAGCTGTGAGTGAGAGAGAGAGAGAATGAGAAGCTGTGAGTGAGAGAGAGAAGTTGTGAGAGAGAGAGAGAAAGAGAAGCTGTGAGTGAGAGAGAGAGATGTGAGAGATAGAGAGAGATAATGAGAAGCTGTGAGTGAGAGAGAGAGAAAGTAATAGAAGCTGTGAGTGAGATAGAGAGAGAGAAAGAGAAGCTGTGAGTGAGAGAGAGAGAAAGTAATAGAAGCTGTGAGTGAGATAGAGAGAGAGAAAGAGAAGCTGTGATTGAGAGTGAGAGAGAGAGGGAGAAAGATAAGCTGTGAGTGAGAGAGAGAGAAAGAGAAGCTGTGAGTGAGTGAGAGAAAGAAAAGCTGTGAGTGAGAGAGAGAGAGAAAGAGAAGATATGAGTGAGAGAGAGAGTAGCAGTGAGAGAGAGAGAGAAAGAGAAGCTGTGAGTGAGACAGAGAGAGAGAAAGAGAAGCTGAGAGAGAGAGAGAGGGAGAAAGAAAAGCTGTGAGAGAGAGAAAGAAAGAGAAGCTGTGAGTGTGTGTGAGAGAGAAAGAGAAGCTGTGAGTGAGAGAGAAAGAAAGAAAGAGAAATTAGAGTGAGAAAGAGAGAGAGAAAGAGAAGCTGTGAGTGGGAGAGAGAGAAAGAGAGTCTGTGAGTGAGAGAGAGAGAGAGAAGCAGTGAGTGAGAGAGAGCCGCTGTGAGTGAGAGAGAGAGAAAGAGAAGCTGTGAATGAGAGAGAGAAAGAGAAGCTGTGAGTGAGTGAGAGAGAGAAAGGGAAGTTGTGAGTGAGTGAGAGAGAGAAAGAGAAGCTGTCAGTGAGCGAGAGAGAGAAAGAGAAGCTGTGAGTGAGAGAGAGAGAAAGAGAAGCTGTGAGTGAGAAGGAGAGGGAAAGAGAAGCTGTGAGTGAGAGATAGAGAGAAAGAGAAACTGTGAGTGTGTGAGAGAGAAAGAGAAGCTGTGAGTGAGAGAGAGAAAGAGAAGCTGTGAGTGAGAAGGAGAGGGAAAGAGAAGCTGTGAGTGATTGAATGAGAGAGAGAGAAAGAGAAGCTGTGAGAGAGAAAGAGAGAAGCTGTGAGTGAGAGAGTGAGAGAGAGAAAGAGAAGCTGTTAGTGAGAGTGAGAGAGAGAGAGAAAGAGAAGCTGTGAGTGAGAGAGAGAGAGAGAAAGAGATGCTGTGAGTGAGAGAGAGAAAGAGAAGCTGTGAGTGAGAGGGAGAGAGAGAAAGAGAAGCTATGAGTAACACAGAGAGAGAAGCTGTGAGTTAGAGAGAGAGAGAGAAAGAGAAGCTGTGAGTGACAAAGAGAGAGAAAGAGAAGCTGAGAGTGAGAGAGAGAGAGAAAGTGAAGCTGTGAGTGAGAGAGAGAGAGAAAGGGAAGCTGTGTGTGTGTGGGAGAGAGAAAGATATTCTGAGAAAGAGAGAGTGAAATAGAAGCTGTGAGTGAGAGAGAGAGAGGGAGAAAGAGAAGCTGTGTGTGTGAGAGAGAGAAAGAGAAGCTGTGAGAGAGTGAGAGAGAGAGAGAGAAAGAGAAGCTGTGAGTGAGAGAGAGAGGGAAAGAGAAGCTGTGAGTGAGAGAGAGAGAAAGAGAAGCTGTGAGTGTGAGAGAGAGAGAATGAGAAGCTGTGAGTGAGAGAGAGAGAGAATGAGAAGCTGTGAGTGAGAGAGAGAAGCTGTGAGAGAGAGAGAGAAAGGGAAGCTGTGAGTGAGAGAAAGAGAGAGAAGATGTGAGTGATAGAGAGAGAAGATGTGAGTGAGAGAGAGAGAATGAGAAGCTGTCAGTGAGAGAGGGAGAAAGTAAGATAAGCTGTGAGTGAGATAGAGAGAGAGAGAAAGCGTGTCTGTGAGTGAATGAGAGAGAGGGATAGAAAGATAATCTGTGAGAGATAGAGAGAAAGAGAAGCTGTGTGTTTTAGAGAGAGAAAGAGAAGCTGTGATTGAGAGAGAGAAAAGCTATGAGTGAGAGAGAGAAAGAAAAGCTATGAGTGAGAGAGAGAGAGAAAGAGAAGATATGAGTGAGAGAGAGAGAGAGAAGCAGTGAGAGAGAGAAAGAAACAGAAGCTGTGAGTGAGACAGAGAGAGAGAAAGAGAAGCTGTGAGAGAGAGAGAGGGGGAGAAAGAGAAGCTGTGAGAGAGAGAGAGAAAGAGAAGCTGTGAGTGTGTGTGAGAGAGAAAGAGAAGCTGTGAGTGAGAGAGAGAGAGAAAGAAAGAGAAATTAGAGTGAGAAAGAGAAAGAGAAAGAGAAGCTGTGAGTGGGAGAGAGAGAAAGAGAGTCTGTGAATCAGAGAGAGAGAGAGAAGCTGTGAGTGAGAGAGAGAGAACCGCTGTGAGTGAGAGAGAGAGAAAGAGAAGCTGTCAGTGCGACAGAGAGAGAAAAAGAGAAACTGTGTGAGAGAGAGAGGGAGAAAGAGAAGCTGTAAGAGAGAGAGAGAAAGAGAAGCTGTGAGTGTGTGTGTGAGAGAAAGAGAAGCTGTGAGTGAGAGAGAGAAAGAAAGAGAAATTAGAGTGAGAAAGAGAGAGAGAAAGAGAAGCTGTGAGTGAGAGAGAGAGAGAAGATGTGAGTGATAGAGAGAGAGAATGAGAAGCTGTGAGTGATAGAGAGAGTAAGTAAGAGAAGCTGTGAGTGAGATAGAGAGAGAGAGAAGGAGAAAGATAAGCTGTGTGTGTGTGAGAGAGAGAAGCTGTGTGTGTGAGAGAGAGAGAAAGAAAAGCTGTGATTGAGAGTGAGAGAGAGAGAGAAAGAGATGCTGTGAGTGAGAGAGAGAGAAGCTGTGAGTGAGAGAGAGAAAGAAAAGCGGTGAGTGAGAGAGAGAGAGAAAGAGAAGATATGAATGAGAGAGAGAGAAGCAGTGTGAGAGAGAGAGAAAGAGAAGCTGTGAGTGAGACAGAGAGAGAGAAAGAGAAGCTGTGAGAGAGAGAGAGGGAGAAAGAGAAGCTGTGAGAGAGCGAGAGAAAGAGAAGCTGTGAGTGTGTGTAAGAGAGAAAGAGAAGCTGTGAGTGAGAGAGAGAGAAACAAAGAGAAATTAGAGTGAGAAAGAGAGAGAGAAAGAGAAGCTGTGAGTGGGAGAGAGAGAAAGAGAAGCTGTGAATGAGAGAGAGAGAGAAAAAGAAGCTGTGAGTGAGAGAGAGAGAAAGAAAGAGAAGCTGTGAATGAGAGAGAGAAAAACAGTGAGAGAGAGAGAAAGAGAAGCTGTGAGTGAGTAAGAGAGAGAAAGAGAAGCTGTGAGTGAGAGCGAGAGAAGGAGAAGCTGTGAGTGAGAAGGAGAGGGAAAGAGAAGCTGTGAGTGAGTGAGAGAGAGAGAGAAAGAGAAGCTGTGAGAGAGAAAGAGAGAAGCTGTGAGTGAGAATGAGAGAGAGAGAAAGAGAAGCTGTGAGTGAGAGAGAGATAAAGAGAAGCTGTGAGTGAGAGAGAGAAAGAGAAGCTGTGAGTGAGAGGGAGAGAGAGAAAGAGAAGCTGTGAGTGACACACACAGAGAGAAGCTGTGAGTTAGAGAGAGAGAGAGAGAGAAGCTGTGAGTGACACACAGAGAGAAAGAGAAGCTGTGTGTGTGTGTGAGAGAGAAAGATAGTCTGAGAAAGAGAGAGTGAAAGAGAAGCTGTGAGTTAGAGAGAGAGGGAGAAAGAGAAGCTATGTGTGTGTGAGAGAGAAAGAGAAGCTGTGAGTGAGAGTGAGAGAGAGAGAGAAAGAGAAAGAGAAAGAGAAGCTGAGAGTGTGAGAGAGAGCGAGCCGCTGTCAGTGAACGAGAGAGAAAGAGAAGCTGTGAATGAGAGAGAGAGAAAGAGAAGCTGTGAGTGAGAGAGAGAGAAAGAGAAGCTGTGAGTGAGTGAGAGAGAGAAAGGGAAGTTGTGAGTGAGAGAGAGAGAAAGTAATAGAAGCTGTGAGTGAGATAGAGAGAAAGAGAAAGAGAAGCTGTGAGTGAGACAGAGAGAGAGAAAGAGAAGCTGAGAGAGAGAGAGAGGGAGAAAGAAAAGCTGTGAGAGAGAGAGAGAAAGAGAAGCTGTGAGTGAGAGAGAAAGAAAGAAAGAGAAATTAGTGAGAAAGAGAGAGAGAAAGAGAAGCTGTGAGTGGGAGAGAGAGTGCCGCTGTGAGTGAGAGAGAGAGAAAGAGAAGCTGTGAATGAGAGAGAGAGAAAGAGAAGCTGTGAGTGAGAGAGAGAGAAAGAAAGAGAAGCTGTGAGTGAGTGAGAGAGAAAAAGGGAAGTTGTGAGTGAGAGAGAGAGAAAGAGAAGCTGTGAGTGAGAGAGAGAAAGAGAAGCTGTGAGTGAGAAAGAGAAAGAGAAGCTGTGAGTGAGAAGGAGAGGGAAAGAGAAGCTGTGAGTGAGTGAGAGAGAGAGAGAAAGAGAAACTGTGAGTGTGTGGGAGAGAAAGTGAAGCTGTGAGTGAGAGAGAGAGAAAGAGAAGCTGTGAGTGAGAAGGAGAGGGAAAGAGAAGCTGTGAGTGAGTGAGAGAGAGAAAGAAAGAGAAGCTGTGAGAGAGAAAGAGAGAAGCTGTGAGTGAGAGAGTGAGAGAGAGAAAGAGAAGCTGTTAGTGAGAGTGAGAGAGAGAGAAAGAGAAGCTGTGAGTGAGAGAGAGATTGAAAGAGAAGCTGTGAGTGAGAGAGAGAGAAAGAGAAGCTGTGAGTGAGAGAGATAGAGAAGCTGTGAGTGAGAGGGAGAGAGAGGAAGAGAAGCTGTGAGTGACACAGAGAGAGAGAAGCTGTGAGTTAGAGAGAGAGAGAAAGAGAAGCTGTGAGTGACAGAGAGAGAGAAAGAGAAGTTGAGAGTGAGTGAGAGTAAGAGAAAGTGAAGCTGTGAGTGAGAGAGAGAAAGAGAAGCTGTGTGTGTGTGAGAGAGAGAAAGATAGTCTGAGAAAGAGAGAGTGAAAGAGAAGCTGTGAGTGAGAGAGAGAGGGGGAGAAAGAGAAGCTGTGTGTGAGAGAGAGAAAGAGAAGCTGTGAGTGAGAGAGAGAGAGAGAGAGAAAGAGAAGCTGTGAGTGAGAGAGAGAGTGAAAGAGAAGCTGTGAGTGAGAGAGAGAGAAAGAGAAGCTGTGAGTGAGAGAGAGAGAGAATGAGAAGCTGTGAGTGAGAGAGAGAGAAGCTGTGAGTGAGAGAGAGAGAGAAAGTGAAGCTGTGAGTGAGAGAGAGAGAGAAAGAGAAGCTGTGTGTGTGTGAGAGAGAGAGAAAGATAGTCTGAGAAAGACAGAGTGAAAGAGAAGCTGAGAGTGAGAGAGGGAGAGGGAGAAAGAGAAGCTCTGTGTGTGTGAGAGAGAAAGAGAAGCTGTGAGTGAGAGTGAGAGAGAGAGAAAGAGAAGCTGTGAGTGAGAGAGAGAGAATGAGAAGCTGTGAGTGAGAGAGAGAAGTTGTGTGAGAGAGAGAGAAATAGAAGCTGTGAGTGAGAGAGAGAGAGATGTGAGTGATAGAGAGAGATAATGAGAAGCTGTGAGTGAGAGAGAGAGAAAGTAATAGAAGCTGTGAGTGAGATAGAGAGAGAGAGAAAGAGAAGCTGTGAGTGAGAGAGAGAGAGGGAGAAAGATAATCTGTGTGTGTGAGAGAGAAAGAGAAACAGTGTGTGTGTGAGAGAGAGAAACAGAAGCTGTGATTGAGAGTGAGAGAGAGAGGGAGAAAGATAAGCTGTGAGTGAGAGAGAGAGAAAGAGAAGCTGTGAGTGAGAGAGAGAAGCTGTGAGTGAGTGAGTGAGAGAAAGAAAAGCTGTGAGTGAGAGAGAGAGAGAAAGAGAAGATATGAGTGAGAGAGAGAGAGAGAGAAGCAGTGAGAGAGAGAGAAAGAGAAGCTGTGAGTGAGACAGAGAGAGAGAAAGAGAAACTGAGAGAGAGAGAGAGGGAGAAAGAAAAGCTGTGAGAGAGAGTGAAAGAGAAGCTGTGAGTGTGTGTGAGAGAGAAAGAGAAGCTGTGAGTGAGAGAGAAAGAAAGAAAGAGAAATTAGAGTGAGTAAGAGAGAGAGAAAGAGAAGCTGTTAGTGGGAGAGAGAGAAAGAGAGTCTGTGAGTGAGAGAGAGAGAGAGAAGCAGTGAGTGAGAGAGAGAGAGCCGCTGTGAGGGAGAGAGAGAAAAAGAGAAGCTGTGAATGAGAGAGAGAGTAAGAGAAGCTGTGTGTGTGAGAGAGAGAAGTTGTGAGTGAGAGAGAGAAA
Source organism: Bradypodion pumilum (assembly GCA_035047305.1). Lineage (NCBI taxonomy): Eukaryota > Metazoa > Chordata > Lepidosauria > Squamata > Chamaeleonidae > Bradypodion > Bradypodion pumilum. The sequence goes on from JAWDJD010000001.1 coordinate 232,929,170, forward strand.
GAGAAGCTCTGAGTGAGAGAGAGAGAAAGTGAAGCTGTGAGTGAGAGAGAGAGAGAAAGAGAAGCTGTGTATGTGTGAGAGAGAGAAGTTGTGAGTGAGAGGGAGAAAGAGAAGCTGTGAGTGAGAGAGAGAGTAAGTAAGAGAAGCTGTGAGTGAGATAGAGAGAGAGAGAAGGAGAAGCTGTGAGTGAGAGAGAGAGAGGGAGAAAGATAAGCTGTGTGTGTGAGAGAGAGAGAAGCTGTGTGTGAGAGAGAGAGAAAGAAAAGCTGTGATTGAGAGTGAGAGAGAGAGAAAGAGATGCTGTGAGTGAGAGAGAGAGAAGCTGTGAGTGAGAGAGAGAAAGAAAAGCGGTGAGTGAGAGAGAGAGAGAGAGAAAGAGAAGCTGTGAGTGAGACAGAGAGAGAGAAAGATAAGCTGTGAGAGAGAGTGAGGGAGAAAGAGAAGCTGTGAGAGAGCGAGAGAAAGAGAAGCTGTGAGTTTGTGTGAGAGAGAAAGAGAAGCTGTGAGTGAGAGAGAGAGAAAGAAAGAGAAATTAGAGTGAGAAAGAGAGAGAGAAAGAGAAGCTGTGAGTGGGAGAGAGAGAAAGAGAGTCTGTGAGTGAGAGAGAGAGAGAGAAGCTGTGAGTGAGAGAGAGAGTGCCGCTGTGAGTGAGAGAGAGAGAAAGAGAAGCTGTGAATGAGAGAGAGAGAGAAAGAGAAGCTGTGAGTGAGAGAGAGAGAAAGAAAGAGAAGCTGTGAGTGAGTGAGAGAGAGAAAGGGAAGTTGTGAGTGAGAGAGAGAGAGAAAGAGAAGCTGTGAGTGAGAGAGAGAAAGAGAAGCTGTGAGTGAGAGAGAGAGAAAGAGAAGCTGTGAGTGAGAAGGAGAGGGAAAGAGAAGCTGTGAGTGAGTGAGAGATAGAGAGAAAGAGTAACTGTGAGTGTGTGAGAGAGAAAGAGAAGCTGTGAGTGAGAGAGAGAGAGAAAGAGAAGCTGTGAGTGAGAAGGTGAGGGAAAGAGAAGCTGTGAGTGAGTGAGAGAGAGAGAGAGAAAGAGAAGCTGTGAGAGAGAAAGAGAGAAGCTGTGAGAGAGTGAGAGAGAGAAATAGAAGCTGTTAGTGAGAGTGAGAGAGAGAGAGAGAAGCTGTGAGTGACACAGAGAGAGAGAAGCTGTGAGTTAGAGAGAGAGAGAAAGAGAAGCTGTGAGTGACAGAGAGAGAAAGAGAAGCTGAGAGTGAGTGAGAGTAAGAGAAAGTGAAGCTGTGAGTGAGAGAGAGAAAGAGAAGCTGTGTGTGTGTGAGAGAGAGAAAGATAGTCTGAGAAAGAGAGAGTGAAAGAGAAGCTGTGAGTGAGAGAGAGAGAGGGAGAAAGAGAAGCTGTGTGTGTGAGAGAGAAAGAGAAGCTGTGAGTGAGAGTGAGAGAGAGAGAGAAAGAGAAGCTGTGAGTGAGAGAGAGAGTGAAAGAGAAGCTGTGAGTGAGAGAGAGAGAAAGAAAGAAAGAGAAGTTGTGAGTGAGAGAGAGAGAGAATGAGAAGCTGTGAGTGAGAGAGAGAGAAGCTGTGAGTGAGAGAGAGAGAAAGTGAAGCTGTGAGTGAGAGAGAGAGAGAAAGAGAAGCTGTGTGTGTGTGTGTGAGAGAGAAAGATTGTCTGAGAAAGACAGAGTGAAAGAGAAGCTGAGAGTGAGAGAGGGAGAGGGAGAAAGAGAAGCTGTGTGTGTGAGAGAGAGAAAGAGAAGCTGTGAGTGAGAGTGAGAGAGAGAGAAAGAGAAGCTGTGACTGAGAGAGAGAGAATGAGAAGCTGTGAGTGAGAGAGAGAAGTTGTGTGTGTGAGAGAGAAAGAGAAGCTGTGAGTGAGAGAGAGAGAGATGTGAGTGATAGAGAGAGATAATGAGAAGCTGTGAGTGAGAGAGAGAGAAAGTAATAGAAGCTGTGAGTGAGATAGAGAGAGAGAGAAAGAGAAGCTGTGTGTGAGAGAGAGGGAGAAAGATAATCTGTGTGTGAGAGAGAAAGAGAAACTGTGTGAGAGAGAGAGAGAAAGAGAAGCTGTGATTGAGAGTGAGAGAGAGAGGGAGAAAGATAAGCTGTGAGTGAGAGAGAGAGAAAGAGAAGCTGTGAGTGAGAGAGAGAAGCTGTGAGTGAGTGAGAGAAAGAAAAGCTGTGAGTGAGAGAGAGAGAGAAAGAGAAGATTTGAGTGAGAGAGAGAGAAACAGTGAGAGAGAGAGAGAGAGAAAGAGAAGCTGTGAGTGAGACAGAGAGAGAGAAAGAGAAGCTGAGAGAGAGAGAGAGGGAGAAAGAAAAGCTGTGAGAGAGAGAGAGAAAGAGAAGCTGTGAGTGAGAGAGAAAGAAAGAAAGAGAAATTAGAGTGAGAAAGAGAGAGAGAAAGAGAAGCTGTGAGTGGGAGAGAGAGTGCCGCTGTGAGTGAGAGAGAGAGAAAGAGAAGCTGTGAATGAGAGAGAGAGAAAGAGAAGCTGTGAGTGAGAGAGAGAGAAAGAAAGAGAAGCTGTGAGTGAGTGAGAGAGAAAAAGGGAAGTTGTGAGTGAGAGAGAGAGAGAAAGAGAAGCTGTGAGTGAGAGAGAGAAAGAGAAGCTGTGAGTGAGAAAGAGAAGCTGTGAGTGAGAAGGAGAGGGAAAGAGAAGCTGTGAGTGAGTGAGAGAGAGAGAGAAAGAGAAACTGTGTGTGTGAGAGAGAAAGTGAAGCTGTGAGTGAGAGAGAGAGAGAAAGAGAAGCTGTGAGTGAGTGAGAGAGAGAGAGAAAGAGAAGCTGTGAGAGAGAAAGAGAGAAGCTGTGAGTGAGAGAGTGAGAGAGAAAGAGAAGCTGTTAGTGAGAGTGAGAGAGAGAGAAAGAGAAGCTGTGAGTGAGAGAGGGATTGAAAGAGAAGCTGTGAGTGTGAGAGAGAGAGAAAGAGAAGCTGTGAGTGAGAGAGAGATAGAGAAGCTGTGAGTGAGAGGGAGAGAGAGAAAGAGAAGCTGTGAGTGACACAGAGAGAGAGAAGCTGTGAGTTAGAGAGAGAGAGAAAGAGAAGCTGTGAGTCAGAGAGAGAGTAAGTAAGAGAAGCTGTGAGTGAGATAGAGAGAGAGAGAAGGAGAAGCTGTGAGTGAGAGAGAGGGAGAAAGATAAGCTGTGTGTGTGTGAGAGAGAGAAGCTGTGTGTGTGAGAGAGAGAAAGAAAAGCTGTGATTGAGAGTGAGAGAGAGAGAAAGAGATGCTGTGAGTGAGAGAGAGAGAAGCTGTGAGTGAGAGAGAGAAAGAGAAGCTGTGAGTGAGAGGGAGAGAGAGAAAGAGAAGCTGTGAGTGAGAGAGAGAGAGAAAGAGAAGCTGTGAGTGAGAGAGAGAGATAATGAGAAGCTGTGAGTGAGAGAGAGAGAAGCTGTGAGTGAGAGGGAGAGAGAGAGAAGATGTGAGTGAGAGAGAGAGAGGATGAGAAGCTGTGAGTGAGAGAGAAAGAAAGTAAGAGAAGCTGTGAGTGAGACAGAGTGAGAAAGAGAAGCTGTGAGTGAGAGAGAGGGAGAAAGAGAAGCTGTGAGAGAGAGAGAGAGAGAAGCTGTGTGAGAGAGAGAGAGAAAGAGAAGCTGTGATTGAGAGTGAGAGAGAGAAAGAGAAGCTGTGAGTGAGAGAGATAGAAAGAGAAGCTGTGAGTGTGAGAGAGAAGCTGTGAGTGAGAGAGAAAAAGAAAAGCTGTGAGTGTGGGAGAGAGAGAGAAAGAGAAGATATGAGTGTGAGAGAGAGAGAAGCAGTGAGTGAGAGAGAGAGAGAGAAAGAGAAGCTGTGAATGAGACAGAGAGAGAGAAAGAGAAGCTGTGAGAGAGAGAGGGAGAAAGAGAAGCTGTGAGAGAGAGAGAAAGAGAAGCTGTGAGTGTGTGTGTGAGAGAAAGAGAAGCTGTGAGTGAGAGAGAGAGAAAGAAAGAGAAATTAGAGTGAGAAAATGAGAGAGAGAAAGAGAAGCTATGAGTGGGAGAGAGATAGAGTGTGAGAGAGAGAGAGAAGCTGTGAGTGAGAGAGAGAGAGACCCACTGTGAGTGAGAGAGAGAGAGAAAGAGAAGCTGTGAATGAGAGAGAGAAATACTGTGAGTGAGAGAGAGAGAAAGAGAAGCTGTGAGTGAGAGAGAGAGAGAAGGAGAAGCTGTGAGTGAGAAGGAGAGGGAAAGAGAAGCTGTGAGTGAGTGAGAGAGAGAGAGAAAGAGAAGCTGTGAGAGAGAAAGAGAGAAGCTGTGAGTGAGAATGAGAGAGAGAGAAAGAGAAGCTGTGAGTAAGAGAGAGAGAAAGAGAAGCTGTGAGTGAGAGAGAGAGAGAGAAGCTGTGAGTGAGAGGGAGAGAGAGAAAGAGAAGCTGTGAGTGACACACAGAGAGAGATGCTGTGAGTTAGAGAGAGAGAGAGAGAAAGAGAAAGAGAAGCTGTGAGTGAGAGAGTGAGAGAGAGAAACAGAAGCTCTTAGTGAGAGTGAGAGAGAGAGAGAGAGAAGCTGTGAGAGAGAGAGATTGAAAGAGAAGCTGTGAGTGAGAGAGAGAGAGAGAGAAGCTGTGAGTATGTGTGTGAGAGAAAGAGAAGCTGTGAGTGAGAGAGAGGGAGAAAGATAAGCTGTGTGTGAGAGAGAGAAAGAGAAGCTGTGAGAGAGAGAGAGAGAAAGAGAAGCTGTGATTGAGAGTGATAGAGAGAAAGAGAAGCTGTGAGTGTGAGAGAGAGAAGCTGTGAGTGAGAGAGAGAAAGAAAAGCTGTGAGTGTGAGAGAGTGAGAGAAAGAGATGATATAGTGAGAGAGAGAGAAGCAGTGAGTGAGTGAGAGAGAGAGAGAAAGAGAAGCTGTGAGTGAGACAGAGAGAGAGAAAGAGAAGCTGTGAGAGAGAGAGGAAGAGAAGCTGTGAGAGAGAGAGAGAAGGAGAAGCTGTGAGTGTGTGAGAGAGAGAAAGAGAAGCTGTGAGTGAGAGAGAGAGAAAGAAAGAGAAATTAGAGTGAGAAAATGAGAGAGAGAAAGAGAAGCTGTGAGTGGGAGAGAGAAAGAGAGTCTGTGAGTGAGAGAGAGAGAGAGAAGCTGTGAGTGAGATAGAGAGAGAGCCGCTGTGAGTGAGAGAGAGAGAGAAAGAGAAGCTGTGAATGAGAGAGAGAGAAACTGTGAGTGAGAGAGAGAGAAAGAGAAGCTGTGAGTGAGTAAGAGAGAAAGAGTAGCTGTGAGTGAGAATAAGAGAGAGAGAGAAGGAGAAGCTGTGAGTGAGAAGGAGAGGGAAAGAGAAGCTGTGAGTGAGTGAGAGAGAGAGAAAGAGAAGCTGTGAGAGAGAAAGAGAGAAGCTGTGAGTGAGAATGAGAGAGAGAGAAAGAGAAGCTGTGAGTGAGAGAGAGAGAAAGAGAAGCTGTGAGTGAGAGAGAGAAAGAGAATCTGTGAGTGAGAGGGAGAGAGAGAAAGAGAAGCTGTGAGTGACACACAGAGAGAAGCTGTGAGTTAGAGAGAGAGAGAGAGAAGCTGTGAGTGACAGAGAGAGAGAAAGAGAAGCTGTGTGTGTGTGAGAGAGCAAGATAGTCTGAGAAAGAGAGAGTGAAAGAGAAGCTGTGAGTGAGAGAGAGAGAGGGAGAAAGAGAAGCTGTGTGTGTGTGAGAGAGAAAGAGAAGCTGTGAGTGAGAGTGAGAGAGAGAGAGAAAGAGAAAGAGAAGCTGTGAGTGTGTGAGAGAGAGAGCCGCTGTCAGTGAAAGAGAGAGAAAGAGAAGCTGTGAATGAGAGAGAGAGAAAGAGAAGCTGTGAGTGAGAGAGAGAGAGAGAAGCTGTGAGTGAGTGAGAGAGAGAGAAAGAGAAGCTGTGAGTGAGAGAGAGAGTGAAAGAGAAGCTGTGAGAGAGAGAGAGAGAAAGAGAAGCTGTGAGTGAGAGAGAGAGAGAATGAGAAGCTGTGAGTGAGAGAGAGAGCTGTGAGTGAGAGAGAGAGAGAGAAAGTGAAGCTGTGAGTGAGAGAGAGAGAAAGAGAAGCTGTGTGTGTGTGTGAGAGAGAAAGATAGTCTGAGAAAGAGAGAGTGAAAGAGAAGCTGAGAGTGAGAGAGGGAGAGGGAGAAAGAGAAGCTGTGTGTGTGAGAGAGAGAAAGAGAAGCTGTGAGTGAGAGTGAGAGAGAGAGAAAGAGAAGCTGTGAGTGAGAGAGAGAGAGAATGAGAAGCTGTGAGTGAGAGAGAGAAGTTGTGAGAGAGAGAGAGAAAGAGAAGCTGTGAGTGAGAGAGAGAGATGTGAGAGATAGAGAGAGATAATGAGAAGCTGTGAGTGAGAGAGAGAGAAAGTAATAGAAGCTGTGAGTGAGATAGAGAGAGAGAAAGAGAAGCTGTGAGTGAGAGAGAGAGAAAGTAATAGAAGCTGTGAGTGAGATAGAGAGAGAGAAAGAGAAGCTGTGATTGAGAGTGAGAGAGAGAGGGAGAAAGATAAGCTGTGAGTGAGAGAGAGAGAAAGAGAAGCTGTGAGTGAGTGAGAGAAAGAAAAGCTGTGAGTGAGAGAGAGAGAGAAAGAGAAGATATGAGTGAGAGAGAGAGTAGCAGTGAGAGAGAGAGAGAAAGAGAAGCTGTGAGTGAGACAGAGAGAGAGAAAGAGAAGCTGAGAGAGAGAGAGGGAGAAAGAAAAGCTGTGAGAGAGAGAAAGAAAGAGAAGCTGTGAGTGTGTGTGTGAGAGAAAGAGAAGCTGTGAGTGAGAGAGAAAGAAAGAAAGAGAAATTAGAGTGAGAAAGAGAGAGAGAAAGAGAAGCTGTGAGTGGGAGAGAGAGAAAGAGAGTCTGTGAGTGAGAGAGAGAGAGAGAAGCAGTGAGTGAGAGAGAGCCGCTGTGAGTGAGAGAGAGAGAAAGAGAAGCTGTGAATGAGAGAGAGAAAGAGAAGCTGTGAGTGAGTGAGAGAGAGAAAGGGAAGTTGTGAGTGAGTGAGAGAGAGAAAGAGAAGCTGTCAGTGAGCGAGAGAGAGAAAGAGAAGCTGTGAGTGAGAGAGAGAGAAAGAGAAGCTGTGAGTGAGAAGGAGAGGGAAAGAGAAGCTGTGAGTGAGAGATAGAGAGAAAGAGAAACTGTGAGTGTGTGAGAGAGAAAGAGAAGCTGTGAGTGAGAGAGAGAAAGAGAAGCTGTGAGTGAGAAGGAGAGGGAAAGAGAAGCTGTGAGTGATTGAATGAGAGAGAGAGAAAGAGAAGCTGTGAGAGAGAAAGAGAGAAGCTGTGAGTGAGAGAGTGAGAGAGAGAAAGAGAAGCTGTTAGTGAGAGTGAGAGAGAGAGAGAAAGAGAAGCTGTGAGTGAGAGAGAGAGAGAGAAAGAGATGCTGTGAGTGAGAGAGAGAAAGAGAAGCTGTGAGTGAGAGGGAGAGAGAGAAAGAGAAGCTATGAGTAACACAGAGAGAGAAGCTGTGATTTAGAGAGAGAGAGAGAAAGAGAAGCTGTGAGTGACAAAGAGAGAGAAAGAGAAGCTGAGAGTGAGAGAGAGAGAGAAAGTGAAGCTGTGAGTGAGAGAGAGAGAGAAAGGGAAGCTGTGTGTGTGTGGGAGAGAGAAAAATATTCTGAGAAAGAGAGAGTGAAATAGAAGCTGTGAGTGAGAGAGAGAGAGGGAGAAAGAGAAGCTGTGTGTGTGTGAGAGAGAAAGAGAAGCTGTGAGAGAGTGAGAGAGAGAGAGAGAAAGAGAAGCTGTGAGTGAGAGAGAGAGGGAAAGAGAAGCTGTGAGTGAGAGAGAGAGAAAGAGAAGCTGTGAGTGTGAGAGAGAGAGAATGAGAAGCTGTGAGTGAGAGAGAGAGAGAATGAGAAGCTGTGAGTGAGAGAGAGAAGCTGTGAGAGAGAGAGAGAAAGGGAAGCTGTGAGTGAGAGAAAGAGAGAGAAGATGTGAGTGATAGAGAGAGAAGATGTGAGTGAGAGAGAGAGAATGAGAAGCTGTCAGTGAGAGAGGGAGAAAGTAAGATAAGCTGTGAGTGAGATAGAGAGAGAGAGAAAGCGTGTCTGTGAGTGAATGAGAGAGAGGGATAGAAAGATAATCTGTGAGAGATAGAGAGAAAGAGAAGCTGTGTGTTTTAGAGAGAGAAAGAGAAGCTGTGATTGAGAGAGAGAAAAGCTATGAGTGAGAGAGAGAAAGAAAAGCTATGAGTGAGAGAGAGAGAGAAAGAGAAGATATGAGTGAGAGAGAGAGAGAGAAGCAGTGAGAGAGAGAAAGAAACAGAAGCTGTGAGTGAGACAGAGAGAGAGAAAGAGAAGCTGTGAGAGAGAGAGAGGGGGAGAAAGAGAAGCTGTGAGAGAGAGAGAGAAAGAGAAGCTGTGAGTGTGTGTGAGAGAGAAAGAGAAGCTGTGAGTGAGAGAGAGAGAGAAAGAAAGAGAAATTAGAGTGAGAAAGAGAAAGAGAAAGAGAAGCTGTGAGTGGGAGAGAGAGAAAGAGAGTCTGTGAATCAGAGAGAGAGAGAGAGAAGCTGTGAGTGAGAGAGAGAGAACCGCTGTGAGTGAGAGAGAGAGAAAGAGAAGCTGTCAGTGCGACAGAGAGAGAAAAAGAGAAACTGTGTGAGAGAGAGAGGGAGAAAGAGAAGCTGTAAGAGAGAGAGAGAAAGAGAAGCTGTGAGTGTGTGTGTGAGAGAAAGAGAAGCTGTGAGTGAGAGAGAGAAAGAAAGAGAAATTAGAGTGAGAAAGAGAGAGAGAAAGAGAAGCTGTGAGTGAGAGAGAGAGAGAAGATGTGAGTGATAGAGAGAGAGAATGAGAAGCTGTGAGTGATAGAGAGAGTAAGTAAGAGAAGCTGTGAGTGAGATAGAGAGAGAGAGAAGGAGAAAGATAAGCTGTGTGTGTGAGAGAGAGAGAAGCTGTGTGTGTGAGAGAGAGAGAAAGAAAAGCTGTGATTGAGAGTGAGAGAGAGAGAGAAAGAGATGCTGTGAGTGAGAGAGAGAGAAGCTGTGAGTGAGAGAGAGAAAGAAAAGCGGTGAGTGAGAGAGAGAGAAAGAGAAGATATGAATGAGAGAGAGAGAAGCAGTGTGAGAGAGAGAGAAAGAGAAGCTGTGAGTGAGACAGAGAGAGAGAAAGAGAAGCTGTGAGAGAGAGAGAGGGAGAAAGAGAAGCTGTGAGAGAGCGAGAGAAAGAGAAGCTGTGAGTGTGTGTAAGAGAGAAAGAGAAGCTGTGAGTGAGAGAGAGAGAAACAAAGAGAAATTAGAGTGAGAAAGAGAGAGAGAAAGAGAAGCTGTGAGTGGGAGAGAGAGAAAGAGAAGCTGTGAATGAGAGAGAGAGAGAAAAAGAAGCTGTGAGTGAGAGAGAGAGAAAGAAAGAGAAGCTGTGAATGAGAGAGAGAAAAACAGTGAGAGAGAGAAAGAGAAGCTGTGAGTGAGTAAGAGAGAGAAAGAGAAGCTGTGAGTGAGAGCGAGAGAAGGAGAAGCTGTGAGTGAGAAGGAGAGGGAAAGAGAAGCTGTGAGTGAGTGAGAGAGAGAGAGAAAGAGAAGCTGTGAGAGAGAAAGAGAGAAGCTGTGAGTGAGAATGAGAGAGAGAGAAAGAGAAGCTGTGAGTGAGAGAGAGATAAAGAGAAGCTGTGAGTGAGAGAGAGAAAGAGAAGCTGTGAGTGAGAGGGAGAGAGAGAAAGAGAAGCTGTGAGTGACACACACAGAGAGAAGCTGTGAGTTAGAGAGAGAGAGAGAGAGAAGCTGTGAGTGACACACAGAGAGAAAGAGAAGCTGTGTGTGTGTGTGAGAGAGAAAGATAGTCTGAGAAAGAGAGAGTGAAAGAGAAGCTGTGAGTTAGAGAGAGAGGGAGAAAGAGAAGCTATGTGTGTGTGAGAGAGAAAGAGAAGCTGTGAGTGAGAGTGAGAGAGAGAGAGAAAGAGAAAGAGAAAGAGAAGCTGAGAGTGTGAGAGAGAGCGAGCCGCTGTCAGTGAACGAGAGAGAAAGAGAAGCTGTGAATGAGAGAGAGAGAAAGAGAAGCTGTGAGTGAGAGAGAGAGAAAGAGAAGCTGTGAGTGAGTGAGAGAGAGAAAGGGAAGTTGTGAGTGAGAGAGAGAGAAAGTAATAGAAGCTGTGAGTGAGATAGAGAGAGAGAGAAAGAGAAGCTGTGAGTGAGACAGAGAGAGAGAAAGAGAAGCTGAGAGAGAGAGAGAGGGAGAAAGAAAAGCTGTGAGAGAGAGAGAGAAAGAGAAGCTGTGAGTGAGAGAGAAAGAAAGAAAGAGAAATTAGTGAGAAAGAGAGAGAGAAAGAGAAGCTGTGAGTGGGAGAGAGAGTGCCGCTGTGAGTGAGAGAGAGAGAAAGAGAAGCTGTGAATGAGAGAGAGAGAAAGAGAAGCTGTGAGTGAGAGAGAGAGAAAGAAAGAGAAGCTGTGAGTGAGTGAGAGAGAAAAAGGGAAGTTGTGAGTGAGAGAGAGAGAGAAAGAGAAGCTGTGAGTGAGAGAGAGAAAGAGAAGCTGTGAGTGAGAAAGAGAAAGAGAAGCTGTGAGTGAGAAGGAGAGGGAAAGAGAAGCTGTGAGTGAGTGAGAGAGAGAGAGAAAGAGAAACTGTGAGTGTGTGGGAGAGAAAGTGAAGCTGTGAGTGAGAGAGAGAGAAAGAGAAGCTGTGAGTGAGAAGGAGAGGGAAAGAGAAGCTGTGAGTGAGTGAGAGAGAGAAAGAAAGAGAAGCTGTGAGAGAGAAAGAGAGAAGCTGTGAGTGAGAGAGTGAGAGAGAGAAAGAGAAGCTGTTAGTGAGAGTGAGAGAGAGAGAAAGAGAAGCTGTGAGTGAGAGAGAGATTGAAAGAGAAGCTGTGAGTGAGAGAGAGAGAAAGAGAAGCTGTGAGTGAGAGAGATAGAGAAGCTGTGAGTGAGAGGGAGAGAGAGGAAGAGAAGCTGTGAGTGACACAGAGAGAGAGAAGCTGTGAGTTAGAGAGAGAGAGAAAGAGAAGCTGTGAGTGACAGAGAGAGCGAAAGAGAAGCTGAGAGTGAGTGAGAGTAAGAGAAAGTGAAGCTGTGAGTGAGAGAGAGAAAGAGAAGCTGTGTGTGTGTGAGAGAGAGAAAGATAGTCTGAGAAAGAGAGAGTGAAAGAGAAGCTGTGAGTGAGAGAGAGAGGGGGAGAAAGAGAAGCTGTGTGTGAGAGAGAGAAAGAGAAGCTGTGAGTGAGAGAGAGAGAGAGAGAGAAAGAGAAGCTGTGAGTGAGAGAGAGAGTGAAAGAGAAGCTGTGAGTGAGAGAGAGAGAAAGAGAAGCTGTGAGTGAGAGAGAGAGAGAATGAGAAGCTGTGAGTGAGAGAGAGAGAAGCTGTGAGTGAGAGAGAGAGAGAAAGTGAAGCTGTGAGTGAGAGAGAGAGAGAGAGAGAAGCTGTGTGTGTGTGTGTGAGAGAGAAAGATAGTCTGAGAAAGACAGAGTGAAAGAGAAGCTGAGAGTGAGAGAGGGAGAGGGAGAAAGAGAAGCTCTGTGTGTGTGAGAGAGAAAGAGAAGCTGTGAGTGAGAGTGAGAGAGAGAGAAAGAGAAGCTGTGAGTGAGAGAGAGAGAATGAGAAGCTGTGAGTGAGAGAGAGAAGTTGTGTGAGAGAGAGAGAAATAGAAGCTGTGAGTGAGAGAGAGAGAGATGTGAGTGATAGAGAGAGATAATGAGAAGCTGTGAGTGAGAGAGAGAGAAAGTAATAGAAGCTGTGAGTGAGATAGAGAGAGAGAGAAAGAGAAGCTGTGAGTGAGAGAGAGAGAGGGAGAAAGATAATCTGTGTGTGTGAGAGAGAAAGAGAAACAGTGTGTGTGTGAGAGAGAGAAACAGAAGCTGTGATTGAGAGTGAGAGAGAGAGGGAGAAAGATAAGCTGTGAGTGAGAGAGAGAGAAAGAGAAGCTGTGAGTGAGAGAGAGAAGCTGTGAGTGAGTGAGTGAGAGAAAGAAAAGCTGTGAGTGAGAGAGAGAGAGAAAGAGAAGATATGAGTGAGAGAGAGAGAGAAGCAGTGAGAGAGAGAGAAAGAGAAGCTGTGAGTGAGACAGAGAGAGAGAAAGAGAAACTGAGAGAGAGAGAGAGGGAGAAAGAAAAGCTGTGAGAGAGAGTGAAAGAGAAGCTGTGAGTGTGTGTGAGAGAGAAAGAGAAGCTGTGAGTGAGAGAGAAAGAAAGAAAGAGAAATTAGAGTGAGTAAGAGAGAGAGAAAGAGAAGCTGTTAGTGGGAGAGAGAGAAAGAGAGTCTGTGAGTGAGAGAGAGAGAGAGAAGCAGTGAGTGAGAGAGAGAGAGCCGCTGTGAGGGAGAGAGAGAAAAAGAGAAGCTGTGAATGAGAGAGAGAGTAAGAGAAGCTGTGTGTGTGAGAGAGAGAAGTTGTGAGTGAGAGAGAGAAAGAGAAGCTCTGAGTGAGAGAGAGAGAAAGTGAAGCTGTGAGTGAGAGAGAGAGAGAAAGAGAAGCTGTGTATGTGTGAGAGAGAGAAGTTGTGAGTGAGAGGGAGAAAGAGAAGCTGTGAGTGAGAGAGAGAGTAAGTAAGAGAAGCTGTGAGTGAGATAGAGAGAGAGAGAAGGAGAAGCTGTGAGTGAGAGAGAGAGAGGGAGAAAGATAAGCTGTGTGTGTGAGAGAGAGAGAAGCTGTGTGTGAGAGAGAGAGAAAGAAAAGCTGTGATTGAGAGTGAGAGAGAGAGAAAGAGATGCTGTGAGTGAGAGAGAGAGAAGCTGTGAGTGAGAGAGAGAAAGAAAAGCGGTGAGTGAGAGAGAGAGAGAGAGAAAGAGAAGCTGTGAGTGAGACAGAGAGAGAGAAAGATAAGCTGTGAGAGAGAGTGAGGGAGAAAGAGAAGCTGTGAGAGAGCGAGAGAAAGAGAAGCTGTGAGTTTGTGTGAGAGAGAAAGAGAAGCTGTGAGTGAGAGAGAGAGAAAGAAAGAGAAATTAGAGTGAGAAAGAGAGAGAGAAAGAGAAGCTGTGAGTGGGAGAGAGAGAAAGAGAGTCTGTGAGTGAGAGAGAGAGAGAGAAGCTGTGAGTGAGAGAGAGAGTGCCGCTGTGAGTGAGAGAGAGAGAAAGAGAAGCTGTGAATGAGAGAGAGAGAGAAAGAGAAGCTGTGAGTGAGAGAGAGAGAAAGAAAGAGAAGCTGTGAGTGAGTGAGAGAGAGAAAGGGAAGTTGTGAGTGAGAGAGAGAGAGAAAGAGAAGCTGTGAGTGAGAGAGAGAAAGAGAAGCTGTGAGTGAGAGAGAGAGAAAGAGAAGCTGTGAGTGAGAAGGAGAGGGAAAGAGAAGCTGTGAGTGAGTGAGAGATAGAGAGAAAGAGAAACTGTGAGTGTGTGAGAGAGAAAGAGAAGCTGTGAGTGAGAGAGAGAGAGAAAGAGAAGCTGTGAGTGAGAAGGTGAGGGAAAGAGAAGCTGTGAGTGAGTGAGAGAGAGAGAGAGAAAGAGAAGCTGTGAGAGAGAAAGAGAGAAGCTGTGAGAGAGTGAGAGAGAGAAATAGAAGCTGTTAGTGAGAGTGAGAGAGAGAGAGAGAAGCTGTGAGTGACACAGAAAGAGAGAAGCTGTGAGTTAGAGAGAGAGAGAAAGAGAAGCTGTGAGTGACAGAGAGAGAAAGAGAAGCTGAGAGTGAGTGAGAGTAAGAGAAAGTGAAGCTGTGAGTGAGAGAGAGAAAGAGAAGCTGTGTGTGTGTGAGAGAGAGAAAGATAGTCTGAGAAAGAGAGAGTGAAAGAGAAGCTGTGAGTGAGAGAGAGAGAGGGAGAAAGAGAAGCTGTGTGTGTGAGAGAGAAAGAGAAGCTGTGAGTGAGAGTGAGAGAGAGAGAGAAAGAAAAGCTGTGAGTGAGAGAGAGAGTGAAAGAGAAGCTGTGAGTGAGAGAGAGAGAAAGAAAGAGAAGTTGTGAGTGAGAGAGAGAGAGAATGAGAAGCTGTGAGTGAGAGAGAGAGAAGCTGTGAGTGAGAGAGAGAGAGAGAAAGTGAAGCTGTGAGTGAGAGAGAGAGAGAAAGAGAAGCTGTGTGTGTGTGTGTGAGAGAAAGATAGTCTGAGAAAGACAGAGTGAAAGAGAAGCTGAGAGTGAGAGAGGGAGAGGGAGAAAGAGAAGCTGTGTGTGTGAGAGAGAGAAAGAGAAGCTGTGAGTGAGAGTGAGAGAGAGAGAAAGAGAAGCTGTGACTGAGAGAGAGAGAATGAGAAGCTGTGAGTGAGAGAGAGAAGTTGTGTGTGAGAGAGAGAAAGAGAAGCTGTGAGTGAGAGAGAGAGAGATGTGAGTGATAGAGAGAGATAATGAGAAGCTGTGAGTGAGAGAGAGAGAAAGTAATAGAAGCTGTGAGTGAGATAGAGAGAGAGAGAAAGAGAAGCTGTGTGTGAGAGAGAGAGGGAGAAAGATAATCTGTGTGTGAGAGAGAAAGAGAAACTGTGTGAGAGAGAGAGAGAAAGAGAAGCTGTGATTGAGAGTGAGAGAGAGAGGGAGAAAGATAAGCTGTGAGTGAGAGAGAGAGAAAGAGAAGCTGTGAGTGAGAGAGAGAAGCTGTGAGTGAGTGAGAGAAAGAAAAGCTGTGAGTGAGAGAGAGAGAGAAAGAGAAGATTTCAGTGAGAGAGAGAGAAACAGTGAGAGAGAGAGAGAGAGAAAGAGAAGCTGTGAGTGAGACAGAGAGAGAGAAAGAGAAGCTGAGAGAGAGAGAGAGGGAGAAAGAAAAGCTGTGAGAGAGAGAGAGAAAGAGAAGCTGTGAGTGAGAGAGAAAGAAAGAAAGAGAAATTAGAGTGAGAAAGAGAGAGAGAAAGAGAAGCTGTGAGTGGGAGAGAGAGTGCCGCTGTGAGTGAGAGAGAGAGAAAGAGAAGCTGTGAATGAGAGAGAGAGAAAGAGAAGCTGTGAGTGAGAGAGAGAGAAAGAAAGAGAAGCTGTGAGTGAGTGAGAGAGAAAAAGGGAAGTTGTGAGTGAGAGAGAGAGAGAAAGAGAAGCTGTGAGTGAGAGAGAGAAAGAGAAGCTGTGAGTGAGAAAGAGAAGCTGTGAGTGAGAAGGAGAGGGAAAGAGAAGCTGTGAGTGAGTGAGAGAGAGAGAGAAAGAGAAACTGTGTGTGTGAGAGAGAAAGTGAAGCTGTGAGTGAGAGAGAGAGAGAAAGAGAAGCTGTGAGTGAGTGAGAGAGAGAGAGAAAGAGAAGCTGTGAGAGAGAAAGAGAGAAGCTGTGAGTGAGAGAGTGAGAGAGAAAGAGAAGCTGTTAGTGAGAGTGAGAGAGAGAGAAAGAGAAGCTGTGAGTGAGAGAGGGATTGAAAGAGAAGCTGTGAGTGAGAGAGAGAGAGAAAGAGAAGCTGTGAGTGAGAGAGAGATAGAGAAGCTGTGAGTGAGAGGGAGAGAGAGAAAGAGAAGCTGTGAGTGACACAGAGAGAGAGAAGCTGTGAGTTAGAGAGAGAGAGAAAGAGAAGCTGTGAGTCAGAGAGAGAGTAAGTAAGAGAAGCTGTGAGTGAGATAGAGAGAGAGAGAAGGAGAAGCTGTGAGTGAGAGAGAGGGAGAAAGATAAGCTGTGT
The DNA here is from genome assembly GCA_035047305.1 of Bradypodion pumilum. Taxonomy (NCBI): domain Eukaryota; kingdom Metazoa; phylum Chordata; class Lepidosauria; order Squamata; family Chamaeleonidae; genus Bradypodion; species Bradypodion pumilum. The sequence goes on from JAWDJD010000001.1 coordinate 232,944,428, forward strand.
GTGTGTGTGAGAGAGAAGCTGTGTGTGTGAGAGAGAGAAAGAAAAGCTGTGATTGAGAGTGAGAGAGAGAGAAAGAGATGCTGTGAGTGAGAGAGAGAGAAGCTGTGAGTGAGAGAGAGAAAGAAAAGCGGTGAGTGAGAGATAGAGAAAGAGAAGCTGTGAGTGAGACAGAGAGAGAGAAAGATAAGCTGTGAGAGAGAGTGAGGGAGAAAGAGAAGCTGTGAGAGAGCGAGAGAAAGAGAAGCTGTGAGTTTGTGTGAGAGAGAAAGAGAAGCTGTGAGTGAGAGAGAGAGAAAGAAAGAGAAATTAGAGTGAGAAAGAGAGAGAGAAAGAGAAGCTGTGAGTGGGAGAGAGAGAAAGAGAGTCTGTGAGTGAGAGAGAGAGAGAGAAGCTGTGAGTGAGAGAGAGAGTGCCGCTGTGAGTGAGAGAGAGAGAAAGAGAAGCTGTGAATGAGAGAGAGAGAGAAAGAGAAGCTGTGAGTGAGAGAGAGAGAAAGAAAGAGAAGCTGTGAGTGAGTGAGAGAGAGAAAGGGAAGTTGTGAGTGAGAGAGAGAGAGAAAGAGAAGCTGTGAGTGAGAGAGAGAAAGAGAAGCTGTGAGTGAGAGAGAGAGAAAGAGAAGCTGTGAGTGAGAAGGAGAGGGAAAGAGAAGCTGTGAGTGAGTGAGAGATAGAGAGAAAGAGAAACTGTGAGTGTGTGAGAGAGAAAGAGAAGCTGTGAGTGAGAGAGAGAGAGAAAGAGAAGCTGTGAGTGAGAAGGAGAGGGAAAGAGAAGCTGTGAGTGAGTGAGAGAGAGAGAGAGAAAGAGAAGCTGTGAGAGAGAAAGAGAGAAGCTGTGAGTGAGAGAGTGAGAGAGAGAAATAGAAGCTGTTAGTGAGAGTGAGAGAGAGAGAGAGAGAAGCTGTGAGTGACAGAGAGAGAGAGAAGCTGTGAGTTAGAGAGAGAGAGAAAGAGAAGCTGTGAGTGACAGAGAGAGAGAAAGAGAAGCTGAGAGTGAGTGAGAGTAAGAGAAAGTGAAGCTGTGAGTGATAGAGAGAAAGAGAAGCTGTGTGTGTGTGAGAGAGAGAGAGAAAGATAGTCTGAGAAAGAGAGAGTGAAAGAGAAGCTGTGAGTGAGAGAGAGAGAGGGAGAAAGAGAAGCTGTGTGTGTGAGAGAGAAAGAGAAGCTGTGAGTGAGAGTGAGAGAGAGAGAGAAAGAGAAGCTGTGAGTGAGAGAGAGAGTGAAAGAGAAGCTGTGAGTGAGAGAGAGAGAAAGAAAGAGAAGCTGTGAGTGAGAGAGAGAGAGAATGAGAAGCTGTGAGTGAGAGAGAGAGAAGCTGTGAGAGAGAGAGAGAGAGAGAAAGTGAAGCTGTGAGTGAGAGAGAGAGAGAAAGAGAAGCTGTGTGTGTGTGTGAGAGAGAGAAAGATAGTCTGAGAAAGACAGAGTGAAAGAGAAGCTGAGAGTGAGAGAGGGAGAGGGAGAAAGAGAAGCTGTGTGTGTGAGAGAGAGAAAGAGAAGCTGTGAGTGAGAGTGAGAGAGAGAGAAAGAGAAGCTGTGACTGAGAGAGAGAGAATGAGAAGCTGTGAGTGAGCGAGAGAAGTTGTGTGTGTGAGAGAGAAAGAGAAGCTGTGAGTGAGAGAGAGAGAGATGTGAGTGATAGAGAGAGATAATGAGAAGCTGTGAGTGAGAGAGAGAGAAAGTAATAGAAGCTGTGAGTGAGATAGAGAGAGAGAGAAAGAGAAGCTGTGAGTGAGAGAGAGAGAAAGAAAGAGAAGCTGTGAGTGAGTGAGAGAGAAAAAGGGAAGTTGTGAGTGAGAGAGAGAGAGAAAGAGAAGCTGTGAGTGAGAGAGTGAAAGAGAAGCTGTGAGTGAGAAAGAGAAAGAGAAGCTGTGAGTGAGAAGGAGAGGGAAAGAGAAGCTGTGAGTGAGTGAGAGAGAGAGAGAAAGAGAAACTGTGAGTGTGTGAGAGAGGAAATGAAGCTGTGAGTGAGAGAGAGAGAGAAAGAGAAGCTGTGAGTGAGTGAGAGAGAGAGAGAAAGAGAAGCTGTGAGAGAGAAAGAGAGAAGCTGTGAGTGAGAGAGTGAGAGAGAGAAAGAGAAGCTGTTAGTGAGAGTGAGAGAGAGAGAAAGAGAAGCTGTGAGTGAGAGAGAGATTGAAAGAGAAGCTGTGAGTGAGAGAGAGAGAGAAAGAGAAGCTGTGAGTGAGAGAGAGAAAGAGAAGATTTGAGTGAGAGAGAGAGAAACAGTGAGAGAGAGAGAGAGAGAAAGAGAAGCTGTGAGTGAGACAGAGAGAGAGAAAGAGAAGCTGAGAGAGAGAGAGAGGGAGAAAGAAAAGCTGTGAGAGAGAAAGAGAAAGAGAAGCTGTGAGTGAGAGAGAAAGAAAGAAAGAGAAATTAGAGTGAGAAAGAGAGAGAGAAAGAGAAGCTGTGAGTGGGAGACAGAGTCCTGCTGTGAGTGAGAGAGAGAGAAAGAGAAGCTGTGAATGAGAGAGAGAGAAAGAGAAGCTGTGAGTGAGAGAGAGAAAGAGAAGCTGTGAGTGAGAAAGAGAAGCTGTGAGTGAGAAGGAGAGGGAAAGAGAAGCTGTGAGTGAGTGAGAGAGAGAGAGAAAGAGAAACTGTGTGTGTGAGAGAGAAAGTGAAGCTGTGAGTGAGAGAGAGAGAGAAAGAGAAGCTGTGAGTGAGTGAGAGAGAGAGAGAAAGAGAAGCTGTGAGAGAGAAAGAGAGAAGCTGTGAGTGAGAGAGAGAGAGAAAGAGAAGCTGTTAGTGAGAGTGAGAGAGAGAGAAAGAGAAGCTGTGAGTGAGAGAGGGATTGAAAGAGAAGCTGTGAGTGAGAGAGAGAGAGAAAGAGAAGCTGTGAGTGAGAGAGAGATAGAGAAGCTGTGAGTGAGAGGGAGAGAGAAAGAGAAGCTGTGAGTGACACAGAGAGAGAGAAGCTGTGAGTTAGAGAGAGAGAGAAAGAGAAGCTGTGAGTGAGAGAGAGAGTAAGTAAGAGAAGCTGTGAGTGAGATAGAGAGAGAGAGAAGGAGAAGCTGTGAGTGAGAGAGAGGGAGAAAGATAAGCTGTGTGTGTGTGAGAGAGAGAAGCTGTGTGTGAGAGAGAGAAAGAAAAGCTGTGATTGAGAGTGAGAGAGAGAGAAAGAGATGCTGTGAGTGAGAGAGAGAGAAGCTGTGAGTGAGAGAGAGAAAGAAAAGCGGTGAGTGAGAGAGAGAGAGAGAAAGAGAAGCTGTGAGTGAGACAGAGAGAGAGAAAGATAAGCTGTGAGAGAGAGTGAGGGAGAAAGAGAAGCTGTGAGAGAGCGAGAGAAAGAGAAGCTGTGAGTTTGTGTGAGAGAGAAAGAGAAGCTGTGAGTGAGAGAGAGAGAAAGAAAGAGAAATTAGAGTGAGAAAGAGAGAGAGAAAGAGAAGCTGTGAGTGGGAGAGAGAGAAAGAGAGTCTGTGAGTGAGAGAGAGAGAGAGAAGCTGTGAGTGAGAGAGAGAGTGCCGCTGTGAGTGAGAGAGAGAGAAAGAGAAGCTGTGAATGAGAGAGAGAGAGAAAGAGAAGCTGTGAGTGAAAGAGAGAGAAAGAAAGAGAAGCTGTGAGTGAGTGAGAGAGAGAAAGGGAAGTTGTGAGTGAGAGAGAGAGAGAAAGAGAAGCTGTGAGTGAGAGAGAGAAAGAGAAGCTGTGAGTGAGAGAGAGAGAAAGAGAAGCTGTGAGTGAGAAGGAGAGGGAAAGAGAAGCTGTGAGTGAGTGAGAGATAGAGAGAAAGAGAAACTGTGAGTGTGTGAGAGAGAAAGAGAAGCTGTGAGTGAGAGAGAGAGAGAAAGAGAAGCTGTGAGTGAGAAGGAGAGGGAAAGAGAAGCTGTGAGTGAGTGAGAGAGAGAGAGAGAAAGAGAAGCTGTGAGAGAGAAAGAGAGAAGCTGTGAGTGAGAGAGTGAGAGAGAGAAATAGAAGCTGTTAGTGAGAGTGAGAGAGAGAGAGAGAGAAGCTGTGAGTGACAGAGAGAGAGAAGCTGTGAGTTAGAGAGAGAGAGAAAGAGAAGCTGTGAGTGACAGAGAGAGAGAAAGAGAAGCTGAGAGTGAGTGAGAGTAAGAGAAAGTGAAGCTGTGAGTGAGAGAGAGAAAGAGAAGCTGTGTGTGTGTGTGAGAGAGAAAGATAGTCTGAGAAAGAGAGAGTGAAAGAGAAGCTGTGAGTGAGAGAGAGAGAGGGAGAAAGAGAAGCTGTGTGTGTGAGAGAGAAAGAGAAGCTGTGAGTGAGAGTGAGAGAGAGAGAGAAAGAGAAGCTGTGAGTGAGAGAGAGAGTGAAAGAGAAGCTGTGAGTGAGAGAGAGAGAAAGAAAGAGAAGCTGTGAGTGAGAGAGAGAGAGAATGAGAAGCTGTGAGTGAGAGAGAGAGAAGCTGTGAGTGAGAGAGAGAGAGAGAAAGTGAAGCTGTGAGTGAGAGAGAGAGAGAAAGAGAAGCTGTGTGTGTGTGTGAGAGAGAGAAAGATAGTCTGAGAAAGACAGAGTGAAAGAGAAGCTGAGAGTGAGAGAGGGAGAGGGAGAAAGAGAAGCTGTGTGTGTGAGAGAGAGAAAGAGAAGCTGTGAGTGAGAGTGAGAGAGAGAAAGAGAAGCTGTGACTGAGAGAGAGAGAATGAGAAGCTGTGAGTGAGCGAGAGAAGTTGTGTGTGAGAGAGAGAAAGAGAAGCTGTGAGTGAGAGAGAGAGAGATGTGAGTGATAGAGAGAGATAATGAGAAGCTGTGAGTGAGAGAGAGAGAAAGTAATAGAAGCTGTGAGTGAGATAGAGAGAGAGAGAAAGAGAAGCTGTGAGTGAGAGAGAGAGAGGGAGAAAGATAATCTGTGTGTGTGAGAGAGAAAGAGAAACTGTGTGAGAGAGAGAGAGAAAGAGAAGCTGTGATTGAGAGTGAGAGAGAGAGGGAGAAAGATAAGCTGTGAGTGAGAGAGAGAGAAAGAGAAGCTATGAGTGAGAGAGAGAAGCTGTGAGTGAGTGAGAGAAAGAAAAGCTGTGAGTGAGAGAGAGAGAGAAAGAGAAGATTTGAGTGAGAGAGAGAGAAACAGTGAGAGAGAGAGAGAGAAAGAGAAGCTGTGAGTGAGACAGAGAGAGAGAAAGAGAAGCTGAGAGAGAGAGCGGGAGAAAGAAAAGCTGTGAGACAGAGAGACAAAGAGAAGCTGTGAGTGAGAGAGAAAGAAAGAAAGAGAAATTAGAGTGAGAAAGAGAGAGAGAAAGAGAAGCTGTGAGTGGGAGAGAGAGTGCCGCTGTGAGTGAGAGAGAGAGAAAGAGAAGCTGTGAATGAGAGAGAGAGAAAGAGAAGCTGTGAGTGAGAGAGAGAGAAAGAAAGAGAAGCTGTGAGTGAGTGAGAGAGAAAAAGGGAAGTTGTGAGTGAGAGAGAGAGAGAAAGAGAAGCTGTGAGTGAGAGAGTGAAAGAGAAGCTGTGAGTGAGAAAGAGAAAGAGAAGCTGTGAGTGAGAAGGAGAGGGAAAGAGAAGCTGTGAGTGAGTGAGAGAGAGAGAGAAAGAGAAACTGTGAGTGTGTGAGAGAGGAAATGAAGCTGTGAGTGAGAGAGAGAGAGAAAGAGAAGCTGTGAGTGAGTGAGAGAGAGAGAGAAAGAGAAGCTGTGAGAGAGAAAGAGAGAAGCTGTGAGTGAGAGAGTGAGAGAGAGAAAGAGAAGCTGTTAGTGAGAGTGAGAGAGAGAGAAAGAGAAGCTGTGAGTGAGAGAGAGATTGAAAGAGAAGCTGTGAGTGAGAGAGAGAGAGAGAAAGAGAAGCTGTGAGTGAGAGAGAGATAGAGAAGCTGTGAGTGAGAGGGAGAGAGAGAAAGAGAAGCTGTGAGTGACACAGAGAGAGAGAAGCTGTGAGTTAGAGAGAGAGAGAGAAAGAGAAGCTGTGAGTGACAGAGAGAGAGAAAGAGAAGCTGAGAGTGAGTGAGAGTAAGAGAAAGTGAAGCTGTGAGTGAGAGAGAGAAAGAGAAGCTGTGTGAGTGTGAGAGAGAGAAAGATAGTCTGAGAAAGAGAGAGTGAAAGAGAAGCTGTGAGTGAGAGAGAGAGAGGGAGAAAGAGAAGCTGTGTGTGAGAGAGAGAAAGAGAAGCTGTGAGTGAGAGTGAGAGAAAGAGAGAAAGAGAAGCTGTGAGTGAGAGAGAGAGTGAAAGAGAAGCTGTGAGTGAGAGAGAGAGAAAGAGAAGCTGTGAGTGAGAGAGAGAGAGAATGAGAAGCTGTGAGTGAGAGAGAGAAGCTGTGAGTGAGAGAGAGAGAGAGAGAAAGTGAAGCTGTGAGTGAGAGAGAGAGAGAAAGAGAAGCTGTGTGTGTGTGAGAGAGAGAGAAAGATAGTCTGAGAAAGACAGAGTGAAAGAGAAGCTGAGAGTGAGAGAGGGAGAGGGAGAAAGAGAAGCTCTGTGTGTGAGAGAGAGAAGCTGTGAGTGAGAGTGAGAGAGAGAGAAAGAGAAGCTGTGAGTGAGAGAGAGAGAATGAGAAGCTGTGAGTGAGAGAGAGAAGTTGTGTGTGAGAGAGAGAAATAGAAGCTGTGAGTGAGAGAGAGAGATGTGAGTGATAGAGAGAGATAATGAGAAGCTGTGAGTGAGAGAGAGAGAAAGTAATAGAAGCCGTGAGTGAGATAGAGAGAGAGAGAAAGAGAAGCTTTGAGTGAGAGAGAGAGAGGGAGAAAGATAATCTGTGTGTGTGAGAGAGAAAGAGAAACTGTGTGTGAGAGAGAGAGAGAAAGAGAAGTTGTGATTGAGAGTGAGAGAGAGAGGGAGAAAGATAAGCTGTGAGTGAGAGAGAGAGAAAGAGAAGCTATGAGTGAGAGAGAGAAGCTGTGAGTGAGTGAGTGAGAGAAAGAAAAGCTATGAGTGAGAGAGAGAGAAAGAGAAGATATGAGTGAGAGAGAGAGAGAAGCAGTGAGAGAGAGAGAGAAAGAGAAGCTGTGAGTGAGACAGAGAGAGAGAAAGAGAAGCTGAGAGAGAGAGAGAGGGAGAAAGAGAAGCTGTGAGTGAGAGAGAAAGAAAGAAAGAGAAATTAGAGTGAGAAAGAGAGAGAGAAAGGGAAGCTGTTAGTGGGAGAGAGAGAAAGAGAGTCTGTGAGTGAGAGAGAGAGAGAAGCAGTGTGTGAGAGAGAGAGAGCCGCTGTGAGTGAGAGAGAGAAAAAGAGAAGCTGTGAATGAGAGAGAGAGTAAGAGAAGCTGTGTGTGTGTGAGAGAGAGAAGTTGTGAGTGAGAGAGAAAAAGAGAAGCTGTGAGTGAGAGAGAGAGAAAGTGAAGCTGTGAGTGAGAGAGAGAGAGAAAGAGAAGCTGTGTGTGTGTGAGAGAGAGAAGTTGTGAGTGAGAGAGAGAAAGAGAAGCTGTGAGTGAGAGAGAGAGTAAGTAAGAGAAGCTGTGAGTGAGATAGAGAGAGAGAGAAGGAGTAGCTGTGAGTGTGAGAGAGAGACAGAAAGAGAAGCTGTGAGTGAGACAGAGAGAGAGAAAGATAAGCTGTGAGAGAGAGTGAGGGAGAAAGAGAAGCTGTGAGAGAGCGAGAGAAAGAGAAGCTGTGAGTGTGTGTGAGAGAGAAAGAGAAGCTGTGAGTGAGAGAGAGAGAAAGAAAGAGAAATTAGACTGAGAAAGAGAGAGAGAAAGAGAAGCTGTGAGTGGGAGAGAGAGAAAGAGAGTCTGTGAGTGAGAGAGAGAGAGAGAAGCTGTGAGTGAGAGAGAGAGTGCTGCTGTGAGTGAGAGAGAGAGAAAGAGAAGCTGTGAATGAGAGAGAGAGAGAAAGAGAAGCTGTGAGTGAGAGAGAGAGAAAGAAAGAGAAGCTGTGAGTGAGTGAGAGAGAGAAAGGGAAGTTGTGAGTGAGAGAGAGAGAGAAAGAGAAGCTGTGAGTGAGAGAGAGAAAGAGAAGCTGTGAGTGAGAGAGAGAGAAAGAGAAGCTGTGAGTGAGAAGGAGAGGGAAAGAGAAGCTGTGAGTGAGTGAGAGATAGAGAGAAAGAGAAACTGTGAGTGTGTGAGAGAGAAAGAGAAGCTGTGAGTGAGAGAGAGAGAGAAAGAGAAGCTGTGAGTGAGAAGGAGAGGGAAAGAGAAGCTGTGAGTGAGTGAGAGAGAGAGAGAGAAAGAGAAGCTGTGAGAGAGAAAGAGAGAAGCTGTGAGTGAGAGAGTAAGAGAGAGAAATAGAAGCTGTTAGTGAGAGTGAGAGAGAGAGAGAGAAGCTGTGAGTGAGAGAGAGATTGAAAGAGAAGCTGTGAGAGAGAGAGAGAAAGAGAAGCTGTGAGTGAGAGAGAGATAGAGAAGCTGTGAGTGAGAGGGAGAGAGAGAAAGAGAAGCTGTGAGTGACACAGAGAGAGAGAAGCTGTGAGTTAGAGCGAGAGAGAAAGAGAAGCTGTGAGTGACAGAGAGAGAGAAAGAGAAGCTAAGAGTGAGAGAGAGAGAGAGAAAGTGAAGCTGTGAGTGAGAGAGAGAGAGAAAGAGAAGCTGTGTTTGTGTGAGAGAGAGAAAGATAGTCTGAGAAATTGAGAGTGAAAGAGAAGCTGTGAGTGAGAGAGAGAGAGGGAGAAAGAGAAGCTGTGTGTGTGTGAGAGAGAAAGAGAAGCTGTGAGTGAGAATGAGAGAGAGAGAGAGAAAGAGAAGCTGTGAGTGAGAGAGAGAGTGAAAGAGAAGCTGTGAGTGAGAGAGAGAGAAAGAGAAGCTGTGAGTGAGAGAGAGAGAGAATGAGAAGCTGTGAGTGAGAGAGAGAAGCTGTGTGAGAGAGAGAGAGAAAGTGAAGCTGTGAGTGAGAGAGAGAGAGAAAGAGAAGCTGTGTGTGTGTGTGAGAGAGAAAGATAGTCTGAGAAAGAGAGAGTGAAAGAGAAGCTGTGAGTGAGAGAGAGGGAGGGAGAAAGAGAAGCTGTGTGAGAGACAGAGAGAAAGCGAAGTTGTGAGTGAGAGTGAGAGAGAGAGAGAGAAAGAGAAGCTGTGAGAGAGAGAGAGAGAAAGAGAAGCTGTGAGTGAGAGAGAGAGAGAGAATGAGAAGCTATGGGTGAGAGAGAGAAGTTGTGTGTGAGAGAGAGAAAGAGAAGCTGTGAGTGAGAGAGAGATGTGAGTGATAGAGAGAGAGAATGAGAATCTGTGAGTGAGAGTGAGAGAGAGAAAGAGAAGCTGTGAGTGAGAGAGAGAAAGAGAAGCTGTGAGAGAGAGAGAATCTGTGAGTGAGAGAGAGAAAGAAATGCTGTGAGAGAGAGAGAGAGAGAGAAAGAGAAGATATGAGTGAGAGAGAGAGAAGCAGTGAGAGAGAGAGAAAGAGAAACAGAAGCTGTGAGTGAGACAGAGAGAGAAAGAGAAGCTGTGTGAGAGAGAGAGAGGGAGAAAGAGAAGCTGTGAGAGAGAGAGAGAAAGAGAAGCTGTGAGTGTGTGTGAGAGAGAAAGAGAAGCTGTGAGTGAGAGAGAGAAAGAAAGAGAAATTAGAGTGAGAAAGAGAGAAAGAGAAGCTGTGACTGGGAGAGAAAGAAAGAGAGTCTGTGAGTGAGAGAGAGAGAAGCTGTGAGTGAGAGAGAGAGAGCCACTGTGAGTGAGAGAGAGAGAAAGAGAAGCTGTGAATGAGAGAGAGAAAGAGAAGCTGTGTGTGTGAGAGAGAAAGAGAAGCTGTGAGTGAGTGAGAGAGAGAGAAAGGGAAGTTGTGAGTGAGAGAGAGAGAGAAAGAGAAGCTGTGAGTAAGAGAGAGAGAAAGAGAAGCTGTGAGTGAGAGAGAGAGAGAAAGAGAAGCTGTGAGTGAGAAGGAGAGGGAAAGAGAAGCTGTGAGTGAGTGAGAGAGAGAGAAAGAGAAGCTGTGAGTGAGAGAGAGAGAAAGAGAAGCTGTGAGTGAGAGAGAGAAAAAAAGAGAAGCTGTGAGTAAGAAGGAGAGGGAAAGAGAAGAAGTGAGTGAGTGAGAGAGAGAGAGAGAAAGAGAAGCTGTGAGAGAGAAAGAGAAGCTGTGAGTGAGAGAGTGAGAGAGAGAAAGAGAAGCTGTTAGTGAGAGTGAGAGAGAGAGAGAGAGAAGCTGTGAGAGAGAGATTGAAAGAGAAGCTGTGAGTGAGAGAGAGAGAGAGAAAGAGAAGCTGTGAGTGAGAGAGAGAAAGAGAAGCTGTGAGTGAGAGTGAGAGAGAGAAAGAGAAGCTGTGAGTGACACAGAGAGAGAGAAGCTGTGAGTTAGAGAGAGAGAAAGAGAAGCTGTGAGTGAGAGAGAGAGAGAAAGTGAAGCTGTGAGTGAGAGAGAGAGAGAAAGAGAAGCTGTGTGTGGGAGAGAGAGAGAAGCTGTGAGTGAGAGAGAGAAAGAGAAGCTGTGAGTGAGAGAGAGAGAGAGAAGATGTGAGTGAGAGAGAGAGAGAATGAGAAGCTGTGAGTGAGAGAGAGAGAAAGTAAGAGAAGCTGTGAGTGATACAGAGAGAGAGAAAGAGAAGCTGTGAGTGAGAGAGAGAGAGGGAGAAAGATAAGCTGTGTGTGTGTGAGAGAGAAAGAGAAGCTGTGAGAGAGAGAGAGAGAAAGAGAAGCTGTGATTGAGAGTGAGAGAGAGAGAAAGAGAAGCTGTGAGTGAGAGAGAAAGAAAGAGAAGCTGTGAGTGAGAGAGAGAGAAAGAGAAGCTGTGAGTGAGAGAGAGAGAAGCTGTGAGTGAGAGAGAGAAAGAAAAGCTGTGAGAGAGAGAGAGAGAGAGAAAGAGAAGATATGAGTGAGAGAGAGAGAAGCAGTGAGTGAGAGAGAGAGAGAAAGAGAAGCTGTCAGTGAGACAGAGAGAGTGAAAGAGAAGCTGTGAGAGAGAGAGAGGGAGAAAGAGAAGGTGTGTGAGAGAGAGAGAAAGAGAAGCTGTGAGTGTGTGTGTGAGAGAAAGAGAAGCTGTGAGTGAGAGAGAGAGAAAGAAAGAGAAATTACAGTGAGAAAGAGAGAGAGAATTAGAAGCTGTGAGTGAGAGAGAGAGAGAAGATGTGAGTGATAGAGAGAGAGAATGAGAAGCTGTGAGTGATAGAGAGAGTAAGTAAGAGAAGCTGTGAGTGAGATGGAGAGAGAGAGAAGGGGAAGCTGTGAGTGTGTGAGAGAGAGAGAGAAAGAGAAGCTGTGAGAGAGAAAGAGAGAAGCTGTGAGTGAGAGAGTGAGAGAGAGAAAGAGAAGCTGTTAGTGAGAGTGAGAGAGAGAGAGAAAGAGAAGCTGTGAGTGAGAGAGAGATTGAAAGAGAAGCTGTGAGTGAGAGGGAGAGAGAGAAAGAGAAGCTGTGAGTGACACAGAGAGAGAGAAGCTGTGAGTTAGAGAGAGAGAGAAAGAGAAGCTGTGAGTGACAGAGAGAGAGAAAGAGAAGCTGAGAGTGAGTGAGAGTAAGAGAAAGTGAAGCTGTGAGAGAGAGAGAGAGAAGCTGTGTGTGTGTGTGAGAGAGAACGATAGTCTGAGAAAGAGAGAGTGAAAGAGAAGCTGTGAGTGAGAGAGAGAGGGAGAAAGAGAAGCTGTGTGTGTGAGAGAGAAAGAGAAGCTGTGAGAGAGTGAGAGAGAGAGAGAGAAAGAGAAGCTGTGAGTGAGAGAGAGAGTGAAAGAGAAGCTGTGAGTGAGAGAGAGAGAAAGAGAAGCTGTGAGTGAGAGAGAGAGAGAATGAGAAGCTGTGAGTGAGAGAGAGAGCTGTGAGTGAGAGAGAGAGAGAGAAAGTGAAGCTGTGAGTGAGAGAGAGAGAAAGAGAAGCTGTGTGTGTGTGAGAGAGAGAAAGATAGTCTGAGAAAGAGAGAGTGAAAGAGAAGCTGAGAGTGAGAGAGGGAGAGGGAGAAAGAGAAGCTGTGTGTGTGAGAGAGAAAGAGAAGCTGTGAGTGAGAGTGAGAGAGAGAGAAAGAGAAGCTGTGAGTGAGAGAGAGAGAGAATGAGAAGCTGTGAGTGAGAGAGAGAAGTTGTGAGAGAGAGAGAGAAAGAGAAGCTGTGAGTGAGAGAGAGAGATGTGAGAGATAGAGAGAGATAATGAGAAGCTGTGAGTGAGAGAGAGAGAAAGTAATAGAAGCTGTGAGTGAGATAGAGAGAGAGAAAGAGAAGCTGTGAGTGAGAGAGAGAGAGGGAGAAAGATAATCTGTGTGTGTGAGAGAGAAAGAGAAACTGTGTGTGTGAGAGAGAGAGAAAGAGAAGCTGTGATTGAGAGTGAGAGAGAGAGGGAGAAAGATAAGCTGTGAGTGAGAGAGAGAGAAAGAGAAGCTGTGAGTGAGTGAGAGAAAGAAAAGCTGTGAGTGAGAGAGAGAGAGAAAGAGAAGATATGAGTGAGAGAGAGAGAGAAGCAGTGAGAGAGAGAGAGAAAGAGAAGCTGTGAGTGAGACAGAGAGAGAGAAAGAGAAGCTGAGAGAGAGAGAGAGGGAGAAAGAAAAGCTGTGAGAGAGAGAAAGAAAGAGAAGCTGTGAGTGTGTGTGAGAGAGAAAGAGAAGCTGTGAGTGAGAGAGAAAGAAAGAAAGAGAAATTAGAGTGAGAAAGAGAGAGAGAAAGAGAAGCTGTGAGTGGGAGAGAGAGAAAGAGAGTCTGTGAGTGAGAGAGAGAGAGAGAAGCAGTGAGTGAGAGAGAGAGAGCCGCTGTGAGTGAGAGAGAGAGAAAGAGAAGCTGTGAATGAGAGAGAGAAAGAGAAGCTGTGAGTGAGTGAGAGAGAGAAAGGGAAGTTGTGAGTGAGTGAGAGAGAAAGAGAAGCTGTCAGTGAGCGAGAGAGAGAAAGAGAAGCTGTGAGTGAGAGAGAGAGAGAAAGAGAAGCTGTGAGTGAGAAGGAGAGGGAAAGAGAAGCTGTGAGTGAGAGATAGAGAGAAAGAGAAACTGTGAGTGTGTGAGAGAGAAAGAGAAGCTGTGAGTGAGAGAGAGAAAGAGAAGCTGTGAGTGAGAGGGAGAGAGAGAAAGAGAAGCTATGAGTAACACAGAGAGAGAAGCTGTGAGTTAGGGAGAGAGAGAAAGAGAAGCTGTGAGTGACAAAGAGAGAGAAAGAGAAGCTGAGAGTGAGAGAGAGAGAGAAAGTGAAGCTGTGAGTGAGAGAGAGAGAGAAAGGGAAGCTGTGTGTGTGTGGGAGAGAGAAAGATATTCTGAGAAAGAGAGAGTGAAATAGAAGCTGTGAGTGAGAGAGAGAGAGGGAGAAAGAGAAGCTGTGTGTGTGTGAGAGAGAAAGAGAAGCTGTGAGAGAGTGAGAGAGAGAGAGAGAAAGAGAAGCTGTGAGTGAGAGAGAGAGGGAAAGAGAAGCTGTGAGTGTGAGAGAGAGAAAGAGAAGCTGTGAGTGTGAGAGAGAGAGAATGAGAAGCTGTGAGTGAGAGAGAGAGAGAATGAGAAGCTGTGAGTGAGAGAGAGAAGCTGTGAGAGAGAGAGAGAAAGGGAAGCTGTGAGTGAGAGAAAGAGAGAGAAGATGTGAGTGATAGAGAGAGAAGATGTGAGTGAGAGAGAGAGAATGAGAAGCTGTCAGTGAGAGAGGGAGAAAGTAAGATATGCTGTGAGTGAGATAGAGAGAGAGAAAGCTTGTCTGTGAGTGAATGAGAGAGAGGGAGAGAAAGATAATCTGTGAGAGATAGAGAGAAAGAGAAGCTGTGTGTTTTAGAGAGAGAAAGAGAAGCTGTGATTGAGAGAGAGAAAAGCTATGAGTGAGAGAGAGAAAGAAAAGCTATGAGTGAGAGAGAGAGAGAAAGAGAAGATATGAGTGAGAGAGAGAGAGAGAAGCAGTGAGAGAGAGAAAGAAACAGAAGCTGTGAGTGAGACAGAGAGAGAGAAAGAGAAGCTGTGAGAGAGAGAGAGGGGGAGAAAGAGAAGCTGTGAGAGAGAGAGAGAAAGAGAAGCTGTGAGTGTGTGTGAGAGAGAAAGAGAAGCTGTGAGTGAGAGAGAGAGAGAAAGAAAGAGAAATTAGAGTGAGAAAGAGAAAGAGAAAGAGAAAGAGAAGCTGTGAGTGGGAGAGAGAGAAAGAGAGTCTGTGAATCAGAGAGAGAGAGAGAAGCTGTGAGTGAGAGAGAGAGAACCGCTGTGAGTGAGAGAGAGAGAAAGAGAAGCTGTCAGTGCGACAGAGAGAGAAAAAGAGAAACTGTGTGAGAGAGAGAGGGAGAAAGAGAAGCTGTAAGAGAGAGAGAAAGAGAAGCTGTGAGTGTGTGTGTGAGAGAAAGAGAAGCTGTGAGTGAGAGAGAGAAAGAAAGAGAAATTAGAGTGAGAAAGAGAGAGAGAAAGAGAAGCTGTGAGTGAGAGAGAGAGAGAAGATGTGAGTGATAGAGAGAGAGAATGAGAAGCTGTGAGTGATAGAGAGAGTAAGTAAGAGAAGCTGTGAGTGAGATAGAGAGAGAGAGAAGGAGAAAGATAAGCTGTGTGTGTGGGAGAGAGAGAAGCTGTGTGTGTGTGAGAGAGAGAAAGAAAAGCTGTGATTGAGAGTGAGAGAGAGAGAGAAAGAGATCCTGTGAGTGAGAGAGAGAGAAGCTGTGAGTGAGAGAGAGAAAGAAAAGCGGTGAGTGAGAGAGAGAGAGAAAGAGAAGATATGAATGAGAGAGAGAGAAGCAGTGTGAGAGAGAGAGAAAGAGAAGCTGTGAGTGAGACAGAGAGAGAGAAAGAGAAGCTGTGAGAGAGAGAGGGAGAAAGAGAAGCTGTGAGAGAGCGAGAGAAAGAGAAGCTGTGAGTGTGTGTAAGAGAGAAAGAGAAGCTGTGAGTGAGAGAGAGAGAAACAAAGAGAAATTAGAGTGAGAAAGAGAGAGAGAAAGAGAAGCTGTGAGTGGGAGAGAGAGAAAGAGAAGCTGTGAATGAGAGAGAGAGAGAAAAAGAAGCTGTGAGTGAGAGAGAGAGAAAGAAAGAGAAGCTGTGAATGAGAGAGAGAAAAACAGTGAGAGAGAGAGAAAGAGAAGCTGTGAGTGAGTAAGAGAGAGAAAGAGAAGCTGTGAGTGAGAGCGAGAGAAGGAGAAGCTGTGAGTGAGAAGGAGAGGGAAAGAGAAGCTGTGAGTGAGTGAGAGAGAGAGAGAAAGAGAAGCTGTGAGAGAGAAAGAGAGAAGCTGTGAGTGAGAATGAGAGAGAGAGAAAGAGAAGCTGTGAGTGAGAGAGAGATAAAGAGAAGCTGTGAGTGAGAGAGAGAAAGAGAAGCTGTGAGTGAGAGGGAGAGAGAGAAAGAGAAGCTGTGAGTGACACACACAGAGAGAAGCTGTGAGTTAGAGAGAGAGAGAGAGAAGCTGTGAGTGACACAGAGAGAGAAAGAGAAGCTGTGTGTGTGTGAGAGAGAGAAAGATAGTCTGAGAAAGAGAGAGTGAAAGAGAAGCTGTGAGTTAGAGAGAGAGGGAGAAAGAGAAGCTATGTGTGTGTGAGAGAGAAAGAGAAGCTGTGAGTGAGAGTGAGAGAGAGAGAGAAAGAGAAAGAGAAAGAGAAGCTGAGAGTGTGAGAGAGAGAGAGCCGCTGTCAGTGAACGAGAGAGAAAGAGAAGCTGTGAATGAGAGAGAGAGAAAGAGAAGCTGTGAGTGAGAGAGAGAGAAAGAGAAGCTGTGAGTGAGTGAGAGAGAGAAAGGGAAGTTGTGAGAGAGAGAGAGAGAGAGAGAAGCTGTGAGTGAGTGAGAGAGAGAAAGAGAAGCTGTGAGTGAGAGAGAGAGAGAAAGAGAAGCTGTGAGTGAGAAGGAGAGGGAAAGAGAAGCTGTGAGTGAGAAAGAGAGAGAAAGAGAAGCTGTTAGTGAGAGTGAGAGAGAGAGAAAGAGAAGCAGTGAGAGAGCGAGAGAGAAAGAGAAGCTGTGAGTGAGAGAGAGAGAGAAAGAAGCTGTGAGTGAGAGAGAGAAAGAGAAGCTGTGAGTGAGAGGGAGAGAGAGAAAGAGAAGCTGTGAGTGAGAGAGAGAGAGAAAGAGAAGCTGTGAGTGAGAGAGAGAGATAATGAGAAGCTGTGAGTGAGAGAGAGAGAAGCTGTGAGTGAGAAGGAGAGAGAGAGAAGATGTGAGTGAGAGAGAGAGAGGATGAGAAGCTGTGAGTGAGAGAGAAAGAAAGTAAGAGAAGCTGTGAGTGAGACAGAGAGAGAAAGAGAAGCTGTGAGTGAGAGAGAGGGAGAAAGAGAAGCTGTGAGAGAGAGAGAGAGAGAAGCTGTGTGAGAGAGAGAGAGAAAGAGAAGCTGTGATTGAGAGTGAGAGAGAGAAAGAGAAGCTGTGAGTGAGAGAGATAGAAAGAGAAGCTGTGAGTGTGAGAGAGAGAAGCTGTGAGTGAGAGAGAAAAAGAAAAGCTGTGAGTGTGGGAGAGAGAGAGAAAGAGAAGATATGAGTGTGAGAGAGAGAGAAGCAGTGAGTGAGAGAGAGAGAGAGAAAGAGAAGCTGTGAATGAGACAGAGAGAGAGAAAGAGAAGCTGTGAGAGAGAGAGGGAGAAAGAGAAGCTGTGAGAGAGAGAGAAAGAGAAGCTGTGAGTGTGTGTGTGAGAGAAAGAGAAGCTGTGAGTGAGAGAGAGAGAAAGAAAGAGAAATTAGAGTGAGAAAATGAGAGAGAGAAAGAAAAGCTATGAGTGGGAGAGAGATAGAGAGTGTGAGAGAGAGAGAGAGAAGCTGTGAGTGAGAGAGAGAGAGACCCACTGTGAGTGAGAGAGAGAGAGAAAGAGAAGCTGTGAATGAGAGAGAGAAAAACTGTGAGTGAGAGAGAGAGAAAGAGAAGCTGTGAGTGAGAGAGAGAGAAAGAGAAGCTGTGAGAGAGAAAGAGAGAAGCTGTGAGTGAGAATGAGAGAGAGAGAAAGAGAAGCTGTGAGTGAGAGAGAGAGAAAGAGAAGCTGTGAGTGAGAGAGAGAGAGAGAAGCTGTGAGTGAGAGGGAGAGAGAGAAAGAGAAGCTGTGAGTGACACACACAGAGAGATGCTGTGAGTTAGAGAGAGAGAGAGAGAAAGAGAAAGAGAAGCTGTGAGTGAGAGAGTGAGAGAGAGAAACAGAAGCTCTTAGTGAGAGTGAGAGAGAGAGAGAAAGAAGCTGTGAGAGAGAGAGAGAGAAAGAGAAGCTGTGAGAGAGAGAGAGAGAAAGAGAAGCTGTGATTGAAAGTGATAGAGAGAAAGAGAAGCTGTGAGTGTGAGAGAGAGAAGCTGTGAGTGAGAGAGAGAAAGAAAAGCTGTGAGTGTGAGAGAGTGAGAGAAAGAGATGATATAGTGAGAGAGAGAGAAGCAATGAGTGAGTGAGAGAGAGAGAGAAAGAGAAGCTGTGAGTGAGACAGAGAGAGAGAAAGAGAAGCTGTGAGAGAGAGAGGGAGAAAGAGAAGCTGTGAGAGAGAGAGAGAAGGAGAAGCTGTGAGTGTGTGAGAGAGAGAGAAAGAGAAGCTGTGAGTGAGAGAGAGAAAGAAAGAGAAATTAGAGTGAGAAAATGAGAGAGAGAAAGAGAAGCTGTGAGTGGGAGAGAGAAAGAGAGTCTGTGAGTGAGAGAGAGAGAGAGAAGCTGTGAGTGAGATAGAGAGAGAGCCGCTGTGAGTGAGAGAGAGAGAGAAAGAGAAGCTGTGAATGAGAGAGAGAAAAACTGTGAGTGAGAGAGAGAGAAAGAGAAGCTGTGAGTGAGTAAGAGAGAAAGAGTAGCTGTGAGTGAGAATAAGAGAGAGAGAGAAGGAGAAGCTGTGAGTGAGAAGGAGAGGGAAAGAGAAGCTGTGAGTGAGTGAGAGAGAGAGAAAGAGAAGCTGTGAGAGAGAAAGAGAGAAGCTGTGAGTGAGAATGAGAGAGAGAGAAAGAGAAGCTGTGAGTGAGAGAGAGAGAAAGAGAAGCTGTGAGTGAGAGAGAGAAAGAGAATCTGTGAGTGAGAGGGAGAGAGAGAAAGAGAAGCTGTGAGTGACACACAGAGAGAAGCTGTGAGTTAGAGAGAGAGAGAGAGAAGCTGTGAGTGACAGAGAGAGAGAAAGAGAAGCTGTGTGTGTGTGAGAGAGAAAGATAGTCTGAGAAAGAGAGAGTGAAAGAGAAGCTGTGAGTGAGAGAGAGAGAGGGAGAAAGAGAAGCTGTGTGTGTGTGAGAGAGAAAGAGAAGCTGTGAGTGAGAGTGAGAGAGAGAGAGAGAGAAAGAGAAGCTGTGAGTGTGTGAGAGAGAGAGCCGCTGTCAGTGAAAGAGAGAGAAAGAGAAGCTGTGAATGAGAGAGAGAGAAAGAGAAGGTGTGAGTGAGAGAGAGAGAGAGAAGCTGTGAGTGAGTGAGAGAGAGAAAGGGAAGTTGTGAGTGAGAGAGAGAGAGAGAGAGAGAAGCTGTGAGTGAGTGAGAGAGAGAAAGAGAAGCTGTGAGTGAGAGAGAGAGAAAGAGAAGCTGTGAGTGAGAAGGAGAGGGAAAGAGAAGCTGTGAGTGAGAGAGAGAAAGAGAAGCTGTTAGTGAGAGTGAGAGAGAGAGAAAAAGAGAAGCAGTGAGAGAGCGAGAGAGAAAGAGAAACTGTGAGTGAGAGAGAGAGAGAGAAAGAGAAGCTGTGAGTGAGAGAGAGAAAGAGAAGCTGTGAGTGAGAGGGAGAGAGAGAAAGTGAAGCTTTGAGTGAGAGAGAGAGAGAAAGAGAAGCTGTGAGTGAGAGAGAGAGAAGCTGTGAGTGAGAGAGAGATGTGAGTGAGAGAGAGAGAGGATGAGAAGCTGTGAGTGAGAGAGAAAGAAAGTAAGAGAAGCTGTGAGTGAGACAGAGAGAGAGAAAGAGAAGCTGTGAGTGAGAGAGAGGGAGAAAGATAAGCCGTGAGAGAGAGAGAAAGAGAAGCTGTGAGAGAGAGAGAAAGAGAAGCTGTGATTGAGAGTGAGAGAGAGAAAGAGAAGCTGTGAGTGAGAGAGATAGAAAGAGAAGCTGTGAGTGTGAGAGAGAGAAGCTGTGTGTGAGAGAGAAAAAGAAAAGCTGTGAGTGTGGGAGAGAGAGAGAAAGAGAAGATATGAGTGAGAGAGAGAGAGAAGCAGTGAGTGAGAGAGAGAGAGAGAGAGAGAAAGAGAAGCTGTGAGTGAGACAGAGAGAGAGAAAGAGAAGCTGTGAGAGAGAGAGGGAGAAAGAGAAGCTGTGTGAGAGAGAGAGAAAGAGAAGCTGTGAGTGAGAGAGAGAGAAACAAAGAGAAATTAGAGTGAGAAAATGTGAGAGAGAAAGAGAAGCTATGAGTGGGAGAGAGATAGAGAGTGTGAGTGAGAGAGAGAGAGAGAAGCTGTGAGTGAGAGAGAGAGAGAAAGAGAAGCTGTGAATGAGAGAGAGAGAAAAACTGTGAGTGAGAGAGAGAGAAAGAGAAGCTATGAGTGAGTAAGAGAGAGAAAGATAAGCTGTGAGTGAGAGAGAGAGAGAAGGAGAAGCTGTGAGTGAGAAGGAGAGGGAAAGAGAAGCTGTGAGTGAGTGAGAGAGAGAGAGAAAGAGAAGGTGTGAGAGAGAAAGAGAGAAGCTGTGAGTGAGAATGGGAGAGAGAGAAAGAGAAGCTGTGAGTGAGAGAGAGAGAAAGAGAAGCTGTGAGTGAGAGAGAGAAAGAGAAGCTGTGAGTGAGAGGGAGAGAGAGAAAGAGAAGCTGTGAGTGACACACAGAGAGAGAAGCTGTGAGTTAGAGAGAGAGAGAGAAGCTGTGAGTGACAGAGAGAGAGAAAGAGAAGCTGTGTGTGTGTGAGAGAGAGAAAGATAGTCTGAGAAAGAGAGAGTGAAAGAGAAGCTGTGAGTGAGAGAGAGAGGGAGAAAGAGAAGCTGTGAGAGAGAGAGAGAAAGAGCAGCTGTGAGTGAGAGTGAGAGAGAGAGAAAGAGAAAGAGACGCTGGAAGTGAGAGAGTGAGAGAGAGAAAGAGAAGCTGTTAGTGAGAGAGAGAGATAGAGAAGCTGTGAGAGAGAGAGATTGAAAGAGAAGCTGTGAGTGAGAGAGAGAGAGAGATGCTGTGAGTGAGAGAGAGAAAGAGAAGCTGTGAGTGAGAGGGAGAGAAAGAGAAGCTGTGGGTGACACAGAGAGAGAGAAGCTGTGAGTTAGAGAGAGAGAGAAAGAGAAGCTGTGAGTGACAGAGAGAGAGAAAGAGAAGCTGTGAGAGAGAAAGAGAGAAGCTGTGAGTGAGAATGAGAGAGAGAGAAAGAGAAGCTGTGAGTGAGAGAGAGAGAAAGAGAAGCTGTGAGTGAGAGAGAGAAAGAGAAGCTGTAAGTGAGAGGGAGAGAGAGAAAGAGAAGCTGTGAGTGACACACACAGAGAGAAGCTGTGAGTTAGAGAGAGAGAGAGAGAAGCTGTGAGTGAGAGAGGGAGAAAGAGAAGCTGTGTGTGTGTGAGAGAGAAAGAGAAGCTGTGAGTGACACAGAGAGAGAAGCTGAGAGTTAGAGAGAGAGAGAAAGAGAAGCTGTGGGTGACAGAGAGAGAGAGAGAGAAAGAGAAGCTGAGTGTGTGTGAGAGAGAAAGTTTAGCTGTGAGTGAGAGAGAGAGAGAAAGAGAAGCTGTGAGTGAGAAGGAGAGGGAAAGAGAAGCTGTGAGTGAGTGAGAGAGAGAGAGAAAGAGAAGCTGTGAGTGAGAGAGAGAGAGGGAGAAAGAGAAGCTTGTGTGTGTGAGAGAGAAAGAGAAGCTGTGAGAGAGTGAGAGAGAGAGAAAGAGAAGATGTGAGTGTGTGTGAGAGAGAAAAAGAAGCTGTGAGTGAGAGAGAGAGAAAGAAAGAGAAATTAGAGTGAGAAAGAGAGAGTGAAAGAGAAGCTGTGAGTGAGAAAGAGAGAGGGAGAAAGAGAAGCTGTGAGTGAGAGAGAGAGAAAGTAAGAGAAGCTGGGAGTGAGATAGAGAGAGAGAGAAAGAGAAGCTGTGAGTGAGAGAGAGAGGGAGAAAGATAATCTGTGAGAGAGAGAGAGAAAGAGAAACTGTGTGTGAGAGATAGAGAGAAAGAGAAGGTGTGATTGAGAGTGAGAGAGAGAAAGAGAATCTGTGAGTGAGAGAGAGAGAAAGAGAAGCTGTGAGTGAGAGAGAGAGAATCTGTGAGTGAGAGAGAGAAAGAAAAGCTGTGAGTGAGAGAGAGAGAGCCACTGTGAGTGAGAGAGAGAGAAAGAGAAACTGTGAGAGAGAGAGAGAAAGAGAAGCTGTGAGTGTGTGTGAGAGAGAAAGAGAAGCTGTGAGTGAGAGAGAGAGAAAGAGAGTCTGTGAGTGAGAGAGAGAGAAGCTGTGAGTGAGAGAGAGAGAGCCGCTGTGAGTGAGTGAGAGAGAAAGAGAATGTGAATGAGAGAGAGATTGAAAGAGAAGCTGTGAGTGAGAGAGAGAGAGAGAGAGATGCTGTGAGTGAGAGAGAGAAAGAGAAGCTGTGAGTGAGAGGGAGAGAAAGAGAAGCTGTGGGTGACACAGAGAGAGAGAAGCTGTGAGTTAGAGAGAGAGAGAAAGAGAAGCTGTGAGTGACAGAGAGAGAGAAAGAGAAGCTGTGAGAGAGAAAGAGAGAAGCTGTGAGTGAGAATGAGAGAGAGAGAAAGAGAAGCTGTGAGTGAGAGAGAGAGAAAGAGAAGCTGTGAGTGAGAGAGAGAAAGAGAAGCTGTAAGTGAGAGGGAGAGAGAGAAAGAGAAGCTGTGAGTGACACACAGAGAGAGAAGCTGTGAGTTAGAGAGAGAGAGAGAGAAGCTGTGAGTGAGAGAGGGAGAAAGAGAAGCTGTGTGTGAGAGAGAGAGAAAGAGAAGCTGTGAGTGACACAGAGAGAGAAGCTGTGAGTTAGAGAGAGAGAGAAAGAGAAGCTGTGAGTGACAGAGAGAGAGAAAGAGAAGCTGAGTGTGTGTGAGAGAGAAAGTTTAGCTGTGAGTGAGAGAGAGAGAGAAAGAGAAGCTGTGAGTGAGAAGGAGAGGGAAAGAGAAGCTGTGAGTGAGTGAGAGAGAGAGAGAAAGAGAAGCTGTGAGTGGGAGAGAGAGGGAGAAAGAGAAGCTTGTGTGTGTGAGAGAGAAAGAGAAGCTGTGAGAGAGTGAGAGAGAGAGAAAGAGAAGATGTGAGTGTGTGTGAGAGAGAAAGAGAAGCTGTGAGTGAGAGAGAGAGAAAGAAAGAGAAATTAGAGTGAGAAAGAGAGAGTGAAAGAGAAGCTGTGAGTGAGACAGAGAGAGAGAGAAAGAGAAGCTGTGAGTGAGACAGAGAGAGAGAAAGAGAAGCTGAGAGAGAGAGAGAGGGAGAAAGAAAAGCTGTGAGAGAGAGAAAGAAAGAGAAGCTGTGAGTGTGTGTGAGAGAGAAAGGGAAGCTGTGAGTGAGAGAGAAAGAAAGAAAGAGAAATTAGAGTGAGAAAGAGAGAGAGAAAGAGAAGCTGTGAGTGGGAGAGAGAGAAAGAGAGTCTGTGAGTGAGAGAGAGAGAGAGAAGCAGTGAGTGAGAGAGAGAGAGCCGCTGTGAGTGAGAGAGAGAGAAAGAGAAGCTGTGAGTGAGAGAGAGAAAGAGAAGCTGTGAGTGAGAAGGAGAGGGAAAGAGAAGCTGTGAGTGAGTGAAAGAGAGAGAGAGAAAGAGAAGCTGTGAGAGAGAAAGAGAGAAGCTGTGAGTGAGAGAGTGAGAGAGAGAAAGAGAAGCTGTTAGTGAGAGTGAGAGAGAGAGAGAAAGAGAAGCTGTGAGTGAGAGAGAGAGAGAGAGAAAGAGAAGCTGTGAGTGAGAGAGAGAAAGAGAAGCTGTGAGTGAGAGGGAGAGAGAGAAAGAGAAGCTATGAGTAACACAGAGAGAGAACCTGTGAGTTAGAGAGAGAGAGAAAGAGAAGCTGTGAGTGACAAAGAGAGAGAAAGAGAAGCTGAGAGTGAGAGAGAGAGAGAAAGTGAAGCTGTGAGTGAGAGAGAGAGAGAAAGGGAAGCTGTGTGTGTGTGGGAGAGAGAAAGATATTCCGAGAAAGAGAGAGTGAAATAGAAGCTGTGAGTGAGAGAGAGAGAGGGAGAAAGAGAAGCTGTGTGTGTGTGAGAGAGAAAGAGAAGCTGTGAGAGAGTGAGAGAGAGAAAGAGAAGCTGTGAGTGAGAGAGAGAGGGAAAGAGAAGCCGTGAGTGAGAGAGAGAGAAAGAGAAGCTGTGAGTGTGAGAGAGAGAGAATGAGAAGCTGTGAGTGAGAGAGAGAGAGAATGAGAAGCTGTGAGTGAGAGAGAGAAGCTGTGAGAGAGAGAGAGAAAGGGAAGCTGTGAGTGAGAGAAAGAGAGAGAAGATGTGAGTGATAGAGAGAAGATGTGAGTGATAGAGAGAGAGAATGAGAAGCTGTCAGTGAGAGAGGGAGAAAGTAAGATAAGCTGTGAGTGAGATAGAGAGAGAGAGAAAGCGTGTCTGTGAGTGAATGAGAGAGAGGGAGAGAAAGATAATCTGTGAGAGATAGAGAGAAAGAGAAGCTGTGTGTTTTAGAGAGAGAAAGAGAAGCTGTGATTGAGAGAGAGAAAAGCTATGAGTGAGAGACAGAAAGAAAAGCTGTGAGTGAGAGAGAGAGAGAAAGAGAAGATATGAGTGAGAGAGAGAGAGAGAAGCAGTGAGAGAGAAAGAAATAGAAGCTGTGAGTGAGACAGAGAGAGAGAAAGAGAAGCTGTGAGAGAGAGAGGGAGAAAGAAAAGCTGTGAGAGAGAGAGAGAAAGAGAAGCTGTGAGTGTGTGTGAGAGAGAAAGAGAAGCTGTGAGTGAGAGAGAGAGAGAAAGAAAGAGAAATTAGAGTGAGAAAGAGAAAGAGAAAGAGAAGCTGTGAGTGGGAGAGAGAGAAAGAGAGTCTGTGAATCAGAGAGAGAGAGAGAACCTGTGAGTGAGAGAGAGAGAACCGCTGTGAGTGAGAGAGAGAGAAAGAGAAGCTGTCAGTGCGACATAGAGAGAGAAAGAGAAACTGTGTGAGAGAGAGAGGGAGAAAGAGAAGCTGTAAGAGAGAGAGAAAGAGAAGCTGTGAGTGTGTGTGTGAGAGAAAGAGAAGCTGTGAGTGAGAGAGAGAAAGAAAGAGAAATTAGAGTGAGAAAGAGAGAGAGAAAGAGAATCTGTGAGTGAGAGAGAGAGAGAAGATGTGAGTGATAGAGAGAGAGAATGAGAAGCTGTGAGTGATAGAGAGAGTAAGTAAGAGAAGCTGTGAGTGAGATAGAGAGAGAGAGAAGGAGAAAGATAAGCTGTGTGTGTGTGAGAGAGAGAAGCTGTGTGTGTGTGTGAGAGAGAAAGAAAAGCTGTGATTGAGAGTGAGAGAGAGAGAGAAAGAGATGCTGTGAGTGAGAGAGAGAGAAGCTGTGAGTGAGAGAGAGAAAGAAAAGCGGTGAGTGAGAGAGTGAGAGAAAGAGAAGATATGAATGAGAGAGAGAGAAGCAGTGAGAGAGAGAGAGAAAGAGAAGCTGTGAGTGAGACAGAGAGAGAGAAAGAGAAGCTGTGAGAGAGAGAGAGGGAGAAAGAGAAGCTGTGAGAGAGCGAGAGAAAGAGAAGCTGTGAGTGTGTGTAAGAGAGAAAGAGAAGCTGTGAGTGAGAGAGAGAGAAAGAAAGAGAAATTAGAGTGAGAAAGAGAGAGAGAAAGAGAAGCTGTGAGTGGGAGAGAGAGAAAGAGAAGCTGTGAATGAGAGAGAGAGAAAAAAAGAAGCTGTGAGTGAGACAGAGAGAGAGAAAGAGAAGCTGTGAGTGAGAGAGAGGGAGAAAGAGAAGCTGTGAGAGAGAGAAAGAGAAGCTGTGAGAGAGAGAGAGAGAAAGAGAAGCTGTGATTGAGAGTGAGAGAGAGAAAGAGAAGCTGTGAGTGAGAGAGAGAGAGAAGGAGAAGCTGTGAGTGAGAAGGAGAGGGAAAGAGAAGCTGTGAGTGAGTGAGAGAGAGAGAGAAAGAGAAGCTGTGAGAGAGAAAGAGAGAAGCTGTGAGTGAGAATGAGAGAGAGAGAAAGAGAAGCTGTGAGTGAGAGAGAGAGAAAGAGAAGCTGTGAGTGAGAGAGAGAGAGAGAAGCTGTGAGTGAGAGGGAGACAGAGAAAGAGAAGCTGTGAGTGACACAGAGAGAGAGATGCTGTGAGTTAGAGAGAGAGAGAGAGAAAGAAAGAGAAAGAGAAGCTGTGAGTGAGAGAGTGAGAGAGAGAAACAGAAGCTCTTAGTGAGAGTGAGAGAGAGAGAGAGAAGCTGTGAGAGAGAGAGATTATAAGAGAAGCTGTGAGTGAGAGAGAGAGAGAGAAAGAGAAGCTGTGAGTATGTGTGTGAGAGAAAGAGAAGCTGTGAGTGAGAGAGAGGGAGAAAGATAAGCTGTGTGTGTGAGAGAGAAAGAGAAGCTGTGAGAGAGAGAGAAAAAGAGAAGCTGTGATTGAGAGTGATAGAGAGAAAGAGAAGCTGTGAGTGTGAGAGAGAGAAGCTGTGAGTGAGAGAGAGAAAGAAAAGCTGTGAGTGTGAGAGAGTGAGAGAAAGAGAACATATGAGTGAGAGAGAGAGAAGCAGTGAGTGAGAGAGAGAGAGAGAAAGAGAAGCTGTGAGTGAGACAGAGAGAGAGAAAGAGAAGCTGTGAGAGAGAGAGGGAGAAAGAGAAGCTGTGAGAGAGAGAGAGAAGGAGAAGCTGTGAGTGTGTGAGAGAGAGAAAGAGAAGCTGTGAGTGAGAGAGAGAGAAAGAAAGAGAAATTAGAGTGAGAAAATGAGAGAGAGAAAGAGAAGCTGTGAGTGAGATAGAGAGAGAGCCGCTGTGAGTGAGAGAGAGAGAGAAAGAGAAGATGTGAATGAGAGAGAGAAAAACTGTGAGTGAGAGAGAGAGAAAGAGAAGCTGTGAGTGAGTAAGAGAGAAAGAGTAGCTGTGAGTGAGAGAGAGAGAGAAGGAGAAGCTGTGAGTGAGAAGGAGAGGGAAAGAGAAGCTGTGAGTGAGTGAGAGAGAGAGAGAAAGAGAAGCTGTGAGAGAGAAAGAGAGAAGCTGTGAGTGAGAATGAGAGAGAGAGAAAGAGAAGCTGTGAGTGAGAGAGAGAGAAAGAGAAGCTGTGAATGAGAGAGAGAGAAAGTGAAGCTGTGTGTGTGAGAGAGAGAAAGAGAAGCTGTGAGTGAGTGAGAGAGAGAAAGGGAAGTTGTGAGTGTGTGAGAGAGAGAGAAAGAGAAGCTGTCAGTGAAAGAGAGAGAAAGAGAAGCTGTGAATGAGACAGAGAGAAAGTGAAGCTGTGTGTGTGAGAGAGAGAAAGAGAAGCTGTGAGTGAGTGAGAGAGAGAAAGGGAAGTTGTGAGTGTGTGTGAGAGAGAGAAGCTGTGAGTGAGTGAGAGAGAGAAAGAGAAGCTGTGAGTGAGAGAGAAAGAGAAAGAGAAGCTGTGAGTGAGAAGGAGAGGGAAAGAGAAGCTGTGAGTGAGAGAGAGAGAGAAAGAGAAGCTGTTAGTGAGAGTGAGAGAGAGAGAGAAAGAGAAGCTGTGAGTGAGAGAGAGAGAAAGAAAGAGAAGCTGTGAGTGAGAGAGAGAAAGAGAAGCTGTGAGTGAGAGGGAGAGAGAGAAAGAGAAGCTGTGAGTGAGAGAGAGAAAGGAAAGCTGTGAGTGTGTGTGAGAGAGAGAAAGAGAAGATATGAGTGAGAGAGAGAGAAGCAGTGAGTGAGAGGGAGAGAGAGAGAGAAAGAGAAGCTGTGAGTGAGACAGAGAGAGAGAAAGAGAAGCTGTGAGAGAGAGAGGGAGAAAGAGAAGCTATGTGAGAGAGAGAGAGAAAGAGAAGCTGTGAGTGTGTGTGAGAGAGAAAGAGAAGCTGTGAGTGAGAGAGAGAGAAAGAAAGAGAAATTAGAGTGAGAAAATGAGAGAGTGAAAGAGAAGCTATGAGTGGGAGAGAGAAAGAGAGTCTGTGAGTGAGAGAGAGAGAAGCTGTGAGTGAGAGAGAGAAAAACTGTGAGTGAGAGAGAGAGAAAGAGAAGCTGTGAGTGAGTAAGAGAGAGAAAGAGAAGCTGTGAGTGAGAGAGAGAGAGAAGGAGAAGCTGTGACTGAGAAGGAGAGGGAAAGAGAAGCTGTGAGTGAGTGAGAGAGAGAGAAAGAGAAGCTGTGAGTGAGTAAGAGAGAGAAAGAGAAGCTGTGAGTGGGTAAGAGAGAGAAAGAGAAGCTGTGAGTGAGAGAGAGAGAGAAGGAGAAGCTGTGAGTGAGAGGGAGAGAGAGAAAGAGAAGCTGTGAGTGACACACACAGAGAGAAGCTGTGAGAGAGAGAGAGAGAGAAGCTGTGAGTGACAGAGAGAGAAAGAGAAGCTGTGTGTGTGTGTGAGAGAGAAAGATAGTCTGAGAAAGAGAGAGTGAAAGAGAAGCTGTGAGTGAGAGAGGGAGAAAGAGAAGCTGTGTGTGTGAGAGAGAGAAAGAGAAGCTGTGAGTGAGAGTGAGAGAAAGAGAAAGAGAAAGAGAAGCTGTGAGTGAGAGAGTGAGAGAGAGAAAGAGAAGCTGTTAGTGAGAGTGAGAGAGAGAGAGAGAAGCTGTGAGAGAGACAGATTGAAAGAGAAGCTGTGAGTGAGTGAGAGAGAGAGAGATGCTGTGAGTGAGAGAGAGAAAGAGAAGCTGTGAGTGAGAGGGAGAGAAAGAGAAGCTGTGAGTGACACAGAGAGAGAGAAGCTGTGAGTTAGAGAGAGAGAGAAAGAGAAGCTGTGAGTGACAGAGAGAGAAAGAGAAGCTGAGTGTGTGAGAGAGAGAAAGTTTGGCTGTGAGTGAGAGAGAGAGAGAAAGAGAAGCTGTGTGTGTGTGTGAGAGATAAAGATAGTCTGAGAAAGAGAGAGTGAAAGAGAAGCTGTGAGTGAGAGAGAGAGAGGGAGAAAGAGAAGCTTGTGTGTGAGAGAGAGAAAGAGAAGCTGTGAGAGAGTGAGAGAGAGAGAGAGAAAGAGAAGATGTGAGTGAGAGAGAGAGAGAGAGAGAAGCTGTGAGTGTGTGAGAGAGAGAGCTGCTGTGAGTGAGTGAGAGAGAAAGAGAAGCTGTGAGTGAGAGAGAGAGAGAGAGAGAGGGAGAAAGAGAAGCTGTGTGTGTGAGAGAGAAAGAGAAGCTGTGAGAGAGAGAGAGAGAGAGAAGCTGTGAGTGAGAGAGAGAGAGAAAGAGAAGCTGTGAGTGAGAGAGAGAGAGAGAGAAAGAGAAGCTGTGTGTGAGAGAGAGAAAGAGAAGCTGTGAGTGAGAGTGAGAGAGAGAGAGAAAGAGAAGCTGTGAGTGAGAGAGAGAGAGAAAGAGAAGCTGTGAGTGAGAGAGTGAAAGAGAAGCTGTGAGTGAGAGGGAGAGAGAGAAGCTGTGAGTGACAGAGAGAGAGAAAGAGAAGCTGTGTGTGTGTGAGAGAGAGAAAGATAGTCTGAGAAAGAGAGAGTGAAAGAGAAGCTGTGAGTGAGAGAGGGAGAAAGAGAAGCTGTGTGTGTGTGTGAGAGAAAAGAGAAGCTGTGAGTGAGAGTGAGAGAGAGAGAAAGAGAAAGAGAAGCTGTGAGTGAGAGAGTGAGAGAGAGAAAGAGAAGCTGTTAGTGAGAGTGAGAGAGAGAGAGAGAAGCTGTGAGAGAGACAGATTGAAAGAGAAGCTGTGAGTGAGAGAGAGAGAGAGAACCTGTGAGTGAGAGAGAGAGAGGGAGAAAGAGAAGCTGTGTGTGTGAGAGAGAGAAAGAGAAGCTGTGAGTGAGAGTGAGAGAGAGAGAAAGAAAGAGAAAGAGAAAGAGAAGCTGTGAGTGTGAGAGAGAGAGAGCCGCTGTCAGTGAAAGAGAGAGAAAGAGAAGCTGTGAATGAGAGAGAGAGAAAGTGAAGCTGTGTGTGTGTGAGAGAGAAAGAGAAGCTGTGAGTGAGTGAGAGAGAGAAAGAGAAGCTGTGAGTGAGAGAGAAAGAGAAAGAGAAGCTGTGAGTGAGAAGGAGAGGGAAAGAGAAGCTGTGAGTGAGAGAGAGAGAGAAAGAGAAGCTGTTAGTGAGAGTGAGAGAGAGAGAGAAAGAGAAGCTGTGAGTGAGAGAGAGAGAAA
The DNA here is from genome assembly GCA_035047305.1 of Bradypodion pumilum. NCBI lineage: Eukaryota > Metazoa > Chordata > Lepidosauria > Squamata > Chamaeleonidae > Bradypodion > Bradypodion pumilum. The sequence goes on from JAWDJD010000001.1 coordinate 232,972,919, forward strand.
GAGAAGCTGTGAGTGAGAGAGAGAAAGAGAAGCTGTGAGTGAGAGAGGGAGAAAGAGAAGCTGTGTGTGAGATTGAGAGAAAGAGAAGCTGTGAGTGAGAGTGAGAGAAAGAGAAAGAGAAAGAGAAGCTGTGAGTGAGAGAGAGAGAGAGAACCTGTGAGTGAGAGAGAGAGAGGGAGAAAGAGAAGCTGTGTGTGTGTGAGAGAGAAAGAGAAGCTGTGAGTGAGAGTGAGAGAGAGAGAAAGAAAGAGAAAGAGAAAGAGAAGCTGTGAGTGTGAGAGAGAGAGAGCCGCTGTCAGTGAAAGAGAGAGAAAGAGAAGCTGTGAATGAGAGAGAGAGAAAGTGAAGCTGTGTGTGTGAGAGAGAGAAAGAGAAGCTGTGAGTGAGTGAGAGAGAGAAAGGGAAGTTGTGAGTGTGTGAGAGAGAGAGAGAAGCTGTGAGTGAGTGAGAGAGAGAAAGAGAAGCTGTGAGTGAGAGAGAAAGAGAAAGAGAAGCTGTGAGTGAGAAGGAGAGGGAAAGAGAAGCTGTGAGTGAGAGAGAGAGAGAAAGAGAAGCTGTTAGTGAGAGTGAGAGAGAGAGAGAAAGAGAAGCTGTGAGTGAGAGAGAGAGAAAGAGAAGCTGTGAGTGAGAGAGAGAAAGAGAAGCTGTGAGTGAGAGGGAGAGAGAGAAAGAGAAGCTGTGAGTGAGAGAGAGAAAGGAAAGCTGTGAGTGTGTGTGAGAGAGAAAAAGAGAAGATATGAGTGAGAGAGAGAGAAGCAGTGAGTGACAGGGAGAGAGAGAGAGAAAGAGAAGCTGTGAGTGAGACAGAGAGAGAGAAAGAGAAGCTGTGAGAGAGAGAGGGAGAAAGAGAAGCTATGTGAGAGAGAGAGAGAAAGAGAAGCTGTGAGTGTGTGTGAGAGAGAAAGAGAAGCTGTGAGTGAGAGAGAGAGAAAGAAAGAGAAATTAGAGTGAGAAAATGAGAGAGAGAGAGAGAAGCTATGAGTGGGAGAGAGAAAGAGAGTCTGTGAGTGAGAGAGAGAGAAGCTGTGAGTGAGAGAGAGAAAAACTGTGAGTGAGAGAGAGAGAAAGAGAAGCTGTGAGTGAGTAAGAGAGAGAAAGAGAAGCTGTGAGTGAGAGAGAGAGAGAAGGAGAAGCTGTGAGTGAGAAGGAGAGGGAAAGAGAAGCTGTGAGTGAGTGAGAGAGAGAGAAAGAGAAGCTGTGAGTGAGTAAGAGAGAGAAAGAGAAGCTGTGAGTGGGTAAGAGAGAGAAAGAGAAGCTGTGAGTGAGAGAGAGAGAGAAGGAGAAGCTGTGAGTGAGAGGGAGGGAGAGAAAGAGAAGCTGTGAGTGACACACACAGAGAGAAGCTGTGAGAGAGAGAGAGAGAGAAGCTGTGAGTGACAGAGAGAGAAAGAGAAGCTGTGTGTGTGTGTGAGAGAGAAAGATAGTCTGAGAAAGAGAGAGTGAAAGAGAAGCTGTGAGTGAGAGAGGGAGAAAGAGAAGCTGTGTGTGTGAGAGAGAGAAAGAGAAGCTGTGAGTGAGAGTGAGAGAAAGAGAAAGAGAAAGAGAAGCTGTGAGTGAGAGAGTGAGAGAGAGAAAGAGAAGCTGTTAGTGAGAGTGAGAGAGATAGAGAGAAGCTGTGAGAGAGACAGATTGAAAGAGAAGCTGTGAGTGAGTGAGAGAGAGAGAGATGCTGTGAGTGAGAGAGAGAAAGAGAAGCTGTGAGTGAGAGGGAGAGAAAGAGAAGCTGTGAGTGACACAGAGAGAGAGAAGCTGTGAGTTAGAGAGAGAGAGAAAGAGAAGCTGTGAGTGACAGAGAGAGAAAGAGAAGCTGAGTGTGTGAGAGAGAGAAAGTTTGGCTGTGAGTGAGTGAGAGAGAGAAAGAGAAGCTGTGTGTGTGTGTGAGAGATAAAGATAGTCTGAGAAAGAGAGAGTGAAAGAGAAGCTGTGAGTGAGAGAGAGAGAGGTTGAAAGAGAAGCTTGTGTGTGTGAGAGAGAAAGAGAAGCTGTGAGAGAGTGAGAGAGAGAGAGAAAGAGAAGATGTGAGTGAGAGAGAGAGAGAGAGAGAGAGAAGCTGTGAGTGTGTGAGAGAGAGAGCTGCTGTGAGTGAGTGAGAGAGAAAGAGAAGCTGTGAGTGAGAGAGAGAGAGAGAGAGAGGGAGAAAGAGAAGCTGTGTGTGTGAGAGAGAAAGAGAAGCTGTGTGTGAGAGAGAGAGAGAGAAGCTGTGAGTGAGAGAGAGAGAGAAAGAGAAGCTGTGAGTGAGAGAGAGAGAGAGAAAGAGATGCTGTGAGTGAGAGAGAAAGAGCCACTGTGAGTGAGTGAGAGAGAAAGAGAAGCTGTGAGTGAGAGAGAGAGAGAGAGAGAGGGAGAAAGAGAAGCTGTGTGTGTGAGAGAGAAAGAGAAGCTGTGTGTGTGAGAGAGAAAGAGAAGCTGTGAGAGAGAGAGAGAGAGAAGCTGTGAGTGAGAGAGAGAGAGAAAGAGAAGCTGTGAGTGAGAGAGAGAGAGAAAGAGATGCTGTGAGAGAGAAAGAGCCACTGTGAGTGAGTGAGAGAGAAAGAGAAGCTGTGAGTGAGAGAAAGAGAGAGAGAGGGAGAAAGAGAAGCTGTGTGTGTGAGAGAGAAAGAGAAGCTGTGTGAGAGAGAGAGAAAGAGAAGCTGTGAGTGAGAGTGAGAGAGAGAGAGAAAGAGAAGCTGTGAGTGAGAGAGAGAGAGAAAGAGAAGCTGTGAGTGAGAGAGAGAGAAAGAGAACCTGTGATTGAGAGAGAGAAAGATAGTCTGAGAAAGAGAGAATGAAAGAGAAGCTGTGAGTGAGAGAGAAAGAGGGAGAAAGAGAAGCTGTGAGAGAGAGAGAGAGAGAAGCTGTGAGTGACAGAGAGAGAGAAAGAGAAGCTGTGTGTGTGTGAGAGAGAGAAAGATAGTCTGAGAAAGAGAGAGTGAAAGAGAAGCTGTGAGTGAGAGAGGGAGAAAGAGAAGCTGTGTGTGTGTGTGAGAGAAAAGAGAAGCTGTGAGTGAGAGTGAGAGAGAGAGAAAGAGAAAGAGAAGCTGTGAGTGAGACAGTGAGAGAGAGAAAGAGAAGCTGTTAGTGAGAGTGAGAGAGAGAGAGAGAAGCTGTGAGAGAGACAGATTGAAAGAGAAGCTGTGAGTGAGAGAGAGAGAGAGAACCTGTGAGTGAGAGAGAGAGAGGGAGAAAGAGAAGCTGTGTGTGTGTGAGAGAGAAAGAGAAGCTGTGAGTGAGAGTGAGAGAGAGAGAAAGAAAGAGAAAGAGAAAGAGAAGCTGTGAGTGTGAGAGAGAGAGAGCCGCTGTCAGTGAAAGAGAGAGAAAGAGAAGCTGTGAATGAGAGAGAGAGAAAGTGAAGCTGTGTGTGTGTGAGAGAGAAAGAGAAGCTGTGAGTGAGTGAGAGAGAGAAAGGGAAGTTGTGAGTGTGTGAGAGAGAGAGAGAAGCTGTGAGTGAGTGAGAGAGAGAAAGAGAAGCTGTGAGTGAGAGAGAAAGAGAAAGAGAAGCTGTGAGTGAGAAGGAGAGGGAAAGAGAAGCTGTGAGTGAGAGAGAGAGAGAAAGAGAAGCTGTTAGTGAGAGTGAGAGAGAGAGAGAAAGAGAAGCTGTGAGTGAGAGAGGGAGAAAGAGAAGCTGTGTGTGAGAGAGAGAGAAAGAGAAGCTGTGAGTGAGAGTGAGAGAAAGAGAAAGAGAAAGAGAAGCTGTGAGTGAGAGAGTGAGAGAGAGAAAGAGAAGCTGTTAGTGAGAGTGAGAGAGAGAGAGAAGCTGTGAGAGAGACAGATTGAAAGAGAAGCTGTGAGTGAGTGAGAGAGAGAGATGCTGTGAGTGAGAGAGAGAAATAGAAGCTGTGAGTGAGAGGGAGAGAAAGAGAAGCTGTGAGTGACACAGAGAGAGAGAAGCTGTGAGAGAGAGAGAGAGAAAGAGAAGCTGTGAGTGACAGAGAGAGAAAGAGAAGCTGAGTGTGTGAGAGAGAGAAAGTTTGGCTGTGAGTGAGAGAGAGAGAGAAAGAGAAGCTGTGTGTGTGTGAGAGAGATAAAGATAGTCTGAGAAAGAGAGAGTGAAAGAGAAGCTGTGAGTGAGAGAGAGAGAGGGAGAAAGAGAAGCTTGTGTGTGTGAGAGAGAAAGAGAAGCTGTGAGAGAGTGAGAGAGAGAGAGAGAAAGAGAAGATGTGAGTGAGAGAGAGAGAGAGAGAGAGAAGCTGTGAGTGTGTGAGAGAGAGAGCTGCTGTGAGTGAGTGAGAGAGAAAGAGAAGCTGTGAGTGAGAGAGAGAGAGAGAGAGGGAGAAAGAGAAGCTGTGTGTGTGAGAGAGAAAAAGAAGCTGTGAGAGAGAGAGAGAGAGAGAAGCTGTGAGTGAGAGAGAGAGAGAAAGAGAAGCTGTGAGTGTGAGAGAGAGAGAAAGAGATGCTGTGAGTGAGAGAGAAAGAGCCACTGTGAGTGAGTGAGAGAGAAAGAGAAGCTGTGAGTGAGAGAGAGAGAGGGAGAAAGAGAAGCTGTGTGTGAGAGAGAGAAAGAGAAGCTGTGAGTGAGAGTGAGAGAGAGAGAGAAAGAGAAGCTGTGAGTGAGAGAGAGAGAGAAAGAGAAGCTGTGAGTGAGAGAGTGAAAGAGAAGCTGTGAGTGAGAGGGAGAGAGAGAAGCTGTGAGTGACAGAGAGAGAGAAAGAGAAGCTGTGTGTGTGTGAGAGAGAGAAAGATAGTCTGAGAAAGAGAGAGTGAAAGAGAAGCTGTGAGTGAGAGAGGGAGAAAGAGAAGCTGTGTGTGTGTGTGAGAGAAAAGAGAAGCTGTGAGTGAGAGTGAGAGAGAGAGAAAGAGAAAGAGAAGCTGTGAGTGAGAGAGAGAGAGAGAACCTGTGAGTGAGAGAGAGAGAGGGAGAAAGAGAAGCTGTGTGTGTGTGAGAGAGAAAGAGAAGCTGTGAGTGAGAGTGAGAGAGAGAGAAAGAAAGAGAAAGAGAAAGAGAAGCTGTGAGTGTGAGAGAGAGAGAGCCGCTGTCAGTGAAAGAGAGAGAAAGAGAAGCTGTGAATGAGAGAGAGAGAAAGTGAAGCTGTGTGTGTGAGAGAGAGAAAGAGAAGCTGTGAGTGAGTGAGAGAGAGAAAGGGAAGTTGTGAGTGTGTGTGAGAGAGAGAGAAGCTGTGAGTGAGTGAGAGAGAGAAAGAGAAGCTGTGAGTGAGAGAGAAAGAGAAAGAGAAGCTGTGAGTGAGAAGGAGAGGGAAAGAGAAGCTGTGAGTGAGAGAGAGAGAGAAAGAGAAGCTGTTAGTGAGAGTGAGAGAGAGAGAGAAAGAGAAGCTGTGAGTGAGAGAGAGAGAAAGAGAAGCTGTGAGTGAGAGAGAGAAAGAGAAGCTGTGAGTGAGAGGGAGAGAGAGAAAGAGAAGCTGTGAGTGAGAGAGAGAAAGGAAAGCTGTGAGTGTGTGTGAGAGAGAGAAAGAGAAGATATGAGTGAGAGAGAGAGAAGCAGTGAGTGAGAGGGAGAGAGAGAGAGAAAGAGAAGCTGTGAGTGAGACAGAGAGAGAGAAAGAGAAGCTGTGAGAGAGAGAGGGAGAAAGAGAAGCTATGTGAGAGAGAGAGAGAAAGAGAAGCTGTGAGTGTGTGTGAGAGAGAAAGAGAAGCTGTGAGTGAGAGAGAGAGAAAGAAAGAGAAATTAGAGTGAGAAAATGAGAGAGAGAAAGAGAGTCTGTGAGTGAGAGAGAGAGAAGCTGTGAGTGAGAGAGAGAAAAACTGTGAGTGAGAGAGAGAGAAAGAGAAGCTGTGAGTGAGTAAGAGAGAGAAAGAGAAGCTGTGAGTGAGAGAGAGAGAGAAGGAGAAGCTGTGAGTGAGAAGGAGAGGGAAAGAGAAGCTGTGAGTGAGTGAGAGAGAGAGAAAGAGAAGCTGTGAGTGAGTAAGAGAGAGAAAGAGAAGCTGTGAGTGGGTAAGAGAGAGAAAGAGAAGCTGTGAGTGAGAGAGAGAGAGAAGGAGAAGCTGTGAGTGAGAGGGAGAGAGAGAAAGAGAAGCTGTGAGTGACACACACAGAGAGAAGCTGTGAGAGAGAGAGAGAGAGAAGCTGTGAGTGACAGAGAGAGAAAGAGAAGCTGTGTGTGTGTGTGAGAGAGAAAGATAGTCTGAGAAAGAGAGAGTGAAAGAGAAGCTGTGAGTGAGAGAGGGAGAAAGAGAAGCTGTGTGTGAGAGAGAGAGAAAGAGAAGCTGTGAGTGAGAGTGAGAGAAAGAGAAAGAGAAAGAGAAGCTGTGAGTGAGAGAGTGAGAGAGAGAAAGAGAAGCTGTTAGTGAGAGTGAGAGAGATAGAGAGAAGCTGTGAGAGAGACAGATTGAAAGAGAAGCTGTGAGTGAGTGAGAGAGAGAGAGATGCTGTGAGTGAGAGAGAGAAAGAGAAGCTGTGAGTGAGAGGGAGAGAAAGAGAAGCTGTGAGTGACACAGAGAGAGAGAAGCTGTGAGTTAGAGAGAGAGAGAAAGAGAAGCTGTGAGTGACAGAGAGAGAAAGAGAAGCTGAGTGTGTGTGAGAGAGAAAGTTTGGCTGTGAGTGAGTGAGAGAGAGAAAGAGAAGCTGTGTGTGTGTGTGAGAGATAAAGATAGTCTGAGAAAGAGAGAGTGAAAGAGAAGCTGTGAGTGAGAGAGAGAGAGGGAGAAAGAGAAGCTTGTGTGTGAGAGAGAGAAAGAGAAGCTGTGAGAGAGTGAGAGAGAGAGAGAAAGAGAAGATGTGAGTGAGAGAGAGAGAGAGAGAGAAGCTGTGAGTGTGTGAGAGAGAGAGCTGCTGTGAGTGAGTGAGAGAGAAAGAGAAGCTGTGAGTGAGAGAGAGAGAGAGAGAGAGGGAGAAAGAGAAGCTGTGTGTGTGAGAGAGAAAGAGAAGCTGTGTGAGAGAGAGAGAGAGAGAAGCTGTGAGTGAGAGAGAGAGAGAAAGAGAAGCTGTGAGTGAGAGAGAGAGAGAGAAAGAGATGCTGTGAGTGAGAGAGAAAGAGCCACTGTGAGTGAGTGAGAGAGAAAGAGAAGCTGTGAGTGAGAGAGAGAGAGAGAGAGAGGGAGAAAGAGAAGCTGTGTGTGTGAGAGAGAAAGAGAAGCTGTGTGTGTGAGAGAGAAAGAGAAGCTGTGAGAGAGAGAGAGAGAGAAGCTGTGAGTGAGAGAGAGAGAGAAAGAGAAGCTGTGAGTGAGAGAGAGAGAGAGAAAGAGATGCTGTGAGAGAGAAAGAGCCACTGTGAGTGAGTGAGAGAGAAAGAGAAGCTGTGAGTGAGAGAAAGAGAGAGAGAGGGAGAAAGAGAAGCTGTGTGTGTGAGAGAGAAAGAGAAGCTGTGTGAGAGAGAGAGAAAGAGAAGCTGTGAGTGAGAGTGAGAGAGAGAGAGAAAGAGAAGCTGTGAGTGAGAGAGAGAGAGAAAGAGAAGCTGTGAGTGAGAGAGAGAGAAAGAGAACCTGTGATTGAGAGAGAGAAAGATAGTCTGAGAAAGAGAGAATGAAAGAGAAGCTGTGAGTGAGAGAGAAAGAGGGAGAAAGAGAAGCTGTGAGAGAGAGAGAGAGAGAGAGAGAAAGATAAGCTGTGAGTGTGTGAGAGAGAAGCTGTGAGTGAGAGAGAGAAAGAAAAGCTGTGAGTGAGTGAGAGAAAGAGAAGATATGAGTGAGAGAGAGAGATAAGCAGTGAGTGAGAGAGAGAGAGAGAAAGAGAAGCTGTGAGTGAGACAGAGAGAGAAATAGAAGCTGTGTGAGAGAGAGAGAGGGACAAAGAGAAGCTTGAGAGAGAGAGAGAAAGAGAAGCTGTGAGTATGTGTGTGAGAGAAAGAGAAGCTGTGAGTGAGAGAGAGGGAGAAAGATAAGCTATGAGAGAGTGAGAGAAAGAGAAGCTGTGAAAGAGAGAGAAAGAGAAGCTGTGATTGAGAGTGTGAGAGAGAAAGAGAAGCTGTGAGTGTGAGAGAGAGCTGCTGTGAGTGAGAGAGAGAAAGAAAAGCTGTGAGTGTGAGAGAGTGAGAGAAAGAGAAGATATGAGTGAGAGAGAGAGAGAGAAGCAGTGAGTGAGAGAGAGAGAGAGAAAGAGAAGCTGTGAGTGAGACAGAGAGAGAGAAAGAGAAGCTGGGAGAGAGAGAGGAAGAAAGAGAAGCTGTGAGAGAGAGAGGGAGAAAGAAAGAGAAATTAGAGTGAGAAAATGAGAGAGAAAGAGAAGCTGTGAGTGGGAGAGAGAAAGAAAGAGAGTCTGTGAGTGAGAGAGAGAGAGAGAAGCTGTGAGTGAGATAGAGAGAGAGCCACTGTGAGTGGGAGAGAGAGAGAAAGAGAAGCTGTGAATGAGAGAGAGAAAAACAGTGAGAGAGAGAGAAAGAGAAGCTGTGAGTGAGTAAGAGAGAGAAAGAGAAGCTGTGAGTGAGAGCGAGAGAAGGAGAAGCTGTGAGTGAGAGAGAGAGAAAGAGAAGCTGTGAGTGTGAGAGAGAGAAGCTGTGAGTGAGAGAGAGAAAGGAAAGCTGTGAGTGTGAGAGAGAGAGAGAAAGAGAAGATATGAGTGAGAGAGAGAGAAGCAGTGAGTGAGAGGGAGAGAGAGAGAGAAAGAGAAGCTGTGAGTGAGACAGAGAGAGAGAAAGAGAAGCTGTGAGAGAGAGAGGGAGAAAGAGAAGCTATGTGAGAGAGAGAGAGAAAGAGAAGCTGTGAGTGTGTGTGAGAGAGAAAGAGAAGCTGTGAGTGAGAGAGAGAGAAAGAAAGAGAAATTAGAGTGAGAAAATGAGAGAGAGAAAGAGAAGCTATGAGTGGGAGAGAGAAAGAGAGTCTGTGAGTGAGAGAGAGAGAGAAGCTGTGAGTGAGAGAGAGAGAGCCGCTGTGAGTGACAGAGAGAGAGAAAGAGAAGCTGTGAATGAGAGAGAGAAAAACTGTGAGTGAGAGAGAGAGAAAGAGAAGCTGTGAGTGAGTAAGAGAGAGAAAGAGAAGCTGTGAGTGAGAGAGAGAGAGAAGGAGAAGCTGTGAGTGAGAAGGAGAGGGAAAGAGAAGCTGTGAGTGAGTGAGAGAGAGTGAAAGAGAAGCTGTGAGTGAGTGAGAGAGAGAGAGAAAGAGAAGCTGTGAGAGAGAAAGAGAGAAGCTGTGAGTGAGAATGAGAGAGAGAGAAAGAGAAGCTGTGAGTGAGAGAGAGAGAAAGAGAAGCTGTGAGTGTGAGAGAGAGAAGCTGTGAGTGAGAGAGAGAAAGGAAAGCTGTGAGTGTGAGAGAGAGAGAGAAAGAGAAGATATGAGTGAGAGAGAGAGAAGCAGTGAGTGAGAGGGAGAGAGAGAGAGAAAGAGAAGCTGTGAGTGAGACAGAGAGAGAGAAAGAGAAGCTGTGAGAGAGAGAGGGAGAAAGAGAAGCTATGTGAGAGAGAGAGAGAAAGAGAAGCTGTGAGTGTGTGTGAGAGAGAAAGAGAAGCTGTGAGTGAGAGAGAGAGAAAGAAAGAGAAATTAGAGTGAGAAAATGAGAGAGAGAAAGAGAAGCTATGAGTGGGAGAGAGAAAGAGAGTCTGTGAGTGAGAGAGAGAGAGAAGCTGTGAGTGAGAGAGAGAGAGAGATGCTGTGAGTGAGAGAGAGAAAGAGAAGCTGTGAGTGAGAGGGAGAGAAAGAGAAGCTGTGAGTGACACAGAGAGAGAGAAGCTGTGAGTTAGAGAGAGAGAGAAAGAGAAGCTGTGAGTGACAGAGAGAGAAAGAGAAGCTGAGTGTGTGAGAGAGAGAAAGTTTGGCTGTGAGTGAGTGAGAGAGAGAAAGAGAAGCTGTGTGTGTGTGTGAGAGATAAAGATAGTCTGAGAAAGAGAGAGTGAAAGAGAAGCTGTGAGTGAGAGAGAGAGAGGGAGAAAGAGAAGCTTGTGTGTGAGAGAGAGAAAGAGAAGCTGTGAGAGAGTGAGAGAGAGAGAGAAAGAGAAGATGTGAGTGAGAGAGAGAGAGAGAGAGAAGCTGTGAGTGTGTGAGAGAGAGAGCTGCTGTGAGTGAGTGAGAGAGAAAGAGAAGCTGTGAGTGAGAGAGAGAGAGAGAGAGAGAGAGGGAGAAAGAGAAGCTGTGTGTGTGAGAGAGAAAGAGAAGCTGTGTGAGAGAGAGAGAGAGAAGCTGTGAGTGAGAGAGAGAGAGAAAGAGAAGCTGTGAGTGAGAGAGAGAGAGAGAAAGAGATGCTGTGAGTGAGAGAGAAAGAGCCACTGTGAGTGAGTGAGAGAGAAAGAGAAGCTGTGAGTGAGAGAGAGAGAGAGAGAGAGGGAGAAAGAGAAGCTGAGTGTGTGAGAGAGAAAGAGAAGCTGTGTGTGTGAGAGAGAAAGAGAAGCTGTGAGAGAGAGAGAGAGAGAGAAGCTGTGAGTGAGAGAGAGAGAGAAAGAGAAGCTGTGAGTGAGAGAGAGAGAGAAAGAGATGCTGTGAGAGAGAAAGAGCCACTGTGAGTGAGTGAGAGAGAAAGAGAAGCTGTGAGTGAGAGAAAGAGAGAGAGAGGGAGAAAGAGAAGCTGTGTGTGTGAGAGAGAAAGAGAAGCTGTGTGAGAGAGAGAGAAAGAGAAGCTGTGAGTGAGAGTGAGAGAGAGAGAGAAAGAGAAGCTGTGAGTGAGAGAGAGAGAGAAAGAGAAGCTGTGAGTGAGAGAGAGAGAAAGAGAACCTGTGATTGAGAGAGAGAAAGATAGTCTGAGAAAGAGAGAATGAAAGAGAAGCTGTGAGTGAGAGAGAAAGAGGGAGAAAGAGAAGCTGTGAGAGAGAGAGAGAGAGAGAGAAGCTGTGAGTGACAGAGAGAGAGAAAGAGAAGCTGTGTGTGTGTGAGAGAGAGAAAGATAGTCTGAGAAAGAGAGAGTGAAAGAGAAGCTGTGAGTGAGAGAGGGAGAAAGAGAAGCTGTGTGTGTGTGAGAGAGAAAAGAGAAGCTGTGAGTGAGAGTGAGAGAGAGAGAAAGAGAAAGAGAAGCTGTGAGTGAGAGAGTGAGAGAGAGAAAGAGAAGCTGTTAGTGAGAGTGAGAGAGAGAGAGAGAAGCTGTGAGAGAGACAGATTGAAAGAGAAGCTGTGAGTGAGAGAGAGAGAGAGAACCTGTGAGTGAGAGAGAGAGAGGGAGAAAGAGAAGCTGTGTGTGTGTGAGAGAGAAAGAGAAGCTGTGAGTGAGAGTGAGAGAGAGAGAAAGAAAGAGAAAGAGAAAGAGAAGCTGTGAGTGTGAGAGAGAGAGAGCCGCTGTCAGTGAAAGAGAGAGAAAGAGAAGCTGTGAATGAGAGAGAGAGAAAGTGAAGCTGTGTGTGTGTGAGAGAGAAAGAGAAGCTGTGAGTGAGTGAGAGAGAGAAAGGGAAGTTGTGAGTGTGTGTGAGAGAGAGAGAAGCTGTGAGTGAGTGAGAGAGGGAAAGAGAAGCTGTGAGTGAGAGAGAAAGAGAAAGAGAAGCTGTGAGTGAGAAGGAGAGGGAAAGAGAAGCTGTGAGTGAGAGAGAGAGAGAAAGAGAAGCTGTTAGTGAGAGTGAGAGAGAGAGAGAAAGAGAAGCTGTGAGTGAGAGAGAGAGAAAGAGAAGCTGTGAGTGAGAGAGAGAAAGAGAAGCTGTGAGTGAGAGAGGGAGAAAGAGAAGCTGTGTGTGAGAGAGAGAGAAAGAGAAGCTGTGAGTGAGAGTGAGAGAAAGAGAAAGAGAAAGAGAAGCTGTGAGTGAGAGAGTGAGAGAGAGAAAGAGAAGCTGTTAGTGAGAGTGAGAGAGAGAGAGAGAAGCTGTGAGAGAGACAGATTGAAAGAGAAGCTGTGAGTGAGTGAGAGAGAGAGATGCTGTGAGTGAGAGAGAAAAAGAGAAGCTGTGAGTGAGAGGGAGAGAAAGAGAAGCTGTGAGTGACACAGAGAGAGAGAAGCTGTGAGTTAGAGAGAGAGAGAAAGAGAAGCTGTGAGTGACAGAGAGAGAAAGAGAAGCTGAGTGTGTGAGAGAGAGAAAGTTTGGCTGTGAGTGAGAGAGAGAGAGAAAGAGAAGCTGTGTGTGTGTGTGAGAGATAAAGATAGTCTGAGAAAGAGAGAGTGAAAGAGAAGCTGTGAGTGAGAGAGAGAGAGGGAGAAAGAGAAGCTTGTGTGTGAGAGAGAGAAAGAGAAGCTGTGAGAGAGTGAGAGAGAGAGAGAGAAAGAGAAGATGTGAGTGAGAGAGAGAGAGAGAGAGAGAAGCTGTGAGTGTGTGAGAGAGAGAGCTGCTGTGAGTGAGTGAGAGAGAAAGAGAAGCTGTGAGTGAGAGAGAGAGAGAGAGGGAGAAAGAGAAGCTGTGTGTGTGAGAGAGAAAAAGAAGCTGTGAGAGAGAGAGAGAGAGAGAAGCTGTGAGTGAGAGAGAGAGAGAAAGAGAAGCTGTGAGTGTGAGAGAGAGAGAGAAAGAGATGCTGTGAGTGAGAGAGAAAGAGCCACTGTGAGTGAGTGAGAGAGAAAGAGAAGCTGTGAGTGAGAGAGAGAGGGAGAAAGAGAAGCTGTGTGTGAGAGAGAGAAAGAGAAGCTGTGAGTGAGAGTGAGAGAGAGAGAGAAAGAGAAGCTGTGAGTGAGAGAGAGAGAGAAAGAGAAGCTGTGAGTGAGAGAGTGAAAGAGAAGCTGTGAGTGAGAGGGAGAGAGAGAAGCTGTGAGTGACAGAGAGAGAGAAAGAGAAGCTGTGTGTGTGTGAGAGAGAGAAAGATAGTCTGAGAAAGAGAGAGTGAAAGAGAAGCTGTGAGTGAGAGAGGGAGAAAGAGAAGCTGTGTGTGTGTGAGAGAGAAAAGAGAAGCTGTGAGTGAGAGTGAGAGAGAGAGAAAGAGAAAGAGAAGCTGTGTGTGTGTGAGAGAGAAAGAGAAGCTGTGAGTGAGAGTGAGAGAGAGAGAAAGAAAGAGAAAGAGAAAGAGAAGCTGTGAGTGTGAGAGAGAGAGAGCCGCTGTCAGTGAAAGAGAGAGAAAGAGAAGCTGTGAATGAGAGAGAGAGAAAGTGAAGCTGTGTGTGTGAGAGAGAGAAAGAGAAGCTGTGAGTGAGTGAGAGAGAGAAAGGGAAGTTGTGAGTGTGTGTGAGAGAGAGAGAAGCTGTGAGTGAGTGAGAGAGAGAAAGAGAAGCTGTGAGTGAGAGAGAAAGAGAAAGAGAAGCTGTGAGTGAGAAGGAGAGGGAAAGAGAAGCTGTGAGTGAGAGAGAGAGAGAAAGAGAAGCTGTTAGTGAGAGTGAGAGAGAGAGAGAAAGAGAAGCTGTGAGTGAGAGAGAGAGAAAGAGAAGCTGTGAGTGAGAGAGAGAAAGAGAAGCTGTGAGTGAGAGGGAGAGAGAGAAAGAGAAGCTGTGAGTGAGAGAGAGAAAGGAAAGCTGTGAGTGTGTGTGAGAGAGAGAAAGAGAAGATATGAGTGAGAGAGAGAGAAGCAGTGAGTGAGAGGGAGAGAGAGAGAGAAAGAGAAGCTGTGAGTGAGACAGAGAGAGAGAAAGAGAAGCTGTGAGAGAGAGAGGGAGAAAGAGAAGCTATGTGAGAGAGAGAGAGAAAGAGAAGCTGTGAGTGTGTGTGAGAGAGAAAGAGAAGCTGTGAGTGAGAGAGAGAGAAAGAAAGAGAAATTAGAGTGAGAAAATGAGAGAGAGAAAGAGAAGCTATGAGTGGGAGAGAGAAAGAGAGTCTGTGAGTGAGAGAGAGAGAAGCTGTGAGTGAGAGAGAGAAAAACTGTGAGTGAGAGAGAGAGAAAGAGAAGCTGTGAGTGAGTAAGAGAGAGAAAGAGAAGCTGTGAGTGAGAGAGAGAGAGAAGGAGAAGCTGTGAGTGAGAAGGAGAGGGAAAGAGAAGCTGTGAGTGAGAGAGAGAGAGAAGGAGAAGCTGTGAGTGAGAGGGAGAGAGAGAAAGAGAAGCTGTGAGTGACACACACAGAGAGAAGCTGTGAGAGAGAGAGAGAGAGAAGCTGTGAGTGACAGAGAGAGAAAGAGAAGCTGTGTGTGTGTGTGAGAGAGAAAGATAGTCTGAGAAAGAGAGAGTGAAAGAGAAGTTGTGAGTGAGAGAGGGAGAAAGAGAAGCTGTGTGTGAGAGAGAGAGAAAGAGAAGCTGTGAGTGAGAGTGAGAGAAAGAGAAAGAGAAAGAGAAGCTGTGAGTGAGAGAGTGAGAGAGAGAAAGAGAAGCTGTTAGTGAGAGTGAGAGAGATAGAGAGAAGCTGTGAGAGAGACAGATTGAAAGAGAAGCTGTGAGTGAGTGAGAGAGAGAGAGATGCTGTGAGTGAGAGAGAGAAAGAGAAGCTGTGAGTGAGAGGGAGAGAAAGAGAAGCTGTGAGTGACACAGAGAGAGAGAAGCTGTGAGTTAGAGAGAGAGAGAAAGAGAAGCTGTGAGTGACAGAGAGAGAAAGAGAAGCTGAGTGTGTGAGAGAGAGAAAGTTTGGCTGTGAGTGAGTGAGAGAGAGAAAGAGAAGCTGTGTGTGTGTGTGAGAGATAAAGATAGTCTGAGAAAGAGAGAGTGAAAGAGAAGCTGTGAGTGAGAGAGAGAGAGGGAGAAAGAGAAGCTTGTGTGTGAGAGAGAGAAAGAGAAGCTGTGAGAGAGTGAGAGAGAGAGAGAAAGAGAAGATGTGAGTGAGAGAGAGAGAGAGAGAGAAGCTGTGAGTGTGTGAGAGAGAGAGCTGCTGTGAGTGAGTGAGAGAGAAAGAGAAGCTGTGAGTGAGAGAGAGAGAGAGAGAGAGGGAGAAAGAGAAGCTGTGTGTGTGAGAGAGAAAGAGAAGCTGTGTGTGAGAGAGAGAGAGAGAAGCTGTGAGTGAGAGAGAGAGAGAAAGAGAAGCTGTGAGTGAGAGAGAGAGAGAGAAAGAGATGCTGTGAGTGAGAGAGAAAGAGCCACTGTGAGTGAGTGAGAGAGAAAGAGAAGCTGTGAGTGAGAGAGAGAGAGAGAGAGAGAGAGGGAGAAAGAGAAGCTGTGTGTGTGAGAGAGAAAGAGAAGCTGTGTGTGAGAGAGAGAAAGAGAAGCTGTGAGAGAGAGAGAGAGAGAAGCTGTGAGTGAGAGAGAGAGAGAAAGAGAAGCTGTGAGTGAGAGAGAGAGAGAGAAAGAGATGCTGTGAGAGAGAAAGAGCCACTGTGAGTGAGTGAGAGAGAAAGAGAAGCTGTGAGTGAGAGAAAGAGAGAGAGAGGGAGAAAGAGAAGCTGTGTGTGTGAGAGAGAAAGAGAAGCTGTGTGTGAGAGAGAGAAAGAGAAGCTGTGAGTGAGAGTGAGAGAGAGAGAGAAAGAGAAGCTGTGAGTGAGAGAGAGAGAGAAAGAGAAGCTGTGAGTGAGAGAGAGAGAAAGAGAACCTGTGATTGAGAGAGAGAAAGATAGTCTGAGAAAGAGAGAATGAAAGAGAAGCTGTGAGTGAGAGAGAAAGAGGGAGAAAGAGAAGCTGTGAGAGAGAGAGAGAGAGAGAGAAAGATAAGCTGTGAGTGTGTGAGAGAGAAGCTGTGAGTGAGAGAGAGAAAGAAAAGCTGTGAGTGAGTGAGAGAAAGAGAAGATATGAGTGAGAGAGAGATAAGCAGTGAGTGAGAGAGAGAGAGAGAAAGAGAAGCTGTGAGTGAGACAGAGAGAGAAATAGAAGCTGTGTGAGAGAGAGAGGGACAAAGAGAAGCTTGAGAGAGAGAGAGAAAGAGAAGCTGTGAGTATGTGTGTGAGAGAAAGTGAAGCTGTGAGTGAGAGAGAGGGAGAAAGATAAGCTATGAGAGAGTGAGAGAAAGAGAAGCTGTGAAAGAGAGAGAAAGAGAAGCTGTGATTGAGAGTGTGAGAGAGAAAGAGAAGCTGTGAGTGTGAGAGAGAGCTGCTGTGAGTGAGAGAGAGAAAGAAAAGCTGTGAGTGTGAGAGAGTGAGAGAAAGAGAAGATATGAGTGAGAGAGAGAGAGAGAAGCAGTGAGTGAGAGAGAGAGAGAGAAAGAGAAGCTGTGAGTGAGACAGAGAGAGAGAAAGAGAAGCTGGGAGAGAGAGAGGAAGAAAGAGAAGCTGTGAGAGAGAGAGGGAGAAAGAAAGAGAAATTAGAGTGAGAAAATGAGAGAGAAAGAGAAGCTGTGAGTGGGAGAGAGAAAGAAAGAGAGTCTGTGAGTGAGAGAGAGAGAGAGAAGCTGTGAGTGAGATAGAGAGAGAGCCGCTGTGAGTGGGAGAGAGAGAGAAAGAGAAGCTGTGAATGAGAGAGAGAGAAACAGTGAGAGAGAGAGAAAGAGAAGCTGTGAGTGAGTAAGAGAGAGAAAGAGAAGCTGTGAGTGAGAGCGAGAGAAGGAGAAGCTGTGAGTGAGAGAGAGAGAAAGAGAAGCTGTGAGTGTGAGAGAGAGAAGCTGTGAGTGAGAGAGAGAAAGGAAAGCTGTGAGTGTGAGAGAGAGAGAGAAAGAGAAGATATGAGTGAGAGAGAGAGAAGCAGTGAGTGAGAGGGAGAGAGAGAGAGAAAGAGAAGCTGTGAGTGAGACAGAGAGAGAGAAAGAGAAGCTGTGAGAGAGAGAGGGAGAAAGAGAAGCTATGTGTGTGAGAGAGAGAAAGAGAAGCTGTGAGTGTGTGTGAGAGAGAAAGAGAAGCTGTGAGTGAGAGAGAGAGAAAGAAAGAGAAATTAGAGTGAGAAAATGAGAGAGAGAAAGAGAAGCTATGAGTGGGAGAGAGAAAGAGAGTCTGTGAGTGAGAGAGAGAGAGAAGCTGTGAGTGAGAGAGAGAGAGCCGCTGTGAGTGACAGAGAGAGAGAAAGAGAAGCTGTGAATGAGAGAGAGAAAAACTGTGAGTGAGAGAGAGAGAAAGAGAAGCTGTGAGTGAGTAAGAGAGAGAAAGAGAAGCTGTGAGTGAGAGAGAGAGAGAAGGAGAAGCTGTGAGTGAGAAGGAGAGGGAAAGAGAAGCTGTGAGTGAGTGAGAGAGAGTGAAAGAGAAGCTGTGAGTGAGTGAGAGAGAGAGAGAAAGAGAAGCTGTGAGAGAGAAAGAGAGAAGCTGTGAGTGAGAATGAGAGAGAGAGAAAGAGAAGCTGTGAGTGAGAGAGAGAGAAAGAGAAGCTGTGAGTGTGAGAGAGAGAAGCTGTGAGTGAGAGAGAGAAAGGAAAGCTGTGAGTGTGAGAGAGAGAGAGAAAGAGAAGATATGAGTGAGAGAGAGAGAAGCAGTGAGTGAGAGGGAGAGAGAGAGAGAAAGAGAAGCTGTGAGTGAGACAGAGAGAGAGAAAGAGAAGCTGTGAGAGAGAGAGGGAGAAAGAGAAGCTATGTGAGAGAGAGAGAGAAAGAAAAGCTGTGAGTGTGTGTGAGAGAGAAAGAGAAGCTGTGAGTGAGAGAGAGAGAAAGAAAGAGAAATTAGAGTGAGAAAATGAGAGAGAGAAAGAGAAGCTATGAGTGGGAGAGAGAAAGAGAGTCTGTGAGAGAGAGAGAGAGAGAAGCTGTGAGTGAGAGAGAGAGAGCCGCTGTGAGTGACAGAGAGAGAGAAAGAGAAGCTGTGAATGAGAGAGAGAAAAACTGTGAGTGAGAGAGAGAGAAAGAGAAGCTGTGAGTGAGTAAGAGAGAGAAAGAGAAGCTGTGAGTGAGAGAGAGAGAGAAGGAGAAGCTGTGAGTGAGAAGGAGAGGGAAAGAGAAGCTGTGAGTGAGTGAGAGAGAGTGAAAGAGAAGCTGTGAGTGAGTAAGAGAGAGAAAGAGAAGCTGTGAGTGGGTAAGAGAGAGAAAGAGAAGCTGTGAGTGAGAGAGAGAGAAGGAGAAGCTGTGAGTGAGAGGGAGAGAGAGAAAGAGAAGCTGTGAGTGACACACACAGAGAGAAGCTGTGAGAGAGAGAGAGAAGCTGTGAGTGACAGAGAGAGAAAGAGAAGCTGTGTGTGTGTGAGAGAGAAAGATAGTCTGAGAAAGAGAGAGTGAAAGAGAAGCTGTGAGTGAGAGAGGGAGAAAGAGAAGCTGTGTGTGTGAGAGAGAGAAAGAGAGGCTGTGAGTGAGAGTGAGAGAAAGAGAAAGAGAAAGAGAAGCTGTGAGTGAGAGAGTGAGAGAGAGAAAGAGAAGCTGTTAGTGAGAGTGAGAGAGAGAGAGAAGCTGTGAGAGAGACAGATTGAAAGAGAAGCTGTGAGTGAGTGAGAGAGAGGGAGATGCTGTGAGTGAGAGAGAGAAAGAGAAGCTGTGAGTGAGAGGGAGAGAAAGAGAAGCTGTGAGTGACACAGAGAGAGAGAAGCTGTGAGTTAGAGAGAGAGAGAAAGAGAACCTGTGAGTGACAGAGAGAGAAAGAGAAGCTGAGTGTGTGTGAGAGAGAAAGTTTAGCTGTGAGTGAGAGAGAGAGAGGGAGAAAGAGAAGCTTGTGTGTGTGTGAGAGAAAGAGAAGCTGTGAGAGAGTGAGAGAGAGAGAGAGAAAGAGAAGATGTGAGTGAGAGAGAGAGAGAGAAGCTGTGAGTGTGTGAGAGAGAGAGCTGCTGTGAGTGAGTGAGAGAGAAAGAGAAGCTGTGAGTGAGAGAGAGAGAGAGAGATGCTGTGAGTGCGAGAGAAAGAGCCACTGTGAGTAAGTGAGAGAGAAAGAGAAGCTGTGAGTGAGAGAGAGAGGGAGAAAGAGAAGCTGTGTGAGAGAGAGAGAAAGAGAAGCTGTGAGTTAGAGTGAGAGAGAGAGAGAAAGAGAAGCTGTGAGTGAGAGAGAGAGAGAAAGAGAAGCTGTGAGTGAGAGAGAGAAAGAGAAGCTGTGAGAGAGAGAGAGAGAGAAGCTGTGAGTGAGAGAGAGAGAAAGAGAAGCTGTGAGTGAGAGAGAGAGAGAGAGAGATGCTGTGAGTGCGAGAGAAAGAGCCACTGTGAGTAAGTGAGAGAGAAAGAGAAGCTGTGAGTGAGAGAGAGAGGGAGAAAGAGAAGCTGTGTGTGAGAGAGAGAAAGAGAAGCTGTGAGTGAGAGTGAGAGAGAGAGAGAAAGAGAAGCTGTGAGTGAGAGAGAGAGAGAAAGAGAAGCTGTGAGTGAGAGAGAGAGAGAAAGATAAGCTGTGAGTGTGTGAGAGAGAAGCTGTGAGTGAGAGAGAGAAAGAAAAGCTGTGAGTGAGTGAGAGAAAGAGAAGATATGAGTGAGAGAGAGAGATAAGCAGTGAGTGAGAGAGAGAGAGAGAGAGAAGCTGTGAGTGAGACAGAGAGAGAAATAGAAGCTGTGAGTGAGTGAGAGAGAACCGCTGTGAGTGAGAGAGAGAGAAAGAGAAGCTGTCAGTGCGACATAGAGAGAGAAAGAGAAACTGTGTGAGAGAGAGAGGGAGAAAGAGAAGCTGTAAGAGAGAGAGAGAAAGAGAAGCTGTGAGTGTGTGTGTGAGAGAAAGAGAAGCTGTGAGTGAGAGAGAGAAAGAAAGAGAAATTAGAGTGAGAAAGAGAGAGAGAAAGAGAATCTGTGAGTGAGAGAGAGAGAGAAGATGTGAGTGATAGAGAGAGAGAATGAGAAGCTGTGAGTGATAGAGAGAGTAAGTAAGAGAAGCTGTGAGTGAGATAGAGAGAGAGAGAAGGAGAAAGATAAGCTGTGTGTGTGTGAGAGAGAGAAGCTGTGTGTGTGTGTGAGAGAGAAAGAAAAGCTGTGATTGAGAGTGAGAGAGAGAGAGAAAGAGATGCTGTGAGTGAGAGAGAGAGAAGCTGTGAGTGAGAGAGAGAAAGAAAAGCGGTGAGTGAGAGAGTGAGAGAAAGAGAAGATATGAATGAGAGAGAGAGAAGCAGTGAGAGAGAGAGAGAAAGAGAAGCTGTGAGTGAGACAGAGAGAGAGAAAGAGAAGCTGTGAGAGAGAGAGAGGGAGAAAGAGAAGCTGTGAGAGAGCGAGAGAAAGAGAAGCTGTGAGTGTGTGTAAGAGAGAAAGAGAAGCTGTGAGTGAGAGAGAGAGAAAGAAAGAGAAATTAGAGTGAGAAAGAGAGAGAGAAAGAGAAGCTGTGAGTGGGAGAGAGAGAAAGAGAAGCTGTGAATGAGAGAGAGAGAAAAAAAGAAGCTGTGAGTGAGAGAGAGAGAAAGAAAGAGAAGCTGTGAATGAGAGAGAGAAAAACAGTGAGAGAGAGAGAAAGAGAAGCTGTGAGTGAGTAAGAGAGAGAAAGAGAAGCTGTGAGTGAGAGCGAGAGAAGGAGAAGCTATGAGTGAGAAGGAGAGGGAAAGAGAAGCTGTGAGTGAGTGAGAGAGAGAGATAAAGAGAAGCTGTGAGAGAGAAAGAGAGAAGCTGTGAGTGAGAATGAGAGAGAGAGAAAGAGAAGCTGTGAGTGAGAGATAGATAAAGAGAAGCTGTGAGTGAGAGAGAGAAAGAGAAGCTGTGAGTGAGAGGGAGAGAGAGAAAGAGAAGCTGTGAGTGACACACAGAGAGAGAAGCTGTGAGTTAGAGAGAGAGAGAGAGAGAAGCTGTGAGTGACACAGAGAGAGAAAGAGAAGCTGTGTGTGTGTGAGAGAGAGAAAGATAGTCTGAGAAAGAGAGAGTGAAAGAGAAGCTGTGAGTTAGAGAGAGAGGGAGAAAGAGAAGCTATGTGTGTGTGAGAGAGAAAGAGAAGCTGTGAGTGAGAGTGAGAGAGAGAGAGAAAGAGAAAGAGAAAGAGAAAGAGAAGCTGAGAGTGTGAGAGAGAGAGAGCCGCTGTCAGTGAACGAGAGAGAAAGAGAAGCTGTGAATGAGAGAGAGAGAAAGAGAAGCTGTGAGTGAGAGAGAGAGAGAGAAAGAGAAGCTGTGAGTGAGTGAGAGAGAGAAAGGGAAGTTGTGAGTGAGAGAGAGAGAGAGAGAAGCTGTGAGTGAGTGAGAGAGAGAAAGAGAAGCTGTGAGTGAGAGAGAGAGAGAAAGAGAAGCTGTGAGTGAGAAGGAGAGGGAAAGAGAAGCTGTGAGTGAGAAAGAGAGAGAAAGAGAAGCTGTTAGTGAGAGTAAGAGAGAGAGAGAAAGAGAAGCAGTGAGAGAGCGAGAGAGAAAGAGAAGCTGTGAGTGAGAGAGAGAGAGAGAAAGAAGCTGTGAGTGAGAGAGAGAGAGAAAGAGAAGCTGTGAGTGAGAGAGAGAGATAATGAGAAGCTGTGAGTGAGAGAGAGAGAAGCTGTGAGTGAGAGGGAGAGAGAGAGAAGATGTGAGTGAGAGAGAGAGAGAGGATGAGAAGCTGTGAGTGAGAGAGAATGAAAGTAAGAGAAGCTGTGAGTGAGACAGAGAGAGAGAAAGAGAAGCTGTGAGTGAGAGAGAGGGAGAAAGAGAAGCTGTGAGAGAGAGAAAGAGAAGCTGTGAGAGAGAGAGAGAGAAAGAGAAGCTGTGATTGAGAGTGAGAGAGAGAAAGAGAAGCTGTGAGTGAGAGAGATAGAAAGAGAAGCTGTGAGTGTGTGAAAGAGAAGCTGTGAGTGAGAGAGGGAGAAAGAGAAGCTGTGTGTGTGAGAGAGAGAAAGAGAGGCTGTGAGTGAGAGTGAGAGAAAGAGAAAGAGAAAGAGAAGCTGTGAGTGAGAGAGTGAGAGAGAGAAAGAGAAGCTGTTAGTGAGAGTGAGAGAGAGAGAGAAGCTGTGAGAGAGACAGATTGAAAGAGAAGCTGTGAGTGAGTGAGAGAGAGGGAGATGCTGTGAGTGAGAGAGAGAAAGAGAAGCTGTGAGTGAGAGGGAGAGAAAGAGAAGCTGTGAGTGACACAGAGAGAGAGAAGCTGTGAGTTAGAGAGAGAGAGAAAGAGAACCTGTGAGTGACAGAGAGAGAAAGAGAAGCTGAGTGTGTGTGAGAGAGAAAGTTTAGCTGTGAGTGAGAGAGAGAGAGGGAGAAAGAGAAGCTTGTGTGTGTGTGAGAGAAAGAGAAGCTGTGAGAGAGTGAGAGAGAGAGAGAGAAAGAGAAGATGTGAGTGAGAGAGAGAGAGAGAAGCTGTGAGTGTGTGAGAGAGAGAGCTGCTGTGAGTGAGTGAGAGAGAAAGAGAAGCTGTGAGTGAGAGAGAGAGAGAGATGCTGTGAGTGCGAGAGAAAGAGCCACTGTGAGTAAGTGAGAGAGAAAGAGAAGCTGTGAGTGAGAGAGAGAGGGAGAAAGAGAAGCTGTGTGAGAGAGAGAGAAAGAGAAGCTGTGAGTTAGAGTGAGAGAGAGAGAGAAAGAGAAGCTGTGAGTGAGAGAGAGAGAGAAAGAGAAGCTGTGAGTGAGAGAGAGAAAGAGAAGCTGTGAGAGAGAGAGAGAGAGAAGCTGTGAGTGAGAGAGAGAGAAAGAGAAGCTGTGAGTGAGAGAGAGAGAGAGAGAGATGCTGTGAGTGCGAGAGAAAGAGCCACTGTGAGTAAGTGAGAGAGAAAGAGAAGCTGTGAGTGAGAGAGAGAGGGAGAAAGAGAAGCTGTGTGTGAGAGAGAGAAAGAGAAGCTGTGAGTGAGAGTGAGAGAGAGAGAGAAAGAGAAGCTGTGAGTGAGAGAGAGAGAGAAAGAGAAGCTGTGAGTGAGAGAGAGAGAGAAAGATAAGCTGTGAGTGTGTGAGAGAGAAGCTGTGAGTGAGAGAGAGAAAGAAAAGCTGTGAGTGAGTGAGAGAAAGAGAAGATATGAGTGAGAGAGAGAGATAAGCAGTGAGTGAGAGAGAGAGAGAGAGAGAAGCTGTGAGTGAGACAGAGAGAGAAATAGAAGCTGTGAGTGAGTGAGAGAGAACCGCTGTGAGTGAGAGAGAGAGAAAGAGAAGCTGTCAGTGCGACATAGAGAGAGAAAGAGAAACTGTGTGAGAGAGAGAGGGAGAAAGAGAAGCTGTAAGAGAGAGAGAGAAAGAGAAGCTGTGAGTGTGTGTGTGAGAGAAAGAGAAGCTGTGAGTGAGAGAGAGAAAGAAAGAGAAATTAGAGTGAGAAAGAGAGAGAGAAAGAGAATCTGTGAGTGAGAGAGAGAGAGAAGATGTGAGTGATAGAGAGAGAGAATGAGAAGCTGTGAGTGATAGAGAGAGTAAGTAAGAGAAGCTGTGAGTGAGATAGAGAGAGAGAGAAGGAGAAAGATAAGCTGTGTGTGTGTGAGAGAGAGAAGCTGTGTGTGTGTGAGAGAGAGAAAGAAAAGCTGTGATTGAGAGTGAGAGAGAGAGAGAAAGAGATGCTGTGAGTGAGAGAGAGAGAAGCTGTGAGTGAGAGAGAGAAAGAAAAGCGGTGAGTGAGAGAGTGAGAGAAAGAGAAGATATGAATGAGAGAGAGAGAAGCAGTGAGAGAGAGAGAGAAAGAGAAGCTGTGAGTGAGACAGAGAGAGAGAAAGAGAAGCTGTGAGAGAGAGAGAGGGAGAAAGAGAAGCTGTGAGAGAGCGAGAGAAAGAGAAGCTGTGAGTGTGTGTAAGAGAGAAAGAGAAGCTGTGAGTGAGAGAGAGAGAAAGAAAGAGAAATTAGAGTGAGAAAGAGAGAGAGAAAGAGAAGCTGTGAGTGGGAGAGAGAGAAAGAGAAGCTGTGAATGAGAGAGAGAGAAAAAAAGAAGCTGTGAGTGAGAGAGAGAGAAAGAAAGAGAAGCTGTGAATGAGAGAGAGAAAAACAGTGAGAGAGAGAGAAAGAGAAGCTGTGAGTGAGTAAGAGAGAGAAAGAGAAGCTGTGAGTGAGAGCGAGAGAAGGAGAAGCTATGAGTGAGAAGGAGAGGGAAAGAGAAGCTGTGAGTGAGTGAGAGAGAGAGATAAAGAGAAGCTGTGAGAGAGAAAGAGAGAAGCTGTGAGTGAGAATGAGAGAGAGAGAAAGAGAAGCTGTGAGTGAGAGATAGATAAAGAGAAGCTGTGAGTGAGAGAGAGAAAGAGAAGCTGTGAGTGAGAGGGAGAGAGAGAAAGAGAAGCTGTGAGTGACACACAGAGAGAGAAGCTGTGAGTTAGAGAGAGAGAGAGAGAGAAGCTGTGAGTGACACAGAGAGAGAAAGAGAAGCTGTGTGTGTGTGAGAGAGAGAAAGATAGTCTGAGAAAGAGAGAGTGAAAGAGAAGCTGTGAGTTAGAGAGAGAGGGAGAAAGAGAAGCTATGTGTGTGTGAGAGAGAAAGAGAAGCTGTGAGTGAGAGTGAGAGAGAGAGAGAAAGAGAAAGAGAAAGAGAAAGAGAAGCTGAGAGTGTGAGAGAGAGAGAGCCGCTGTCAGTGAACGAGAGAGAAAGAGAAGCTGTGAATGAGAGAGAGAGAAAGAGAAGCTGTGAGTGAGAGAGAGAGAGAGAAAGAGAAGCTGTGAGTGAGTGAGAGAGAGAAAGGGAAGTTGTGAGTGAGAGAGAGAGAGAGAGAAGCTGTGAGTGAGTGAGAGAGAGAAAGAGAAGCTGTGAGTGAGAGAGAGAGAGAAAGAGAAGCTGTGAGTGAGAAGGAGAGGGAAAGAGAAGCTGTGAGTGAGAAAGAGAGAGAAAGAGAAGCTGTTAGTGAGAGTAAGAGAGAGAGAGAAAGAGAAGCAGTGAGAGAGCGAGAGAGAAAGAGAAGCTGTGAGTGAGAGAGAGAGAGAGAAAGAAGCTGTGAGTGAGAGAGAGAGAGAAAGAGAAGCTGTGAGTGAGAGAGAGAGATAATGAGAAGCTGTGAGTGAGAGAGAGAGAAGCTGTGAGTGAGAGGGAGAGAGAGAGAAGATGTGAGTGAGAGAGAGAGAGAGGATGAGAAGCTGTGAGTGAGAGAGAATGAAAGTAAGAGAAGCTGTGAGTGAGACAGAGAGAGAGAAAGAGAAGCTGTGAGTGAGAGAGAGGGAGAAAGAGAAGCTGTGAGAGAGAGAAAGAGAAGCTGTGAGAGAGAGAGAGAGAAAGAGAAGCTGTGATTGAGAGTGAGAGAGAGAAAGAGAAGCTGTGAGTGAGAGAGATAGAAAGAGAAGCTGTGAGTGTGTGAAAGAGAAGCTGTGAGTGAGAGAGGGAGAAAGAGAAGCTGTGTGTGTGAGAGAGAGAAAGAGAGGCTGTGAGTGAGAGTGAGAGAAAGAGAAAGAGAAAGAGAAGCTGTGAGTGAGAGAGTGAGAGAGAGAAAGAGAAGCTGTTAGTGAGAGTGAGAGAGAGAGAGAAGCTGTGAGAGAGACAGATTGAAAGAGAAGCTGTGAGTGAGTGAGAGAGAGGGAGATGCTGTGAGTGAGAGAGAGAAAGAGAAGCTGTGAGTGAGAGGGAGAGAAAGAGAAGCTGTGAGTGACACAGAGAGAGAGAAGCTGTGAGTTAGAGAGAGAGAGAAAGAGAACCTGTGAGTGACAGAGAGAGAAAGAGAAGCTGAGTGTGTGTGAGAGAGAAAGTTTAGCTGTGAGTGAGAGAGAGAGAGGGAGAAAGAGAAGCTTGTGTGTGTGTGAGAGAAAGAGAAGCTGTGAGAGAGTGAGAGAGAGAGAGAGAAAGAGAAGATGTGAGTGAGAGAGAGAGAGAGAAGCTGTGAGTGTGTGAGAGAGAGAGCTGCTGTGAGTGAGTGAGAGAGAAAGAGAAGCTGTGAGTGAGAGAGAGAGAGAGATGCTGTGAGTGCGAGAGAAAGAGCCACTGTGAGTAAGTGAGAGAGAAAGAGAAGCTGTGAGTGAGAGAGAGAGGGAGAAAGAGAAGCTGTGTGAGAGAGAGAGAAAGAGAAGCTGTGAGTTAGAGTGAGAGAGAGAGAGAAAGAGAAGCTGTGAGTGAGAGAGAGAGAGAAAGAGAAGCTGTGAGTGAGAGAGAGAAAGAGAAGCTGTGAGAGAGAGAGAGAGAGAAGCTGTGAGTGAGAGAGAGAGAAAGAGAAGCTGTGAGTGAGAGAGAGAGAGAGAGAGATGCTGTGAGTGCGAGAGAAAGAGCCACTGTGAGTAAGTGAGAGAGAAAGAGAAGCTGTGAGTGAGAGAGAGAGGGAGAAAGAGAAGCTGTGTGTGTGAGAGAGAAAGAGAAGCTGTGAGTGAGAGTGAGAGAGAGAGAGAAAGAGAAGCTGTGAGTGAGAGAGAGAGAGAAAGAGAAGCTGTGAGTGAGAGAGAGAGAGAAAGATAAGCTGTGAGTGTGTGAGAGAGAAGCTGTGAGTGAGAGAGAGAAAGAAAAGCTGTGAGTGAGTGAGAGAAAGAGAAGATATGAGTGAGAGAGAGAGATAAGCAGTGAGTGAGAGAGAGAGAGAGAGAGAAGCTGTGAGTGAGACAGAGAGAGAAATAGAAGCTGTGAGTGAGTGAGAGAGAACCGCTGTGAGTGAGAGAGAGAGAAAGAGAAGCTGTCAGTGCGACATAGAGAGAGAAAGAGAAACTGTGTGAGAGAGAGAGGGAGAAAGAGAAGCTGTAAGAGAGAGAGAGAAAGAGAAGCTGTGAGTGTGTGTGTGAGAGAAAGAGAAGCTGTGAGTGAGAGAGAGAAAGAAAGAGAAATTAGAGTGAGAAAGAGAGAGAGAAAGAGAATCTGTGAGTGAGAGAGAGAGAGAAGATGTGAGTGATAGAGAGAGAGAATGAGAAGCTGTGAGTGATAGAGAGAGTAAGTAAGAGAAGCTGTGAGTGAGATAGAGAGAGAGAGAAGGAGAAAGATAAGCTGTGTGTGTGTGAGAGAGAGAAGCTGTGTGTGTGTGAGAGAGAGAAAGAAAAGCTGTGATTGAGAGTGAGAGAGAGAGAGAAAGAGATGCTGTGAGTGAGAGAGAGAGAAGCTGTGAGTGAGAGAGAGAAAGAAAAGCGGTGAGTGAGAGAGTGAGAGAAAGAGAAGATATGAATGAGAGAGAGAGAAGCAGTGAGAGAGAGAGAGAAAGAGAAGCTGTGAGTGAGACAGAGAGAGAGAAAGAGAAGCTGTGAGAGAGAGAGAGGGAGAAAGAGAAGCTGTGAGAGAGCGAGAGAAAGAGAAGCTGTGAGTGTGTGTAAGAGAGAAAGAGAAGCTGTGAGTGAGAGAGAGAGAAAGAAAGAGAAATTAGAGTGAGAAAGAGAGAGAGAAAGAGAAGCTGTGAGTGGGAGAGAGAGAAAGAGAAGCTGTGAATGAGAGAGAGAGAAAAAAAGAAGCTGTGAGTGAGAGAGAGAGAAAGAAAGAGAAGCTGTGAATGAGAGAGAGAAAAACAGTGAGAGAGAGAGAAAGAGAAGCTGTGAGTGAGTAAGAGAGAGAAAGAGAAGCTGTGAGTGAGAGCGAGAGAAGGAGAAGCTATGAGTGAGAAGGAGAGGGAAAGAGAAGCTGTGAGTGAGTGAGAGAGAGAGATAAAGAGAAGCTGTGAGAGAGAAAGAGAGAAGCTGTGAGTGAGAATGAGAGAGAGAGAAAGAGAAGCTGTGAGTGAGAGATAGATAAAGAGAAGCTGTGAGTGAGAGAGAGAAAGAGAAGCTGTGAGTGAGAGGGAGAGAGAGAAAGAGAAGCTGTGAGTGACACACAGAGAGAGAAGCTGTGAGTTAGAGAGAGAGAGAGAGAGAAGCTGTGAGTGACACAGAGAGAGAAAGAGAAGCTGTGTGTGTGTGAGAGAGAGAAAGATAGTCTGAGAAAGAGAGAGTGAAAGAGAAGCTGTGAGTTAGAGAGAGAGGGAGAAAGAGAAGCTATGTGTGTGTGAGAGAGAAAGAGAAGCTGTGAGTGAGAGTGAGAGAGAGAGAGAAAGAGAAAGAGAAAGAGAAAGAGAAGCTGAGAGTAAGAGAGAGAGAGAGCCGCTGTCAGTGAACGAGAGAGAAAGAGAAGCTGTGAATGAGAGAGAGAGAAAGAGAAGCTGTGAGTGAGAGAGAGAGAGAGAAAGAGAAGCTGTGAGTGAGTGAGAGAGAGAAAGGGAAGTTGTGAGTGAGAGAGAGAGAGAGAGAAGCTGTGAGTGAGAAGGAGAGGGAAAGAGAAGCTGTGAGTGAGAAAGAGAGAGAAAGAGAAGCTGTTAGTGAGAGTAAGAGAGAGAGAGAAAGAGAAGCAGTGAGAGAGCGAGAGAGAAAGAGAAGCTGTGAGTGAGAGAGAGAGAGAGAAAGAAGCTGTGAGTGAGAGAGAGAGAGAAAGAGAAGCTGTGAGTGAGAGAGAGAGATAATGAGAAGCTGTGAGTGAGAGAGAGAGAAGCTGTGAGTGAGAGGGAGAGAGAGAGAAGATGTGAGTGAGAGAGAGAGAGAGGATGAGAAGCTGTGAGTGAGAGAGAATGAAAGTAAGAGAAGCTGTGAGTGAGACAGAGAGAGAGAAAGAGAAGCTGTGAGTGAGAGAGAGGGAGAAAGAGAAGCTGTGAGAGAGAGAAAGAGAAGCTGTGAGAGAGAGAGAGAGAAAGAGAAGCTGTGATTGAGAGTGAGAGAGAGAAAGAGAAGCTGTGAGTGAGAGAGATAGAAAGAGAAGCTGTGAGTGTGTGAGAGAGAAGCTTTGAGTGAGAGAGAAAAAGAAAAGCTGTGAGTGTGGGAGAGAGAGAGAAAGAGAAGATATGAGTGTGAGAGAGAGAGAAGCAGTGAGTGAGAGAGAGAGAGAGAGAAAGAGAAGCTGTGAATGAGACAGAGAGAGAGAAAGAGAAGCTGTGAGAGAGAGAGGGAGAAAGAGAAGCTGTGAGAGAGAGAGAGAAAGAGAAGCTGTGAGTGTGTGAGAGAGAGAAAGAGAAGCTGTGAGTGAGAGAGAGAGAAAGAAAGAGAAATTAGAGTGAGAAAATGAGAGAGAGAAAGAGAAGCTATGAGTGGGAGAGAGATAGAGAGTGTGTGAGAGAGAGAGAGAAGCTGTGAGTGAGAGAGAGAGAGACCCACTGTGAGTGAGAGAGAGAGAGAAAGAGAAGCTGTGAATGAGAGAGAGAAAAACTGTGAGTGAGAGAGAGAGAAAGAGAAGCTGTGAGTGAGAGAGAGAGAGAAGGAGAAGCTGTGAGTGAGAAGGAGAGGGAAAGAGAAGCTGTGAGTGAGTGAGAGAGAGAGAGAAAGAGAAGCTGTGAGAGAGAAAGAGAGAAGCTGTGAGTGAGAATGAGAGAGAGAGAAAGAGAAGCTGTGAGTGAGAGAGAGAGAAAGAGAAGCTGTGAGTGAGAGAGAGAGAAGCTGTGAGTGAGAGAGAGAAAGAAAAGCTGTGAGTGAGAGAGAGAGAGAAAGAGAAGATATGAGTGAGAGAGAGAGAGAAGCAGTGAGAGAGAGAGAAAGAGAAGCTGTGAGTGAGAAAGAGAGAGAGAAAGAGAAGCTGTGAGAGAGAGAGGGAGAAAGAGAAGCAGTGTGTGTGAGAGGGAGAAAGAGAGAAAGAGAAGCTGTGAGTGACACAGAGAGAGAGATTCTGTGAGTTAGAGAGAGAGAGAGAAAGAGAAAGAGAAGCTGTGAGTGAGAGTGAGAGAGAGAGAGAAGCTGTGAGAGAGAGAGATTGAAAGAGAAGCTGTGAGTGAGAGAGAGAGAGAGAGAAAGAGAAGCTGTGAGTATGTGTGTGAGAGAAAGAGAAGCTGTGAGTGAGAGAGAGGGAGAAAGATAAGCTGTGTGTGTGAGAGAGGAAGAGAAGCTGTGAGAGAGAGAGAGAAAGAGAAGCTGTGATTGAGAGTGATAGAGAGAAAGAGAAGCTGTGAGTGTGAGAGAGAGAAGCTGTGAGTGAGAGAGAGAAAGAAAAGCTGTGAGTGTGAGAGAGTGAGAGAAAGAGAACATATGAGTGAGAGAGAGAGAAGCAGTGAGTGAGAGAGAGAGAGAGAGAAAGAGAAGCTGTGAGTGAGACAGAGAGAGAGAAAGAGAAGCTGTGAGAGAGAGAGGGAGAAAGAGAAGCTGTGTGTGAGAGAGAGAAGGAGAAGCTGTGAGTGTGTGAGAGAGAGAAAGAGAAGCTGTGAGTGAGAGAGAGAGAAAGAAAGAGAAATTAGAGTGAGAAAATGAGAGAGAGAAAGAGAAGCTGTGAGTGAGATAGAGAGAGAGCCGCTGTGAGTGAGAGAGAGAGAGAAAGAGAAGCTGTGAATGAGAGAGAGAAAAACTGTGAGTGAGAGAGAGAGAAAGAGAAGCTGTGAGTGAGTAAGAGAGAAAGAGTAGCTGTGAGTGAGAGAGAGAGAGAAGGAGAAGCTGTGAGTGAGAAGGAGAGGGAAAGAGAAGCTGTGAGTGAGTGAGAGAGAGAGAGAAAGAGAAGCTGTGAGAGAGAAAGAGAGAAGCTGTGAGTGAGAATGAGAGAGAGAGAAAGAGAAGCTGTGAGTGAGAGAGAGAGAAAGAGAAGCTGTGAGTGAGAGAGAGAAAGAGAATCTGTGAGTGAGAGGGAGAGAGAGAAAGAGAAGCTGTGAGTGACACACAGAGAGAGAAGCTGTGAGTTAGAGAGAGAGAGAGAGAAGCTGTGAGTGACAGAGAGAGAGAAAGAGAAGCTGTGTGTGTGAGAGAGAGAAAGATAGTCTGAGAAAGAGAGAGTGAAAGAGAAGCTGTGAGTGAGAGAGAGAGAGGGAGAAAGAGAAGCTGTGTGTGTGTGAGAGAGAAAGAGAAGCTGTGAGTGAGAGTGAGAGAGAGAGAGAAAGAGAAAGAGAAAGAGAAAGAGAAGCTGAGAGTGTGAGAGAGAGAGAGCCGCTGTCAGTGAACGAGAGAGAAAGAGAAGCTGTGAATGAGAGAGAGAGAAAGAGAAGCTGTGAGTGAGAGAGAGAGAGAGAAAGAGAAGCTGTGAGTGAGTGAGAGAGAGAAAGGGAAGTTGTGAGTGAGAGAGAGAGAGAGAAGCTGTGAGTGAGTGAGAGAGAGAAAGAGAAGCTGTGAGTGAGAGAGAGAGAGAAAGAGAAGCTGTGAGTGAGAAGGAGAGGGAAAGAGAAGCTGTGAGTGAGAAAGAGAGAGAAAGAGAAGCTGTTAGTGAGAGTAAGAGAGAGAGAGAAAGAGAAGCAGTGAGAGAGCGAGAGAGAAAGAGAAGCTGTGAGTGAGAGAGAGAGAGAGAAAGAAGCTGTGAGTGAGAGAGAGAGAGAAAGAGAAGCTGTGAGTGAGAGAGAGAGATAATGAGAAGCTGTGAGTGAGAGAGAGAGAAGCTGTGAGTGAGAGGGAGAGAGAGAGAAGATGTGAGTGAGAGAGAGAGAGAGGATGAGAAGCTGTGAGTGAGAGAGAATGAAAGTAAGAGAAGCTGTGAGTGAGACAGAGAGAGAGAAAGAGAAGCTGTGAGTGAGAGAGAGGGAGAAAGAGAAGCTGTGAGAGAGAGAAAGAGAAGCTGTGAGAGAGAGAGAGAGAAAGAGAAGCTGTGATTGAGAGTGAGAGAGAGAAAGAGAAGCTGTGAGTGAGAGAGATAGAAAGAGAAGCTGTGAGTGTGTGAGAGAGAAGCTGTGAGTGAGAGAGAAAAAGAAAAGCTGTGAGTGTGGGAGAGAGAGAGAAAGAGAAGATATGAGTGTGAGAGAGAGAGAAGCAGTGAGTGAGAGAGAGAGAGAGAGAAAGAGAAGCTGTGAATGAGACAGAGAGAGAGAAAGAGAAGCTGTGAGAGAGAGAGGGAGAAAGAGAAGCTGTGAGAGAGAGAGAGAAAGAGAAGCTGTGAGTGTGTGAGAGAGAGAAAGAGAAGCTGTGAGTGAGAGAGAGAGAAAGAAAGAGAAATTAGAGTGAGAAAATGAGAGAGAGAAAGAGAAGCTATGAGTGGGAGAGAGATAGAGAGTGTGTGAGAGAGAGAGAGAAGCTGTGAGTGAGAGAGAGAGAGACCCACTGTGAGTGAGAGAGAGAGAGAAAGAGAAGCTGTGAATGAGAGAGAGAAAAACTGTGAGTGAGAGAGAGAGAAAGAGAAGCTGTGAGTGAGAGAGAGAGAGAAGGAGAAGCTGTGAGTGAGAAGGAGAGGGAAAGAGAAGCTGTGAGTGAGTGAGAGAGAGAGAGAAAGAGAAGCTGTGAGAGAGAAAGAGAGAAGCTGTGAGTGAGAATGAGAGAGAGAGAAAGAGAAGCTGTGAGTGAGAGAGAGAGAAAGAGAAGCTGTGAGTGAGAGAGAGAGAAGCTGTGAGTGAGAGAGAGAAAGAAAAGCTGTGAGTGAGAGAGAGAGAGAAAGAGAAGATATGAGTGAGAGAGAGAGAGAAGCAGTGAGAGAGAGAGAAAGAGAAGCTGTGAGTGAGAAAGAGAGAGAGAAAGAGAAGCTGTGAGAGAGAGAGGGAGAAAGAGAAGCAGTGTGTGTGAGAGGGAGAAAGAGAGAAAGAGAAGCTGTGAGTGACACAGAGAGAGAGATTCTGTGAGTTAGAGAGAGAGAGAGAAAGAGAAAGAGAAGCTGTGAGTGAGAGTGAGAGAGAGAGAGAAGCTGTGAGAGAGAGAGATTGAAAGAGAAGCTGTGAGTGAGAGAGAGAGAGAGAGAAAGAGAAGCTGTGAGTATGTGTGTGAGAGAAAGAGAAGCTGTGAGTGAGAGAGAGGGAGAAAGATAAGCTGTGTGTGTGAGAGAGGAAGAGAAGCTGTGAGAGAGAGAGAGAAAGAGAAGCTGTGAGTGTGAGAGAGAGAAGCTGTGAGTGAGAGAGAGAAAGAAAAGCTGTGAGTGTGAGAGAGTGAGAGAAAGAGAACATATGAGTGAGAGAGAGAGAAGCAGTGAGTGAGAGAGAGAGAGAGAGAAAGAGAAGCTGTGAGTGAGACAGAGAGAGAGAAAGAGAAGCTGTGAGAGAGAGAGGGAGAAAGAGAAGCTGTGTGTGAGAGAGAGAAGGTGAAGCTGTGAGTGTGTGAGAGAGAGAAAGAGAAGCTGTGAGTGAGAGAGAGAGAAAGAAAGAGAAATTAGAGTGAGAAAATGAGAGAGAGAAAGAGAAGCTGTGAGTGAGATAGAGAGAGAGCCGCTGTGAGTGAGAGAGAGAGAGAAAGAGAAGCTGTGAATGAGAGAGAGAAAAACTGTGAGTGAGAGAGAGAGAAAGAGAAGCTGTGAGTGAGTAAGAGAGAAAGAGTAGCTGTGAGTGAGAGAGAGAGAGAAGGAGAAGCTGTGAGTGAGAAGGAGAGGGAAAGAGAAGCTGTGAGTGAGTGAGAGAGAGAGAGAAAGAGAAGCTGTGAGAGAGAAAGAGAGAAGCTGTGAGTGAGAATGAGAGAGAGAGAAAGAGAAGCTGTGAGTGAGAGAGAGAGAAAGAGAAGCTGTGAGTGAGAGAGAGAAAGAGAATCTGTGAGTGAGAGGGAGAGAGAGAAAGAGAAGCTGTGAGTGACACACAGAGAGAGAAGCTGTGAGTTAGAGAGAGAGAGAGAGAAGCTGTGAGTGACAGAGAGAGAGAAAGAGAAGCTGTGTGTGTGAGAGAGAGAAAGATAGTCTGAGAAAGAGAGAGTGAAAGAGAAGCTGTGAGTGAGAGAGAGAGAGGGAGAAAGAGAAGCTGTGTGTGTGTGAGAGAGAAAGAGAAGCTGTGAGTGAGAGTGAGAGAGAGAGAGATAGAGAAAGAGAAGCTGTGAGTGTGTGTGAGAGAGAGCCGCTGTCAGTGAAAGAGAGAGAAAGAGAAGCTGTGAATGAGAGAGAGAGAGAGAGAAGCTGTGAGTGAGAGAGAGAGAGAGAAGCTGTGAGTGAGTGAGAGAGAGAAAGGGAAGTTGTGAGTGAGTGAGAGAGAGAGAAGCTGTGAGTGAGTGAGAGAGAGAAAGAGAAGCTGTGAGTGAGAGAGAGAGAGAAAGAGAAGCTGTGAGTGAGAAGGAGAGGGAAAGAGAAGCTGTGAGTGAGAGAGAGAAAGAGAAGCTGTTAGTGAGAGTGAGAGAGAGAGAAAAAGAGAAGCAGTGAGAGAGCAAGAGAGAAAGAGAAACTGTGAGTGAGAGAGAGAGAGAAAGTGAAGCTGTGAGTGAGAGAGAGACAGAAAGAGAAGCTGTGAGTGAGAGAGAGTGAATGAGAAGCTGTGAGTGAGAGATAGAGAAGCTGTGAGTGAGAGGGAGAGAGAGAAAGTGAAGCTGTGAGTGAGAGAGAGAGAGAAAGAGAAGCTGTGAGTGAGAGAGAGTGAATGAGAAGCTGTGAGTGAGAGATAGAGAAGCTGTGAGTGAGAGGGAGAGAGAGAGATGTGAGTGAGAGAGAGAGAGGATGAGAAGCTGTGAGTGAGAGAGAAAGAAAGTAAGAGAAGCTGTGAGTGAGACAGAGAGAGAGAAAGAGAAGCTGTGAGTGAGAGAGAGGGAGAAAGATAAGCTGTGAGAGAGAGAGAAAGAGAAGCTGTGAGAGAGAGAGAGAGAAAGAGAAGCTGTGATTGAGAGTGAGAGAGAGAAAGAGAAGCTGTGAGTGAGAGAGATAGAAAGAGAAGCTGTGAGTGTGAGAGAGAGAATCTGTGTGTGAGAGAGAAAAAGAAAAGCTGTGAGTGTGGGAGAGAGAGAGAAAGAGAAGATATGAGTGTGAGAGAGAGAGAAGCAGTGAGTGAGAGAGAGAGAGAGAGAAAGAGAAGCTGTGAATGAGACAGAGAGAGAGAAAGAGAAGCTGTGAGAGAGAGAGGGAGAAAGAGAAGCTGTGAGAGAGAGAGAGAAAGAGAAGCTGTGAGTGTGTGAGAGAGAGAAAGAGAAGCTGTGAGTGAGAGAGAGAGAAAGAAAGAGAAATTAGAGTGAGAAAATGAGAGAGAGAAAGAGAAGCTATGAGTGGGAGAGAGATAGAGAGTGTGTGAGAGAGAGAGAGAAGCTGTGAGTGAGAGAGAGAGAGACCCACTGTGAGTGAGAGAGAGAGAGAAAGAGAAGCTGTGAATGAGAGAGAGAAAAACTGTGAGTGAGAGAGAGAGAAAGAGAAGCTGTGAGTGAGAGAGAGAGAGAAGGAGAAGCTGTGAGTGAGAAGGAGAGGGAAAGAGAAGCTGTGAGTGAGTGAGAGAGAGAGAGAAAGAGAAGCTGTGAGAGAGAGAGAGAGAAAGAGAAGCTGTGAGTGAGAGAGAGAGAGAAGCTGTGAGTGAGAGGGAGACAGAGAAAGAGAAGCTGTGAGTGACACAGAGAGAGAGATGCTGAGAGTTAGAGAGAGAGAGAGAGAAAGAGAAAGAGAAGCTGTGAGTGAGAGAGTGAGAGAGAGAAACAGAAGCTCTTAGTGAGAGTGAGAGAGAGAGAGAGAAGCTGTGAGAGAGAGAGATTGAAAGAGAAGCTGTGAGTGAGAGAGAGAGAGAGAGAAAGAGAAGCTGTGAGTATGTGTGTGAGAGAAAGAGAAGCTGTGAGTGAGAGAGAGGGAGAAAGATAAGCTGTGTGTGTGAGAGAGAAAGAGAAGCTGTGAGAGAGAGAGAGAAAGAGAAGCTGTGATTGAGAGTGATAGAGAGAAAGAGAAGCTGTGAGTGTGAGAGAGAGAAGCTGTGAGTGAGAGAGAGAAAGAAAAGCTGTGAGTGTGAGAGAGTGAGAGAAAGAGAACATATGAGTGAGAGAGAGAGAAGCAGTGAGTGAGAGAGAGAGAGAGAGAAAGAGAAGCTGTGAGTGAGACAGAGAGAGAGAAAGAGAAGCTGTGAGAGAGAGAGGGAGAAAGAGAAGCTGTGTGAGAGAGAGAGAAGGAGAAGCTGTGAGTGTGTGAGAGAGAGAAAGAGAAGCTGTGAGTGAGAGAGAGAGAAAGAAAGAGAAATTAGAGTGAGAAAATGAGAGAGAGAAAGAGAAGCTGTGAGTGAGATAGAGAGCCGCTGTGAGTGAGAGAGAGAGAGAAAGAGAAGCTGTGAATGAGAGAGAGAAAAACTGTGAGTGAGAGAGAGAGAAAGAGAAGCTGTGAGTGAGTAAGAGAGAAAGAGTAGCTGTGAGTGAGAGAGAGAGAGAAGGAGAAGCTGTGAGTGAGAAGGAGAGGGAAAGAGAAGCTGTGAGTGAGTGAGAGAGAGAGAGAAAGAGAAGCTGTGAGAGAGAAAGAGAGAAGCTGTGAGTGAGAATGAGAGAGAGAGAAAGAGAAGCTGTGAGTGAGAGAGAGAGAAAGAGAAGCTGTGAGTGAGAGAGAGAAAGAGAATCTGTGAGTGAGAGGGAGAGAGAGAAAGAGAAGCTGTGAGTGACACACAGAGAGAGAAGCTGTGAGTTAGAGAGAGAGAGAGAGAAGCTGTGAGTGACAGAGAGAGAGAAAGAGAAGCTGTGTGTGTGTGAGAGAGAGAAAGATAGTCTGAGAAAGAGAGAGTGAAAGAGAAGCTGTGAGTGAGAGAGAGAGAGGGAGAAAGAGAAGCTGTGTGTGTGAGAGAGAGAAAGAGAAGCTGTGAGTGAGAGTGAGAGAGAGAGAGAAAGAGAAAGAGAAGCTGTGAGTGTGTGAGAGAGAGAGCCGCTGTCAGTGAAAGAGAGAGAAAGAGAAGCTGTGAATGAGAGAGAGAGAGAGAGAGAAGCTGTGAGTGAGAGAGAGAGAGAGAAGCTGTGAGTGAGTGAGAGAGAGAAAGGGAAGTTGTGAGTGAGTGAGAGAGAGAGAAGCTGTGAGTGAGTGAGAGAGAGAAAGAGAAGCTGTGAGTGAGAGAGAGAGAGAAAGAGAAGCTGTGAGTGAGAAGGAGAGGGAAAGAGAAGCTGTGAGTGAGAGAGAGAAAGAGAAGCTGTTAGTGAGAGTGAGAGAGAGAGAAAAAGAGAAGCAGTGAGAGAGCAAGAGAGAAAGAGAAACTGTGAGTGAGAGAGAGAGAGAAAGTGAAGCTGTGAGTGAGAGAGAGAGAGAAAGAGAAGCTGTGAGTGAGAGAGAGTGAATGAGAAGCTGTGAGTGAGAGATAGAGAAGCTGTGAGTGAGAGGGAGAGAGAGAAAGTGAAGCTGTGAGTGAGAGAGAGAGAGAAAGAGAAGCTGTGAGTGAGAGAGAGTGAATGAGAAGCTGTGAGTGAGAGATAGAGAAGCTGTGAGTGAGAGGGAGAGAGAGAGATGTGAGTGAGAGAGAGAGAGGATGAGAAGCTGTGAGTGAGAGAGAAAGAAAGTAAGAGAAGCTGTGAGTGAGACAGAGAGAGAGAAAGAGAAGCTGTGAGAGAGAGAGAGAGAAAGAGAAGCTGTGAGAGAGAGAGAAAGAGAAGCTGTGAGAGAGAGAGAGAGAAAGAGAAGCTGTGATTGAGAGTGAGAGAGAGAAAGAGAAGCTGTGAGTGAGAGAGATAGAAAGAGAAGCTGTGAGTGTGAGAGAGAGAAGCTGTGTGTGAGAGAGAAAAAGAAAAGCTGTGAGTGTGGGAGAGAGAGAGAAAGAGAAGATATGAGTGAGAGAGAGAGAGAAGCAGTGAGTGAGAGAGAGAGAGAGAGAAAGAGAAGCTGTGAGTGAGACAGAGAGAGAGAAAGAGAAGCTGTGAGAGAGAGAGAGGGAGAAAGAGAAGCTGTGTGAGAGAGAGAGAAAGAGAAGCTGTGAGTGTGTGTGAGAGAGAAAGAGAAGCTGTGAGTGAGAGAGAGAGAGAGAAAGAGAAATTAGAGTGAGAAAATGTGAGAGAGAAAGAGAACCTATGAGTGGGAGAGAGATAGAGAGTGTGAGTGAGAGAGAGAGAGAAGCTGTGAGTGAGAGAGAGAGAAAAAGAGAAGCTGTGAATGAGAGAGAGAGAAAAACTGTGAGTGAGAGAGAGAGAAAGAGAAGCTATGAGTGACTAAGAGAGAGAAAGATAAGCTGTGAGTGAGAGAGAGAGAGAAGGAGAAGCTGTGAGTGAGAAGGAGAGGGAAAGAGAAGCTGTGAGTGAGTGAGAGAGAGAGAGAAAGAGAAGGTGTGAGAGAGAAAGAGAGAAGCTGTGAGTGAGAATGAGAGAGAGAGAAAGAGAAGCTGTGAGTGAGAGAGAGAGAAAGAGAAGCTGTGAGTGAGAGAGAGAAAGAGAAGCTGTGAGTGAGAGGGAGAGAGAGAAAGAGAAGCTGTGAGTGACACACAGAGAGAGAAGCTGTGAGAGAGAGAGAGAGAGAGAGAGAGAAGCTGTGAGTGACAGAGAGAGAGAAAGAGAAGCTGTGTGTGTGTGAGAGAGAGAAAGATAGTCTGAGAAAGAGAGAGGGAAAGAGAAGCTGTGAGTGAGAGAGAGAGGGAGAAAGAGAAGCTGTGTGTGTGAGAGAGAAAGAGCAGCTGTGAGTGAGAGTGAGAGAGAGAGAAAGAGAAAGAGACGCTGTGAGTGAGAGAGTGAGAGAGAGAAAGAGAAGCTGTTAATGAGAGAGAGAGATAGAGAAGCTGTGAGAGAGAGATTGAAAGAGAAGCTGTGAGTGAGAGAGAGAGAGATGCTGTGAGTGAGAGAGAGAAAGAGAAGCTGTAAGTGAGAGGGAGAGAAAGAGAAGCTGTGGGTGACACAGAGAGAGAGAAGCTGTGAGTTAGAGAGAGAGAGAAAGAGAAGCTGTGACTGACAGAGAGAGAGAGATGCTGAGAGTTAGAGAGAGAGAGAGAGAAAGAGAAAGAGAAGCTGTGAGTGAGAGAGTGAGAGAGAGAAACAGAAGCTCTTAGTGAGAGTGAGAGAGAGAGAGAGAAGCTGTGTGAGAGAGATTGAAAGAGAAGGTGTGAGTGAGAGAGAGAGAGAGAGAAAGAGAAGCTGTGAGTATGTGTGTGAGAGAAAGAGAAGCTGTGAGTGAGAGAGAGGGAGAAAGATAAGCTGTGTGTGTGAGAGAGAAAGAGAAGCTGTGAGAGAGAGAGAAAGAGAAGCTGTGATTGAGAGTGATAGAGAGAAAGAGAAGCTGTGAGTGTGAGAGAGAGAAGCTGTGAGTGAGAGAGAGAAAGAAAAGCTGTGAGTGTGAGAGAGTGAGAGAAAGAGAACATATGAGTGAGAGAGAGAGAAGCAGTGAGTGAGAGAGAGAGAGAGAAAGAGAAGCTGTGAGTGAGACAGAGAGAGAGAAAGAGAAGCTGTGAGAGAGAGAGGGAGAAAGAGAAGCTGTGTGTGAGAGAGAGAAGGAGAAGCTGTGAGTGTGTGAGAGAGAGAAAGAGAAGCTGTGAGTGAGAGAGAGAGAAAGAAAGAGAAATTAGAGTGAGAAAATGAGAGAGAGAAAGAGAAGCTGTGAGTGAGATAGAGAGAGAGCCGCTGTGAGTGAGAGAGAGAGAGAAAGAGAAGCTGTGAATGAGAGAGAGAAAAACTGTGAGTGAGAGAGAGAGAAAGAGAAGCTGTGAGTGAGTAAGAGAGAAAGAGTAGCTGTGAGTGAGAGAGAGAGAGAAGGAGAAGCTGTGAGTGAGAAGGAGAGGGAAAGAGAAGCTGTGAGTGAGTGAGAGAGAGAGAGAAAGAGAAGCTGTGAGAGAGAAAGAGAGAAGCTGTGAGTGAGAATGAGAGAGAGAGAAAGAGAAGCTGTGAGTGAGAGAGAGAGAAAGAGAAGCTGTGAGTGAGAGAGAGAAAGAGAATCTGTGAGTGAGAGGGAGAGAGAGAAAGAGAAGCTGTGAGTGACACACAGAGAGAGAAGCTGTGAGTTAGAGAGAGAGAGAGAGAAGCTGTGAGTGACAGAGAGAGAGAAAGAGAAGCTGTGTGTGTGTGAGAGAGAGAAAGATAGTCTGAGAAAGAGAGAGTGAAAGAGAAGCTGTGAGTGAGAGAGAGAGAGGGAGAAAGAGAAGCTGTGTGTGTGTGAGAGAGAAAGAGAAGCTGTGAGTGAGAGTGAGAGAGAGAGAGAAAGAGAAAGAGAAGCTGTGAGTGTGTGAGAGAGAGAGCCGCTGTCAGTGAAAGAGAGAGAAAGAGAAGCTGTGAATGAGAGAGAGAGAGAGAAGCTGTGAGTGAGAGAGAGAGAGAGAAGCTGTGAGTGAGTGAGAGAGAGAAAGGGAAGTTGTGAGTGAGTGAGAGAGAGAGAAGCTGTGAGTGAGTGAGAGAGAGAAAGAGAAGCTGTGAGTGAGAGAGAGAGAGAAAGAGAAGCTGTGAGTGAGAAGGAGAGGGAAAGAGAAGCTGTGAGTGAGAGAGAGAAAGAGAAGCTGTTAGTGAGAGTGAGAGAGAGAGAAAAAGAGAAGCAGTGAGAGAGCAAGAGAGAAAGAGAAACTGTGAGTGAGAGAGAGAGAGAAAGTGAAGCTGTGAGTGAGAGAGAGAGAGAAAGAGAAGCTGTGAGTGAGAGAGAGTGAATGAGAAGCTGTGAGTGAGAGATAGAGAAGCTGCGAGTGAGAGGGAGAGAGAGAAAGTGAAGCTGTGAGTGAGAGAGAGAGAGAAAGAGAAGCTGTGAGTGAGAGAGAGTGAATGAGAAGCTGTGAGTGAGAGATAGAGAAGCTGTGAGTGAGAGGGAGAGAGAGAGATGTGAGTGAGAGAGAGAGAGGATGAGAAGCTGTGAGTGAGAGAGAAAGAAAGTAAGAGAAGCTGTGAGTGAGACAGAGAGAGAGAAAGAGAAGCTGTGAGTGAGAGAGAGGGAGAAAGATAAGCTGTGAGAGAGAGAGAAAGAGAAGCTGTGAGAGAGAGAGAGAGAAAGAGAAGCTGTGATTGAGAGTGAGAGAGAGAAAGAGAAGCTGTGAGTGAGAGAGATAGAAAGAGAAGCTGTGAGGGTGAGAGAGAGAAGCTGTGTGTGAGAGAGAAAAAGAAAAGCTGTGAGTGTGGGAGAGAGAGAGAAAGAGAAGATATGAGTGAGAGAGAGAGAGAAGCAGTGAGTGAGAGAGAGAGAGAGAGAGAAAGAGAAGCTGTGAGTGAGACAGAGAGAGAGAAAGAGAAGCTGTGAGAGAGAGAGAGGGAGAAAGAGAAGCTGTGTGAGAGAGAGAGAAAGAGAAGCTGTGAGTGTGTGTGAGAGAGAAAGAGAAGCTGTGAGTGAGAGAGAGAGAAAGAAAGAGAAATTAGAGTGAGAAAATGTGAGAGAGAAAGAGAACCTATGAGTGGGAGAGAGATAGAGAGTGTGAGTGAGAGAGAGAGAGAAGCTGTGAGTGAGAGAGAGAGAAAAAGAGAAGCTGTGAATGAGAGAGAGAGAAAAACTGTGAGTGAGAGAGAGAGAAAGAGAAGCTATGAGTGACTAAGAGAGAGAAAGATAAGCTGTGAGTGAGAGAGAGAGAGAAGGAGAAGCTGTGAGTGAGAAGGAGAGGGAAAGAGAAGCTGTGAGTGAGTGAGAGAGAGAGAGAAAGAGAAGGTGTGAGAGAGAAAGAGAGAAGCTGTGAGTGAGAATGAGAGAGAGAGAAAGAGAAGCTGTGAGTGAGAGAGAGAGAAAGAGAAGCTGTGAGTGAGAGAGAGAAAGAGAAGCTGTGAGTGAGAGGGAGAGAGAGAAAGAGAAGCTGTGAGTGACACACAGAGAGAGAAGCTGTGAGAGAGAGAGAGAGAGAGAGAAGCTGTGAGTGACAGAGAGAGAGAAAGAGAAGCTGTGTGTGTGTGAGAGAGAGAAAGATAGTCTGAGAAAGAGAGAGGGAAAGAGAAGCTGTGAGTGAGAGAGAGAGGGAGAAAGAGAAGCTGTGTGTGTGAGAGAGAAAGAGCAGCTGTGAGTGAGAGTGAGAGAGAGAGAAAGAGAAAGAGACGCTGTGAGTGAGAGAGTGAGAGAGAGAAAGAGAAGCTGTTAATGAGAGAGAGAGATAGAGAAGCTGTGAGAGAGAGATTGAAAGAGAAGCTGTGAGTGAGAGAGAGAGATGCTGTGAGTGAGAGAGAGAAAGAGAAGCTGTAAGTGAGAGGGAGAGAAAGAGAAGCTGTGGGTGACACAGAGAGAGAGAAGCTGTGAGTTAGAGAGAGAGAGAAAGAGAAGCTGTGACTGACAGAGAGAGAGAAAGAGAAGCTGTGAGAGAGAAAGAGAGAAGCTGTGAGTGAGAATGAGAGAGAGAGAAAGAGAAGCTGTGAGTGAGAGAGAGAGAGAATGAGAAGCTGTGAGTGAGAGAGAGAAAGAGAAGCTGTAAGTGAGAGGGAGAGAGAGAAAGAGAAGCTGTGAGTGACACACACAGAGAGAAGCTGTGAGTTAGAGAGAGAGAGAAGCTGTGAGTGAGAGAGGGAGAAAGAGAAGCTGTGTGTGTGTGAGAGAGAAAGAGAAGCTGTGAGTGACACAGAGAGAGAAGCTGTGAGTTAGAGAGAGAGAGAAAGAGAAGTTGTGATTGAGAGTGATAGAGAGAAAGAGAAGCTGTGAGTGTGAGAGAGAGAAGCTGTGAGTGAGAGAGAGAAAGAAAAGCTGTGAGTGTGAGAGAGTGAGAGAAAGAGAACATATGAGTGAGAGAGAGAGAAGCAGTGAGTGAGAGAGAGAGAGAGAGAAAGAGAAGCTGTGAGTGAGACAGAGAGAGAGAAAGAGAAGCTGTGAGAGAGAGAGGGAGAAAGAGAAGCTGTGAGAGAGAGAGAGAAGGAGAAGCTGTGAGTGTGTGAGAGAGAGAAAGAGAAGCTGTGAGTGAGAGAGAGAGAAAGAAAGAGAAATTAGAGTGAGAAAATGAGAGAGAGAAAGAGAAGCTGTGAGTGAGATAGAGAGAGAGCCGCTGTGAGTGAGAGAGAGAGAGAAAGAGAAGCTGTGAATGAGAGAGAGAAAAACTGTGAGTGAGAGAGGGAGAAAGAGAAGCTGTGAGTGAGTAAGAGAGAAAGAGTAGCTGTGAGTGAGAGAGAGAGAGAAGGAGAAGCTGTGAGTGAGAAGGAGAGGGAAAGAGAAGCTGTGAGTGAGTGAGAGAGAGAAAGAGAAGCTGTGAGAGAGAAAGAGAGAAGCTGTGAGTGAGAATGAGAGAGAGAGAAAGAGAAGCTGTGAGTGAGAGAGAGAGAAAGAGAAGCTGTGAGTGAGAGAGAGAAAGAGAATCTGTGAGTGAGAGGGAGAGAGAGAAAGAGAAGCTGTGAGTGACACACAGAGAGAGAAGCTGTGAGTTAGAGAGAGAGAGAGAGAAGCTGTGAGTGACAGAGAGAGAGAAAGAGAAGCTGTGTGTGTGTGAGAGAGAGAAAGATAGTCTGAGAAAGAGAGAGTGAAAGAGAAGCTGTGAGTGAGAGAGAGAGAGGGAGAAAGAGAAGCTGTGTGTGTGTGAGAGAGAAAGAGAAGCTGTGAGTGAGAGTGAGAGAGAGAGAGAAAGAGAAAGAGAAGCTGTGAGTGTGTGAGAGAGAGAGCCGCTGTCAGTGAAAGAGAGAGAAAGAGAAGCTGTGAATGAGAGAGAGAGAGAGAGAAGCTGTGAGTGAGAGAGAGAGAGAAGCTGTGAGTGAGTGAGAGAGAGAAAGGGAAGTTGTGAGTGAGTGAGAGAGAGAGAAGCTGTGAGTGAGTGAGAGAGAGAAAGAGAAGCTGTGAGTGAGAGAGAGAGAGAAAGAGAAGCTGTGAGTGAGAAGGAGAGGGAAAGAGAAGCTGTGAGTGAGAGAGAGAAAGAGAAGCTGTTAGTGAGAGTGAGAGAGAGAGAAAAAGAGAAGCAGTGAGTGAGAGAGAGTGAATGAGAAGCTGTGAGTGAGAGATAGAGAAGCTGTGAGTGAGAGGGAGAGAGAGAGATGTGAGTGAGAGAGAGAGAGGATGAGAAGCTGTGAGTGAGAGAGAAAGAAAGTAAGAGAAGCTGTGAGTGAGACAGAGAGAGAGAAAGAGAAGCTGTGAGTGAGAGAGAGGGAGAAAGA
The DNA here is from genome assembly GCA_035047305.1 of Bradypodion pumilum. Classification (NCBI taxonomy): domain Eukaryota; kingdom Metazoa; phylum Chordata; class Lepidosauria; order Squamata; family Chamaeleonidae; genus Bradypodion; species Bradypodion pumilum. Next base: position 233,015,369 of record JAWDJD010000001.1, read on the forward strand.
TAAGCTGTGAGAGAGAGAGAAAGAGAAGCTGTGAGAGAGAGAGAGAGAAAGAGAAGCTGTGATTGAGAGTGAGAGAGAGAAAGAGAAGCTGTGAGTGAGAGAGATAGAAAGAGAAGCTGTGAGTGTGTGAGAGAGAAGCTGTGTGTGAGAGAGAAAAAGAAAAGCTGTGAGTGTGGGAGAGAGAGAGAAAGAGAAGATATGAGTGAGAGAGAGAGAGAAGCAGTGAGTGAGAGAGAGAGAGAGAAAGAGAAGCTGTGAGTGAGACAGAGAGAGAGAAAGAGAAGATGTGAGAGAGAGAGGGAGAAAGAGAAGCTGTGTGAGAGAGAGAGAAAGAGAAGCTGTGAGTGTGTGTGAGAGAGAAAGAGAAGCTGTGAGTGAGAGAAAGAGAAAGAAAGAGAAATTAGAGTGAGAAAATGTGAGAGAGAAAGAGAACCTATGAGTGGGAGAGAGATAGAGAGTGTGAGTGAGAGAGAGAGAGAGAAGCTGTGAGTGAGAGAGAGAGAAAGAGAAGCTATGAGTGACTAAGAGAGAGAAAGATAAGCTGTGAGTGAGAGAGAGAGAGAAGGAGAAGCTGTGAGTGAGAAGGAGAGGGAAAGAGAAGCTGTGAGTGAGTGAGAGAGAGAGAGAAAGAGAAGGTGTGAGAGAGAAAGAGAGAAGCTGTGAGTGAGAATGAGAGAGAGAGAAAGAGAAGCTGTGAGTGAGAGAGAGAGAAAGAGAAGCTGTGAGTGAGAGAGAGAAAGAGAAGCTGTGAGTGAGAGGGAGAGAGAGAAAGAGAAAGAGAAGCTGTGAGTGACACACAGAGAGAGAAGCTGTGAGTTAGAGAGAGAGAGAGAGAAGCTGTGAGTGACAGAGAGAGAGAAAGAGAAGCTGTGTGTGTGTGAGAGAGAGAAAGATAGTCTGAGAAAGAGAGAGGGAAAGAGAAGCTGTGAGTGAGAGAGAGAGGGAGAAAGAGAAGCTGTGTGTGTGAGAGAGAAAGAGCAGCTGTGAGTGAGAGTGAGAGAGAGAGAAAGAGAAAGAGACGCTGTGAGTGAGAGAGTGAGAGAGAGAAAGAGAAGCTGTTAATGAGAGAGAGAGAGATAGAGAAGCTGTGAGAGAGAGAGATTGAAAGAGAAGCTGTGAGTGAGAGGGAGAGAAAGAGAAGCTGTGGGTGACACAGAGAGAGAGAAGCTGTGAGTTAGAGAGAGAGAGAAAGAGAAGCTGTGACTGACAGAGAGAGAGAAAGAGAAGCTGTGAGAGAGAAAGAGAGAAGCTGTGAGTGAGAATGAGAGAGAGAGAAAGAGAAGCTGTGAGTGAGAGAGAGAGAAAGAGAAGCTGTGAGTGAGAGAGAGAAAGAGAAGCTGTAAGTGAGAGGGAGAGAGAGAAAGAGAAGCTGTGAGTGACACACACAGAGAGAAGCTGTGAGTTAGAGAGAGAGAGAAGCTGTGAGTGAGAGAGGGAGAAAGAGAAGCTGTGTGTGTGTGAGAGAGAAAGAGAAGGTGGAGTGACACAGAGAGAGAAGCTGTGAGTTAGAGAGAGAGAGAAAGAGAAGCTGTGAGTGACAGAGAGAGAGAGAGAAAGAGAAGCTGAGTGTGTGTGAGAGAGAAAGTTTAGCTGTGAGTGAGAGAGAGAGAGAAAGAGAAGCTGTGAGTGAGAAGGAGAGGGAAAGAGAAGCTGTGAGTGAGTGAGAGAGAGAGAGAAAGAGAAGCTGTGAGTGAGAGAGAGAGAGGGAGAAAGAGAAGCTTGTGTGTGTGAGAGAGAAAGAGAAGCTGTGAGAGAGTGAGAGAGAGAGAAAGAGAAGATGTGAGTGTGTGTGAGAGAGAAAGAGAAGCTGTGAGTGAGAGAGAGAGAAAGAAAGAGAAATTAGAGTGAGAAAGAGAGAGTGAAAGAGAAGCTGTGAGTGAGACAGAGAGAGGGAGAAAGAGAAGCTGTGAGTGAGAGAGAGAGAAAGTAAGAGAAGCTGTGAGTGAGATAGAGAGAGAGAGAAAGAGAATCTGTGAGTGAGAGAGAGAGAAAGAGAAGCTGTGAGTGAGAGAGAGAGAATCTGTGAGTGAGAGAGAGAAAGAAAAGCTGTGAGTGAGAGAGAGAGAAAGAGAAGCTGTGAGTGAGAGAGAGAAAGAAAAGCTGTGAGTGAGAGAGAGAGAAAGAGAAGCTGTGAGTGAGTAAGAGAGAAAGAGTAGCTGTGAGTGAGAGAGAGAGAGAAGGAGAAGCTGTGAGTGAGAAGGAGAGGGAAAGAGAAGCTGTGAGTGAGTGAGAGAGAGAGAGAAAGAGAAGCTGTGAGAGAGAAAGAGAGAAGCTGTGAGTGAGAATGAGAGAGAGAGAAAGCGAAGCTGTGAGTGAGAGAGAGAGAAAGAGAAGCTGTGAGTGAGAGAGAGAAAGAGAATCTGTGAGTGAGAGGGAGAGAGAGAAAGAGAAGCTGTGAGTGACACACAGAGAGAGAAGCTGTGAGTTAGAGAGAGAGAGAGAGAAGCTGTGAGTGACAGAGAGAGAGAAAGAGAAGCTGTGTGTGTGTGAGAGAGAGAAAGATAGTCTGAGAAAGAGAGAGTGAAAGAGAAGCTGTGAGTGAGAGAGAGAGAGGGAGAAAGAGAAGCTGTGTGTGTGTGAGAGAGAAAGAGAAGCTGTGAGTGAGAGTGAGAGAGAGAGAGAAAGAGAAAGAGAAGCTGTGAGTGTGTGAGAGAGAGAGCCGCTGTCAGTGAAAGAGAGAGAAAGAGAAGCTGTGAATGAGAGAGAGAGAGAGAGAAGCTGTGAGTGAGAGAGAGAGAGAGAAGCTGTGAGTGAGTGAGAGAGAGAAAGGGAAGTTGTGAGTGAGTGAGAGAGAGAGAAGCTGTGAGTGAGTGAGTGAGAGAAAGAGAAGCTGTGAGTGAGAGAGAGAGAGAAAGAGAAGCTGTGAGTGAGAAGGAGAGGGAAAGAGAAGCTGTGAGTGAGAGAGAGAAAGAGAAGCTGTTAGTGAGAGTGAGAGAGAGAGAAAAAGAGAAGCAGTGAGAGAGCAAGAGAGAAAGAGAAACTGTGAGTGAGAGAGAGAGAGAAAGTGAAGCTGTGAGTGAGAGAGAGAGAGAAAGAGAAGCTGTGAGTGAGAGAGAGTGAATGAGAAGCTGTGAGTGAGAGATAGAGAAGCTGTGAGTGAGAGGGAGAGAGAGAGATGTGAGTGAGAGAGAGAGAGGATGAGAAGCTGTGAGTGAGAGAGAAAGAAAGTAAGAGAAGCTGTGAGTGAGACAGAGAGAGAGAAAGAGAAGCTGTGAGTGAGAGAGAGGGAGAAAGATAAGCTGTGAGAGAGAGAGAAAGAGAAGCTGTGAGAGAGAGAGAGAGAAAGAGAAGCTGTGATTGAGAGTGAGAGAGAGAAAGAGAAGCTGTGAGTGAGAGAGATAGAAAGAGAAGCTGTGAGTGTGAGAGAGAGAAGCTGTGTGTGAGAGAGAAAAAGAAAAGCTGTGAGTGTGGGAGAGAGAGAGAAAGAGAAGATATGAGTGAGAGAGAGAGAGAAGCAGTGAGTGAGAGAGAGAGAGAGAAAGAGAAGCTGTGAGTGAGACAGAGAGAGAGAAAGAGAAGATGTGAGAGAGAGAGGGAGAAAGAGAAGCTGTGTGAGAGAGAGAGAAAGAGAAGCTGTGAGTGTGTGTGAGAGAGAAAGAGAAGCTGTGAGTGAGAGAGAGAGAAAGAAAGAGAAATTAGAGTGAGAAAATGTGAGAGAGAAAGAGAACCTATGAGTGGGAGAGAGATAGAGAGTGTGAGTGAGAGAGAGAGAGAGAAGCTGTGAGTGAGAGAGAGAGAGAAAGAGAAGCTGTGAATGAGAGAGAGAGAAAAACTGTGAGTGAGAGAGAGAGAAAGAGAAGCTATGAGTGACTAAGAGAGAGAAAGATAAGCTGTGAGTGAGAGAGAGAAAGAAGGAGAAGCTGTGAGTGAGAAGGAGAGGGAAAGAGAAGCTGTGAGTGAGTGAGAGAGAGAGAGAAAGAGAAGGTGTGAGAGAGAAAGAGAGAAGCTGTGAGTGAGAATGAGAGAGAGAGAAAGAGAAGCTGTGAGTGAGAGAGAGAGAAAGAGAAGCTGTGAGTGAGAGAGAGAAAGAGAAGCTGTGAGTGAGAGGGAGAGAGAGAAAGAGAAAGAGAAGCTGTGAGTGACACACAGAGAGAGAAGCTGTGAGTTAGAGAGAGAGAGAGAGAAGCTGTGAGTGACAGAGAGAGAGAAAGAGAAGCTGTGTGTGTGTGAGAGAGAGAAAGATAGTCTGAGAAAGAGAGAGGGAAAGAGAAGCTGTGAGTGAGAGAGAGAGGGAGAAAGAGAAGCTGTGTGTGTGAGAGAGAAAGAGCAGCTGTGAGTGAGAGTGAGAGAGAGAGAAAGAGAAAGAGACGCTGTGAGTGAGAGAGTGAGAGAGAGAAAGAGAAGCTGTTAATGAGAGAGAGAGATAGAGAAGCTGTGAGAGAGAGAGATTGAAAGAGAAGCTGTGAGTGAGAGGGAGAGAAAGAGAAGCTGTGGGTGACACAGAGAGAGAGAAGCTGTGAGTTAGAGAGAGAGAGAAAGAGAAGCTGTGACTGACAGAGAGAGAGAAAGAGAAGCTGTGAGAGAGAAAGAGAGAAGCTGTGAGTGAGAATGAGAGAGAGAGAAAGAGAAGCTGTGAGTGAGAGAGAGAAAGAGAAGCTGTGAGTGAGAGAGAGAAAGAGAAGCTGTAAGTGAGAGGGAGAGAGAGAAAGAGAAGCTGTGAGTGACACACACAGAGAGAAGCTGTGAGTTAGAGAGAGAGAGAAGCTGTGAGTGAGAGAGGGAGAAAGAGAAGCTGTGTGTGTGTGAGAGAGAAAGAGAAGCTGTGAGTGACACAGAGAGAGAAGCTGTGAGTTAGAGAGAGAGAGAAAGAGAAGCTGTGAGTGTCAGAGAGAGAGAGAGAAAGAGAAGCTGAGTGTGTGTGAGAGAGAAAGTTTAGCTGTGAGTGAGAGAGAGAGAGAAAGAGAAGCTGTGAGTGAGAAGGAGAGGGAAAGAGAAGCTGTGAGTGAGTGAGAGAGAGAGAGAAAGAGAAGCTGTGAGTGAGAGAGAGAGAGGGAGAAAGAGAAGCTTGTGTGTGTGAGAGAGAAAGAGATGCTGTGAGAGAGTGAGAGAGAGAGAAAGAGAAGATGTGAGTGTGTGTGAGAGAGAAAGAGAAGCTGTGAGTGAGAGAGAGAGAAAGAAAGAGAAATTAGAGTGAGAAAGAGAGAGTGAAAGAGAAGCTGTGAGTGAGACAGAGAGAGGGAGAAAGAGAAGCTGTGAGTGAGAGAGAGAGAAAGTAAGAGAAGCTGTGAGTGAGATAGAGAGAGAGAGAAAGAGAATCTGTGAGTGAGAGAGAGAGAAAGAGAAGCTGTGAGTGAGAGAGAGAATCTGTGAGTGAGAGAGAGAAAGAAAAGCTGTGAGTGAGAGAGAGAGAAAGAGAAGCTGTGAGTGAGAGAGAGAAAGAAAAGCTGTGAGTGAGAGAGAGAGAGCCGCTGTGAGTGAGAGAGAGAGAAAGAGAAGCTGTGAGTGAGAGAGAGAGAAAGAGAAGCTGTGAGTGAGAGAGAGAGAATCTGTGAGTGAGAGAGAGAAAGAAAAGCTGTGAGTGAGAGAGAGAGAGCCGCTGTGAGTGAGAGAGAGAGAAAGAGAAGCTGTGAGAGAGAGAGAGAAAGAGAAGCTGTGAGTGTGTGTGAGAGAGAAAGAGAAGCTGTGAGTGAGAGAGAGAGAAAGAGAGTCTGTGAGTGAGAGAGAGAGAAGCTGTGAGTGAGAGAGAGAGAGCCGCTGTGAGTGAGTGAGAGAGAAAGAGAATGTGAATGAGAGAGAGATTGATAGAGAAGCTGTGAGTGAGAGAAAGAGAGAGATGCTGTGAGTGAGAGAGAGAAAGAGAAGCTGTGAGTGAGAGGGAGAGAAAGAGAAGCTGTGGGTGACACAGAGAGAGAGAAGCTGTGAGTGACAGAGAGAGAGAAAGAGAAGCTGTGAGTGAGAATGAGAGAGAGAGAAAGAGAAGCTGTGAGTGAGAGAGAGAGAAAGAGAAGCTGTGAGTGAGAGAGAGAAAGAGAAGCTGTAAGTGAGAGGGAGAGAGAGAAAGAGAAGCTGTGAGTGACACACAGAGAGAGAAGCTGTGAGTTAGAGAGAGAGAGAGAGAAGCTGTGAGTGAGAGAGGGAGAAAGAGAAGCTGTGTGTGTGTGAGAGAGAAAGAGAAGCTGTGAGTGACACCGAGAGAGAAGCTGTGAGTTAGAGAGAGAGAGAAAGAGAAGCTGTGAGTGACAGAGAGAGAGAAAGAGAAGCTGAGTGTGTGTGAGAGAGAAAGTTTAGCTGTGAGTGAGAGAGAGAGAAAGAGAAGCTGTGAGTGAGAAGGAGAGGGAAATAGAAGCTGTGAGTGAGTGAGAGAGAGAGAGAAAGAGAAGCTGTGAGTGAGAGAGAGAGAGGGAGAAAGAGAAGCTTGTGTGTGTGAGAGAGAAAGAGAAGCTGTGAGAGAGTGAGAGAGAGAGAAAGAGAAGATGTGAGTGTGTGTGAGAGAGAAAGAGAAGCTGTGAGTGAGAGAGAGAGAAAGAAAGAGAAATTAGAGTGAGAAAGAGAGAGTGAAAGAGAAGCTGTGAGTGAGACAGAGAGAGGGAGAAAGAGAAGCTGTGAGTGAGAGAGAGAGAAAGTAAGAGAAGCTGTGAGTGAGATAGAGAGAGAGAGAAAGAGAAGCTGTGAGTGAGAGAGAGAGGGAGAAAGATAATCTGTGTGAGAGAGAGAGAGAAAGAGAAACTGTGTGTGAGAGAGAGAAAGAGAAGGTGTGATTGAGAGTGAGAGAGAGAAAGAGAATCTGTGAGTGAGAGAGAGAGAAAGAGAAGCTGTGAGTGAGAGAGAGAGAATCTGTGTGAGAGAGAGAAAGAAAAGCTGTGAGTGAGAGAGAGAGAACCGCTGTGAGTGAGAGAGAGAGAAAGAGAAGCTGTGAGAGAGAGAGAGAAAGAGAAGCTGTGAGTGTGTGTGAGAGAGAAAGAGAAGCTGTGAGTGAGAGAGAGAGAAAGAGAGTCTGTGAGTGAGAGAGAGAGAAGCTGTGAGTGAGAGAGAGAGAGCCGCTGTGAGTGAGTGAGAGAGAAAGAGAATGTGAATGAGAGAGAGAGAGAAAAAGAAGCTGTGTGTGAGAGAGAGAAAGAGAAGCTGTGAGTGAGTGAGAGAGAGAGAAAGGGAAGTTGTGAGTGAGAGAGAGAGAGAAAGAGAAGCTGTGAGTGAGAGAGAGAGAAAGAGAAGGTGTGAGTGAGAGAGAGAGAAAGAGAAGCTGTGAGTGAGAAGGAGAGGGAAAGAGAAGCTGTGAGTGAGTGAGAGAGAGAGAAAGAGAAGCTGTGAGTGAGAGAGAGAGAAAGAGAAGCTGTGAGTGAGAGAGAGAGAAAAAGAGAAGCTGTGAGTAAGAAGGAGAGGGAAAGAGAAGAAGTGAGTGAGTGAGAGAGAGAGAGAAAGAGAAGCTGTGAGAGAGAAAGAGAAGCTGTGAGTGAGAGAGTGAGAGAGAGAAAGAGAAGCTGTTAGTGAGAGTGAGAGAGAGAGAGAGAGAAGCTGTGAGTGAGAGAGAGATTGAAAGAGAAGCTGTGAGTGAGAGAGAGAGAGAGAAAGAGAAGCTGTGAGTGACACACAGAGAGAGAAGCTGTGAGTTAGAGAGAGAGAGAGAGAAGCTGTGAGTGAGAGAGGGAGAAAGAGAAGCTGTGTGTGTGTGAGAGAGAAAGAGAAGCTGTGAGTGACACCGAGAGAGAAGCTGTGAGTTAGAGAGAGAGAGAAAGAGAAGCTGTGAGTGACAGAGAGAGAGAAAGAGAAGCTGAGTGTGTGTGAGAGAGAAAGTTTAGCTGTGAGTGTGAGAGAGAGAAAGAGAAGCTGTGAGTGAGAAGGAGAGGGAAATAGAAGCTGTGAGTGAGTGAGAGAGAGAGAGAAAGAGAAGCTGTGAGTGAGAGAGAGACAGGGAGAAAGAGAAGCTTGTGTGTGTGAGAGAGAAAGAGAAGCTGTGAGAGAGTGAGAGAGAGAGAAAGAGAAGATGTGAGTGTGTGTGAGAGAGAAAGAGAAGCTGTGAGTGAGTGAGAGAGAAAGAAAGAGAAATTAGAGTGAGGAAGAGAGAGTGAAAGAGAAGCTGTGAGTGAGACAGAGAGAGGGAGAAAGAGAAGCTGTGAGTGAGAGAGAGAGAAAGTAAGAGAAGCTGTGAGTGAGATAGAGAGAGAGAGAAAGAGAAGCTGTGAGTGAGAGAGAGAGGGAGAAAGATAATCTGTGTGAGAGAGAGAGAGAAAGAGAAACTGTGTGTGAGAGAGTGAAAGAGAAGGTGTGATTGAGAGTGAGAGAGAGAAAGAGAATCTGTGAGTGAGAGAGAGAGAAAGAGAAGCTGTGAGTGAGAGAGAGAGAATCTGTGAGTGAGAGAGAGAAAGAAAAGCTGTGAGTGAGAGAGAGAGAGCCGCTGAGAGTGAGAGAGAGAGAAAGAGAAGCTGTGAGAGAGAGAGAGAAAGAGAAGCTGTGAGTGTGTGTGAGAGAGAAAGAGAAGCTGTGAGTGAGAGAGAGAGAAGGAGTCTGTGAGTGAGAGAGAGAGAAGCTGTGAGTGAGAGAGAGAGAGCCGCTGTGAGTGAGTGAGAGAGAAAGAGAATGTGAATGAGAGAGAGAGAGAAAGAGAAGCTGTGTGTGAGAGAGAGAAAGAGAAGCTGTGAGTGAGTGAGAGAGAGAGAAAGGGAAGTTGTGAGTGAGAGAGAGAGAGAAAGAGAAGCTGTGAGTGAGAGAGAGAGAAAGAGAAGGTGTGAGTGAGAGAGAGAGAAAGAGAAGCTGTGAGTGAGAAGGAGAGGGAAAGAGAAGCTGTGAGTGAGTGAGAGAGAGAGAAAGAGAAGCTGTGAGAGAGAGAGAGAGAAAGAGAAGCTGTGAGTGAGAGAGAGAGAAAAAGAGAAGCTGTGAGTAAGAAGGAGAGGGAAAGAGAAGAAGTGAGTGAGTGAGAGAGAGAGAGAAAGAGAAGCTGTGAGAGAGAAAGAGAAGCTGTGAGTGAGAGAGTGAGAGAGAGAAAGAGAAGCTGAGAGTGAGAGAGAGAGAGAGAAGCTGTGAGTGAGAGAGAGATTGAAAGAGAAGCTGTGAGTGAGAGAGAGAGAGAGAAAGAGAAGCTGTGAGTGAGAGAGAGAAAGAGAAGCTGTGAGTGAGAGGGAGAGAGAATGAGAAGCTATGAGTGACACACAGAGAGAGAAGCTGTGAGTTAGAGAGAGAGAAAGAGAAGCTGTGAGTGACAGAGAGAGAGAAAGAGAAGCTGAGAGTGAGAGAGAGAGAGAAAGTGAAGCTGTGAGTGAGAGAGAGAGAGAAAGAGAAGCTAAGTGTGTGTGAGAGAGAGAAGCTGTGAGTTAGAGAGAGAGAAAGAGAAGCTGTGAGTGACAGAGAGAGAGAAAGAGAAGCTGAGAGTGAGTGAGAGAGAGAAAGAGAAGCTGTGAGTGAGAGAGAGAGAAGATGTGAGTGAGAGAGAGAGAATGAGAAGCTGTGAGTGAGAGAGAGAGAAAGTAAGAGAAGCTGTGAGTGATACAGAGAGAGAGAAAGAGAAGCTGTGAGTGAGAGAGAGAGAGGGAGAAAGATAAGCTGTGTGAGAGAGAGAGAGAAAGAGAAGCTGTGAGAGAGAGAGAGAGAAAGAGAAGCTGTGATTGAGAGTGAAAGAGAGAGAAAGAGAAGCTGTGAGTGAGAGAGAGAGAAGCTGTGAGTCAGAGAGAAAGAAAAGCTGTGAGTGAGAGAGAAAGAAAGAAAGAGAAGATATGAGTGAGAGAGAGAGAAGCAGTGAGTGAGAGAGAGAGAGAAAGAGAAGCTGTGAGTGAGACAGAGAGAGAGAAAGAGAAGCTGTGAGAGAGAGAGAGGGGAAGAAAGAGAAGCTGTGTGTGTGAGAGAGAGAATGAGAAGCTGTGAGTGTGTGTGAGAGAGAAAGAGAAGCTGTGAGTGAGAGAGAGAGAAAGAAAGAGAAATTATAGTGAGAAAGAGAGAGAGAAAGAGATGCTGTGAGTGGGAGAGAGAGAAAGAGAGTCTGTGAGTGAGAGAGAGAGAGAGAGAAGCTGTGAGTGAGAGAGAGAGAGCTGCTGTGAGTGAGAGAGAGAGAGAAAGAGAAGCTGTGAATGAGAGAGAGAGAAACTGTGAGTGAGAGAGAGAGAAAGGGAAGCTGTGAGTGAGTAAGAGAGAGAAAGGGAAGTTGTGAGTGAGAGAGAGAGAAAGATAAGCTGTGAGTGAGAGAGAGAGAGAAAGAGAAGCTGTGAGTGAGAGAGAGAGAGAAAGAGAAGCTGTGAGTGAGAAGGAGAGGGAAAGAGAAGCTGTGAGTGAGTGAGAGAGAGAGAAAGAGAAGCTGTGAGAGAGAAAGAGAGAAGCTGTGAGTGAGAGAGTGAGAGAAAGAGAAGCTGTTAGTGAGAGTGAGAGTGAGAGAGAAAGAGAAGCTGTGAGTGAGAGAGAGAGAAAGAGAAGCTGTGAGTGTGAGAGAGAGAGAGAGAGAGAGAAGCTGTGAGTGAGAGAGAGAAAGAGAAGCTGTGAGTGAGAGGGAGAGAGAGAAAGCGAAGCTGTGAGTGACACACAGAGAGAGGAGCTGTGAGTTAGAGTGAGAGAGAAAGAGAAGCTGTGAGTGACAGAGAGAGAGAGAAAGAGGAGCTGTGTGTGTGTGAGAGAGAGAAAGATAGTCTGAGAAAGAGAAAGTGAAAGAGAAGCTGTGAGTGAGAGAGAGAGAGGGAGAAAGAGAATCTGTGTGTGTGTGTGAGAGAAAGAGAAGCTTTGAGTGAGAGTGAGAGAGAGAGAGAGAGAAAGAGAAGCTGTGAGTGAGAGAGTGAGAGAGAGAAAGAGAAGCTGTGAGTGAGAGAGAGAAAAAAAGAGAAGCTGTGAGTAAGAAGGAGAGGGAAAGAGAATAAGTGAGTGAGTGAGAGAGAGAGAGAAAGAGAAGCTGTGAGAGAGAAAGAGAAGCTGTGAGTGAGAGAGTGAGAGAGAGAAAGAGAAGCTGTTAGTGAGAGTGAGAGAGAGAGAGAGAGAAGCTGTGAGTGAGAGAGAGATTGAAAGAGAAGCTGTGAGTGAGAGAGTGAGAGAGAAAAAGAAGCTGTGAGTGAGAGAGAGAAAGAGAAGCTGTGAGTGAGAGGGAGAGAGAATGAGAAGCTATGAGTGACACACAGAGAGAGAAGCTGTGAGTTAGAGAGAGAGAAAGAGAAGCTGTGAGTGACAGAGAGAGAGAAAGAGAAGCTGAGAGTGAGAGAGAGAGAGAAAGTGAAGCTGTGAGTGAGAGAGAGAGAGAAAGAGAAGCTAAGTGTGTGTGAGAGAGAGAAGCTGTGAGTTAGAGAGAGAGAAAGAGAAGCTGTGAGTGACAGAGAGAGAGAAAGAGAAGCTGAGAGTGAGTGAGAGAGAGAAAGAGAAGCTGTGAGTGAGAGAGAGAGAGAAGATGTGAGTGAGAGAGAGAGAATGAGAAGCTGTGAGTGAGAGAGAGAGAGAAAGAGAAGCTGTGAGTGAGAGAGAGAGAGAAAGAGAAGCTGTGAGTGAGAAGGAGAGGGAAAGAGAAGCTGTGAGTGAGTGAGAGAGAGAGAAAGAGAAGCTGTGAGAGAGAAAGAGAGAAGCTGTGAGTGAGAGAGTGAGAGAAAGAGAAGCTGTTAGTGAGAGTGAGAGTGAGAGAGAAAGAGAAGCTGTGAGTGAGAGAGAGAGAAAGAGAAGCTGTGAGTGTGAGAGAGAGAGAGAGAAGCTGTGAGTGAGAGAGAGAAAGAGAAGCTGTGAGTGAGAGGGAGAGAGAGAAAGCGAAGCTGTGAGTGACACACAGAGAGAGGAGCTGTGAGTTAGAGTGAGAGAGAAAGAGAAGCTGTGAGTGACAGAGAGAGAGAGAAAGAGGAGCTGTGTGTGTGTGAGAGAGAGAAAGATAGTCTGAGAAAGAGAAAGTGAAAGAGAAGCTGTGAGTGAGAGAGAGAGAGGGAGAAAGAGAATCTGTGTGTGTGTGTGAGAGAAAGAGAAGCTTTGAGTGAGAGTGAGAGAGAGAGAGAGAGAAAGAGAAGCTGTGAGTGAGAGAGTGAGAGAGAGAAAGAGAAGCTGTGAGTGAGAGAGAGAAAAAAAGAGAAGCTGTGAGTAAGAAGGAGAGGGAAAGAGAATAAGTGAGTGAGTGAGAGAGAGAGAGAAAGAGAAGCTGTGAGAGAGAAAGAGAAGCTGTGAGTGAGAGAGTGAGAGAGAGAAAGAGAAGCTGTTAGTGAGAGTGAGAGAGAGAGAGAGAAGCTGTGAGTGAGAGAGAGATTGAAAGAGAAGCTGTGAGTGAGAGAGTGAGAGAGAAAAAGAAGCTGTGAGTGAGAGAGAGAAAGAGAAGCTGTGAGTGAGAAGGAGAGAGAATGAGAAGCTATGAGTGACACACAGAGAGAGAAGCTGTGAGTTAGAGAGAGAGAAAGAGAAGCTGTGAGTGACAGAGAGAGAGAAAGAGAAGCTGAGAGTGAGAGAGAGAGAGAAAGTGAAGCTGTGAGTGAGAGAGAGAGAGAAAGAGAAGCTAAGTGTGTGTGTGAGAGAGAAGCTGTGAGTTAGAGAGAGAGAAAGAGAAGCTGTGAGTGACAGAGAGAGAGAAAGAGAAGCTGAGAGTGAGTGAGAGAGAGAAAGAGAAGCTGTGAGTGAGAGAGAGAGAGAAGATGTGAGTGAGAGAGAGAGAATGAGAAGCTGTGAGTGAGAGAGAGAGAAAGTAAGAGAAGCTGTGAGTGATACAGAGAGAGAGAAAGAGAAGCTGTGAGTGAGAGAGAGAGAGGGAGAAAGATAAGCTGTGTGAGAGAGAGAGAGAAAGAGAAGCTGTGAGAGAGAGAGAGAGAGAAAGAGAAGCTGTGATTGAGAGTGAAAGAGAGAGAAAGAGAAGCTGTGAGTGAGAGAGAGAGAAGCTGTGAGTCAGAGAGAAAGAAAAGCTGTGAGTGAGAGAGAAAGAAAGAAAGAGAAGATATGAGTGAGAGAGAGAGAAGCAGTGAGTGAGAGAGAGAGAGAAAGAGAAGCTGTGAGTGAGACAGAGAGAGAGAAAGAGAAGCTGTGAGAGAGAGAGAGGGGAAGAAAGAGAAGCTGTGTGTGTGTGAGAGAGAAAGAGAAGCTGTGAGTGTGTGTGAGAGAGAAAGAGAAGCTGTGAGTGAGAGAGAGAGAAAGAAAGAGAAATTATAGTGAGAAAGAGAGAGAGAAAGAGATGCTGTGAGTGGGAGAGAGAGAAAGAGAGTCTGTGAGTGAGAGAGAGAGAGAGAGAAGCTGTGAGTGAGAGAGAGAGAGAGCTGCTGTGAGTGAGAGAGAGAGAGAAAGAGAAGCTGTGAATGAGAGAGAGAGAAACTGTGAGTGAGAGAGAGAGAAAGGGAAGCTGTGAGTGAGTAAGAGAGAGAAAGGGAAGTTGTGAGTGAGAGAGAGAGAAAGATAAGCTGTGAGTGAGAGAGAGAGAGAAAGAGAAGCTGTGAGTGTGAGAGAGAGAAAGAGAAGCTGTGAGTGAGAAGGAGAGGGAAAGAGAAGCTGTGAGTGAGTGAGAGAGAGAGAAAGAGAAGCTGTGAGAGAGAAAGAGAGAAGCTGTGAGTGAGAGAGTGAGAGAAAGAGAAGCTGTTAGTGAGAGTGAGAGTGAGAGAGAAAGAGAAGCTGTGAGTGAGAGTGAGAGAAAGAGAAGCTGTGAGTGTGAGAGAGAGAGAGAGAGAGAAGCTGTGAGTGAGAGAGAGAAAGAGAAGCTGTGAGTGAGAGGGAGAGAGAGAAAGCGAAGCTGTGAGTGACACACAGAGAGAGAAGCTGTGAGTTAGAGTGAGAGAGAAAGAGAAGCTGTGAGTGACAGAGAGAGAGAGAAAGAGAAGCTGTGTGTGTGTGAGAGAGAGAAAGATAGTCTGAGAAAGAGAGAGTGAAAGAGAAGCTGTGAGTGAGAGAGAGAGAGGGAGAAAGAGAATCTGTGTGTGTGTGAGAGAGAAAGAGAAGCTTTGAGTGAGAGTGAGAGAGAGAGAAAGAGAAAGAGAAGCTGTGAGTGAGAGAGTGAGAGAGAGAAAGAGAAGCTGTGAGTGAGAGAGAGAGAAAGAAAGAGAAGCTGTGAGTGAGTGAGAGAGAGAAAGGGAAGTTGTGAGTGAGAGAGAGAGAGAAAGAGAAGCTGTGAGTGAGAGAGAGAAAGAGAAGCTGTGAGTGAGAGAGAGAGAAAGAGAAGCTGTGAGTGAGAAGGAGAGGGAAAGAGAAGCTGTGAGTGAGTGAGAGAGAGAGAGAAAGAGAAACTGTGAGTGTGTGTGAGAGAAAGAGAAGCTGTGAGTGAGAGAGAGAGAGAAAGAGAAGCTGTGAGTGAGAAGGAGAGGGAAAGAGAAGCTGTGAGTGAGAGAGAGAGAGAGAGAAAGAGAAGCTGTGAGAGAGAAAGAGAGAAGCTGTGAGTGAGAGAGTGAGAGAAAGAAAGAGAAGCTGTTAGTGAGAGTGAGAGAGAGAGAGAAAGAGAAGCTGTGAGTGAGAGAGAGATTGAAACATAAGCTGTGAGTGAGAGAGAGAGAGAGAAAGAGAAGCTGTGAGTGAGAGAGAGAGAAACTGAGTGAGAGGGAGAGAGAGAAAGAGAAGCTGTGAGTGACACACACAGAGAGAAGCTGTGAGTTAGAGAGAGAGAGAAAGATAAGCTGTGAGTGACAGAGAGAAAGAAAGAGAAGCAGAGAGTGAGAGAGAGAGAGAGAAAGTGAAGCTGTGAGTGAGAGAGAGAAAGAGAAGCTGTGTGTGTGTGTGAGAGAGAAAGATAGTCTGAGAAAGAGAGAGTGAAAGAGAAGCTGTGAGAGAGAGAGAGAGGGAGAAAGAGAAGCTGTGTGTGTGAGAGAGAGAAAGAGAAGCTGTGAGTGAGAGTGAGAGAGAGAAAGAGAAAGAGAAGCTGTGAGTGAGAGAGAGTGAAAGAGAAGCTGTGAGTGAGAGAGTGAGAAAGAGAAGCTGTGAGTGAGAGAGAGAGAATGAGAAGCTGTGAGTGAGAGAGAGAGAAGCTGTGAGTGAGAGAGAGAGAGAAAGTGAAGCTGTGAGTGAGAGAGAGAGAGAAGCTGTGTGTGTGTGAGAGAGAGAAAGATAGTCTGAGAAAGAGAGAGTGAAAGAGAAGCTGTGAATGAGAGAGAGAGAGGGAGAAAGAGAAGCTGTGTGTGTGAGAGAGAGAAAGAGAAGCTGTGAGTGAGAGTGAGAGAGAGAGAGAGAGAAAGAGAAGCTGTGAGGGAGAGAGAGAGAGAAAGAGAAGCTGTGAGTGAGAGAGAGAATGAAAGAGAAGCTGTGAGTGAGGGAGAGAGAGAGAGATATGAGTGATAGAGAGAGAGAATGAGAAGCTGTGAGTGAGTGAGAGAGAAAGTAAGAGAAGCTGTGAGTGAGATAGAGAGAGAGAAAGAGAAGCTGTGAGTGAGAGAGAGAGAGGGAGAAAGATAATCTGTGTGTGAGAGAGAGAGAATGAGAAACTGTGTGTGTGAGAGAGAGAGAAAGAGGTGTGATTGAGAGTGAGAGAGAGAAAGAGAAGCTGTGAGTGAGAGAGAGAGAGAGAGAAGCTGTGAGTGAGAGAGAGAATCTGTGAGTGTGAGAGAGAAAGTAAAGCTGTGAGTGAGAGAGAGAGAGTGAGAGAGAAGATATGAGTGAGAGAGAGAGAAGCAGTGAGAGAGAGAGAGAGAGAAACAGAAGCTGTGAGTGAGAGAGAGAGAGAGAGAAGCTGTGAGTTTGTGAGAGAGAGAAAGAGAAGCTGTGAGTGAGAGAGAGAGAAACTGTGAGTGAGAGGGAGAGAGAGAGAAAGAGAAGCTGTGAGTGACACACACAGAGAGAAGCTGTGAGTTAGAGAGAGAGAGAGAGAAGGTGTGAGTGACAGAGAGAAAGAAAGAGAAGCTGAGAGTGAGAGAGAGAGAGAGAAAGTGAAGCTGTGAGTGAGAGAGAGAAAGAGAAGCTGTGTGTGTGTGTGAGAGAGAAAGATAGTCTGAGAAAGAGAGAGTGAAAGAGAAGCTGTGAGTGAGAGAGAGAGAAAGTAAGAGAAGCTGTGAGTGAGATAGAGAGAGAGAGAAAGAGAAGCTGTGAGTGAGAGAGAGAGGGAGAAAGATAATCTGTGAGAGAGAGAGAGAGAGAAAGAGAAACTGTGTGTGAGAGAGAGAGAGAAAGAGAAGGTGTGATTGAGAGTGAGAGAGAGAAAGAGAATCTGTGAGTGAGAGAGAGAGAAAGAGAAGCTGTGAGTGAGAGAGAGAGAATCTGTGAGTGAGAGAGAGAAAGAAAAGCTGTGAGTGAGAGAGAGAGTGCCGCTGTGAGTGAGAGAGAGAGAAAGAGAAGCTGTGAGAGAGAGAGAGAAAGAGAAGCTGTGAGTGTGTGTGAGAGAGAAAGAGAAGCTGTGAGTGAGAGAGAGAGAAAGAGAGTCTGTGAGTGAGAGAGAGAGAAGCTGTGAGTGAGAGAGAGAGAGCCGCTGTGAGTGAGTGAGAGAGAAAGAGAATGTGAATGAGAGAGAGATTGAAAGAGAAGCTGTGAGTGAGAGAGAGAGAGAGATGCTGTGAGTGAGAGAGAGAAAGAGAAGCTGTGAGTGAGAGGGAGAGAAAGAGAAGCTGTGGGTGACACAGAGAGAGAGAAGCTGTGAGTTAGAGAGAGAGAGAAAGAGAAGCTGTGAGTGACAGAGAGAGAGAAAGAGAAGCTGTGAGAGAGAAAGAGAGAAGCTGTGAGTGAGAATGAGAGAGAGAGAAAGAGAAGCTGTGAGTGAGAGAGAGAGAAAGAGAAGCTGTGAGTGAGAGAGAGAAAGTGAAGCTGTGAGTGAGAGAGAGAAAGAGAAGCTGTGTGTGTGTGAGAGAGAGAAAGATAGTCTGAGAAAGAGAGAGTGAAAGAGAAGCTGTGAGAGAGAGAGAGAGGGAGAAAGAGAAGCTGTGTGTGTGAGAGAGAGAAAGAGAAGCTGTGAGTGAGAGTGAGAGAGAGAAAGAGAAAGAGAAGCTGTGAGTGAGAGAGAGTGAAAGAGAAGCTGTGAGTGAGAGAGAGAGAAAGAGAAGCTGTGAGTGAGAGAGAATGAGAAGCTGTGAGTGAGAGAGAGAGAAGCTGTGAGTGAGAGAGAGAGAGAGAGAAAGTGAAGCTGTGAGTGAGAGAGAGAGAAAAAGAGAAGCTGTGTGTGTGTGTGTGAGAGAGAGATAGATAGTCTGAGAAAGAGAGAGTGAAAGAGAAGCTGTGAGTGAGAGAGAGAGAGGGAGAAAGAGAAGCTGTGAGTGAGTGAGAGAGAGAAAGGGAAGTTGTGAGTGAGAGAGAGAGAGAAAGAGAAGCTGTGAGTGAGAGAGAGAGGGAGAAAGAGAAAGAGAAAGAGAAGCTGTGAGTGTGTGAGAGAGAGAGAGCCGCTGTCAGTGAAAGAGAGAGAAAGAGAAGCTGTGAATGAGAGAGAGAGAGAAAGAGAAGCTGTGAGTGAGAGAGAGAGAAAGAGTTGCTGTGAGTGAGTGAGAGAGAAAGGGAAGTTGTGAGTGTGTGTGTGAGAGAGAGAGAAGCTGTGAGTGAGTGAGAGAGAAAGAGAAGCTGTGAGTGAGAGAGAGAGAGAGAGAAGCTGTGAGTGAGAGAGAGAGAAAGAGAAGCTGTGAGTGAGAGAGAGAGAGAAAGAGAAGCTGTGACTGAGAAAGAGAAAGAGAAGCTGTGAGTGAGAGGGAGAGAGAGAAAGAGAAGCTGTGAGTGAGAGAGAGAAAGAGAAGCTGTGAGTGAGAGAGAGAGAGAATGAGAAGCTGTGAGTGAGAGAGAGAAAAGCTGTGAGTGAGAGGGAGAGAGAGAAGATGTGAGTGAGAGAGAGAGGATGAGATGCTGTGAGTGAGAGAGAAAGAACGTAAGAGAAGCTGTGAGTGAGACAGAGAGAGAAAGAGAAGCTGTGAGTGAGAGAGAGGGAGAAAGATAAGCTGTGAGAGAGAGAGAAAGAGAAGCTGTGAGAGAGAGAGAGAGAAAGAGAAGCTGTGATTGAGAGTGAGAGAGAGAAAGAGAAGCTGTGAGTGAGAGAGAAAGAGAAGCTGTGAGTGTGAGAGAGAGAAGCTGTGAGTGAGAGAGAGAAAGAAATGCTGTGAGAGTGAGAGAGAGAGAAAGAGAAGATATGAGTGAGAGAGAGAGAAGCAGTGAGTGAGAGGGAGAGAGAGAGAGAAAGAGAAGCTGTGAGTGAGAAGGAGAGGAAAAGAGAAGCTGTGAGTGAGAGAGAGAGAAAGAGAAGCTGTTAGTGAGAGTGAGAGAGAGAGAGAAAGAGAAGCTGTGAGTGAGAGAGAGAGAAAGAGAAGCTGTGAGTGAGAGAGAGAGAGAGAAAGAGAAGCTGTGAGTGAGAAGGAGAGGGAAAGAGAAGCTGTGAGTGAGAGAGAGAAAGAGAAGCTGTTAGTGAGAGAGAGAGAAAGAGAAGCTGTGAGTGAGAAGGAGAGGGAAAGAGAAGCTGTGAGTGAGTGAGAGAGAGAGAGAAAGAGAAACTGTGAGAGAGAAAGAGAGAAGCTGTGAGTGAGAATGAGAGAGAGAGAAAGAGAAGCTGTGAGTGAGAGAGAGAGAAAGAGAAGCTGTGAGTGAGAGAGTGAAAGAGAAGCTGTGAGTGAGAGGGAGAGAGAGAATCTGTGAGTGAGAGAGAGAGAGAGAAAGAGAAGCTGTGAGTGAGAGGGAGAGAGAGACAGAGAAGCTGTGAGTGAGAGAGAGAAAGAGAAGCTGTTAGTGAGAGAGAGGGAAAGAGAAGCTGTGAGTGAGAGAGAGAGAAAGAGAAGCTGTTAGTGAGAGTGAGAGAGAGAGAGAAAGAGAAGCTGTGAGTGAGAGAGAGAGAAAGAGAAGCTGTGAGTGAGAGAGAGAGAGAGAAAGAGTAGCTGTGAGTGAGAGGGAGAGAGAGACAGAGAAGCTGTGAGTGAGAGAGAGAAAGAGAAGCTGTTAGTGAGAGAGAGAGAAAGAGAAGCTGTGAGTGAGAAGGAGAGGGAAAGAGAAGCTGTGAGTGAGTGAGTGAGAGAGAGAAAGAGAAACTGTGAGAGAGAAAGAGAGAAGCTGTGAGTGAGAATGAGAGAGAGAGAAAGAGAAGCTGTGAGTGAGAGAGAGAGAAAGAGAAGCTGTGAGTGAGAGAGTGAAAGAGAAGCTGTGAGTGAGAGGGAGAGAGAGAAGCTGTGAGTGACAGAGAGAGAGAAAGAGAAGCTGTGTGTGTGTGAGAGAGAGAAAGATAGTCTGAGAAAGAGAGAGTGAAAGAGAAGCTGTGAGTGAGAGAGTGAGAAAGAGAAGCTGTGTGTGTGTGAGAGAGAAAAGAGAAGCTGTGAGTGAGAGTGAGAGAGAGAGAAAGAGAAAGAGAAGCTGTGAGTGAGAGAGTGAGAGAGAGAAAGAGAAGCTGTTAGTGAGAGTGAGAGAGAGAGAGAGAAGCTGTGAGAGAGACAGATTGAAAGAGAAGCTGTGAGTGAGAGAGAGAGAGAGAACCTGTGAGTGAGAGAGAGAGAGGGAGAAAGAGAAGCTGTGTGTGTGTGAGAGAGAAAGAGAAGCTGTGAGTGAGAGTGAGAGAGAGAGAAAGAAAGAGAAAGAGAAAGAGAAGCTGTGAGTGTGAGAGAGAGAGAGCCGCTGTCAGTGAAAGAGAGAGAAAGAGAAGCTGTGAATGAGAGAGAGAGAAAGTGAAGCTGTGTGTGTGAGAGAGAGAAAGAGAAGCTGTGAGTGAGTGAGAGAGAGAAAGGGAAGTTGTGAGTGTGTGAGAGAGAGAGAGAAGCTGTGAGTGAGTGAGAGAGAGAAAGAGAAGCTGTGAGTGAGAGAGAAAGAGAAAGAGAAGCTGTGAGTGAGAAGGAGAGGGAAAGAGAAGCTGTGAGTGAGAGAGAGAGAGAAAGAGAAGCTGTTAGTGAGAGTGAGAGAGAGAGAGAAAGAGAAGCTGTGAGTGAGAGAGAGAGAAAGAGAAGCTGTGAGTGAGAGAGAGAAAGAGAAGCTGTGAGTGAGAGGGAGAGAGAGAAAGAGAAGCTGTGAGTGAGAGAGAGAAAGGAAAGCTGTGAGTGTGTGTGAGAGAGAGAAAGAGAAGATATGAGTGAGAGAGAGAGAAGCAGTGAGTGAGAGGGAGAGAGAGAGAGAAAGAGAAGCTGTGAGTGAGACAGAGAGAGAGAAAGAGAAGCTGTGAGAGAGAGAGGGAGAAAGAGAAGCTATGTGAGAGAGAGAGAGAAAGAGAAGCTGTGAGTGTGTGTGAGAGAGAAAGAGAAGCTGTGAGTGAGAGAGAGAGAAAGAAAGAGAAATTAGAGTGAGAAAATGAGAGAGAGAAAGAGAAGCTATGAGTGGGAGAGAGAAAGAGAGTCTGTGAGTGAGAGAGAGAGAAGCTGTGAGTGAGAGAGAGAAAAACTGTGAGTGAGAGAGAGAGAAAGAGAAGCTGTGAGTGAGTAAGAGAGAGAAAGAGAAGCTGTGAGTGAGAGAGAGAGAGAAGGAGAAGCTGTGAGTGAGAAGGAAAGGGAAAGAGAAGATGTGAGTGAGTGAGTGAGAGAGAAAGAGAAGCTGTGAGTGAGTAAGAGAGAGAAAGAGAAGCTGTGAGTGGGTAAGAGAGAGAAAGAGAAGCTGTGAGTGAGAGAGAGAGAGAAGGAGAAGCTGTGAGTGAGAGGGAGAGAGAGAAAGAGAAGCTGTGAGTGACACACACAGAGAGAAGCTGTGAGAGAGAGAGAGAGAGAAGCTGTGAGTGACAGAGAGAGAAAGAGAAGCTGTGTGTGTGTGTGAGAGAGAAAGAGAAGCTGTGAGTGAGAGTGAGAGAAAGAGAAAGAGAAAGAGAAGCTGTGAGTGAGAGAGTGAGAGAGAGAAAGAGAAGCTGTTAGTGAGAGTGAGAGAGAGAGAGAGAAGCTGTGAGAGAGACAGATTGAAAGAGAAGCTGTGAGTGAGTGAGAGAGAGAGAGATGCTGTGAGTGAGAGAGAGAAAGAGAAGCTGTGAGTGAGAGGGAGAGAAAGAGAAGCTGTGAGTGACACAGAGAGAGAGAAGCTGTGAGTTAGAGAGAGAGAGAAAGAGAAGCTGTGAGTGACAGAGAGAGAAAGAGAAGCTGAGTGTGTGAGAGAGAGAAAGTTTGGCTGTGAGTGAGTGAGAGAGAGAAAGAGAAGCTGTGTGTGTGTGTGAGAGATAAAGATAGTCTGAGAAAGAGAGAGTGAAAGAGAAGCTGTGAGTGAGAGAGAGAGAGGGAGAAAGAGAAGCTTGTGTGTGAGAGAGAGAAAGAGAAGCTGTGAGAGAGTGAGAGAGAGAGAGAGAAAGAGAAGATGTGAGTGAGAGAGAGAGAGAGAGAGAGAAGCTGTGAGTGTGTGAGAGAGAGAGCTGCTGTGAGTGAGTGAGAGAGAAAGAGAAGCTGTGAGTGAGAGAGAGAGAGAGAGAGAGGGAGAAAGAGAAGCTGTGTGTGTGAGAGAGAAAGAGAAGCTGTGAGAGAGAGAGAGAGAGAAGCTGTGAGTGAGAGAGAGAGAGAAAGAGAAGCTGTGAGTGAGAGAGAGAGAGAGAAAGAGATGCTGTGAGTGAGAGAGAAAGAGCCACTGTGAGTGAGTGAGAGAGAAAGAGAAGCTGTGAGTGAGAGAGAGAGAGAGAGAGGGAGAAAGAGAAGCTGTGTGTGTGAGAGAGAAAGAGAAGCTGTGTGTGTGAGAGAGAAAGAGAAGCTGTGAGAGAGAGAGAGAGAGAGAAGCTGTGAGTGAGAGAGAGAGAGAAAGAGAAGCTGTGAGTGAGAGAGAGAGAGAGAAAGAGATGCTGTGAGTGAGAGAGAAAGAGCCACTGTGAGTGAGTGAGAGAGAAAGAGAAGCTGTGAGTGAGAGAGAGAGAGAGAGAGGGAGAAAGAGAAGCTGTGTGTGTGAGAGAGAAAGAGAAGCTGTGTGTGAGAGAGAGAAAGAGAAGCTGTGAGTGAGAGTGAGAGAGAGAGAGAAAGAGAAGCTGTGAGTGAGAGAGAGAGAGAAAGAGAAGCTGTGAGTGAGAGAGAGAGAAAGAGAACCTGTGATTGAGAGAGAGAAAGATAGTCTGAGAAAGAGAGAATGAAAGAGAAGCTGTGGGTGAGAGAGAAAGAGGGAGAAAGAGAAGCTGTGAGAGAGAGAGAGAGAGAGAAAGATAAGCTGTGAGTGTGTGAGAGAGAAGCTGTGAGTGAGAGAGAGAAAGAAAAGCTGTGAGTGAGTGAGAGAAAGAGAAGATATGAGTGAGAGAGAGAGATAAGCAGTGAGTGAGAGAGAGAGAGAGAAAGAGAAGCTGTGAGTGAGACAGAGAGAGAAATAGAAGCTGTGTGAGAGAGAGAGAGGGACAAAGAGAAGCTTGAGAGAGAGAGAGAAAGAGAAGCTGTGAGTATGTGTGTGAGAGAAAGAGAAGCTGTGAGTGAGAGAGAGGGAGAAAGATAAGCTATGAGAGAGTGAGAGAAAGAGAAGCTGTGAAAGGGAGAGAGAGAAAGAGAAGCTGTGATTGAGAGTGTGAGAGAGAAAGAGAAGCTGTGAGTGTGAGAGAGAGCTGCTGTGAGTGAGAGAGAGAAAGAAAAGCTGTGAGTGTGAGAGAGTGAGAGAAAGAGAAGATATGAGTGAGAGAGAGAGAGAGAAGCAGTGAGTGAGAGAGAGAGAGATAAAGAGAAGCTGTGAGTGAGAAAGAGAGAGAGAAAGAGAAGCTGGGAGAGAGAGAGGAAGAAAGAGAAGCTGTGAGAGAGAGAGGGAGAAAGAAAGAGAAATTAGAGTGAGAAAATGAGAGAGAAAGAGAAGCTGTGAGTGGGAGAGAGAAAGAAAGAGAGTCTGTGAGTGAGAGAGAGAGAGAGAAGCTGTGAGTGAGATAGAGAGAGAGCCGCTGTGAGTGGGAGAGAGAGAGAAAGAGAAGCTGTGAATGAGAGAGAGAAAAACAGTGAGAGAGAGAGAAAGAGAAGCTGTGAGTGAGTAAGAGAGAGAAAGAGAAGCTGTGAGTGAGAGCGAGAGAAGGAGAAGCTGTGAGTGAGAGAGAGAGAAAGAGAAGCTGTGAGTGTGAGAGAGAGAAGCTGTGAGTGAGAGAGAGAAAGGAAAGCTGTGAGTGTGAGAGAGAGAGAGAAAGAGAAGATATGAGTGAGAGAGAGAGAAGCAGTGAGTGAGAGGGAGAGAGAGAGAGAAAGAGAAGCTGTGAGTGAGACAGAGAGAGAGGAAGAGAAGCTGTGAGAGAGAGAGGGAGAAAGAGAAGCTATGTGAGAGAGAGAGAGAAAGAGAAGCTGTGAGTGTGTGTGAGAGAGAAAGAGAAGCTGTGAGTGAGACAGAGAGAGAGGAAGAGAAGCTGTGAGAGAGAGAGGGAGAAAGAGAAGCTATGTGAGAGAGAGAGAGAAAGAGAAGCTGTGAGTGAGAAGGAGAGGAAAAGAGAAGCTGTGAGTGAGAGAGAGAGAAAGAGAAGCTGTTAGTGAGAGTGAGAGAGAGAGAGAAAGAGAAGCTGTGAGTGAGAGAGAGAGAGAAAGAGAAGCTGTGAGTGAGAGAGAGAGAGAGAAAGAGAAGCTGTGAGTGAGAAGGAGAGGGAAAGAGAAGCTGTGAGTGAGAGAGAGAAAGAGAAGCTGTTAGTGAGAGAGAGAGAAAGAGAAGCTGTGAGTGAGAAGGAGAGGGAAAGAGAAGCTGTGAGTGAGTGAGAGAGAGAGAGAAAGAGAAACTGTGAGAGAGAAAGAGAGAAGCTGTGAGTGAGAATGAGAGAGAGAGAAAGAGAAGCTGTGAGTGAGAGAGAGAGAAAGAGAAGCTGTGAGTGAGAGAGTGAAAGAGAAGCTGTGAGTGAGAGGGAGAGAGAGAGAATCTGTGAGTGAGAGAGAGAGAGAGAAAGAGAAGCTGTGAGTGAGAGGGAGAGAGAGACAGAGAAGCTGTGAGTGAGAGAGAGAAAGAGAAGCTGTTAGTGAGAGAGAGGGAAAGAGAAGCTGTGAGTGAGAGAGAGAGAAAGAGAAGCTGTTAGTGAGAGTGAGAGAGAGAGAGAAAGAGAAGCTGTGAGTGAGAGAGAGAGAAAGAGAAGCTGTGAGTGAGAGAGAGAGAGAGAAAGAGAAGCTGTGAGTGAGAGGGAGAGAGAGACAGAGAAGCTGTGAGTGAGAGAGAGAAAGAGAAGCTGTTAGTGAGAGAGAGAGAAAGAGAAGCTGTGAGTGAGAAGGAGAGGGAAAGAGAAGCTGTGAGTGAGTGAGTGAGAGAGAGAAAGAGAAACTGTGAGAGAGAAAGAGAGAAGCTGTGAGTGAGAATGAGAGAGAGAGAAAGAGAAGCTGTGAGTGAGAGAGAGAGAAAGAGAAGCTGTGAGTGAGAGAGTGAAAGAGAAGCTGTGAGTGAGAGGGAGAGAGAGAAGCTGTGAGTGACAGAGAGAGAGAAAGAGAAGCTGTGTGTGTGTGAGAGAGAGAAAGATAGTCTGAGAAAGAGAGAGTGAAAGAGAAGCTGTGAGTGAGAGAGGGAGAAAGAGAAGCTGTGTGTGTGTGAGAGAGAAAAGAGAAGCTGTGAGTGAGAGTGAGAGAGAGAGAAAGAGAAAGAGAAGCTGTGAGTGAGAGAGTGAGAGAGAGAAAGAGAAGCTGTTAGTGAGAGTGAGAGAGAGAGAGAGAAGCTGTGAGAGAGACAGATTGAAAGAGAAGCTGTGAGTGAGAGAGAGAGAGAGAACCTGTGAGTGAGAGAGAGAGAGGGAGAAAGAGAAGCTGTGTGTGTGTGAGAGAGAAAGAGAAGCTGTGAGTGAGAGTGAGAGAGAGAGAAAGAAAGAGAAAGAGAAAGAGAAGCTGTGAGTGTGAGAGAGAGAGAGCCGCTGTCAGTGAAAGAGAGAGAAAGAGAAGCTGTGAATGAGAGAGAGAGAAAGTGAAGCTGTGTGTGTGAGAGAGAGAAAGAGAAGCTGTGAGTGAGTGAGAGAGAGAAAGGGAAGTTGTGAGTGTGTGAGAGAGAGAGAGAAGCTGTGAGTGAGTGAGAGAGAGAAAGAGAAGCTGTGAGTGAGAGAGAAAGAGAAAGAGAAGCTGTGAGTGAGAAGGAGAGGGAAAGAGAAGCTGTGAGTGAGAGAGAGAGAGAAAGAGAAGCTGTTAGTGAGAGTGAGAGAGAGAGAGAAAGAGAAGCTGTGAGTGAGAGAGAGAGAAAGAGAAGCTGTGAGTGAGAGAGAGAAAGAGAAGCTGTGAGTGAGAGGGAGAGAGAGAAAGAGAAGATATGAGTGAGAGAGACAGAAGCAGTGAGTGAGAGGGAGAGAGAGAGAGAAAGAGAAGCTGTGAGTGAGACAGAGAGAGAAAGAGAAGCTGTGAGAGAGAGAGGGAGAAAGAGAAGCTATGTGAGAGAGAGAGAGAAAGAGAAGCTGTGAGTGTGTGTGAGAGAGAAAGAGAAGCTGTGAGTGAGAGAGAGAGAAAGAAAGAGAAATTAGAGTGAGAAAATGAGAGAGAGAAAGAGAAGCTATGAGTGGGAGAGAGAAAGAGAGTCTGTGAGTGAGAGAGAGAGAAGCTGTGAGTGAGAGAGAGAAAAACTGTGAGTGAGAGAGAGAGAAAGAGAAGCTGTGAGTGAGTAAGAGAGAGAAAGAGAAGCTGTGAGTGGGTAAGAGAGAGAAAGAGAAGCTGTGAGTGAGAGAGAGAGAGAAGGAGAAGCTGTGAGTGAGAGGGAGAGAGAGAAAGAGAAGCTGTGAGTGACACACACAGAGAGAAGCTGTGAGAGAGAGAGAGAGAGAAGCTGTGAGTGACAGAGAGAGAAAGAGAAGCTGTGTGTGTGTGTGAGAGAGAAAGATAGTCTGAGAAAGAGAGAGTGAAAGAGAAGCTGTGAGTGAGAGAGGGAGAAAGAGAAGCTGTGTGTGAGAGAGAGAGAAAGAGAAGCTGTGAGTGAGAGTGAGAGAAAGAGAAAGAGAAAGAGAAGCTGTGAGTGAGAGAGTGAGAGAGAGAAAGAGAAGCTGTTAGTGAGAGTGAGAGAGAGAGAGAGAAGCTTTGAGAGAGACAGATTGAAAGAGAAGCTGTGAGTGAGTGAGAGAGAGAGAGATGCTGTGAGTGAGAGAGAGAAAGAGAAGCTGTGAGTGAGAGGGAGAGAAAGAGAAGCTGTGAGTGACACAGAGAGAGAGAAGCTGTGAGTTAGAGAGAGAGAGAAATAGAAGCTGTGAGTGACAGAGAGAGAAAGAGAAGCTGAGTGTGTGAGAGAGATAAAGTTTGGCTGTGAGTGAGTGAGAGAGAGAAAGAGAAGCTGTGTGTGTGTGTGAGAGATAAAGATAGTCTGAGAAAGAGAGAGTGAAAGAGAAGCTGTGAGTGAGAGAGAGAGAGGGAGAAAGAGAAGCTTGTGTGTGAGAGAGAGAAAGAGAAGCTGTGAGAGAGTGAGAGAGAGAGAGAGAAAGAGAAGATGTGAGTGAGAGAGAGAGAGAGAGAGAGAAGCTGTGAGTGTGTGAGAGAGAGAGCTGCTGTGAGTGAGTGAGAGAGAAAGAGAAGCTGTGAGTGAGAGAGAGAGAGAGAGAGAGGGAGAAAGAGAAGCTGTGTGTGTGAGAGAGAAAGAGAAGCTGTGTGAGAGAGAGAGAGAGAGAAGCTGTGAGTGAGAGAGAGAGAGAAAGAGAAGCTGTGAGTGAGAGAGAGAGAGAAAGAGATGCTGTGAGTGAGAGAGAAAGAGCCACTGTGAGTGAGTGAGAGAGAAAGAGAAGCTGTGAGTGAGAGAGAGAGAGAGAGAGGGAGAAAGAGAAGCTGTGTGTGTGAGAGAGAAAGAGAAGCTGTGTGTGTGAGAGAGAAAGAGAAGCTGTGAGAGAGAGAGAGAGAGAGAATCTGTGAGTGAGAGAGAGAGAGAAAGAGAAGCTGTGAGTGAGAGAGAGAGAGAGAAAGAGATGCTGTGAGTGAGAGAGAAAGAGCCACTGTGAGTGAGTGAGAGAGAAAGAGAAGCTGTGAGTGAGAGAGAGAGAGAGAGGGAGAAAGAGAAGCTGTGTGTGTGAGAGAGAAAGAGAAGCTGTGTGAGAGAGAGAGAAAGAGAAGCTGTGAGTGAGAGTGAGAGAGAGAGAGAAAGAGAAGCTGTGAGTGAGAGAGAGAGAGAAAGAGAAGCTGTGAGTGAGAGAGAGAGAAAGAGAACCTGTGATTGAGAGAGAGAAAGATAGTCTGAGAAAGAGAGAATGAAAGAGAAGCTGTGGGTGAGAGAGAAAGAGGGAGAAAGAGAAGCTGTGAGAGAGAGAGAGAGAGAGAAAGATAAGCTGTGAGTGTGTGAGAGAGAAGCTGTGAGTGAGAGAGAGAAAGAAAAGCTGTGAGTGAGTGAGAGAAAGAGAAGATATGAGTGAGAGAGAGAGATAAGCAGTGAGTGAGAGAGAGAGAGAAAGAGAAGCTGTGAGTGAGACAGAGAGAGAAATAGAAGCTGTGTGAGAGAGAGAGAGGGACAAAGAGAAGCTTGAGAGAGAGAGAGAAAGAGAAGCTGTGAGTATGTGTGTGAGAGAAAGAGAAGCTGTGAGTGAGAGAGAGGGAGAAAGATAAGCTATGAGAGAGTGAGAGAAAGAGAAGCTGTGAAAGAGAGAGAGAGAAAGAGAAGCTGTGATTGAGAGTGTGAGAGAGAAAGAGAAGCTGTGAGTGTGAGAGAGAGCTGCTGTGAGTGAGAGAGAGAAAGAAAAGCTGTGAGTGTGAGAGAGTGAGAGAAAGAGAAGATATGAGTGAGAGAGAGAGAGAGAAGCAGTGAGTGAGAGAGAGAGAGAGAAAGAGAAGCTGTGAGTGAGAAAGAGAGAGAGAAAGAGAAGCTGGGAGAGAGAGAGGAAGAAAGAGAAGCTGTGAGAGAGAGAGGGAGAAAGAAAGAGAAATTAGAGTGAGAAAATGAGAGAGAAAGAGAAGCTGTGAGTGGGAGAGAGAAAGAAAGAGAGTCTGTGAGTGAGAGAGAGAGAGAGAAGCTGTGAGTGAGATAGAGAGAGAGCCGCTGTGAGTGGGAGAGAGAGAGAAAGAGAAGCTGTGAATGAGAGAGAGAAAAACAGTGAGAGAGAGAGAAAGAGAAGCTGTGAGTGAGTAAGAGAGAGAAAGAGAAGCTGTGAGTGAGAGCGAGAGAAGGAGAAGCTGTGAGTGAGAGAGAGAGAAAGAGAAGCTGTGAGTGTGAGAGAGAGAAGCTGTGAGTGAGAGAGAGAAAGGAAAGCTGTGAGTGTGAGAGAGAGAGAGAAAGAGAAGATATGAGTGAGAGAGAGAGAAGCAGTGAGTGAGAGGGAGAGAGAGAGAGAAAGAGAAGCTGTGAGTGAGACAGAGAGAGAGGAAGAGAAGCTGTGAGAGAGAGAGGGAGAAAGAGAAGCTATGTGAGAGAGAGAGAGAAAGAGAAGCTGTGAGTGTGTGTGAGAGAGAAAGAGAAGCTGTGAGTGAGACAGAGAGAGAGGAAGAGAAGCTGTGAGAGAGAGAGGGAGAAAGAGAAGCTATGTGAGAGAGAGAGAGAAAGAGAAGCTGTGAGTGAGAAGGAGAGGAAAAGAGAAGCTGTGAGTGAGAGAGAGAGAAAGAGAAGCTGTTAGTGAGAGTGAGAGAGAGAGAGAAAGAGAAGCTGTGAGTGAGAGAGAGAGAGAAAGAGAAGCTGTGAGTGAGAGAGAGAGAGAGAAAGAGAAGCTGTGAGTGAGAAGGAGAGGGAAAGAGAAGCTGTGAGTGAGAGAGAGAAAGAGAAGCTGTTAGTGAGAGAGAGAGAAAGAGAAGCTGTGAGTGAGAAGGAGAGGGAAAGAGAAGCTGTGAGTGAGTGAGAGAGAGAGAGAAAGAGAAACTGTGAGAGAGAAAGAGAGAAGCTGTGAGTGAGAATGAGAGAGAGAGAAAGAGAAGCTGTGAGTGAGAGAGAGAGAAAGAGAAGCTGTGAGTGAGAGAGTGAAAGAGAAGCTGTGAGTGAGAGGGAGAGAGAGAGAATCTGTGAGTGAGAGAGAGAGAGAGAAAGAGAAGCTGTGAGTGAGAGGGAGAGAGAGACAGAGAAGCTGTGAGTGAGAGAGAGAAAGAGAAGCTGTTAGTGAGAGAGAGGGAAAGAGAAGCTGTGAGTGAGAGAGAGAGAAAGAGAAGCTGTTAGTGAGAGTGAGAGAGAGAGAGAAAGAGAAGCTGTGAGTGAGAGAGAGAGAAAGAGAAGCTGTGAGTGAGAGAGAGAGAGAGAAAGAGAAGCTGTGAGTGAGAGGGAGAGAGAGACAGAGAAGCTGTGAGTGAGAGAGAGAAAGAGAAGCTGTTAGTGAGAGAGAGAGAAAGAGAAGCTGTGAGTGAGAAGGAGAGGGAAAGAGAAGCTGTGAGTGAGTGAGTGAGAGAGAGAAAGAGAAACTGTGAGAGAGAAAGAGAGAAGCTGTGAGTGAGAATGAGAGAGAGAGAAAGAGAAGCTGTGAGTGAGAGAGAGAGAAAGAGAAGCTGTGAGTGAGAGAGTGAAAGAGAAGCTGTGAGTGAGAGGGAGAGAGAGAAGCTGTGAGTGACAGAGAGAGAGAAAGAGAAGCTGTGTGTGTGTGAGAGAGAGAAAGATAGTCTGAGAAAGAGAGAGTGAAAGAGAAGCTGTGAGTGAGAGAGGGAGAAAGAGAAGCTGTGTGTGTGTGAGAGAGAAAAGAGAAGCTGTGAGTGAGAGTGAGAGAGAGAGAAAGAGAAAGAGAAGCTGTGAGTGAGAGAGTGAGAGAGAGAAAGAGAAGCTGTTAGTGAGAGTGAGAGAGAGAGAGAGAAGCTGTGAGAGAGACAGATTGAAAGAGAAGCTGTGAGTGAGAGAGAGAGAGAGAACCTGTGAGTGAGAGAGAGAGAGGGAGAAAGAGAAGCTGTGTGTGTGTGAGAGAGAAAGAGAAGCTGTGAGTGAGAGTGAGAGAGAGAGAAAGAAAGAGAAAGAGAAAGAGAAGCTGTGAGTGTGAGAGAGAGAGAGCCGCTGTCAGTGAAAGAGAGAGAAAGAGAAGCTGTGAATGAGAGAGAGAGAAAGTGAAGCTGTGTGTGTGAGAGAGAGAAAGAGAAGCTGTGAGTGAGTGAGAGAGAGAAAGGGAAGTTGTGAGTGTGTGAGAGAGAGAGAGAAGCTGTGAGTGAGTGAGAGAGAGAAAGAGAAGCTGTGAGTGAGAGAGAAAGAGAAAGAGAAGCTGTGAGTGAGAAGGAGAGGGAAAGAGAAGCTGTGAGTGAGAGAGAGAGAGAAAGAGAAGCTGTTAGTGAGAGTGAGAGAGAGAGAGAAAGAGAAGCTGTGAGTGAGAGAGAGAGAAAGAGAAGCTGTGAGTGAGAGAGAGAAAGAGAAGCTGTGAGTGAGAGGGAGAGAGAGAAAGAGAAGCTGTGAGTGAGAGAGAGAAAGGAAAGCTGTAAGTGTGTGTGAGAGAGAGAAAGAGAAGATATGAGTGAGAGAGAGAGAAGCAGTGAGTGAGAGGGAGAGAGAGAGAGAAAGAGAAGCTGTGAGTGAGACAGAGAGAGAAAGAGAAGCTGTGAGAGAGAGAGGGAGAAAGAGAAGCTATGTGAGAGAGAGAGAGAAAGAGAAGCTGTGAGTGTGTGTGAGAGAGAAAGAGAAGCTGTGAGTGAGAGAGAGAGAAAGAAAGAGAAATTAGAGTGAGAAAATGAGAGAGAGAAAGAGAAGCTATGAGTGGGAGAGAGAAAGAGAGTCTGTGAGTGAGAGAGAGAGAAGCTGTGAGTGAGAGAGAGAAAAACTGTGAGTGAGAGAGAGAGAAAGAGAAGCTGTGAGTGAGTAAGAGAGAGAAAGAGAAGCTGTGAGTGGGTAAGAGAGAGAAAGAGAAGCTGTGAGTGAGAGAGAGAGAGAAGGAGAAGCTGTGAGTGAGAGGGAGAGAGAGAAAGAGAAGCTGTGAGTGACACACACAGAGAGAAGCTGTGAGAGAGAGAGAGAGAGAAGCTGTGAGTGACAGAGAGAGAAAGAGAAGCTGTGTGTGTGTGTGAGAGAGAAAGATAGTCTGAGAAAGAGAGAGTGAAAGAGAAGCTGTGAGTGAGAGAGGGAGAAAGAGAAGCTGTGTGTGAGAGAGAGAGAAAGAGAAGCTGTGAGTGAGAGTGAGAGAAAGAGAAAGAGAAAGAGAAGCTGTGAGTGAGAGAGTGAGAGAGAGAAAGAGAAGCTGTTAGTGAGAGTGAGAGAGAGAGAGAGAAGCTTTGAGAGAGACAGATTGAAAGAGAAGCTGTGAGTGAGTGAGAGAGAGAGAGATGCTGTGAGTGAGAGAGAGAAAGAGAAGCTGTGAGTGAGAGGGAGAGAAAGAGAAGCTGTGAGTGACACAGAGAGAGAGAAGCTGTGAGTTAGAGAGAGAGAGAAATAGAAGCTGTGAGTGACAGAGAGAGAAAGAGAAGCTGAGTGTGTGAGAGAGATAAAGTTTGGCTGTGAGTGAGTGAGAGAGAGAAAGAGAAGCTGTGTGTGTGTGTGAGAGATAAAGATAGTCTGAGAAAGAGAGAGTGAAAGAGAAGCTGTGAGTGAGAGAGAGAGAGGGAGAAAGAGAAGCTTGTGTGTGAGAGAGAGAAAGAGAAGCTGTGAGAGAGTGAGAGAGAGAGAGAGAAAGAGAAGATGTGAGTGAGAGAGAGAGAGAGAGAGAGAAGCTGTGAGTGTGTGAGAGAGAGAGCTGCTGTGAGTGAGTGAGAGAGAAAGAGAAGCTGTGAGTGAGAGAGAGAGAGAGAGAGAGGGAGAAAGAGAAGCTGTGTGTGTGAGAGAGAAAGAGAAGCTGTGAGAGAGAGAGAGAGAGAGAAGCTGTGAGTGAGAGAGAGAGAGAAAGAGAAGCTGTGAGTGAGAGAGAGAGAGAAAGAGATGCTGTGAGTGAGAGAGAAAGAGCCACTGTGAGTGAGTGAGAGAGAAAGAGAAGCTGTGAGTGAGAGAGAGAGAGAGAGAGGGAGAAAGAGAAGCTGTGTGTGTGAGAGAGAAAGAGAAGCTGTGTGTGTGAGAGAGAAAGAGAAGCTGTGAGAGAGAGAGAGAGAGAGAATCTGTGAGTGAGAGAGAGAGAGAAAGAGAAGCTGTGAGTGAGAGAGAGAGAGAGAAAGAGATGCTGTGAGTGAGAGAGAAAGAGCCACTGTGAGTGAGTGAGAGAGAAAGAGAAGCTGTGAGTGAGAGAGAGAGAGAGAGGGAGAAAGAGAAGCTGTGTGTGTGAGAGAGAAAGAGAAGCTGTGTGAGAGAGAGAGAAAGAGAAGCTGTGAGTGAGAGTGAGAGAGAGAGAGAAAGAGAAGCTGTGAGTGAGAGAGAGAGAGAAAGAGAAGCTGTGAGTGAGAGAGAGAGAAAGAGAACCTGTGATTGAGAGAGAGAAAGATAGTCTGAGAAAGAGAGAATGAAAGAGAAGCTGTGGGTGAGAGAGAAAGAGGGAGAAAGAGAAGCTGTGTGAGAGAGAGAGAGAGAGAAAGATAAGCTGTGAGTGTGTGAGAGAGAAGCTGTGAGTGAGAGAGAGAAAGAAAAGCTGTGAGTGAGTGAGAGAAAGAGAAGATATGAGTGAGAGAGAGAGATAAGCAGTGAGTGAGAGAGAGAGAGAAAG
Source organism: Bradypodion pumilum (assembly GCA_035047305.1). Taxonomy (NCBI): domain Eukaryota; kingdom Metazoa; phylum Chordata; class Lepidosauria; order Squamata; family Chamaeleonidae; genus Bradypodion; species Bradypodion pumilum. The sequence continues at coordinate 233,047,329 of JAWDJD010000001.1, forward strand.
AGAAGCTGTGAGTGAGACAGAGAGAGAAATAGAAGCTGTGTGAGAGAGAGAGAGGGACAAAGAGAAGCTTGAGAGAGAGAGAGAAAGAGAAGCTGTGAGTATGTGTGTGAGAGAAAGAGAAGCTGTGAGTGAGAGAGAGGGAGAAAGATAAGCTATGAGAGAGTGAGAGAAAGAGAAGCTGTGAAAGAGAGAGAGAGAAAGAGAAGCTGTGATTGAGAGTGTGAGAGAGAAAGAGAAGCTGTGAGTGTGAGAGAGAGCTGCTGTGAGTGAGAGAGAGAAAGAAAAGCTGTGAGTGTGAGAGAGTGAGAGAAAGAGAAGATATGAGTGAGAGAGAGAGAGAGAAGCAGTGAGTGAGAGAGAGAGAGAGAGAGAAAGAGAAGCTGTGAGTGAGAAAGAGAGAGAGAAAGAGAAGCTGGGAGAGAGAGAGGAAGAAAGAGAAGCTGTGAGAGAGAGAGGGAGAAAGAAAGAGAAATTAGAGTGAGAAAATGAGAGAGAAAGAGAAGCTGTGAGTGGGAGAGAGAAAGAAAGAGAGTCTGTGAGTGAGAGAGAGAGAGAGAAGCTGTGAGTGAGATAGAGAGAGAGCCGCTGTGAGTGGGAGAGAGAGAGAAAGAGAAGCTGTGAATGAGAGAGAGAAAAACAGTGAGAGAGAGAGAAAGAGAAGCTGTGAGTGAGTAAGAGAGAGAAAGAGAAGCTGTGAGTGAGAGCGAGAGAAGGAGAAGCTGTGAGTGAGAGAGAGAGAAAGAGAAGCTGTGAGTGTGAGAGAGAGAAGCTGTGAGTGAGAGAGAGAAAGGAAAGCTGTGAGTGTGAGAGAGAGAGAGAAAGAGAAGATATGAGTGAGAGAGAGAGAAGCAGTGAGTGAGAGGGAGAGAGAGAGAGAAAGAGAAGCTGTGAGTGAGACAGAGAGAGAGGAAGAGAAGCTGTGAGAGAGAGAGGGAGAAAGAGAAGCTATGTGAGAGAGAGAGAGAAAGAGAAGCTGTGAGTGTGTGTGAGAGAGAAAGAGAAGCTGTGAGTGAGAGAGAGAGAAAGAGAAATTAGAGTGAGAAAATGAGAGAGAGAAAGAGAAGCTATGAGTGGGAGAGAGAAAGAGAGTCTGTGAGTGAGAGAGAGAGAGAAGCTGTGAGTGAGAGAGAGAGAGCCGCTGTGAGTGACAGAGAGAGAGAAAGAGAAGCTGTGAATGAGAGAGAGAAAAACTGTGAGTGAGAGAGAGAGAAAGAGAAGCTGTGAGTGAGTAAGAGAGAGAAAGAGAAGCTGTGAGTGAGAGAGAGAGAGAAGGAGAAGCTGTGAGTGAGAAGGAGAGGGAAAGAGAAGCTGTGAGTGAGTGAGAGAGAGTGAAAGAGAAGCTGTGAGTGAGTGAGAGAGAGAGAGAAAGAGAAGCTGTGAGAGAGAAAGAGAGAAGCTGTGAGTGAGAATGAGAGAGAGAGAAAGAGAAGCTGTGAGTGAGAGAGAGAGAAAGAGAAGCTGTGAGTGTGAGAGAGAGAAGCTGTGAGTGAGAGAGAGAAAGGAAAGCTGTGAGTGTGAGAGAGAGAAAGAGAAGATATGAGTGAGAGAGAGAGAAGCAGTGAGTGAGAGGGAGAGAGAGAGAGAAAGAGAAGCTGTGAGTGAGACAGAGAGAGAGAAAGAGAAGCTGTGAGAGAGAGAGGGAGAAAGAGAAGCTATGTGAGAGAGAGAGAGAAAGAGAAGCTGTGAGTGTGTGTGAGAGAGAAAGAGAAGCTGTGAGTGAGAGAGAGAGAAAGAAAGAGAAATTAGAGTGAGAAAATGAGAGAGAGAAAGAGAAGCTATGAGTGGGAGAGAGAAAGAGAGTCTGTGAGTGAGAGAGAGAGAGAAGCTGTGAATGAGAGAGAGAAAAAGTGTGAGTGAGAGAGAGAGAAAGAGAAGCTGTGAGTGAGTAAGAGAGAGAAAGAGAAGCTGTGAGTGAGAGAGAGAGAGAAGGAGAAGCTGTGAGTGAGAAGGAGAGGGAAAGAGAAGCCGTGAGTGAGTGAGAGAGAGTGAAAGAGAAGCTGTGAGTGAGTAAGAGAGAGAAAGAGAAGCTGTGAGTGGGTAAGAGAGAGAAAGAGAAGCTGTGAGTGAGAGAGAGAGAAGGAGAAGCTGTGAGTGAGAGGGAGAGAGAGAAAGAGAAGCTGTGAGTGACACACACAGAGAGAAGCTGTGAGAGAGAGAGAGAGAGAAGCTGTGAGTGACAGAGAGAGAAAGAGAAGCTGTGTGTGTGTGAGAGAGAAAGATAGTCTGAGAAAGAGAGAGTGAAAGAGAAGCTGTGAGTGAGAGAGGGAGAAAGAGAAGCTGTGTGTGTGAGAGAGAGAAAGAGAGGCTGTGAGTGAGAGTGAGAGAAAGAGAAAGAGAAAGAGAAGCTGTGAGTGAGAGAGTGAGAGAGAGAAAGAGAAGCTGTTAGTGAGAGTGAGAGAGAGAGAGAAGCTGTGAGAGAGACAGATTGAAAGAGAAGCTGTGAGTGAGTGAGAGAGAGGGAGATGCTTTGAGTGAGAGAGAGAAAGAGAAGCTGTGAGTGAGAGGGAGAGAAAGAGAAGCTGTGAGTGACACAGAGAGAGAGAAGCTGTGAGTTAGAGAGAGAGAGAAAGAGAACCTGTGAGTGACAGAGAGAGAAAGAGAAGCTGAGTGTGTGAGAGAGAGAAAGTTTAGCTGTGAGTGAGATAGAGAGAGAAAGAGAAGCTGTGTGTGTGTGTGTGAGAGAAAGATAGTCTGAGAAAGAGAGAGTGAAAGAGAAGCTGTGAGTGAGAGAGAGAGAGGGAGAAAGAGAAGCTTGTGTGTGTGAGAGAGAAAGAGAAGCTGTGAGAGAGTGAGAGAGAGAGAGAGAAAGAGAAGATGTGAGTGAGAGAGAGAGAGAGAGAAGCTGTGAGTGTGAGAGAGAGAGAGCTGCTGTGAGTGAGTGAGAGAGAAAGAGAAGCTGTGAGTGAGAGAGAGAGAGGGAGAAAGAGAAGCTGTGTGTGAGAGAGAGAAAGAGAAGCTGTGAGAGAGAGAGAGAGAGAAGCTGTGAGTGAGAGAGAGAGAAAGAGAAGCTGTGAGTGAGAGAGAGAGAGAGAGAAAGAGATGCTGTGAGTGCGAGAGAAAGAGCCACTGTGAGTGAGTGAGAGAGAAAGAGAAGCTGTGAGTGAGAGAGAGAGGGAGAAAGAGAAGCTGTGTGAGAGAGAGAGAAAGAGAAGCTGTGAGTGAGAGTGAGAGAGAGAGAGAAAGAGAAGCTGTGAGTGAGAGAGAGAGAGAAAGAGAAGCTGTGAGTGAGAGAGAGAGAGAAAGAGAACCTGTGATTGAGAGAGAGAAAGATAGTCTGAGAAAGAGAGAATGAAAGAGAAGCTGTGAGTGAGAGAGAGAGAGGGAGAAAGAGAAGCTGTGAGAGAGAGAGAGAGAAAGATAAGCTGTGAGTGTGAGAGAGAGAAGCTGTGAGTGAGAGAGAGAAAGAAAAGCTGTGAGTGAGTGAGAGAAAGAGAAGATATGAGTGAGAGAGAGAGATAAGCAGTGAGTGAGAGAGAGAGAGAGAGAGAGAGAGAAGCTGTGAGTGAGACAGAGAGAGAAATAGAAGCTGTGTGTGAGAGAGAGAGGGACAAAGAGAAGCTTGAGAGAGAGAGAGAGAAAGAGAAGCTGTGAGTATGTGTGTGAGAGAAAGAGAAGCTGTGAGTGAGAGAGAGGGAGAAAGATAAGCTATGAGAGAGTGAGAAAAAGAGAAGCTGTGAAAGAGAGAGAGAGAAAGAGAAGCTGTGATTGAGAGTGTGAGAGAGAAAGAGAAGCTGTGAGTGTGAGAGAGAGATGCTGTGAGTGAGAGAGAGAAAGAAAAGCTGTGAGTGTGAGAGAGTGAGAGAAAGAGAAGATATGAGTGAGAGAGAGAGAGAGAAGCAGTGAGTGAGAGAGAGAGAGAGAGAGAAAGAGAAGCTGTGAGTGAGACAGAGAGAAAGAGAAGCTGGGAGAGAGAGAGGAAGAAAGAGAAGCTGTGAGAGAGAGAGGGAGAAGGAGAAGCTGTGAGTGTGTGAGAGAGAGAAAGAGAAGCTGTGAGTGAGAGAGAGGGAGAAAGAGAAGCTGTGTGAGAGAGAGAAAGAGAAGCTGTGAGAGAGAGAGAGAGAAAGAGAAGCTGTGATTGAGAGTGAGAGAGAGAAAGAGAAGGTGTGAGTGAGAGAGATAGAAAGAGAAGCTGTGAGTGTGAGAGAGAGAAGCTGTGAGTGAGAGAGAAAAAGAAAAGCTGTGAGTGTGGGAGAGAGAGAGAAAGAGAAGATATGAGTGTGAGAGAGAGAGAAGCAGTGAGTGAGAGAGAGAGAGAGAAAGAGAAGCTGTGAGTGAGACAGAGAGAGAGAAAGAGAAGCTGTGAGAGAGAGAGGGAGAAAGAGAAGCTGTGAGAGAGAGAGAGAAAGAGAAGCTGTGAGTGTGTGAGAGAGAGAAAGAGAAGCTGTGAGTGAGAGAGAGAGAAAGAAAGAGAAATTAGAGTGAGAAAATGAGAGAGAGAAAGAGAAGCTATGAGTGGGAGAGAGAAAGAGAAGCTGTGAGAGAGAGAGGGAGAAAGAGAAGCTGTGAGAGAGAGAGAGAAAGAGAAGCTGTGAGTGTGTGAGAGAGAGAAAGAGAAGCTGTGAGTGAGAGAGAGAGAAAGAAAGAGAAATTAGAGTGAGAAAATGAGAGAGAGAAAGAGAAGCTATGAGTGGGAGAGAGATAGAGAGTGTGTGAGAGAGAGAGAAGCTGTGAGTGAGAGAGAGAGAGAGCCACTGTGAGTGAGAGAGAGAGAGAAAGAGAAGCTGTGAATGAGAGAGAGAAAAACTGTGAGTGAGAGAGAGAGAAAGAGAAGCTGTGAGTGAGAGAGAGAGAGAAGGAGAAGCTGTGATTGAGAAGGAGAGGGAAAGAGAAGCTGTGAGTGAGTGAGAGAGAGAGAGAAAGAGAAGCTGTGAGAGAGAAAGAGAGAAGCTGTGAGTGAGAATGAGAGAGAGAGAAAGAGAAGCTGTGAGTGAGAGAGAGGGAAAGAGAAGCTGTGAGTGAGAGAGAGAGAAGCTGTGAGTGAGAGGGAGAGAGAGAAAGAGAAGCTGTGAGTGACACACAGAGAGAGATGCTGTGAGTTAGAGAGAGAGAGAGAGAAAGAGAAAGAGAAGCTGTGAGTGAGAGAGTGAGAGAGAGAAAGAGAAGCTCTTAGTGAGAGTGAGAGAGAGAGAGAGAGAAGCTGTGAGAGAGAGAATTTAAAGAGAAGCTGTGAGTGAGAGAGAGAGAGAGAAAGAGAAGCTGTGAGTATGTGTGTGAGAGAAAGAGAAGCTGTGAGTGAGAGAGAGGGAGAAAGATAAGCTGTGTGTGTGAGAGAGAAAGAGAAGCTGTGAGAGAGAGAGAGAGAGAAAGAGAAGCTGTGATTGAGAGTGATAGAGAGAAAGAGAAGCTGTGAGTGTGAGAGAGAGATGCTGTGAGTGAGAGAGAGAAAGAAAAGCTGTGAGTGTGAGAGAGTGAGAGAAAGAGAAGATATGAGTGAGAGAGAGAGAAGCAGTGAGTGAGTGAGTGAGAGAGAGAGAGAAAGAGAAGCTGTGAGTGAGACAGAGAGAGAGAAAGAGAAGCTGTGAGAGAGAGAGGGAGAAAGAGAAGCTGTGAGAGAGAGAGAGAAGGAGAAGCTGTGAGTGTGTGTGAGAGAGAAAGAGAAGCTGTGAGTGAGAGAGAGAGAAAGAAAGAGAAATTAGAGTGAGAAAATGAGAGAGAGAAAGAGAAGCTGTGAGTGGGAGGGAGAGAGAGAGAAGCTGTGAGTGAGATAGAGAGAGAGAAAGAGAAGCTGTGTGTGTGTGTGAGAGAGAAAGATAGTCTGAGAAAGAGAGAGTGAAAGAGAAGATGTGAGTGAGAGAGAGAGAGGGAGAAAGAGAAGCTGTGTGTGTGTGAGAGAGAAAGAGAAGCTGTGAGTGAGAGTGAGAGAGAGAGAGAAAGAGAAAGAGAAAGAGAAGCTGTGAGTGTGTGAGAGAGAGAGCCGCTGTTAGTGAAAGAGAGAGAAAGAGAAGCTGTGAATGAGAGAGAGAGCAAGAGAAGCTGTGAGTGAGAGAGAGAGAAAGAGAAGCTGTGAGTGAGTGAGAGAGAAAGGGAAGTTGTGAGTGAGTGAGAGAGAGAGAGAAGCTGTGAGTGAGTGAGAGAGAGAAAGAGAAGCTGTGAGTGAGAGAGAGAGAGAAAGAGAAGCTGTGAGTGAGAAGGAGAGGGAAAGAGAAGCTGTGAGTGAGAGAGAGAAAGAGAAGCTGTTAGTGAGAGTGAGAGAGAGAGAAAAAGAGAAGCAGTGAGAGAGCGAGAGAGAAAGAGAAACTGTGAGTGAGAGAGAGAGAGAAAGAGAAGCTGTGAGTGAGAGAGAGAAAGAGAAGCTGTGAGTGAGAGGGAGAGAGAGAAAGTGAAGCTGTGAGTGAGAGAGAGAGAGAGAAAGAGAAGCTGTGAGTGAGAGAGAGTGAATGAGAAGCTGTGAGTGAGAGAGAGAGAGAGAGAGAAGCTGTGAGTGAGAGAGAGAGAGAGAGATGTGAGTGAGAGAGAGAGAGGATGAGAAGCTGTGAGTGAGAGAGAAAGAAAGTAAGAGAAGCTGTGAATGAGACAGAGAGAGAGAAAGAGAAGCTGTGAGTGAGAGAGAGGGAGAAAGATAAGCTGTGAGAGAGAGAGAAAGAGAAGCTGTGAGAGAGAGAGAGAGAAAGAGAAGCTGTGATTGAGAGTGAGAGAGAGAAAGAGAAGCTGTGAGTGAGAGAGATAGAAAGAGAAGCTGTGAGTGTGAGAGAGAGAAGCTGTGTGTGAGAGAGAAAAAGAAAAGCTGTGAGTGTGGGAGAGAGAGAGAAAGAGAAGATATGAGTGAGAGAGAGAGAGAAGCAGTGAGTGAGAGAGAGAGAGAGAGAAAGAGAAGCTGTGAGTGAGACAGAGAGAGAGAAAGAGAAGCTGTGAGAGAGAGAGGGAGAAAGAGAAGCTGTGTGAGAGAGAGAGAAAGAGAAGCTGTGAGTGTGTGTGAGAGAGAAAGAGAACCTGTGAGTGAGCGAGAGAGAAAGAAAGAGAAATAAGAGTGAGAAAATGAGAGAGAGAAAGAGAAGCTATGAGTGGGAGAGAGATAGAGAGTGTGAGTGAGAGAGAGAGAGAGAAGTTGTGAGTGAGAGAGAGAGAGAAAGAGAAGCTGTGAATGAGAGAGAGAAAAACTGTGAGTGAGAGAGAGAGAAAGAGAAGCTATGAGTGAGTAAGAGAGAGAAAGAGAAGCTGTGAGTGAGCGAGAGAGAGAAGGAGAAGCTGTGAGAGAGAGAGAGAAGGAGAAGCTGTGAGTGTGTGTGAGAGAGAAAGAGAAGCTGTGAGTGAGAGAGAGAGAAAGAAAGAGAAATTAGAGTGAGAAAATGAGAGAGAGAAAGAGAAGCTGTGAGTGGGAGAGAGAGAGAGAGAAGCTGTGAGTGAGATAGAGAGAGAGAAAGAGAAGCTGTGTGTGTGTGAGAGAGAAAGATAGTCTGAGAAAGAGAGAGTGAAAGAGAAGCTGTGAGTGAGAGAGAGAGAGGGAGAAAGAGAAGCTGTGTGTGTGTGAGAGAGAAAGAGAAGCTGTGAGTGAGAGTGAGAGAGAGAGAGAAAGAGAAAGAGAAAGAGAAGCTGTGAGTGTGTGAGAGAGAGAGCCGCTGTTAGTGAAAGAGAGAGAAAGAGAAGCTGTGAATGAGAGAGAGAGCAAGAGAAGCTGTGAGTGAGAGAGAGAGAAAGAGAAGCTGTGAGTGAGTGAGAGAGAAAGGGAAGTTGTGAGTGAGAGAGAGAGAGAGAGAAGCTGTGAGTGAGTGAGAGAGAGAAAGAGAAGCTGTGAGTGAGAGAGAGAGAGAAAGAGAAGCTGTGAGTGAGAAGGAGAGGGAAAGAGAAGCTGTGAGTGAGAGAGAGAAAGAGAAGCTGTTAGTGAGAGTGAGAGAGAGAGAAAAAGAGAAGCAGTGAGAGAGCGAGAGAGAAAGAGAAACTGTGAGTGAGAGAGAGAGAGAGAAAGAGAAGCTGTGAGTGAGAGAGAGAAAGAGAAGCTGTGAGTGAGAGGGAGAGAGAGAAAGTGAAGCTGTGAGTGAGAGAGAGAGAAAGAGAAGCTGTGAATGAGAGAGAGTGAATGAGAAGCTGTGAGTGAGAGAGAGAGAAGCTGTGAGTGAGAGGGAGAGAGAGAGATGTGAGTGAGAGAGAGAGAGGATGAGAAGCTGTGAGTGAGAGAGAAAGAAAGTAAGAGAAGCTGTGAATGAGACAGAGAGAGAGAAAGAGAAGCTGTGAGTGAGAGAGAGGGAGAAAGATAAGCTGTGAGAGAGAGAGAAAGATAAGCTGTGAGAGAGAGAGAGAAAGAGAAGCTGTGATTGAGAGTGAGAGAGAGAAAGAGAAGCTGTGAGTGAGAGAGATAGAAAGAGAAGCTGTGAGTGTGAGAGAGAGAAGCTGTGTGTGAGAGAGAAAAAGAAAAGCTGTGAGTGTGGGAGAGAGAGAGAAAGAGAAGATATGAGTGAGAGAGAGAGAGAAGCAGTGAGTGAGAGAGAGAGAGAGAAAGAGAAGCTGTGAGTGAGACAGAGAGAGAGAAAGAGAAGCTGTGAGAGAGAGAGGGAGAAAGAGAAGCTGTGTGAGAGAGAGAGAAAGAGAAGCTGTGAGTGTGTGTGAGAGAGAAAGAGAACCTGTGAGTGAGCGAGAGAGAAAGAAAGAGAAATTAGAGTGAGAAAATGAGAGAGAAAAAGAGAAGCTATGAGTGGGAGAGAGATAGAGAGTGTGAGTGAGAGAGAGAGAGAGAAGTTGTGAGTGAGAGAGAGAGAGAAAGAGAAGCTGTGAATGAGAGAGAGAAAAACTGTGAGTGAGAGAGAGAGAAAGAGAAGCTATGAGTGAGTAAGAGAGAGAAAGAGAAGCTGTGAGTGAGCGAGAGAGAGAAGGAGAAGCTGTGAGTGAGAAGGAGAGGGAAAGAGAAGCTGTGAGTGAGTGAGTGAGAGAGAGAAAGAGAAGCTGTGAGAGAGAAAGAGAGAAGCTGTGAGTGAGAATGAGAGAGAGAGAAAGAGAAGCTGTGAGTGAGAGAGAGAGAAAGAGAAGCTGTGAGTGAGAGAGAGAAAGAGAAGCTGTGAGTGAGAGGGAGAGAGAGAAAGAGAAGCTGTGAGTGACACACAGAGAGAGAAGCTGTGAGTTAGAGAGAGAGAGAGAGAAGCTGTGAGTGACAGAGAGAGAGAAAGAGAAGCTGTGTGTGTGTGAGAGAGAGAAAGATAGTCTGAGAAAGAGAGAGTGAAAGAGAAGCTGTGAGTGAGAGAGAGGGAGAAAGAGAAGCTGTGTGTGAGAGAGAGAAAGAGCAGCTGTGAGTGAGAGTGAGAGAGAGAGAAAGAGAAAGAGACGCTGTGAGTGAGAGAGTGAGAGAGAGAAAGAGAAGCTGTTAGTGAGAGTGAGAGAGAGATAGAGAAGCTGTGAGAGAGAGATTGAAAGAGAAGCTGTGAGTGAGAGAGAGAGAGATGCTGTGAGTGAGAGAGAGAAAGAGAAGCTGTGAGTGAGAGGGAGAGAAAGAGAAGCTGTGGGTGACACAGAGAGAGAGAAGCTGTGAGTTAGAGAGAGAGAGAAAGAGAAGCTGTGAGTGAGAATGAGAGAGAGAAAGAGAAGCTGTGTGTGTGAGAGAGAGAAAGAGAAGCTGTGAGTGAGAGAGAGAAAGAGAAGCTGTGAGTGAGAGTGAGAGAGAGAAAGAGAAGCTGTGAGTTAGAGAGAGAGAAAGAGAGAAGCTGTGAGTGAGAGAGAGAGAAAGAGAGAAGCTGTGAGTGAGAGAGGGAGAAAGAGAAGCTGTGTGTGTGTGAGAGAGAAAGAGAAGCTGTGAGTGACACAGAGAGAGAAGCTGTGAGTTAGAGAGAGAGAGAAAGAGAAGCTGTGAGTGACAGAGAGAGAGAAAGAGAAGCTGAGTGTGTGTGAGAGAGAAAGTTTAGCTGTGAGTGAGAGAGAGAGAGAAAGAGAAGCTGTGAGTGAGAAGGAGAGGGAAAGAGAAGCTGTGAGTGAGTGAGAGAGAGAGAGAAAGAGAAGCTGTGAGTGAGAGAGAGAGAGGGAGAAAGAGAAGCTTGTGTGTGTGAGAGAGAAAGAGAAGCTGTGAGAGAGTGAGAGAGAGAGAAAGAAAAGATGTGAGTGTGTGTGAGAGAGAAAGAGAAGCTGTGAGTGAGAGAGAGAGAAAGAAAGAGAAATTAGAGTGAGAAAGAGAGAGTGAAAGAGAAGTTGTGAGTGAGACAGAGAGAGGGAGAAAGAGAAGCTGTGAGTGAGAGAGAGAGAAAGTAAGAGAAGCTGTGAGTGAGATAGAGAGAGAGAGAAAGAGAAGCTGTGAGTGAGAGAGAGAGGGAGAAAGATAATCTGTGAGAGAGAGAGAGAGAAAGAGAAACTGTGTGTGTGTGAGAGAGAGAAAGAGTAGGTGTGATTGAGAGTGAGAGAGAGAAAGAGAATCTGTGAGTGAGAGAGAGAGAAAGAGAAGCTGTGAGTGAGAGAGAGAGAGAATCTGCGAGTGAGAGAGAGAAAGAAAAGCTGTGAGTGAGAGAGAGAGAGCCGCTGTGAGTGAGAGAGAGAGAAAGAGAAGCTGTGTGAGAGAGAGAGAAATAGAAGCTGTGAGTGTGTGTGAGAGAGAAAGAGAAGCTGTGAGTGAGAGAGAGAGAAAGAGAGTCTGTGAGTGAGAGAGAGAGAAGCTGTGAGTGAGAGAGAGAGAGCCGCTGTGAGTGAGTGAGTGAGAAAGAGAATGTGAATGAGAGAGAGAGAGGGAGAAAGAGAAGCTGTGTGTGAGAGAGAGAAAGAGAAGCTGTGAGAGAGAGAGAGAGAAGCTGTGAGTGAGAGAGAGAGAAAGAGAAGCTGTGAGTGAGAGAGAGAGAGAGAAAGAGATGCTGTGAGTGAGAGAGAAAGAGCCACTGTGAGTGAGTGAGAGAGAAAGAGAAGCTGTGAGTGAGAGAGAGAGAGGGAAAAAGAGAAGCTGTGTGTGAGAGAGAGAAAGAGAAGCTGTGAGTGAGAGTGAGAGAGAGAAAGAGAAGCTGTGAGTGAGAGAGAGAGGGAGAAAGAGAAGCTGTGAGTGAGAGAGAGAGAAAGAGAAGGTGTGAGTGAGAGAGAGAGAAAGAGAAGCTGTGAGTGAGAAGGAGAGGGAAAGAGAAGCTGTGAGTGAGTGAGAGAGAGAGAAAGAGAAGCTGTGAGTGAGAGAGAGAGAAAGAGAAGCTGTGAGTGAGAGAGAGAGAAAAAGAGAAGCTGTGAGTAAGAAGGAGAGGGAAAGAGAAGAAGTGAGTGAGTGAGAGAGAGAGAGAAAGAGAAGCTGTGAGAGAGAAAGAGAAGCTGTGAGTGAGAGAGTGAGAGAGAGAAAGAGAAGCTGTTAGTGAGAGTGAGAGAGAGAGAGAGAGAAGCTGTGAGTGAGAGAGAGATTGAAAGAGAAGCTGTGAGTGAGAGAGAGAGAGAGAGAAAGAGAAGCTGTGAGTGAGAGAGAGAAAGAGAAGCTGTGAGTGAGAGGGAGAGAGAGAATGAGAAGCTATGAGTGACACACAGAGAGAGAAGCTGTGTGTTAGAGAGAGAGAAAGAGAAGCTGTGAGTGACAGAGAGAGAGAAAGAGAAGCTGAGAGTGAGAGAGAGAGAAAGTGAAGCTGTGAGTGAGAGAGAGAGAGAAAGAGAAGCTATGTGTGTGTGTGAGAGAGAAGCTGTGAGTTAGAGAGAGAGAAAGAGAAGCTGTGAGTGACAGAGAGAGAGAAAGAGAAGCTGAGAGTGAGAGAGAGAGAGAAGATGTGAGTGAGAGAGAGAGAATGAGAAGCTGTGTGTGAGAGAGAGAGAAAGTAAGAGAAGCTGTGAGTGATACAGAGAGAGAGAAAGAGAAGCTGTGAGTGAGAGCGAGAGAAGGAGAAGCTGTGAGTGAGAAGGAGAGGGAAAGAGAAGCTGTGAGTGATTGAGAGAGAGAGAGAAAGAGAAGCTGTGAGAGAGAAAGAGAGGCTGTGAGTGAGAATGAGAGAGAGAGAAAGAGAAGCTGTGAGTGAGAGAGAGATAAAGAGAAGCTGTGAGTGAGAGAGAGAAAGAGAATCTGTGAGTGACACACAGAGAGAGAAGCTGTGAGTTAGAGAGATAGAGAGAAGCTGTGAGTGACACAGAGAGAGAAAGAGAAGCTGTGTGTGTGTGAGAGAGAGAAAGATAGTCTGAGAAAGAGAGAGTGAAAGAGAAGCTGTGAGTTAGAGAGAGAGGGAGAAAGAGAAGCTATGTGTGTGTGTGAGAGAAAGAGAAGCTGTGAGTGAGAGTGAGAGAGAGAGAGAAAGAGAAAGAGAAAGAGAAGCTGAGAGTGTGTGAGAGAGAGAGCCGCTGTCAGTGAACGAGAGAGAAAGAGAAGCTGTGAATGAGAGAGAGAGAAAGAGAAGCTGTGAGTGAGAGAGAGAGAAAGAGAAGCTGTGAGTGAGTGAGAGAGAGAAAGGGAAGTTGTGAGTGAGAGAGAGAGAGAGAAAGAGAAGCTGTGAGTGAGAAAGAGAGAGAAAGAGAAGCTGTTAGTGAGAGTGAGAGAGAGAGAGAAAGAGAAGCAATGAGAGAGCGAGAGAGAAAGAGAAGCTGTGAGTGAGAGAGAGAGAGAGAAAGAGAAGCTGTGAGTGAGAGAGAGAAAGAGAAGCTGTGAGTGAGAGGGAGAGAGAGAAAGAGAAGCTGTGAGTGAGAGAGAGAGAGAAAGAGAAGCTGTGAGTGAGAGAGAGAGAGAGAATGAGAAGCTGTGAGTGAGAGAGAGAGAAGCTGTGAGTGAGAGGGAGAGAGAGAGAAGATGTGAGTGAGAGAGAGAGAGCATGAGAAGCTGTGAGTGAGAGAGAAAGAATGTAAGAGAAGCTGTGAGTGAGACAGAGAGAGAGAAAGAGAAGCTGTGAGTGAGAGAGAGGGAGAAAGAGAAGCTGTGAGAGAGAGAGAAAGAGAAGCTGTGAGAGAGAGAGAGAAAGAGAAGCTGTGATTGAGAGTGAGAGAGAGAAAGAGAAGCTGTGAGTGAGAGAGATAGAAAGAGAAGCTGTGAGTGTGAGAGAGAGAAGCTGTGAGTGAGAGAGAAAAAGAAAAGCTGTGAGTGTGGGAGAGAGAGAGAAAGAGAAGATATGAGTGTGTGAGAGAGAGAAGCAGTGAGTGAGAGAGAGAGAGAGAAAGAGAAGCTGTGAGTGAGACAGAGAGAGAGAAAGAGAAGCTGTGAGAGAGAGAGAGAGAGAAGCTGTGAGTGAGAGAGAGAGAGAAAGAGAACCTGTGATTGAGAGAGAGAAAGATAGTCTGAGAAAGAGAGAATGAAAGAGAAGCTGTGAGTGAGAGAGAGAGGGAGAAAGAGAAGCTGTGAGAGAGAGAGAGAGAGAGATAAGCTGTGAGTGTGAGAGAGAGAAGCTGTGAGTGAGAGAGAGAAAGAAAAGCTGTGAGTGAGTGAGAGAAAGAGAAGATATGAGTGAGAGAGAGAGAGAGAGAAAGAGAAGCTGTGAGTGAGACAGAGAGAGAGAAATAGAAGCTGTGTGAGAGAGAGAGAGGGACAAAGAGAAGCTTGAGAGAGAGAGAGAGAGAAAGAGCTGTGAGTATGTGTGTGAGAGAAAGAGAATCTGTGAGTGAGAGAGAGGGAGAAAGATAAGCTATGAGAGAGTGAGAGAAAGAGAAGCTGTGAAAGAGAGAGAGAGAAAGAGAAGCTGTGATTGAGAGTGTGAGAGAGAAAGAGAAGCTGTGAGTGTGAGAGAGAGATGCTGTGAGTGAGAGAGAGAAAGAAAAGCTGTGAGTGTGAGAGAGTGAGAGAAAGAGAAGATATGAGTGAGAGAGAGAGAGAAGCAGTGAGTGAGAGAGAGAGAGAGAAAGAGAAGCTGTGAGTGAGACAGAGAGAGAGAAAGAGAAGCTGGGAGAGAGAGAGGAAGAAAGAGAAGCTGTGAGAGAGAGAGGGAGAAGGAGAAGCTGTGAGTGTGTGTGAGAGAGAAAGAGAAGCTGTGAGTGAGAGAGAGAGAAAGAAAGGGAAATTAGAGTGAGAAAATGAGAGAGAGAAAGAGAAGCTGTGAGTGGGAGAGAGAAAGAGTGTCTGTGAGTGAGAGAGAGAGAGAGAAGCTGTGAGTGAGATAGAGAGAGAGCCGCTGTGAGTGAGAGAGAGAGAAAGAGAAGCTGTGAATGAGAGAGAGAAAAACAGTGAGAGAGAGAGAAAGAGAAGCTGTGAGTGAGTAAGAGAGAGAAAGAGAAGCTGTGAGTGAGAGCGAGAGAAGGAGAAGCTGTGAGTGAGAAGGAGAGGGAAAGAGAAGCTGTGAGTGATTGAGAGAGAGAGAGAAAGAGAGAAGCTGTGAGTGAGAATGAGAGAGAGAGAAAGAGAAGCTGTGAGTGAGAGAGAGATAAAGAGAAGCTGTGAGTGAGAGAGAGAGAGAAGGAGAAGCTGTGAGTGAGAAGGAGAGGGAAAGAGAAGCTGTGAGTGAGTGAGAGAGAGAGAGAAAGAGAAGCTGTGAGAGCGAAAGAGAGAAGCTGTGAGTGAGAATGAGAGAGAGAGAAAGAGAAGCTGTGAGTGAGAGAGAGAGAAAGAGAAGCTGTGAGTGAGAGAGAGAGAGAGAAGCTGTGAGTGAGAGGGAGAGAGAGAAAGAGAAGCTGTGAGTGACACACAGAGAGAGAAGCTGTGAGTTAGAGAGAGAGAGAGAGAAAGAGAAAGAGAAGCTGTGAGTGAGAGAGTGAGAGAGAGAAAGAGAAGCTCTTAGTGAGAGTGAGAGAGAGAGAGAGAAGCTGTGAGAGAGAGAGATTGAAAGAGAAGCTGTGAGTGAGAGAGAGAGAGAGAGAAAGAGAAGCTGTGAGTATGTGTGTGAGAGAAAGAGAAGCTGTGAGTGAGAGAGAGGGAGAAAGATAAGCTGTGTGTGAGAGAGAGAAAGAGAAGCTGTGAGAGAGAGAGAGAGAAAGAGAAGCTGTGATTGAGAGTGATAGAGAGAAAGAGAAGCTGTGAGTGTGAGAGAGAGAAGCTGTGAGTGAGAGAGAGAAAGAAAAGCTGTGAGTGTGAGAGAGTGAGAGAAAGACAAGATATGAGTGAGAGAGAGAGAAGCAGTGAGTGAGTGAGAGAGAGAGAGAAAGAGAAGCTGTGAGTGAGACAGAGAGAGAGAAAGAGAAGCTGTGAGAGAGAGAGGGGAAAGTGAAGTTGTGTGAGAGAGAGAGAAGGAGAAGCTGTGAGTGTGTGTGAGAGAGAAAGAGAAGCTGTGAGTGAGAGAGAGAGAAAGAAATAGAAATTAGAGTGAGAAAATGAGAGAGAGAAAGAGAAGCTGTGAGTGGGAGAGAGAAAGAGAGTCTGTGAGTGAGAGAGAGAGAGAGAGAAGCTGTGAGTGAGATAGAGAGAGAGCCGCTGTGAGTGAGAGAGAGAGAGAGAAAGAGAAGCTGTGAATGAGAGAGAGAAAAACTGTGAGTGAGAGAGAGAGAAAGAGAAGCTGTGAGTGAGTAAGAGAGAAAGAGAAGCTGTGAGTGAGAGAGAGAGAGAAGGAGAAGCTGTGAGTGAGAAGGAGAGGGAAAGAGAAGCTGTGAGTGAGTGAGAGAGAGAGAGAAAGAGAAGCTGTGAGAGAGAAAGAGAGAAGCTGTGAGTGAGAATGAGAGAGAGAGAAAGAGAAGCTGTGAGTGAGAGAGAGAGAAAGAGAAGCTGTGAGTGAGAGAGAGAAAGAGAATCTGGGAGTGAGAGGGAGAGAGAGAAAGAGAAGCTGTGAGTGACACACACAGAGAGAAGCTGTGAGTTAGAGAGAGAGAGAGAGAAGCTGTGAGTGACAGAGAGAGAGAAAGAGAAGCTGTGTGTGTGTGAGAGAGAGAAAGATAGTCTGAGAAAGAGAGAGTGAAAGAGAAGCTGCGAGTGAGAGAGAGAGAGGGAGAAAGAGAAGCTGTGTGTGTGTGAGAGAGAAAGAGAAGCTGTGAGTGAGAGTGAGAGAGAGAGAGAAAGAGAAAGAGAAAGAGAAGCTGTGAGTGAGTGAGAGAGAGAGCCGCTGTCAGTGAAAGAGAGAGAAAGAGAAGCTGTGAATGAGAGAGAGAGAAAGAGAAGCTGTGAGTGAGAGAGAGAGAAAGAGAAGCTGTGAGTGAGTGAGAGAGAGAAAGGGAAGTTGTGAGTGAGAGAGAGAGAGAGAGAAGCTGTGAGTGAGTGAGAGAGAGAAAGAGAAGCTGTGAGTGAGAGAGAGAGAGAAAGAGAAGCTGTGAGTGAGAAGGAGAGGGAAAGAGAAGCTGTGAGTGAGAGAGAGAAAGAGAAGCTGTTAGTGAGAGTGAGAGAGAGAGAAAAAGAGAAGCAGTGAGAGAGCGAGAGAGAAAGAGAAACTGTGAGTGAGAGAGAGAGAGAGAAAGAGAAGCTGTGAGTGAGAGAGAGAAAGAGAAGCTGTGAGTGAGAGGGAGAGAGAGAAAGTGAAGCTGTGAGTGAGAGAGAGAGAGAAAGAGAAGCTGTGAGTGAGAGAGAGTGAATGAGAAGCTGTGAGTGAGAGAGAGAGAAGCTGTGAGTGAGAGGGAGAGAGAGAGATGTGAGTGAGAGAGAGAGAGGATGAGAAGCTGTGAGTGAGAGAGAAAGAAAGTAAGAGAAGCTGTGAGTGAGACAGAGAGAGAAAGAGAAGCTGTGAGTGAGAGAGAGGGAGAAAGATAAGCTGTGAGAGAGAGAGAAAGAGAAGCTGTGTGAGAGAGAGAAAGAGAAGCTGTGATTGAGAGTGAGAGAGAGAAAGAGAAGCTGTGAGTGAGAGAGATAGAAAGAGAAGCTGTGAGTGTGTGAGAGAGAAGCTGTGTGTGAGAGAGAAAAAGAAAAGCTGTGAGTGTGGGAGAGAGAGAGAAAGAGAAGATATGAGTGAGAGAGAGAGAGAAGCAGTGAGTGAGAGAGAGAGAGAAAGAGAAGCTGTGAGTGAGACAGAGAGAGAGAGAAGCTGTGAGAGAGAGAGGGAGAAAGAGAAGCTGTGTGAGAGAGAGAGAGAGAAGCTGTGAGTGAGAGAGAGAGAGAAAGAGAAGCTGTGAATGAGAGAGAGAAAAAACTGTGAGTGAGATAGAGAGAAAGAGAAGCTATGAGTGAGTAAGAGAGAGAAAGAGAAGCTGTGAGTGAGAAAGAGAGAGAAGGAGAAGCTGTGAGTGAGAAGGAGAGGGAAAGAGAAGCTGTGAGTGAGAATGAGAGAGAGAGAAAGAGAAGCTGTGAGTGAGAGTTAGAGAGAGAGAGATGATGTGAGTGAGAGAGAGAAAGAGAAGCTGTGAGTGAGAGGGAGAGAAAGAGAAGCTGTGGGTGACACAGAGAGAGAGAAGCTGTGAGTTAGGGAGAGAGAGAAAGAGAAGCTGTGAGTGACAGAGAGAGAGAAAGAGAAGCTGTGAGAGAGAAAGAGAGAAGCTGTGAGTGAGAATGAGAGAGAAAGAGAAGCTGTGAGTGAGAGAGAGAGAAAGAGAAGCTGTGAGTGAGAGAGAGAAAGAGAAGCTGTGAGTGAGAGGGAGAGAGAGAAAGAGAAGCTGTGAGTGACACACAGAGAGAGAAGCTGTGTGTTAGAGAGAGAGAGAGAGAGAAGCTGTGAGTGAGAGAGGGAGAAAGAGAAGCTATGTGTGTGTGAGAGAGAAAGAGAAGCTGTGAGTGAGAGTGAGAGAGAGAGAAAGAGAAAGAGAAGCTGTGAGTGAGAGAGTGAGAGAGAGAAAGAGAAGCTCTTAGTGAGAGTGAGAGAGAGAGAGAGAAGATGTGAGAGATAGAGATTGAAAGAGATGCTGTGAGTGAGAGAGAGAGAGATGCTGTGAGTGAGAGAGAGAAAGAGAAGCTGAGAGTGAGAGGGAGAGAAAGAGAAGCTGTGAGTGACACAGAGAGAGAAGATGTGAGTTAGAGAGAGAGAGAAAGAGAAGCTGTGAGTGACAGAGAGAGAGAAAGAGAAGCTGAGTGTGTGTGAGAGAGAAAGTTTAGCTGTGAGTGAGAGAGAGAGAGAAAGAGAAGCTGTGAGTGAGAAGGAGAGGGAAAGAGAAGCTGTGAGTGAGTGAGTGAGAGAGAGAAAGAGAAGCTGTGAGTGAGAGAGAGAGGGAGAAAGAGAAGCTTGTGTGTGAGAGAGAGAAAGAGAAGCTTTGAGAGAGTGAGAGAGAGAGAAAGAGAAGATGTGAGTGAGAGAGAGAGAGAAAGAGAAGCTGTGAGTGTGAGAGAGATAGCTGCTGTGAGTGAGTGAGAGAGAAAGAGAAGCTGTGAGTGAGAGAGAGAGAGGGAGAAAGAGAAGCTGTGAGTGAGAGAGAGAGAGAAAGAGAAGCTGTGAGAGTGAGAGAGAGAGAAAGAGATGCTGTGAGTGAGAGAGAAAGAGCCGCTGTGAGTGAGTGAGAGAGAAAGAGAAGCTGTGAGTGAGAGAGAGGGAGAAAGAGAAGCTGTAATTGAGACAGAGAGAGAGAAATAGAAGCTGTGTGAGAGAGAGAGGGACAAAGAGAAGCTTGAGAGAGAGAGAGAAAGAGAAGCTGTGAGTATGTGTGTGAGAGAAAGAGAAGCTGTGAGTGAGAGAGAGGGAGAAAGATAAGCTGTGTGTGAGAGAGAGAAAGAGAAGCTGTGAAGAGAGAGAGAGAAAGAGAAGCTGTGATTGAGAGTGAGAGAGAGAAACAGAAGCTGTGAGTGTGAGAGAGAGAAGCTGTAAGTGAGAGAGAGAAAGAAAAGCTGTGGGTGTGAGAGAGTGAGAGAAAGAGAAGATATGAGTGAGAGAGAGAGAGAAGCAGTGAGTGAGAGAGAGAGAGAAAGAGAAGCTGTGAGTGAGACAGAGAGAGAGAAAGAGAAGCTGTGAGAGAGAGGGAGAAAGAGAAGCTGTGAGAGAGAGAGAGAAGGAGAAGCTGTGAGTGTGTGAGAGAGAGAAAGAGAAGCTGTGAGTGAGAGAGAGAGAAAGAAAGAGAAATTAGAGTGAGAAAATGAGAGAGAGAAAGAGAAGCTGTGAGTGGGAGAGAGAGAGAGAGAAGCTGTGAGTGAGATAGAGAGAGAGCCGCTGTGAGTGAGAAAGAGAGAGAGAGAGAAAGAGAAGCTGTGAATGAGAGAGAGAAAAACTGTGAGTGAGAAGGAGAGGGAAAGAGAAGCTGTGAGTGAGTGAGAGAGAGAAAGAGAAGCTGTGAGTGAGAAGGAGAGGGAAAGAGAAGCTGTGAGTGAGTGAGAGAGAGAGAAAGAGAAGCTGTGTGTGTGTGAGAGAGAGAAAGAAGCTGTGAGTGTGTGAGAGAGAGAAAGAGAAGCTGTTAGTGACAGAGAGAGAGAAAGAGAAGCTGTGTGTGTGAGAGAGAGAAAGATAGTCTGAGAAAGAGAGAGTGAAAGAGAAGCTGTGAGTGAGAGTGAGAGAGAGAAAGAGAAGCTGTGAGTGAGAGAGAGAGAGAATGAGAAGCTGTGAGTGAGAAGAGAAGCTGTGAGTGAGAGAGAGAAAGAGAAGCTGTGTGTGTGTGTGAGGGAGAGAAGATGTGAGTGATGGAGAGAGAGAATGAGAAGCTGTGAGTGATAGAGAGAGAAAGTAAAAGAAGCTGTGAGTGAGATAGAGAGAGAAAGAGAAGCTGTGAGTGAGAGAGATAGGGAGAAAGATAAGCTGTGTGTGTGAGAGAGAGAGAAGCTGTGTGTGTGTGAGAGAGAGAAAGAGAAGTTGTGAGTGATAGAGAGAGAGAGAAGCTGTGAGTGAGTGAGAGAGAAGCTGTGAGTGAGAGAGAGAAAGAAAAGCTCAGAGTGAGAGAGAGAGAAGCTGTGAGTGAGAGAGAGAGAGAAAGAGAAGCTTTGAGTGAGAGAGAGAAAGAGAAGCTGTGAGTGAGAGGTAGAGAGAGAAAGAGAAGCTGTGAGTGACACAGAGAGATAAGCTGTGAGTTAGAGAGAGAGAAAGAGAAGCTGTGACAGAGAGAGTGAAAGAAAAGCTGAGAGTGAGAGAGAGAGAGAAAGTGAAGCTGTGAGTGAGAAAGAGCGAGAAAGAGAAGCTGTGTGTGTGTGAGAGAGAGAAAGAGTCTGAGAAAGTGAGAGTGAAAGAGAAGCTGTGAGTGAAAGAGAGAGAGGGAGAATGAGAAGCTGTGTGTGTGTGAGAGAGAGAGAGAAGCTGTGAGTGAGAGTGAGAGAGAGAGAGAGAGAAAGAGAAGCTGTGAGTGAGAGAGAGGGAGAGAATGAGAAGCTGTGAGTGAGAGAGAGAAAAGCTGTGTGTGAGAGAGAGTGAGAGAAAGTGAAGATGTGAGTGAGAGAGAGAGAAAGAGAAGCTGTGTGTGTGAGAGAGAGAGAAAGATAGTCTGAGTAAGAGAGAGTGAAAGAGAAGCTGTGAGTGAGAGAGAGAGGGAGAAAGAGAAGCTGTGTGTGTATGTGAGAGAAAGAGAATCTGATTGAGAGTGAGAGAGAGAGAGAAAGAGAAGCTGTGAGTGAGAGAGAGAGAGAAAGAGAAGCTGTGAGTGAGTGAGAGAGAGAATGAGAAACTGTGAGTGAGAGAGAGAAGCTGTGAGAGAGAGAGAGAGAAAGAGAAACTGTGAGTGAGAGAGAGAAGATGTGAGTGATAGAGAGAGAGAATGAGAAGCTTTGAGTGAGAGAGAGAGAAAGTAAGAGTAGCTGTGAGTGAGATGGAGAGAGAGAGAAAGAGAAGCTGTGAGTGAGAGAGAGAGAGGGAGAAAGCTAAGCTGTGAGAGAGAGAGAGAAAGAGAAGCTGTGTGTGTGTGAGAGAGAAAGAGAAGCTGTGATTGAGAGTGAGAGAGAGAGAGAAAGAGAAGCTGTGAGTGAGAGAGAGAGAAAGAGAAGCTGTGAGTGAGAGAGAGAGAAGCTGTGAGTGAGAGAGAGAGAATGAGAAGCTGTGAGTGAGAGTGAGAGAGAGGGAGAGAAAGAGAAGCTGTGAGTGAGAGAGATTGAAAGAGAAGCTGTGAGTGAGAGAGAGTGAGAGAAAGAGAGCTGTGAGTGAGAGAGAGAAAGAGAAGCTGTGAGTGAGTGAGAGAGAGAGAGAGAAGCTGTGAGTGAGAGAGAGAAAGAGAAGCTGTGAGTGACAGAGAGAGAGGAAGAGAAGCTGAGAGTGAGAGAGAGAGAAAGTGAAGCTGTGAGTGAGAGAGAGAAAGAGAAGCTGTGAGTGAGAGAGAGAGAATGAGAAGCTGTGAGTGAGAGAGAGTGAGAGAAAGAGAGCTGTGCGTGAGAGAGAGAAAGAGAAGCTGTGAGTGTGTGAGAGAGAGAAAGAGAAGCTGTGAGTGAGAGAGAGAGAAAGAAAGAGAAATTAGAGTGAGAAAATGAGAGAGAGAAAGAGAAGCTATGAGTGGGAGAGAGAAAGAGAAGCTGTGAGAGAGAGAGGGAGAAAGAGAAGCTGTGAGAGAGAGAGAGAAAGAGAAGCTGTGAGTGTGTGAGAGAGAGAAAGAGAAGCTGTGAGTGAGAGAGAGAGAAAGAAAGAGAAATTAGAGTGAGAAAATGAGAGAGAGAAAGAGAAGCTATGAGTGGGAGAGAGATAGAGAGTGTGTGAGAGAGAGAGAAGCTGTGAGTGAGAGAGAGAGAGAGCCACTGTGAGTGAGAGAGAGAGAGAAAGAGAAGCTGTGAATGAGAGAGAGAAAAACTGTGAGTGAGAGAGAGAGAAAGAGAAGCTGTGAGTGAGAGAGAGAGAGAAGGAGAAGCTGTGATTGAGAAGGAGAGGGAAAGAGAAGCTGTGAGTGAGTGAGAGAGAGAGAGAAAGAGAAGCTGTGAGAGAGAAAGAGAGAAGCTGTGAGTGAGAATGAGAGAGAGAGAAAGAGAAGCTGTGAGTGAGAGAGAGGGAAAGAGAAGCTGTGAGTGAGAGAGAGAGAAGCTGTGAGTGAGAGGGAGAGAGAGAAAGAGAAGCTGTGAGTGACACACAGAGAGAGATGCTGTGAGTTAGAGAGAGAGAGAGAGAAAGAGAAAGAGAAGCTGTGAGTGAGAGAGTGAGAGAGAGAAAGAGAAGCTCTTAGTGAGAGTGAGAGAGAGAGAGAGAGAAGCTGTGAGAGAGAGAATTTAAAGAGAAGCTGTGAGTGAGAGAGAGAGAGAGAAAGAGAAGCTGTGAGTATGTGTGTGAGAGAAAGAGAAGCTGTGAGTGAGAGAGAGGGAGAAAGATAAGCTGTGTGTGTGAGAGAGAAAGAGAAGCTGTGAGAGAGAGAGAGAGAGAAAGAGAAGCTGTGATTGAGAGTGATAGAGAGAAAGAGAAGCTGTGAGTGTGAGAGAGAGATGCTGTGAGTGAGAGAGAGAAAGAAAAGCTGTGAGTGTGAGAGAGTGAGAGAAAGAGAAGATATGAGTGAGAGAGAGAGAAGCAGTGAGTGAGTGAGTGAGAGAGAGAGAGAAAGAGAAGCTGTGAGTGAGACAGAGAGAGAGAAAGAGAAGCTGTGAGAGAGAGAGGGAGAAAGAGAAGCTGTGAGAGAGAGAGAGAAGGAGAAGCTGTGAGTGTGTGTGAGAGAGAAAGAGAAGCTGTGAGTGAGAGAGAGAGAAAGAAAGAGAAATTAGAGTGAGAAAATGAGAGAGAGAAAGAGAAGCTGTGAGTGGGAGGGAGAGAGAGAGAAGCTGTGAGTGAGATAGAGAGAGAGAAAGAGAAGCTGTGTGTGTGTGTGAGAGAGAAAGATAGTCTGAGAAAGAGAGAGTGAAAGAGAAGATGTGAGTGAGAGAGAGAGAGGGAGAAAGAGAAGCTGTGTGTGTGTGAGAGAGAAAGAGAAGCTGTGAGTGAGAGTGAGAGAGAGAGAGAAAGAGAAAGAGAAAGAGAAGCTGTGAGTGTGTGAGAGAGAGAGCCGCTGTTAGTGAAAGAGAGAGAAAGAGAAGCTGTGAATGAGAGAGAGAGCAAGAGAAGCTGTGAGTGAGAGAGAGAGAAAGAGAAGCTGTGAGTGAGTGAGAGAGAAAGGGAAGTTGTGAGTGAGTGAGAGAGAGAGAGAAGCTGTGAGTGAGTGAGAGAGAGAAAGAGAAGCTGTGAGTGAGAGAGAGAGAGAAAGAGAAGCTGTGAGTGAGAAGGAGAGGGAAAGAGAAGCTGTGAGTGAGAGAGAGAAAGAGAAGCTGTTAGTGAGAGTGAGAGAGAGAGAAAAAGAGAAGCAGTGAGAGAGCGAGAGAGAAAGAGAAACTGTGAGTGAGAGAGAGAGAGAAAGAGAAGCTGTGAGTGAGAGAGAGAAAGAGAAGCTGTGAGTGAGAGGGAGAGAGAGAAAGTGAAGCTGTGAGTGAGAGAGAGAGAGAGAAAGAGAAGCTGTGAGTGAGAGAGAGTGAATGAGAAGCTGTGAGTGAGAGAGAGAGAGAGAGAGAAGCTGTGAGTGAGAGGGAGAGAGAGAGATGTGAGTGAGAGAGAGAGAGGATGAGAAGCTGTGAGTGAGAGAGAAAGAAAGTAAGAGAAGCTGTGAATGAGACAGAGAGAGAGAAAGAGAAGCTGTGAGTGAGAGAGAGGGAGAAAGATAAGCTGTGAGAGAGAGAGAAAGAGAAGCTGTGAGAGAGAGAGAGAGAAAGAGAAGCTGTGATTGAGAGTGAGAGAGAGAAAGAGAAGCTGTGAGTGAGAGAGATAGAAAGAGAAGCTGTGAGTGTGAGAGAGAGAAGCTGTGTGTGAGAGAGAAAAAGAAAAGCTGTGAGTGTGGGAGAGAGAGAGAAAGAGAAGATATGAGTGAGAGAGAGAGAGAAGCAGTGAGTGAGAGAGAGAGAGAGAGAAAGAGAAGCTGTGAGTGAGACAGAGAGAGAGAAAGAGAAGCTGTGAGAGAGAGAGGGAGAAAGAGAAGCTGTGTGAGAGAGAGAGAAAGAGAAGCTGTGAGTGTGTGTGAGAGAGAAAGAGAACCTGTGAGTGAGCGAGAGAGAAAGAAAGAGAAATAAGAGTGAGAAAATGAGAGAGAGAAAGAGAAGCTATGAGTGGGAGAGAGATAGAGAGTGTGAGTGAGAGAGAGAGAGAGAAGTTGTGAGTGAGAGAGAGAGAGAAAGAGAAGCTGTGAATGAGAGAGAGAAAAACTGTGAGTGAGAGAGAGAGAAAGAGAAGCTATGAGTGAGTAAGAGAGAGAAAGAGAAGCTGTGAGTGAGCGAGAGAGAGAAGGAGAAGCTGTGAGAGAGAGAGAGAAGGAGAAGCTGTGAGTGTGTGTGAGAGAGAAAGAGAAGCTGTGAGTGAGAGAGAGAGAAAGAAAGAGAAATTAGAGTGAGAAAATGAGAGAGAGAAAGAGAAGCTGTGAGTGGGAGAGAGAGAGAGAGAAGCTGTGAGTGAGATAGAGAGAGAGAAAGAGAAGCTGTGTGTGTGTGAGAGAGAAAGATAGTCTGAGAAAGAGAGAGTGAAAGAGAAGCTGTGAGTGAGAGAGAGAGAGGGAGAAAGAGAAGCTGTGTGTGTGTGAGAGAGAAAGAGAAGCTGTGAGTGAGAGTGAGAGAGAGAGAGAAAGAGAAAGAGAAAGAGAAGCTGTGAGTGTGTGAGAGAGAGAGCCGCTGTTAGTGAAAGAGAGAGAAAGAGAAGCTGTGAATGAGAGAGAGAGCAAGAGAAGCTGTGAGTGAGAGAGAGAGAAAGAGAAGCTGTGAGTGAGTGAGAGAGAAAGGGAAGTTGTGAGTGAGAGAGAGAGAGAGAGAAGCTGTGAGTGAGTGAGAGAGAGAAAGAGAAGCTGTGAGTGAGAGAGAGAGAGAAAGAGAAGCTGTGAGTGAGAAGGAGAGGGAAAGAGAAGCTGTGAGTGAGAGAGAGAAAGAGAAGCTGTTAGTGAGAGTGAGAGAGAGAGAAAAAGAGAAGCAGTGAGAGAGCGAGAGAGAAAGAGAAACTGTGAGTGAGAGAGAGAGAGAGAAAGAGAAGCTGTGAGTGAGAGAGAGAAAGAGAAGCTGTGAGTGAGAGGGAGAGAGAGAAAGTGAAGCTGTGAGTGAGAGAGAGAGAAAGAGAAGCTG
Source organism: Bradypodion pumilum (assembly GCA_035047305.1). NCBI lineage: Eukaryota > Metazoa > Chordata > Lepidosauria > Squamata > Chamaeleonidae > Bradypodion > Bradypodion pumilum. The sequence goes on from JAWDJD010000001.1 coordinate 233,071,873, forward strand.
TGAATGAGAGAGAGTGAATGAGAAGCTGTGAGTGAGAGAGAGAGAAGCTGTGAGTGAGAGGGAGAGAGAGAGATGTGAGTGAGAGAGAGAGAGGATGAGAAGCTGTGAGTGAGAGAGAAAGAAAGTAAGAGAAGCTGTGAATGAGACAGAGAGAGAGAAAGAGAAGCTGTGAGTGAGAGAGAGGGAGAAAGATAAGCTGTGAGAGAGAGAGAAAGATAAGCTGTGAGAGAGAGAGAGAAAGAGAAGCTGTGATTGAGAGTGAGAGAGAGAAAGAGAAGCTGTGAGTGAGAGAGATAGAAAGAGAAGCTGTGAGTGTGAGAGAGAGAAGCTGTGTGTGAGAGAGAAAAAGAAAAGCTGTGAGTGTGGGAGAGAGAGAGAAAGAGAAGATATGAGTGAGAGAGAGAGAGAAGCAGTGAGTGAGAGAGAGAGAGAGAAAGAGAAGCTGTGAGTGAGACAGAGAGAGAGAAAGAGAAGCTGTGAGAGAGAGAGGGAGAAAGAGAAGCTGTGTGAGAGAGAGAGAAAGAGAAGCTGTGAGTGTGTGTGAGAGAGAAAGAGAACCTGTGAGTGAGCGAGAGAGAAAGAAAGAGAAATTAGAGTGAGAAAATGAGAGAGAAAAAGAGAAGCTATGAGTGGGAGAGAGATAGAGAGTGTGAGTGAGAGAGAGAGAGAGAAGTTGTGAGTGAGAGAGAGAGAGAAAGAGAAGCTGTGAATGAGAGAGAGAAAAACTGTGAGTGAGAGAGAGAGAAAGAGAAGCTATGAGTGAGTAAGAGAGAGAAAGAGAAGCTGTGAGTGAGCGAGAGAGAGAAGGAGAAGCTGTGAGTGAGAAGGAGAGGGAAAGAGAAGCTGTGAGTGAGTGAGTGAGAGAGAGAAAGAGAAGCTGTGAGAGAGAAAGAGAGAAGCTGTGAGTGAGAATGAGAGAGAGAGAAAGAGAAGCTGTGAGTGAGAGAGAGAGAAAGAGAAGCTGTGAGTGAGAGAGAGAAAGAGAAGCTGTGAGTGAGAGGGAGAGAGAGAAAGAGAAGCTGTGAGTGACACACAGAGAGAGAAGCTGTGAGTTAGAGAGAGAGAGAGAGAAGCTGTGAGTGACAGAGAGAGAGAAAGAGAAGCTGTGTGTGTGTGAGAGAGAGAAAGATAGTCTGAGAAAGAGAGAGTGAAAGAGAAGCTGTGAGTGAGAGAGAGGGAGAAAGAGAAGCTGTGTGTGAGAGAGAGAAAGAGCAGCTGTGAGTGAGAGTGAGAGAGAGAGAAAGAGAAAGAGACGCTGTGAGTGAGAGAGTGAGAGAGAGAAAGAGAAGCTGTTAGTGAGAGTGAGAGAGAGATAGAGAAGCTGTGAGAGAGAGATTGAAAGAGAAGCTGTGAGTGAGAGAGAGAGAGATGCTGTGAGTGAGAGAGAGAAAGAGAAGCTGTGAGTGAGAGGGAGAGAAAGAGAAGCTGTGGGTGACACAGAGAGAGAGAAGCTGTGAGTTAGAGAGAGAGAGAAAGAGAAGCTGTGAGTGAGAATGAGAGAGAGAAAGAGAAGCTGTGTGTGTGAGAGAGAGAAAGAGAAGCTGTGAGTGAGAGAGAGAAAGAGAAGCTGTGAGTGAGAGTGAGAGAGAGAAAGAGAAGCTGTGAGTTAGAGAGAGAGAAAGAGAGAAGCTGTGAGTGAGAGAGAGAGAAAGAGAGAAGCTGTGAGTGAGAGAGGGAGAAAGAGAAGCTGTGTGTGTGTGAGAGAGAAAGAGAAGCTGTGAGTGACACAGAGAGAGAAGCTGTGAGTTAGAGAGAGAGAGAAAGAGAAGCTGTGAGTGACAGAGAGAGAGAAAGAGAAGCTGAGTGTGTGTGAGAGAGAAAGTTTAGCTGTGAGTGAGAGAGAGAGAGAAAGAGAAGCTGTGAGTGAGAAGGAGAGGGAAAGAGAAGCTGTGAGTGAGTGAGAGAGAGAGAGAAAGAGAAGCTGTGAGTGAGAGAGAGAGAGGGAGAAAGAGAAGCTTGTGTGTGTGAGAGAGAAAGAGAAGCTGTGAGAGAGTGAGAGAGAGAGAAAGAAAAGATGTGAGTGTGTGTGAGAGAGAAAGAGAAGCTGTGAGTGAGAGAGAGAGAAAGAAAGAGAAATTAGAGTGAGAAAGAGAGAGTGAAAGAGAAGTTGTGAGTGAGACAGAGAGAGGGAGAAAGAGAAGCTGTGAGTGAGAGAGAGAGAAAGTAAGAGAAGCTGTGAGTGAGATAGAGAGAGAGAGAAAGAGAAGCTGTGAGTGAGAGAGAGAGGGAGAAAGATAATCTGTGAGAGAGAGAGAGAGAAAGAGAAACTGTGTGTGTGTGAGAGAGAGAAAGAGTAGGTGTGATTGAGAGTGAGAGAGAGAAAGAGAATCTGTGAGTGAGAGAGAGAGAAAGAGAAGCTGTGAGTGAGAGAGAGAGAGAATCTGCGAGTGAGAGAGAGAAAGAAAAGCTGTGAGTGAGAGAGAGAGAGCCGCTGTGAGTGAGAGAGAGAGAAAGAGAAGCTGTGTGAGAGAGAGAGAAATAGAAGCTGTGAGTGTGTGTGAGAGAGAAAGAGAAGCTGTGAGTGAGAGAGAGAGAAAGAGAGTCTGTGAGTGAGAGAGAGAGAAGCTGTGAGTGAGAGAGAGAGAGCCGCTGTGAGTGAGTGAGTGAGAAAGAGAATGTGAATGAGAGAGAGAGAGGGAGAAAGAGAAGCTGTGTGTGAGAGAGAGAAAGAGAAGCTGTGAGAGAGAGAGAGAGAAGCTGTGAGTGAGAGAGAGAGAAAGAGAAGCTGTGAGTGAGAGAGAGAGAGAGAAAGAGATGCTGTGAGTGAGAGAGAAAGAGCCACTGTGAGTGAGTGAGAGAGAAAGAGAAGCTGTGAGTGAGAGAGAGAGAGGGAAAAAGAGAAGCTGTGTGTGAGAGAGAGAAAGAGAAGCTGTGAGTGAGAGTGAGAGAGAGAAAGAGAAGCTGTGAGTGAGAGAGAGAGGGAGAAAGAGAAGCTGTGAGTGAGAGAGAGAGAAAGAGAAGGTGTGAGTGAGAGAGAGAGAAAGAGAAGCTGTGAGTGAGAAGGAGAGGGAAAGAGAAGCTGTGAGTGAGTGAGAGAGAGAGAAAGAGAAGCTGTGAGTGAGAGAGAGAGAAAGAGAAGCTGTGAGTGAGAGAGAGAGAAAAAGAGAAGCTGTGAGTAAGAAGGAGAGGGAAAGAGAAGAAGTGAGTGAGTGAGAGAGAGAGAGAAAGAGAAGCTGTGAGAGAGAAAGAGAAGCTGTGAGTGAGAGAGTGAGAGAGAGAAAGAGAAGCTGTTAGTGAGAGTGAGAGAGAGAGAGAGAGAAGCTGTGAGTGAGAGAGAGATTGAAAGAGAAGCTGTGAGTGAGAGAGAGAGAGAGAGAAAGAGAAGCTGTGAGTGAGAGAGAGAAAGAGAAGCTGTGAGTGAGAGGGAGAGAGAGAATGAGAAGCTATGAGTGACACACAGAGAGAGAAGCTGTGTGTTAGAGAGAGAGAAAGAGAAGCTGTGAGTGACAGAGAGAGAGAAAGAGAAGCTGAGAGTGAGAGAGAGAGAAAGTGAAGCTGTGAGTGAGAGAGAGAGAGAAAGAGAAGCTATGTGTGTGTGTGAGAGAGAAGCTGTGAGTTAGAGAGAGAGAAAGAGAAGCTGTGAGTGACAGAGAGAGAGAAAGAGAAGCTGAGAGTGAGAGAGAGAGAGAAGATGTGAGTGAGAGAGAGAGAATGAGAAGCTGTGTGTGAGAGAGAGAGAAAGTAAGAGAAGCTGTGAGTGATACAGAGAGAGAGAAAGAGAAGCTGTGAGTGAGAGCGAGAGAAGGAGAAGCTGTGAGTGAGAAGGAGAGGGAAAGAGAAGCTGTGAGTGATTGAGAGAGAGAGAGAAAGAGAAGCTGTGAGAGAGAAAGAGAGGCTGTGAGTGAGAATGAGAGAGAGAGAAAGAGAAGCTGTGAGTGAGAGAGAGATAAAGAGAAGCTGTGAGTGAGAGAGAGAAAGAGAATCTGTGAGTGACACACAGAGAGAGAAGCTGTGAGTTAGAGAGATAGAGAGAAGCTGTGAGTGACACAGAGAGAGAAAGAGAAGCTGTGTGTGTGTGAGAGAGAGAAAGATAGTCTGAGAAAGAGAGAGTGAAAGAGAAGCTGTGAGTTAGAGAGAGAGGGAGAAAGAGAAGCTATGTGTGTGTGTGAGAGAAAGAGAAGCTGTGAGTGAGAGTGAGAGAGAGAGAGAAAGAGAAAGAGAAAGAGAAGCTGAGAGTGTGTGAGAGAGAGAGCCGCTGTCAGTGAACGAGAGAGAAAGAGAAGCTGTGAATGAGAGAGAGAGAAAGAGAAGCTGTGAGTGAGAGAGAGAGAAAGAGAAGCTGTGAGTGAGTGAGAGAGAGAAAGGGAAGTTGTGAGTGAGAGAGAGAGAGAGAAAGAGAAGCTGTGAGTGAGAAAGAGAGAGAAAGAGAAGCTGTTAGTGAGAGTGAGAGAGAGAGAGAAAGAGAAGCAATGAGAGAGCGAGAGAGAAAGAGAAGCTGTGAGTGAGAGAGAGAGAGAGAAAGAGAAGCTGTGAGTGAGAGAGAGAAAGAGAAGCTGTGAGTGAGAGGGAGAGAGAGAAAGAGAAGCTGTGAGTGAGAGAGAGAGAGAAAGAGAAGCTGTGAGTGAGAGAGAGAGAGAGAATGAGAAGCTGTGAGTGAGAGAGAGAGAAGCTGTGAGTGAGAGGGAGAGAGAGAGAAGATGTGAGTGAGAGAGAGAGAGGATGAGAAGCTGTGAGTGAGAGAGAAAGAATGTAAGAGAAGCTGTGAGTGAGACAGAGAGAGAGAAAGAGAAGCTGTGAGTGAGAGAGAGGGAGAAAGAGAAGCTGTGAGAGAGAGAGAAAGAGAAGCTGTGAGAGAGAGAGAGAAAGAGAAGCTGTGATTGAGAGTGAGAGAGAGAAAGAGAAGCTGTGAGTGAGAGAGATAGAAAGAGAAGCTGTGAGTGTGAGAGAGAGAAGCTGTGAGTGAGAGAGAAAAAGAAAAGCTGTGAGTGTGGGAGAGAGAGAGAAAGAGAAGATATGAGTGTGTGAGAGAGAGAAGCAGTGAGTGAGAGAGAGAGAGAGAAAGAGAAGCTGTGAGTGAGACAGAGAGAGAGAAAGAGAAGCTGTGAGAGAGAGAGAGAGAGAAGCTGTGAGTGAGAGAGAGAGAGAAAGAGAACCTGTGATTGAGAGAGAGAAAGATAGTCTGAGAAAGAGAGAATGAAAGAGAAGCTGTGAGTGAGAGAGAGAGGGAGAAAGAGAAGCTGTGAGAGAGAGAGAGAGAGAGATAAGCTGTGAGTGTGAGAGAGAGAAGCTGTGAGTGAGAGAGAGAAAGAAAAGCTGTGAGTGAGTGAGAGAAAGAGAAGATATGAGTGAGAGAGAGAGAGAGAGAAAGAGAAGCTGTGAGTGAGACAGAGAGAGAGAAATAGAAGCTGTGTGAGAGAGAGAGAGGGACAAAGAGAAGCTTGAGAGAGAGAGAGAGAGAAAGAGCTGTGAGTATGTGTGTGAGAGAAAGAGAATCTGTGAGTGAGAGAGAGGGAGAAAGATAAGCTATGAGAGAGTGAGAGAAAGAGAAGCTGTGAAAGAGAGAGAGAGAAAGAGAAGCTGTGATTGAGAGTGTGAGAGAGAAAGAGAAGCTGTGAGTGTGAGAGAGAGATGCTGTGAGTGAGAGAGAGAAAGAAAAGCTGTGAGTGTGAGAGAGTGAGAGAAAGAGAAGATATGAGTGAGAGAGAGAGAGAAGCAGTGAGTGAGAGAGAGAGAGAGAAAGAGAAGCTGTGAGTGAGACAGAGAGAGAGAAAGAGAAGCTGGGAGAGAGAGAGGAAGAAAGAGAAGCTGTGAGAGAGAGAGGGAGAAGGAGAAGCTGTGAGTGTGTGTGAGAGAGAAAGAGAAGCTGTGAGTGAGAGAGAGAGAAAGAAAGGGAAATTAGAGTGAGAAAATGAGAGAGAGAAAGAGAAGCTGTGAGTGGGAGAGAGAAAGAGTGTCTGTGAGTGAGAGAGAGAGAGAGAAGCTGTGAGTGAGATAGAGAGAGAGCCGCTGTGAGTGAGAGAGAGAGAAAGAGAAGCTGTGAATGAGAGAGAGAAAAACAGTGAGAGAGAGAGAAAGAGAAGCTGTGAGTGAGTAAGAGAGAGAAAGAGAAGCTGTGAGTGAGAGCGAGAGAAGGAGAAGCTGTGAGTGAGAAGGAGAGGGAAAGAGAAGCTGTGAGTGATTGAGAGAGAGAGAGAAAGAGAGAAGCTGTGAGTGAGAATGAGAGAGAGAGAAAGAGAAGCTGTGAGTGAGAGAGAGATAAAGAGAAGCTGTGAGTGAGAGAGAGAGAGAAGGAGAAGCTGTGAGTGAGAAGGAGAGGGAAAGAGAAGCTGTGAGTGAGTGAGAGAGAGAGAGAAAGAGAAGCTGTGAGAGCGAAAGAGAGAAGCTGTGAGTGAGAATGAGAGAGAGAGAAAGAGAAGCTGTGAGTGAGAGAGAGAGAAAGAGAAGCTGTGAGTGAGAGAGAGAGAGAGAAGCTGTGAGTGAGAGGGAGAGAGAGAAAGAGAAGCTGTGAGTGACACACAGAGAGAGAAGCTGTGAGTTAGAGAGAGAGAGAGAGAAAGAGAAAGAGAAGCTGTGAGTGAGAGAGTGAGAGAGAGAAAGAGAAGCTCTTAGTGAGAGTGAGAGAGAGAGAGAGAAGCTGTGAGAGAGAGAGATTGAAAGAGAAGCTGTGAGTGAGAGAGAGAGAGAGAGAAAGAGAAGCTGTGAGTATGTGTGTGAGAGAAAGAGAAGCTGTGAGTGAGAGAGAGGGAGAAAGATAAGCTGTGTGTGAGAGAGAGAAAGAGAAGCTGTGAGAGAGAGAGAGAGAAAGAGAAGCTGTGATTGAGAGTGATAGAGAGAAAGAGAAGCTGTGAGTGTGAGAGAGAGAAGCTGTGAGTGAGAGAGAGAAAGAAAAGCTGTGAGTGTGAGAGAGTGAGAGAAAGACAAGATATGAGTGAGAGAGAGAGAAGCAGTGAGTGAGTGAGAGAGAGAGAGAAAGAGAAGCTGTGAGTGAGACAGAGAGAGAGAAAGAGAAGCTGTGAGAGAGAGAGGGGAAAGTGAAGTTGTGTGAGAGAGAGAGAAGGAGAAGCTGTGAGTGTGTGTGAGAGAGAAAGAGAAGCTGTGAGTGAGAGAGAGAGAAAGAAATAGAAATTAGAGTGAGAAAATGAGAGAGAGAAAGAGAAGCTGTGAGTGGGAGAGAGAAAGAGAGTCTGTGAGTGAGAGAGAGAGAGAGAGAAGCTGTGAGTGAGATAGAGAGAGAGCCGCTGTGAGTGAGAGAGAGAGAGAGAAAGAGAAGCTGTGAATGAGAGAGAGAAAAACTGTGAGTGAGAGAGAGAGAAAGAGAAGCTGTGAGTGAGTAAGAGAGAAAGAGAAGCTGTGAGTGAGAGAGAGAGAGAAGGAGAAGCTGTGAGTGAGAAGGAGAGGGAAAGAGAAGCTGTGAGTGAGTGAGAGAGAGAGAGAAAGAGAAGCTGTGAGAGAGAAAGAGAGAAGCTGTGAGTGAGAATGAGAGAGAGAGAAAGAGAAGCTGTGAGTGAGAGAGAGAGAAAGAGAAGCTGTGAGTGAGAGAGAGAAAGAGAATCTGGGAGTGAGAGGGAGAGAGAGAAAGAGAAGCTGTGAGTGACACACACAGAGAGAAGCTGTGAGTTAGAGAGAGAGAGAGAGAAGCTGTGAGTGACAGAGAGAGAGAAAGAGAAGCTGTGTGTGTGTGAGAGAGAGAAAGATAGTCTGAGAAAGAGAGAGTGAAAGAGAAGCTGCGAGTGAGAGAGAGAGAGGGAGAAAGAGAAGCTGTGTGTGTGTGAGAGAGAAAGAGAAGCTGTGAGTGAGAGTGAGAGAGAGAGAGAAAGAGAAAGAGAAAGAGAAGCTGTGAGTGAGTGAGAGAGAGAGCCGCTGTCAGTGAAAGAGAGAGAAAGAGAAGCTGTGAATGAGAGAGAGAGAAAGAGAAGCTGTGAGTGAGAGAGAGAGAAAGAGAAGCTGTGAGTGAGTGAGAGAGAGAAAGGGAAGTTGTGAGTGAGAGAGAGAGAGAGAGAAGCTGTGAGTGAGTGAGAGAGAGAAAGAGAAGCTGTGAGTGAGAGAGAGAGAGAAAGAGAAGCTGTGAGTGAGAAGGAGAGGGAAAGAGAAGCTGTGAGTGAGAGAGAGAAAGAGAAGCTGTTAGTGAGAGTGAGAGAGAGAGAAAAAGAGAAGCAGTGAGAGAGCGAGAGAGAAAGAGAAACTGTGAGTGAGAGAGAGAGAGAGAAAGAGAAGCTGTGAGTGAGAGAGAGAAAGAGAAGCTGTGAGTGAGAGGGAGAGAGAGAAAGTGAAGCTGTGAGTGAGAGAGAGAGAGAAAGAGAAGCTGTGAGTGAGAGAGAGTGAATGAGAAGCTGTGAGTGAGAGAGAGAGAAGCTGTGAGTGAGAGGGAGAGAGAGAGATGTGAGTGAGAGAGAGAGAGGATGAGAAGCTGTGAGTGAGAGAGAAAGAAAGTAAGAGAAGCTGTGAGTGAGACAGAGAGAGAAAGAGAAGCTGTGAGTGAGAGAGAGGGAGAAAGATAAGCTGTGAGAGAGAGAGAAAGAGAAGCTGTGTGAGAGAGAGAAAGAGAAGCTGTGATTGAGAGTGAGAGAGAGAAAGAGAAGCTGTGAGTGAGAGAGATAGAAAGAGAAGCTGTGAGTGTGTGAGAGAGAAGCTGTGTGTGAGAGAGAAAAAGAAAAGCTGTGAGTGTGGGAGAGAGAGAGAAAGAGAAGATATGAGTGAGAGAGAGAGAGAAGCAGTGAGTGAGAGAGAGAGAGAAAGAGAAGCTGTGAGTGAGACAGAGAGAGAGAGAAGCTGTGAGAGAGAGAGGGAGAAAGAGAAGCTGTGTGAGAGAGAGAGAGAGAAGCTGTGAGTGAGAGAGAGAGAGAAAGAGAAGCTGTGAATGAGAGAGAGAAAAAACTGTGAGTGAGATAGAGAGAAAGAGAAGCTATGAGTGAGTAAGAGAGAGAAAGAGAAGCTGTGAGTGAGAAAGAGAGAGAAGGAGAAGCTGTGAGTGAGAAGGAGAGGGAAAGAGAAGCTGTGAGTGAGAATGAGAGAGAGAGAAAGAGAAGCTGTGAGTGAGAGTTAGAGAGAGAGAGATGATGTGAGTGAGAGAGAGAAAGAGAAGCTGTGAGTGAGAGGGAGAGAAAGAGAAGCTGTGGGTGACACAGAGAGAGAGAAGCTGTGAGTTAGGGAGAGAGAGAAAGAGAAGCTGTGAGTGACAGAGAGAGAGAAAGAGAAGCTGTGAGAGAGAAAGAGAGAAGCTGTGAGTGAGAATGAGAGAGAAAGAGAAGCTGTGAGTGAGAGAGAGAGAAAGAGAAGCTGTGAGTGAGAGAGAGAAAGAGAAGCTGTGAGTGAGAGGGAGAGAGAGAAAGAGAAGCTGTGAGTGACACACAGAGAGAGAAGCTGTGTGTTAGAGAGAGAGAGAGAGAGAAGCTGTGAGTGAGAGAGGGAGAAAGAGAAGCTATGTGTGTGTGAGAGAGAAAGAGAAGCTGTGAGTGAGAGTGAGAGAGAGAGAAAGAGAAAGAGAAGCTGTGAGTGAGAGAGTGAGAGAGAGAAAGAGAAGCTCTTAGTGAGAGTGAGAGAGAGAGAGAGAAGATGTGAGAGATAGAGATTGAAAGAGATGCTGTGAGTGAGAGAGAGAGAGATGCTGTGAGTGAGAGAGAGAAAGAGAAGCTGAGAGTGAGAGGGAGAGAAAGAGAAGCTGTGAGTGACACAGAGAGAGAAGATGTGAGTTAGAGAGAGAGAGAAAGAGAAGCTGTGAGTGACAGAGAGAGAGAAAGAGAAGCTGAGTGTGTGTGAGAGAGAAAGTTTAGCTGTGAGTGAGAGAGAGAGAGAAAGAGAAGCTGTGAGTGAGAAGGAGAGGGAAAGAGAAGCTGTGAGTGAGTGAGTGAGAGAGAGAAAGAGAAGCTGTGAGTGAGAGAGAGAGGGAGAAAGAGAAGCTTGTGTGTGAGAGAGAGAAAGAGAAGCTTTGAGAGAGTGAGAGAGAGAGAAAGAGAAGATGTGAGTGAGAGAGAGAGAGAAAGAGAAGCTGTGAGTGTGAGAGAGATAGCTGCTGTGAGTGAGTGAGAGAGAAAGAGAAGCTGTGAGTGAGAGAGAGAGAGGGAGAAAGAGAAGCTGTGAGTGAGAGAGAGAGAGAAAGAGAAGCTGTGAGAGTGAGAGAGAGAGAAAGAGATGCTGTGAGTGAGAGAGAAAGAGCCGCTGTGAGTGAGTGAGAGAGAAAGAGAAGCTGTGAGTGAGAGAGAGGGAGAAAGAGAAGCTGTAATTGAGACAGAGAGAGAGAAATAGAAGCTGTGTGAGAGAGAGAGGGACAAAGAGAAGCTTGAGAGAGAGAGAGAAAGAGAAGCTGTGAGTATGTGTGTGAGAGAAAGAGAAGCTGTGAGTGAGAGAGAGGGAGAAAGATAAGCTGTGTGTGAGAGAGAGAAAGAGAAGCTGTGAAGAGAGAGAGAGAAAGAGAAGCTGTGATTGAGAGTGAGAGAGAGAAACAGAAGCTGTGAGTGTGAGAGAGAGAAGCTGTAAGTGAGAGAGAGAAAGAAAAGCTGTGGGTGTGAGAGAGTGAGAGAAAGAGAAGATATGAGTGAGAGAGAGAGAGAAGCAGTGAGTGAGAGAGAGAGAGAAAGAGAAGCTGTGAGTGAGACAGAGAGAGAGAAAGAGAAGCTGTGAGAGAGAGGGAGAAAGAGAAGCTGTGAGAGAGAGAGAGAAGGAGAAGCTGTGAGTGTGTGAGAGAGAGAAAGAGAAGCTGTGAGTGAGAGAGAGAGAAAGAAAGAGAAATTAGAGTGAGAAAATGAGAGAGAGAAAGAGAAGCTGTGAGTGGGAGAGAGAGAGAGAGAAGCTGTGAGTGAGATAGAGAGAGAGCCGCTGTGAGTGAGAAAGAGAGAGAGAGAGAAAGAGAAGCTGTGAATGAGAGAGAGAAAAACTGTGAGTGAGAAGGAGAGGGAAAGAGAAGCTGTGAGTGAGTGAGAGAGAGAAAGAGAAGCTGTGAGTGAGAAGGAGAGGGAAAGAGAAGCTGTGAGTGAGTGAGAGAGAGAGAAAGAGAAGCTGTGTGTGTGTGAGAGAGAGAAAGAAGCTGTGAGTGTGTGAGAGAGAGAAAGAGAAGCTGTTAGTGACAGAGAGAGAGAAAGAGAAGCTGTGTGTGTGAGAGAGAGAAAGATAGTCTGAGAAAGAGAGAGTGAAAGAGAAGCTGTGAGTGAGAGTGAGAGAGAGAAAGAGAAGCTGTGAGTGAGAGAGAGAGAGAATGAGAAGCTGTGAGTGAGAAGAGAAGCTGTGAGTGAGAGAGAGAAAGAGAAGCTGTGTGTGTGTGTGAGGGAGAGAAGATGTGAGTGATGGAGAGAGAGAATGAGAAGCTGTGAGTGATAGAGAGAGAAAGTAAAAGAAGCTGTGAGTGAGATAGAGAGAGAAAGAGAAGCTGTGAGTGAGAGAGATAGGGAGAAAGATAAGCTGTGTGTGTGAGAGAGAGAGAAGCTGTGTGTGTGTGAGAGAGAGAAAGAGAAGTTGTGAGTGATAGAGAGAGAGAGAAGCTGTGAGTGAGTGAGAGAGAAGCTGTGAGTGAGAGAGAGAAAGAAAAGCTCAGAGTGAGAGAGAGAGAAGCTGTGAGTGAGAGAGAGAGAGAAAGAGAAGCTTTGAGTGAGAGAGAGAAAGAGAAGCTGTGAGTGAGAGGTAGAGAGAGAAAGAGAAGCTGTGAGTGACACAGAGAGATAAGCTGTGAGTTAGAGAGAGAGAAAGAGAAGCTGTGACAGAGAGAGTGAAAGAAAAGCTGAGAGTGAGAGAGAGAGAGAAAGTGAAGCTGTGAGTGAGAAAGAGCGAGAAAGAGAAGCTGTGTGTGTGTGAGAGAGAGAAAGAGTCTGAGAAAGTGAGAGTGAAAGAGAAGCTGTGAGTGAAAGAGAGAGAGGGAGAATGAGAAGCTGTGTGTGTGTGAGAGAGAGAGAGAAGCTGTGAGTGAGAGTGAGAGAGAGAGAGAGAGAAAGAGAAGCTGTGAGTGAGAGAGAGGGAGAGAATGAGAAGCTGTGAGTGAGAGAGAGAAAAGCTGTGTGTGAGAGAGAGTGAGAGAAAGTGAAGATGTGAGTGAGAGAGAGAGAAAGAGAAGCTGTGTGTGTGAGAGAGAGAGAAAGATAGTCTGAGTAAGAGAGAGTGAAAGAGAAGCTGTGAGTGAGAGAGAGAGGGAGAAAGAGAAGCTGTGTGTGTATGTGAGAGAAAGAGAATCTGATTGAGAGTGAGAGAGAGAGAGAAAGAGAAGCTGTGAGTGAGAGAGAGAGAGAAAGAGAAGCTGTGAGTGAGTGAGAGAGAGAATGAGAAACTGTGAGTGAGAGAGAGAAGCTGTGAGAGAGAGAGAGAGAAAGAGAAACTGTGAGTGAGAGAGAGAAGATGTGAGTGATAGAGAGAGAGAATGAGAAGCTTTGAGTGAGAGAGAGAGAAAGTAAGAGTAGCTGTGAGTGAGATGGAGAGAGAGAGAAAGAGAAGCTGTGAGTGAGAGAGAGAGAGGGAGAAAGCTAAGCTGTGAGAGAGAGAGAGAAAGAGAAGCTGTGTGTGTGTGAGAGAGAAAGAGAAGCTGTGATTGAGAGTGAGAGAGAGAGAGAAAGAGAAGCTGTGAGTGAGAGAGAGAGAAAGAGAAGCTGTGAGTGAGAGAGAGAGAAGCTGTGAGTGAGAGAGAGAGAATGAGAAGCTGTGAGTGAGAGTGAGAGAGAGGGAGAGAAAGAGAAGCTGTGAGTGAGAGAGATTGAAAGAGAAGCTGTGAGTGAGAGAGAGTGAGAGAAAGAGAGCTGTGAGTGAGAGAGAGAAAGAGAAGCTGTGAGTGAGTGAGAGAGAGAGAGAGAAGCTGTGAGTGAGAGAGAGAAAGAGAAGCTGTGAGTGACAGAGAGAGAGGAAGAGAAGCTGAGAGTGAGAGAGAGAGAAAGTGAAGCTGTGAGTGAGAGAGAGAAAGAGAAGCTGTGAGTGAGAGAGAGAGAATGAGAAGCTGTGAGTGAGAGAGAGTGAGAGAAAGAGAGCTGTGCGTGAGAGAGAGAAAGAGAAGCTGTGAGTGAGTGAGAGAGAGAGAGAAGCTGTGAGTGAGAGAGAGAAAAGCTGTGAGTGAGAGAGAGTGAGAGAAAGTGAAGATGTGAGTGAGAGAGAGAGAAAGAGAAGCTGTGTGTGTGTGAGAGAGAGAAAGATAGTCTGAGTAAGAGAGAGTGAAAGAGAAGCTGTGAGTGAGAGAGAGGGAGAAAGAGAAGCTGTGTGTGTATGTGAGAGAAAGAGAATCTGATTGAGAGTGAGAGAGAGAGAGAAAGAGAAGCTGTGAGTGAGAGAGAGAGAGAAAGAGAAGCTGTGAGTGAGTGAGTGAGAGAGAATGAGAAACTGTGAGTGAGAGAGAGAAGCTGTGAGAGAGAGAAAGAAAGAGAAACTGTGAGTGAGAGAGAGAAGATGTGAGTGATAGAGAGAGAGAATGAGAAGCTTTGAGTGAGAGAGAGAGAAAGTAAGAGTAGCTGTGAGTGAGATGGAGAGAGAGAGAAAGAGAAGCTGTGAGTGAGAGAGAGAGAGGGAGAAAGCTAAGCTGTGAGAGAGAGAGAGAGAAAGAGAAGCTGTGTGTGTGTGAGAGAGAAAGAGAAGCTGTGATTGAGAGTGAGAGAGAGAGAAAGAAAAGCTGTGAGTGAGAGAGAGAGAAAGAGAAGCTGTGAGTGAGAGAGAGAGAAGCTGTGAGTGAGAGAGAGAGAAGCTGTGTGAGAGAGAGAAAGAAAAGCTGTGAGTGAGAGAGAGAGAAAGAGAAGCTGTGAGTGAGTGAGAGAGAGAAAGGGAAGTTGTGAGTGAGAGAGAGAGGGAAAGAGAAGCTGTGAGTGAGAGAGAGAGAGAAGCTGTGAGTGAGAGAGAGGGAAAAAGAGAAGCTGTGGGTGAGAAGGAGAGGGATAGAGAAGCTGTGAGTGAGTGAGAGAGAGAAAGAGAAGCTGTGAGTGAGAGAGAGAAAGAGAAGCTGTGAGTGAGAGAGAGAGAGAAAGAGAAGCTGTGAGTGAGAAGGAGAGGGAAAGAGAAGCTGTGAGTAAGTGAGAGAGAGAGAGAGAAAGAGAAGCTGTGAGATAGAAAGAGAGAAGCTGTGAGTCAGAGAGTGAGAGAGAGAAAGAGAAGCTGTTAGTGAGAGTGAGAGAGAGAAAGAGAAGCTGTGAGTGAGAGAGAGATTGAAAGAGAAGCTGTGAGTGAGTGAGAGAGAGAGAAAGAGAAGCTGTGAGTGAGAGAGAGAAAAAGAAGCTGTGAGTGACAGAGAGAGAGAGAAAGAGAAGCTGAGAGTGAGAGAGAGAGAGAGAAAGTGAAGTTGTGAGTGAGAGAGCAAGAGAAAGAGAAGCTGTGAGTGAGAGAGAGAGAGAGAAGCTGTGAGTGAGAGAGAGAGAATGAGAAGCTGTGAGTGAGAGTGAGAGAGAGGGAGAGAGAGAGAAGCTGTGAGTGAGAGAGATTGAAAGAGAAGCTGTGAGTGAGAGAGAGTGAGAGAAAGAGAGCTGTGAGTGAGAGAGAGAAAGAGAAGCTGTGAGTGAGTGAGAGAGAGAGAGAGAAGCTGTGAGTGAGAGAGAGAAAGAGAAGCTGTGAGTGAGAGAGAGAGAGAATGAGAAGCTGTGAGTGAGAAGAGAAGCTGTGAGTGAGAGAGAGAAAGAGAAGCTGTGTGTGTGTGTGAGGGAGAGAAGATGTGAGTGATGGAGAGAGAGAATGAGAAGCTGTGAGTGATAGAGAGAGAAAGTAAAAGAAGCTGTGAGTGAGATAGAGAGAGAAAGAGAAGCTGTGAGTGAGAGAGATAGGGAGAAAGATAAGCTGTGTGTGTGAGAGAGAGAGAAGCTGTGTGTGTGTGAGAGAGAGAAAGAGAAGTTGTGAGTGATAGAGAGAGAGAGAAGCTGTGAGTGAGTGAGAGAGAAGCTGTGAGTGAGAGAGAGAAAGAAAAGCTCAGAGTGAGAGAGAGAGAAGCTGTGAGTGAGAGAGAGAGAGAAAGAGAAGCTTTGAGTGAGAGAGAGAAAGAGAAGCTGTGAGTGAGAGGTAGAGAGAGAAAGAGAAGCTGTGAGTGACACAGAGAGATAAGCTGTGAGTTAGAGAGAGAGAAAGAGAAGCTGTGACAGAGAGAGTGAAAGAAAAGCTGAGAGTGAGAGAGAGAGAGAAAGTGAAGCTGTGAGTGAGAAAGAGCGAGAAAGAGAAGCTGTGTGTGTGTGAGAGAGAGAAAGAGTCTGAGAAAGTGAGAGTGAAAGAGAAGCTGTGAGTGAAAGAGAGAGAGGGAGAATGAGAAGCTGTGTGTGTGTGAGAGAGAGAGAGAAGCTGTGAGTGAGAGTGAGAGAGAGAGAGAGAGAAAGAGAAGCTGTGAGTGAGAGAGAGGGAGAGAATGAGAAGCTGTGAGTGAGAGAGAGAAAAGCTGTGTGTGAGAGAGAGTGAGAGAAAGTGAAGATGTGAGTGAGAGAGAGAGAAAGAGAAGCTGTGTGTGTGAGAGAGAGAGAAAGATAGTCTGAGTAAGAGAGAGTGAAAGAGAAGCTGTGAGTGAGAGAGAGAGGGAGAAAGAGAAGCTGTGTGTGTATGTGAGAGAAAGAGAATCTGATTGAGAGTGAGAGAGAGAGAGAAAGAGAAGCTGTGAGTGAGAGAGAGAGAGAAAGAGAAGCTGTGAGTGAGTGAGAGAGAGAATGAGAAACTGTGAGTGAGAGAGAGAAGCTGTGAGAGAGAGTGAGAGAAAGAGAAACTGTGAGTGAGAGAGAGAAGATGTGAGTGATAGAGAGAGAGAATGAGAAGCTTTGAGTGAGAGAGAGAGAAAGTAAGAGTAGCTGTGAGTGAGATGGAGAGAGAGAGAAAGAGAAGCTGTGAGTGAGAGAGAGAGGGAGAAAGCTAAGCTGTGAGAGAGAGAGAGAAAGAGAAGCTGTGTGTGTGTGAGAGAGAAAGAGAAGCTGTGATTGAGAGTGAGAGAGAGAGAGAAAGAGAAGCTGTGAGTGAGAGAGAGAGAAAGAGAAGCTGTGAGTGAGAGAGAGAGAAGCTGTGAGTGAGAGAGAGAAAGAAAAGCTGTGAGTGAGAGAGAGAGAAAGAGAAGCTGTGAGTGAGTGAGAGAGAGAAAGGGAAGTTGTGAGTGAGAGAGAGAGGGAAAGAGAAGCTGTGAGTGAGAGAGAGAGAGAAGCTGTGAGTGAGAGAGAGGGAAAAAGAGAAGCTGTGGGTGAGAAGGAGAGGGATAGAGAAGCTGTGAGTGAGTGAGAGAGAGAAAGAGATGCTGTGAGTGAGAGAGAGAAAGAGAAGCTGTGAGTGAGAGAGAGAGAGAAAGAGAAGCTGTGAGTGAGAAGGAGAGGGAAAGAGAAGCTGTGAGTAAGTGAGAGAGAGAGAAAGAGAAGCTGTGAGATAGAAAGAGAGAAGCTGTGAGTCAGAGAGTGAGAGAGAGAAAGAGAAGCTGTTAGTGAGAGTGAGAGAGAGAAAGAGAAGCTGTGAGTGAGAGAGAGATTGAAAGAGAAGCTGTGAGTGAGTGAGAGAGAGAGAGAGAAGCTGTGAGTGAGAGAGAGAAAAAGAAGCTGTGAGTGACAGAGAGAGAGAGAAAGAGAAGCTGAGAGTGAGAGAGAGAGAGAGAAAGTGAAGTTGTGAGTGAGAGAGCAAGAGAAAGAGAAGCTGTGAGTGAGAGAGAGAGAGAGAAGCTGTGAGTGAGAGAGAGAGAATGAGAAGCTGTGAGTGAGAGTGAGAGAGAGGGAGAGAAAGAGAAGCTGTGAGTGAGAGAGATTGAAAGAGAAGCTGTGAGTGAGAGAGAGTGAGAGAAAGAGAGCTGTGAGTGAGAGAGAGAAAGAGAAGCTGTGAGTGAGTGAGAGAGAGAGAGAGAAGCTGTGAGTGAGAGAGAGAAAGAGAAGCTGTGAGTGACAGAGAGAGAGGAAGAGAAGCTGAGAGTGAGAGAGAGAGAAAGTGAAGCTGTGAGTGAGAGAGAGAAAGAGAAGCTGTGAGTGAGAGAGAGAGAATGAGAAGCTGTGAGTGAGAGAGAGTGAGAGAAAGAGAGCTGTGAGTGAGAGAGAGAAAGAGAAGCTGTGAGTGAGTGAGAGAGAGAGAGAAGCTGTGAGTGAGAGAGAGAAAAGCTGTGAGTGAGAGAGAGTGAGAGAAAGTGAAGATGTGAGTGAGAGAGAGAGAAAGAGAAGCTGTGTGTGTGTGAGAGAGAGAAAGATAGTCTGAGTAAGAGAGAGTGAAAGAGAAGCTGTGAGTGAGAGAGAGAGGGAGAAAGAGAAGCTGTGTGTGTATGTGAGAGAAAGAGAATCTGATTGAGAGTGAGAGAGAGAGAGAAAGAGAAGCTGTGAGTGAGAGAGAGAGAGAAAGAGAAGCTGTGAGTGAGTGAGTGAGAGAGAATGAGAAACTGTGAGTGAGAGAGAGAAGCTGTGTGTGAGAGAGAGAGAGAGAAACTGTGAGTGAGAGAGAGAAGATGTGAGTGATAGAGAGAGAGAATGAGAAGCTTTGAGTGAGAGAGAGAGAAAGTAAGAGTAGCTGTGAGTGAGATGGAGAGAGAGAGAAAGAGAAGCTGTGAGTGAGAGAGAGAGAGGGAGAAAGCTAAGCTGTGAGAGAGAGAGAGAGAAAGTGAAGCTGTGTGTGTGTGAGAGAGAAAGAGAAGCTGTGATTGAGAGTGAGAGAGAGAGAAAGAAAAGCTGTGAGTGAGAGAGAGAGAAAGAGAAGCTGTGAGTGAGAGAGAGAGAAGCTGTGAGTGAGAGAGAGAAAGAAAAGCTGTGAGTGAGAGAGAGAGAAAGAGAAGCTGTGAGTGAGTGAGAGAGAGAAAGGGAAGTTGTGAGTGAGAGAGAGAGGGAAAGAGAAGCTGTGAGTGAGAGAGAGAGAGAAGCTGTGAGTGAGAGAGAGGGAAAAAGAGAAGCTGTGGGTGAGAAGGAGAGGGATAGAGAAGCTGTGAGTGAGTGAGAGAGAGAAAGAGAAGCTGTGAGTGAGAGAGAGAAAGAGAAGCTGTGAGTGAGAGAGAGAGAGAAAGAGAAGCTGTGAGTGAGAAGGAGAGGGAAAGAGAAGCTGTGAGTAAGTGAGAGAGAGAGAGAGAAAGAGAAGCTGTGAGATAGAAAGAGAGAAGCTGTGAGTCAGAGAGTGAGAGAGAGAAAGAGAAGCTGTTAGTGAGAGTGAGAGAGAGAAAGAGAAGCTGTGAGTGAGAGAGAGATTGAAAGAGAATCTGATTGAGAGTGAGAGAGAGAGAGAGAAAGAGAAGCTGTGAGTGAGAGAGAGAGAGAAAAAGAAGCTGTGAGTGACAGAGAGAGAGAGAAAGAGAAGCTGAGAGTGAGAGAGAGAGAGAGAAAGTGAAGTTGTGAGTGAGAGAGCAAGAGAAAGAGAAGCTGTGAGTGAGAGAGAGAGAGAGAAGCTGTGAGTGTGAGAGAGAGAATGAGAAGCTGTGAGTGAGAGTGAGAGAGAGGGAGAGAGAGAGAAGCTGTGAGTGAGAGAGATTGAAAGAGAAGCTGTGAGTGAGAGAGAGTGAGAGAAAGAGAGCTGTGAGTGAGAGAGAGAAAGAGAAGCTGTGAGTGAGTGAGAGAGAGAGAGAGAAGCTGTGAGTGAGAGAGAGAAAGAGAAGCTGTGAGTGACAGAGAGAGAGAAAGAGAAGCTGAGAGTGAGAGAGAGAGAAAGTGAAGCTGTGAGTGAGAGAGAGAAAGAGAAGCTGTGAGTGAGAGAGAGAGAATGAGAAGCTGTGAGTGAGAGAGAGTGAGAGATAGAGAGCTGTGAGTGAGAGAGAGAAAGAGAAGCTGTGAGTGAGTGAGAGAGAGAGAAGCTGTGAGTGAGAGAGAGAAAGAGAAGCTGTGAGTGACAGAGAGAGAGAAAGAGAAGCTGAGAGTGAGAGAGAGAGAGAAAGAGAAGCTGTGAGTGAGAGAGAGAAAGAGAAGCTGTGAGTGAGAGAGAGAGAATGAGAAGCTGTGAGTGAGAGTGAGAGAGAGAGAGAGAAGCTGTGAGTGAGAGATTGATTGATAGAGAAGCTGTGAGAGAGAGAGAGAGAGAAAGAGAGCTGTGAGTGAGAGAGAGAAAGAGAAGCTGTGAGAGGGAGTGAAAGAGAAGCTGTGTGTGACACAGAGAGAGAGAAGCTGTGAGTTAGAGAGAGAGAAAGAGAAGTTGTGAGTGACAGAGAGAGAGAAAGAAGCTGAGAGTGAGAGAGAGAAAGTGAAGCTGTGAGTGAGAGAAAGAGAGAAAGAGAAGCTGTGTGTGTGTGAGAGAGAGAAAGATAGTCTGAGTAAGAGAGAGTGAAAGAGAAGCTGTGAGTGAGAGAGAGAGGGGGAGAAAGAGAAGCTGTGTGTGTGTGAGAGAGAAAGAGAATCTGATTGAGAGTGAGAGAGAGAGAGAGAAAGAGAAGCTGTGAGTGAGAGAGAGAGAGAGAGAGAAGCTGTGAGTGAGTGAGAGAGAATGAGAAACTGTGAGTGAGAGAGAGAAGCAGTGAGAGAGAGAGAGAAAGAGAGAGAGAGAAGATGTGAGTGATAGAGAGAGAGAATGAGAAGCTTTGAGTGAGAGAGAGAGAAAGTAAGAGTAGCTGTGAGTGAGATGGAGAGAGAGAGAAAGAGAAGCTGTGAGTGAGAGAGAGAGAGGGAGAAAGCTAAGCTGTGAGAGAGAGAGAGGGAAAGAGAAGCTGTGTGTGTGTGAGAGAGAAAGAGAAGCTGTGATTGAGAGTGAGAGAGAGAGAGAAAGAGAAGCTGTGAGTGAGAGAGAGAAGCAGTGAGAGAGAGAGAAAAAGAGAAGCTGTGAGTGAGAGAGAGAGAAAGAGAAGCTGTGAGTGAGAGAGAGAAAGAAGCTGTGAGTGAGAGAGAGAAATAAAAGCTGTGAGTGAGAGAGAGAGAAAGAGAAGCTGTGAGTGAGTGAGAGAGAGAAAGGGAAGTTGTGAGTGAGAGAGAGAGGGAAAGAGAAGCTGTGAGTGAGAGAGAGAGAGAAGCTGTGAGTGAGAGAGAGAGAGAAAGAGAATCTGTGGGTGAAAAGGAGAGGGATAGAGAAGCTGTGAGTGAGTGAGAGAGAGAGAGAGAAGCTGTGAGTGAGAGAGAGAAAAAGAAGCTGTGAGTGACAGAGAGAGAGAGAAAGAGAAGCTGAGAGTGAGAGAGAGAGAGAGAGAGAAAGTGAAGTTGTGAGTGAGAGAGCAAGAGAAAGAGAAGCTGTGAGTGAGAGAGAGAGAGAGAAGCTGTGAGTGAGAGAGAGAGAATGAGAAGCTGTGAGTGAGAGTGAGAGAGAGGGAGAGAAAGAGAAGCTGTGAGTGAGAGAGATTGAAAGAGAAGCTGTGAGTGAGAGAGAGTGAGAGAAAGAGAGCTGTGAGTGAGAGAGAGAAAGAGAAGCTGTGAGTGAGTGAGAGAGAGAGAGAGAAGCTGTGAGTGAGAGAGAGAAAGAGAAGCTGTGAGTGACAGAGAGAGAGGAAGAGAAGCTGAGAGTGAGAGAGAGAGAGAGGGAGAGAAAGAGAAGCTGTGAGTGAGAGAGATTGAAAGAGAAGCTGTGAGTGAGAGAGAGTGAGAGAAAGAGAGCTGTGAGTGAGAGAGAGAGAAAGAGAAGCTGTGAGTGAGTGAGAGAGAGAGAGAGAAAGAGAAGCTGTGAGATAGAAAGAGAGAAGCTGTGAGTCAGAGAGTGTGAGAGAGAAAGAGAAGCTGTTAGTGAGAGTGAGAGAGAGAAAGAGAAGCTGTGAGTGAGAGAGAGATTGAAAGAGAAGCTGTGAGTGAGTGAGAGAGAGAGAAAGAGAAGCTGTGAGTGAGAGAGAGAAAAAGAAGCTGTGAGTGACAGAGAGAGAGAGAAAGAGAAGCTGAGAGTGAGAGAGAGAGAGAAAGTGAAGCTGTGAGTGAGAGAGCAAGAGAAAGAGAAGCTGTGAGTGAGTGAGAGAGAGAGAAGCTGTGAGTGAGAGAGAGAGAATGAGAAGCTGTGAGTGAGAGTGAGAGAGAGGGAGAGAAAGAGAAGCTGTGAGTGAGAGAGATTGAAAGAGAAGCTGTGAGTGAGAGAGAGTGAGAGAAAGAGAGCTGTGAGTGAGAGAGAGAAAGAGAAGCTGTGAGTGAGTGAGAGAGAGAGAGAGAAGCTGTGAGTGAGAGAGAGAAAGAGAAGCTGTGAGTGACAGAGAGAAAGAGAAGCTGAGAGTGAGAGAGAGAGAGAAAGTGAAGCTGTGAGTGAGAGAGAGAAAGAGAAGCTGTGAGTGAGAGAGAGAGAATGAGAAGCTGTGAGTGAGAGAGAGTGAGAGAAAGAGAGCTGTGAGTGAGAGAGAGAAAGAGAAGCTGTGAGTGAGTGAGAGAGAGAGAGAAGCTGAGAGTGAGAGAGAGAAAGAGAAGCTGTGAGTGACAGAGAGAGAGAAAGAGAAGCTGAGAGTGAGAGAGAGAGAGAAAGAGAAGCTGTGAGTGAGAGAGAGAAAGAGAAGCTGTGAGTGAGAGAGAGAGAATGAGAAGCTGTGAGTGAGAGTGAGAGAGAGAGAGAGAAGCTGTGAGTGAGAGAGAGATTGATAGAGAAGCTGTGAGTGAGAGAGAGAGAGAGAAAGAGAGCTGTGAGTGAGAGAGAGAAAGAGAAGCTGTGAGTGAGAGGGAGAGAGTGAAAGAGAAGCTGTGTGTGACACAGAGAGAGAGAAGCTGTGAGTTAGAGAGAGAGAAAGAGAAGCTGTGAGTGACAGAGAGAGAGAAAGAAGCTGAGAGTGAGAGAGAGAAAGTGAAGCTGTGAGTGAGAGAAAGAGAGAAAGAGAAGCTGCGTGTGTGAGAGAGATAGAAAGATAGTCTGCGAAAGAGAGAGTGAAAGAGAAGCTGTGAGTGAGAGAGAGATGGAGAAAGAGAAGCTGTGAGAGAGAGAGAGAAAGAGAAGCTGTGAGTGAGAGTGAGAGAGAGAGAGAGAATGAGAAGCTGCGAGTGAGAGAGAGAAAGAGAAGCTGTGAGTGAGAGAGAGAGAAAGAGAAGCTGTGAGTGTGAGAGAGAGAAGCTGTGAGTGAGAGAGAGAAAGAAAAGCTGTGAGTGAGAGAGAGAGAGAAAGAGAAGATATGAGTGAGAGAGAGAGAAAGAGAAGCAGTGAGAGAGAGAGAGAGAAAGAGAAGCTGTGAGTGAGACAGAGAGAGAGAAAGAGAAGCTGTGAGAGAGAGAGAGAAAGAGAAGCTGTGAGTGTCTGTGAGAGAGAAAGAGAAGCTGTGAGTGAGAGAGAAAGAAAGAAAGAAAGAGAAATTAGAGTGAGAAAGAGAGAGAGAAAGAGAAGCTGTGAGTGGGAGAGAGTGAAAGAGATTCTGTGAGTGAGAGAGAGAGAAAGGGAAGTTGTGAGTGAGAGAGAGAGAAAGAGAAGCTGTGAATGAGAGAGAGAGAAAGAGAAGCTGAGTGAGAGAGAGAGAAAGAGAAGCTGTGAGTGAGTGAGAGAGAGAAAGGGAAGTTGTGAGTGAGAGAGAGAGAGAGAAAGAGAAGCTGCGAGTGAGAGAGAGAGAGAAGCTGTGAGTGAGAGAGAGAGAGAAAGAGAAGCTGTGAGTGAGAAGGAGAGGGAAAGAGAAGCTGTGAGTGAGTGAGAGAGAGAGAGAAAGAGAAGCTGTGAGTGAGAAGGAGAGGGAAAGAGAAGCTGTGAGTGATTGAGAGAGAGAGAGAAAGAGAAGCTGAGAGAGAGAAAGAGAGAAGCTGTGAGTGAGAGAGTGAGAGAGAGAAAGAGAAGCTGTTAGTGAGAAGGAGAGGGAAAGAGAAGCTGTGAGTGAGTGAGAGAGAGAGAAAGAGAAGCTGTGAGAGAGAAAGAGAGAAGCTGTGAGTGAGAGAGTGAGAGAGAGAAAGAGAAGATGTTAGTGAGAGTGAGAGAGAGAGAGAAAGAGAAGCTGTGAGTGAGAGAGAATGAAAGAAGCTGTGAGTGAGAGAGAGAGAGAAACAGAAGCTGTGAGTGAGAGCGAGAAAGAGAAGCTGTGAGTGAGAGAGAGAAAGAGAAGCTGTGAGTGTGAGAGAGGGAGGGAGAAATATAAGCTGTGTGAGAGAGAGAGAGAAAGAGAAGCTGTGTGTGAGAGTGAGAGAGAGAGAAAGAGAAGCTGTGAGTGAGAGAGAGAGAAAGAGAAGCTGTGAGTGAGAGAGAGAGAAGCTGTGAGTGAGAGAGAGAAAGAAAAGCTGTGAGTGAGAGAGAGAGAAAGAGAAGATATGAGTGAGAGAGAGAGAGAAGCAGTGAGAGAGAGAGAAAGAGAATCTGTGAGTGAGACAGAGAGAGAGAAAGAGAAGCTTTGAGAGAGAGAGAGAGGTAGAAAGAGAAGCTGTGTGTGTGTGAGAGAGAAAGAGAAAGCTGTCAGTGTGTGTAAGAGAGAAATATAAGCTGTGAGTGAGAGAGAAAGAAAGAGAAATTAGAGTGAGAAAGAGAGAGAGAAAGAGAAGCTGTGAGTGGGAGAGAGTGAAAGAGAGTCTGTGAGTGAGAGAGAGAGAGAAAGGGAAGTTGTGAGTGAGAGAGAGAGAAAGAGAAGCTGTGAATGAGAGAGAGAGAGAAAGAGAAGCTGTGAGTGAGAGAGAGAGAAAGAGAAGCTGTGAGTGAGTGAGAGAGAGAAAGGGAAGTTGTGAGTGAGAGAGAAAGAGAAGCTGTGTGTGAGAGAGAAAGAGAATCTGTGAGAGAGAGAGAGAGAGAAAGAGAAGCTGTGAGTGAGAAGGAGAGGGAAAGAGAAGCTGTGAGTGAGTGAGAGAGAGAGAGAAAGAGAAGCTGTGAGTGTGTGAGAGAGAGAAAGAGAAGCTGTGAGTGAGAAGGAGAGGGAAAGAGAAGCTGTGAGTGAGTGAGAGAGAGAGAGAAGGAGAAGCTGTGAGTGAGAAAGAGAAAGAGAAGCTGTGAGAGAGAGGGAGAGAGAGAAAGAGAAGCTGTGAGTGAGAGAGAGAAAGAGAAGCTGTGAGTGAGAGAGAGAGAGAATGAGAATCTGTGAGTGAGAGAGAGAGAAGCTGTGAGTGAGAGGGAGAGAGAGAAGATGTGAGTGAGAGAGAGAGAGGATGAGATGCTGTGAGTGAGAGAGAAAGAAAGTAAGAGAAGCTGTGAGTGAGAGAGAGGGAGAAAGATAAGCTGTGAGAGAGAGAGAGAAAGAGAAGCTGTGAGAGAGAGAGAGAGAAAGAGAAGCTGTGATTGAGAGTGAGAGAGAGAAAGAGAAGCTGTGAGTGAGAGAGAGAGAAAGAGAAGCTGTGAGTGTGAGAGAGAGAAGCTGTGAGTGAGAGAGAGAAAGAAAAGCTGTGAGTGTGAGAGAGAGAAAGAGAAGATATGAGTGAGAGAGAGAGAAGCAGTGAGTGAGAGGGAGAGAGAGAGAGAGAAAGAGAAGCTGTGAGTGAGACAGAGAGAGAGAAAGAGAAGCTGTGAGAGAGAGAGGGAGAAAGAGAAGCTGTGAGAGAGAGAGAGAGAAAGAGAAGCTGTGAGTGTGTGAGAGAGAGAAAGAGAAGCTGTGAGTGAGAGAGAAAGAAAGAAAGAGAAATTAGAGTGAGAAAATGAGAGAGAGAGAAAGAGAAGCTATGAGTGGGAGAGAGAAAGAGAGTCTGTGACTGTGAGAGAGAGAGAAGCTGTGAGTGAGAGAGAGAGAGAGCCGCTGTGAGTGACAGAGAGAGAGAAAGTGAAGCTGTGAGTGAGTAAGAGAGAGAAAGAGAAGCTGTGAGTGAGAGAGAGAGAAGGAGAAGCTGTGAGTGAGAAGGAGAGGGAAAGAGAAGCTATGAGTGAGTGAGAGAGAGAGAGAGAAAGAGAAACTGTGAGAGAGAAAGAGAGAAGCTTTGAGTGAGAATGAGAGAGAGAGAAAGAGAAGCTGTGAGTGAGAGAGAGAGAAAGAGAAGCTGTGAGTGAGAGGGAGAGAGAGAAAGAGAAGCTGTGAGTGACACACACAGAGAGAAGCTGTGAGAGAGAGAGAGAAGCTGTGAATGAGAGAGAGAGAAAGTGAAGCTGTGTGTGTGAGAGAGAGAAAGAGAAGCTGTGAGTGAGTGAGAGAGAGAAAGGGAAGTTGTGAGTGTGTGTGAGAGAGAGAAGCTGTGAGTGAGTGAGAGAGAGAAAGAGAAGCTGTGAGTGAGAGAGAAAGAGAAAGAGAAGCTGTGAGTGAGAAGGAGAGGGAAAGAGAAGCTGTGAGTGAGAGAGTGAGAGAGAGAAAGAGAAGATGTTAGTGAGAGTGAGAGAGAGAGAAAGAGAAGCTGTGAGTGAGAGAGAATGAAAGAAGCTGTGAGTGAGAGAGAGAGAGAAACAGAAGCTGTGAGTGAGAGCGAGAAAGAGAAGCTGTGAGTGAGAGAGAGAAAGAGAAGCTGTGAGTGTGAGAGAGGGAGGGAGAAATATAAGCTGTGTGAGAGAGAGAGAGAAAGAGAAGCTGTGTGTGAGAGTGAGAGAGAGAGAAAGAGAAGCTGTGAGTGAGAGAGAGAGAAAGAGAAGCTGTGAGTGAGAGAGAGAGAAGCTGTGAGTGAGAGAGAGAAAGAAAAGCTGTGAGTGAGAGAGAGAGAAAGAGAAGATATGAGTGAGAGAGAGAGAGAAGCAGTGAGAGAGAGAGAAAGAGAATCTGTGAGTGAGACAGAGAGAGAGAAAGAGAAGCTTTGAGAGAGAGAGAGAGGTAGAAAGAGAAGCTGTGTGTGTGTGAGAGAGAAAGAGAAAGCTGTCAGTGTGTGTAAGAGAGAAATATAAGCTGTGAGTGAGAGAGAAAGAAAGAGAAATTAGAGTGAGAAAGAGAGAGAGAAAGAGAAGCTGTGAGTGGGAGAGAGTGAAAGAGAGTCTGTGAGTGAGAGAGAGAGAGAAAGGGAAGTTGTGAGTGAGAGAGAGAGAAAGAGAAGCTGTGAATGAGAGAGAGAGAGAAAGAGAAGCTGTGAGTGAGAGAGAGAGAAAGAGAAGCTGTGAGTGAGTGAGAGAGAGAAAGGGAAGTTGTGAGTGAGAGAGAAAGAGAAGCTGTGTGTGAGAGAGAAAGAGAATCTGTGAGAGAGAGAGAGAGAGAAAGAGAAGCTGTGAGTGAGAAGGAGAGGGAAAGAGAAGCTGTGAGTGAGTGAGAGAGAGAGAGAAAGAGAAGCTGTGAGTGTGTGAGAGAGAGAAAGAGAAGCTGTGAGTGAGAAGGAGAGGGAAAGAGAAGCTGTGAGTGAGTGAGAGAGAGAGAGAAGGAGAAGCTGTGAGTGAGAAAGAGAAAGAGAAGCTGTGAGTGAGAGGGAGAGAGAGAAAGAGAAGCTGTGAGTGAGAGAGAGAAAGAGAAGCTGTGAGTGAGAGAGAGAGAGAATGAGAATCTGTGAGTGAGAGAGAGAGAAGCTGTGAGTGAGAGGGAGAGAGAGAAGATGTGAGTGAGAGAGAGAGAGGATGAGATGCTGTGAGTGAGAGAGAAAGAAAGTAAGAGAAGCTGTGAGTGAGAGAGAGGGAGAAAGATAAGCTGTGAGAGAGAGAGAGAAAGAGAAGCTGTGTGAGAGAGAGAGAGAGAGAGAAGCTGTGATTGAGAGTGAGAGAGAGAAAGAGAAGCTGTGAGTGAGAGAGAGAAAAAGAGAAGCTGTGAGTGTGAGAGAGAGAAGCTGTGAGTGAGAGAGAGAAAGAAAAGCTGTGAGTGTGAGAGAGAGAAAGAGAAGATATGAGTGAGAGAGAGAGAAGCAGTGAGTGAGAGGGAGAGAGAGAGAGAAAGAGAAGCTGTGAGTGAGACAGAGAGAGAGAAAGAGAAGCTGTGAGAGAGAGAGGGAGAAAGAGAAGCTGTGAGAGAGAGAGAGAGAAAGAGAAGCTGTGAGTGTGTGAGAGAGAGAAAGAGAAGCTGTGAGTGAGAGAGAAAGAAAGAAAGAGAAATTAGAGTGAGAAAATGAGAGAGAGAGAAAGAGAAGCTATGAGTGGGAGAGAGAAAGAGAGTCTGTGACTGTGAGAGAGAGAGAAGCTGTGAGTGAGAGAGAGAGAGAGCCGCTGTGAGTGACAGAGAGAGAGAAAGTGAAGCTGTGAGTGAGTAAGAGAGAGAAAGAGAAGCTGTGAGTGAGAGAGAGAGAAGGAGAAGCTGTGAGTGAGAAGGAGAGGGAAAGAGAAGCTATGAGTGAGTGAGAGAGAGAGAGAGAAAGAGAAACTGTGAGAGAGAAAGAGAGAAGCTTTGAGTGAGAATGAGAGAGAGAGAAAGAGAAGCTGTGAGTGAGAGAGAGAGAAAGAGAAGCTGTGAGTGAGAGGGAGAGAGAGAAAGAGAAGCTGTGAGTGACACACACAGAGAGAAGCTGTGAGAGAGAGAGAGAAGCTGTGAATGAGAGAGAGAGACAGTGAAGCTGTGAGTGAGTGAGAGAGAGAAAGGGAAGTTGTGAGTGTGTGTGTGAGAGAGAAGCTGTGAGTGAGTGAGAGAGAGAAAGAGAAGCTGTGAGTGAGAGAGAAAGAGAAAGAGAAGCTGTGAGTGAGAAGGAGAGGGAAAGAGAAGCTGTGAGTGAGAGAGAGAGAGAAAGAGAAGCTGTTAGTGAGAGTGAGAGAGAGAGAGAAAGAGAAGCTGTGAGAGAGAGAGAAAGAGAAGCTGTGAGTGAGAGAGAGAGAGAGAAAGAGAAGCTGTGATTGAGAGAGAGAAAGAGAAGCTGTGAGTGAGAGGGAGAGAGAGAAAGAGAAGCTGTGAGTGAGAGAGAGAAAGAGAAGCTGTGAGTGAGAGAGAGAGAATGAGAAGCTGTGAGTGAGAGAGAGAGAAGCTGTGAGTGAGAGGGAGAGAGAGAAGATGTGAGTGAGAGAGAGAGGATGAGATGCTGTGAGTGAGAGAGAAAGAAAGTAAGAGAAGCTGTGAGTGAGACAGAGAGAGAAAGAGAAGCTGTGAGTGAGAGAGAGGGAGAAAGATAAGCTGTGAGAGAGAGAGAGAGAGAGAAGCTGTGAGAGAGAGAGAGAAAGAGAAGCTGTGAGTGTGTGTGCGAGAGAAAGAGAAGCTGTGAGTGGGAGAGAGAGAAAGAAAGAGAAATTAGAGTGAGAAAATGAGAGAGAGAAAGAGAAGCTATGAGTGGGAGAGAGAAAGAGAGTCTGTGAGTGAGAGAGAGAGAGAAGCTGTGAGTGAGAGAGAGAGAGAGCCGCTGTGAATGACAGAGAGAGAGAAAGAGAAGCTGTGAATGAGAGAGAGAAAAACTGTGAGTGAGAGAGAGAGAGAATGAGAATCTGTGAGTGAGAGAGAGAGAAGCTGTGAGTGAGAGGGAGAGAGAGAAGATGTGAGTGAGAGAGAGAGAGGATGAGATGCTGTGAGTGAGAGAGAAAGAAAGTAAGAGAAGCTGTGAGTGAGAGAGAGGGAGAAAGATAAGCTGTGAGAGAGAGAGAGAAAGAGAAGCTGTGTGAGAGAGAGAGAGAGAGAGAAGCTGTGATTGAGAGTGAGAGAGAGAAAGAGAAGCTGTGAGTGAGAGAGAGAAAAAGAGAAGCTGTGAGTGTGAGAGAGAGAAGCTGTGAGTGAGAGAGAGAAAGAAAAGCTGTGAGTGTGAGAGAGAGAAAGAGAAGATATGAGTGAGAGAGAGAGAAGCAGTGAGTGAGAGGGAGAGAGAGAGAGAAAGAGAAGCTGTGAGTGAGACAGAGAGAGAGAAAGAGAAGCTGTGAGAGAGAGAGGGAGAAAGAGAAGCTGTGAGAGAGAGAGAGAGAAAGAGAAGCTGTGAGTGTGTGAGAGAGAGAAAGAGAAGCTGTGAGTGAGAGAGAAAGAAAGAAAGAGAAATTAGAGTGAGAAAATGAGAGAGAGAGAAAGAGAAGCTATGAGTGGGAGAGAGAAAGAGAGTCTGTGACTGTGAGAGAGAGAGAAGCTGTGAGTGAGAGAGAGAGAGAGCCGCTGTGAGTGACAGAGAGAGAGAAAGTGAAGCTGTGAGTGAGTAAGAGAGAGAAAGAGAAGCTGTGAGTGAGAGAGAGAGAAGGAGAAGCTGTGAGTGAGAAGGAGAGGGAAAGAGAAGCTATGAGTGAGTGAGAGAGAGAGAGAGAAAGAGAAACTGTGAGAGAGAAAGAGAGAAGCTTTGAGTGAGAATGAGAGAGAGAGAAAGAGAAGCTGTGAGTGAGAGAGAGAGAAAGAGAAGCTGTGAGTGAGAGGGAGAGAGAGAAAGAGAAGCTGTGAGTGACACACACAGAGAGAAGCTGTGAGAGAGAGAGAGAAGCTGTGAATGAGAGAGAGAGACAGTGAAGCTGTGAGTGAGTGAGAGAGAGAAAGGGAAGTTGTGAGTGTGTGTGTGAGAGAGAAGCTGTGAGTGAGTGAGAGAGAGAAAGAGAAGCTGTGAGTGAGAGAGAAAGAGAAAGAGAAGCTGTGAGTGAGAAGGAGAGGGAAAGAGAAGCTGTGAGTGAGAGAGAGAGAGAAAGAGAAGCTGTTAGTGAGAGTGAGAGAGAGAGAGAAAGAGAAGCTGTGAGAGAGAGAGAAAGAGAAGCTGTGAGTGAGAGAGAGAGAGAGAAAGAGAAGCTGTGATTGAGAGAGAGAAAGAGAAGCTGTGAGTGAGAGGGAGAGAGAGAAAGAGAAGCTGTGAGTGAGAGAGAGAAAGAGAAGCTGTGAGTGAGAGAGAGAGAATGAGAAGCTGTGAGTGAGAGAGAGAGAAGCTGTGAGTGAGAGGGAGAGAGAGAAGATGTGAGTGAGAGAGAGAGGATGAGATGCTGTGAGTGAGAGAGAAAGAAAGTAAGAGAAGCTGTGAGTGAGACAGAGAGAGAAAGAGAAGCTGTGAGTGAGAGAGAGGGAGAAAGATAAGCTGTGAGAGAGAGAGAGAGAGAGAAGCTGTGAGAGAGAGAGAGAAAGAGAAGCTGTGAGTGTGTGTGCGAGAGAAAGAGAAGCTGTGAGTGGGAGAGAGAGAAAGAAAGAGAAATTAGAGTGAGAAAATGAGAGAGAGAAAGAGAAGCTATGAGTGGGAGAGAGAAAGAGAGTCTGTGAGTGAGAGAGAGAGAGAAGCTGTGAGTGAGAGAGAGAGAGAGCCGCTGTGAATGACAGAGAGAGAGAAAGAGAAGCTGTGAATGAGAGAGAGAAAAACTGTGAGTGAGAGAGAGAGAAAGAGAAGCTGTGAGTGAGTAAGAGAGAGAGAGAAGCTGTGAGTGAGAGAGAGAGAGAAGGAGAAGCTGTGAGTGAGAAGGAGAGGGAAAGAGAAGCTGTGAGTGAGTGAGAGAGAGAGAAAGAGAAACTGTGAGAGAGAAAGAGAGAAGCTGTGAGTGAGAATGAGAGAGAGAGAAAGAGAAGCTGTGAGTGAGAGAGAGAGAAAGAGAAGCTGTGAGTGAGAGAGTGAAAGAGAAGCTGTGAGTGGAGAGGGAGAGAGAGAAAAAGAAGCTGTGAGTGACACACACAGAGACAAGCTGTGAAAGAGAGAGAGAGAGAGAAGCTGTGAATGACAGAGAGAGAGAAAGAGAAGCTGTGTGTGTGAGAGAGAGAAAGATAGTCTGAGAAAGAGAGAGTGAAAGAGAAGCTGTGAGTGAGAGGGAGAAAGAGAAGCTGTGTGTGTGAGAGAGAGAAAGAGAAGCTGTGAGTGAGAGTGAGAGAGAGAGAAAGAGAAAGAGAAGCTGTGAGTGAGAGAGTGAGAGAGAGAAAGAGAAGCTGTTAGTGAGAGTGAGAGAGAGAGAGAAGCTGTGAGAGAGACAGATTGAAAGAGAAGCTGTGAGTGAGAGAGAGAGAGAGAGAGACGCTGTGAGTGAGAGAGAGAGAGGGAGAAAGAGAAGCTGTGTGTGTGTGAGAGAGAAAGAGAAGCTGTGAGTGAGAGTGAGAGAGAGAGAAAGAAAGAGAAAGAGAAAGAGAAGCTGTGAGTGTGTGAGAGAGAGAGCCGCTGTCAGTGAAAGAGAGAGAAAGAGAAGCTGTGAATGAGAGAGAGAGAAAGAGAAGCTGTGAGTGAGAGAGAGAGAAAGAGAAGCTGTGAGTGAGTGAGAGAGAGAAAGGGAAGTTGTGAGTGTGTGTGTGAGAGAGAGAGAAGCTGTGAGTGAGTGAGAGAGAAAGAGAAGCTGTGAGTGAGAGAGAGAGAAAGAGAAGCTGTGAGTGAGAGAGAGAGAAAGAGAAGCTGTGAGTGAGTGAGAGAGAGAAAGGGAAGTTGTGAGTGTGTGTGTGAGAGAGAGAGAAGCTGTGAGTGAGAGAGAGAGAAAGAGAAGCTGTGAGTGAGAGAGAGAGAGAAAGAGAAGCTGTGAGTGAGAAAGAGAAAGAGAAGCTGTGAGTGAGAGGGAGAGAGAGAAAGAGAAGCTGTGAGTGAGAGAGAGAAAGTGAAGCTGTGAGTGAGAGAGAGAGAGAATGAGAAGCTGTGAGTGAGAGAGAGAAAAGCTGTGAGTGAGAGGGAGAGAGAGAAGATGTGAGTGAGAGAGAGAGAGGATGAGATGCTGTGAGTGAGAGAGAAAGAAAGTAAGAGAAGCTGTGAGTGAGAGAGAGGGAGAAAGATAAGCTGTGTGTGAGAGAGAGAAAGAGAAGCTGTGAGAGAGAGAGAGAGAAAGAGAAGCTGTGATTGAGAGTGAGAGAGAGAAAGAGAAGCTGTGAGTGAGAGAGAGAGAGAAAGAGAAGCTGTGAGTGTGAGAGAGAGAAGCTGTGAGTGAGAGAGAGAAAGAAAAGCTGTGAGTGTGAGAGAGAGAGAAAGAGAAGATATGAGTGAGAGAGAGAGAAGCAGTGAGTGAGAAGGAGAGAGAGAGAGAAAGAGAACCTGTGAGTGAGAAGGAGAGGGAAAGAGAAGCTGTGAGTGAGAGTGAGAGAGAGAGAGAAAGAGAAGCTGTGAGTGAGAGAGAGAGAAAGAGAAGCTGTGAGTGAGAGAGAGAGAGAGAGAAAGAGAAGCTGTGAGTGAGAAGGAGAGGGAAAGAGAGAAAGAGAAGCTGTGAGTGTGAGAGAGAGAAGCTGTGAGTGAGAGAGAGAAAGAAAAGCTGTGAGTGTGAGAGAGAGAGAAAGAGAAGATATGAGTGAGAGAGAGAGAAGCAGTGAGTGAGAAGGAGAGAGAGAGAGAAAGAGAACCTGTGAGTGAGAGAGAGAGAAAGAGAAGCTGTTAGTGAGAGTGAGAGAGAGAGAGAAAGAGAAGCTGTGAGTGAGAGAGAGAGAAAGAGAAGCTGTGAGTGAGAGAGAGAGAGAAAGAGAAGCTGTGAGTGAGAAGGAGAGGGAAAGAGAAGCTGTGAGTGAGAGAGAGAGAAAGAGAAGCTGTTAGTGAGAGTGAGAGAGAGAGAGAAAGAAGCTGTGAGTGAGAGAGAAAGAGAAGCTGTGAGTGAGAGAGAGAGAGAGAAAGAGAAGCTGTGAGTGAGAAAGAGAAAGAGAAGCTGTGAGTGAGAGGGAGAGAGAGAAAGAGAAGCTGTGAGTGAGAGAGAGAAAGAGAAGCTGTTAGTGAGAGAGAGAAAGAGAAGCTGTGAGTGAGAAGGAGAGGGAAAGAGAAGCTGTGAGTGAGTGAGAGAGAGAGAAAGAGAAACTGTGAGAGAGAAAGAGAGAAGCTGTGAGTGAGAATGAGAGAGAGAGAAAGAGAAGCTGTGAGTGAGAGAGAGAGAAAAAGAGAAGCTGTGAGTGAGAGAGTGAAAGAGAAGCTGTGAGTGAGAGGGAGAGAGAGAAGCTATGAGTGACAGAGAGAGAGAAAGAGAAGCTGTGTTTGTGTGTGAGAGAGAAAGATAGTCTGAGAAAGAGAGAGTGAAAGAGAAGCTGTGAGTGAGAGAGGGAGAAAGAGAAGCTGTGTGTGTGAGAGAGAGAAAGAGAAGCTGTGAGTGAGAGTGAGAGAGAGAGAAAGAGAAAGAGAAGCTGTGAGTGAGAGAGTGAGAGAGAGAAAGAGAAGCTGTTAGTGAGAGTGAGAGAGAGAGAGAAGCTGTGAGAGAGACAGATTGAAAGAGAAGCTGTGAGTGAGAGAGAGAGAGAGAGAACCTGTGAGTGAGAGAGAGGGAGAAAGAGAAGCTGTGTGTGTGTGAGAGAGAAAGAGAAGCCGTGAGTGAGAGTGAGAGAGAGAGAAAGAAAGAGAAAGAGAAAGAGAAGCTGTGAGTGTGTGAGAGAGAGAGCCGCTGTCAGTGAAAGAGAGAGAAAGAGAAGCTGTGAATGAGAGAGAGAGAAAGTGAAGCTGTGTGTGTGAGAGAGAGAAAGAGAAGCTGTGAGTGAGTGAGAGAGAGAAAGGGAAGTTGTGAGTGTGAGAGAGAGAGAGAGAAGCTGTGAGTGAGTGAGAGAGAGAAAGAGAAGCTGTGAGTGAGAGAGAAAGAGAAAGAGAAGCTGTGAGTGAGAAGGAGAGGGAAAGAGAAGCTGTGAGTGAGAGAGAGAGAGAAAGAGAAGCTGTTAGTGAGAGTGAGAGAGAGAGAAAGAGAAGCTGTGAGTGTGTGAGAGAGAAAGAGAAGCTGTGAGTGAGAGAGAAAGAGAAAGAGAAGCTGTGAGTGAGAAGGAGAGGGAAAGAGAAGCTGTGAGTGAGAGAGAGAGAGAAAGAGAAGCTGTTAGTGAGAGTGAGAGAGAGAGAAAGAGAAGCTGTGAGTGAGAGAGAGAAAGAGAAGCTGTGAGAGGGAGAGAGAGAAAGAGAAGCTGTGAGTGAGAGAGAGAAAGATAAGCTGTGAGTGAGAGAGAGAGAATGAGAAGCTGTGAGTGAGAGAGAGAGAAGCTGTGAGTGAGAGGGAGAGAGAGAAGATGTGAGTGAGAGAGAGAGAGGATGAGATGCTGTGAGTGAGAGAGAAAGAAAGTAAGAGAAGCTGTGAGTGAGACAGAGAGAAAGAGAAGCTGTGAGTGAGAGAGAGGGAGAAAGATAAGCTGTGAGAGAGAGAGAGAAAGAGAAGCTGTGAGAGAGAGAGAGAGAGAAAGAGAAGCTGTGATTGAGAGTGAGAGAGAGAAAGAGAAGCTGTGAGTGAGAGAGAGAGAAAGAGAAGCTGTGAGTGTGAGAGAGAGAAGCTGTGAGTGAGAGAGAGAAAGAAAAGCTGTGAGTGTGAGAGAGAGAGAGAAAGAGAAGATATGAGTGAGAGAGAGAGAAGCAGTGAGTGAGAGGGAGAGAGAGATAGAGAAAGAGAAGCTGTGAGTGAGACAGAGAGAGAGAAAGAGAAGCTGTGAGAGAGAGAGGGAGAAAGAGAAGCTATGTGAGAGAGAGAGAGAAAGAGAAGCTGTGAGTGTGTGTGAGAGAGAAAGAGAAGCTGTGAGTGAGAGAGAGAGAAAGAAAGAGAAATTAGAGTGAGAAAATGAGAGAGAGAAAGAGAAGCTATGAGTGGGAGAGAGAAAGAGAGTCTGTGAGTGAGAGAGAGAGAGAAGCTGTGAGTGAGAGAGAGAGAGAAAGAGAAGCTGTGAATGAGAGAGAGAAAAACTGTGAGTGAGAGAGAGAGAAAGAGAAGCTGTGAGTGAGTAAGAGAGAGAAAGAGAAGCTGTGAGTGAGAGAGAGAGAGAAGGAGAAGCTGTGAGTGAGAAGGAGAGGGAAAGAGAAGCTGTGAGTGAGTGAGAGAGAGAGAAAGAGAAGCTGTGAGTGAGTAAGAGAGAGAAAGAGAAGCTGTGAGTGGGTAAGAGAGAGAAAGAGAAGCTGTGAGTGAGAGAGAGAGAGAAGGAGAAGCTGTGAGTGAGAGGGAGAGAGAGAAAGAGAAGCTGTGAGTGACACACACAGAGAGAAGCTGTGAGAGAGAGAGAGAGAGAAGCTGTGAGTGACAGAGAGAGAAAGAGAAGCTGTGTGTGTGTGTGAGAGAGAAAGATAGTATGAGAAAGAGAGAGTGAAAGAGAAGCTGTGAGTGAGAGAGGGAGAAAGAGAAGCTGTGTGTGTGAGAGAGAAAAAGAGAAGCTGTGAGTGAGAGTGAGAGAAAGAGAAAGAGAAAGAGAAGCTGTGAGTGAGAGAGTGAGAGAGAGAAAGAGAAGCTGTTAGTGAGAGTGAGAGAGAGAGAGAGAAGCTGTGAGAGAGACAGATTGAAAGAGAAGCTGTGAGTGAGTGAGAGAGAGAGAGATGCTGTGAGTGAGAGAGAGAAAGAGAAGCTGTGAGTGAGAGGGAGAGAAAGAGAAGCTTTGAGTGACACAGAGAGAGAGAAGCTGTGAGTTAGAGAGAGAGAGAAAGAGAAGCTGTGAGTGAGAGAGAGAAAGAGAAGCTGAGTGTGTGAGAGAGAAAGTTTAGCTGTGAATGAGAGAGAGAGAAAGAGAAGCTGTGAGTGAGAGAGAGAGAAAGAGAAGCTGTGAGTGAGTGAGAGAGAGAAAGGGAAGTTGTGAGTGAGAGAGAGAGAGAGAGAAGCTGTGAGTGAGTGAGAGAGAGAAAGAGAAGCTGTGAGTGAGAGAGAAAGAGAAAGAGAAGCTGTGAGTGAGAAGGAGAGGGAAAGAGAAGCTGTGAGTGAGAGAGAGAGAGAAAGAGAAGCTGTTAGTGAGAGTGAGAGAGAGAGAAAGAGAAGCTGTGAGTGTGTGAGAGAGAAAGAGAAGCTGTGAGTGAGAGAGAAAGAGAAAGAGAAGCTGTGAGTGAGAAGGAGAGGGAAAGAGAAGCTGTGAGTGAGAGAGAGAGAGAAAGAGAAGCTGTTAGTGAGAGTGAGAGAGAGAGAAAGAGAAGCTGTGAGTGAGAGAGAGAAAGAGAAGCTGTGAGAGGGAGAGAGAGAAAGAGAAGCTGTGAGTGAGAGAGAGAAAGATAAGCTGTGAGTGAGAGAGAGAGAATGAGAAGCTGTGAGTGAGAGAGAGAGAAGCTGTGAGTGAGAGGGAGAGAGAGAAGATGTGAGTGAGAGAGAGAGAGGATGAGATGCTGTGAGTGAGAGAGAAAGAAAGTAAGAGAAGCTGTGAGTGAGACAGAGAGAAAGAGAAGCTGTGAGTGAGAGAGAGGGAGAAAGATAAGCTGTGAGAGAGAGAGAGAAAGAGAAGCTGTGAGAGAGAGAGAGAGAGAAAGAGAAGCTGTGATTGAGAGTGAGAGAGAGAAAGAGAAGCTGTGAGTGAGAGAGAGAGAAAGAGAAGCTGTGAGTGTGAGAGAGAGAAGCTGTGAGTGAGAGAGAGAAAGAAAAGCTGTGAGTGTGAGAGAGAGAGAGAAAGAGAAGATATGAGTGAGAGAGAGAGAAGCAGTGAGTGAGAGGGAGAGAGAGATAGAGAAAGAGAAGCTGTGAGTGAGACAGAGAGAGAGAAAGAGAAGCTGTGAGAGAGAGAGGGAGAAAGAGAAGCTATGTGAGAGAGAGAGAGAAAGAGAAGCTGTGAGTGTGTGTGAGAGAGAAAGAGAAGCTGTGAGTGAGAGAGAGAGAAAGAAAGAGAAATTAGAGTGAGAAAATGAGAGAGAGAAAGAGAAGCTATGAGTGGGAGAGAGAAAGAGAGTCTGTGAGTGAGAGAGAGAGAGAAGCTGTGAGTGA
This sequence comes from Bradypodion pumilum, assembly GCA_035047305.1. Classification (NCBI taxonomy): domain Eukaryota; kingdom Metazoa; phylum Chordata; class Lepidosauria; order Squamata; family Chamaeleonidae; genus Bradypodion; species Bradypodion pumilum. The sequence continues at coordinate 233,107,663 of JAWDJD010000001.1, forward strand.
GAGAGAGAGAGAAAGAGAAGCTGTGAATGAGAGAGAGAAAAACTGTGAGTGAGAGAGAGAGAAAGAGAAGCTGTGAGTGAGTAAGAGAGAGAAAGAGAAGCTGTGAGTGAGAGAGAGAGAGAAGGAGAAGCTGTGAGTGAGAAGGAGAGGGAAAGAGAAGCTGTGAGTGAGTGAGAGAGAGAGAAAGAGAAGCTGTGAGTGAGTAAGAGAGAGAAAGAGAAGCTGTGAGTGGGTAAGAGAGAGAAAGAGAAGCTGTGAGTGAGAGAGAGAGAGAAGGAGAAGCTGTGAGTGAGAGGGAGAGAGAGAAAGAGAAGCTGTGAGTGACACACACAGAGAGAAGCTGTGAGAGAGAGAGAGAGAGAAGCTGTGAGTGACAGAGAGAGAAAGAGAAGCTGTGTGTGTGTGTGAGAGAGAAAGATAGTATGAGAAAGAGAGAGTGAAAGAGAAGCTGTGAGTGAGAGAGGGAGAAAGAGAAGCTGTGTGTGTGAGAGAGAAAAAGAGAAGCTGTGAGTGAGAGTGAGAGAAAGAGAAAGAGAAAGAGAAGCTGTGAGTGAGAGAGTGAGAGAGAGAAAGAGAAGCTGTTAGTGAGAGTGAGAGAGAGAGAGAGAAGCTGTGAGAGAGACAGATTGAAAGAGAAGCTGTGAGTGAGTGAGAGAGAGAGAGATGCTGTGAGTGAGAGAGAGAAAGAGAAGCTGTGAGTGAGAGGGAGAGAAAGAGAAGCTTTGAGTGACACAGAGAGAGAGAAGCTGTGAGTTAGAGAGAGAGAGAAAGAGAAGCTGTGAGTGAGAGAGAGAAAGAGAAGCTGAGTGTGTGAGAGAGAAAGTTTAGCTGTGAGTGAGAGAGAGAGAGAAAGGGAAGCTGTGTGTGTGTGAGAGAGAAAGATAGTCTGAGAAAGAGAGAGTGAAAGAGAAGCTGTGAGTGAGAGAGAGAGAGGGAGAAAGAGAAGCTTGTGTGTGTGAGAGAGAAAGAGAAGCTGTGAGAGAGAGAGAGAGAGAGAGAAAGAGAAGATGTGAGTGAGTGAGAGAGAGAGAAGCTGTGAGTGTGAGAGAGAGAGAGCTGCTGTGATTGAGTGAGAGAGAAAGAGAAGCTGTGAGTGAGAGAGAGAGAGGGAGAAAGAGAAGCTGTGTGTGAGAGAGAGAAAGAGAAGCTGTGAGAGAGAGAGAGAGAAGCTGTGAGTGAGAGAGAGAGAGAAAGAGAAGCTGTGAGTGAGAGAGAGAGAGAGAAAGAGATGCTGTGAGTGAGAGAGAAAGAGCCACTGTGAGTGAGTGAGAAAGAGAAGCTGTGAGTGAGAGAGAGAGAGGGAAAAAGAGAAGCTGTGTGTGAGAGAGAGAAAGAGAAGCTGTGAGTGAGAGTGAGAGAGAGAAAGAGAAGCTGTGAGTGAGAGAGAGAGGGAGAAAGAGAAGCTGTGTGTGAGAGAGAGAGAAAGAAAGGGAAATTAGAGTGAGAAAATGAGAGAGAGAAAGAGAAGCTGTGAGTGGGAGAGAGAAAGAGAGTCTGTGAGTGAGAGAGAGAGAGAGAAGCTGTGAGTGAGATAGAGAGAGAGCCGCTGTGAGTGAGAGAGAGAAAGAGAAGCTGTGAATGAGAGAGAGAAAAACAGTGAGAGAGAGAGAAAGAGAAGCTGTGAGTGAGTAAGAGAGAGAAAGAGAAGCTGTGAGTGAGAGCGAGAGAAGGAGAAGCTGTGAGTGAGAAGGAGAGGGAAAGAGAAGCTGTGAGTGATTGAGAGAGAGAGAAAGAGAAGCTGTGAGAGAGAGAGAGAAGCTGTGAGTGAGAATGAGAGAGAGAGAAAGAGAAGCTGTGAGTGAGAGAGAGATAAAGAGAAGCTGTGAGTGAGAGAGAGAAAGAGAATCTGTGAGTGAGAGGGAGAGAGAGAAAGAGAAGCTGTGAGTGACACACAGAGAGAGAAGCTGTGAGTTAGAGAGAGAGAGAGAGAAGCTGTGAGTGACACAGAGAGAGAAAGAGAAGCTGTGTGTGTGTGTGAGAGAGAAAGATAGTCTGAGAAAGAGAGAGTGAAAGAGAAGCTGTGAGTTAGAGAGAGAGGGAGAAAGAGAAGCTATGTGTGTGTGAGAGAGAAAGAGAAGCTGTGAGTGAGAGTGAGAGAGAGAGAGAAAGAGAAAGAGAAAGAGAAGCTGAGAGTGTGTAAGAGAGAGAGCCGCTGTCAGTGAATGAGAGAGAAAGAGAAGCTGTGAATGAGAGAGAGAGAAAGAGAAGCTGTGAGTGAGAGAGAGAGAAAGAGAAGCTGTGAGTGAGTGAGAGAGAGAAAGGGAAGTTGTGAGTGAGAGAGAGAGAGAGAAAGAGAAGCTGTGAGTGAGAAAGAGAGAGAAAGAGAAGCTGTTAGTGAGAGTGAGAGAGAGAGAGAAAGAGAAGCAATGAGAGAGCGAGAGAGAAAGAGAAGCTGTGAGTGAGAGAGAGAGAGAGAAAGAGAAGCTGTGAGTGAGAGAGAGAAAGAGAAGCTGTGAGTGAGAGAGAGAGAGAGAAAGAGAAGCTGTGAGTGAGAGAGAGAGAGAAAGAGAAGCTGTGAGTGAGAGAGAATGAGAAGCTGTGAGTGAGAGAGAGAGAAGCTGTGAGTGAGAGGGAGAGAGAGAAGATGTGAGTGAGAGAGAGAGAGGATGAGAAGCTGTGAGTGAGAGAGAAAGAAAGTAAGAGAAGCTGTGAGTGAGACAGAGAGAGAGAAAGAGAAGCTGTGAGTGAGAGAGAGGGAGAAAAGAAGCTGTGAGAGAGAGAGAAAGAGAAGCTGTGAGAGAGAGAGAGAGAAAGAGAAGCTGTGATTGAGAGTGAGAGAGAGAAAGAGAAGCTGTGAGTGAGAGAGATAGAAAGAGAAGCTGTGAGTGTGAGAGAGAGAAGCTGTGAGTGAGAGAGAAAAAGAAAAGCTGTGAGTGTGGGAGAGAGAGAGAAAGAGAAGATATGAGTGAGAGAGAGAGATAAGCAGTGAGTGAGAGAGAGAGAGAGAGAAAGAGAAGCTGTGAGTAAGACAGAGAGAGAGAAATAGAAGCTGTGTGAGAGAGAGAGAGGGACAAAGAGAAGCTTGAGAGAGAGAGAGAAAGAGAAGCTGTGAGTATGTGTGAGAGAAAGAGAAGCTGTGAGTGAGAGAGAGGGAGAAAGATAAGCTACGAGAGAGTGAGAGAAAGAGAAGCTGTGAAAGAGAGAGAGAGAAAGAGAAGCTGTGATTGAGAGTGTGAGAGAGAAAGAGAAGCTGTGAGTGTGAGAGAGAGATGCTGTGAGTGAGAGAGAGAAAGAAAAGCTGTGAGTGAGAGAGAGTGAGAGAAAGAGAAGATATGAGTGAGAGAGAGAGAGAAGCAGTGAGTGAGAGAGAGAGAGAGAAAGAGAAGCTGTGAGTGAGACAGAGAGAGAGAAAGAGAAGCTGGGAGAGAGAGAGGAAGAAAGAGAAGCTGGGAGAGAGAGAGGGAGAAGGAGAAGCTGTGAGTGTGTGTGTGAGAGAAAGAGAAGCTGTGAGTGAGAGAGAGAGAAAGAAAGGGAAATTAGAGTGAGAAAATGAGAGAGAGAAAGAGAAGCTGTGAGTGGGAGAGAGAAAGAGAGTCTGTGAGTGAGAGAGAGAGAGAGAAGCTGTGAGTGAGATAGAGAGAGAGCCGCTGTGAGTGAGAGAGAGAGAAAGAGAAGCTGTGAATGAGAGAGAGAAAAACAGTGAGAGAGAGAGAAAGAGAAGCTGTGAGTGAGTAAGAGAGAGAAAGAGAAGCTGTGAGTGAGAGCGAGAGAAGGAGAAGCTGTGAGTGAGAAGGAGAGGGAAAGAGAAGCTGTGAGTGATTGAGAGAGAGAGAGAAAGAGAGAAGCTGTGAGTGAGAATGAGAGAGAGAGAAAGAGAAGCTGTGAGTGAGAGAGAGATAAAGAGAAGCTGTGAGTGAGAGAGAGAGAGAAGGAGAAGCTGTGAGTGAGAAGGAGAGGGAAAGAGAAGCTGTGAGTGAGTGAGAGAGAGAGAGAAAGAGAAGCTGTGAGAGAGAAAGAGAGAAGCTGTGAGTGAGAATGAGAGAGAGAAAGAGAAGCTGTGAGTGAGAGAGAGAGAAAGAGAAGCTGTGAGTGAGAGAGAGAGAGAGAAGCTGTGAGTGAGAGGGAGAGAGAGGAAGAGAAGCTGTGAGTGACACACAGAGAGAGAAGCTGTGAGTTAGAGAGAGAGAGAGAAAGAGAAAGAGAAGCTGTGAGTGAGAGAGTGAGAGAGAGAAAGAGAAGCTCTTAGTGAGAGTGAGAGAGAGAGAGAAGCTGTGAGAGAGAGAGATTGAAAGAGAAGCTGTGAGTGAGAGAGAGAGAGAGAGAAAGAGAAGCTGTGAGTATGTGTGTGAGAGAAAGAGAAGCTGTGAGTGAGAGAGAGGGAGAAAGATAAGCTGTGTGTGAGAGAGAGAAAGAGAAGCTGTGAGAGAGAGAGAGAGAAAGAGAAGCTGTGATTGAGAGTGATAGAGAGAAAGAGAAGCTGTGAGTGTGAGAGAGAGAAGCTGTGAGTGAGAGAGAGAAAGAAAAGCTGTGAGTGTGAGAGAGTGAGAGAAAGACAAGATATGAGTGAGAGAGAGAGAAGCAGTGAGTGAGTGAGAGAGAGAGGGAGAAAGAGAAGCTGTGTGAGAGAGAGAGAAGGAGAAGCTGTGAGTGTGTGTGAGAGAGAAAGAGAAGCTGTGAGTGAGAGAGAGAGAAAGAAAGAGAAATTAGAGTGAGAAAATGAGAGAGAGAAAGAGAAGCTGTGAGTGGGAGAGAGAAAGAGAGTCTGTGAGTGAGAGAGAGAGAGAGAGAAGCTGTGAGTGAGTTAGAGAGAGAGCCGCTGTGAGTTAGAGAGAGAGAGAAAGAGAAGCTGTGAATGAGAGAGAGAAAAACTGTGAGTGAGAGAGAGAGAAAGAGAAGCTGTGAGTGAGTAAGAGAGAAAGAGAAGCTGTGAGTGAGAGAGAGAGAGAAGGAGAAGCTGTGAGTGAGAAGGAGAGGGAAAGAGAAGCTGTGAGTGAGTGAGAGAGAGAGAGAAAGAGAAGCTGTGAGAGAGAAAGAGAGAAGCTGTGAGTGAGAATGAGAGAGAGAGAAAGAGAAGCTGTGAGTGAGAGAGAGAGAAAGAGAAGCTGTGAGTGAAAGAGAGAAAGAGAATCTGGGAGTGAGAGGGAGAGAGAGAAAGAGAAGCTGTGAGTGACACACAGAGAGAGAAGCTGTGAGTTAGAGAGAGAGAGAGAGAGAAGCTGTGAGTGACAGAGAGAGAGAAAGAGAAGCTGTGTGTGTGTGAGAGAGAGAAAGATAGTCTGAGAAAGAGAGAGTGAAAGAGAAGCTGTGAGTGAGAGAGAGAGAGGGAGAAAGAGAAGCTGTGTGTGTGTGAGAGAGAAAGAGAAGCTGTGAGTGAGAGTGAGAGAGAGAGAGAAAGAGAAGCTGTGAGTGAGTGAGAGAGAGAGCCGCTGTCAGTGAAAGAGAGAGAAAGAGAAGCTGTGAATGAGAGAGAGAGAAAGAGAAGCTGTGAGTGAGAGAGAGAGAAAGAGAAGCTGTGAGTGAGTGAGAGAGAGAAAGGGAAGTTGTGAGTGAGAGAGAGAGAGAGAGAAGCTGTGAGTGAGTGAGAGAGAGAAAGAGAAGCTGTGAGTGAGAGAGAGAGAGAAAGAGAAGCTGTGAGTGAGAAGGAGAGGGAAAGAGAAGCTGTGAGTGAGAGAGAGAAAGAGAAGCTGTTAGTGAGAGTGAGAGAGAGAGAAAAAGAGAAGCAGTGAGAGAGCGAGAGAGAAAGAGAAACTGTGAGTGAGAGAGAGAGAGAGAAAGAGAAGCTGTGAGTGAGAGAGAGAAAGAGAAGCTGTGAGTGAGAGGGAGAGAGAGAAAGTGAAGCTGTGAGTGAGAGAGAGAGAGAAAGAGAAGCTGTAAGTGAGAGAGAGTGAATGAGAAGCTGTGAGTGAGAGAGAGAGAAGCTGTGAGTGAGAGGGAGAGAGAGAGATGTGAGTGAGAGAGAGAGAGGATGAGAAGCTGTGAGTGAGAGAGAAAGAAAGTAAGAGAAGCTGTGTGAGACTGAGAGAGAGAAAGAGAAGCTGTGAGTGAGAGAGAGGGAGAAAGATAAGCTGTGAGAGAGAGAGAAAGAGAAGCTGTGAGAGAGAGAGAAAGAGAAGCTGTGATTGAGAGTGAGAGAGAGAAAGAGAAGCTGTGAGTGAGAGAGATAGAAAGAGAAGCTGTGAGTGTGTGAGAGAGAAGCTGTGTGTGAGAGAGAAAAAGAAAAGCTGTGAGCGTGGGAGAGAGAGAGAAAGAGAAGATATGAGTGAGAGAGAGAGAGAAGCAGTGAGTGAGAGAGAGAGAGAGAAAGAGAAGCTGTGAGTGAGACAGAGAGAGAGAAAGAGAAGCTGTGAGAGAGAGAGGGAGAAAGAGAAGCTGTGTGAGAGAGAGAGAAAGAGAAGCTGTGAGTGTGTGTGAGAGAGAAAGAGAAGCTGTGAGTGAGAGAGAGAGAAAGAAAGAGAAATTAGAGTGAGAAAATGAGAGAGAGAAAGAGAAGCTATGAGTGGGAGAGAGATAGAGAGTGTGAGTGAGAGAGAGAGAGAAGCTGTGAGTGAGAGAGAGAGAGAAAGAGAAGCTGTGAATGAGAGAGAGAAAAAACTGTGAGTGAGAGAGAGAGAAAGAGAAGCTATGAGTGAGTAAGAGAGAGAAAGAGAAGCTGTGAGTGAGAGAGAGAGAAGGAGAAGCTGTGAGTGAGAAGGAGAGGGAAAGAGAAGCTGTGAGTGAGTGAGAGAGAGAGAGAAAGAGAAGCTGTGAGAGAGAAAGAGAGAAGCTGTGAGTGAGAATGAGAGAGAGAGAAAGAGAAGCTGTGAGTGAGAGAGAGAGAGAGATGATGTGAGTGAGAGAGAGAAAGAGAAGCTGTGAGTGAGAGGGAGAGAAAGAGAAGCTGTGGGTGACACAGAGAGAGAGAAGCTGTGAGTTAGAGAGAGAGAAAGAGAAGCTGTGAGTGACAGAGAGAGAGAAAGAGAAGCTGTGAGAGAGAAAGAGAGAAGCTGTGAGTGAGAATGAGAGAGAGAGAAAGAGAAGCTGTGAGTGAGAGAGAGAGAAAGAGAAGCTGTGAGTGAGAGAGAGAAAGAGAAGCTGTGAGTGAGAGGGAGAGAGAGAAAGAGAAGCTGTGAGTGACACACAGAGAGAGAAGCTGTGAGTTAGAGAGAGAGAGAGAGAGAAGCTGTGAGTGAGAGAGGGAGAAAGAGAAGCTGTGTGTGTGAGAGAGAGAAAGAGAAGCTGTGAGTGAGAGTGAGAGAGAGAGAAAGAGAAAGAGAAGCTGTGAGTGAGAGAGTGAGAGAGAGAAAGAGAAGCTCTTAGTGAGTGTGAGAGAGAGAGAGAGAGAAGATGTGAGAGAGAGAGATTGAAAGAGAAGCTGTGAGTGAGAGAGAGAGAGAGATGCTGTGAGTGAGAGAGAGAAAGAGAAGCTGAGAGTGAGAGGGAGAGAAAGAGAAGCTGTGAGTGACACAGAGAGAGAAGATGTGAGTTAGAGAGAGAGAAAGAGAAGCTGTGAGTGACAGAGAGAGAGAAAGAGAAGCTGAGTGTGTGTGAGAGAGAAAGTTTAGCTGTGAGTGAGAGAGAGAGAGAAAGAGAAGCTGTGAGTGAGAAGGAGAGGGAAAGAGAAGCTGTGAGTGAGTGAGAGAGAGAGAGAAAGAGAAGCTGTGAGTGAGAGAGAGAGGGAGAAAGAGAAGCTTGTGTGTGTGAGAGAGAAAGAGAAGCTGTGAGAGAGTGAGAGAGAGAGAAAGAGAAGATGTGAGTGAGAGAGAGAGAGAAAGAGAAGCTGTGAGTGTGAGAGAGAGATAGCTGCTGTGAGTGAGTGAGAGAGAAAGAGAAGCTGTGAGTGAGAGAGAGAGAGGGAGAAAGAGAAGCTGTGTGTGTGAGAGAGAAAGAGAAGCTGTGAGTGAGAGAGAGAGAGAAAGAGAAGCTGTGAGTGAGAGAGAGAGAGAAAGAGAAGCTGTGAGAGTGAGAGAGAGAGAAAGAGATGCTGTGAGTGAGAGAGAAAGAGCCGCTGTGAGTGAGTGAGAGAGAAAGAGAAGCTGTGAGTGAGAGAGAGGGAGAAAGAGAAGCTGTAATTGAGACAGAGAGAGAGAAATAGAAGCTGTGTGAGAGAGAGAGGGACAAAGAGAAGCTTGAGAGAGAGAGAGAAAGAGAAGCTGTGAGTATGTGTGTGAGAGAAAGAGAAGCTGTGAGTGAGAGAGAGGGAGAAAGATAAGCTGTGTGAGAGAGAGAGAAAGAGTAGCTGTGAAGAGAGAGAGAGAAAGAGAAGCTGTGATTGAGAGTGAGAGAGAGAAACAGAAGCTGTGAGTGTGAGAGAGAGAAGCTGTGAGTGAGAGAGAGAAAGAAAAGCTGTGGGTGTGAGAGAGTGAGAGAAAGAGAAGATATGAGTGAGAGAGAGAGAGAAGCAGTGAGTGAGAGAGAGAAAGAAATAGAAGCTGTGAGTGAGACAGAGAGAGAGAAAGAGAAGCTGTGAGAGAGAGAGGGAGAAAGAGAAGCTGTGAGAGAGAGAGAGAAGGAGAAGCTGTGAGTGTGTGAGAGAGAGAAAGAGAAGCTGTGAGTGAGAGAGAGAGAAAGAAAGAGAAATTAGAGTGAGAAAATGAGAGAGAGAAAGAGAAGCTGTGAGTGGGAGAGAGAGAGAGAGAAGATGTGAGTGAGATAGAGAGAGAGCCGCTGTGAGTGAGAAAGAGAGAGAAAAAGAGAAGCTGTGAATGAGAGAGAGAAAAACTGTGAGTGAGAAGGAGAGGGAAAGAGAAGCTGTGAGTGAGTGAGAGAGAGAAAGAGAAGTTGTGAGTGAGAAGGAGAGGGAAAGAGAAGCTGTGAGTGAGTGAGAGAGAGAGAAAGAGAAGCTGTGTGTGTGTGAGAGAGAGAAAGAAGCTGTGAGTGTGAGAGAGAGAGAAAGAGAAGCTGTTAGTGACAGAGAGAGAGAAAGAGAAGCTGTGTGTGTGTGAGAGAGAAAGATAGTCTGAGAAAGAGAGAGTGAAAGAGAAGCTGTGAGTGAGAGTGAGAGAGAGAGAGAGAAAGAGAAGCTGTGAGTGAGGGAGAGAGAGAATGAGAAGCTGTGAGTGAGAAGAGAAGCTGTGAGTGAGAGAGAGAAAGAGAAGCTGTGTGTGTGTGTGAGGGAGAGAAGATGTGAGTGATGGAGAGAGAGAATGAGAAGCTGTGAGTGATAGAGAGAGAAAGTAAAAGAAGCTGTGAGTGAGATAGAGAGAGAAAGAGAAGCTGTGAGTGAGAGAGAGAGGGAGAAAGATAAGCTGTGTGTGTGTGAGAGAGAGAAGCTGTGTGTGTGTGAGAGAGAGAAAGAGAAGTTGTGAGTGATAGAGAGAGAGAGAAGCTGTGAGTGAGTGAGAGAGAAGCTGTGAGTGAGAGAGAGAAAGAAAAGCTGTGAGTGAGAGAGAGAAGCTGTGAGTGAGAGAGAGAGAGAAAGAGAAGCTTTGAGTGAGAGAGAGAAAGAGAAGCTGTGAGTGAGAGGGAGAGAGAGAAAGAGAAGCTGTGAGTGACACAGAGAGATAAGCTGTGAGTTAGAGAGAGAGAAAGAGAAGCTGTGACAGAGAGAGTGAAAGAAAAGCTGAGAGTGAGAGAGAGAGAGAAAGTGAAGCTGTGAGTGAGAAAGAGAGAGAAAGAGAAGCTGTGTGTGTGTGAGAGAGAGAAAGATAGTCTGAGAAAGTGAGAGTGAAAGAGAAGCTGTGAGTGAGAGAGAGAGAGGGAGAATGAGAAGCTGTGTGTGTGTGAGAGAGAGAGAGAGAAGCTGTGAGTGAGAGTGAGAGAGAGAGAGAGAAAGAGAAGCTGTGAGTGAGAGAGAGGGAGAGAATGAGAAGCTGTGAGTGAGAGAGAGAAAAGCTGTGAGTGAGAGAGAGTGAGAGAAGGTGAAGATGTGAGTGAGAGAGAGAGAAAGAGAAGCTGTGTGTGTGTGAGAGAGAGAAAGATAGTCTAAGAGAGAGTGAAAGAGAAGCTGTGAGTGAGAGAGAGAGGGAGAAAGAGAAGCTGTGTGTGTATGTGAGAGAAAGAGAATCTGATTGAGAGTGAGAGAGAGAGAGAAAGAGAAGCTGTGAGTGAGAGAGAGAGAGAAAGAGAAGCTGTGAGTGAGTGAGAGAGAGAATGAGAAACTGTGAGTGAGAGAGAGAAGCTGTGAGAGAGAGAGAGAAAGAGAAACTGTGAGTGAGAGAGAGAAGATGTGAGTGATAGAGAGAGAGAATGAGAAGCTTTGAGTGAGAGAGAGAGAAAGTAAGAGTAGCTGTGAGTGAGATGGAGAGAGAGAGAAAGAGAAGCTGTGAGTGAGAGAGAGAGAGGGAGAAAGCTAAGCTGTGAGAGAGAGAGAGAAAGAGAAGCTGTGTGTGTGTGAGAGAGAAAGAGAAGCTGTGAGTGAGAGAGAGAGAAAGAGAAGCTGTGAGTGAGAGAGAGAGAAGCTGTGAGTGAGAGAGAGAAAGAAAAGCTGTGAGTGAGAGAGAGAGAAAGAGAAGCTGTGAGTGAGTGAGAGAGAGAAAGGGAAGTTGTGAGTGAGAGAGAGAGGGAAAGAGAAGCTGTGAGTGAGAGAGAGAGAGAAGCTGTGAGTGAGAGAGAGGGAAAAAGAGAACCTGTGGGTGAGAAGGAGAGGGATAGAGAAGCTGTGAGTGAGTGAGAGAGAGAAAGAGAAGCTGTGAGTGAGAGAGAGAAAGAGAAGCTGTGAGTGAGAGAGAGAGAAAGAGAAGCTGTGAGTGAGAAGGAGAGGGAAAGAGAAGCTGTGAGTAAGTGAGAGAGAGAGAGAGAAAGAGAAGCTGTGAGATAGAAAGAGAGAAGCTGTGAGTCAGAGAGTGAGAGAGAGAAAGAGAAGCTGTTAGTGAGAGTGAGAGAGAGAAAGAGAAGCTGTGAGTGAGAGAGAGAGAGAAAGGGAAGCTGTGAGTGAGAGAGAGAGAGAAAGAGAAGCTGTGAGTGAGAAGGAGGGAAAGAGAAGCTGTGAGTGAGTGAGAGAGAGAGAGAGAAGCTGTGTGTGTGTGTGAGAGAGAAAGAGAAGCTGTGAGTGAGAGAGAGAGAAAGAGAAGCTGTGTGTGAGAGAGAGAGAAAGATAGTCTGAGAAAGAGAGAGTGAAAGAGAAGCTGTGAGTGAGAGTGAGAGAGAGAGAGAAAGAGAAGCTGTGAGTGAGAGAGAGAATGAGAAGCTGTGAGTGAGAGAGAGAAGCTGTGAGTGAGAGAGAGAAAGAGAAGCTGTGTGTGTGAGAGAGAGAGAGAAGATGTGAGTGATGGAGAGAGAGAATGAGAAGCTGTGAGTGATAGAGAGAGAAAGTAAAAGAAGCTGTGAGTGAGATAGAGAGAGAAAGAGAAGCTGTGAGTGAGAGAGTGGGAGAAAGATAAGCTGTGTGTGTGAGAGAGAGAGAAGCTGTGTGTGAGAGAGAGAGAGAGAGAAAGAGAAGTTGTGAGTGATAGAGAGAGAGAGAAGCTGTGAGTGAGTGAGAGAGAAGCTGTGAGTGAGAGAGAGAAAGAAAAGCTGTGAGTGAGAGAGAGAGAAGCTGTGAGTGAGAGAGAGAGAGAAAGAGAAGCTTTGAGTGAGAGAGAGAAAGAGAAGCTGTGAGTGATAGGGAGAGAGAGAAAGAGAAGCTGTGAGTGACACAGAGAGATAAGCTGTGAGTTAGAGAGAGAGAAAGAGAAGCTGTGACAGAGAGAGTGAAAGAAAAGCTGAGAGTGAGAGAGAGAGAGAGAGAAATTGAAGCTGTGAGTGAGAAAGAGAGAGAAAGAGAAGCTGTGTGTGTGTGAGAGAGAGAAAGATAGTCTGAGAAAGTGAGAGTGAAAGAGAAGCTGTGAGTGTGTGTGAGAGAGAAAGAGAAGCTGTGAGTGAGAGAGAGAGAAAGAAAGAGAAATTAGAGTGAGAAAATGAGAGAGAGAAAGAGAAGCTATGAGTGGGAGAGAGATAGAGAGTGTGAGTGAGAGAGAGAGAGAAGCTGTGAGTGAGAGAGAGAGAGAAAGAGAAGCTGTGAATGAGAGAGAGAAAAAACTGTGAGTGAGAGAGAGAGAAAGAGAAGCTATGAGTGAGTAAGAGAGAGAAAGAGAAGCTGTGAGTGAGAGAGAGAGAAGGAGAAGCTGTGAGTGAGAAGGAGAGGGAAAGAGAAGCTGTGCGTGAGTGAGAGAGAGAGAAAGAGAAGCTGTGAGAGAGAAAGAGAGAAGCTGTGAGTGAGAATGAGAGAGAGAGAAAGAGAAGCTGTGAGAGAGAGAAAGAGAAGCTGTGAGTGAGAGAGAGAAAGAGAAGCTGTGAGTGAGAGGGAGAGAGAGAAAGAGAAGCTGTGAGTGACACACAGAGAGAGAAGCTGTGAGTTAGAGAGAGAGAGAGAGAGAAGCTGTGAGTGACAGAGAGAGAGAAAGAGAAGTTGTGTGTGTGAGAGAGAGAAAGATAGTCTGAGAAAGAGAGAGTGAAAGAGAAGCTGTGAGTGAGAGAGAGAGGGAGAAAGAGAAGCTGTGTGTGAGAGAGAGAAAGAGCAGCTGTGAGTGAGTGAGAGAGAGAGAAAGAGAAAGAGACGCTGTGAGTGAGAGAGTGAGAGAGAGAAAGAGAAGCTGTTAGTGAGAGTGAGAGAGAGAGAGAGAGAAGCTGTGAGAGAGAGAGATTGAAAGAGAAGCTGTGAGTGAGAGAGAGAGAGAGAGAGATGATGTGAGTGAGAGAGAGAAAGAGAAGCTGTGAGTGAGAGGGAGAGAAAGAGAAGCTGTGGGTGACACAGAGAGAGAGAAGCTGTGAGTTAGAGAGAGAGAGAAAGAGAAGCTGTGAGTGACAGAGAGAGAGAAAGAGAAGCTGTGAGAGAGAAAGAGAGAAGCTGTGAGTGAGAATGAGAGAGAGAGAAAGAGAAGCTGTGAGTGAGAGAGAGAGAAAGAGAAGCTGTGAGTGAGAGAGAAAGAGAAGCTGTGAGTGAGAGGGAGAGAGAGAAAGAGAAGCTGTGAGAGAGAAAGAGAGAAGCTGTGAGTGAGAATGAGAGAGAGAGAAAGAGAAGCTGTGAGTGAGAGAGAGAGAAAGAGAAGCTGTGAGTGAGAGAGAGAAAGAGAAGCTGTGAGTTAGAGAGAGAGAGAGAGAAGCTGTGAGTGTGAGAGGGAGAAAGAGAAGCTGTGTGTGTGTGAGAGAGAAAGAGAAGCTGTGAGTGAGAGTGAGAGAGAGAGAAAGAGAAAGAGAAGCTGTGAGTGAGAGAGTGAGAGAGAGAAAGAGAAGCTCTTAGTGAGAGTGAGAGAGAGAGAGAGAGAAGATGTGAGAGAGAGAGATTGAAAGAGAAGCTGTGAGTGAGAGAGAGAGAGAGAGATGCTGTGAGTGAGAGAGAGAAAGAGAAGCTGAGAGTGAGAGGGAGAGAAAGAGAAGCTGTGAGTGACACAGAGAGAGAAGATGTGAGTTAGAGAGAGAGAGAAAGAGAAGCTGTGAGTGACAGAGAGAGAGAAAGAGAAGCTGAGTGTGTGTGAGAGAGAAAGTTTAGCTGTGAGTGAGAGAGAGAGAGAAAGAGAAGCTGTGAGTGAGAAGGAGAGGGAAAGAGCTGTGAGTGAGTGAGAGAGAGAGAGAAAGAGAAGCTGTGAGTGAGAGAGAGAGGGAGAAAGAGAAGCTTGTGTGTGTGAGAGAGAAAGAGAAGCTGTGAGAGAGTGAGAGAGAGAGAAAGAGAAGATGTGAGTGAGAGAGAGAGAAAGAGAAGCTGTGAGTGTGAGAGAGAGATAGCTGCTGTGAGTGAGTGAGAGAGAAAGAGAAGCTGTGAGTGAGAGAGAGAGAGGGAGAAATAGAAGCTGTGTGTGAGAGAGAGAAAGAGAAGCTGTGAGTGAGAGAGAGAGAGAAAGAGAAGCTGTGAGTGAGAGAGAGAGAGAAAGAGAAGCTGTGAGAGTGAGAGAGAGAGAAAGAGATGCTGTGAGTGAGAGAGAAAGAGCCGCTGTGAGTGAGTGAGAGAGAAAGAGAAGCTGTGAGTGAGAGAGAGGGAGAAAGAGAAGCTGTAATTGAGACAGAGAGAGAGAAATAGAAGCTGTGTGAGAGAGAGAGGGACAAAGAGGAGAGAGAGAGAGAAAGAGAAGCTGTGAGTATGTGTGTGAGAGAAAGAGAAGTTGTGAGTGAGAGAGAGGGAGAAAGATAAGCTGTGTGAGAGAGAGAGAAAGAGAAGCTGTGAGAGAGAGAGAGAGAAAGAGAAGCTGTGATTGAGAGTGAGAGAGAGAAACAGAAGCTGTGAGTGTGAGAGAGAGAAGCTGTGAGTGAGAGAGAGAAAGAGAAGCTGTGAGTGAGACAGAGAGAGAGAAAGAGAAGCTGTGAGAGAGAGAGGGAGAAAGAGAAGCTGTGAGAGAGAGAGAGAAGGAGAAGCTGTGAGTGTGTGTGAGAGAGAAAGAGAAGCTGTGAGTGAGAGAGAGAGAAAGAAAGAGAAATTAGAGTGAGAAAATGAGAGAGAGAAAGAGAAGCTGTGAGTGGGAGAGAGAGAGAGAAGCTGTGAGTGAGAATGAGAGAGAGAGAAAGAGAAGCTGTGAGTGAGAGAGAAAGAGAAGCTGTGAGTGATAGAGAGAGAAAGTAAAAGAAGCTGTGAGTGAGATAGAGAGAGAAAGAGAAGCTGTGAGTGAGAGAGAGGGAGAAAGATAAGCTGTGTGTGTGTGAGAGAGAGAAGCTGTGTGTGAGAGAGAGAGAGAAAGAGAAGTTGTGAGTGATAGAGAGAGAGAGAAGCTGTGAGTGAGTGAGAGAGAAGCTGTGAGTGAGAGAGAGAAAGAAAAGCTGTGAGTGAGAGAGAGAGAAGCTGTTAGTGAGAGAGAGAGAGAAAGAGAAGCTTTGAGTGAGAGAGAGAAAGAGAAGCTGTGAGTGATAGGGAGAGAGAGAAAGAGAAGCTGTGAGTGACACAGAGAGATAAGCTGTGAGTTAGAGAGAGAGAAAGAGAAGCTGTGACAGAGAGAGTGAAAGAAAAGCTGAGAGTGAGAGAGAGAGAGAGAGAAATTGAAGCTGTGAGTGAGAAAGAGAGAGAAAGAGAAGCTGTGTGTGTGTGAGAGAGAGAAAGATAGTCTGAGAAAGTGAGAGTGAAAGAGAAGCTGTGAGTGTGTGTGAGAGAGAAAGAGAAGCTGTGAGTGAGAGAGAGAGAAAGAAAGAGAAATTAGAGTGAGAAAATGAGAGAGAGAAAGAGAAGCTATGAGTGGGAGAGAGATAGAGAGTGTGAGTGAGAGAGAGAGAGAAGCTGTGAGTGAGAGAGAGAGAGAAAGAGAAGCTGTGAATGAGAGAGAGAAAAAACTGTGAGTGAGAGAGAGAGAAAGAGAAGCTATGAGTGAGTAAGAGAGAGAAAGAGAAGCTGTGAGTGAGAGAGAGAGAAGGAGAAGCTGTGAGTGAGAAGGAGAGGGAAAGAGAAGCTGTGAGTGAGTGAGAGAGAGAGAGAAAGAGAAGCTGTGAGAGAGAAAGAGAGAAGCTGTGAGTGAGAATGAGAGAGAGAGAAAGAGAAGCTGTGAGTGAGAGAGAAAGAGAAGCTGTGAGTGAGAGAGAGAAAGAGAAGCTGTGAGTGACACACAGAGAGAGAAGCTGTGAGTTAGAGAGAGAGAGAGAAGCTGTGAGTGACAGAGAGAGAGAAAGAGAAGTTGTGTGTGTGTGAGAGAGAGAAAGATAGTCTGAGAAAGAGAGAGTGAAAGAGAAGCTGTGAGTGAGAGAGAGAGGGAGAAAGAGAAGCTGTGTGTGTGAGAGAGAAAGAGCAGCTGTGAGTGAGTGAGAGAGAGAGAAAGAGAAAGAGACGCTGTGAGTGAGAGAGTGAGAGAGAGAAAGAGAAGCTGTTAGTGAGAGTGAGAGAGAGAGATAGAGAAGCTGTGAGAGAGAGAGATTGAAAGAGAAGCTGTGAGTGAGAGAGAGAGAGAGAGAGATGATGTGAGTGAGAGAGAGAAAGAGAAGCTGTGAGTGAGAGGGAGAGAAAGAGAAGCTGTGGGTGACACAGAGAGAGAGAAGCTGTGAGTTAGAGAGAGAGAGAAAGAGAAGCTGTGAGTGACAGAGAGAGAGAAAGAGAAGCTGTGAGAGAGAAAGAGAGAAGCTGTGAGTGAGAATGAGAGAGAGAGAAAGAGAAGCTGTGAGTGAGAGAGAGAGAAAGAGAAGCTGTGAGTGAGAGAGAAAGAGAAGCTGTGAGTGAGAGGGAGAGAGAGAAAGAGAAGCTGTGAGAGAGAAAGAGAGAAGCTGTGAGTGAGAATGAGAGAGAGAGAAAGAGAAGCTGTGAGTGAGAGAGAGAGAAAGAGAAGCTGTGAGTGAGAGAGAGAAAGAGAAGCTGTGAGTTAGAGAGAGAGAGAGAGAAGCTGTGAGTGTGAGAGGGAGAAAGAGAAGCTGTGTGTGTGTGAGAGAGAAAGAGAAGCTGTGAGTGAGAGTGAGAGAGAGAGAAAGAGAAAGCGAAGCTGTGAGTGAGAGAGTGAGAGAGAGAAAGAGAAGCTCTTAGTGAGAGTGAGAGAGAGAGAGAGAAGATGTGAGAGAGAGAGATTGAAAGAGAAGCTGTGAGTGAGAGAGAGAGAGAGAGATGCTGTGAGTGAGAGAGAGAAAGAGAAGCTGAGAGTGAGAGGGAGAGAAAGAGAAGCTGTGAGTGACACAGAGAGAGAAGATGTGAGTTAGAGAGAGAGAGAAAGAGAAGCTGTGAGTGACAGAGAGAGAGAAAGAGAAGCTGAGTGTGTGTGAGAGAGAAAGTTTAGCTGTGAGTGAGAGAGAGAGAGAAAGAGAAGCTGTGAGTGAGAAGGAGAGAGAAAGAGCTGTGAGTGAGTGAGAGAGAGAGAGAAAGAGAAGCTGTGAGTGAGAGAGAGAGGGAGAAAGAGAAGCTTGTGTGTGTGAGAGAGAAAGAGAAGCTGTGAGAGAGTGAGAGAGAGAGAAAGAGAAGATGTGAGTGAGAGAGAGAGAGAAAGAGAAGCTGTGAGTGTGAGAGAGAGATAGCTGCTGTGAGTGAGTGAGAGAGAAAGAGAAGCTGTGAGTGAGAGAGAGAGAGAAAGAGAAGCTGTGAGTGAGAAGGAGAGGGAAAGAGAAGCTGTGAGTGAGAGAGAGAAAGAGAAGCTGTTAGTGAGAGTGAGAGAGAGAGAAAAAGAGAAGCAGTGAGAGAGCGAGAGAGAAAGAGAAACTGTGAGTGAGAGAGAGAGAGAAAGAGAAGCTGTGAGTGAGAGAGAGAAAGAGAAGCTGTGAGTGAGAGAGAGAGAGAGGAAGTGAAGCTGTGAGTGAGTGAGAGAGAGAAAGAGAAGCTGTGAGTGAGAGAGAGAGAGAAAGAGAAGCTGTGAGTGAGAAGGAGAGGGAAAGATAAGCTGTGAGTGAGAGAGAGAAAGAGAAGCTGTTAGTGAGAGTGAGAGAGAGAGAAAAAGAGAAGCAGTGAGAGAGCGAGAGAGAAAGAGAAACTGTGAGTGAGAGAGAGAGAGAGAAAGAGAAGCTGTGAGTGAGAGAGAGAAAGAGAAGCTGTGAGTGAGAGGGAGAGAGAGAAAGTGAAGCTGTGAGTGAGAGAGAGAGAGAAAGAGAAGCTGTGAGTGAGAGAGAGTGAATGAGAAGCTGTGAGTGAGAGAGAGAGAAGCTGTGAGTGAGAGGGAGAGAGAGAGATGTGAGTGAGAGAGAGAGAGGATGAGAAGCTGTGAGTGAGAGAGAAAGAAAGTAAGAGAAGCTGTGAGTGAGACTGAGAGAGAGAAAGAGAAGCTGTGAGTGAGAGAGAGGGAGAAAGATAAGCTGTGAGAGAGAGAGAAAGAGAAGCTGTGAGAGAGAGAGAAAGAGAAGCTGTGATTGAGAGTGAGAGAGAAAGAGAAGCTGTGAGTGAGAGAGATAGAAAGAGAAGCTGTGAGTGTGTGAGAGAGAAGCTGTGTGTGAGAGAGAAAAAGAAAAGCTGTGAGCGTGGGAGAGAGAGAGAAAGAGAAGATATGAGTGAGAGAGAGAGAAGCAGTGAGTGAGAGAGAGAGAGAAAGAGAAGCTGTGAGTGAGACAGAGAGAAAGAAAGAGAAGCTGTGAGAGAGAGAGGGAGAAAGAGAAGCTGTGTGAGAGAGAGAGAAAGAGAAGCTGTGAGTGTGTGTGAGAGAGAAAGAGAAGCTGTGAGTGAGAGAGAGAGAAAGAAAGAGAAATTAGAGTGAGAAAATGAGAGAGAGAAAGAGAAGCTATGAGTGGGAGAGAGATAGAGAGTGTGAGTGAGAGAGAGAGAGAAGCTGTGAGTGAGAGAGAGAGAGAAAGAGAAGCTGTGAATGAGAGAGAGAAAAAACTGTGAGTGAGAGAGAGAGAAAGAGAAGCTATGAGTGAGTAAGAGAGAGAAAGAGAAGCTGTGAGTGAGAGAGAGAGAAGGAGAAGCTGTGAGTGAGAAGGAGAGGGAAAGAGAAGCTGTGAGTGAGTGAGAGAGAGAGAGAAAGAGAAGCTGTGAGAGAGAAAGAGAGAAGCTGTGAGTGAGAATGAGAGAGAGAGAAAGAGAAGCTGTGAGTGAGAGAGAGAGAGAGATGATGTGAGTGAGAGAGAGAAAGAGAAGCTGTGAGTGAGAGGGAGAGAAAGAGAAGCTGTGGGTGACACAGAGAGAGAGAAGCTGTGAGTTAGAGAGAGAGAAAGAGAAGCTGTGAGTGACAGAGAGAGAGAAAGAGAAGCTGTGAGAGAGAAAGAGAGAAGCTGTGAGTGAGAATGAGAGAGAGAGAAAGAGAAGCTGTGAGTGAGAGAGAGAGAAAGAGAAGCTGTGAGTGAGAGAGAGAAAGAGAAGCTGTGAGTGAGAGGGAGAGAGAGAAAGAGAAGCTGTGAGTGACACACAGAGAGAGAAGCTGTGAGTTAGAGAGAGAGAGAGAGAGAAGCTGTGAGTGAGAGAGGGAGAAAGAGAAGCTGTGTGTGTGAGAGAGAGAAAGAGAAGCTGTGAGTGAGAGTGAGAGAGAGAGAAAGAGAAAGAGAAGCTGTGAGTGAGAGAGTGAGAGAGAGAAAGAGAAGCTCTTAGTGAGTGTGAGAGAGAGAGAGAGAGAAGATGTGAGAGAGAGAGATTGAAAGAGAAGCTGTGAGTGAGAGAGAGAGAGAGAGATGCTGTGAGTGAGAGAGAGAAAGAGAAGCTGAGAGTGAGAGGGAGAGAAAGAGAAGCTGTGAGTGACACAGAGAGAGAAGATGTGAGTTAGAGAGAGAGAGAAAGAGAAGCTGTGAGTGACAGAGAGAGAGAAAGAGAAGCTGAGTGTGTGTGAGAGAGAAAGTTTAGCTGTGAGTGAGAGAGAGAGAGAAAGAGAAGCTGTGAGTGAGAAGGAGAGGGAAAGAGAAGCTGTGAGTGAGTGAGAGAGAGAGAGAAAGAGAAGCTGTGAGTGAGAGAGAGAGGGAGAAAGAGAAGCTTGTGTGTGTGAGAGAGAAAGAGAAGCTGTGAGAGAGTGAGAGAGAGAGAAAGAGAAGATGTGAGTGAGAGAGAGAGAGAAAGAGAAGCTGTGAGTGTGAGAGAGAGATAGCTGCTGTGAGTGAGTGAGAGAGAAAGAGAAGCTGTGAGTGAGAGAGAGAGAGGGAGAAAGAGAAGCTGTGTGTGTGAGAGAGAAAGAGAAGCTGTGAGTGAGAGAGAGAGAGAAAGAGAAGCTGTGAGTGAGAGAGAGAGAGAAAGAGAAGCTGTGAGAGTGAGAGAGAGAGAAAGAGATGCTGTGAGTGAGAGAGAAAGAGCCGCTGTGAGTGAGTGAGAGAGAAAGAGAAGCTGTGAGTGAGAGAGAGGGAGAAAGAGAAGCTGTAATTGAGACAGAGAGAGAGAAATAGAAGCTGTGTGAGAGAGAGGGGGACAAAGAGAAGCTTGAGAGAGAGAGAGAAAGAGAAGCTGTGAGTATGTGTGTGAGAGAAAGAGAAGCTGTGAGTGAGAGAGAGGGAGAAAGATAAGCTGTGTGAGAGAGAGAGAAAGAGAAGCTGTGAAGAGAGAGAGAGAAAGAGAAGCTGTGATTGAGAGTGAGAGAGAGAAACAGAAGCTGTGAGTGTGAGAGAGAGAAGCTGTGAGTGAGAGAGAGAAAGAAAAGCTGTGGGTGTGAGAGAGTGAGAGAAAGAGAAGATATGAGTGAGAGAGAGAGAGAAGCAGTGAGTGAGAGAGAGAAAGAAATAGAAGCTGTGAGTGAGACAGAGAGAGAGAAAGAGAAGCTGTGAGAGAGAGAGGGAGAAAGAGAAGCTGTGAGAGAGAGAGAGAAGGAGAAGCTGTGAGTGTGTGAGAGAGAGAAAGGGAAGCTGTGAGTGAGAGAGAGAGAAAGAAAGAGAAATTAGAGTGAGAAAATGAGAGAGAGAAAGAGAAGCTGTGAGTGGGAGAGAGAGAGAGAGAAGATGTGAGTGAGATAGAGAGAGAGCCGCTGTGAGTGAGAAAGAGAGAGAAAAAGAGAAGCTGTGAATGAGAGAGAGAAAAACTGTGAGTGAGAAGGAGAGGGAAAGAGAAGCTGTGAGTGAGTGAGAGAGAGAAAGAGAAGTTGTGAGTGAGAAGGAGAGGGAAAGAGAAGCTGTGAGTGAGTGAGAGAGAGAGAAAGAGAAGCTGTGTGTGTGTGTGAGAGAGAAAGAAGCTGTGAGTGTGAGAGAGAGAGAAAGAGAAGCTGTTAGTGACAGAGAGAGAGAAAGAGAAGCTGTGTGTGTGTGAGAGAGAAAGATAGTCTGAGAAAGAGAGAGTGAAAGAGAAGCTGTGAGTGAGAGTGAGAGAGAGAGAGAGAAAGAGAAGCTGTGAGTGAGAGAGAGAATGAGAAGCTGTGAGTGAGAAGAGAAGCTGTGAGTGAGAGAGAGAAAGAGAAGCTGTGTGTGTGTGTGAGGGAGAGAAGATGTGAGTGATGGAGAGAGAGAATGAGAAGCTGTGAGTGATAGAGAGAGAAAGTAAAAGAAGCTGTGAGTGAGATAGAGAGAGAAAGAGAAGCTGTGAGTGAGAGAGAGAGGGAGAAAGATAAGCTGTGTGTGTGAGAGAGAGAGAAGCTGTGTGTGTGTGTGAGAGAGAAAGAGAAGTTGTGAGTGATAGAGAGAGAGAGAAGCTGTGAGTGAGTGAGAGAGAAGCTGTGAGTGAGAGAGAGAAAGAAAAGCTGTGAGTGAGAGAGAGAAGCTGTGAGTGAGAGAGAGAGAGAAAGAGAAGCTTTGAGTGAGAGAGAGAAAGAGAAGCTGTGAGTGAGAGGGAGAGAGAGAAAGAGAAGCTGTGAGTGACACAGAGAGATAAGCTGTGAGTTAGAGAGAGAGAAAGAGAAGCTGTGACAGAGAGAGTGAAAGAAAAGCTGAGAGTGAGAGAGAGAGAGAAAGTGAAGCTGTGAGTGAGAAAGAGAGAGAAAGAGAAGCTGTGTGTGTGTGAGAGAGAGAAAGATAGTCTGAGAAAGTGAGAGTGAAAGAGAAGCTGTGAGTGAGAGAGAGAGAGGGAGAATGAGAAGCTGTGTGTGTGTGTGAGAGAGAGAGAAGCTGTGAGTGAGAGTGAGAGAGAGAGAGAGAGAAAGAGAAGCTGTGAGTGAGAGAGAGGGAGAGAATGAGAAGCTGTGAGTGAGAGAGAGAAAAGCTGTGAGTGAGAGAGAGTGAGAGAAGGTGAAGATGTGAGTGAGAGAGAGAGAAAGAGAAGCTGTGTGTGTGTGAGAGAGAGAAAGATAGTCTAAGAGAGAGTGAAAGAGAAGCTGTGAGTGAGAGAGAGAGGGAGAAAGAGAAGCTGTGTGTGTATGTGAGAGAAAGAGAATCTGATTGAGAGTGAGAGAGAGAGAGAAAGAGAAGCTGTGAGTGAGAGAGAGAGAGAAAGAGAAGCTGTGAGTGAGTGAGAGAGAGAATGAGAAACTGTGAGTGAGAGAGAGAAGCTGTGAGAGAGAGAGAGAAAGAGAAACTGTGAGTGAGAGAGAGAAGATGTGAGTGATAGAGAGAGAGAATGAGAAGCTTTGAGTGAGAGAGAGAGAAAGTAAGAGTAGCTGTGAGTGAGATGGAGAGAGAGAGAAAGAGAAGCTGTGAGTGAGAGAGAGAGAGGGAGAAAGCTAAGCTGTGAGAGAGAGAGAGAAAGAGAAGCTGTGTGTGTGTGAGAGAGAAAGAGAAGCTGTGAGTGAGAGAGAGAGAAAGAGAAGCTGTGAGTGAGAGAGAGAAGCTGTGAGTGAGAGAGAGAAAGAAAAGCTGTGAGTGAGAGAGAGAGAAAGAGAAGCTGTGAGTGAGTGAGAGAGAGAAAGGGAAGTTGTGAGTGAGAGAGAGAGGGAAAGAGAAGCTGTGAGTGAGAGAGAGAGAGAAGCTGTGAGTGAGAGAGAGGGAAAAAGAGAACCTGTGGGTGAGAAGGAGAGGGATAGAGAAGCTGTGAGTGAGTGAGAGAGAGAAAGAGAAGCTGTGAGTGAGAGAGAGAAAGAGAAGCTGTGAGTGAGAGAGAGAGAAAGAGAAGCTGTGAGTGAGAAGGAGAGGGAAAGAGAAGCTGTGAGTAAGTGAGAGAGAGAGAGAGAAAGAGAAGCTGTGAGATAGAAAGAGAGAAGCTGTGAGTCAGAGAGTGAGAGAGAGAAAGAGAAGCTGTTAGTGAGAGTGAGAGAGAGAAAGAGAAGCTGTGAGTGAGAGAGAGAGAGAAAGGGAAGCTGTGAGTGAGAGAGAGAGAGAAAGAGAAGCTGTGAGTGAGAAGGAGGGAAAGAGAAGCTGTGAGTGAGTGAGAGAGAGAGAGAGAAGCTGTGTGTGTGTGAGAGAGAGAAAGAGAAGCTGTGAGTGAGAGAGAGAGAAAGAGAAGCTGTGTGTGAGAGAGAGAGAAAGATAGTCTGAGAAAGAGAGAGTGAAAGAGAAGCTGTGAGTGAGAGTGAGAGAGAGAGAGAAAGAGAAGCTGTGAGTGAGAGAGAGAATGAGAAGCTGTGAGTGAGAGAGAGAAGCTGTGAGTGAGAGAGAGAAAGAGAAGCTGTGTGTGTGAGAGAGAGAGAGAAGATGTGAGTGATGGAGAGAGAGAATGAGAAGCTGTGAGTGATAGAGAGAGAAAGTAAAAGAAGCTGTGAGTGAGATAGAGAGAGAAAGAGAAGCTGTGAGTGAGAGAGAGGGAGAAAGATAAGCTGTGTGTGTGAGAGAGAGAGAAGCTGTGTGTGTGAGAGAGAGAGAAAGAGAAGTTGTGAGTGATAGAGAGAGAGAGAAGCTGTGAGTGAGTGAGAGAGAAGCTGTGAGTGAGAGAGAGAAAGAAAAGCTGTGAGTGAGAGAGAGAGAAGCTGTGAGTGAGAGAGAGAGAGAAAGAGAAGCTTTGAGTGAGAGAGAGAAAGAGAATCTGTGAGTGTTAGGGAGAGAGAGAAAGAGAAGCTGTGAGTGACACAGAGAGATAAGCTGTGAGTTAGAGAGAGAGAAAGAGAAGCTGTGACAGAGAGAGTGAAAGAAAAGCTGAGAGTGAGAGAGAGAGAGAGAAATTGAAGCTGTGAGTGAGAAAGAGAGAGAAAGAGAAGCTGTGTGTGTGTGAGAGAGAGAAAGATAGTCTGAGAAAGTGAGAGTGAAAGAGAAGCTGTGAGTGTGTGTGAGAGAGAAAGAGAAGCTGTGAGTGAGAGAGAGAGAAAGAAAGAGAAATTAGAGTGAGAAAATGAGAGAGAGAAAGAGAAGCTATGAGTGGGAGAGAGATAGAGAGTGTGAGTGAGAGAGAGAGAGAAGCTGTGAGTGAGAGAGAGAGAGAAAGAGAAGCTGTGAATGAGAGAGAGAAAAAACTGTGAGTGAGAGAGAGAGAAAGAGAAGCTATGAGTGAGTAAGAGAGAGAAAGAGAAGCTGTGAGTGAGAGAGAGAGAAGGAGAAGCTGTGAGTGAGAAGGAGAGGGAAAGAGAAGCTGTGAGTGAGTGAGAGAGAGAGAAAGAGAAGCTGTGAGAGAGAAAGAGAGAAGCTGTGAGTGAGAATGAGAGAGAGAGAAAGAGAAGCTGTGAGTGAGAGAGAAAGAGAAGCTGTGAGTGAGAGAGAGTAAGAGAAGCTGTGAGTGAGAGGGAGAGAGAGAAAGAGAAGCTGTGAGTGACACACAGAGAGAGAAGCTGTGAGTTAGAGAGAGAGAGAGAGAAGCTGTGAGTGACAGAGAGAGAGAAAGAGAAGTTGTGTGTGTGAGAGAGAGAAAGATAGTCTGAGAAAGAGAGAGTGAAAGAGAAGCTGTGAGTGAGAGAGAGAGGGAGAAAGAGAAGCTGTGTGTGAGAGAGAGAAAGAGCAGCTGTGAGTGAGTGAGAGAGAGAGAAAGAGAAAGAGACGCTGTGAGTGAGAGAGTGAGAGAGAGAAAGAGAAGCTGTTAGTGAGAGTGAGAGAGAGAGAGAGAGAAGCTGTGAGAGAGAGAGATTGAAAGAGAAGCTGTGAGTGAGAGAGAGAGAGAGAGAGATGATGTGAGTGAGAGAGAGAAAGAGAAGCTGTGAGTGAGAGGGAGAGAAAGAGAAGCTGTGGGTGACACAGAGAGAGAGAAGCTGTGAGTTAGAGAGAGAGAGAAAGAGAAGCTGTGAGTGACAGAGAGAGAGAAAGAGAAGCTGTGAGAGAGAAAGAGAGAAGCTGTGAGTGAGAATGAGAGAGAGAGAAAGAGAAGCTGTGAGTGAGAGAGAGAAAGAGAAGCTGTGAGTGAGAGAGAAAGAGAAGCTGTGAGTGAGAGGGAGAGAGAGAAAGAGAAGCTGTGAGAGAGAAAGAGAGAAGCTGTGAGTGAGAATGAGAGAGAGAGAAAGAGAAGCTGTGAGTGAGAGTGAGAGAAAGAGAAGCTGTGAGTGAGAGAGAGAAAGAGAAGCTGTGAGTTAGAGAGAGAGAGAGAGAAGCTGTGAGTGTGAGAGGGAGAAAGAGAAGCTGTGTGTGTGTGAGAGAGAAAGAGAAGCTGTGAGTGAGAGTGAGAGAGAGAGAAAGAGAAAGAGAAGCTGTGAGTGAGAGAGTGAGAGAGAGAAAGAGAAGCTCTTAGTGAGAGTGAGAGAGAGAGAGAGAGAAGATGTGAGAGAGAGAGATTGAAAGAGAAGCTGTGAGTGAGAGAGAGAGAGAGAGATGCTGTGAGTGAGAGAGAGAAAGAGAAGCTGAGAGTGAGAGGGAGAGAAAGAGAAGCTGTGAGTGACACAGAGAGAGAAGATGTGAGTTAGAGAGAGAGAGAAAGAGAAGCTGTGAGTGACAGAGAGAGAGAAAGAGAAGCTGAGTGTGTGTGAGAGAGAAAGTTTAGCTGTGAGTGACACAGAGAGAGAAAGAGAAGCTGTGAGTGAGAAGGAGAGGGAAAGAGCTGTGAGTGAGTGAGAGAGAGAGAGAAAGAGAAGCTGTGAGTGAGAGAGAGAGGGAGAAAGAGAAGCTTGTGTGTGTGAGAGAGAAAGAGAAGCTGTGAGAGAGTGAGAGAGAGAGAAAGAGAAGATGTGAGTGAGAGAGAGAGAAAGAGAAGCTGTGAGTGTGAGAGAGAGATAGCTGCTGTGAGTGAGTGAGAGAGAAAGAGAAGCTGTGAGTGAGAGAGAGAGAGGGAGAAATAGAAGCTGTGTGTGTGAGAGAGAAAGAGAAGCTGTGAGTGAGAGAGAGAGAGAAAGAGAAGCTGTGAGTGAGAGAGAGAGAGAAAGAGAAGCTGTGAGTGAGAGAGAGAGAGAAAGAGAAGCTGTGAGAGTGAGAGAGAGAGAAAGAGATGCTGTGAGTGAGAGAGAAAGAGCCGCTGTGAGTGAGTGAGAGAGAAAGAGAAGCTGTGAGTGAGAGAGAGGGAGAAAGAGAAGCTGTAATTGAGACAGAGAGAGAGAAATAGAAGCTGTGTGAGAGAGAGAGGGACAAAGAGGAGAGAGAGAGAGAAAGAGAAGCTGTGAGTATGTGTGTGAGAGAAAGAGAAGTTGTGAGTGAGAGAGAGGGTGAAAGATAAGCTGTGTGAGAGAGAGAGAAAGAGAAGCTGTGAGAGAGAGAGAGAGAAAGAGAAGCTGTGATTGAGAGTGAGAGAGAGAAACAGAAGCTGTGAGTGTGAGAGAGAGAAGCTGTGAGTGAGAGAGAGAAAGAGAAGCTGTGAGTGAGACAGAGAGAGAGAAAGAGAAGCTGTGAGAGAGAGAGGGAGAAAGAGAAGCTGTGAGAGAGAGAGAGAAGGAGAAGCTGTGAGTGTGTGTGAGAGAGAAAGAGAAGCTGTGAGTGAGAGAGAGAGAAAGAAAGAGAAATTAGAGTGAGAAAATGAGAGAGAGAAAGAGAAGCTGTGAGTGGGAGAGAGAGAGAGAAGCTGTGAGTGAGAATGAGAGAGAGAGAAAGAGAAGCTGTGAGTGAGAGAGAAAGAGAAGCTGTGAGTGATAGAGAGAGAAAGTAAAAGAAGCTGTGAGTGAGATAGAGAGAGAAAGAGAAGCTGTGAGTGAGAGAGAGGGAGAAAGATAAGCTGTGTGTGTGAGAGAGAGAGAAGCTGTGTGTGAGAGAGAGAGAGAAAGAGAAGTTGTGAGTGATAGAGAGAGAGAGAAGCTGTGAGTGAGTGAGAGAGAAGCTGTGAGTGAGAGAGAGAAAGAAAAGCTGTGAGTGAGAGAGAGAGAAGCTGTTAGTGAGAGAGAGAGAGAAAGAGAAGCTTTGAGTGAGAGAGAGAAAGAGAAGCTGTGAGTGATAGGGAGAGAGAGAAAGAGAAGCTGTGAGTGACACAGAGAGATAAGCTGTGAGTTAGAGAGAGAGAAAGAGAAGCTGTGACAGAGAGAGTGAAAGAAAAGCTGAGAGTGAGAGAGAGAGAGAGAGAAATTGAAGCTGTGAGTGAGAAAGAGAGAGAAAGAGAAGCTGTGTGTGTGTGTGAGAGAGAAAGATAGTCTGAGAAAGTGAGAGTGAAAGAGAAGCTGTGAGTGTGTGTGAGAGAGAAAGAGAAGCTGTGAGTGAGAGAGAGAGAAAGAAAGAGAAATTAGAGTGAGAAAATGAGAGAGAGAAAGAGAAGCTATGAGTGGGAGAGAGATAGAGAGTGTGAGTGAGAGAGAGAGAGAAGCTGTGAGTGAGAGAGAGAGAGAAAGAGAAGCTGTGAGAGAGAAAGAGAGAAGCTGTGAGTGAGAATGAGAGAGAGAGAAAGAGAAGCTGTGAGTGAGAGAGAAAGAGAAGCTGTGAGTGAGAGAGAGAAAGAGAAGCTGTGAGTGAGAGGGAGAGAGAGAAAGAGAAGCTGTGAGTGACACACAGAGAGAGAAGCTGTGAGTTAGAGAGAGAGAGAGAGAAGCTGTGAGTGACAGAGAGAGAGAAAGAGAAGTTGTGTGTGTGAGAGAGAGAAAGATAGTCTGAGAAAGAGAGAGTGAAAGAGAAGCTGTGAGTGAGAGAGAGAGGGAGAAAGAGAAGCTGTGTGTGAGAGAGAGAAAGAGCAGCTGTGAGTGAGTGAGAGAGAGAGAAAGAGAAAGAGACGCTGTGAGTGAGAGAGTGAGAGAGAGAAAGAGAAGCTGTTAGTGAGAGTGAGAGAGAGAGAGAGAGAAGCTGTGAGAGAGAGAGATTGAAAGAGAAGCTGTGAGTGAGAGAGAGAGAGAGAGAGATGATGTGAGTGAGAGAGAGAAAGAGAAGCTGTGAGTGAGAGGGAGAGAAAGAGAAGCTGTGGGTGACACAGAGAGAGAGAAGCTGTGAGTTAGAGAGAGAGAGAAAGAGAAGCTGTGAGTGACAGAGAGAGAGAAAGAGAAGCTGTGAGAGAGAAAGAGAGAAGCTGTGAGTGAGAATGAGAGAGAGAGAAAGAGAAGCTGTGAGTGAGAGAGAGAGAAAGAGAAGCTGTGAGTGAGAGAGAAAGAGAAGCTGTGAGTGAGAGGGAGAGAGAGAAAGAGAAGCTGTGAGAGAGAAAGAGAGAAGCTGTGAGTGAGAATGAGAGAGAGAGAAAGAGAAGCTGTGAGTGAGAGAGAGAAAGAGATGCTGTGAGTTAGAGAGAGAGAGAGAAGCTGTGAGTGTGAGAGGGAGAAAGAGAAGCTGTGTGTGTGTGAGAGAGAAAGAGAAGCGGTGAGTGAGAGTGAGAGAGAGAGAAAGAGAAAGAGAAGCTGTGAGTGAGAGAGTGAGAGAGAGAAAGAGAAGCTCTTAGTGAGAGTGAGAGAGAGAGAGAGAAGATGTGAGAGAGAGAGATTGAAAGAGAAGCTGTGAGTGAGAGAGAGAGAGAGATGCTGTGAGTGAGAGAGAGAAAGAGAAGCTGAGAGTGAGAGGGAGAGAAAGAGAAGCTGTGAGTGACACAGAGAGAGAAGATGTGAGTTAGAGAGAGAGAGAAAGAGAAGCTGTGAGTGACAGAGAGAGAGAAAGAGAAGCTGAGTGTGTGTGAGAGAGAAAGTTTAGCTGTGAGTGAGAGAGAGAGAGAAAGAGAAGCTGTGAGTGAGAGAGAGAGGGAGAAAGAGAAGCTTGTGTGTGTGAGAGAGAAAGAGAAGCTGTGAGAGAGTGAGAGAGAGAGAAAGAGAAGATGTGAGTGAGAGAGAGAGAAAGAGAAGCTGTGAGTGTGAGAGAGAGATAGCTGCTGTGAGTGAGTGAGAGAGAAAGAGAAGCTGTGAGTGAGAGAGAGAGAGGGAGAAATAGAAGCTGTGTGTGAGAGAGAGAAAGAGAAGCTGTGAGTGAGAGAGAGAGAGAAAGAGAAGCTGTGAGTGAGAGAGAGAGAGAAAGAGAAGCTGTGAGAGTGAGAGAGAGAGAAAGAGATGCTGTGAGTGAGAGAGAAAGAGCCGCTGTGAGTGAGTGAGAGAGAAAGAGAAGCTGTGAGTGAGAGAGAGGGAGAAAGAGAAGCTGTAATTGAGACAGAGAGAGAGAAATAGAAGCTGTGTGAGAGAGAGAGGGACAAAGAGGAGAGAGAGAGAGAAAGAGAAGCTGTGAGTATGTGTGTGAGAGAAAGAGAAGTTGTGAGTGAGAGAGAGGGAGAAAGATAAGCTGTGTGTGAGAGAGAGAAAGAGAAGCTGTGAGAGAGAGAGAGAGAAAGAGAAGCTGTGATTGAGAGTGAGAGAGAGAAACAGAAGCTGTGAGTGTGAGAGAGAGAAGCTGTGAGTGAGAGAGAGAAAGAGAAGCTGTGAGTGAGACAGAGAGAGAGAAAGAGAAGCTGTGAGAGAGAGAGGGAGAAAGAGAAGCTGTGAGAGAGAGAGAGAAGGAGAAGCTGTGAGTGTGTGTGAGAGAGAAAGAGAAGCTGTGAGTGAGAGAGAGAGAAAGAAAGAGAAATTAGAGTGAGAAAATGAGAGAGAGAAAGAGAAGCTGTGAGTGGGAGAGAGAGAGAGAAGCTGTGAGTAAGAATGAGAGAGAGAGAAAGAGAAGCTGTGAGTGAGAGAGAAAGAGAAGCTGTGAGTGATAGAGAGAGAAAGTAAAAGAAGCTGTGAGTGAGATAGAGAGAGAAAGAGAAGCTGTGAGTGAGAGAGAGGGAGAAAGATAAGCTGTGTGTGTGAGAGAGAGAGAAGCTGTGTGTGAGAGAGAGAGAGAAAGAGAAGTTGTGAGTGATAGAGAGAGAGAGAAGCTGTGAGTGAGTGAGAGAGAAGCTGTGAGTGAGAGAGAGAAAGAAAAGCTGTGAGTGAGAGAGAGAGAAGCTGTTAGTGAGAGAGAGAGAGAAAGAGAAGCTTTGAGTGAGAGAGAGAAAGAGAAGCTGTGAGTGATAGGGAGAGAGAGAAAGAGAAGCTGTGAGTGACACAGAGAGATAAGCTGTGAGTTAGAGAGAGAGAAAGAGAAGCTGTGACAGAGAGAGTGAAAGAAAAGCTGAGAGTGAGAGAGAGAGAGAGAGAAATTGAAGCTGTGAGTGAGAAAGAGAGAGAAAGAGAAGCTGTGTGTGTGTGAGAGAGAGAAAGATAGTCTGAGAAAGTGAGAGTGAAAGAGAAGCTGTGAGTGTGTGTGAGAGAGAAAGAGAAGCTGTGAGTGAGAGAGAGAGAAAGAAAGAGAAATTAGAGTGAGAAAATGAGAGAGAGAAAGAGAAGCTATGAGTGGGAGAGAGATAGAGAGTGTGAGTGAGAGAGAGAGAGAAGCTGTGAGTGAGAGAGAGAGAGAAAGAGAAGCTGTGAATGAGAGAGAGAAAAAACTGTGAGTGAGAGAGAGAGAAAGAGAAGCTATGAGTGAGTAAGAGAGAGAAAGAGAAGCTGTGAGTGAGAGAGAGAGAAGGAGAAGCTGTGAGTGAGAAGGAGAGGGAAAGAGAAGCTGTGAGTGAGTGAGAGAGAGAGAGAAAGAGAAGCTGTGAGAGAGAAAGAGAGAAGCTGTGAGTGAGAATGAGAGAGAGAGAAAGAGAAGCTGTGAGTGAGAGAGAAAGAGAAGCTGTGAGTGAGAGAGAGAAAGAGAAGCTGTGAGTGAGAGGGAGAGAGAGAAAGAAGCTGTGAGTGACACACAGAGAGAGAAGCTGTGAGTTAGAGAGAGAGAGAGAGAAGCTGTGAGTGACAGAGAGAGAGAAAGAGAAGTTGTGTGTGTGTGAGAGAGAGAAAGATAGTCTGAGAAAGAGAGAGTGAAAGAGAAGCTGTGAGTGAGAGAGAGAGGGAGAAAGAGAAGCTGTGTGTGAGAGAGAGAAAGAGCAGCTGTGAGTGAGTGAGAGAGAGAGAAAGAGAAAGAGACGCTGTGAGTGAGAGAGTGAGAGAGAGAAAGAGAAGCTGTTAGTGAGAGTGAGAGAGAGAGATAGAGAAGCTGTGAGAGAGAGAGATTGAAAGAGAAGCTGTGAGTGAGAGAGAGAGAGAGAGAGATGATGTGAGTGAGAGAGAGAAAGAGAAGCTGTGAGTGAGAGGGAGAGAAAGAGAAGCTGTGGGTGACACAGAGAGAGAGAAGCTGTGAGTTAGAGAGAGAGAGAAAGAGAAGCTGTGAGTGACAGAGAGAGAGAAAGAGAAGCTGTGAGAGAGAAAGAGAGAAGCTGTGAGTGAGAATGAGAGAGAGAGAAAGAGAAGCTGTGAGTGAGAGAGAGAGAAAGAGAAGCTGTGAGTGAGAGAGAAAGAGAAGCTGTGAGTGAGAGGGAGAGAGAGAAAGAGAAGCTGTGAGAGAGAAAGAGAGAAGCTGTGAGTGAGAATGAGAGAGAGAGAAAGAGAAGCTGTGAGTGAGAGAGAGAGAAAGAGAAGCTGTGAGTGAGAGAGAGAAAGAGAAGCTGTGAGTTAGAGAGAGAGAGAGAGAAGCTGTGAGTGTGAGAGGGAGAAAGAGAAGCTGTGTGTGTGTGAGAGAGAAAGAGAAGCTGTGAGTGAGAGTGAGAGAGAGAGAAAGAGAAGCTGTGAGTGAGAGAGTGAGAGAGAGAAAGAGAAGCTCTTAGTGAGAGTGAGAGAGAGAGAGAGAGAAGATGTGAGAGAGAGAGATTGAAAGAGAAGGTGTGAGTGAGAGAGAGAGAGAGATGCTGTGAGTGAGAGAGAGAAAGAGAAGCTGAGAGTGAGAGGGAGAGAAAGAGAAGCTGTGAGTGACACAGAGAGAGAAGATGTGAGTTAGAGAGAGAGAGAAAGAGAAGCTGTGAGTGACAGAGAGAGAGAAAGAGAAGCTGAGTGTGTGTGAGAGAGAAAGTTTAGCTGTGAGTGAGAGAGAGAGAGAAAGAGAAGCTGTGAGTGAGAAGGAGAGGGAAAGAGCTGTGAGTGAGTGAGAGAGAGAGAGAAAGAGAAGCTGTGAGTGAGAGAGAGAGGGAGAAAGAGAAGCTTGTGTGTGTGAGAGAGAAAGAGAAGCTGTGAGAGAGTGAGAGAGAGAGAAAGAGAAGATGTGAGTGAGAGAGAGAGAGAAAGAGAAGCTGTGAGTGTGAGAGAGAGATAGCTGCTGTGAGTGAGTGAGAGAGAAAGAGAAGCTGTGAGTGAGAGAGAGAGAGGGAGAAATAGAAGCTGTGTGTGAGAGAGAGAAAGAGAAGCTGTGAGTGAGAGAGAGAGAGAAAGAGAAGCTGTGAGTGAGAGAGAGAGAGAAAGAGAAGCTGTGAGAGTGAGAGAGAGAGAAAGAGATGCTGTGAGTGAGAGAGAAAGAGCCGCTGTGAGTGAGTGAGAGAGAAAGAGAAGCTGTGAGTGAGAGAGAGGGAGAAAGAGAAGCTGTAATTGAGACAGAGAGAGAGAAATAGAAGCTGTGTGAGAGAGAGAGGGACAAAGAGAAGCTTGAGAGAGAGAGAGAAAGAGAAGCTGTGAGTATGTGTGTGAGAGAAAGAGAAGCTGTGAGTGAGAGAGAGGGAGAAAGATAAGCTGTGTGAGAGAGAGAGAAAGAGAAGCTGTGAGAGAGAGAGAGAGAAAGAGAAGCTGTGATTGAGAGTGAGAGAGAGAAACAGAAGCTGTGAGTGTGAGAGAGAGAAGCTGTGAGTGAGAGAGAGAAAGAGAAGCTGTGAGTGAGACAGAGAGAGAGAAAGAGAAGCTGTGAGAGAGAGAGGGAGAAAGAGAAGCTGTGAGAGAGAGAGAGAAGGAGAAGCTGTGAGTGTGTGTGAGAGAGAAAGAGAAGCTGTGAGTGAGAGAGAGAGAAAGAAAGAGAAATTAGAGTGAGAAAATGAGAGAGAGAAAGAGAAGCTGTGAGAGAGAGAGAGAGAAAGAGAAGCTGTGATTGAGAGTGAGAGAGAGAAACAGAAGCTGTGAGTGTGAGAGAGAGAAGCTGTGAGTGAGAGAGAGAAAGAGAAGCTGTGAGTGAGACAGAGAGAGAGAAAGAGAAGCTGTGAGAGAGAGAGGGAGAAAGAGAAGCTGTGAGAGAGAGAGAGAAGGAGAAGCTGTGAGTGTGTGTGTGAGAGAAAGAGAAGCTGTGAGTGAGAGAGAGAGAAAGAAAGAGAAATTAGAGTGAGAAAATGAGAGAGAGAAAGAGAAGCTGTGAGTGGGAGAGAGAGAGAGAAGCTGTGAGTAAGAATGAGAGAGAGAGAAAGAGAAGCTGTGAGTGAGAGAGAAAGAGAAGCTGTGAGTGATAGAGAGAGAAAGTAAAAGAAGCTGTGAGTGAGATAGAGAGAGAAAGAGAAGCTGTGAGTGAGAGAGAGGGAGAAAGATAAGCTGTGTGTGTGAGAGAGAGAGAAGCTGTGTGTGAGAGAGAGAGAGAAAGAGAAGTTGTGAGTGATAGAGAGAGAGAGAAGCTGTGAGTGAGTGAGAGAGAAGCTGTGAGTGAGAGAGAGAAAGAAAAGCTGTGAGTGAGAGAGAGAGAAGCTGTTAGTGAGAGAGAGAGAGAAAGAGAAGCTTTGAGTGAGAGAGAGAAAGAGAAGCTGTGAGTGATAGGGAGAGAGAGAAAGAGAAGCTGTGAGTGACACAGAGAGATAAGCTGTGAGTTAGAGAGAGAGAAAGAGAAGCTGTGACAGAGAGAGTGAAAGAAAAGCTGAGAGTGAGAGAGAGAGAGAGAGAAATTGAAGCTGTGAGTGAGAAAGAGAGAGAAAGAGAAGCTGTGTGTGTGTGAGAGAGAGAAAGATAGTCTGAGAAAGTGAGAGTGAAAGAGAAGCTGTGAGTGTGTGTGAGAGAGAAAGAGAAGCTGTGAGTGAGAGAGAGAGAAAGAAAGAGAAATTAGAGTGAGAAAATGAGAGAGAGAAAGAGAAGCTATGAGTGGGAGAGAGATAGAGAGTGTGAGTGAGAGAGAGAGAGAAGCTGTGAGTGAGAGAGAGAGAGAAAGAGAAGCTGTGAATGAGAGAGAGAAAAAACTGTGAGTGAGAGAGAGAGAAAGAGAAGCTATGAGTGAGTAAGAGAGAGAAAGAGAAGCTGTGAGTGAGAGAGAGAGAAGGAGAAGCTGTGAGTGAGAAGGAGAGGGAAAGAGAAGCTGTGAGTGAGTGAGAGAGAGAGAGAAAGAGAAGCTGTGAGAGAGAAAGAGAGAAGCTGTGAGTGAGAATGAGAGAGAGAGAAAGAGAAGCTGTGAGTGAGAGAGAAAGAGAAGCTGTGAGTGAGAGAGAGAAAGAGAAGCTGTGAGTGAGAGGGAGAGAGAGAAAGAAGCTGTGAGTGACACACAGAGAGAGAAGCTGTGAGTTAGAGAGAGAGAGAGAGAAGCTGTGAGTGACAGAGAGAGAGAAAGAGAAGTTGTGTGTGTGTGAGAGAGAGAAAGATAGTCTGAGAAAGAGAGAGTGAAAGAGAAGCTGTGAGTGAGAGAGAGAGGGAGAAAGAGAAGCTGTGTGTGAGAGAGAGAAAGAGCAGCTGTGAGTGAGTGAGAGAGAGAGAAAGAGAAAGAGACGCTGTGAGTGAGAGAGTGAGAGAGAGAAAGAGAAGCTGTTAGTGAGAGTGAGAGAGAGAGATAGAGAAGCTGTGAGAGAGAGAGATTGAAAGAGAAGCTGTGAGTGAGAGAGAGAGAGAGAGAGATGATGTGAGTGAGAGAGAGAAAGAGAAGCTGTGAGTGAGAGGGAGAGAAAGAGAAGCTGTGGGTGACACAGAGAGAGAGAAGCTGTGAGTTAGAGAGAGAGAGAAAGAGAAGCTGTGAGTGACAGAGAGAGAGAAAGAGAAGCTGTGAGAGAGAAAGAGAGAAGCTGTGAGTGAGAATGAGAGAGAGAGAAAGAGAAGCTGTGAGTGAGAGAGAGAGAAAGAGAAGCTGTGAGTGAGAGAGAAAGAGAAGCTGTGAGTGAGAGGGAGAGAGAGAAAGAGAAGCTGTGAGAGAGAAAGAGAGAAGCTGTGAGTGAGAATGAGAGAGAGAGAAAGAGAAGCTGTGAGTGAGAGAGAGAGAAAGAGAAGCTGTGAGTGAGAGAGAGAAAGAGAAGCTGTGAGTTAGAGAGAGAGAGAGAGAAGCTGTGAGTGTGAGAGGGAGAAAGAGAAGCTGTGTGTGTGTGAGAGAGAAAGAGAAGCTGTGAGTGAGAGTGAGAGAGAGAGAAAGAGAAGCTGTGAGTGAGAGAGTGAGAGAGAGAAAGAGAAGCTCTTAGTGAGAGTGAGAGAGAGAGAGAGAGAAGATGTGAGAGAGAGAGATTGAAAGAGAAGGTGTGAGTGAGAGAGAGAGAGAGAGATGCTGTGAGTGAGAGAGAGAAAGAGAAGCTGAGAGTGAGAGGGAGAGAAAGAGAAGCTGTGAGTGACACAGAGAGAGAAGATGTGAGTTAGAGAGAGAGAGAAAGAGAAGCTGTGAGTGACAGAGAGAGAGAAAGAGAAGCTGAGTGTGTGTGAGAGAGAAAGTTTAGCTGTGAGTGAGAGAGAGAGAGAAAGAGAAGCTGTGAGTGAGAAGGAGAGGGAAAGAGCTGTGAGTGAGTGAGAGAGAGAGAGAAAGAGAAGCTGTGAGTGAGAGAGAGAGGGAGAAAGAGAAGCTTGTGTGTGTGAGAGAGAAAGAGAAGCTGTGAGAGAGTGAGAGAGAGAGAAAGAGAAGATGTGAGTGAGAGAGAGAGAGAAAGAGAAGCTGTGAGTGTGAGAGAGAGATAGCTGCTGTGAGTGAGTGAGAGAGAAAGAGAAGCTGTGAGTGAGAGAGAGAGAGGGAGAAATAGAAGCTGTGTGTGAGAGAGAGAAAGAGAAGCTGTGAGTGAGAGAGAGAGAGAAAGAGAAGCTGTGAGTGAGAGAGAGAGAGAAAGAGAAGCTGTGAGAGTGAGAGAGAGAGAAAGAGATGCTGTGAGTGAGAGAGAAAGAGCCGCTGTGAGTGAGTGAGAGAGAAAGAGAAGCTGTGAGTGAGAGAGAGGGAGAAAGAGAAGCTGTAATTGAGACAGAGAGAGAGAAATAGAAGCTGTGTGAGAGAGAGAGGGACAAAGAGAAGCTTGAGAGAGAGAGAGAAAGAGAAGCTGTGAGTATGTGTGTGAGAGAAAGAGAAGCTGTGAGTGAGAGAGAGGGAGAAAGATAAGCTGTGTGAGAGAGAGAGAAAGAGAAGCTGTGAGAGAGAGAGAGAGAAAGAGAAGCTGTGATTGAGAGTGAGAGAGAGAAACAGAAGCTGTGAGTGTGAGAGAGAGAAGCTGTGAGTGAGAGAGAGAAAGAGAAGCTGTGAGTGAGACAGAGAGAGAGAAAGAGAAGCTGTGAGAGAGAGAGGGAGAAAGAGAAGCTGTGAGAGAGAGAGAGAAGGAGAAGCTGTGAGTGTGTGTGAGAGAGAAAGAGAAGCTGTGAGTGAGAGAGAGAGAAAGAAAGAGAAATTAGAGTGAGAAAATGAGAGAGAGAAAGAGAAGCTGTGAGTGGGAGAGAGAGAGAGAAGCTGTGAGTGAGATAGAGAGAGAGCCGCTGTGAGTGAGAAAGAGAGAGAGAAAGAGAAGCTGTGAATGAGAGAGAGAAAAACTGTGAGTGAGAAGGAGAGGGAAAGAGAAGCTGTGAGTGAGTGAGAGAGAGAAAGAGAAGCTGTGAGTGAGAAGGAGAGGGAAAGAGAAGCTGTGAGTGAGAGAGAGAGAGAGAAAGAGAAGCTGTGTGTGTGTGAGAGAGAGAAAGAAGCTGTGAGTGTGAGAGAGAGAGAAAGAGAAGCTGTTAGTGACAGAGAGAGAGAAAGAGAAGCTGTGTGTGTGAGAGAGAGAAAGATAGTCTGAGAAAGAGAGAGTGAAAGAGAAGCTGTGAGTGAGAGTGAGAGAGAGAGAGAAAGAGAAGCTGTGAGTGAGAGAGAGAGAGAATGAGAAGCTGTGAGTGAGAAGAGAAGCTGTGAGTGAGAGAGAGAAAGAGAAGCTGTGTGTGTGTGTGAGGGAGAGAAGATGTGAGTGATGGAGAGAGAGAATGAGAAGCTGTGAGTGATAGAGAGAGAAAGTAAAAGAAGCTGTGAGTGAGATAGAGAGAGAAAGAGAAGCTGTGAGTGAGAGAGAGAGGGAGAAAGATAAGCTGTGTGTGTGTGTGAGAGAGAAGCTGTGTGTGTGAGAGAGAGAGAAAGAGAAGCTGTGAGTGAGAGAGAGGGAGAAAGAGAAGCTTGTGTGTGTGAGAGAGAAAGAGAAGCTGTGAGAGAGTGAGAGAGAGAGAAAGAGAAGATGTGAGTGAGAGAGAGAGAGAAAGAGAAGCTGTGAGTGTGAGAGAGAGATAGCTGCTGTGAGTGAGTGAGAGAGAAAGAGAAGCTGTGAGTGAGAGAGAGAGAGGGAGAAAGAGAAGCTGTGTGTGAGAGAGAGAAAGAGAAGCTGTGAGTGAGAGAGAGAGAGAAAGAGAAGCTGTGAGTGAGAGAGAGAGAGAAAGAGAAGCTGTGAGAGTGAGAGAGAGAGAAAGAGATGCTGTGAGTGAGAGAGAAAGAGCCGCTGTGAGTGAGTGAGAGAGAAAGAGAAGCTGTGAGTGAGAGAGAGGGAGAAAGAGAAGCTGTAATTGAGACAGAGAGAGAGAAATAGAAGCTGTGTGAGAGAGAGAGGGACAAAGAGAAGCTTGAGAGAGAGAGAGAAAGAGAAGCTGTGAGTATGTGTGTGAGAGAAAGAGAAGCTGTGAGTGAGAGAGAGGGAGAAAGATAAGCTGTGTGAGAGAGAGAGAAAGAGAAGCTGTGAGAGAGAGAGAGAGAAAGAGAAGCTGTGATTGAGAGTGAGAGAGAGAAACAGAAGCTGTGAGTGTGAGAGAGAGAAGCTGTGAGTGAGAGAGAGAAAGAAAAGCTGTGGGTGTGAGAGAGTGAGAGAAAGAGTAGATATGAGTGAGAGAGAGAGAGAAGCAGTGAGTGAGAGAGAGAGAGAAAGAGAAGCTGTGAGTGAGACAGAGAGAGAGAAAGAGAAGCTGTGAGAGAGAGAGGGAGAAAGAGAAGCTGTGTGTGAGAGAGAGAAGGAGAAGCTGTGAGTGTGTGAGAGAGAGAAAGAGAAGCTGTGAGTGAGAGAGAGAGAAAGAAAGAGAAATTAGAGTGAGAAAATGAGAGAGAGAAAGAGAAGCTGTGAGTGGGAGAGAGAGAGAGAGAAGCTGTGAGTGAGATAGAGAGAGAGCCGCTGTGAGTGAGAAAGAGAGAGAGAAAGAGAAGCTGTGAATGAGAGAGAGAAAAACTGTGAGTGAGAAGGAGAGGGAAAGAGAAGCTGTGAGTGAGTGAGAGAGAGAAAGAGAAGCTGTGAGTGAGAAGGAGAGGGAAAGAGAAGCTGTGAGTGTGTGTGAGAGAGAGAAAGAAGCTGTGAGTGTGTGTGAGAGAGAAAGAGAAGCTGTTAGTGACAGAGAGAGAGAAAGAGAAGCTGTGTGTGTGTGAGAGAGAAAGATAGTCTGAGAAAGAGAGAGTGAAAGAGAAGCTGTGAGTGAGAGTGAGAGAGAGAGAGAGAAAGAGAAGCTGTGAGTGAGAGAGAGAGAGAATGAGAAGCTGTGAGTGAGAAGAGAAGCTGTGAGTGAGAGAGAGAAAGAGAAGCTGTGTGTGTGTGTGAGGGAGAGAAGATGTGAGTGATGGAGAGAGAGAATGAGAAGCTGTGAGTGATAGAGAGAGAAAGTAAAAGAAGCTGTGAGTGAGATAGAGAGAGAAAGAGAAGCTGTGAGTGAGAGAGAGAGGGAGAAAGATAAGCTGTGTGTGTGTGAGAGAGAGAAGCTGTGTGTGTGTGAGAGAGAGAAAGAGAAGTTGTGAGTGATACAGAGAGAGAGAAGCTGTGAGTGAGTGAGAGAGAAGCTGTGAGTGAGAGAGAGAAAGAAAAGCTGTGAGTGAGAGAGAGAGAAGCTGTGAGTGAGAGAGAGAGAGAAAGAGAAGCTTTGAGTGAGAGAGAGAAAGAGAAGCTGTGAGTGAGAGGGAGAGAGAGAAAGAGAAGCTGTGAGTGACACAGAGAGATAAGCTGTGAGTTAGAGAGAGAGAAAGAGAAGCTGTGACAGAGAGAGTGAAAGAAAAGCTGAGAGTGAGAGAGAGAGAGAAAGTGAAGCTGTGAGTGAGAAAGAGAGAGAAAGAGAAGCTGTGTGTGTGTGAGAGAGAGAAAGATAGTCTGAGAAAGTGAGAGTGAAAGAGAAGCTGTGAGTGAGAGAGAGAGAGGGAGAATGAGAAGCTGTGTGTGTGTGTGTGAGAGAGAAGCTGTGAGTGAGAGTGAGAGAGAGAGAGAGAGAAAGAGAAGCTGTGAGTGAGAGAGAGGGAGAGAATGAGAAGCTGTGAGAGAGAGAGAAAAGCTGTGAGTGAGAGAGAGTGAGAGAAAGTGAAGATGTGAGTGAGAGAGAGAGAAAGAGAAGCTGTGTGTGTGTGAGAGAGAGAAAGATAGTCTGAGTAAGAGAGAGTGAAAGAGAAGCTGTGAGTGAGAGAGAGAGGGAGAAAGAGAAGCTGTGTGTGTGTGTGAGAGAAAGAGAATCTGATTGAGAGTGAGAGAGAGAGAGAAAGAGAAGCTGTGAGTGAGAGAGAGAGAGAAAGAGAAGCTGTGAGTGAGTGAGAGAGAGAATGAGAAACTGTGAGTGAGAGAGAGAAGCTGTGTGAGAGAGAGAGAAAGAGAAACTGTGAGTGAGAGAGAGAAGATGTGAGTGATAGAGAGAGAGAATGAGAAGCTTTGAGTGAGAGAGAGAGAAAGTAAGAGTAGCTGTGAGTGAGATGGAGAGAGAGAGAAAGAGAAGCTGTGAGTGAGAGAGAGAGAGGGAGAAAGCTAAGCTGTGAGAGAGAGAGAGAGAAAGAGAAGCTGTGTGTGTGTGAGAGAGAAAGAGAAGCTGTGATTGAGAGTGAGAGAGAGAGAGAAAGAGAAGCTGTGAGTGAGAGAGAGAAAAAGAGAAGCTGTGAGTGAGAGAGAGAGAAGCTGTGAGTGAGAGAGAGAAAGAAAAGCTGTGAGTGAGAGAGAGAGAAAGAGAAGCTGTGAGTGAGTGAGAGAGAGAAAGGGAAGTTGTGAGTGAGAGAGAGAGGGAAAGAGAAGCTGTGAGTGAGAGAGAGAGAAGCTGTGAGTGAGAGAGAGACAAAAAGAGAAGCTGTGGGTGAGAAGGACAGGGATAGAGAAGCTGTGAGTGAGTGAGAGAGAGAGAAAGAGAAGCTGTGAGTGAGAGAGAGAAAGAGAAGCTGTGAGTGAGAGAGAGAGAGAAAGAGAAGCTGTGAGTGAGAAGGAGAGGGAAAGAGAAGCTGTGAGTAAGTGAGAGAGAGAGAGAGAGAAAGAGAAGCTGTGAGATAGAAAGAGAGAAGCTGTGAGTCAGAGAGTGAGAGAGAGAAAGAGAAGCTGTTAGTGAGAGTGAGAGAGAGAAAGAGAAGCTGTGAGTGAGAGAGAGATTGAAAGAGAAGCTGTGAGTGAGTGAGAGAGAGAGAAAGAGAAGCTGTGAGTGAGAGAGAGAAAAAGAAGCTGTGTGTGACAGAGAGAGAGAGAAAGAGAAGCTGAGAGTAGGAGAGAGAGAGAGAGAAAGTGAAGCTGTGAGTGAGAGAGCAAGAGAAAGAGAAGCTGTGAGTGAGAGAGAGAGAGAGAAGCTGTGAGTGAGAGAGAGAGAATGAGAAGCTGTGAGTGAGAGTGAGAGAGAGGGAGAGAAAGAGAAGCTGTGAGTGAGAGAGATTGAAAGAGAAGCTGTGAGTGAGAGTGAGTGAGAGAAAGAGAGCTGTGAGTGAGAGAGAGAAAGAGAAGCTGTGAGTGAGTG
Organism: Bradypodion pumilum; assembly: GCA_035047305.1. NCBI lineage: Eukaryota > Metazoa > Chordata > Lepidosauria > Squamata > Chamaeleonidae > Bradypodion > Bradypodion pumilum. The sequence continues at coordinate 233,147,361 of JAWDJD010000001.1, forward strand.
AGAGAGAAAGAGAGAAGCTGTGAGTGAGAGAGAGAAAGAGAGGCTGTGAGTGACAGAGAGAGAGAAAGAGAAGCTGAGAGTGAGAGAGAGAGAGAAAGTGAAGCTGTGAGTGAGAGAGAGAAAGAGAAGCTGTGAGTGAGAGAGAGAGAATGAGAAGCTGTGAGTGAGAGAGAGTGAGAGAAAGAGAGCTGTGAGTGAGAGAGAGAAAGAGAAGCTGTGAGTGAGTGAGAGAGAGAGAAGCTGTGAGTGAGAGAGAGAAAGAGAAGCTGTGAGTGACAGAGAGAGTGAAAGAGAAGCTGAGAGTGAGAGAGAGAGAGAAAGAGAAGCTGTGAGTGAGAGAGAGAAAGAGAAGCTGTGAGTGAGAGAGAGAGAATGAGAAGCTGTGAGTGAGAGTGAGAGAGAGAGAGAAGCTGTGAGTGAGAGAGAGATTGAAAGAGAAGCTGTGAGTGAGAGAGAGAGAGAGAAAGAGAGCTGTGAGTGAGAGAGAGAAAGAGAAGCTGTGAGAGGGAGAGAGTGAAAGAGAAGCTGTGTGTGACACAGAGAGAGAGAAGCTGTGAGTTAGCGAGAGAGAAAGAGAAGCTGTGAGTGACAGAGAGAGAGAAAGAAGCTGAGAGTGAGAGAGAGAAAGTGAAGCTGTGAGTGAGAGAAAGAGAGAAAGAGAAGCTGTGTGTGTGTGAGAGAGAGAAACATAGTCTGAGTAAGAGAGAGTGAAAGAGAAGCTGTGAGTGAGAGAGAGAGAGGGAGAAAGAGAAGCTGTGTGTGTGTGTGAGAGAAAGAGAATCTGATTGAGAGTGAGAGAGAGAGAGAGAAAGAGAAGCTGTGAGTGAGAGAGAGAGAGAAAGAGAAGCTGTGAGTGAGTGAGAGAGAGAATGAGAAACTGTGAGTGAGAGAGAGAAGCAGTGAGAGAGAGAGAAAAAGAGAAACTGTGAGTGAGAGAGAGAAGCTGTGAGAGAGAGAGAGAAAGAGAGAGAGAGAGAAGATGTGAGTGATAGAGAGAGAGAATGAGAAGCTTTGAGTGAGAGAGAGAGAAAGTAAGAGTAGCTGTGAGTGAGATGGAGAGAGAGAGAAAGAGAAGCTGTGAGTGAGAGAGAGAGAGGGAGAAAGCTAAGCTGTGAGAGAGAGAGAGAAAGAGAAGCTGTGTGTGTGAGAGAGAAAGAGAAGCTGTGATTGAGAGTGAGAGAGAGAGAGAAAGAGAAGCTGTGAGTGAGAGAGAGAGAAAGAGAAGCTGTGAGTGAGAGAGAGAGAAGCTGTGAGTGAGAGAGAGAAAGAAAAGCTGTGAGTGAGAGAGAGAGAACGAGAAGCTGTGAGTGAGAGAGAGAGAGGGAGAAAGCTAAGCTGTGAGAGAGAGAGAGAAAGAGAAGCTGTGTGTGTGTGAGAGAGAAAGATAAGCTGTGATTGAGAGTGAGAGAGAGAGAGAAAGAGAAGCTGTGAGTGAGAGAGAGAGAAAGAGAAGCTGTGAGTGAGAGAGAGAGAAGCTGTGAGTGAGAGAGAGAGAAGCTGTGAGTGAGAGAGAGAAATAAAAGCTGTGAGTGAGAGAGAGAGAAAGAGAAGCTGTGAGTGAGTGAGAGAGAGAAAGGGAAGTTGTGAGTGAGAGAGAGAGAGGGAAAGAGAAGCTGTGAGTGAGAGAGAGAGAGAAGCTGTGAGTGAGAGAGAGAGAGAAAGAGAAGCTGTGGGTGAGAAGGAGAGGGATAGAGAAGCTCTGAGTGAGTGAGAGAGAGAGAAAGAGAAGCTGTGAGTGAGAGAGAGAAAGAGAAGCTGTGAGTGAGAGAGAGAGAGAAAGAGAAGCTGTGAGTGAGAAGGAGAGGGAAAGAGAAGCTGTGAGTAAGTGAGAGAGAGAGAGAGAAAGAGAAGCTGTGAGATAGAAAGAGAGAAGCTGTGAGTCAGAGAGTGTGAGAGAGAAAGAGAAGCTGTTAGTGAGAGTGAGAGAGAGAAAGAGAAGCTGTGAGTGAGAGAGAGATTGAAAGAGAAGCTGTGAGTGAGTGAGAGAGAGAGAAAGAGAAGCTGTGAGTGAGAGAGGGAAAAAGAAGCTGTGAGTGACAGAGAGAGAGAGAAAGAGAAGCTGAGAGTGAGAGAGAGAGAGAGAAAGTGAAGCTGTGAGTGAGAGAGCAAGAGAAAGAGAAGCTGTGAGTGAGAGAGAGAGAGAAGCTGTGAGTGAGAGAGAGAGAATGAGAAGCTGTGAGTGAGAGTGAGAGAGAGGGAGAGAAAGAGAAGCTGTGAGTGAGAGAGATTGAAAGAGAAGCTGTGAGTGAGAGAGAGTGAGAGAAAGAGAGCTGTGAGTGAGAGAGAGAAAGAGAAGCTGTGAGTGAGTGAGAGAGAGAGAGAAGCTGTGAGTGAGAGAGAGAAAGAGAAGCTGTGAGTGACAGAGAGAGAGAAAGAGAAGCTGAGAGTGAGAGAGAGAGAGAAAGTGAAGCTGTGAGTGAGAGAGAGAAAGAGAAGCTGTGAGTGAGAGAGAGAGAATGAGAAGCTGTGAGTGAGAGAGAGTGAGAGAAAGAGAGCTGTGAGTGAGAGAGAGAAAGAGAAGCTGTGAGTGAGTGAGTGAGAGAGAGAGAAGCTGTGAGTGAGAGAGAGAAAGAGAAGCTGTGAGTGACAGAGAGAGAGAAAGAGAAGCTGAGAGTGAGAGAGAGAGAAAGAGAAGCTGTGAGTGAGAGAGAGAAAGAGAAGCTGTGAGTGAGAGAGAGAGAATGAGAAGCTGTGAGTGAGAGTGAGAGAGAGAGAGAGAAGCTGTGAGTGAGAGAGAGATTGATAGAGAAGCTGTGAGTGAGAGAGAGAGAGAGAAAGAAAGAGAGCTGTGAGTGAGAGAGAGAAAGAGAAGCTGTGAGTGAGAGGGAGAGAGTGAAAGAGAAGCTGTGTGTGACACACAGAGAGAGAAGCTGTGAGTTAGAGAGAGAGAAAGAGAAGCTGTGAGTGACAGAGAGAGAGAAAGAAGCTGAGAGTGAGAGAGAGAAAGTGAAGCTGTGAGTGAGAGAAAGAGAGAAAGAGAAGCTGCGTGTATGAGAGAGATAGAAAGATAGTCTGAGAAAGAGAGAGTGAAAGAGAAGCTGTGAGTGAGAGAGAGATGGAGAAAGAGAAGCTGTGAGAGAGAGAGAGAAAGAGAAGCTGTGAGTGAGAGTGAGAGAGAGAGAGAGAAAGAGAAGCTGTGAGTGAGAGAGAAAGATAAAGAGAAGCTGTGTGTGAGAGAGAGAATGAGAAGCTGCGAGTGAGAGAGAGAAAGAGAAGCTGTGAGTGAGAGAGAGAGATAGAGAAGCTGTGAGTGTGAGAGAGAGAAGCTGTGAGTGAGAGAGAGAAAGAAAAGCTGTGAGTGAGAGAGAGAGAGAAAGAGAAGATATGAGTGAGAGAGAGAGAAAGAGAAGCAGTGAGAGAGAGAGAGAGAGAAAGAGAAGCTGTGAGTGAGACAGAGAGAGAGAAAGAGAAGCTGTGAGAGAGAGAGAGAAAGAGAAGCTGTGAGTGTCTGTGAGAGAGAAAGAGAAGCTGTGAGTGAGAGAGAAAGAAAGAAAGAGAAATGAGAGTGAGAAAGAGAGAGAGAAAGAGAAGCTGTGAGTGGGAGAGAGTGAAAGAGATTCTGTGAGTGAGAGAGAGAAAGGGAAGTTGTGAGTGAGAGAGAGAGAAAGAGAAGCTGTGAATGAGAGAGAGAGAAAGAGAAGCTGAGTGAGAGAGAGAGAAAGAGAAGCTGTGAGTGAGTGAGAGAGAGAAAGGGAAGTTGTGAGTGAGAGAGAGAGAGAGAAAGAGAAGCTGCGAGTGAGAGAGAGAGAAGCTGTGAGTGAGAGAGAGAGAGAAAGAGAAGCTGTGAGTGAGAAGGAGAGGGAAAGAGAAGCTCTGAGTGAGTGAGAGAGAGAGAGAAAGAGAAGCTGTGAGAGAGAAAGAGAGAAGCTGTGAGTGAGAGAGTGAGAGAGAGAAAAAGAAGCTGTTAGTGAGAAGGAGAGGGAAAGAGAAGCTGTGAGTGAGTGAGAGAGAGAGAGATAGAGAAGCTGTGAGAGAGAAAGAGAGAAGCTGTGAGTGAGAGAGTGAGAGAGAGAAAGAGAAGCTGTTAGTGAGAGTGAGAGAGAGAGAGAAAGAGAAGCTGTGAGTGAGAGAGAATGAAAGAAGCTGTGAGTGAGAGAGAGAGAGAGAAGCTGTGAGTGAGAGCGAGAAAGAGAAGCTGTGAGTGAGAGAGAGAAAGAGAAGCTGTGAGTGTGAGAGAGAGAGGGAGAAATATAAGCTGTGTGTGAGAGAGAGAGAAATAGAAGCTGTGTGTGAGAGTGAGAGAGAGAGAAAGAGAAGCTGTGAGTGAGAGAGAGAGAAAGAAAGAGAAGCAGTGAGTGAGAGAGAGAGAAGCTGTGAGTGAGAGAGAGAAAGAAAAGCTGTGAGTGAGAGAGAGAGAAATAGAAGATATGAGTGAGAGAGAGAGAAGCAGTGAGAGAGAGAGAGAGAAAGAGAAGCTGTGAGTGAGACAGAGAGAGAGAAAGAGAAGCTTTGAGAGAGAGAGAGAGGTAGAAAGAGAAGCTGTGTGTGTGTGAGAGAGAAAGAGAAAGCTGTGAGTGTGTGTAAGAGAGAAATATAAGCTGTGAGTGAGAGAGAAAGAAAGAGAAATTAGAGTGAGAAAGAGAGAGAGAAAGAGAAGCTGTGAGTGGGAGAGAGTGAAAGAGAGTCTGTGAGTGAGAGAGAGAGAGAAAGGGAAGTTGTGAGTGAGAGAGAGAGAAAGAGAAGCTGTGAATGAGAGAGAGAGAGAAAGAGAAGCTGTGAGTGAGAGAGAGAGAAAGAGAAGCTGTGAGTGAGTAAGAGAGAGAAATGGAAGTTGTGAGTGAGAGAGAAAGAGAAGCTGTGTGTGAGAGAGAGAAAGAGAAGCTGTGAGAGAGAGAGAGAGAGAAAGAGAAGCTGTGAGTGAGAAGGAGAGGGAAAGAGAAGCTGTGAGTGAGTGAGAGAGAGAGAGAAAGAGAAGCTGTGAGTGTGTGAGAGAGAGAAAGAGAAGCTGTGAGTGAGAAGGAGAGGGAAAGAGAAGCTGTGAGTGAGTGAGAGAGAGAGAGAAGGAGAAGCTGTGAGAGAGAAAGAGAGAAGCTGTGAGTGAGAGAGTGAGAGAGAGAAAGAGAAGCTGTTAGAGAGAGTGAGAGAGAGAGAGAAAGAGAAGCTGTGAGTGAGAGAGAGAAAGAGAAGCTGTGAGTGAGAGGGAGAGAGAGAAAGAGAAGCTGTGAGTGACAAAGAGAGAGAGAAGCTGTGAGTTACAGAGAGAGAGAAAGAGAAGCTGTGAGTGACAGAGAGAGAGAAAGGGAAGCTGAGAGTGAGAGAGAGAGAGAAAGTGAAGCTGTGAGTGAGAGAGAGAGAAAGAGAAGCTGTGTGTGTGTGTGTGAGAGAGAGAAGCTGTGAGTGAGAGTGAGAGAGAGAGAGAAAGAGAAGCTGTGAGTGAGAGAGAGAGAGAGAGAAGCTGTGTGTGTGTGTGTGTGAGAGAGAAGTTGTGAGTGAGAGAGAGAGAAAGAGAAGCTGTGAGTGAGAGAGAGAGAGAGAAAGAGAAGCTGTGAGTGAGAGAGAGAGAAAGAGAAGCTGTGAGTGAGACAGAGAGAGAAAGAGAAGCTTTGAGAGAGAGAGAGAGGGAGAAAGATAAGCTGTGAGAGAGAGAGAAAGAGAAGCTGTGAGTGTCTGTGAGAGAGAAAGAGAAGCTGTGAGTGAGAGAGAAAGAAAGAAAGAGAAATAAGAGTGAGAAAGTGAGAGAGAAAGAGAAGCTGTGAGTAGGAGAGAGTGAAAGAGAGTCTGTGAGTGAGAGAGAGAGAAAGGGAAGTTGTGAGTGAGAGAGAGAGAAAGAGAAGCTGTGAATGAGAGAGAGAGAAAGAGAAGCTGTGAGTGAGAGAGAGAAAGAGAAGCTGTGAGTGAGTGAGAGAGAGAAAGGGAAGTTGTGAGTGAGAGAGAGAGAGAAAGAGAAGCTGCGAGTGAGAGAGAGAGAGAAGCTGTGAGTGAGAGAGAGAGAGAAAGAGAAGCTGTGAGTGAGAAGGAGAGGGAAAGAGCTGTGAGTGAGTGAGAGAGAGAGAGAAAGAGAAGCTGTGAGTGTGAGAGAGAGAAAGAGAAGCTGTGAGTGAGAGAGAGAGAGAAAGAGAAGCTGTGAGTGAGAAAGAGAAGCTGTGAGAGAGAAAGAGAGAAGCTGTGAGTGAGAGAGTGAGAGAGAGAAAGAGAAGCTGATAGTGAGAGTGAGAGAGAGAGAGAAAGAGAAGCTGTGAGTGAGAGAGAATGAAAGAGAAGCTGTGAGTGAGAGAGAGAGAGAGAAAGAGAAGCTGTGAGTGAGAGAGAGAAAGAGAAGCTGTGAGTGAGAGAGAGAGAGAAGATGTGAGTGATAGAGAGAGAGAATGAGAAGCTGTGAGAGAGAGAGAAAGTAAGGGAAGCTGTGAGTGAGATAGAGAGAGAGAAAGAGAAGCTGTGAGTGAGAGAGAGAGAGGGAGAAGCTGTGTGTGTGTGAGAGAGAGAAAGATAAGCTGTGATTGAGAGTGAGAGAGAGAGAGAAAGTGAAGCTGTGAGTGAGAGAGAGAGAAAGAGAAGCTGTGAGTGAGAGAGAGAAGCTGTGAGTGAGAGAGAGAAAGAGAAGCTGTAAGTGAGACAGAGAGAGAGAAAGAGAAGCTGTGAGAGAGAGAGGGAGAAAGAGAAGCTGTGTGTGTGTGAGAGAAAGAGAAGCTGTGAGTGTGTGTGAGAGAGAAAGAGAAGCTGTGAGGTGAGAGAGAGAGAAAGAAAGAGAAATTAGAGTGAGAAAGAGAGAGAGAAAGAGAAGCTGTGAGTGGGAGAGAGAGAAAGAGAGTCTGTGTGTGAGAGAGAGAAGCTGTGAGTGAAAGAGAGAGAGCCGCTGTTAGTGAGAGAGAGAGAAAGAGAAGCTGTGAATGAGAGAGAGAGAGAAAGAGAAGCTGTGAGTGAGAGAGAGAAATAGAAGCTGTGAGTGAGTGAGAGAGAGAAAGGGAAGTTGTGAGTGAGAGAGAGAGAGAAAGAGAAGCTGTGAGTGAGAGAGAGAGAGAAAGAGAAGCTGTGAGTGAGAGAGAGAGAGAAAGAGAAGCTGTGAGTGAGAGAGAGAGAGAGAGAAGCTGTGTGTGTGTGTGTGTGAGAGAGAAGTTGTGAGTGAGAGAGAGAGAAAGAGAAGCTGTGAGTGAGAGAGAGAGAGAGAAAGAGAAGCTGTGAGTGAGAGAGAGAGAAAGAGAAGCTGTGAGTGAGACAGAGAGAGAAAGAGAAGCTTTGAGAGAGAGAGAGAGGGAGAAAGATAAGCTGTGAGAGAGAGAGAAAGAGAAGCTGTGAGTGTCTGTGAGAGAGAAAGAGAAGCTGTGAGTGAGAGAGAAAGAAAGAAAGAGAAATAAGAGTGAGAAAGTGAGAGAGAAAGAGAAGCTGTGAGTAGGAGAGAGTGAAAGAGAGTCTGTGAGTGAGAGAGAGAGAAAGGGAAGTTGTGAGTGAGAGAGAGAGAAAGAGAAGCTGTGAATGAGAGAGAGAGAAAGAGAAGCTGTGAGTGAGAGAGAGAAAGAGAAGCTGTGAGTGAGTGAGAGAGAGAAAGGGAAGTTGTGAGTGAGAGAGAGAGAGAAAGAGAAGCTGCGAGTGAGAGAGAGAGAGAAGCTGTGAGTGAGAGAGAGAGAGAAAGAGAAGCTGTGAGTGAGAAGGAGAGGGAAAGAGCTGTGAGTGAGTGAGAGAGAGAGAGAAAGAGAAGCTGTGAGTGTGAGAGAGAGAAAGAGAAGCTGTGAGTGAGAGAGAGAGAGAAAGAGAAGCTGTGAGTGAGAAAGAGAAGCTGTGAGAGAGAAAGAGAGAAGCTGTGAGTGAGAGAGTGAGAGAGAGAAAGAGAAGCTGATAGTGAGAGTGAGAGAGAGAGAGAAAGAGAAGCTGTGAGTGAGAGAGAATGAAAGAGAAGCTGTGAGTGAGAGAGAGAGAGAGAAAGAGAAGCTGTGAGTGAGAGAGAGAAAGAGAAGCTGTGAGTGAGAGAGAGAGAGAAGATGTGAGTGATAGAGAGAGAGAATGAGAAGCTGTGAGAGAGAGAGAAAGTAAGGGAAGCTGTGAGTGAGATAGAGAGAGAGAAAGAGAAGCTGTGAGTGAGAGAGAGAGAGGGAGAAGCTGTGTGTGTGTGAGAGAGAGAAAGATAAGCTGTGATTGAGAGTGAGAGAGAGAGAGAAAGTGAAGCTGTGAGTGAGAGAGAGAGAAAGAGAAGCTGTGAGTGAGAGAGAGAAGCTGTGAGTGAGAGAGAGAAAGAGAAGCTGTAAGTGAGACAGAGAGAGAGAAAGAGAAGCTGTGAGAGAGAGAGGGAGAAAGAGAAGCTGTGTGTGTGTGAGAGAAAGAGAAGCTGTGAGTGTGTGTGAGAGAGAAAGAGAAGCTGTGAGGTGAGAGAGAGAGAAAGAAAGAGAAATTAGAGTGAGAAAGAGAGAGAGAAAGAGAAGCTGTGAGTGGGAGAGAGAGAAAGAGAGTCTGTGTGTGAGAGAGAGAAGCTGTGAGTGAAAGAGAGAGAGCCGCTGTTAGTGAGAGAGAGAGAAAGAGAAGCTGTGAATGAGAGAGAGAGAGAAAGAGAAGCTGTGAGTGAGAGAGAGAAATAGAAGCTGTGAGTGAGTGAGAGAGAGAAAGGGAAGTTGTGAGTGAGAGAGAGAGAGAAAGAGAAGCTGTGAGTGAGAGAGAGAGAGAAAGAGAAGCTGTGAGTGAGAGAGAGAGAGAAAGAGAAGCTGTGAGTGAGAGAGAGAGAATGAGAAGCTGTGAGTGAGAGAGAGAAGCTGTGAGTGAGAGAGAGAAAGAGAAGCTGTGTGTGTGTGAGAGAGAGAGAAGATGTGAGTGATGGAGAGAGAGAATGAGAAGCTGTGAGTGATAGAGAGAGAAAGTAAAAGAAGCTGTGAGTGAGATAGAGAGAGAAAGAGAAGCTGTGAGTGAGAGAGAGGGAGAAAGATAAGCTGTGTGTGTGAGAGAGAGAGAAGCTGTGTGTGTGAGAGAGAGAGAGAAAGAGAAGTTGTGAGTGATAGAGAGAGAGAAGCTGTGAGTGAGTGAGAGAGAAGCTGTGAGTGAGAGAGAGAAAGAAAAGCTGTGAGTGAGAGAGAGAGAAGCTGTGAGTGAGAGAGAGAGAGAAAGAGAAGCTTTGAGTGAGAGAGAGAAAGAGAAGCTGTGAGTGATAGGGAGAGAGAGAAAGAGAAGCTGTGAGTGACACAGAGAGATAAGCTGTGAGTTAGAGAGAGAGAAAGAGAAGCTGTGACAGAGAGAGTGAAAGAAAAGCTGAGAGTGAGAGAGAGAGAGAGAGAAAGTGAAGCTGTGAGTGAGAAAGAGAGAGAAAGAGAAGCTGTGTGTGTGTGAGAGAGAGAAAGATAGTCTGAGAAAGTGAGAGTGAAAGAGAAGCTGTGAGTGAGAGAGAGAGAGGGAGAATGAGAAGCTGTGTGTGTGTGTGAGAGAGAGAGAAGCTGTGAGTGTGAGAGAGAGAGAGAAAGAGAAGCTGTGAGTGAGAGAGAGTGAGAGAAAGTGAAGATGTGAGTGAGAGAGAGAGAAAGAGAAGCTGTGTGTGTGTGAGAGAGAGAAAGATAGTCTGAGTAAGAGAGAGTGAAAGAGAAGCTGTGAGTGAGAGAGAGAGAGGGAGAAAGAGAAGCTGTGTGTGTGTGTGAGAGAAAGAGAATCTGATTGAGAGTGAGAGAGAGAGAGAGAAAGAGAAGCTGCGAGTGAGAGAGAGAGAGAAAGAGAAGCTGTGAGTGAGTGAGAGAGAGAATGAGAAACTGTGAGTGAGAGAGAGAAGCTGTGTGTGAGAGAGAGAAAGAGAAACTGTGAGTGAGAGAGAGAAGCTGTGAGAGAGAGAGAGAAAGAGAGAGAGAGAGAAGATGTGAGTGATAGAGAGAGAGAATGAGAAGCTTTGAGTGAGAGAGAGAGAAAGTAAGAGTAGCTGTGAGTGAGATAGAGAGAGAGAGAAAGAGAAGCTGTGAGTGACAGAGAGAGTGGGAGAAAGCTAAGCTGTGAGAGAGAGAGAGAGAGAGAAGCTGTGTGTGTGAGAGAGAGAAAGAGAAGCTGTGATTGAGAGTGAGAGAGAGAGAGAAAGAGAAGCTGTGAGTGAGAGAGAGAGAAAGAGAAGCTGTGAGTGAGAGAGAGAGAACCTGTGAGTGAGAGAGAGAAAGAAAAGCTGTGAGTGAGAGAGAGAGAAAGAGAAGCTGTGAGTGAGTGAGAGAGAGAAAGGGAAGTTGTGAGTGAGAGAGAGAGGGAAAGAGAAGCTGTGAGTGAGAGAGAGAGACAAGCTGTGAGTAAGAGAGAGAAAAAAAGAGAAGCTGTGGGTGAGAAGGAGAGGGATAGAGAAGCTGTGAGTGAGTGAGAGAGAGAGAAAGAGAAGCTGTGAGTGAGAGAGAGAAAGAGAAGCTGTGAGTGAGAGAGAGAGAGAAAGAGAAGCTGTGAGTGAGAAGGAGAGGGAAAGAGAAGCTGTGAGTAAGTGAGAGAGAGAGAGAAAGAGAAGCTGTGAGATAGAAAGAGTGAAGCTGTGAGTCAGAGAGTGAGAGAGAGAAAGAGAAGCTGTTAGTGAGAGTGAGAGAGAGAAAGAGAAGCTGTGAGTGAGAGAGAGATTGAAAGAGAAGCTGTGAGTGAGTGAGAGAGAGAGAGAAAGAGAAGCTGTGAGTGAGAGAGAGAAAAAGAAGCTGTGAGTGACAGAGAGAGAGAAAGAGAAGCTGAGAGTGAGAGAGAGAGAGAGAAAGTGAAGCTGTGAGTGAGAGAGCAAGAGAAAGAGAAGCTGTGAGTGAGAGAGAGAGTGAGAGAAGCTGTGAGTGAGAGAGAGAGAATGAGAAGCTGTGAGTGAGAGTGAGAGAGAGGGAGAGAAAGAGAAGCTGTGAGTGAGAGAGATTGAAAGAGAAGCTGTGAGTGAGAGAGAGTGAGAGAAAGAGAGCTGTGAGTGAGAGAGAGAAAGAGAAGCTGTGAGTGAGTGAGAGAGAGAGAGAGAAGCTGTGAGTGAGAGAGAGAAAGAGAAGCTGTGAGTGACAGAGAGAGAGAAAGAGAAGCTGAGAGTGAGAGAGAGAGAGAAAGTGAAGCTGTGAGTGAGAGATAGAGAAAGAGAAGCTGTGAGTGAGAGAGAGAAAGAGAAGCTGTGAGTGAGAGAGAGAGAATGAGAAGCTGTGAGTGAGAGTGAGAGAGAGAGAGAGAAGCTGTGAGTGAGAGAGAGATTGATAGAGAAGCTGTGAGTGAGAGAGAGAGAGAGAGAAAGAGAGCTGTGAGTGAGAGAGAGAAAGAGAAGCTGTGAGTGAGAGGGAGAGAGTGAAAGAGAAGCTGTGTGTGACACAGAGAGAGAGAGAAGCTGTGAGTTAGAGAGAGAGAAAGAGAAGCTGTGAGTGACAGAGAGAGAGAAAGAAGCTGAGAGTGAGAGAGAGAAAGTGAAGCTGTGAGTGAGAGAAAGAGAGAAAGAGAAGCTGTGAGTGTGAGAGAGATAGAAAGATAGTCTGAGAAAGAGAGAGTGAAAGAGAAGCTGTGAGTGAGAGAGAGATGGAGAAAGAGAAGCTGTGAGAGAGAGAGAGAGAAAGAGAAGCTGTGAGTGAGAGTGAGAGAGAGAGAGAAAGAGAAGCTGTGAGTGAGAGAGAAAGATAAAGAGAAGCTGTGTGTGAGAGAGAGAATGAGAAGCTGTGAGGGAGAGAGAGAAGCTGTGTGTGTGTGTGAGAGAGAAGATGTGAGTGAGATAGAGAGAGAGAAAGAGAAGCTGTGAGTGAGAGAGAGAGAGGGAGAAAGATAAGCTGTGTGAGAGAGAGAGAGAGAAGCTGTGTGTGTGTGTGAGAGAGAAAGAGAAGCTGTTATTGAGAGTGAGAGAGAGAGAGAAAGAGAAGCTGTGAGTGAGAGAGAGATAGAAAGAGAAGCTGTAAGTGTGAGAGAGAGAAGCTGTGAGTGAGAGAGAGAAAGAAAAGCTGTGAGTGAGAGAGAGAGAGAGAGAAGATATGAGTGAGAGAGAGAGAAAGAGAAGCAGTGAGAGAGAGAGAGAGAGAAAGAGAAGATGTGAGTGAGACAGAGAGAGAGAAAGAGAAGCTGTGAGAGAGACAGAGAGAGGGAGAAAGAGAAGCTGTGTGTGTGGGAGAGAAAGAGAAGCTGTGAGTGTGTGTGAGAAAGAGAAGCTGTGAGGGAGAGAGAGAAGCTGTGTGTGTGTGTGAGAGAGAAGATGTGAGTGAGATAGAGAGAGAGAAAGAGAAGCTGTGAGTGAGAGAGAGAGAGGGAGAAAGATAAGCTGTGAGAGAGAGAGAGAGAGAAGCTGTGTGTGTGTGTGAGAGAGAAAGAGAAGCTGTTATTGAGAGTGAGAGAGAGAGAGAAAGAGAAGCTGTTAGAGAGAGTGAAAGAGAGAGAGAAAGAGAAGCTGTGAGTGAGAGAGAGAAAGAGAAGCTGTGAGTGAGAGGGAGAGAGAGAAAGAGAAGCTGTGAGTGACAAAGAGAGAGAGAAGCTGTGAGTTACAGAGAGAGAGAAAGAGAAGCTGTGAGTGACAGAGAGAGAGAAAGGGAAGCTGAGAGTGAGAGAGAGAGAGAAAGTGAAGCTGTGAGTGAGAGAGAGAGAAAGAGAAGCTGTGTGTGTGTGAGAGAGAGAGAAGCTGTGAGTGAGAGTGAGAGAGAGAGAGAGAAAGAGAAGCTGTGAGTGAGAGAGAGAGAAAGAGAAGCTGTGTGTGTGTGTGAGAGAGAGAAGTTGTGAGTGAGAGAGAGAGAGAGAAAGAGAAGCTGTGAGTGAGAGAGAGAGAGAAAGAGAAGCTGTGAGTGAGAGAGAGAGAAAGAGAAGCTGTGAGTGAGAGAGAGAGAGAATGAGAAGCTGTGAGTGAGAGTAAGAGAGAGAGAGAAAGAGAAGCTGTGAGTGAGAGAGAGATTGAAAGAGAAGCTGTGAGTGAGAGAGAGAGAGGAAGAGAAGCTGTGAGTGAGAGAGAGAAAGAGAAGCTGTGAGTGAGAGGGAGAGAGAGAAAGAGAAGCTGTGAGTGACAGAGAGAGAGAGAAGCTGTGAGTTAGAGAGAGAGAGAAAGAGAAGCTGTGAGTGAGAGAGAGAGAGGGAGAAATATAAGCTGTGAGAGAGAGAGAGAGAAGCTGTGTGTGTGTGAGAGAGAGAAAGAGAAGCTGTGATTGAGAGTGAGAGAAAGAGAGAAAGAGAAGCTGTGAGTGAGAGAGAGAGAAAGAGAAGCTGTGAGTGTGAGAGAGAGAAGCTGTGAGTGAGAGAGAGAAAGAAAAGCTGTGAGTGAGAGAGAGAGAAAGAGAAGATATGAGTGAGAGAGAGAGAAAGAGAAGCAGTGAGAGAGAGAGAGAGAAAGAGAAGCTGTGTGTGAGAGAGAGAGGGAGAAAGAGAAGCTGTGTGTGTGTGAGAGAGAAAGAGAAGCTGTGAGTGTGTGTGAGAAAGAGAAGCTGTGAGTGAGAGAGAGAGAAAGAAAGAGAAATTAGAGTGAGAAAGAGAGAGAGAAAGAGAAGCTGTGAGTGGGATAGAGAGAGAAATAGAGTCTGTGAGTGAGAGAGAGAAAGAGAAGCTCTGAGTGTGAGAGAGAGAGAGCTGCTGTGAGTGAGAGAGAGAGAAAGAGAAGTTGTGAATGAGAAAGAGAGAGAGAAAGAGAAGCTGTGATTGAGAGAGAGAGAAAGAGAAGCTGTGAGTGAGAGAGAGAGAGGGAGAAAGATAAGCTGTGAGAGAGAGAGAGAAAGAGAAGCTGTGTGTGAGAGTGAGAGAGAGAGAGAAATAAAAGCTGTGAGTGAGAGAGAGAGAGAGATAGAGAAGCTGTGAGTGAGAGAGAGAGAAGCTGTGAGTGAGAGAGAGAAAGAAAAGCTGTGAGTGATGGAGAGAGAAAGAGAAGATATGAGTGAGAGAGAGAGAAGCAGTGAGAGAGAGAGAGAGAGAAGCTGTGAGTGAGACAGAGAGAGAAAGAGAAGCTTTGAGAGAGAGAGAGAGGGAGAAAGAGAAGCAGTGAGAGAGAGAGAGAAAGAGAAGCTGTGAGTGTCTGTGAGAGAGAAAGAGAAGCTGTGTGAGAGAGAAAGAAAGAAAGAGAAATTAGAGTGAGAAAGAGAGAGAGAAAGAGAAGCTGTGAGTGGGAGAGAGTGAAAGAGAGTCTGTGAGTGAGAGAGAGAGAAAGGGAAGTTGTGAGTGAGAGAGAGAGAAAGAGAAGCTGTGAATGAGAGAGAGAGAAAGAGAAGCTGTGAGTGAGAGAGAGAAAGAGAAGCTGTGAGTGAGTGAGAGAGAGAAAGGGAAGTTGTGAGTGAGAGAGAGAGAGAAAGAGAAGCTGTGAGTGGGAGAGAGAGAAGCTGTGAGTGAGAGAGAGAGAGAAAGAGAAGCTGTGAGTGAGAAGGAGAGGGAAAGAGAAGCTGTGAGTGAGTGAGAGAGAGAGAGAAAGAGAAGCTGTGAGTGAGAGAGAGAGAAAGAGAAGCTGTGAGTGAGAGAGAGAGAAAGAGAAGCTGTGAGTGAGAAGGAGAGGGAAAGAGAAGCTGTGAGTGAGTGAGAGAGAGTGAGAAAGAGAAGCTGTGAGAGAGAAAGAGAGAAGCTGTGAGTGAGAGAGTGAGAGAGAGAAAGAGAAGCTGTGAGTGAGAGAGAATGAAAGAGAAGCTGTGAGTGAGAGAGAGAGAGAAAGAGAAGCTGTGAGTGAGAGAGAGAAAGAGAAGCTGTGAGTGAGAGAGAGAGAGAAGATGTGAGTGATAGAGAGAGAGAATGAGAAGCTGTATGAGAGAGAGAAAGTAAGGGAAGCTGTGAGTGAGATAGAGAGAGAGAAAGAGAAGCTGTGAGTGAGAGAGAGAGAGAGGGAGAAGCTGTGTGTGTGTGAGAGAGAGAAAGATAAGCTGTGATTGAGAGTGAGAGAGAGAGAAAGTGAAGCTGTGAGTGAGAGAGAGAGAAAGAGAAGCTGTGAGTGAGAGAGAGAAGCTGTGAGTGAGAGAGAGAAAGAAAAGCTGTGAGAGAGAGAGAAAGAGAAGATATGAGTGAGAGAGAGAGAGAAGCAGTGAGAGAGAGAGAGAAAGAGAAGCTGTAAGTGAGACAGAGAGAGAGAAAGAGAAGCTGTGAGAGAGAGAGGGAGAAAGAGAAGCTGTGTGTGTGAGAGAGAAAGAGAAGCTGTGAGTGTTAGTGAGAGAGAAAGAGAAGCTGTGAGTGAGAGAGAGAGAAAGAAAGAGAAATTAGAGTGAGAAAGAGAGAGAGAGAGAGTTGCGGTGAGTGGGAGAGAGTGAAAGAGAGTCTGTGTGTGAGAGAGAGAGAAGCTGTGAGTGAAAGAGAGAGAGCCGCTGTTAGTGAGAGAGAGAGAAAGAGAAGCTGTGAATGAGAGAGAGAAAGAGAAGCTGTGAGTGAGAGGGAGATATAGAAGCTGTGAGTGAGTGAGAGAGAGAAAGGGAAGTTGTGAGTGAGAGAGAGAGAGAAAGAAAAGCTGTGAGTGAGAGAGAGAGAGAAAGAGAAGCTGTGAGTGAGAGAGAGAGAGAAAGAGAAGCTGTGAGTGAGAAGGAGGGAAAGAGAAGCTGTGAGTGAGTGAGAGAGAGAGAAAGAGAAGCTGTGTGTGTGTGAGAGAGAAAGAGAAGCTGTGAGTGAGAGAGAGAGAGAAAGAGAAGCTGTGTGTGTGAGAGAGAGAGAAGATGTGAGTGATGGAGAGAGAGAATGAGAAGCTGTGAGTGATAGAGAGAGAAAGTAAAAGAAGCTGTGAGTGAGATAGAGAGAGAAAGAGAAGCTGTGAGTGAGAGAGAGAGGGAGAAAGATAAGCTGTGTGTGTGAGAGAGAGAAGCTGTGTGTGTGTGAGAGAGAGAAAGAGAAGTTGTGAGTGATAGAGAGAGAGAAGCTGTGAGTGAGTGAGAGAGAAGCTGTGAGTGAGAGAGAGAAAGAAAAGCTGTGAGTGAGAGAGAGAGAAGCTGTGAGTGAGAGAGAGAGAAAGAGAAGCTTTGAGTGAGAGAGGGAAAGAGAAGCTGTGAGTGATAGGGAGAGAGAGAAAGAGAAGCTGTGAGTGATACAGAGAGATAAGCTGTGAGTTAGAGAGAGAGAAAGAGAAGCTGTGACAGAGAGAGTGAAAGAAAAGCTGAGAGTGAGAGAGAGAGAGAGAGAAAGTGAAGCTGTGAGTGAGAAAGAGAGAGAAAGAGAAGCTGTGTGTGTGTGAGAGAGAGAAAGATAGTCTGAGAAAGTGAGAGTGAAAGAGAAGCTGTGAGTGAGAGAGAGAGAGGGAGAATGAGAAGCTGTGTGTGTGTGTGAGAGAGAGAGAAGCTGTGAGTGAGAGTGAGAGAGAGAGAGAGAAAGAGAAGCTGTGAGTGAGAGAGAGAGAAAGAGAAGCTGTGAGTGAGAGATAGAGAAAGAGAAGCTGTGAGTGATAGAGGGAGAGAATGAGAAGCTGTGAGTGAGAGAGAGAAAAGCTGTGAGTGAGAGAGAGTGAGAGAAAGTGAAGATGTGAGTGAGAGAAAGAGAAAGAGAAGCTGTGTGTGTGTGAGAGAGAGAAAGATAGTCTGAGTAAGAGAGAGTGAAAGAGCTGTGAGTGAGAGAGAGAGAGGGAGAAAGAGAAGCTGTGTGTGTTTGAGAGAAAGAGAATCTGTGATTGAGAGTGAGAGAGAGAGAGAGAAAGAGAAGCTGTGAGTGAGAGAGAGAGAGAAAGAGAAGCTGTGAGTGAGTGAGAGAGAGAATGAGAAGCTGTGAGTGAGAGAGAGAAGCTGTGAGTGAGTGAGAGAGAAGCTGTGAGTGAGAGAGAGAAAGAAAAGCTGTGAGTGAGAGAGAGAGAAGCTGTGAGTGAGAGAGAGAGAGAAAGAGAAGCTTTGAGTGAGAGAGAGAAAGAGAAGCTGTGAGTGAGAGGGAGAGAGAGAAAGAGAAGCTGTGAGTGACACAGAGAGATAAGCTGTGAGTTAGAGAGAGAGAAAGAGAAGCTGTGACAGAGAGAGTGAAAGAAAAGGTGAGAGTGAGAGAGAGTGAGAGAGAAAGTGAAGCTGTGAGTGAGAAAGAGAGAGAAAGAGAAGCTGTGTGTGTGAGAGAGAGAGAAAGAGAAGCTGTGATTGAGAGTGAGAGAGAGAGAGAAAGAGAAGCTGTGAGTGAGAGAGAGAAAGAGAAGCTGTGAGTGTGAGAGAGAGAAGCTGTGAGTGAGAGAGAGAAAGAAAAGCTGTGAGTGAGAGAGAGAGAGAGAAAGAGAAGATATGAGTGAGAGAGAGAGAAAGAGAAGCAGTGAGAGAGAGAGAGAGAAAGAGAAGCTGTGTGTGAGAGAGAGAGGGAGAAAGAGAAGCTGTGTGTGTGTGAGAGAGAAAGAGAAGCTGTGAGTGTGTGTGAGAAAGAGAAGCTGTAAGTGAGAGAGAGAGAAAGAAAGAGAAATTAGAGTGAGAAAGAGAGAGAGAAAGAGAAGCTGTGAGTGGGATAGAGAGAGAAATAGAGTCTGTGAGTGAGAGAGAGAAAGAGAAGCTCTGAGTGTGAGAGAGAGAGAGCCGCTGTGAGTGAGAGAGAGAGAAAGAGAAGTTGTGAAATAGAAAGAGAGAGAGAAAGAGAAGCTGTGATTGAGAGAGAGAGAAAGAGAAGCTGTGAGTGAGAGAGAGAGAGGGAGAAAGAAGCTGTGAGAGAGAGAGAGAAAGAGAAGCTGTGTGTGAGAGTGAGAGAGAGAGAGAAAGAAAAGCTGTGAGTGAGAGAGAGAGAAGCTGTGAGTGAGTGAGAGAGAAGCTGTGAGTGAGAGAGAGAAAGAAAAGCTGTGAGTGAGGGAGAGAGAAAGAGAAGATATGAGTGAGAGAGAGAGAGAGAAGCAGTGAGAGAGAGAGAGAGAGAGAAGCTGTGAGTGAGACAGAGAGAGAAAGAGAAGCTTTGAGAGAGAGAGAGAGGGAGAAAGAGAAGCAGTGAGAGAGAGAGAGAAAGAGAAGCTGTGAGTGTCTGTGAGAGAGAAAGAGAAGCTGTGTGAGAGAGAAAGAAAGAAAGAGAAATTAGAGTGAGAAAGAGAGAGAGAAAGAGAAGCTGTGAGTGGGAGAGAGTGAAAGAGAGTCTGTGAGTGAGAGAGAGAGAAAGGGAAGTTGTGAGTGAGAGAGAGAGAAAGAGAAGCTGTGAATGAGAGAGAGAGAAAGAGAAGCTGTGAGTGAGAGAGAGAAAGAGAAGCTGTGAGTGAGTGAGAGAGAGAAAGGGAAGTTGTGAGTGAGAGAGAGAGAGAAAGAGAAGCTGCGAGTGAGAGAGAGAGAGAAGCTGTGAGTGAGAGAGAGAGAGAAAGAGAAGCTGTGAGTGAGAAGGAGAGGGAAAGAGAAGCTGTGAGTGAGTGAGAGAGAGAGAGAAAGAGAAGCTGTGAGTGAGAGAGAGAGAAAGAGAAGCTGTGAGTGAGAGAGAGAGAAAGAGAAGCTGTGAGTGAGAAGGAGAGGGAAAGAGAAGCTGTGAGTGGGTGAGAGAGAGTGAGAAAGAGAAGCTGTGAGAGAGAAAGAGAGAAGCTGTGAGTGAGAGAGTGAGAGAGAGAAAGAGAAGCTGTGAGTGAGAGAGAATGAAAGAGAAGCTGTGAGTGAGAGAGAGAGAGAAAGAGAAGCTGTGAGTGAGAGAGAGAAAGAGAAGCTGTGAGTGAGAGAGAGAGAGAAGATGTGAGTGATAGAGAGAGAGAATGAGAAGCTGTGTGAGAGAGAGAAAGTAAGGGAAGCTGTGAGTGAGATAGAGAGAGAGAAAGAGAAGCTGTGAGTGAGAGAGAGAGAGAGGGAGAAGCTGTGTGTGTGTGTGAGAGAGAAAGATAAGCTGTGATTGAGAGTGAGAGAGAGAGAAAGTGAAGCTGTGAGTGAGAGAGAGAGAAAGAGAAGCTGTGAGTGAGAGAGAGAAGCTGTGAGTGAGAGAGAGAAAGAAAAGCTGTGAGTGAGAGAGAGAGAGAGAAAGAGAAGATATGAGTGAGAGAGAGAGAGAAGCAGTGAGAGAGAGAGAGAAAGAGAAGCTGTAAGTGAGACAGAGAGAGAGAAAGAGAAGCTGTGAGAGAGAGAGGGAGAAAGAGAAGCTGTGTGTGTGAGAGAGAAAGAGAAGCTGTGAGTGTTAGTGAGAGAGAAAGAGAAGCTGTGAGTGAGAGAGAGAGAAAGAAAGAGAAATTAGAGTGAGAAAGAGAGAGAGAGTTGCGGTGAGTGGGAGAGAGTGAAAGAGAGACTGTGTGTGAGAGAGAGAGAAGCTGTGAGTGAAAGAGAGAGAGCCGCTGTTAGTGAGAGAGAGAGAAAGAGAAGCTGTGAATGAGAGAGAGAGAGAAAGAGAAGCTGTGAGTGAGAGAGAGATATAGAAGCTGTGAGTGAGTGAGAGAGAGAAAGGGAAGTTGTGAGTGAGAGAGAGAGAGAAAGAAAAGCTGTGAGTGAGAGAGAGAGAGAAAGAGAAGCTGTGAGTGAGAGAGAGAGAGAAAGAGAAGCTGTGAGTGAGAAGGAGGGAAAGAGAAGCTGTGAGTGAGTGAGAGAGAGAGAAAGAGAAGCTGTGTGTGTGTGAGAGAGAAAGAGAAGCTGTGAGTGAGAGAGAGAGAGAAAGAGAAGCTGTGTGTGTGAGAGAGAGAGAAGATGTGAGTGATGGAGAGAGAGAATGAGAAGCTGTGAGTGATAGAGAGAAAAAGTAAAAGAAGCTGTGAGTGAGATAGAGAGAGAAAGAGAAGCTGTGAGTGAGAGAGAGAGGGAGAAAGATAAGCTGTGTGTGTGAGAGAGAGAAGCTGTGTGTGTGTGAGAGAGAGAAAGAGAAGTTGTGAGTGATAGAGAGAGAGAAGCTGTGAGTGAGTGAGAGAGAAGCTGTGAGTGAGAGAGAGAAAGAAAAGCTGTGAGTGAGAGAGAGAGAAGCTGTGAGTGAGAGAGAGAGAAAGAGAAGCTTTGAGTGAGAGAGGGAAAGAGAAGCTGTGAGTGATAGGGAGAGAGAGAAAGAGAAGCTGTGAGTGACACAGAGAGATAAGCTGTGAGTTAGAGAGAGAGAAAGAGAAGCTGTGACAGAGAGAGTGAAAGAAAAGCTGAGAGTGAGAGAGAGAGAGAGAGAAAGTGAAGCTGTGAGTGAGAAAGAGAGAGAAAGAGAAGCTGTGTGTGTGTGTGAGAGAGAAAGATAGTCTGAGAAAGTGAGAGTGAAAGAGAAGCTGTGAGTGAGAGAGAGAGAGGGAGAATGAGAAGCTGTGTGTGTGTGAGAGAGAGAGAAGCTGTGAGTGAGTGAGAGAGAGAGAGAGAAAGAGAAGCTGTGAGTGAGAGAGAGAGAAAGAGAAGCTGTGAGTGAGAGAGAGAGAAAGAGAAGCTGTGAGTGATAGAGGGAGAGAATGAGAAGCTGTGAGTGAGAGAGAGAAAAGCTGTGAGTGAGAGAGAGTGAGAGAAAGTGAAGATGTGAGTGAGAGAGAGAGAAAGAGAAGCTGTGTGTGTGTGAGAGAGAGAAAGATAGTCTGAGTAAGAGAGAGTGAAAGAGAAGCTGTGAGTGAGAGAGAGAGAGGGAGAAAGAGAAGCTGTGTGTGTTTGAGAGAAAGAAAATCTGTGATTGAGAGTGAGAGAGAGAGAGAGAAAGAGAAGCTGTGAGTGAGAGAGAGAGAGAAAGAGAAGCTGTGAGTGAGTGAGAGAGAGAGAATGAGAAGCTGTGAGTGAGAGAGAGAAGCTGTGAGTGAGTGAGAGAGAAGCTGTGAGAGAGAGAGAAAGAAAAGCTGTGAGTGAGAGAGAGAGAAGCTGTGAGTGAGAGAGAGAGAGAAAGAGAAGCTTTGAGTGAGAGAGAGAAAGAGAAGCTGAGAGTGAGAGGGAGAGAGAGAAAGAGAAGCTGTGAGTGACAGAGAGAGAGAAAGGGAAGCTGAGAGTGAGAGAGAGAGAGAAAGTGAAGCTGTGAGTGAGAGAGAGAGAAAGAGAAGCTGTGTGTGTGTGAGAGAGAGAGAAGCTGTGAGTGAGAGTGAGAGAGAGAGAGAGAAAGAGAAGCTGTGAGTGAGAGAGAGAGAAAGAGAAGCTGTGTGTGTGTGTGAGAGAGAGAAGTTGTAAGTGAGAGAGAGAGAGAGAAAGAGAAGCTGTGAGTGAGAGAGAGAGAGAAAGAGAAGCTGTGAGTGAGAGAGAGAGAAAGAGAAGCTGTGAGTGAGAGAGAGAGAGAATGAGAAGCTGTGAGTGAGAGTAAGAGAGAGAGAGAAAGAGAAGCTGTGAGTGAGAGAGAGATTGAAAGAGAAGCTGTGAGTGAGAGAGAGAGAGGAAGAGAAGCTGTGAGTGAGAGAGAGAAAGAGAAGCTGTGAGTGAGAGGGAGAGAGAGAAAGAGAAGCTGTGAGTGACAGAGAGAGAGAGAAGCTGTGAGTTAGAGAGAGAGAGAAAGAGAAGCTGTGAGTGAGAGAGAGAGAGGGAGAAATATAAGCTGTGAGAGAGAGAGAGAGAGAGAAGCTGTGTGTGTGTGAGAGAGAGAAAGAGAAGCTGTGATTGAGAGTGAGAGAAAGAGAGAAAGAGAAGCTGTGAGTGAGAGAGAGAGAAAGAGAAGCTGTGAGTGTGAGAGAGAGAAGCTGTGAGTGAGAGAGAGAAAGAAAAGCTGTGAGTGAGAGAGAGAGAAAGAGAAGATATGAGTGAGAGAGAGAGAAAGAGAAGCAGTGAGAGAGAGAGAGAGAAAGAGAAGCTGTGTGTGAGAGAGAGAGGGAGAAAGAGAAGCTGTGTGTGTGTGAGAGAGAAAGAGAAGCTGTGAGTGTGTGTGAGAAAGAGAAGCTGTGAGTGAGAGAGAGAGAAAGAAAGAGAAATTAGATTGAGAAAGAGAGAGAGAAAGAGAAGCTCTGAGTGGGATAGAGAGAGAAATAGAGTCTGTGAGTGAGAGAGAGAAAGAGAAGCTCTGAGTGTGAGAGAGAGAGAGCCGCTGTGAGTGAGAGAGAGAGAAAGAGAAGTTGTGAATGAGAAAGAGAGAGAGAAAGAGAAGCTGTGATTGAGAGAGAGAGAAAGAGAAGCTGTGAGTGAGAGAGAGAGAGGGAGAAAGATAAGCTGTGAGAGAGAGAGAGAAAGAGAAGCTGTGTGTGAGAGTGAGAGAGAGAGAGAAAGAAAAGCTGTGAGTGAGAGAGAGAGATAGAGAAGCTGTGAGTGAGAGAGAGAGAAGCTGTGAGTGAGAGAGAGAAAGAAAAGCTGTGAGTGATGGAGAGAGAAAGAGAAGATATGAGTGAGAGAGAGAGAGAAGTAGTGAGAGAGAGAGAGAGAGAAGCTGTGAGTGAGACAGAGAGAGAAAGAGAAGCTTTGAGAGAGAGAGAGAGGGAGAAAGAGAAGCAGTGAGAGAGAGAGAGAAAGAGAAGCTGTGAGTGTCTGTGAGAGAGAAAGAGAAGCTGTGTGAGAGAGAAAGAAAGAAAGAGAAATTAGAGTGAGAAAGAGAGAGAGAAAGAGAAGCTGTGAGTGGGAGAGAGTGAAAGAGAGTCTGTGAGTGAGAGAGAGAGAAAGGGAAGTTGTGAGTGAGAGAGAGAGAAAGAGAAGCTGTGAATGAGAGAGAGAGAAAGAGAAGCTGTGAGTGAGAGAGAGAAAGAGAAGCTGTGAGTGAGTGAGAGAGAGAAAGGGAAGTTGTGAGTGAGAGAGAGAGAGAAAGAGAAGCTGTGAGTGGGAGAGAGAGAAGCTGTGAGTGAGAGAGAGAGAGAAAGAGAAGCTGTGAGTGAGAAGGAGAGGGAAAGAGAAGCTGTGAGTGAGTGAGAGAGAGAGAGAAAGAGAAGCTGTGAGTGAGAGAGAGAGAAAGAGAAGCTGTGAGTGAGAGAGAGAGAAAGAGAAGCTGTGAGTGAGAAGGAGAGGGAAAGAGAAGCTGTGAGTGAGTGAGAGAGAGTGAGAAAGAGAAGCTGTGAGAGAGAAAGAGAGAAGCTGTGAGTGAGAGAGTGAGAGAGAGAAAGAGAAGCTGTGAGTGAGAGAGAATGAAAGAGAAGCTGTGAGTGAGAGAGAGAGAGAAAGAGAAGCTGTGAGTGAGAGAGAGAAAGAGAAGCTGTGAGTGAGAGAGAGAGAGAAGATGTGAGTGATAGAGAGAGAGAATGAGAAGCTGTATGAGAGAGAGAAAGTAAGGGAAGCTGTGAGTGAGATAGAGAGAGAGAAAGAGAAGCTGTGAGTGAGAGAGAGAGAGAGGGAGAAGCTGTGTGTGTGTGAGAGAGAGAAAGATAAGCTGTGATTGAGAGTGAGAGAGAGAGAAAGTGAAGCTGTGAGTGAGAGAGAGAGAAAGAGAAGCTGTGAGTGAGAGAGAGAAGCTGTGAGTGAGAGAGAGAAAGAAAAGCTGAGAGAGAGAGAGAGAAAGAGAAGATATGAGTGAGAGAGAGAGAGAAGCAGTGAGAGAGAGAGAGAAAGAGAAGCTGTAAGTGAGACAGAGAGAGAGAAAGAGAAGCTGTGAGAGAGAGAGGGAGAAAGAGAAGCTGTGTGTGTGAGAGAGAAAGAGAAGCTGTGAGTGTTAGTGAGAGAGAAAGAGAAGCTGTGAGTGAGAGAGAGAGAAAGAAAGAGAAATTAGAGTGAGAAAGAGAGAGAGAGAGAGTTGCGGTGAGTGGGAGAGAGTGAAAGAGAGTCTGTGTGTGAGAGAGAGAGAAGCTGTGAGTGAAAGAGAGAGAGCCGCTGTTAGTGAGAGAGAGAGAAAGAGAAGCTGTGAATGAGAGAGAGAAAGAGAAGCTGTGAGTGAGAGGGAGATATAGAAGCTGTGAGTGAGTGAGAGAGAGAAAGGGAAGTTGTGAGAGAGAAAGAGAGAAGCTGTGAGTGAGAGAGTGAGAGAGAGAAAGAGAAGCTGTGAGTGAGAGAGAATGAAAGAGAAGCTGTGAGTGAGAGAGAGAGAGAAAGAGAAGCTGTGAGTGAGAGAGAGAAAGAGAAGCTGTGAGTGAGAGAGAGAGAGAAGATGTGAGTGATAGAGAGAGAGAATGAGAAGCTGTATGAGAGAGAGAAAGTAAGGGAAGCTGTGAGTGAGATAGAGAGAGAGAAAGAGAAGCTGTGAGTGAGAGAGAGAGAGAGGGAGAAGCTGTGTGTGTGTGAGAGAGAGAAAGATAAGCTGTGATTGAGAGTGAGAGAGAGAGAAAGTGAAGCTGTGAGTGAGAGAGAGAGAAAGAGAAGCTGTGAGTGAGAGAGAGAAGCTGTGAGTGAGAGAGAGAAAGAAAAGCTGAGAGAGAGAGAGAGAAAGAGAAGATATGAGTGAGAGAGAGAGAGAAGCAGTGAGAGAGAGAGAGAAAGAGAAGCTGTAAGTGAGACAGAGAGAGAGAAAGAGAAGCTGTGAGAGAGAGAGGGAGAAAGAGAAGCTGTGTGTGTGAGAGAGAAAGAGAAGCTGTGAGTGTTAGTGAGAGAGAAAGAGAAGCTGTGAGTGAGAGAGAGAGAAAGAAAGAGAAATTAGAGTGAGAAAGAGAGAGAGAGAGAGTTGCGGTGAGTGGGAGAGAGTGAAAGAGAGTCTGTGTGTGAGAGAGAGAGAAGCTGTGAGTGAAAGAGAGAGAGCCGCTGTTAGTGAGAGAGAGAGAAAGAGAAGCTGTGAATGAGAGAGAGAAAGAGAAGCTGTGAGTGAGAGGGAGATATAGAAGCTGTGAGTGAGTGAGAGAGAGAAAGGGAAGTTGTGAGTGAGAGAGAGAGAGAAAGAAAAGCTGTGAGTGAGAGAGAGAGAGAAAGAGAAGCTGTGAGTGAGAGAGAGAGAGAAAGAGAAGCTGTGAGTGAGAAGGAGGGAAAGAGAAGCTGTGAGTGAGTGAGAGAGAGAGAAAGAGAAGCTGTGTGTGTGTGAGAGAGAAAGAGAAGCTGTGAGTGAGAGAGAGAGAGAAAGAGAAGCTGTGTGTGTGAGAGAGAGAGAAGATGTGAGTGATGGAGAGAGAGAATGAGAAGCTGTGAGTGATAGAGAGAGAAAGTAAAAGAAGCTGTGAGTGAGATAGAGAGAGAAAGAGAAGCTGTGAGTGAGAGAGAAGGGAGAAAGATAAGCTGTGTGTGTGAGAGAGAGAAGCTGTGTGTGTGTGAGAGAGAGAAAGAGAAGTTGTGAGTGATAGAGAGAGAGAAGCTGTGAGTGAGTGAGAGAGAAGCTGTGAGTGAGAGAGAGAAAGAAAAGCTGTGAGTGAGAGAGAGAGAAGCTGTGAGTGAGAGAGAGAGAAAGAGAAGCTTTGAGTGAGAGAGGGAAAGAGAAGCTGTGAGTGATAGGGAGAGAGAGAAAGAGAAGCTGTGAGTGATACAGAGAGATAAGCTGTGAGTTAGAGAGAGAGAAAGAGAAGCTGTGACAGAGAGAGTGAAAGAAAAGCTGAGAGTGAGAGAGAGAGAGAGAGAAAGTGAAGCTGTGAGTGAGAAAGAGAGAGAAAGAGAAGCTGTGTGTGTGTGAGAGAGAGAAAGATAGTCTGAGAAAGTGAGAGTGAAAGAGAAGCTGTGAGTGAGAGAGAGAGAGGGAGAATGAGAAGCTGTGTGTGTGTGAGAGAGAGAGAGAAGCTGTGAGTGAGAGTGAGAGAGAGAGAGAGAAAGAGAAGCTGTGAGTGAGAGAGAGAGAAAGAGAAGCTGTGAGTGAGAGATAGAGAAAGAGAAGCTGTGAGTGATAGAGGGAGAGAATGAGAAGCTGTGAGTGAGAGAGAGAAAAGCTGTGAGTGAGAGAGAGTGAGAGAAAGTGAAGATGTGAGTGAGAGAAAGAGAAGCTGTGTGTGTGTGAGAGAGAGAAAGATAGTCTGAGTAAGAGAGAGTGAAAGAGAAGCTGTGAGTGAGAGAGAGAGAGGGAGAAAGAGAAGCTGTGTGTGTTTGAGAGAAAGAGAATCTGTGATTGAGAGTGAGAGAGAGAGAGAGAAAGAGAAGCTGTGAGTGAGAGAGAGAGAGAAAGAGAAGCTGTGAGTGAGTGAGAGAGAGAGAATGAGAAGCTGTGAGTGAGAGAGAGAAGCTGTGAGTGAGTGAGAGAGAAGCTGTGAGTGAGAGAGAGAAAGAAAAGCTGTGAGTGAGAGAGAGAGAAGCTGTGAGTGAGAGAGAGAGAGAAAGAGAAGCTTTGAGTGAGAGAGAGAAAGAGAAGCTGTGAGTGAGAGGGAGAGAGAGAAAGAGAAGCTGTGAGTGACACAGAGAGATAAGCTGTGAGTTAGAGAGAGAGAAAGAGAAGCTGTGACAGAGAGAGTGAAAGAAAAGGTGAGAGTGAGAGAGAGAGAGAGAGAAAGTGAAGCTGTGAGTGAGAAAGAGAGAGAAAGAGAAGCTGTGTGTGTGTGAGAGAGAGAAAGAGAAGCTGTGATTGAGAGTGAGAGAGAGAGAGAAAGAGAAGCTGTGAGTGAGAGAGAGAAAGAGAAGCTGTGAGTGTGAGAGAGAGAAGCTGTGAGTGAGAGAGAGAAAGAAAAGCTGTGAGTGAGAGAGAGAGAGAAAGAGAAGATATGAGTGAGAGAGAGAGAAAGAGAAGCAGTGAGAGAGAGAGAGAGAAAGAGAAGCTGTGTGTGAGAGAGAGAGGGAGAAAGAGAAGCTGTGTGTGTGTGAGAGAGAAAGAGAAGCTGTGAGTGTGTGTGAGAAAGAGAAGCTGTGAGTGAGAGAGAGAGAAAGAAAGAGAAATTAGAGTGAGAAAGAGAGAGAGAAAGAGAAGCTGTGAGTGGGATAGAGAGAGAAATAGAGTCTGTGAGTGAGAGAGAGAAAGAGAAGCTCTGAGTGTGAGAGAGAGAGAGCCGCTGTGAGTGAGAGAGAGAGAAAGAGAAGTTGTGAATGAGAAAGAGAGAGAGAAAGAGAAGCTGTGATTGAGAGAGAGAGAAAGAGAAGCTGTGAGTGAGAGAGAGAGAGGGAGAAAGAAGCTGTGAGAGAGAGAGAGAAAGAGAAGCTGTGTGTGAGAGTGAGAGAGAGAGAGAAAGAAAAGCTGTGAGTGAGAGAGAGAGAGAGATAGAGAAGCTGTGAGTGAGAGAGAGAGAAGCTGTGAGTGAGAGAGAGAAAGAAAAGCTGTGAGTGAGGGAGAGAGAAAGAGAAGATATGAGTGAGAGAGAGAGAGAGAAGCAGTGAGAGAGAGAGAGAGAGAGAGAGAAGCTGTGAGTGAGACAGAGAGAGAAAGAGAAGCTTTGAGAGAGAGAGAGAGGGAGAAAGAGAAGCAGTGAGAGAGAGAGAGAAAGAGAAGCTGTGAGTGTCTGTGAGAGAGAAAGAGAAGCTGTGTGAGAGAGAAAGAAAGAAAGAGAAATTAGAGTGAGAAAGAGAGAGAGAAAGAGAAGCTGTGAGTGGGAGAGAGTGAAAGAGAGTCTGTGAGTGAGAGAGAGAGAAAGGGAAGTTGTGAGTGAGAGAGAGAGAAAGAGAAGCTGTGAATGAGAGAGAGAGAAAGAGAAGCTGTGAGTGAGAGAGAGAAAGAGAAGCTGTGAGTGAGTGAGAGAGAGAAAGGGAAGTTGTGAGTGAGAGAGAGAGAGAAAGAGAAGCTGCGAGTGAGAGAGAGAGAGAAGCTGTGAGTGAGAGAGAGAGAGAAAGAGAAGCTGTGAGTGAGAAGGAGAGGGAAAGAGAAGCTGTGAGTGAGTGAGAGAGAGAGAGAAAGAGAAGCTGTGAGTGAGAGAGAGAGAAAGAGAAGCTGTGAGTGAGAGAGAGAGAAAGAGAAGCTGTGAGTGAGAAGGAGAGGGAAAGAGAAGCTGTGAGTGGGTGAGAGAGAGTGAGAAAGAGAAGCTGTGAGAGAGAAAGAGAGAAGCTGTGAGTGAGAGAGTGAGAGAGAGAAAGAGAAGCTGTGAGTGAGAGAGAATGAAAGAGAAGCTGTGAGTGAGAGAGAGAGAGAAAGAGAAGCTGTGAGTGAGAGAGAGAAAGAGAAGCTGTGAGTGAGAGAGAGAGAGAAGATGTGAGTGATAGAGAGAGAGAATGAGAAGCTGTGTGAGAGAGAGAAAGTAAGGGAAGCTGTGAGTGAGATAGAGAGAGAGAAAGAGAAGCTGTGAGTGAGAGAGAGAGAGAGGGAGAAGCTGTGTGTGTGTGTGAGAGAGAAAGATAAGCTGTGATTGAGAGTGAGAGAGAGAGAAAGTGAAGCTGTGAGTGAGAGAGAGAGAAAGAGAAGCTGTGAGTGAGAGAGAGAAGCTGTGAGTGAGAGAGAGAAAGAAAAGCTGTGAGTGAGAGAGAGAGAGAGAAAGAGAAGATATGAGTGAGAGAGAGAGAGAAGCAGTGAGAGAGAGAGAGAAAGAGAAGCTGTAAGTGAGACAGAGAGAGAGAAAGAGAAGCTGTGAGAGAGAGAGGGAGAAAGAGAAGCTGTGTGTGTGAGAGAGAAAGAGAAGCTGTGAGTGTTAGTGAGAGAGAAAGAGAAGCTGTGAGTGAGAGAGAGAGAAAGAAAGAGAAATTAGAGTGAGAAAGAGAGAGAGAGTTGCGGTGAGTGGGAGAGAGTGAAAGAGAGACTGTGTGAGAGAGAGAGAGAAGCTGTGAGTGAAAGAGAGAGAGCCGCTGTTAGTGAGAGAGAGAGAAAGAGAAGCTGTGAATGAGAGAGAGAGAGAAAGAGAAGCTGTGAGTGAGAGAGAGATATAGAAGCTGTGAGTGAGTGAGAGAGAGAAAGGGAAGTTGTGAGTGAGAGAGAGAGAGAAAGAAAAGCTGTGAGTGAGAGAGAGAGAGAAAGAGAAGCTGTGAGTGAGAGAGAGAGAGAAAGAGAAGCTGTGAGTGAGAAGGAGGGAAAGAGAAGCTGTGAGTGAGTGAGAGAGAGAGAAAGAGAAGCTGTGTGTGTGTGAGAGAGAAAGAGAAGCTGTGAGTGAGAGAGAGAGAGAAAGAGAAGCTGTGTGTGTGTGAGAGAGAGAAGATGTGAGTGATGGAGAGAGAGAATGAGAAGCTGTGAGTGATAGAGAGAGAAAGTAAAAGAAGCTGTGAGTGAGATAGAGAGAGAAAGAGAAGCTGTGAGTGAGAGAGAGAGGGAGAAAGATAAGCTGTGTGTGTGAGAGAGAGAAGCTGTGTGTGTGTGAGAGAGAGAAAGAGAAGTTGTGAGTGATAGAGAGAGAGAAGCTGTGAGTGAGTGAGAGAGAAGCTGTGAGTGAGAGAGAGAAAGAAAAGCTGTGAGTGAGAGAGAGAGAAGCTGTGAGTGAGAGAGAGAGAAAGAGAAGCTTTGAGTGAGAGAGGGAAAGAGAAGCTGTGAGTGATAGGGAGAGAGAGAAAGAGAAGCTGTGAGTGACACAGAGAGATAAGCTGTGAGAGAGAGAGAGAAAGAGAAGCTGTGACAGAGAGAGTGAAAGAAAAGCTGAGAGTGAGAGAGAGAGAGAGAGAAAGTGAAGCTGTGAGTGAGAAAGAGAGAGAAAGAGAAGCTGTGTGTGTGTGTGAGAGAGAAAGATAGTCTGAGAAAGTGAGAGTGAAAGAGAAGCTGTGAGTGAGAGAGAGAGAGGGAGAATGAGAAGCTGTGTGTGTGTGTGTGAGAGAGAGAGAGAAGCTGTGAGTGAGAGTGAGAGAGAGAGAGAGAAAGAGAAGCTGTGAGTGAGAGAGAGAGAAAGAGAAGCTGTGAGTGAGAGATAGAGAAAGAGAAGCTGTGAGTGATAGAGGGAGAGAATGAGAAGCTGTGAGTGAGAGAGAGAAAAGCTGTGAGTGAGAGAGAGTGAGAGAAAGTGAAGATGTGAGTGAGAGAAAGAGAAAGAGAAGCTGTGTGTGTGTGTGAGAGAGAAAGATAGTCTGAGTAAGAGAGAGTGAAAGAGAAGCTGTGAGTGAGAGAGAGAGAGGGAGAAAGAGAAGCTGTGTGTGTTTGAGAGAAAGAAAATCTGTGATTGAGAGTGAGAGAGAGAGAGAGAAAGAGAAGCTGTGAGTGAGAGAGAGAGAGAAAGAGAAGCTGTGAGTGAGTGAGAGAGAGAGAATGAGAAGCTGTGAGTGAGAGAGAGAAGCTGTGAGTGAGTGAGAGAGAAGCTGTGAGTGAGAGAGAGAAAGAAAAGCTGTGAGTGAGAGAGAGAAGCTGTGAGTGAGAGAGAGAGAGAAAGAGAAGCTTTGAGTGAGAGAGAGAAAGAGAAGCTGAGAGTGAGAGGGAGAGAGAGAAAGAGAACCTGTGAGTGACACAGAGAGATAAGCTGTGAGTTAGAGAGAGAGAAAGAGAAGCTGTGAGTGAGAAGGAGAGGGAAAGAGAAGCTGTGAGTGGGTGAGAGAGAGTGAGAAAGAGAAGCTGTGAGAGAGAAAGAGAGAAGCTGTGAGTGAGAGAGTGAGAGAGAGAAAGAGAAGCTGTGAGTGAGAGAGAATGAAAGAGAAGCTGTGAGTGAGAGAGAGAGAGAAAGAGAAGCTGTGAGTGAGAGAGAGAAAGAGAAGCTGTGAGTGAGAGAGAGAGAGAAGATGTGAGTGATAGAGAGAGAGAATGAGAAGCTGTGTGAGAGAGAGAAAGTAAGGGAAGCTGTGAGTGAGATAGAGAGAGAGAAAGAGAAGCTGTGAGTGAGAGAGAGAGAGGGAGAAGCTGTGTGTGTGTGAGAGAGAGAAAGATAAGCTGTGATTGAGAGTGAGAGAGAGAGAAAGTGAAGCTGTGAGTGAGAGAGAGAGAAAGAGAAGCTGTGAGTGAGAGAGAGAAGCTGTGAGTGAGAGAGAGAAAGAAAAGCTGTGAGTGAGAGAGAGAGAGAGAAAGAGAAGATATGAGTGAGAGAGAGAGAGAAGCAGTGAGAGAGAGAGAGAAAGAGAAGCTGTAAGTGAGACAGAGAGAGAGAAAGAGAAGCTGTGAGAGAGAGAGGGAGAAAGAGAAGCTGTGTGTGTGAGAGAGAAAGAGAAGCTGTGAGTGTTAGTGAGAGAGAAAGAGAAGCTGTGAGTGAGAGAGAGAGAAAGAAAGAGAAATTAGAGTGAGAAAGAGAGAGAGAGTTGCGGTGAGTGGGAGAGAGTGAAAGAGAGACTGTGTGTGAGAGAGAGAGAAGCTGTGAGTGAAAGAGAGAGAGCCGCTGTTAGTGAGAGAGAGAGAAAGAGAAGCTGTGAATGAGAGAGAGAGAGAAAGAGAAGCTGTGAGTGAGAGAGAGATATAGAAGCTGTGAGTGAGTGAGAGAGAGAAAGGGAAGTTGTGAGTGAGAGAGAGAGAGAAAGAGAAGCTGTGAGTGAGAGAGAGAGAAAGAGAAGCTGTGAGTGAGAAGGAGGGAAAGAGAAGCTGTGAGTGAGTGAGAGAGAGAGAAAGAGAAGCTGTGTGTGTGTGAGAGAGAAAGAGAAGCTGTGAGTGAGAGAGAGAGAGAAAGAGAAGCTGTGTGTGTGTGAGAGAGAGAAGATGTGAGTGATGGAGAGAGAGAATGAGAAGCTGTGAGTGATAGAGAGAGAAAGTAAAAGAAGCTGTGAGTGAGATAGAGAGAGAAAGAGAAGCTGTGAGTGAGAGAGAGAGGGAGAAAGATAAGCTGTGTGTGTGAGAGAGAGAAGCTGTGTGTGTGTGAGAGAGAGAAAGAGAAGTTGTGAGTGATAGAGAGAGAGAAGCTGTGAGTGAGTGAGAGAGAAGCTGTGAGTGAGAGAGAGAAAGAAAAGCTGTGAGTGAGAGAGAGAGAAGCTGTGAGTGAGAGAGAGAGAAAGAGAAGCTTTGAGTGAGAGAGGGAAAGAGAAGCTGTGAGTGATAGGGAGAGAGAGAAAGAGAAGCTGTGAGTGACACAGAGAGATAAGCTGTGAGAGAGAGAGAGAAAGAGAAGCTGTGACAGAGAGAGTGAAAGAAAAGCTGAGAGTGAGAGAGAGAGAGAGAGAAAGTGAAGCTGTGAGTGAGAAAGAGAGAGAAAGAGAAGCTGTGTGTGTGTGTGAGAGAGAAAGATAGTCTGAGAAAGTGAGAGTGAAAGAGAAGCTGTGAGTGAGAGAGAGAGAGGGAGAATGAGAAGCTGTGTGTGTGTGAGAGAGAGAGAAGCTGTGAGTGAGAGTGAGAGAGAGAGAGAAAGAGAAGCTGTGAGTGAGAGAGAGAGAAAGAGAAGCTGTGAGTGAGAGATAGAGAAAGAGAAGCTGTGAGTGATAGAGGGAGAGAATGAGAAGCTGTGAGTGAGAGAGAGAAAAGCTGTGAGTGAGAGAGAGTGAGAGAAAGTGAAGATGTGAGTGAGAGAAAGAGAAAGAGAAGCTGTGTGTGTGTGAGAGAGAGAAAGATAGTCTGAGTAAGAGAGAGTGAAAGAGAAGCTGTGAGTGAGAGAGAGAGAGGGAGAAAGAGAAGCTGTGTGTGTTTGAGAGAAAGAAAATCTGTGATTGAGAGTGAGAGAGAGAGAGAGAAAGAGAAGCTGTGAGTGAGAGAGAGAGAGAAAGAGAAGCTGTGAGTGAGTGAGAGAGAGAGAATGAGAAGCTGTGAGTGAGAGAGAGAAGCTGTGAGTGAGTGAGAGAGAAGCTGTGAGTGAGAGAGAGAAAGAAAAGCTGTGAGTGAGAGAGAGAGAAGCTGTGAGTGAGAGAGAGAGAGAAAGAGAAGCTTTGAGTGAGAGAGAGAAAGAGAAGCTGAGAGTGAGAGGGAGAGAGAGAAAGAGAACCTGTGAGTGACACAGAGAGATAAGCTGTGAGTTAGAGAGAGAGAAAGAGAAGCTGTGACAGAGAGAGTGAAAGAAAAGGTGAGAGTGTGAGAGAGAGAGAGAAAGTGAAGCTGTGAGTGAGAAAGAGAGAGAAAGAGAAGCTGTGTGTGTGAGAGAGAGAGAAAGAGAAGCTGTGATTGAGAGTGAGAGAGAGAGAGAAAGAGAAGCTGTGAGTGAGAGAGAGAGAAAGAGAAGCTGTGAGTGTGAGAGAGAGAAGCTGTGAGTGAGAGAGAGAAAGAAAAGCTGTGAGTGAGAGAGAGAGAGAAAGAGAAGATATGAGTGAGAGAGAGAGAAAGAGAAGCAGTGAGAGAGAGAGAGAGAAAGAGAAGCTGTGTGTGAGAGAGAGAGGGAGAAAGAGAAGCTGTGTGTGTGTGAGAGAGAAAGAGAAGCTGTGAGTGTGTGTGAGAAAGAGAAGCTGTGAGTGAGAGAGAGAGAAAGAAAGAGAAATTGGAGTGAGAAAGAGAGAGAGAAAGAGAAGCTGTGAGTGGGAGAGAGAGAGAAATAGAGTCTGTGAGTGAGAGAGAGAAAGAGAAGCTCTGAGTGTGAGAGAGAGAGAGCCGCTGTGAGTGAGAGAGAGAGAAAGAGAAGTTGTGCATGAGAAAGAGAGAGAGAAAGAGAAGCTGTGATTGAGAGAGAGAGAAAGAGAAGCTGTGAGTGAGAGAGAGAGAGGGAGATAGATAAGCTGTGTGAGAGAGAGAGAAAGAGAAGCTGTGTGTGAGAGTGAGAGAGAGAGAGAAAGAAAAGCTGTGAGTGAGAGAGAGAGAGATAGAGAAGCTGTGAGTGAGAGAGAGAGAAGCTGTGAGTGAGAGAGAGAGAGAAAGAGAAGCTGTGAGTGAGTGAGAGAGAGAATGAGAAACTGTGAGTGAGAGAGAGAAGCTGTGTGAGAGAGAGAAAGAGAAACTGTGAGTGAGAGAGAGAAGATGTGAGTGATAGAGAGAGAGAATGAGAATCTTTGAGTGAGAGAGAGAGAAAGTAAGAGTAGCTGTGAGTGAGATGGAGAGAGAGAGAAAGAGAAGCTGTGAGTGAGAGAGAGAGAGGGAGAAAGCTAAGCTGTGAGAGAGAGAGAGAGAAAGAGAAGCTGTGTGTGTGTGAGAGAGAAAGAGAAGCTGTGATTGAGAGTGAGAGAGAGAGAGAAAGAGAAGCTGTGAGTGAGAGAGAGAGAAAGAGAAGCTGTGAGTGAGAGAGAGAGAAAGAGAAGCTGTGAGTGAGTGAGAGAGAGAAAGGGAAGTTGTGAGTGAGAGAGAGAGGGAAAGAGAAGCTGTGAGTGAGAGAGAGAGAAGCTGTGTGAGAGAGAGACAAAAAGAGAAGCTGTGGGTGAGAAGGAGAGGGATAGAGAAGCTGTGAGTGAGTGAGAGAGAGAGAAAGAGAAGCTGTGAGTGAGAGAGAGAAAGAGAAGCTGTGAGTGAGAGAGAGAGAGAAAGAGAAGCTGTGAGTGAGAAGGAGAGGGAAAGAGAAGCTGTGAGTAAGTGAGAGAGAGAGAGAGAAAGAGAAGCTGTGAGATAGAAAGAGAGAAGCTGTGAGTCAGAGAGTGAGAGAGAGAAAGAGAAGCTGTTAGTGAGAGTGAGAGAGAGAAAGAGAAGCTGTGAGTGAGAGAGAGATTGAAAGAGAAGCTGTGAGTGAGTGAGAGAGAGAGAAAGAGAAGCTGTGAGTGAGAGAGAGAAAAAGAAGCTGTGAGTGACAGAGAGAGAGAGAAAGAGAAGCTGAGAGTGAGAGAGAGAGAGAGAGAAAGTGAAGCTGTGAGTGAGAGAGCAAGAGAAAGAGAAGCTGTGAGTGAGAGAGAGAGAGAGAAGCTGTGAGTGAGAGAGAGAAAGAGAAGCTGTGAGTGAGAGAGATTGAAAGAGAAGCTGTGAGTGAGAGAGAGTGAGAGAAAGAGAGCTGTGAGTGAGAGAGAGAAAGAGAAGCTGTGAGTGAGTGAGAGAGAGAGAGAGAAGCTGTGAGTGAGAGAGAGAAAGAGAAGCTGTGAGTGACAGAGAGAGAGAAAGAGAAGCTGAGAGTGAGAGAGAGAGAGAAAGTGAAGCTGTGAGTGAGAGAGAGAAAGAGAAGCTGTGAGTGAGAGAGAGAGAATGAGAAGCTGTGAGTGAGAGAGAGTGAGAGAAAGAGAGCTGTGAGTGAGAGAGAGAAAGAGAAGCTGTGAGTGAGTGAGAGAGAGAGAAGCTGTGAGTGAGAGAGAGAAAGAGAAGCTGTGAGTGACAGAGAGAGAGAAAGAGAAGCTGAGAGTGAGAGAGAGAGAGAAAGAGAAGCTGTGAGTGAGAGAGAGAAAGAGAAGCTGTGAGTGAGAGAGAGAGAATGAGAAGCTGTGAGTGAGAGTGAGAGAGAGAGAGAAGCTGTGAGTGAGAGAGAGATTGATAGAGAAGCTGTGAGTGAGAGAGAGAGAGAGAGAGAGAGCTGTGAGTGAGAGAGAGAAAGAGAAGCTGTGAGAGGGAGAGAGTGAAAGAGAAGCTGTGTGTGACACAGAGAGAGAGAAGCTGTGAGTTAGAGAGAGAGAAAGAGAAGCTGTGAGTGACAGAGAGAGAGAAAGAAGCTGAGAGTGAGAGAGAGAAAGTGAAGCTGTGAGTGAGAGAAAGAGAGAAAGAGAAGCTGTGTGTGTGTGTGAGAGAGAAAGATAGTCTGAGTAAGAGAGAGTGAAAGAGAAGCTGTGAGTGAGAGAGAGAGAGAGGGAGAAAGAGAAGCTGTGTGCGTGTGTGAGAGAAAGAGAATCTGATTGAGAGTGAGAGAGCGAGAGAGAAAGAGAAGCTGTGAGTGAGAGAGAGAGAGAAAGAGAAGCTGTGAGTGAGTGAGAGAGAGAATGAGAAACTGTGAGTGAGAGAGAGAAGCAGTGAGAGAGAGAAAAAGAGAAACTGTGAGTGAGAGAGAGAAGCTGTGAGAGAGAGAGAGAAAGAGAGAGAGAGAAGATGTGAGTGATAGAGAGAGAGAATGAGAAGCTTTGAGTGAGAGAGAGAGAAAGTAAGAGTAGCTGTGAGTGAGATGGAGAGAGAGAGAAAGAGAAGCTGTGAGTGAGAGAGAGAGAGGGAGAAAGCTAAGCTGTGAGAGAGAGAGAGAGAAAGAGAAGCTGTGTGTGTGTGAGAGAGAAAGAGAAGCTGTGATTGAGAGTGAGAGAGAGAGAGAAAGAGAAGCTGTGAGTGAGAGAGAGAGAAAGAGAAGATGTGAGTGAGAGAGAGAGAAGCTGTGAGTGAGAGAGAGAAAGAAAAGCTGTGAGTGAGAGAGAGAGAACGAGAAGCTGTGAGTGAGAGAGAGAGAGGGAGAAAGCTAAGCTGTGAGAGAGAGAGAGAGAAAGAGAAGCTGTGTGTGTGTGAGAGAGAAAGAGAAGCTGTGATTGAGAGTGAGAGAGAGAGAGAAAGAGAAGCTGTGAGTGAGAGAGAGAGAAAGAGAAGCTGTGAGTGAGAGAGAGAGAAGCTGTGAGTGAGAGAGAGAGAAGCTGTGAGTGAGAGAGAGAAATAAAAGCTGTGAGTGAGAGAGAGAGAAAGAGAAGCTGTGAGTGAGAGAGAGAAAGGGAAGTTGTGAGTGAGAGAGAGAGGGAAAGAGAAGCTGTGAGTGAGAGAGAGAGAGAAGCTGTGAGTGAGAGAGAGAGAGAAAGAGAAGCTGTGGGTGAGAAGGAGAGGGATAGAGAAGCTGTGAGTGAGTGAGAGAGAGAGAAAGAGAAGCTGTGAGTGAGAGAGAGAAAGAGAAGCTGTGAGTGAGAGAGAGAGAGAAAGAGAAGCTGTGAGTGAGAAGGAGAGGGAAAGAGAAGCTGTGAGTAAGTGAGAGAGAGAGAGAAAGAGAAGCTGTTAGTGAGAGCAAGAGAGAGAAAGAGAAGCTGTGAGTGAGAGAGAGATTGAAAGAGAAGCTGTGAGTGAGTGAGAGAGAGAGAAAGAGAAGCTGTGAGTGAGAGAGAGAAAAAGAAGCTGTGAGTGACAGAGAGAGAGAGAGAAAGAGAAGCTGAGAGTGAGAGAGAGAGAGAAAGTGAAGCTGTGAGTGAGAGAGCAAGAGAAAGAGAAGCTGTGAGTGAGAGAGAGAGAGAAGCTGTGAGTGAGAGAGAGAGAATGAGAAGCTGTGAGTGAGAGAGAGAGAGAAAGAGAAGCTGTGAGTGAGAAAGAGAAGCTGTGAGAGAGAAAGAGAGAAGCTGTGAGTGAGAGAGTGAGAGAGAGAAAGAGAAGCTGTTAGTGAGAGTGAGAGAGAGAGAGAAAGAGAAGCTGTGAGTGAGAGAGAATGAAAGAGAAGCTGTGAGTGAGAGAGAGAGAAAGAAAGAGAAATTAGAGTGAGAAAGAGAGAGAGAAAGAGAAGCTGTGAGTGGGAGAGAGAGAAAGAGAGTCTGTGTGTGAGAGAGAGAGAAGCTGTGAGTGAAAGAGAGAGAGCCGCTGTTAGTGAGAGAGAGAGAAAGAGAAGCTGTGAATGAGAGAGAGAGAGAAAGAGAAGCTGTGAGTGAGAGAGAGAAATAGAAGCTGTGAGTGAGTGAGAGAGAGAAAGGGAAGTTGTGAGTGAGAGAGAGAGAAAGAGAAGCTGTGAGTGAGAGAGAGAGAGAAAGAGAAGCTGTGAGTGAGAGAGAGAGAGAAAGAGAAGCTGTGAGTGAGAGAGAGAGAATGAGAAGCTGTGAGTGAGAGAGAGAAGCTGTGAGTGAGAGAGAGAAAGAGAAGCTGTGTGTGTGAGAGAGAGAGAAGATGTGAGTGATGGAGAGAGAGAATGAGAAGCTGTGAGTGATAGAGAGAGAAAGTAAAAGAAGCTGTGAGTGAGATAGAGAGAGAAAGAGAAGCTGTGAGTGAGAGAGAGGGAGAAAGATAAGCTGTGTGTGTGAGAGAGAGAGAAGCTGTGTGTGAGAGAGAGAGAGAAAGAGAAGTTGTGAGTGATAGAGAGAGAGAGAAGCTGTGAGTGAGTGAGAGAGAAGCTGTGAGTGAGAGAGAGAAAGAAAAGCTGTGAGTGAGAGAGAGAGAAGCTGTGAGTGAGAGAGAGAGAGAAAGAGAAGCTTTGAGTGAGAGAGAGAAAGAGAAGCTGTGAGTGATAGGGAGAGAGAGAAAGAGAAGCTGTGAGTGACACAGAGAGATAAGCTGTGAGTTAGAGAGAGAGAAAGAGAAGCTGTGACAGAGAGAGTGAAAGAAAAGCTGAGAGTGAGAGAGAGAGAGAGAAAGTGAAGCTGTGAGTGAGAAAGAGAGAGAAAGAGAAGCTGTGTGTGTGTGAGAGAGAGAAAGATAGTCTGAGAAAGTGAGAGTGAAAGAGAAGCTGTGAGTGAGAGAGAGAGGGAGAATGAGAAGCTGTGTGTGTGTGTGAGAGAGAGAGAAGCTGTGAGTGAGAGTGAGAGAGAGAGAGAAAGAGAAGCTGTGAGTGAGAGAGAGAGAAAGAGAAGCTGTGAGTGAGAGAGAGAGAAAGAGAAGCTGTGAGTGATAGAGGGAGAGAATGAGAAGCTGTGAGTGAGAGAGAGAAAAGCTGTGAGTGAGAGAGAGTGAGAGAAAGTGAAGATGTGAGTGAGAGAGAGAGAAAGAGAAGCTGTGTGTGTGTGTGAGAGAGAAAGATAGTCTGAGTAAGAGAGAGTGAAAGAGAAGCTGTGAGTGAGAGAGAGAGAAAGAGAAGCTGTGAGTGAGAGAGAGAGAACCTGTGAGTGAGAGAGAGAAAGAAAAGCTGTGAGTGAGAGAGAGAGAAAGAGAAGCTGTGAGTGAGTGAGAGAGAGAAAGGGAAGTTGTGAGTGAGAGAGAGAGGGAAAGAGAAGCTGTGAGTGAGAGAGAGAGACAAGCTGTGAGTAAGAGAGAGAGAAAAAGAGAAGCTGTGGGTGAGAAGGAGAGGGATAGAGAAGCTGTGAGTGAGTGAGAGAGAGAGAAAGAGAAGCTGTGAGTGAGAGAGAGAAAGAGAAGCTGTGAGTGAGAGAGAGAGAGAAAGAGAAGCTGTGAGTGAGAAGGAGAGGGAAAGAGAAGCTGTGAGTAAGTGAGAGAGAGAGAAAGAGAATCTGTGAGATAGAAAGAGTGAAGCTGTGAGTCAGAGAGTGAGAGAGAGAAAGAGAAGCTGTTAGTGAGAGTGAGAGAGAGAAAGAGAAGCTGTGAGTGAGAGAGAGATTGAAAGAGAAGCTGTGAGTGAGTGAGAGTGAGAGAAAGAGAAGCTGTGAGTGACAGAGAGAGAGAAAGAAGCTGAGAGTGAGAGAGAGAAAGTGAAGCTGTGAGTGAGAGAAAGAGAGAAAGAGAAGCTGTGTGTGTGTGAGAGAGAGAAAGATAGTCTGAGTAAGAGAGAGTGAAAGAGAAGCTGTGAGTGAGAGAGAGAGAGGGAGAAAGAGAAGCTGTGTGCGTGTGTGAGAGAAAGAGAATCTGATTGAGAGTGAGAGAGCGAGAGAGAAAGAGAAGCTGTGAGTGAGAGAGAGAGAGAAAGAGAAGCTGTGAGTGAGTGAGAGAGAGAATGAGAAACTGTGAGTGAGAGAGAGAAGCAGTGAGAGAGAGAAAAAGAGAAACTGTGAGTGAGAGAGAGAAGCTGTGAGAGAGAGAGAGAAAGAGAGAGAGAGAATATGTGAGTGATAGAGAGAGAGAATGAGAAGCTTTGAGTGAGAGAGAGAGAAAGTAAGAGTAGCTGTGAGTGAGATGGAGAGAGAGAGAAAGAGAAGCTGTGAGTGAGAGAGAGAGAGGGAGAAAGCTAAGCTGTGAGAGAGAGAGAGAAAGAGAAGCTGTGTGTGTGTGAGAGAGAAAGAGAAGATGTGATTGAGAGTGAGAGAGAGAGAGAAAGAGAAGCTGTGAGTGAGAGAGAGAGAAAGAGAAGCTGTGAGTGAGAGAGAGAGAAGCTGTGAGTGAGAGAGAGAAAGAAAAGCTGTGAGTGAGAGAGAGAGAACGAGAAGCTGTGAGTGAGAGAGAGAGAGGGAGAAAGCTAAGCTGTGAGAGAGAGAGAGAGAAAGAGAAGCTGTGTGTGTGTGAGAGAGAAAGAGAAGCTGTGATTGAGAGTGAGAGAGAGAGAAAGAGAAGCTGTGAGTGAGAGAGAGAGAAAGAGAAGCTGTGAGTGAGAGAGAGAGAAGCTGTGAGTGAGAGAGAGAGAAGCTGTGAGTGAGAGAGAGAAATAAAAGCTGTGAGTGAGAGAGAGAGAAAGAGAAGCTGTGAGTGAGAGAGAGAAAGGGAAGTTGTGAGTGAGAGAGAGAGGGAAAGAGAAGCTGTGAGTGAGAGAGAGAGAGAAGCTGTGAGAGAGAGAGAGAGAAAGAGAAGCTGTGGGTGAGAAGGAGAGGGATAGAGAAGCTGTGAGTGAGTGAGAGAGAGAGAAAGAGAAGCTGTGAGTGAGAGAGAGAAAGAGAAGCTGTGAGTGAGAGAGAGAGAGAAAGAGAAGCTGTGAGTGAGAAGGAGAGGGAAAGAGAAGCTGTGAGTAAGTGAGAGAGAGAGAGAGAAAGAGAAGCTGTTAGTGAGAGCGAGAGAGAGAAAGAGAAGCTGTGAGTGAGAGAGAGATTGAAAGAGAAGCTGTGAGTGAGTGAGAGAGAGAGAAAGAGAAGCTGTGAGTGAGAGAGAGAAAAAGAAGCTGTGAGTGACAGAGAGAGAGAGAAAGAGAAGCTGAGAGTGAGAGAGAGAGAGAGAGAAAGTGAAGCTGTGAGTGAGAGAGCAAGAGAAAGAGAAGCTGTGAGTGAGAGAGAGAGAGAGAAGCTGTGAGTGAGAGAGAGAGAATGAGAAGCTGTGAGTGAGAGTGAGAGAGGGAGAGAAAGAGAAGCTGTGAGTGAGAGAGATTGAAAGAGAAGCTGTGAGTGAGAGAGAGTGAGAGAAAGAGAGCTGTGAGTGAGAGAGAGAAAGAGAAGCTGTGAGTGAGTGAGAGAGAGAGAGAAGCTGTGAGTGAGAGAGAGAAAGAGAAGCTGTGAGTGACAGAGAGAGAGAAAGAGAAGCTGAGAGTGAGAGAGAGAGAGAAAGTGAAGCTGTGAGTGAGAGAGAGAAAGAGAAGCTGTGAGTGAGAGAGAGAATGAGAAGCTGTGAGTGAGAGAGAGTGAGAGAAAGAGAGCTGTGAGTGAGAGAGAGAAAGAGAAGCTGTGAGTGAGAGAGAGAGAGAAGCTGTGAGTGAGAGAGAGAAAGAGAAGCTGTGAGTGACAGAGAGAGAGAAAGAGAAGCTGAGAGTGAGAGAGAGAGAAAAAGAGAAGCTGTGAGTGAGAGAGAGAAAGAGAAGCTGTGAGTGAGAGAGAGAGAATGAGAAGCTGTGAGTGAGAGTGAGAGAGAGAGAGAGAGAAGCTGTGAGTGAGAGAGAGATTGATAGAGAAGCTGTGAGTGAGAGAGAGAGAGAGAAAGAGAGCTGTGAGTGAGAGAGAGAAAGAGAAGCTGTGAGTGAGAGGGAGAGAGTGAAAGAGAAGCTGTGTGTGACACACAGAGAGAGAAGCTGTGAGTTAGAGAGAGAGAAAGAGAAGCTGTGAGTGACAGAGAGAGAGAAAGAAGCTGAGAGTGAGAGAGAGAAAGTGAAGCTGTGAGTGAGAGAAAGAGAGAAAGAGAAGCTGCGTGTGTGAGAGAGATAGAAAGATAGTCTGAGAAAGAGAGAGTGAAAGAGAAGCTGTGAGTGAGAGAGAGATGGAGAAAGAGAAGCTGTGAGAGAGAGAGAGAAAGAGAAGCTGTGAGTGAGAGTGAGAGAGAGAGAGAAAGAGAAGCTGTGAGTGAGAGAGAAAGATAAAGAGAAGCTGTGTGTGAGAGAGAGAATGAGAAGCTGCGAGTGAGAGAGAGAAAGAGAAGCTGTGAGTGAGAGAGAGAAAGAGAAGCTGTGTGTGAGAGAGAGAAGCTGTGAGTGAGAGAGAGAAAGAAAAGCTGTGAGTGAGAGAGAGAGAGAAAGAGAAGATATGAGTGAGAGAGAGAGAAAGAGAAGCTGTGAGTGAGACAGAGAGAGAGAAAGAGAAGCTGTGAGACAGAGAGAGAAAGAGAAGCTGTGAGTGGGAGAGAGTGAAGTGAAAGAGATTCTGTGAGTGAGAGAGAGAAAGGGAAGTTGTGAGTGAGAGAGAGAGAAAGAGAAGCTGTGAATGAGAGAGAGAGAAAGAGAAGCTGAGTGAGAGAGAGAGAAAGAGAAGCTGTGAGTGAGTGAGAGAGAAAGGGAAGTTGTGAGTGAGAGAGAGAGAGAGAAAGAGAAGCTGCGAGTGAGAGAGAGAGAGAAGCTGTGTGTGTGTGTGTGTGAGAGAGAAGCTGTGAGTGAGAGTGAGAGAGAAAGAAAAGCTGTGAGTGAGAGAGAGAGAGAAAGAAAAGCTGTGAGTGAGAGAGAGAGAGAAAGAGAAGATATGAGTGAGAGAGAGAGAAAGAGAAGCAGTGAGAGAGAGAGAGAGAAAGAGAAGCTGTGTGTGAGAGAGAGAGAGAGGGAGAAAGAGAAGCTGTGTGTGTGAGAGAGAGAAAGAGAAGCTGTGAGTGAGAGAGAGAGAAAGAAAGAGAAATTAGAGTGAGAGAGAGAGAGAAAGAGAAGCTGTGAGTGAGAGAGAGAGAATGAGAAGCTGTGAGTGAGAGAGAGAAGCTGTGAGTGAGAGAGAGAAAGAGAAGCTGTGTGTGTGTGAGAGAGAGAGAAGATGTGAGTGATGGAGAGAGAGAATGAGAAGCTGTGAGTGATAGAGAGAGAAAGTAAAAGAAGCTGTGAGTGAGATAGAGAGAGAAAGAGAAGCTGTGAGTGAGAGAGAGGGAGAAAGATAAGCTGTGTGTGTGAGAGAGAGAGAAGCTGTGTGTGTGAGAGAGAGAGAAAGAGAAGTTGTGAGTGATAGAGAGAGAGAGAAGCTGTGAGTGAGTGAGAGAGAAGCTGTGAGTGAGAGAGAGAAAGAAAAGCTGTGAGTGAGAGAGAGAGAAGCTGTGAGTGAGAGAGAGAGAGAAAAGCTGTGAGTGAGAGAGAGAGAAGCTGTGAGTGAGAGAGGGAGAGAAAGAGAAGCTTTGAGTGAGAGAGAGAAAGAGAAGCTGTGAGTGAGAGAGAGTGAGAGAAAGAGAGCTGTGAGTGAGAGAGAGAAAGAGAAGCTGTGAGTGAGTGAGAGAGAGAGAGAAGCTGTGAGTGAGAGAGAGAAAGAGAAGCTGTGAGTGACAGAGAGAGAGAAAGAGAAGCTGAGAGTGAGAGAGAGAGAGAAAGTGAAGCTGTGAGTGAGAGAGAGAAAGAGAAGCTGTGAGTGAGAGAGAGAATGAGAAGCTGTGAGTGAGAGAGAGTGAGAGAAAGAGAGCTGTGAGTGAGAGAGAGAAAGAGAAGCTGTGAGTGAGAGAGAGAGAGAAGCTGTGAGTGAGAGAGAGAAAGAGAAGCTGTGAGTGACAGAGAGAGAGAAAGAGAAGCTGAGAGTGAGAGAGAGAGAAAAAGAGAAGCTGTGAGTGAGAGAGAGAAAGAGAAGCTGTGAGTGAGAGAGAGAGAATGAGAAGCTGTGAGTGAGAGTGAGAGAGAGAGAGAGAGAAGCTGTGAGTGAGAGAGAGATTGATAGAGAAGCTGTGAGTGAGAGAGAGAGAGAGAAAGAGAGCTGTGAGTGAGAGAGAGAAAGAGAAGCTGTGAGTGAGAGGGAGAGAGTGAAAGAGAAGCTGTGTGTGACACACAGAGAGAGAAGCTGTGAGTTAGAGAGAGAGAAAGAGAAGCTGTGAGTGACAGAGAGAGAGAAAGAAGCTGAGAGTGAGAGAGAGAAAGTGAAGCTGTGAGTGAGAGAAAGAGAGAAAGAGAAGCTGCGTGTGTGAGAGAGATAGAAAGATAGTCTGAGAAAGAGAGAGTGAAAGAGAAGCTGTGAGTGAGAGAGAGATGGAGAAAGAGAAGCTGTGAGAGAGAGAGAGAAAGAGAAGCTGTGAGTGAGAGTGAGAGAGAGAGAGAAAGAGAAGCTGTGAGTGAGAGAGAAAGATAAAGAGAAGCTGTGTGTGAGAGAGAGAATGAGAAGCTGCGAGTGAGAGAGAGAAATAGAAGCTGTGAGTGAGAGAGAGAGAAAGAGAAGCTGTGTGTGAGAGAGAGAAGCTGTGAGTGAGAGAGAGAAAGAAAAGCTGTGAGTGAGAGAGAGAGAGAAAGAGAAGATATGAGTGAGAGAGAGAGAAAGAGAAGCTGTGAGTGAGACAGAGAGAGAGAAAGAGAAGCTGTGAGAGAGAGAGAGAAAGAGAAGCTGTGTCTGTGAGAGAGAAAGAGAAGCTGTGAGTGAGAGAGAAAGAAAGAAAGAGAAATTAGAGTGAGAAAGAGAGATAGAAAGAGAAGCTGTGAGTGGGAGAGAGTGAAGTGAAAGAGATTCTGTGAGTGAGAGAGAGAAAGGGAAGTTGTGAGTGAGAGAGAGAGAAAGAGAAGCTGTGAATGAGAGAGAGAGAAAGAGAAGCTGAGTGAGAGAGAGAGAAAGAGAAGCTGTGAGTGAGTGAGAGAGAGAAAGGGAAGTTGTGAGTGAGAGAGAGAGAGAGAAAGAGAAGCTGCGAGTGAGAGAGAGAGAGAAGCTGTGTGTGTGTGTGAGAGAGAGAGAAGCTGTGAGTGAGAGTGAGAGAGAAAGAAAAGCTGTGAGTGAGAGAGAGAAAGAAAAGCTGTGAGTGAGAGAGAGAGAGAAAGAGAAGATATGAGTGAGAGAGAGAGAAAGAGAAGCAGTGAGAGAGAGAGAGAGAAAGAGAAGCTGTGTGTGAGAGAGAGAGAGAGGGAGAAAGAGAAGCTGTGTGTGTGAGAGAGAGAAAGAGAAGCTGTGTGTGAGAGAGAGAGAAAGAAAGAGAAATTAGAGTGAGAAAGAGAGAGAGAAAGAGAAGCTGTGAGTGGGATAGGGAGAGAAATAGAGTCTGTGAGTGAGAGAGAGAAAGAGAAGCTCTGAGTGTGAGAGAGAGAGTGCCGCTGTGAGTGAGAGAGAGAAAGAGAAGTTGTGAATGAGAAAGAGAGAGAGAAAGAGAAGCTGTGATTGAGAGAGAGAGAAAGAGAAGCTGTGAGTGAGAGAGAGAGAGGGAGAAAGATAAGCTGTGAGAGAGAGAGAGAAAGAGAAGCTGTGTGTGAGAGTGAGAGAGAGAGAGAAAGAGAAGCTGTGAGTGAGAGAGAGAGAGATAGAGAAGCTGTGAGTGAGAGAGAGAGAAGCTGTGAGTGAGAGAGAAAGAAAAGCTGTGAGTGAGAGAGAGAGAAAGAGAAGATATGAGTGTGAGAGACAGAGAGAAGCAGTGTGAGAGAGAGAAAGAGAAGCTGTGAGTGAGACAGAGAGAGAAAGAGAAGCTTTGAGAGAGAGAGAGAGGGAGAAAGATAAGCTGTGAGAGAGAAAGAAAGAGAAGCTGTGAGTGTCTGTGAGAGAGAAAGAGAAGCTGTGAGTGAGAGAGAAAGAAAGAAAGAGAAATAAGAGTGAGAAAGAGAGAGAGAAAGAGAAGCTGTGAGTAGGAGAGAGTGAAAGAGAGTCTG
Source organism: Bradypodion pumilum (assembly GCA_035047305.1). Taxonomy (NCBI): domain Eukaryota; kingdom Metazoa; phylum Chordata; class Lepidosauria; order Squamata; family Chamaeleonidae; genus Bradypodion; species Bradypodion pumilum. The sequence goes on from JAWDJD010000001.1 coordinate 233,191,552, forward strand.
TGAGTGAGAGAGAGAGAAAGGGAAGTTGTGAGTGAGAGAGAGAGAAAGAGAAGCTGTGAATGAGAGAGAGAGAAAGAGAAGCTGTGAGTGAGAGAGAGAAAGAGAAGCTGTGAGTGAGTGAGAGAGAGAAAGGGAAGTTGTGAGTGAGAGAGAGAGAGAAAGAGAAGCTGCGAGTGAGAGAGAGAAGCTGTGAGTGAGAGAGAGAGAGAAAGAGAAGCTGTGAGTGAGAAGGAGAGGGAAAGAGCTGTGAGTGAGTGAGAGAGAGAGAGAAAGAGAAGCTGTGAGTGAGAGAGAGAGAAAGAGAAGCTGTGAGTGAGAGAGAGAGAGAAAGAGAAGCTGTGAGTGAGAAAGAGAAGCTGTGAGAGAGAAAGAGAGAAGCTGTGAGTGAGAGAGTGAGAGAGAGAAAGAGAAGCTGTTAGTGAGAGTGAGAGAGAGAGAGAAAGAGAAGCTGTGAGTGAGAGAGAATGAAAGAGAAGCTGTGAGTGAGAGAGAGAGAGAGAAAGAGAAGCTGTGAGTGAGAGAGAGAAAGAGAAGCTGTGAGTGAGAGAGAGAGAGAACATGTGAGTGATAGAGAGAGAGAATGAGAAGCTGTGAGAGAGAGAGAAAGTAAGGGAAGCTGTGAGTGAGATAGAGAGAGAGAAAGAGAAAGAGAAGCTGTGAGTGAGAGAGAGAGAGAGGGAGAAGCTGTGTGTGTGTGAGAGAGAGAAAGATAAGCTGTGATTGAGAGTGAGAGAGAGAGAGAAAGTGAAGCTGTGAGTGAGAGAGAGAGAAAGAGAAGCTGTGAGTGAGAGAGAGAAGCTGTGAGTGAGAGAGAGAAAGAGAAGCTGTAAGTGAGACAGAGAGAGAGAAAGAGAAGCTGTGAGAGAGAGAGGGAGAAAGAGAAGCTGTGTGTGTGTGAGAGAAAGAGAAGCTGTGAGTGTGTGTGAGAGAGAAAGAGAAGCTGTGAGTGAGAGAGAGAGAAAGAAAGAGAAATTAGAGTGAGAAAGAGAGAGAGAAAGAGAAGCTGTGAGTGGGAGAGAGAGAAAGAGAGTCTGTGTGTGAGAGAGAGAGAAGCTGTGAGTGAAAGAGAGAGAGCCGCTGTTAGTGAGAGAGAGAGAAAGAGAAGCTGTGAATGAGAGAGAGAGAGAAAGAGAAGCTGTGAGTGAGAGAGAGAAATAGAAGCTGTGAGTGAGTGAGAGAGAGAAAGGGAAGTTGTGAGTGAGAGAGAGAGAAAGAGAAGCTGTGAGTGAGAGAGAGAGAGAAAGAGAAGCTGTGAGTGAGAGAGAGAGAGAAAGAGAAGCTGTGAGTGAGAGAGAGAGAATGAGAAGCTGTGAGTGAGAGAGAGAAGCTGTGAGTGAGAGAGAGAAAGAGAAGCTGTGTGTGTGTGAGAGAGAGAGAAGATGTGAGTGATGGAGAGAGAGAATGAGAAGCTGTGAGTGATAGAGAGAGAAAGTAAAAGAAGCTGTGAGTGAGATAGAGAGAGAAAGAGAAGCTGTGAGTGAGAGAGAGGGAGAAAGATAAGCTGTGTGTGTGAGAGAGAGAGAAGCTGTGTGTGTGAGAGAGAGAGAAAGAGAAGTTGTGAGTGATAGAGAGAGAGAGAAGCTGTGAGTGAGTGAGAGAGAAGCTGTGAGTGAGAGAGAGAAAGAAAAGCTGTGAGTGAGAGAGAGAGAAGCTGTGAGTGAGAGAGAGAGAGAAAGAGAAGCTTTGAGTGAGAGAGAGAAAGAGAAGCTGTGAGTGATAGGGAGAGAGAGAAAGAGAAGCTGTGAGTGACACAGAGAGATAAGCTGTGAGTGAGAGAGAGAGAAAGAGAAGCTGTGACAGAGAGAGTGAAAGAAAAGCTGAGAGTGAGAGAGAGAGAGAGAGAAAGTGAAGCTGTGAGTGAGAAAGAGAGAGAAAGAGAAGCTGTGTGTGTGTGAGAGAGAGAAAGATAGTCTGAGAAAGTGAGAGTGAAAGAGAAGCTGTGAGTGAGAGAGAGAGGGAGAATGAGAAGCTGTGTGTGTGTGTGAGAGAGAGAGAAGCTGTGAGTGAGAGTGAGAGAGAGAGAGAAAGAGAAGCTGTGAGTGAGAGAGAGAGAAAGAGAAGCTGTGAGTGAGAGAGAGAGAAAGAGAAGCTGTGAGTGATAGAGGGAGAGAATGAGAAGCTGTGAGTGAGAGAGAGAAAAGCTGTGAGTGAGAGAGAGTGAGAGAAAGTGAAGATGTGAGTGAGAGAGAGAGAAAGAGAAGCTGTGTGTGTGTGTGAGAGAGAAAGATAGTCTGAGTAAGAGAGAGTGAAAGAGAAGCTGTGAGTGAGAGAGAGAGAAAGAGAAGCTGTGAGTGAGAGAGAGAGAACCTGTGAGTGAGGGAGAGAAAGAAAAGCTGTGAGTGAGAGAGAGAGAAAGAGAAGCTGTGAGTGAGTGAGAGAGAGAAAGGGAAGTTGTGAGTGAGAGAGAGAGGGAAAGAGAAGCTGTGAGTGAGAGAGAGAGACAAGCTGTGAGTAAGAGAGAGAGAAAAAGAGAAGCTGTGGGTGAGAAGGAGAGGGATAGAGAAGCTGTGAGTGAGTGAGAGAGAGAGAAAGAGAAGCTGTGAGTGAGAGAGAGAAAGAGAAGCTGTGAGTGAGAGAGAGAGAGAAAGAGAAGCTGTGAGTGAGAAGGAGAGTGAAAGAGAAGCTGTGAGTAAGTGAGAGAGAGGGAGAAAGCTAAGCTGTGAGAGAGAGAGAGAGAAAGAGAAGCTGTGTGTGTGTGAGAGAGAAAGAGAAGCTGTGATTGAGAGTGAGAGAGAGAGAGAAAGACAAGCTGTGAGTGAGAGAGAGAGAAAGAGAAGCTGTGAGTGAGAGAGAGAGAAGCTGTGAGTGAGAGAGAGAAAGAAAAGCTGTGAGTGAGAGAGAGAGAACGAGAAGCTGTGAGTGAGAGAGAGAGAGGGAGAAAGCTAAGCTGTGAGAGAGAGAGAGAAAGAGAAGCTGTGTGTGTGTGAGAGAGAAAGAGAAGCTGTGATTGAGAGTGAGAGAGAGAGAAAGAGAAGCTGTGAGTGAGAGAGAGAGAAAGAGAAGCTGTGAGTGAGAGAGAGAGAAGCTGTGAGTGAGAGAGAGAGAAGCTGTGAGTGAGAGAGAGAAATAAAAGCTGTGAGTGAGAGAGAGAGAAAGAGAAGCTGTGAGTGAGAGAGAGAAAGGGAAGTTGTGAGTGAGAGAGAGAGGGAAAGAGAAGCTGTGAGTGAGAGAGAGAGAGAAGCTGTGAGTGAGAGAGAGAGAGAAAGAGAAGCTGTGGGTGAGAAGGAGAGGGATAGAGAAGCTGTGAGTGAGTGAGAGAGAGAGAAAGAGAAGCTGTGAGTGAGAGAGAGAAAGAGAAGCTGTGAGTGAGAGAGAGAGAGAAAGAGAAGCTGTGAGTGAGAAGGAGAGGGAAAGAGAAGCTGTGAGTAAGTGAGAGAGAGAGAGAGAAAGAGAAGCTGTTAGTGAGAGCGAGAGAGAGAAAGAGAAGCTGTGAGTGAGAGAGAGATTGAAAGAGAAGCTGTGAGTGAGTGAGAGAGAGAGAAAGAGAAGCTGTGAGTGAGAGAGAGAAAAAGAAGCTGTGAGTGACAGAGAGAGAGAGAAAGAGAAGCTGAGAGTGAGAGAGAGAGAGAAAGTGAAGCTGTGAGTGAGAGAGCAAGAGAAAGAGAAGCTGTGAGTGAGAGAGAGAGAGAGAAGCTGTGAGTGAGAGAGAGAGAATGAGAAGCTGTGAGTGAGAGTGAGAGAGGGAGAGAAAGAGAAGCTGTGAGTGAGAGAGATTGAAAGAGAAGCTGTGAGTGAGAGAGAGTGAGAGAAAGAGAGCTGTGAGTGAGAGAGAGAAAGAGAAGCTGTGAGTGAGTGAGAGAGAGAGAGAAGCTGTGAGTGAGAGAGAGAAAGAGAAGCTGTGAGTGACAGAGAGAGAGAAAGAGAAGCTGAGAGTGAGAGAGAGAGAGAAAGTGAAGCTGTGAGTGAGAGAGAGAAAGAGAAGCTGTGAATGAGAGAGAGAGAATGAGAAGCTGTGAGTGAGAGAGAGTGAGAGAAAGAGAGCTGTGAGTGAGAGAGAGAAAGAGAAGCTGTGAGTGAGAGAGAGAGAGAAGCTGTGAGTGAGAGAGAGAAAGAGAAGCTGTGAGTGACAGAGAGAGAGAAAGAGAAGCTGAGAGTGAGAGAGAGAGAAAAAGAGAAGCTGTGAGTGAGAGAGAGAAAGAGAAGCTGTGAGTGAGAGAGAGAGAATGAGAAGCTGTGAGTGAGAGTGAGAGAGAGAGAGAGAGAAGCTGTGAGTGAGAGAGAGATTGATAGAGAAGCTGTGAGTGAGAGAGAGAGAGAGAAAGAGAGCTGTGAGTGAGAGAGAGAAAGAGAAGCTGTGAGTGAGAGGGAGAGAGTGAAAGAGAAGCTGTGTGTGACACACAGAGAGAGAAGCTGTGAGTTAGAGAGAGAGAAAGAGAAGCTGTGAGTGACAGAGAGAGAGAAAGAAGCTGAGAGTGAGAGAGAGAAAGTGAAGCTGTGAGTGAGAGAAAGAGAGAAAGAGAAGCTGCGTGTGTGAGAGAGATAGAAAGATAGTCTGAGAAAGAGAGAGTGAAAGAGAAGCTGTGAGTGAGAGAGAGATGGAGAAAGAGAAGCTGTGAGAGAGAGAGAGAAAGAGAAGCTGTGAGTGAGAGTGAGAGAGAGAGAGAAAGAGAAGCTGTGAGTGAGAGAGAAAGATAAAGAGAAGCTGTGTGTGAGAGAGAGAATGAGAAGCTGCGAGTGAGAGAGAGAAAGAGAAGCTGTGAGTGAGAGAGAGAGAAAGAGAAGCTGTGTGTGAGAGAGAGAAGCTGTGAGTGAGAGAGAGAAAGAAAAGCTGTGAGTGAGAGAGAGAGAGAAAGAGAAGATATGAGTGAGAGAGAGAGAAAGAGAAGCTGTGAGTGAGACAGAGAGAGAGAAAGAGAAGCTGTGTGTGAGAGAGAGAAAGAGAAGCTGTGTCTGTGAGAGAGAAAGAGAAGCTGTGAGTGAGAGAGAAAGAAAGAAAGAGAAATTAGAGTGAGAAAGAGAGATAGAAAGAGAAGCTGTGAGTGGGAGAGAGTGAAGTGAAAGAGATTCTGTGAGTGAGAGAGAGAAAGGGAAGTTGTGAGTGAGAGAGAGAGAAAGAGAAGCTGTGAATGAGAGAGAGAGAAAGAGAAGCTGAGTGAGAGAGAGAGAAAGAGAAGCTGTGAGTGAGTGAGAGAGAGAAAGGGAAGTTGTGAGTGAGAGAGAGAGAGAGAAAGAGAAGCTGCGAGTGAGAGAGAGAGAGAAGCTGTGTGTGTGTGTGTGTGAGAGAGAAGCTGTGAGTGAGAGTGAGAGAGAAAGAAAAGCTGTGAGTGAGAGAGAGAGAGAAAGAAAAGCTGTGAGTGAGAGAGAGAGAGAAAGAGAAGATATGAGTGAGAGAGAGAGAAAGAGAAGCAGTGAGAGAGAGAGAGAGAAAGAGAAGCTGTGTGTGAGAGAGAGAGAGAGGGAGAAAGAGAAGCTGTGTGTGTGTGAGAGAGAAAGAGAAGCTGTGAGTGAGAGAGAGAGAAAGAAAGAGAAATTAGAGTGAGAAAGAGAGAGAGAAAGAGAAGCTGTGAGTGGGATAGAGAGAGAAATAGAGTCTGTGAGTGAGAGAGAGAAAGAGAAGCTCTGAGTGTGAGAGAGAGAGTGCCGCTGTGAGTGAGAGAGAGAAAGAGAAGTTGTGAATGAGAAAGAGAGAGAGAAAGAGAAGCTGTGATTGAGAGAGAGAGAAAGAGAAGCTGTGAGTGAGAGAGAGAGAGGGAGAAAGATAAGCTGTGAGAGAGAGAGAGAAAGAGAAGCTGTGTGTGAGAGTGAGAGAGAGAGAGAGAAAGAGAAGCTGTGAGTGAGAGAGAGAGAGATAGAGAAGCTGTGAGTGAGAGAGAGAGAAGCTGTGAGTGAGAGAGAGAAAGAAAAGCTGTGAGTGAGAGAGAGAGAAAGAGAAGATATGAGTGTGTGAGAGAGAGAGAAGCAGTGTGAGAGAGAGAAAGAGAAGCTGTGAGTGAGACAGAGAGAGAAAGAGAAGCTTTGAGAGAGAGAGAGAGGGAGAAAGATAAGCTGTGAGAGAGAGAGAAAGAGAAGCTGTGAGTGTCTGTGAGAGAGAAAGAGAAGCTGTGAGTGAGAGAGAAAGAAAGAAAGAGAAATAAGAGTGAGAAAGAGAGAGAGAAAGAAGCTGTGAGTAGGAGAGAGTGAAAGAGAGTCTGTGAGTGAGAGAGAGAGAAAGGGAAGTTGTGAGTGAGAGAGAGAGAAAGAGAAGCTGTGAATGAGAGAGAGAGAAAGAGAAGCTGTGAGTGAGAGAGAGAAAGAGAAGCTGTGAGTGAGTGAGAGAGAGAAAGGGAAGTTGTGAGTGAGAGAGAGAGAGAAAGAGAAGCTGCGAGTGAGAGAGAGAAGCTGTGAGTGAGAGAGAGAGAGAAAGAGAAGCTGTGAGTGAGAAGGAGAGGGAAAGAGCTGTGAGTGAGTGAGAGAGAGAGAGAAAGAGAAGCTGTGAGTGAGAGAGAGAGAAAGAGAAGCTGTGAGTGAGAGAGAGAGAGAAAGAGAAGCTGTGAGTGAGAAAGAGAAGCTGTGAGAGAGAAAGAGAGAAGCTGTGAGTGAGAGAGTGAGAGAGAGAAAGAGAAGCTGTTAGTGAGAGTGAGAGAGAGAGAGAAAGAGAAGCTGTGAGTGAGAGAGAATGAAAGAGAAGCTGTGAGTGAGAGAGAGAGAGAAAGAGAAGCTGTGAGTGAGAGAGAGAAAGAGAAGCTGTGAGTGAGAGAGAGAGAGAACATGTGAGTGATAGAGAGAGAGAATGAGAAGCTGTGAGAGAGAGAGAAAGTAAGGGAAGCTGTGAGTGAGATAGAGAGAGAGAAAGAGAAGCTGTGAGTGAGAGAGAGAGAGAGGGAGAAGCTGTGTGTGTGTGAGAGAGAGAAAGATAAGCTGTGATTGAGAGTGAGAGAGAGAGAGAAAGTGAAGCTGTGAGTGAGAGAGAGAGAAAGAGAAGCTGTGAGTGAGAGAGAGAAGCTGTGAGTGAGAGAGAGAAAGAGAAGCTGTAAGTGAGACAGAGAGAGAGAAAGAGAAGCTGTGAGAGAGAGAGGGAGAAAGAGAAGCTGTGTGTGTGTGAGAGAAAGAGAAGCTGTGAGTGTGTGTGAGAGAGAAAGAGAAGCTGTGAGTGAGAGAGAGAGAAAGAAAGAGAAATTAGAGTGAGAAAGAGAGAGAGAAAGAGAAGCTGTGAGTGGGAGAGAGAGAAAGAGAGTCTGTGTGTGAGAGAGAGAGAAGCTGTGAGTGAAAGAGAGAGAGCCGCTGTTAGTGAGAGAGAGAGAAAGAGAAGCTGTGAATGAGAGAGAGAGAGAAAGAGAAGCTGTGAGTGAGAGAGAGAAATAGAAGCTGTGAGTGAGTGAGAGAGAGAAAGGGAAGTTGTGAGTGAGAGAGAGAGAAAGAGAAGCTGTGAGTGAGAGAGAGAGAGAAAGAGAAGCTGTGAGTGAGAGAGAGAGAGAAAGAGAAGCTGTGAGTGAGAGAGAGAGAATGAGAAGCTGTGAGTGAGAGAGAGAAGCTGTGAGTGAGAGAGAGAAAGAGAAGCTGTGTGTGTGTGAGAGAGAGAGAAGATGTGAGTGATGGAGAGAGAGAATGAGAAGCTGTGAGTGATAGAGAGAGAAAGTAAAAGAAGCTGTGAGTGAGATAGAGAGAGAAAGAGAAGCTGTGAGTGAGAGAGAGGGAGAAAGATAAGCTGTGTGTGTGAGAGAGAGAGAAGCTGTGTGTGAGAGAGAGAGAGAAAGAGAAGTTGTGAGTGATAGAGAGAGAGAGAAGCTGTGAGTGAGTGAGAGAGAAGCTGTGAGTGAGAGAGAGAAAGAAAAGCTGTGAGTGAGAGAGAGAGAAGCTGTGAGTGAGAGAGAGAGAGAAAGAGAAGCTTTGAGTGAGAGAGAGAAAGAGAAGCTGTGAGTGATAGGGAGAGAGAGAAAGAGAAGCTGTGAGTGACACAGAGAGATAAGCTGTGAGTTAGAGAGAGAGAAAGAGAAGCTGTGACAGAGAGAGTGAAAGAAAAGCTGAGAGTGAGAGAGAGAGAGAGAGAAAGTGAAGCTGTGAGTGAGAAAGAGAGAGAAAGAGAAGCTGTGTGTGTGTGAGAGAGAGAAAGATAGTCTGAGAAAGTGAGAGTGAAAGAGAAGCTGTGAGTGAGAGAGAGAGGGAGAATGAGAAGCTGTGTGTGTGTGTGTGAGAGAGAGAAGCTGTGAGTGAGAGTGAGAGAGAGAGAGAAAGAGAAGCTGTGAGTGAGAGAGAGAGAAAGAGAAGCTGTGAGTGAGAGAGAGAGAAAGAGAAGCTGTGAGTGATAGAGGGAGAGAATGAGAAGCTGTGAGTGAGAGAGAGAAAAGCTGTGAGTGAGAGAGAGTGAGAGAAAGTGAAGATGTGAGTGAGAGAGAGAGAAAGAGAAGCTGTGTGTGTGTGTGAGAGAGAAAGATAGTCTGAGTAAGAGAGAGTGAAAGAGAAGCTGTGAGTGAGAGAGAGAGAAAGAGAAGCTGTGAGTGAGAGAGAGAGAACCTGTGAGTGAGGGAGAGAAAGAAAAGCTGTGAGTGAGAGAGAGAGAAAGAGAAGCTGTGAGTGAGTGAGAGAGAGAAAGGGAAGTTGTGAGTGAGAGAGAGAGGGAAAGAGAAGCTGTGAGTGAGAGAGAGAGACAAGCTGTGAGTAAGAGAGAGAGAAAAAGAGAAGCTGTGGGTGAGAAGGAGAGGGATAGAGAAGCTGTGAGTGAGAGAGAGAGAGAGAAAGAGAAGCTGTGAGTGAGAGAGAGAAAGAGAAGCTGTGAGTGAGAGAGAGAGAGAGAAAGAGAAGCTGTGAGTGAGAAGGAGAGGGAAAGAGAAGCTGTGAGTAAGTGAGAGAGAGAGAGAAAGAGAAGCTGTGAGATAGAAAGAGTGAAGCTGTGAGTCAGAGAGTGAGAGAGAGAAAGAGAAGCTGTTAGTGAGAGTGAGAGAGAGAAAGAGAAGCTGTGAGTGAGAGAGAGATTGAAAGAGAAGCTGTGAGTGAGTGAGAGAGAGAGAAAGAGAAGCTGTGAGTGAGAGAGAGAAAAAGAAGCTGTGAGTGACAGAGAGAGAGAGAAAGAGAAGCTGAGAGTGAGAGAGAGAGAGAAAGTGAAGCTGTGAGTGAGAGAGCAAGAGAAAGAGAAGCTGTGAGTGAGAGAGAGTGAGAGAAGCTGTGAGTGAGAGAGAGAGAATGAGAAGCTGTGAGTGAGAGTGAGAGAGAGGGAGAGAAAGAGAAGCTGTGAGTGAGAGAGATTGAAAGAGAAGCTGTGAGTGAGAGAGAGTGAGAGAAAGAGAGCTGTGAGTGAGAGAGAGAAAGAGAAGCTGTGAGTGAGTGAGAGAGAGAGAGAGAAGCTGTGAGTGAGAGAGAGAAAGAGAAGCTGTGAGTGACAGAGAGAGAGAAAGAGAAGCTGAGAGTGAGAGAGAGAGAGAAAGTGAAGCTGTGAGTGAGAGATAGAGAAAGAGAAGCTGTGAGTGAGAGAGAGAAAGAGAAGCTGTGAGTGAGAGAGAGAGAATGAGAAGCTGTGAGTGAGAGTGAGAGAGAGAGAGAGAAGCTGTGAGTGAGAGAGAGATTGATGGAGAAGCTGTGAGTGAGAGAGAGAGAGAGAGAAAGAGAGCTGTGAGTGAGAGAGAGAAAGAGAAGCTGTGAGTGTGAGGGAGAGAGTGAAAGAGAAGCTGTGTGTGACACAGAGAGAGAGAGAAGCTGTGAGTTAGAGAGAGAGAAAGAGAAGCTGTGAGTGACAGAGAGAGAGAAAGTAGTTGAGAGTGAGAGAGAGAAAGTGAAGCTGTGAGTGAGAGAAAGAGAGAAAGAGAAGCTGTGTGTGTGAGAGAGATAGAAAGATAGTCTGAGAAAGAGAGAGTGAAAGAGAAGCTGTGAGTGAGAGAGAGATGGAGAAAGAGAAGCTGTGAGAGAGAGAGAGAAAGAGAAGCTGTGAGTGAGAGTGAGAGAGAGAGAGAAAGAGAAGCTGTGAGTGAGAGAGAAAGATAAAGAGAAGCTGTGTGTGAGAGAGAGAATGAGAAGCTGTGAGGGAGAGAGAAAGATAAAGAGAAGCTGTGTGTGAGAGAGAGAATGAGAAGCTGTGAGGGAGAGAGAGAAGCTGTGTGTGTGTGTGAGAGAGAAGATGTGAGTGAGATAGAGAGAGAGAAAGAGAAGCTGTGTGAGAGAGAGAGAGAGAAGCTGTGTGTGTGTGAGAGAGAGAAAGAGAAGCTGTTATTGAGAGTGAGAGAGAGAGAGAAAGAGAAGCTGTGAGTGAGAGAGAGAGAAAGAGAAGCTGTAAGTGTGAGAGAGAGAAGCTGTGAGTGAGAGAGAGAAAGAAAAGCTGTGAGTGAGAGAGAGAGAGAGAGAAGATATGAGTGAGAGAGAGAGAAAGAGAAGCAGTGAGAGAGAGAGAGAGAGAAAGAGAAGATGTGAGTGAGACAGAGAGAGAGAAAGAGAAGCTGTGAGAGAGAGAGAGAGAGAGAAAGAGAAGCTGTGTGTGTGGGAGAGAAAGAGAAGCTGTGAGTGTGTGTGAGAAAGAGAAGCTGTGAGGGAGAGAGAGAGAGGGAGAAAGATAAGCTGTGAGAGAGAGAGAGAGAGAGAAGCTGTGTGTGTGAGAGAGAGAAAGAGAAGCTGTTATTGAGAGTGAGAGAGAGAGAGAAAGAGAAGCTGTTAGAGAGAGTGAAAGAGAGAGAGAAAGAGAAGCTGTGAGTGAGAGAGAGAAAGAGAAGCTGTGAGTGAGAGGGAGAGAGAGAAAGAGAAGCTGTGAGTGACAAAGAGAGAGAGAAGCTGTGAGTTACAGAGAGAGAGAAAGAGAAGCTGTGAGTGACAGAGAGAGAGAAAGGGAAGCTGAGAGTGAGAGAGAGAGAGAAAGTGAAGCTGTGAGTGAGAGAGAGAGAAAGAGAAGCTGTGTGTGTGTGTGTGAGAGAGAAGCTGTGAGTGAGAGAGAGAGAGAGAAAGAGAAGCTGTGAGTGAGAGAGAGAGAAAGAGAAGCTGTGAGTGAGAGAGAGAGAGAGAATGAGAAGCTGTGAGTGAGAGTAAGAGAGAGAGAGAAAGAGAAGCTGTGAGTGAGAGAGAGATTGAAAGAGAAGCTGTGAGTGAGAGAGAGAGAGGAAGAGAAGCTGTGAGTGAGAGAGAGAAAGAGAAGCTGTGAGTGAGAGGGAGAGAGAGAAAGAGAAGCTGTGAGTGACAGAGAGAGAGAGAAGCTGTGAGTTAGAGAGAGAGAGAAAGAGAAGCTGTGAGTGAGAGAGAGAGAGGGAGAAATATTAGCTGTGAGAGAGAGAGAGAGAGAAGCTGTGTGTGTGTGAGAGACAGAAAGAGAAGCTGTGATTGAGAGTGAGAGAGAGAGAGAAAGAGAAGCTGTGAGTGAGAGAGAGAGAAAGAGAAGCTGTGAGTGTGAGAGAGAGAAGCTGTGAGTGAGAGAGAGAAAGAAAAGCTGTGAGTGAGAGAGAGAGAAAGAGAAGATATGAGTGAGAGAGAGAGAAAGAGAAGCAGTGAGAGAGAGAGAGAGAAAGAGAAGCTGTGTGTGAGAGAGAGAGGGAGAAAGAGAAGCTGTGTGTGTGAGAGAGAAAGAGAAGCTGTGAGTGTGTGTGAGAAAGAGAAGCTGTGAGTGAGAGAGAGAGAAAGAAAGAGAAATTAGAGTGAGAAAGAGAGAGAGAAAGAGAAGCTGTGAGTGGGATAGTGAGAGAAATAGAGTCTGTGAGTGAGAGAGAGAAAGAGAAGCTCTGAGTGTGTGAGAGAGAGAGAGCCGCTGTGAGTGAGAGAGAGAGAAAGAGAAGTTGTGAATGAGAAAGAGAGAGAGAAAGAGAAGCTGTGATTGAGAGAGAGAGAAAGAGAAGCTGTGAGTGAGAGAGAGAGAGGGAGAAAGATAAGCTGTGAGAGAGAGAGAGAAAGAGAAGCTGTGTGTGAGAGTGAGAGAGAGAGAGAGAAAGAAAAGCTGTGAGTGAGAGAGAGAGAGATAGAGAAGCTGTGAGTGAGAGAGAGAGAAGCTGTGAGTGAGAGAGAGAAAGAAAAGCTGTGAGTGAGGGAGAGAGAAAGAGAAGATATGTGTGAGAGAGAGAGAGAGAAGCAGTGGGAGAGAGAGAGAGAGAGAAGCTGTGAGTGAGACAGAGAGAGAAAGAGAAGCTTTGAGAGAGAGAGAGAGGGAGAAAGAGAAGCAGTGAGAGAGAGAGAAAGAGAAGCTGTGAGTGTCTGTGAGAGAGAAAGAGAAGCTGTGTGAGAGAGAAAGAAAGAAAGAGAAATTAGAGTGAGAAAGAGAGAGAGAAAGAGAAGCTGTGAGTGGGAGAGAGTGAAAGAGAGTCTGTGAGTGAGAGAGAGAGAAAGGGAAGTTGTGAGTGAGAGAGAGAGAAAGAGAAGCTGTGAATGAGAGAGAGAGAAAGAGAAGCTCTGAGTGAGAGAGAGAAAGAGAAGCTGTGAGTGAGTGAGAGAGAGAAAGGGAAGTTGTCAGTGAGAGAGAGAGAGAAAGAGAAGCTGTGAGTGAGAGAGAGAGAGAAGCTGTGAGTGAGAGAGAGAGAGAAAGAGAAGCTGTGAGTGAGAAGGAGAGGGAAAGAGAAGCTGTGAGTGAGTGAGAGAGAGAGAGAAAGAGAAGCTGTGAGTGAGAGAGAGAGAAAGAGAAGCTGTGAGTGAGAGAGAGAGAAAGAGAAGCTGTGAGTGAGAAGGAGAGGGAAAGAGAAGCTGTGAGTGAGTGCGAGAGAGTGAGAAAGAGAAGCTGTGAGAGAGAAAGAGAGAAGCTGTGAGTGAGAGAGTGAGAGAGAGAAAGAGAAGCTGTGAGTGAGAGAGAATGAAAGAGAAGCTGTGAGTGAGAGAGAGAGAGAAAGAGAAGCTGTGAGTGAGAGAGAGAAAGAGAAGCTGTGAGTGAGAGAGAGAGAGAAGATGTGAGTGATAGAGAGAGAGAATGAGAAGCTGTGTGAGAGAGAGAAAGTAAGGGAAGCTGTGAGTGAGATAGAGAGAGAGAAAGAGAAGCTGTGAGTGAGAGAGAGAGAGAGGGAGAAGCTGTGTGTGTGTGAGAGAGAGAAAGATAAGCTGTGAATGAGAGAGAGAGAAAGAGAAGCTGTGAGTGAGAGAGAGAAAGAGAAGCTGTGAGTGAGTGAGAGAGAGAAAGGGAAGTTGTGAGTGAGAGAGAGAGAGAGAGAAAGAGAAGCTGTGAGTGAGAGAGAGAGAGAAGCTGTGAGTGAGAGAGAGAGAGAAAGAGAAGCTGTGAGTGAGAAGGAGAGGGAAAGAGAAGCTGTGAGTGAGTGAGAGAGAGAGAGAAAGAGAAGCTGTGAGTGAGAGAGAGAGAAAGAGAAGCTGTGAGTGAGAGAGAGAGAAAGAGAAGCTGTGAGTGAGAAGGAGAGGGAAAGAGAAGCTGTGAGTGAGTGAGAGAGAGTGAGAAAGAGAAGCTGTGAGAGAGAAAGAGAGAAGCTGTGAGTGAGAGAGTGAGAGAGAGAAAGAGAAGCTGTGAGTGAGAGAGAATGAAAGAGAAGCTGTGAGTGAGAGAGAGAGAGAAAGAGAAGCTGTGAGTGAGAGAGAGAAAGAGAAGCTGTGAGTGAGAGAGAGAGAGAAGATGTGAGTGATAGAGAGAGAGAATGAGAAGCTGTGTGAGAGAGAGAAAGTAAGGGAAGCTGAGAGTGAGAGAGAGAGAGAAAGTGAAGCTGTGAGTGAGAGAGAGAGAAAGAGAAGCTGTGAGTGAGAGAGAGAAGCTGTGAGTGAGAGAGAGAAAGAAAAGCTGTGAGAGAGAGAGAGAAAGAGAAGATATGAGTGAGAGAGAGAGAGAAGCAGTGAGAGAGAGAGAGAGAAAGAGAAGCTGTAAGTGAGACAGAGAGAGAGAAGCTGTGAGAGAGAGAGGGAGAAAGAGAAGCTGTGTGTGTGAGAGAGAAAGAGAAGCTGTGAGTGTTAGTGAGAGAGAAAGAGAAGCTGTGAGTGAGAGAGAGAAAGAAAGAGAAATTAGAGTGAGAAAGAGAGAGAGAGAGAGTTGCGGTGAGTGGGAGAGAGTGAAAGAGAGTCTGTGTGTGAGAGAGAGAGAAGCTGTGAGTGAAAGAGAGAGAGCCGCTGTTAGTGAGAGAGAGAGAAAGAGAAGCTGTGAATGAGAGAGAGAGAAAGAGAAGCTGTGAGTGAGAGAGATATATAGAAGCTGTGAGTGAGTGAGAGAGAGAAAGGGAAGTTGTGAGTGAGAGAGAGAGAGAAAGAAAAGCTGTGAGTGAGAGAGAGAGAGAAAGAGAAGCTGTGAGTGAGAGAGAGAGAGAAAGAGAAGCTGTGAGTGAGAAGGAGGGAAAGAGAAGCTGTGAGTGAGTGAGAGAGAGAGAAAGAGAAGCTGTGTGTGTGTGAGAGAGAAAGAGAAGCTGTGAGTGAGAGAGAGAGAGAAAGAGAAGCTGTGTGTGTGAGAGAGAGAGAAGATGTGAGTGATGGAGAGAGAGAATGAGAAGCTGTGAGTGATAGAGAGAGAAAGTAAAAGAAGCTGTGAGTGAGATAGAGAGAGAAAGAGAAGCTGTGAGTGAGAGAGAGAGGGAGAAAGATAAGCTGTGTGTGTGAGAGAGAGAAGCTGTGTGTGTGTGAGAGAGAGAAAGAGAAGTTGTGAGTGATAGAGAGAGAGAAGCTGTGAGTGAGTGAGAGAGAAGCTGTGAGTGAGAGAGAGAAAGAAAAGCTGTGAGTGAGAGAGAGAGAAGCTGTGAGTGAGAGAGAGAGAAAGAGAAGCTTTGAGTGAGAGAGGGAAAGAGAAGCTGTGAGTGATAGGGAGAGAGAGAAAGAGAAGCTGTGAGTGACACAGAGAGATAAGCTGTGAGTTAGAGAGAGAGAAAGAGAAGCTGTGACAGAGAGAGTGAAAGAAAAGCTGAGAGTGAGAGAGAGAGAGAGAGAAAGTGAAGCTGTGAGTGAGAAAGAGAGAGAAAGAGAAGCTGTGTGTGTGTGAGAGAGAGAAAGATAGTCTGAGAAAGTGAGAGTGAAAGAGAAGCTGTGAGTGAGAGAGAGAGAGGGAGAATGAGAAGCTGTGTGTGTGTGAGAGAGAGAGAGAAGCTGTGAGTGAGAGTGAGAGAGAGAGAGAGAAAGAGAAGCTGTGAGTGAGAGAGAGAGAAAGAGAAGCTGTGAGTGAGAGATAGAGAAAGAGAAGCTGTGAGTGATAGAGGGAGAGAATGAGAAGCTGTGAGTGAGAGAGAGAAAAGCTGTGAGTGAGAGAGAGTGAGAGAAAGTGAAGATGTGAGTGAGAGAAAGAGAAAGAGAAGCTGTGTGTGTGTGTGAGAGAAAGATAGTCTGAGTAAGAGAGAGTGAAAGAGAAGCTGTGAGTGAGAGAGAGAGAGGGAGAAAGAGAAGCTGTGTGTGTTTGAGAGAAAGAGAATCTGTGATTGAGAGTGAGAGAGAGAGAGAGAAAGAGAAGCTGTGAGTGAGAGAGAGAGAGAAAGAGAAGCTGTGAGTGAGTGAGAGAGAGAGAATGAGAAGCTGTGAGTGAGAGAGAGAAGCTGTGAGTGAGTGAGAGAGAAGCTGTGAGTGAGAGAGAGAAAGAAAAGCTGTGAGTGAGAGAGAGAGAAGCTGTGAGTGAGAGAGAGAGAGAAAGAGAAGCTTTGAGTGAGAGAGAGAAAGAGAAGCTGTGAGTGAGAGGGAGAGAGAGAAAGAGAAGCTGTGAGTGACACAGAGAGATAAGCTGTGAGTTAGAGAGAGAGAAAGAGAAGCTGTGACAGAGAGAGTGAAAGAAAAGGTGAGAGTGAGAGAGAGAGAGAGAGAAAGTGAAGCTGTGAGTGAGAAAGAGAGAGAAAGAGAAGCTGTGTGTGTGTGAGAGAGAGAAAGAGAAGCTGTGATTGAGAGTGAGAGAGAGAGAGAAAGAGAAGCTGTGAGTGAGAGAGAGAGAAAGAGAAGCTGTGAGTGTGAGAGAGAGAAGCTGTGAGTGAGAGAGAGAAAGAAAAGCTGTGAGTGAGAGAGAGAGAGAAAGAGAAGATATGAGTGAGAGAGAGAGAAAGAGAAGCAGTGAGAGAGAGAGAGAGAAAGAGAAGCTGTGTGTGAGAGAGAGAGGGAGAAAGAGAAGCTGTGTGTGTGTGAGAGAGAAAGAGAAGCTGTGAGTGTGTGTGAGAAAGAGAAGCTGTGAGTGAGAGAGAGAGAAAGAAAGAGAAATTAGAGTGAGAAAGAGAGAGAGAAAGAGAAGCTGTGAGTGGGATAGAGAGAGAAATAGAGTCTGTGAGTGAGAGAGAGAAAGAGAAGCTCTGAGTGTGAGAGAGAGAGAGCCGGTGTGAGTGAGAGAGAGAGAAAGAGAAGTTGTGAATGAGAAAGAGAGAGAGAAAGAGAAGCTGTGATTGAGAGAGAGAGAAAGAGAAGCTGTGAGTGAGAGAGAGAGAGGGAGAAAGATAAGCTGTGAGAGAGAGAGAGAAAGAGAAGCTGTGTGTGAGAGTGAGAGAGAGAGAGAAAGAAAAGCTGTGAGTGAGAGAAAGAGAGAGAGATAGAGAAGCTGTGAGTGAGAGAGAGAGAAGCTGTGAGTGAGAGAGAGAAAGAAAAGCTGTGAGTGAGGGAGAGAGAAAGAGAAGATATGAGTGAGAGAGAGAGAGAGAAGCAGTGAGAGAGAGAGAGAGAGAGAAGCTGTGAGTGAGACAGAGAGAGAAAGAGAAGCTTTGAGAGAGAGAGAGAGGGAGAAAGAGAAGCAATGAGAGAGAGAGAGAAAGAGAAGCTGTGAGTGTCTGTGAGAGAGAAAGAGAAGCTGTGTGAGAGAGAAAGAAAGAAAGAGAAATTAGAGTGAGAAAGAGAGAGAGAAAGAGAAGCTGTGAGTGGGAGAGAGTGAAAGAGAGTCTGTGAGTGAGAGAGAGAGAAAGGGAAGTTGTGAGTGAGAGAGAGAGAAAGAGAAGCTGTGAATGAGAGAGAGAGAAAGAGAAGCTGTGAGTGAGAGAGAGAAAGAGAAGCTGTGAGTGAGTGAGAGAGAGAAAGGGAAGTTGTGAGTGAGAGAGAGAGAGAAAGAGAAGCTGCGAGTGAGAGAGAGAGAGAAGCTGTGAGTGAGAGAGAGAGAGAAAGAGAAGCTGTGAGTGAGAAGGAGAGGGAAAGAGAAGCTGTGAGTGAGTGAGAGAGAGAGAGAAAGAGAAGCTGTGAGTGAGAGAGAGAGAAAGAGAAGCTGTGAGTGAGAGAGAGAGAAAGAGAAGCTGTGAGTGAGAAGGAGAGGGAAAGAGAAGCTGTGAGTGAGTGAGAGAGAGTGAGAAAGAGAAGCTGTGAGAGAGAAAGAGAGAAGCTGTGAGTGAGAGAGTGAGAGAGAGAAAGAGAAGCTGTGAGTGAGAGAGAATGAAAGAGAAGCTGTGAGTGAGAGAGAGAGAGAAAGAGAAGCTGTGAGTGAGAGAGAGAAAGAGAAGCTGTGAGTGAGAGAGAGAGAGAAGATGTGAGTGATAGAGAGAGAGAATGAGAAGCTGTGTGAGAGAGAGAAAGTAAGGGAAGCTGTGAGTGAGATAGAGAGAGAGAAAGAGAAGCTGTGAGTGAGAGAGAGAGGGAGAAGCTGTGTGTGTGTGAGAGAGAAAGATAAGCTGTGATTGAGAGTGAGAGAGAGAGAGAATGTGAAGCTGTGAGTGAGAGAGAGAGAAAGAGAAGCTGTGAGTGAGAGAGAGAAGCTGTGAGTGAGAGAGAGAAAGAAAAGCTGTGAGTGAGAGAGAGAGAGAGAGAGAAGATATGAGTGAGAGAGAGAGAGAAGCAGTGAGAGAGAGAGAGAAAGAGAAGCTGTAAGTGAGACAGAGAGAGAGAAAGAGAAGCTGTGAGAGAGAGAGGGAGAAAGAGAAGCTGTGTGTGTGAGAGAGAAAGAGAAGCTGTGAGTGTTAGTGAGAGAGAAAGAGAAGCTGTGAGTGAGAGAGAGAGAAAGAAAGAGAAATTAGAGTTAGAAAGAGAGAGAGAGAGTTGCGGTGAGTGGGAGAGAGTGAAAGAGAGTCTGTGTGTGAGAGAGAGAGAAGCTGTGAGTGAAAGAGAGAGAGCCGCTGTTAGTGAGAGAGAGAGAAAGAGAAGCTGTGAATGAGAGAGAGAGAGAAAGAGAAGCTGTGAGTGAGAGAGAGATATAGAAGCTGTGAGTGAGTGAGAGAGAGAAAGGGAAGTTGTGAGTGAGAGAGAGAGAGAAAGAAAAGCTGTGAGTGAGAGAGAGAGAGAAAGAGAAGCTGTGTGTGTGAGAGAGAGAGAAGATGTGAGTGATGGAGAGAGAGAATGAGAAGCTGTGAGTGATAGAGAGAAAAAGTAAAAGAAGCTGTGAGTGAGATAGAGAGAGAAAGAGAAGCTGTGAGTGAGAGAGAGAGGGAGAAAGATAAGCTGTGTGTGTGAGAGAGAGAAGCTGTGTGTGTGTGTGAGAGAGAAAGAGATGTTGTGAGTGATAGAGAGAGAGAAGCTGTGAGTGAGTGAGAGAGAAGCTGTGAGTGAGAGAGAGAAAGAAAAGCTGTGAGTGAGAGAGAGAGAAGCTGTGAGTGAGAGAGAGAGAAAGAGAAGCTGTGAGTGAGAGAGGGAAAGAGAAGCTGTGAGTGATAGGGAGAGAGAGAAAGAGAAGCTGTGAGTGACACAGAGAGATAAGCTGTGAGTTAGAGAGAGAGAAAGAGAAGCTGTGACAGAGAGAGTGAAAGAAAAGCTGAGAGTGAGAGAGAGAGAGAGAGAAAGTGAAGCTGTGAGTGAGAAAGAGAGAGAAAGAGAAGCTGTGTGTGTGTGTGTGAGAGAGAAAGATAGTCTGAGAAAGTGAGAGTGAAAGAGAAGCTGTGAGTGAGAGAGAGAGAGGGAGAATGAGAAGCTGTGTGTGTGTGAGAGAGAGAGAGAAGCTGTGAGTGAGAGTGAGAGAGAGAGAGAGAAAGAGAAGCTGTGAGTGAGAGAGAGACAGAAGCTGTGAGTGAGAGAGAGAGAAAGAGAAGCTGTGAGTGATAGAGGGAGAGAATGAGAAGCTGTGAGTGAGAGAGAGAAAAGCTGTGAGTGAGAGAGAGTGAGAGAAAGTGAAGATGTGAGTGAGAGAAAGAGAAAGAGAAGCTGTGTGTGTGTGAGAGAGAGAAAGATAGTCTGAGTAAGAGAGAGTGAAAGAGAAGCTGTGAGTGAGAGAGAGAGAGGGAGAAAGAGAAGCTGTGTGTGTTTGAGAGAAAGAGAATCTGTGATTGAGAGTGAGAGAGAGAGAGAGAAAGAGAAGCTGTGAGTGAGAGAGAGAGAAAGAGAAGCTGTGAGTGAGTGAGAGAGAGAGAATGAGAAGCTGTGAGTGAGAGAGAGAAGCTGTGAGTGAGTGAGAGAGAAGCTGTGAGTGAGAGAGAGAAAGAAAAGCTGTGAGTGAGAGAGAGAGAAGCTGTGAGTGAGAGAGAGAGAGAAAGAGAAGCTTTGAGTGAGAGAGAGAAAGAGAAGCTGTGAGTGAGAGGGAGAGAGAGAAAGAGAACCTGTGAGTGACACAGAGAGATAAGCTGTGAGTTAGAGAGAGAGAAAGAGAAGCTGTGACAGAGAGAGTGAAAGAAAAGGTGAGAGTGAGAGAGAGAGAGAGAGAAAGTGAAGCTGTGAGTGAGAAAGAGAGAGAAAGAGAAGCTGTGTGTGTGAGAGAGAGAGAAAGAGAAGCTGTGATTGAGAGTGAGAGAGAGAGAGAAAGAGAAGCTGTGAGTGAGAGAGAGAGAAAGAGAAGCTGTGAGTGTGAGAGAGAGAAGCTGTGAGTGAGAGAGAGAAAGAAAAGCTGTGAGTGAGAGAGAGAGAGAAAGAGAAGATATGAGTGAGAGAGAGAGAAAGAGAAGCAGTGAGAGAGAGAGAGAAAGAGAAGCTGTGTGTGAGAGAGAGAGGGAGAAAGAGAAGCTGTGTGTGTGTGAGAGAGAAAGAGAAGCTGTGAGTGTGTGTGAGAAAGAGAAGCTGTGAGTGAGAGAGAGAGAAAGAAAGAGAAATTAGAGTGAGAAAGAGAGAGAGAAAGAGAAGCTGTGAGTGGGATAGAGAGAGAAATAGAGTCTGTGAGTGAGAGAGAGAAAGAGAAGCTCTGAGTGTGAGAGAGAGAGAGCCGCTGTGAGTGAGAGAGAGAGAAAGAGAAGTTGTGAATGAGAAAGAGAGAGAAAGAGAAGCTGTGATTGAGAGAGAGAGAAAGAGAAGCTGTGAGTGAGAGAGAGAGAGGGAGATAGATAAGCTGTGAGAGAGAGAGAGAAAGAGAAGCTGTGTGTGAGAGTGAGAGAGAGAGAGAAAGAAAAGCTGTGAGTGAGAGAGAGAGAGAGATAGAGAAGCTGTGAGTGAGAGAGAGAGAAGCTGTGAGTGAGAGAGAGAGAGAAAGAGAAGCTGTGAGTGAGTGAGAGAGAGAATGAGAAACTGTGAGTGAGAGAGAGAAGCTGTGTGAGAGAGAGAAAGAGAAACTGTGAGTGAGAGAGAGAAGATGTGAGTGATAGAGAGAGAGAATGAGAAGCTTTGAGTGAGAGAGAGAGAAAGTAAGAGTAGCTGTGAGTGAGATGGAGAGAGAGAGAAAGAGAAGCTGTGAGTGAGAGAGAGAGAGGGAGAAAGCTAAGCTGTGAGAGAGAGAGAGAGAAAGAGAAGCTGTGTGTGTGTGAGAGAGAAAGAGAAGCTGTGATTGAGAGTGAGAGAGAGAGAGAAAGAGAAGCTGTGAGTGAGAGAGAGAGAAAGAGAAGCTGTGAGTGAGAGAGAGAGAAGCTGTGAGTGAGAGAGAGAAAGAAAAGCTTTGAGTGAGAGAGAGAGAAAGAGAAGCTGTGAGTGAGTGAGAGAGAGAAAGGGAAGTTGTGAGTGAGAGAGAGAGGGAAAGAGAAGCTGTGAGTGAGAGAGAGAGAAGCTGTGTGAGAGAGAGACAAAAAGAGAAGCTGTGGGTGAGAAGGAGAGGGATAGAGAAGCTGTGAGTGAGTGAGAGAGAGAGAAAGAGAAGCTGTGAGTGAGAGAGAGAAAGAGAAGCTGTGAGTGAGAGAGAGAGAGAAAGAGAAGCTGTGAGTGAGAAGGAGAGGGAAAGAGAAGCTGTGAGTAAGTGAGAGAGAGAGAGAGAAAGAGAAGCTGTGAGATAGAAAGAGAGAAGCTGTGAGTCAGAGAGTGAGAGAGAGAAAGAGAAGCTGTTAGTGAGAGTGAGAGAGAGAAAGAGAAGCTGTGAGTGAGAGAGAGATTGAAAGAGAAGCTGTGAGTGAGTGAGAGAGAGAGAAAGAGAAGCTGTGAGTGAGAGAGAGAAAAAGAAGCTGTGAGTGACAGAGAGAGAGAAAGAGAAGCTGAGAGTGAGAGAGAGAGAGAGAAAGTGAAGCTGTGAGTGAGAGAGCAAGAGAAAGAGAAGCTGTGAGTGAGAGAGAGTGAGAGAAGCTGTGAGTGAGAGAGAGAGAATGAGAAGCTGTGAGTGAGAGTGAGAGAGAGGGAGAGAAAGAGAAGCTGTGAGTGAGAGAGATTGAAAGAGAAGCTGTGAGTGAGAGAGAGTGAGAGAAAGAGAGCTGTGAGTGAGAGAGAGAAAGAGAAGCTGTGAGTGAGTGAGAGAGAGAGAGAGAAGCTGTGAGTGAGAGAGAGAAAGAGAAGCTGTGAGTGACAGAGAGAGAGAAAGAGAAGCTGAGAGTGAGAGAGAGAGAGAAAGTGAAGCTGTGAGTGAGAGATAGAGAAAGAGAAGCTGTGAGTGAGAGAGAGAAAGAGAAGCTGTGAGTGAGAGAGAGAGAATGATAAGCTGTGAGTGAGAGTGAGAGAGAGAGAGAAGCTGTGAGTGAGAGAGAGATTGATAGAGAAGCTGTGAGTGAGAGAGAGAGAGAGAGAAAGAGAGCTGTGAGTGAGAGAGAGAAAGAGAAGCTGTGAGTGAGAGGGAGAGAGTGAAAGAGAAGCTGTGTGTGACACAGAGAGAGAGAGAAGCTGTGAGTTAGAGAGAGAGAAAGAGAAGCTGTGAGTGACAGAGAGAGAGAAAGAAGCTGAGAGTGAGAGAGAGAAAGTGAAGCTGTGAGTGAGAGAAAGAGAGAAAGAGAAGCTGTGTGTGTGAGAGAGATAGAAAGATAGTCTGAGAAAGAGAGAGTGAAAGAGAAGCTGTGAGTGAGAGAGAGATGGAGAAAGAGAAGCTGTGAGAGAGAGAGAGAAAGAGAAGCTGTGAGTGAGAGTGAGAGAGAGAGAGAAAGAGAAGCTGTGAGTGAGAGAGAAAGATAAAGAGAAGCTGTGTGTGAGAGAGAGAATGAGAAGCTGTGAGGGAGAGAGAGAAGCTGTGTGTGTGAGAGAGAGAAGATGTGAGTGAGATAGAGAGAGAGAAAGAGAAGCTGTGAGTGAGAGAGAGAGAGGGAGAAAGATAAGCTGTGTGAGAGAGAGAGAGAGAAGCTGTGTGTGTGTGTGAGAGAGAAAGAGAAGCTGTTATTGAGAGTGAGAGAGAGAGAGAAAGAGAAGCTGTGAGTGAGAGAGAGAAAGAGAAGCTGTAAGTGTGTGAGAGAGAAGCTGTGAGTGAGAGAGAGAAAGAAAAGCTGTGAGTGAGAGAGAGAGAGAGAGAAGATTTGAGTGAGAGAGAGAGAAAGAGAAGCAGTGAGAGAGAGAGAGAGAAAGAGAAGATGTGAGTGAGACAGAGAGAGAGAAAGAGAAGCTGTGAGAGAGAGAGAGAGGGAGAAAGAGAAGCTGTGTGTGTGGGAGAGAAAGAGAAGCTGTGAGTGTGTGTGAGAAAGAGAAGCTGTGAGGGAGAGAGAGAAGCTGTGTGTGTGTGTGAGAGAGAAGATGTGAGTGAGATAGAGAGAGAGAAAGAGAAGCTGTGAGTGAGAGAGAGAGAGGGAGAAAGATAAGCTGTGAGAGAGAGAGAGAGAGAAGCTGTGTGTGTGTGAGAGAGAGAAAGAGAAGCTGATATTGAGAGTGAGAGAGAGAGAGAAAGAGAAGCTGTTAGAGAGAGTGAAAGAGAGAGAGAAAGAGAAGCTGTGAGTGAGAGAGAGAAAGAGAAGCTGTGAGTGAGAGGGAGAGAGAGAAAGAGAAGCTGTGAGTGACAAAGAGAGAGAGAAGCTGTGAGTTACAGAGAGAGAGAAAGAGAAGCTGTGAGTGACAGAGAGAGAGAAAGGGAAGCTGAGAGTGAGAGAGAGAGAGAAAGTGAAGCTGTGAGTGAGAGAGAGAGAAAGAGAAGCTGTGTGTGTGTGTGAGAGAGAGAAGCTGTGAGTGAGAGTGAGAGAGAGAGAGAGAAAGAGAAGCTGTGAGTGAGAGAGAGAGAAAGAGAAGCTGTGTGTGTGTGAGAGAGAGAAGTTGTGAGTGAGAGAGAGAGAGAGAAAGAGAAGCTGTGAGTGAGAGAGAGAGAGAAAGAGAAGCTGTGAGTGAGAGAGAGAGAAAGAGAAGCTGTGAGTGAGAGAGAGAGAGAGAATGAGAAGCTGTGAGTGAGAGAGAGATTGAAAGAGAAGCTGTGAGTGAGAGAGAGAGAGGAAGAGAAGCTGTGAGTGAGAGAGAGAAAGAGAAGCTGTGAGTGAGAGAGAGAGAGGGAGAAATATAAGCTGTGAGAGAGAGAGAGAGAGAGAAGCTGTGTGTGTGTGAGAGAGAGAAAGAGAAGCTGATTGAGAGTGAGAGAAAGAGAGAAAGAGAAGCTTTGAGTGAGAGAGAGAGAAAGAGAACCTGTGAGTGTGAGAGAGAGAAGCTGTGAGTGAGAGAGAGAAAGAAAAGCTGTGAGTGAGAGAGAGAGAGAAAGAGAAAGAGAAGATATGAGTGAGAGAGAGAGAAAGAGAAGCAGTGAGAGAGAGAGAGAGAAAGAGAAGCT
Source organism: Bradypodion pumilum (assembly GCA_035047305.1). NCBI lineage: Eukaryota > Metazoa > Chordata > Lepidosauria > Squamata > Chamaeleonidae > Bradypodion > Bradypodion pumilum. The sequence continues at coordinate 233,214,983 of JAWDJD010000001.1, forward strand.
GTGTGTGAGAGAGAGAGGGAGAAAGAGAAGCTGTGTGTGTGTGAGAGAGAAAGAGAAGCTGTGAGTGTGTGTGAGAAAGAGAAGCTGTGAGTGAGAGAGAGAGAAAGAAAGAGAAATTAGAGTGAGAAAGAGAGAGAGAAAGAGAAGCTGTGAGTGGGATAGAGAGAGAAATAGAGTCTGTGAGTGAGAGAGAGAAAGAGAAGCTCTGAGTGTGAGAGAGAGAGAGCCGCTGTGAGTGAGAGAGAGAGAAATAGAAGTTGTGAATGAGAAAGAGAGAGAGAAAGAGAAGCTGTGATTGAGAGAGAGAGAAAGAGAAGCTGTGAGTGAGAGAGAGAGAGGGAGAAAGATAAGCTGTGAGAGAGAGAGAGAAAGAGAAGCTGTGTGTGAGAGTGAGAGAGAGAGAGAAAGAAAAGCTGTGAGTGAGAGAGAGAGAGAAAGAGAAGCTGTGAGTGAGAGAGAGAAATAGAAGCTGTGAGTGAGTGAGAGAGAGAAAGGGAAGTTGTGAGTGAGAGAGAGAGAAAGAGAAGCTGTGAGTGAGAGAGAGAGAGAAAGAGAAGCTGTGAGTGAGAGAGAGAGAGAAAGAGAAGCTGTGAGTGAGAGAGAGAGAAAGAGAAGCTGTGAGTGAGAGAGAGAGAATGAGAAGCTGTGAGTGAGAGAGAGAAGCTGTGAGTGAGAGAGAGAAAGAGAAGCTGTGTGTGTGTGAGAGAGAGAGAAGATGTGAGTGATGGAGAGAGAGAATGAGAAGCTGTGAGTGATAGAGAGAGAAAGTAAAAGAAGCTGTGAGTGAGATAGAGAGAGAAAGAGAAGCTGTGAGTGAGAGAGAGGGAGAAAGATAAGCTGTGTGTGTGAGAGAGAGAGAAGCTGTGTGTGAGAGAGAGAGAGAAAGAGAAGTTGTGAGTGATAGAGAGAGAGAAGCTGTGAGTGAGTGAGAGAGAAGCTGTGAGTGAGAGAGAGAAAGAAAAGCTGTGAGTGAGAGAGAGAGAAGCTGTGAGTGAGAGAGAGAGAGAAAGAGAAGCTTTGAGTGAGAGAGAGAAAGAGAAGCTGTGAGTGATAGGGAGAGAGAGAAAGAGAAGCTGTGAGTGACACAGAGAGATAAGCTGTGAGTTAGAGAGAGAGAAAGAGAAGCTGTGACAGAGAGAGTGAAAGAAAAGCTGAGAGTGAGAGAGAGAGGGAGAGAAAGTGAAGCTGTGAGTGAGAAAGAGAGAGAAAGAGAAGCTGTGTGTGTGTGAGAGAGAGAAAGATAGTCTGAGAAAGTGAGAGTGAAAGAGAAGCTGTGAGTGAGAGAGAGAGAGGGAGAATGAGAAGCTGTGTGTGTGTGTGAGAGAGAGAGAAGCTGTGAGTGTGAGTGAGAGAGAGAGAGAAAGAGAAGCTGTGAGTGAGAGAGAGTGAGAGAAAGTGAAGATGTGAGTGAGAGAGAGAGAAAGAGAAGCTGTGTGTGTGTGTGAGAGAGAAAGATAGTCTGAGTAAGAGAGAGTGAAAGAGAAGCTGTGAGTGAGAGAGAGAGAGGGAGAAAGAGAAGCTGTGTGTGTGTGTGAGAGAAAGAGAATCTGATTGAGAGTGAGAGAGAGAGAGAGAAAGAGAAGCTGCGAGTGAGAGAGAGAGAGAAAGAGAAGCTGTGAGTGAGTGAGAGAGAGAATGAGAAACTGTGAGTGAGAGAGAGAAGCTGTGTGTGAGAGAGAGAAAGAGAAACTGTGAGTGAGAGAGAGAAGCTGTGAGAGAGAGAGAGAAAGAGAGAGAGAGAAGATGTGAGTGATAGAGAGAGAGAATGAGAAGCTTTGAGTGAGAGAGAGAGAAAGTAAGAGTAGCTGTGAGTGAGATAGAGAGAGAGAGAAAGAGAAGCTGTGAGTGACAGAGAGAGTGGGAGAAAGCTAAGCTGTGAGAGAGAGAGAGAGAGAGAAGCTGTGTGTGTGAGAGAGAGAAAGAGAAGCTGTGATTGAGTGTGAGAGAGAGAAAGAGAAGCTGTGAGTGAGAGAGAGAGAAAGAGAAGCTGTGAGTGAGAGAGAGAGAACCTGTGAGTGAGAGAGAGAAAGAAAAGCTGTGAGTGAGAGAGAGAAAGAGAAGCTGTGAGTGAGTGAGAGAGAGAAAGGGAAGTTGTGAGTGAGAGAGAGAGGGAAAGAGAAGCTGTGAGTGAGAGAGAGAGACAAGCTGTGAGTAAGAGAGAGAGAAAAAGAGAAGCTGTGGGTGAGAAGGAGAGGGATAGAGAAGCTGTGAGTGAGTGAGAGAGAGAGAAAGAGAAGCTGTGAGTGAGAGAGAGAAAGAGAAGCTGTGAGTGAGAGAGAGAGAGAAAGAGAAGCTGTGAGTGAGAAGGAGAGAGAGAGAGAAGATGTGAGTGATAGAGAGAGAGAATGAGAAGCTGTGTGAGAGAGAGAAAGTAAGGGAAGCTGTGAGTGAGATAGAGAGAGAGAAAGAGAAGCTGTTAGTGAGAGTGAGAGAGAGAAAGAGAAGCTGTGAGTGAGAGAGAGATTGAAAGAGAAGCTGTGAGTGAGTGAGAGAGAGAGAAAGAGAAGCTGTGAGTGAGAGAGAGAAAAAGAAGCTGTGAGTGACAGAGAGAGAGAGAAAGAGAAGCTGAGAGTGAGAGAGAGAGAGAAAGTGAAGCTGTGAGTGAGAGAGCAAGAGAAAGAGAAGCTGTGAGTGGGAGAGAGTGAAAGAGAGTCTGTGAGTGAGAGAGAGAGAAAGGGAAGTTGTGAGTGAGAGAGAGAGAAAGAGAAGCTGTGAATGAGAGAGAGAGAAAGAGAAGCTGTGAGTGAGAGAGAGAAAGAGAAGCTGTGAGTGAGTGAGAGAGAGAAAGGGAAGTTGTGAGTGAGAGAGAGAGAGAAAGAGAAGCTGTGAGTGAGAGAGAGAGAGAAGCTGTGAGTGAGAGAGAGAGAGAAAGAGAAGCTGTGAGTGAGAAGGAGAGGGAAAGAGAAGCTGTGAGTGAGTGAGAGAGAGAGAGAAAGAGAAGCTGTGAGTGAGAGAGAGAGAAGCTGTGAGTGAGAGAGTGAGAGAGAGAAAGAGAAGCTGTGAGTGAGAGAGAATGAAAGAGAAGCTGTGAGTGAGAGAGAGAGAGAAAGAGAAGCTGTGAGTGAGAGAGAGAAAGAGAAGCTGTGAGTGAGAGAGAGAGAGAAGATGTGAGTGATAGAGAGAGAGAATGAGAAGCTGTGTGAGAGAGAGAAAGTAAGGGAAGCTGTGAGTGAGATAGAGAGAGAGAAAGAGAAGCTGAGAGTGAGAGAGAGAAAGAGAAGCTGTGAGTGAGAGAGAGATTGAAAGAGAAGCTGTGAGTGAGTGAGAGAGAGAGAAAGAGAAGCTGTGAGTGAGAGAGAGAAAAAGAAGCTGTGAGTGACAGAGAGAGAGAGAAAGAGAAGCTGAGAGTGAGAGAGAGAGAGAAAGTGAAGCTGTGAGTGAGAGAGCAAGAGAAAGAGAAGCTGTGAGTGGGAGAGAGTGAAAGAGAGTCTGTGAGTGAGAGAGAGAGAAAGGGAAGTTGTGAGTGAGAGAGAGAGAAAGAGAAGCTGTGAATGAGAGAGAGAGAAAGAGAAGCTGTGAGTGAGAGAGAGAAAGAGAAGCTGTGAGTGAGTGAGAGAGAGAAAGGGAAGTTGTGAGTGAGAGAGAGAGAGAAAGAGAAGCTGTGAGTGAGAGAGAGAGAGAAGCTGTGAGTGAGAGAGAGAGAGAAAGAGAAGCTGTGAGTGAGAAGGAGAGGGAAAGAGAAGCTGTGAGTGAGTGAGAGAGAGAGAGAAAGAGAAGCTGTGAGTGAGAGAGAGAGAAGCTGTGAGTGAGAGAGTGAGAGAGAGAAAGAGAAGCTGTGAGTGAGAGAGAATGAAAGAGAAGCTGTGAGTGAGAGAGAGAGAGAAAGAGAAGCTGTGAGTGAGAGAGAGAAAGAGAAGCTGTGAGTGAGAGAGAGAGAGAAGATGTGAGTGATAGAGAGAGAGAATGAGAAGCTGTGTGAGAGAGAGAAAGTAAGGGAAGCTGTGAGTGAGATAGAGAGAGAGAAAGAGAAGCTGAGAGTGAGAGAGAGAAAGAGAAGCTGTGAGTGAGAGAGAGATTGAAAGAGAAGCTGTGAGTGAGTGAGAGAGAGAGAAAGAGAAGCTGTGAGTGAGAGAGAGAAAAAGAAGCTGTGAGTGACAGAGAGAGAGAGAAAGAGAAGCTGAGAGTGAGAGAGAGAGAGAAAGTGAAGCTGTGAGTGAGAGAGCAAGAGAAAGAGAAGCTGTGAGTGAGAGAGAGTGAGAGAAGCTGTGAGTGAGAGAGAGAGAATGAGAAGCTGTGAGTGAGAGTGAGAGAGAGTGAGAGAAAGAGAGCTGTGAGTGAGAGAGAGAAAGAGAAGCTGTGAGTGAGTGAGAGAGAGAGAGAGAAGCTGTGAGTGAGAGAGAGAAAGAGAAGCTGTGAGTGACAGAGAGAGAGAAAGAGAAGCTGAGAGTGAGAGAGAGAGAGAATGAGAAGCTGTGAGTGAGAGTGAGAGAGAGTGAGAGAAAGAGAGCTGTGAGTGAGAGAGAGAAAGAGAAGCTGTGAGTGAGAGAGAGAGAGAGAGAGAAGCTGTGAGTGAGAGAGAGAAAGTGAAGCTGTGAGTGAGAGAAAGAGAGAAAGAGAAGCTGTGTGTGTGAGAGAGATAGAAAGATAGTCTGAGAAAGAGAGAGTGAAAGAGAAGCTGTGAGTGAGAGAGAGATGGAGAAAGAGAAGCTGTGAGAGAGAGAGAGGAAGAGAAGCTGTGAGTGAGAGAGAGAAAGAGAAGCTGTGAGTGAGAGGGAGAGAGAGAAAGAGAAGCTGTGAGTGACAGAGAGAGAGAGAAGCTGTGAGTTAGAGAGAGAAAGAGAAGCTGTGAGTGAGAGAGAGAGAGGGAGAAATATAAGCTGTGAGAGAGAGAGAGAGAGAGAAGCTGTGTGTGTGTGAGAGAGAGAAAGAGAAGCTGTGATTGAGAGTGAGAGAAAGAGAGAAAGAGAAGCTGTGAGTGAGAGAGAGAGAAAGAGAAGCTGTGAGTGTGTGAGAGAGAAGCTGTGAGTGAGAGAGAGAAAGAAAAGCTGTGAGTGAGAGAGAGAGAGAAAGAGAAGATATGAGTGAGAGAGAGAGAAAGAGAAGCAGTGAGAGAGAGAGAGAGAAAGAGAAGCTGTGTGTGAGAGAGAGAGGGAGAAAGAGAAGCTGTGTGTGTGTGAGAGAGAAAGAGAAGCTGTGAGTGTGTGTGAGAAAGAGAAGCTGTGAGTGAGAGAGAGAGAAAGAAAGAGAAATTAGAGTGAGAAAGAGAGAGAGAAAGAGAAGCTGTGAGTGGGATAGAGAGAGAAATAGAGTCTGTGAGTGAGAGAGAGAAAGAGAAGCTCTGAGTGTGAGAGAGAGAGAGCCGCTGTGAGTGAGAGAGAGAGAAAGAGAAGTTGTGAATGAGAAAGAGAGAGAGAAAGAGAAGCTGTGATTGAGAGAGAGAGAAAGAGAAGCTGTGAGTGAGAGAGAGAGAGGGAGAAAGATAAGCTGTGAGAGAGAGAGAGAAAGAGAAGCTGTGTGTGAGAGTGAGAGAGAGAGAGAAAGAAAAGCTGTGAGTGAGAGAGAGAGAGAGATAGAGATAGAGAAGCTGTGAGTGAGAGAGAGAGAAGCTGTGAGTGAGAGAGAGAAAGAAAAGCTGTGAGTGAGGGAGAGAGAAAGAGAAGATATGAGTGAGAGAGAGAGAGAAGCAGTGAGAGAGAGAGAGAGAAGCTGTGAGTGAGACAGAGAGAGAAAGAGAAGCTTTGAGAGAGAGAGAGGGAGAAAGAGAAGCAGTGAGAGAGAGAGAGAAAGAGAAGCTGTGAGTGTCTGTGAGAGAGAAAGAGAAGCTGTGTGAGAGAGAAAGAAAGAAAGAGAAATTAGAGTGAGAAAGAGAGAGAGAAAGAGAAGCTGTGAGTGGGAGAGAGTGAAAGAGAGTCTGTGAGTGAGAGAGAGAGAAAGGGAAGTTGTGAGTGAGAGAGAGAGAAAGAGAAGCTGTGAATGAGAGAGAGAGAAAGAGAAGCTGTGAGTGAGAGAGAGAAAGAGAAGCTGTGAGTGAGTGAGAGAGAGAAAGGGAAGTTGTGAGTGAGAGAGAGAGAGAAAGAGAAGCTGTGAGTGAGAGAGAGAGAGAAGCTGTGAGTGAGAGAGAGAGAGAAAGAGAAGCTGTGAGTGAGAAGGAGAGGGAAAGAGAAGCTGTGAGTGAGTGAGAGAGAGAGAGAAAGAGAAGCTGTGAGTGAGAGAGAGAGAAGCTGTGAGTGAGAGAGTGAGAGAGAGAAAGAGAAGCTGTGAGTGAGAGAGAATGAAAGAGAAGCTGTGAGTGAGAGAGAGAGAGAAAGAGAAGCTGTGAGTGAGAGAGAGAAAGAGAAGCTGTGAGTGAGAGAGAGAGAGAAGATGTGAGTGATAGAGAGATAGAATGAGAAGCTGTGTGAGAGAGAGAAAGTAAGGGAAGCTGTGAGTGAGATAGAGAGAGAGAAAGAGAAGCTGAGAGTGAGAGAGAGAAAGAGAAGCTGTGAGTGAGAGAGAGATTGAAAGAGAAGCTGTGAGTGAGTGAGAGAGAGAGAAAGAGAAGCTGTGAGTGAGAGAGAGAAAAAGAAGCTGTGAGTGACAGAGAGAGAGAGAAAGAGAAGCTGAGAGTGAGAGAGAGAGAGAAAGTGAAGCTGTGAGTGAGAGAGCAAGAGAAAGAGAAGCTGTGAGTGAGAGAGAGTGAGAGAAGCTGTGAGTGAGAGAGAGAGAATGAGAAGCTGTGAGTGAGAGTGAGAGAGAGTGAGAGAAAGAGAGCTGTGAGTGAGAGAGAGAAAGAGAAGCTGTGAGTGAGTGAGAGAGAGAGAGAGAAGCTGTGAGTGAGAGAGAGAAAGAGAAGCTGTGAGTGACAGAGAGAGAGAAAGAGAAGCTGAGAGTGAGAGAGAGAGAGAATGAGAAGCTGTGAGTGAGAGTGAGAGAGAGTGAGAGAAAGAGAGCTGTGAGTGAGAGAGAGAAAGAGAAGCTGTGAGTGAGTGAGAGAGAGAGAGAGAAGCTGTGAGTGAGAGAGAGAAAGTGAAGCTGTGAGTGAGAGAAAGAGAGAAAGAGAAGCTGTGTGTGTGAGAGAGATAGAAAGATAGTCTGAGAAAGAGAGAGTGAAAGAGAAGCTGTGAGTGAGAGAGAGATGGAGAAAGAGAAGCTGTGAGAGAGAGAGAGAAAGAGAAGCTGTGAGTGAGAGTGAGAGAGAGAGAGAAAGAGAAGCTGTGAGTGAGAGAGAAAGATAAAGAGAAGCTGTGTGTGAGAGAGAGAATGAGAAGCTGTGAGGGAGAGAGAGAAGCTGTGTGTGTGTGTGAGAGAGAAGATGTGAGTGAGATAGAGAGAGAGAAAGAGAAGCTGTGAGTGAGAGAGAGAGAGGGAGAAAGATAAGCTGTGTGTGAGAGAGAGAAGCTGTGTGTGTGTGAGAGAGAGAAAGAGAAGCTGTTATTGAGAGTGAGAGAGAGAGAGAAAGAGAAGCTGTGAGTGAGAGAGAGAGAAAGAGAATCTGTAAGTGTGAGAGAGAGAAGCTGTGAGTGAGAGAGAGAAAGAAAAGCTGTGAGTGAGAGAGAGAGAGAGAGAAGATATGAGTGAGAGAGAGAGAAAGAGAAGCAGTGAGAGAGAGAGAGAGAGAAAGAGAAGATGTGAGTGAGACAGAGAGAGAGAAAGAGAAGCTGTGAGAGAGAGAGAGAGAGGGAGAAAGAGAAGCTGTGTGTGTGGGAGAGAAAGAGAAGCTGTGAGTGTGTGTGAGAAAGAGAAGCTGTGAGGGAGAGAGAGAAGCTGTGTGTGTGTGAGAGAGAGAAGATGTGAGTGAGATAGAGAGAGAGAAAGAGAAGCTGTGAGTGAGAGAGAGAGAGGGAGAAAGATAAGCTGTGAGAGAGAGAGAGAGAGAAGCTGTGTGTGTGTGAGAGAGAGAAAGAGAAGCTGTTATTGAGAGTGAGAGAGAGAGAGAGAAAGAGAAGCTGTTAGAGAGAGTGAAAGAGAGAGAGAAAGAGAAGCTGTGAGTGAGAGAGAGAAAGAGAAGCTGTGAGTGAGAGGGAGAGAGAGAAAGAGAAGCTGTGAGTGACAAAGAGAGAGAGAAGCTGTGAGTTACAGAGAGAGAGAATGAGAAGCTGTGAGTGACAGAGAGAGAGAAAGGGAAGCTGAGAGTGAGAGAGAGAGAGAAAGTGAAGCTGTGAGTGAGAGAGAGAGAAAGAGAAGCTGTGTGTGTGTGAGAGAGAGAGAAGCTGTGAGTGAGAGTGAGAGAGAGAGAGAGAAAGAGAAGCTGTGAGTGAGAGAGAGAGAAAGAGAAGCTGTGTGTGTGTGTGAGAGAGAGAAGTTGTGAGTGAGAGAGAGAGAGAGAAAGAGAAGCTGTGAGTGAGAGAGAGAGAGAAAGAGAAGCTGTGAGTGAGAGAGAGAGAAAGAGAAGCTGTGAGTGAGAGAGAGAGAGAGAATGAGAAGCTGTGAGTGAGAGTAAGAGAGAGAGAAAGAGAAGCTGTGAGTGAGAGAGAGATTGAAAGAGAAGCTGTGAGTGAGAGAGAGAGAGGAAGAGAAGCTGTGAGTGAGAGAGAGAAAGAGAAGCTGTGAGTGAGAGGGAGAGAGAGAAAGAGAAGCTGTGAGTGACAGAGAGAGAGAGAAGCTGTGAGTTAGAGAGAGAAAGAGAAGCTGTGAGTGAGAGAGAGAGAGGGAGAAATATAAGCTGTGAGAGAGAGAGAGAGAGAGAAGCTGTGTGTGTGTGAGAGAGAGAAAGAGAAGCTGTGATTGAGAGTGAGAGAAAGAGAGAAAGAGAAGCTGTGAGTGAGAGAGAGAGAAAGAGAAGCTGTGAGTGTGTGAGAGAGAAGCTGTGAGTGAGAGAGAGAAAGAAAAGCTGTGAGTGAGAGAGAGAGAGAAAGAGAAGATATGAGTGAGAGAGAGAGAAAGAGAAGCAGTGAGAGAGAGAGAGAGAAAGAGAAGCTGTGTGTGAGAGAGAGAGGGAGAAAGAGAAGCTGTGTGTGTGTGAGAGAGAAAGAGAAGCTGTGAGTGTGTGTGAGAAAGAGAAGCTGTGAGTGAGAGAGAGAGAAAGAAAGAGAAATTAGAGTGAGAAAGAGAGAGAGAAAGAGAAGCTGTGAGTGGGATAGAGAGAGAAATAGAGTCTGTGAGTGAGAGAGAGAAAGAGAAGCTCTGAGTGTGAGAGAGAGAGAGCCGCTGTGAGTGAGAGAGAGAGAAAGAGAAGTTGTGAATGAGAAAGAGAGAGAGAAAGAGAAGCTGTGATTGAGAGAGAGAGAAAGAGAAGCTGTGAGTGAGAGAGAGAGAGGGAGAAAGATAAGCTGTGAGAGAGAGAGAGAAAGAGAAGCTGTGTGTGAGAGTGAGAGAGAGAGAGAAAGAAAAGCTGTGAGTGAGAGAGAGAGAGAGATAGAGATAGAGAAGCTGTGAGTGAGAGAGAGAGAAGCTGTGAGTGAGAGAGAGAAAGAAAAGCTGTGAGTGAGGGAGAGAGAAAGAGAAGATATGAGTGAGAGAGAGAGAGAAGCAGTGAGAGAGAGAGAGAGAAGCTGTGAGTGAGACAGAGAGAGAAAGAGAAGCTTTGAGAGAGAGAGAGGGAGAAAGAGAAGCAGTGAGAGAGAGAGAGAAAGAGAAGCTGTGAGTGTCTGTGAGAGAGAAAGAGAAGCTGTGTGAGAGAGAAAGAAAGAAAGAGAAATTAGAGTGAGAAAGAGAGAGAGAAAGAGAAGCTGTGAGTGGGAGAGAGTGAAAGAGAGTCTGTGAGTGAGAGAGAGAGAAAGGGAAGTTGTGAGTGAGAGAGAGAGAAAGAGAAGCTGTGAATGAGAGAGAGAGAAAGAGAAGCTGTGAGTGAGAGAGAGAAAGAGAAGCTGTGAGTGAGTGAGAGAGAGAAAGGGAAGTTGTGAGTGAGAGAGAGAGAGAAAGAGAAGCTGTGAGTGAGAGAGAGAGAGAAGCTGTGAGTGAGAGAGAGAGAGAAAGAGAAGCTGTGAGTGAGAAGGAGAGGGAAAGAGAAGCTGTGAGTGAGTGAGAGAGAGAGAGAAAGAGAAGCTGTGAGTGAGAGAGAGAGAAGCTGTGAGTGAGAGAGTGAGAGAGAGAAAGAGAAGCTGTGAGTGAGAGAGAATGAAAGAGAAGCTGTGAGTGAGAGAGAGAGAGAAAGAGAAGCTGTGAGTGAGAGAGAGAAAGAGAAGCTGTGAGTGAGAGAGAGAGAGAAGATGTGAGTGATAGAGAGAGAGAATGAGAAGCTGTGTGAGAGAGAGAAAGTAAGGGAAGCTGTGAGTGAGATAGAGAGAGAGAAAGAGAAGCTGTGAGTGAGAGAGAGAGAGAGGGAGAAGCTGTGTGTGTGTGAGAGAGAGAAAGATAAGCTGTGATTGAGAGTGTGAGAGAGAGAAAGTGAAGCTGTGAGTGAGAGAGAGAGAAAGAGAAGCTGTGAGTGAGAGAGAGAAGCTGTGAGTGAGAGAGAGAAAGAAAAGCTGTGAGAGAGAGAGAGAGAAAGAGAAGATATGAGTGAGAGAGAGAGAGAAGCAGTGAGAGAGAGAGAGAAAGAGAAGCTGTAAGTGAGACAGAGAGAGAGAAAGAGAAGCTGTGAGAGAGAGAGGGAGAAAGAGAAGCTGTGTGTGTGAGAGAGAAAGAGAAGCTGTGAGTGTTAGTGAGAGAGAAAGAGAAGCTGTGAGTGAGAGAGAGAGAAAGAAAGAGAAATTAGAGTGAGAAAGAGAGAGAGAGAGAGTTGCGGTGAGTGGGAGAGAGTGAAAGAGAGTCTGTGTGTGAGAGAGAGAGAAGCTGTGAGTGAAAGAGAGAGAGCCACTGTTAGTGAGAGAGAGAGAAAGAGAAGCTGTGAATGAGAGAGAGAGAAAGAGAAGCTGTGAGTGTGAGAGAGATATAGAAGCTGTGAGTGAGTGAGAGAGAGAAAGGGAAGTTGTGAGTGAGAGAGAGAGAGAAAGAAAAGCTGTGAGTGAGAGAGAGAGAGAAAGAGAAGCTGTGAGTGAGAGAGAGAGAAAGAGAAGCTGTGAGTGAGAAGGAGGGAAAGAGAAGCTGTGAGTGAGTGAGAGAGAGAGAAAGAGAAGCTGTGTGTGTGTGAGAGAGAAAGAGAAGCTGTGAGTGAGAGAGAGAGAAAGAGAAGCTGTGTGTGTGAGAGAGAGAGAAGATGTGAGTGATGGAGAGAGAGAATGAGAAGCTGTGAGTGATAGAGAGAGAAAGTAAAAGAAGCTGTGAGTGAGATAGAGAGAGAAAGAGAAGCTGTGAGTGAGAGAGAGAGGGAGAAAGATAAGCTGTGTGTGTGAGAGAGAGAAGCTGTGTGTGTGTGAGAGAGAGAAAGAGAAGTTGTGAGTGATAGAGAGAGAAGCTGTGAGTGAGTGAGAGAGAAGCTGTGAGTGAGAGAGAGAAAGAAAAGCTGTGAGTGAGAGAGAGAGAAGCTGTGAGTGAGAGAGAGAGAAAGAGAAGCTTTGAGTGAGAGAGGGAAAGAGAAGCTGTGAGTGATAGGGAGAGAGAGAAAGAGAAGCTGTGAGTGACACAGAGAGATAAGCTGTGAGTTAGAGAGAGAGAAAGAGAAGCTGTGACAGAGAGAGTGAAAGAAAAGCTGAGAGTGAGAGAGAGAGAGAGAGAAAGTGAAGCTGTGAGTGAGAAAGAGAGAGAAAGAGAAGCTGTGTGTGTGTGAGAGAGAGAAAGATAGTCTGAGAAAGTGAGAGTGAAAGAGAAGCTGTGAGTGAGAGAGAGAGAGGGAGAATGAGAAGCTGTGTGTGTGTGAGAGAGAGAGAGAAGCTGTGAGTGAGAGTGAGAGAGAGAGAGAAAGAGAAGCTGTGAGTGAGAGAGAGAGAAAGAGAAGCTGTGAGTGAGAGATAGAGAAAGAGAAGCTGTGAGTGATAGAGGGAGAGAATGAGAAGCTGTGAGTGAGAGAGAGAAAAGCTGTGAGTGAGAGAGAGTGAGAGAAAGTGAAGATGTGAGTGAGAGAAAGAGAAAGAGAAGCTGTGTGTGTGTGAGAGAGAGAAAGATAGTCTGAGTAAGAGAGAGTGAAAGAGAAGCTGTGAGTGAGAGAAAGAGAGGGAGAAAGAGAAGCTGTGTGTGTTTGAGAGAAAGAGAATCTGTGATTGAGAGTGAGAGAGAGAGAGAAAGAGAAGCTGTGAGTGAGAGAGAGAGAGAAAGAGAAGCTGTGAGTGAGTGAGAGAGAGAATGAGAAGCTGTGAGTGAGAGAGAGAAGCTGTGAGTGAGTGAGAGAGAAGCTGTGAGTGAGAGAGAGAAAGAAAAGCTGTGAGTGAGAGAGAGAGAAGCTGTGAGTGAGAGAGAGAGAGAAAGAGAAGCTTTGAGTGAGAGAGAGAAAGAGAAGCTGTGAGTGAGAGGGAGAGAGAGAAAGAGAACCTGTGAGTGACACAGAGAGATAAGCTGTGAGTTAGAGAGAGAGAAAGAGAAGCTGTGACAGAGAGAGTAAAAGAAAAGGTGAGAGTGTGTGAGAGAGAGAGAAAGTGAAGCTGTGAGTGAGAAAGAGAGAGAAAGAGAAGCTGTGTGTGTGAGAGAGAGAGAAAGAGAAGCTGTGATTGAGAGTGAGAGAGAGAGAGAAAGAGAAGCTGTGAGTGAGAGAGAGAGAAAGAGAAGCTGTGAGTGTGAGAGAGAGAAGCTGTGAGTGAGAGAGAGAAAGAAAAGCTGTGAGTGAGAGAGAGAGAGAAAGAGAAGATATGAGTGAGAGAGAGAGAAAGAGAAGCAGTGAGAGAGAGAGAGAGAAAGAGAAGCTGTGTGTGAGAGAGAGAGGGAGAAAGAGAAACTGTGTGTGTGAGAGAGAAAGAGAAGCTGTGAGTGTGTGTGAGAAAGAGAAGCTGTGAGTGAGAGAGAGAGAAAGAAAGAGAAATTAGAGTGAGAAAGAGAGAGAGAAAGAGAAGCTGTGAGTGGGATAGAGAGAGAAATAGAGTCTGTGAGTGAGAGAGAGAAAGAGAAGCTCTGAGTGTGAGAGAGAGAGAGCCGCTGTGAGTGAGAGAGAGAGAAAGAGAAGTTGTGAATGAGAAAGAGAGAGAGAAAGAGAAGCTGTGATTGAGAGAGAGAGAAAGAGAAGCTGTGAGTGAGAGAGAGAGGGAGATAGATAAGCTGTGAGAGAGAGAGAGAAAGAGAAGCTGTGTGTGAGAGTGAGAGAGAGAGAGAAAGAAAAGCTGTGAGTGAGAGAGAGAGAGAGATAGAGAAGCTGTGAGTGAGAGAGAGAGAAGCTGTGAGTGAGAGAGAGAGAGAAAGAGAAGCTGTGAGTGAGAGAGAGAATGAGAAACTGTGAGTGAGAGAGAGAAGCTGTGTGAGAGAGAGAAAGAGAAACTGTGAGTGAGAGAGAGAAGATGTGAGTGATAGAGAGAGAGAATGAGAATCTTTGAGTGAGAGAGAGAGAAAGTAAGAGTAGCTGTGAGTGAGATGGAGAGAGAGAGAAAGAGAAGCTGTGAGTGAGAGAGAGAGAGGGAGAAAGCTAAGCTGTGAGAGAGAGAGAGAGAAAGAGAAGCTGTGTGTGTGAGAGAGAGAAAGAGAAGCTGTGATTGAGAGTGAGAGAGAGAGAGAAAGAGAAGCTGTGAGTGAGAGAGAGAGAAAGAGAAGCTGTGAGTGAGAGAGAGAGAAGCTGTGAGTGAGAGAGAGAAAGAAAAGCTGTGAGTGAGAGAGAGAGAAAGAGAAGCTGTGAGTGAGTGAGAGAGAGAAAGGGAAGTTGTGAGTGAGAGAGAGAGGGAAAGAGAAGCTGTGAGTGAGAGAGAGAGAAGCTGTGTGAGAGAGAGACAAAAAGAGAAGCTGTGGGTGAGAAGGAGAGGGATAGAGAAGCTGTGAGTGAGTGAGAGAGAGAGAAAGAGAAGCTGTGAGTGAGAGAGAGAAAGAGAAGCTGTGAGTGAGAGAGAGAGAGAAAGAGAAGCTGTGAGTGAGAAGGAGAGGGAAAGAGAAGCTGTGAGTAAGTGAGAGAGAGAGAGAGAAAGAGAAGCTGTGAGATAGAAAGAGAGAAGCTGTGAGTCAGAGAGTGAGAGAGAGAAAGAGAAGCTGTTAGTGAGAGTGAGAGAGAGAAAGAGAAGCTGTGAGTGAGAGAGAGATTGAAAGAGAAGCTGTGAGTGAGTGAGAGAGAGAGAAAGAGAAGCTGTGAGTGAGAGAGAGAAAAAGAAGCTGTGAGTGACAGAGAGAGAGAGAAAGAAAAGCTGAGAGTGAGAGAGAGAGAGAGAAATTGAAGCTGTGAGTGAGAGAGCAAGAGAAAGAGAAGCTGTGAGTGAGAGAGAGAGAGAGAAGCTGTGAGTGAGAGAGAGAGAAAGAGAAGCTGTGAGTGAGAGAGATTGAAAGAGAAGCTGTGAGTGAGAGAGAGTGAGAGAAAGAGAGCTGTGGGTAAGAGAGAGAAAGAGAAGCTGTGAGTGAGTGAGAGAGAGAGAGAGAAGCTGTGAGTGAGAGAGAGAAAGAGAAGCTGTGAGTGACAGAGAGAGAGAAAGAGAAGCTGAGAGTGAGAGAGAGAGAGAAAGTGAAGCTGTGAGTGAGAGAGAGAAAGAGAAGCTGTGAGTGAGAGAGAGAGAATGAGAAGCTGTGAGTGAGAGAGAGTGAGAGAAATAGAGCTGTGAGTGAGAGAGAGAAAGAGAAGCTGTGAGTGAGTGAGAGAGAGAGAAGCTGTGAGTGAGAGACAGAAAGAGAAGCTGTGAGTGACAGAGAGAGAGAAAGAGAAGCTGAGAGTGAGAGAGAGAGAGAAAGAGAAGCTGTGAGTGAGAGAGAGAAAGAGAAGCTGTGAGTGAGAGAGAGAGAATGAGAAGCTGTGAGTGAGAGTGAGAGAGAGAGAGAGAAGCTGTGAGTGAGAGAGAGATTGATAGAGAAGCTGTGAGTGAGTGAGAGAGAGAGAAAGAGAGCGGTGAGTGAGAGAGAGAAAGAGAAGCTGTGAGAGGGAGAAAGTGAAAGAGAAGCTGTGTGTGACACAGAGAGAGAGAAGCTGTGAGTTAGAGAGAGAGAAAGAGAAGCTGTGAGTGACAGAGAGAGAGAAAGAAGCTGAGAGTGAGAGAGAGAAAGTGAAGCTGTGAGTGAGAGAAAGAGAGAAAGAGAAGCTGTGTGTGTGTGAGAGAGAGAAAGATAGTCTGAGTAAGAGAGAGTGAAAGAGAAGCTGTGAGTGAGAGAGAGAGAGGGAGAAAGAGAAGCTGTGTGTGTGTGTGAGAGAAAGAGAATCTGATTGAGAGTGAGAGAGCGAGAGAGAAAGAGAAGCTGTGAGTGAGAGAGAGAGAGAAAGAGAAGCTGTGAGTGAGTGAGAGAGAGAATGAGAAACTGTGAGTGAGAGAGAGAAGCAGTGAGAGAGAGAAAAAGAGAAACTGTGAGTGAGAGAGAGAAGCTGTGAGAGAGAGAGAGAAAGAGAGAGAGAGAAGATGTGAGTGATAGAGAGAGAGAATGAGAAGCTTTGAGTGAGAGAGAGAGAAAGTAAGAGTAGCTGTGAGTGAGATGGAGAGAGAGAGAAAGAGAAGCTGTGAGTGAGAGAGAGAGAGGGAGAAAGCTAAGCTGTGTGAGAGAGAGAGAGAAAGAGAAGCTGTGTGTGTGTGTGAGAGAAAGAGAAGCTGTGATTGAGAGTGAGAGAGAGAGAGAAAGAGAAGCTGTGAGTGAGAGAAAGAGAAAGAGAAGCTGTGAGTGAGAGAGAGAGAAGCTGTGAGTGAGAGAGAGAAAGAAAAGCTGTGAGTGAGAGAGAGAGAACGAGAAGCTGTGAGTGAGAGAGAGAGAGAGAAATTGAAGCTGTGAGTGAGAGAGCAAGAGAAAGAGAAGCTGTGAGTGAGAGAGAGAGAGAGAAGCTGTGAGTGAGAGAGAGAGAAAGAGAAGCTGTGAGTGAGAGAGATTGAAAGAGAAGCTGTGAGTGAGAGAGAGTGAGAGAAAGAGAGCTGTGGGTGAGAGAGAGAAAGAGAAGCTGTGAGTGAGTGAGAGAGAGAGAGAGAAGCTGTGAGTGAGAGAGAGAAAGAGAAGCTGTGAGTGACAGAGAGAGAGAAAGAGAAGCTGAGAGTGAGAGAGAGAGAGAAAGTGAAGCTGTGAGTGAGAGAGAGAAAGAGAAGCTGTGAGTGAGAGAGAGAGAATGAGAAGCTGTGAGTGAGAGAGAGTGAGAGAAAGAGAGCTGTGAGTGAGAGAGAGAAAGAGAAGCTGTGAGTGAGTGAGAGAGAGAGAAGCTGTGAGTGAGAGACAGAAAGAGAAGCTGTGAGTGACAGAGAGAGAGAAAGAGAAGCTGAGAGTGAGAGAGAGAGAGAAAGAGAAGCTGTGAGTGAGAGAGAGAAAGAGAAGCTGTGAGTGAGAGAGAGAGAATGAGAAGCTGTGAGTGAGAGTGAGAGAGAGAGAGAGAAGCTGTGAGTGAGAGAGAGATTGATAGAGAAGCTGTGAGTGAGTGAGAGAGAGAGAAAGAGAGCGGTGAGTGAGAGAGAGAAAGAGAAGCTGTGAGAGGGAGAAAGTGAAAGAGAAGCTGTGTGTGACACAGAGAGAGAGAAGCTGTGAGTTAGAGAGAGAGAAAGAGAAGCTGTGAGTGACAGAGAGAGAGAAAGAAGCTGAGAGTGAGAGAGAGAAAGTGAAGCTGTGAGTGAGAGAAAGAGAGAAAGAGAAGCTGTGTGTGTGTGAGAGAGAGAAAGATAGTCTGAGTAAGAGAGAGTGAAAGAGAAGCTGTGAGTGAGAGAGAGAGAGGGAGAAAGAGAAGCTGTGTGTGTGTGAGAGAGAAAGAGAATCTGATTGAGAGTGAGAGAGCGAGAGAGAAAGAGAAGCTGTGAGTGAGAGAGAGAGAGAAAGAGAAGCTGTGAGTGAGTGAGAGAGAGAATGAGAAACTGTGAGTGAGAGAGAGAAGCAGTGAGAGAGAGAAAAAGAGAAACTGTGAGTGAGAGAGAGAAGCTGTGAGAGAGAGAGAGAAAGAGAGAGAGAGAGAAGATGTGAGTGATAGAGAGAGAGAATGAGAAGCTTTGAGTGAGAGAGAGAGAAAGTAAGAGTAGCTGTGAGTGAGATGGAGAGAGAGAGAAAGAGAAGATGTGAGTGAGAGAGAGAGAGGGAGAAAGCTAAGCTGTGAGAGAGAGAGAGAGAAAGAGAAGCTGTGTGTGTGTGAGAGAGAAAGAGAAGCTGTGATTGAGAGTGAGAGAGAGAGAGAAAGAGAAGCTGTGAGTGAGAGAAAGAGAAAGAGAAGCTGTGAGTGAGAGAGAGAGAAGCTGTGAGTGAGAGAGAGAAAGAAAAGCTGTGAGTGAGAGAGAGAGAACGAGAAGCTGTGAGTGAGAGAGAGAGAGGGAGAAAGCTAAGCTGTGAGAGAGAGAGAGAGAAAGAGAAGCTGTGTGTGTGTGAGAGAGAAAGAGAAGCTGTGATTGAGAGTGAGAGAGAGAGAGAAAGAGAAGCTGTGAGTGAGAGAGAGAGAAAGAGAAGCTGTGAGTGAGAGAGAGAGAAGCTGTGAGTGAGAGAGAGAGAAGCTGTGAGTGAGAGAGAGAAATAAAAGCTGTGAGTGAGAGAGAGAGAAAGAGAAGCTGTGAGTGAGAGAGAGAAAGGGAAGTTGTGAGTGAGAGAGAGAGGGAAAGAGAAGCTGTGAGTGAGAGAGAGAGAGAAGCTGTGAGTGAGAGAGAGAGAGAAAGAGAAGCTGTGGGTGAGAAGGAGAGGGATAGAGAAGCTGTGAGTGAGTGAGAGAGAGAGAAAGAGAAGCTGTGAGTGAGAGAGAGAAAGAGAAGCTGTGAGTGAGAGAGAGAGAGAAAGAGAAGCTGTGAGTGAGAAGGAGAGGGAAAGAGAAGCTGTGAGTAAGTGAGAGAGAGAGAGAGAAAGAGAAGCTGTTAGTGAGAGCGAGAGAGAGAAAGAGAAGCTGTGAGTGAGAGAGAGATTGAAAGAGAAGCTGTGAGTGAGTGAGAGAGAGAGAAAGAGAAGCTGTGAGTGAGAGAGAGAAAAAGAAGCTGTGAGTGACAGAGAGAGAGAGAAAGAGAAGCTGAGAGTGAGAGAGAGAGAGAAAGTGAAGCTGTGAGTGAGAGAGCAAGAGAAAGAGAAGCTGTGAGTGAGAGAGAGAGAAGCTGTGAGTGAGAGAGAGAGAATGAGAAGCTGTGAGTGAGAGTGAGAGAGGGAGAGAAAGAGAAGCTGTGAGTGAGAGAGATTGAAAGAGAAGCTGTGAGTGAGAGAGAGTGAGAGAAAGAGAGCTGTGAGTGAGAGAGAGAAAGAGAAGCTGTGAGTGAGTGAGAGAGAGAGAGAGAAGCTGTGAGTGAGAGAGAGAAAGAGAAGCTGTGAGTGACAGAGAGAGAGAAAGAGAAGCTGAGAGTGAGAGAGAGAGAGAAAGTGAAGCTGTGAGTGAGAGAGAGAAAGAGAAGCTGTGAGTGAGAGAGAGAGAATGAGAAGCTGTGAGTGAGAGAGAGTGAGAGAAAGAGAGCTGTGAGTGAGAGAGAGAGAGAGAAGCTGTGAGTGAGAGAGAGAAAGAGAAGCTGTGAGTGACAGAGAGAGAGAAAGAGAAGCTGAGAGTGAGAGAGAGAGAAAAAGAGAAGCTGTGAGTGAGAGAGAGAAAGAGAAGCTGTGAGTGAGAGAGAGAGAATGAGAAGCTGTGAGTGAGAGTGAGAGAGAGAGAGAGAAGCTGTGAGTGAGAGAGAGATTGATAGAGAAGCTGTGAGTGAGAGAGAGAGAGAGAAAGAGAGCTGTGAGTGAGAGAGAGAAAGAGAAGCTGTGAGTGAGAGGGAGAGAGTGAAAGAGAAGCTGTGTGTGACACACAGAGAGAGAAGCTGTGAGTTAGAGAGAGAGAAAGAGAAGCTGTGAGTGACAGAGAGAGAGAAAGAAGCTGAGAGTGAGAGAGAGAAAGTGAAGCTGTGAGTGAGAGAAAGAGAGAAAGAGAAGCTGCGTGTGTGAGAGAGATAGAAAGATAGTCTGAGAAAGAGAGAGTGAAAGAGAAGCTGTGAGTGAGAGAGAGATGGAGAAAGAGAAGCTGTGAGAGAGAGAGAGAAAGAGAAGCTGTGAGTGAGAGTGAGAGAGAGAGAGAGAAAGAGAAGCTGTGAGTGAGAGAGAGAGAAAGAGAAGCTGTGAGTGTGAGAGAGAGAAGCTGTGAGTGAGAGAGAGAAAGAAAAGCTGTGAGTGAGAGAGAGAGAGAGAAAGAGAAGATATGAGTGAGAGAGAGAGAAAGAGAAGCTGTGAGTGAGACAGAGAGAGAGAAAGAGAAGCTGTGAGAGAGAGAGAGAAAGAGAAGCTGTGAGTGTCTGTGAGAGAGAAAGAGAAGCTGTGAGTGAGAGAGAAAGAAAGAAAGAGAAATTAGAGTGAGAAAGAGAGATAGAAAGAGAAGCTGTGAGTGGGAGAGAGTGAAGTGAAAGAGATTCTGTGAGTGAGAGAGAGAAAGGGAAGTTGTGAGTGAGAGAGAGAGAAAGAGAAGCTGTGAATGAGAGAGAGAGAAAGAGAAGCTGAGTGAGAGAGAGAGAAAGAGAAGCTGTGAGTGAGTGAGAGAGAGAAAGGGAAGTTGTGAGTGAGAGAGAGAGAGAGAAAGAGAAGCTGCGAGTGAGAGAGAGAGAGAAGCTGTGAGTGAGAGAGAGAGAGGGAGAATGAGAAGCTGTGTGTGTGTGAGAGAGAGAGAGAAGCTGTGAGTGAGAGTGAGAGAGAGAGAGAAAGAGAAGCTGTGAGTGAGAGAGAGACAGAAGCTGTGAGTGAGAGAGAGAGAAAGAGAAGCTGTGAGTGATAGAGGGAGAGAATGAGAAGCTGTGAGTGAGAGAGAGAAAAGCTGTGAGTGAGAGAGAGTGAGAGAAAGTGAAGATGTGAGTGAGAGAAAGAGAAAGAGAAGCTGTGTGTGTGTGAGAGAGAGAAAGATAGTCTGAGTAAGAGAGAGTGAAAGAGAAGCTGTGAGTGAGAGAGAGAGAGGGAGAAAGAGAAGCTGTGTGTGTTTGAGAGAAAGAGAATCTGTGATTGAGAGTGAGAGAGAGAGAGAGAAAGAGAAGCTGTGAGTGAGAGAGAGAGAAAGAGAAGCTGTGAGTGAGTGAGAGAGAGAGAATGAGAAGCTGTGAGTGAGAGAGAGAAGCTGTGAGTGAGTGAGAGAGAAGCTGTGAGTGAGAGAGAGAAAGAAAAGCTGTGAGTGAGAGAGAGAGAAGCTGTGAGTGAGAGAGAGAGAAAGAGAAGCTTTGAGTGAGAGAGAGAAAGAGAAGCTGTGAGTGAGAGGGAGAGAGAGAAAGAGAACCTGTGAGTGACACAGAGAGATAAGCTGTGAGTTAGAGAGAGAGAAAGAGAAGCTGTGACAGAGAGAGTGAAAGAAAAGGTGAGAGTGAGAGAGAGAGAGAGAGAAAGTGAAGCTGTGAGTGAGAAAGAGAGAGAAAGAGAAGCTGTGTGTGTGAGAGAGAGAGAAAGAGAAGCTGTGATTGAGAGTGAGAGAGAGAGAGAAAGAGAAGCTGTGAGTGAGAGAGAGAGAAAGAGAAGCTGTGAGTGTGAGAGAGAGAAGCTGTGAGTGAGAGAGAGAAAGAAAAGCTGTGAGTGAGAGAGAGAGAGAAAGAGAAGATATGAGTGAGAGAGAGAGAAAGAGAAGCAGTGAGAGAGAGAGAGAAAGAGAAGCTGTGTGTGAGAGAGAGAGGGAGAAAGAGAAGCTGTGTGTGTGTGAGAGAGAAAGAGAAGCTGTGAGTGTGTGTGAGAAAGAGAAGCTGTGAGTGAGAGAGAGAGAAAGAAAGAGAAATTAGAGTGAGAAAGAGAGAGAGAAAGAGAAGCTGTGAGTGGGATAGAGAGAGAAATAGAGTCTGTGAGTGAGAGAGAGAAAGAGAAGCTCTGAGTGTGAGAGAGAGAGAGCCGCTGTGAGTGAGAGAGAGAGAAAGAGAAGTTGTGAATGAGAAAGAGAGAGAAAGAGAAGCTGTGATTGAGAGAGAGAGAAAGAGAAGCTGTGAGTGAGAGAGAGAGAGGGAGATAGATAAGCTGTGAGAGAGAGAGAGAAAGAGAAGCTGTGTGTGAGAGTGAGAGAGAGAGAGAAAGAAAAGCTGTGAGTGAGAGAGAGAGAGAGATAGAGAAGCTGTGAGTGAGAGAGAGAGAAGCTGTGAGTGAGAGAGAGAGAGAAAGAGAAGCTGTGAGTGAGTGAGAGAGAGAATGAGAAACTGTGAGTGAGAGAGAGAAGCTGTGTGAGAGAGAGAAAGAGAAACTGTGAGTGAGAGAGAGAAGATGTGAGTGATAGAGAGAGAGAATGAGAAGCTTTGAGTGAGAGAGAGAGAAAGTAAGAGTAGCTGTGAGTGAGATGGAGAGAGAGAGAAAGAGAAGCTGTGAGTGAGAGAGAGAGAGGGAGAAAGCTAAGCTGTGAGAGAGAGAGAGAGAAAGAGAAGCTGTGTGTGTGTGAGAGAGAAAGAGAAGCTGTGATTGAGAGTGAGAGAGAGAGAGAAAGAGAAGCTGTGAGTGAGAGAGAGAGAAAGAGAAGCTGTGAGTGAGAGAGAGAGAAGCTGTGAGTGAGAGAGAGAAAGAAAAGCTTTGAGTGAGAGAGAGAGAAAGAGAAGCTGTGAGTGAGTGAGAGAGAGAAAGGGAAGTTGTGAGTGAGAGAGAGAGGGAAAGAGAAGCTGTGAGTGAGAGAGAGAGAAGCTGTGTGAGAGAGAGACAAAAAGAGAAGCTGTGGGTGAGAAGGAGAGGGATAGAGAAGCTGTGAGTGAGTGAGAGAGAGAGAAAGAGAAGCTGTGAGTGAGAGAGAGAAAGAGAAGCTGTGAGTGAGAGAGAGAGAGAAAGAGAAGCTGTGAGTGAGAAGGAGAGGGAAAGAGAAGCTGTGAGTAAGTGAGAGAGAGAGAGAGAAAGAGAAGCTGTGAGATAGAAAGAGAGAAGCTGTGAGTCAGAGAGTGAGAGAGAGAAAGAGAAGCTGTTAGTGAGAGTGAGAGAGAGAAAGAGAAGCTGTGAGTGAGAGAGAGATTGAAAGAGAAGCTGTGAGTGAGTGAGAGAGAGAGAAAGAGAAGCTGTGAGTGAGAGAGAGAAAAAGAAGCTGTGAGTGACAGAGAGAGAGAAAGAGAAGCTGAGAGTGAGAGAGAGAGAGAGAAAGTGAAGCTGTGAGTGAGAGAGCAAGAGAAAGAGAAGCTGTGAGTGAGAGAGAGTGAGAGAAGCTGTGAGTGAGAGAGAGAGAATGAGAAGCTGTGAGTGAGAGTGAGAGAGAGGGAGAGAAAGAGAAGCTGTGAGTGAGAGAGATTGAAAGAGAAGCTGTGAGTGAGAGAGAGTGAGAGAAAGAGAGCTGTGAGTGAGAGAGAGAAAGAGATGCTGTGAGTGAGTGAGAGAGAGAGAGAGAAGCTGTGAGTGAGAGAGAGAAAGAGAAGCTGTGAGTGACAGAGAGAGAGAAAGAGAAGCTGAGAGTGAGAGAGAGAGGGAAAGTGAAGCTGTGAGTGAGAGATAGAGAAAGAGAAGCTGTGAGTGAGAGAGAGAAAGAGAAGCTGTGAGTGAGAGAGAGAGAATGAGAAGCTGTGAGTGAGAGTGAGAGAGAGAGAGAAGCTGTGAGTGAGAGAGAGATTGATAGAGAAGCTGTGAGTGAGAGAGAGAGAGAGAGAAAGAGAGCTGTGAGTGAGAGAGAGAAAGAGAAGCTGTGAGTGAGAGGGAGAGAGTGAAAGAGAAGCTGTGTGTGACACAGAGAGAGAGAGAAGCTGTGAGTTAGAGAGAGAGAAAGAGAAGCTGTGAGTGACAGAGAGAGAGAAAGAAGCTGAGAGTGAGAGAGAGAAAGTGAAGCTGTGAGTGAGAGAAAGAGAGAAAGAGAAGCTGTGTGTGTGAGAGAGATAGAAAGATAGTCTGAGAAAGAGAGAGTGAAAGAGAAGCTGTGAGTGAGAGAGAGATGGAGAAAGAGAAGCTGTGAGAGAGAGAGAGAAAGAGAAGCTGTGAGTGAGAGTGAGAGAGAGAGAGAAAGAGAAGCTGTGAGTGAGAGAGAAAGATAAAGAGAAGCTGTGTGTGAGAGAGAGAATGAGAAGCTGTGAGGGAGAGAGAGAAGCTGTGTGTGTGTGTGAGAGAGAAGATGTGAGTGAGATAGAGAGAGAGAAAGAGAAGCTGTGAGTGAGAGAGAGAGAGGGAGAAAGATAAGCTGTGTGAGAGAGAGAGAGAGAAGCTGTGTGTGTGAGAGAGAGAAAGAGAAGCTGTTATTGAGAGTGAGAGAGAGAGAGAAAGAGAAGCTGTGAGTGAGAGAGAGAAAGAGAAGCTGTAAGTGTGAGAGAGAGAAGCTGTGAGTGAGAGAGAGAAAGAAAAGCTGTGAGTGAGAGAGAGAGAGAGAGAAGATATGAGTGAGAGAGAGAGAAAGAGAAGCAGTGAGAGAGAGAGAGAGAAAGAGAAGATGTGAGTGAGACAGAGAGAGAGAAAGAGAAGCTGTGAGAGAGAGAGAGAGGGAGAAAGAGAAGCTGTGTGTGTGGGAGAGAAAGAGAAGCTGTGAGTGTGTGTGAGAAAGAGAAGCTGTGAGGGAGAGAGAGAAGCTGTGTGTGTGTGTGAGAGAGAAGATGTGAGTGAGATAGAGAGAGAGAAAGAGAAGCTGTGAGTGAGAGAGAGAGAGGGAGAAAGATAAGCTGTGTGAGAGAGAGAGAGAGAAGCTGTGTGTGTGTGAGAGAGAGAAAGAGAAGCTGTTATTGAGAGTGAGAGAGAGAGAGAAAGAGAAGCTGTTAGAGAGAGTGAAAGAGAGAGAGAAAGAGAAGCTGTGAGTGAGAGAGAGAAAGAGAAGCTGTGAGTGAGAGGGAGAGAGAGAAAGAGAAGCTGTGAGTGACAAAGAGAGAGAGAAGCTGTGAGTTACAGAGAGAGAGAAAGAGAAGCTGTGAGTGACAGAGAGAGAGAAAGGGAAGCTGAGAGTGAGAGAGAGAGAGAAAGTGAAGCTGTGAGTGAGAGAGAGAGAAAGAGAAGCTGTGTGTGTGTGTGAGAGAGAGAAGCTGTGAGTGAGAGTGAGAGAGAGAGAGAGAAAGAGAAGCTGTGAGTGAGAGAGAGAGAAAGAGAAGCTGTGTGTGTGTGAGAGAGAGAGAAGTTGTGAGTGAGAGAGAGAGAGAGAAAGAGAAGCTGTGAGTGAGAGAGAGAGAGAAAGAGAAGCTGTGAGTGAGAGAGAGAGAAAGAGAAGCTGTGAGTGAGAGAGAGAGAGAATGAGAAGCTGTGAGTGAGAGTAAGAGAGAGAGAGAAAGAGAAGCTGTGAGTGAGAGAGAGATTGAAAGAGAAGCTGTGAGTGAGAGAGAGAGAGGAAGAGAAGCTGTGAGTGAGAGAGAGAAAGAGAAGCTGTGAGTGAGAGGGAGAGAGAGAAAGAGAAGCTGTGAGTGACAGAGAGAGAGAGAAGCTGTGAGTTAGATGGAGAGAGAAAGAGAAGCTGTGAGTGAGAGAGAGAGAGGGAGAAATATAAGCTGTGAGAGAGAGAGAGAGAGAGAAGCTGTGTGTGTGTGAGAGAGAGAAAGAGAAGCTGATTGAGAGTGAGAGAAAGAGAGAAAGAGAAGCTGTGAGTGAGAGAGAGAGAAAGAGAACCTGTGAGTGTGAGAGAGAGAAGCTGTGAGTGAGAGAGAGAAAGAAAAGCTGTGAGTGAGAGAGAGAGAGAAAGAGAAAGAGAAGATATGAGTGAGAGAGAGAGAAAGAGAAGCAGTGAGAGAGAGAGAGAGAAAGAGAAGCTGTGTGTGAGAGAGAGAGGGAGAAAGAGAAGCTGTGTGTGTGTGAGAGAGAAAGAGAAGCTGTGAGTGTGTGTGAGAAAGAGAAGCTGTGAGTGAGAGAGAGAGAAAGAAAGAGAAATTAGAGTGAGAAAGAGAGAGAGAAAGAGAAGCTGTGAGTGGGATAGAGAGAGAAATAGAGTCTGTGAGTGAGAGAGAGAAAGAGAAGCTCTGAGTGTGAGAGAGAGAGAGCCGCTGTGAGTGAGAGAGAGAGAAATAGAAGTTGTGAATGAGAAAGAGAGAGAGAAAGAGAAGCTGTGATTGAGAGAGAGAGAGGGAGAAAGATAAGCTGTGAGAGAGAGAGAGAAAGAGAAGCTGTGTGTGAGAGTGAGAGAGAGAGAGAAAGAAAAGCTGTGAGTGAGAGAGAGAGAGAAAGAGAAGCTGTGAGTGAGAGAGAGAAATAGAAGCTGTGAGTGAGTGAGAGAGAGAAAGGGAAGTTGTGAGTGAGAGAGAGAGAAAGAGAAGCTGTGAGTGAGAGAAAGAGAGAAAGAGAAGCTGTGAGTGAGAGAGAGAGAAAGAGAAGCTGTGAGTGAGAGAGAGAGAATGAGAAGCTGTGAGTGAGAGAGAGAAGCTGTGAGTGAGAGAGAGAAAGAGAAGCTGTGTGTGTGTGAGAGAGAGAGAAGATGTGAGTGATGGAGAGAGAGAATGAGAATCTGTGAGTGATAGAGAGAGAAAGTAAAAGAAGCTGTGAGTGAGATAGAGAGAGAAAGAGAAGCTGTGAGTGAGAGAGAGGGAGAAAGATAAGCTGTGTGTGTGAGAGAGAGAGAAGCTGTGTGTGAGAGAGAGAGAGAAAGAGAAGTTGTGAGTGATAGAGAGAGAGAAGCTGTGAGTGAGTGAGAGAGAAGCTGTGAGTGAGAGAGAGAAAGAAAAGCTGTGAGTGAGAGAGAGAGAAGCTGTGAGTGAGAGAGAGAGAGAAAGAGAAGCTTTGAGTGAGAGAGAGAAAGAGAAGCTGTGAGTGATAGGGAGAGAGAGAAAGAGAAGCTGTGAGTGACACAGAGAGATAAGCTGTGAGTTAGAGAGAGAGAAAGAGAAGCTGTGACAGAGAGAGTGAAAGAAAAGCTGAGAGTGAGAGAGAGAGGGAGAGAAAGTGAAGCTGTGAGTGAGAAAGAGAGAGAAAGAGAAGCTGTGTGTGTGTGAGAGAGAGAAAGATAGTCTGAGAAAGTGAGAGTGAAAGAGAAGCTGTGAGTGAGAGAGAGAGAGGGAGAATGAGAAGCTGTGTGTGTGTGTGAGAGAGAGAGAAGCTGTGAGTGTGAGTGAGAGAGAGAGAGAAAGAGAAGCTGTGAGTGAGAGAGAGTGAGAGAAAGTGAAGATGTGAGTGAGAGAGAGAGAAAGAGAAGCTGTGTGTGTGTGTGAGAGAGAAAGATAGTCTGAGTAAGAGAGAGTGAAAGAGAAGCTGTGAGTGAGAGAGAGAGAGGGAGAAAGAGAAGCTGTGTGTGTGTGTGAGAGAAAGAGAATCTGATTGAGAGTGAGAGAGAGAGAGAGAAAGAGAAGCTGCGAGTGAGAGAGAGAGAGAAAGAGAAGCTGTGAGTGAGTGAGAGAGAGAATGAGAAACTGTGAGTGAGAGAGAGAAGCTGTGTGAGAGAGAGAGAAAGAGAAACTGTGAGTGAGAGAGAGAAGCTGTGAGAGAGAGAGAGAAAGAGAGAGAGAGAGAAGATGTGAGTGATAGAGAGAGAGAATGAGAAGCTTTGAGTGAGAGAGAGAGAAAGTAAGAGTAGCTGTGAGTGAGATAGAGAGAGAGAGAAAGAGAAGCTGTGAGTGACAGAGAGAGTGGGAGAAAGCTAAGCTGTGAGAGAGAGAGAGAGAGAGAAGCTGTGTGTGTGAGAGAGAGAAAGAGAAGCTGTGATTGAGAGTGAGAGAGAGAGAGAAAGAGAAGCTGTGAGTGAGAGAGAGAGAAAGAGAAGCTGTGAGTGAGAGAGAGAGAACCTGTGAGTGAGAGAGAGAAAGAAAAGCTGTGAGTGAGAGAGAGAGAAAGAGAAGCTGTGAGTGAGTGAGAGAGAGAAAGGGAAGTTGTGAGTGAGAGAGAGAGGGAAAGAGAAGCTGTGAGTGAGAGAGAGAGACAAGCTGTGAGTAAGAGAGAGAGAAAAAGAGAAGCTGTGGGTGAGAAGGAGAGGGATAGAGAAGCTGTGAGTGAGTGAGAGAGAGAGAAAGAGAAGCTGTGAGTGAGAGAGAGAAAGAGAAGCTGTGAGTGAGAGAGAGAGAGAAAGAGAAGCTGTGAGTGAGAAGGAGAGGGAAAGAGAAGCTGTGAGTAAGTGAGAGAGAGAGAGAAAGAGAAGCTGTGAGATAGAAAGAGTGAAGCTGTGAGTCAGAGAGTGAGAGAGAGAAAGAGAAGCTGTTAGTGAGAGTGAGAGAGAGAAAGAGAAGCTGTGAGTGAGAGAGAGATTGAAAGAGAAGCTGTGAGTGAGTGAGAGAGAGAGAAAGAGAAGCTGTGAGTGAGAGAGAGAAAAAGAAGCTGTGAGTGACAGAGAGAGAGAGAAAGAGAAGCTGAGAGTGAGAGAGAGAGAGAAAGTGAAGCTGTGAGTGAGAGAGCAAGAGAAAGAGAAGCTGTGAGTGAGAGAGAGTGAGAGAAGCTGTGAGTGAGAGAGAGAGAATGAGAAGCTGTGAGTGAGAGTGAGAGAGAGTGAGAGAAAGAGAGCTGTGAGTGAGAGAGAGAAAGAGAAGCTGTGAGTGAGTGAGAGAGAGAGAGAGAAGCTGTGAGTGAGAGAGAGAAAGAGAAGCTGTGAGTGACAGAGAGAGAGAAAGAGAAGCTGAGAGTGAGAGAGAGAGAGAATGAGAAGCTGTGAGTGAGAGTGAGAGAGAGTGAGAGAAAGAGAGCTGTGAGTGAGAGAGAGAAAGAGAAGCTGTGAGTGAGTGAGAGAGAGAGAGAGAAGCTGTGAGTGAGAGAGAGAAAGTGAAGCTGTGAGTGAGAGAAAGAGAGAAAGAGAAGCTGTGTGTGTGAGAGAGATAGAAAGATAGTCTGAGAAAGAGAGAGTGAAAGAGAAGCTGTGAGTGAGAGAGAGATGGAGAAAGAGAAGCTGTGAGAGAGAGAGAGAAAGAGAAGCTGTGAGTGAGAGTGAGAGAGAGAGAGAAAGAGAAGCTGTGAGTGAGAGAGAAAGATAAAGAGAAGCTGTGTGTGAGAGAGAGAATGAGAAGCTGTGAGGGAGAGAGAGAAGCTGTGTGTGTGTGTGAGAGAGAAGATGTGAGTGAGATAGAGAGAGAGAAAGAGAAGCTGTGAGTGAGAGAGAGAGAGGGAGAAAGATAAGCTGTGTGAGAGAGAGAGAGAAGCTGTGTGTGTGTGAGAGAGAGAAAGAGAAGCTGTTATTGAGAGTGAGAGAGAGAGAGAAAGAGAAGCTGTGAGTGAGAGAGAGAGAAAGAGAATCTGTAAGTGTGAGAGAGAGAAGCTGTGAGTGAGAGAGAGAAAGAAAAGCTGTGAGTGAGAGAGAGAGAGAGAGAAGATATGAGTGAGAGAGAGAGAAAGAGAAGCAGTGAGAGAGAGAGAGAGAGAAAGAGAAGATGTGAGTGAGACAGAGAGAGAGAAAGAGAAGCTGTGAGAGAGAGAGAGAGGGAGAAAGAGAAGCTGTGTGTGTGGGAGAGAAAGAGAAGCTGTGAGTGTGTGTGAGAAAGAGAAGCTGTGAGGGAGAGAGAGAAGCTGTGTGTGTGTGAGAGAGAGAAGATGTGAGTGAGATAGAGAGAGAGAAAGAGAAGCTGTGAGTGAGAGAGAGAGAGGGAGAAAGATAAGCTGTGAGAGAGAGAGAGAGAAGCTGTGTGTGTGTGAGAGAGAGAAAGAGAAGCTGTTATTGAGAGTGAGAGAGAGAGAGAGAAAGAGAAGCTGTTAGAGAGAGTGAAAGAGAGAGAGAAAGAGAAGCTGTGAGTGAGAGAGAGAAAGAGAAGCTGTGAGTGAGAGGGAGAGAGAGAAAGAGAAGCTGTGAGTGACAAAGAGAGAGAGAAGCTGTGAGTTACAGAGAGAGAGAATGAGAAGCTGTGAGTGACAGAGAGAGAGAAAGGGAAGCTGAGAGTGAGAGAGAGAGAGAAAGTGAAGCTGTGAGTGAGAGAGAGAGAAAGAGAAGCTGTGTGTGTGTGTGTGAGAGAGAAGCTGTGAGTGAGAGTGAGAGAGAGAGAGAGAAAGAGAAGCTGTGAGTGAGAGAGAGAGAAAGAGAAGCTGTGTGTGTGTGTGAGAGAGAGAAGTTGTGAGTGAGAGAGAGAGAGAGAAAGAGAAGCTGTGAGTGAGAGAGAGAGAGAAAGAGAAGCTGTGAGTGAGAGAGAGAGAAAGAGAAGCTGTGAGTGAGAGAGAGAGAGAGAATGAGAAGCTGTGAGTGAGAGTAAGAGAGAGAGAAAGAGAAGCTGTGAGTGAGAGAGAGATTGAAAGAGAAGCTGTGAGTGAGAGAGAGAGAGGAAGAGAAGCTGTGAGTGAGAGAGAGAAAGAGAAGCTGTGAGTGAGAGGGAGAGAGAGAAAGAGAAGCTGTGAGTGACAGAGAGAGAGAGAAGCTGTGAGTTAGAGAGAGAAAGAGAAGCTGTGAGTGAGAGAGAGAGAGGGAGAAATATAAGCTGTGAGAGAGAGAGAGAGAGAGAGAAGCTGTGTGTGTGTGAGAGAGAGAAAGAGAAGCTGTGATTGAGAGTGAGAGAAAGAGAGAAAGAGAAGCTGTGAGTGAGAGAGAGAGAAAGAGAAGCTGTGAGTGTGTGAGAGAGAAGCTGTGAGTGAGAGAGAGAAAGAAAAGCTGTGAGTGAGAGAGAGAGAGAAAGAGAAGATATGAGTGAGAGAGAGAGAAAGAGAAGCAGTGAGAGAGAGAGAGAGAAAGAGAAGCTGTGTGTGAGAGAGAGAGGGAGAAAGAGAAGCTGTGTGTGTGTGAGAGAGAAAGAGAAGCTGTGAGTGTGTGTGAGAAAGAGAAGCTGTGAGTGAGAGAGAGAGAAAGAAAGAGAAATTAGAGTGAGAAAGAGAGAGAGAAAGAGAAGCTGTGAGTGGGATAGAGAGAGAAATAGAGTCTGTGAGTGAGAGAGAGAAAGAGAAGCTCTGAGTGTGAGAGAGAGAGAGCCGCTGTGAGTGAGAGAGAGAGAAAGAGAAGTTGTGAATGAGAAAGAGAGAGAGAAAGAGAAGCTGTGATTGAGAGAGAGAGAAAGAGAAGCTGTGAGTGAGAGAGAGAGAGGGAGAAAGAGAAGCTGTGTGTGAGAGTGAGAGAGAGAGAGAAAGAAAAGCTGTGAGTGAGAGAGAGAGAGAGATAGAGATAGAGAAGCTGTGAGTGAGAGAGAGAGAATCTGTGAGTGAGAGAGAGAAAGAAAAGCTGTGAGTGAGGGAGAGAGAAAGAGAAGATATGAGTGAGAGAGAGAGAGAAGCAGTGAGAGAGAGAGAGAGAAGCTGTGAGTGAGACAGAGAGAGAAAGAGAAGCTTTGAGAGAGAGAGAGAGGGAGAAAGAGAAGCAGTGAGAGAGAGAGAGAAAGAGAAGCTGTGAGTGTCTGTGAGAGAGAAAGAGAAGCTGTGTGAGAGAGAAAGAAAGAAAGAGAAATTAGAGTGAGAAAGAGAGAGAGAAAGAGAAGCTGTGAGTGGGAGAGAGTGAAAGAGAGTCTGTGAGTGAGAGAGAGAGAAAGGGAAGTTGTGAGTGAGAGAGAGAGAAAGAGAAGCTGTGAATGAGAGAGAGAGAAAGAGAAGCTGTGAGTGAGAGAGAGAAAGAGAAGCTGTGAGTGAGTGAGAGAGAGAAAGGGAAGTTGTGAGTGAGAGAGAGAGAGAAAGAGAAGCTGTGAGTGAGAGAGAGAGAGAAGCTGTGAGTGAGAGAGAGAGAGAAAGAGAAGCTGTGAGTGAGAAGGAGAGGGAAAGAGAAGCTGTGAGTGAGTGAGAGAGAGAGAGAAAGAGAAGCTGTGAGTGAGAGAGAGAGAAGCTGTGAGTGAGAGAGTGAGAGAGAGAGAGAGAAGCTGTGAGTGAGAGAGAATGAAAGAGAAGCTGTGAGTGAGAGAGAGAGAGAAAGAGAAGCTGTGAGTGAGAGAGAGAAAGAGAAGCTGTGAGTGAGAGAGAGAGAGAAGATGTGAGTGATAGAGAGAGAGAATGAGAAGCTGTGTGAGAGAGAGAAAGTAAGGGAAGCTGTGAGTGAGATAGAGAGAGAGAAAGAGAAGCTGTGAGTGAGAGAGAGAGAGAGGGAGAAGCTGTGTGTGTGTGAGAGAGAGAAAGATAAGCTGTGATTGAGAGTGTGAGAGAGAGAAAGTGAAGCTGTGAGTGAGAGAGAGAGAAAGAGAAGCTGTGAGTGAGAGACAGAAGCTGTGAGTGAGAGAGAGAAAGAAAAGCTGTGAGAGAGAGAGAGAAAGAGAAGATATGAGTGAGAGAGAGAGAGAAGCAGTGAGAGAGAGAGAGAAAGAGAAGCTGTAAGTGAGACAGAGAGAGAGAAAGAGAAGCTGTGAGAGAGAGAGGGAGAAAGAGAAGCTGTGTGTGTGAGAGAGAAAGAGAAGCTGTGAGTGTTAGTGAGAGAGAAAGAGAAGCTGTGAGTGAGAGAGAGAGAAAGAAAGAGAAATTAGAGTGAGAAAGAGAGAGAGAGAGAGTTGCGGTGAGTGGGAGAGAGTGAAAGAGAGTCTGTGTGTGAGAGAGAGAGAAGCTGTGAGTGAAAGAGAGAGAGCCGCTGTTAGTGAGAGAGAGAGAAAGAGAAGCTGTGAATGAGAGAGAGAGAAAGAGAAGCTGTGAGTGTGAGAGAGATATAGAAGCTGTGAGTGAGTGAGAGAGAGAAAGGGAAGTTGTGAGTGAGAGAGAGAGAGAAAGAAAAGCTGTGAGTGAGAGAGAGAGAGAAAGAGAAGCTGTGAGTGAGAGAGAGAGAGAAAGAGAAGCTGTGAGTGAGAAGGAGGGAAAGAGAAGCTGTGAGTGAGTGAGAGAGAGAGAAAGAGAAGCTGTGTGTGTGTGAGAGAGAAAGAGAAGCTGTGAGTGAGAGAGAGAGAAAGAGAAGCTGTGTGTGTGAGAGAGAGAGAAGATGTGAGTGATGGAGAGAGAGAATGAGAAGCTGTGAGTGATAGAGAGAGAAAGTAAAAGAAGCTGTGAGTGAGATAGAGAGAGAAAGAGAAGCTGTGAGTGAGAGAGAGAGGGAGAAAGATAAGCTGTGTGTGTGAGAGAGAGAAGCTGTGTGTGTGAGAGAGAGAGAAAGAGAAGTTGTGAGTGATAGAGAGAGAAGCTGTGAGTGAGTGAGAGAGAAGCTGTGAGTGAGAGAGAGAAAGAAAAGCTGTGAGTGAGAGAGAGAGAAGCTGTGAGTGAGAGAGAGAGAAAGAGAAGCTTTGAGTGAGAGAGGGAAAGAGAAGCTGTGAGTGATAGGGAGAGAGAGAAAGAGAAGCTGTGAGTGACACAGAGAGATAAGCTGTGAGTTAGAGAGAGAGAAAGAGAAGCTGTGACAGAGAGAGTGAAAGAAAAGCTGAGAGTGTGAGAGAGAGAGAGAGAAAGTGAAGCTGTGAGTGAGAAAGAGAGAGAAAGAAGCTGTGTGTGTGTGAGAGAGAGAAAGATAGTCTGAGAAAGTGAGAGTGAAAGAGAAGCTGTGAGTGAGAGAGAGAGAGGGAGAATGAGAAGCTGTGTGTGTGTGAGAGAGAGAGAGAAGCTGTGAGTGAGAGTGAGAGAGAGAGAGAGAAAGAGAAGCTGTGAGTGAGAGAGAGAGAAAGAGAAGCTGTGAGTGAGAGATAGAGAAAGAGAAGCTGTGAGTGATAGAGGGAGAGAATGAGAAGCTGTGAGTGAGAGAGAGAAAAGCTGTGAGTGAGAGAGAGTGAGAGAAAGTGAAGATGTGAGTGAGAGAAAGAGAAAGAGAAGCTGTGTGTGTGTGAGAGAGAGAAAGATAGTCTGAGTAAGAGAGAGTGAAAGAGAAGCTGTGAGTGAGAGAAAGAGAGGGAGAAAGAGAAGCTGTGTGTGTTTGAGAGAAAGAGAATCTGTGATTGAGAGTGAGAGAGAGAGAGAGAAAGAGAAGCTGTGAGTGAGAGAGAGAGAGAAAGAGAAGCTGTGAGTGAGTGAGAGAGAGAATGAGAAGCTGTGAGTGAGAGAGAGAAGCTGTGAGTGAGTGAGAGAGAAGCTGTGAGTGAGAGAGAGAAAGAAAAGCTGTGAGTGAGAGAGAGAGAAGCTGTGAGTGAGAGAGAGAGAGAAAGAGAAGCTTTGAGTGAGAGAGAGAAAGAGAAGCTGTGAGTGAGAGGGAGAGAGAGAAAGAGAACCTGTGAGTGACACAGAGAGATAAGCTGTGAGTTAGAGAGAGAGAAAGAGAAGCTGTGACAGAGAGAGTGAAAGAAAAGGTGAGAGTGTGTGAGAGAGAGAGAAAGTGAAGCTGTGAGTGAGAAAGAGAGAGAAAGAGAAGCTGTGTGTGTGTGAGAGAGAGAAAGAGAAGCTGTGATTGAGAGTGAGAGAGAGAGAGAAAGAGAAGCTGTGAGTGAGAGAGAGAGAAAGAGAAGCTGTGAGTGTGAGAGAGAGAAGCTGTGAGTGAGAGAGAGAAAGAAAAGCTGTGAGTGAGAGAGAGAGAGAAAGAGAAGATATGAGTGAGAGAGAGAGAAAGAGAAGCAGTGAGAGAGAGAGAGAGAAAGAGAAGCTGTGTGTGAGAGAGAGAGGGAGAAAGAGAAGCTGTGTGTGTGTGAGAGAGAAAGAGAAGCTGTGAGTGTGTGTGAGAAAGAGAAGCTGTGAGTGAGAGAGAGAGAAAGAAAGAGAAATTAGAGTGAGAAAGAGAGAGAGAAAGAGAAGCTGTGAGTGGGATAGAGAGAGAAATAGAGTCTGTGAGTGAGAGAGAGAAAGAGAAGCTCTGAGTGTGAGAGAGAGAGAGCCGCTGTGAGTGAGAGAGAGAGAAAGAGAAGTTGTGAATGAGAAAGAGAGAGAGAAAGAGAAGCTGTGATTGAGAGAGAGAGAAAGAGAAGCTGTGAGTGAGAGAGAGAGAGGGAGATAGATAAGCTGTGAGAGAGAGAGAGAGAGAGAAGCTGTGTGTGAGAGTGAGAGAGAGAGAGAAAGAAAAGCTGTGAGTGAGAGAGAGAGAGAGAGAGAAGCTGTGAGTGAGAGAGAGAGAAGCTGTGAGTGAGAGAGAGAGAGAAAGAGAAGCTGTGAGTGAGTGAGAGAGAGAATGAGAAACTGTGAGTGAGAGAGAGAAGCTGTGTGAGAGAGAGAAAGAGAAACTGTGAGTGAGAGAGAGAAGATGTGAGTGATAGAGAGAGAGAATGAGAATCTTTGAGTGAGAGAGAGAGAAAGTAAGAGTAGCTGTGAGTGAGATGGAGAGAGAGAGAAAGAGAAGCTGTGAGTGAGAGAGAGAGAGGGAGAAAGCTAAGCTGTGAGAGAGAGAGAGAGAAAGAGAAGCTGTGTGTGTGAGAGAGAGAAAGAGAAGCTGTGATTGAGAGTGAGAGAGAGAGAAAGAGAAGCTGTGAGTGAGAGAGAGAGAAAGAGAAGCTGTGAGTGAGAGAGAGAGAAGCTGTGAGTGAGAGAGAGAAAGAAAAGCTGTGAGTGAGAGAGAGAGAAAGAGAAGCTGTGAGTGAGTGAGAGAGAGAAAGGGAAGTTGTGAGTGAGAGAGAGAGGGAAAGAGAAGCTGTGAGTGAGAGAGAGAGAAGCTGTGTGAGAGAGAGACAAAAAGAGAAGCTGTGGGTGAGAAGGAGAGGGATAGAGAAGCTGTGAGTGAGTGAGAGAGAGAGAAAGAGAAGCTGTGAGTGAGAGAGAGAAAGAGAAGCTGTGAGTGAGAGAGAGAGAGAAAGAGAAGCTGTGAGTGAGAAGGAGAGGGAAAGAGAAGCTGTGAGTAAGTGAGAGAGAGAGAGAAAGAGAAGCTGTGAGATAGAAAGAGAGAAGCTGTGAGTCAGAGAGTGAGAGAGAGAAAGAGAAGCTGTTAGTGAGAGTGAGAGAGAGAAAGAGAAGCTGTGAGTGAGAGAGAGATTGAAAGAGAAGCTGTGAGTGAGTGAGAGAGAGAGAAAGAGAAGCTGTGAGTGAGAGAGAGAAAAAGAAGCTGTGAGTGACAGAGAGAGAGAAAGAAAAGCTGAGAGTGAGAGAGAGAGAGAGAAATTGAAGCTGTGAGTGAGAGAGCAAGAGAAAGAGAAGCTGTGAGTGAGAGAGAGAGAGAGAAGCTGTGAGTGAGAGAGAGAGAAAGAGAAGCTGTGAGTGAGAGAGATTGAAAGAGAAGCTGTGAGTGAGAGAGAGTGAGAGAAAGAGAGCTGTGGGTGAGAGAGAGAAAGAGAAGCTGTGAGTGAGTGAGAGAGAGAGAGAGAAGCTGTGAGTGAGAGAGAGAAAGAGAAGCTGTGAGTGACAGAGAGAGAGAAAGAGAAGCTGAGAGTGAGAGAGAGAGAGAAAGTGAAGCTGTGAGTGAGAGAGAGAAAGAGAAGCTGTGAGTGAGAGAGAGAGAAAGAGAAGCTGTGAGTGAGAGAGAGAGAATGAGAAGCTGTGAGTGAGAGAGAGTGAGAGAAAGAGAAGCTGTGAGTGAGTGAGAGAGAGAGAAGCTGTGAGTGAGAGACAGAAAGAGAAGCTGTGAGTGACAGAGAGAGAGAAAGAGAAGCTGAGAGTGAGAGAGAGAGAGAAAGAGAAGCTGTGAGTGAGAGAGAGAAAGAGAAGCTGTGAGTGAGAGAGAGAGAATGAGAAGCTGTGAGTGAGAGTGAGAGAGAGAGAGAGAAGCTGTGAGTGAGAGAGAGATTGATAGAGAAGCTGTGAGTGAGTGAGAGAGAGAGAAAGAGAGCGGTGAGTGAGAGAGAGAAAGAGAAGCTGTGAGAGGGAGAAAGTGAAAGAGAAGCTGTGTGTGACACAGAGAGAGAGAAGCTGTGAGTTAGAGAGAGAGAAAGAGAAGCTGTGAGTGACAGAGAGAGAGAAAGAAGCTGAGAGTGAGAGAGAGAAAGTGAAGCTGTGAGTGAGAGAAAGAGAGAAAGAGAAGCTGTGTGTGTGTGAGAGAGAGAAAGATAGTCTGAGTAAGAGAGAGTGAAAGAGAAGCTGTGAGTGAGAAAGAGAGAGGGAGAAAGAGAAGCTGTGTGTGTGTGTGAGAGAAAGAGAATCTGATTGAGAGTGAGAGAGCGAGAGAGAAAGAGAAGCTGTGAGTGAGAGAGAGAGAGAAAGAGAAGCTGTGAGTGAGTGAGAGAGAGAATGAGAAACTGTGAGTGAGAGAGAGAAGCAGTGAGAGAGAGAAAAAGAGAAACTGTGAGTGAGAGAGAGAAGCTGTGAGAGAGAGAGAGAAAGAGAGAGAGAGAGAAGATGTGAGTGATAGAGAGAGAGAATGAGAAGCTTTGAGTGAGAGAGAGAGAAAGTAAGAGTAGCTGTGAGTGAGATGGAGAGAGAGAGAAAGAGAAGCTGTGAGTGAGAGAGAGAGAGGGAGAAAGCTAAGCTGTGAGAGAGAGAGAGAGAAAGAGAAGCTGTGTGTGTGTGAGAGAGAAAGAGAAGCTGTGATTGAGAGTGAGAGAGAGAGAGAAAGAGAAGCTGTGAGTGAGAGAAAGAGAAAGAGAAGCTGTGAGTGAGAGAGAAAGAAGCTGTGAGTGAGAGAGAGAAAGAAAAGCTGTGAGTGAGAGAGAGAGAACGAGAAGCTGTGAGTGAGAGAGAGAGAGAAATTGAAGCTGTGAGTGAGAGAGCAAGAGAAAGAGAAGCTGTGAGTGAGAGAGAGAGAGAGAAGCTGTGAGTGAGAGAGAGAGAAAGAGAAGCTGTGAGTGAGAGAGATTGAAAGAGAAGCTGTGAGTGAGAGAGAGTGAGAGAAAGAGAGCTGTGGGTGAGAGAGAGAAAGAGAAGCTGTGAGTGAGTGAGAGAGAGAGAGAGAAGCTGTGAGTGAGAGAGAGAAAGAGAAGCTGTGAGTGACAGAGAGAGAGAAAGAGAAGCTGAGAGTGAGAGAGAGAGAGAAAGTGAAGCTGTGAGTGAGAGAGAGAAAGAGAAGCTGTGAGTGAGAGAGAGAGAATGAGAAGCTGTGAGTGAGAGAGAGTGAGAGAAAGAGAGCTGTGAGTGAGAGAGAGAAAGAGAAGCTGTGAGTGAGTGAGAGAGAGAGAAGCTGTGAGTGAGAGACAGAAAGAGAAGCTGTGAGTGACAGAGAGAGAGAAAGAGAAGCTGAGAGTGAGAGAGAGAGAGAAAGAGAAGCTGTGAGTGAGAGAGAGAAAGAGAAGCTGTGAGTGAGAGAGAGAGAATGAGAAGCTGTGAGTGAGAGTGAGAGAGAGAGAGAAGCTGTGAGTGAGAGAGAGATTGATAGAGAAGCTGTGAGTGAGTGAGAGAGAGAGAAAGAGAGCGGTGAGTGAGAGAGAGAAAGAGAAGCTGTGAGAGGGAGAAAGTGAAAGAGAAGCTGTGTGTGACACAGAGAGAGAGAAGCTGTGAGTTAGAGAGAGAGAAAGAGAAGCTGTGAGTGACAGAGAGAGAGAAAGAAGCTGAGAGTGAGAGAGAGAAAGTGAAGCTGTGAGTGAGAGAAAGAGAGAAAGAGAAGCTGTGTGTGTGTGAGAGAGAGAAAGATAGTCTGAGTAAGAGAGAGTGAAAGAGAAGCTGTGAGTGAGAGAGAGAGGGAGAAAGAGAAGCTGTGTGTGTGTGAGAGAGAAAGAGAATCTGATTGAGAGTGAGAGAGCGAGAGAGAAAGAGAAGCTGTGAGTGAGAGAGAGAGAGAAAGAGAAGCTGTGAGTGAGTGAGAGAGAGAATGAGAAACTGTGAGTGAGAGAGAGAAGCAGTGAGAGAGAGAAAAAGAGAAACTGTGAGTGAGAGAGAGAAGCTGTGAGAGAGAGAGAGAAAGAGAGAGAGAGAGAAGATGTGAGTGATAGAGAGAGAGAATGAGAAGCTTTGAGTGAGAGAGAGAGAAAGTAAGAGTAGCTGTGAGTGAGATGGAGAGAGCGAGAAAGAGAAGCTGTGAGTGAGAGAGAGAGAGGGAGAAAGCTAAGCTGTGAGAGAGAGAGAGAGAAAGAGAAGCTGTGTGTGTGAGAGAGAGAAAGAGAAGCTGTGATTGAGAGTGAGAGAGAGAGAGAAAGAGAAGCTGTGAGTGAGAGAAAGAGAAAGAGAAGCTGTGAGTGAGAGAGAGAGAAGCTGTGAGTGAGAGAGAGAAAGAAAAGCTGTGAGTGAGAGAGAGAGAACGAGAAGCTGTGAGTGAGAGAGAGAGAGGGAGAAAGCTAAGCTGTGAGAGAGAGAGAGAGAAAGAGAAGCTGTGTGTGTGTGAGAGAGAAAGAGAAGCTGTGATTGAGAGTGAGAGAGAGAGAGAAAGAGAAGCTGTGAGTGAGAGAGAGAGAAAGAGAAGCTGTGAGTGAGAGAGAGAGAAGCTGTGAGTGAGAGAGAGAGAAGCTGTGAGTGAGAGAGAGAAATAAAAGCTGTGAGTGAGAGAGAGAGAAAGAGAAGCTGTGAGTGAGAGAGAGAAAGGGAAGTTGTGAGTGAGAGAGAGAGGGAAAGAGAAGCTGTGAGTGAGAGAGAGAGAGAAGCTGTGAGTGAGAGAGAGAGAGAAAGAGAAGCTGTGGGTGAGAAGGAGAGGGATAGAGAAGCTGTGAGTGAGTGAGAGAGAGAGAAAGAGAAGCTGTGAGTGAGAGAGAGAAAGAGAAGCTGTGAGTGAGAGAGAGAGAGAAAGAGAAGCTGTGAGTGAGAAGGAGAGGGAAAGAGAAGCTGTGAGTAAGTGAGAGAGAGAGAGAGAAAGAGAAGCTGTTAGTGAGAGCGAGAGAGAGAAAGAGAAGCTGTGAGTGAGAGAGAGATTGAAAGAGAAGCTGTGAGTGAGTGAGAGAGAGAGAAAGAGAAGCTGTGAGTGAGAGAGAGAAAAAGAAGCTGTGAGTGACAGAGAGAGAGAGAAAGAGAAGCTGAGAGTGAGAGAGAGAGAGAAAGTGAAGCTGTGAGTGAGAGAGCAAGAGAAAGAGAAGCTGTGAGTGAGAGAGAGAGAGAGAAGCTGTGAGTGAGAGAGAGAGAATGAGAAGCTGTGAGTGAGAGTGAGAGAGGGAGAGAAAGAGAAGCTGTGAGTGAGAGAGATTGAAAGAGAAGCTGTGAGTGAGAGAGAGTGAGAGAAAGAGAGCTGTGAGTGAGAGAGAGAAAGAGAAGCTGTGAGTGAGTGAGAGAGAGAGAGAGAAGCTGTGAGTGAGAGAGAGAAAGAGAAGCTGTGAGTGACAGAGAGAGAGAAAGAGAAGCTGAGAGTGAGAGAGAGAGAGAAAGTGAAGCTGTGAGTGAGAGAGAGAAAGAGAAGCTGTGAGTGAGAGAGAGAGAATGAGAAGCTGTGAGTGAGAGAGAGTGAGAGAAAGAGAGCTGTGAGTGAGAGAGAGAGAGAGAAGCTGTGAGTGAGAGAGAGAAAGAGAAGCTGTGAGTGACAGAGAGAGAGAAAGAGAAGCTGAGAGTGAGAGAGAGAGAAAAAGAGAAGCTGTGAGTGAGAGAGAGAAAGAGAAGCTGTGAGTGAGAGAGAGAGAATGAGAAGCTGTGAGTGAGAGTGAGAGAGAGAGAGAGAAGCTGTGAGTGAGAGAGAGATTGATAGAGAAGCTGTGAGTGAGAGAGAGAGAGAGAAAGAGAGCTGTGAGTGAGAGAGAGAAAGAGAAGCTGTGAGTGAGAGGGAGAGAGTGAAAGAGAAGCTGTGTGTGACACACAGAGAGAGAAGCTGTGAGTTAGAGAGAGAGAAAGAGAAGCTGTGAGTGACAGAGAGAGAGAAAGAAGCTGAGAGTGAGAGAGAGAAAGTGAAGCTGTGAGTGAGAGAAAGAGAGAAAGAGAAGCTGCGTGTGTGAGAGAGATAGAAAGATAGTCTGAGAAAGAGAGAGTGAAAGAGAAGCTGTGAGTGAGAGAGAGATGGAGAAAGAGAAGCTGTGAGAGAGAGAGAGAAAGAGAAGCTGTGAGTGAGAGTGAGAGAGAGAGAGAGAAAGAGAAGCTGTGAGTGAGAGAGAGAGAAAGAGAAGCTGTGAGTGTGAGAGAGAGAAGCTGTGAGTGAGAGAGAGAAAGAAAAGCTGTGAGTGAGAGAGAGAGAGAAAGAGAAGATATGAGTGAGAGAGAGAGAAAGAGAAGCTGTGAGTGAGACAGAGAGAGAGAAAGAGAAGCTGTGAGAGAGAGAGAGAAAGAGAAGCTGTGAGTGTCTGTGAGAGAGAAAGAGAAGCTGTGAGTGAGAGAGAAAGAAAGAAAGAGAAATTAGAGTGAGAAAGAGAGATAGAAAGAGAAGCTGTGAGTGGGAGAGAGTGAAGTGAAAGAGATTCTGTGAGTGAGAGAGAGAAAGGGAAGTTGTGAGTGAGAGAGAGAGAAAGAGAAGCTGTGAATGAGAGAGAGAGAAAGAGAAGCTGAGTGAGAGAGAGAGAAAGAGAAGCTGTGAGTGAGTGAGAGAGAGAAAGGGAAGTTGTGAGTGAGAGAGAGAGAGAAAGAGAAGCTGCGAGTGAGAGAGAGAGAGAAGCTGTGAGTGAGAGAGAGAGAGAAAGAGAAGCTGTGAGTGAGAAGGAGAGGGAAAGAGAAGCTCTGAGTGAGTGAGAGAGAGAGAGAAAGAGAAGCTGTGAGTGAGAAGGAGAGGGAAAGAGAAGCTGTGAGTGATTGAGAGAGAGAGAGAAAGAGAAGCTGTGAGAGAGAAAGAGAGAAGCTGTGAGTGAGAGAGTGAGATAGAGAAAGAGAAGCTGTTAGTGAGAAGGAGAGGGAAAGAGAAGCTGTGAGTGAGTGAGAGAGAGAGAGAAAGAGAAGCTGTGAGAGAGAAAGAGAGAAGCTGTGAGTGAGAGAGTGAGAGAGAGAAAGAGAAGCTGTTAGTGAGAGTGAGAGAGAGAGAAAGAGAAGCTGTGAGTGAGAGAGAATGAAAGAAGCTGTGAGTGAGAGAGAGAGAGAAAGAGAAGCTGTGAGTGAGAGCGAGAAAGAGAAGCTGTGAGTGAGAGAGAGAAAGAGAAGCTGTGAGTGTGAGAGAGAGAGGGAGAAATATAAGCTGTGTGAGAGAGAGAGAGAAAGAGAAGCTGTGTGTGAGAGTGAGAGAGAGAGAAAGAGAAGCTGTGAGTGAGAGAGAGAGAAAGAGAAGCTGTGAGTGAGAGAGAGAGAAGCTGTGAGTGAGAGAGAGAAAGAAAAGCTGTGAGTGAGAGAGAGAGAAAGAGAAGATATGAGTGAGAGAGAGAGAGAGAAGCAGTGAGAGAGAGAGAGAGAAAGAGAAGCTGTGAGTGAGACAGAGAGAGAGAAAGAGAAGCTTTGAGAGAGAGAGAGAGGTAGAAAGAGAAGCTGTGTGTGTGTGAGAGAGAAAGAGAAAGCTGTGAGTGTGTGTAAGAGAGAAATATAAGCTGTGAGTGAGAGAGAAAGAAAGAGAAATTAGAGTGAGAAAGAGAGAGAGAAAGAGAAGCTGTGAGTGGGAGAGAGTGAAAGAGAGTCTGTGAGTGAGAGAGAGAGAGAAAGGGAAGTTGTGAGTGAGAGAGAGAGAAAGAGAAGCTGTGAATGAGAGAGAGAGAGAAAGAGAAGCTGTGAGTGAGAGAGAGAGAAAGAGAAGCTGTGAGTGAGTGAGAGAGAGAAAGGGAAGTTGTGAGTGAGAGAGAAAGAGAAGCTGTGTGTGAGACAGAGAAAGAGAAGCTGTGAGAGAGAGAGAGAGAGAAAGAGAAGCTGTGAGTGAGAAGGAGAGGGAAAGAGAAGCTGTGAGTGAGTGAGAGAGAGAGAGAGAAAGAGAAGCTGTGAGTGTGTGAGAGAGAGAAAGAGAAGCTGTGAGTGAGAAGGAGAGGGAAAGAGAAGCTGTGAGTGAGTGAGAGAGAGAGAGAAGGAGAAGCTGTGAGAGAGAAAGAGAGAAGCTGTGAGTGAGAGAGTGAGAGAGAGAAAGAGAAGCTGTTAGAGAGAGTGAGAGAGAGAGAGAGAGAAAGAGAAGCTGTGAGTGAGAGAGAGAGAAAGAGAAGCTGTGTGTGTGTGTGTTTGAGAGAGAAGCTGTGAGTGAGAGTGAGAGAGAGAGAGAAAGAGAAGCTGTGAGTGAGAGAGAGAGAAAGAGAAGCTGTGTGTGTGTGTGTGAGAGAGAGAAGTTGTGAGTGAGAGAGAGAGAAAGAGAAGCTGTGAGTGAGAGAGAGAAAGGGAAGTTGTGAGTGAGAGAGAGAGGGAAAGAGAAGCTGTGAGTGAGAGAGAGAGAGAAGCTGTGAGTGAGAGAGAGAGAGAAAGAGAAGCTGTGGGTGAGAAGGAGAGGGATAGAGAAGCTGTGAGTGAGTGAGAGAGAGAGAAAGAGAAGCTGTGAGTGAGAGAGAGAAAGAGAAGCTGTGAGTGAGAGAGAGAGAGAAAGAGAAGCTGTGAGTGAGAAGGAGAGGGAAAGAGAAGCTGTGAGTAAGTGAGAGAGAGAGAGAGAAAGAGAAGCTGTTAGTGAGAGCGAGAGAGAGAAAGAGAAGCTGTGAGTGAGAGAGAGATTGAAAGAGAAGCTGTGAGTGAGTGAGAGAGAGAGAAAGAGAAGCTGTGAGTGAGAGAGAGAAAAAGAAGCTGTGAGTGACAGAGAGAGAGAGAAAGAGAAGCTGAGAGTGAGAGAGAGAGAGAAAGTGAAGCTGTGAGTGAGAGAGCAAGAGAAAGAGAAGCTGTGAGTGAGAGAGAGAGAGAGAAGCTGTGAGTGAGAGAGAGAGAATGAGAAGCTGTGAGTGAGAGTGAGAGAGGGAGAGAAAGAGAAGCTGTGAGTGAGAGAGATTGAAAGAGAAGCTGTGAGTGAGAGAGAGTGAGAGAAAGAGAGCTGTGAGTGAGAGAGAGAAAGAGAAGCTGTGAGTGAGTGAGAGAGAGAGAGAGAAGCTGTGAGTGAGAGAGAGAAAGAGAAGCTG
Organism: Bradypodion pumilum; assembly: GCA_035047305.1. Taxonomy (NCBI): domain Eukaryota; kingdom Metazoa; phylum Chordata; class Lepidosauria; order Squamata; family Chamaeleonidae; genus Bradypodion; species Bradypodion pumilum. Next base: position 233,256,841 of record JAWDJD010000001.1, read on the forward strand.
TGAGTGACAGAGAGAGAGAAAGAGAAGCTGAGAGTGAGAGAGAGAGAGAAAGTGAAGCTGTGAGTGAGAGAGAGAAAGAGAAGCTGTGAGTGAGAGAGAGAGAATGAGAAGCTGTGAGTGAGAGAGAGTGAGAGAAAGAGAGCTGTGAGTGAGAGAGAGAGAGAGAAGCTGTGAGTGAGAGAGAGAAAGAGAAGCTGTGAGTGACAGAGAGAGAGAAAGAGAAGCTGAGAGTGAGAGAGAGAGAAAAAGAGAAGCTGTGAGTGAGAGAGAGAAAGAGAAGCTGTGAGTGAGAGAGAGAGAATGAGAAGCTGTGAGTGAGAGTGAGAGAGAGAGAGAGAAGCTGTGAGTGAGAGAGAGATTGATAGAGAAGCTGTGAGTGAGAGAGAGAGAGAGAAAGAGAGCTGTGAGTGAGAGAGAGAAAGAGAAGCTGTGAGTGAGAGGGAGAGAGTGAAAGAGAAGCTGTGTGTGACACACAGAGAGAGAAGCTGTGAGTTAGAGAGAGAGAAAGAGAAGCTGTGAGTGACAGAGAGAGAGAAAGAAGCTGAGAGTGAGAGAGAGAAAGTGAAGCTGTGAGTGAGAGAAAGAGAGAAAGAGAAGCTGCGTGTGTGAGAGAGATAGAAAGATAGTCTGAGAAAGAGAGAGTGAAAGAGAAGCTGTGAGTGAGAGAGAGATGGAGAAAGAGAAGCTGTGAGAGAGAGAGAGAAAGAGAAGCTGTGAGTGAGAGTGAGAGAGAGAGAGAGAAAGAGAAGCTGTGAGTGAGAGAGAGAGAAAGAGAAGCTGTGAGTGTGAGAGAGAGAAGCTGTGAGTGAGAGAGAGAAAGAAAAGCTGTGAGTGAGAGAGAGAGAGAAAGAGAAGATATGAGTGAGAGAGAGAGAAAGAGAAGCTGTGAGTGAGACAGAGAGAGAGAAAGAGAAGCTGTGAGAGAGAGAGAGAAAGAGAAGCTGTGAGTGTCTGTGAGAGAGAAAGAGAAGCTGTGAGTGAGAGAGAAAGAAAGAAAGAGAAATTAGAGTGAGAAAGAGAGATAGAAAGAGAAGCTGTGAGTGGGAGAGAGTGAAGTGAAAGAGATTCTGTGAGTGAGAGAGAGAAAGGGAAGTTGTGAGTGAGAGAGAGAGAAAGAGAAGCTGTGAATGAGAGAGAGAGAAAGAGAAGCTGAGTGAGAGAGAGAGAAAGAGAAGCTGTGAGTGAGTGAGAGAGAGAAAGGGAAGTTGTGAGTGAGAGAGAGAGAAAGAGAAGCTGCGAGTGAGAGAGAGAGAGAAGCTGTGAGTGAGAGAGAGAGAGAAAGAGAAGCTGTGAGTGAGAAGGAGAGGGAAAGAGAAGCTCTGAGTGAGTGAGAGAGAGAGAGAAAGAGAAGCTGTGAGTGAGAAGGAGAGGGAAAGAGAAGCTGTGAGTGATTGAGAGAGAGAGAGAAAGAGAAGCTGTGAGAGAGAAAGAGAGAAGCTGTGAGTGAGAGAGTGAGATAGAGAAAGAGAAGCTGTTAGTGAGAAGGAGAGGGAAAGAGAAGCTGTGAGTGAGTGAGAGAGAGAGAGAAAGAGAAGCTGTGAGAGAGAAAGAGAGAAGCTGTGAGTGAGAGAGTGAGAGAGAGAAAGAGAAGCTGTTAGTGAGAGTGAGAGAGAGAGAAAGAGAAGCTGTGAGTGAGAGAGAATGAAAGAAGCTGTGAGTGAGAGAGAGAGAGAAAGAGAAGCTGTGAGTGAGAGCGAGAAAGAGAAGCTGTGAGTGAGAGAGAGAAAGAGAAGCTGTGAGTGTGAGAGAGAGAGGGAGAAATATAAGCTGTGTGAGAGAGAGAGAGAAAGAGAAGCTGTGTGTGAGAGTGAGAGAGAGAGAAAGAGAAGCTGTGAGTGAGAGAGAGAGAAAGAGAAGCTGTGAGTGAGAGAGAGAGAAGCTGTGAGTGAGAGAGAGAAAGAAAAGCTGTGAGTGAGAGAGAGAGAAAGAGAAGATATGAGTGAGAGAGAGAGAGAAGCAGTGAGAGAGAGAGAGAGAAAGAGAAGCTGTGAGTGAGACAGAGAGAGAGAAAGAGAAGCTTTGAGAGAGAGAGAGAGGTAGAAAGAGAAGCTGTGTGTGTGTGAGAGAGAAAGAGAAAGCTGTGAGTGTGTGTAAGAGAGAAATATAAGCTGTGAGTGAGAGAGAAAGAAAGAGAAATTAGAGTGAGAAAGAGAGAGAGAAAGAGAAGCTGTGAGTGGGAGAGAGTGAAAGAGAGTCTGTGAGTGAGAGAGAGAGAGAAAGGGAAGTTGTGAGTGAGAGAGAGAGAAAGAGAAGCTGTGAATGAGAGAGAGAGAGAAAGAGAAGCTGTGAGTGAGAGAGAGAGAAAGAGAAGCTGTGAGTGAGTGAGAGAGAGAAAGGGAAGTTGTGAGTGAGAGAGAAAGAGAAGCTGTGTGTGAGACAGAGAAAGAGAAGCTGTGAGAGAGAGAGAGAGAGAAAGAGAAGCTGTGAGTGAGAAGGAGAGGGAAAGAGAAGCTGTGAGTGAGTGAGAGAGAGAGAGAGAAAGAGAAGCTGTGAGTGTGTGAGAGAGAGAAAGAGAAGCTGTGAGTGAGAAGGAGAGGGAAAGAGAAGCTGTGAGTGAGTGAGAGAGAGAGAGAAGGAGAAGCTGTGAGAGAGAAAGAGAGAAGCTGTGAGTGAGAGAGTGAGAGAGAGAAAGAGAAGCTGTTAGAGAGAGTGAGAGAGAGAGAGAGAGAAAGAGAAGCTGTGAGTGAGAGAGAGAGAAAGAGAAGCTGTGTGTGTGTGTGTTTGAGAGAGAAGCTGTGAGTGAGAGTGAGAGAGAGAGAGAAAGAGAAGCTGTGAGTGAGAGAGAGAGAAAGAGAAGCTGTGTGTGTGTGTGTGAGAGAGAGAAGTTGTGAGTGAGAGAGAGAGAAAGAGAAGCTGTGAGTGAGAGAGAGAAAGGGAAGTTGTGAGTGAGAGAGAGAGGGAAAGAGAAGCTGTGAGTGAGAGAGAGAGAGAAGCTGTGAGTGAGAGAGAGAGAGAAAGAGAAGCTGTGGGTGAGAAGGAGAGGGATAGAGAAGCTGTGAGTGAGTGAGAGAGAGAGAAAGAGAAGCTGTGAGTGAGAGAGAGAAAGAGAAGCTGTGAGTGAGAGAGAGAGAGAAAGAGAAGCTGTGAGTGAGAAGGAGAGGGAAAGAGAAGCTGTGAGTAAGTGAGAGAGAGAGAGAGAAAGAGAAGCTGTTAGTGAGAGCGAGAGAGAGAAAGAGAAGCTGTGAGTGAGAGAGAGATTGAAAGAGAAGCTGTGAGTGAGTGAGAGAGAGAGAAAGAGAAGCTGTGAGTGAGAGAGAGAAAAAGAAGCTGTGAGTGACAGAGAGAGAGAGAAAGAGAAGCTGAGAGTGAGAGAGAGAGAGAAAGTGAAGCTGTGAGTGAGAGAGCAAGAGAAAGAGAAGCTGTGAGTGAGAGAGAGAGAGAGAAGCTGTGAGTGAGAGAGAGAGAATGAGAAGCTGTGAGTGAGAGTGAGAGAGGGAGAGAAAGAGAAGCTGTGAGTGAGAGAGATTGAAAGAGAAGCTGTGAGTGAGAGAGAGTGAGAGAAAGAGAGCTGTGAGTGAGAGAGAGAAAGAGAAGCTGTGAGTGAGTGAGAGAGAGAGAGAGAAGCTGTGAGTGAGAGAGAGAAAGAGAAGCTGTGAGTGACAGAGAGAGAGAAAGAGAAGCTGAGAGTGAGAGAGAGAGAGAAAGTGAAGCTGTGAGTGAGAGAGAGAAAGAGAAGCTGTGAGTGAGAGAGAGAGAATGAGAAGCTGTGAGTGAGAGAGAGTGAGAGAAAGAGAGCTGTGAGTGAGAGAGAGAGAGAGAAGCTGTGAGTGAGAGAGAGAAAGAGAAGCTGTGAGTGACAGAGAGAGAGAAAGAGAAGCTGAGAGTGAGAGAGAGAGAAAAAGAGAAGCTGTGAGTGAGAGAGAGAAAGAGAAGCTGTGAGTGAGAGAGAGAGAATGAGAAGCTGTGAGTGAGAGTGAGAGAGAGAGAGAGAAGCTGTGAGTGAGAGAGAGATTGATAGAGAAGCTGTGAGTGAGAGAGAGAGAGAGAAAGAGAGCTGTGAGTGAGAGAGAGAGAGAAAGAGAAGCTGTGAGTGAGAGGGAGAGAGTGAAAGAGAAGCTGTGTGTGACACACAGAGAGAGAAGCTGTGAGTTAGAGAGAGAGAAAGAGAAGCTGTGAGTGACAGAGAGAGAGAAAGAAGCTGAGAGTGAGAGAGAGAAAGTGAAGCTGTGAGTGAGAGAAAGAGAGAAAGAGAAGCTGCGTGTGTGAGAGAGATAGAAAGATAGTCTGAGAAAGAGAGAGTGAAAGAGAAGCTGTGAGTGAGAGAGAGATGGAGAAAGAGAAGCTGTGAGAGAGAGAGAGAAAGAGAAGCTGTGAGTGAGAGTGAGAGAGAGAGAGAGAAAGAGAAGCTGTGAGTGAGAGAGAGAGAAAGAGAAGCTGTGAGTGTGAGAGAGAGAAGCTGTGAGTGAGAGAGAGAAAGAAAAGCTGTGAGTGAGAGAGAGAGAGAAAGAGAAGATATGAGTGAGAGAGAGAGAAAGAGAAGCTGTGAGTGAGACAGAGAGAGAGAAAGAGAAGCTGTGAGAGAGAGAGAGAAAGAGAAGCTGTGAGTGTCTGTGAGAGAGAAAGAGAAGCTGTGAGTGAGAGAGAAAGAAAGAAAGAGAAATTAGAGTGAGAAAGAGAGATAGAAAGAGAAGCTGTGAGTGGGAGAGAGTGAAGTGAAAGAGATTCTGTGAGTGAGAGAGAGAAAGGGAAGTTGTGAGTGAGAGAGAGAGAAAGAGAAGCTGTGAATGAGAGAGAGAGAAAGAGAAGCTGAGTGAGAGAGAGAGAAAGAGAAGCTGTGAGTGAGTGAGAGAGAGAAAGGGAAGTTGTGAGTGAGAGAGAGAGAGAAAGAGAAGCTGCGAGTGAGAGAGAGAGAGAAGCTGTGAGTGAGAGAGAGAGAGAAAGAGAAGCTGTGAGTGAGAAGGAGAGGGAAAGAGAAGCTCTGAGTGAGTGAGAGAGAGAGAGAAAGAGAAGCTGTGAGTGAGAAGGAGAGGGAAAGAGAAGCTGTGAGTGATTGAGAGAGAGAGAGAAAGAGAAGCTGTGAGAGAGAAAGAGAGAAGCTGTGAGTGAGAGAGTGAGATAGAGAAAGAGAAGCTGTTAGTGAGAAGGAGAGGGAAAGAGAAGCTGTGAGTGAGTGAGAGAGAGAGAGAAAGAGAAGCTGTGAGAGAGAAAGAGAGAAGCTGTGAGTGAGAGAGTGAGAGAGAGAAAGAGAAGCTGTTAGTGAGAGTGAGAGAGAGAGAAAGAGAAGCTGTGAGTGAGAGAGAATGAAAGAAGCTGTGAGTGAGAGAGAGAGAGAAAGAGAAGCTGTGAGTGAGAGCGAGAAAGAGAAGCTGTGAGTGAGAGAGAGAAAGAGAAGCTGTGAGTGTGAGAGAGAGAGGGAGAAATATAAGCTGTGTGAGAGAGAGAGAGAAAGAGAAGCTGTGTGTGAGAGTGAGAGAGAGAGAAAGAGAAGCTGTGAGTGAGAGAGAGAGAAAGAGAAGCTGTGAGTGAGAGAGAGAGAAGCTGTGAGTGAGAGAGAGAAAGAAAAGCTGTGAGTGAGAGAGAGAGAAAGAGAAGATATGAGTGAGAGAGAGAGAGAAGCAGTGAGAGAGAGAGAGAGAAAGAGAAGCTGTGAGTGAGACAGAGAGAGAGAAAGAGAAGCTTTGAGAGAGAGAGAGAGGTAGAAAGAGAAGCTGTGTGTGTGTGAGAGAGAAAGAGAAAGCTGTGAGTGTGTGTAAGAGAGAAATATAAGCTGTGAGTGAGAGAGAAAGAAAGAGAAATTAGAGTGAGAAAGAGAGAGAGAAAGAGAAGCTGTGAGTGGGAGAGAGTGAAAGAGAGTCTGTGAGTGAGAGAGAGAGAGAAAGGGAAGTTGTGAGTGAGAGAGAGAGAAAGAGAAGCTGTGAATGAGAGAGAGAGAGAAAGAGAAGCTGTGAGTGAGAGAGAGAGAAAGAGAAGCTGTGAGTGAGTGAGAGAGAGAAAGGGAAGTTGTGAGTGAGAGAGAAAGAGAAGCTGTGTGTGAGAGAGAGAAAGAGAAGCTGTGAGAGAGAGAGAGAGAGAGAGAGAAGCTGTGAGTGAGAAGGAGAGGGAAAGAGAAGCTGTGAGTGAGTGAGAGAGAGAGAGAGAAAGAGAAGCTGTGAGTGTGTGAGAGAGAGAAAGAGAAGCTGTGAGTGAGAAGGAGAGGGAAAGAGAAGCTGTGAGTGAGTGAGAGAGAGAGAGAAGGAGAAGCTGTGAGAGAGAAAGAGAGAAGCTGTGAGTGAGAGAGTGAGAGAGAGAAAGAGAAGCTGTTAGAGAGAGTGAGAGAGAGAGAGAGAGAAAGAGAAGCTGTGAGTGAGAGAGAGAGAAAGAGAAGCTGTGTGTGTGTGTGTTTGAGAGAGAAGCTGTGAGTGAGAGTGAGAGAGAGAGAGAAAGAGAAGCTGTGAGTGAGAGAGAGAGAAAGAGAAGCTGTGTGTGTGTGTGTGAGAGAGAGAAGTTGTGAGTGAGAGAGAGAGAAAGAGAAGCTGTGAGTGAGAGAGAGAGAGAGAGAAAGAGAAGCTGTGAGTGAGAGAGAGAAAGAGAAGCTGTGAGTGAGAGAGAGAGAGAGAATGAGAAGCTGTGAGTGAGAGAGAGAGAGAGAAAGAGAAGCTGTGAGTGAGAGAGAGATTGAAAGAGAAGCTGTGAGTGAGTGAGAGAGAGAAAGAGAAGCTGTGAGTGAGAGAGAGAAAGAGAAGCTGTGAGTGAGAGGGAGAGAGAGAAAGAGAAGCTGTGAGTGACAGAGAGAGAAAGAAAGAGAAATTAGAGTGAGAAAGAGAGAGAGAAAGAGAAGCTGTGAGTGAGAGAGAGAGAAAGAGAGTCTGTGTGTGAGAGAGAGAAAGAGAAGCTCTGAGTGTGAGAGAGAGAGAGCCGCTGTGAGTGAGAGAGAAAGAAGCTGTGAGTGAGAGAGAGAAAGAAAAGCTGTGAGTGAGTGAGAGAGAAAGAGAAGATATGAGTGAGAGAGAGAGAGAAGCAGTGAGAGAGAGAGAGAGAAAGAGAAGCTGTGAGTGAGACAGAGAGAGAAAGAGAAGCTTTGAGAGAGAGAGGGGGGGAGAAAGAAAAGCTGTGTGTGAGAGAGAGAAAGAGAAGCTGTGAGTGTCTGTGAGAGAGAAAGAGAAGCTGTGAGTGAGAGAGAAAGAAAGAAAGAGAAATTAGAGTGAGAAAGAGAGAGAGAAAGCGAAGCTGTGAGTGGGAGAGAGTGAAAGAGAGTCTGTGAGTGAGAGAGAGAGAAAGGGAAGTTGTGAGTGAGAGAGATAGAAAGAGAAGCTGTGAATGAGAGAGAGAGAAAGAGAAGCTGTGAGTGAGAGAGAGAGAAAGAGAAGCTGTGAGTGAGTAAGAGAGAGAAAGGGAAGTTGTGAGTGAGAGAGAGAGAGAAAGAGAAGCTGTGAGTGAGAGAGAGAGAGAAGCTGTGAGTGAGAGAGAGAGAGAAAGAGAAGCTGTGAGTGAGAAGGAGAGGGAAAGAGAAGCTGTGAGTGAGTGAGAGAGAGAGAGAAAGAGAAGCTGTGAGTGAGAGAGAGAGAAAGAGAATCTGTGAGTGAGAGAGAGAGAAAGAGAAGCTGTGAGTGAGAAGGAGAGGGAAAGAGAAGCTGTGAGAGAATGAGAGAGAGAGAGAAAGAGAAGCTGTGAGAGAGAAAGAGAGAAGCTGTGAGTGAGAGAGTGAGAGAGAGAAAGAGAAGCTGTTAGTGAGAGTGAGAGAGAGAGAGAAAGAGAAGCTGTGAGTGAGAGAGAATGAAAGAGAATCTGTGAGTGAGAGAGAGAGAGAGAAGCTGTGAGTGAGAGAGAGAGAGAGAAGCAGTGAGAGAGAGAGAGAGAAAGAGAAGCTGTGAGAGAGAGAGAAAGTACGGGAAGCTGTGAGTTAGATAGAGAGAGAGAAAGAGAAGCTGTGAGTGTGAGAGAGAGGGGGAGAAATATAAGCTGTGAGAGAGAGAGAGAGAGAGAAGCTGTGTGTGAGAGTGAGAGAGAGATAAAGAGAAGCTGTGAGTGAGAGAGAGAGAAAGAGAAGCTGTGAGTGAGAGAAAGAGAAGCTGTGAGTGAGAAGGAGAGGGAAAGAGAAAGAGAAGCTGTGAGTGAGAGAGAGAAAGAGAAGCTGTGAGTGAGAGGGAGAGAGAGAAAGAGAAGCTGTGAGTGACAAAGAGAGAGAAAGGGAAGCTGAGAGTGAGAGAGAGAGAGAGAAAGTGAAGCTGTGAGTTACAGAGAGAGAGAAAGAGAAGCTGTGAGTGACAGAGAGAGAGAAAGGGAAGCTGAGAGTGAGAGAGAGAGAGAGAAAGTGAAGCTGTGAGTGAGAGAGAGAGAGAAAGAGAAGCTGTGTGTGTGTGAGAGAGAGAAGCTGTGAGTGAGAGAGAGAGAGAGAGAGAAAGAGAAGCTGTGAGTGAGAGAGAGAGAGAAAGAGAAGCTGTGAGTGAGAGAGAGAGAAAGAGAAGCTGTGAGTGAGAGAGAGAGAGAGAATGAGAAGCTGTGAGTGAGAGTGAGAGAGAGAGAGAAAGAGAAGCTGTGAGTGAGAGAGAGAGAGAGAGAGAAGCTGTGAGTGAGAGAGAGAAAGAGAAGCTGTGAGTGAGAGGGAGAGAGAGAAAGAGAAGCTGTGAGTGACAGAGAGAGAGAGAAGCTGTGAGTTAGAGAGAGAGAAAGAGAAGCTGTGAGTGACAGAGAGAGAGAAAGAAGCTGAGAGTGAGAGAGAGAGAGAAAGCGAAGCTGTGAGTGAGAGAGAGAGAGAAAGAGAAGCTGTGTGTGTGTGTGAGAGACAAAGATAGTCTGAGAAAGAGAGAGTGAAAGAGAAGCTGTGAGTGAGAGAGAGAGAGGGAGAAAGAGAAGCTGTGTGTGTGTGAGAGAGAAAGAGAAGCTGTGAGTGAGAGTGAGAGAGAGAGAAAGAGAAGCTGTGAGTGAGAGAGAGAGAAAGAGAAGCTGTGAGTGAGAGAGAGAGAGAATGAGAAGCTGTGAGTGAGAGAGAGAAGCTGTGAGAGAGAGAGAAAGAGAAGCTGTGAGTGAGAGAGAGAAGCTGTGAGAGAGAGAGAGAGGGAAGATGTGAGTGATAGAGAGAGAATGAGAAGCTGTGAGTGAGAGAGAGAGAATGTAAGAGAAGCTGTGTGTGAGATAGAGAGAGAGAGAGAGAAGCTGTGAGTGAGAGAGAGAGAGGAAGAAAGATAAGCTGTGTGTGTGTGAGAGAGAGAGAAGCTGTGTGTGTGTGTGAGAGAGAAAGATAAGCTGTGATTGAGAGTGAGAGAGAGAGAGAAAGTGAAGCTGTGAGTGAGAGAGAGAGAAAGAGAAGCTGTGAGTGAGAGAGAGAGAAGCTGTGAGTGAGAGAAAGAAAAGCTGTGAGTGAGAGAGAGAGAGAAAGAGAAGATATGAGTGAGAGAGAGATAGAAGCAGTGAGAGAGAGAGAAAGAGAAGCTGTGTGTGTGAGAGAGAGAGAAGCTGTGAGTGAGAGAGAGAGAGAGAGAGAAAGAGAAGCTGTGAGTGAGAGAGAGAGAGAAAGAGAAGCTGTGTGTGTGTGAGAGAGAGAGAGAAGCTGTGAGTGAGAGTGAGAGAGAGAGAGAGAAAGAGAAGCTGTGAGTGAGAGAGAGAGAGAAAGAGAAGCTGTGAGTGAGAGAGAGAGAAAGAGAAGCTGTGAGTGAGAGAGAGAGAGAGAGAATGAGAAGCTGTGAGTGAGAGTGAGAGAGAGAGAGAAAGAGAAGCTGTGAGTGAGAGAGAGATTGAAAGAGAAGCTGTGAGTGAGAGAGAGAGAGAGAAAGAGAAGCTGTGAGTGAGAGAGAGAAAGAGAAGCTGTGAGTGAGAGGGAGAGAGAGAAAGAGAAGCTGTGAGTGACAGAGAGAAAGCTGTGAGTTAGAGAGAGAGAAAGAGAAGCTGTGAGTGACAGAGAGAGAGAAAGAAGCTGAGAGTGAGAGAGAGAGAGAAAGCGAAGCTGTGAGTGAGAGAGAGAGAGAAAGAGAAGCTGTGTGTGTGTGTGAGAGACAAAGATAGTCTGAGAAAGAGAGAGTGAAAGAGAAGCTGTGAGTGAGAGAGAGAGAGGGAGAAAGAGAAGCTGTGTGTGTGAGAGAGAGAAAGAGAAGCTGTGAGTGAGAGTGAGAGAGAGAGAAAGAGAAGCTGTGAGTGAGAGAGAGAGAAAGAGAAGCTGTGAGTGAGAGAGAGAGAGAATGAGAAGATGTGAGTGAGAGAGAGAAGCTGTGAGAGAGAGAGAAAGAGAAGCTGTGAGTGAGAGAGAGAAGCTGTGAGAGAGAGAGAGAGGGAAGATGTGAGTGATAGAGAGAGAGAATGAGAAGCTGTGAGTGAGAGAGAGAGAATGTAAGAGAAGCTGTGTGTGAGATAGAGAGAGAGAAAGAGAAGCTGTGAGTGAGAGAGAGAGAGGGAGAAAGATAAGCTGTGTGTGTGTGTGAGAGAGAGAAGCTGTGTGTGTGTGAGAGAGAGAGAAAGATAAGCTGTGATTGAGAGTGAGAGAGAGAGAGAAAGTGAAGCTGTGAGTGAGAGAGAGAGAAAGAGAAGCTGTGAGTGAGAGAGAGAGAAGCTGTGAGTGAGAGAAAGAAAAGCTGTGAGTGAGAGAGAGAGAGAAAGAGAAGATATGAGTGAGAGAGAGATAGAAGCAGTGAGAGAGAGAGAGAAAGAGAAGCTGTGAGTGTGACAGAGAGAGAAAGAGAAGCTATGAGAGAGAGAGAGGGAGAAAGAGAAGCTGTGAGTGTGTGTGAGAGAGAAAGAGAAGCTGTGAGTGTGTGTGAGAGAGAAAGAGAAGCTGTGAGTGAGAGAGAGAAAAAGAAAGAGAAATTAGAGTGAAAAAAAGAGAGAGAAAGAGAAGCTGTGAGTGGGAGAGAGAGAAAGAGAGTCTGTGAGTGAGAGAGAGAGAGAGAAGCTGTGAGTGAAAGAGAGAGAGAGCCGCTGTTAGTGAGAGAGAGAAAGAGAAGCTGTGAATGAGAGAGAGAGAGAGAAAGAGAAGCTGTGAGTGAGAGAAATAGAAGCTGTGAGTGAGTGAGAGATAGAAAGGGAAGATGTGAGTGAGAGAGAGAGAAAGAGAAGCTGTGAGTGAGAGAGAGAGAGAAAGAGAAGCTGTGAGTGAGAGAGAGAGAGAAAGAGAAGCTGTGAGTGAGAAGGAGAGGGAAAGAGAAGCTGTGAGTGAGTGAGAGAGAGAGAGAAAGAGAAGCTGTATGTGTGTGAGAGAGAAAGAGAAGCTGTGAGTGAGAGAGAGAAAGAGAAGCTGTGAGTGAGAGAGAGAGAGAGAAAGAGAGCTGTGAGTGAGAGAGAGAAAGAAAAGCTGTGAGTGAGTGAGAGAGAAAGAGAAGATATGAGTGAGAGAGAGAGAGAGAGAAGCAGTGAGAGAGAGAGAGAAAGTGAAGCTGTGAGTGAGACAGAGAGAGAAAGAGAAGCTTTGAGAGAGAGAGAGGGAGAAAGAGAAGCTGTGAGAGAGAGAGAGAAAGAGAAGCTGTGAGTGTCTGTGAGAGAGAAAGAGAAGCTGTGAGTGAGAGAGAAAGAAAGAAAGAGAAATTAGAGTGAGAAAGAGAGAGAGAAAGAGAAGCTGTGAGTGGGAGAGAGTGAAAGAGCGTCTGTGAGTGAGAGAGAGAGAAAGGGAAGTTGTGAGTGAGAGAGAGAGAAAGAGAAGCTGTGAATGAGAGAGATAGAAAGAGAAGCTGTGAGTGAGAGAGAGAGAAAGAGAAGCTGTGAGTGAGTGAGAGAGAGAAAGGGAAGTTGTGAGTGAGAGAGAGAGAGAAAGAGAAGCTGCGAGTGAGAGAGAGAGAGAAGCTGTGAGTGAGAGAGAGAGAGAAAGAGAAGCTGTGAGTGAGAAGGAGAGGGAAAGAGAAGCTGTGAGTGAGTGAGAGAGAGAGAGAAAGAGAAGCTGTGAGTGAGAGCAAGAAAGAGAAGCTGTGAGTGGGAGAGAGAGAGAGAAGCAGTGAGAGAGAGAGAAAGAGAAGTTGTGAGTGTGAGAGAGAGAGGGAGAAATATAAGCTGTGAGAGAGAGAGAAAAAGAGAAGCTGTGTGTGAGAGTGAGAGAGAGATAAAGAGAAGCTGTGAGTGAGAGAGAGAGAGAAAGAGAAGCTGTGAGTGAGAGAAAGAGAAGCTGTGAGTGAGAAGGAGAGGGAAAGAGAAGCTGTGAGTGAGTGAGAGAGAGAGAGAGGAGAAGCTGTGAGAGAGAAAGAGAGAAGCTGTGAGTGCGAGAGAGAGAGAGAAAGAGAAGCTGTTAGTGAGAGTGAGAGAGAGAGAAAGAGAAGCTGTGAGTGAGAGAGAGAAAGAGAAGCTGTGAGTGAGAGGGAGAGAGAGAAAGAGAAGCTGTGAGTGACAAAGAGAGAGAGAGAAGCTGTGAGTTACAGAGAGAGAGAAAGAGAAGCTGTGAGTGACAGAGAGAGAAAGGGAAGCTGAGAGTGAGAGAGAGAGAGAGAAAGTGAAGCTGTGAGTGAGTGAGAGAGAGAAAGAGAAGCTGTGTGTGTGTGTGAGAGAGAGAGAAGCTGTGAGTGAGAGAGAGAGAGAAAGAGAAGCTGTGAGTGAGAGAGAGAGAAAGAGAAGCTGTGTGTGTGTGAGAGAGAGAGAAGCTGTGAGTGAGAGAGAGAGAGAGAGAGAAAGAGAAGCTGTGTGTGAGAGAGAGAGAGAAAGAGAAGCTGTGAGTGAGAGAGAGAGAAAGAGAAGCTGTGAGTGTGTGAGAGAGAGAGAATGAGAAGCTGTGAGTGAGAGTGAGAGAGAGAGAAAGAGAAGCTGTGAGTGAGAGAGAGATTGAAAGAGAAGCTGTGAGTGAGAGAGAGAGAGAAAGAGAAGCTGTGAGTGAGAGAGAGAAAGAGAAGCTGTGAGTGAGAGGGAGAGAGAGAAAGAGAAGCTGTGAGTGACAGAGAGAGAGAGAAGCTGTGAGTTAGAGAGAGAGAAAGAGAAGCTGTGAGTGACAGAGAGAGAGAAAGAAGCTGAGAGTGAGTGAGAGAGAGAAAGCGAAGCTGTGAGTGCGAGAGAGAGAGAAAGAGAAGCTGTGTGTGTGAGAGAGAGACAAAGATAGTCTGAGAAAGAGAGAGTGAAAGAGAAGCTGTGAGTGAGAGAGAGAGAGAGAGAAGCTGTGTGTGTGTGAGAGAGAAAGAGAAGCTGTGAGTGAGAATGAGAGAGAGAGAGAGAAAGAGAAGCTGTGAGTGAGAGAGAGAGAAAGAGAAGCTGTGAGTGAGAGAGAGAGAGAATGAGAAGCTGTGAGTGAGAGAGAGAAGCTGTGTGAGAGAGAGAAAGAGAAGCTGTGAGTGAGAGAGAGAAGCTGTGAGAGAGAGAGAGAGGGAAGATGTGAGTGATAGAGAGAGAGAATGAGAAGCTGTGAGTGAGAGAGAGAGAAAGAGAAGCTGTGAGTGAGAGAAAGAGAAGCTGTGAGTGAGAAGGAGAGGGAAAGAGAAGCTGTGAGTGAGTGAGAGAGAGAGGAGAAGCTGTGAGAGAGAAAGAGAGAAGCTGTGAGTGCGACAGAGAGAGAGAAAGAGAAGCTGTTAGTGAGAGTGAGAGAGAAAGAGAAAGAGAAGCTGTGAGTGAGAGAGAGAAAGAGAAGCTGTGAGTGAGAGGGAGAGAGAGAAAGAGAAGCTGTGAGTGACAAAGAGAGAGAAAGGGAAGCTGAGAGTGAGAGAGAGAGAGAAAGTGAAGCTGTGAGTTACAGAGAGAGAGAAAGAGAAGCTGTGAGTGACAGAGAGAGAGAAAGGGAAGCTGAGAGTGAGAGAGAGAGAGAAAGTGAAGCTGTGAGTGAGAGAGAGAGAGAAAGAGAAGCTGTGTGTGTGTGAGAGAGAGAAGCTGTGAGTGAGAGAGAGAGAGAGAGAGAAAGAGAAGCTGTGAGTGAGAGAGAGAGAGAAAGAGAAGCTGTGTGTGTGTGAGAGAGAGAGAGAAGCTGTGAGTGAGAGTGAGAGAGAGAGAGAAAGAGAAGCTGTGAGTGAGAGAGAGAGAGAGAAAGAGAGGCTGTGAGTGAGAGAGAGAGAAAGAGAAGCTGTGAGTGAGAGAGAGAGAGAGAATGAGAAGCTGTGAGTGAGAGTGAGAGAGAGAGAAAGAGAAGCTGTGAGTGAGAGAGAGATTGAAAGAGAAGCTGTGAGTGAGAGAGAGAGAGAGAAAGAGAAGCTGTGAGTGAGAGAGAGAAAGAGAAGCTGTGAGTGAGAGGGAGAGAGAGAAAGAGAAGCTGTGAGTGACAGAGAGAGAGAGAAGCTGTGAGTTAGAGAGAGAGAAAGAGAAGCTGTGAGTGACAGAGAGAGAGAAAGAAGCTGAGAGTGAGAGAGAGAGAGAAAGCGAAGCTGTGAGTGAGAGAGAGAGAAAGAGAAGCTGTGTGTGTGAGAGAGAGACAAAGATAGTCTAAGAAAGAGAGAGTGAAAGAGAAGCTGTGAGTGAGAGAGAGAGAGGGAGAAAGAGAAGCTGTGTGTGTGTGAGAGAGAAAGAGAAGCTGTGAGTGAGAGTGAGAGAGAGAGAAAGAGAAGCTGTGAGTGAGAGAGAGAGAAAGAGAAGCTGTGAGTGAGAGAGAGAGAGAATGAGAAGCTGTGAGTGAGAGAGAGAAGCTGTGAGAGAGAGAGAAAGAGAAGCTGTGAGTGAGAGAGAGAAGCTGTGAGAGAGAGAGAGAGGGAAGATGTGAGTGATAGAGAGAGAGAATGAGAAGCTGTGAGTGAGAGAGAGAGAATGTAAGAGAAGCTGTGTGTGAGATAGAGAGAGAGAAAGAGAAGCTGTGAGTGAGAGAGAGAGAGGAAGAAAGATAAGCTGTGAGAGAGAGAGAGAGAGAGAAGCTGTGTGTGTGTGTGAGAGAGAAAGATAAGCTGTGATTGAGAGTGAGAGAGAGAGAGAAAGTGAAGCTGTGAGTGAGAGAGAGAGAAAGAGAAGCTGTGAGTGAGAGAGAGAGAAGCTGTGAGTGAGAGAAAGAAAAGCTGTGAGTGAGAGAGAGAGAGAAAGAGAAGATATGAGTGAGAGAGAGATAGAAGCAGTGAGAGAGAGAAAGAGAAGCTGTGTGTGTGTGAGAGAGAGAAGCTGTGAGTGAGAGAGAGAGAGAGAGAGAAAGAGAAGCTGTGAGTGAGAGAGAGAGAGAAAGAGAAGCTGTGTGTGTGTGTGTGAGAGAGAGAGAGAAGCTGTGAGTGAGAGTGAGAGAGAGAGAGAGAAAGAGAAGCTGTGAGTGAGAGAGAGAGAGAAAGAGAAGCTGTGAGTGAGAGAGAGAGAAAGAGAAGCTGTGAGTGAGAGTGAGAGAGAGAGAGAATGAGAAGCTGTGAGTGAGAGTGAGAGAGAGAGAGAAAGAGAAGCTGTGAGTGAGAGAGAGATTGAAAGAGAAGCTGTGAGTGAGAGAGAGAGAGAAAGAGAAGCTGTGAGTGAGAGAGAGAAAGAGAAGCTGTGAGTGAGAGGGAGAGAGAGAAAGAGAAGCTGTGAGTGACAGAGAGAAAGCTGTGAGTTAGAGAGAGAGAAAGAGAAGCTGTGAGTGACAGAGAGAGAGAAAGAAGCTGAGAGTGAGAGAGAGAGAGAAAGCGAAGCTGTGAGTGAGAGAGAGAGAGAAAGAGAAGCTCTGTGTGTGTGAGAGAGACAAAGATAGTCTGAGAAAGAGAGAGTGAAAGAGAAGCTGTGAGTGAGAGAGAGAGAGGGAGAAAGAGAAGCTGTGTGTGTGTGAGAGAGAAAGAGAAGCTGTGAGTGAGAGTGAGAGAGAGAGAAAGAGAAGCTGTGAGTGAGAGAGAGAGAAAGAGAAGCTGTGAGTGAGAGAGAGAGAGAATGAGAAGATGTGAGTGAGAGAGAGAAGCTGTGAGAGAGAGAGAAAGAGAAGCTGTGAGTGAGAGAGAGAAGCTGTGAGAGAGAGAGAGAGGGAAGATGTGAGTGATAGAGAGAGAGAATGAGAAGCTGTGAGTGAGAGAGAGAGAACGTAAGAGAAGCTGTGTGTGAGATAGAGAGAGAGAAAGAGAAGCTGTGAGTGAGAGAGAGAGAGGGAGAAAGATAAGCTGTGTGTGTGTGAGAGAGAGAAGCTGTGTGTGTGTGTGTGAGAGAGAAAGATAAGCTGTGATTGAGAGTGAGAGAGAGAGAGAAAGTGAAGCTGTGAGTGAGAGAGAGAGAAAGAGAAGCTGTGAGTGAGAGAGAGAGAAGCTGTGAGTGAGAGAAAGAAAAGCTGTGAGTGAGAGAGAGAGAGAAAGAGAAGATATGAGTGAGAGAGAGATAGAAGCAGTGAGAGAGAGAGAGAAAGAGAAGCTGTGAGTGTGACAGAGAGAGAAAGAGAAGCTATGAGAGAGAGAGAGGGAGAAAGAGAAGCTGTGAGTGTGTGAGAGAGAGAAAGAGAAGCTGTGAGTGTGTGTGAGAGAGAAAGAGAAGCTGTGAGTGAGAGAGAGAAAAAGAAAGAGAAATTAGAGTGAAAAAGAGAGAGAGAAAGAGAAGCTGTGAGTGGGAGAGAGAGAAAGAGAGTCTGTGAGTGAGAGAGAGAGAGAGAAGCTGTGAGTGAAAGAGAGAGAGAGCCGCTGTTAGTGAGAGAGAAAAAGAGAAGCTGTGAATGAGAGAGAGAGAGAAAGAGAAGCTGTGAGTGAGAGAGAGAAATAGAAGCTGTGAGTGAGTGAGAGAGAGAAAGGGAAGATGTGAGTGAGAGAGAGAGAAAGAGAAGCTGTGAGTGAGAGAGAGAGAGAAAGAGAAGCTGTGAGTGAGAGAGAGAGAGAAAGAGAAGCTGTGAGTGAGAAGGAGAGGGAAAGAGAAGCTGTGAGTGAGTGAGTGAGAGAGAGAAAGAGAAGCTGTATGTGTGTGAGAGAGAAAGAGAAGCTGTGAGTGAGAGAGAGAAAGAGAAGCTGTGAGTGAGAGAGAGAGAGAGAAAGAGAGCTGTGAGTGAGAGAGAGAAAGAAAAGCTGTGAGTGAGTGAGAGAGAAAGAGAAGATATGAGTGAGAGAGAGAGAGAGAGAAGCAGTGAGAGAGAGAGAGAGAAAGAGAAGCTGTGAGTGAGACAGAGAGAGAAAGAGAAGCTTTGAGAGAGAGAGAGAGGGAGAAAGAGAAGCTGTGTGTGTGAGAGAGAGAGAGAAGCTGTGAGTGTCTGTGAGAGAGAAAGAGAAGCTGTGAGTGAGAGAGAAAGAAAGAAAGAGAAATTAGAGTGAGAAAGAGAGAGAGAAAGAGAAGCTGTGAGTGGGAGAGAGTGAAAGAGTCTGTGAGTGAGAGAGAGAGAAAGGGAAGTTGTGAGTGAGAGAGAGAGAAAGAGAAGCTGTGAATGAGAGAGATAGAAAGAGAAGCTGTGAGTGAGAGAGAGAGAAAGAGAAGCTGTGAGTGAGTGAGAGAGAGAAAGGGAAGTTGTGAGTGAGAGAGAGAGAGAAAGAGAAGCTGCGAGTGAGAGAGAGAGAGAGAGAAGCTGTGAGTGAGAGAGAGAGAGAAAGAGAAGCTGTGAGTGAGAAGGAGAGGGAAAGAGAAGCTGTGAGTGAGTGAGAGAGAGAGAGAAAGAGAAGCTGTGAGTGAGAGCAAGAAAGAGAAGCTGTGAGTGGGAGAGAGAGAGAGAAGCAGTGAGAGAGAGAGAAAGAGAAGCTGTGAGAGAGAGAGAAAGTAAGGGAAGCTGTGAGTTAGATAGAGAGAGAGAAAGAGAAGCTGTGAGTGTGAGAGAGAGAGGGAGAAATATAAGCTGTGAGAGAGAGAGAGAAAGAGAAGCTGTGTGTGAGAGTGAGAGAGAGATAAAGAGAAGCTGTGAGTGAGAGAGAGAGAAAGAGAAGCTGTGAGTGAGAGAAAGAGAAGCTGTGAGTGAGAAGGAGAGGGAAAGAGAAGCTGTGAGTGAGTGAGAGAGAGAGAGAGGAGAAGCTGTGAGAGAGAAAGAGAGAAGCTGTGAGTGCGAGAGAGAGAGAGAAAGAGAAGCTGTTAGTGAGAGTGAGAGAGAGAGAAAGAGAAGCTGTGAGTGAGAGAGAGAAAGAGAAGCTGTGAGTGAGAGGGAGAGAGAGAAAGAGAAGCTGTGAGTGACAAAGAGAGTGAGAGAAGCTGTGAGTTACAGAGAGAGAGAAAGAGAAGCTGTGAGTGACAGAGAGAGAGAAAGGGAAGCTGAGAGTGAGAGAGAGAGAGAGAAAGTGAAGCTGTGAGTGAGTGAGAGAGAGAAAGAGAAGCTGTGTGTGTGTGAGAGAGAGAGAGAAGCTGTGAGTGAGAGAGAGAGAGAGAAAGAGAAGCTGTGAGTGAGAGAGAGAGAAAGAGAAGCTGTGTGTGTGTGAGAGAGAGAGAGAAGCTGTGAGTGAGAGAGAGAGAGAGAGAGAAAGAGAAGCTGTGTGTGAGAGAGAGAGAGAAAGAGAAGCTGTGAGTGAGAGAGAGAGAAAGAGAAGCTGTGAGTGTGAGAGAGAGAGAGAATGAGAAGCTGTGAGTGAGAGTGAGAGAGAGAGAGAAAGAGAAGCTGTGAGTGAGAGAGAGATTGAAAGAGAAGCTGTGAGTGAGAGAGAGAGAGAGAAAGAGAAGCTGTGAGTGAGAGAGAGAAAGAGAAGCTGTGAGTGAGAGGGAGAGAGAGAAAGAGAAGCTGTGAGTGACAGAGAGAGAGAGAAGCTGTGAGTTAGAGAGAGAGAAAGAGAAGCTGTGAGTGACAGAGAGAGAGAAAGAAGCTGAGAGTGAGAGAGAGAGAGAAAGCGAAGCTGTGAGTGAGAGAGAGAGAGAAAGAGAAGCTGTGTGTGTGTGAGAGAGACAAAGATAGTCTGAGAAAGAGAGAATGAAAGAGAAGCTGTGAGTGAGAGAGAGAGAGGGAGAGAGAAGCTGTGTGTGTGAGAGAGAGAAAGAGAAGCTGTGAGTGAGAGTGAGAGAGAGAGAGAGAAAGAGAAGCTGTGAGTGAGAGAGAGAGAAAGAGAAGCTGTGAGTGAGAGAGAGAGAGAATGAGAAGCTGTGAGTGAGAGAGAGAAGCTGTGAGAGAGAGAGAAAGAGAAGCTGTGAGTGAGAGAGAGAAGCTGTGAGAGAGAGAGAGATGTGAGTGATAGAGAGAGAGAATGAGAAGCTGTGAGTGAGAGAGAGAGAATGTAAGAGAAGCTGTGTGTGAGATAGAGAGAGAGAAAGAGAAGCTGTGAGTGAGAGAGAGAGAGAGAAGCTGTGTGTGTGTGTGAGAGAGAGAAAGATAAGCTGTGATTGAGAGTGAGAGAGAGAGAGAAAGTGAAGCTGTGAGTGAGAGAGAGAGAAAGAGAAGCTGTGAGTGAGAGAGAGAGAAGCTGTGAGTGAGAGAAAGAAAAGCTGTGAGTGAGAGAGAGAGAAAGAGAAGATATGAGTGAGAGAGAGATAGAAGCAGTGAGAGAGAGAGAGAAAGAGATGCTGTGTGTGTGTGAGAGAGAGAAGCTGTGAGTGAGAGAGAGAGAAAGAGAAGCTGTGAGTGAGAGAGAGAGAGAAAGAGAAGCTGTGAGTGAGAGAGAGAGAATCTGTGAGTGAGAGAGAGAAAGAAAAGCTGTGAGTGAGTGAGAGAGAAAGAGAAGATATGAGTGAGAGAGAGAGAGAGAAGCAGTGAGAGAGAGAGAGAGAGAAAGAGAAGCTGTGAGTGAGACAGAGAGAGAAAGAGAAGCTTTGAGAGAGAGAGAGGGGGAGAAAGAGAAGCTGTGAGAGAGAGAGAGAAAGAGAAGCTGTGAGTGTCTGTGAGAGAGAAAGAGAAGCTGTGAGTGAGAGAGAAAGAAAGAAAGAGAAATTAGAGTGAGAAAGAGAGAGAGAAAGCGAAGCTGTGAGTGGGAGAGAGTGAAAGAGAGTCTGTGAGTGAGAGAGAGAGAAAGGGAAGTTGTGAGTGAGAGAGATAGAAAGAGAAGCTGTGAATGAGAGAGAGAGAAAGAGAAGCTGTGAGTGAGAGAGAGAGAAAGAGAAGCTGTGAGTGAGTAAGAGAGAGAAAGGGAAGTTGTGAGTGAGAGAGAGAGAGAAAGAGAAGCTGCGAGTGAGAGAGAGAGAGAGAGAAGCTGTGAGTGAGAGAGAGAGAGAAAGAGAAGCTGTGAGTGAGAAGGAGAGGGAAAGAGAAGCTGTGAGTGAGTGAGAGAGAGAGAAAGAGAAGCTGTGAGTGAGAGAGAGAGAAAGAGAAGCTGTGAGTGAGAGAGAGAGAAAGAGAAGCTGTGAGTGAGAAGGAGAGGGAAAGAGAAGCTGTGAGAGAATGAGAGAGAGAGAGAAAGAGAAGCTGTGAGAGAGAAAGAGAGAAGCTGTGAGTGAGAGAGTGAGAGAGAGAAAGAGAAGCTGTTAGTGAGAGTGAGAGAGAGAGAGAAAGAGAAGCTGTGAGTGAGAGCGAGAAAGAGAAGCTGTGAGTGAGAGAGAGAGAGAAGCAGTGAGAGAGAGAGAGAGAGAGAGAAGCTGTGAGAGAGAGAGAAAGTACGGGAAGCTGTGAGTTAGATAGAGAGAGAGAAAGAGAAGCTGTGAGTGTGAGAGAGAGAGGGAGAAATATAAGCTGTGAGAGAGAGAGAGAGAGAGAAGCTGTGTGTGAGAGTGAGAGAGAGATAAAGAGAAGCTGTGAGTGAGAGAGAGAGAAAGAGAAGCTGTGAGTGAGAGAAAGAGAAGCTGTGAGTGAGAAGGAGAGGGAAAGAGAAGCTGTGAGTGAGTGAGAGAGAGAGAGGAGAAGCTGTGAGAGAGAAAGAGAGAAGCTGTGAGTGCGAGAGAGAGAGAGAAAGAGAAGCTGTTAGTGAGAGTGAGAGAGAAAGAGAAAGAGAAGCTGTGAGTGAGAGAGAGAAAGAGAAGCTGTGAGTGAGAGGGAGAGAGAGAAAGAGAAGCTGTGAGTGACAAAGAGAGAGAAAGGGAAGCTGAGAGTGAGAGAGAGAGAGAAAGTGAAGCTGTGAGTTACAGAGAGAGAGAAAGAGAAGCTGTGAGTGACAGAGAGAGAGAAAGTGAAGCTGAGAGTGAGAGAGAGAGAGAGAAAGTGAAGCTGTGAGTGAGAGAGAGAGAGAAAGAGAAGCTGTGTGTGTGAGAGAGAGAGAAGCTGTGAGTGAGAGAGAGAGAGAGAGAGAAAGAGAAGCTGTGAGTGAGAGAGAGAGAGAGAAAGAGAAGCTGTGTGTGTGTGTGAGAGAGAGAGAAGCTGTGAGTGAGAGTGAGAGAGAGAGAGAAAGAGAAGCTGTGAGTGAGAGAGAGAGAGAAAGAGAAGCTGTGAGTGAGAGAGAGAGAAAGAGAAGCTGTGAGTGAGAGAGAGAGAGAATGAGAAGCTGTGAGTGAGAGTGAGAGAGAGAGAGAAACAGAAGCTGTGAGTGAGAGAGAGATTGAAAGAGAAGCTGTGAGTGAGAGAGAGAGAGAGAAAGAGAAGCTGTGAGTGAGAGAGAGAAAGAGAAGCTGTGAGTGAGAGGGAGAGAGAGAAAGAGAAGCTGTGAGTGACAGAGAGAGAGAGAAGCTGTGAGTTAGAGAGAGAGAAAGAGAAGCTGTGAGTGACAGAGAGAGAGAAAGAAGCTGAGAGTGAGAGAGAGAGAGAAAGCGAAGCTGTGAGTGAGAGAGAGAGAGAAAGAGAAGCTGTGTGTGTGTGAGAGAGACAAAGATAGTCTGAGAAAGAGAGAGTGAAAGAGAAGCTGTGAGTGAGAGAGAGAGAGGGAGAAAGAGAAGCTGTGTGTGTGTGAGAGAGAAAGAGAAGCTGTGAGTGAGAGTGAGAGAGAGAGAAAGAGAAGCTGTGAGTGAGAGAGAGAGAAAGAGAAGCTGTGAGTGAGAGAGAGAGAGAATGAGAAGATGTGAGTGAGAGAGAGAAGCTGTGAGAGAGAGAGAAAGAGAAGCTGTGAGTGAGAGAGAGAAGCTGTGAGAGAGAGAGAGAGGGAAGATGTGAGTGATAGAGAGAGAGAATGAGAAGCTGTGAGTGAGAGAGAGAGAATGTAAGAGAAGCTGTGTGTGAGATAGAGAGAGAGAAAGAGAAGCTGTGAGTGAGAGAGAGAGGGAGAAAGATAAGCTGTGTGTGTGTGAGAGAGAGAGAAGCTGTGTGTGTGTGTGAGAGAGAGAAAGATAAGCTGTGATTGAGAGTGAGAGAGAGAGAGAAAGTGAAGCTGTGAGTGAGAGAGAGAGAAAGAGAAGCTGTGAGTGAGAGAGAGAGAAGCTGTGAGTGAGAGAAAGAAAAGCTGTGAGTGAGAGAGAGAGAAAGAGAAGATATGAGTGAGAGAGAGATAGAAGCAGTGAGAGAGAGAGAGAAAGAGAAGCTGTGAGTGTGACAGAGAGAGAAAGAGAAGCTATGAGAGAGAGAGAGGGAGAAAGAGAAGCTGTGAGTGTGTGAGAGAGAGAAAGAGAAGCTGTGAGTGTGTGTGAGAGAGAAAGAGAAGCTGTGAGTGAGAGAGAGAAAAAGAAAGAGAAATTAGAGTGAAAAAGAGAGAGAGAAAGAGAAGCTGTGAGTGGGAGAGAGAGAAAGAGAGTCTGTGAGTGAGAGAGAGAGAGAGAGAAGCTGTGAGTGAAAGAGAGAGAGAGCCGCTGTTAGTGAGAGAGAGAAAGAGAAGCTGTGAATGAGAGAGAGAGAGAAAGAGAAGCTGTGAGTGAGAGAGAGAAATAGAAGCTGTGAGTGAGTGAGAGAGAGAAAGGGAAGATGTGAGTGAGAGAGAGAGAAAGAGAAGCTGTGAGTGAGAGAGAGAGAGAAAGAGAAGCT
Source organism: Bradypodion pumilum (assembly GCA_035047305.1). Classification (NCBI taxonomy): domain Eukaryota; kingdom Metazoa; phylum Chordata; class Lepidosauria; order Squamata; family Chamaeleonidae; genus Bradypodion; species Bradypodion pumilum. The sequence continues at coordinate 233,279,192 of JAWDJD010000001.1, forward strand.
GTGAGTGAGAGAGAGAGAGAAAGAGAAGCTGTGAGTGAGAAGGAGAGGGAAAGAGAAGCTGTGAGTGAGTGAGAGAGAGAGAGAAAGAGAAGCTGTATGTGTGTGAGAGAGAAAGAGAAGCTGTGAGTGAGAGAGAGAAAGAGAAGCTGTGAGTGAGAGAGAGAGAGAGAAAGAGAGCTGTGAGTGAGAGAGAGAAAGAAAAGCTGTGAGTGAGTGAGAGAGAAAGAGAAGATATGAGTGAGAGAGAGAGAGAGAAGCAGTGAGAGAGAGAGAGAGAAAGAGAAGCTGTGATTGAGACAGAGAGAGAAAGAGAAGCTTTGAGAGAGAGAGAGAGGGAGAAAGAGAAGCTGTGAGAGAGAGAGAGAAAGAGAAGCTGTGAGTGTCTGTGAGAGAGAAAGAGAAGCTGTGAGTGAGAGAGAAAGAAAGAAAGAGAAATTAGAGTGAGAAAGAGAGAGAGAAAGAGAAGCTGTGAGTGGGAGAGAGTGAAAGAGAGTCTGTGAGTGAGAGAGAGAGAAAGGGAAGTTGTGAGTGAGAGAGAGAGAAAGAGAAGCTGTGAATGAGAGAGATAGAAAGAGAAGCTGTGAGTGAGAGAGAGAGAAAGAGAAGCTGTGAGTGAGTGAGAGAGAGAAAGGGAAGTTGTGAGTGAGAGAGAGAGAGAAAGAGAAGCTGCGAGTGAGAGAGAGAGAGAGAAGCTGTGAGTGAGAGAGAGAGAGAAAGAGAAGCTGTGAGTGAGAAGGAGAGGGAAAGAGAAGCTGTGAGTGAGTGAGAGAGAGAGAGAAAGAGAAGCTGTGAGTGAGAGCAAGAAAGAGAAGCTGTGAGTGGGAGAGAGAGAGAGAAGCAGTGAGAGAGAGAGAGAAAGAGAAGCTGTGAGAGAGAGAGAAAGTAAGGGAAGCTGTGAGTTAGATAGAGAGAGAGAAGGAGAAGCTGTGAGTGTGAGAGAGAGAGGGAGAAATATAAGCTGTGAGAGAGAGAGAGAAAGAGAAGCTGTGTGTGAGAGTGAGAGAGAGATAAAGAGAAGCTGTGAGTGAGAGAGAGAGAAAGAGAAGCTGTGAGTGAGAGAAAGAGAAGCTGTGAGTGAGAAGGAGAGGGAAAGAGAAGCTGTGAGTGAGTGAGAGAGAGAGAGGAGAAGCTGTGAGAGAGAAAGAGAGAAGCTGTGAGTGCGAGAGAGAGAGAAAGAGAAGCTGTTAGTGAGAGTGAGAGAGAGAGAAAGAGAAGCTGTGAGTGAGAGAGAGAAAGAGAAGCTGTGAGTGACAAAGAGAGAGAGAAAGAGAAGCTGTGAGTGACAAAGAGAGAGAGAGAAGCTGTGAGTTACAGAGAGAGAGAAAGAGAAGCTGTGAGTGACAGAGAGAGAGAAAGGGAAGCTGAGAGTGAGAGAGAGAGAGAAAGTGAAGCTGTGAGTGAGTGAGAGAGAGAAAGAGAAGCTGTGTGAGTGTGTGAGAGAGATAAGCTGAGTGAGAGAGAGAGAGAAAGAGAAGCTGTGAGTGAGAGAGAGAGAGAAAGAGAAGCTGTGTGTGTGTGTGAGAGAGAGAGAAGCTGTGAGTGAGAGTGAGAGAGAGAGAGAAAGAGAAGCTGTGTGTGAGAGAGAGAGAGAAAGAGAAGCTGTGAGTGAGAGAGAGAAAGAGAAGCTGTGAGTGTGAGAGAGAGAGAGAATGCGAAGCTGTGAGTGAGAGTGAGAGAGACAGAGAAAGAGAAGCTGTGAGTGAGAGAGAGATTGAAAGAGAAGCTGTGAGTGAGAGAGAGAGAAAGAGAAGCTGTGAGTGAGAGAGAGAAAGAGAAGCTGTGAGTGAGAGGGAGAGAGAGAAAGAGAAGCTGTGAGTGACAGAGAGAGAGAGAAGCTGTGAGTTAAAGAGAGAGAAAGAGAAGCTGTGAGTGACAGAGAGAGAGAAAGAAGCTGAGAGTGAGAGAGAGAGAAAGCGAAGCTGTGAGTGAGAGAGAGAGAGAAAGAGAAGCTGTGTGTGTGTGAGAGAGACAAAGATAGTCTGAGAAAGAGAGAGTGAAAGAGAAGCTGTGAGTGAGAGAGAGAGGGAGAAAGAGAAGCTGTGTGTGTGTGAGAGAGAAAGAGAAGCTGTGAGTGAGAGTGAGAGAGAGAGAGAGAAAGAGAAGCTGTGAGTGAGAGAGAGAGAAAGAGAAGCTGTGAGTGAGAGAGAGAGAGAATGAGAAGCTGTGAGTGAGAGAGAGAAGCTGTGAGAGAGAGAGAAAGAGAAGCTGTGAGTGAGAGAGAGAAGCTGTGAGAGAGAGAGAGAAGATGTGAGTGATAGAGAGAGAGAATGAGAAGCTGTGAGTGAGAGAGAGAGAATGTAAGAGAAGCTGTGTGTGAGATAGAGAGAGAGAAAGAGAAGCTGTGAGTGAGAGAGAGAGAGAGAAGCTGTGTGTGTGTGTGAGAGAGAGAAAGATAAGCTGTGATTGAGAGTGAGAGAGAGAGAGAAAGTGAAGCTGTGAGTGAGAGAGAGAGAAAGAGAAGCTGTGAGTGAGAGAGAGAGAAGCTGTGAGTGAGAGAAAGAAAAGCTGTGAGTGAGAGAGAGAGAGAGAAAGAGAAGCTGTGAGTGAGAGAGAGAAGCTGTGAGAGAGAGAGAGAGGGAAGATGTGAGTGATAGAGAGAGAGAATGAGAAGCTGTGAGTGAGAGAGAGAGAATGTAAGAGAAGCTGTGTGTGAGATAGAGAGAGAGAAAGAGAAGCTGTGAGTGAGAGAGAGAGGGAGAAAGATAAGCTGTGTGTGTGTGAGAGAGAGAGAAGCTGTGTGTGTGTGTGAGAGAGAGAAAGATAAGCTGTGATTGAGAGTGAGAGAGAGAGAGAAAGTGAAGCTGTGAGTGAGAGAGAGAGAAAGAGAAGCTGTGAGTGAGAGAGAGAGAAGCTGTGAGTGAGAGAAAGAAAAGCTGTGAGTGAGAGAGAGAGAAAGAGAAGATATGAGTGAGAGAGAGATAGAAGCAGTGAGAGAGAGAGAGAAAGAGAAGCTGTGAGTGTGACAGAGAGAGAAAGAGAAGCTATGAGAGAGAGAGGGAGAAAGAGAAGCTGTGAGTGTGTGAGAGAGAGAAAGAGAAGCTGTGAGTGTGTGTGAGAGAGAAAGAGAAGCTGTGAGTGAGAGAGAGAAAAAGAAAGAGAAATTAGAGTGAAAAAGAGAGAGAGAAAGAGAAGCTGTGAGTGGGAGAGAGAGAAAGAGAGTCTGTGAGTGAGAGAGAGAGAGAGAGAAGCTGTGAGTGAAAGAGAGAGAGAGCCGCTGTTAGTGAGAGAGAGAAAGAGAAGCTGTGAATGAGAGAGAGAGAGAAAGAGAAGCTGTGAGTGAGAGAGAGAAATAGAAGCTGTGAGTGAGTGAGAGAGAGAAAGGGAAGATGTGAGTGAGAGAGAGAGAAAGAGAAGCTGTGAGTGAGAGAGAGAGAGAAAGAGAAGCTGTGAGTGAGAGAGAGAGAGAAAGAGAAGCTGTGAGTGAGAAGGAGAGGGAAAGAGAAGCTGTGAGTGAGTGAGAGAGAGAGAGAAAGAGAAGCTGTATGTGTGTGAGAGAGAAAGAGAAGCTGTGAGTGAGAGAGAGAAAGAGAAGATGTGAGTGAGAGAGAGAGAGAGAAAGAGAGCTGTGAGTGAGAGAGAGAAAGAAAAGCTGTGAGTGAGTGAGAGAGAAAGAGAAGATATGAGTGAGAGAGAGAGAGAGAGAAGCAGTGAGAGAGAGAGAGAAAGAGAAGCTGTGATTGAGACAGAGAGAGAAAGAGAAGCTTTGAGAGAGAGAGAGAGGGAGAAAGAGAAGCTGTGAGAGAGAGAGAGAAAGAGAAGCTGTGAGTGAGAAGGAGAGGGAAAGAGAAGCTGTGAGTGAGTGAGAGAGAGAGAGAAAGAGAAGCTGTATGTGTGTGAGAGAGAAAGAGAAGCTGTGAGTGAGAGAGAGAAAGAGAAGCTGTGAGTGAGAGAGAGAGAGAGAAAGAGAGCTGTGAGTGAGAGAGAGAAAGAAAAGCTGTGAGTGAGTGAGAGAGAAAGAGAAGATATGAGTGAGAGAGAGAGAAAGAGAAGCTGTGAGTGAGTGAGAGAGAGAAAGAGAAGCTGTGAGTGAGAAGGAGAGGGAAAGAGAAGCTGTGAGTGAGTGAGAGAGAGAGAGAAAGAGAAGCTGTATGTGTGTGAGAGAGAAAGAGAAGCTGTGAGTGAGAGAGAGAAAGAGAAGCTGTGAGTGAGAGAGAGAGAGAGAAAGAGAGCTGTGAGTGAGAGAGAGAAAGAAAAGCTGTGAGTGAGTGAGAGAGAAAGAGAAGATATGAGTGAGAGAGAGAGAGAGAGAAGCAGTGAGAGAGAGAGAGAGAAAGAGAAGCTGTGATTGAGACAGAGAGAGAAAGAGAAGCTTTGAGAGAGAGAGAGAGGGAGAAAGAGAAGCTGTGAGAGAGAGAGAGAAAGAGAAGCTGTGAGTGTCTGTGAGAGAGAAAGAGAAGCTGTGAGTGAGAGAGAAAGAAAGAAAGAGAAATTAGAGTGAGAAAGAGAGAGAGAAAGAGAAGCTGTGAGTGGGAGAGAGTGAAAGAGAGTCTGTGAGTGAGAGAGAGAGAAAGGGAAGTTGTGAGTGAGAGAGAGAGAAAGAGAAGCTGTGAATGAGAGAGATAGAAAGAGAAGCTGTGAGTGAGAGAGAGAGAAAGAGAAGCTGTGAGTGAGTGAGAGAGAGAAAGGGAAGTTGTGAGTGAGAGAGAGAGAGAAAGAGAAGCTGCGAGTGAGAGAGAGAGAGAGAAGCTGTGAGTGAGAGAGAGAGAGAAAGAGAAGCTGTGAGTGAGAAGGAGAGGGAAAGAGAAGCTGTGAGTGAGTGAGAGAGAGAGAGAAAGAGAAGCTGTGAGTGAGAGCAAGAAAGAGAAGCTGTGAGTGGGAGAGAGAGAGAGAAGCAGTGAGAGAGAGAGAGAAAGAGAAGCTGTGTGAGAGAGAGAAAGTAAGGGAAGCTGTGAGTTAGATAGAGAGAGAGAAGGAGAAGCTGTGAGTGTGAGAGAGAGAGGGAGAAATATAAGCTGTGAGAGAGAGAGAGAAAGAGAAGCTGTGTGTGAGAGTGAGAGAGAGATAAAGAGAAGCTGTGAGTGAGAGAGAGAGAAAGAGAAGCTGTGAGTGAGAGAAAGAGAAGCTGTGAGTGAGAAGGAGAGGGAAAGAGAAGCTGTGAGTGAGTGAGAGAGAGAGAGGAGAAGCTGTGAGAGAGAAAGAGAGAAGCTGTGAGTGCGAGAGAGAGAGAAAGAGAAGCTGTTAGTGAGAGTGAGAGAGAGAGAAAGAGAAGCTGTGAGTGAGAGAGAGAAAGAGAAGCTGTGAGTGACAAAGAGAGAGAGAAAGAGAAGCTGTGAGTGACAAAGAGAGAGAGAGAAGCTGTGAGTTACAGAGAGAGAGAAAGAGAAGCTGTGAGTGACAGAGAGAGAGAAAGGGAAGCTGAGAGTGAGAGAGAGAGAGAGAAAGTGAAGCTGTGAGTGAGTGAGAGAGAGAAAGAGAAGCTGTGTGAGTGTGTGAGAGAGAGAGAAGCTGTGAGTGAGAGAGAGAGAGAAAGAGAAGCTGTGAGTGAGAGAGAGAGAGAAAGAGAAGCTGTGTGTGTGTGTGAGAGAGAGAGAAGCTGTGAGTGAGAGTGAGAGAGAGAGAGAGAAAGAGAAGCTGTGTGTGAGAGAGAGAGAGAAAGAGAAGCTGTGAGTGAGAGAGAGAAAGAGAAGCTGTGAGTGTGAGAGAGAGAGAGAATGCGAAGCTGTGAGTGAGAGTGAGAGAGACAGAGAAAGAGAAGCTGTGAGTGAGAGAGAGATTGAAAGAGAAGCTGTGAGTGAGAGAGAGAGAAAGAGAAGCTGTGAGTGAGAGAGAGAAAGAGAAGCTGTGAGTGAGAGGGAGAGAGAGAAAGAGAAGCTGTGAGTGACAGAGAGAGAGAGAAGCTGTGAGTTAAAGAGAGAGAAAGAGAAGCTGTGAGTGACAGAGAGAGAGAAAGAAGCTGAGAGTGAGAGAGAGAGAAAGCGAAGCTGTGAGTGAGAGAGAGAGAGAAAGAGAAGCTGTGTGTGTGTGAGAGAGACAAAGATAGTCTGAGAAAGAGAGAGTGAAAGAGAAGCTGTGAGTGAGAGAGAGAGGGAGAAAGAGAAGCTGTGTGTGTGTGAGAGAGAAAGAGAAGCTGTGAGTGAGAGTGAGAGAGAGAGAGAGAAAGAGAAGCTGTGAGTGAGAGAGAGAGAAAGAGAAGCTGTGAGTGAGAGAGAGAGAGAATGAGAAGCTGTGAGTGAGAGAGAGAAGCTGTGTGAGAGAGAGAAAGAGAAGCTGTGAGTGAGAGAGAGAAGCTGTGAGAGAGAGAGAGAAGATGTGAGTGATAGAGAGAGAGAATGAGAAGCTGTGAGTGAGAGAGAGAGAATGTAAGAGAAGCTGTGTGTGAGATAGAGAGAGAGAAAGAGAAGCTGTGAGTGAGAGAGAGAGAGAGAAGCTGTGTGTGTGTGTGAGAGAGAGAAAGATAAGCTGTGATTGAGAGTGAGAGAGAGAGAGAAAGTGAAGCTGTGAGTGAGAGAGAGAGAAAGAGAAGCTGTGAGTGAGAGAGAGAGAAGCTGTGAGTGAGAGAAAGAAAAGCTGTGAGTGAGAGAGAGAGAGAGAAAGAGAAGATATGAGTGAGAGAGAGATAGAAGCAGTGAGAGAGAGAGAGAAAGAGAAGCTGTGTGTGTGAGAGAGAGAAGCTGTGAGTGAGAGAGAGAGAGAGAAAGAGAAGCTGTGAGTGAGAGAGAGAGAGAAAGAGAAGCTGTGTGTGTGTGTGAGAGAGAGAGAAGCTGTGAGTGAGAGTGAGAGAGAGAGAGAGAAAGAGAAGCTGTGAGTGAGAGAGAGAGAGAAAGAGAAGCTGTGAGTGAGAGAGAGAGAAAGAGAAGCTGTGAGTGAGAGAGAGAGAGAGAATGAGAAGCTGTGAGTGAGAGTGAGAGAGAGAGAGAAAGAGAAGCTGTGAGTGAGAGAGAGATTGAAAGAGAAGCTGTGAGTGAGAGAGAGAGAGAGAAAGAGAAGCTGTGAGTGAGAGAGAGAGAGAGAAGCTGTGAGTGAGAGGGAGAGAGAGAAAGAGAAGCTGTGAGTGACAGAGAGAAAGCTGTGAGTTAGAGAGAGAGAAAGAGAAGCTGTGAGTGAGAGAGAGAGAGAAAGAGAAGCTGTGTGTGTGTGTGAGAGACAAAGATAGTCTGAGAAAGAGAGAGTGAAAGAGAAGCTGTGAGTGAGAGAGAGAGGGAGAAAGAGAAGCTGTGTGTGAGAGAGAGAGAAAGAGAAGCTGTGAGTGAGAGTGAGAGAGAGAGAAAGAGAAGCTGTGAGTGAGAGAGAGAGAAAGAGAAGCTGTGAGTGAGAGAGAGAGAGAATGAGAAGATGTGAGTGAGAGAGAGAAGCTGTGAGAGAGAGAGAAAGAGAAGCTGTGAGTGAGAGAGAGAAGCTGTGAGAGAGAGAGGGAAGATGTGAGTGATAGAGAGAGAGAATGAGAAGCTGTGAGTGAGAGAGAGAGAATGTAAGAGAAGCTGTGTGTGAGATAGACAGAGAGAAAGAGAAGCTGTGAGTGAGAGAGAGAGAGGGAGAAAGATAAGCTGTGTGTGTGTGAGAGAGAGAGAAGCTGTGTGTGTGTGTGAGAGAGAGAAAGATAAGCTGTGATTGAGAGTGAGAGAAAGAGAGAAAGTGAAGCTGTGAGTGAGAGAGAGAGAAAGAGAAGCTGTGAGTGAGAGAGAGAGAAGCTGTGAGTGAGAGAAAGAAAAGCTGTGAGTGAGAGAGAGAGAGAAAGAGAAGATATGAGTGAGAGAGAGATAGAAGCAGTGAGAGAGAGAGAGAAAGAGAAGCTGTGAGTGTGACAGAGAGAGAAAGAGAAGCTATGAGAGAGAGAGGGAGAAAGAGAAGCTGTGAGTGTGTGAGAGAGAGAAAGAGAAGCTGTGAGTGTGTGTGAGAGAGAAAGAGAAGCTGTGAGTGAGAGAGAGAGAAAGAAAGAGAAATTAGAGTGAAAAAGAGAGAGAGAAAGAGAAGCTGTGGGTGGGAGAGAGAGAAAGAGAGTCTGTGAGTGAGAGAGAGAGAGAGAAGCTGTGAGTGAAAGAGAGAGAGAGCCGCTGTTAGTGAGAGAGAGAAAGAGAAGCTGTGAATGAGAGAGAGAGAGAAAGAGAAGCTGTGAGTGAGAGAGAGAAATAGAAGCTGTGAGTGAGTGAGAGAGAGAAAGGGAAGATGTGAGTGAGAGAGAGAGAAAGAGAAGCTGTGAGTGAGAGAGAGAGAGAAAGAGAAGCTGTGAGTGAGAGAGAGAGAAAGAGAAGCTGTGAGTGAGAAGGAGAGGGAAAGAGAAACTGTGAGTGAGTGAGAGAGAGAGAGAAAGAGAAGCTGTATGTGTGTGAGAGAGAAAGAGAAGCTGTGAGTGAGAGAGAGAAAGAGAAGCTGTGAGTGAGAGAGAGAGAGAGAAAGAGAGCTGTGAGTGAGAGAGAGAAAGAAAAGCTGTGAGTGAGTGAGAGAGAAAGAGAAGATATGAGTGAGAGAGAGAGAGAGAGAAGCAGTGAGAGAGAGAGAGAGAAAGAGAAGCTGTGAGTGAGACAGAGAGAGAAAGAGAAGCTTTGAGAGAGAGAGAGAGGGAGAAAGAGAAGCTGTGAGAGAGAGAGAGAAAGAGAAGCTGTGAGTGTCTGTGAGAGAGAAAGAGAAGCTGTGAGTGAGAGAGAAAGAAAGAAAGAGAAATTAGAGTGAGAAAGAGAGAGAGAAAGAGAAGCTGTGAGTGGGAGAGAGTGAAAGAGAGTGTGAGTGAGAGAGAGAGAAAGGGAAGTTGTGAGTGAGAGAGAGAGAAAGAGAAGCTGTGAATGAGAGAGATAGAAAGAGAAGCTGTGAGTGAGAGAGAGAGAAAGAGAAGCTGTGAGTGAGTGAGAGAGAGAAAGGGAAGTTGTGAGTGAGAGAGAGAGAGAAAGAGAAGCTGCGAGTGAGAGAGAGAGAGAGAAGCTGTGAGTGAGAGAGAGAGAGAAAGAGAAGCTGTGAGTGAGAAGGAGAGGGAAAGAGAAGCTGTGAGTGAGTGAGAGAGAGAGAGAAAGAGAAGCTGTGAGTGAGAGCAAGAAAGAGAAGCTGTGAGTGAGAGAGAGAGAGAGAAGCAGTGAGAGAGAGAGAAAGAGAAGCTGTGTGAGAGAGAGAAAGTAAGGGAAGCTGTGAGTTAGATAGAGAGAGAGAAAGAGAAGCTGTGAGTGTGAGAGAGAGAGGGAGAAATATAAGCTGTGAGAGAGAGAGAGAAAGAGAAGCTGTGTGTGAGAGTGAGAGAGAGATAAAGAGAAGCTGTGAGTGAGAGAGAGAGAAAGAGAAGCTGTGAGTGAGAGAAAGAGAAGCTGTGAGTGAGAAGGAGAGGGAAAGAGAAGCTGTGAGTGAGTGAGAGAGAGAGAGAGGAGAAGCTGTGAGAGAGAAAGAGAGAAGCTGTGAGTGCGAGAGAGAGAGAGAAAGAGAAGCTGTTAGTGAGAGTGAGAGAGAGAGAAAGAGAAGCTGTGAGTGAGAGAGAGAAAGAGAAGCTGTGAGTGTGAGGGAGAGAGAGAAAGAGAAGCTGTGAGTGACAAAGAGAGAGAGAAGCTGCGAGTTACAGAGAGAGAGAAAGAGAAGCTGTGAGTGACAGAGAGAGAGAAAGGGAAGCTGAGAGTGAGAGAGAGAGAGAGAAAGTGAAGCTGTGAGTGAGTGAGAGAGAGAAAGAGAAGCTGTGTGTGTGTGAGAGAGAGAGAGAAGCTGTGAGTGAGAGAGAGAGAGAGAAAGAGAAGCTGTGAGTGAGAGAGAGAGAGAAAGAGAAGCTGTGTGTGTGTGTGTGAGAGAGAGAGAAGCTGTGAGTGAGAGTGAGAGAGAGAGAGAAAGAGAAGCTGTGTGTGTGAGAGAGAGAGAAAGAGAAGCTGTGAGTGAGAGAGAGAGAAAGAGAAGCTGTGAGTGAGAGAGAGAGAGAGAATGAGAAGCTGTGAGTGAGAGTGAGAGAGAGAGAGAAAGAGAAGCTGTGAGTGAGAGAGAGATTGAAAGAGAAGCTGTGAGTGAGAGAGAGAGAGAGAAAGAGAAGCTGTGAGTGAGAGAGAGAAAGAGAAGCTGTGAGTGAGAGGGAGAGAGAGAAAGAGAAGCTGTGAGTGACAGAGAGAGAGAAGCTGTGAGTTAGAGAGAGAGAAAGAGAAGCTGTGAGTGACAGAGAGAGAAAGAAGCTGAGAGAGAGAGAGAGAGAGAAAGCGAAGCTGTGAGTGAGAGAGACAGAGAAAGAGAAGCTGTGTGTGTGTGAGAGAGACAAAGATAGTCTGAGAAAGAGAGAGTGAAAGAGAAGCTGTGAGTGAGAGAGAGAGAGGGAGAAAGAGAAGCTCTGTGTGTGTGAGAGAGAAAGAGAAGCTGTGAGTGAGAGTGAGAGAGAGAGAGAGAAAGAGAAGCTGTGAGTGAGAGAGAGAGAAAGAGAAGCTGTGAGTGAGAGAGAGAGAGAATGAGAAGCTGTGAGTGAGAGAGAGAAGCTGTGAGAGAGAGAGAAAGAGAAGCTGTGAGTGAGAGAGAGAAGCTGTGAGAGAGAGAGAGAAGATGTGAGTGATAGATAGAGAGAATGAGAAGCTGTGAGTGAGAGAGAGAGAATGTAAGAGAAGCTGTGTGTGAGATAGAGAGAGAGAAAGAGAAGCTGTGAGTGAGAGAGAGAGAGAGAAGCTGTGTGTGTGTGTGAGAGAGAGAAAGATAAGCTGTGATTGAGAGTGAGAGAGAGAGAGAAAGTGAAGCTGTGAGTGAGAGAGAGAAAGAGAAGCTGTGAGTGAGAGAGAGAGAAGCTGTGAGTGAGAGAAAGAAAAGCTGTGAGTGAGAGAGAGAGAGAAAGAGAGGATATGAGTGAGAGAGAGATAGAAGCAGTGAGAGAGAGAGAGAAAGAGAAGCTGTGAGTGTGACAGAGAGAGAAAGAGAAGCTATGAGAGAGAGAGGGAGAAAGAGAAGCTGTGAGTGTGTGAGAGAGAGAAAGAGAAGCTGTGAGTGTGTGTGAGAGAGAAAGAGAAGCTGTGAGTGAGAGAGAGAGAAAGAAAGAGAAATTAGAGTGAAAAAGAGAGAGAAAGAGAAGCTGTGAGTGGGAGAGAGAGAAAGAGAGTCTGTGAGTGAGAGAGAGAAGCTGTGAGTGAAAGAGAGAGAGAGCCGCTGTTAGTGATAGAGAGAAAGAGAAGCTGTGAATGAGAGAGAGAGAGAAAGAGAAGCTGTGAGTGAGAGAGAGAAATAGAAGCTGTGAGTGAGTGAGAGAGAGAAAGGGAAGATGTGTGTGTGAGAGAGAGAGAAAGAGAAGCTGTGAGTGAGAGAGAGAGAAAGAGAAGCTGTGAGTGAGAAGGAGAGGGAAAGAGAAGCTGTGAGTGAGTGAGAGAGAGAGAAAGAGAAGCTGTATGTGTGTAAGGGAGAAAGAGAAGCTGTGAGTGAGAGAGAGAAAGAGAAGCTGTGAGTGAGAGAGAGAGAGAGAAAGAGAGCTGTGAGTGAGAGAGAGAAAGAGAAGCTGTGAGTGAGAGGGAGAGAGAGAAAGAGAAGCTGTGTGTGACACAGAGAGAGAGAAGCTGTGAGTTAGAGAGAGAGAGAAAGAGAAGCTGTGAGTGACAGAGAGAGAGAAAGAAGCTGAGAGTGAGAGAGAGAAAGTGAAGCTGTGAGTGAGAGAAAGAGAGAAAGAGAAGCTGTGTGTGTGAGAGAGATAGAAAGATAGTCTGAGAAAGAGAGAGTGAAAGAGAAGCTGTGAGTGAGAGAGAGATGGAGAAAGAGAAGCTGTGAGAGAGAGAGAGAAAGAGAAGCTGTGAGTGAGAGTGAGAGAGAGAGAGAAAGAGAAGCTGTGAGTGAGAGAGAAAGATAAAGAGAAGCTGTGTGTGTGAGAGAGAATGAGAAGCTGTGAGTGAGAGAGAGAAGCTGTGTGTGTGAGAGAGAGAGAGAGAAGATGTGAGTGAGATAGAGAGAGAGAAAGAGAAGCTGTGAGGAAGAGAGAGAGAGGGAGAAAGATAAGCTGTGAGAGAGAGAGAGAAAGAGAAGCTGTGTGTGTGTGTGAGAGAGAAAGAGAAGCTGTTATTGAGAGTGAGAGAGAGAGAGAAAGAGAAGCTGTGAGTGAGAGAGAGAGAAAGAGAAGCTGTGAGTGTGAGAGAGAGAAGCTGTGAGTGAGAGAGAGAAAGAAAAGCTGTGAGTGAGAGAGCGAAAGAAAGAGAAGATATGAGTGAGAGAGAGAGAAAGAGAAGCAGTGAGAGAGAGAGATAGAGAAAGAGAAGCTGTGAGTGAGACAGAGAGAGAGAAAGAGAAGCTGTGTGAGAGAGAGAGAGAGGGAGAAAGAGAAGCTGTGTGTGTGGGAGAGAAAGAGAAGCTAAGAGTGTGTGTGAGAAAGAGAAGCTGTGAGTGAGAGAGAGAGAAAGAAAGAGAAATTAGAGTGAGAAAGAGAAAGAGAAGCTGTGAGTGGGAGAGAGAGAAAGAGAGTGTGAGTGAGAGAGAGAAAGAGAAGCTCTGAGTGTGAGAGAGAGAGAGCCGCTGTGAGTGAGAGAGAGAGAAGCTGTGAGTGAGAGAAAGAAAGAAAAGCTGTGAGTGAGTGAGAGAGAAAGAGAAGATATGAGTGAGAGAGAGAGAGAGAGAAGCAGTGAGAGTGAGAGAGAAAGAGAAGCTGTGAGTCTGTGAGAGAGAAAGAGAAGCTGTGAGTGAGAGAGAAAGAAAGAAAGAGAAATTAGAGTGAGAAAGAGAGAGAGAAAGAGAAGCTGTGAGTGGGAGAGAGTGAAAGAGAGTCTGTGAGTGAGAGAGAGAGAGAGAAAGGGAAGTTTTGAGTGAGAGAGAGAGAAAGAGAAGCTGTGAGTGAGTGAGAGAGAGAAAGGGAAGTTGTGAGTGAGAGAGAGAGAAAGAGAAGCTGCGAGTGAGAGAGAGAGAGAGAAGCTGTGAGTGAGAGAGAGAGAGAAAGAGAAGCTGTGAGTGAGAAGGAGAGGGAAAGAGAAGCTGTGAGTGAGTGAGAGAGAGAGAGAAAGAGAAGCTGTGAGTGAGAGAGAGAGAAAGAGAATCTGTGAGTGAGAGAGAGAGAAAGAGAAGCTGTGAGTGAGAAGGAGAGGGAAAGAGAAGCTGTGAGAGAGTGAGAGAGAGAGAGAAAGAGAAGCTGTGAGAGAGAAAGAGAGAAGCTGTGAGTGAGAGAGTGAGAGAGAGAAAGAGAAGCTGTTAGTGAGAGTGAAGGAGAGAGAGAAAGAGAAGCTGTGAGTGAGAGAGAATGAAAGAGAAGCTGTGAGTGAGAGGGAGAGAGAAAGCGAAGCTGTGAGTGAGAGCGAGAAAGAGAAGCTGTGAGTGAGAGAGAGAGAGAAGCAGTGAGAGAGAGAGAGAGAAAGAGAAGCTGTGTGAGAGAGAGAAAGTAAGGGAAGCTGTGAGTTAGATAGAGAGAGAGAAAGAGAAGCTGTGAGTGTGAGAGAGAGAGGGAGAAATATAAGCTGTGAGAGAGAGAGAGAGAAAGAGAAGCTGTGTGTGAGAGTGAGAGAGAGATAAAGAGAAGCTGTGAGTGAGAGAGAGAGAAAAAGAGAAGCTGTGAGTGAGAGAAAGAGAAGCTGTGTGAGAAGGAGAGGGAAAGAGAAGCTGTGAGTGAGTGAGAGAGAGAGAGAGGAGAAGCTGTGAGAGAGAAAGAGAGAAGCTGTGAGTGCGAGAGAGAGAGAGAAAGAGAAGCTGTTAGTGAGAGTGAGAGAGAGAGAGAAAGAGAAGCTGTGAGTGAGAGAGAGAAAGAGAAGCTGTGAGTGAGAGGGAGAGAGAGAAAGAGAAGCTGTGAGTGACAAAGAGAGAGAGAAGATGTGAGTTACAGAGAGAGAGAAAGAGAAGCTGTGAGTGACAGAGAGAGAGAAAGGGAAGCTGAGAGTGAGAGAGAGAGAGAGAAAGTGAAGCTGTGAGTGAGAGAGAGAGAGAAAGAGAAGCTGTGTGTGTTTGAGAGAGAGAGAAGCTGTGAGTGAGAGTGAGAGAGAGAGAGAGAAAGAGAAGCTGTGAGTGAGAGAGAGAGAGAAAGAGAAGCTGTGTGTGTGTGTGTGAGAGAGAAGCTGTGAGTGAGAGTGAGAGAGAGAGAGAAAGAGAAGCTGTGTGTGAGAGAGAGAGAGAAAGAGAAGCTGTGAGTGAGATTGAAAGAGAAGCTGTGAGTGAGAGAGAGAGAGAGAAAGAGAAGCTGTGAGTGAGAGAGAGAAAGAGAAGCTGTGAGTGAGAGAGAGAGAGAGAATGAGAAGCTGTGAGTGAGAGAGAGAGAGAGAGAGAAAGAGAAGCTGTGAGTGAGAGAGAGATTGAAAGAGAAGCTGTGAGTGAGAGAGAGAGAGAGAAAGAGAAGCTGTGAGTGAGAGAGAGAGAGAAAGAGAAGCTGTGTGTGTGTGAGAGAGAGAGAAGCTGTGAGTGAGAGTGAGAGAGAGAGAGAAAGAGAAGCTGTGTGTGTGAGAGAGAGAGAAAGAGAAGCTGTGAGTGAGATTGAAAGAGAAGCTGTGAGTGAGAGAGAGAGAGAGAAAGAGCTGTGAGTGAGAGAGAGAAAGAGAAGCTGTGAGTGAGAGAGAGAGAGAGAATGAGAAGCTGTGAGTGAGAGTGAGAGAGAGAGAGAAAGAGAAGCTGTGAGTGAGAGAGAGATTGAAAGAGAAGCTGTGAGTGAGAGAGAGAGAGAGAGAAAGAGAAGCTGTGAGTGAGAGAGAGAAAGAGAAGGTGTGTGAGAGAGGGAGAGAGAGAAAGAGAAGCTGTGAGTGACAGAGAGAGAGAGAAGCTGTGAGTTAGAGAGAGAGAAAGAGAAGCTGTGAGTGACAGAGAGAGAGAAAGAAGCTGAGAGTGAGAGAGAGAGAGAAAGCGAAGCTGTGAGTGAGAGAGAGAGAGAAAGAGAAGCTGTGTGTGTGTGTGAGAGACAAAGATAGTCTGAGAAAGAGAGAGTGAAAGAGAAGCTGTGAGTGAGAGAGAGAGAGGGAGAAAGAGAAGCTGTGTGTGTGTGAGAGAGAAAGAGAAGCTGTGAGTGAGAGAGAGAGAGAGAAAGAGAAGCTGTGAGTGAGAGAGAGAGAAAGAGAAGCTGTGAGTGAGAGAGAGAAGCTGTGAGAGAGAGAGAAAGAGAAGCTGTGAGTGAGAGAGAGAAGCTGTGAGAGAGAGAGAGAAGATGTGAGTGATAGAGAGAGAATGAGAAGCTGTGAGTGAGAGAGAGAGAATGTAAGAGAAGCTGTGTGTGAGATAGAGAGAGAGAAAGAGAAGCTGTGAGTGAGAGAGAGAGAAGCTGTGTGTGTGTGTGAGAGAGAAAGATAAGCTGTGATTGAGAGTGAGAGAGAGAGAGAAAGTGAAGCTGTGAGTGAGAGAGAGAGAAAGAGAAGCTGTGAGTGAGAGAGAGAGAAGCTGTGAGTGACAGAAAGAAAAGCTGTGAGTGAGAGAGAGAGAGAAAGAGAAGATATGAGTGAGAGAGAGATAGAAGCAGTGACAGAGAGAGAGAAAGAGAAGCTGTGAGTGTGACAGAGAGAGAAAGAGAAGCTATGAGAGAGAGAGGGAGAAAGAGAAGCTGTGAGTGTGTGTGAGAGAGAAAGAGAAGCTGTGAGTGTGTGTGAGAGAGAAAGAGAAGCTGTGAGTGAGAGAGAGAGAAAGAAAGAGAAATTAGAGTGAAAAAGAGAGAGAGAAAGAGAAGCTGTGAGTGGGAGAGAGAGAAAGAGAGTCTGTGAGTGAGAGAGAGAGAGAGAAGCTGTGAGTGAAAGAGAGAGAGAGCCGCTGTTAGTGAGAGAGAGAAAGAGAAGCTGTGAATGAGAGAGAGAGAGAAAGAGAAGCTGTGAGTGAGAGAGAGAAATAGAAGTTGTGAGTGAGTGAGAGAGAGAAAGGGAAGATGTGAGTGAGAGAGAGAGAGAAAGAGAAGCTGTGAGTGAGAGAGAGAGAAATAGAAGCTGTGAGTGAGAGAGAGAGAGAAAGAGAAGCTGTGAGTGAGAAGGAGAGGGAAAGAGAAGCTGTGAGTGAGTGAGAGAGAGAGAGAAAGAGAAGCTGTATGTGTGTAAGGGAGAAAGAGAAGCTGTGAGTGAGAGAGAGAAAGAGAAGCTGTGAGTGAGAGAGAGAGAGAGAAAGAGAGCTGTGAGTGAGAGAGAGAAAGAGAAGCTGTGAGTGAGAGGGAGAGAGAGAAAGAGAAGCTGTGTGTGACACAGAGAGAGAGAAGCTGTGAGTTAGAGAGAGAGAGAAAGAGAAGCTGTGAGTGACACAGAGAGAGAAAGAAGCTGAGAGTGAGAGAGAGAAAGTGAAGCTGTGAGTGAGAGAAAGAGAGAAAGAGAAGCTGTGTGTGTGAGAGAGATAGAAAGATAGTCTGAGAAAGAGAGAGTGAAAGAGAAGCTGTGAGTGAGAGAGAGATGGAGAAAGAGAAGCTGTGAGAGAGAGAGAGAAAGAGAAGCTGTGAGAGAGAGAGAGAGAGAGAGAAAGAGAAGCTGTGAGTGAGAGATAAAGATAAAGAGAAGCTGTGTGTGAGAGAGAGAATGAGATGCTGTGAGTGAGAGAGAGAAGCTGTGTGTGAGAGAGAGAGAGAGAAGATGTGAGTGAGATAGAGAGAGAGAAAGAGAAGCTGTGAGTAAGAGAGAGAGAGGGAGAAAGATAAGCTGTGAGAGAGAGAGAGAAAGAGAAGCTGTGTGTGTGTGTGAGAGAGAAAGAGAAGCTGTTATTGAGAGTGAGAGAGAGAGAGAAAGAGAAGCTGTTATTGAGAGTGAGAGAGAGAGAAAGAGAAGCTGTGAGTGTGAGAGAGAGAAGCTGTGAGTGAGAGAGAGAAAGAAAAGCTGTGAGAGAGAGAGAAAGAAAGAGAAGATATGAGTGAGAGAGAGAGAAAGAGAAGCTGTGAGTGAGACAGAGAGAGAAAGAAAGAGAAGCTGTGTGAGAGAGAGAGAGAGGGAGAAAGAGAAGCTGTGTGTGTGGGAGAGAAAGAGAAGCTGTGAGTGTGTGTGAGAAAGAGAAGCTGTGAGTGAGAGAGAGAGAAAGAAAGAGAAATTAGAGTGAGAAAGAGGGAGAGAAAGAGAAGCTGTGAGTGGGAGAGAGAGAAAGAGAGTCTGTGAGTGAGAGAGAGAAAGAGAAGCTCTGAGTGTGAGAGAGAGAGAGCCGCTGTGAGTGAGAGAGAGAGAAGCTGTGAGTGAGAGAGAGAAAGAAAAGCTGTGAGTGAGTGAGAGAGAAAGAGAAGATATGAGTGAGAGAGAGAGAGAGAAGCAGTGAGAGAGAGAGAGAGAAAGAGAAGCTGTGAGTGAGAGAGAGAGAGAAAGAGAAGCTTTGAGAGAGAGAGAGAGGGAGAAAGAGAAGCTGTGAGAGAGAGAGAGAAAGAGAAGCTGTGAGTGTCTGTGAGAGAGAAAGAGAAGCTGTGAGTGAGAGAGAAAGAAAGAAAGAGAAATTAGAGTGAGAAAGAGAGAGAGAAAGAGAAGCTGTGAGTGGGAGAGAGTGAAAGAGAGTCTGTGAGTGAGAGAGAGAGAAAGGGAAGTTTTGAGTGAGAGAGAGAAAGAGAAGCTGTGAATGAGAGAGAGAGAAAGAGAAGCTGTGAGTGAGAGAGAGAGAAAGAGAAGCTGTGAGTGAGTGAGAGAGAGAAAGGGAAGTTGAGTGAGAGAGAGAGAAAGAGAAGCTGCGAGTGAGAGAGAGAGAGAGAAGCTGTGAGTGAGAGAGAGAGAGAAAGAGAAGCTGTGAGTGAGAAGGAGAGGGAAAGAGAAGCTGTGAGTGAGTGAGAGAGAGAGAGAAAGAGAAGCTGTGAGTGAGAGAGAGAGAAAGAGAATCTGTGAGTGAGAGAGAGAGAAAGAGAAGCTGTGAGTGAGAAGGAGAGGGAAAGAGAAGCTGTGAGAGAGTGAGAGAGAGAGAGAAAGAGAAGCTGTGAGAGAGAAAGAGAGAAGCTGTGAGTGAGAGAGTGAGAGAGAGAAAGAGAAGCTGTTAGTGAGAGTGAGAGAGAGAGAGAAAGAGAAGCTGTGAGTGAGAGAGAATGAAAGAGAAGCTGTGAGTGAGAGAGAGAGAGAGAGAGAAAGAGAAGCTGTGAGTGAGAGCGAGAAAGAGAAGCTGTGAGTGAGAGAGAGAGAGAGAAGCAGTGAGAGAGAGAGAGAAAGAGAAGCTGTGAGAGAGAGAGAAAGCAAGGGAAGCTGTGAGTTAGATAGAGAGAGAGAAAGAGAAGCTGTGAGTGTGAGAGAGAGAGGGAGAAATATAAGCTGTGTGAGAGAGAGAGAGAAAGAGAAGCTGTGTGTGAGAGTGAGAGAGAGATAAAGAGAAGCTGTGAGTGAGAGAGAGAGAAAGAGAAGCTGTGAGTGAGAGAAAGAGAAGCTGTGAGTGAGAAGGAGAGGGAAAGAGAAGCTGTGAGTGAGTGAGAGAGAGAGGAGAAGCTGTGAGAGAGAAAGAGAGAAGCTGTGAGTGCGAGAGAGAGAGAGAAAGAGAAGCTGTTAGTGAGAGTGAGAGAGAGAGAAAGAGAAGCTGTGAGTGAGAGAGAGAAAGAGAAGCTGTGAGTGAGAGGGAGAGAGAGAAGCTGTGAGTGAGAGGGAGAGAGAGAAAGAGAAGCTGTGAGTGACAAAGAGAGAGAGAAGCTGTGTGTTACAGAGAGAGAGAAAGAGAAGCTGTGAGTTACAGAGAGAGAGAAAGGGAAGCTGTGAGTGAGAGAGAGAGAGAAAGAGAAGCTGTGTGTGTGTGTGAGAGAGAGAGAAGCTGTGAGTGAGAGTGAGAGAGAGAGATAAAGAGAAGCTGTGAGTGAGAGAGAGAGAAAGAGAAGCTGTGTGTGTGTGTGAGAGAGAGAAGCTGTGAGTGAGAGTGAGAGAGAGATAAAGAGAAGCTGTGAGTGAGAGAGAGAGAGAAAGAGAAGCTGTGAGTGAGAGAGAGAGACAGAGAAGCTGTGAGTGAGAGAGAGAGAGAATGAGAAGCTGTGAGTGAGAGTGACAGAGAGAGAGAAAGAGAAGCTGTGAGTGAGAGAGAGATTGAAAGAGAAGCTGTGAGTGAGAGAGAGAGAGAGAAAGAGAAGCTGTGAGTGAGAGAGGGAAAGAGAAGCTGTGAGTGAGAGGGAGAGAGAGAAAGAGAAGCTGTGAGTGACAGAGAGAGAGAGAGAAGCTGTGAGTTAGAGAGAGAGAAAGAGAAGCTGTGAGTGACAGAGAGAGAAAGAAGCTGAGAGAGAGAGAGAGAGAAAGCGAAGCTGTGAGTGAGAGAGAGAGAGAAAGAGAAGCTGTGAGTGGGAGAGAGAGAAAGAGAGTCTGTGAGTGAGAGAGAGAGAGAGAAGCTGTGAGTGAAAGAGAGAGAGAGCCGCTGTTAGTGAGAGAGAGAAAGAGAAGCTGTGAATGAGAGAGAGAGAGAAAGAGAAGCTGTGAGTGAGAGAGAGAAATAGAAGCTGTGAGTGAGTGAGAGAGAGAAAGGGAAGATGTGAGTGAGAGAGAGAGAAAGAGAAGCTGTGAGTGAGAGAGAGAGAGAATGAGAAGCTGTGAGTGAGAGAGAAGCTGTGAGAGAGAGAGAAAGAGAAGCTGTGAGTGAGAGAGAGAAGCTGTGAGAGAGAGAGAGAGAAGATGTGAGTGATAGAGAGAGGGAATGAGAAGCTGTGAGTGAGAAAGAGAGAGTGAAAGAGAAGCTGTGAGTGAGAGTGAGAGAGAGAGAGGGAAAGAGAAGCTGTGAGTGAGAGAGAGAGAAAGAGAAGCTGTGAGTGAGAGAGAGACAGAATGAGAAGCTGTGAGTGAGAGAGAAGCTGTGAGAGAGAGAGAAAGAGAAGCTGTGAGTGAGAGAGAGAAGCTGTGAGAGAGAGAGAGAGAAGATGTGAGTGATAGAGAGAGAGAATGAGAAGCTGTGAGTGAGAGAGAGAGAGAATGTAAGAGAAGCTGTGTGTCAGATAGAGAGAGAGAAAGAGAAGCTGTGTGTGAGAGACAGAGAGGGGGAAAGATAAGCTGTGAGAGAGAGAGAGAGAGAGAAGCTGTGTGTGTGTGTGAGAGAGAGAAAGATAAGCTGTGATTGAGAGTGAGAGAGAGAGAGAAAGTGAAGCTGTGAGTGAGAGAGAGAGAAAGAGAAGCTGTGAGTGAGAGAGAGAGAAGCTGTGAGTGAGAGAGAGAAAGAAAAGCTGTGAGTGAGAGAGAGAGAGAAAGAGAAGATATGAGTGAGAGAGAGATAGAAGCAGTGAGAGAGAGAGAGGAAGAGAAGCTGTGAGTGTGACAGAGAGAGAAAGAGAAGCTATGAGAGAGAGAGGGAGAAAGAAAAGCTGTGAGTGTGTAAGAGAGAGAAAGAGAAGCTGTAAGTGTGTGTGAGAGAGAAAGAGTAGCTGTGAGTGACAGAGAGAGAAAGAAAGAGAAATTAGAGTGAAAAAGAGAGAGAGAAAGAGAAGCTGTGAGTGGGAGAGAGAGAAAGAGAGTCTGTGAGTGAGAGAGAGAGAGAAGCTGTGAGTGAAAGAGAGAGAGAGCCGCTGTTAGTGAGAGAGAGAAAGAGAAGCTGTGAATGAGAGAGAGAGAGAAAGAGAAGCTGTGAGTGAGAGAGAGAAATAGAAGCTGTGAGTGAGTTATAGAGAGAAAGGGAAGATGTGAGTGAGAGAGAGAGAAAGAGAAGCTGTGAGTGAGAGAGAGAGAGAAAGAGAAGCTGTGAGTGAGAGAGAGAGAGAAAGAGAAGGTGTGAGTGAGAAGGAGAGGGAAAGAGAAGCTGTGAGTGAGTGAGAGAGAGAGAGAAAGAGAAGCTGTGTGTGTGTGAGAGAGAAAGAGAAGCTGTGAGTGAGAGAAAGAGAAAGAGAAGCTGTTAGTGACAGAGAGAGAAAAAGAGAAGCTGTGTGTGTGAGAGAGAGAAAGATAGTCTGAGAAAGAGAGAGTGAAAGAGAAGCTGTGAGCGAGAGAGAGAGAGAGAGAGAGAGAGAGAAAGAGAAGCTGTGAGTGAGAAAGAGAGAATGAGAAGCTGTGAGTGAGAGAGAGAAGCTGTGAGTGAGAGAGAGAAAGAGAAGCTGTGTGTGTGTGAGAGAGAGAGAAGATGGGAGTGATGGAGAGAGAGAATGAGAAGCTGTGAGTGATAGAGATAGAAAGTAAAAGAAGCTGTGAGTGAGATAGAGAGAGAAAGAGAAGCTGTGAGTGAGAGAGAGAGGGAGAAAGATAAGCTGTGTGTGTGTGTGAGAGAGAAGCTGTGTGTGTGAGAGAGAGAGAAAGAGAAGTTGTGAGTGATAGAGAGAGAGAGAAGCTGTGAGTGAGTGAGAGAGAAGCTGTGAGTGAGAGAGAGAAAGAAAAGCTGTGAGTGAGAGAGAGAGAAGCTGTGAGTGAGAGAGAGAGAGAAAGAGAAGCTTTGAGTGAGAGAGAGAAAGAGAAGCTGTTAGGGAGAGAGAGAAAGAGAAGCTGTGAGTGACACAGAGAGAGAAGCTGTGAGTTAGAGATAGAGAAAGAGAAGCTGTGACTGAGAGAGTGAAAGAAAAGATGAGAGTGAGAGAGAGAGAGAGAGAAAGTGAAGCTGTGAGTGAGAAAGAGAGAGAAAGAGAAGCTGTGTGTGTGTGAGAGAGAGAAAGATAGTCTGAGAAAGTGAGAGTGAAAGAGAAGCTGTGAGTGAGAGAGAGAGAGGGAGAAAGATAAGCTGTGAGAGAGAGAGAGAGAAGCTGTGTGTGTGAGAGAGAGAGAAAGATAAGCTGTGATTGAGAGTGAGAGAGAGAGAGAAAGTGAAGCTGTGAGTGAGAGAGAGAAAAAGAGAAGCTGTGAGTGAGAGAGAGAGAAGCTGTGAGTGAGAGAGAGAAGGAAAAGCTGTGAGTGAGAGAGAGAGAGAAAGAGAAGATATGAGTGAGAGAGAGATAGAAGCAGTGAGAGAGAGAGAGAAAGAGAAGCTGTGAGTGTGACAGAGAGAGAAAGAGAAGCTATGAGAGAGAGTGGGAGAAAGAGAAGCTGTGAGTGTGTGTGAGAGAGAAAGAGAAGCTGTGAGTGTGTGTGAGAGAGAAAGAGAAGCTGTGAGTGAGAGAGAGAGAAAGAAAGAGAAATTAGAGTGAAAAAGAGAGAGAGAAAGAGTAGCTGTGAGTGGGAGAGAGAGAAAGAGAGTCTGTGAGTGAGTGAGAGAGAGAGAAGCTGTGAGTGAAAGAGAGAGAGAGCCGCTGTTAGTGAGAGAGAGAAAGAGAAGCTGTGAATGAGAGAGAGAGAGAAAGAGAAGCTGTGAGTGAGAGAGAGAAATAGAAGCTGTGAGTGAGTGAGAGAGAGAAAGGGAAGATGTGAGTGAGAGAGAGAGAGAAAGAGAAGCTGTGAGTGAGAGAGAGAGAGAAAGAGAAGCTGTGAGTGAGAGAGAGAAAGAGAAGCTGTGAGTGAGAAGGAGAGGGAAAGAGAAGCTGTGAGTGAGTGAGAGAGAGAGAGAAAGAGAAGCTGTGTGTGTGTGAGAGAGAAAGAGAAGCTGTGAGTGAGAGAGAGAGAGAAAGAGAAGCTGTTAGTGACAGAGAGAGAAAAACAGAAGCTGTGTGTGTGAGAGAGAGAAAGATAGTCTGAGAAAGAGAGAGTGAAAGAGAAGCTGTGAGTGAGAGTGAGAGAGAGAGAGAGAGAGAGAAAGAGAAGCTGTGAGTGAGAGAGAGAGAATGAGAAGCTGTGAGTGAGAGAGAGAAGCTGTGAGTGAGAGAGAGAAAGAGAAGCTGTGTGTGTGTGAGAGAGAGAAGATGTGAGTGATGGAGAGAGAGAATGAGAAGCTGTGAGTGATAGAGAGAGAAAGTAAAAGAAGCTGTGAGTGAGATATAGAGAGAAAGAGAAGCTGTGAGTGAGAGAGAGAGGGAGAAAGATAAGCTGTGTTTGAGAGAGAGAGAGAAGCTGTGTGTGTGTGAGAGAGAGAAAGAGAAGTTGTGAGTGATAGAGAGAGAGAGAAGCTGTGAGTGAGTGAGAGAGAAGCTGTGAGTGAGAGAGAGAGAAAGAAAAGCTGTGAGTGAGAGAGAGAGAAGCTGTGAGTGAGAGAGAGAGAGAAAGAGAAGCTTTGAGTGAGAGAGAGAGAAAGAAAGAGAAATTAGAGTGAAAAAGAGAGAGAGAAAGAGAAGCTGTGAGTGGGAGAGAGAGAAAGAGAGTCTGTGAGTGAGAGAGAGAGAGGGAAGCTGTGAGTGAAAGAGAGAGAGAGCCGCTGTTAGTGAGAGAGAGAAAGAGAAGCTGTGAATGAGAGAGAGAGAGAAAGAGAAGCTGTGAGTGAGAGAGAGAAATAGAAGTTGTGAGTGAGTGAGAGAGAGAAAGGGAAGATGTGAGTGAGAGAGAGAGAGAAAGAGAAGCTGTGAGTGAGAGAGAGAGAAATAGAAGCTGTGAGTGAGAGAGAGAGAGAAAGAGAAGCTGTGAGTGAGAAGGAGAGGGAAAGAGAAGCTGTGAGTGAGTGAGAGAGAGAGAGAAAGAGAAGCTGTATGTGTGTAAGGGAGAAAGAGAAGCTGTGAGTGAGAGAGAGAAAGAGAAGCTGTGAGTGAGAGAGAGAGAGAGAAAGAGAGCTGTGAGTGAGAGAGAGAAAGAGAAGCTGTGAGTGAGAGGGAGAGAGAGAAAGAGAAGCTGTGTGTGACACAGAGAGAGAGAAGCTGTGAGTTAGAGAGAGAGAGAAAGAGAAGCTGTGAGTGACACAGAGAGAGAAAGAAGCTGAGAGTGAGAGAGAGAAAGTGAAGCTGTGAGTGAGAGAAAGAGAGAAAGAGAAGCTGTGTGTGTGAGAGAGATAGAAAGATAGTCTGAGAAAGAGAGAGTGAAAGAGAAGCTGTGAGTGAGAGAGAGATGGAGAAAGAGAAGCTGTGAGAGAGAGAGAGAAAGAGAAGCTGTGAGTGAGAGAGAGAGAGAGAGAAAGAGAAGCTGTGAGTGAGAGATAAAGATAAAGAGAAGCTGTGTGTGAGAGAGAGAATGAGAAGCTGTGAGAGAGAGAGAGAAGCTGTGTGTGAGAGAGAGAGAGAGAGAAGATGTGAGTGAGATAGAGAGAGAGAAAGAGAAGCTGTGAGTAAGAGAGAGAGAGGGAGAAAGATAAGCTGTGTGAGAGAGAGAGAAAGAGAAGCTGTGTGTGTGTGTGAGAGAGAAAGAGAAGCTGTTATTGAGAGTGAGAGAGAGAGAGAAAGAGAAGCTGTGAGTGAGAGAGAGAGAAAGAGAAGCTGTGTGTGAGAGAGAGAAGCTGTGAGTGAGAGAGAGAAAGAAAAGCTGTGAGTGAGAGAGAGAAAGAAAGAGAAGATATGAGTGAGAGAGAGAGAAAGAGAAGCAGTGAGAGAGAGAGAGAGAGAAAGAGAAGCTGTGAGTGAGACAGAGAGAGAAAGAAAGAGAAGCTGTGTGAGAGAGAGAGAGGGAGAAAGAGAAGCTGTGTGTGTGGGAGAGAAAGAGAAGCTGTGAGTGTGTGTGAGAAAGAGAAGCTGTGAGTGAGAGAGAGAGAAAGAAAGAGAAATTAGAGTGAGAAAGAGGGAGAGAAAGAGAAGCTGTGAGTGGGAGAGAGAGAAAGAGAGTCTGTGAGTGAGAGAGAGAAAGAGAAGCTCTGAGTGTGAGAGAGAGAGAGCCGCTGTGAGTGAGAGAGAGAGAAGCTGTGAGTGAGAGAGAGAAAGAAAAGCTGTGAGTGAGTGAGAGAGAAAGAGAAGATATGAGTGAGAGAGAGAGAGAGAAGCAGTGAGAGAGAGAGAGAGAAAGAGAAGCTGTGAGTGAGAGAGAGAGAGAAAGAGAAGCTTTGAGAGAGAGAGAGAGGGAGAAAGAGAAGCTGTGAGAGAGAGAGAGAAAGAGAAGCTGTGAGTGTCTGTGAGAGAGAAAGAGAAGCTGTGAGTGAGAGAGAAAGAAAGAAAGAGAAATTAGAGTGAGAAAGAGAGAGAGAAAGAGAAGCTGTGAGTGGGAGAGAGTGAAAGAGAGTCTGTGAGTGAGAGAGAGAGAAAGGGAAGTTTTGAGTGAGAGAGAGAAAGAGAAGCTGTGAATGAGAGAGAGAGAAAGAGAAGCTGTGAGTGAGAGAGAGAGAAAGAGAAGCTGTGAGTGAGTGAGAGAGAGAAAGGGAAGTTGTGAGTGAGAGAGAGAGAAAGAGAAGCTGCGAGTGAGAGAGAGAGAGAGAAGCTGTGAGTGAGAGAGAGAGAGAAAGAGAAGCTGTGAGTGAGAAGGAGAGGGAAAGAGAAGCTGTGAGTGAGTGAGAGAGAGAGAGAAAGAGAAGCTGTGAGTGAGAGAGAGAGAAAGAGAATCTGTGAGTGAGAGAGAGAGAAAGAGAAGCTGTGAGTGAGAAGGAGAGGGAAAGAGAAGCTGTGAGAGAGTGAGAGAGAGAGAGAAAGAGAAGCTGTGAGAGAGAAAGAGAGAAGCTGTGAGTGAGAGAGTGAGAGAGAGAAGCTGTTAGTGAGAGTGAGAGAGAGAGAAAGAGAAGCTGTGAGTGAGAGAGAATGAAAGAGAAGCTGTGAGTGAGAGAGAGAGAGAGAGAGAAAGAGAAGCTGTGAGTGAGAGCGAGAAAGAGAAGCTGTGAGTGAGAGAGAGAGAGAGAAGCAGTGAGAGAGAGAGAGAAAGAGAAGCTGTGAGAGAGAGAGAAAGTAAGGGAAGCTGTGAGTTAGATAGAGAGAGAGAAAGAGAAGCTGTGAGTGTGAGAGAGAGAGGGAGAAATATAAGCTGTGAGAGAGAGAGAGAGAAAGAGAAGCTGTGTGTGAGAGTGAGAGAGAGATAAAGAGAAGCTGTGAGTGAGAGAGAGAGAAAGAGAAGCTGTGAGTGAGATAAAGAGAAGCTGTGAGTGAGAAGGAGAGGGAAAGAGAAGCTGTGAGTGAGTGAGAGAGAGAGAGGAGAAGCTGTGAGAGAGAAAGAGAGAAGCTGTGAGTGCGAGAGAGAGAGAGAAAGAGAAGCTGTTAGTGAGAGTGAGAGAGAGAGAAAGAGAAGCTGTGAGTGAGAGAGAGAAAGAGAAGCTGTGAGTGAGAGGGAGAGAGAGAAGCTGTGAGTGAGAGGGAGAGAGAGAAAGAGAAGCTGTGAGTGACAAAGAGAGAGAGAAGCTGTGTGTTACAGAGAGAGAGAAAGAGAAGCTGTGAGTTACAGAGAGAGAGAAAGGGAAGCTGTGAGTGAGAGAGAGAGAGAAAGAGAAGCTGTGTGTGTGTGTGTGAGAGAGAGAAGCTGTGAGTGAGAGTGAGAGAGAGAGAGAGAAAGAGAAGCTGTGAGTGAGAGAGAGAGAAAGAGAAGCTGTGTGTGTGTGTGAGAGAGAGAGAAGCTGTGAGTGAGAGTGAGAGAGAGAGATAAAGAGAAGCTGTGAGTGAGAGAGAGAGAAAGAGAAGCTGTGAGTGAGAGAGAGAGACAGAGAAGCTGTGAGTGAGAAAGAGAGAGAGAATGAGAAGCTGTGAGTGAGAGTGAGAGAGAGAGAGAAAGAGAAGCTGTGAGTGAGAGAGAGATTGAAAGAGAAGCTGTGAGTGAGAGAGAGAGAAAGAGAAGATGTGAGTGAGAGAGAGAGAGAAGCTGTGAGTGAGAGGGAGAGAGAGAAAGAGAAGCTGTGAGTGACAGAGAGAGAGAGAAGCTGTGAGTTAGAGAGAGAGAAAGAGAAGCTGTGAGTGACAGAGAGAGAGAAAGAAGCTGAGAGAGAGAGAGAGAGAGAAAGCGAAGCTGTGAGTGAGAGAGGGAGAGAAAGAGAAGCTGTGAGTGGGAGAGAGAGAAAGAGAGTCTGTGAGTGAGAGAGAGAGAGAGAAGCTGTGAGTGAAAGAGAGAGAGAGCCGCTGTTAGTGAGAGAGAGAAAGAGAAGCTGTGAATGAGAGAGAGAGAGAAAGAGAAGCTGTGAGTGAGAGAGAGAAATAGAAGCTGTGAGTGAGTGAGAGAGAGAAAGGGAAGATGTGAGTGAGAGAGAGAGAGAAAGAGAAGCTGTGAGTGAGAGAGAGAGAGAATGAGAAGCTGTGAGTGAGAGAGAAGCTGTGAGAGAGAGAGAAAGAGAAGCTGTGAGTGAGAGAGAAAAGCTGTGTGAGAGAGAGAGAGAAGATGTGAGTGATAGAGAGAGAGAATGAGAAGCTGTGAGTGAGAAAGAGAGAGTGAAAGAGAAGCTGTGAGTGAGAGTGAGAGAGAGAGAGAAAGAGAAGCTGTGAGTGAGAGAGAGAGAAAGAGAAGCTGTGAGTGAGAGAGAGACAGAATGAGAAGCTGTGAGTGAGAGAGAAGCTGTGAGAGAGAGAGAAAGAGAAGCTGTGAGTGAGAGAGAGAAGCTGTGAGAGAGAGAGAGAGAGAAGATGTGAGTGATAGAGAGAGAGAATGAGAAGCTGTGAGTGAGAGAGAGAGAGAATGTAAGAGAAGCTGTGTGTGAGATAGAGAGAGAGAAAGAGAAGCTGTGTGTGAGAGACAGAGAGGGGGAAAGATAAGCTGTGAGAGAGAGAGAGAGAGAGAGAAGCTGTGTGTGTGTGTGAGAGAGAGAAAGATAAGCTGTGATTGAGAGTGAGAGAGAGAGAGAAAGTGAAGCTGTGAGTGAGAGAGAGAGAAAGAGAAGCTGTGAGTGAGAGAGAGAGAAGCTGTGAGTGAGAGAGAGAAAGAAAAGCTGTGAGTGAGAGAGAGAGAGAAAGAGAAGATATGAGTGAGAGAGAGATAGAAGCAGTGAGAGAGAGAGAGGAAGAGAAGCTGTGAGTGTGACAGAGAGAGAAAGAGAAGCTATGAGAGAGAGAGGGAGAAAGAAAAGCTGTGAGTGTGTAAGAGAGAGAAAGAGAAGCTGTAAGTGTGTGTGAGAGAGAAAGCGAAGCTGTGAGTGAGAGAGAGAGAAAGAAAGAGAAATTAGAGTGAAAAAGAGAGAGAGAAAGAGAAGCTGTGAGTGGGAGAGAGAGAAAGAGAGTCTGTGAGTGAGAGAGAGAGAGAGAAGCTGTGAGTGAAAGAGAGAGAGAGCCGCTGTTAGTGAGAGAGAGAAAGAGAAGCTGTGAATGGGAGAGAGAGAGAAAGAGAAGCTGTGAGTGAGAGAGAGAAATAGAAGCTGTGAGTGAGTGAGAGAGAGAAAGGGAAGATGTGAGTGAGAGAGAGAGAGAAAGAGAAGCTGTGAGTGAGAGAGAGAGAGAAAGAGAATCTGTGAGTGAGAGAGAGAGAGAAAGAGAAGGTGTGAGTGAGAAGGAGAGGGAAAGAGAAGCTGTGAGTGAGTGAGAGAGAGAGAGAAAGAGAAGCTGTGTGTGTGTGAGAGAGAGAGAAGATGTGAGTGATGGAGAGAGAGAATGAGAAGCTGTGAGTGATAGAGATAGAAAGTAAAAGAAGCTGTGAGTGAGATAGAGAGAGAAAGAGAAGCTGTGAGTGAGAGAGAGAGGGAGAAAGATAAGCTGTGTGTGTGTGAGAGAGAGAAGCTGTGTGTGTGTGAGAGAGAGAAAGAGAAGTTGTGAGTGATAGAGAGAGAGAGAAGCTGTGAGTGAGTGAGAGAGAAGCTGTGAGTGAGAGAGAGAAAGAAAAGCTGTGAGTGAGAGAGAGAGAAGCTGTGAGTGAGAGAGAGAGAGAAAGAGAAGCTTTGAGTGAGAGAGAGAAAGAGAAGCTGTTAGTGAGAGGGAGAGAGAGAAAGAGAAGCTGTGAGTGACACAGAGAGAGAAGCTGTGAGTTAGAGATAGAGAAAGAGAAGCTGTGACTGAGAGAGTGAAAGAAAAGATGAGAGTGAGAGAGAGAGAGAGAGAAAGTGAAGCTGTGAGTGAGAAAGAGAGAGAAAGAGAAGCTGTGTGTGTGAGAGAGAGAGAAAGATAGTCTGAGAAAGTGAGAGTGAAAGAGAAGCTGTGAGTGAGAGAGAGAGAGGGAGAAAGATAAGCTGTGAGAGAGAGAGAGAGAGAAGCTGTGTGTGTGTGTGAGAGAGAGAAAGATAAGCTGTGATTGAGAGTGAGAGAGAGAGAGAAAGTGAAGCTGTGAGTGAGAGAGAGAAAAAGAGAAGCTGTGAGTGAGAGAGAGAGAAGCTGTGAGTGAGAGAGAGAAGGAAAAGCTGTGAGTGAGAGAGAGAGAGAAAGAGAAGATATGAGTGAGAGAGAGATAGAAGCAGTGAGAGAGAGAGAGAAAGAGAAGCTGTGAGTGTGACAGAGAGAGAAAGAGAAGCTATGAGAGAGAGTGGGAGAAAGAGAAGCTGTGAGTGTGTGTGAGAGAGAAAGAGAAGCTGTGAGTGTGTGTGAGAGAGAAAGAGAAGCTGTGAGTGAGAGAGAGAGAAAGAAAGAGAAATTAGAGTGAAAAAGAGAGAGAGAAAGAGTAGCTGTGAGTGGGAGAGAGAGAAAGAGAGTCTGTGAGTGAGAGAGAGAGAGAGAAGCTGTGAGTGAAAGAGAGAGAGAGCCGCTGTTAGTGAGAGAGAGAAAGAGAAGCTGTGAATGAGAGAGAGAGAGAAAGAGAAGCTGTGAGTGAGAGAGAGAAATAGAAGCTGTGAGTGAGTGAGAGAGAGAAAGGGAAGATGTGAGTGAGAGAGAGAGAGAAAGAGAAGCTGTGAGTGAGAGAGAGAGAGAAAGAGAAGCTGTGAGTGAGAGAGAGAAAGAGAAGCTGTGAGTGAGAAGGAGAGGGAAAGAGAAGCTGTGAGTGAGTGAGAGAGAGAGAGAAAGAGAAGCTGTGTGTGTGTGTGAGAGAAAGAGAAGCTGTGAGTGAGAGAGAGAGAGAAAGAGAAGCTGTTAGTGACAGAGAGAGAAAAACAGAAGCTGTGTGTGTGAGAGAGAGAAAGATAGTCTGAGAAAGAGAGAGTGAAAGAGAAGCTGTGAGTGAGAGTGAGAGAGAGAGAGAGAGAGAGAAAGAGAAGCTGTGAGTGAGAGAGAGAGAATGAGAAGCTGTGAGTGAGAGAGAGAAGCTGTGAGTGAGAGAGAGAAAGAGAAGCTGTGTGTGTGTGAGAGAGAGAAGATGTGAGTGATGGAGAGAGAGAATGAGAAGCTGTGAGTGATAGAGAGAGAAAGTAAAAGAAGCTGTGAGTGAGATATAGAGAGAAAGAGAAGCTGTGAGTGAGAGAGAGAGGGAGAAAGATAAGCTGTGTGTGTGAGAGAGAGAGAAGCTGTGTGTGTGTGTGAGAGAGAAAGAGAAGTTGTGAGTGATAGAGAGAGAGAGAAGCTGTGAGTGAGTGAGAGAGAAGCTGTGAGTGAGAGAGAGAGAAAGAAAAGCTGTGAGTGAGAGAGAGAGAAGCTGTGAGTGAGAGAGAGAGAGAAAGAGAAGCTTTGAGTGAGAGAGAGAGAAAGAAAGAGAAATTAGAGTGAAAAAGAGAGAGAGAAAGAGAAGCTGTGAGTGGGAGAGAGAGAAAGAGAGTCTGTGAGTGAGAGAGAGAGAGAGAAGCTGTGAGTGAGAGAGAGAGCCGCTGTTAGTGAGAGAGAGAAAGAGAAGCTGTGAATGAGAGAGAGAGAGAAAGAGAAGCTGTGAGTGAGAGAGAGAAATAGAAGTTGTGAGTGAGTGAGAGAGAGAAAGGGAAGATGTGAGTGAGAGAGAGAGAGAAAGAGAAGCTGTGAGTGAGAGAGAGAGAAATAGAAGCTGTGAGTGAGAGAGAGAGAGAAAGAGAAGCTGTGAGTGAGAAGGAGAGGGAAAGAGAAGCTGTGAGTGAGTGAGAGAGAGAGAGAAAGAGAAGCTGTATGTGTGTAAGGGAGAAAGAGAAGCTGTGAGTGAGAGAGAGAAAGAGAAGCTGTGAGTGAGAGAGAGAGAGAGAGAAAGAGAGCTGTGAGTGAGAGAGAGAAAGAGAAGCTGTGAGTGAGAGGGAGAGAGAGAAAGAGAAGCTGTGTGTGACACAGAGAGAGAGAAGCTGTGAGTTAGAGAGAGAGAGAAAGAGAAGCTGTGAGTGACACAGAGAGAGAAAGAAGCTGAGAGTGTGAGAGAGAAAGTGAAGCTGTGAGTGAGAGAAAGAGAGAAAGAGAAGCTGTGTGTGTGAGAGAGATAGAAAGATAGTCTGAGAAAGAGAGAGTGAAAGAGAAGCTGTGAGTGAGAGAGAGATGGAGAAAGAGAAGCTGTGAGAGAGAGAGAGAAAGAGAAGCTGTGAGTGAGAGAGAGAGAGAGAGAAAGAGAAGCTGTGAGTGAGAGATAAAGATAAAGAGAAGCTCTGTGTGAGAGAGAGAATGAGAAGCTGTGAGAGAGAGAGAGAAGCTGTGTGAGAGAGAGAGAGAGAGAGAAGATGTGAGTGAGATAGAGAGAGAGAAAGAGAAGCTGTGAGTAAGAGAGAGAGAGGGAGAAAGATAAGCTGTGAGAGAGAGAGAGAAAGAGAAGCTGTGTGTGTGTGTGTGAGAGAGAAAGAGAAGCTGTTATTGAGAGTGAGAGAGAGAGAGAAAGAGAAGCTGTGAGTGAGAGAGAGAGAAAGAGAAGCTGTGAGTGTGAGAGAGAGAAGCTGTGAGTGAGAGAGAGAAAGAAAAGCTGTGAGTGAGAGAGAGAAAGAAAGAGAAGATATGAGTGAGAGAGAGAGAAAGAGAAGCAGTGAGAGAGAGAGAGAGAGAAAGAGAAGCTGTGAGTGAGACAGAGAGAGAAAGAAAGAGAAGCTGTGTGAGAGAGAGAGAGAGGGAGAAAGAGAAGCTGTGTGTGTGGGAGAGAAAGAGAAGCTGTGAGTGTGTGTGAGAAAGAGAAGCTGTGAGTGAGAGAGAGAGAAAGAAAGAGAAATTAGAGTGAGAAAGAGGGAGAGAAAGAGAAGCTGTGAGTGGGAGAGAGAGAAAGAGAGTCTGTGAGTGAGAGAGAGAAAGAGAAGCTCTGAGTGTGAGAGAGAGAGAGAGCCGCTGTGAGTGAGAGAGAGAGAAGCTGTGAGTGAGAGAGAGAGAGAGAAGCAGTGAGAGAGAGAGAGAGAAAGAGAAGCTGTGAGTGAGAGAGAGAGAAAGAGAAGCTTTGAGAGAGAGAGAGAGGGAGAAAGAGAAGCTGTGAGAGAGAGAGAGAAAGAGAAGCTGTGAGTGTCTGTGAGAGAGAAAGAGAAGCTGTGAGTGAGAGAGAAAGAAAGAAAGAGAAATTAGAGTGAGAAAGAGAGAGAGAAAGAGAAGCTGTGAGTGGGAGAGAGTGAAAGAGAGTCTGTGAGTGAGAGAGAGAGAAAGGGAAGTTTTGAGTGAGAGAGAGAAAGAGAAGCTGTGAATGAGAGAGAGAGAAAGAGAAGCTGTGAGTGAGAGAGAGAGAGAAAGAGAAGCTGCGAGTGAGAGAGAGAGAGAGAAGCTGTGAGTGAGAGAGAGAGAGAAAGAGAAGCTGTGAGTGAGAAGGAGAGGGAAAGAGAAGCTGTGAGTGAGTGAGTGAGAGAGAGAAAGAGAAGCTGTGAGTGAGAGAGAGAGAAAGAGAATCTGTGAGTGAGAGAGAGAGAAAGAGAAGCTGTGAGTGAGAAGGAGAGGGAAAGAGAAGCTGTGAGAGAGTGAGAGAGAGAGAGAAAGAGAAGCTGTGAGAGAGAAAGAGAGAAGCTGTGAGTGAGAGAGTGAGAGAGAGAAGCTGTTAGTGAGAGTGAGAGAGAGAGAAAGAGAAGCTGTGAGTGAGAGAGAATGAAAGAGAAGCTGTGAGTGAGAGAGAGAGAGAGAGAGAAAGAGAAGCTGTGAGTGAGAGCGAGAAAGAGAAGCTGTGAGTGAGAGAGAGAGAGAAGCAGTGAGAGAGAGAGAGAAAGAGAAGCTGTGAGAGAGAGAGAAAGTAAGGGAAGCTGTGAGTTAGATAGAGAGAGAGAAAGAGAAGCTGTGAGTGTGAGAGAGAGAGGGAGAAATATAAGCTGTGAGAGAGAGAGAGAAAGAGAAGCTGTGTGTGAGAGTGAGAGAGAGATAAAGAGAAGCTGTGAGTGAGAGAGAGAGAAAGAGAAGCTGTGAGTGAGAGAAAGAGAAGCTGTGAGTGAGAAGGAAAGGGAAAGAGAAGCTGTGAGTGAGTGAGAGAGAGAGAGGAGAAGCTGTGAGAGAGAAAGAGAGAAGCTGTGAGTGCGAGAGAGAGAGAGAAAGAGAAGCTGTTAGTGAGAGTGAGAGAGAGAGAAAGAGAAGCTGTGAGTGAGAGAGAGAAAGAGAAGCTGTGAGTGAGAGGGAGAGAGAGAAGCTGTGAGTGAGAGGGAGAGAGAGAGAGAAAGAGAAGCTGTGAGTGACAAAGAGAGAGAGAAGCTGTGTGTTACAGAGAGAGAGAAAGAGAAGCTGTGAGTTACAGAGAGAGAGAAAGGGAAGCTGTGAGTGAGAGAGAGAGAGAAAGAGAAGCTGTGTGTGTGTGTGTGAGAGAGAGAAGCTGTGAGTGAGAGTGAGAGAGAGAGAGAGAAAGAGAAGCTGTGAGTGAGAGAGAGAGAAAGAGAAGCTGTGTGTGTGTGTGAGAGAGAGAGAAGCTGTGAGTGAGAGTGAGAGAGAGAGATAAAGAGAAGCTGTGAGTGAGAGAGAGAGAGAAAGAGAAGCTGTGAGTGAGAGAGAGAGACAGAGAAGCTGTGAGTGAGAGAGAGAGAGAGAATGAGAAGCTGTGAGTGAGAGTGAGAGAGAGAGAGAAAGAGAAGCTGTGAGTGAGAGAGAGATTGAAAGAGAAGCTGTGAGTGAGAGAGAGAGAAAGAGAAGATGTGAGTGAGAGAGAGAGAGAGAAGCTGTGAGTGAGAGGGAGAGAGAGAAAGAGAAGCTGTGAGTGACAGAGAGAGAGAGAAGCTGTGAGTTAGAGAGAGAGAAAGAGAAGCTGTGAGTGACAGAGAGAGAGAAAGAAGCTGAGAGAGAGAGAGAGAGAAAGCGAAGCTGTGAGTGAGAGAGAGAGAGAAAGAGAAGCTGTGAGTGGGAGAGAGAGAAAGAGAGTCTGTGAGTGAGAGAGAGAGAGAGAAGCTGTGAGTGAAAGAGAGAGAGAGCCGCTGTTAGTGAGAGAGAGAAAGAGAAGCTGTGAATGAGAGAGAGAGAGAAAGAGAAGCTGTGAGTGAGAGAGAGAAATAGAAGCTGTGAGTGAGTGAGAGAGAGAAAGGGAAGATGTGAGTGAGAGAGAGAGAGAAAGAGAAGCTGTGAGTGAGAGAGAGAGAGAATGAGAAGCTGTGAGTGAGAGAGAAGCTGTGAGAGAGAGAGAAAGAGAAGCTGTGAGTGAGAGAGAGAAGCTGTGAGAGAGAGAGAGAGAAGATGTGAGTGATAGAGAGAGAGAATGAGAAGCTGTGAGTGAGAAAGAGAGAGTGAAAGAGAAGCTGTGAGTGAGAGTGAGAGAGAGAGAGAAAGAGAAGCTGTGAGTGAGAGAGAGAGAAAGAGAAGCTGTGAGTGAGAGAGAGACAGAATGAGAAGCTGTGAGTGAGAGAGAAGCTGTGAGAGAGAGAGAAAGAGAAGCTGTGAGTGAGAGAGAGAAGCTGTGAGAGAGAGAGAGAGAAGATGTGAGTGATAGAGAGAGAGAATGAGAAGCTGTGAGTGAGAGAGAGAGAAAGAAAGAGAAATTAGAGTGAAAAAGAGAGAGAGAAAGAGAAGCTGTGAGTGGGAGAGAGAGAAAGAGAGTCTGTGAGTGAGAGAGAGAGAGAGAAGCTGTGAGTGAAAGAGAGAGAGAGCCGCTGTTAGTGAGAGAGAGAAAGAGAAGCTGTGAATGAGAGAGAGAGAGAAAGAGAAGCTGTGAGTGAGAGAGAGAAATAGAAGCTGTGAGTGAGTGAGAGAGAGAAAGGGAAGATGTGAGTGAGAGAGAGAGAGAAAGAGAAGCTGTGAGTGAGAGAGAGAGAGAAAGAGAAGCTGTGAGTGAGAGTGAGAGAGAAAGAGAAGGTGTGAGTGAGAAGGAGAGGGAAAGAGAAGCTGTGAGTGAGTGAGAGAGAGAGAGAAAGAGAAGCTGTGTGTGTGTGAGAGAGAAAGAGAAGCTGTGAGTGAGAGAGAGAGAAAGAGAAGCTGTTAGTGACAGAGAGAGAAAAAGAGAAGCTGTGTGTGTGTGAGAGAGAAAGATAGCCTGAGAAAGAGAGAGTGAAAGAGAAGCTGTGAGTGAGAGAGAGAGAGAGAGAAAGAGAAGCTGTGAGTGAGAGAGAGAGAATGAGAAGCTGTGAGTGAGAGAGAGAAGCTGTGAGTGAGAGAGAGAAAGAGAAGCTGTGTGTGTGTGTGAGAGAGAGAAGATGTGAGTGATGGAGAGAGAGAATGAGAAGCTGTGAGTGATAGAGATAGAAAGTAAAAGAAGCTGTGAGTGAGATAGAGAGAGAAAGAGAAGCTGTGAGTGAGAGAGAGAGGGAGAAAGATAAGCTGTGTGTGTGTGAGAGAGAGAAGCTGTGTGTGTGAGAGAGAGAGAAAGAGAAGTTGTGAGTGATAGAGAGAGAGAGAAGCTGTGAGTGAGTGAGAGAGAAGCTGTGAGTGAGAGAGAGAAAGAAAAGCTGTGAGTGAGAGAGAGAGAAGCTGTGAGTGAGAGAGAGAGAGAAAGAGAAGCTTTGAGTGAGAGAGAGAAAGAGAAGCTGTTAGTGAGAGGGAGAGAGAGAAAGAGAAGCTGTGAGTGACACAGAGAGAGAAGCTGTGAGTTAGAGATAGAGAAAGAGAAGCTGTGACTGAGAGAGTGAAAGAAAAGATGAGAGTGAGAGAGAGAGAGAGAAAGTGAAGCTGTGAGTGAGAAAGAGAGAGAAAGAGAAGCTGTGTGTGTGTGAGAGAGAGAAAGATAGTCTGAGAAAGTGAGAGTGAAAGAGAAGCTGTGAGTGAGAGAGAGAGAGGGAGAAAGATAAGCTGTGTGAGAGAGAGAGAGAGAAGCTGTGTGTGTGTGTGAGAGAGAGAAAGATAAGCTGTGATTGAGAGTGAGAGAGAGAGAGAAAGTGAAGCTGTGAGTGAGAGAGAGAAAAAGAGAAGCTGTGAGTGAGAGAGAGAGAAGCTGTGAGTGAGAGAGAGAGAGAAAGAGAAGATATGAGTGAGAGAGAGATAGAAGCAGTGAGAGAGAGAGAGAAAGAGAAGCTGTGAGTGTGACAGAGAGAGAAAGAGAAGCTATGAGAGAGAGTGGGAGAAAGAGAAGCTGTGAGTGTGTGTGAGAGAGAAAGAGAAGCTGTGAGTGTGTGTGAGAGAGAAAGAGAAGCTGTGAGTGAGAGAGAGAGAAAGAAAGAGAAATTAGAGTGAAAAAGAGAGAGAGAAAGAGTAGCTGTGAGTGGGAGAGAGAGAAAGAGAGTCTGTGAGTGAGAGAGAGAGAGAGAGAAGCTGTGAGTGAAAGAGAGAGAGAGCCGCTGTTAGTGAGAGAGAGAAAGAGAAGCTGTGAATGAGAGAGAGAGAGAAAGAGAAGCTGTGAGTGAGAGAGAGAAATAGAAGCTGTGAGTGAGTGAGAGAGAGAAAGGGAAGATGTGAGTGAGAGAGAGAGAGAGAGAGAGAGAAGCTGTGAGTGAGAGAGAGAGAGAAAGAGATGCTGTGAGTGAGAGAGAGAAAGAGAAGCTGTGAGTGAGAAGGAGAGGGAAAGAGAAGCTGTGAGTGAGTGAGAGAGAGAGAGAAAGAGAAGCTGTGTGTGTGTGAGAGAGAAAGAGAAGCTGTGAGTGAGAGAGAGAGAGAAAGAGAAGCTGTTAGTGACAGAGAGAGAAAAACAGAAGCTGTGTGTGTGAGAGAGAGAAAGAGTCTGAGAAAGAGAGAGTGAAAGAGAAGCTGTGAGTGAGAGTGAGAGAGAGAGAGAGAAGCTGTGAGTGAGAGAGAGAGAATGAGAAGCTATGAGTGAGAGAGAGAAGCTGTGAGTGAGAGAGAGAAAGAGAAGCTGTGTGTGTGTGAGAGAGAGAAGATGTGAGTGATGGAGAGAGAGAATGAGAAGCTGTGAGTGATAGAGAGAGAAAGTAAAAGAAGCTGTGAGTGAGATATAGAGAGAAAGAGAAGCTGTGAGTGAGAGAGAGAGGGAGAAAGATAAGCTGTGTGTGTGAGAGAGAGAGAAGCTGTGTGTGTGTGAGAGAGAGAAAGAGAAGTTGTGA
The DNA here is from genome assembly GCA_035047305.1 of Bradypodion pumilum. NCBI lineage: Eukaryota > Metazoa > Chordata > Lepidosauria > Squamata > Chamaeleonidae > Bradypodion > Bradypodion pumilum. The sequence goes on from JAWDJD010000001.1 coordinate 233,315,495, forward strand.
GTGATAGAGAGAGAGAGAAGCTGTGAGTGAGTGAGAGAGAAGCTGTGAGTGAGAGAGAGAAAGAAAAGCTGTGAGTGAGAGAGAGAGAAGCTGTGAGTGAGAGAGAGAGAGAAAGAGAAGCTTTGAGTGAGAGAGAGAAAGAGAAGCTGTGAGTGAGAGGGAGAGAGAGAAAGAGAAGCTGTGAGTGACACAGAGAGAGAAGCTGTGAGTTAGAGATAGAGAAACAGAAGCTGTGACTGAGAGAGTGAAAGAAAAGCTGAGAGTGAGAGAGAGAGAGAGAGAGAAAGTGAAGCTGTGAGTGAGAAAGAGAGAGAAAGAGAAGCTGTGTGTGTGTGAGAGAGAGAAAGATAGTCTGAGAAAGTGAGAGTGAAAGAGAAGCTGTGAGTGAGAGAGAGAGAGGGAGAATGAGAAGCTGTGTGTGTGAGAGAGAGAAAGAGAAGCTGTGAGTGAGAGTGAGAGAGAGAGAGAGAAAGAGAAGCTGTGTGTGAGAGAAAGAGAAGCTGTGAGTGAGAGAGAGAGAAAGAGAAGCTGTGAGTGAGAGAGAGGGAGAGAATGAGAAGCTGTGAGTGAGAGAGAGAGAAGCTGTGAGTGAGAGAGAGTGAGAGAAAGTGAAGATGTGAGTGAGAGAGAGAGAGAAAGAGAAGCTGTGAGTGAGAGAGAGAGAATGAGAAGCTGTGAGTGAGAGAGAGAAGCTGTGAGAGAGAGAGAAAGAGAAGCTGTGAGTGAGAGAGAGAAGCTGTGAGAGAGAGAGAGAGAGAGAAGATGTGAGTGATAGAGAGAGAGAATGAGAAGCTGTGAGTGAGAGAGAGAGAATGTAAGAGAAGCTGTGTGTGAGATAGAGAGAGAGAAAGAGAAGCTGTGAGTGAGGGAGAGAGGGAGAAAGATAAGCTGTGTGTGTGTGAGAGAGAGAGAGAAGCTGTGTGTGTGTGTGAGAGAGAGAAAGATAAGCTGTGATTGAGAGTGAGAGAGAGAAAAAGTGAAGCTGTGAGTGAGAGAGAGAGAAAGAGAAGCTGTGAGTGAGAGAGAGAGAAGCTGTGAGAGAGAGAGAGAAAGAAAAGCTGTGAGTGAGAGAGAGAGAGAAAGAGAAGATATGAGTGAGAGAGAGATAGAAGCAGTGAGAGAGAGAGAGAGAAAGAGAAGCTGTGAGTGTGACAGAGAGAGAAAGAGAAGCTGTGAGAGAGAATGGGAGAAAGAGAAGCTGTGAGTGTGTGTGAGAGAGAAAGAGAAGCTGTGAGTGAGAGAGAGAGAAAGAAAGAGAAATTAGAGTGAAAAAGAGAGAGAGAAAGAGAAGCTGTGAGTGGGAGAGAGAGAAAGAGAGTCTGTGAGTGAGAGAGAGAAAGAGAAGCTGTGAGTGAGTGAGAGAGAGAAAGGGAAGTTGTGAGTGAGAGAGAGAGAGAGAAAGAGCTGTGAGTGAGAGAGAGAGAGAGAAAGAGAAGCTGTGAGTGAGAAGGAGAGGGAAAGAGAAGCTGTGAGTGAGTGAGAGAGAGAGAGAGAGAAACTGTGAGTGAGAGAGAGAGAAAGAGAAGCTGTGAGTGAGAGAGAGAGAGAAAGAGAAGCTGTGAGTGAGAAGGAGAGGGAAAGAGAAGCTGTGAGTGAGAGAGAGAGAGAAAGAGAAGCTGTGAGAGAGAAAGAGAGAAGCTGTGAGTGAGAGAGTGAGAGAGAGAAAGAGAAGCTGTGAGTGAGAGAGAGATTGAATGAGAAGCTGTGAGTGAGAGAGAGAGAGAGAAAGAGAAGCTGTGAGAGAGAGAGAGGGAAAGAGAAGCTGTGAGTGAGAGAGAGGGAGGGAGAAAGAGAAGCTATGTGTGTGTGAGAGAGAAAGAGAAGCTGTGAGTGAGAGTGAGAGAGAGAGAGAAAGAGAAGCTGTGAGTGAGAGAGAGAGAAAGAGAAGCTGTGAGTGAGAGAGAGAGAATGAGAAGCTGTGAGTGAGAGAGAGAAGCTGTGAGAGAGAGAGAAAGAGAAGCTGTGAGTGAGATAGAGAGAGAGAGAAAGAGAAGCTGTGAGTGAGAGAGAGAGAGGGAGAAAGATAAGCTGTGTGTGAGAGAGAGAGAAAGAGAAGCTGTGAGCGAGAGAGAGATTAGCTGTGAGTGAGAGAGAGAAAGAAAAGCTGTGAGTGAGAGAGAGAGAAAGAGAAGCTGTGAGTGAGTGAGAGAGAGAAAGGGAAGTTGTGAGTGAGAGAGAGAGAAAGAGAAGCTGTGAGTGAGAGAGAGAGAGAAAGAGAAGCTGTGAGTGAGAGAGAGAGAAAGAGAAGCTGTGAGTGAGAAGGAGAGGGAAAGAGAAGCTGTGAGTGAGTGAGAGAGAGAGAAACAGAAGCTGTGAGTGAGAGAGAGAAAGAGAAGTTGTGAGTGAGAGAGAGAGAGAAAGAGAAGCTGTGAGTGAGAAGGAGAGGAAATGAGAAGCTGTGAGTGAGTGAGAGAGAGAGAGAGAAAGAGAAGCAGTGAGTGAGAGAGAGATTGAAAGAGAAGCTGTGAGTGTGTGTGTGAGAGAGAGAGAGAAAGAGAAGCTGTGAGTGAGAGAGAGAAAGAGAAGCTGTGAGTGAGAGGGAGAGAGAGAAAGAGAAGCTGTGAGTGAGAGAAAGATTGAAAGAGAAGCTGTGAGTGTGTGAGAGAGAGAGAGAAAGAGAAGTTGTGAGTGACAGAGAGAGAGAAAGAGAAGCTGAGAGTGAGAGAGAGAGAGAGAAAGTGAAGCTGTTAGTGAGAGTGAGTGAGAGAGAGAAAGAGAAGCTGTTAGTGAGAGTGAGAGAGAGAGAGAAAGAGAAGCTGTGAGTGAGAGAGAGATTGAAAGAGAAGCTGTGAGTGTGTGAGAGAGAGAGAAAGAAAGAGAAGCTGTGAGTGAGAGAGATAAAGTGAAGCTGTGAGTGAGAGAGAGAGAAAGAGAAGCTGTGAGTGAGAGAGAGAGAAAGAGAAGCTGTGAGTGAGAAAGAGAGAGAGAATGAGAAGCTGTGAGTGAGAGTGAGAGAGAGTGAGAAAGAGAAGCTGTGAGAGAGAAAGAGAGAGGCTGTGAGTGAGAGAGAGAGAGAAATAGAAGCTGTTAGTGAGAGTGAGAGAGAGAGAGAGAAAGAGAAGCTGTGAGTGAGAGAGAGATTGAAAGAGAAGCTGTGAGTGAGAGAGAGACGCTGTGAGTGAGAGAGAGAAAGAGAAGCTGTGAGTGAGAGAGAGAGAAGATGTGAGTGATAGAGAGAGAGAATGAGAAGCTGTGAGTGTGAGAGAGAAAGTAAAAGAAGTTGTGAGTGAGATAGAGAGAGAGAGAAAGAGAAGCTGTGAGTGAGAGAGAGAGAGGGAGAAAGATAAGCTGTAAGAGAGAGAGAAGCTGTGTGTGAGACAGAAAGAGAAGCTTTGAGTGAGAGAAAGAAAGAAAAGCTGTGAGTGAGAGAGAGAGAAAGAGAAGCTATGAGTGAGAGAGAGAGAGAGAAGCAGTGAGAGAGAGAGAGAAAGAGAAGTTGTGAGTGAGACAGAGAGAGAGAAAGGGAAGCTGTGTGAGAGAGAGAGAGGGAGAAAGAGAAGCTGTGAGAGAGAGAGAGAAAGAGAAGCTGTGAGTGTGTGAGGGAGAAAGAGAAGCTGTGAGTGAGAGAGAGAGAAAGAAAGAGAAATTAGAGAGAGAAAGAGAAGCTGTGAGTGACAGAGAGAGAGAAAGAAGCTGAGAGTGAGAGAGAGAAAGTGAAGCTGTGAGTGAGAGAGAGAGAGAAAGAGAAGCTGTGTGGGAGAGAGAGAAAGAGAGTCTGTGAGTGAGAGAGAGAGAGAAAGAGAAGCTGTGAGTGAGAGAGAAAGAGAAGCTGTGAGTGAGTGAGAGAGAGAAAGGGAAGTTGTGAGTGAGAGAGAGAGACAAAGAGAAGCTGTGAGTGAGAGAGAGAGAGAAAGAGAAGCTGTGAGTGAGAGAGAGAGAGAAAGAGAAGCTGTGAGTGAGAAGGAGAGGGAAAGAGAAGCTGTGAGTGAGTGAGAGAGAGAGAGAGAGAAAGAGAAGCTGTGAGTGAGAGAGAGAGAATGAGAAGCTGTGAGTGAGAGAGAGAAGCTGTGAGTGAGAGAGAGAAAAAGAAGCTGTGAGTGAGTGAGAGAGAGAAGATGTGAGTGATAGAGAGAGAGAAGGAGAAGCTGTGAGTGAGAGAAAGTAAAAGAAGCTGTGAGTGAGATAGATAGAGAGAGAAAGAGAAGCTGTGAGTGAGAGAGAGAGAGGGAGAAAGATAAGCTGTGAGAGAGAGAGAGAAGCTGTGTGTGTGTGAGAGAGAAAGAGAAGCTGTGAGTGAGTGAGAGAGAGAAAGGGAAGTTGTGAGTAAGAGAGAGAGAGAAAGAGAAGCTGTGAGTGACAGAGAGAGAAAGAGAAGCTGTGTGTGTGTGAGAGAGAAAGAGAAGCTGTGAGTGAGAGTGAGAGAGAGAGAGAAAGAGAAGCTGTGAATGAGAAAGAAAGAGAAAGAGAAGCTGTGAGTGAGAGAGAGAGAGAGAATGAGAAGCTGTGAGTGAGAGAGAGAAGCTGTGAGTGAGAGAGAGAAAGAGAAGCTGTGAGTGAGAGAGAGAGAAGATGTGAGTGATAGAGAGAGAGAATGAGAAGCTGTGAGTGTGAGAGAGAAAGTAAAAGAAGCTGTGAGTGAGATAGAGAGAGAGAGAAAGAGAAGCTGTGAGTGAGAGAGAGAGAGGGAGAAAGATAAGCTGTGTGTGAGAGAGAGAGAGAAGCTTTGTGTGAGAGAGAAAGAGAAGCTGTGAGTGAGAGAGAGAAAGAAAAGCTGTGAGTGAGAGAGAGAGAAAGAGAAGCTATGAGTGAGAGAGAGAGAGAGAAGCAGTGAGAGAGAGAGAAAAAGAGAAGTTGTGAGTGAGACAGAGAGAGAGAAAGGGAAGCTGTGAGAGAGAGAGAGAGAGGGAGAAAGAGAAGCTGTGAGAGAGAGAGAGAAAGAGAAGCTGTGAGTGTGTGAGGGAGAAAGAGAAGCTGTGAGTGAGAGAGAGAGAAAGAAAGAGAAATTAGAGAGAGAAAGAGAGAGAGAAAGAGAAGCTGTGCGTGGGAGAGAGAGAAAGAGAGTCTGTGATTGAGAGAGAGAAGCTGTGAGTGAGAGAGAGAGTGCCGCTGTGAGTGAGTGAGAGAAAGAGATGCTGTGAATGAGAGAGAGAGAGAAAGAGAAGCTGTGAGTGAGAGAGAGAGAAAGAGAAGCTGTGAGTGAGTGAGAGAGAGAAAGGGAAGTTGTGAGTGAGAGAGAGAGAAAGAGAAGCTGTGAGTGAGAGAGAGAGAGAAAGAGAAGCTGTGAGTGAGAAGGAGAGGGAAAGAGAAGCTGTGAGTGAGTGAGAGAGAGAGAGAGAGAAACTGTGAGTGAGAGAGAGAGAAAGAGAAGCTGTGAGTGAGAGAGAGAGAGAAAGAGAAGCTGTGAGTGAGAAGGAGATGGAAAGAGAAGCTGTGAGTGAGAGAGAGAGAAAGAGAAGCTGTGAGAGAGAAAGAGAGAAGCTGTGACTGAGAGAGTGAGAGAGAGAAAGAGAAGCTGTTAGTGAGAGTGAGAGAGAGAGAAAGAGAAGCTGTGAGTGAGAGAGAGATTGAATGAGAAGCTGTGAGTGAGAGAGAGAGAGAAAGAGAAGCTGTGAGTGAGAGAGAGAGGGAAAGAGAAGCTGTGAGTGAGAGAGAGGGAGGGAGAAAGAGAAGCTATGTGTGTGTGAGAGAGAAAGAGAAGCTGTGAGTGAGAGAGAGAGAAGATGTGAGTGATAGAGAGAGAGAAGATGTGAGTGATAGAGAGAGAGAATGAGAAGCTGTGAGTGTGAGAGAGAAAGTAAAAGAAGCTGTGAGTGAGTGAGGGAGAAAGAGAAGCTGTGAGTGAGAGAGAGAGAAAGAAAGAGAAATTAGAGAGAGAAAGAGAGAGAGAAAGAGAAGCTGTGCGTGGGAGAGAGAGAAAGAGAGTCTGTGATTGAGAGAGAGAAGCTGTGAGTGAGAGAGAGAGTGCCGCTGTGAGTGAGTGAGAGAAAGAGATGCTGTGAATGAGAGAGAGAAAGAGAAGCTGTGAGTGAGAGAGAGAGAAGATGTGAGTGATAGAGAGAGAGAATGAGAAGCTGTGAGTGTGAGAGAGAAAGTAAAAGAAGTTGTGAGTGAGATAGAGAGAGAGAGAAAGAGAAGCTGTGAGTGAGAGAGAGAGAGGGAGAAAGATAAGCTGTAAGAGAGAGAGAGAAGCTGTGTGTGAGACAGAAAGAGAAGCTTTGAGTGAGAGAAAGAAAGAAAAGCTGTGAGTGAGAGAGAGAGAAAGAGAAGCTATGAGTGAGAGAGAGAGAGAGAAGCAGTGAGAGAGAGAGAGAAAGAGAAGTTGTGAGTGAGACAGAGAGAGAGAAAGGGAAGCTGTGAGAGAGAGAGAGAGGGAGAAAGAGAAGCTGTGAGAGAGAGAGAGAAAGAGAAGCTGTGAGTGTGTGAGGGAGAAAGAGAAGCTGTGAGTGAGAGAGAGAGAAAGAAAGAGAAATTAGAGAGAGAAAGAGAAGCTGTGAGTGACAGAGAGAGAGAAAGAAGCTGAGAGTGAGAGAGAGAAAGTGAAGCTGTGAGTGAGAGAGAGAGAGAAAGAGAAGCTGTGTGGGAGAGAGAGAAAGAGAGTCTGTGAGTGAGAGAGAGAGAGAAAGAGAAGCTGTGAGTGAGAGAGAAAGAGAAGCTGTGAGTGAGTGAGAGAGAGAAAGGGAAGTTGTGAGTGAGAGAGAGAGACAAAGAGAAGCTGTGAGTGAGAGAGAGAGAGAAAGAGAAGCTGTGAGTGAGAGAGAGAGAGAGAAAGAGAAGCTGTGAGTGAGAAGGAGAGGGAAAGAGAAGCTGTGAGTGAGTGAGAGAGAGAGAGAGAGAAAGAGAAGCTGTGAGTGAGAGAGAGAGAGAATGAGAAGCTGTGAGTGAGAGAGAGAAGCTGTGAGTGAGAGAGAGAAAAAGAAGCTGTGAGTGAGTGAGAGAGAGAAGATGTGAGTGATAGAGAGAGAGAAGGAGAAGCTGTGAGTGAGAGAAAGTAAAAGAAGCTGTGAGTGAGATAGATAGAGAGAGAAAGAGAAGCTGTGAGTGAGAGAGAGAGAGGGAGAAAGATAAGCTGTGAGAGAGAGAGAGAAGCTGTGTGTGTGTGAGAGAGAAAGAGAAGCTGTGAGTGAGTGAGAGAGAGAAAGGGAAGTTGTGAGTAAGAGAGAGAGAGAAAGAGAAGCTGTGAGTGACAGAGAGAGAAAGAGAAGCTGTGTGTGTGTGAGAGAGAAAGAGAAGCTGTGAGTGAGAGTGAGAGAGAGAGAGAAAGAGAAGCTGTGAGTGAGAAAGAAAGAGAAAGAGAAGCTGTGAGTGAGAGAGAGAGAGAGAGAATGAGAAGCTGTGAGTGAGAGAGAGAAGCTGTGAGTGAGAGAGAGAAAGAGAAGCTGTGAGTGAGAGAGAGAGAAGATGTGAGTGATAGAGAGAGAATGAGAAGCTGTGAGTGTGAGAGAGAAAGTAAAAGAAGCTGTGAGTGAGATAGAGAGAGAGAGAAAGAGAAGCTGTGAGTGAGAGAGAGAGAGGGAGAAAGATAAGCTGTGTGTGTGTGAGAGAGAGAAGCTTTGTGTGAGAGAGAAAGAGAAGCTGTGAGTGAGAGAGAGAAAGAAAAGCTGTGAGTGAGAGAGAGAGAAAGAGAAGCTATGAGTGAGAGAGAGAGAGAGAAGCAGTGAGAGAGAGAGAAAAAGAGAAGTTGTGAGTGAGACAGAGAGAGAGAAAGGGAAGCTGTGAGAGAGAGAGAGAGAGGGAGAAAGAGAAGCTGTGAGAGAGAGAGAGAAAGAGAAGCTGTGAGTGTGTGAGGGAGAAAGAGAAGCTGTGAGTGAGAGAGAGAGAAAGAAAGAGAAATTAGAGAGAGAAAGAGAGAGAGAAAGAGAAGCTGTGCGTGGGAGAGAGAGAAAGAGAGTCTGTGATTGAGAGAGAGAAGCTGTGAGTGAGAGAGAGAGTGCCGCTGTGAGTGAGAGAGAGAGAAAGAGAAGCTGTGAGTGAGAGAGAGAGAGAAAGAGAAGCTGTGAGTGAGAAGGAGAGGGAAAGAGAAGCTGTGAGTGAGTGAGAGAGAGAGAGAGAGAAACTGTGAGTGAGAGAGAGAGAAAGAGAAGCTGTGAGTGAGAGAGAGAGAGAAAGAGAAGCTGTGAGTGAGAAGGAGATGGAAAGAGAAGCTGTGAGTGAGAGAGAGAGAAAGAGAAGCTGTGAGAGAGAAAGAGAGAAGCTGTGACTGAGAGAGTGAGAGAGAGAAAGAGAAGCTGTTAGTGAGAGTGAGAGAGAGAGAAAGAGAAGCTGTGAGTGAGAGAGAGATTGAATGAGAAGCTGTGAGTGAGAGAGAGAGAGAAAGAGAAGCTGTGAGTGAGAGAGAGAGGGAAAGAGAAGCTGTGAGTGAGAGAGAGGGAGGGAGAAAGAGAAGCTATGTGTGTGTGAGAGAGAAAGAGAAGCTGTGAGTGAGAGAGAGAGAGAAGATGTGAGTGATAGAGAGAGAGAAGATGTGAGTGATAGAGAGAGAGAATGAGAAGCTGTGAGTGTGAGAGAGAAAGTAAAAGAAGTTGTGAGTGAGATAGAGAGAGAGAGAAAGAGAAGCTGTGAGTGAGAGAGAGAGAGGGAGAAAGATAAGCTGTGAGAGAGAGAGAGAAGCTGTGTGTGAGACAGAAAGAGAAGCTTTGAGTGAGAGAAAGAAAGAAAAGCTGTGAGTGAGAGAGAGAGAAAGAGAAGCTATGAGTGAGAGAGAGAGAGAGAAGCAGTGAGAGAGAGAGAGAAAGAGAAGTTGTGAGTGAGACAGAGAGAGAGAAAGGGAAGCTGTGAGAGAGAGAGAGAGGGAGAAAGAGAAGCTGTGAGAGAGAGAGAGAAAGAGAAGCTGTGAGTGTGTGAGGGAGAAAGAGAAGCTGTGAGTGAGAGAGAGAGAAAGAAAGAGAAATTAGAGAGAGAAAGAGAAGCTGTGAGTGACAGAGAGAGAGAAAGAAGCTGAGAGTGAGAGAGAGAAAGTGAAGCTGTGAGTGAGAGAGAGAGAGAAAGAGAAGCTGTGTGGGAGAGAGAGAAAGAGAGTCTGTGAGTGAGAGAGAGAGAGAAAGAGAAGCTGTGAGTGAGAGAGAAAGAGAAGCTGTGAGTGAGTGAGAGAGAGAAAGGGAAGTTGTGAGTGAGAGAGAGAGACAAAGAGAAGCTGTGAGTGAGAGAGAGAGAGAAAGAGAAGCTGTGAGTGTGAGAGAGAGAGAAAGAGAAGCTGTGAGTGAGAAGGAGAGGGAAAGAGAAGCTGTGAGTGAGTGAGAGAGAGAGAAAGAGAAGCTGTGAGTGAGAGAGAGAGAATGAGAAGCTGTGAGTGAGAGAGAGAAGCTGTGAGTGAGAGAGAGAAAAAGAAGCTGTGAGTGAGTGAGAGAGAGAAGATGTGAGTGATAGAGAGAGAGAAGGAGAAGCTGTGAGTGAGAGAAAGTAAAAGAAGCTGTGAGTGAGATAGATAGAGAGAGAAAGAGAAGCTGTGAGTGAGAGAGAGAGAGGGAGAAAGATAAGCTGTGAGAGAGAGAGAGAAGCTGTGTGTGTGTGAGAGAGAAAGAGAAGCTGTGAGTGAGTGAGAGAGAGAAAGGGAAGTTGTGAGTAAGAGAGAGAGAGAAAGAGAAGCTGTGAGTGACAGAGAGAGAAAGAGAAGCTGTGTGTGTGTGAGAGAGAAAGAGAAGCTGTGAGTGAGAGTGAGAGAGAGAGAGAAAGAGAAGCTGTGAGTGAGAAAGAAAGAGAAAGAGAAGCTGTGAGTGAGAGACAGAGAGAGAATGAGAAGCTGTGAGTGAGAGAGAGAAGCTGTGAGTGAGAGAGAGAAAGAGAAGCTGTGAGTGAGAGAGAGAGAGAAGATGTGAGTGATAGAGAGAGAGAATGAGAAGCTGAGAGTGTGAGAGAGAAAGTAAAAGAAGCTGTGAGTGAGATAGAGAGAGAGAGAGAAAGAGAAGCTGTGAGTGAGAGAGAGAGAGGGAGAAAGATAAGCTGTGTGTGAGAGAGAGAGAGAAGCTTTGTGTGAGAGAGAAAGAGAAGCTGTGAGTGAGAGAGAGAAAGAAAAGCTGTGAGTGAGAGAGAGAGAAAGAGAAGCTATGAGTGAGAGAGAGAGAGAGAAGCAGTGAGAGAGAGAGAAAAAGAGAAGTTGTGAGTGAGACAGAGAGAGAGAAAGGGAAGCTGTGAGAGAGAGAGAGGGAGAAAGAGAAGCTGTGAGAGAGAGAGAGAAAGAGAAGCTGTGAGTGTGTGAGGGAGAAAGAGAAGCTGTGAGTGAGAGAGAGAGAAAGAAAGAGAAATTAGAGAGAGAAAGAGAGAGAGAAAGAGAAGCTGTGCGTGGGAGAGAGAGAAAGAGAGTCTGTGATTGAGAGAGAGAAGCTGTGAGTGAGAGAGAGAGTGCCGCTGTGAGTGAGTGAGAGAAAGAGATGCTGTGAATGAGAGAGAGAGAGAAAGAGAAGCTGTGAGTGAGAGAGAGAGAAAGAGAAGCTGTGAGTGAGTGAGAGAGAGAAAGGGAAGTTGTGAGTGAGAGAGAGAGAAAGAGAAGCTGTGAGTGAGAGAGAGAGAGAAAGAGAAGCTGTGAGTGAGAAGGAGAGGGAAAGAGAAGCTGTGAGTGAGTGAGAGAGAGAGAGAAACTGTGAGTGAGAGAGAGAGAAAGAGAAGCTGTGAGTGAGAGAGAGAGAGAAAGAGAAGCTGTGAGTGAGAAGGAGATGGAAAGAGAAGCTGTGAGTGAGAGAGAGAGAAAGAGAAGCTGTGAGAGAGAAAGAGAGAAGCTGTGAGTGAGAGAGTGAGAGAGAGAAAGAGAAGCTGTTAGTGAGAGTGAGAGAGAGAGAAAGAGAAGCTGTGAGTGAGAGAGAGATTGAATGAGAAGCTGTAAGTGAGAGAGAGAGAGAAAGAGAAGCTGTGAGTGAGAGAGAGAGGGAAAGAGAAGCTGTGAGTGAGAGAGAGGGAGGGAGAAAGAGAAGCTATGTGTGTGTGAGAGAGAAAGAGAAGCTGTGAGTGAGAGTGAGAGAGAGAGAAAGAGAAGCTGTGAGTGAGAGAGAGAGAAAGAGAAGCTGTGAGTGAGAGAGAGAGAATGAGAAGCTGTGAGTGAGAGAGAGAAGCTGTGAGAGAGAGAGAAAGAGAAGCTGTGAGTAAGATAGAGAGAGAGAAAGAGAAGCTGTGAGTGAGAGAGAGAGAGGGAGAAAGATAAGCTGTGTGAGAGAGAGAGAGAAAGAGAAGCTGTGAGAGAGAGAGAGAGAAGCTGTGAGTGAGAGAGAGAAAGAAAAGCTGTGAGTGAGAGAGAGAGAAAGAGAAGCTGTGAGTGAGAAAGAGAGAGAGAATGAGAAGCTGTGAGTGAGAGTGAGAGAGAGTGCGAAAGAGAAGCTGTGAGAGAGAAAGAGAGAGGCTGTGAGTGAGAGAGAGAGAAATAGAAGCTGTTAGTGAGAGTGAGAGAGAGAGAGAGAGAAGCTGTGAGTGAGAGAGAGATTGAAAGAGAAGCTGTGAGTGAGAGAGAGAGAGAAAGAGAAGCTGTGAGTGAGAGAGAGAAAGAGAAGCTGTGAGTGAGAGAGAGAGAGTGAAAGAGAAGCTGTGAGTGAGAGAGAGAGGGAGAAAGAGAAGCTGTGAGAGAGAGAGAGAGAAAGAGAAGCTGTGAGTGAGTGAGAGAGAGAAAGAGAAGCTGTGAGTGAGAGAGAGAGAAGCTGTGAGTGAGAGAGAGAAAGAGAAGCTGTGAGTGAGAGAGAGAGAGAGAAAGAGAAGCTGTCAGTGAGACAGAGAGACAAAGAGAAGCTGTGAGAGAGAGAGAGGGAGAAAGAGAAGCTGTGAGAGAGAGAGAGAAAGAGAAGCTGTGAGTGTGTGTGTGAGAGAAAGAGAAGCTGTGAGTCAGAGAGAGAGAAAGAAAGAGAAATTAGATTTAGAAAGAGAGAGAGAAAGAGAAGCTGTGAGTCGGAGAGAGAGAAAGAGAGTCTGTGAATGAGAGAGAGCGAAGCTGTGAGTGAGAGAGAGAGAGATTCGCTGTGAGAGAGAGAGAGAAAGAGAAGCTGTGAATGAGAGAGAGAGAGAAAGAGAGAAGCTGTGAGTGAGAGAGTGAGAGAGAGAAAGAGAAGCTGTTAGTGAGAGTGAGAGAGAGAAAGAAAGAGAAGCTGTGAGTGAGAGAGAGAGAAAGAGAAGCTGTGAGTGAGAGAGAGAGAGAAAGAGAAGCTGTGAGTGACAGAGAGAAAGAGAAGCTGTGAGTGAGAGGGAGAGAGAGAAAGAGAAGCTGTGAGTGACACACAGAGAGAGAAGCTGTGAGTTAGAGAGAGAGAGAAAGAGAAGCTGTGAGTGACAGAGAAAGAGAAGCTGTGAGTGAGAGAGAGAGGGAGAAAGATAAGCTGTGAGAGAGAGAGAGAGAGAAGCTGTGTGTGTGTGAGAGAGAAAGAGAAGCGGTGATTGAGAGTGAGAGAGAGAGAGAAGGAGAAGCTGTGAGTGAGAGAGAGAGAAATAAGCTTGAGTGAGAGAGAGAGAAGCTGTGAGTGATAGAGAGAAAGAAAAGCTGTGAGTGTGAGAGAGAGAGAGAGAGAAGATATGAGTGAGAGAGAGAGAGAAGCAGTGAGTGAGAGAGAGAGAGATTGAAAGAGAATCTGTGAGTGAGAGAGAGAGAGAAGCTGTGAGTGAGAGAGAGAAAGAGAAGTTGTGAGTGAGAGGGAGAGAGAGAAAGAGAAGCTGTGTGTGACACAGAGAGAGAGAAGCTGTGAGTTAGAGAGAGAGAAAGAGAAGCTGTGACAGAGAGAAAGAAGCTGAGAGTGAGAGAGAGAAAGTGAAGCTGTGAGTGAGAGAAAGTGAGAGAGAGAAGCTGTGAGTGATAGAGAGAAAGAAAAGCTGTGAGTGTGAGAGAGAGAGAGAGAGAGAAGATATGAGTGAGAGAGAGAGAGAAGCAGTGAGTGAGAGAGAGAGAGATTGAAAGAGAATCTGTGAGTGAGAGAGAGAGAGAAGCTGTGAGTGAGAGAGAGAAAGAGAAGCTGTGAGTGAGAGGGAGAGAGAGAGAGAGAAAGAGAAGCTGTGTGTGACACAGAGAGAGAGAAGCTGTGAGTTAGAGAGAGAGAAAGAGAAGCTGTGAGTGACAGAGAGAAAGAAGCTGAGAGTGAGAGAGAGAAAGTGAAGCTGTGAGTGAGTGAAAGAGAGAAAGAGAAGCTGTGTGTGTGTGAGAGATAGAAAGATAGTCTGAGAAAGAGAGAGTGAAAGAGAAGCTGTGAGTGAGAGAGAGAGGGAGAAAGAGAAGCTGTGTGAGAGAGAGAGAGAAAGAGAAGCTGTGAGTGAGAGTGAGAGAGAGAGAGAGAAAGAGAAGCTGTGAGTGAGAGAGAAAGATAAAGAGAAGCTGTGAGTGAGAGAGAGAGAATGAGAAGCTGTGAGTGAGAGAGAGAAGTTGTGTGTGTGTGAGAGAGAGAAGATGTGAGTGAGATAGAAAGAGAGAAAGAGAAGCTGTGAGTGAGAGAGAGAGGGAGAAAGATAAGCTGTGAGAGAGAGAGAGAGAAAGAGAAGCTGTGTGTGAGAGAGAGAGAGAAAGAGAAGCTGTGATTGAGAGTGAGAGAGAGAGAAAGAGAAGCTGTGAGTGAGAGAGAGAGAAAGAGAAGCTGTGAGTGTGAGAGAGAGAAGCTGTGAGTGAGAGAGAGAAAGAAAAGCTGTGAGTGAGAGAGAGAAAGAGAAGATATGAGTGAGAGAGAGAGAAAGAGAAGCAGTGAGAGAGAGAGAGAAAGAGAAGCTGTGAGTGAGACAGAGAGAGAGAAAGAGAAGCTGTGAGAGAGAGAGAGAGGGAGAAAGAGAAGCTGTGTGTGTGAGAGAGAGAAAGAGAAGCTGTGAGTGTGTGTGAGAAAGAGAAGCTGTGAGTGAGAGAGAGAGAAAGAAAGAGAAATTAGAGTGAGAAAGAGAGAGAGAAAGAGAAGCTGTGAGTGGGAGAGAGAGAAAGAGAGTCTGTGAGTGAGAGAGAGAAAGAGAAGCTCTGAGTGTGAAAGAGAGAGAGCTGCTGTGAGTGAGAGAGAGAGAAAGAGAAGTTGTGAATGAGAGAGAGAGAGAGAACGAGAAGCTGTGATTCAGAGAGAGAGAAAGAGAAGCTGTGAGTGAGAGAGAGGGAGAAAGATAAGCTGTGAGAGAGAGAGAAAGAGAAGCTGTGTGTGAGAGTGAGAGAGAGAGAAAGAAAAGCTGTGAGTGAGAGAGAGAGAGAAAGAGAAGATATGAGTGAGAGAGAGAGAGATTGAAAGAGAATCTGTGAGTGAGAGAGAGAGAGAAGCTGTGAGTGAGAGAGAGAAAGAGAAGCTGTGAGTGAGAGGGAGAGAGAGAAAGAGAAGCTGTGTGTGACACAGAGAGAAAGAAGCTGTGAGTTAGAGAGAGAGAAAGAGAAGCTGTGAGTGAGAGAGAGAAAGAAAAGCTGTGAGTGAGAGAGAGAGAAAGAGAAGCTGTGAGTGAGAAAGAGAGAGAGAATGAGAAGCTGTGAGTGAGAGTGAGAGAGAGTGAAAAAGAGAAGCTGTGAGAGAGAAAGAGAGAGGCAGTGAGTGAGAGAGAGAGAGAAATAGAAGCTGTTAGTGAGAGTGACAGAGAGAGAGAGAGAGAAGCTGTGAGTGAGAGAGAGATTGAAAGAGAAGCTGTGAGTGAGAGAGAGAGAGAAAGAGAAGCTGTGAGTGAGAGAGAGAAAGAGAAGCTGTGAGTGAGAGGGAGAGAGAGAAAGAGAAGCTGTGAGTGCCACAGAGAGAGAGAAGCTGTGAGTTAGAGAGAGAGAGAAAGAGAAGCTGTGAGTGACAGAGAGAGAGAAAGAGAAGCTGAGAGTGAGAGAGAGAGAAAGTGAAGCTGTGAGTGAGAGAGAGAGAAAAAGAATATGTGTGTGTGTGTGAAAGAGTAAGATAGTCTGAGAAAGAGAGAGTGAAAGAGAAGCTGTGAGTGAGAGAGAGAGGGAGAAAGAGAAGCTGTGAGAGAGAGAGAGAGAAAGAGAAGCTGTGAGTGAGAGGGAGAGAGAGAAAGAGAAGCTGTGAGTGCCACAGAGAGAGAGAAGCTGTGAGTTAGAGAGAGAGAGAAAGAGAAGCTGTGAGTGACAGAGAGAGAGAAAGAGAAGCTGAGAGTGAGAGAGAGATTGAAAGAGAAGCTGTGAGTGAGAGAGAGAGAGAAAGAGAAGCTGTGAGTGAGAGAGAGAAAGAGAAGCTGTGAGTGAGAGGGAGAGAGAGAAAGAGAAGCTGTGAGTGCCACAGAGAGAGAGAAGCTGTGAGTTAGAGAGAGAGAGAGAAAGAGAAGCTGTGAGTGACAGAGAGAGAGAAAGAGAAGCTGAGAGTGAGAGAGAGAGAAAGTGAAGCTGTGAGTGAGAGAGAGAGAAAAAGAATATGTGTGTGTGTGTGAAAGAGTAAGATAGTCTGAGAAAGAGAGAGTGAAAGAGAAGCTGTGAGTGAGAGAGAGAGGGAGAAAGAGAAGCTGTGAGAGAGAGAGAGAGAGAAAGAGAAGCTGTGAGTGAGTGAGAGAGAGAAAGAGAAGCTGTGAGTGAGAGAGAGAGAAGCTGTGAGTGAGAGAGAGAAAGAGAAGCTGTGAGTGAGAGAGAGAGAGAAAGAGAAGATGTGAGTGAGAGAGTGAGAGATGAGAAGCAGTGAGTGAGAGAAAGAGAGAGAAAGAGAAGCTGTCAGTGAGACAGAGAGAGACAAAGAGAAGCTGTGAGAGAGAGAGGGAGAAAGAGAAGCTGTGAGAGAGAGAGAGAAAGAGAAGCTGTGAGTGTGTGTGTGAGAGAAAGAGAAGCTGTGAGTGAGAGAGAAAGAAAGAAAGAGAAATTAGATTTAGAAAGAGAGAGAGAAAGAGAAGCTGTGAGTCGGAGAGAGAGAAAGAGAGTCTGTGAATGAGAGAGAGAGAAGCTGTGAGTGAGAGAGAGAGAGATTCGCTGTGAGAGAGAGAGAAAGAAAGAGAAGCTGTGAATGAGAGAGAGAGAGAAAGAGAGAAGCTGTGAGTGAGAGAGTGAGAGAGAGAAAGAGAAGCTGTTAGTGAGAGTGAGAGAGAGAAAGAAAGAGAAGCTGTGAGTGAGAGAGAGAGAAAGAGAAGCTGTGAGTGAGAGAGAGAGAGAAAGAGAAGCTGTGAGTGACAGAGAGAAAGAGAAGCTGTGAGTGAGAGGGAGAGAGAGAAAGAGAAGCTGTGAGTGACACACAGAGAGAGAAGCTGTGAGTTAGAGAGAGAGAGAAAGAGAAGCTGTGAGTGACAGAGAAAGAGAAGCTGTGAGTGAGAGAGAGAGAGGGAGAAAGATAAGCTGTGAGAGAGAGAGAGAGAGAGAAGCTGTGTGTGTGAGAGAGAGAAAGAGAAGCGGTGATTGAGAGTGAGAGAGAGAGAGAAGGAGAAGCTGTGAGTGAGAGAGAGAGAGAGATAAGCTTGAGTGAGAGAGAGAGAAGCTGTGAGTGATAGAGAGAAAGAAAAGCTGTGAGTGTGAGAGAGAGAGAGAGAGAAGATATGAGTGAGAGAGAGAGAAGCAGTGAGTGAGAGAGAGAGAGATTGAAAGAGAATCTGTGAGTGAGAGAGAGAGAGAGAAGCTGTGAGTGAGAGAGAGAAAGAGAAGCTGTGAGTGAGAGGGAGAGAGAGAAAGAGAAGCTGTGTGTGACACAGAGAGAAGCTGTGAGTTAGAGAGAGAGAAAGAGAAGCTGTGAGTGACAGAGAGAAAGAAGCTGAGAGTGAGAGAGAGAAAGTGAAGCTGTGAGTGAGAGAAAGAGAGAAAGAGAAGCTGTGTGTGTGTGAGAGATAGAAAGATAGTCTGAGAAAGAGAGAGTGAAAGAGAAGCTGTGAGTGAGAGAGAGAGGGAGAAAGAGAAGCTGTGAGAGAGAGAGAGAGAGAAAGAGAAGCTGTGAGTGAGAGTGAGAGAGAGAGAGAAAGAGAAGCTGTGAGTGAGAGAGAAAGATAAAGAGAAGCTGTGAGTGAGAGAGAGAGAATGAGAAGCTGTGAGTGAGAGAGAGAAGCTGTGTGTGTGAGAGAGAGAAGATGTGAGTGAGATAGAGAGAGAGAAAGAGAAGCTGTGAGTGAGAGAGAGAGGGGGAGAAAGATAAGCTGTGAGAGAGAGAGAGAGAAAGAGAAGCTGTGTGTGTGTGAGAGAGAGAAAGAGAAGCTGTGATTGAGAGTGAGAGAGAGAGAAAGAGAAGCTGTGAGTGAGAGAGAGAGAAAGAGAAGCTGTGAGTGTGAGAGAGAGAAGCTGTGAGTGAGAGAGAGAAAGAAAAGCTGTGAGTGAGAGAGTGAAAGAGAAGATATGAGTGAGAGAGAGAGAAAGAGAAGCAGTGAGAGAGAGAGAGAGAGAAAGAGAAGCTGTGAGTGAGACAGAGAGAGAGAAAGCGAAGCTGTGAGAGAGAGAGAGAGAGAGGGAGAAAGAGAAGCTGTGTGTGAGAGAGAGAAAGAGAAGCTGTGAGTGTGTGTGAGAAAGAGAAGCTGTGAGTGAGAGAGAGAAAGAAAGAGAAATTAATGTGAGAAAGAGAGAGAGAAAGAGAAGCTGTGAGTGGGAGAGAGAGAAAGAGAGTCTGTGAGTGAGAGAGAGAAAGAGAAGCTCTGAGTGTGAAAGAGAGAGAGCTGCTGTGAGTGAGAGAGAGAGAAAGAGAAGTTGTGAATGAGAGAGAGAGAGAAAGAGAAGCTGTGAGAGAGAGAGAGAAAGAGAAGCTGTGTGTGAGAGTGAGAGAGAGAGAAAGAAAAGCTGTGAGTGAGAGAGAGAGAGAAAGAGAAGATATGAGTGAGAGAGAGAGAGATTGAAAGAGAATCTGTGAGTGAGAGAGAGAGAGAGAAGCTGTGAGTGAGAGAGAGAAAGAGAAGCTGTGAGTGAGAGGGAGAGAGAGAAAGAGAAGCTGTGTGTGACACAGAGAGAAAGAAGCTGTGAGTTAGAGAGAGAGAGAAAGAGAAGCTGTGAGTGACAGAGAGAAAGCTGAGAGTGAGAGAGAGAAAGTAAAGCTGTGAGTGAGAGAAAGAGAGAAAGAGAAGCTGTGTGTGAGAGAGAGATAGAAAGATAGTCTGAGAAAGAGAGAGTGAAAGAGAAGCTGTGAGTGAGAGAGAGAGGGAGAAAGAGAAGCTGTGAGAGAGAGAGAGAGAAAGAGAAGCTGTGAGTGAGAGTGAGAGAGAGAGAGAGAAAGAGAAGCTGTGAGTGAGAGAGAAAGATAAAGAGAAGCTGTGAGTGAGAGAGAGAATGAGAAGCTGTGAGTGAGAGAGAGAAGCTGTGTGTGTGTGTGAGAGAGAGAGAAGATGTGAGTGAGATAGAGAAAGAGAAGCTGTGAGTGAGAGAGGGAGGGGGAGAAAGATAAGCTGTGTGAGAGAGAGAAAGAGAAGCTGTGTGTGTGTGAGAGAGAGAAAGAGAAGCTGTGAGTGCCACAGAGAGAGAGAAGCTGTGAGTTAGAGAGAGAGAGAAAGAGAAGCTGTGAGTGACAGAGAGAGAGAAAGAGAAGCTGAGAGTGAGAGAGAGAGAGAAAGAGAAGCTGTGAGTGAGAGAGAGAAAGAGAAGCTGTGAGTGAGAGGGAGAGAGAGAAGCTGTGAGTGAGAGGGAGAGAGAGAAAGAGAAGCTGTGAGTGCCACAGAGAGAGAGAAGCTGTGAGTTAGAGAGAGAGAGAGAAAGAGAAGCTGTGAGTGACAGAGAGAGAGAAAGAGAAGCTGAGAGTGAGAGAGAGAGAAAGTGAAGCTGTGAGTGAGAGAGAGAGAAAAAGAATATGTGTGTGTGTGTGAAAGAGTAAGATAGTCTGAGAAAGAGAGAGTGAAAGAGAAGCTGTGAGTGAGAGAGAGAGGGAGAAAGAGAAGCTGTGAGAGAGAGAGAGAGAGAAAGAGAAGCTGTGAGTGAGTGAGAGAGAGAAAGAGAAGCTGTGAGTGAGAGAGAGAGAAGCTGTGAGTGAGAGAGAGAAAGAGAAGCTGTGAGTGAGAGAGAGAGAGAAAGAGAAGATGTGAGTGAGAGAGTGAGAGATGAGAAGCAGTGAGTGAGAGAAAGAGAGAGAAAGAGAAGCTGTCAGTGAGACAGAGAGAGACAAAGAGAAGCTGTGAGAGAGAGAGGGAGAAAGAGAAGCTGTGAGAGAGAGAGAGAAAGAGAAGCTGTGAGTGTGTGTGTGAGAGAAAGAGAAGCTGTGAGTGAGAGAGAAAGAAAGAAAGAGAAATTAGATTTAGAAAGAGAGAGAGAAAGAGAAGCTGTGAGTCGGAGAGAGAGAAAGAGAGTCTGTGAATGAGAGAGAGAGAAGCTGTGAGTGAGAGAGAGAGAGATTCGCTGTGAGAGAGAGAGAAAGAAAGAGAAGCTGTGAATGAGAGAGAGAGAGAAAGAGAGAAGCTGTGAGTGAGAGAGTGAGAGAGAGAAAGAGAAGCTGTTAGTGAGAGTGAGAGAGAGAAAGAAAGAGAAGCTGTGAGTGAGAGAGAGAGAAAGAGAAGCTGTGAGTGAGAGAGAGAGAGAAAGAGAAGCTGTGAGTGACAGAGAGAAAGAGAAGCTGTGAGTGAGAGGGAGAGAGAGAAAGAGAAGCTGTGAGTGACACACAGAGAGAGAAGCTGTGAGTTAGAGAGAGAGAGAAAGAGAAGCTGTGAGTGACAGAGAAAGAGAAGCTGTGAGTGAGAGAGAGAGAGGGAGAAAGATAAGCTGTGAGAGAGAGAGAGAGAGAGAAGCTGTGTGTGTGAGAGAGAGAAAGAGAAGCGGTGATTGAGAGTGAGAGAGAGAGAGAAGGAGAAGCTGTGAGTGAGAGAGAGAGAGAGATAAGCTTGAGTGAGAGAGAGAAGCTGTGAGTGATAGAGAGAAAGAAAAGCTGTGAGTGTGAGAGAGAGAGAGAGAGAAGATATGAGTGAGAGAGAGAGAAGCAGTGAGTGAGAGAGAGAGAGATTGAAAGAGAATCTGTGAGTGAGAGAGAGAGAGAGAAGCTGTGAGTGAGAGAGAGAAAGAGAAGCTGTGAGTGAGAGGGAGAGAGAGAAAGAGAAGCTGTGTGTGACACAGAGAGAGAGAAGCTGTGAGTTAGAGAGAGAGAAAGAGAAGCTGTGAGTGACAGAGAGAAAGAAGCTGAGAGTGAGAGAGAGAAAGTGAAGCTGTGAGTGAGAGAAAGAGAGAAAGAGAAGCTGTGTGTGTGTGAGAGATAGAAAGATAGTCTGAGAAAGAGAGAGTGAAAGAGAAGCTGTGAGTGAGAGAGAGAGGGAGAAAGAGAAGCTGTGAGAGAGAGAGAGAGAGAAAGAGAAGCTGTGAGTGAGAGTGAGAGAGAGAGAGAAAGAGAAGCTGTGAGTGAGAGAGAAAGATAAAGAGAAGCTGTGAGTGAGAGAGAGAGAATGAGAAGCTGTGAGTGAGAGAGAGAAGCTGTGTGTGTGAGAGAGAGAGAAGATGTGAGTGAGATAGAGAGAGAGAAAGAGAAGCTGTGAGTGAGAGAGAGAGGGGGAGAAAGATAAGCTGTGAGAGAGAGAGAGAGAAAGAGAAGCTGTGTGTGTGTGAGAGAGAGAAAGAGAAGCTGTGATTGAGAGTGAGAGAGAGAGAAAGAGAAGCTGTGAGTGAGAGAGAGAGAAAGAGAAGCTGTGAGTGTGAGAGAGAGAAGCTGTGAGTGAGAGAGAGAAAGAAAAGCTGTGAGTGAGAGAGAGAAAGAGAAGATATGAGTGAGAGAGAGAGAAAGAGAAGCAGTGAGAGAGAGAGAGAGAGAGAAAGAGAAGCTGTGAGTGAGACAGAGAGAGAGAAAGCGAAGCTGTGAGAGAGAGAGAGAGAGGGAGAAAGAGAAGCTGTGTGTGTGAGAGAGAGAAAGAGAAGCTGTGAGTGTGTGTGAGAAAGAGAAGCTGTGAGTGAGAGAGAGAAAGAAAGAGAAATTAGAGTGAGAAAGAGAGAGAGAAAGAGAAGCTGTGAGTGGGAGAGAGAGAAAGAGAGTCTGTGAGTGAGAGAGAGAAAGAGAAGCTCTGAGTGTGAAAGAGAGAGAGCTGCTGTGAGTGAGAGAGAGAGAAAGAGAAGTTGTGAATGAGAGAGAGAGAGAAAGAGAAGCTGTGAGAGAGAGAGAGAAAGAGAAGCTGTGTGTGAGAGTGAGAGAGAGAGAAAGAAAAGCTGTGAGTGAGAGAGAGAGAGAAAGAGAAGATATGAGTGAGAGAGAGAGAGATTGAAAGAGAATCTGTGAGTGAGAGAGAGAGAGAGAAGCTGTGAGTGAGAGAGAGAAAGAGAAGCTGTGAGTGAGAGGGAGAGAGAGAAAGAGAAGCTGTGTGTGACACAGAGAGAAAGAAGCTGTGAGTTAGAGAGAGAGAGAAAGAGAAGCTGTGAGTGACAGAGAGAAAGCTGAGAGTGAGAGAGAGAAAGTAAAGCTGTGAGTGAGAGAAAGAGAGAAAGAGAAGCTGTGTGTGAGAGAGAGATAGAAAGATAGTCTGAGAAAGAGAGAGTGAAAGAGAAGCTGTGAGTGAGAGAGAGAGGGAGAAAGAGAAGCTGTGAGAGAGAGAGAGAGAAAGAGAAGCTGTGAGTGAGAGTGAGAGAGAGAGAGAGAAAGAGAAGCTGTGAGTGAGAGAGAAAGATAAAGAGAAGCTGTGAGTGAGAGAGAGAATGAGAAGCTGTGAGTGAGAGAGAGAAGCTGTGTGTGTGTGTGAGAGAGAGAGAAGATGTGAGTGAGATAGAGAAAGAGAAGCTGTGAGTGAGAGAGAGAGGGGGAGAAAGATAAGCTGTGTGAGAGAGAGAAAGAGAAGCTGTGTGTGTGTGAGAGAGAGAAAGAGAAGCTGTGATTGATAGTGAGAGAGAGAGAGAAAGAGAAGCTGTGAGTGAGAGAGAGAGAAAGAGAAGCTGTGAGTGTGAGAGAGAGAAGCTGTGTGAGAGAGAGAAAGAAAAGCTGTGAGTGAGAGAGAGAGAAAGAGAAGCTGTGAGTGAGAGAGAGAGAGAAGCTGTGAGTGAGAGAGAGAAAGAGAAGCTGTGAGTGAGAGGGAGAGAGAGAAAGAGAAGCTGTGTGTGACACACAGAGAGAAGCTGTGAGTTAGAGAGAGAGAGAAAGAGAAGCTGTGAGTGACAGAGAGAAAGCTGAGAGTGAGAGAGAGAAAGTGAAGCTGTGAGTGAGAGAAAGAGAGAAAGAGAAGCTGTGTGTGTGAGAGAGATAGAAAGATAGTCTGAGAAAGAGAGAGTGAAAGAGAAGCTGTGAGAGAGAGAGAGAGGGAGAAAGAGAAGCTGTGAGAGAGAGAGAGAAAGAGAAGCTGTGAGTGAGAGTGAGAGAGAGAGAGAGAAAGAGAAGCTGTGAGTGAGAGAGAAAGATAAAGAGAAGCTGTGAGTGAGAGAGAGAATGAGAAGCTGTGAGTGAGAGAGAGAAGCTGTGTGTGTGTGAGAGAGAGAGAGAAGATGTGAGTGAGATAGAGAAAGAGAAGCTGTGAGTGAGAGAGAGAGGGAGAAAGATAAGCTGTGTGTGTGAGAGAAAGAGAAGCTGTGTGTGTGTGAGAGAGAGAAAGAGAAGCTGTGATTGAGAGTGAGAGAGAGAGAAAGAGAAGCTGTGAGTGAGAGAGAGAGAAAGAGAAGCTGTGAGTGTGAGAGAGAGAAGCTGTGAGTGAGAGAGAGAAAGAAAAGCTGTGAGTGAGAGAGAGAGAAAGAGAAGATATGAGTGAGAGAGAGAGAAAGAGAAGCTGTGAGTGAGAGAGAGAAAGCGAAGCTGTGAGTGAGAGGGAGAGAGAGAAAGAGAAGCTGTGAGTGCCACACAGAGAGAGAAGCTGTGAGTTAGAGAGAGAGAGAAAGAGAAGCTGTGAGTGACAGAGAGAGAGAAAGAGAAGCTGAGAGTGAGAGAGAGAGAAAGTGAAGCTGTGAGTGAGAGAGAGAGAAAAAGAATATGTGTGTGTTTGTGAGAGAGAAAGATAGTCTGAGAAAGAGAGAGTGAAAGAGAAGCTGTGAGTGAGAGAGAGAGAGGGAGAAAGAGAAGCTGTGAGAGAGAGAGAGAGAGAAAGAGAAGCTGTGAGTGAGTGAGAGAGAGAAAGAGAAGCTGTGAGTGAGAGAGAGAGAAGCTGTGAGTGAGAGAGAGAAAGAGAAGCTGTGAGTGAGAGAGAGAGAGAGAAGATGTGAGTGAGAGAGTGAGAGATGAGCTGTGAGTGAGAGAGAGAGAAAGTAAGAGAAGCTGTGGTTGAGAGTGTGAGAGAGAGATAAAGAGAAGCTGTGAGTGAGAGAGAGAGAAAGAGAAGCTGTGAGTGAGTGAGAGAGGGAGAAAGAGAAGCTGTGAGAGAGAGAGAGAAAGAGAAGCTGTGAGTGTGTGTGTGAGAGAAAGAGAAGCTGTGAGTGAGAGAGAGAGAAAGAAAGAGAAATTAGAGTGAGAAAGAGAGAGAGAAAGAGAAGCTGTGAGTCGGAGAGAGAGAAAGAGAGTGTGAATGAGAGAGAGAGAGAGAAGCTGTGAGTGAGAGAGTGAGAGAGAGAAAGAGAAGCTGTTAGTGAGAGTGAGAGAGAGAAAGAAAGAGAAGCTGTGAGTGAGAGAGAGAGAAAGAGAAGCTGTGAGTGAGAGAGAGAGAGAGAGAGAGAAAGAGAAGCTGTGAGTGACAGAGAGAAAGAGAAGCTGTGAGTGAGAGGGAGAGAGAGAAAGAGAAGCTGTGAGTGACACACAGAGAGAGAAGCTGTGAGTTAGAGAGAGAGAGAGAAAGAGAAGCTGTGAGTGACAGAGAGAGAAAGAGAAGCTGTGAGTGACAGAGAGAGAGAGGGAGAAAGATAAGCTGTGTGTGTGAGAGAGAGAGAAGCTGTGTGTGAGAGAGAGAGAAAGAGAAGCTGTGATTGAGAGTGAGAGAGAGAGAGAAGGAGAAGCTGTGAGTGAGAGAGAGAGAAAGATAAGCTTGAGTGAGAGAGAGAGAAGCTGTGAGTGATAGAGAGAAAGAAAAGCTGTGAGTGAGTGAGAGAGAGAGAGAAAGAGAAGATATGAGTGAGAGAGAGAGAGAAGCAGTGAGTGAGAGAGAGAGAGAGATTGAAAGAGAATCTGTGAGTGAGAGAGAGAGAGAGAGAAGCTGTGAGTGAGAGAGAGAAAGAGAAGCTGTGAGTGAGAGGGAGAGAGAGAAAGAGAAGCTGTGTGTGACACAC
Source organism: Bradypodion pumilum (assembly GCA_035047305.1). NCBI lineage: Eukaryota > Metazoa > Chordata > Lepidosauria > Squamata > Chamaeleonidae > Bradypodion > Bradypodion pumilum. The sequence goes on from JAWDJD010000001.1 coordinate 233,339,289, forward strand.
AGAGAGAGAAGCTGTGAGTTAGAGAGAGAGAAAGAGAAGCTGTGAGTGACAGAGAGAAAGAAGCTGAGAGTGAGAGAGAGAAAGTGAAGCTGTGAGTGAGAGAAAGAGAGAAAGAGAAGCTGTGTGTGAGAGAGAGATAGAAAGATAGTCTGAGAAAGAGAGAGTGAAAGAGAAGCTGTGAGTGAGAGAGGGAGGGAGAAAGAGAAGCTGTGTGTGAGAGAGAGAGAAAGAGAAGCTTTGAGTGGGAGAGAGAGAAAGAGAGTCTGTGAGTGAGAGAGAGAAAGAGAAGCTCTGAGTGTGAGAGAGAGAGAGCCGCTGTGAGTGAGAGAGAGAGAAAGAGAAGTTGTGAATGAGAGAGAGAGAGAAAGAAAGAGAAGCTGTGATTGAGAGAGAGAGAAAGAGAAGCTGTGAGTGTGAGAGAGAGAGGGAGAAAGGTAAGCTGTGTGAGAGAGAGAGAAAGAGAAGCTGTGTGTGAGAGTGAGAGAGAGAGAGAAAGAGAAGCTGTGAGTGAGAGAGAGAGAGAGAAGCTGTGTGTGAGAGAGAGAGAAGCTGTGAGTGAGAGAGAGAAAGAAAAGCTGTGAGTGAGAGAGAGAGAAAGAGAAGATATGAGTGAGAGAGAGAGAGAAGCAGTGAGAGAGAGAGAGAAAGAGAAGCTGTGAGTGAGACAGAGAGAGAAAGAGAAGCTTTGAGAGAGAGAGAGGGAGAAAGAGAAGCTGTGTGAGAGAGAGAGAAAGAGAAGCTGTGAGTGAGACAGAGAGAGAAAGAGAAGCTTTGAGAGAGAGAGGGAGAAAGAGAAGCTGTGAGTGAGAGAGAGAGAAAGAAAGAGAAATTAGAGTGAGAGAGAAAGAGAAGCTGTGAGTGGGAGAGTGAAAGAGAGTCTGTGAGTGAGAGAGAGAAAGAGAAGCTGCGAGTGAGAGAGAGAGAGAAGCTGTGAGTGAGAGAGAGAGAAAGAGAAGCTGTGAGTGAGAAGGAGAGGGAAAGAGAAGCTGTGAGTGAGTGAGAGAGAGAGAGAAAGAGAAGCTGTGAGTGAGAGAGAGAGAAAGAGAAGCTGTGAGTGAGAGAGAGAAAGAGAAGCTGTGAGTGAGAAGGAGAGGGAACGAGAAGCTGTGAGTGAGTGAGAGAGAGAGAGAGAGAAAAAATCTGTGAGAGAGAAAGAGAGAAGCTATGAGTGAGAGAGTGAGAGAGAGAAAGAGAAGCTGTTAGTGAGAGTGAGAGAGAGAGAAAAAGAGAAGCTGTGAGTGAGAGAGAGAGAGAGAAGATGTGAGTGATAGAGAGAGAGAATGAGAAGCTGTGTGAGAGAGAGAAAGTAAGAGAAGCTGTGAGTGAGATAGAGATAGAGAGAGAGAAGCTGTGAGTGAGAGAGAGAGATCCGCTGTGAGTGAGAGAGAGAGAAAGAGAAGCTGAGAATGAGAGAGAGAGAGAAAGAGAGAAGCTATGAGTGAGAGAGTGAGAGAGAGAAAGAGAAGCTGTTAGTGAGAGTGAGAGAGAGAAAGAAAGAGAAGCTGTGAGTGAGAGAGAGAGAAAGAGAAGCTGTGAGTGAGAGAGAGAGAGAGAAAGAGAAGCTGTGAGTGACAGAGAGAAAGAGAAGCTGTGAGTGAGAGGGAGAGAGAGAAAGAGAAGCTGTGAGTGACACACAGAGAGAGAAGCTGTGAGTTAGAGAGAGAGAGAAAGAGAAGCTGTGAGTGACAGAGAGAGAAAGAGAAGCTGTGAGTGAGAGAGAGAGGGAGAAAGATAAGCTGTGTGAGAGAGAGAGAGAGAAGCTGTGTGTGTGTGAGAGAGAAAGAGAAGCTGTGATTGAGAGTGAGAGAGAGAGAGAAGGAGAAGCTGTGAGTGAGAAAGAGAGAAAGATAAGCTTGAGTGAGAGAGAGAGAAGCTGTGAGTGATAGAGAGAAAGAAAAGCTGTGAGTGAGTGAGAGAGAGAGAGAAAGAGAAGATATGAGTGAGAGAGAGAGAGAAGCAGTGAGTGAGAGAGAGAGAGAGATTGAAAGAGAATCTGTGAGTGAGAGAGAGAGAGAGAGAAGCTGTGAGTGAGAGAGAGAAAGAGAAGCTGTGAGTGAGAGGGAGAGAGAGAAAGAGAAGCTGTGTGTGACACAGAGAGAGAGAAGCTGTGAGAGAGAGAGAGAAAGAGAAGCTGTGAGTGACAGAGAGAAAGAAGCTGAGAGTGAGAGAGAGAAAGTGAAGCTGTGAGTGAGAGAAAGAGAGAAAGAGAAGCTGTGTGTGAGAGAGAGATAGAAAGATAGTCTGAGAAAGAGAGAGTGAAAGAGAAGCTGTGAGTGAGAGAGGGAGGGAGAAAGAGAAGCTGTGTGAGAGAGAGAGAGAAAGAGAAGCTGTGAGTGGGAGAGAGAGAAAGAGAGTCTGTGAGTGAGAGAGAGAAAGAGAGGCTCTGAGTGTGAGAGAGAGAGAGCCACTGTGTGTGTGAGAGAGAGAAAGAGAAGTTGTGAATGAGAGAGAGAGAGAAAGAAAGAGAAGCTGTGATTGAGAGAGAGAGAAAGAGAAGCTGTGAGTGTGAGAGAGAGAGGGAGAAAGATAAGCTGTGTGAGAGAGAGAGAAAGAGAAGCTGTGTATGAGAGTGAGAGAGAGAGAGAAAGAGAAGCTGTGAGTGAGAGAGAGAGAGAGAGAAGCTGTGAGTGAGAGAGAGAGAAGCTGTGAGTGAGAGAGAGAAAGAAAAGCTGTGAGTGAGAGAGAGAGAAAGAGAAGATATGAGTGAGAGAGAGAGAGAAGCAGTGAGAGAGAGAGAGAAAGAGAAGCTGTGAGTGAGACAGAGAGAGAAAGAGAAGCTTTGAGAGAGAGAGAGGGAGAAAGAGAAGCTGTGAGAGAGAGAGAGAAAGAGAAGCTGTGAGTGAGACAGAGAGAGAAAGAGAAGCTTTGAGAGAGAGAGAGGGAGAAAGAGAAGCTGTGAGTGAGAGAGAAAGAAAGAAAGAGAAATTAGAGTGAGAGAGAAAGAGAAGCTGTGAGTGGGAGAGTGAAAGAGAGTCTGTGAGTGAGAGAGAGAGAAAGAGAAGCTGCGAGTGAGAGAGAGAGAGAAGCTGTGAGTGAGAGAGAGAGAGAAAGAGAAGCTGTGAGTGAGAAGGAGAGGGAAAGAGAAGCTGTGAGTGAGTGAGAGAGAGAGAGAAAGAGAAGCTGTATGTGAGAGAGAGAGAAAGAGAGTCTGTGAGTGAGAGAGAGAGAAAGAGAAGCTGTGAGTGAGAAGGAGAGGGAACGAGAAGCTGTGAGTGAGAGAGAGAGAAGCTGTGAGTGAGAGAGAGAGAGAGAAAGAGAAGCTGTGAGTGAGAGAGAGAAAGAGAAGCTGTGAGTGAGAGAGAGAGAAAGAGAAGCTGTGAGTGAGACAGAGAGAGAAAGAGAAGCTTTGAGAGAGAGAGAGAGGGAGAAAGAGAAGCTGTGAGAGAGAGAGAGAAAGAGAAGCTGTGAGTGTCTGTGAGAGAGAAAGAGAAGCTGTGAGTGAGAGAGAAAGAAAGAAAGAGAAATTAGAGTGAGAAAGAGAGAGAGAGAGAAAGAGAAGCTGTGAGTGGGAGAGAATGAAAGAGAGTCTGTGAGTGAGAGAGAGAGAAAGGGAAGTTGTGAGTGAGAGAGAGAAAGAGAAGCTGTGAATGAGAGAGAGAGAAAGAGAAGCTGTGAGTGAGAGAGAGAGAAAAAGAAGCTGTGAGTGAGTGAGAGAGAGAAAGGGAAGTTGTGAGTGAGAGAGAGAGAAAGAGAAGCTGCGAGTGAGAGAGAGAGAGAGAAGCTGTGAGTGAGAGAGAGAGAGAAAGAGAAGCTGTGAGTGAGAAGGAGAGGGAAAGAGAAGCTGTGAGTGAGTGAGAGAGAGAGAGAAAGAGAAGTTGTGAGTGAGAGAGAGAAAGAGAAGCTGTGAATGAGAGAGAGAGAAAGAGAAGCTGTGTGTGAGAGAGAGAGAAAAAGAAGCTGTGAGTGAGTGAGAGAGAGAAAGGGAAGTTGTGAGTGAGAGAGAGAGAGAAAGAGAAGCTGCGAGTGAGAGAGAGAGAGAAGCTGTGAGTGAGAGAGAGAGAGAAAGAGAAGCTGTGAGTGAGAAGGAGAGGGAACGAGAAGCTGTGAGTGAGTGAGAGAGAGAGAGAAAGAAGCTGTGAGAGAGAAAGAGAGAAGCTGTGAGTGAGAGAGTGAGAGAGAGAAAGAGAAGCTGTTAGTGAGAGTGAGAGAGAGAGAAAGAGAAGCTGTGAGTGAGAGAGAATGAAAGAGAAGCTGTGAGTGAGAGAGAGAGAGAGAAAGAGAAGCTGTGAGTGAGAGAGAGAATGAGAAGCTGTGAGTGAGAGAGAGAGAGAGAGAGAAGATGTGAGTGATAGAGAGAATGAGAAGCTGTGAGAGAGAGAGAAAGTAAGAGAAGCTGTGAGTGAGATAGAGAGAGAGAAAGAGAAGTGTGAGTGAGAGAGAGAGAGGGAGAAAGATAAGCTGTGAGGGAGAGAGAGAAAGAGAAGCTGTGTGTGAGAGTGAGAGAGAGAGAAAGGGAAGCTGTGAGTGAGAGAGAGAGAAAGAGAAGCTGTGAGTGAGAGAGAGAGAAGCTGTGAGTGAGAGAGAGAAAGAAAAGCTGTGAGTGAGAGAGAGAGAGAAAGAGAAGATATGAGTGAGAGAGAGAGAGAAGCAGTGAGAGAGAGAGAGAAAGAGAAGCTGTGAGTGAGACAGAGAGAGAGAAAGAGAAGCTGTGTGAGAGAGAGGGAGAAAGAGAAGCTGTGTGTGTGAGAGAGAAAGAGAAGCTGTGAGTGTGTGTGAGAGAGAAAGAGAAGCTGTGAGTGAGAGAGAGAGAAAGAGAGAGAAATTAGAGTGAGAAAGAGAGAGAGAAAGAGAAGCTGTGAGTGGGAGAGAGAGAAAGAGAGTCTGTGAGTGAGAGAGAGAGAGAGAAGCTGTGAGTGAAAGAGAGAGAGAGCCGCTGTTAGTGAGAGAGAGAAAGAGAAGCTGTGAATGAGAGAGAGAGAGAAAGAGAAGCTGTGAGTGAGAGAGAGAGAAATAGAAGCTGTGAGTGAGTGAGAGAGAGAAAGAGAAGCTGTGAGTGAGAGAGAGATAAAGAGAAGCTGTGAGTGAGTGAGAGAGAGAAAGAGAAGCTGTGAGTGAGAGAGAGAGAGAAAGAGAAGCTGTGAGTGAGAAGGAGAGGGAAAGAGAAGCTGTGAGTGAGTGAGAGAGAGAGAGAAAGAGAAGCTGTGTGTGTGTGTGAGAGAAAGAGAAGCTGTGACTGAGAGAGAGAGAGAAAGAGAAGCTGTGTGAGAGAGAGAGAAAGAGAAGCTGTGTGTGAGAGTGAGAGAGAGAGAGAAAGAGAAGCTGTGAGTGAGAGAGAGAGAGAGAGAAGCTGTGAGTGAGAGAGAGAGAAGCTGTGAGTGAGAGAGAGAAAGAAAAGCTGTGAGTGAGAGAGAGAGAAAGAGAAGATATGAGTGAGAGAGAGAGAGAAGCAGTGAGAGAGAGAGAGAGAAAGAGAAGCTGTGAGTGAGACAGAGAGAGAAAGAGAAGCTTTGAGAGAGAGAGAGGGAGAAAGAGAAGCTGTGAGAGAGAGAGAGAAAGAGAAGCTGTGAGTGAGACAGAGATAGAAAGAGAAGCTTTGAGAGAGAGAGAGGGAGAAAGAGAAGCTGTGAGTGAGAGAGAAAGAAAGAAAGAGAAATTAGAGTGAGAGAGAAAGAGAAGCTGTGAGTGGGAGAGTGAAAGAGAGTCTGTGAGTGAGAGAGAGAGAAAGAGAAGCTGCGAGTGAGAGAGAGAGAGAAGCTGTGAGTGAGAGAGAGAGAAAGAGAAGCTGTGAGTGAGAAGGAGAGGGAAAGAGAAGCTGTGAGTGAGTGAGAGAGAGAGAAAGAGAAGCTGTGAGTGAGAGAGAGAGAAAGAGAAGCTGTGAGTGAGAGAGAGAGAAGGAGAAGCTGTGAGTGAGAAGGAGAGGGAACGAGAAGCTGTGAGTGAGTGAGAGAGAGAGAGAGAGAAAGAATCTGTGAGAGAGAAAGAGAGAAGCTGTGAGTGAGAGAGTGAGAGAGAGAAAGAGAAGCTGAGTGAGAGTGAGAGAGAGAGAGAAAGAGAAGCTGTGAGTGAGAGAGAGAGAGAGAAGATGTGAGTGATAGAGAGAGAGAATGAGAAGCTGTGTGAGAGAGAGAAAGTAAGAGAAGCTGTGAGTGAGATAGAGAGAGAGAAAGAGAAGCTGTGAGTGTGAGAGAGAGAGGTAGAAAGATAAGCTGTGAGGGAGAGAGAGAAAGAGAGGTTGTGTGTGAGAGTGAGAGAGAGAGAAAGAGAAGCTGTGAGTGAGAGAGAGAGAAAGAGAAGCTGTGAGTGAGAGAGAGAGAAGCTGTGAGTGAGAGAGAGAGAGAGAAAGAGAAGCTGTGAGTGAGAGAGAGAAAGAGAAGCTGTGAGTGAGAGAGAGAGAGAGAAGATGTGAGTGATAGAGAGAGAGAATGAGAAGCTGTGTGAGAGAGAGAAAGTAAGAGAAGCTGTGAGTGAGATAGAGAGAGAGAAAGAGAAGCTGTGAGTGAGAGAGAGGGAGGGAGAAAGATAAGCTGTGAGGGAGAGAGAGAAAGAGAAGCTGTGTGTGAGAGTGAGAGAGAGAGAAAGAGAAGCTGTGAGTGAGAGAGAGAGAAAGAGAAGCTGTGAGTGAGAGAGGGAGAAGCTGTGAGTGAGAGAGAGAAAGAAAAGCTGTGAGTGAGAGAGAGAGAAAGAGAAGATATGAGTGAGAGAGTGAGAGAGAAGCAGTGAGAGAGAGAGAGAGAAAGAGAAGCTGTGAGTGAGACAGAGAGAGACAAAGAGAAGCTTTGAGAGAGAGAGAGAGGGAGAAAGAGAAGCTGTGAGAGAGTGAGAGAGAAAGAGAAAGCTGTGAGTGTGTGTGAGAGAGAAAGCGAAGCTGTGAGTGAGAGAGAAAGAAAGAAAGAGAAATTAGAGTGAGAAAGAGAGAGAGAAAGAGAAGCTGTGAGTGGGAGAGAGTGAAAGAGAGTCTGTGAGTGAGAGAGAGAGAGAAAGGGAAGTTGTGAGTGAGAGAGATAGAAAGAGAAGCTGTGAGTGAGAGAGAGAGAGAAAGAGAAGCTGTGAGTGGGAGAGAGTGAAAGAGAGTCTGTGAGTGAGAGAGAGAGAGAAAGGGAAGTTGTGAGTGAGAGAGAGAGAAAGAGAAGCTGTGAATGAGAGAGAGAGAGAAAGAGAAGCTGTGAGTGAGTGAGATAGAGAAAGGGAAGTTGTGAGTGAGAGAGAGAGAAAGAGAAGCTGTGAGTGAGAGAGAGAGAGAAAGAGAAGCTGTGAGTGAGAGAGAGAGAGAAAGAGAAGCTGTGAGTGAGAAGGAGAGGGAAAGAGAAGCTGTGAGTGAGTGAGAGAGAGAGAGAAAGAGAAGCTGTTAGTGAGAGAGAGAAAGAGAAGCTGTGAGTGAGTGAGAGAGAGAGAGAAGCTCTGATTGAGAAGGAGAGGGAAAGAGAAGCTGTGAGTGAGTGAGAGAGAGAGAGAGAAGCTGTGAGTGAGAGAGTGAGAGAGAGAAAGTGAAGCTGTTAGTGAGAGTGAGAGAGAGAGAGAAAGAGAAGCTGTGAGTGAGAGAGAGAAAGAGAAGCTGTGAGTGAGAGGGAGAGAGAGAAAGAGAAGCTGTGAGTGACAAAGAGAGAGAGAAGCTGTGAGTTACAGAGAGAGAGAAAGAGAAGCTGTGAGTGACAGAGAGAGAGAAAGGGAAGCTGAGAGTGAGAGAGAGAGAAGGAGAAGCTGTGTGTGTGAGAGAGAGAAGCTGTGAGCGTGAGAGAGAGAGAGAAAGAGAAGCTGTGAGTGAGAGAGAGAGAGAAAGAGAAGCTGTGTGTGTGAGAGAGAGAGAGAGAAGCTGTGAGTGAGAGTGAGAGAGAGAGAGAGAAAGAGAAGTTGTGTGTGAGAGTGAGAGAGAGAGAGAAAGAGAAGCTGTGAGTGAGAGAGAAAGATAGAGAATCTGTGAGTGAGAGAGAGAGAAGCTGTGAGTGAGAGAGAGAAAGAAAAGCTGTGAGTGAGAGAGAGAGAAAGAGAAGATATGAGTGAGAGAGAGAGAGAGAGAAGCAGTGAGAGAGAGAGAGAAAGAGAAGCTGTGAGTGAGACAGAGAGAGAAAGAGAAGCTTTGAGAGAGAGAGAGGGAGAAAGAGAAGCTGTGTGAGAGAGAGAGAAAGAGAAGCTGTGAGTGTGTGTGAGAGAGAAAGAGAAGCTGTGAGTGAGAGAGTAAGAAAGAAAGAGAAATTAGAGTGAGAGAGAAAGAGAAGCTGTGAGTGGGAGAGAGTGAAAGAGAGTCTGTGAGTGAGAGAGAGAGAAAGGGAAGTTGTGAGTGAGAGAGAGAAAGAGAAGCTGTGAATGAGAGAGAGAGAAAGAGAAGCTGTGAGTGAGAGAGAGAGAAAAAGAAGCTGTGAGTGAGTGAGAGAGAGAAAGGGAAGTTGTGAGTGAGAGAGAGAGAGAAAGAGAAGCTGCGAGTGAGAGAGAGAGAAGCTGTGAGTGAGAGAGAGAGAAAGAGAAGCTGTGAGTGAGAAGGAGCGGGAAAGAGAAGCTGTGAGTGAGTGAGAGAGAGAGAGAAAGAGAAGCTGTGAGTGTGAGAGAGAAAGAGAAGCTGTGAGTGAGAGAGAGAGAGAAAGAGAAGCTGTGAGTGAGAAGGAGAGGGAACGAGAAGCTGTGAGTGAGTGAGAGAGAGAGAGAAAGAAGCTGTGAGAGAGAAAGAGAGAAGCTGTGAGTGAGAGAGTGAGAGAGAGAAAGAGAAGCTGTTAGTGAGAGTGAGAGAGAGAGAGAAAGAGAAGCTGTGAGTGAGAGAGAATGAAAGAGAAGCTGTGAGTGAGAGAGAGAGAGAGAAAGAGAAGCTGTGAGTGAGAGAGAGAAAGAGAAGCTGTGAGTGAGAGAGAGAGAGAAGATGTGAGTGATAGAGAGAATGAGAAGCTGTGAGAGAGAGAGAAAGTAAGAGAAGCTGTGAGTGAGATAGAGAGAGAGAAAGAGAAGCTGTGAGTGAGAGAGAGAGAGGGAGAAAGATAAGCTGTGAGGGAGAGAGAGAAAGAGAAGCTGTGTGTGAGAGTGAGAGAGAGAGAAAGGGAAGCTGTGAGTGAGAGAGAGAGAAAGAGAAGCTGTGAGTGAGAGAGAGAGAAGCTGTGAGTGAGAGAGAGAAAGAAAAGCTGTGAGTGAGAGAGAGAGAAAGAGAAGATATGAGTGAGAGAGAGAGAGAAGTAGTGAGAGAGAGAGAGAAAGAGAAGCTGTGAGTGAGACAGAGAGAGAGAAAGAGAAGCTGTGAGAGAGAGAGGGAGAAAGAGAAGCTGTGTGTGTGAGAGAGAAAGAGAAGCTGTGAGTGTGTGAGAGAGAGAAAGAGAAGCTGTGAGTGAGAGAGAGAGAAAGAGAGAGAAATTAGAGTGAGAAAGAGAGAGAGAAAGAGAAGCTGTGAGTGGGAGAGAGAGAAAGAGAGTCTGTGAGTGAGAGAGAGAGAGAGAAGCTGTGAGTGAAAGAGAGAGAGAGCTGCTGTTAGTGAGAGAGAGAGAAAGAGAAGCTGTGAATGAGAGAGAGAGAGAAAGAGAAGCTGTGAGTGAGAGAGAGAGAAATAGAAGCTGTGAGTGAGTGAGAGAGAGAAAGGGAAGTTGTGAGTGAGAGAGAGAGAGAAAGAGAAGTTGTGAGTGAGAGAGAGAGAGAAGGAGAAGCTGTGAGTGAGAAGGAGAGGGAAAGAGAAGCTGTGAGTGAGTGAGAGAGAGAGAGAAAGAGAAGCTGTGTGTGTGAGAGAGAGAAAGAGAAGCTGTGAGTGAGAGAGAGAGAGAAAGAGAAGCTGTTAGTGACAGAGAGAGAGAAAGAGAAGCTGTGTGTGTGAGAGAGAGAAAGATAGTCTGAGAAAGAGAGAGTGAAAGAGAAGCTGTGAGTGAGATTGAGAGAGAGAGAGAAGCTGTGAGTGAGAGAGAGAGAGAATGAGAAGCTGTGAGTGAGAGAGAGAGAATGTAAGAGAAGCTGTGTGTGAGATAGAGAGAGAGAGAAAGAGAAGCTGTGAGTGAGAGAGAGAGGGGGAGAAAGATAAGCTGTGAGAGAGAGAGAGAAGCTGTGTGTGTGTGAGAGAGAGAAAGATAAGCTGTGATTGAGAGTGAGAGAGAGAGAGAAAGTGAAGCTGTGAGTGAGAGAGAGAGAAAGAGAAGCTGTGAGTGAGAGAGAGAGAAGCTGTGAGTGAGAGAGAGAAAGAAAAGCTGTGAGTGAGAGAGAGAGAGAAAGAGAAGATATGAGTGAGTGAGAGAGAGAAGCAGTGAGGGAGAGAGAGAAAGATTAGCTGTGAGTGAGACAGAGAGAGAAAGAGAAGCTGTGAGAGAGAGAGGGAGAAAGAGAAGCTGTGTGTGTGAGAGAGAAAGAGAAGCTGTGAGTGAGAGAGAGAGAAAGAGAAGCTGTGAGTGAGAAAGAGTGAGAGAATGAGAAGCTGTGAGTGAGAGTGAGAGAGAGAGAAAGAGAAGCTGTGAGTGAGAGAGAGATTGAAAGAGAAGCTGTGTGTGTGAGAGAGAGAGAGAAAGAGAGCTGTGAGTGAGAGAGAGAAAGAGAAGCTGTGAGTGAGAGGAAGAGAGAGAGGAAGAGAAACTGTGAGTGACACAGAGAGAGAGAAGCTGTGAGTTAGAGAGAGAGAGAAAGAGAAGCTGTGAGTGACAGAGAGAAAGAAAGAAGCTGAGAGTGAGAGAGAGAGAGTGAAGCTGTGAGTGAGAGAGAGAGAGAAAGAGAAGCTGTGTGTGTGAGAGAGAGAGAAAGAGAAGCTGTGAGTGAGAGAGAGAGAATGAGAAGCTGTGAGTGAGAGAGAGAAGCTGTGAGTGATAGAGAGAAAGAGAAGCTGTGAGTGAGTGAGAGCGAGAGAGAGAAGATGTGAGTGATAGAGAGAGAATGAGAAGCTGTGATTGAGAGTGAGAGAGAGAGAGAAAGAGAAGCTGTGAGAGAGAGAGAGAGAAAGAGAAGCTGTGAGTGAGAGAGAGATAAGCTGTGAGTGAGAGAGAGAAAGAAAAGCTGTGAGTGAGAGAGAGAGAGAGAGAAAGAGAAGCTGTGAGTGAGAGAGAGATTGAAAGAGAAGCTGTGAGTGAGAGAGAGAGGGAGAGAGAGAAAGAGAAGCTGTGAGTGAGAGAGAGAGAGAAAGAGAAGCTGTGAGTGAGAGAGAGAAAATGAGAAGCTGTGAGTGAGAGAGAGAAGCTGTGAGTGAGAGAGAGAAAGAGAAGCTGTGAGTGAGAGAGAGCGAGAGAGAGAAGATGTGAGTGATAGAGAGAGAATGAGAAGCTGTGAGTGAGAGAGAGAAAGTAAGAGAAGCTGTGAGTGAGATAGAGACAGAGAGAAAGAGAAGCTGTGAGTGAGAGAGAGAGAGGGAGAAAGATAAGCTGTGAGAGAGAGAGAGAGAGAAGCTGTGTGTGTAAGAGAGAGAAAGAGAAGCTGTGATTGAGAGTGAGAGAGAGAGAGAAAGAGAAGCTGTGTGAGAGAGAGAAAGAGAAGCTGTGAGTGAGAGAGAGATAAGCTGTGAGTGAGAGAGAGAAAGAAAAGCTGTGAGTGAGAGAGAGAAAGAGAAGATATGAGTGAGAGAGAGAGAAGCAGTGAGAGAGAGAGAGAAAAAAAGAGAAGCTGTGAGTGTGTGTGAGAGAGAAAGAGAAGCTGTGAGTGAGAGAGTAAGAAAGACAGAGAAATTAGAGTGAGAGAGAAAGAGAAGCTGTGAGTGGGAGAGAGTGAAAGAGAGTCTGGAGTGAGAGAGAGAGAAAGGGAAGTTGTGAGTGAGAGAGAGAAAGAGAAGCTGTGAATGAGAGAGAGAGAAAGAGAAGCTGTGAGTGAGAGAGAGAGAAAAAGAAGCTGTGAGTGAGTGAGAGAGAGAAAGGGAAGTTGTGAGTGAGAGAGAGAGAGAAAGAGAAGCTGCGAGTGAGAGAGAGAGAGAAGCTGTGAGTGAGAGAGAGAGAGAAAGAGAAGCTGTGAGTGAGAAGGAGAGGGAAAGAGAAGCTGTGAGTGAGTGAGAGAGAGAGAGAAAGAGAAGCTGTGAGTGTGAGAGAGAAAGAGAAACTGTGAGTGAGAGAGAGAGAGAAAGAGAAGCTGTGAGTGAGAAGGAGAGGGAACGAGAAGCTGTGAGTGAGTGAGAGAGAGAGAGAAAGAAGCTGTGAGAGAGAAAGAGAGAAGCTGTGAGTGAGAGAGTGAGAGAAAGAAAGAGAAGCTGTTAGTGAGAGTGAGAGAGAGAGAGAAAGAGAAGCTGTGAGTGAGAGAGAATGAAAGAGAAGCTGTGAGTGAGAGAGAGAGAGAGAAAGAGAAGCTGTGAGTGAGAGAGAGAAAGAGAAGCTGTGAGTGAGAGAGAGAGAGAGAGAAGATGTGAGTGATAGAGAGAATGAGAAGCTGTGAGAGAGAGAGAAAGTAAGAGAAGCTGTGAGTGAGATAGAGAGAGAGAAAGAGAAGCTGTGAGTGAGAGAGAGAGAGGGAGAAAGATAAGCTGTGAGGGAGAGAGAGAAAGAGAAGCTGTGTGTGAGAGTGAGAGAGAGAGAAAGGGAAGCTGTGAGTGAGAGAGAGAGAAAGAGAAGCTGTGAGTGAGAGAGAGAGAAGCTGTGAGTGAGAGAGAGAAAGAAAAGCTGTGAGTGAGAGAGAGAGAGAAAGAGAAGATATGAGTGAGAGAGAGAGAGAAGCAGTGAGAGAGAGAGAGAAAGAGAAGCTGTGAGTGAGACAGAGAGAGAGAAAGAGAAGCTGTGAGAGAGAGGGAGAAAGAGAAGCTGTGTGTGTGAGAGAGAAAGAGAAGCTGTGAGTGTGTGAGAGAGAGAAAGAGAAGCTGTGAGTGAGAGAGAGAGAAAGAGAGAGAAATTAGAGTGAGAAAGAGAGAGAGAAAGAGAAGCTGTGAGTGGGAGAGAGAGAAAGAGAGTCTGTGAGTGAGAGAGAGAGAGAGAAGCTGTGAGTGAAAGAGAGAGAGAGCCGCTGTTAGTGAGAGAGAGAGAAAGAAAGAGAAGCTGTGAATGAGAGAGAGAAAGAGAAGCTGTGAGTGAGAGAGAGAGAAATAGAAGCTGTGAGTGAGTGAGAGAGAGAAAGGGAAGTTGTGAGTGAGAGAGAGAGAGAAAGAGAAGCTGTGAGTGAGAGAGAGAGAGAAAGAGAAGCTGTGAGTGAGAAGGAGAGGGAAAGAGAAGCTGTGAGTGAGTGAGAGAGAGAGAGAAAGAGAAGCTGTGTGTGTGAGAGAGAGAAAGAGAAGCTGTGAGTGAGAGAGAGAGAAAGAGAAGCTGTTAGTGACAGAGAGAGAGAAAGAGAAGCTGTGTGTGTGTGAGAGAGAAAGATAGTCTGAGAAAGAGAGAGTGAAAGAGAAGCTGTGAGTGAGAGTGAGTGAGAGAGAGAGAAGCTGTGAGTGAGAGAGAGAGAGAATGAGAAGCTGTGAGTGAGAGAGAGAGAATGTAAGAGAAGCTGTGTGTGAGATAGAGAGAGAGAGAAAGAGAAGCTGTGAGTGAGAGAGAGAGAGGGAGAAAGATAAGCTGTGAGAGAGAGAGAGAAGCTGTGTGTGTGTGAGAGAGAGAAAGATAAGCTGTGATTGAGAGTGAGAGAGAGAGAGAAAGTGAAGCTGTGAGTGAGAGAGAGAGAAAGAGAAGCTGTGAGTGAGAGAGAGAGAAGCTGTGAGTGAGAGAGAGAAAGAAAAGCTGTGAGTGAGAGAGAGAGAGAAAGAGAAGATATGAGTGAGAGAGAGAGAGAAGCAGTGAGAGAGAGAGAGAAAGAGAAGCTGTGAGTGAGACAGAGAGAGAGAAAGAGAAGCTGTGAGAGAGAGAGGGAGAAAGAGAAGCTGTGTGTGTGAGAGAGAAAGAGAAGCTGTGAGTGAGAGAGAGAGAAAGAGAAGCTGTGAGTGAGAAAGAGAGAGAGAATGAGAAGCTGTGAGTGAGAGTGAGAGAGAGAGAAAGAGAAGCTGTGAGTGAGAGAGAGATTGAAAGAGAAGCTGTGTGTGAGAGAGAGAGAGAAAGAGAGCTGTGAGTGAGAGAGAGAAAGAGAAGCTGTGAGTGAGAGGGAGAGAGAGAGGAAGAGAAACTGTGAGTGACACAGAGAGAGAAGCTGTGAGTTAGAGAGAGAGAAAGAGAAGCTGTGAGTGACAGAGAGAAAGAAAGAAGCTGAGAGTGAGAGAGAGAGAGTGAAGCTGTGAGTGAGAGAGAGAGAGAAATAGAAGCTGTGTGTGAGAGAGAGAGAGAAAGAGAAGCTGTGAGTGAGAGAGAGAGAATGAGAAGCTGTGAGTGAGAGAGAGAAGCTGTGAGTGAGAGAGAGAAAGAGAAGCTGTGAGTGAGAGAGAGCGAGAGAGAGAAGATGTGAGTGATAGAGAGAATGAGAAGCTGTGAGTGAGAGTGAGAGAGAGAGAAAGAGAAGCTGTGAGTGAGAGAGAGATTGAAAGAGAAGCTGTGAGTGAGAGAGAGAGGGAGAGAGAGAAAGAGAAGCTGTGAGTGAGAGAGAGAGAGAAAGAGAAGCTGTGAGTGAGAGAGAGAGAATGAGAAGCTGTGAGTGAGAGAGAGAAGCTGTGAGTGAGAGAGAGAAAGAGAAGCTGTGAGTGAGAGAGAGCGAGAGAGAGAAGATGTGAGTGATAGAGAGAGAATGAGAAGCTGTGAGTGAGAGAGAGAGAAAGTAAGAGAAGCTGTGAGTGAGATAGAGACAGAGAGAAAGAGAAGCTGTGAGTGAGAGAGAGAGAGGGAGAAAGATAAGCTGTGAGAGAGAGAGAGAAAGAGAAGCTGTGTGTGTGTGAGAGAGAAAGAGAAGCTGTGATTGAGAGTGAGAGAGAGAGAGAAAGAGAAGCTGTGAGAGAGAGAGAGAAAGAGAAGCTGTGAGTGAGTGAGAGAGAGATAAGCTGTGAGTGAGAGAGAGAAAGAAAAGCTGTGAATGAGAGAGAGAGAAAGAGAAGATATGAGTGAGAGAGAGAGAAGCAGTGAGAGAGAGAGAGAGAAAAAGAGAAGCTGTGAGTGAGACAGAGAGAGAAAGAGAAGCTGTGAGAGAGAGAGAGGGAGAAAGAGAAGATGTGTGTGAGAGAGAAAGAGAAGCTGTGAGTGAGAGAGAGATAAGCTGTGAGTGAGAGAGAGAAAGAAAAGCTGTGAGTGAGAGAGAGAGAGAAAGAGAAGATATGAGTGAGTGAGAGAGAGAAGCAGTGAGAGAGAGAGAGAGAAATAGAGAAGCTGTGAGTGAGACAGAGAGAGAAAGAGAAGCTGTGAAAGAGAGAGAGGGAGAAAGAGAAGCTGAGAGAGAGAGAGAGAGAAGCTGTGAATGTGTGTGTGAGAGAAAGAGAAGCTGTGAGTGAGAGAGAGAGAAAGAAAGAGAAATTAGAGTAAGAAAGAGAGAGAGAAAGAGAAGCTGTGAGTGGGAGAGAGAGAAAGAGAGTCTGTGAGTGAGAGAGAGAGAGAGAAGCTGTGAGTGAGAGAGAGAGAGAGCCGCTGTGAGTGAGAGAGAGAGGAAGAGAAGCTGTGAATGAGAGAGAGAGAGAGAACGAGAAGCTGTGAGTGAGAGAGAGAGAAAGAGAAGCTGTGAGTGAGTGAGAGAAGCTGTGTGAGAGAGAGAGAAAGAGAAGCTGTGAGTGAGAGAGAGAAGCTGTGAGAGAGAGAGAGAAAGAGAGAGAGAGAAGATGTGAGTGATAGAGAGAGAGAGAAAGAGAAGCTGTGAGTGAGAGAGAGAGAGGGAGAAAGCTAAGCTGTGTGTGAGAGAGAGAAAGAGAAGCTGTGAGTGAGAGAGAGAGAAAGAGAAGCTGTGAGTGAGAGAGAGAAGCTGTGAGTGAGATAGAGAAAGAAAAGCTGTGAGTGAGAGAGAGAGAAAGAGAAGCTGTGAGTGAGTGAGAGAGAGAAAGGGAAGTTGTGAGTGCGAGAGAGAGAGAAAGAGAAGCTGTGAGTGAGAGAGAGAGAGAAGCTGTGAGTGAGAGAGAGAAAGAGAAGCTGTGGGTGAGAAGGAGAGGGATAGATTGTGAGTGAGTGAGAGAGAGAGAAAGAGAAGCTGTGAGTGAGAGAGAGAAAGAGAAGCTGTGATTGAGAGTGAGAGAGAGAGAGAAAGAGAAGCTGTGAGAGAGAGAGAGAGAAAGAGAAGCTGTGAGTGAGAGAGAGATAAGCTGTGAGTGAGAGAGAGAAAGAAAAGCTGTGAGTGAGAGAGAGAGAAAGAGAAGATATGAGTGAGAGAGAGAGAAGCAGTGAGAGAGAGAGAGAGAAAAAGAGAAGCTGTGAGTGAGACAGAGAGAGAAAGAGAAGCTGTGAGAGAGAGAGAGGGAGAAAGAGAAGATGTGTGAGAGAGAGAGAAAGAGAAGCTGTGAGTGAGAGAGAGATAAGCTGTGAGTGAGAGAGAGAAAGAAAAGCTGTGAGTGAGAGAGAGAGAGAAAGAGAAGATATGAGTGAGTGAGAGAGAGAGAAGCAGTGAGAGAGAGAGAGAAATAGAGAAGCTGTGAGTGAGACAGAGAGAGAAAGAGAAGCTGTGAAAGAGAGAGAGGGAGAAAGAGAAGCTGAGAGAGAGAGAGAGAGATGCTGTGAGTGTGTGTGTGAGAGAAAGAGAAGCTGTGAGTGAGAGAGAGAAAGAAAGAGAAATTAGAGTAAGAAAGAGAGAGAGAAAGAGAAGCTGTGAGTGGGAGAGAGAGAAAGAGAGTGTGAGTGAGAGAGAGAGAGAGAGAAGCTGTGAGTGAGAGAGAGAGAGAGCCGCTGTGAGTGAGAGAGAGAGGAAGAAAAGCTGTGAATGAGAGAGAGAGAGAACGAGAAGCTGTGAGTGAGAGAGAGAGAAAGAGAAGCTGTGAGTGAGTGAGAGAAGCTGTGAGAGAGAGAGAGAAAGAGAAGCTGTGAGTGAGAGAGAGAAGCTGTGAGAGAGAGAGAGAAAGAGAGAGAGAGAAGATGTGAGTGATAGAGAGAGAGAGAAAGAGAAGCTGTGACTGAGAGAGAGAGAGGGAGAAAGCTAAGCTGTGAGAGAGAGAGAAAGAGAAGCTGTGTGTGTGAGAGAGAGAAAGAGAAGCTGTGATTGAGAGTGAGAGAGAGAAAGAGAAGCTGTGAGTGAGAGAGAGAGAAAGAGAAGCTGTGAGTGAGAGAGAGAAGCTGTGAGTGAGAGAGAGAAAGAAAAGCTGTGAGTGAGAGAGAGAGAAAGAGAAGCTGTGAGTGAGTGAGAGAGAGAAAGGGAAGTTGTGAGTGAGAGAGAGAGAGAAAGAGAAGCTGTGAGTGAGAGAGAGAGAAGCTGTGAGTGAGAGAGAGAGAGAAAGAGAAGCTGTGGGTGAGAAGGAGAGGGATAGAGAAGCTGTGAGTGAGTGAGAGAGAGAGAAAGAGTAGCTGTGAGTGAGAGAGAGAAAGAGAAGCTGTGAGTGAGAGAGAGAGAAAGAGAAGCTGTGAGTGAGAAGGAGAGGGAAAGAGAAGCTTTGGTTAAGTGAGAGAGAGAGAGAGAGAGAGAAGCTGTGAGATAGAAATAGAGAAGCTGTGAGTGAGAGAGTGAGAGAGAAAAAGAGAAGCTGTGAGTGAGAGAGAGATTGAAAGAGAAGCTGTGAGTGAGTGAGAGAGAGAGAAAGAGAAGCTGTGAGTGAGAGAGAGAAAGAGAAGCTGTGAGTGACAGAGAGAGAGAAAGAGAATCTGAGAGTGAGAGAGAGAGAGAAAGTGAAGCTGTGAGTGAGAGAGCAAGAGAAAGAGAAGCTGTGAGTGAGAGAGAGAGAAAGAGAAGCTGTGAGTGAGAGAGAGAGAATGAGAAGCTGTGAGTGAGTGTGAGAGAGAGGGAGAGAAAGAAAGCTGTGAGTGAGAGAGATTGAAAGAGAAGCTGTGAGTGAGAGAGAGTGAGAGAAAGAGAGCTGTGAGTGAGAGAGAGAAAGAGAAGCTGTGAGTGAGAGAGAGAGAGAGAGAAGCTGTGAGTGAGAGAGAGAAAGAGAAGCTGTGAGTGAGAGAGAGAGAGAGAGAAGCTGTGAGAGAGAGATTGAAAGAGAAGCTGTGAGTGAGAGAGAGAGAGAGAAAGAGATCTGTGAGTGAGAGAGAGAAAGAGAAGCTGTGAGTGAGAGGGAGAGAGAGAGGAAGAGAAACTGTGAGTGACACAGAGAGAGAAGCTGTGAGAGAGAGAGAGAAAGAGAAGCTGTGAGTGACAGAGAGAGAGAAAGAAGCTGAGAGTGAGAGAGAGAGAAAGTGAAGCTGTGAGTGAGAGAGAGAGAAAGAAAGAGGAATTAGAGTGAGAAAGAGAGCGAGAAAGAGAAGCTGTGAGTGGGAGAGAGAGAAAGAGAGTCTGTGAGTGAGAGAGAGAGAGAGAAGCTATGAGTGAAAGAGAGAGAGAGAGCCGCTGTTAGTGAGACAGAGAGAAAGAGAAGCTGTGAGTGAGTGAGAGAGAGAAAGGGAAGTTGTGAGTGAGAGAGAGAGAAAAAGAGAAGCTGTGAGTGAGAGAGAGAGAGAAAGAGAAGCTGTGAGTGAGAAGGAGAGGGAAAGAGAAGCTGTGAGTGAGTGAGAGAGAGAGAGAGAGAGAAAGAGAAGCTGTGTGTGTGTGAGAGAGAAAGAGAAGCAGTGAGTGACAGAGAGAGAGAAAGAGAAGCTGTGTGTGTGTGAGAGAGAAAGAGAAGCTGTGAGTGAGAGTGAGAGAGAGAGAGAAAGAGAAGCTGTGAGAGAGAAAGAGAAGCTGTGAGTGAGAGAGTGAGAGAGAGAAAGAGAAGCTGTTAGTGAGAGTGAGAGAGAGAGAGAAGCTGTGAGTGAGAGAGAGAGAGAAAGAGAAGCTGTGAGTGAGGGAGAGAGAGAATGAGAAGCTGTGAGTGAGAGAGAGAAGCTGTGAGTGAGAGAGAGGGAGAAGATGTGAGTGATAGAGAGAGAGAATGAGAAGCTGTGAGTGAGAGAGAGAGAAAGTAAAAGAAGCTGTGAGTGAGATAGAGAGAGAGAGAGAAGCTGTGAGTGAGAGAGAGAGAGGGAGAAAGATAAGCTGTGAGAGAGAGAGAGAGAGAAGCTGTGTGTGTGAGAGAGAAAGAGAAGCTGTGAGTGATAGAGAGAGAGAGAGAGAAGCTGTGAGTGAGAGAGAGAGAAGCTGTGAGTGAGAGAGAGAAAGAAAAGCTGTGAGTGAGAGAGAGAGAAAGAGAAGATATGAGTGAGAGAGAGAGAGAAGCAGTGAGAGAGAGAGAGAAAGAGAAGCTGTGAGTGAGACAGAGAGAGAAAGGGAAGCTGTGAGTGAGAGAGAGAAAGAGAAGCTTTGAGTGATAGAGAGAGAGAAGCTGTGAGTGAGAGAGAGAGAAGCTGTGAGTGAGAGAGAGAAAGAAAAGCTGTGAGTGAGAGAGAGAGAGAGAAGATGTGAGTGATAGAGAGAGAGAATGAGAAGCTGTGAGTGAGAGAGAGAGAAAGTAAAAGAAGCTGTGAGTGAGATAGATAGAGAGAGAAAGAGAAGCTGTGAGAGAGAGAGAGAGAGAGAGGGAGAAAGATAAGCTGTGAGAGAGAGAGAGAAGCTGTGTGTGAGAGAGAGAAAGAGAAGCTGTGAGTGATAGAGAGAGAGAGAAGCTGTGAGTGAGAGATGGAGAAGCTGTGAGTGAGAGAGAGAAAGAAAAGCTGTGAGTGAGAGAGAGATTGAAAGAGAAGCTGTGAGTGAGAGAGAGAGAGAGAAAGAGAGCTGTGAGTGAGAGAGAGAAAGAGAAGCTGTGAGTGAGAGGGAGAGAGAGAGGAAGAGAAACTGTGAGTGACACAGAGAGAGAAGCTGTGAGAGAGAGAGAGAAAGAGAAGCTGTGAGTGACAGAGAGAGAGAAAGAAGCTGAGAGTGAGAGAGAGAGAGAAAGTGAAGCTGTGAGTGAGAGAGAGAGAAAGAAAGAGGAATTAGAGTGAGAAAGAGAGAGAGAAAGAGAAGCTGTGAGTGGGAGAGAGAGAAAGAGAGTCTGTGAGTGAGAGAGAGAGAGAGAATCTGTGAGTGAAAGAGAGAGAGAGAGAGCCGCTGTTAGTGAGAGAGAGAGAGAAAGAGAAGCTGTGAGTGAGTGAGAGAGAGAAAGGGAAGTTGTGAGTGAGAGAGAGAGAAAAAGAGAAGCTGTGAGTGAGAGAGAGAGAGAAAGAGAAGCTGTGAGTGAGAAGGAGAGGGAAAGAGAAGCTGTGAGTGAGTGAGAGAGAGAGAGAGAGAAAGAGAAGCTGTGTGTGTGAGAGAGAGAAAGAGAAGCTGTGAGTGACAGAGAGAGAGAAAGAGAAGCTGTGTGTGAGAGAGAGAGAAAGAGAAGCTGTGAGTGAGAAGGAGAGAGAGAGAGAGAAAGAGAAGCTGTGAGAGAGAAAGAGAAGCTGTGAGTGAGAGAGTGAGAGAGAGAAAGAGAAGCTGTTAGTGAGAGTGAGTGAGAGAGAGAAGCTGTGAGTGAGAGAGAGATTGAAAGAGAAGCTGTGAGTGAGAGAGAGAGAGAAAGAGAAGCTGTGAGTGAGGGAGAGAGAGAATGAGAAGCTGTGAGTGAGAGAGAGAAGCTGTGAGTGAGAGAGAGGGAGAAGATGTGAGTGATAGAGAGAGAGAATGAGAAGCTGTGAGTGAGAGAGAGAGAAAGTAAAAGAAGCTGTGAGTGAGATAGAGAGAGAGAGAGAGAAGCTGTGAGTGAGAGAGAGAGAGGGAGAAAGATAAGCTGTGTGAGAGAGAGAGAGAAGCTGTGTGTGTGTGTGAGAGAAAGAGAAGCTGTGAGTGATAGAGAGAGAAAGAGAAGGTGTGAGTGAGTGAGAGAGAGAAAGGGAAGTTGTGAGTGATAGAGAGAGAAAGAGAAGCTGTGAGTGAGAGAGAGAGAGAAAGAGAAGCTGTGAGTGAGAGAGAGAGAGAAAGAGAAGCTGTGAGTGAGAAGGAGAGGGAAAGAGAAGCTGTGAGTGAGTGAGAGAGAGAGAAAGAGAAGCTGTGAGTGAGAGAGGGAGAAAGAGAAACTGTGAGTGAGAGAGAGAGAGAAAGAGAAGCTGTGAGTGAGAAGGAGAGGGAATGAGAAGCTGTGAGTGAGTGAGAGAGAGAGAGAGAAAGAGAAGCTGTGAGAGAATAAGAGAGAAGCTGTGAGTGAGAGAGTGAGAGAGAGAAAGAGAAGCTGTTAGTGAGAGTGAGAGAGAGAGAGAAAGAGAAGCTGTGAGTGAGAGAGAGATTGAAAGAGAAGCTGTGAGTGTGTGAGAGAGAGAGAGAAAGAGAAGCTGTGAGTGAGAGAGAGAAAGAGACGCTGTGAGTGAGAGAGAGAGAGAGAAAGAGAAGCTGTGAGTGACACACAGAGATAGAAGCTGTGAGTTAGAGAGAGAGAAAGAGAAGTTGTGAGTGACAGAGAGAGAGAAAGAGAAGCTGAGAGTGAGAGAGAGAGAGAGAAAGTGAAGCTGTTAGTGAGAGTGAGTGAGAGTGAGAAAGAGAAGCTGTTAGTGAGAGTGAGAGGGAGAGAGAAAGAGAAGCTGTGAGTGAGAGAGAGATTGAAAGAGAAGCTGTGAGTGTGTGAGAGAGAGAGAGAAAGAGAAGCTGTGAGTGAGAGAGATAAAGTGAAGCTGTGAGTGAGAGAGAGAGAAAGAGAAGCTGTGAGTGAGAGAGAGAGAGAAAGAAAGAGAAATTAGAGAGAGAAAGTGAGAGAGAAAGAGAAGCTGTGAGTGGGAGAGAGAGAAAGAGAGTCTGTGAGTGAGAGAGAGAAGCTGTGAGTGAGAGAGAGAGTGCTGCTGTGAGTGAGCGAGAGAAAGAGAAGCTGTGAATGAGAGAGAGAGAAAGAGAAGCTGTGAGTGAGAGAGAGAGAAAGAGAAGCTGTGAGTGAGTGAGAAAGAGAAAGGGAAGTTGTGAGTAAGAGAGAGAGAGAGAAAGAGAAGCTGTGAGTGAGAGAGAGAGAGAAAGAGAAGCTGTGAGTGAGAAGGAGAGGGAAAGAGAAGCTGTGAGTGAGAGAGAGAGAGAGAGAGAAACTGTGAGTGAGAGAGAGAGAAAGAGAAGCTGTGAGTGAGAGAGAGAGAGAAAGAGAAGCTGTGAGTGAGAAGGAGAGGGAAAGAGAAGCTGTGAGTGAGTGAGAGAGAGAGAAAGAGAAGCTGTGATAGAGAGAGAAGCTGTGAGTGAGAGAGAGTGAGAGAGAAAGAGAACCTGTTAGTGAGTGTGAGAGAGAGAGAGAAAGAGAAGTTGTGAGTGAGAGAGAGATTGAAAGAGAAGCTGTGAGTGAGAGAGAGAGAGAGAAAGAGAAGCTGTGAGTGAGAGAGAGAAAGAGAAGCTGTGAGTGACACAGAGAGGGAGAAGCTGTGAGTTAGAGAGAGAGAGAAAGAGAAGCTGTGAGTGACAGAGAGAGAAAGAGAAGCTGAGAGTAAGAGAGAGAGAGGGAAAGAGAAGCTGTGTGTGTGTGTGAGAGAGAAAGATAGTCTGAGATAGAGAGAGTGAAAGAGAACCTGTGAGTGAGAGAGAGAGGGAGAAAGAGAAGCTATGTGTGTGAGAGAGAGAAAGAGAACCTGTGAGTGAGAGTGAGAGAGAGAGAGAGAAAGAGAAGCTGTGAGTGAGAGAGAGAGAAAGAGGAGCTGTGAGTGAGAGAGAGAGAAAGAGAAGGTGTGAGTGAGAGAGAGAGAGAATGAGAAGCTGTGAGTGAGAGGGAGAGAAGCTGTGAGTGAGAGGGAGAGAGAAAGTGAAGCTGTGAGTGAGAGAGAGAAAGAAAGAGGAATTAGAGTGAGAAAGAGAGAGAGAAAGAGCTGTGAGTGGGAGAGAGAGAAAGAGAGTCTGTGAGTGAGAGAGAGAGAGAGAATCTGTGAGTGAAAGAGAGAGAGAGAGAGCCGCTGTTAGTGAGAGAGAGAGAAAGAGAAGCTGTGAGTGAGTGAGAGAGAGAAAGGGAAGTTGTGAGTGAGAGAGAGAGAAAAAGAGAAGCTGTGAGTCAGAGAGAGAGAGAAAGAGAAGCTGTGAGTGAGAAGGAGAGGGAAAGAGAAGCTGTGAGTGAGTGAGAGAGAGAGAGAGAGAAAGAGAAGCTGTGTGTGTGTGAGAGAGAAAGAGAAGCTGTGAGTGACAGAGAGAGAGAAAGAGAAGCTGTGTGTGAGAGAGAGAGAAAGAGAAGCTGTGAGTGAGAATGAGAGAGAGAGAGAGAAAGAGAAGCTGTGAGAGAGAAAGAGAAGCTGTGAGTGAGAGAGTGAGAGAGAGAAAGAGAAGCTGTTAGTGAGAGTGAGAGAGAGAGAGAAGCTGTGAGTGAGAGAGAGATTGAAAGAGAAGCTGTGAGTGAGAGAGAGAGAGAAAGAGAAGCTGTGAGTGAGGGAGAGAGAGAATGAGAAGCTGTGAGTGAGAGAGAGAAGCTGTGAGTGAGAGAGAGGGAGAAGATGTGAGTGATAGAGAGAGAGAATGAGAAGCTGTGAGTGAGAGAGAGAGAAAGTAAAAGAAGCTGTGAGTGAGATAGAGAGAGAGAGAGAGAAGCTGTGAGTGAGAGAGAGAGAGGGAGAAAGATAAGCTGTGTGTGTGAGAGAGAGAAGCTGTGTGTGTGAGAGAGAAAGAGAAGCTGTGAGTGATAGAGAGAGAGAGAGAAGCTGTGAGTGTGAGAGAGAGAAGCTGTGAGTGAGAGAGAGAAAGAAAAGCTGTGAGTGAGAGAGAGAGAAAGAGAAGATATGAGTGAGAGAGAGAGAGAGAAGCAGTGAGAGAGAGAGAGAAAGAGAAGCTGTGAGTGAGACAGAGAGAGAGAAAGGGAAGCTGTGAGTGAGAGAGAGAAAGAGAAGCTGTGAGTGATAGAGAGAGAGAAGCTGTGAGTGAGAGAGAGAGAAGCTGTGAGTGAGAGAGAGAAAGAAAAGCTGTGAGTGAGAGAGAGAGAGATGTGAGTGATAGAGAGAGAGAATGAGAAGCTGTGAGTGAGAGAGAGAAAGTAAAAGAAGCTGTGAGTGAGATAGATAGAGAGAGAAAGAGAAGCTGTGAGTGAGAGAGAGAGAGAGAGGGAGAAATATAAGCTGTGTGAGAGAGAGAAGCTGTGTGTGAGAGAGAGAAAGAGAAGCTGTGAGTGATAGAGAGAGAGAGAGAAGCTGTGAGTGAGAGAGAGAGAAGCTGTGAGTGAGAGAGAGAAAGAAAAGCTGTGAGTGAGAGAGAGAGAGAAGATGTGAGTGAAAGAGAGAGAGAGAGCCGCTGTTAGTGAGAGAGAGAGAAAGAGAAGCTGTGAGTGAGAGAGAGAGAGAGAGAAAGAGAGCTGTGAGTGAGAGAGAGAAAGAGAAGCTGTGAGTGAGAGGGAGAGAGAGAGGAAGAGAAACTGTGAGTGACACAGAGAGAGAAGCTGTGAGAGAGAGAGAGAAAGAGAAGCTGTGAGTGACAGAGAGAGAGAAAGAAGCTGAGAGTGAGAGAGAGAGAGAAAGTGAAGCTGTGAGTGAGAGAGAGAGAAAGAAAGAGGAATTAGAGTGAGAAAGAGAGAGAGAAAGAGAAGCTGTGAGTGGGAGAGAGAGAAAGAGAGTCTGTGAGTGAGAGAGAGAGAGAAGCTGTGAGTGAAAGAGAGAGAGAGCCGCTGTTAGTGAGAGAGAGAGAAAGAGAAGCTGTGAGTGAGTGAGAGAGAGAAAGGGAAGTTGTGAGTGAGAGAGAGAGAAAAAGAGAAGCTGTGAGTGAGAGAGAGAGAGAAAGAGAAGCTGTGAGTGAGAAGGAGAGGGAAAGAGAAGCTGTGAGTGAGTGAGAGAGAGAGAGAGAAAGAGAAGCTGTGTGTGTGTGTGAGAGAAAGAGAAGCTGTGAGTGACAGAGAGAGAGAAAGAGAAGCTGTGTGTGAGAGAGAGAGAAAGAGAAGCTGTGAGTGAGAGTGAGAGAGAGAGAGAAAGAGAAGCTGTGAGAGAGAAAGAGAAGCTGTGAGTGAGAGAGTGAGAGAGAGAAAGAGAAGCTGTTAGTGAGAGTGAGAGAGAGAGAGAAGCTGTGAGTGAGAGAGAGATTGAAAGAGAATCTGTGAGTGAGAGAGAGAGAGAGAAAGAGAAGCTGTGAGTGAGGGAGAGAGAGAATGAGAAGCTGTGAGTGAGAGAGAGAAGCTGTGAGTGAGAGAGAGGGAGAAGATGTGAGTGATAGAGAGAGAATGAGAAGCTGTGAGTGAGAGAGAGAGAAAGTAAAAGAAGCTGTGAGTGAGATAGAGAGAGAGAGAGAAGCTGTGAGTGAGAGAGAGAGAGGGAGTAAGATAAGCTGTGAGAGAGAGAGAGAGAAGCTGTGTGTGTGAGAGAGAAAGAGAAGCTGTGAGTGATAGAGAGAGAGAGAAGCTGTGAGTGAGAGAGAGAGAAGCTGTGAGTGAGAGAGAGAAAGAAAAGCTGTGAGTGAGAGAGAGAGAAAGAGAAGATATGAGTGAGAGAGAGAGAGAGAAGCAGTGAGAGAGAGAGAGAAAGAGAAGCTGTGAGTGAGACAGAGAGAGAGAAAGGGAAGCTGTGAGTGAGAGAGAGAAAGAGAAGCTGTGAGTGATAGAGAGAGAGAAGCTGTGAGTGAGAGAGAGAGAAGCTGTGAGTGAGAGAGAGAAAGAAAAGCTGTGAGTGAGAGAGAGAGAGAGAAGATGTGAGTGATAGAGAGAGAGAATGAGAAGCTGTGAGTGAGAGAGAGAGAAAGTAAAAGAAGCTGTGAGTGAGATAGATAGATAGAGAGAGAGAAGCTGTGTGTGAGAGAGAGAAAGAGAAGCTGTGAGTGATAGAGAGAGAGAGAGAAGCTGTGAGTGAGAGAGAGAGAAGCTGTGAGTGAGAGAGAGAAAGAAAAGCTGTGAGTGAGAGAGAGAGAAAGAAGATGTGAGTGAAAGAGAGAGAGAGAGCCGCTGTTAGTGAGAGAGAGAGAAAGAGAAGCTGTGAGTGAGAGAGAGAGAAAGAGAAGCTGTGAGTGAGTGAGAGAGAGAAAGGGAAGTTGTGAGTGAGAGAGAGAGAGAAAGAGAAGCTGGGAGTAAGAAGGAGAGATAAAGAGAAGCTGTGAGTGAGTGAGAGAGAGAGAGAAAGAGAAGCTGTGTGAGAGAGAGAGAGAAAGAGAAGCTGTGAGTGAGAGAGAGAGAGAGAAGATGTGAGTGATAGAGAGAGAGAATGAGAAGCTGTGAGTGAGAGAGAGAGAAAGAAAAAGAAGCTGTGAGTGAGATAGAGAGAGAGAGAGTATGAGAAGCTGTGAGTGAGAGAGAGAGAGAAAGATAAGCTGTGTGTGTGAGAGAGAGAGAAGCTGTGTGTGTGAGAGAGAAATAGAAGCTGTGAGTGATAGAGAGAGAGAGAAGCTGTGAGTGAGAGAGAGAGAAGCTGTGAGTGAGAGAGAGAAAGAAAAGCTGTGAGTGAGAGAGAGAGAAAGAGAAGATATGAGTGAGAGAGAGAGAGAGAAGCAGTGAGAGAGAGAGAGAAAGAGAACCTGTGAGTGAGACAGAGAGAGAGAAAGGGAAGCTGTGAGAGAGAGAGAGGGAGAAAGAGAAGCTGTGAGAGAGAGAGAGAAAGAGAAGCTGTGAGTGTGTGAGAGAGAAAGAGAAGCTGTGAGTGAGAGAGAGAAAGAAAGAGAAATTAGTGAGAGAAAGTGAGAGAGAAAGAGAAGCTGTGAGTGGGAGAGAGAGAAAGAGAGTCTGTGAGTTAGAGAGAGAAGCTGTGAGTGAGAGAGAGAGTGCTGCTGTGAGTGAGCGAGAGAAAGAGAAGCTGTGAATGAGAGAGAGAGAGAAAGAGAAGCTGTGAGTGAGTGAGAGAGAGAAAGGGAAGTTGTGAGTAAGAGAGAGAGAGAGAGAGAAAGAGAAGCTGTGAGTGAGAGAGAGAGAGAAAGAGAAGCTGTGAGTGAGAAGGAGAGGGAAAGAGAAGCTGTGAGTGAGTGAGAGAGAGAGAGAGAGAGAAACTGTGAGTGAGAGAGAGAGAAAGAGAAGCTGTGAGTGAGAGAGAGAGAAAGAGAAGCTGTGAGTGAGAAGGAGAGGGAAAGAGAAGCTGTGAGTGAGAGAGAGAGAGAGAAAGAGAAGCTGTGAGAGAGAAAGAGAGAAGCTGTGAGTGAGAGAGTGAGAGAGAGAAAGAGAACCTGTTAGTGAGAGTGAGAGCGAGAGAAAGAGAAGCTGTGAGTGAGAGAGAGAGAGAAAGAGAAGCTGTGAGTGAGAAGGAGAGGGAAAGAGAAGCTGTGAGTGAGTGAGAGAGAGAGAGAGAAAGAGAAGCTGTGTGTGTGTGTGTGAGAGAAAGAGAAGCTGTGAGTGACAGAGAGAGAGAAAGAGAAGCTGTGTGTGAGAGAGAGAGAAAGAGAAGCTGTGAGTGAGAGTGAGAGAGAGAGAGAAAGAGAAGCTGTGAGAGAGAAAGAGAAGCTGTGAGTGAGAGAGTGAGAGAGAGAGAGAAAGAGAAGCTGTTAGTGAGAGTGAGAGAGAGAGAGAAGCTGTGAGTGAGAGAGAGATTGAAAGAGAATCTGTGAGTGAGAGAGAGAGAGAGAAAGAGAAGCTGTGAGTGAGGGAGAGAGAGAATGAGAAGCTGTGAGTGAGAGAGAGAAGCTGTGAGTGAGAGAGAGGGAGAAGATGTGAGTGATAGAGAGAGAATGAGAAGCTGTGAGTGAGAGAGAGAGAAAGTAAAAGAAGCTGTGAGTGAGATAGAGAGAGAGAGAGAAGCTGTGAGTGAGAGAGAGAGAGGGAGTAAGATAAGCTGTGAGAGAGAGAGAGAGAAGCTGTGTGTGTGAGAGAGAAAGAGAAGCTGTGAGTGATAGAGAGAGAGAGAAGCTGTGAGTGAGAGAGAGAGAAGCTGTGAGTGAGAGAGAGAAAGAAAAGCTGTGAGTGAGAGAGAGAGAAAGAGAAGATATGAGTGAGAGAGAGAGAGAGAGAAGCAGTGAGAGAGAGAGAGAAAGAGAAGCTGTGAGTGAGACAAGGAGAGAGAAAGGGAAGCTGTGAGTGAGAGAGAGAAAGAGAAGCTGTGAGTGATAGAGAGAGAGAAGCTGTGAGTGAGAGAGAGAGAAGCTGTGAGTGAGAGAGAGAAAGAAAAGCTGTGAGTGAGAGAGAGAGAGAGAAGATGTGAGTGATAGAGAGAGAGAATGAGAAGCTGTGAGTGAGAGAGAGAGAAAGTAAAAGAAGCTGTGAGTGAGATAGAGAGAGAGAGAGAAGCTGTGTGTGAGAGAGAGAAAGAGAAGCTGTGAGTGATAGAGAGAGAGAGAGAAGCTGTGAGTGTGAGAGAGAGAAGCTGTGAGTGAGAGAGAGAAAGAAAAGCTGTGAGTGAGAGAGAGAGAAAGAAGATGTGAGTGAAAGAGAGAGAGAGCCGCTGTTAGTGAGAGAGAGAGAAAGAGAAGCTGTGAGTGAGAGAGGGAGAAAGAGAAGCTGTGAGTGAGTGAGAGAGAGAAAGGGAAGTTGTGAGTGAGAGAGAGAGAGAAAGAGAAGCTGGGAGTAAGAAGGAGAGATAAAGAGAAGCTGTGAGTGAGTGAGAGAGAGAGAGAAAGAGAAGCTGTGTGAGAGAGAGAGAGAAAGAGAAGCTGTGAGTGACAGAGAGAGAGAAAGAGAAGCTGTGTGTGAGAGAGAGAAAGAGAAGCTGTGAGTGCGAGTGAGAGAGAGAGAGAAAGAGAAGCTGTGAGTGAGAGAGAAAGAGAAAGAGAAGCTGTGAGTGAGAGAGAGAGAGAATGAGAAGCTGTGAGTGAGAGAGAGAAGCTGTGAGAGAGAGAGAAAGAGAAGCTGTGAGTGAGAGAGAGTGAGAGAAGATGTGAGTGATAGAGAGAGAGAATGAGAAGCTGTGAGTGAGAGAGAGAGAAAGAAAAAGAAGCTGTGAGTGAGATAGAGAGAGAGAGAGTATGAGAAGCTGTGAGTGAGAGAGAGAGAGAGGGAGAAAGATAAGCTGTGTGTGTGTGAGAGAGAGAAGCTGTGTGTGTGAGAGAGAAATAGAAGCTGTGAGTGATAGAGAGAGAGAGAAGCTGTGAGTGAGAGAGAGAGAAGCTGTGAGTGAGAGAGAGAAAGAAAAGCTGTGAGTGAGAGAGAGAGAAAGAGAAGATATGAGTGAGAGAGAGAGAGAGAGAAGCAGTGAGAGAGAGAGAAAGAGAACCTGTGAGTGAGACAGAGAGAGAGAAAGGGAAGCTGTGAGAGAGAGAGAGGGAGAAAGAGAAGCTGTGAGAGAGAGAGAGAAAGAGAAGCTGTGAGTGTGTGAGAGAGAAAGAAAAGCTGTGAGTGAGAGAGAGAGAAAGAAAGAAAGAGAAATTAGAGAGAGAAAGTGAGAGAGAAAGAGAAGCTGTGAGTGGGAGAGAGAGAAAGAGTCTGTGAGTGAGAGAGAGAAGCTGTGAGTGAGAGAGAGAGTGCTGCTGTGAGTGAGCGAGAGAAAGAGAAGCTGTGAATGAGAGAGAGAGAGAAAGAGAAGCTGTGAGTGAGTGAGAGAGAGAAAGGGAAGTTGTGAGTAAGAGAGAGAGAGAGAGAGAAGCTGTGAGTGAGAGAGAGAGAAAAAGAGAAGCTGTGAGTGAGAAGGAGAGGGAAAGAGAAGCTGTGAGTGAGTGAGAGAGAGAGAGAGAGAGAAACTGTGAGTGAGAGAGAGAGAAAGAGAAGCTGTGAGTGAGAGAGAGAGAGAAAGAGAAGCTGTGAGTGAGAAGGAGAGGGAAAGAGAAGCTGTGAGTGAGAGAGAGAGAGAGAAAGAGAAGCTGTGAGAGAGAAAGAGAGAAGCTGTGAGTGAGAGAGTGAGAGAGAGAAAGAGAATCTGTTAGTGAGAGTGAGAGCGAGAGAAAGAGAAGCTGTGAGTGAGAGAGAGATTGAAAGAGAAGCTGTGTGTGTGTGAGAGAGAGAAAGATAGTCTGAGATAGAGAGAGTGAAAGAGAAGCTGTGAGTGAGAGAGAGAGGGAGAAAGAGAAGCTATGTGTGTGAGAGAGAGAAAGAGAACCTGTGAGTGAGAGTGAGAGAGAGAGAGAGAGAAAGAGAAGCTGTGAGTGAGTGAGAGAGAGAGAAAGATAAGCTGTGAGAGAGAAAGAGAGAAGCTGTGAGTGAGAGAGAGTGAGAGAGAAAGAGAACCTGTTAGTGAGTGTGAGAGAGAGAGAAAGAGAAGCTGTGAGTGAGAGAGAGATTGAAAGAGAAGCTGTGAGTGAGAGAGAGAGAGAAAGAGAAGCTGTGAGTGTGAGAGAGAAAGAGAATCTGTGAGTGAGAGGGAGAGAGAGAAAGAGAAGCTGTGAGTGACACAGAGAGGGAGAAGCTGTGAGCTAGAGAGAGAGAGAGAGAGAAGCTGTGAGTGACAGAGAGAGAAAGAGAAGCTGAGAGTAAGAGAGAGAGAGGGAAAGAGAAGCTGTGTGTGTGTGAGAGAGAGAAAGATAGTCTGAGATAGAGAGAGTGAAAGAGAACCTGTGAGTGAGAGAGAGAGGGAGAAAGAGAAGCTATATGTGTGTGAGAGAGAAAGAGAACCTGTGAGTGAGAGTGAGAGAGAGAGAGAGAAAGAGAAGCTGTGAGTGAGAGAGAGAAAGAGAAGCTGTGAGTGAGAGAGAGAGAGAGAGAAGATGTGAGTGATAGAGAGAATGAGAAGCTGTGAGAGAGAGAGAAAGTAAGAGAAGCTGTGAGTGAGATAGAGAGAGAGAAAGAGAAGCTGTGAGTGAGAGAGAGAGAGGGAGAAAGATAAGCTGTGAGGGAGAGAGAGAAAGAGAAGCTGTGTGTGAGAGTGAGAGAGAGAGAAAGGGAAGCTGTGAGTGAGAGAGAGAGAAAGAGAAGCTGTGAGTGAGAGAGAGAGAAGCTGTGAGTGAGAGAGAGAAAGAAAAGCTGTGAGTGAGAGAGAGAGAGAAAGAGAAGATATGAGTGAGAGAGAGAGAGAAGCAGTGAGAGAGAGAGAGAAAGAGAAGCTGTGAGTGAGACAGAGAGAGAGAAAGAGAAGCTGTGAGAGAGAGAGGGAGAAAGAGAAGCTGTGTGTGTGAGAGAGAAAGAGAAGCTGTGAGTGTGTGAGAGAGAGAAAGAGAAGCTGTGAGTGAGAGAGAGAGAAAGAGAGAGAAATTAGAGTGAGAAAGAGAGAGAGAAAGAGAAGCTGTGAGTGGGAGAGAGAGAAAGAGAGTCTGTGAGTGAGAGAGAGAGAGAGAAGCTGTGAGTGAAAGAGAGAGAGAGCCGCTGTTAGTGAGAGAGAGAGAAAGAAAGAGAAGCTGTGAATGAGAGAGAGAGAAAGAGAAGCTGTGAGTGAGAGAGAGAGAAATAGAAGCTGTGAGTGAGTGAGAGAGAGAAAGGGAAGTTGTGAGTGAGAGAGAGAGAGAAAGAGAAGCTGTGAGTGAGAGAGAGAGAGAAAGAGAAGCTGTGAGTGAGAAGGAGAGGGAAAGAGAAGCTGTGAGTGAGTGAGAGAGAGAGAGAAAGAGAAGCTGTGTGTGTGAGAGAGAGAAAGAGAAGCTGTGAGTGAGAGAGAGAGAGAAAGAGAAGCTGTTAGTGACAGAGAGAGAGAAAGAGAAGCTGTGTGTGTGTGAGAGAGAAAGATAGTCTGAGAAAGAGAGAGTGAAAG
Source organism: Bradypodion pumilum (assembly GCA_035047305.1). Lineage (NCBI taxonomy): Eukaryota > Metazoa > Chordata > Lepidosauria > Squamata > Chamaeleonidae > Bradypodion > Bradypodion pumilum. The sequence continues at coordinate 233,370,290 of JAWDJD010000001.1, forward strand.
AGAAGCTGTGAGTGAGAGTGAGAGAGAGAGAGAGAAGCTGTGAGTGAGAGAGAGAGAGAATGAGAAGCTGTGAGTGAGAGAGAGAGAATGTAAGAGAAGCTGTGCGTGAGATAGAGAGAGAGAGAAAGAGAAGCTGTGAGTGAGAGAGAGAGAGGGAGAAAGATAAGCTGTGAGAGAGAGAGAGAAGCTGTGTGTGTGTGAGAGAGAGAAAGATAAGCTGTGATTGAGAGTGAGAGAGAGAGAGAAAGTGAAGCTGTGAGTGAGAGAGAGAGAAAGAGAAGCTGTGAGTGAGAGAGAGAGAAGCTGTGAGTGAGAGAGAGAAAGAAAAGCTGTGAGTGAGAGAGAGAGAGAAAGAGAAGATATGAGTGAGAGAGAGAGAGAAGCAGTGAGAGAGAGAGAGAAAGAGAAGTTGTGAGTGAGACAGAGAGAGAGAAAGAGAAGCTGTGAGAGAGAGAGGGAGAAAGAGAAGCTGTGTGTGTGAGAGAGAAAGAGAAGCTGTGAGTGAGAGAGAGAGAAAGAGAAGCTGTGAGTGAGAAAGAGAGAGAGAATGAGAAGCTGTGAGTGAGAGTGAGAGAGAGAGAAAGAGAAGCTGTGAGTGAGAGAGAGATTGAAAGAGAAGCTGTGTGTGAGAGAGAGAGAGAAAGAGAGCTGTGAGTGAGAGAGAGAAAGAGAAGCTGTGAGTGAGAGGGAGAGAGAGAGGAAGAGAAACTGTGAGTGACACAGAGAGAGAAGCTGTGAGTTAGAGAGAGAGAGAAAGAGAAGCTGTGAGTGACAGAGAGAAAGAAAGAAGCTGAGAGTGAGAGAGAGAGAGTGAAGCTGTGAGTGAGAGAGAGAGAGAAAGAGAAGCTGTGTGTGAGAGAGAGAGAGAAAGAGAAGCTGTGAGTGAGAGAGAGAGAATGAGAAGCTGTGAGTGAGAGAGAGAAGCTGTGAGTGAGAGAGAGAAAGAGAAGCTGTGAGTGAGAGAGCGAGAGAGAGAAGATGTGAGTGATAGAGAGAATGAGAAGCTGTGAGTGAGAGTGAGAGAGAGAGAAAGAGAAGCTGTGAGTGAGAGAGAGATTGAAAGAGAAGCTGTGAGTGAGAGAGAGAGGGAGAGAGAGAAAGAGAAGCTGTGAGTGAGAGAGAGAGAGAAAGAGAAGCTGTGAGTGAGAGAGAGAGAATGAGAAGCTGTGAGTGAGAGAGAGAAGCTGTGAGTGAGAGAGAGAAAGAGAAGCTGTGAGTGAGAGAGAGCGAGAGAGAGAAGATGTGAGTGATAGAGAGAGAATGAGAAGCTGTGAGTGAGAGAGAGAGAAAGTAAGAGAAGCTGTGAGTGAGATAGAGACAGAGAGAAAGAGAAGCTGTGAGTGAGAGAGAGAGAGGGAGAAAGATAAGCTGTGAGAGAGAGAGAGAAAGAGAAGCTGTGTGTGTGTGAGAGAGAAAGAGAAGCTGTGATTGAGAGTGAGAGAGAGAGAGAAAGAGAAGCTGTGAGAGAGAGAGAGAAAGAGAAGCTGTGAGTGAGAGAGAGATAAGCTGTGAGTGAGAGAGAGAAAGAAAAGCTGTGAGTGAGAGAGAGAGAAAGAGAAGATATGAGTGAGAGAGAGAGAAGCAGTGAGAGAGAGAGAGAGAAAAAGAGAAGCTGTGAGTGAGACAGAGAGAGAAAGAGAAGCTGTGAGAGAGAGAGAGGGAGAAAGAGAAGATGTGTGTGAGAGAGAGAAAGAGAAGCTGTGAGTGAGAGAGAGATAAGCTGTGAGTGAGAGAGAGAAAGAAAAGCTGTGAGTGAGAGAGAGAGAGAAAGAGAAGATATGAGTGAGTGAGAGAGAGAGAAGCAGTGAGAGAGAGAGAGAGAAATAGAGAAGCTGTGAGTGAGACAGAGAGAGAAAGAGAAGCTGTGAAAGAGAGAGAGGGAGAAAGAGAAGCTGAGAGAGAGAGAGAGAGAGAAGCTGTGAATGTGTGTGTGAGAGAAAGAGAAGCTGTGAGTGAGAGAGAGAGAAAGAAAGAGAAATTAGAGTAAGAAAGAGAGAGAGAAAGAGAAGCTGAGAGTGGGAGAGAGAGAAAGAGAGTCTGTGAGTGAGAGAGAGAGAGAGAAGCTGTGAGTGAGAGAGAGAGAGAGCCGCTGTGAGTGAGAGAGAGAGGAAGAGAAGCTGTGAATGAGAGAGAGAGAGAGAACGAGAAGCTGTGAGTGAGAGAGAGAGAAAGAGAAGCTGTGAGTGAGTGAGAGAAGCTGTGTGAGAGAGAGAGAAAGAGAAGCTGTGAGTGAGAGAGAGAAGCTGTGAGAGAGAGAGAGAGAAAGAGAGAGAGAGAAGATGTGAGTGATAGAGAGAGAGAGAAAGAGAAGCTGTGAGTGAGAGAGAGAGAGGGAGAAAGCTAAGCTGTGTGAGAGAGAGAGAAAGAGAAGCTGTGAGTGAGAGAGAGAGAAAGAGAAGCTGTGAGTGAGAGAGAGAAGCTGTGAGTGAGAGAGAGAAAGAAAAGCTGTGAGTGAGAGAGAGAGAAAGAGAAGCTGTGAGTGAGTGAGAGAGAGAAAGGGAAGTTGTGAGTGCGAGAGAGAGAGAAAGAGAAGCTGTGAGTGAGAGAGAGAGAGAAGCTGTGAGTGAGAGAGAGAGAGAAAGAGAAGCTGTGGGTGAGAAGGAGAGGGATAGAGTGTGAGTGAGTGAGAGAGAGAGAAAGAGAAGCTGTGAGTGAGAGAGAGAAAGAGAAGCTGTGATTGAGAGTGAGAGAGAGAGAGAAAGAGAAGCTGTGAGAGAGAGAGAGAGAAAGAGAAGCTGTGAGTGAGAGAGAGATAAGCTGTGAGTGAGAGAGAGAAAGAAAAGCTGTGAGTGAGAGAGAGAGAAAGAGAAGATATGAGTGAGAGAGAGAGAAGCAGTGAGAGAGAGAGAGAGAAAAAGAGAAGCTGTGAGTGAGACAGAGAGAGAAAGAGAAGCTGTGAGAGAGAGAGAGGGAGAAAGAGAAGATGTGTGTGAGAGAGAGAAAGAGAAGCTGTGAGTGAGAGAGAGATAAGCTGTGAGTGAGAGAGAGAAAGAAAAGCTGTGAGTGAGAGAGAGAGAGAAAGAGAAGATATGAGTGAGTGAGAGAGAGAGAAGCAGTGAGAGAGAGAGAGAAATAGAGAAGCTGTGAGTGAGACAGAGAGAGAAAGAGAAGCTGTGAAAGAGAGAGAGGGAGAAAGAGAAGCTGAGAGAGAGAGAGAGAGATGCTGTGAGTGTGTGTGTGAGAGAAAGAGAAGCTGTGAGTGAGAGAGAGAAAGAAAGAGAAATTAGAGTAAGAAAGAGAGAGAGAAAGAGAAGCTGTGAGTGGGAGAGAGAGAAAGAGAGTGTGAGTGAGAGAGAGAGAGAGAAGCTGTGAGTGAGAGAGAGAGAGAGCCGCTGTGAGTGAGAGAGAGAGGAAGAGAAGCTGTGAATGAGAGAGAGAGAGAACGAGAAGCTGTGAGTGAGAGAGAGAGAAAGAGAAGCTGTGAGTGAGTGAGAGAAGCTGTGAGAGAGAGAGAGAAAGAGAAGCTGTGAGTGAGAGAGAGAAGCTGTGAGAGAGAGAGAGAAAGAGAGAGAGAGAAGATGTGAGTGATAGAGAGAGAGAGAAAGAGAAGCTGTGACTGAGAGAGAGAGAGGGAGAAAGCTAAGCTGTGAGAGAGAGAGAGAAAGAGAAGCTGTGTGTGTGTGAGAGAGAAAGAGAAGCTGTGATTGAGAGTGAGAGAGAGAGAGAAAGAGAAGCTGTGAGTGAGAGAGAGAGAAAGAGAAGCTGTGAGTGAGAGAGAGAAGCTGTGAGTGAGAGAGAGAAAGAAAAGCTGTGAGTGAGAGAGAGAGAAAGAGAAGCTGTGAGTGAGTGAGAGAGAGAAAGGGAAGTTGTGAGTGAGAGAGAGAGAGAAAGAGAAGCTGTGAGTGAGAGAGAGAGAGAAGCTGTGAGTGAGAGAGAGAGAGAAAGAGAAGCTGTGGGTGAGAAGGAGAGGGATAGAGAAGCTGTGAGTGAGTGAGAGAGAGAGAAAGAGAAGCTGTGAGTGAGAGAGAGAAAGAGAAGCTGTGAGTGAGAGAGAGAGAAAGAGAAGCTGTGAGTGAGAAGGAGAGGGAAAGAGAAGCTGTGGTTAAGTGAGAGAGAGAGAGAGAGAGAAGCTGTGAGATAGAAATAGAGAAGCTGTGAGTGAGAGAGTGAGAGAGAAAAAGAGAAGCTGTGAGTGAGAGAGAGATTGAAAGAGAAGCTGTGAGTGAGTGAGAGAGAGAGAAAGAGTAGCTGTGAGTGAGAGAGAGAAAGAGAAGCTGTGAGTGACAGAGAGAGAGAAAGAGAATCTGAGAGTGAGAGAGAGAGAGAAAGTGAAGCTGTGAGTGAGAGAGCAAGAGAAAGAGAAGCTGTGAGTGAGAGAGAGAGAAAGAGAAGCTGTGAGTGAGAGAGAGAGAGAATGAGAAGCTGTGAGTGAGTGTGAGAGAGAGGGAGAGAAAGAAAGCTGTGAGTGAGAGAGATTGAAAGAGAAGCTGTGAGTGAGAGAGAGTGAGAGAAAGAGAGCTGTGAGTGAGAGAGAGAAAGAGAAGCTGTGAGTGAGAGAGAGAGAGAGAGAAGCTGTGAGTGAGAGAGAGAAAGAGAAGCTGTGAGAGAGAGAGAGAGAGAGAGAAGCTGTGAGTGAGAGAGAGATTGAAAGAGAAGCTGTGAGTGAGAGAGAGAGAGAGAAAGAGAGCTGTGAGTGAGAGAGAGAAAGAGAAGCTGTGAGTGAGAGGGAGAGAGAGAGGAAGAGAAACTGTGAGTGACACAGAGAGAGAAGCTGTGAGAGAGAGAGAGAAAGAGAAGCTGTGAGTGACAGAGAGAGAGAAAGAAGCTGAGAGTGAGAGAGAGAGAAAGTGAAGCTGTGAGTGAGAGAGAGAGAAAGAAAGAGGAATTAGAGTGAGAAAGAGAGAGAGAAAGAGAAGCTGTGAGTGGGAGAGAGAGAAAGAGAGTCTGTGAGTGAGAGAGAGAGAGAGAAGCTGTGAGTGAGAGAGAGAGAGAGAAAGAGAAGCTGTGAGTGAGGGAGAGAGAGAATGAGAAGCTGTGAGTGAGAGAGAGAAGCTGTGAGTGAGAGAGAGAGAGAAGATGTGAGTGATAGAGAGAGAGAATGAGAAGCTGTGAGTGAGAGAGAGAGAAAGTAAAAGAAGCTGTGAGTGAGATAGAGAGAGAGAGAGAAGCTGTGAGTGAGAGAGAGAGGGAGAAAGATAAGCTGTGAGAGAGAGAGAGAGAGAAGCTGTGTGTGTGAGAGAGAAAGAGAAGCTGTGAGTGATAGAGAGAGAGAGAGAAGCTGTGAGTGAGAGAGAGAAGCTGTGAGTGAGAGAGAGAAAGAAAAGCTGTGAGTGAGAGAGAGAGAAAGAGAAGATATGAGTGAGAGAGAGAGAGAGAAGCAGTGAGAGAGAGAGAGAAAGAGAAGCTGTGAGTGAGACAGAGAGAGAGAAAGGGAAGCTGTGAGTGAGAGAGAGAAAGAGAAGCTGTGAGTGATAGAGAGAGAGAAGCTGTGAGTGAGAGAGAGAGAAGCTGTGAGAGAGAGAGAGAAAGAAAAGCTGTGAGTGAGAGAGAGAGAGAAGATGTGAGTGATAGAGAGAGAGAATGAGAAGCTGTGAGTGAGAGAGAGAGAAAGTAAAAGAAGCTGTGAGTGAGATAGAGAGAGAGAGAAAGAGAAGCTGTGAGAGAGAGAGAGAGAGGGAGAAAGATAAGCTGTGAGAGAGAGAGAGAAGCTGTGTGTGAGAGAGAGAAAGAGAAGCTGTGAGTGATAGAGAGAGAGAGAGAAGCTGTGAGTGAGAGAGAGAGAAGCTGTGAGTGAGAGAGAGAAAGAAAAGCTGTGAGTGAGAGAGAGATTGAAAGAGAAGCTGTGAGTGAGAGAGAGAGAGAGAAAGAGAGCTGTGAGTGAGAGAGAGAAAGAGAAGCTGTGAGTGAGAGGGAGAGAGAGAGGAAGAGAAACTGTGAGTGACACAGAGAGAGAAGCTGTGAGAGAGAGAGAGAAAGAGAAGCTGTGAGTGACAGAGAGAGAGAAAGAAGCTGAGAGTGAGAGAGAGAGAGAAAGTGAAGCTGTGAGTGAGAGAGAGAGAAAGAAAGAGGAATTAGAGTGAGAAAGAGAGAGAGAAAGAGAAGCTGTGAGTGGGAGAGAGAGAAAGAGAGTCTGTGAGTGAGAGAGAGAGAGAGAATCTGTGAGTGAAAGAGAGAGAGAGAGAGTCGCTGTTAGTGAGAGAGAGAGAAAGAGAAGCTGTGAGTGAGTGAGAGAGAGAAAGGGAAGTTGTGAGTGAGAGAGAGAGAAAAAGAGAAGCTGTGAGTGAGAGAGAGAGAGAAAGAGAAGCTGTGAGTGAGAAGGAGAGGGAAAGAGAAGCTGTGAGTGAGTGAGAGAGAGAGAGAGAGAGAGAAAGAGAAGCCGTGTGTGTGTGAGAGAGAAAGAGAAGCTGTGAGTGACAGAGAGAGAGAAAGAGAAGCTGTGTGTGAGAGAGAGAGAAAGAGAAGCTGTGAGTGAGAATGAGAGAGAGAGAGAGAAGCTGTTAGTGAGAGTGAGAGAGAGAGAGAAGCTGTGAGTGAGAGAGAGATTGAAAGAGAAGCTGTGAGTGAGAGAGAGAGAGAAAGAGAAGCTGTGAGTGAGGGAGAGAGAGAATGAGAAGCTGTGAGTGAGAGAGAGAAGCTGTGAGTGAGAGAGAGGGAGAAGATGTGAGTGATAGAGAGAGAGAATGAGAAGCTGTGAGTGAGAGAGAGAGAAAGTAAAAGAAGCTGTGAGTGAGATAGAGAGAGAGAGAGAGAAGCTGTGAGTGAGAGAGAGAGAGGGAGAAAGATAAGCTGTGTGAGAGAGAGAGAGAAGCTGTGTGTGTGAGAGAGAAAGAGAAGCTGTGAGTGATAGAGAGAGAAAGAGAAGGTGTGAGTGAGTGAGAGAGAGAAAGGGAAGTTGTGAGTGATAGAGAGAGAAAGAGAAGCTGTGAGTGAGAGAGAGAGAGAAAGAGAAGCTGTGAGTGAGAAGGAGAGGGAAAGAGAAGCTGTGAGTGAGTGAGAGAGAGAGAAAGAGAAGCTGTGAGTGAGAGAGGGAGAAAGAGAAACTGTGAGTGAGAGAGAGAGAGAAAGAGAAGCTGTGAGTGAGAAGGAGAGGGAATGAGAAGCTGTGAGTGAGTGAGAGAGAGAGAGAGAAAGAGAAGCTGTGAGAGAATAAGAGAGAAGCTGTGAGTGAGAGAGTGAGAGAGAGAAAGAGAAGCTGTTAGTGAGAGTGAGAGAGAGAGAGAAAGAGAAGCTGTGAGTGAGAGAGAGATTGAAAGAGAAGCTGTGAGTGTGTGAGAGAGAGAGAGAAAGAGAAGCTGTGAGTGAGAGAGAGAAAGAGACGCTGTGAGTGAGAGAGAGAGAGAGAAAGAGAAGCTGTGAGTGACACACAGAGATAGAAGCTGTGAGTTAGAGAGAGAGAAAGAGAAGTTGTGAGTGACAGAGAGAGAGAAAGAGAAGCTGAGAGTGAGAGAGAGAGAGAGAGAAAGTGAAGCTGTTAGTGAGAGTGAGTGAGAGTGAGAAAGAGAAGCTGTTAGTGAGAGTGAGAGAGAGAGAGAAAGAGAAGCTGTGAGTGAGAGAGAGATTGAAATAGAAGCTGTGAGTGTGTGAGAGAGAGAGAGAGAGAGAAGCTGTGAGTGAGAGAGATAAAGTGAAGCTGTGAGTGAGAGAGAGAGAAAGAGAAGCTGTGAGTGAGAGAGAGAGAGAAAGAAAGAGAAATTAGAGAGAGAAAGTGAGAGAGAAAGAGAAGCTGTGAGTGGGAGAGAGAGAAAGAGAGTCTGTGAGTGAGAGAGAGAAGCTGTGAGTGAGAGAGAGAGTGCTGCTGTGAGTGAGCGAGAGAAAGAGAAGCTGTGAATGAGAGAGAGAGAAAGAGAAGCTGTGAGTGAGAGAGAGAGAAAGAGAAGCTGTGAGTGAGTGAGAAAGAGAAAGGGAAGTTGTGAGTAAGAGAGAGAGAGAGAAAGAGAAGCTGTGAGTGAGAGAGAGAGAGAAAGAGAAGCTGTGAGTGAGAAGGAGAGGGAAAGAGAAGCTGTGAGTGAGTGAGAGAGAGAGAGAGAGAAACTGTGAGTGAGAGAGAGAGAAAGAGAAGCTGTGAGTGAGAGAGAGAGAGAAAGAGAAGCTGTGAGTGAGAAGGAGAGGGAAAGAGAAGCTGTGAGTGAGTGAGAGAGAGAGAAAGAGAAGCTGTGATAGAGAGAGAAGCTGTGAGTGAGAGAGAGTGAGAGAGAAAGAGAACCTGTTAGTGAGTGTGAGAGAGAGAGAAAGAGAAGCTGTGAGTGAGAGAGAGATTGAAAGAGAAGCTGTGAGTGAGAGAGAGAGAAAGAGAAGCTGTGAGTGAGAGAGAGAAAGAGAAGCTGTGAGTGACACAGAGAGGGAGAAGCTGTGAGTTAGAGAGAGAGAGAAAGAGAAGCTGTGAGTGACAGAGAGAGAAAGAGAACCTGAGAGTAAGAGAGAGAGAGGGAAAGAGAAGCTGTGTGTGTGTGTGAGAGAGAAAGATAGTCTGAGATAGAGAGAGTGAAAGAGAACCTGTGAGTGAGAGAGAGAGGGAGAAAGAGAAGCTATGTGTGTGAGAGAGAGAAAGAGAACCTGTGAGTGAGAGTGAGAGAGAGAGAGAGAAAGAGAAGCTGTGAGTGAGAGAGAGAGAAAGAGGAGCTGTGAGTGAGAGAGAGAGAAAGAGAAGGTGTGAGTGAGAGAGAGAGAGAATGAGAAGCTGTGAGTGAGAGGGAGAGAAGCTGTGAGTGAGAGGGAGAGAGAAAGTGAAGCTGTGAGTGAGAGAGAGAGAAAGAAAGAGGAATTAGAGTGAGAAAGAGAGAGAGAAAGAGCTGTGAGTGGGAGAGAGAGAAAGAGAGTCTGTGAGTGAGAGAGAGAGAGAGAAGCTGTGAGTGAAAGAGAGAGAGAGAGAGCCGCTGTTAGTTAGAGAGAGAGAAAGAGAAGCTGTGAGTGAGTGAGAGAGAGAAAGGGAAGTTGTGAGTGAGAGAGAGAGAAAAAGAGAAGCTGTGAGTGAGAGAGAGAGAGAAAGAGAAGCTGTGAGTGAGAAGGAGAGGGAAAGAAAAGCTGTGAGTGAGTGAGAGAGAGAGAGAGAGAGAAAGAGAAGCTGTGTGTGTGTGAGAGAGAAAGAGAAGCTGTGAGTGACAGAGAGAGAGAAAGAGAAGCTGTGTGTGTGAGAGAGAGAAAGAGAAGCTGTGAGTGAGAATGAGAGAGAGAGAGAGAAAGAGAAGCTGTGAGAGAGAAAGAGAAGCTGTGAGTGAGAGAGTGAGAGAGAGAAAGAGAAGCTGTTAGTGAGAGTGAGAGAGAGAGAGAAGCTGTGAGTGAGAGAGAGATTGAAAGAGAAGCTGTGAGTGAGAGAGAGAGAGAAAGAGAAGCTGTGAGTGAGGGAGAGAGAGAATGAGAAGCTGTGAGTGAGAGAGAGAAGCTGTGAGTGAGAGAGAGGGAGAAGATGTGAGTGATAGAGAGAGAGAATGAGAAGCTGTGAGTGAGAGAGAGAGAAAGTAAAAGAAGCTGTGAGTGAGATAGATAGAGAGAGAGAAGCTGTGAGTGAGAGAGAGAGAGGGAGAAAGATAAGCTGTGTGAGAGAGAGAGAGAAGCTGTGTGTGTGAGAGAGAAAGAGAAGCTGTGAGTGATAGAGAGAGAGAGAGAAGCTGTGAGTGAGAGAGAGAGAAGCTGTGAGTGAGAGAGAGAAAGAAAAGCTGTGAGTGAGAGAGAGAGAAAGAGAAGATATGAGTGAGAGAGAGAGAGAGAAGCAGTGAGAGAGAGAGAGAAAGAGAAGCTGTGAGTGAGACAGAGAGAGAGAAAGGGAAGCTGTGAGTGAGAGAGAGAAAGAGAAGCTGTGAGTGATAGAGAGAGAGAAGCTGTGAGTGAGAGAGAGAGAAGCTGTGAGTGAGAGAGAGAAAGAAAAGCTGTGAGTGAGAGAGAGAGAGAGAAGATGTGAGTGATAGAGAGAGAGAATGAGAAGCTGTGAGTGAGAGAGAGAGAAAGTAAAAGAAGCTGTGAGTGAGATAGATAGAGAGAGAAAGAGAAGCTGTGAGTGAGAGAGAGAGAGAGGGGGAGAAAGATAAGCTGTGAGAGAGAGAGAAGCTGTGTGTGTGAGAGAGAAAGAGAAGCTGTGAGTGATAGAGAGAGAGAGAGAAGCTGTGAGTGAGAGAGAGAAGCTGTGAGTGAGAGAGAGAAAGAAAAGCTGTGAGTGAGAGAGAGAGAGAGAAGATGTGAGTGAAAGAGAGAGAGAGAGCCGCTGTTAGTGAGAGAGAGAGAAAGAGAAGCTGTGAGTGAGAGAGAGAGAGAGAGAGAGAGCTGTGAGTGAGAGAGAGAAAGAGAAGCTGTGAGTGAGAGGGAGAGAGAGAGGAAGAGAAACTGTGAGTGACACAGAGAGAGAATGTGTGAGAGAGAGAGAGAAAGAGAAGCTGTGAGTGACAGAGAGAGAGAAAGAAGCTGAGAGTGAGAGAGAGAGAGAAAGTGAAGCTGTGAGTGAGAGAGAGAGAGAGAAAGAGGAATTAGAGTGAGAAAGAGAGAGAGAAAGAGAAGCTGTGAGTGGGAGAGAGAGAAAGAGAGTCTGTGAGTGAGAGAGAGAGAGAAGCTGTGAGTGAAAGAGAGAGAGAGAGCCGCTGTTAGTGAGAGAGAGAGAAAGAGAAGCTGTGAGTGAGTGAGAGAGAGAAAGGGAAGTTGTGAGTGAGAGAGAGAGAAAAAGAGAAGCTGTGAGTGAGAGAGAGAGAGAAAGAGAAGCTGTGAGTGAGAAGGAGAGGGAAAGAGAAGCTGTGAGTGAGTGAGAGAGAGAGAGAGAAAGAGAAGCTGTGTGTGTGTGTGAGAGAAAGAGAAGCTGTGAGTGACAGAGAGAGAGAAAGAGAAGCTGTGTGTGTGAGAGAGAGAAAGAGAAGCTGTGAGTGAGAGTGAGAGAGAGAGAGAAAGAGAAGCTGTGAGAGAGAAAGAGAAGCTGTGAGTGAGAGAGTGAGAGAGAGAAAGAGAAGCTGTTAGTGAGAGTGAGAGAGAGAGAGAAGCTGTGAGTGAGAGAGAGATTGAAAGAGAATCTGTGAGTGAGAGAGAGAGAGAAAGAGAAGCTGTGAGTGAGGGAGAGAGAGAATGAGAAGCTGTGAGTGAGAGAGAGAAGCTGTGAGTGAGAGAGAGGGAGAAGATGTTAGTGATAGAGAGAGAATGAGAAGCTGTGAGTGAGAGAGAGAAAGTAAAAGAAGCTGTGAGTGAGATAGAGAGAGAGAGAGAGAAGCTGTGAGTGAGAGAGAGAGAGGGAGTAAGATAAGCTGTGAGAGAGAGAGAGAAGCTGTGTGTGTGAGAGAGAAAGAGAAGCTGTGAGTGATAGAGAGAGAGAGAAGCTGTGAGTGAGAGAGAGAGAAGCTGTGAGTGAGAGAGAGAAAGAAAAGCTGTGAGTGAGAGAGAGAGAAAGAGAAGATATGAGTGAGAGAGAGAGAGAGAAGCAGTGAGAGAGAGAGAGAAAGAGAAGCTGTGAGTGAGACAGAGAGAGAGAAAGGGAAGCTGTGAGTGAGAGAGAGAAAGAGAAGCTGTGAGTGATAGAGAGAGAGAAGCTGTGAGTGAGAGAGAGAGAAGCTGTGAGTGAGAGAGAGAAAGAAAAGCTGTGAGTGAGAGAGAGAGAGAGAAGATGTGAGTGATAGAGAGAGAGAATGAGAAGCTGTGAGTGAGAGAGAGAGAAAGTAAAAGAAGCTGTGAGTGAGATAGATAGAGATAGAGAGAGAAGCTGTGTGTGTGAGAGAGAAAGAGAAGCTGTGAGTGATAGAGAGAGAGAGAGAAGCTGTGAGTGAGAGAGAGAGAAGCTGTGAGTGAGAGAGAAAGAAAAGCTATGAGTGAGAGAGAGAGAAAGAAGATGTGAGTGAAAGAGAGAGAGAGAGCCGCTGTTAGTGAGAGAGAGAGAAAGAGAAGCTGTGAGTGAGAGAGAGAGAAAGAGAAGCTGTGAGTGAGTGAGAGAGAGAAAGGGAAGTTGTGAGTGAGAGATAGAGAGAAAGAGAAGCTGGGAGTAAGAAGGAGAGATAAAGAGAAGCTGTGAGTGAGTGAGAGAGAGAGAGAAAGAGAAGCTGTGTGAGAGAGAGAGAGAAAGAGAAGCTGTGAGTGACAGAGAGAGAGAAAGAGAAGCTGTGTGTGAGAGAGAGAAAGAGAAGCTGTGAGTGAGAGTGAGAGAGAGAGAGAAAGAGAAGCTGTGAGTGAGAGAGAAAGAGAAAGAGAAGCTGTGAGTGAGAGAGAGAGAATGAGAAGCTGTGAGTGAGAGAGAGAAGCTGTGAGAGAGAGAGAAAGAGAAGCTGTGAGTGAGAGAGAGAGAGAGAAGATGTGAGTGATAGAGAGAGAGAATGAGAAGCTGTGAGTGAGAGAGAGAGAAAGAAAAAGAAGCTGTGAGTGAGATAGAGAGAGAGAGAGTATGAGAAGCTGTGAGTGAGAGAGAGAGAGGGAGAAAGATAAGCTGTGTGTGTGAGAGAGAGAGAAGCTGTGTGTGTGAGAGAGAAATAGAAGCTGTGAGTGATAGAGAGAGAGAGAAGCTGTGAGTGAGAGAGAGAGAAGCTGTGAGTGAGAGAGAGAAAGAAAAGCTGTGAGTGAGACAGAGAGAGAGAAAGGGAAGCTGTGAGAGAGAGAGAGGGAGAAAGAGAAGCTGTGAGAGAGAGAGAGAAAGAGAAGCTGTGAGTGTGTGAGAGAGAAAGAGAAGCTGTGAGTGAGAGAGAGAGAGAAAGAAAGAGAAATTAGAGAGAGAATGTGAGAGAGAAAGAGAAGCTGTGAGTGGGAGAGAGAGAAAGAGAAGCTGAGAGAGAGAGAGAGGGAGAAAGAGAAGCTGTGAGAGAGAGAGAGAAAGAGAAGCTGTGAGTGTGTGAGAGAGAAAGAGAAGCTGTGAGTGAGAGAGAGAGAGAGAGAAGCAGTGAGAGAGAGAGAGAAAGAGAACCTGTGAGTGAGACAGAGAGAGAGAAAGGGAAGCTGTGAGAGAGAGAGAGGGAGAAAGAGAAGCTGTGAGAGAGAGAGAGAAAGAGAAGCTGTGAGTGTGTGAGAGAGAAAGAGAAGCTGTGAGTGAGAGAGAGAGAGAAAGAAAGAGAAATTAGAGAGAGAAAGTGAGAGAGAAAGAGAAGCTGTGAGTGGGAGAGAGAGAAAGAGAGTCTGTGAGTGAGAGAGAGAAGCTGTGAGTGAGAGAGAGAGTGCTGCTGTGAGTGAGCGAGAGAAAGAGAAGCTGTGAATGAGAGAGAGAGAGAAAGAGAAGCTGTGAGTGAGTGAGAGAGAGAAAGGGAAGTTGTGAGTAAGAGAGAGAGAGAGAAAGAGAAGCTGTGAGTGAGAGAGAGAGAGAAAGAGAAGCTGTGAGTGAGAAGGAGAGGGAAAGAGAAGCTGTGAGTGAGAGAGAGAGAGAGAAAGAGAAGCTGTGAGAGAGAAAGAGAGAAGCTGTGAGTGAGAGAGTGAGAGAGAGAAAGAGAACCTGTTAGTGAGAGTGAGAGCGAGAGAAAGAGAAGCTGTGAGTGAGAGAGAGAGAGAAAGAGAAGCTGTGAGTGAGAAGGAGAGGGAAAGAGAAGCTGTGAGTGAGTGAGAGAGAGAGAGAGAGAAAGAGAAGCTGTGTGTGTGTGTGAGAGAAAGAGAAGTTGTGAGTGACAGAGAGAGAGAAAGAGAAGCTGTGTGTGTGAGAGAGAGAAAGAGAAGCTGTGAGTGAGAGTGAGAGAGAGAGAGAAAGAGAAGCTGTGAGAGAGAAAGAGAAGCTGTGAGTGAGAGAGTGAGAGAGAGAAAGAGAAGCTGTTAGTGAGAGTGAGAGAGAGAGAGAAGCTGTGAGTGAGAGAGAGATTGAAAGAGAATCTGTGAGTGAGAGAGAGAGAGAGAAAGAGAAGCTGTGAGTGAGGGAGAGAGAGAATGAGAAGCTGTGAGTGAGAGAGAAGCTGTGAGTGAGAGAGAGGGAGAAGATGTGAGTGATAGAGAGAGAATGAGAAGCTGTGAGTGAGAGACAGAGAAAGTAAAAGAAGCTGTGAGTGAGATAGAGAGAGAGAGAGAGAAGCTGTGAGTGAGAGAGAGAGAGGGAGTAAGATAAGCTGTGAGAGAGAGAGAGAAGCTGTGTGTGTGAGAGAGAAAGAGAAGCTGTGAGTGATAGAGAGAGAGAGAAGCTGTGAGTGAGAGAGAGAGAAGCTGTGAGTGAGAGAGAGAAAGAAAAGCTGTGAGTGAGTGAGAGAGAAAGAGAAGATATGAGTGAGAGAGAGAGAGAGAAGCAGTGAGAGAGAGAGAGAAAGAGAAGCTGTGAGTGAGACAGAGAGAGAGAAAGGGAAGCTGTGAGTGAGAGAGAGAAAGAGAAGCTGTGAGTGATAGAGAGAGAGAAGCTGTGAGTGAGAGAGAGAGAAGCTGTGAGTGAGAGAGAGAAAGAAAAGCTGTGAGTGAGAGAGAGACAGAGAAGATGTGAGTGATAGAGAGAGAGAATGAGAAGCTGTGAGTGAGAGAGAGAGAAAGTAAATGAAGCTGTGAGTGAGATAGATAGAGAGAGAGAGAGAAGCTGTGTGTGAGAGAGAGAAAGAGAAGCTGTGAGTGATAGAGAGAGAGAGAGTAGCTGTGAGTGAGAGAGAGAGAAGCTGTGAGTGAGAGAGAGAAAGAAAAGCTGTGAGTGAGAGAGAGAGAGAAAGAAGATGTGAGTGAAAGAGAGAGAGAGCCGCTGTTAGTGAGAGAGAGAGAAAGAGAAGCTGTGAGTGAGAGAGAGCGAAAGAGAAGCTGTGAGTGAGTGAGAGAGAGAAAGGGAAGTTGTGAGTGAGAGAGAGAGAGAAAGAGAAGCTGGGAGTAAGAAGGAGAGATAAAGAGAAGCTGTGAGTGAGTGAGAGAGAGAGAGAAAGAGAAGCTGTGTGAGAGAGAGAGAGAAAGAGAAGCTGTGAGTGACAGAGAGAGAGAAAGAGAAGCTGTGTGAGAGAGAGAGAAAGAGAAGCTGTGAGTGAGAGTGAGAGAGAGAGAAAGAGAAGCTGTGAGTGAGAGAGAAAGAGAAAGAGAAGCTGTGAGTGAGAGAGAGAGAGAATGAGAAGCTGTGAGTGTGAGAGAGAAGCTGTGAGAGAGAGAGAAAGAGAAGCTGTGAGTGAGAGAGAGAGAGAGAAGATGTGAGTGATAGAGAGAGAGAATGAGAAGCTGTGAGTGAGAGAGAGAGAAAGAAAAAGAAGCTGTGAGTGAGATAGAGAGAGAGAGAGTATGAGAAGCTGTGAGTGAGAGAGAGAGGGAGAAAGATAAGCTGTGTGTGTGAGAGAGAAATAGAAGCTGTGAGTGATAGAGAGAGAGAGAAGCTGTGAGTGAGAGAGAGAGAAGCTGTGAGTGAGAGAGAGAAAGAAAAGCTGTGAGTGAGAGAGAGAGAAAGAGAAGATATGAGTGAGAGAGAGAGAGAGAAGCAGTGAGAGAGAGAGAGAAAGAGAACCTGTGAGTGAGACAGAGAGAGAGAAAGGGAAGCTGTGAGAGAGAGAGAGGGAGAAAGAGAAGCTGTGAGAGAGAGAGAGAAAGAGAAGCTGTGAGTGTGTGAGAGAGAAAGAGAAGCTGTGAGTGAGAGAGAGAGAGAAAGAAAGAAAGAGAAATTAGAGAGAGAAAGTGAGAGAGAAAGAGAAGCTGTGAGTGGGAGAGAGAGAAAGAGAGTCTGTGAGTGAGAGAGAGAAGCTGTGAGTGAGAGAGAGAGTGCTGCTGTGAGTGAGCGAGAGAAAGAGAAGCTGTGAATGAGAGAGAGAGAGAAAGAGAAGCTGTGAGTGAGTGAGAGAGAGAAAGGGAAGTTGTGAGTAAGAGAGAGAGAGAGAGAGAGAAGCTGTGAGTGAGAGAGAGAGAGAAAGAGAAGCTGTGAGTGAGAAGGAGAGGGAAAGAGAAGCTGTGAGTGAGAGAGAGAGAGAGAGAGAGAGAAAATGTGAGTGAGAGAGAGAGAAAGAGAAGCTGTGAGTGAGAGAGAGAGAGGGAGAAAGAGAAGCTGTGAGTGACAGAGAGAGAAAGAGAAGCTGAGAGTAAGAGAGAGAGAGGGAAAGAGAAGCTGTGTGTGTGTGAGAGAGAGAAAGATAGTCTGAGATAGAGAGAGTGAAAGAGAACCTGTGAGTGAGAGAGAGAGGGAGAAAGAGAAGCTATGTGTGTGAGAGAGAGAAAGAGAACCTGTGAGTGAGAGTGAGAGAGAGAGAGAGAAAGAGAAGCTGTGAGAGAGTGAGAGAGAGAGAAAGAGAAGCTGTGAGAGAGAAAGAGAGAAGCTGTGAGTGAGAGAGAGTGAGAGAGAAAGAGAACCTGTTAGTGAGTGTGTGAGAGAGAGAAAGATAAGCTGTGAGTGAGAGAGAGATTGAAAGAGAAGCTGTGAGTGAGAGAGAGAGAGAGAAAGAGAAGCTGTGAGTGAGAGAGAGAAAGAGAATCTGTGAGTGAGAGGGAGAGAGAGAAAGAGAAGCTGTGAGTGACACAGAGAGGGAGAAGCTGTGAGTTAGAGAGAGAGAGAAAGAGAAGCTGTGAGTGACAGAGAGAGAAAGAGAAGCTGAGAGTAAGAGAGAGAGAGGGAAAGAGAAGCTGTGTGTGTGTGAGAGAGAGAAAGATAGTCTGAGATAGAGAGAGTGAAAGAGAACCTGTGAGTGAGAGAGAGAGGGAGAAAGAGAAGCTATGTGTGTGTGAGAGAGAAAGAGAACCTGTGAGTGAGAGTGAGAGAGAGAGAGAGAAAGAGAAGCTGTGAGTGAGAGAGAGAGAAAGAGAAGCTGTGAGTGAGAGAGAGAGAAAGAGAAGGTGTGAGTGAGAGAGAGAGAATGAGAAGCTGTGAGTGAGAGGGAGAGAAGCTGTGAGTGAGAGGGAGAGAGAAAGTGAAGCTCTGAGTGATAGAGAGAGAGAAAGAGAAGCTGTGTGAGAGAGAGAGAGGGAGAAAGAGAAGCTGTGTGTGTGTGAGAGAGAAAGAGAATCTGTGAGTGAGAGTGAGAGAGAGAGAGAAAGAGAAGCTGTAAGTGAGAGAGAGAGAGAAAGAGAAGCTGTGAGTGAGAGAGAGAGAATGAGAAGCTGTGAGAGAGAGAGAAGCTGTGTGTGTGAGAGAGAAAGAGAAGCTGTGAGTGAGACAGAGAGAGAGAAAGGGAAGCTGTGAGTGAGAGAGAGAAAGAGAAGCTGTGAGTGATAGAGAGAGAGAAGCTGTGAGTGAGAGAGAGAGAAGCTGTGAGTGAGAGAGAGAAAGAAAAGCTGTGAGTGAGAGAGAGAGAGAAGATGTGAGTGATAGAGAGAGAGAATGAGAAGCTGTGAGTGAGAGAGAGAGAAAGTAAAAGAAGCTGTGAGTGAGATAGATAGAGAGAGAAAGAGAAGCTGTGAGTGAGAGAGAGAGAGAGAGGGAGAAAGATAAGCTGTGAGAGAGAGAGAAGCTGTGTGTGTGAGAGAGAAAGAGAAGCTGTGAGTGATAGAGAGAGAGAGAGAAGCTGTGAGTGAGAGAGAGAGAAGCTGTGAGTGAGAGAGAGAAAGAAAAGCTGTGAGTGAGAGAGAGAGAGAGAGGAAGAGAAACTGTGAGTGACACAGAGAGAGAAGCTGTGAGAGAGAGAGAGAAAGAGAAGCTGTGAGTGACAGAGAGAGAGAAAGAAGCTGAGAGTGAGAGAGAGAGAGAAAGTGAAGCTGTGAGTGAGAGAGAGAGAAAGAAAGAGGAATTAGAGTGAGAAAGAGAGAGAGAAAGAGAAGCTGAGAGTGGGAGAGAGAGAAAGAGAGTCTGTGAGTGAGAGAGAGAGAGAAGCTGTGAGTGAAAGAGAGAGAGAGAGAGCCGCTGTTAGTGAGAGAGAGAGAAAGAGAAGCTGTGAGTGAGTGAGAGAGAGAAAGGGAAGTTGTGAGTGAGAGAGAGAGAAAAAGAGAAGCTGTGAGTGAGAGTGAGAGAGAGAGAGAAAGAGAAGCTGTGAGAGAGAAAGAGAAGCTGTGAGTGAGAGAGTGAGAGAGAGAAAGAGAAGCTGTTAGTGAGAGTGAGAGAGAGAGAGAAGCTGTGAGTGAGAGAGAGATTGAAAGAGAAGCTGTGAGTGAGAGAGAGAGAGAGAAAGAGAAGCTGTGAGTGAGGGAGAGAGAGAATGAGAAGCTGTGAGTGAGAGAGAGAAGCTGTGAGTGAGAGAGAGGGAGAAGATGTGAGTGATAGAGAGAGAATGAGAAGCTGTGAGTGAGAGAGAGAGAAAGTAAAAGAAGCTGTGAGTGAGTGAGTTAGAGAGAGAGAGAGAGAAGCTGTGAGTGAGAGAGAGAGAGGGAGTAAGATAAGCTGTGAGAGAGAGAGAGAGAGAAGCTGTGTGTGTGAGAGAGAAAGAGAAGCTGTGAGTGATAGAGAGAGAGAGAGAAGCTGTGAGTGAGAGAGAGAGAAGCTGTGAGTGAGAGAGAGAAAGAAAAGCTGTGAGTGAGAGAGAGAGAAAGAGAAGATATGAGTGAGAGAGAGAGAGAGAAGCAGTGAGAGAGAGAGAGAAAGAGAAGCTGTGAGTGAGACAGAGAGAGAGAAAGGGAAGCTGTGAGTGAGAGAGAGAAAGAGAAGCTGTGAGTGATAGAGAGAGAGAAGCTGTGAGTGAGAGAGAGAAGCTGTGAGTGAGAGAGAGAAAGAAAAGCTGTGAGTGAGAGAGAGAGAGAGAAGATGTGAGTGATAGAGAGAGAGAATGAGAAGCTGTGAGTGAGAGAGAGAGAAAGTAAAAGAAGCTGTGAGTGAGATAGATAGAGAGAGAGAGAAGCTGTGTGTGAGAGAGAGAAAGAGAAGCTGTGAGTGATAGAGAGAGAGAGAGAAGCTGTGAGTGAGAGAGAGAGAAGCTGTGAGTGAGAGAGAGAAAGAAAAGCTGTGAGTGAGAGAGAGAGAAAGAAGATGTGAGTGAAAGAGAGAGAGAGAGCCGCTGTTAGTGAGAGAGAGAGAAAGAGAAGCTGTGAGTGAGAGAGAGAGAAAGAGAAGCTGTGAGTGAGTGAGAGAGAGAAAGGGAAGTTGTGAGTGAGAGAGAGAGAGAAAGAGAAGCTGGGAGTAAGAAGGAGAGATAAAGAGAAGCTGTGAGTGAGTGAGAGAGAGAGAGAAAGAGAAGCTGTATGAGAGAGAGAGAGAAAGAGAAGCTGTGAGTGACAGAGAGAGAGAAAGAGAAGCTGTGTGTGAGAGAGAGAAAGAGAAGCTGTGAGTGAGAGTGAGAGAGAGAGAGAAAGAGAAGCTGTGAGTGAGAGAGAAAGAGAAAGAGAAGCTGTGAGTGAGAGAGAGAGAGAATGAGAAGCTGTGAGTGAGAGAGAGAAGCTGTGAGAGAGAGAGAAAGAGAAGCTGTGAGTGAGAGAGAGAGAGAGAAGATGCGAGTGATAGAGAGAGAGAATGAGAAGCTGTGAGTGAGAGAGAGAGAAAGAAAAAGAAGCTGTGAGTGAGATAGAGAGAGAGAGAGTATGAGAAGCTGTGAGTGAGAGAGAGAGAGGGAGAAAGATAAGCTGTGTGTGTGAGAGAGAGAGAAGCTGTGTGTGTGAGAGAGAAATAGAAGCTGTGAGTGATAGAGAGAGAGAGAAGCTGTGAGTGAGAGAGAGAGAAGCTGTGAGTGAGAGAGAGAAAGAAAAGCTGTGAGTGAGAGAGAGAGAAAGAGAAGATATGAGTGAGAGAGAGAGAGAGAGAAGCAGTGAGAGAGAGAGAGAAAGAGAACCTGTGAGTGAGACAGAGAGAGAGAAAGGGAAGCTGTGAGAGAGAGAGAGGGAGGGAGAGAAGCTGTGAGTGAGAGGGAGAGAGAAAGTGAAGCTGTGAGTGATAGAGAGAGAGAAAGAGAGCTGTGAGTGAGAGAGAGAAAGAGAAGCTGTGAGTGAGAGGGAGAGAGAGAGGAAGAGAAACTGTGAGTGACACAGAGAGAGAAGCTGTGAGAGAGAGAGAGAAAGAGAAGCTGTGAGTGACAGAGAGAGAGAAAGAAGCTGAGAGTGAGAGAGAGAGAGAAAGTGAAGCTGTGAGTGAGAGAGAGAGAAAGAAAGAGGAATTAGAGTGAGAAAGAGAGAGAGAAAGAGAAGCTGTGAGTGGGAGAGAGAGAAAGAGAGTCTGTGAGTGAGAGAGAGAGAGAAGCTGTGAGTGAAAGAGAGAGAGAGAGAGCCGCTGTTAGTGAGAGAGAGAGAAAGAGAAGCTGTGAGTGAGTGAGAGAGAGAAAGGGAAGTTGTGAGTGAGAGAGAGAGAAAAAGAGAAGCTGTGAGTGAGAGAGAGAGAGAAAGAGAAGCTGTGAGTGAGAAGGAGAGGGAAAGAGAAGCTGTGAGTGAGTGAGAGAGAGAGAGAAAGAGAAGCTGTGTGTGTGTGTGAGAGAAAGAGAAGCTGTGAGTGACAGAGAGAGAGAAAGAGAAGCTGTGTGTGTGAGAGAGAGAAAGAGAAGCTGTGAGTGAGAGTGAGAGAGAGAGAAAAAGAGAAGCTGTGAGAGAGAAAGAGAAGCTGTGAGTGAGAGAGTGAGAGAGAGAAAGAGAAGCTGTTAGTGAGAGTGAGAGAGAGAGAGAAGCTGTGAGTGAGAGAGAGATTGAAAGAGAAGCTGTGAGTGAGAGAGAGAGAGAGAAAGAGAAGCTGTGAGTGAGGGAGAGAGAGAATGAGAAGCTGTGAGTGAGAGAGAGAAGCTGTGAGTGAGAGAGAGGGAGAAGATGTGAGTGATAGAGAGAGAATGAGAAGCTGTGAGTGAGAGAGAGAGAAAGTAAAAGAAGCTGTGAGTGAGATAGATAGAGAGAGAGAGAAGCTGTGAGTGAGAGAGAGAGAGGGAGTAAGATAAGCTGTGAGAGAGAGAGAGAAGCTGTGTGTGTGAGAGAGAAAGAGAAGCTGTGAGTGATAGAGAGAGAGAGAAGCTGTGAGTGAGAGAGAGAGAAGCTGTGAGTGAGAGAGAGAAAGAAAAGCTGTGAGTGAGAGAGAGAGAAAGAGAAGATATGAGTGAGAGAGAGAGAGAGAAGCAGTGAGAGAGAGAGAGAAAGAGAAGCTGTGAGTGAGACAGAGAGAGAGAAAGGGAAGCTGTGAGTGAGAGAGAGAAAGAGAAGCTGTGAGTGATAGAGAGAGAGAAGCTGTGAGTGAGAGAGAGAAGCTGTGAGTGAGAGAGAGAAAGAAAAGCTGTGAGTGAGAGAGAGAGAGAGAAGATGTGAGTGATAGAGAGAGAGAATGAGAAGCTGTGAGTGAGAGAGAGAGAAAGTAAAAGAAGCTGTGAGTGAGATAGATAGAGAGAGAGAGAAGCTGTGTGTGAGAGAGAGAAAGAGAAGCTGTGAGTGATAGAGAGAGAGAGAGAAGCTGTGAGTGAGAGAGAGAGAAGCTGTGAGTGAGAGAGAGAAAGAAAAGCTGTGAGTGAGAGAGAGAGAAAGAAGATGTGAGTGAAAGAGAGAGAGAGAGCCGCTGTTAGTGAGAGAGAGAGAAAGAGAAGCTGTGAGTGAGAGAGAGAGAAAGAGAAGCTGTGAGTGAGTGAGAGAGAGAAAGGGAAGTTGTGAGTGAGAGAGAGAGAGAAAGAGAAGCTGGGAGTAAGAAGGAGAGATAAAGAGAAGCTGTGAGTGAGTGAGAGAGAGAGAGAAAGAGAAGCTGTGTGAGAGAGAGAGAGAAAGAGAAGCTGTGAGTGACAGAGAGAGAGAAAGAGAAGCTGTGTGTGAGAGAGAGAAAGAGAAGCTGTGAGTGAGAGTGAGAGAGAGAGAGAAAGAGAAGCTGTGAGTGAGAGAGAAAGAGAAAGAGAAGCTGTGAGTGAGAGAGAGAGAATGAGAAGCTGTGAGTGAGAGAGAGAAGCTGTGAGAGAGAGAGAAAGAGAAGCTGTGAGTGAGAGAGAGAGAGAGAAGATGTGAGTGATAGAGAGAGAGAATGAGAAGCTGTGAGTGAGAGAGAGAGAAAGAAAAAGAAGCTGTGAGTGAGATAGAGAGAGAGAGAGTATGAGAAGCTGTGAGTGAGAGAGAGAGAGGGAGAAAGATAAGCTGTGTGTGTGAGAGAGAGAGAAGCTGTGTGTGTGAGAGAGAAATAGAAGCTGTGAGTGATAGAGAGAGAGAGAAGCTGTGAGTGAGAGAGAGAGAAGCTGTGAGTGAGAGAGAGAAAGAAAAGCTGTGAGTGAGAGAGAGAGAAAGAGAAGATATGAGTGAGAGAGAGAGAGAGAGAAGCAGTGAGAGAGAGAGAGAAAGAGAACCTGTGAGTGAGACAGAGAGAGAGAAAGGGAAGCTGTGAGAGAGAGAGAGGGAGGGAGAGAAGCTGTGAGTGAGAGGGAGAGAGAAAGTGAAGCTGTGAGTGATAGAGAGAGAGAAAGAGAAGCTGTGTGAGAGAGAGAGAGAGGGAGAGAAATTAGAGAGAGAAAGTGAGAGAGAAAGAGAAGCTGTGAGTGGGAGAGAGAGAAAGAGAGTCTGTGAGTGAGAGAGAGAAGCTGTGAGTGAGAGAGAGAGTGCTGCTGTGAGTGAGCGAGAGAAAGAGAAGCTGTGAATGAGAGAGAGAGAGAAAGAGAAGCTGTGAGTGAGAGAGAGAGAGAAAGGGAAGTTGTGAGTAAGAGAGAGAAAAAAAAGAGAAGCTGTGAGTGAGAGAGAGAGAGAAAGAGAAGCTGTGAGTGAGAAGGAGAGGGAAAGAGAAGCTGTGAGTGAGTGAGAGAGAGAGAGAGAGAGAAACTGTGAGTGAGAGAGAGAGAAAGAGAAGCTGTGAGTGAGAGATAGAGAGAAAGAGAAGCTGTGAGTGAGTGAGAGAGAGAGAAAGAGAAGCTGTGAGAGAGAAAGAGAGAAGCTGTGAGTGAGAGAGAGTGAGAGAGAAAGAGAACCTGTTAGTGAGTGTGTGAGAGAGAGAAAGAGAAGCTGTGAGTGAGAGAGAGATTGAAAGAGAAGCTGTGAGTGAGAGAGAGAGAGAGAAAGAGAAGCTGTGAGTGAGAGAGAGAAAGAGAATCTGTGAGTGAGAGGGAGAGAGAGAAAGAGAAGCTGTGAGTGACACAGAGAGGGAGAAGCTGTGAGTTAGAGAGAGAGAGAAAGAGAAGCTGTGAGTGACAGAGAGAGAAAGAGAAGCTGAGAGTAAGAGAGAGAGAGGGAAAGAGAATCTGTGTGTGTGTGAGAGAGAGAAAGATAGTCTGAGATAGAGAGAGTGAAAGAGAAGCTGTGAGTGAGAGTGAGAGAGAGAGAGAAAGAGAAGCTGTGAGTGAGAGAGAAAGAGAAAGAGAAGCTGTGAGTGAGAGAGAGAGAGAATGAGAAGCTGTGAGTGAGAGAGAGAAGCTGTGAGAGAGAGAGAAAGAGAAGCTGTGAGTGAGAGAGAGAGAGAGAAGATGTGAGTGATAGAGAGAGAGAATGAGAAGCTGTGAGTGAGAGAGAGAGAAAGAAAAAGAAGCTGTGAGTGAGATAGAGAGAGAGAGTATGAGAAGCTGTGAGTGAGAGAGAGAGAGGGAGAAAGATAAGCTGTGTGTGTGTGAGAGAGAGAAGCTGTGTGTGTGAGAGAGAAATAGAAGCTGTGAGTGATAGAGAGAGAGAGAAGCTGTGAGTGAGAGAGAGAGAAGCTGTGAGTGAGAGAGAGAAAGAAAAGCTGTGAGTGAGAGAGAGAGAAAGAGAAGATATGAGTGAGAGAGAGAGAGAGAAGCTGTGAGTGAGAGGGAGAGAGAAAGTGAAGCTGTGAGTGATAGAGAGAGAGAAAGAGAAGCTGTGTGAGAGAGAGAGAGAGGGAGAAAGAGAAGCTGTGTGTGTGTGAGAGAGAAAGAGAATCTGTGAGTGAGAGTGAGAGAGAAAGAGAAGCTGTGAGTGAGAAGGAGAGGGAAAGAGAAGCTGTGAGTGAGTGAGAGAGAGAGAGAGAGAGAAAGAGAAGCTGTGTGTGAGAGAGAGAACGAGAAGCTGTGAGTGACAGAGAGAGAGAAAGAGAAGCTGTGTGTGAGAGAGAGAGAAAGAGAAGCTGTGAGTGAGAGTGAGAGAGAGAGAGAAAGAGAAGCTGTGAGAGAGAAATAGAAGCTGTGAGTGAGAGAGTGAGAGAGAGAAAGAGAAGCTGTGAGTGACAGAGAGAGAGGGAGAAAGATAAGCTGTGTGTGAGAGAGAGAGAGAAGCTGTGTGTGTGAGAGAGAAAGAGAAGCTGTGAGTGATAGAGAGAGAGAGAGAAGCTGTGAGTGAGAGAGAGAGAAGCTGAGAGTGAGAGAGAGATTGAAAGAGAAGCTGTGAGTGAGAGAGAGAGAGAGAAAGAGAAGCTGTGAGTGAGGGAGAGAGAGAATGAGAAGCTGTGAGTGAGAGAGAGAAGCTGTGAGTGAGAGAGAGGGAGAAGATGTGAGTGATAGAGAGAGAGAATGAGAAGCTGTGAGTGAGAGAGAGAGAAAGTAAAAGAAGCTGTGAGTGAGATAGAGAGAGAGAGAGAAGCTGTGAGTGAGAGAGAGAGAGGGAGAAAGATAAGCTGTGTGTGAGAGAGAGAGAGAAGCTGTGTGTGTGTGAGAGAAAGAGAAGCTGTGAGTGATAGAGAGAGAGAGAGAAGCTGTGAGTGAGAGAGAGAGAAGCTGTGAGTGAGAGAGAGAAAGAAAAGCTGTGAGTGAGAGAGAGAGAAAGAGAAGATATGAGTGAGAGAGAGAGAGAGAAGCAGTGAGAGAGAGAGAGAAAGAGAAGCTGTGAGTGAGACAGAGAGAGAGAAAGGGAAGCTGTGAGTGAGAGAGAGAAAGAGAAGCTGTGAGTGATAGAGAGAGAGAAGCTGTGAGTGAGAGAGAGAGAAGCTGTGAGTGAGAGAGAGAAAGAAAAGCTGTGAGTGATAGAGAGAGAGAGAAGATGTGAGTGAGAGAGAGAGAGAATGAGAAGCTGTGAGTGAGAGAGAGAGAAAGTAAAAGAAGCTGTGAGTGAGATAGATAGAGAGAGAAAGAGAAGCTGTGAGTGAGAGAGAGAGAGAGAGGGAGAAAGATAAGCTGTGTGAGAGAGAGAGAAGCTGTGTGTGAGAGAGAGAAAGAGAAGCTGTGAGTGATAGAGAGAGAGAGAGAAGCTGTGAGTGAGAGAGAGAGAAGCTGTGTGAGAGAGAGAGAAAGAAAAGCTGTGAGTGAGAGAGAGAGAAAGAAGATGTGAGTGAAAGAGAGAGAAAGAGAAGCTGTGAGTGAGTGAGAGAGAGAAAGGGAAGTTGTGAGTGAGAGAGAGAGAGAAAGAGAAGCTGGGAGTGAGAAGGAGAGGGAAAGAGAAGCTGTGAATGAGTGACAGAGAGAGAGAAAGAGAAGCTGTGTGTGTGAGAGAGAAAGAGAAGCTTTGAGTGAGAGTGAGAGAGAGAGAAAGAGAAGCTGTGAGTGAGAGAGAAAGAGAAGCTGTGAGTGAGAGAGAGAGAATGAGAAGCTGTGAGTGAGAGAGAGAAGCTGTGAGAGAGAGAGAAAGAGAAGCTGTGAGTGAGAGAGAGAGAGAGAAGATGTGAGTGATAGATAGAGAGAATGAGAAGCTGTGAGTGAGAGAGAGAGAAAGTAAAAGTAGCTGTGAGTGAGATAGAGAGAGAGAAAGAAAAGCTGTGAGTGAGAGAGAGAGAGGGAGAAAGATAAGCTGTGTGTGTGAGAGAGAGAGAAGCTGTGTGTGTGAGAGAGAAAGAGAAGCTGTGAGTGATAGAGAGAGAGAGAAGCTGTGAGTGAGAGAGAGAGAAGCTGTGAGTGAGAGAGAGAAAGAAAAGCTGTGAGTGAGAGAGAGAGAAAGAGAAGATATGAGTGAGAGAGAGAGAGAAGCAGTGAGAGAGAGAGAGAAAGAGAACCTGTGAGTGAGACAGAGAGAGAGAAAGGGAAGCTGTGAGAGAGAGAGAGGGAGAAAGAGAAGCTGTGAGAGAGAGAGAGAAAGAGAAGCTGTGAGTGAGAGGGAGAGAGAGAAAGAGAAGCTGTGAGTGACACAGAGAGGGAGAAGCTGTGAGTTAGAGAGAGAGAGAAAGAGAAGCTGTGAGTGACAGAGAGAGAAAGAGAAGCTGAGAGTAAGAGAGAGAGAGGGAAAGAGAAGCTGTGTGTGTGTGAGAGAGAGAAAGATAGTCTGAGATAGAGAGAGTGAAAGAGAACCTGTGAGTGAGAGAGAGAGGGAGAAAGAGAAGCTATGTGTGTGTGAGAGAGAAAGAGAACCTGTGAGTGAGAGTGAGAGAGAGAGAGAGAAAGAGAAGCTGTGAGTGAGAGAGAGAGAAAGAGAAGCTGTGAGTGAGAGAGAGAGAAAGAGAAGGTGTGAGTGAGAGAGAGAGAGAATGAGAAGCTGTGAGTGAGAGGGAGAGAAGCTGTGAGTGAGAGGGAGAGAGAAAGTGAAGCTCTGAGTGATAGAGAGAGAGAAAGAGAAGCTGTGTGAGAGAGAGAGAGGGAGAAAGAGAAGCTGTGTGTGTGTGAGAGAGAAAGAGAATCTGTGAGTGAGAGTGAGAGAGAGAGAGAAAGAGAAGCTGTAAGTGAGAGAGAGAGAGAAAGAGAAGCTGTGAGTGAGAGAGAGAGAATGAGAAGCTGTGAGAGAGAGAGAAGCTGTGTGTGTGAGAGAGAAAGAGAAGCTGTGAGTGAGACAGAGAGAGAGAAAGGGAAGCTGTGAGTGAGAGAGAGAAAGAGAAGCTGTGAGTGATAGAGAGAGAGAAGCTGTGAGTGAGAGAGAGAGAAGCTGTGAGTGAGAGAGAGAAAGAAAAGCTGTGAGTGAGAGAGAGAGAGAAGATGTGAGTGATAGAGAGAGAGAATGAGAAGCTGTGAGTGAGAGAGAGAGAAAGTAAAAGAAGCTGTGAGTGAGATAGATAGAGAGAGAAAGAGAAGCTGTGAGTGAGAGAGAGAGAGAGAGGGAGAAAGATAAGCTGTGAGAGAGAGAGAAGCTGTGTGTGTGAGAGAGAAAGAGAAGCTGTGAGTGATAGAGAGAGAGAGAGAAGCTGTGAGTGAGAGAGAGAGAAGCTGTGAGTGAGAGAGAGAAAGAAAAGCTGTGAGTGAGAGAGAGAGAGAAGATGTGAGTGAAAGAGAGAGAGAGAGCCGCTGTTAGTGAGAGAGAGAGAAAGAGAAGCTGTGAGTGAGAGAGAGAGAGAAAGAGAGCTGTGAGTGAGAGAGAGAAAGAGAAGCTGTGAGTGAGAGGGAGAGAGAGAGGAAGAGAAACTGTGAGTGACACAGAGAGAGAAGCTGTGAGAGAGAGAGAGAAAGAGAAGCTGTGAGTGACAGAGAGAGAGAAAGAAGCTGAGAGTGAGAGAGAGAGAAAGTGAAGCTGTGAGTGAGAGAGAGAGAAAGAAAGAGGAATTAGAGTGAGAAAGAGAGAGAGAAAGAGAAGCTGTGAGTGGGAGAGAGAGAAAGAGAGTCTGTGAGTGAGAGAGAGAGAGAAGCTGTGAGTGAAAGAGAGAGAGAGAGAGCCGCTGTTAGTGAGAGAGAGAGAAAGAGAAGCTGTGAGTGAGTGAGAGAGAGAAAGGGAAGTTGTGAGTGAGAGAGAGAGAAAAAGAGAAGCTGTGAGTGAGAGAGAGAGAGAAAGAGAAGCTGTGAGTGAGAAGGAGAGGGAAAGAGAAGCTGTGAGTGAGTGAGAGAGAGAGAGAAAGAGAAGCTGTGTGTGTGTGTGAGAGAAAGAGAAGCTGTGAGTGACAGAGAGAGAGAAAGAGAAGCTGTGTGTGTGAGAGAGAGAAAGAGAAGCTGTGAGTGAGAGTGAGAGAGAGAGAGAAAGAGAAGCTGTGAGAGAGAAAGAGAAGCTGTGAGTGAGAGAGTGAGAGAGAGAAAGAGAAGCTGTTAGTGAGAGTGAGAGAGAGAGAGAAGCTGTGAGTGAGAGAGAGATTGAAAGAGAAGCTGTGAGTGAGAGAGAGAGAGAAAGAGAAGCTGTGAGTGAGGGAGAGAGAGAATGAGAAGCTGTGAGTGAGAGAGAGAAGCTGTGAGTGAGAGAGAGGGAGAAGATGTGAGTGATAGAGAGAGAATGAGAAGCTGTGAGTGAGAGAGAGAGAAAGTAAAAGAAGCTGTGAGTGAGATAGAGAGAGAGAGAGAGAAGCTGTGAGTGAGAGAGAGAGAGGGAGTATGATAAGCTGTGAGAGAGAGAGAGAGAAGCTGTGTGTGTGAGAGAGAAAGAGAAGCTGTGAGTGATAGAGAGAGAGAGAGAAGCTGTGAGTGAGAGAGAGAGAAGCTGTGAGTGAGAGAGAGAAAGAAAAGCTGTGAGTGAGAGAGAGAGAAAGAGAAGATATGAGTGAGAGAGAGAGAGAGAAGCAGTGAGAGAGAGAGAGAGAGAAAGAGAAGCTGTGAGTGAGACAGAGAGAGAGAAAGGGAAGCTGTGAGTGAGAGAGAGAAAGAGAAGCTGTGAGTGATAGAGAGAGAGAAGCTGTGAGTGAGAGAGAGAAGCTGTGAGTGAGAGAGAGAAAGAAAAGCTGTGAGTGAGAGAGAGAGAGAGAAGATGTGAGTGATAGAGAGAGAGAATGAGAAGCTGTGAGTGAGAGAGAGAGAAAGTAAAAGAAGCTGTGAGTGAGATAGATAGAGAGAGAGAGAAGCTGTGTGTGAGAGAGAGAAAGAGAAGCTGTGAGTGATAGAGAGAGAGAGAGAAGCTGTGAGTGAGAGAGAGAGAAGCTGTGAGTGAGAGAGAGAAAGAAAAGCTGTGAGTGAGAGAGAGAGAAAGAAGATGTGAGTGAAAGAGAGAGAGAGAGCCGCTGTTAGTGAGAGAGAGAGAAAGAGAAGCTGTGAGTGAGAGAGAGAGAAAGAGAAGCTGTGAGTGAGTGAGAGAGAGAAAGGGAAGTTGTGAGTGAGAGAGAGAGAGAAAGAGAAGCTGGGAGTAAGAAGGAGAGATAAAGAGAAGCTGTGAGTGAGTGAGAGAGAGAGAGAAAGAGAAGCTGTATGAGAGAGAGAGAAAGAGAAGCTGTGAGTGACAGAGAGAGAGAAAGAGAAGCTGTGTGTGAGAGAGAGAAAGAGAAGCTGTGAGTGAGAGTGAGAGAGAGAGAGAAAGAGAAGCTGTGAGTGAGAGAGAAAGAGAAAGAGAAGCTGTGAGTGAGAGAGAGAGAGAATGAGAAGCTGTGAGTGAGAGAGAGAAGCTGTGAGAGAGAGAGAAAGAGAAGCTGTGAGTGAGAGAGAGAGAGAGAAGATGTGAGTGATAGAGAGAGAGAATGAGAAGCTGTGAGTGAGAGAGAGAGAAAGAAAAAGAAGCTGTGAGTGAGATAGAGAGAGAGAGTATGAGAAGCTGTGAGTGAGAGAGAGAGAGGGAGAAAGATAAGCTGTGTGTGTGAGAGAGAGAGAAGCTGTGTGTGTGAGAGAGAAATAGAAGCTGTGAGTGATAGAGAGAGAGAGAAGCTGTGAGTGAGAGAGAGAGAAGCTGTGAGTGAGAGAGAGAAAGAAAAGCTGTGAGTGAGAGAGAGAGAAAGAGAAGATATGAGTGAGAGAGAGAGAGAGAGAAGCAGTGAGAGAGAGAGAGAAAGAGAACCTGTGAGTGAGACAGAGAGAGAGAAAGGGAAGCTGTGAGAGAGAGAGAGGGAGGGAGAGAAGCTGTGAGTGAGAGGGAGAGAGAAAGTGAAGCTGTGAGTGATAGAGAGTGAGAAAGAGAGCTGTGAGTGAGAGAGAGAAAGAAAAGCTGTGAGTGAGAGGGAGAGAGAGAGGAAGAGAAACTGTGAGTGACACAGAGAGAGAAGCTGTGAGAGAGAGAGAGAAAGAGAAGCTGTGAGTGACAGAGAGAGAGAAAGAAGCTGAGAGTGAGAGAGAGAGAGAAAGTGAAGCTGTGAGTGAGAGAGAGAGAAAGAAAGAGGAATTAGAGTGAGAAAGAGAGAGAGAAAGAGAAGCTGTGAGTGGGAGAGAGAGAAAGAGAGTCTGTGAGTGAGAGAGAGAGAGAAGCTGTGAGTGAAAGAGAGAGAGAGAGAGCCGCTGTTAGTGAGAGAGAGAGAAAGAGAAGCTGTGAGTGAGTGAGAGAGAGAAAGGGAAGTTGTGAGTGAGAGAGAGAGAAAAAGAGAAGCTGTGAGTGAGAGAGAGAGAGAAAGAGAAGCTGTGAGTGAGAAGGAGAGGGAAAGAGAAGCTGTGAGTGAGTGAGAGAGAGAGAGAAAGAGAAGCTGTGTGTGTGTGTGAGAGAAAGAGAAGCTGTGAGTGACAGAGAGAGAGAAAGAGAAGCTGTGTGTGTGAGAGAGAGAAAGAGAAGCTGTGAGTGAGAGTGAGAGAGAGAGAGAAAGAGAAGCTGTGAGAGAGAAAGAGAAGCTGTGAGTGAGAGAGTGAGAGAGAGAAAGAGAAGCTGTTAGTGAGAGTGAGAGAGAGAGAGAAGCTGTGAGTGAGAGAGAGATTGAAAGAGAAGCTGTGAGTGAGAGAGAGAGAGAGAAAGAGAAGCTGTGAGTGAGGGAGAGAGAGAATGAGAAGCTGTGAGTGAGAGAGAGAAGCTGTGAGTGAGAGAGAGGGAGAAGATGTGAGTGATAGAGAGAGAATGAGAAGCTGTGAGTGAGAGAGAGAGAAAGTAAAAGAAGCTGTGAGTGAGATAGAGAGAGAGAGAGAGAAGCTGTGAGTGAGAGAGAGAGAGGGAGTAAGATAAGCTGTGAGAGAGAGAGAGAGAAGCTGTGTGTGTGAGAGAGAAAGAGAAGCTGTGAGTGATAGAGAGAGAGAGAGAAGCTGTGAGTGAGAGAGTGAGAAGCTGTGAGTGAGAGAGAGAAAGAAAAGCTGTGAGTGAGAGAGAGAGAAAGAGAAGATATGAGTGAGAGAGAGAGAGAGAAGCAGTGAGAGAGAGAGAGAAAGAGAAGCTGTGAGTGAGACAGAGAGAGAGAAAGGGAAGCTGTGAGTGAGAGAGAGAAAGAGAAGCTGTGAGTGATAGAGAGAGAGAAGCTGTGAGTGAGAGAGAGAAGCTGTGAGTGAGAGAGAGAAAGAAAAGCTGTGAGTGTGAGAGAGAGAGAGAAGATGTGAGTGATAGAGAGAGAGAATGAGAAGCTGTGAGTGAGAGAGAGAGAAAATAAAAGAAGCTGTGAGTGAGATAGATAGAGAGAGAGAGAAGCTGTGTGTGAGAGAGAGAAAGAGAAGCTGTGAGTGATAGAGAGAGAGAGAGAAGCTGTGAGTGAGAGAGAGAGAAGCTGTGAGTTAGAGAGAGAAAGAAAAGCTGTGAGTGAGAGAGAGAGAAAGAAGATGTGAGTGAAAGAGAGAGAGAGAGCCGCTGTTAGTGAGAGAGAGAGAAAGAGAAGCTGTGAGTGAGAGAGAGAGAAAGAGAAGCTGTGAGTGAGTGAGAGAGAGAAAGGGAAGTTGTGAGTGAGAGAGAGAGAGAAAGAGAAGCTGGGAGTAAGAAGGAGAGATAAAGAGAAGCTGTGAGTGAGTGAGAGAGAGAGAGAAAGAGAAGCTGTGTGAGAGAGAGAGAGAAAGAGAAGCTGTGAGTGACAGAGAGAGAGAAAGAGAAGCTGTGTGTGAGAGAGAGAAAGAGAAGCTGTGAGTGAGAGTGAGAGAGAGAGAGAAAGAGAAGCTGTGAGTGAGAGAGAAAGAGAAAGAGAAGCTGTGAGTGAGAGAGAGAGAATGAGAAGCTGTGAGTGAGAGAGAGAAGCTGTGAGAGAGAGAGAAAGAGAAGCTGTGAGTGAGAGAGAGAGAGAGAAGATGTGAGTGATAGAGAGAGAGAATGAGAAGCTGTGAGTGAGAGAGAGAGAAAGAAAAAGAAGCTGTGAGTGAGATAGAGAGAGAGAGAGTATGAGAAGCTGTGAGTGAGAGAGAGAGAGGGAGAAAGATAAGCTGTGTGTGTGAGAGAGAGAGAAGCTGTGTGTGTGAGAGAGAAATAGAAGCTGTGAGTGATAGAGAGAGAGAGAAGCTGTGAGTGAGAGAGAGAGAAGCTGTGAGTGAGAGAGAGAAAGAAAAGCTGTGAGTGAGAGAGAGAGAAAGAGAAGATATGAGTGAGAGAGAGAGAGAGAGAAGCAGTGAGAGAGAGAGAGAAAGAGAACCTGTGAGTGAGACAGAGAGAGAGAAAGGGAAGCTGTGAGAGAGAGAGAGGGAGGGAGAGAAGCTGTGAGTGAGAGGGAGAGAGAAAGTGAAGCTGTGAGTGATAGAGAGAGAGAAAGAGAAGCTGTGTGAGAGAGAGAGAGAGGGAGAGAAATTAGAGAGAGAAAGTGAGAGAGAAAGAGAAGCTGTGAGTGGGAGAGAGAGAAAGAGAGTCTGTGAGTGAGAGAGAGAAGCTGTGAGTGAGAGAGAGAGTGCTGCTGTGAGTGAGCGAGAGAAAGAGAAGCTGTGAATGAGAGAGAGAGAGAAAGAGAAGCTGTGAGTGAGAGAGAGAGAGAAAGGGAAGTTGTGAGTAAGAGAGAGAGAAAAAAAGAGAAGCTGTGAGTGAGAGAGAGAGAGAAAGAGAAGCTGTGAGTGAGAAGGAGAGGGAAAGAGAAGCTGTGAGTGAGTGAGAGAGAGAGAGAGAGAGAAACTGTGAGTGAGAGAGAGAGAAAGAGAAGCTGTGAGTGAGAGATAGAGAGAAAGAGAAGCTGTGAGTGAGTGAGAGAGAGAGAAAGAGAAGCTGTGAGAGAGAAAGAGAGAAGCTGTGAGTGAGAGAGAGTGAGAGAGAAAGAGAACCTGTTAGTGAGTGTGAGAGAGAGAGAAAGAGAAGCTGTGAGTGAGAGAGAGATTGAAAGAGAAGCTGTGAGTGAGAGAGAGAGAGAGAAGGAGAAGCTGTGAGTGAGAGAGAGAAAGAGAATCTGTGAGTGAGAGGGAGAGAGAGAAAGAGAAGCTGTGAGTGACACAGAGAGGGAGAAGCTGTGAGTTAGAGAGAGAGAGAAAGAGAAGCTGTGAGTGACAGAGAGAGAAAGAGAAGCTGAGAGTAAGAGAGAGAGAGGGAAAGAGAAGCTGTGTGTGTGTGAGAGAGAGAAAGATAGTCTGAGATAGAGAGAGTGAAAGAGAAGCTGTGAGTGAGAGTGAGAGAGAGAGAGAAAGAGAAGCTGTGAGTGAGAGAGAAAGAGAAAGAGAAGCTGTGAGTGAGAGAGAGAGAGAATGAGAAGCTGTGAGTGAGAGAGAGAAGCTGTGAGAGAGAGAGAAAGAGAAGCTGTGAGTGAGAGAGAGAGAGAGAAGATATGAGTGATAGAGAGAGAGAATGAGAAGCTGTGAGTGAGAGAGAGAGAAAGAAAAAGAAGCTGTGAGTGAGATAGAGAGAGAGAGTATGAGAAGCTGTGAGTGAGAGAGAGAGAGGGAGAAAGATAAGCTGTGTGTGTGTGAGAGAGAGAAGCTGTGTGTGTGAGAGAGAAATAGAAGCTGTGAGTGATAGAGAGAGAGAGAAGCTGTGAGTGAGAGAGAGAGAAGCTGTGAGTGAGAGAGAGAAAGAAAAGCTGTGAGTGAGAGAGAGAGAAAGAGAAGATATGAGTGAGAGAGAGAGAGAGAAGCTGTGAGTGAGAGGGAGAGAGAAAGTGAAGCTGTGAGTGATAGAGAGAGAGAAAGAGAAGCTGTGTGAGAGAGAGAGAGAGGGAGAAAGAGAAGCTGTGTGTGTGTGAGAGAGAAAGAGAATCTGTGAGTGAGAGTGAGAGAGAAAGAGAAGCTGTGAGTGAGAAGGAGAGGGAAAGAGAAGCTGTGAGTGAGTGAGAGAGAGAGAGAGAGAGAGAAAGAGAAGCTGTGTGTGTGTGAGAGAGAAAGAGAAGCTGTGAGTGACAGAGAGAGAGAAAGAGAAGCTGTGTGTGAGAGAGAGAGAAAGAGAAGCTGTGAGTGAGAGTGAGAGAGAGAGAGAGAAGCTGTGAGTGACAGAGAGAGAGGGAGAAAGATAAGCTGTGTGTGAGAGAGAGAGAGAAGCTGTGTGTGAGAGAGAGAAAGAGAAGCTGTGAGTGATAGAGAGAGAGAGAGAAGCTGTGAGTGAGAGAGAGAGAAGCTGTGAGTGAGAGAGAGATTGAAAGAGAAGCTGTGAGTGAGAGAGAGAGAGAGAAAGAGAAGCTGTGAGTGAGGGAGAGAGAGAATGAGAAGCTGTGAGTGAGAGAGAGAAGCTGTGAGTGAGAGAGAGGGAGAAGATGTGAGTGATAGAGAGAGAGAATGAGAAGCTGTGAGTGAGAGAGAGAGAAAGTAAAAGAAGCTGTGAGTGAGATAGAGAGAGAGAGAGAAGCTGTGAGTGAGAGAGAGAGAGGGAGAAAGATAAGCTGTGTGTGAGAGAGAGAGAAGCTGTGTGTGTGTGAGAGAAAGAGAAGCTGTGAGTGATAGAGAGAGAGAGAGAAGCTGTGAGTGAGAGAGAGAGAAGCTGTGAGTGAGAGAGAGAAAGAAAAGCTGTGAGTGAGAGAGAAAGAGAAGATATGAGTGAGAGAGAGAGAGAGAAGCAGTGAGAGAGAGAGAGAAAGAGAAGCTGTGAGTGAGACAGAGAGAGAGAAAGGGAAGCTGTGAGTGAGAGAGAGAAAGAGAAGCTGTGAGTGATAGAGAGAGAGAAGCTGTGAGTGAGAGAGAGAGAAGCTGTGAGTGAGAGAGAGAAAGAAAAGCTGTGAGTGATAGAGAGAGAGAGAAGATGTGAGTGAGAGAGAGAGAGAATGAGAAGCTGTGAGTGAGAGAGAGAGAAAGTAAAAGAAGCTGTGAGTGAGATAGATAGAGAGAGAAAGAGAAGCTGTGAGTGAGAGAGAGAGAGAGAGGGAGAAAGATAAGCTGTGTGAGAGAGAGAGAAGCTGTGTGTGAGAGAGAGAAAGAGAAGCTGTGAGTGATAGAGAGAGAGAGAGAAGCTGTGAGTGAGAGAGAGAGAAGCTGTGAGAGAGAGAGAGAAAGAAAAGCTGTGAGTGAGAGAGAGAGAAAGAAGATGTGAGTGAAAGAGAGAGAAAGAGAAGCTGTGAGTGAGTGAGAGAGAGAAAGGGAAGTTGTGAGTGAGAGAGAGAGAGAAAGAGAAGCTGGGAGTGAGAAGGAGAGGGAAAGAGAAGCTGTGAATGAGTGACAGAGAGAGAGAAAGAGAAGCTGTGTGTGAGAGACAGAAAGAGAAGCTTTGAGTGAGAGTGAGAGAGAGAGAAAGAGAAGCTGTGAGTGAGAGAGAAAGAGAAGCTGTGAGTGAGAGAGAGAGAATGAGAAGCTGTGAGTGAGAGAGAGAAGCTGTGAGAGAGAGAGAAAGAGAAGCTGTGAGTGAGAGAGAGAGAGAGAAGATGTGAGTGATAGAGAGAGAGAATGAGAAGCTGTGAGTGAGAGAGAGAGAAAGTAAAAGAAGCTGTGAGTGAGATAGAGAGAGAGAGAAAGAAAAGCTGTGAGTGAGAGAGAGAGAGGGAGAAAGATAAGCTGTGTGTGTGAGAGAGAGAGAAGCTGTGTGTGTGAGAGAGAAAGAGAAGCTGTGAGTGATAGAGAGAGAGAGAAGCTGTGAGTGAGAGAGAGAGAAGCTGTGAGTGAGAGAGAGAAAGAAAAGCTGTGAGTGAGAGAGAGAGAAAGAGAAGATATGAGTGAGAGAGAGAGAGAGAAGCAGTGAGAGAGAGAGAGAAAGAGAACCTGTGAGTGAGACAGAGAGAGAGAAAGGGAAGCTGTGAGAGAGAGAGAGGGAGAAAGAGAAGCTGTGAGAGAGAGAGAGAAAGAGAAGCTGTGAGTGTGTGAGAGAGAAAGAGAAGCTGTGAGTGAGAGAGAGAGAGAAAGAAAGAGAAATTAGAGAGAGAAAGTGAGAGAGAAAGAGAAGCTGTGAGTGGGAGAGAGAGAAAGAGAGTCTGTGAGTGAGAGAGAGAAGCTGTGAGTGAGAGAGAGAGTGCTGCTGTGAGTGAGCGAGAGAAAGAGAAGCTGTGAATGAGAGAGAGAGAGAAAGAGAAGCTGTGAGTGAGAGAGAGAGAAAGAGAAGCTGTGAGTGAGTGAGAAAGAGAAAGGGAAGTTGTGAGTAAGAGAGAGAGAGAAAAAGAGAAGCTGTGAGTGAGAGAGAGAGAGAAAGAGAAGCTGTGAGTGAGAAGGAGAGGGAAAGAGAAGCTGTGAGTGAGTGAGAGAGAGAGAGAGAAACTGTGAGTGAGAGAGAGAGAAAGAGAAGCTGTGAGTGAGAGAGAGAGAGAAAGAGAAGCTGTGAGTGAGTGAGAGAGAGAGAAAGAGAAGCTGTGAGAGAGAAAGAGAGAAGCTGTGAGTGAGAGAGAGTGAGAGAGAAAGAGAACCTGTTAGTGAGTGTGAGAGAGAGAGAAAGAGAAGCTGTGAGTGAGAGAGAGATTGAAAGAGAAGCTGTGAGTGAGAGAGAGAGAGAGAAAGAGAAGCTGTGAGTGAGAGAGAGAAAGAGAATCTGTGAGTGAGAGGGAGAGAGAGAAAGAGAAGCTGTGAGTGACACAGAGAGGGAGAAGCTGTGAGTTAGAGAGAGAGAGAAAGAGAAGCTGTGAGTGACAGAGAGAGAAAGAGAAGCTGAGAGTAAGAGAGAGAGAGGGAAAGAGAAGCTGTGTGTGTGAGAGAGAGAAAGATAGTCTGAGATAGAGAGAGTGAAAGAGAACCTGTGAGTGAGAGAGAGAGGGAGAAAGAGAAGCT
Source organism: Bradypodion pumilum (assembly GCA_035047305.1). Taxonomy (NCBI): domain Eukaryota; kingdom Metazoa; phylum Chordata; class Lepidosauria; order Squamata; family Chamaeleonidae; genus Bradypodion; species Bradypodion pumilum. The sequence continues at coordinate 233,406,193 of JAWDJD010000001.1, forward strand.
ATGTGTGTGTGAGAGAGAAGGAGAACCTGTGAGTGAGAGTGAGAGAGAGAGAGAGAAAGAGAAGCTGTGAGTGAGAGAGAGAGAAAGAGAAGCTGTGAGTGAGAGAGAGAGAAAGAGAAGGTGTGAGTGAGAGAGAGAGAGAATGAGAAGCTGTGAGTGAGAGGGAGAGAAGCTGTGAGTGAGAGGGAGAGAGAAAGTGAAGCTCTGAGTGATAGAGAGAGAGAAAGAGAAGCTGTGTGTGAGAGAGAGAGAGGGAGAAAGAGAAGCTGTGTGTGTGTGAGAGAGAAAGAGAATCTGTGAGTGAGAGTGAGAGAGAGAGAGAAAGAGAAGCTGTAAGTGAGAGAGAGAGAGAAAGAGAAGCTGTGAGTGAGAGAGAGAGAATGAGAAGCTGTGAGAGAGAGGGAAGCTGTGTGTGTGAGAGAGAAAGAGAAGATGTGAGTGATAGAGAGAGAGAATGAGAAGCTGTGAGTGAGAGAGAGAGAAAGTAGTAGAAGCTGTGAGTGAGATAGAGAGAGAGAAAGAGAAGCTGTGAGTGAGAGAGAGAGAGGGAGAAAGATAAGCTGTGTGAGAGAGAGAGAAAGAGAAGCTGTGAGTGAGAGAGAGAGAAGCTGTGAGTGAGAGAGAGAAAGAAAAGCTGTGAGTGAGAGAGAGAGAAAGAGAAGGTGTGAGTGAGTGAGAGAGAGAAAGGGAAGTTGTGAGTGATAGAGAGAGAAAGAGAAGCTGTGAGTGAGAGAGAAAGAGAAAGAGAAGCTGTGAGTGAGAGAGAGAGAGAAAGAGAAGCTGTGAGTGAGAAGGAGAGGGAAAGAGAAGCTGTGAGTGAGTGAGAGAGAGAGAAAGAGAAGCTGTGAGTGAGAGAGGGAGAAAGAGAAACTGTGAGTGAGAGAGAGAGAGAAAGAGAAGCTGTGAGTGAGAAGGAGAGGGAATGAGAAGCTGTGAGTGAGTGAGAGAGAGAGAGAGAAAGAGAAGCTGTGAGAGAATAAGAGAGAAGCTGTGAGTGAGAGAGTGAGAGAGAGAAAGAGAAGCTGTTAGTGAGAGTGAGAGAGAGAGAGAAAGAGAAGCTGTGAGTGAGAGAGAGATTGAAAGAGAAGCTGTGAGTGTGTGAGAGAGAGAGAGAAAGAGAAGCTGTGAGTGAGAGAGAGAAAGAGACGCTGTGAGTGAGAGAGAGAGAGAAAGAGAAGCTGTGAGTGACACACAGAGATAGAAGCTGTGAGTTAGAGAGAGAGAAAGAGAAGTTGTGAGTGACAGAGAGAGAGAAAGAGAAGCTGAGAGTGAGAGAGAGAGAGAGAAAGTGAAGCTGTTAGTGAGAGTGAGTGAGAGTGAGAAAGAGAAGCTGTTAGTGAGAGTGAGAGAGAGAGAGAAAGAGAAGCTGTGAGTGAGAGAGAGATTGAAAGAGAAGCTGTGAGTGTGTGAGAGAGAGAGAGAAAGAGAAGCTGTGAGTGAGAGAGATAAAGTGAAGCTGTGAGTGAGAGAGAGAGAAAGAGAAGCTGTGAGTGAGAGAGAGAGAGAAAGAAAGAGAAATTAGAGAGAGAAAGTGAGAGAGAAAGAGAAGCTGTGAGTGGGAGAGAGAGAAAGAGAGTCTGTGAGTGAGAGAGAGAAGCTGTGAGTGAGAGAGAGAGTGCTGCTGTGAGTGAGCGAGAGAAAGAGAAGCTGTGAATGAGAGAGAGAGAAAGAGAAGCTGTGAGTGAGAGAGAGAGAAAGAGAAGCTGTGAGTGAGTGAGAAAGAGAAAGGGAAGTTGTGAGTAAGAGAGAGAGAGAGAAAGAGAAGCTGTGAGTGAGAGAGAGAGAGAAAGAGAAGCTGTGAGTGAGAAGGAGAGGGAAAGAGAAGCTGTGAGTGAGTGAGAGAGAGAGAGAGAGAAACTGTGAGTGAGAGAGAGAGAAAGAGAAGCTGTGAGTGAGAGAGAGAGAGAAAGAGAAGCTGTGAGTGAGAAGGAGAGGGAAAGAGAAGCTGTGACTGAGTGAGAGAGAGAAAGAGAAGCTGTGATAGAGAGAGAAGCTGTGAGTGAGAGAGAGTGAGAGAGAAAGAGAACCTGTTAGTGAGTGTGAGAGAGAGAGAAAGAGAAGCTGTGAGTGAGAGAGAGATTGAAAGAGAAGCTGTGAGTGAGAGACAGAGAGAGAAAGAGAAGCTGTGAGTGAGAGAGAGAAAGAGAAGCTGTGAGTGACACAGAGAGGGAGAAGCTGTGAGTTAGAGAGAGAGAGAAAGAGAAGCTGTGAGTGACAGAGAGAGAAAGAGAAGCTGAGAGTAAGAGAGAGAGAGGGAAAGAGAAGCTGTGTGTGTGAGAGAGAGAGAAAGATAGTCTGAGATAGAGAGAGTGAAAGAGAACCTGTGAGTGAGAGAGAGAGGGAGAAAGAGAAGCTATGTGTGTGTGAGAGAGAAAGAGAACCTGTGAGTGAGAGTGAGAGAGAGAGAGAGAAAGAGAAGCTGTGAGTGAGAGAGAGAGAAAGAGGAGCTGTGAGTGAGAGAGAGAGAAAGAGAAGGTGTGAGTGAGAGAGAGAGAGAATGAGAAGCTGTGAGTGAGAGGGAGAGAAGCTGTGAGTGAGAGGGAGAGAGAAAGTGAAGCTGTGAGTGATAGAGAGAGAGAAAGAGAAGCTGTGTGAGAGAGAGAGAGAGGGAGAAAGAGAAGCTGTGTGTGTGTGAGAGAGAAAGAGAATCTGTGAGTGAGAGTGAGAGAGAGAGAGAAAGAGAAGCTGTAAGTGAGAGAGAGAGAGAAAGAGAAGCTGTGAGTGAGAGAGAGAGAATGAGAAGCTGTGAGAGAGAGAAGCTGTGTGTGTGAGAGAGAAAGAGAAGCTGTGAGTGAGAGAGAAAGAGAAGATGTGAGTGATAGAGAGAGAGAATGAGAAGCTGTGAGTGAGAGAGAGAGAAAGTAGTAGAAGCTGTGAGTGAGATAGAGAGAGAGAAAGAGAAGCTGTGAGTGAGAGAGAGAGGGAGAAAGATAAGCTGTGTGAGAGAGAGAGAAAGAGAAGCTGTGAGTGAGAGAGAGAGAAGCTGTGAGTGAGAGAGAGAAAGAAAAGCTGTGAGTGAGAGAGAGAGAAAGAGAAGGTGTGAGTGAGTGAGAGAGAGAAAGGGAAGTTGTGAGTGATAGAGAGAGAAAGAGAAGCTGTGAGTGAGAGAGAGAGAGAAAGAGAAGCTGTGAGTGAGAGAGAGAGAGAAAGAGAAGCTGTGAGTGAGAAGGAGAGGGAAAGAGAAGCTGTGAGTGAGAGAGAGAGAGAGAAAGAGAAGCTGTGAGTGAGAGAGAGAGAAAGAGAAACTGTGAGTGAGAGAGAGAGAGAAAGAGAAGCTGTGAGTGAGAAGGAGAGGGAATGAGAAGCTGTGAGTGAGTGAGAGAGAGAGAGAGAGAGAAAGAGAAGCTGTGAGAGAGAAAGAGAGAAGCTGTGAGTGAGAGAGTGAGAGAGAGAAAGAGAAGCTGTTAGTGAGAGTGAGAGAGAGAGAGAGAAAGAGAAGCTGTGAGTGAGAGAGAGAGAGAGAAAGTGAAGCTGTTAGTGAGAGTGAGTGAGAGTGAGAAAGAGAAGCTGTTAGTGAGAGTGAGTGAGAGAGAGAAAGAGAAGCTGTGAGTGAGAGAGAGATTGAAAGAGAAGCTGTGAGTGTGTGAGAGAGAGAGAGAAAGAGAAGCTGTGAGTGAGAGAGATAAAGTGAAGCTGTGAGTGAGAGAGAGAGAAAGAGAAGCTGTGAGTGAGAGAGAGAGAGAAAGAAAGAGAAATTAGAGAGAGAAAGTGAGAGAGAAAGAGAAGCTGTGAGTGGGAGAGAGAGAAAGAGAGTCTGTGAGTGAGAGAGAGAAGCTGTGAGTGAGAGAGAGAGTGCTGCTGTGAGTGAGCGAGAGAAAGAGAAGCTGTGAATGAGAGAGAGAGAAAGAGAAGCTGTGAGTGAGAGAGAGAGAAAGAGAAGCTGTGAGTGAGTGAGAAAGAGAAAGGGAAGTTGTGAGTAAGAGAGAGAGAGAGAAAGAGAAGCTGTGAGTGAGAGAGAGAAAGAGAAGCTGTGAGTGAGAAGGAGAGGGAAAGAGAAGCTGTGAGTGAGTGAGAGAGAGAGAGAGAGAAACTGTGAGTGAGAGAGAGAGAAAGAGAAGCTGTGAGTGAGAGAGAGAGAGAAAGAGAAGCTGTGAGTGAGAAGGAGAGGGAAAGAGAAGCTGTGAGTGAGTGAGAGAGAGAGAAAGAGAAGCTGTGATAGAGAGAGAAGCTGTGAGTGAGAGAGAGTGAGAGAGAAAGAGAACCTGTTAGTGAGTGTGAGAGAGAGAGAAAGAGAAGCTGTGAGTGAGAGAGAGATTGAAAGAGAAGCTGTGAGTGAGAGAGAGAGAGAGAAAGAGAGGCTGTGAGTGAGAGAGAGAAAGAGAAGCTGTGAGTGACACAGAGAGGGAGAAGCTGTGAGTTAGAGAGAGAGAGAAAGAGAAGCTGTGAGTGACAGAGAGAGAAAGAGAAGCTGAGAGTAAGAGAGAGAGAGGGAAAGAGAAGCTGTGTGTGTGTGAGAGAGAGAAAGATAGTCTGAGATAGAGAGAGTGAAAGAGAACCTGTGAGTGAGAGAGAGAGGGAGAAAGAGAAGCTATGTGTGTGTGAGAGAGAAAGAGAACCTGTGAGTGAGAGTGAGAGAGAGAGAGAGAAAGAGAAGCTGTGAGTGAGAGAGAGAGAAAGAGGAGCTGTGAGTGAGAGAGAGAGAAAGAGAAGGTGTGAGTGAGAGAGAGAGAGAATGAGAAGCTGTGAGTGAGAGGGAGAGAAGCTGTGAGTGAGAGGGAGAGAGAAAGTGAAGCTGTGAGTGATAGAGAGAGAGAAAGAGAAGCTGTGTGAGAGAGAGAGAGAGGGAGAAAGAGAAGCTGTGTGTGTGAGAGAGAGAAAGAGAATCTGTGAGTGAGAGTGAGAGAGAGAGAGAAAGAGAAGCTGTAAGTGAGAGAGAGAGAGAAAGAGAAGCTGTGAGTGAGAGAGAGAGAATGAGAAGCTGTGAGAGAGAGAAGCTGTGTGTGAGAGAGAGAAAGAGAAGCTGTGAGTGAGAGAGAAAGAGAAGATGTGAGTGATAGAGAGAGAGAATGAGAAGCTGTGAGTGAGAGAGAGAGAAAGTAGTAGAAGCTGTGAGTGAGATAGAGAGAGAGAAAGAGAAGCTGTGAGTGAGAGAGAGAGAGAGGGAGAAAGATAAGCTGTGTGTGTGAGAGAGAGAAAGAGAAGCTGTGAGTGAGAGAGAGAGAAGCTGTGAGTGAGAGAGAGAAAGAAAAGCTGTGAGTGAGAGAGAGAGAAAGAGAAGGTGTGAGTGAGTGAGAGAGAGAAAGGGAAGTTGTGAGTGATAGAGAGAGAAAGAGAAGCTGTGAGTGAGAGAGAGAGAGAAAGAGAAGCTGTGAGTGAGAAGGAGAGGGAAAGAGAAGCTGTGAGTGAGAGAGAGAGAGAAAGAGAAGCTGTGAGTGAGAGAGAGAGAAAGAGAAACTGTGAGTGAGAGAGAGAGAGAAAGAGAAGCTGTGAGTGAGAAGGAGAGGGAATGAGAAGCTGTGAGTGAGTGAGAGAGAGAGAGAGAGAGAAAGAGAAGCTGTGAGAGAGAAAGAGAGCTGTGAGTGAGAGAGTGAGAGAGAGAAAGAGAAGCTGTTAGTGAGAGTGAGAGAGAGAGAGAAAGAGAAGCTGTGAGTGAGAGAGAGAGAGAAAGTGAAGCTGTTAGTGAGAGTGAGTGAGAGTGAGAAAGAGAAGCTGTTAGTGAGAGTGAGAGAGAGAGAGAAAGAGAAGCTGTGAGTGAGAGAGAGATTGAAAGAGAAGCTGTGAGTGTGTGTGAGAGAGAGAGAAAGAGAAGATGTGAGTGAGAGAGATAGAGTGAAGCTGTGAGTGAGAGAGAGAGAAAGAGAAGCTGTGAGTGAGAGAGAGAGAGAAAGAAAGAGAAATTAGAGAGAGAAAGTGAGAGAGAAAGAGAAGCTGTGAGTGGGAGAGAGAGAAAGAGAGTCTGTGAGTGAGAGAGAGAAGCTGTGAGTGAGAGAGAGAGTGCTGCTGTGAGTGAGCGAGAGAAAGAGAAGCTGTGAATGAGAGAGAGAGAAAGAGAAGCTGTGAGTGAGAGAGAGAGAAAGAGAAGCTGTGAGTGAGTGAGAAAGAGAAAGGGAAGTTGTGAGTAAGAGAGAGAGAGAGAAAGAGAAGCTGTGAGTGAGAGAGAGAGAGAAAGAGAAGCTGTGAGTGAGAAGGAGAGGGAAAGAGAAGCTGTGAGTGAGTGAGAGAGAGAGAGAGAGAAACTGTGAGTGAGAGAGAGAGAAAGAGAAGCTGTGAGTGAGAGAGAGAGAGAAAGAGAAGCTGTGAGTGAGAAGGAGAGGGAAAGAGAAGCTGTGAGTGAGTGAGAGAGAGAGAAAGAGAAGCTGTGATAGAGAGAGAAGCTGTGAGTGAGAGAGAGTGAGAGAGAAAGAGAACCTGTTAGTGAGTGTGTGAGAGAGAGAAAGAGAAGCTGTGAGTGAGAGAGAGATTGAAAGAGAAGCTGTGAGTGAGAGAGAGAGAGAGAAAGAGAAGCTGTGAGTGAGAGAGAGAAAGAGAAGCTGTGAGTGACACAGAGAGGGAGAAGCTGTGAGTTAGAGAGAGAGAGAAAGAGAAGCTGTGAGTGACAGAGAGAGAAAGAGAAGCTGAGAGTAAGAGAGAGAGAGGGAAAGAGAAGCTGTGTGTGTGTGAGAGAGAGAAAGATAGTCTGAGATAGAGAGAGTGAAAGAGAACCTGTGAGAGAGAGAGAGAGGGAGAAAGAGAAGCTATGTGTGTGAGAGAGAGAAAGAGAACCTGTGAGTGAGAGTGAGAGAGAGAGAGAGAAAGAGAAGCTGTGAGTGAGAGAGAGAGAAAGAGGAGCTGTGAGTGAGAGAGAGAGAAAGAGAAGGTGTGAGTGAGAGAGAGAGAGAATGAGAAGCTGTGAGTGAGAGGGAGAGAAGCTGTGAGTGAGAGGGAGAGAGAAAGTGAAGCTGTGAGTGATAGAGAGAGAGAAAGAGAAGCTGTGTGAGAGAGAGAGAGAGGGAGAAAGAGAAGCTGTGTGTGTGAGAGAGAGAAAGAGAATCTGTGAGTGAGAGTGAGAGAGAGAGAGAAAGAGAAGCTGTAAGTGAGAGAGAGAGAGAAAGAGAAGCTGTGAGTGAGAGAGAGAGAATGAGAAGCTGTGAGAGAGAGAAGCTGTGTGTGTGAGAGAGAAAGAGAAGCTATGAGTGAGAGAGAAAGAGAAGATGTGAGTGATAGAGAGAGAGAATGAGAAGCTGTGAGTGAGAGAGAGAGAAAGTAGTAGAAGCTGTGAGTGAGATAGAGAGAGAGAAAGAGAAGCTGTGAGTGAGAGAGAGAGAGGGAGAAAGATAAGCTGTGTGAGAGAGAGAGAAAGAGAAGCTGTGAGTGAGAGAGAGAGAAGCTGTGAGTGAGAGAGAGAAAGAAAAGCAGTGAGTGAGAGAGAGAGAAAGAGAAGGTGTGAGTGAGTGAGAGAGAGAAAGGGAAGTTGTGAGTGATAGAGAGAGAAAGAGAAGCTGTGAGTGAGAGAGAGAGAGAAAGAGAAGCTGTGAGTGAGAGAGAGAGAGAAAGAGAAGCTGTGAGTGAGAAGGAGAGGGAAAGAGAAGCTGTGAGTGAGAGAGAGAGAGAGAAAGAGAAGCTGTGAGTGAGAGAGAGAGAAAGAGAAACTGTGAGTGAGAGAGAGAGAGAAAGAGAAGCTGTGAGTGAGAAGGAGAGGGAATGAGAAGCTGTGAGTGAGTGAGAGAGAGAGAGAGAGAAAGAGAAGCTGTGAGAGAGAAAGAGAGAAGCTGTGAGTGAGAGAGTGAGAGAGAGAAAGAGAAGCTGTTAGTGAGAGTGAGAGAGAGACAGAAAGAGAAGCTGTGAGTGAGAGAGAGATTGAAAGAGAAGCTGTGAGTGTGTGAGAGAGAGAGAGTAAGAGAAGCTGTGAGTGAGAGAGAGAAAGAGAAGCTGTGAGTGAGAGAGAGAGAGAGAAAGAGAAGCTGTGAGTGACACACAGAGATAGAAGCTGTGAGTTAGAGAGAGAGAAAGAGAAGTTGTGAGTGACAGAGAGAGAGAAAGAGAAGCTGAGAGTGAGAGAGAGAGAGAAAGTGAAGCTGTTAGTGAGAGTGAGTGAGAGTGAGAAAGAGAAGCTGTTAGTGAGAGTGAGAGAGAGAGAGAAAGAGAAGCTGTGAGTGAGAGAGAGATTGAAAGAGAAGCTGTGAGTGTGTGAGAGAGAGAGAAAGAGAAGCTGTGAGTGAGAGAGATAAAGTGAAGCTGTGAGTGAGAGAGAGAGAAAGAGAAGCTGTGAGTGAGAGAGAGAGAAAGAGAAGATGTGAGTGAGAAAGAGAGAGAGAATGAGAAGCTGTGAGTGAGAGTGAGAGAGAGAAAGAGAGCTGTGAGTGAGAGAGAGAAATAGAAGCTGTGAGTGAGAGGGAGAGAGAGAGGAAGAGAAACTGTGAGTGACACAGAGAGAGAGAAGCTGTGAGTGAGAGAGAGAGAGAAAGAGAAGCTGTGTGAGAGAGAGAGAAAGAGAAGCTGTGAGTGAGAGAGAGAGAATGAGAAGCTGTGAGTGAGAGAGAGAAGCTGTGAGTGAGAGAGAGAAAGAGAAGCTGTGAGTGAGAGAGAGCGAGAGAGAGAAGATGTGAGTGATAGAGAGAATGAGAAGCTGTGAGTGAGAGTGAGAGAGAGAGAAAGAGAAGCTGTGAGTGAGAGAGAGATTGAAAGAGAAGCTGTGAGTGAGAGAGAGAGGGAGAGAGAAAGAGAAGCTGTGAGTGAGAGAGAGAGAGAAAGAGAAGCTGTGAGTGAGAGAGAGAGAATGAGAAGCTGTGAGTGAGAGAGAGAAGCTGTGAGTGAGAGAGAGAAAGAGAAGCTGTGAGTGAGAGAGAGCGAGAGAGAGAAGATGTGAGTGATAGAGAGAGAATGAGAAGCTGTGAGTGAGAGAGAGAGAAAGTAAGAGAAGCTGTGAGTGAGATAGAGAGAGAGAGAAAGAGAAGCTGTGAGTGAGAGAGAGAGAGGGAGAAAGATAAGCTGTGAGAGAGAGAGAGAAAGAGAAGCTGTGTGTGTGTGAGAGAGAAAGAGAAGCTGTGATTGAGAGTGAGAGAGAGAGAGAAAGAGAAGCTGTGTGAGAGAGAGAGAGAAAGAGAAGCTATGAGTGAGAGAGAGATAAGCTGTGAGTGAGAGAGAGAAAGAAAAGCTGTGAGTGAGAGAGAGAGAAAGAGAAGATATGAGTGAGAGAGAGAGAAGCAGTGAGAGAGAGAGAGAGAAAAAGAGAAGCTGTGAGTGAGACAGAGAGAGAAAGAGAAGCTGTGAGAGAGAGAGAGGGAGAAAGAGAAGATGTGAGAGAGAGAGAGAAAGAGAAGCTGTGAGTGAGAGAGAGATAAGCTGTGAGTGAGAGAGAGAAAGAAAAGCTGTGAGTGAGAGAGAGAGAGAAAGAGAAGATATGAGTGAGTGAGAGAGAAGCAGTGAGAGAGAGAGGGAGAAATAGAGAAGTTGTGAGTGAGACAGAGAGAGAAAGAGAAGCTGTGAAAGAGAGAGAGGGAGAAAGAGAAGCTGAGAGAGAGAGAGAGAAGCTGTGAGTGTGTGTGAGAGAGAAAGAGAAGCTGTGAGTGAGAGAGAGAGAAAGAAATATAAATTAGAGTAAGAAAGAGAGAGAGAAAGAGAAGCTGTGAGTGGGAGAGAGAGAAAGAGAGTCTGTGAGTGAGAGAGAGAGAGAGAAGCTGTGAGTGAGAGAGAGAGAGAGCCGCTGTGAGTGAGAGAGAGAGGAAGAGAAGCTGTGAATGAGAGAGAGAGAGAGAACGAGAAGCTGTGAGTGAGAGAGAGAGAAAGAGAAGCTGTGAGTGAGTGAGAGAGAAAGGGAAGTTGTGAGTGAGAGAGAGAGAGAAAGAGAAGCTGTGAGTGAGTGAGAGAGAGAAAGAGAAGCTGTGAGTGAGAGAGAGAGAGAAAGAGAAGCTGTGAGTGAGAAGGAGAGGGAAAGAGAACCTGTGAGTGACAGAGAGAGAGAAAGAGAAGCTGTGTGTGTGTGTGAGGGAGAGAAAGATAGTCTGAGAAAGAGAGAGTGAAAGAGAATCTGTGAGTGAGAGAGAGAGAGTGGGAGAAAGAGAAGCTGTGTGTGTGAGAGAGAGAAAGAGAAGCTGTGAGTGAGAGTGAGAGAGAGAAAGGGAAGTTGTGAGTGAGAGAGAGAGAGAATTTGAAGCTGTGAGTGAGAGAGAGAGAATGTAAGAGAAGCTGTGTGTGAGATAGAGAGAGAGAGAAAGAGAAGCTGTGAGTGAGAGAGAGAGAGGGAGAAAGATAAGCTGTGAGAGAGAGAGAGAAGCTGTGTGTGTGTGTGAGAGAGAAAGATAAGCTGTGATTGAGAGTGAGAGAGAGAGAGAAAGTGAAGCTGTGAGTGAGAGAGAGAGAAAGAGAAGCTGTGAGTGAGAGAGAGAGAAGCTGTGAGTGAGAGAGAGAAAGAAAAGCTGTGAGTGAGAGAGAGAGAAAGAGAAGATATGAGTGAGAGAGAGAGAAGCAATGAGAGAGAGAGAGAAAGAGAAGCTGTGAGTGAGACAGAGAGAGAGAAACAGAAGCTGTGAGAGAGAGAGGGAGAAAGAGAAGCTGTGTGTGTGAGAGAGAAAGAGAAGCTGTGAGTGTGTGTGAGAGAGAAAGAGAAGCTGTGAGTGAGAGAGAAAGAAAGAAAGAGAAATTAGAGTGAGAAAGAGAGAGAGAAAGAGAAGCTGTGAGTGGGAGAGAGAGAAAGAGAGTCTGTGAGTGAGAGAGAGAGATAGAAGCTGTGAGTGAAAGAGAGAGAGAGCCGCTGTTAGTGAGAGAGAGAGAAAGAGAAGCTGTGAATGAGAGAGAGAGAGAAAGAGAAGCTGTGAGTGAGAGAGAGAGAAATAGAAGCTGTGAGTGAGTGAGAGAGAGAAAGGGAAGTTGTGAGTGAGAGAGAGAGAAAGAGAAGCTGTGAGTGAGAGAGAGAGAGAAAGAGAAGCTGTGAGTGAGAGAGAGAGAGAAAGAGAAGCTGTGAGTGAGAAGGAGAGGGAAAGAGAAGCTGTGAGTGAGTGAGAGAGAGAGAGAAAGAGAAGCTGTGTGTGTGAGAGAGAGAAAGAGAAGCTGTGAGTGAGAGAGAGAGAGAAAGAGAAGCTGTTAGTGACAGAGAGAGAGAAAGAGAAGCTGTGTGTGTGTGAGAGAGAAAGATAGTCTGAGAAAGAGAGAGTGAAAGAGAAGCTGTGAGTGAGAGTGAGAGAGAGAGAGAGAGAAAGTGAAGCTGTGAGTGAGAGAGAGAGAGAATGAGAAGCTGTGAGTGAGAGAGAGAAGCTGTGAGTGAGAGAGAGAAAGAGAAGCTGTGTGTGTGTGAGAGAGAGAGGTGAGTGATGGAGAGAGAGAATGAGAAGCTGTGAGTGATAGAGAGAGAAAGTAAAAGAAGCTGTGAGTGAGATAGAGAGAGAAAGAGAAGCTGTGAGTGAGAGAGAGAGGGAGAAAGATAAGCTGTGTGTGAGAGAGAGAGAAGCTGTGTGTGAGAGAGAGAGAGAAAGAGAAGTTGTGAGTGATACACAGAGAGAGAAGCTGTGAGTGAGTGAGAGAGAAGCTGTGCGTGAGAGAGAGAAATAAAAGCTGTGAGTGAGAGAGAGAGAAGCTGTGAGTGAAAGAGAGAGAAAGAGAAGCTGTGAGTGAGAGAGAGAGAAAGAGAAGCTGTGAGTGAGAGAGAGGGAGAGAATGAGAAGCTGTGAGTGAGAGAGAGGGAGAGAATGAGAAGCTGTGAGTGAGAGAGAGAGAAGCTGTGAGTGAGAGAGAGTGAGAGAAAGTGAAGCTGTGAGTGAGTGAGAGAGAGAATGAGAAGCTGTGAGTGAGAGAGAGAAACTGTGTGAGAGAGAGAGAAAGAGAAGCTGTGAGTGAGAGACAGAAGCTGTGAGAGAGAGAGAAAGAGAGAGAGAGAAGATGTGAGTGATAGAGAGAGAGAATGAGAAGCTTTGAGTGAGAGAGAGAGAAAGTAAGAGAAGCTGTGAGTGATATAGAGAGAGAGAGAAAGAGAAGCTGTGAGTGAGAGAGAGAGAGGGAGAAAGCTAAGCTGTGAGAGAGAGAGAGAGAAAGAGAAGCTGTGTGTGTGAGAGAGAGAGAGAAGCTGTGATTGAGAGTGAGAGAGAGAGAGAAAGAGAAGCTGTGAGTGAGAGAGAGAGAAAGAGAAGCTGTGAGTGAGAGAGAGAAGCTGTGAGTGAGAGAGAGAAAGAAAAGCTGTGAGTGAGAGAGAGAGAGAAAGAGAAGCTGTGAGTGAGTGAGAGAGAGAAAGGGAAGTTGTGAGTAAGAGAGAGAGAGAGAAAGAGAAGCTGTGAGTGAGAGAGAGAGAGAAAGAGAAGCTGTGAGTGAGAAGGAGAGGGAAAGAGAAGCTGTGAGTGAGAGAGAGAGAGAGAAAGAGAAGCTGTGAGAGAGAAAGAGAGAAGCTGTGAGTGAGAGAGTGAGAGAGAGAAAGAGAACCTGTTAGTGAGAGTGAGAGCGAGAGAAAGAGAACCTGTGAGTGAGAGAGAGAGAGAAAGAGAAGCTGTGAGTGAGAAGGAGAGGGAAAGAGAAGCTGTGAGTGAGTGAGAGAGAGAGAGAGAGAAAGAGAAGCTGTGTGTGTGTGTGAGAGAAAGAGAAGTTGTGAGTGACAGAGAGAGAGAAAGAGAAGCTGTGTGTGTGAGAGAGAGAAAGAGAAGCTGTGAGTGAGAGTGAGAGAGAGAGAGAAAGAGAAGCTGTGAGAGAGAAAGAGAAGCTGTGAGTGAGAGAGTGAGAGAGAGAAAGAGAAGCTGTTAGTGAGAGTGAGAGAGAGAGAGAAGCTGTGAGTGAGAGAGAGATTGAAAGAGAATCTGTGAGTGAGAGAGAGAGAGAGAAAGAGAAGCTGTGAGTGAGGGAGAGAGAGAATGAGAAGCTGTGAGTGAGAGAGAGAAGCTGTGAGTGAGAGAGAGGGAGAAGATGTGAGTGATAGAGAGAGAATGAGAAGCTGTGAGTGAGAGAGAGAGAAAGTAAAAGAAGCTGTGAGTGAGATAGAGAGAGAGAGAGAGAAGCTGTGAGTGAGAGAGAGAGAGGGAGTAAGATAAGCTGTGTGAGAGAGAGAGAGAAGCTGTGTGTGTGAGAGAGAAAGAGAAGCTGTGAGTGATAGAGAGAGAGAGAAGCTGTGAGTGAGAGAGAGAGAAGCTGTGAGTGAGAGAGAGAAAGAAAAGCTGTGAGTGAGAGAGAGAGAAAGAGAAGATATGAGTGAGAGAGAGAGAGAGAAGCAGTGAGAGAGAGAGAGAAAGAGAAGCTGTGAGTGAGACAGAGAGAGAGAAAGGGAAGCTGTGAGTGAGAGAGAGAAAGAGAAGCTGTGAGTGATAGAGAGAGAGAAGCTGTGAGTGAGAGAGAGAGAAGCTGTGAGTGAGAGAGAGAAAGAAAAGCTGTGAGTGAGAGAGAGAGAGAGACAGAGAAGATGTGAGTGATAGAGAGAGAGAATGAGAAGCTGTGAGTGAGAGAGAGAGAAAGTAAATGAAGCTGTGAGTGAGATAGATAGAGAGAGAGAGAGAAGCTGTGTGTGAGAGAGAGAAAGAGAAGCTGTGAGTGATAGAGAGAGAGAGAGAAGCTGTGAGTGAGAGAGAGAGAAGCTGTGAGTGAGAGAGAGAAAGAAAAGCTGTGAGTGAGAGAGAGAGAAAGAAGATGTGAGTGAAAGAGAGAGAGAGCCGCTGTTAGTGAGAGAGAGAGAAAGAGAAGCTGTGAGTGAGAGAGAGAGAAAGAGAAGCTGTGAGTGAGTGAGAGAGAGAAAGGGAAGTTGTGAGTGAGAGAGAGAGAGAAAGAGAAGCTGGGAGTAAGAAGGAGAGATAAAGAGAAGCTGTGAGTGAGTGAGAGAGAGAGAGAAAGAGAAGCTGTGTGAGAGAGAGAGAGAAAGAGAAGCTGTGAGTGACAGAGAGAGAGAAAGAGAAGCTGTGTGTGTGAGAGAGAAAGAGAAGCTGTGAGTGAGAGTGAGAGAGAGAGAAAGAGAAGCTGTGAGTGAGAGAGAAAGAGAAAGAGAAGCTGTGAGTGAGAGAGAGAGAGAATGAGAAGCTGTGAGTGAGAGAGAGAAGCTGTGAGAGAGAGAGAAAGAGAAGCTGTGAGTGAGAGAGAGAGAGAAGATGTGAGTGATAGAGAGAGAGAATGAGAAGCTGTGAGTGAGAGAGAGAGAAAGAAAAAGAAGCTGTGAGTGAGATAGAGAGAGAGAGAGTATGAGAAGCTGTGAGTGAGAGAGAGAGGGAGAAAGATAAGCTGTGTGTGTGAGAGAGAGAGAAGCTGTGTGTGTGAGAGAGAAATAGAAGCTGTGAGTGATAGAGAGAGAGAGAAGCTGTGAGTGAGAGAGAGAGAAGCTGTGAGTGAGAGAGAGAAAGAAAAGCTGTGAGTGAGAGAGAGAGAAAGAGAAGATATGAGTGAGAGAGAGAGAGAGAAGCAGTGAGAGAGAGAGAGAAAGAGAACCTGTGAGTGAGACAGAGAGAGAGAAAGGGAAGCTGTGAGAGAGAGAGAGGGAGAAAGAGAAGCTGTGAGAGAGAGAGAGAAAGAGAAGCTGTGAGTGTGTGAGAGAGAAAGAGAAGCTGTGAGTGAGAGAGAGAGAGAAAGAAAGAGAAATTAGAGAGAGAAAGTGAGAGAGAAAGAGAAGCTGTGAGTGGGAGAGAGAGAAAGAGAGTCTGTGAGTGAGAGAGAGAAGCTGTGAGTGAGAGAGAGAGTGCTGCTGTGAGTGAGCGAGAGAAAGAGAAGCTGTGAATGAGAGAGAGAGAGAAAGAGAAGCTGTGAGTGAGTGAGAGAGAGAAAGGGAAGTTGTGAGTAAGAGACAGAGAGAGAGAGAGAAGCTGTGAGTGAGAGAGAGAGAGAAAGAGAAGCTGTGAGTGAGAAGGAGAGGGAAAGAGAAGCTGTGAGTGAGAGAGAGAGAGAGAGAGAGAAAATGTGAGTGAGAGAGAGAGAAAGAGAAGCTGTGAGTGAGAGAGAGAGAGAAAGAGAAGCTGTGAGTGAGAAGGAGAGGGAAAGAGAAGCTGTGAGTGAGAGAGAGAGAGAGAAAGAGAAGCTGTGAGAGAGAAAGAGAGAAGCTGTGAGTGAGAGAGTGAGAGAGAGAAAGAGAACCTGTTAGTGAGAGTGAGAGCGAGAGAAAGAGAAGCTGTGAGTGAGAGAGAGATTGAAAGAGAAGCTGTGTGTGTGTGAGAGAGAGAAAGATAGTCTGAGATAGAGAGAGTGAAAGAGAAGCTGTGAGTGAGAGAGAGAGGGAGAAAGAGAAGCTATGTGTGTGAGAGAGAGAAAGAGAACCTGTGAGTGAGAGTGAGAGAGAGAGAGAGAAAGAGAAGCTGTGAGAGAGTGAGAGAGAGAGAAAGAGAAGCTGTGAGAGAGAAAGAGAGAAGCTGTGAGTGAGAGAGAGTGAGAGAGGAAGAGAACCTGTTAGTGAGTGTGTGAGAGAGAGAAAGATAAGCTGTGAGTGAGAGAGAGATTGAAAGAGAAGCTGTGAGTGAGAGAGAGAGAGAGAAAGAGAAGCTGTGAGTGAGAGAGAGAAAGAGAATCTGTGAGTGAGAGGGAGAGAGAGAAAGAGAAGCTGTGAGTGACACAGAGAGGGAGAAGCTGTGAGTTAGAGAGAGAGAGAAAGAGAAGCTGTGAGTGACAGAGAGAGAAAGAGAAGCTGAGAGTAAGAGAGAGAGAGGGAAAGAGAAGCTGTGTGTGTGTGAGAGAGAGAAAGATAGTCTGAGATAGAGAGAGTGAAAGAGAACCTGTGAGTGAGAGAGAGAGGGAGAAAGAGAAGCTATGTGTGTGTGAGAGAGAAAGAGAACCTGTGAGTGAGAGTGAGAGAGAGAGAGAGAAAGAGAAGCTGTGAGTGAGAGAGAGAGAAAGAGAAGCTGTGAGTGAGAGAGAGAGAAAGAGAAGGTGTGAGTGAGAGAGAGAGAGAATGAGAAGCTGTGAGTGAGAGGGAGAGAAGCTGTGAGTGAGAGGGAGAGAGAAAGTGAAGCTCTGAGTGATAGAGAGAGAGAAAGAGAAGCTGTGTGAGAGAGAGAGAGGGAGAAAGAGAAGCTGTGTGTGTGTGAGAGAGAAAGAGAATCTGTGAGTGAGAGTGAGAGAGAGAGAGAAAGAGAAGCTGTAAGTGAGAGAGAGAGAGAAAGAGAAGCTGTGAGTGAGAGAGAGAGAATGAGAAGCTGTGAGAGAGAGAGAAGCTGTGTGTGTGAGAGAGAAAGAGAAGCTGTGAGTGAGACAGAGAGAGAGAAAGGGAAGCTGTGAGTGAGAGAGAGAAAGAGAAGCTGTGAGTGATAGAGAGAGAGAAGCTGTGAGTGAGAGAGAGAGAAGCTGTGAGTGAGAGAGAGAAAGAAAAGCTGTGAGTGAGAGAGAGAGAGAAGATGTGAGTGATAGAGAGAGAGAATGAGAAGCTGTGAGTGAGAGAGAGAGAAAGTAAAAGAAGCTGTGAGTGAGATAGATAGAGAGAGAAAGAGAAGCTGTGAGTGAGAGAGAGAGAGAGGGAGAAAGATAAGCTGTGAGAGAGAGAGAAGCTGTGTGTGTGAGAGAGAAAGAGAAGCTGTGAGTGATAGAGAGAGAGAGAGAAGCTGTGAGTGAGAGAGAGAGAAGCTGTGAGTGAGAGAGAGAAAGAAAAGCTGTGAGTGAGAGAGAGAGAGAAGATGTGAGTGAAAGAGAGAGAGAGAGCCGCTGTTAGTGAGAGAGAGAGAAAGAGAAGCTGTGAGTGAGAGAGAGAGAGAAAGAGAGCTGTGAGTGAGAGAGAGAAAGAGAAGCTGTGAGTGAGAGGGAGAGAGAGAGGAAGAGAAACTGTGAGTGACACAGAGAGAGAAGCTGTGAGAGAGAGAGAGAAAGAGAAGCTGTGAGTGACAGAGAGAGAGAAAGAAGCTGAGAGTGAGAGAGAGAGAGAAAGTGAAGCTGTGAGTGAGAGAGAGAGAAAGAAAGAGGAATTAGAGTGAGAAAGAGAGAGAGAAAGAGAAGCTGTGAGTGGGAGAGAGAGAAAGAGAGTCTGTGAGTGAGAGAGAGAGAGAAGCTGTGAGTGAAAGAGAGAGAGAGAGCCGCTGTTAGTGAGAGAGAGAGAAAGAGAAGCTGTGAGTGAGTGAGAGAGAGAAAGGGAAGTTGTGAGTGAGAGAGAGAGAAAAAGAGAAGCTGTGAGTGAGAGAGAGAGAGAAAGAGAAGCTGTGAGTGAGAAGGAGAGGGAAAGAGAAGCTGTGAGTGAGTGAGAGAGAGAGAGAAAGAGAAGCTGTGTGTGTGTGTGAGAGAAAGAGAAGCTGTGAGTGACAGAGAGAGAGAAAGAGAAGCTGTGTGTGTGAGAGAGAGAAAGAGAAGCTGTGAGTGAGAGTGAGAGAGAGAGAGAAAGAGAAGCTGTGAGAGAGAAAGAGAAGCTGTGAGTGAGAGAGTGAGAGAGAGAAAGAGAAGCTGTTAGTGAGAGTGAGAGAGAGAGAGAAGCTGTGAGTGAGAGAGAGATTGAAAGAGAAGCTGTGAGTGAGAGAGAGAGAGAGAAAGAGAAGCTGTGAGTGAGGGAGAGAGAGAATGAGAAGCTGTGAGTGAGAGAGAGAAGCTGTGAGTGAGAGAGAGGGAGAAGATGTGAGTGATAGAGAGAGAATGAGAAGCTGTGAGTGAGAGAGAGAGAAAGTAAAAGAAGCTGTGAGTGAGATAGAGAGAGAGAGAGAGAAGCTGTGAGTGAGAGAGAGAGAGGGAGTAAGATAAGCTGTGAGAGAGAGAGAGAGAAGCTGTGTGTGTGAGAGAGAAAGAGAAGCTGTGAGTGATAGAGAGAGAGAGAGAAGCTGTGAGTGAGAGAGAGAGAAGCTGTGAGTGAGAGAGAGAAAGAAAAGCTGTGAGTGAGAGAGAGAGAAAGAGAAGATATGAGTGAGAGAGAGAGAGAGAAGCAGTGAGAGAGAGAGAGAAAGAGAAGCTGTGAGTGAGACAGAGAGAGAGAAAGGGAAGCTGTGAGTGAGAGAGAGAAAGAGAAGCTGTGAGTGATAGAGAGAGAGAAGCTGTGAGTGAGAGAGAGAAGCTGTGAGTGAGAGAGAGAAAGAAAAGCTGTGAGTGAGAGAGAGAGAGAGAAGATGTGAGTGATAGAGAGAGAGAATGAGAAGCTGTGAGTGAGAGAGAGAGAAAGTAAAAGAAGCTGTGAGTGAGATAGATAGAGAGAGAGAGAAGCTGTGTGTGAGAGAGAGAAAGAGAAGCTGTGAGTGATAGAGAGAGAGAGAGAAGCTGTGAGTGAGAGAGAGAGAAGCTGTGAGTGAGAGAGAGAAAGAAAAGCTGTGAGTGAGAGAGAGAGAAAGAAGATGTGAGTGAAAGAGAGAGAGAGAGCCGCTGTTAGTGAGAGAGAGAGAAAGAGAAGCTGTGAGTGAGAGAGAGAGAAAGAGAAGCTGTGAGTGAGTGAGAGAGAGAAAGGGAAGTTGTGAGTGAGAGAGAGAGAGAAAGAGAAGCTGGGAGTAAGAAGGAGAGATAAAGAGAAGCTGTGAGTGAGTGAGAGAGAGAGAGAAAGAGAAGCTGTATGAGAGAGAGAGAGAAAGAGAAGCTGTGAGTGACAGAGAGAGAGAAAGAGAAGCTGTGTGTGAGAGAGAGAAAGAGAAGCTGTGAGTGAGAGTGAGAGAGAGAGAGAAAGAGAAGCTGTGAGTGAGAGAGAAAGAGAAAGAGAAGCTGTGAGTGAGAGAGAGAGAGAATGAGAAGCTGTGAGTGAGAGAGAGAAGCTGTGAGAGAGAGAGAAAGAGAAGCTGTGAGTGAGAGAGAGAGAGAAGATGTGAGTGATAGAGAGAGAGAATGAGAAGCTGTGAGTGAGAGAGAGAGAAAGAAAAAGAAGCTGTGAGTGAGATAGAGAGAGAGAGAGTATGAGAAGCTGTGAGTGAGAGAGAGAGAGGGAGAAAGATAAGCTGTGTGTGTGAGAGAGAGAGAAGCTGTGTGTGTGAGAGAGAAATAGAAGCTGTGAGTGATAGAGAGAGAGAGAAGCTGTGAGTGAGAGAGAGAGAAGCTGTGAGTGAGAGAGAGAAAGAAAAGCTGTGAGTGAGAGAGAGAGAAAGAGAAGATATGAGTGAGAGAGAGAGAGAGAAGCAGTGAGAGAGAGAGAAAAAGAGAACCTGTGAGTGAGACAGAGAGAGAGAAAGGGAAGCTGTGAGAGAGAGAGAGGGAGGGAGAGAAGCTGTGAGTGAGAGGGAGAGAGAAAGTGAAGCTGTGAGTGATAGAGAGAGAGAAAGAGAGCTGTGAGTGAGAGAGAGAAAGAGAAGCTGTGAGTGAGAGGGAGAGAGAGAGGAAGAGAAACTGTGAGTGACACAGAGAGAGAAGCTGTGAGAGAGAGAGAGAAAGAGAAGCTGTGAGTGACAGAGAGAGAAAGAAGCTGAGAGTGAGAGAGAGAGAGAAAGTGAAGCTGTGAGTGAGAGAGAGAGAAAGAAAGAGGAATTAGAGTGAGAAAGAGAGAGAGAAAGAGAAGCTGTGAGTGGGAGAGAGAGAAAGAGAGTCTGTGAGTGAGAGAGAGAGAAGCTGTGAGTGAAAGAGAGAGAGAGAGAGCCGCTGTTAGTGAGAGAGAGAGAAAGAGAAGCTGTGAGTGAGTGAGAGAGAGAAAGGGAAGTTGTGAGTGAGAGAGAGAGAAAAAGAGAAGCTGTGAGTGAGAGAGAGAGAGAAAGAGAAGCTGTGAGTGAGAAGGAGAGGGAAAGAGAAGCTGTGAGTGAGTGAGAGAGAGAGAGAAAGAGAAGCTGTGTGTGTGTGTGTGAGAAAGAGAAGCTGTGAGTGACAGAGAGAGAGAAAGAGAAGCTGTGTGTGTGAGAGAGAGAAAGAGAAGCTGTGAGTGAGAGTGAGAGAGAGAGAGAAAGAGAAGCTGTGAGAGAGAAAGAGAAGCTGTGAGTGAGAGAGTGAGAGAGAGAAAGAGAAGCTGTTAGTGAGAGTGAGAGAGAGAGAGAAGCTGTGAGTGAGAGAGAGATTGAAAGAGAAGCTGTGAGTGAGAGAGAGAGAGAGAAAGAGAAGCTGTGAGTGAGGGAGAGAGAGAATGAGAAGCTGTGAGTGAGAGAGAGAAGCTGTGAGTGAGAGAGAGGGAGAAGATGTGAGTGATAGAGAGAGAATGAGAAGCTGTGAGTGAGAGAGAGAGAAAGTAAAAGAAGCTGTGAGTGAGATAGAGAGAGAGAGAGAGAAGCTGTGAGTGAGAGAGAGAGAGGGAGTAAGATAAGCTGTGAGAGAGAGAGAGAGAAGCTGTGTGTGTGAGAGAGAAAGAGAAGCTGTGAGTGATAGAGAGAGAGAGAAGCTGTGAGTGAGAGAGAGAGTAGCTGTGAGTGAGAGAGAGAAAGAAAAGCTGTGAGTGAGAGAGAGAGAAAGAGAAGATATGAGTGAGAGAGAGAGAGAGAAGCAGTGAGAGAGAGAGAGAGAGAGAAGCTGTGAGTGAGACAGAGAGAGAGAAAGGGAAGCTGTGAGTGAGAGAGAGAAAGAGAAGCTGTGAGTGATAGAGAGAGAGAAGCTGTGAGTGAGAGAGAGAAGCTGTGAGTGAGAGAGAGAAAGAAAAGCTGTGAGTGAGAGAGAGAGAGAGAAGATGTGAGTGATAGAGAGAGAGAATGAGAAGCTGTGAGTGAGAGAGAGAGAAAGTAAAAGAAGCTGTGAGTGAGATAGATAGAGAGAGAGAGAAGCTGTGTGTGAGAGAGAGAAAGAGAAGCTGTGAGTGATAGAGAGAGAGAGAGAAGCTGTGAGTGAGAGAGAGAGAAGCTGTGAGTGAGAGAGAGGAAAGAAAAGCTGTGAGTGAGAGAGAGAGAAAGAAGATGTGAGTGAAAGAGAGAGAGAGAGCCGCTGTTAGTGAGAGAGAGAGAAAGAGAAGCTGTGAGTGAGAGAGAGAGAAAGAGAAGCTGTGTGAGAGAGAGAGAGAAAGAGAAGCTGTGAGTGACAGAGAGAGAGAAAGAGAAGCTGTGTGTGAGAGAGAGAAAGAGAAGCTGTGAGTGAGAGTGAGAGAGAGAGAGAAAGAGAAGCTGTGAGTGAGAGAGAAAGAGAAAGAGAAGCTGTGAGTGAGAGAGAGAGAGAATGAGAAGCTGTGAGTGAGAGAGAGAAGCTGTGAGAGAGAGAGAAAGAGAAGCTGTGAGTGAGAGAGAGAGAGAGAAGATGTGAGTGATAGAGAGAGAGAATGAGAAGCTGTGAGTGAGAGAGAGAGAAAGAAAAAGAAGCTGTGAGTGAGATAGAGAGAGAGAGAGTATGAGAAGCTGTGAGTGAGAGAGAGAGAGGGAGAAAGATAAGCTGTGTGTGTGAGAGAGAGAGAAGCTGTGTGTGTGAGAGAGAAATAGAAGCTGTGAGTGATAGAGAGAGAGAGAAGCTGTGAGTGAGAGAGAGAGAAGCTGTGAGTGAGAGAGAGAAAGAAAAGCTGTGAGTGAGAGAGAGAGAAAGAGAAGATATGAGTGAGAGAAAGAGAGAGAGAAGCAGTGAGAGAGAGAGAGAAAGAGAACCTGTGAGTGAGACAGAGAGAGAGAAAGGGAAGCTGTGAGAGAGAGAGAGGGAGGGAGAGAAGCTGTGAGTGAGAGGGAGAGAGAAAGTGAAGCTGTGAGTGATAGAGAGAGAGAAAGAGAAGCTGTGTGAGAGAGAGAGAGAGGGAGAGAAATTAGAGAGAGAAAGTGAGAGAGAAAGAGAAGCTGTGAGTGGGAGAGAGAGAAAGAGAGTCTGTGAGTGAGAGAGAGAAGCTGTGAGTGAGAGAGAGAGTGCTGCTGTGAGTGAGCGAGAGAAAGAGAAGCTGTGAATGAGAGAGAGAGAGAAAGAGAAGCTGTGAGTGAGAGAGAGAGAGAAAGGGAAGTTGTGAGTAAGAGAGAGAGAAAAAAAGAGAAGCTGTGAGTGAGAGAGAGAGAGAAAGAGAAGCTGTGAGTGAGAAGGAGAGGGAAAGAGAAGCTGTGAGTGAGTGAGAGAGAGAGAGAGAGAGAAACTGTGAGTGAGAGAGAGAGAAAGAGAAGCTGTGAGTGAGAGATAGAGAGAAAGAGAAGCTGTGAGTGAGTGAGAGAGAGAGAAAGAGAAGCTGTGAGAGAGAAAGAGAGAAGCTGTGAGTGAGAGAGAGTGAGAGAGAAAGAGAACCTGTTAGTGAGTGTGAGAGAGAGAGAAAGAGAAGCTGTGAGTGAGAGAGAGATTGAAAGAGAAGCTGTGAGTGAGAGAGAGAGAGAGAAAGAGAAGCTGTGAGTGAGAGAGAGAAAGAGAATCTGTGAGTGAGAGGGAGAGAGAGAAAGAGAAGCTGTGAGTGACACAGAGAGGGAGAAGCTGTGAGTTAGAGAGAGAGAGAAAGAGAAGCTGTGAGTGACAGAGAGAGAAAGAGAAGCTGAGAGTAAGAGAGAGAGAGGGAAAGAGAAGCTGTGTGTGTGTGAGAGAGAGAAAGATAGTCTGAGATAGAGAGAGTGAAAGAGAAGCTGTGAGTGAGAGTGAGAGAGAGAGAGAAAGAGAAGCTGTGAGTGACAGAGAAAGAGAAAGAGAAGCTGTGAGTGAGAGAGAGAGAGAATGAGAAGCTGTGAGTGAGAGAGAGAAGCTGTGAGAGAGAGAGAAAGAGAAGCTGTGAGTGAGAGAGAGAGAGAGAAGATGTGAGTGATAGAGAGAGAGAATGAGAAGCTGTGAGTGAGAGAGAGAGAAAGAAAAAGAAGCTGTGAGTGAGATAGAGAGAGAGAGTATGAGAAGCTGTGAGTGAGAGAGAGAGAGGGAGAAAGATAAGCTGTGTGTGTGTGAGAGAGAGAAGCTGTGTGTGTGAGAGAGAAATAGAAGCTGTGAGTGATAGAGAGAGAGAGAAGCTGTGAGTGAGAGAGAGAGAAGCTGTGCGTGAGAGAGAGAAAGAAAAGCTGTGAGTGAGAGAGAGAGAAAGAGAAGATATGAGTGAGAGAGAGAGAGAGAAGCTGTGAGTGAGAGGGAGAGAGAAAGTGAAGCTGTGAGTGATAGAGAGAGAGAAAGAGAAGCTGTGTGAGAGAGAGAGAGAGGGAGAAAGAGAAGCTGTGTGTGTGTGAGAGAGAAAGAGAATCTGTGAGTGAGAGTGAGAGAGAAAGAGAAGCTGTGAGTGAGAAGGAGAGGGAAAGAGAAGCTGTGAGTGAGTGAGAGAGAGAGAGAGAGAAAGAGAAGCTGTGTGTGTGTGAGAGAGAAAGAGAAGCTGTGAGTGACAGAGAGAGAGAAAGAGAAGCTGTGTGTGAGAGAGAGAGAAAGAGAAGCTGTGAGTGAGAGTGAGAGAGAGAGAGAAAGAGAAGCTGTGAGAGAGAAATAGAAGCTGTGAGTGAGAGAGTGAGAGAGAGAAAGAGAAGCTGTGAGTGACAGAGAGAGAGGGAGAAAGATAAGCTGTGTGTGAGAGAGAGAGAGAAGCTGTGTGTGTGAGAGAGAAAGAGAAGCTGTGAGTGATAGAGAGAGAGAGAGAAGCTGTGAGTGAGAGAGAGAGAAGCTGTGAGTGAGAGAGAGATTGAAAGAGAAGCTGTGAGTGAGAGAGAGAGAGAGAAAGAGAAGCTGTGAGTGAGGGAGAGAGAGAATGAGAAGCTGTGAGTGAGAGAGAGAAGCTGTGAGTGAGAGAGAGGGAGAAGATGTGAGTGATAGAGAGAGAGAATGAGAAGCTGTGAGTGAGAGAGAGAGAAAGTAAAAGAAGCTGTGAGTGAGATAGAGAGAGAGAGAGAAGCTGTGAGTGAGAGAGAGAGAGGGAGAAAGATAAGCTGTGTGTGAGAGAGAGAGAGAAGCTGTGTGTGTGAGAGAGAAAGAGAAGCTGTGAGTGATAGAGAGAGAGAGAGAAGCTGTGAGTGAGAGAGAGAGAAGCTGTGAGTGAGAGAGAGAAAGAAAAGCTGTGAGTGAGAGAGAGAGAAAGAGAAGATATGAGTGAGAGAGAGAGAGAGAAGCAGTGAGAGAGAGAGAGAAAGAGAAGCTGTGAGTGAGACAGAGAGAGAGAAAGGGAAGCTGTGAGTGAGAGAGAGAAAGAGAAGCTGTGAGTGATAGAGAGAGAGAAGCTGTGAGTGAGAGAGAGAGAGAGAAGCTGTGAGTGAGAGAGAGAAAGAAAAGCTGTGAGTGATAGAGAGAGAGAGAAGATGTGAGTGAGAGAGAGAGAGAATGAGAAGCTGTGAGTGAGAGAGAGAGAAAGTAAAAGAAGCTGTGAGTGAGATAGATAGAGAGAGAAAGAGAAGCTGTGAGTGAGAGAGAGAGAGAGAGGGAGAAAGATAAGCTGTGTGAGAGAGAGAGAAGCTGTGTGTGAGAGAGAGAAAGAGAAGCTGTGAGTGATAGAGAGAGAGAGAGAAGCTGTGAGTGAGAGAGAGAGAAGCTGTGTGAGAGAGAGAGAAAGAAAAGCTGTGAGTGAGAGAGAGAGAAAGAAGATGTGAGTGAAAGAGAGAGAAAGAGAAGCTGTGAGTGAGTGAGAGAGAGAAAGGGAAGTTGTGAGTGAGAGAGAGAGAGAAAGAGAAGCTGGGAGTGAGAAGGAGAGGGAAAGAGAAGCTGTGAATGAGTGACAGAGAGAGAGAAAGAGAAGCTGTGTGTGAGAGAGAGAAAGAGAAGCTTTGAGTGAGAGTGAGAGAGAGAGAAAGAGAAGCTGTGAGTGAGAGAGAAAGAGAAGCTGTGAGTGAGAGAGAGAGAATGAGAAGCTGTGAGTGAGAGAGAGAAGCTGTGAGAGAGAGAGAAAGAGAAGCTGTGAGTGAGAGAGAGAGAGAGAAGATGTGAGTGATAGATAGAGAGAATGAGAAGCTGTGAGTGAGAGAGAGAGAAAGTAAAAGTAGCTGTGAGTGAGATAGAGAGAGAGAGAAAGAAAAGCTGTGAGTGAGAGAGAGAGAGGGAGAAAGATAAGCTGTGTGTGTGTGAGAGCTAGAAGCTGTGTGTGTGAGAGAGAAAGAGAAGCTGTGAGTGATAGAGAGAGAGAGAAGCTGTGAGTGAGAGAGAGAGAAGCTGTGAGTGAGAGAGAGAAAGAAAAGCTGTGAGTGAGAGAGAGAGAAAGAGAAGATATGAGTGAGAGAGAGAGAGAGAAGCAGTGAGAGAGAGAGAAAGAGAACCTGTGAGTGAGACAGAGAGAGAGAAAGGGAAGCTGTGAGAGAGAGAGAGGGAGAAAGAGAAGCTGTGAGAGAGAGAGAGAAAGAGAAGCTGTGAGTGAGAGGGAGAGAGAGAAAGAGAAGCTGTGAGTGACACAGAGAGGGAGAAGCTGTGAGTTAGAGAGAGAGAGAAAGAGAAGCTGTGAGTGACAGAGAGAGAAAGAGAAGCTGAGAGTAAGAGAGAGAGAGGGAAAGAGAAGCTGTGTGTGTGTGAGAGAGAGAAAGATAGTCTGAGATAGAGAGAGTGAAAGAGAACCTGTGAGTGAGAGAGAGAGGGAGAAAGAGAAGCTGTGTGTGTGTGAGAGAGAAAGAGAACCTGTGAGTGAGAGTGAGAGAGAGAGAGAGAAAGAGAAGCTGTGAGTGAGAGAGAGAGAAAGAGAAGCTGTGAGTGAGAGAGAGAGAAAGAGAAGGTGTGAGTGAGAGAGAGAGAGAATGAGAAGCTGTGAGTGAGAGGGAGAGAAGCTGTGAGTGAGAGGGAGAGAGAAAGTGAAGCTCTGAGTGATAGAGAGAGAGAAAGAGAAGCTGTGTGAGAGAGAGAGTGGGAGAAAGAGAAGCTGTGTGTGTGTGAGAGAGAAAGAGAATCTGTGAGTGAGAGTGAGAGAGAGAGAGAAAGAGAAGCTGTAAGTGAGAGAGAGAAAGAAAGAGAAGCTGTGAGTGAGAGAGAGAGAATGAGAAGCTGTGAGAGAGAGAGAAGCTGTGTGTGTGAGAGAGAAAGAGAAGCTGTGAGTGAGACAGAGAGAGAGAAAGGGAAGCTGTGAGTGAGAGAGAGAAAGAGAAGCTGTGAGTGATAGAGAGAGAGAAGCTGTGAGTGAGAGAGAGAGAAGCTGTGAGTGAGAGAGAGAAAGAAAAGCTGTGAGTGAGAGAGAGAGAGAAGATGTGAGTGATAGAGAGAGAGAATGAGAAGCTGTGAGTGAGAGAGAGAGAAAGTAAAAGAAGCTGTGAGTGAGATAGATAGAGAGAGAAAGAGAAGCTGTGAGTGAGAGAGAGAGAGAGAGGGAGAAAGATAAGCTGTGAGAGAGAGAGAAGCTGTGTGTGAGAGAGAGAAAGAGAAGCTGTGAGTGATAGAGAGAGAGAGAGAAGCTGTGAGTGAGAGAGAGAGAAGCTGTGAGTGAGAGAGAGAAAGAAAAGCTGTGAGTGAGAGAGAGAGAGAAGATGTGAGTGAAAGAGAGAGAGAGAGCCGCTGTTAGTGAGAGAGAGAGAAAGAGAAGCTGTGAGTGAGAGAGAGAGAGAAAGAGAGCTGTGAGTGAGAGAGAGAAAGAGAAGCTGTGAGTGAGAGGGAGAGAGAGAGGAAGAGAAACTGTGAGTGACACAGAGAGAGAAGCTGTGAGAGAGAGAGAGAAAGAGAAGCTGTGAGTGACAGAGAGAGAGAAAGAAGCTGAGAGTGAGAGAGAGAGAAAGTGAAGCTGTGAGTGAGAGAGAGAGAAAGAAAGAGGAATTAGAGTGAGAAAGAGAGAGAGAAAGAGAAGCTGTGAGTGGGAGAGAGAGAAAGAGAGTCTGTGAGTGAGAGAGAGAGAGAAGCTGTGAGTGAAAGAGAGAGAGAGAGAGCCGCTGTTAGTGAGAGAGAGAGAAAGAGAAGCTGTGAGTGAGTGAGAGAGAGAAAGGGAAGTTGTGAGTGAGAGAGAGAGAAAAAGAGAAGCTGTGAGTGAGAGAGAGAGAGAAAGAGAAGCTGTGAGTGAGAAGGAGAGGGAAAGAGAAGCTGTGAGTGAGTGAGAGAGAGAGAGAAAGAGAAGCTGTGTGTGTGTGTGAGAGAAAGAGAAGCTGTGAGTGACAGAGAGAGAGAAAGAGAAGCTGTGTGTGTGAGAGAGAGAAAGAGAAGCTGTGAGTGAGAGTGAGAGAGAGAGAGAAAGAGAAGCTGTGAGAGAGAAAGAGAAGCTGTGAGTGAGAGAGTGAGAGAGAGAAAGAGAAGCTGTTAGTGAGAGTGAGAGAGAGAGAGAAGCTGTGAGTGAGAGAGAGATTGAAAGAGAAGCTGTGAGTGAGAGAGAGAGAGAAAGAGAAGCTGTGAGTGAGGGAGAGAGAGAATGAGAAGCTGTGAGTGAGAGAGAGAAGCTGTGAGTGTGAGAGAGGGAGAAGATGTGAGTGATAGAGAGAGAATGAGAAGCTGTGAGTGAGAGAGAGAGAAAGTAAAAGAAGCTGTGAGTGAGATAGAGAGAGAGAGAGAGAAGCTGTGAGTGAGAGAGAGAGGGAGTAAGATAAGCTGTGAGAGAGAGAGAGAGAAGCTGTGTGTGTGAGAGAGAAAGAGAAGCTGTGAGTGATAGAGAGAGAGAGAGAAGCTGTGAGTGAGAGAGAGAGAAGCTGTGAGTGAGAGAGAGAAAGAAAAGCTGTGAGTGAGAGAGAGAGAAAGAGAAGATATGAGTGAGAGAGAGAGAGAGAAGCAGTGAGAGAGAGAGAGAAAGAGAAGCTGTGAGTGAGACAGAGAGAGAGAAAGGGAAGCTGTGAGTGAGAGAGAGAAAGAGAAGCTGTGAGTGATAGAGAGAGAGAAGCTGTGAGTGAGAGAGAGAAGCTGTGAGTGAGAGAGAGAAAGAAAAGCTGTGAGCGAGAGAGAGAGAGAGAAGATGTGAGTGATAGAGAGAGAGAATGAGAAGCTGTGAGTGAGAGAGAGAGAAAGTAAAAGAAGCTGTGAGTGAGATAGATAGAGAGAGAGAGAAGCTGTGTGTGAGAGAGAGAAAGAGAAGCTGTGAGTGATAGAGAGAGAGAGAGAAGCTGTGAGTGAGAGAGAGAGAAGCTGTGAGTGATAGAGAGAAAGAAAAGCTGTGAGTGAGAGAGAGAGAAAGAAGATGTGAGTGAAAGAGAGAGAGAGAGCCGCTGTTAGTGAGAGAGAGAGAAAGAGAAGCTGTGAGTGAGAGAGAGAGAAAGAGAAGCTGTGAGTGAGTGAGAGAGAGAAAGGGAAGTTGTGAGTGAGAGAGAGAGAAAGAGAAGCTGGGAGTAAGAAGGAGAGATAAAGAGAAGCTGTGAGTGAGTGAGAGAGAGAGAGAAAGAGAAGCTGTATGAGAGAGAGAGAGAAAGAGAAGCTGTGAGTGACAGAGAGAGAGAAAGAGAAGCTGTGTGTGAGAGAGAGAAAGAGAAGCTGTGAGTGAGAGTGAGAGAGAGAGAGAAAGAGAAGCTGTGAGTGAGAGAGAAAGAGAAAGAGAAGCTGTGAGTGAGAGAGAGAGAGAATGAGAAGCTGTGAGTGAGAGAGAGAAGCTGTGAGAGAGAGAGAAAGAGAAGCTGTGAGTGAGAGAGAGAGAGAGAAGATGTGAGTGATAGAGAGAGAGAATGAGAAGCTGTGAGTGAGAGAGAGAGAAAGAAAAAGAAGCTGTGAGTGAGATAGAGAGAGAGAGAGTATGAGAAGCTGTGAGTGAGAGAGAGAGAGGGAGAAAGATAAGCTGTGTGTGTGAGAGAGAGAGAAGCTGTGTGTGTGTGAGAGAAATAGAAGCTGTGAGTGATAGAGAGAGAGAGAAGCTGTGAGTGAGAGAGAGAAAGAAAAGCTGTGAGTGAGAGAGAGAGAAAGAGAAGATATGAGGAGAGAGAGAGAGAAGCAGTGAGAGAGAGAGAGAAAGAGAACCTGTGAGTGAGACAGAGAGAGAGAAAGGGAAGCTGTGAGAGAGAGAGAGGGAGGGAGAGAAGCTGTGAGTGAGAGGGAGAGAGAAAGTGAAGCTGTGAGTGATAGAGAGAGAGAAAGAGAGCTGTGAGTGAGAGAGAGAAAGAGAAGCTGTGAGTGAGAGGGAGAGAGAGAGGAAGAGAAACTGTGAGTGACACAGAGAGAGAAGCTGTGAGAGAGAGAGAGAAAGAGAAGCTGTGAGTGACAGAGAGAGAGAAAGAAGCTGAGAGTGAGAGAGAGAGAGAAAGTGAAGCTGTGAGTGAGAGAGAGAGAAAGAAAGAGGAATTAGAGTGAGAAAGAGAGAGAGAAAGAGAAGCTGTGAGTGGGAGAGAGAGAAAGAGAGTCTGTGAGTGAGAGAGAGAGAGAAGCTGTGAGTGAAAGAGAGAGAGAGAGAGCCGCTGTTAGTGAGAGAGAGAGAAAGAGAAGCTGTGAGTGAGTGAGAGAGAGAAAGGGAAGTTGTGAGTGAGAGAGAGAGAAAAAGAGAAGCTGTGAGTGAGAGAGAGAGAGAAAGAGAAGCTGTGAGTGAGAAGGAGAGGGAAAGAGAAGCTGTGAGTGAGTGAGAGAGAGAGAGAAAGAGAAGCTGTGTGTGTGTGTGAGAGAAAGAGAAGCTGTGAGTGACAGAGAGAGAGAAAGAGAAGCTGTGTGTGTGAGAGAGAGAAAGAGAAGCTGTGAGTGAGAGTGAGAGAGAGAGAGAAAGAGAAGCTGTGAGAGAGAAAGAGAAGCTGTGAGTGAGAGAGTGAGAGAGAGAAAGAGAAGCTGTTAGTGAGAGTGAGAGAGAGAGAGAAGCTGTGAGTGAGAGAGAGATTGAAAGAGAAGCTGTGAGTGAGAGAGAGAGAGAGAAAGAGAAGCTGTGAGTGAGGGAGAGAGAGAATGAGAAGCTGTGAGTGAGAGAGAGAAGCTGTGAGTGAGAGAGAGGGAGAAGATGTGAGTGATAGAGAGAGAATGAGAAGCTGTGAGTGAGAGAGAGAGAAAGTAAAAGAAGCTGTGAGTGAGATAGAGAGAGAGAGAGAGAAGCTGTGAGTGAGAGAGAGAGAGGGAGTAAGATAAGCTGTGAGAGAGAGAGAGAGAAGCTGTGTGTGTGAGAGAGAAAGAGAAGCTGTGAGTGATAGAGAGAGAGAGAGAAGCTGTGAGTGAGAGAGAGAAAGAAAAGCTGTGAGTGAGAGAGAGAGAAAGAGAAGATATGAGTGAGAGAGAGAGAGAGAAGCAGTGAGAGAGAGAGAGAAAGAGAAGCTGTGAGTGAGACAGAGAGAGAGAAAGGGAAGCTGTGAGTGAGAGAGAGAAAGAGAAGCTGTGAGTGATAGAGAGAGAGAAGCTGTGAGTGAGAGAGAGAAGCTGTGAGTGAGAGAGAGAAAGAAAAGCTGTGAGTGAGAGAGAGAGAGAGAAGATGTGAGTGATAGAGAGAGAGAATGAGAAGCTGTGAGTGAGAGAGAGAGAAAGTAAAAGAAGCTGTGAGTGAGATAGATAGAGAGAGAGAGAAGCTGTGTGTGAGAGAGAGAAAGAGAAGCTGTGAGTGATAGAGAGAGAGAGAAGCTGTGAGTGAGAGAGAGAGAAGCTGTGAGTGAGAGAGAGAAAGAAAAGCTGTGAGTGAGAGAGAGAGAAAGAAGATGTGAGTGAAAGAGAGAGAGAGAGCCGCTGTTAGTGAGAGAGAGAGAAAGAGAAGCTGTGAGTGAGAGAGAGAGAAAGAGAAGCTGTGAGTGAGTGAGAGAGAGAAAGGGAAGTTGTGAGTGAGAGAGAGAGAGAAAGAGAAGCTGGGAGTAAGAAGGAGAGATAAAGAGAAGCTGTGAGTGAGTGAGAGAGAGAGAGAAAGAGAAGCTGTGTGAGAGAGAGAGAGAAAGAGAAGCTGTGAGTGACAGAGAGAGAGAAAGAGAAGCTGTGTGTGAGAGAGAGAAAGAGAAGCTGTGAGTGAGAGTGAGAGAGAGAGAGAAAGAGAAGCTGTGAGTGAGAGAGAAAGAGAAAGAGAAGCTGTGAGTGAGAGAGAGAGAGAATGAGAAGCTGTGAGTGAGAGAGAGAAGCTGTGAGAGAGAGAGAGAAAGAGAAGCTGTGAGTGAGAGAGAGAGAGAGAAGATGTGAGTGATAGAGAGAGAGAATGAGAAGCTGTGAGTGAGAGAGAGAGAAAGAAAAAGAAGCTGTGAGTGAGATAGAGAGAGAGAGAGTATGAGAAGCTGTGAGTGAGAGAGAGAGAGGGAGAAAGATAAGCTGTGTGTGTGTGAGAGAGAGAAGCTGTGTGTGTGAGAGAGAAATAGAAGCTGTGAGTGATAGAGAGAGAGAGAAGCTGTGAGTGAGAGAGAGAGAAGCTGTGAGTGAGAGAGAGAAAGAAAAGCTGTGAGTGAGAGAGAGAGAAAGAGAAGATATGAGTGAGAGAGAGAGAGAGAGAAGCAGTGAGAGAGAGAGAGAAAGAGAACCTGTGAGTGAGACAGAGAGAGAGAAAGGGAAGCTGTGAGAGAGAGAGAGGGAGGGAGAGAAGCTGTGAGTGAGAGGGAGAGAGAAAGTGAAGCTGTGAGTGATAGAGAGAGAGAAAGAGAAGCTGTGTGAGAGAGAGAGAGAGGGAGAGAAATTAGAGAGAGAAAGTGAGAGAGAAAGAGAAGCTGTGAGTGAGAGGGAGAGAGAAAGTGAAGCTGTGAGTGATAGAGAGAGAGAAAGAGAAGCTGTGAGTGATAGAGAGAGAGAAAGAGAAGCTGTGTGAGAGAGAGAGAGAGGGAGAAAGAGAAGCTGTGTGTGTGTGAGAGAGAAAGAGAATCTGTGAGTGAGAGTGAGAGAGAAAGAGAAGCTGTGAGTGAGAAGGAGAGGGAAAGAGAAGCTGTGAGTGAGTGAGAGAGAGAGAGAGAGAGAAAGAGAAGCTGTGTGTGTGTGAGAGAGAAAGAGAAGCTGTGAGTGACAGAGAGAGAGAAAGAGAAGCTGTGTGTGTGTGAGAGAGAAAGAGAATCTGTGAGTGAGAGTGAGAGAGAAAGAGAAGCTGTGAGTGAGAAGGAGAGGGAAAGAGAAGCTGTGAGTGAGTGAGAGAGAGAGAGAGAGAGAAAGAGAAGCTGTGTGTGTGTGAGAGAGAAAGAGAAGCTGTGAGTGACAGAGAGAGAGAAAGAGAAGCTGTGTGTGAGAGAGAGAGAAAGAGAAGCTGTGAGTGAGAGTGAGAGAGAGAGAGAAAGAGAAGCTGTGAGAGAGAAATAGAAGCTGTGAGTGAGAGAGTGAGAGAGAGAAAGAGAAGCTGTGAGTGACAGAGAGAGAGGGAGAAAGATAAGCTGTGTGAGAGAGAGAGAGAGAAGCTGTGTGTGTGAGAGAGAAAGAGAAGCTGTGAGTGATAGAGAGAGAGAGAGAAGCTGTGAGTGAGAGAGAGAGAAGCTGTGAGTGAGAGAGAGATTGAAAGAGAAGCTGTGAGTGAGAGAGAGAGAGAGAAAGAGAAGCTGTGAGTGAGGGAGAGAGAGAATGAGAAGCTGTGAGTGAGAGAGAGAAGCTGTGAGTGAGAGAGAGGGAGAAGATGTGAGTGATAGAGAGAGAGAATGAGAAGCTGTGAGTGAGAGAGAGAGAAAGTAAAAGAAGCTGTGAGTGAGATAGAGAGAGAGAGAGAAGCTGTGAGTGAGAGAGAGAGGGGGAGAAAGATAAGCTGTGTGAGAGAGAGAGAGAGAAGCTGTGTGTGTGTGAGAGAAAGAGAAGCTGTGAGTGATAGAGAGAGAGAGAGAAGCTGTGAGTGAGAGAGAGAGAAGCTGTGAGTGAGAGAGAGAAAGAAAAGCTGTGAGTGAGAGAGAGAGAAAGAGAAGATATGAGTGAGAGAGAGAGAGAGAAGCAGTGAGAGAGAGAGAGAAAGAGAAGCTGTGAGTGAGACAGAGAGAGAGAAAGGGAAGCTGTGAGTGAGAGAGAGAAAGAGAAGCTGTGAGTGATAGAGAGAGAGAAGCTGTGAGTGAGAGAGAGAGAAGCTGTGAGTGAGAGAGAGAAAGAAAAGCTGTGAGTGATAGAGAGAGAGAGAAGATGTGAGTGAGAGAGAGAGAGAATGAGAAGCTGTGAGTGAGAGAGAGAGAAAGTAAAAGAAGCTGTGAGTGAGATAGATAGAGAGAGAAAGAGAAGCTGTGAGTGAGAGAGAGAGAGAGAGGGAGAAAGATAAGCTGTGTGAGAGAGAGAGAAGCTGTGTGTGAGAGAGAGAAAGAGAAGCTGTGAGTGATAGAGAGAGAGAGAGAAGCTGTGAGTGAGAGAGAGAGAAGCTGTGAGAGAGAGAGAGAAAGAAAAGCTGTGAGTGAGAGAGAGAGAAAGAAGATGTGAGTGAAAGAGAGAGAAAGAGAAGCTGTGAGTGAGTGAGAGAGAGAAAGGGAAGTTGTGAGTGAGAGAGAGAGAGAAAGAGAAGCTGGGAGTGAGAAGGAGAGGGAAAGAGAAGCTGTGAATGAGTGACAGAGAGAGAGAAAGAGAAGCTGTGTGTGAGAGAGAGAAAGAGAAGCTTTGAGTGAGAGTGAGAGAGAGAGAAAGAGAAGCTGTGAGTGAGAGAGAAAGAGAAGCTGTGAGTGAGAGAGAGAGAATGAGAAGCTGTGAGTGAGAGAGAGAAGCTGTGAGAGAGAGAGAAAGAGAAGCTGTGAGTGAGAGAGAGAGAGAGAAGATGTGAGTGATAGAGAGAGAGAATGAGAAGCTGTGAGTGAGAGAGAGAGAAAGTAAAAGAAGCTGTGAGTGAGATAGAGAGAGAGAGAAAGAAAAGCTGTGAGTGAGAGAGAGAGAGGGAGAAAGATAAGCTGTGTGTGTGTGAGAGAGAGAAGCTGTGTGTGTGAGAGAGAAAGAGAAGCTGTGAGTGATAGAGAGAGAGAAGCTGTGAGTGAGAGAGAGAGAAGCTGTGAGTGAGAGAGAGAAAGAAAAGCTGTGAGTGAGAGAGAGAGAAAGAGAAGATATGAGTGAGAGAGAGAGAGAGAAGCAGTGAGAGAGAGAGAGAAAGAGAACCTGTGAGTGAGACAGAGAGAGAGAAAGGGAAGCTGTGAGAGAGAGAGAGGGAGAAAGAGAAGCTGTGAGAGAGAGAGAGAAAGAGAAGCTGTGAGTGTGTGAGAGAGAAAGAGAAGCTGTGAGTGAGAGAGAGAGAGAAAGAAAGAGAAATTAGAGAGAGAAAGTGAGAGAGAAAGAGAAGCTGTGAGTGGGAGAGAGAGAAAGAGAGTCTGTGAGTGAGAGAGAGAAGCTGTGAGTGAGAGAGAGAGTGCTGCTGTGAGTGAGCGAGAGAAAGAGAAGCTGTGAATGAGAGAGAGAGAGAAAGAGAAGCTGTGAGTGAGAGAGAGAGAAAGAGAAGCTGTGAGTGAGTGAGAAAGAGAAAGGGAAGTTGTGAGTAAGAGAGAGAGAGAAAAAGAGAAGCTGTGAGTGAGAGAGAGAGAGAAAGAGAAGCTGTGAGTGAGAAGGAGAGGGAAAGAGAAGCTGTGAGTGAGTGAGAGAGAGAGAGAGAAACTGTGAGTGAGAGAGAGAGAAAGAGAAGCTGTGAGTGAGAGAGAGAGAGAAAGAGAAGCTGTGAGTGAGTGAGAGAGAGAGAAAGAGAAGCTGTGAGAGAGAAAGAGAGAAGCTGTGAGTGAGAGAGAGTGAGAGAGAAAGAGAACCTGTTAGTGAGTGTGAGAGAGAGAGAAAGAGAAGCTGTGAGTGAGAGAGAGATTGAAAGAGAAGCTGTGAGTGAGAGAGAGAGAGAGAAAGAGAAGCTGTGAGTGAGAGAGAGAAAGAGAATCTGTGAGTGAGAGGGAGAGAGAGAAAGAGAAGCTGTGAGTGACACAGAGAGGGAGAAGCTGTGAGTTAGAGAGAGAGAGAAAGAGAAGCTGTGAGTGACAGAGAGAGAAAGAGAAGCTGAGAGTAAGAGAGAGAGAGGGAAAGAGAAGCTGTGTGTGTGTGAGAGAGAGAAAGATAGTCTGAGATAGAGAGAGTGAAAGAGAACCTGTGAGTGAGAGAGAGAGGGAGAAAGAGAAGCTATGTGTGTGAGAGAGAGAAAGAGAACCTGTGAGTGAGAGTGAGAGAGAGAGAGAGAAAGAGAAGCTGTGAGTGAGAGAGAGAGAAAGAAAAGCTGTGAGTGAGAGAGAGAGAAAGAGAAGATATGAGTGAGAGAGAGAGAGAGAAGCAGTGAGAGAGAGAGAGAAAGAGAAGCTGTGAGTGAGACAGAGAGAGAGAAAGGGAAGCTGTGAGTGAGAGAGAGAAAGAGAAGCTGTGAGTGATAGAGAGAGAGAAGCTGTGAGTGAGAGAGAGAGAAGCTGTGAGTGAGAGAGAGAAAGAAAAGCTGTGAGTGATAGAGAGAGAGAGAAGATGTGAGTGAGAGAGAGAGAATGAGAAGCTGTGAGTGAGAGAGAGAGAAAGTAAAAGAAGCTGTGAGTGAGATAGATAGAGAGAGAAAGAGAAGCTGTGAGTGAGAGAGAGAGAGAGAGGGAGAAAGATAAGCTGTGTGAGAGAGAGAGAAGCTGTGTGTGAGAGAGAGAAAGAAAAGCTGTGAGTGAGAGAGAGAGAAAGAGAAGATATGAGTGAGAGAGAGAGAGAGAAGCTGTGAGTGAGAGGGAGAGAGAAAGTGAAGCTGTGAGTGATAGAGAGAGAGAAAGAGAAGCTGTGAGTGATAGAGAGAGAGAAAGAGAAGCTGTGTGAGAGAGAGAGAGAGGGAGAAAGAGAAGCTGTGTGTGTGAGAGAGAGAAAGAGAATCTGTGAGTGAGAGTGAGAGAGAAAGAGAAGCTGTGAGTGAGAAGGAGAGGGAAAGAGAAGCTGTGAGTGAGTGAGAGAGAGAGAGAGAGAGAAAGAGAAGCTGTGTGTGTGTGAGAGAGAAAGAGAAGCTGTGAGTGACAGAGAGAGAGAAAGAGAAGCTGTGTGTGTGTGAGAGAGAAAGAGAATCTGTGAGTGAGAGTGAGAGAGAAAGAGAAGCTGTGAGTGAGAAGGAGAGGGAAAGAGAAGCTGTGAGTGAGTGAGAGAGAGAGAGAGAGAGAAAGAGAAGCTGTGTGTGTGTGAGAGAGAAAGAGAAGCTGTGAGTGACAGAGAGAGAGAAAGAGAAGCTGTGTGTGAGAGAGAGAGAAAGAGAAGCTGTGAGTGAGAGTGAGAGAGAGAGAGAGAGAGAAAGAGAAGCTGTGAGAGAGAAATAGAAGCTGTGAGTGAGAGAGTGAGAGAGAGAAAGAGAAGCTGTGAGTGACAGAGAGAGAGGGAGAAAGATAAGCTGTGTGTGAGAGAGAGAGAGAAGCTGTGTGTGTGAGAGAGAAAGAGAAGCTGTGAGTGATAGAGAGAGAGAGAGAAGCTGTGAGTGAGAGAGAGAGAAGCTGTGAGTGAGAGAGAGATTGAAAGAGAAGCTGTGAGTGAGAGAGAGAGAGAGAAAGAGAAGCTGTGAGTGAGGGAGAGAGAGAATGAGAAGCTGTGAGTGAGAGAGAGAAGCTGTGAGTGAGAGAGAGGGAGAAGATGTGAGTGATAGAGAGAGAGAATGAGAAGCTGTGAGTGAGAGAGAGAGAAAGTAAAAGAAGCTGTGAGTGAGATAGAGAGAGAGAGAGAAGCTGTGAGTGAGAGAGAGAGGGGGAGAAAGATAAGCTGTGTGAGAGAGAGAGAGAGAAGCTGTGTGTGTGTGAGAGAAAGAGAAGCTGTGAGTGATAGAGAGAGAGAGAGAAGCTGTGAGTGAGAGAGAGAGAAGCTGTGAGTGAGAGAGAGAAAGAAAAGCTGTGAGTGAGAGAGAGAGAAAGAGAAGATATGAGTGAGAGAGAGAGAGAGAAGCAGTGAGAGAGAGAGAGAAAGAGAAGCTGTGAGTGAGACAGAGAGAGAGAAAGGGAAGCTGTGAGTGAGAGAGAGAAAGAGAAGCTGTGAGTGATAGAGAGAGAGAAGCTGTGAGTGAGAGAGAGAGAAGCTGTGAGTGAGAGAGAGAAACAAAAGCTGTGAGTGATAGAGAGAGAGAGAAGATGTGAGTGAGAGAGAGAGAGAATGAGAAGCTGTGAGTGAGAGAGAGAGAAAGTAAAAGAAGCTGTGAGTGAGATAGATAGAGAGAGAAAGAGAAGCTGTGAGTGAGAGAGAGAGAGAGAGGGAGAAAGATAAGCTGTGTGAGAGAGAGAGAAGCTGTGTGTGAGAGAGAGAAAGAGAAGCTGTGAGTGATAGAGAGAGAGAGAGAAGCTGTGAGTGAGAGAGAGAGAAGCTGTGAGAGAGAGAGAGAAAGAAAAGCTGTGAGTGAGAGAGAGAGAAAGAAGATGTGAGTGAAAGAGAGAGAAAGAGAAGCTGTGAGTGAGTGAGAGAGAGAAAGGGAAGTTGTGAGTGAGAGAGAGAGAGAAAGAGAAGCTGGGAGTGAGAAGGAGAGGGAAAGAGAAGCTGTGAATGAGTGACAGAGAGAGAGAAAGAGAAGCTGTGTGTGAGAGAGAGAAAGAGAAGCTTTGAGTGAGAGTGAGAGAGAGAGAAAGAGAAGCTGTGAGTGAGAGAGAAAGAGAAGCTGTGAGTGAGAGAGAGAGAATGAGAAGCTGTGAGTGAGAGAGAGAAGCTGTGAGAGAGAGAGAAAGAGAAGCTGTGAGTGAGAGAGAGAGAGAGAAGATGTGAGTGATAGAGAGAGAGAATGAGAAGCTGTGAGTGAGAGAGAGAGAAAGTAAAAGAAGCTGTGAGTGAGATAGAGAGAGAGAGAAAGAAAAGCTGTGAGTGAGAGAGAGAGAGGGAGAAAGATAAGCTGTGTGTGTGAGAGAGAGAGAAGCTGTGTGTGTGAGAGAGAAAGAGAAGCTGTGAGTGATAGAGAGAGAGAAGCTGTGAGTGAGAGAGAGAGAAGCTGTGAGTGAGAGAGAGAAAGAAAAGCTGTGAGTGAGAGAGAGAGAAAGAGAAGATATGAGTGAGAGAGAGAGAGAGAGAAGCAGTGAGAGAGAGAGAGAAAGAGAACCTGTGAGTGAGACAGAGAGAGAGAAAGGGAAGCTGTGAGAGAGAGAGAGGGAGAAAGAGAAGCTGTGAGAGAGAGAGAGAAAGAGAAGCTGTGAGTGTGTGAGAGAGAAAGAGAAGCTGTGAGTGAGAGAGAGAGAGAAAGAAAGAGAAATTAGAGAGAGAAAGTGAGAGAGAAAGAGAAGCTGTGAGTGGGAGAGAGAGAAAGAGAGTCTGTGAGTGAGAGAGAGAAGCTGTGAGTGAGAGAGAGAGTGCTGCTGTGAGTGAGCGAGAGAAAGAGAAGCTGTGAATGAGAGAGAGAGAGAAAGAGAAGCTGTGAGTGAGAGAGAGAGAAAGAGAAGCTGTGAGTGAGTGAGAAAGAGAAAGGGAAGTTGTGAGTAAGAGAGAGAGAGAAAAAGAGAAGCTGTGAGTGAGAGAGAGAGAGAAAGAGAAGCTGTGAGTGAGAAGGAGAGGGAAAGAGAAGCTGTGAGTGAGTGAGAGAGAGAGAGAGAAACTGTGAGTGAGAGAGAGAGAAAGAGAAGCTGTGAGTGAGAGAGAGAGAGAAAGAGAAGCTGTGAGTGAGAGAGAGTGAGAGAGAAAGAGAACCTGTTAGTGAGTGTGAGAGAGAGAGAAAGAGAAGCTGTGAGTGAGAGAGAGATTGAAAGAGAAGCTGTGAGTGAGAGAGAGAGAGAGAAAGAGAAGCTGTGAGTGAGAGAGAGAAAGAGAATCTGTGAGTGAGAGGGAGAGAGAGAAAGAGAAGCTGTGAGTGACACAGAGAGGGAGAAGCTGTGAGTTAGAGAGAGAGAGAAAGAGAAGCTGTGAGTGACAGAGAGAGAAAGAGAAGCTGAGAGTAAGAGAGAGAGAGGGAAAGAGAAGCTGTGTGTGTGTGAGAGAGAGAAAGATAGTCTGAGATAGAGAGAGTGAAAGAGAACCTGTGAGTGAGAGAGAGAGGGAGAAAGAGAAGCTATGTGTGTGAGAGAGAGAAAGAGAACCTGTGAGTGAGAGTGAGAGAGAGAGAGAGAAAGAGAAGCTGTGAGTGAGAGAGAGAGAAAGAGAAGCTGTGAGTGAGAGAGAGAGAAAGAGAAGGTGTGAGTGAGAGAGAGAGAGAATGAGAAGCTGTGAGTGAGAGGGAGAGAAGCTGTGAGTGAGAGGGAGAGAGAAAGTGAAGCTCTGAGTGATAGAGAGAGAGAAAGAGAAGCTGTGTGTGAGAGAGAGAGAGGGAGAAAGAGAAGCTGTGTGTGTGTGAGAGAGAAAGAGAATCTGTGAGTGAGAGTGAGAGAGAGAGAGAAAGAGAAGCTGTAAGTGAGAGAGAGAGAGAAAGAGAAGCTGTGAGTGAGAGAGAGAGAATGAGAAGCTGTGAGAGAGAGAGAAGCTGTGTGTGTGAGAGAGAAAGAGAAGATGTGAGTGATAGAGAGAGAGAATGAGAAGCTGTGAGTGAGAGAGAGAGAAAGTAGTAGAAGCTGTGAGTGAGATAGAGAGAGAGAAAGAGAAGCTGTGAGTGAGAGAGAGAGAGGGAGAAAGATAAGCTGTGTGAGAGAGAGAGAAAGAGAAGCTGTGAGTGAGAGAGAGAGAAGCTGTGAGTGAGAGAGAGAAAGAAAAGCTGTGAGTGAGAGAGAGAGAAAGAGAAGGTGTGAGTGAGTGAGAGAGAGAAAGGGAAGTTGTGAGTGATAGAGAGAGAAAGAGAAGCTGTGAGTGAGAGAGAGAGAGAAAGAGAAGCTGTGAGTGAGAGAGAGAGAGAAAGAGAAGCTGTGAGTGAGAAGGAGAGGGAAAGAGAAGCTGTGAGTGAGTGAGAGAGAGAGAAAGAGAAGCTGTGAGTGAGAGAGGGAGAAAGAGAAACTGTGAGTGAGAGAGAGAGAGAAAGAGAAGCTGTGAGTGAGAAGGAGAGGGAATGAGAAGCTGTGAGTGAGTGAGAGAGAGAGAGAGAGAAAGAGAAGCTGTGAGAGAATAAGAGAGAAGCTGTGAGTGAGAGAGTGAGAGAGAGAAAGAGAAGCTGTTAGTGAGAGTGAGAGAGAAAGAGAAGCTGTGAGTGGGAGAGAGAGAAAGAGAGTCTGTGAGTGAGAGAGAGAAGCTGTGAGTGAGAGAGAGAGTGCTGCTGTGAGTGAGCGAGAGAAAGAGAAGCTGTGAATGAGAGAGAGAGAAAGAGAAGCTGTGAGTGAGAGAGAGAGAAAGAGAAGCTGTGAGTGAGTGAGAAAGAGAAAGGGAAGTTGTGAGTAAGAGAGAGAGAGAGAAAGAGAAGCTGTGAGTGAGAGAGAGAGAGAAAGAGAAGCTGTGAGTGAGAAGGAGAGGGAAAGAGAAGCTGTGAGTGAGTGAGAGAGAGAGAGAGAGAAACTGTGAGTGAGAGAGAGAGAAAGAGAAGCTGTGAGTGAGAGAGAGAGAGAAAGAGAAGCTGTGAGTGAGAAGGAGAGGGAAAGAGAAGCTGTGAGTGAGTGAGAGAGAGAAAGAGAAGCTGTGATAGAGAGAGAAGCTGTGAGTGAGAGAGAGTGAGAGAGAAAGAGAACCTGTTAGTGAGTGTGAGAGAGAGAGAAAGAGAAGCTGTGAGTGAGAGAGAGAT
This sequence comes from Bradypodion pumilum, assembly GCA_035047305.1. NCBI lineage: Eukaryota > Metazoa > Chordata > Lepidosauria > Squamata > Chamaeleonidae > Bradypodion > Bradypodion pumilum. The sequence goes on from JAWDJD010000001.1 coordinate 233,445,851, forward strand.
TGAAAGAGAAGCTGTGAGTGAGAGACAGAGAGAGAAAGAGAAGCTGTGAGTGAGAGAGAGAAAGAGAAGCTGTGAGTGACACAGAGAGGGAGAAGCTGTGAGTTAGAGAGAGAGAGAAAGAGAAGCTGTGAGTGACAGAGAGAGAAAGAGAAGCTGAGAGTAAGAGAGAGAGAGGGAAAGAGAAGCTGTGTGTGTGTGAGAGAGAGAAAGATAGTCTGAGATAGAGAGAGTGAAAGAGAACCTGTGAGTGAGAGAGAGAGGGAGAAAGAGAAGCTATGTGTGTGAGAGAGAGAAAGAGAACCTGTGAGTGAGAGTGAGAGAGAGAGAGAGAAAGAGAAGCTGTGAGTGAGAGAGAGAGAAAGAGGAGCTGTGAGTGAGAGAGAGAGAAAGAGAAGGTGTGAGTGAGAGAGAGAGAGAATGAGAAGCTGTGAGTGAGAGGGAGAGAAGCTGTGAGTGAGAGGGAGAGAGAAAGTGAAGCTGTGAGTGATAGAGAGAGAGAAAGAGAAGCTGTGTGAGAGAGAGAGAGAGGGAGAAAGAGAAGCTGTGTGTGTGTGAGAGAGAAAGAGAATCTGTGAGTGAGAGTGAGAGAGAGAGAGAAAGAGAAGCTGTAAGTGAGAGAGAGAGAGAAAGAGAAGCTGTGAGTGAGAGAGAGAGAATGAGAAGCTGTGAGAGAGAGAAGCTGTGTGTGTGAGAGAGAAAGAGAAGCTGTGAGTGAGAGAGAAAGAGAAGATGTGAGTGATAGAGAGAGAGAATGAGAAGCTGTGAGTGAGAGAGAGAGAAAGTAGTAGAAGCTGTGAGTGAGATAGAGAGAGAGAAAGAGAAGCTGTGAGTGAGAGAGAGAGGGAGAAAGATAAGCTGTGTGAGAGAGAGAGAAAGAGAAGCTGTGAGTGAGAGAGAGAGAAGCTGTGAGTGAGAGAGAGAAAGAAAAGCTGTGAGTGAGAGAGAGAGAAAGAGAAGGTGTGAGTGAGTGAGAGAGAGAAAGGGAAGTTGTGAGTGATAGAGAGAGAAAGAGAAGCTGTGAGTGAGAGAGAGAGAGAAAGAGAAGCTGTGAGTGAGAGAGAGAGAGAAAGAGAAGCTGTGAGTGAGAAGGAGAGGGAAAGAGAAGCTGTGAGTGAGAGAGAGAAAGAGAAGCTGTGAGTGAGAGAGAGAGAAAGAGAAACTGTGAGTGAGAGAGAGAGAGAAAGAGAAGCTGTGAGTGAGAAGGAGAGGGAATGAGAAGCTGTGAGTGAGTGAGAGAGAGAGAGAGAGAAAGAGAAGCTGTGAGAGAGAAAGAGAGAAGCTGTGAGTGAGAGAGTGAGAGAGAGAAAGAGAAGCTGTTAGTGAGAGTGAGAGAGAGAGAGAAAGAGAAGCTGTGAGTGAGAGAGAGAGAGAGAAAGTGAAGCTGTTAGTGAGAGTGAGTGAGAGTGAGAAAGAGAAGCTGTTAGTGAGAGTGAGTGAGAGAGAGAAAGAGAAGCTGTGAGTGAGAGAGAGATTGAAAGAGAAGCTGTGAGTGTGTGTGAGAGAGAGAGAAAGAGAAGCTGTGAGTGAGAGAGATAAAGTGAAGCTGTGAGTGAGAGAGAGAGAAAGAGAAGCTGTGAGTGAGAGAGAGAGAGAAAGAAAGAGAAATTAGAGAGAGAAAGTGAGAGAGAAAGAGAAGCTGTGAGTGGGAGAGAGAGAAAGAGAGTCTGTGAGTGAGAGAGAGAAGCTGTGAGTGAGAGAGAGAGTGCTGCTGTGAGTGAGCGAGAGAAAGAGAAGCTGTGAATGAGAGAGAGAGAAAGAGAAGCTGTGAGTGAGAGGGAGAGAAAGAGAAGCTGTGAGTGAGTGAGAAAGAGAAAGGGAAGTTGTGAGTAAGAGAGAGAGAGAGAAAGAGAAGCTGTGAGTGAGAGAGAGAGAAAGAGAAGCTGTGAGTGAGAAGGAGAGGGAAAGAGAAGCTGTGAGTGAGTGAGAGAGAGAGAGAGAAACTGTGAGTGAGAGAGAGAGAAAGAGAAGCTGTGAGTGAGAGAGAGAGAGAAAGAGAAGCTGTGAGTGAGAAGGAGAGGGAAAGAGAAGCTGTGAGTGAGTGAGAGAGAGAGAAAGAGAAGCTGTGATAGAGAGAGAAGCTGTGAGTGAGAGAGAGTGAGAGAGAAAGAGAACCTGTTAGTGAGTGTGAGAGAGAGAGAAAGAGAAGCTGTGAGTGAGAGAGAGATTGAAAGAGAAGCTGTGAGTGAGAGAGAGAGAGAGAAAGAGAGGCTGTGAGTGAGAGAGAGAAAGAGAAGCTGTGAGTGACACAGAGAGGGAGAAGCTGTGAGTTAGAGAGAGAGAGAAAGAGAAGCTGTGAGTGACAGAGAGAGAAAGAGAAGCTGAGAGTAAGAGAGAGAGAGGGAAAGAGAAGCTGTGTGTGTGTGAGAGAGAGAAAGATAGTCTGAGATAGAGAGAGTGAAAGAGAACCTGTGAGTGAGAGAGAGAGGGAGAAAGAGAAGCTATGTGTGTGTGAGAGAGAAAGAGAACCTGTGAGTGAGAGTGAGAGAGAGAGAGAGAAAGAGAAGCTGTGAGTGAGAGAGAGAGAAAGAGGAGCTGTGAGTGAGAGAGAGAGAAAGAGAAGGTGTGAGTGAGAGAGAGAGAGAATGAGAAGCTGTGAGTGAGAGGGAGAGAAGCTGTGAGTGAGAGGGAGAGAGAAAGTGAAGCTGTGAGTGATAGAGAGAGAGAAAGAGAAGCTGTGTGTGAGAGAGAGAGAGGGAGAAAGAGAAGCTGTGTGTGTGAGAGAGAGAAAGAGAATCTGTGAGTGAGAGTGAGAGAGAGAGAGAAAGAGAAGCTGTAAGTGAGAGAGAGAGAGAAAGAGAAGCTGTGAGTGAGAGAGAGAGAATGAGAAGCTGTGAGAGAGAGAAGCTGTGTGTGAGAGAGAGAAAGAGAAGCTGTGAGTGAGAGAGAAAGAGAAGATGTGAGTGATAGAGAGAGAGAATGAGAAGCTGTGAGTGAGAGAGAGAGAAAGTAGTAGAAGCTGTGAGTGAGATAGAGAGAGAGAAAGAGAAGCTGTGAGTGAGAGAGAGAGAGGGAGAAAGATAAGCTGTGTGTGTGAGAGAGAGAAAGAGAAGCTGTGAGTGAGAGAGAGAGAAGCTGTGAGTGAGAGAGAAAGAAAAGCTGTGAGTGAGAGAGAGAGAAAGAGAAGGTGTGAGTGAGTGAGAGAGAGAAAGGGAAGTTGTGAGTGATAGAGAGAGAAAGAGAAGCTGTGAGTGAGAGAGAGAGAGAAAGAGAAGCTGTGAGTGAGAAGGAGAGGGAAAGAGAAGCTGTGAGTGAGAGAGAGAGAGAAAGAGAAGCTGTGAGTGAGAGAGAGAGAAAGAGAAACTGTGAGTGAGAGAGAGAGAGAAAGATAAGCTGTGAGTGAGAAGGAGAGGGAATGAGAAGCTGTGAGTGAGTGAGAGAGAGAGAGAGAGAGAAAGAGAAGCTGTGAGAGAGAAAGAGAGAAGCTGTGAGTGAGAGAGTGAGAGAGAGAAAGAGAAGCTGTTAGTGAGAGTGAGAGAGAGAGAGAAAGAGAAGCTGTGAGTGAGAGAGAGAGAGAAAGTGAAGCTGTTAGTGAGAGTGAGTGAGAGTGAGAAAGAGAAGCTGTTAGTGAGAGTGAGAGAGAGAGAGAAAGAGAAGCTGTGAGTGAGAGAGAGAGAAAGAGAAGCTGTGAGTGAGTGAGAAAGAGAAAGGGAAGTTGTGAGTAAGAGAGAGAGAGAGAAAGAGAAGCTGTGAGTGAGAGAGAGAGAAAGAGAAGCTGTGAGTGAGAAGGAGAGGGAAAGAGAAGCTGTGAGTGAGTGAGAGAGAGAGAGAGAGAAACTGTGAGTGAGAGAGAGAGAAAGAGAAGCTGTGAGTGAGAGAGAGAGAGAAAGAGAAGCTGTGAGTGAGAAGGAGAGGGAAAGAGAAGCTGTGAGTGAGTGAGAGAGAGAGAAAGAGAAGCTGTGATAGAGAGAGAAGCTGTGAGTGAGAGAGAGTGAGAGAGAAAGAGAACCTGTTAGTGAGTGTGAGAGAGAGAGAAAGAGAAGCTGTGAGTGAGAGAGAGATTGAAAGAGAAGCTGTGAGTGAGAGAGAGAGAGAGAAAGAGAGGCTGTGAGTGAGAGAGAGAGAGAAAGAGAAGCTGTGAGTGACAGAGAGAGAAAGAGAAGCTGAGAGTAAGAGAGAGAGAGGGAAAGAGAAGCTGTGTGTGTGTGAGAGAGAGAAAGATAGTCTGAGATAGAGAGAGTGAAAGAGAACCTGTGAGTGAGAGAGAGAGGGAGAAAGAGAAGCTATGTGTGTGTGAGAGAGAAAGAGAACCTGTGAGTGAGAGTGAGAGAGAGAGAGAGAAAGAGAAGCTGTGAGTGAGAGAGAGAGAAAGAGGAGCTGTGAGTGAGAGAGAGAGAAAGAGAAGGTGTGAGTGAGAGAGAGAGAATGAGAAGCTGTGAGTGAGAGGGAGAGAAGCTGTGAGTGAGAGGGAGAGAGAAAGTGAAGCTGTGAGTGATAGAGAGAGAGAAAGAGAAGCTGTGTGTGAGAGAGAGAGAGGGAGAAAGAGAAGCTGTGTGTGTGTGAGAGAGAAAGAGAATCTGTGAGTGAGAGTGAGAGAGAGAGAGAAAGAGAAGCTGTAAGTGAGAGAGAGAGAGAAAGAGAAGCTGTGAGTGAGAGAGAGAGAATGAGAAGCTGTGAGAGAGAGAAGCTGTGTGTGAGAGAGAGAAAGAGAAGCTGTGAGTGAGAGAGAAAGAGAAGATGTGAGTGATAGAGAGAGAGAATGAGAAGCTGTGAGTGAGAGAGAGAGAAAGTAGTAGAAGCTGTGAGTGAGATAGAGAGAGAGAAAGAGAAGCTGTGAGTGAGAGAGAGAGAGGGAGAAAGATAAGCTGTGTGTGTGAGAGAGAGAAAGAGAAGCTGTGAGTGAGAGAGAGAGAAGCTGTGAGTGAGAGAGAGAAAGAAAAGCTGTGAGTGAGAGAGAGAGAAAGAGAAGGTGTGAGTGAGTGAGAGAGAGAAAGGGAAGTTGTGAGTGATAGAGAGAGAAAGAGAAGCTGTGAGTGAGAGAGAGAGAGAAAGAGAAGCTGTGAGTGAGAAGGAGAGGGAAAGAGAAGCTGTGAGTGAGAGAGAGAGAGAAAGAGAAGCTGTGAGTGAGAGAGAGAGAAAGAGAAACTGTGAGTGAGATAGAGAGAGAAAGAGAAGCTGTGAGTGAGAAGGAGAGGGAATGAGAAGCTGTGAGTGAGTGAGAGAGAGAGAGAGAGAGAAAGAGAAGCTGTGAGAGAGAAAGAGAGAAGCTGTGAGTGAGAGAGTGAGAGAGAGAAAGAGAAGCTGTTAGTGAGAGTGAGAGAGAGAGAGAAAGAGAAGCTGTGAGTGAGAGAGAGAGAGAAAGTGAAGCTGTTAGTGAGAGTGAGTGAGAGTGAGAAAGAGAAGCTGTTAGTGAGAGTGAGAGAGAGAGAGAAAGAGAAGCTGTGAGTGAGAGAGAGATTGAAAGAGAAGCTGTGAGTGTGTGTGAGAGAGAGAGAAAGAGAAGCTGTGAGTGAGAGAGATAAAGTGAAGCTGTGAGTGAGAGAGAGAGAAAGAGAAGCTGTGAGTGAGAGAGAGAGAGAAAGAAAGAGAAATTAGAGAGAGAAAGTGAGAGAGAAAGAGAAGCTGTGAGTGGGAGAGAGAGAAAGAGAGTCTGTGAGTGAGAGAGAGAAGCTGTGAGTGAGAGAGAGAGTGCTGCTGTGAGTGAGCGAGAGAAAGAGAAGCTGTGAATGAGAGAGAGAGAAAGAGAAGCTGTGAGTGAGAGAGAGAGAAAGAGAAGCTGTGAGTGAGTGAGAAAGAGAAAGGGAAGTTGTGAGTAAGAGAGAGAGAGAGAAAGAGAAGCTGTGAGTGAGAGAGAGAGAGAAAGAGAAGCTGTGAGTGAGAAGGAGAGGGAAAGAGAAGCTGTGAGTGAGTGAGTGAGAGAGAGAGAGAAACTGTGAGTGAGAGAGAGAGAAAGAGAAGCTGTGAGTGAGAGAGAGAGAGAAAGAGAAGCTGTGAGTGAGAAGGAGAGGGAAAGAGAAGCTGTGAGTGAGTGAGAGAGAGAGAAAGAGAAGCTGTGATAGAGAGAGAAGCCGTGAGTGAGAGAGAGTGAGAGAGAAAGAGAACCTGTTAGTGAGTGTGTGAGAGAGAGAAAGAGAAGCTGTGAGTGAGAGAGAGATTGAAAGAGAAGCTGTGAGTGAGAGAGAGAGAGAGAAAGAGAAGCTGTGAGTGAGAGAGAGAAAGAGAAGCTGTGAGTGACACAGAGAGGGAGAAGCTGTGAGTTAGAGAGAGAGAGAAAGAGAAGCTGTGAGTGACAGAGAGAGAAAGAGAAGCTGAGAGTAAGAGAGAGAGAGGGAAAGAGAAGCTGTGTGTGTGAGAGAGAAAGATAGTCTGAGATAGAGAGAGTGAAAGAGAACCTGTGAGAGAGAGAGAGAGGGAGAAAGAGAAGCTATGTGTGTGAGAGAGAGAAAGAGAACCTGTGAGTGAGAGTGAGAGAGAGAGAGAGAATGAGAAGCTGTGAGTGAGAGAGAGAGAAAGAGGAGCTGTGAGTGAGAGAGAGAGAAAGAGAAGGTGTGAGTGAGAGAGAGAGAGAATGAGAAGCTGTGAGTGAGAGGGAGAGAAGCTGTGAGTGAGAGGGAGAGAGAAAGTGAAGCTGTGAGTGATAGAGAGAGAGAAAGAGAAGCTGTGTGAGAGAGAGAGAGAGGGAGAAAGAGAAGCTGTGTGTGTGAGAGAGAGAAAGAGAATCTGTGAGTGAGAGTGAGAGAGAGAGAGAAAGAGAAGCTGTAAGTGAGAGAGAGAGAGAAAGAGAAGCTGTGAGTGAGAGAGAGAGAATGAGAAGCTGTGAGAGAGAGAAGCTGTGTGTGAGAGAGAGAAAGAGAAGCTGTGAGTGAGAGAGAAAGAGAAGATGTGAGTGATAGAGAGAGAGAATGAGAAGCTGTGAGTGAGAGAGAGAGAAAGTAGTAGAAGCTGTGAGTGAGATAGAGAGAGAGAAAGAGAAGCTGTGAGTGAGAGAGAGAGAGGGAGAAAGATAAGCTGTGTGAGAGAGAGAGAAAGAGAAGCTGTGAGTGAGAGAGAGAGAAGCTGTGAGTGAGAGAGAGAAAGAAAAGCTGTGAGTGAGAGAGAGAGAAAGAGAAGGTGTGAGTGAGTGAGAGAGAGAAAGGGAAGTTGTGAGTGATAGAGAGAGAAAGAGAAGCTGTGAGTGAGAGAGAGAGAGAAAGAGAAGCTGTGAGTGAGAGAGAGAGAGAAAGAGAAGCTGTGAGTGAGAAGGAGAGGGAAAGAGAAGCTGTGAGTGAGAGAGAGAGAGAAAGAGAAGCTGTGAGTGAGAGAGAGAGAAAGAGAAACTGTGAGTGAGAGAGAGAGAGAAAGAGAAGCTGTGAGTGAGAAGGAGAGGGAATGAGAAGCTGTGAGTGAGTGAGAGAGAGAGAGAGAGAAAGAGAAGCTGTGAGAGAGAAAGAGAGAAGCTGTGAGTGAGAGAGTGAGAGAGAGAAAGAGAAGCTGTTAGTGAGAGTGAGAGAGAGACAGAAAGAGAAGCTGTGAGTGAGAGAGAGATTGAAAGAGAAGCTGTGAGTGTGTGAGAGAGAGAGAGTAAGAGAAGCTGTGAGTGAGAGAGAGAAAGAGAAGCTGTGAGTGAGAGAGAGAGAGAGAAAGAGAAGCTGTGAGTGACACACAGAGATAGAAGCTGTGAGTTAGAGAGAGAGAAAGAGAAGTTGTGAGTGACAGAGAGAGAGAAAGAGAAGCTGAGAGTGAGAGAGAGAGAGAAAGTGAAGCTGTTAGTGAGAGTGAGTGAGAGTGAGAAAGAGAAGCTGTTAGTGAGAGTGAGAGAGAGAGAAAGAGAAGCTGTGAGTGAGAGAGAGATTGAAAGAGAAGCTGTGAGTGTGTGAGAGAGAGAGAGAAAGAGAAGCTGTGAGTGAGAGAGATAAAGTGAAGCTGTGAGTGAGAGAGAGAGAAAGAGAAGCTGTGAGTGAGAGAGAGAGAAAGAGAAGATGTGAGTGAGAAAGAGAGAGAGAATGAGAAGCTGTGAGTGAGAGTGAGAGAGAGAAAGAGAGCTGTGAGTGAGAGAGAGAAAGAGAAGCTGTGAGTGAGAGGGAGAGAGAGAGGAAGAGAAACTGTGAGTGACACAGAGAGAGAGAAGCTGTGAGTGAGAGAGAGAGAGAAAGAGAAGCTGTGTGTGTGAGAGAGAAAGAGAAGCTGTGAGTGAGAGAGAGAGAATGAGAAGCTGTGAGTGAGAGAGAGAAGCTGTGAGTGAGAGAGAGAAAGATAAGCTGTGAGTGAGAGAGAGCGAGAGAGAGAAGATGTGAGTGAGAGAGAGAATGAGAAGCTGTGAGTGAGAGTGAGAGAGAGAGAAAGAGAAGCTGTGAGTGAGAGAGAGATTGAAAGAGAAGCTGTGAGTGAGAGAGAGAGGGAGAGAGAAAGAGAAGCTGTGAGTGAGAGAGAGAGAGAAAGAGAAGCTGTGAGTGAGAGAGAGAGAATGAGAAGCTGTGAGTGAGAGAGAGAAGCTGTGAGTGAGAGAGAGAAAGAGAAGCTGTGAGTGAGAGAGAGCGAGAGAGAGAAGATGTGAGTGATAGAGAGAGAATGAGAAGCTGTGAGTGAGAGAGAGAGAAAGTAAGAGAAGCTGTGAGTGAGATAGAGAGAGAGAGAAAGAGAAGCTGTGAGTGAGAGAGAGAGAGGGAGAACGATAAGCTGTGAGAGAGAGAGAGAAAGAGAAGCTGTGTGTGTGTGAGAGAGAAAGAGAAGCTGTGATTGAGAGTGAGAGAGAGAGAGAAAGAGAAGCTGTGTGAGAGAGAGAGAGAAAGAGAAGCTATGAGTGAGAGAGAGATAAGCTGTGAGTGAGAGAGAGAAAGAAAAGCTGTGAGTGAGAGAGAGAGAAAGAGAAGATATGAGTGAGAGAGAGAGAAGCAGTGAGAGAGAGAGAGAGAAAAAGAGAAGCTGTGAGTGAGACAGAGAGAGAAAGAGAAGCTGTGAGAGAGAGAGAGGGAGAAAGAGAAGATGTGAGAGAGAGAGAGAAAGAGAAGCTGTGAGTGAGAGAGAGATAAGCTGTGAGTGAGAGAGAGAAAGAAAAGCTGTGAGTGAGAGAGAGAGAGAAAGAGAAGATATGAGTGAGTGAGAGAGAAGCAGTGAGAGAGAGAGAGAGAAATAGAGAAGTTGTGAGTGAGACAGAGAGAGAAAGAGAAGCTGTGAAAGAGAGAGAGGGAGAAAGAGAAGCTGAGAGAGAGAGAGAGAAGCTGTGAGTGTGTGTGAGAGAGAAAGAGAAGCTGTGAGTGAGAGAGAGAGAAAGAAATATAAATTAGAGTAAGAAAGAGAGAGAGAAAGAGAAGCTGTGAGTGGGAGAGAGAGAAAGAGAGTCTGTGAGTGAGAGAGAGAGAGAGAAGCTGTGAGTGAGAGAGAGAGAGAGCCGCTGTGAGTGAGAGAGAGAGGAAGAGAAGCTGTGAATGAGAGAGAGAGAGAGAACGAGAAGCTGTGAGTGAGAGAGAGAGAAAGAGAAGCTGTGAGTGAGTGAGAGAGAAAGGGAAGTTGTGAGTGAGAGAGAGAGATAGAAAGAGAAGCTGTGAGTGAGTGAGAGAGAGAAAGAGAAGCTGTGAGTGAGAGAGAGAGAGAAAGAGAAGCTGTGAGTGAGAAGGAGAGGGAAAGAGAACCTGTGAGTGACAGAGAGAGAGAAAGAGAAGCTGTGTGTGTGTGTGAGGGAGAGAAAGATAGTCTGAGAAAGAGAGAGTGAAAGAGAAGCTGTGAGTGAGAGAGAGAGAGTGGGAGAAAGAGAAGCTGTGTGTGTGAGAGAGAGAAAGAGAAGCTGTGAGTGAGAGTGAGAGAGAGAAAGGGAAGTTGTGAGTGAGAGAGAGAGAGAATTTGAAGCTGTGAGTGAGAGAGAGAGAATGTAAGAGAAGCTGTGTGTGAGATAGAGAGAGAGAGAAAGAGAAGCTGTGAGTGAGAGAGAGAGAGGGAGAAAGATAAGCTGTGAGAGAGAGAGAGAAGCTGTGTGTGTGTGTGAGAGAGAAAGATAAGCTGTGATTGAGAGTGAGAGAGAGAGAGAAAGTGAAGCTGTGAGTGAGAGAGAGAGAAAGAGAAGCTGTGAGTGAGAGAGAGAGAAGCTGTGAGTGAGAGAGAGAAAGAAAAGCTGTGAGTGAGAGAGAGAGAAAGAGAAGATATGAGTGAGAGAGAGAGAGAGAAGCAATGAGAGAGAGAGAGAAAGAGAAGCTGTGAGTGAGACAGAGAGAGAGAAAGAGAAGCTGTGAGAGAGAGAGGGAGAAAGAGAAGCTGTGTGTGTGAGAGAGAAAGAGAAGCTGTGAGTGTGTGTGAGAGAGAAAGAGAAGCTGTGAGTGAGAGAGAAAGAAAGAAAGAGAAATTAGAGTGAGAAAGAGAGAGAGAAAGAGAAGCTGTGAGTGGGAGAGAGAGAAAGAGAGTCTGTGAGTGAGAGAGAGAGATAGAAGCTGTGAGTGAAAGAGAGAGAGCCGCTGTTAGTGAGAGAGAGAGAAAGAGAAGCTGTGAATGAGAGAGAGAGAGAAAGAGAAGCTGTGAGTGAGAGAGAGAGAAATAGAAGCTGTGAGTGAGTGAGAGAGAGAAAGGGAAGTTGTGAGTGAGAGAGAGAGAAAGAGAAGCTGTGAGTGAGAGAGAGAGAGAAAGAGAAGCTGTGAGTGAGAGAGAGAGAGAAAGAGAAGCTGTGAGTGAGAAGGAGAGGGAAAGAGAAGCTGTGAGTGAGTGAGTGAGAGAGAGAAAGAGAAGCTGTGTGTGTGAGAGAGAGAAAGAGAAGCTGTGAGTGAGAGAGAGAGAGAAAGAGAAGCTGTTAGTGACAGAGAGAGAGAAAGAGAAGCTGTGTGTGTGTGAGAGAGAAAGATAGTCTGAGAAAGAGAGAGTGAAAGAGAAGCTGTGAGTGAGAGTGAGAGAGAGAGAGAGAGAAAGTGAAGCTGTGAGTGAGAGAGAGAGAATGAGAAGCTGTGAGTGAGAGAGAGAAGCTGTGAGTGAGAGAGAGAAAGAGAAGCTGTGTGTGTGTGAGAGAGAGAGGTGAGTGATGGAGAGAGAGAATGAGAAGCTGTGAGTGATAGAGAGAGAAAGTAAAAGAAGCTGTGAGTGAGATAGAGAGAGAAAGAGAAGCTGTGAGTGAGAGAGAGAGGGAGAAAGATAAGCTGTGTGTGAGAGAGAGAGAAGCTGTGTGAGAGAGAGAGAGAGAAAGAGAAGTTGTGAGTGATACACAGAGAGAGAAGCTGTGAGTGAGTGAGAGAGAAGCTGTGCGTGAGAGAGAGAAATAAAAGCTGTGAGTGAGAGAGAGAGAAGCTGTGAGTGAGAGAGAGAGAAAGAGAAGCTGTGAGTGAGAGAGAGAGAAAGAGAAGCTGTGAGTGAGAGAGAGGGAGAGAATGAGAAGCTGTGAGTGAGAGAGAGGGAGAGAATGAGAAGCTGTGAGTGAGAGAGAGAGAAGCTGTGAGTGAGAGAGAGTGAGAGAAAGTGAAGCTGTGAGTGAGTGAGAGAGAGAATGAGAAGCTGTGAGTGAGAGAGAGAAGCTGTGAGAGAGAGAGAGAAAGAGAAGCTGTGAGTGAGAGACAGAAGCTGTGAGAGAGAGAGAAAGAGAGAGAGAGAAGATGTGAGTGATAGAGAGAGAGAATGAGAAGCTTTGAGTGAGAGAGAGAGAAAGTAAGAGAAGCTGTGAGTGATATAGAGAGAGAGAGAAAGAGAAGCTGTGAGTGAGAGAGAGAGAGGGAGAAAGCTAAGCTGTGAGAGAGAGAGAGAGAAAGAGAAGCTGTGTGTGAGAGAGAGAGAAAGAGAAGCTGTGATTGAGAGTGAGAGAGAGAGAGAAAGAGAAGCTGTGAGTGAGAGAGAGAGAAAGAGAAGCTGTGAGTGAGAGAGAGAAGCTGTGAGTGAGAGAGAGAAAGAAAAGCTGTGAGTGAGAGAGAGAGAAAGAGAAGCTGTGAGTGAGTGAGAGAGAGAAAGGGAAGTTGTGAGTCAGAGAGAGAGAGAAAGAGAAGCTGTGAGTGAGAGAGAGAGAGAAGCTGTGAGTGAGAGAGAGAGAGAAAGAGAAGCTGTGGGTGAGAAGGAGAGGGATAGAGAAGCTGTGAGTGAGTGAGAGAGAGAGAAAGAGAAGCTGTGAGTGAGAGAGAGAAAGAGAAGCTGTGAGTGAGAGAGAGAGAAAGAGAAGCTGTGAGTGAGAAGGAGAGGGAAAGAGAAGCTGTGGTTAAGTGAGAGAGAGAGAGAGAGAGAAGCTGTGAGATAGAAATAGAGAAGCTGTGAGTGAGAGAGAGATTGAAAGAGAAGCTGTGAGTGAGTGAGAGAGAGAGAGAGAAAGAGAAGCTGTGAGTGAGAGAGAGAGAAAGAGAAACTGTGAGTGAGAGAGAGAGAGAAAGAGAAGCTGTGAGTGAGAAGGAGAGGGAATGAGAAGCTGTGAGTGAGAGAGAGAAAGAAAAGCTGTGAGTGAGAGAGAGAGAGAAAGAGAAGATATGAGTGAGAGAGAGAGAGAGAAGCAATGAGAGAGAGAGAGAAAGAGAAGCTGTGAGTGAGACAGAGAGAGAGAAAGAGAAGCTGTGAGAGAGAGAGGGAGAAAGAGAAGCTATGTGTGTGAGAGAGAAAGAGAAGCTGTGAGTGTGTGTGAGAGAGAAAGAGAAGCTGTGAGTGAGAGAGAAAGAAAGAGAAATTAGAGTGAGAAAGAGAGAGAGAAAGAGAAGCTGTGAGTGGGAGAGAGAGAAAGAGAGTCTGTGAGTGAGAGAGAGAGATAGAAGCTGTGAGTGAAAGAGAGAGAGAGCCGCTGTTAGTGAGAGAGAGAGAAAGAGAAGCTGTGAATGAGAGAGAGAGAGAAAGAGAAGCTGTGAGTGAGAGAGAGAGAAATAGAAGCTGTGAGTGAGTGAGAGAGAGAAAGGGAAGTTGTGAGTGAGAGAGAGAGAGAAAGAGAAGCTGTGAGTGAGAGAGAGAGAGAAAGAGAAGCTGTGAGTGAGAAGGAGAGTGAAAGAGAAGCTGTGAGTGAGAGTGAGAGAGAGAGAGAGAGAAAGTGAAGCTGTGAGTGAGAGAGAGAGAGAATGAGAAGCTGTGAGTGAGAGAGAGAAGCTGTGAGTGAGAGAGAGAAAGAGAAGCTGTGTGTGTGTGTGAGAGAGAGGTGAGTGATGGAGAGAGAGAATGAGAAGCTGTGAGTGATAGAGAGAGAAAGTAAAAGAAGCTGTGAGTGAGATAGAGAGAGAAAGAGAAGCTGTGAGTGAGAGAGAGAGGGAGAAAGATAAGCTGTGTGTGAGAGAGAGAGAAGCTGTGTGTGAGAGAGAGAGAAAGAGAAGTTGTGAGTGATACACAGAGAGAGAAGCTGTGAGTGAGTGAGAGAGAAGCTGTGTGTGAGAGAGAGAAATAAAAGCTGTGAGTGAGAGAGAGAGAAGCTGTGAGTGAGAGAGAGAGAAAGGGAAGCTGTGAGTGAGAGAGAGAGAAAGAGAAGCTGTGAGTGAGAGAGAGGGAGAGAATGAGAAGCTGTGAGTGAGAGAGAGGGAGAGAATGAGAAGCTGTGAGTGAGAGAGAGAAGCTGTGAGTGAGAGAGAGTGAGAGAAAGTGAAGCTGTGAGTGAGTGAGAGAGAGAATGAGAAGCTGTGAGTGAGAGAGAGAAGCTGTGTGAGAGAGAGAGAAAGAGAAGCTGTGAGTGAGAGAGAGAAGCTGTGAGAGAGAGAGAAAGAGAGAGAGAGAAGATGTGAGTGATAGAGAGAGAGAATGAGAAGCTTTGAGTGAGAGAGAGAGAAAGTAAGAGAAGCTGTGAGTGAGATAGAGAGAGAGAAAGAGAAGCTGTGAGTGAGAGAGAGAGAGGGAGAAAGCTAAGCTGTGAGAGAGAGAGAGAGAGAGAGAAAGAGAAGCTGTGTGTGTGTGAGAGAGAAAGAGAAGCTGTGATTGAGAGTGAGAGAGAGAGAAAGAGAAGCTGTGAGTGAGAGAGAGAGAAAGAGAAGCTGTGAGTGAGAGAGAGAAGCTGTGAGTGAGAGAGAGAAAGAAAAGCTGTGAGTGAGAGAGAGAGAAAGAGAAGCTGTGAGTGAGTGAGAGAGAGAAAGGGAAGTTGTGAGTGAGAGAGAGAGAGAAAGAGAAGCTGTGACTGAGAGAGAGAGAGAAGCTGTGAGTGAGAGAGAGAGAAAGAGAAGCTGTGGGTGAGAAGGAGAGGGATAGAGAAGCTGTGAGTGAGTGAGAGAGAGAGAAAGAGAAGCTGTGAGTGAGAAGGAGAGGGAAAGAGAAGCTGTGGTTAAGTGAGAGAGAGAGAGAGAGAGAAGCTGTGAGATAGAAATAGAGAAGCTGTGAGTGAGAGAGAGATTGAAAGAGAAGCTGTGAGTGAGTGAGAGAGAGAGAAAGAGAAGCTGTGAGTGAGAGAGAGAAAGAGAAGCTGTGAGTGACAGAGAGAGAAAGAGAAGCTGAGAGTGAGAGAGAGAGAGAAAGTGAAGCTGTGAGTGAGAGAGCAAGAGAAAGAGAAGCTGTGAGTGAGAGAGAGAGAAAGAGAAGCTGTGAGTGAGAGAGAGAGAGAATGAGAAGCTGTGAGTGAGAGAGAGATAAAGAGAAGCTGTGAGTGAGTGAGAGAGAGAAAGAGAAGCTGTGAGTGAGAGAGAGAGAAATAGAAGCTGTGAGTGAGTGAGAGAGAGAAAGGGAAGTTGTCAGTGAGAGAGAGAGATAAAGAGAAGCTGTGAGTGAGTGAGAGAGAGAAAGAGAAGCTGTGAGTGAGAGAGAGAGAGAAAGAGAAGCTGTGAGTGAGAAGGAGAGAGAAAGAGAAGCTGTGAGTGAGTGAGAGAGAGAGAGAAAGAGAAGCTGTGTGTGTGAGAGAGAGAAAGAGAAGCTGTGAGTGAGAGAGAGAGAGAAAGAGAAGCTGTTAGTGACAGAGAGAGAGAAAGAGAAGCTGTGTGTGTGTGAGAGAGAAAGATAGTCTGAGAAGGAGAGAGTGAAAGAGAAGCTGTGAGTCAGAGTGAGAGAGAGAGAGAGAAAGAGAAGCTGTGAGTGAGAGAGAGAGAGAATGAGAAGCTGTGAGTGAGAGAGAGAGAATGTAAGAGAAGCTGTGTGTGAGATAGAGAGAGAGAGAAAGAGAAGCTGTGAGTGAGAGAGAGAGAGGGAGAAAGATAAGCTGTGAGAGAGAGAGAAGCTGTGTGTGTGTGAGAGAGAGAAAGATAAGCTGTGATTGAGAGTGAGAGAGAGAGAGAAAGTGAAGCTGTGAGTGAGAGAGAGAGAAAGAGAAGCTGTGAGTGAGAGAGAGAGAAGCTGTGAGTGAGAGAGAGAAAAAAAGCTGTGAGTGAGAGAGAGAGAGAAAGAGAAGATATGAGTGAGAGAGAGAGAAGCAGTGAGAGAGAGAGAGAAAGAGAAGCTGTGAGTGAGACAGAGAGAGAGAAAGAGAAGCTGTGAGAGAGAGAGGGAGAAAGAGAAGCTGCGTGTGTGAGAGAGAAAGAGAAGCTGTGAGTGTGTGAGAGAGAGAAAGAGAAGCTGTGAGTGAGAGAGAGAGAAAGAAAGAGAAATTAGAGTGAGAAAGAGAGAGAGAAAGATAAGCTGTGAGTGGGAGAGAGAGAAAGAGAGTCTGTGAGTGAGAGAGAGAGAGAGAAGCTGTTAGTGAAAGAGAGAGAGAGCCGCTGTTAGTGAGAGAGAGAGAAAGAGAAGCTGTGAATGAGAGAGAGAGAGAAAGAGAAGCTGTGAGTGAGAGAGAGAGAAATAGAAGCTGTGAGTGAGTGAGAGAGAGAAAGGGAAGTTGTGAGTGAGAGAGAGAGAGAAAGAGAAGCTGTGAGTGAGAGAGAGAGAGAAAGAGAAGCTGTGAGTGAGAGAGAGAGAGAAAGAGAAGCTGTGAGTGAGAAGGAGAGGGAAAGAGAAGCTGTGAGTGAGTGAGAGAGAGAGAGAAAGAGAAGCTGTGAGTGAGAGAGAGAGAGAAAGAGAAGCTGTTAGTGACAGAGAGAGAGAAAGAGAAGCTGTGTGTGTGTGAGAGAGAAAGATAGTCTGAGAAAGAGAGAGTGAAAGAGAAGCTGTGAGTGAGAGTGAGAGAGAGAGAGAAAGTGAAGCTGTGAGTGAGAGAGAGAGAGAATGAGAAGCTGTGAGTGAGAGAGAGAAGCTGTGAGTGAGAGAGAGAAAGAGAAGCTGTGTGTGTGTGAGAGAGAGAGGTGAGTGATGGAGAGAGAGAATGAGAAGCTGTGAGTGATAGAGAGAGAAAGTAAAAGAAGCTGTGAGTGAGATAGAGAGAGAGAAGCAATGAGAGAGAGAGAGAAAGAGAAGCTGTGAGTGAGACAGAGAGAGAGAAAGAGAAGCTGTGAGAGAGAGAGGGAGAAAGAGAAGCTATGTGTGTGAGAGAGAAAGAGAAGCTGTGAGTGTGTGTGAGAGAGAAAGAGAAGCTGTGAGTGAGAGAGAAAGAAAGAGAAATTAGAGTGAGAAAGAGAGAGAGAAAGAGAAGCTGTGAGTGGGAGAGAGAGAAAGAGAGTCTGTGAGTGAGAGAGAGAGATAGAAGCTGTGAGTGAAAGAGAGAGAGAGCCGCTGTTAGTGAGAGAGAGAGAAAGAGAAGCTGTGAATGAGAGAGAGAGAGAAAGAGAAGCTGTGAGTGAGAGAGAGAGAAATAGAAGCTGTGAGTGAGTGAGAGAGAGAAAGGGAAGTTGTGAGTGAGAGAGAGAGAGAAAGAGAAGCTGTGAGTGAGAGAGAGAGAGAAAGAGAAGCTGTGAGTGAGAAGGAGAGGGAAAGAGAAGCTGTGAGTGAGTGAGAGAGAGAGAGAAAGAGAAGCTGTGTGTGTGTGAGAGAGAAAGAGAAGCTGTGAGTGAGAGAGAGAGAGAAAGAGAAGCTGTTAGTGACAGAGAGAGAGAAAGAGAAGCTGTGTGTGTGTGAGAGAGAAAGAGTCTGAGAAAGAGAGAGTGAAAGAGAAGCTGTGAGTGAGAGTGAGAGAGAGAGAGAGAGAAAGTGAAGCTGTGAGTGAGAGAGAGAGAGAATGAGAAGCTGTGAGTGAGAGAGAGAAGCTGTGAGTGAGAGAGAGAAAGAGAAGCTGTGTGTGTGTGTGAGAGAGAGGTGAGTGATGGAGAGAGAGAATGAGAAGCTGTGAGTGATAGAGAGAGAAAGTAAAAGAAGCTGTGAGTGAGATAGAGAGAGAAAGAGAAGCTGTGAGTGAGAGAGAGAGGGAGAAAGATAAGCTGTGTGTGTGAGAGAGAGAAGCTGTGTGTGAGAGAGAGAGAGAAAGAGAAGTTGTGAGTGATACACAGAGAGAGAAGCTGTGAGTGAGTGAGAGAGAAGCTGTGTGTGAGAGAGAGAAATAAAAGCTGTGAGTGAGAGAGAGAGAAGCTGTGAGTGAGAGAGAGAGAAAGGGAAGCTGTGAGTGAGAGAGAGAGAAAGAGAAGCTGTGAGTGAGAGAGAGGGAGAGAATGAGAAGCTATGAGTGAGAGAGAGGGAGAGAATGAGAAGCTGTGAGTGAGAGAGAGAAGCTGTGAGTGAGAGAGAGTGAGAGAAAGTGAAGCTGTGAGTGAGTGAGAGAGAGAATGAGAAGCTGTGAGTGAGAGAGAGAAGCTGTGTGAGAGAGAGAGACAGAGAAGCTGTGAGTGAGAGAGAGAAGCTGTGAGAGAGAGAGAAAGAGAGAGAGAGAAGATGTGAGTGATAGAGAGAGAGAATGAGAAGCTTTGAGTGAGAGAGAGAGAAAGTAAGAGAAGCTGTGAGTGAGATAGAGAGAGAGAAAGAGAAGCTGTGAGTGAGAGAGAGAGAGGGAGAAAGCTAAGCTGTGAGAGAGAGAGAAAGAGAAAGAGAAGCTGTGTGTGTGTGAGAGAGAAAGAGAAGCTGTGATTGAGAGTGAGAGAGAGAGAAAGAGAAGCTGTGAGTGAGAGAGAGAGAGAAAGAGAAGCTGTGAGTGAGAGAGAGAAGCTGTGAGTGAGAGAGAGAAAGAAAAGCTGTGAGTGAGAGAGAGAGAAAGAGAAGCTGTGAGTGAGTGAGAGAGAGAAAGGGAAGTTGTGAGTGAGAGAGAGAGAGAAAGAGAAGCTGTGAGTGAGAGAGAGAGAGAAGCTGTGAGTGAGAGAGAGAGAAAGAGAAGCTGTGGGTGAGAAGGAGAGGGATAGAGAAGCTGTGAGTGAGTGAGAGAGAGAGAAAGAGAAGCTGTGAGTGAGAAGGAGAGGGAAAGAGAAGCTGTGGTTAAGTGAGAGAGAGAGAGAGAGAGAAGCTGTGAGATAGAAATAGAGAAGCTGTGAGTGAGAGAGAGATTGAAAGAGAAGCTGTGAGTGAGTGAGAGAGAGAGAAAGAGAAGCTGTGAGTGAGAGAGAGAAAGAGAAGCTGTGAGTGACAGAGAGAGAAAGAGAAGCTGAGAGTGAGAGAGAGAGAGAAAGTGAAGCTGTGAGTGAGAGAGCAAGAGAAAGAGAAGCTGTGAGTGAGAGAGAGAGAAAGAGAAGCTGTGAGTGAGAGAGAGAGAGAATGAGAAGCTGTGAGTGAGAGAGAGATAAAGAGAAGCTGTGAGTGAGTGAGAGAGAGAAAGAGAAGCTGTGAGTGAGAGAGAGAGAAATAGAAGCTGTGAGTGAGTGAGAGAGAGAAAGGGAAGTTGTCAGTGAGAGAGAGAGATAAAGAGAAGCTGTGAGTGAGTGAGAGAGAGAAAGAGAAGCTGTGAGTGAGAGAGAGAGAGAAAGAGAAGCTGTGAGTGAGAAGGAGAGAGAAAGAGAAGCTGTGAGTGAGTGAGAGAGAGAGAGAAAGAGAAGCTGTGTGTGTGAGAGAGAGAAAGAGAAGCTGTGAGTGAGAGAGAGAGAGAAAGAGAAGCTGTTAGTGACAGAGAGAAAGAGAAGCTGTGTGTGTGTGAGAGAGAAAGATAGTCTGAGAAGGAGAGAGTGAAAGAGAAGCTGTGAGTCAGAGTGAGAGAGAGAGAGAGAAAGAGAAGCTGTGAGTGAGAGAGAGAGAGAATGAGAAGCTGTGAGTGAGAGAGAGAGAATGTAAGAGAAGCTGTGTGTGAGATAGAGAGAGAGAAAGAGAAGCTGTGAGTGAGAGAGAGAGAGGGAGAAAGATAAGCTGTGAGAGAGAGAGAAGCTGTGTGTGTGTGTGAGAGAGAAAGATAAGCTGTGATTGAGAGTGAGAGAGAGAGAGAAAGTGAAGCTGTGAGTGAGAGAGAGAGAAAGAGAAGCTGTGAGTGAGAGAGAGAGAAGCTGTGAGTGAGAGAGAGAAAAAAAGCTGTGAGTGAGAGAGAGAGAGAAAGAGAAGATATGAGTGAGAGAGAGAGAAGCAGTGAGAGAGAGAGAGAGAAAGAGAAGCTGTGAGTGAGACAGAGAGAGAGAAAGAGAAGCTGTGAGAGAGAGAGGGAGAAAGAGAAGCTGCGTGTGTGAGAGAGAAAGAGAAGCTGTGAGTGTGTGAGAGAGAGAAAGAGAAGCTGTGAGTGAGAGAGAGAGAAAGAAAGAGAAATTAGAGTGAGAAAGAGAGAGAGAAAGATAAGTTGTGAGTGGGAGAGAGAGAAAGAGAGTCTGTGAGTGAGAGAGAGAGAGAGAAGCTGTTAGTGAAAGAGAGAGAGAGCCGCTGTTAGTGAGAGAGAGAGAAAGAGAAGCTGTGAATGAGAGAGAGAGAGAAAGAGAAGCTGTGAGTGAGAGAGAGAGAAATAGAAGCTGTGAGTGAGTGAGAGAGAGAAAGGGAAGTTGTGAGTGAGAGAGAGAGAGAAAGAGAAGCTGTGAGTGAGAGAGAGAGAGAAAGAGAAGCTGTGAGTGAGAGAGAGAGAGAAAGAGAAGCTGTGAGTGAGAGAGAGAGAGAAAGAGAAGCTGTTAGTGACAGAGAGAGAGAAAGAGAAGCTGTGTGTGTGTGAGAGAGAAAGATAGTCTGAGAAAGAGAGAGTGAAAGAGAAGCTGTGAGTGAGAGTGAGAGAGAGAGAGAAAGTGAAGCTGTGAGTGAGAGAGAGAGAGAATGAGAAGCTGTGAGTGAGAGAGAGAAGCTGTGAGTGAGAGAGAGAAAGAGAAGCTGTGTGTGTGTGAGAGAGAGAGGTGAGTGATGGAGAGAGAGAATGAGAAGCTGTGAGTGATAGAGAGAGGAAGTAAAAGAAGCTGTGAGTGAGATAGAGAGAGAAAGAGAAGCTGTGAGTGAGAGAGAGAGGGAGAAAGATAAGCTGTGTGAGAGAGAGAGAAGCTGTGTGTGTGTGAGAGAGAAAGAGAAGTTGTGAGTGATACAGAGAGAGAGAAGCTGTGAGTGAGTGAGAGAGAAGCTGTGTGTGAGAGAGAGAAATAAAAGCTGTGAGTGAGAGAGAGAGAAGCTGTGAGTGAGAGAGAGACAAAGAGAAGCTGTGAGTGAGAGAGAGAGAAAGAGAAGCTGTGAGTGAGAGAGAGGGAGAGAATGAGAAGCTGTGAGTGAGAGAGAGGGAGAGAATGAGAAGCTGTGAGTGAGAGAGAGAGAAGCTGTGTGTGAGAGAGAGTGAGAGAAAGTGAAGCTGTGAGTGAGAGAGAGAGAGAAAGAGAAGCTGTGTGTGTGTGAGAGAGAGAAAGTTAGTCTGAGAAAGAGAGAGTGAAAGAGAAGCTGTGAGTGAGAGAGAGAGAGGGAGAAAGAGAAGCTGTGTGTGTGTGTGAGAGAGAGAAAGAGAATCTGTGATTGAGAGTGAGAGAGAGAGAGAGAAAGAGAAGCTGTGAGTGAGAGAGAGAGAGAAAGAGAAGCTGTGAGTGAGTGAGAGAGAGAGAATGAGAAGCTGTGAGTGAGAGAGAGAAGCTGTGAGAGAGAGAGAGAAAGAGAAGCTGTGAGTGAGAGAGAGAAGCTGTGAGAGAGAGAGAGAAAGAGAGAGAGAGAAGATGTGAGTGATAGAGAGAGAGAGAATGAGAAGCTTTGAGTGAGAGAGAGAGAAAGTAAGAGAAGCTGTGAGTGAGATAGAGAGAGAGAGAAAGAGAAGCTGTGAGTGAGAGAGAGAGGGAGAAAGCTAAGCTGTGAGAGAGAGAGAGAGAAAGAGAAGCTGTGTGTGTGAGAGAGAGAAAGAGAAGCTGTGATTGAGAGAGAGAGAGAGAGAAAGAGAAGCTGTGAGTGAGAGAGAGAGAAAGAGAAGCTGTGAGTGAGAGAGAGAAGCTGTGAGTGAGAGAGAGAAAGAAAAGCTGTGAGTGAGAGAGAGAGAAAGAGAAGCTGTGAGTGAGTGAGAGAGAGAAAGGAAAGTTGTGAGTGAGAGAGAGAGAAAGAGAAGCTGTGAGTGAGAGAGAGAGAGAAGCTGTGAGTGAGAGAGAGAGAGAAAGAGAAGCTGTGTGTGAGAAGGAGAGGGATAGAGAAGTTGTGAGTGAGTGAGAGAGAGAGAAAGAGAAGCTGTGTGTGAGAGAGAGAAAGAGAAGCTGTGAGTGAGAGAGAGAAAGAGAAGCTGTGAGTTAGAAGGAGAGGGAAAAAGAAGCTGTGGTTAAGTGAGAGAGAGAGAGAGAGAGAAGCTGTGAGATAGAAATAGAGAAGCTGTGAGTGAGAGAGTGAGAGAGAAAAAGAGAAGCTGTGAGTGAGAGAGAGATTGAAAGAGAAGCTGTGAGTGAGTGAGAGAGAGAGAAAGAGAAGCTGTGAGTGAGAGAGAGAAGGAGAAGCTGTGAGTGAGAGAGAGAGAAAGAGAAGCTGAGAGTGAGAGAGAGAGAAAGTGAAGCTGTGAGTGAGAGAGCAAGAGAAAGAGAAGCTGTGAGTGAGAGAGAGAGAAAGAGAAGCTGTGAGTGAGAGAGAGAGAATGAGAAGCTGTGAGTGAGAGTGAGAGAGAGGGAGAGAAAGAGAAGCTGTGAGTGAGAGAGATTGAAAGAGAAGCTGTGAGTGAGAGAGAGTGAGAGAAAGAGAGCTGTGAGTGAGAGAGAGAAAGAGAAGCTGTGAGTGAGTGAGTGAGAGAGAGAGAAGCTGTGAGTGAGAGAGAGAAAGAGAAGCTGTGAGTGAGAGAGAGAGAGAGAAGCTGTGAGTGAGAGAGAGATTGAAAGAGAAGCTGTGAGTGAGAGAGAGAGAGTGAAAGAGAGCTGTGAGTGAGAGAGAGAAAGAGAAGCTGTGAGTGAGAGGGAGAGAGAGAGAGAGAGGAAGAGAAACTGTGAGTGACACAGAGAGAGAAGCTGTGAGAGAGAGAGAGAAAGAGAAGCTGTGAGTGACAGAGAGAGAGAAAGAAGCTGAGAGTGAGAGAGAGAGAGAGAAAGTGAAGCTGTGAGTGAGAGGGAGAGAAAGAAAGAGGAATTGGAGTGAGAAAGAGAGAGAGAAAGAGAAGCTGTCAGTGGGAGAGAGAGAAAGAGAGTCTGTGAGTGAGAGAGAGAGAGAAGCTGTGAGTGAAAGAGAGAGAGAGAGAGAGCCGCTGTTAGTGAGAGAGAGAGAAAGAGAAGCTGTGAATGAGAGAGGGAGAGAAAGAGAAGCTGTGAGTGAGAGAGAGAGAAAGAGAAGCTGTGAGTGAGTGAGAGAGAGAAAGGGAAGTTGTGAGTGAGAGAGAGAGAAAAAGAGAAGCTGTGAGTGAGAGAGAGAGAGAGAAAGAGAAGCTGTGAGTGAGAGAGAGAAAGAAAAGCTGTGAGTGAGAGAGAGAGAAAGAGAAGCTGTGAGTGAGTGAGAGAGAGAAAGGGAAGTTGTGAGTGAGAGAGAGAGAGAAAGAGAAGCTGTGAGTGAGAGAGAGAGAAGCTGTGAGTGAGAGAGAGAGAGAGAGAAAGAGAAGCTGTGGGTGAGAAGGAGAGGGATAGAGAAGCTGTGAGTGAGTGAGAGAGAGAGAAAGAGAAGCTGTGAGTGAGAGAGAGAAAGAGAAGCTGTGAGTGTGAGAGAGAGAAAGAGAAGCTGTGAGTGAGAAGGAGAGGGAAAGAGAAGCTGTGGTTAAGTGAGAGAGAGAGAAAGAGAAGCTGTGAGTGAGAGAGAGAAAGAGAAGCTGTGAGTGAGTGAGAGAGAGAAAGGGAAGTTGTGCGTGAGAGAGAGAGAGAAAGAGAAGCTGTGAGTGAGAGAGAGAGAAGCTGTGAGTGAGAGAGTGAGAGAGAAAAAGAGAAGCTGTGAGTGAGAGAGAGATTGAAAGAGAAGCTGTGAGTGAGTGAGAGAGAGAAAGAGAAGCTGTGAGTGAGAGAGAGAAAGAGAAGCTGTGAGTGACAGAGAGAGAAAGAGAAGCTGAGAGTGAGAGAGAGAGAGAAAGTGAAGCTGTGAGTGAGAGAGCAAGAGAAAGAGAAGCTGTGAGTGAGAGAGAGAGAAAGAGAAGCTGTGAGTGAGAGAGAGAGAGAATGAGAAGCTGTGAGTGAGAGAGAGAGATAAAGAGAAGCTGTGAGTGAGTGAGAGAGAGAAAGAGAAGCTGTGAGTGAGAGAGAGAGAAATAGAAGCTGTGAGTGAGTGAGAGAGAGAAAGGGAAGTTGTGAGTGAGAGAGAGATAAAGAGAAGCTGTGAGTGAGTGAGAGAGAGAAAGAGAAGCTGTGAGTGAGAGAGAGAGAGAAAGAGAAGCTGTGAGTGAGAAGGAGAGGGAAAGAAGCTGTGAGTGAGTGAGAGAGAGAGAGAAAGAGAAGCTGTGTGTGTGAGAGAGAGAAAGAGAAGCTGTGAGTGAGAGAGAGAGAGAAAGAGAAGCTGTTAGTGACAGAGAGAGAGAAAGAGAAGCTGTGTGTGTGTGAGAGAGAAAGATAGTCTGAGAAGGAGAGAGTGAAAGAGAAGCTGTGAGTGAGAGTGAGAGAGAGAGAGAGAAAGAGAAGCTGTGAGTGAGAGAGAGAGAGAATGAGAAGCTGTGAGTGAGAGAGAGAGAATGTAAGAGAAGCTGTGTGTGAGATAGAGAGAGAGAGAAAGAGAAGCTGTGAGTGAGAGAGAGAGAGGGAGAAAGATAAGCTGTGAGAGAGAGAGAAGCTGTGTGTGTGAGAGAGAGAGAAAGATAAGCTGTGATTGAGAGTGAGAGAGAGAGAGAAAGTGAAGCTGTGAGTGAGAGAGAGAGAAAGAGAAGCTGTGAGTGAGAGAGAGAGAAGCTGTGAGTGAGAGAGAGAAAAAAAGCTGTGAGTGAGAGAGAGAGAGAAAGAGAAGATGTGAGTGAGAGAGAGAGAAGCAGTGAGAGAGAGAGAGAGAAAGAGAAGCTGTGAGTGAGACAGAGAGAGAGAAAGAGAAGCTGTGAGAGAGAGAGGGAGAAAGAGAAGCTGTGTGTGTGTGTGAGAGAGAAAGATAGTCTGAGAAAGAGAGAGTGAAAGAGAAGCTGTGAGTGATACAGAGAGAGAGAAGCTGTGAGTGAGTGAGAGAGAAGCTGTGTGTGAGAGAGAGAAATAAAAGCTGTGAGTGAGAGAGAGAGAAGCTGTGAGTGAGAGAGAGTCAAAGAGAAGCTGTGAGTGAGAGAGAGAGAAAGAGAAGCTGTGAGTGAGAGAGAGGGAGAGAATGAGAAGCTGTGAGTGAGAGAGAGGGAGAGAATGAGAAGCTGTGAGTGAGAGAGAGAGAAGCTGTGAGTGAGAGAGAGTGAGAGAAAGTGAAGCTGTGAGTGAGAGAGAGAGAGAAAGAGAAGCTGTGTGTGTGTGTGAGAGAGAAAGATAGTCTGAGAAAGAGAGAGTGAAAGAGAAGCTGTGAGTGAGAGAGAGAGGGAGAAAGAGAAGCTGTGTGTGTGTGTGTGTGAGAGAGAAAGAGAATCTGTGATTGAGAGTGAGAGAGAGAGAGAGAAAGAGAAGCTGTGAGTGAGAGAGAGAGAGAAAGAGAAGCTGTGAGTGAGTGAGAGAGAGAGAATGAGAATCTGTGAGTGAGAGAGAGAAGCTGTGAGAGAGAGAGAGAAAGAGAAGCTGTGAGTGAGAGAGAGAAGCTGTGAGAGAGAGAGAGAAAGAGAGAGAGAGAAGATGTGAGTGATAGAGAGAGAGAATGAGAAGCTTTGAGTGAGAGAGAGAGAAAGTAAGAGAAGCTGTGAGTGAGATAGAGAGAGAGAGAAAGAGAAGCTGTGAGTGAGAGAGAGAGAGGGAGAAAGCTAAGCTGTGAGAGAGATAGAGAGAAAGAGAAGCTGTGTGTGTGTGAGAGAGAAAGAGAAGCTGTGATTGAGAGTGAGAGAGAGAGAGAAAGAGAAGCTGTGAGTGAGAGAGAGAGAAAGAGAAGCTGTGAGTGAGAGAGAGAAGCTGTGAGTGAGAGAGAGAAAGAAAAGCTGCGAGTGAGAGAGAGAGAAAGAGAAGCTGTGAGTGAGTGAGAGAGAGAAAGGGAAGTTGTGAGTGAGAGAGAGAGAAAGAGAAGCTGTGAGTGAGAGAGAGAGAAGCTGTGAGTGAGAGAGAGAGAGAAAGAGAAGCTGTGGGTGAGAAGGAGAGGGATAGAGAAGCTGTGAGTGAGTGAGAGAGAGAGAAAGAGAAGCTGTGAGTGAGAGAGAGAAAGAGAAGCTGTGAGTGAGAGAGAGAGAAAGAGAAACTGTGAGTTAGAAGGAGAGGGAAAGAGAAGCTGTGGTTAAGTGAGAGAGAGAGAGAGAGAGAAGCTGTGAGATAGAAATAGAGAAGCTGTGAGTGAGAGAGTGAGAGAGAAAAAGAGAAGCTGTGAGTGAGAGAGAGATTGAAAGAGAAGCTGTGAGTGAGTGAGAGAGAGAGAAAGAGAAGCTGTGAGTGAGAGAGAGAAAGAGAAGCTGTGAGTGACAGAGAGAGAAAGAGAAGCTGAGAGTGAGAGAGAGAGAGAAAGTGAAGCTGTGAGTGAGAGAGCAAGAGAAAGAGAAGCTGTGAGTGAGAGAGAGAAAGAGAAGCTGTGAGTGAGAGAGAGAGAGAGAATGAGAAGCTGTGAGTGAGAGTGAGAGAGAGGGAGAGAAAGAGAAGCTGTGAGTGAGAGAGATTGAAAGAGAAGCTGTGAGTGAGAGAGAGTGAGAGAAAGAGAGCTGTGATTGAGAGAGAGAAAGAGAAGCTGTGAGTGAGTGAGTGAGAGAGAGAGAAGCTGTGAGTGAGAGAGAGAAAGAGAAGCTGTGAGTGAGAGAGAGAGAGAAGCTGTGAGTGAGAGAGAGATTGAAAGAGAAGCTGTGAGTGAGAGAGAGAGAGAGAAAGAGAGCTGTGAGTGAGAGAGAGAAAGAGAAGCTGTGAGTGAGAGGGAGAGAGAGAGGAAGAGAAACTGTGAGTGACACACAGAGAGAAGCTGTGAGAGAGAGAGAGAAAGAGAAGCTGTGAGTGACAGAGAGAGAGAAAGAAGCTGAGAGTGAGAGAGAGAGAGAAAGTGAAGCTGTGAGTGAGAGGGAGAGAAAGAAAGAGGAATTAGAGTGAGAAAGAGAGAGAGAAAGAGAAGCTGTCAGTGGGAGAGAGAGAAAGAGAGTCTGTGAGTGAGAGAGAGAGAAGCTGTGAGTGAAAGAGAGAGAGAGAGAGCCGCTGTTAGTGAGAGAGAGAGAAAGAGAAGCTGTGAATGAGAGAGGGAGAGAAAGAGAAGCTGTGAGTGAGAGAGAGAGAAAGAGAAGCTCTGAGTGAGTGAGAGAGAGAAAGGGAAGTTGTGAGTGAGAGAGAGAGAAAAAGAGAAGCTGTGAGTGAGAGAGAGAGAGAGAGAAAGAGAAGCTGTGAGTGAGAAGGAGAGGGAAAGAGAAGCTGTGAGTGAGTGAGAGAGAGAGAGAAAGAGAAGCTGTGTGTGTGTGAGAGAGAAAGAGAAGCTGTGAGTGACAGAGAGAGAGAAAGAGAAGCTGTGTGTGTGTGAGAGAGAAAGAGAAGCTGTGAGTGAGAGTGAGAGAGAGAGAGAAAGAGAAGCTGTGAGAGAGAGTGAGAGAGAGAGAGAAGCTGTGAGTGAGAGAGAGATTGAAAGAGAAGCTGTGAGTGAGAGAGAGAGAGAAAGAGAAGCTGTGAGTGAGAGAGAGAGAATGAGAAGCTGTGAGTGAGAGAGAGAAGCTGTGAGTGAGCGAGAGAGAGAAGATGTGAGTGATAGAGAGAGAATGAGAAGCTGTGAGTGAGAGAGAGAGAAAGTAAAAGAAGCTGTGAGTGAGATAGAGAGAGAGAGAGAAGCTGTGAGTGAGAGAAAGAGAGGGAGAAAGATAAGCTGTGAGAGAGAGAGAGAGAAGCTGTGTGTGAGAGAGAAAGAGAAGCTGTGAGTGATAGAGAGAGAGAGAAGCTGTGAGTGAGAGAGAGAGAAGCTGTGAGTGAGAGAGAGAAAGAAAAGCTGTGAGTGAGAGAGAGAGAAAGAGAAGATATGAGTGAGAGAGAGAGAGAGAAGCAGTGAGAGAGAGAGAGAGAAAGAGAAGCTGTGAGTGAGACAGAGAGAGAGAAAGGGAAGCTGTGAGTGAGAGAGAGAAAGAGAAGCTGTGAGTGATAGAGGGAGAGAAGCTGTGAGTGAGAGAGAGAGAAGCTGTGAGTGAGAGAGAGAAAGAAAAGCTGTGAGTGAGAGAGAGAGAGAGAGAAGATGTGAGTGATAGAGAGAGAGAATGAGAAGCTGTGAGTGAGAGAGAGAGAAAGTAAAAGAAGCTGTGAGTGAGATAGATAGAGAGAGAAAGAGAAGCTGTGAGTGAGAGAGAGAGAGGGAGAAAGATAAGCTGTGAGAGAGAGAGAAGCTGTGTGTGTGAGAGAGAAAGAGAAGCTGTGAGTGATAGAGAGAGAGAGAAGCTGTGAGTGAGAGAGAGAGAAGCTGTGAGTGAGAGAGAGAAAGAAAAGCTGTGAGTGAGAGAGAGAGAGAAGATATGAGTGAAAGAGAGAGAGAGACACTGTTAGTGAGAGAGAGAGAAAGAGAAGCTGTGAATGAGAGAGAGAGAGAAAGAGAAGCTGTGAGTGAGAGAGAGAGAAAGAGAAGCTGTGAGTGAGTGAGAGAGAGAAAGGGAAGTTGTGAGTGAGAGAGAGAGAGAAAGAGAAGCTGTGAGTGAGAGAGAGAGAGAATGAGAAGCTGTGAGTGAGAGAGAGAGAATGTAAGAGAAGCTGTGTGTGAGATAGATAGAGAGAGAAAGAGAAGCTGTGAGTGAGAGAGAGAGAGGGAGAAAGATAAGCTGTGAGAGAGAGAGAAACTGTGTGTGTGTGAGAGAAAGATAAGCTGTGATTGAGAGTGAGAGAGAGAGAGAAAGTGAAGCTGTGAGTGAGAGAGAGAGAAAGAGAAGCTGTGAGTGAGAGAGAGAGAAGCTGTGAGTGAGAGAGAGAAAGAAAAGCTGTGAGTGAGAGAGAGAGAGAAAGAGAAGATATGAGTGAGAGAGAGAGAGAAGCAGTGAGAGAGAGAGAAAGAGAAGCTGTGAGTGAGACAGAGAGAGAGAAAGAGAAGCTGTGAGAGAGAGAGGGAGAAAGAGAAGCTGTGTGTGTGAGAGAGAAAGAGAAGCTGTGAGTGTGTGTGAGAGAGAAAGAGAAGCTGTGAGTGAGAGAGAGAGAAAGAAAGAGAAATTAGAGTGAGAAAGAGAGAGAGAAAGAGAAGCTGTGAGTGGGAGAGAGAGAAAGAGAGTCTGTGAGTGAGAGAGAGAGAGAGAAGCTGTGAGTGAAAGAGAGAGAGAGCCGCTGTTAGTGAGAGAGAGAGAAAGAGAAGCTGTGAATGAGAGAGAGAGAGAGAAGCTGTGAGTGAGAGAGAGAGAAATAGAAGCTGTGAGTGAGTGAGAGAGAGAAAGGGAAGTTGTGAGTGAGAGAGAGAGAGAAAGAGAAGCTGTGAGTGAGAGAGAGAGAGAAAGAGAAGCTGTGAGTGAGAGAGAGAGAGAAAGAGAAGCTGTGAGTGAGAAGGAGAGGGAAAGAGAAGCTGTGAGTGAGTGAGAGAGAGAGAAAGAGAAGCTGTGTGTGTGAGAGAGAGAAAGAGAAGCTGTGAGTGAGAGAGAGAGAGAAAGAGAAGCTGTTAGTGACAGAGAGAGTGAAAGAGAAGCTGTGTGTGTGTGAGAGAGAAAGAGAAGCTGTGAGTGAGAGAGAGAGAAAGTAAGAGAAGCTGTGAGTGAGATAGAGAGAGAGGGAAAGAGAAGCTGTGAGTGAGAGAGAGAGGGAGAAAGCTAAGCTGTGAGAGAGAGAGAGAAAGAGAAGCTGTGTGTGTGAGAGAGAGAAAGAGAAGCTGTGATTGAGAGTGAGAGAGAGAGAGAAAGAGAAGCTGTGAGTGAGAGAGAGAGAAAGAGAAGCTGTGAGTGAGAGAGAGAAGCTGTGAGTGAGAGAGAGAAAGAAAAGCTGTGAGTGAGAGAGAGAGAAAGAGAAGCTGTGAGTGAGTGAGAGAGAGAAAGGGAAGTTGTGAGTGAGAAAGAGAGAGAAAGAGAAGCTGTGAGTGAGAGAGAGAGAGAAGCTGTGAGTGAGAGAGAGAGAGAAAGAGAAGCTGTGTGTGAGAAGGAGAGGGATAGAGAAGCTGTGAGTGAGTGAGAGAGAGAGAAAGAGAAGCTGTGAGTGAGAGAGAGAAAGAGAAGCTGTGAGTGAGAGAGAGAGAAAGAGAAGCTGTGAGTGAGAAGGAGAGGGAAAGAGAAGCTGTGGTTAAGTGAGAGAGAGAGAGAGAGAGAGAGAGAAGCTGTGAGATAGAAATAGAGAAGCTGTGAGTGAGAGAGTGAGAGAGAAAAAGAGAAGCTGTGAGTGAGAGAGAGATTGAAAGAGAAGCTGTGAGTGAGTGAGAGAGAGAGAAAGAGAAGCTGTGAGTGAGAGAGAGAAAGAGAAGCTGTGAGTGACAGAGAGAGAAAGAGAAGCTGAGAGTGAGAGAGAGAGAGAAAGTGAAGCTGTGAGTGAGAGAGCAAGAGAAAGAGAAGCTGTGAGTGAGAGAGAGAGAGAAAGAGAAGCTGTGAGTGAGAGAGAGAGAGAAAGAGAAGCTGTGAGTGAGAGAGAGAGAGAAAGAGAAGCTGTGAGTGAGAAGGAGAGGGAAAGAGAAGCTGTGAGTGAGTGAGAGAGAGAGAGAGAAAGAGAAGCTGTGTGTGTGTGAGAGAGAAAGAGAAGCTGTGAGTGAGAGAGAGAGAGAAAGAGAAGCTGTTAGTGACAGAGAGAGAGAAAGAGAAGCTGTGTGTGTGAGAGAGAGAAAGATAGTCTGAGAAAGAGAGAGTGAAAGAGAAGCTGTGAGTGAGAGTGAGAGAGAGAGAGAAAGTGAAGCTGTGAGTGAGAGAGAGAGAGAATGAGAAGCTGTGAGTGAGAGAGAGAAGGTGTGAGTGAGAGAGAGAAAGAGAAGCTGTGTGTGTGAGAGAGAGAAAGGTGAGTGATGGAGAGAGAATGAGAAGCTGTGAGTGATAGAGAGAGAAAGTAAAAGAAGCTGTGAGTGAGATAGAGAGAGAAAGAGAAGCTGTGAGTGAGAGAGAGAGGGAGAAAGATAAGCTGTGTGTGTGAGAGAGAGAAGCTGTGTGTGTGAGAGAGAGAGAAAGAGAAGTTGTGAGTGATACAGAGAGAGAGAAGCTGTGAGTGAGTGAGAGAGAAGCTGTGCGTGAGAGAGAGAAATAAAAGCTGTGAGTGAGAGAGAGAGAAGCTGTGAGTGAGAGAGAGAGAAAGAGAAGCTGTGAGTGAGAGAGAGAAAGAGAAGCTGTGAGTGAGAGAGAGGGAGAGAATGAGAAGCTGTGAGTGAGAGAGAGGGAGAGAATGAGAAGCTGTGAGTGAGAGAGAGAGAAGCTGTGAGTGAGAGAGAGTGAGAGAAAGTGAAGCTGTGAGTGTGAGAGAGAGAGAAAGAGAAGCTGTGTATGTGTGTGAGAGAGAGAAAGAGAATCTGTGATTGAGAGTGAGAGAGAGAGAGAGAAAGAGAAGCTGTGAGTGAGAGAGAGAGAGAAAGAGAAGCTGTGAGTGAGTGAGAGAGAGAGAATGAGAAGCTGTGAGTGAGAGAGAGAAGCTGTGAGAGAGAGAGAGAAAGAGAAGCTGTGAGTGAGAGAGAGAAGCTGTGAGAGAGAGAGAAAGAGAGAGAGAAGATGTGAGTGATAGAGAGAGAGAATGAGAAGCTTTGAGTGAGAGAGAGAGAAAGTAAGAGAAGCTGTGAGTGAGATAGAGAGAGAGGGAAAGAGAAGCTGTGAGTGAGAGAGAGAGAGGGAGAAAGCTAAGCTGTGTGAGAGAGAGAGAAAGAGAAGCTGTGTGTGTGTGAGAGAGAAAGAGAAGCTGTGATTGAGAGTGAGAGAGAGAGAGAAAGAGAAGCTGTGAGTGAGAGAGAGAGAAAGAGAAGCTGTGAGTGAGAGAGAGAAGCTGTGAGTGAGAGAGAGAAAGAAAAGCTGTGAGTGAGAGAGAGAGAGAGAGAAGCTGTGAGTGAGTGAGAGAGAGAAAGGGAAGTTGTGAGTGAGAGAGAGAGAGAAAGAGAAGCTGTGAGTGAGAGAGAGAGAGAAGCTGTGAGTGAGAGAGAGAGAGAAAGAGAAGCTGTGGGTGAGAAGGAGAGGGATAGAGAAGCTGTGAGTGAGTGAGAGAGAGAGAAAGAGAAGCTGTGAGTGAGAGAGAGAAAGAGAAGCTGTGAGTGAGAGAGAGAGAAAGAGAAGCTGTGAGTGAGAAGGAGAGGGAAAGAGAAGCTGTGGTTAAGTGAGAGAGAGAGAGAGAGAGAGAGAAGCTGTGAGATAGAAATAGAGAAGCTGTGAGTGAGAGAGTGAGAGAGAAAAAGAGAAGCTGTGAGTGAGAGAGAGATTGAAAGAGAAGCTGTGAGTGAGTGAGAGAGAGAGAAAGAGAAGCTGTGAGTGAGAGAGAGAAAGAGAAGCTGTGAGTGACAGAGAGAGAAAGAGAAGCTGAGAGTGAGAGAGAGAGAGAAAGTGAAGCTGTGAGTGAGAGAGCAAGAGAAAGAGAAGCTGTGAGTGAGAGAGAGAGAAAGAGAAGCTGTGAGTGAGAGAGAGAGAGAGAATGAGAAGCTGTGAGTGAGAGAGAGAAAGTAAGAGAAGCTGTGAGTGAGATAGAGAGAGAGAAAGAGAAGCTGTGAGTGAGAGAGAGAGAGAAAGAGAAGCTGTGAGTGAGAGAGAGAGAAATAGAAGCTGTGAGTGAGTGAGAGAGAGAAAGGGAAGTTGTGAGTGAGAGAGAGAGATAAAGAGAAGCTGTGAGTGAGTGAGAGAGAGAAAGAGAAGCTGTGAGTGAGAAGGAGAGGGAAAGAGAAGCTGTGAGTGAGTGAGAGAGAGAGAGAAAGAGAAGCTGTGTGTGAGAGAGAGAAAGAGAAGCTGTGAGTGAGAGAGAGAGAGAAAGAGAAGCTGTGAGTGACAGAGAGAGAGAAAGAAGCTGAGAGTGAGAGAGAGAGAGAAAGTGAAGCTGTGAGTGAGAGGGAGAGAAAGAAAGAGGAATTAGAGTGAGAAAGAGAGAGAGAAAGAGAAGCTGTCAGTGGGAGAGAGAGAAAGAGAGTCTGTGAGTGAGAGAGAGAGAGAGAAGCTGTGAGTGAAAGAGAGAGAGAGAGCCGCTGTTAGTGAGAGAGAGAGAAAGAGAAGCTGTGAATGAGAGAGGGAGAGAAAGAGAAGCTGTGAGTGAGAGAGAGAGAGAATGAGAAGCTTTGAGTGAGAGAGAGAGAAAGTAAGAGAAGCTGTGAGTGAGATAGAGAGAGAGGGAAAGAGAAGCTGTGAGTGAGAGAGAGAGAGGGAGAAAGCTAAGCTGTGAGAGAGAGAGAGAAAGAGAAGCTGTGTGTGTGTGAGAGAGAAAGAGAAGCTGTGATTGAGAGTGAGAGAGAGAGAGAAAGAGAAGCTGTGAGTGAGAGAGAGAGAAAGAGAAGCTGTGAGTGAGAGAGAGAAGCTGTGAGTGAGAGAGAGAAAGAAAAGCTGTGAGTGAGAGAGAGAGAAAGAGAAGCTGTGAGTGAGTGAGAGAGAGAAAGGGAAGTTGTGAGTGAGAGAGAGAGAGAAAGAGAAGCTGTGAGTGAGAGAGAGAGAGAAGCTGTGAGTGAGAGAGAGAGAGAAAGAGAAACTGTGGGTGAGAAGGAGAGGGATAGAGAAGCTGTGAGTGAGTGAGAGAGAGAGAAAGAGAAGCTGTGAGTGAGAGAGAGAAAGAGAAGCTGTGAGTGAGAGAGAGAGAAAGAGAAGCTGTGAGTGAGAAGGAGAGTGAAAGAGAAGCTGTGGTTAAGTGAGAGAGAGAGAGAGAGAGAGAGAAGCTGTGAGATAGAAATAGAGAAGCTGTGAGTGAGAGAGTGAGAGAGAAAAAGAGAAGCTGTGAGTGAGAGAGAGATTGAAAGAGAAGCTGTGAGTGAGTGAGAGAGAGAGAAAGAGAAGCTGTGAGTGAGAGAGAGAGAGAGAATGAGAAGCTGTGAGTGAGAGTGAGAGAGAGGGAGAGAAAGAGAAGCTGTGAGTGAGAGAGATTGAAAGAGAAGCTGTGAGTGAGAGAGAGTGAGAGAAAGAGAGCTGTGATTGAGAGAGAGAAAGAGAAGCTGTGAGTGAGTGAGTGAGAGAGAGAGAAGCTGTGAGTGAGAGAGAGAAAGAGAAGCTGTGAGTGAGAGAGAGAGAGAAGCTGTGAGTGAGAGAGAGATTGAAAGAGAAGCTGTGAGTGAGAGAGAGAGAGAGAAAGAGAGCTGTGAGTGAGAGAGAGAAAGAGAAGCTGTGAGTGAGAGGGAGAGAGAGAGGAAGAGAAACTGTGAGTGACACACAGAGAGAAGCTGTGAGAGAGAGAGAGAAAGAGAAGCTGTGAGTGACAGAGAGAGAGAAAGAAGCTGAGAGTGAGAGAGAGAGAGAAAGTGAAGCTGTGAGTGAGAGGGAGAGAAAGAAAGAGGAATTAGAGTGAGAAAGAGAGAGAGAAAGAGAAGCTGTCAGTGGGAGAGAGAGAAAGAGAGTCTGTGAGTGAGAGAGAGAGAAGCTGTGAGTGAAAGAGAGAGAGAGAGAGCCGCTGTTAGTGAGAGAGAGAGAAAGAGAAGCTGTGAATGAGAGAGGGAGAGAAAGAGAAGCTGTGAGTGAGAGAGAGAGAAAGAGAAGCTCTGAGTGAGTGAGAGAGAGAAAGGGAAGTTGTGAGTGAGAGAGAGAGAAAAAGAGAAGCTGTGAGTGAGAGAGAGAGAGAGAGAAAGAGAAGCTGTGAGTGAGAAGGAGAGGGAAAGAGAAGCTGTGAGTGAGTGAGAGAGAGAGAGAAAGAGAAGCTGTGTGTGTGTGAGAGAGAAAGAGAAGCTGTGAGTGACAGAGAGAGAGAAAGAGAAGCTGTGTGTGTGAGAGAGAGAAAGAGAAGCTGTGAGTGAGAGTGAGAGAGAGAGAGAAAGAGAAGCTGTGAGAGAGAGTGAGAGAGAGAGAGAAGCTGTGAGTGAGAGAGAGATTGAAAGAGAAGCTGTGAGTGAGAGAGAGAGAGAAAGAGAAGCTGTGAGTGAGAGAGAGAGAGAATGAGAAGCTGTGAGTGAGAGAGAGAAGCTGTGAGTGAGCGAGAGAGAGAAGATGTGAGTGATAGAGAGAGAATGAGAAGCTGTGAGTGAGAGAGAGAGAAAGTAAAAGAAGCTGTGAGTGAGATAGAGAGAGAGAGAGAAGCTGTGAGTGAGAGAAAGAGAGGGAGAAAGATAAGCTGTGAGAGAGAGAGAGAGAAGCTGTGTGTGAGAGAGAAAGAGAAGCTGTGAGTGATAGAGAGAGAGAGAAGCTGTGAGTGAGAGAGAGAGAAGCTGTGAGTGAGAGAGAGAAAGAAAAGCTGTGAGTGAGAGAGAGAGAAAGAGAAGATATGAGTGAGAGAGAGAGAGAGAAGCAGTGAGAGAGAGAGAGAGAAAGAGAAGCTGTGAGTGAGACAGAGAGAGAGAAAGGGAAGCTGTGAGTGAGAGAGAGAAAGAGAAGCTGTGAGTGATAGAGGGAGAGAAGCTGTGAGTGAGAGAGAGAGAAGCTGTGAGTGAGAGAGAGAAAGAAAAGCTGTGAGTGAGAGAGAGAGAGAGAGAAGATGTGAGTGATAGAGAGAGAGAATGAGAAGCTGTGAGTGAGAGAGAGAGAAAGTAAAAGAAGCTGTGAGTGAGATAGATAGAGAGAGAAAGAGAAGCTGTGAGTGAGAGAGAGAGAGGGAGAAAGATAAGCTGTGAGAGAGAGAGAAGCTGTGTGTGTGAGAGAGAAAGAGAAGCTGTGAGTGATAGAGAGAGAGAGAAGCTGTGAGTGAGAGAGAGAGAAGCTGTGAGTGAGAGAGAGAAAGAAAAGCTGTGAGTGAGAGAGAGAGAGAAGATATGAGTGAAAGAGAGAGAGAGACACTGTTAGTGAGAGAGAGAGAAAGAGAAGCTGTGAATGAGAGAGAGAGAGAAAGAGAAGCTGTGAGTGAGAGAGAGAGAAAGAGAAGCTGTGAGTGAGTGAGAGAGAGAAAGGGAAGTTGTGAGTGAGAGAGAGAGAGAAAGAGAAGCTGTGAGTGAGAGAGAGAGAGAATGAGAAGCTGTGAGTGAGAGAGAGAGAATGTAAGAGAAGCTGTGTGTGAGATAGATAGAGAGAGAAAGAGAAGCTGTGAGTGAGAGAGAGAGAGGGAGAAAGATAAGCTGTGAGAGAGAGAGAGAAACTGTGTGTGTGTGAGAGAAAGATAAGCTGTGATTGAGAGTGAGAGAGAGAGAGAAAGTGAAGCTGTGAGTGAGAGAGAGAGAAAGAGAAGCTGTGAGTGAGAGAGAGAGAAGCTGTGAGTGAGAGAGAGAAAGAAAAGCTGTGAGTGAGAGAGAGAGAGAAAGAGAAGATATGAGTGAGAGAGAGAGAGAAGCAGTGAGAGAGAGAGAAAGAGAAGCTGTGAGTGAGACAGAGAGAGAGAAAGAGAAGCTGTGAGAGAGAGAGGGAGAAAGAGAAGCTGTGTGTGTGTGAGAGAAAGAGAAGCTGTGAGTGTGTGTGAGAGAGAAAGAGAAGCTGTGAGTGAGAGAGAGAGAAAGAAAGAGAAATTAGAGTGAGAAAGAGAGAGAGAAAGAGAAGCTGTGAGTGGGAGAGAGAGAAAGAGAGTCTGTGAGTGAGAGAGAGAGAGAGAAGCTGTGAGTGAAAGAGAGAGAGAGCCGCTGTTAGTGAGAGAGAGAGAAAGAGAAGCTGTGAATGAGAGAGAGAGAGAGAAGCTGTGAGTGAGAGAGAGAGAAATAGAAGCTGTGAGTGAGTGAGAGAGAGAAAGGGAAGTTGTGAGTGAGAGAGAGAGAGAAAGAGAAGCTGTGAGTGAGAGAGAGAGAGAAAGAGAAGCTGTGAGTGAGAGAGAGAGAGAAAGAGAAGCTGTGAGTGAGAAGGAGAGGGAAAGAGAAGCTGTGAGTGAGTGAGAGAGAGAGAAAGAGAAGCTGTGTGTGTGAGAGAGAGAAAGAGAAGCTGTGAGTGAGAGAGAGAGAGAAAGAGAAGCTGTTAGTGACAGAGAGAGTGAAAGAGAAGCTGTGTGTGTGTGAGAGAGAAAGAGAAGCTGTGAGTGAGAGAGAGAGAAAGTAAGAGAAGCTGTGAGTGAGATAGAGAGAGAGGGAAAGAGAAGCTGTGAGTGAGAGAGAGAGAGGGAGAAAGCTAAGCTGTGAGAGAGAGAGAGAAAGAGAAGCTGTGTGTGTGAGAGAGAGAAAGAGAAGCTGTGATTGAGAGTGAGAGAGAGAGAGAAAGAGAAGCTGTGAGTGAGAGAGAGAGAAAGAGAAGCTGTGAGTGAGAGAGAGAAGCTGTGAGTGAGAGAGAGAAAGAAAAGCTGTGAGTGAGAGAGAGAGAAAGAGAAGCTGTGAGTGAGTGAGAGAGAGAAAGGGAAGTTGTGAGTGAGAAAGAGAGAGAAAGAGAAGCTGTGAGTGAGAGAGAGAGAGAAGCTGTGAGTGAGAGAGAGAGAGAAAGAGAAGCTGTGTGTGAGAAGGAGAGGGATAGAGAAGCTGTGAGTGAGTGAGAGAGAGAGAAAGAGAAGCTGTGAGTGAGAGAGAGAAAGAGAAGCTGTGAGTGAGAGAGAGAGAAAGAGAAGCTGTGAGTGAGAAGGAGAGGGAAAGAGAAGCTGTGGTTAAGTGAGAGAGAGAGAGAGAGAGAGAGAGAAGCTGTGAGATAGAAATAGAGAAGCTGTGAGTGAGAGAGTGAGAGAGAAAAAGAGAAGCTGTGAGTGAGAGAGAGATTGAAAGAGAAGCTGTGAGTGAGTGAGAGAGAGAGAAAGAGAAGCTGTGAGTGAGAGAGAGAAAGAGAAGCTGTGAGTGACAGAGAGAGAAAGAGAAGCTGAGAGTGAGAGAGAGAGAGAAAGTGAAGCTGTGAGTGAGAGAGCAAGAGAAAGAGAAGCTGTGAGTGAGAGAGAGAGAGAAAGAGAAGCTGTGAGTGAGAGAGAGAAAGAAAGAGAAGCTGTGAGTGAGAGAGAGAGAGAAAGAGAAGCTGTGAGTGAGAAGGAGAGGGAAAGAGAAGCTGTGAGTGAGTGAGAGAGAGAGAGAGAAAGAGAAGCTGTGTGTGTGTGAGAGAGAAAGAGAAGCTGTGAGTGAGAGAGAGAGAGAAAGAGAAGCTGTTAGTGACAGAGAGAGAGAAAGAGAAGCTGTGTGTGTGAGAGAGAGAAAGATAGTCTGAGAAAGAGATAGTGAAAGAGAAGCTGTGAGTGAGAGTGAGAGAGAGAGAGAGAAAGTGAAGCTGTGAGTGAGAGAGAGAGAGAATGAGAAGCTGTGAGTGAGAGAGAGAAGGTGTGAGTGAGAGAGAGAAAGAGAAGCTGTGTGTGTGAGAGAGAGAAAGGTGAGTGATGGAGAGAGAATGAGAAGCTGTGAGTGATAGAGAGAGAAAGTAAAAGAAGCTGTGAGTGAGATAGAGAGAGAAAGAGAAGCTGTGAGTGAGAGAGAGAGGGAGAAAGATAAGCTGTGTGTGTGAGAGAGAGAAGCTGTGTGTGTGAGAGAGAGAGAAAGAGAAGTTGTGAGTGATACAGAGAGAGAGAAGCTGTGAGTGAGTGAGAGAGAAGCTGTGCGTGAGAGAGAGAAATAAAAGCTGTGAGTGAGAGAGAGAGAAGCTGTGAGTGAGAGAGAGAGAAAGAGAAGCTGTGAGTGAGAGAGAGAAAGAGAAGCTGTGAGTGAGAGAGAGGGAGAGAATGAGAAGCTGTGAGTGAGAGAGAGGGAGAGAATGAGAAGCTGTGAGTGAGAGAGAGAGAAGCTGTGAGTGAGAGAGAGTGAGAGAAAGTGAAGCTGTGAGTGTGAGAGAGAGAGAAAGAGAAGCTGTGTATGTGTGTGAGAGAGAGAAAGAGAATCTGTGATTGAGAGTGAGAGAGAGAGAGAGAAAGAGAAGCTGTGAGTGAGAGAGAGAGAGAAAGAGAAGCTGTGAGTGAGTGAGAGAGAGAGAATGAGAAGCTGTGAGTGAGAGAGAGAAGCTGTGAGAGAGAGAGAGAAAGAGAAGCTGTGAGTGAGAGAGAGAAGCTGTGAGAGAGAGAGAAAGAGAGAGAGAAGATGTGAGTGATAGAGAGAGAGAATGAGAAGCTTTGAGTGAGAGAGAGAGAAAGTAAGAGAAGCTGTGAGTGAGATAGAGAGAGAGGGAAAGAGAAGCTGTGAGTGAGAGAGAGAGAGGGAGAAAGCTAAGCTGTGTGAGAGAGAGAGAAAGAGAAGCTGTGTGTGTGTGAGAGAGAAAGAGAAGCTGTGATTGAGAGTGAGAGAGAGAGAGAAAGAGAAGCTGTGAGTGAGAGAGAGAGAAAGAGAAGCTGTGAGTGAGAGAGAGAAGCTGTGAGTGAGAG
Source organism: Bradypodion pumilum (assembly GCA_035047305.1). Lineage (NCBI taxonomy): Eukaryota > Metazoa > Chordata > Lepidosauria > Squamata > Chamaeleonidae > Bradypodion > Bradypodion pumilum. The sequence continues at coordinate 233,483,788 of JAWDJD010000001.1, forward strand.
AGAGAAAGAAAAGCTGTGAGTGAGAGAGAGAGAAAGAGAAGCTGTGAGTGAGTGAGAGAGAGAAAGGGAAGTTGTGAGTGAGAGAGAGAGAGAAAGAGAAGCTGTGAGTGAGAGAGAGAGAGAAGCTGTGAGTGAGAGAGAGAGAGAAAGAGAAGCTGTGGGTGAGAAGGAGAGGGATAGAGAAGCTGTGAGTGAGTGAGAGAGAGAGAAAGAGAAGCTGTGAGTGAGAGAGAGAAAGAGAAGCTGTGAGTGAGAGAGAGAGAAAGAGAAGCTGTGAGTGAGAAGGAGAGGGAAAGAGAAGCTGTGGTTAAGTGAGAGAGAGAGAGAGAGAGAGAAGCTGTGAGATAGAAATAGAGAAGCTGTGAGTGAGAGAGTGAGAGAGAAAAAGAGAAGCTGTGAGTGAGAGAGAGATTGAAAGAGAAGCTGTGAGTGAGTGAGAGAGAGAGAAAGAGAAGCTGTGAGTGAGAGAGAGAAAGAGAAGCTGTGAGTGACAGAGAGAGAAAGAGAAGCTGAGAGTGAGAGAGAGAGAGAAAGTGAAGCTGTGAGTGAGAGAGCAAGAGAAAGAGAAGCTGTGAGTGAGAGAGAGAGAAAGAGAAGCTGTGAGTGAGAGAGAGAGAGAGAATGAGAAGCTGTGAGTGAGAGAGAGAAAGTAAGAGAAGCTGTGAGTGAGATAGAGAGAGAGAAAGAGAAGCTGTGAGTGAGAGAGAGAGAGAAAGAGAAGCTGTGAGTGAGAGAGAGAGAAATAGAAGCTGTGAGTGAGTGAGAGAGAGAAAGGGAAGTTGTGAGTGAGAGAGAGAGATAAAGAGAAGCTGTGAGTGAGTGAGAGAGAGAAAGAGAAGCTGTGAGTGAGAAGGAGAGGGAAAGAGAAGCTGTGAGTGAGTGAGAGAGAGAGAGAAAGAGAAGCTGTGTGTGAGAGAGAGAAAGAGAAGCTGTGAGTGAGAGAGAGAGAGAAAGAGAAGCTGTGAGTGACAGAGAGAGAGAAAGAAGCTGAGAGTGAGAGAGAGAGAGAAAGTGAAGCTGTGAGTGAGAGGGAGAGAAAGAAAGAGGAATTAGAGTGAGAAAGAGAGAGAGAAAGAGAAGCTGTCAGTGGGAGAGAGAGAAAGAGAGTCTGTGAGTGAGAGAGAGAGAGAGAAGCTGTGAGTGAAAGAGAGAGAGAGAGCCGCTGTTAGTGAGAGAGAGAGAAAGAGAAGCTGTGAATGAGAGAGGGAGAGAAAGAGAAGCTGTGAGTGAGAGAGAGAGAGAATGAGAAGCTTTGAGTGAGAGAGAGAGAAAGTAAGAGAAGCTGTGAGTGAGATAGAGAGAGAGGGAAAGAGAAGCTGTGAGTGAGAGAGAGAGAGGGAGAAAGCTAAGCTGTGAGAGAGAGAGAGAAAGAGAAGCTGTGTGTGTGTGAGAGAGAAAGAGAAGCTGTGATTGAGAGTGAGAGAGAGAGAGAAAGAGAAGCTGTGAGTGAGAGAGAGAGAAAGAGAAGCTGTGAGTGAGAGAGAGAAGCTGTGAGTGAGAGAGAGAAAGAAAAGCTGTGAGTGAGAGAGAGAGAAAGAGAAGCTGTGAGTGAGTGAGAGAGAGAAAGGGAAGTTGTGAGTGAGAGAGAGAGAGAAAGAGAAGCTGTGAGTGAGAGAGAGAGAGAAGCTGTGAGTGAGAGAGAGAGAGAAAGAGAAGCTGTGGGTGAGAAGGAGAGGGATAGAGAAGCTGTGAGTGAGTGAGAGAGAGAGAAAGAGAAGCTGTGAGTGAGAGAGAGAAAGAGAAGCTGTGAGTGAGAGAGAGAGAAAGAGAAGCTGTGAGTGAGAAGGAGAGGGAAAGAGAAGCTGTGGTTAAGTGAGAGAGAGAGAGAGAGAGAGAGAAGCTGTGAGATAGAAATAGAGAAGCTGTGAGTGAGAGAGTGAGAGAGAAAAAGAGAAGCTGTGAGTGAGAGAGAGATTGAAAGAGAAGCTGTGAGTGAGTGAGAGAGAGAGAAAGAGAAGCTGTGAGTGAGAGAGAGAAAGAGAAGCTGTGAGTGACAGAGAGAGAAAGAGAAGCTGAGAGTGAGAGAGAGAGAGAAAGTGAAGCTGTGAGTGAGAGAGCAAGAGAAAGAGAAGCTGTGAGTGAGAGAGAGAGAAAGAGAAGCTGTGAGTGAGAGAGAGAGAGAGAATGAGAAGCTGTGAGTGAGAGAGAGAAAGTAAGAGAAGCTGTGAGTGAGATAGAGAGAGAGAAAGAGAAGCTGTGAGTGAGAGAGAGAGAGAAAGAGAAGCTGTGAGTGAGAGAGAGAGAAATAGAAGCTGTGAGTGAGTGAGAGAGAGAAAGGGAAGTTGTGAGTGAGAGAGAGAGATAAAGAGAAGCTGTGAGTGAGTGAGAGAGAGAAAGAGAAGCTGTGAGTGAGAAGGAGAGGGAAAGAGAAGCTGTGAGTGAGTGAGAGAGAGAGAGAAAGAGAAGCTGTGTGTGAGAGAGAGAAAGAGAAGCTGTGAGTGAGAGAGAGAGAGAAAGAGAAGCTGTGAGTGACAGAGAGAGAGAAAGAAGCTGAGAGTGAGAGAGAGAGAGAAAGTGAAGCTGTGAGTGAGAGGGAGAGAAAGAAAGAGGAATTAGAGTGAGAAAGAGAGAGAGAAAGAGAAGCTGTCAGTGGGAGAGAGAGAAAGAGAGTCTGTGAGTGAGAGAGAGAGAGAAGCTGTGAGTGAAAGAGAGAGAGAGAGCCGCTGTTAGTGAGAGAGAGAGAAAGAGAAGCTGTGAATGAGAGAGGGAGAGAAAGAGAAGCTGTGAGTGAGAGAGAGAGAAAGAGAAGCTGTGAGTGAGTGAGAGAGAGAAAGGGAAGTTGTGAGTGAGAGAGAGAGAAAAAGAGAAGCTGTGAGTGAGAGAGAGAGAGAAAGAGAAGCTGTGAGTGAGAAGGAGAGGGAAAGAGAAGCTGTGAGTGAGTGAGAGAGAGAGAAAGAGAAGCTGTGTGTGTGAGAGAGAGAAAGAGAAGCTGTGAGTGAGAGTGAGAGAGAGAGAAAGAGAAGCTGTGAGTGAGAGAGAGAGAGAGAAAGAGAAGCTGTGAGTGAGAGAGAGAGAGAATGAGAAGCTGTGAGTGAGAGAGAGAAGCTGTGAGTGAGCGAGAGAGAGAAGATGTGAGTGATAGAGAGAGAATGAGAAGCTGTGAGTGAGAGAGAGAGAAAGTAAAAGAAGCTGTGAGTGAGATAGAGAGAGAGAGAGAAGCTGTGAGTGAGAGAGAGAGAGGGAGAAAGATAAGCTGTGAGAGAGAGAGAGAGAAGCTGTGTGTGTGAGAGAAAGAGAAGCTGTGAGTGAGAGAGAGAGAGAGAGAAGCTGTGAGTGAGAGAGAGAAAGAGAAGCTGTGAGTGACAGAGAGAAAGAAAAGCTGTGAGTGAGAGAGAGAGAAAGAGAAGATATGAGTGAGTGAGAGAGAGAGAGAGAAGCAGTGAGAGAGAGAGAGAAAGAGAAGCTGTGAGTGAGACAGAGAGAGAGAAAGGGAAGCTGTGAGTGAGAGAGAGAAAGAGAAGCTGTGAGTGATAGAGAGAGAAGCTGTGAGTGAGAGAGAGAGAAGCTGTGAGTGAGAGAGAGAAAGAAAAGCTGTGAGTGAGAGAGAGAGAAGATGTGAGTGATAGAGAGAGAGAATGAGAAGCTGTGAGTGAGAGAGAGAGAAAGTAAAAGAAGCTGTGAGTGAGATAGAGAGAGAGAGAAAGAGAAGCTGTGAGTGAGAGAGAGAGAGGGAGAAAGATAAGCTGTGTGTGAGAGAGAGAAAGAGAAGCTGTGAGCGAGAGAGAGAGAAGCTGTGAGTGAGAGAGAGAAAGAAAAGCTGTGAGTGAGAGAGAGAGAAAGAGAAGGTGTGAGTGAGTGAGAGAGAGAAAGGGAAGTTGTGAGTGAGTGAGAGAGAAAGAGAAGCTGTGAGAGAGAAAGAGAAGCTGTGAGTGAGAGAGTGAGAGAGAGAAAGAGAAGCTGTTAGTGAGAGTGAGAGAGAGAGAGAAGCTGTGAGTGAGAGAGAGATTGAAAGAGAAGCTGTGAGTGTGAGAGAGAGAGAGAGAAAGAGAAGCTGTGAGTGAGAGAGAGAGAATGAGAAGCTGTGAGTGAGAGAGAGAAGCTGTGAGTGAGCGAGAGAGAGAAGATGTGAGTGATAGAGAGAGAGAATGAGAAGCTGTGAGTGAGAGAGAGAGAAAGTAAAAGAAGCTGTGAGTGAGATAGAGAGAGAGAGAGAAGCTGTGAGTGAGAGAGAGAGGGAGAAAGATAAGCTGTGAGAGAGAGAGAAAGAGAAGATATGAGTGAGAGAGAGAGAGAGAAGCAGTGAGAGAGAGAGAGAGAGAAAGAGAAGCTGTGAGTGAGACAGAGAGAGAGAAAGGGAAGCTGTGAGTGAGAGAGAGAAAGAGAAGCTGTGAGTGAGAGAGAGAGAGAAGCAGTGAGAGAGAGAGAGAGAGAGAAAGAGAAGCTGTGAGTGAGACAGAGAGAGAGAAAGGGAAGCTGTGAGTGAGAGAGAGAAAGAGAAGCTGTGAGTGATAGAGAGAGAGAAGCTGTGAGTGAGAGAGAGAGAAGCTGTGAGTGAGAGAGAGAAAGAAAAGCTGTGAGTGAGAGAGAGAGAGAGAAGATGTGAGTGATAGAGAGAGAGAATGAGAAGCTGTGAGTGAGAGAGAGAGAAAGTAAAAGAAGCTGTGAGTGAGATAGATAGAGAGAGAAAGAGAAGCTGTGAGTGAGAGAGAGAGAGGGAGAAAGATAAGCTGTGTGAGAGAGAGAGAAGCTGTGTGTGTGAGAGAGAAAGAGAAGCTGTGAGTGATAGAGAGAGAGAGAGAGGCTGTGAGTGAGAGAGAGAGAAGCTGTGAGTGAGAGAGAGAAAGAAAAGCTGTGAGTGAGAGAGAGAGAGAGAAGATGTGAGTGAAAGAGAGAGAGAGAGCCGCTGTTAGTGAGAGAGAGAGAAAGAGAAGCTGTGAATGAGAGAGAGAGAGAAAGAGAAGCTGTGAGTGAGAGAGAGAGAAAGAGAAGCTGTGAGTGAGTGAGAGAGAGAAAGGGAAGTTGTGAGTGAGAGAGAGAGAGAAAGAGAAGCTGTGAGTGAGAAGGAGAGGGAAAGAGAAGCTGTGAGTGAGTGAGAGAGAGAGAGAAAGAGAAGCTGTGTGAGAGAGAGAGAGAAAGAGAAGCTGTGAGTGACAGAGAGAGAGAAAGAGAAGCTGTGTGTGAGAGAGAGAAAGAGAAGCTGTGAGTGAGAGTGAGAGAGAGAGAGAAAGAGAAGCTGTGAGTAAGAGAGAAAGAGAAAGAGAAGCTGTGAGTGAGAGAGAGAGAATGAGAAGCTGTGAGTGAGAGAGAGAAGCTGTGAGTGAGAGAGAGAAAGAGAAGCTGTGAGTGAGAGAGAGAGAGAGAAGATGTGAGTGATAGAGAGAGAGAATGGGAAGCTGTGAGTGAGAGAGAGAGAAAGTAAAAGAAGCTGTGAGTGAGATAGAGAGAGAGAGAAAGAGAAGCTGTGAGTGAGAGAGAGAGAGGGAGAAAGATAAGCTGTGTGTGTGAGAGAGAGAGAAGCTGTGTGTGTGAGAGAGAAAGAGAAGCTGTGAGTGATAGAGAGAGAGAGAGAAGCTGTGAGTGAGAGAGAGAAAGAAAAGCTGTGAGTGAGAGAGAGAGAAAGAGAAGATATGAGTGAGAGAGAGAGAGAGAGAAGCAGTGAGAGAGAGAGAGAAAGAGAAGCTGTGAGTGTGTGTGAGAGAGAGAGAAGCTGTGAGTGAGAGAGAGAGAGAAAGAGAAGCTGTGAGTGTGTGAGAGAGAGAAAGATAGTCTGAGAAAGAGAGTGAAAGAGAACCTGTGAGTGAGAGAGAGAGGGAGAAAGAGAAGCTATGTGTGTGTGAGAGAGAAAGAGAAGCTGTGAGTGAGAGTGAGAGAGAGAGAGAGAGAAAGAGAAGCTGTGAGTGAGAGAGAGAGAAAGAGAAGCTGTGAGAGAGAAAGAGAGAAGCTGTGAGTGAGAGAGTGAGAGAGAGAAAGAGAAGCTGTTAGTGAGAGTGAGAGAGAGAGAGAAAGAGAAGCTGTGAGTGAGAGAGAGATTGAAAGAGAAGCTGTGAGTGTGTGAGAGAGAGAGAGAAAGAGAAGCTGTGAGTGAGAGAGAGAAAGAGAAGCTGTGAGTGAGAGGGAGAGAGAGAAAGAGAAGCTGTGAGTGACACACAGAGAGAGAAGCTGTGAGTTAGAGAGAGAGAAAGAGAAGTTGTGAGTGACAGAGAGAGAGAAAGAGAAGCTGAGAGTGAGAGAGAGAGAGAGAAAGTGAAGCTGTTAGTGAGAGTGAGTGAGACTGAGAAAGAGAAGCTGTTAGTGAGAGAGAGAGAGAGAGAAAGAGAAGCTGTGAGTGAGAGAGAGATTGAAAGAGAAGCTGTGAGTGTGTGAGAGAGAGAGAGAAAGAGAAGCTTTGAGTGAGAGTGAGAGAGAGAGAGAAAGAGAAGCTGTGAGAGAGAAAGAGAAGCTGTGAGTGAGAGAGTGAGAGAGAGAAAGAGAAGCTGTTAGTGAGAGTGAGAGAGAGAGAAGCTGTGTGAGAGAGAGATTGAAAGAGAAGCTGTGAGTGAGAGAGAGAGAGAGAAAGAGAAGCTGTGAGTGAGAGAGAGAGAGAATGAGAAGCTGTGAGTGAGAGAGAGAAGCTGTGAGTGAGCGAGAGAGAGAAGATGTGAGTGATAAAGAGAGAATGAGAAGCTGTGAGTGAGAGAGAGAGAGAAAGAGAAGCTGTGAGTGTGTGAGAGAGAAAGAGAAGCTGTGAGTGAGAGTGAGAGAGAGAGAGAGAGAAAGAGAAGCTGTGAGTGAGAGAGAGAGAAAGAGAAGCTGTGAGAGAGAAAGAGAGAAGCTGTGAGTGAGAGAGTGAGAGAGAGAAAGAGCTGTTAGTGAGAGTGAGAGAGAGAGAGAAAGAGAAGCTGTGAGTGAGAGAGAGAGAAAGTAAAAGAAGCTGTGAGTGAGATAGAGAGAGAGAGAGAAGCTGTGAGTGAGAGAGAGAGAGGGAGAAAGATAAGCTGTGAGAGAGAGAGAAAGAGAAGATATGAGTGAGAGAGAGAGAGAGAAGCAGTGAGAGAGAGAGAGAGAGAAAGAGAAGCTGTGAGTGAGACAGAGAGAGAGAAAGGGAAGCTGTGAGTGAGAGAGAGAAAGAGAAGCTGTGAGTGAGAGAGAGAGAGAAGCAGTGAGAGAGAGAGAGAGAGAGAAAGAGAAGCTGTGAGTGAGACAGAGAGAGAAAGGGAAGCTGTGAGTGAGAGAGAGAAAGAGAAGCTGTGAGTGATAGAGAGAGAGAAGCTGTGAGTGAGAGAGAGAGAAGCTGTGAGTGAGAGAGAGAAAGAAAAGCTGTGAGTGAGAGAGAGAGAGAGAAGATGTGAGTGATAGAGAGAGAGAATGAGAAGCTGTGAGTGAGAGAGAGAGAAAGTAAAAGAAGCTGTGAGTGAGATAGATAGAGAGAGAAAGAGAAGCTGTGAGTGAGAGAGAGAGAGGGAGAAAGATAAGCTGTGAGAGAGAGAGAGAAGCTGTGTGTGTGAGAGAGAAAGAGAAGCTGTGAGTGATAGAGAGAGAGAGAGAAGCTGTGAGTGAGAGAGAGAGAAGCTGTGAGTGAGAGAGAGAAAGAAAAGCTGTGAGTGAGAGAGAGAGAGAAGATGTGAGTGAAAGAGAGAGAGAGAGCCGCTGTTAGTGAGAGAGAGAGAAAGAGAAGCTGTGAATGAGAGAGAGAGAGAAAGAGAAGCTGTGAGTGAGAGAGAGAGAAAGAGAAGCTGTGAGTGAGTGAGAGAGAGAAAGGGAAGTTGTGAGTGAGAGAGAGAGAAAGAGAAGCTGTGAGTGAGAGAGAGAGAAGCTGTGAGTGAGAGAGAGAGAGAAAGAGAAGCTGTGGGTGAGAAGGAGAGGGATAGAGAAGCTGTGAGTGAGTGAGAGAGAGAGAAAGAGAAGCTGTGAGTGAGAGAGAGAAAGAGAAGCTGTGAGTGAGAGAGAGAGAAAGAGAAACTGTGAGTTAGAAGGAGAGGGAAAGAGAAGCTGTGGTTAAGTGAGAGAGAGAGAGAGAGAGAAGCTGTGAGATAGAAATAGAGAAGCTGTGAGTGAGAGAGTGAGAGAGAAAAAGAGAAGCTGTGAGTGAGAGAGAGATTGAAAGAGAAGCTGTGAGTGAGTGAGAGAGAGAGAAAGAGAAGCTGTGAGTGAGAGAGAGAAAGAGAAGCTGTGAGTGACAGAGAGAGAAAGAGAAGCTGAGAGTGAGAGAGAGAGAGAAAGTGAAGCTGTGAGTGAGAGAGCAAGAGAAAGAGAAGCTGTGAGTGAGAGAGAGAAAGAGAAGCTGTGAGTGAGAGAGAGAGAGAGAATGAGAAGCTGTGAGTGAGAGTGAGAGAGAGGGAGAGAAAGAGAAGCTGTGAGTGAGAGAGATTGAAAGAGAAGCTGTGAGTGAGAGAGAGTGAGAGAAAGAGAGCTGTGATTGAGAGAGAGAAAGAGAAGCTGTGAGTGAGTGAGTGAGAGAGAGAGAAGCTGTGAGTGAGAGAGAGAAAGAGAAGCTGTGAGTGAGAGAGAGAGAGAAGCTGTGAGTGAGAGAGAGATTGAAAGAGAAGCTGTGAGTGAGAGAGAGAGAGAGAAAGAGAGCTGTGAGTGAGAGAGAGAAAGAGAAGCTGTGAGTGAGAGGGAGAGAGAGAGGAAGAGAAACTGTGAGTGACACACAGAGAGAAGCTGTGAGAGAGAGAGAGAAAGAGAAGCTGTGAGTGACAGAGAGAGAGAAAGAAGCTGAGAGTGAGAGAGAGAGAGAAAGTGAAGCTGTGAGTGAGAGGGAGAGAAAGAAAGAGGAATTAGAGTGAGAAAGAGAGAGAGAAAGAGAAGCTGTCAGTGGGAGAGAGAGAAAGAGAGTCTGTGAGTGAGAGAGAGAGAAGCTGTGAGTGAAAGAGAGAGAGAGAGAGCCGCTGTTAGTGAGAGAGAGAGAAAGAGAAGCTGTGAATGAGAGAGGGAGAGAAAGAGAAGCTGTGAGTGAGAGAGAGAGAAAGAGAAGCTCTGAGTGAGTGAGAGAGAGAAAGGGAAGTTGTGAGTGAGAGAGAGAGAAAAAGAGAAGCTGTGAGTGAGAGAGAGAGAGAGAGAAAGAGAAGCTGTGAGTGAGAAGGAGAGGGAAAGAGAAGCTGTGAGTGAGTGAGAGAGAGAGAGAAAGAGAAGCTGTGTGTGTGTGAGAGAGAAAGAGAAGCTGTGAGTGACAGAGAGAGAGAAAGAGAAGCTGTGTGTGTGTGAGAGAGAAAGAGAAGCTGTGAGTGAGAGTGAGAGAGAGAGAGAAAGAGAAGCTGTGAGAGAGAGTGAGAGAGAGAGAGAAGCTGTGAGTGAGAGAGAGATTGAAAGAGAAGCTGTGAGTGAGAGAGAGAGAGAAAGAGAAGCTGTGAGTGAGAGAGAGAGAATGAGAAGCTGTGAGTGAGAGAGAGAAGCTGTGAGTGAGCGAGAGAGAGAAGATGTGAGTGATAGAGAGAGAATGAGAAGCTGTGAGTGAGAGAGAGAGAAAGTAAAAGAAGCTGTGAGTGAGATAGAGAGAGAGAGAGAAGCTGTGAGTGAGAGAAAGAGAGGGAGAAAGATAAGCTGTGAGAGAGAGAGAGAGAAGCTGTGTGTGAGAGAGAAAGAGAAGCTGTGAGTGATAGAGAGAGAGAGAAGCTGTGAGTGAGAGAGAGAGAAGCTGTGAGTGAGAGAGAGAAAGAAAAGCTGTGAGTGAGAGAGAGAGAAAGAGAAGATATGAGTGAGAGAGAGAGAGAGAAGCAGTGAGAGAGAGAGAGAGAAAGAGAAGCTGTGAGTGAGACAGAGAGAGAGAAAGGGAAGCTGTGAGTGAGAGAGAGAAAGAGAAGCTGTGAGTGATAGAGGGAGAGAAGCTGTGAGTGAGAGAGAGAGAAGCTGTGAGTGAGAGAGAGAAAGAAAAGCTGTGAGTGAGAGAGAGAGAGAGAGAAGATGTGAGTGATAGAGAGAGAGAATGAGAAGCTGTGAGTGAGAGAGAGAGAAAGTAAAAGAAGCTGTGAGTGAGATAGATAGAGAGAGAAAGAGAAGCTGTGAGTGAGAGAGAGAGAGGGAGAAAGATAAGCTGTGAGAGAGAGAGAAGCTGTGTGTGTGAGAGAGAAAGAGAAGCTGTGAGTGATAGAGAGAGAGAGAAGCTGTGAGTGAGAGAGAGAGAAGCTGTGAGTGAGAGAGAGAAAGAAAAGCTGTGAGTGAGAGAGAGAGAGAAGATATGAGTGAAAGAGAGAGAGAGACACTGTTAGTGAGAGAGAGAGAAAGAGAAGCTGTGAATGAGAGAGAGAGAGAAAGAGAAGCTGTGAGTGAGAGAGAGAGAAAGAGAAGCTGTGAGTGAGTGAGAGAGAGAAAGGGAAGTTGTGAGTGAGAGAGAGAGAGAAAGAGAAGCTGTGAGTGAGAGAGAGAGAGAATGAGAAGCTGTGAGTGAGAGAGAGAGAATGTAAGAGAAGCTGTGTGTGAGATAGATAGAGAGAGAAAGAGAAGCTGTGAGTGAGAGAGAGAGAGGGAGAAAGATAAGCTGTGAGAGAGAGAGAGAAACTGTGTGTGTGTGAGAGAAAGATAAGCTGTGATTGAGAGTGAGAGAGAGAGAGAAAGTGAAGCTGTGAGTGAGAGAGAGAGAAAGAGAAGCTGTGAGTGAGAGAGAGAGAAGCTGTGAGTGAGAGAGAGAAAGAAAAGCTGTGAGTGAGAGAGAGAGAGAAAGAGAAGATATGAGTGAGAGAGAGAGAGAAGCAGTGAGAGAGAGAGAAAGAGAAGCTGTGAGTGAGACAGAGAGAGAGAAAGAGAAGCTGTGAGAGAGAGAGGGAGAAAGAGAAGCTGTGTGTGTGAGAGAGAAAGAGAAGCTGTGAGTGTGTGTGAGAGAGAAAGAGAAGCTGTGAGTGAGAGAGAGAGAAAGAAAGAGAAATTAGAGTGAGAAAGAGAGAGAGAAAGAGAAGCTGTGAGTGGGAGAGAGAGAAAGAGAGTCTGTGAGTGAGAGAGAGAGAGAGAAGCTGTGAGTGAAAGAGAGAGAGAGCCGCTGTTAGTGAGAGAGAGAGAAAGAGAAGCTGTGAATGAGAGAGAGAGAGAGAAGCTGTGAGTGAGAGAGAGAGAAATAGAAGCTGTGAGTGAGTGAGAGAGAGAAAGGGAAGTTGTGAGTGAGAGAGAGAGAGAAAGAGAAGCTGTGAGTGAGAGAGAGAGAGAAAGAGAAGCTGTGAGTGAGAGAGAGAGAGAAAGAGAAGCTGTGAGTGAGAAGGAGAGGGAAAGAGAAGCTGTGAGTGAGTGAGAGAGAGAGAAAGAGAAGCTGTGTGTGTGAGAGAGAGAAAGAGAAGCTGTGAGTGAGAGAGAGAGAGAAAGAGAAGCTGTTAGTGACAGAGAGAGTGAAAGAGAAGCTGTGTGTGTGTGAGAGAGAAAGAGAAGCTGTGAGTGAGAGAGAGAGAAAGTAAGAGAAGCTGTGAGTGAGATAGAGAGAGAGGGAAAGAGAAGCTGTGAGTGAGAGAGAGAGGGAGAAAGCTAAGCTGTGAGAGAGAGAGAGAAAGAGAAGCTGTGTGTGTGAGAGAGAGAAAGAGAAGCTGTGATTGAGAGTGAGAGAGAGAGAGAAAGAGAAGCTGTGAGTGAGAGAGAGAGAAAGAGAAGCTGTGAGTGAGAGAGAGAAGCTGTGAGTGAGAGAGAGAAAGAAAAGCTGTGAGTGAGAGAGAGAGAAAGAGAAGCTGTGAGTGAGTGAGAGAGAGAAAGGGAAGTTGTGAGTGAGAAAGAGAGAGAAAGAGAAGCTGTGAGTGAGAGAGAGAGAGAAGCTGTGAGTGAGAGAGAGAGAGAAAGAGAAGCTGTGTGTGAGAAGGAGAGGGATAGAGAAGCTGTGAGTGAGTGAGAGAGAGAGAAAGAGAAGCTGTGAGTGAGAGAGAGAAAGAGAAGCTGTGAGTGAGAGAGAGAGAAAGAGAAGCTGTGAGTGAGAAGGAGAGGGAAAGAGAAGCTGTGGTTAAGTGAGAGAGAGAGAGAGAGAGAGAGAGAAGCTGTGAGATAGAAATAGAGAAGCTGTGAGTGAGAGAGTGAGAGAGAAAAAGAGAAGCTGTGAGTGAGAGAGAGATTGAAAGAGAAGCTGTGAGTGAGTGAGAGAGAGAGAAAGAGAAGCTGTGAGTGAGAGAGAGAAAGAGAAGCTGTGAGTGACAGAGAGAGAAAGAGAAGCTGAGAGTGAGAGAGAGAGAGAAAGTGAAGCTGTGAGTGAGAGAGCAAGAGAAAGAGAAGCTGTGAGTGAGAGAGAGAGAGAAAGAGAAGCTGTGAGTGAGAGAGAGAGAGAAAGAGAAGCTGTGAGTGAGAGAGAGAGAGAAAGAGAAGCTGTGAGTGAGAAGGAGAGGGAAAGAGAAGCTGTGAGTGAGTGAGAGAGAGAGAGAGAAAGAGAAGCTGTGTGTGTGTGAGAGAGAAAGAGAAGCTGTGAGTGAGAGAGAGAGAGAAAGAGAAGCTGTTAGTGACAGAGAGAGAGAAAGAGAAGCTGTGTGTGTGAGAGAGAGAAAGATAGTCTGAGAAAGAGAGAGTGAAAGAGAAGCTGTGAGTGAGAGTGAGAGAGAGAGAGAAAGTGAAGCTGTGAGTGAGAGAGAGAGAGAATGAGAAGCTGTGAGTGAGAGAGAGAAGGTGTGAGTGAGAGAGAGAAAGAGAAGCTGTGTGTGTGAGAGAGAGAAAGGTGAGTGATGGAGAGAGAATGAGAAGCTGTGAGTGATAGAGAGAGAAAGTAAAAGAAGCTGTGAGTGAGATAGAGAGAGAAAGAGAAGCTGTGAGTGAGAGAGAGAGGGAGAAAGATAAGCTGTGTGTGTGAGAGAGAGAAGCTGTGTGTGTGAGAGAGAGAGAAAGAGAAGTTGTGAGTGATACAGAGAGAGAGAAGCTGTGAGTGAGTGAGAGAGAAGCTGTGCGTGAGAGAGAGAAATAAAAGCTGTGAGTGAGAGAGAGAGAAGCTGTGAGTGAGAGAGAGAGAAAGAGAAGCTGTGAGTGAGAGAGAGAAAGAGAAGCTGTGAGTGAGAGAGAGGGAGAGAATGAGAAGCTGTGAGTGAGAGAGAGGGAGAGAATGAGAAGCTGTGAGTGAGAGAGAGAGAAGCTGTGAGTGAGAGAGAGTGAGAGAAAGTGAAGCTGTGAGTGTGAGAGAGAGAGAAAGAGAAGCTGTGTATGTGTGTGAGAGAGAGAAAGAGAATCTGTGATTGAGAGTGAGAGAGAGAGAGAGAAAGAGAAGCTGTGAGTGAGAGAGAGAGAGAAAGAGAAGCTGTGAGTGAGTGAGAGAGAGAGAATGAGAAGCTGTGAGTGAGAGAGAGAAGCTGTGAGAGAGAGAGAGAAAGAGAAGCTGTGAGTGAGAGAGAGAAGCTGTGAGAGAGAGAGAAAGAGAGAGAGAAGATGTGAGTGATAGAGAGAGAGAATGAGAAGCTTTGAGTGAGAGAGAGAGAAAGTAAGAGAAGCTGTGAGTGAGATAGAGAGAGAGGGAAAGAGAAGCTGTGAGTGAGAGAGAGAGAGGGAGAAAGCTAAGCTGTGTGAGAGAGAGAGAAAGAGAAGCTGTGTGTGTGTGAGAGAGAAAGAGAAGCTGTGATTGAGAGTGAGAGAGAGAGAGAAAGAGAAGCTGTGAGTGAGAGAGAGAGAAAGAGAAGCTGTGAGTGAGAGAGAGAAGCTGTGAGTGAGAGAGAGAAAGAAAAGCTGTGAGTGAGAGAGAGAGAAAGAGAAGCTGTGAGTGAGTGAGAGAGAGAAAGGGAAGTTGTGAGTGAGAGAGAGAGAGAAAGAGAAGCTGTGAGTGAGAGAGAGAGAGAAGCTGTGAGTGAGAGAGAGAGAGAAAGAGAAGCTGTGGGTGAGAAGGAGAGGGATAGAGAAGCTGTGAGTGAGTGAGAGAGAGAGAAAGAGAAGCTGTGAGTGAGAGAGAGAAAGAGAAGCTGTGAGTGAGAGAGAGAGAAAGAGAAGCTGTGAGTGAGAAGGAGAGGGAAAGAGAAGCTGTGGTTAAGTGAGAGAGAGAGAGAGAGAGAGAGAAGCTGTGAGATAGAAATAGAGAAGCTGTGAGTGAGAGAGTGAGAGAGAAAAAGAGAAGCTGTGAGTGAGAGAGAGATTGAAAGAGAAGCTGTGAGTGAGTGAGAGAGAGAGAAAGAGAAGCTGTGAGTGAGAGAGAGAAAGAGAAGCTGTGAGTGACAGAGAGAGAAAGAGAAGCTGAGAGTGAGAGAGAGAGAGAAAGTGAAGCTGTGAGTGAGAGAGCAAGAGAAAGAGAAGCTGTGAGTGAGAGAGAGAGAAAGAGAAGCTGTGAGTGAGAGAGAGAGAGAGAATGAGAAGCTGTGAGTGAGAGAGAGAAAGTAAGAGAAGCTGTGAGTGAGATAGAGAGAGAGAAAGAGAAGCTGTGAGTGAGAGAGAGAGAGAAAGAGAAGCTGTGAGTGAGAGAGAGAGAAATAGAAGCTGTGAGTGAGTGAGAGAGAGAAAGGGAAGTTGTGAGTGAGAGAGAGAGATAAAGAGAAGCTGTGAGTGAGTGAGAGAGAGAAAGAGAAGCTGTGAGTGAGAAGGAGAGGGAAAGAGAAGCTGTGAGTGAGTGAGAGAGAGAGAGAAAGAGAAGCTGTGTGTGAGAGAGAGAAAGAGAAGCTGTGAGTGAGAGAGAGAGAGAAAGAGAAGCTGTGAGTGACAGAGAGAGAGAAAGAAGCTGAGAGTGAGAGAGAGAGAGAAAGTGAAGCTGTGAGTGAGAGGGAGAGAAAGAAAGAGGAATTAGAGTGAGAAAGAGAGAGAGAAAGAGAAGCTGTCAGTGGGAGAGAGAGAAAGAGAGTCTGTGAGTGAGAGAGAGAGAGAGAAGCTGTGAGTGAAAGAGAGAGAGAGAGCCGCTGTTAGTGAGAGAGAGAGAAAGAGAAGCTGTGAATGAGAGAGGGAGAGAAAGAGAAGCTGTGAGTGAGAGAGAGAGAGAATGAGAAGCTTTGAGTGAGAGAGAGAGAAAGTAAGAGAAGCTGTGAGTGAGATAGAGAGAGAGGGAAAGAGAAGCTGTGAGTGAGAGAGAGAGAGGGAGAAAGCTAAGCTGTGAGAGAGAGAGAGAAAGAGAAGCTGTGTGTGTGTGAGAGAGAAAGAGAAGCTGTGATTGAGAGTGAGAGAGAGAGAGAAAGAGAAGCTGTGAGTGAGAGAGAGAGAAAGAGAAGCTGTGAGTGAGAGAGAGAAGCTGTGAGTGAGAGAGAGAAAGAAAAGCTGTGAGTGAGAGAGAGAGAAAGAGAAGCTGTGAGTGAGTGAGAGAGAGAAAGGGAAGTTGTGAGTGAGAGAGAGAGAGAAAGAGAAGCTGTGAGTGAGAGAGAGAGAGAAGCTGTGAGTGAGAGAGAGAGAGAAAGAGAAACTGTGGGTGAGAAGGAGAGGGATAGAGAAGCTGTGAGTGAGTGAGAGAGAGAGAAAGAGAAGCTGTGAGTGAGAGAGAGAAAGAGAAGCTGTGAGTGAGAGAGAGAGAAAGAGAAGCTGTGAGTGAGAAGGAGAGTGAAAGAGAAGCTGTGGTTAAGTGAGAGAGAGAGAGAGAGAGAGAGAAGCTGTGAGATAGAAATAGAGAAGCTGTGAGTGAGAGAGTGAGAGAGAAAAAGAGAAGCTGTGAGTGAGAGAGAGATTGAAAGAGAAGCTGTGAGTGAGTGAGAGAGAGAGAAAGAGAAGCTGTGAGTGAGAGAGAGAGAGAGAATGAGAAGCTGTGAGTGAGAGTGAGAGAGAGGGAGAGAAAGAGAAGCTGTGAGTGAGAGAGATTGAAAGAGAAGCTGTGAGTGAGAGAGAGTGAGAGAAAGAGAGCTGTGATTGAGAGAGAGAAAGAGAAGCTGTGAGTGAGTGAGTGAGAGAGAGAGAAGCTGTGAGTGAGAGAGAGAAAGAGAAGCTGTGAGTGAGAGAGAGAGAGAAGCTGTGAGTGAGAGAGAGATTGAAAGAGAAGCTGTGAGTGAGAGAGAGAGAGAGAAAGAGAGCTGTGAGTGAGAGAGAGAAAGAGAAGCTGTGAGTGAGAGGGAGAGAGAGAGGAAGAGAAACTGTGAGTGACACACAGAGAGAAGCTGTGAGAGAGAGAGAGAAAGAGAAGCTGTGAGTGACAGAGAGAGAGAAAGAAGCTGAGAGTGAGAGAGAGAGAGAAAGTGAAGCTGTGAGTGAGAGGGAGAGAAAGAAAGAGGAATTAGAGTGAGAAAGAGAGAGAGAAAGAGAAGCTGTCAGTGGGAGAGAGAGAAAGAGAGTCTGTGAGTGAGAGAGAGAGAAGCTGTGAGTGAAAGAGAGAGAGAGAGAGCCGCTGTTAGTGAGAGAGAGAGAAAGAGAAGCTGTGAATGAGAGAGGGAGAGAAAGAGAAGCTGTGAGTGAGAGAGAGAGAAAGAGAAGCTCTGAGTGAGTGAGAGAGAGAAAGGGAAGTTGTGAGTGAGAGAGAGAGAAAAAGAGAAGCTGTGAGTGAGAGAGAGAGAGAGAGAAAGAGAAGCTGTGAGTGAGAAGGAGAGGGAAAGAGAAGCTGTGAGTGAGTGAGAGAGAGAGAGAAAGAGAAGCTGTGTGTGTGTGAGAGAGAAAGAGAAGCTGTGAGTGACAGAGAGAGAGAAAGAGAAGCTGTGTGTGTGAGAGAGAGAAAGAGAAGCTGTGAGTGAGAGTGAGAGAGAGAGAGAAAGAGAAGCTGTGAGAGAGAGTGAGAGAGAGAGAGAAGCTGTGAGTGAGAGAGAGATTGAAAGAGAAGCTGTGAGTGAGAGAGAGAGAGAAAGAGAAGCTGTGAGTGAGAGAGAGAGAGAATGAGAAGCTGTGAGTGAGAGAGAGAAGCTGTGAGTGAGCGAGAGAGAGAAGATGTGAGTGATAGAGAGAGAATGAGAAGCTGTGAGTGAGAGAGAGAGAAAGTAAAAGAAGCTGTGAGTGAGATAGAGAGAGAGAGAGAAGCTGTGAGTGAGAGAAAGAGAGGGAGAAAGATAAGCTGTGAGAGAGAGAGAGAGAAGCTGTGTGTGAGAGAGAAAGAGAAGCTGTGAGTGATAGAGAGAGAGAGAAGCTGTGAGTGAGAGAGAGAGAAGCTGTGAGTGAGAGAGAGAAAGAAAAGCTGTGAGTGAGAGAGAGAGAAAGAGAAGATATGAGTGAGAGAGAGAGAGAGAAGCAGTGAGAGAGAGAGAGAGAAAGAGAAGCTGTGAGTGAGACAGAGAGAGAGAAAGGGAAGCTGTGAGTGAGAGAGAGAAAGAGAAGCTGTGAGTGATAGAGGGAGAGAAGCTGTGAGTGAGAGAGAGAGAAGCTGTGAGTGAGAGAGAGAAAGAAAAGCTGTGAGTGAGAGAGAGAGAGAGAGAAGATGTGAGTGATAGAGAGAGAGAATGAGAAGCTGTGAGTGAGAGAGAGAGAAAGTAAAAGAAGCTGTGAGTGAGATAGATAGAGAGAGAAAGAGAAGCTGTGAGTGAGAGAGAGAGAGGGAGAAAGATAAGCTGTGAGAGAGAGAGAAGCTGTGTGTGTGAGAGAGAAAGAGAAGCTGTGAGTGATAGAGAGAGAGAGAAGCTGTGAGTGAGAGAGAGAGAAGCTGTGAGTGAGAGAGAGAAAGAAAAGCTGTGAGTGAGAGAGAGAGAGAAGATATGAGTGAAAGAGAGAGAGAGACACTGTTAGTGAGAGAGAGAGAAAGAGAAGCTGTGAATGAGAGAGAGAGAGAAAGAGAAGCTGTGAGTGAGAGAGAGAGAAAGAGAAGCTGTGAGTGAGTGAGAGAGAGAAAGGGAAGTTGTGAGTGAGAGAGAGAGAGAAAGAGAAGCTGTGAGTGAGAGAGAGAGAGAATGAGAAGCTGTGAGTGAGAGAGAGAGAATGTAAGAGAAGCTGTGTGTGAGATAGATAGAGAGAGAAAGAGAAGCTGTGAGTGAGAGAGAGAGAGGGAGAAAGATAAGCTGTGAGAGAGAGAGAGAAACTGTGTGTGTGTGAGAGAAAGATAAGCTGTGATTGAGAGTGAGAGAGAGAGAGAAAGTGAAGCTGTGAGTGAGAGAGAGAGAAAGAGAAGCTGTGAGTGAGAGAGAGAGAAGCTGTGAGTGAGAGAGAGAAAGAAAAGCTGTGAGTGAGAGAGAGAGAGAAAGAGAAGATATGAGTGAGAGAGAGAGAGAAGCAGTGAGAGAGAGAGAAAGAGAAGCTGTGAGTGAGACAGAGAGAGAGAAAGAGAAGCTGTGAGAGAGAGAGGGAGAAAGAGAAGCTGTGTGTGTGAGAGAGAAAGAGAAGCTGTGAGTGTGTGTGAGAGAGAAAGAGAAGCTGTGAGTGAGAGAGAGAGAAAGAAAGAGAAATTAGAGTGAGAAAGAGAGAGAGAAAGAGAAGCTGTGAGTGGGAGAGAGAGAAAGAGAGTCTGTGAGTGAGAGAGAGAGAGAGAAGCTGTGAGTGAAAGAGAGAGAGAGCCGCTGTTAGTGAGAGAGAGAGAAAGAGAAGCTGTGAATGAGAGAGAGAGAGAGAAGCTGTGAGTGAGAGAGAGAGAAATAGAAGCTGTGAGTGAGTGAGAGAGAGAAAGGGAAGTTGTGAGTGAGAGAGAGAGAGAAAGAGAAGCTGTGAGTGAGAGAGAGAGAGAAAGAGAAGCTGTGAGTGAGAGAGAGAGAGAAAGAGAAGCTGTGAGTGAGAAGGAGAGGGAAAGAGAAGCTGTGAGTGAGTGAGAGAGAGAGAAAGAGAAGCTGTGTGTGTGAGAGAGAGAAAGAGAAGCTGTGAGTGAGAGAGAGAGAGAAAGAGAAGCTGTTAGTGACAGAGAGAGTGAAAGAGAAGCTGTGTGTGTGTGAGAGAGAAAGAGAAGCTGTGAGTGAGAGAGAGAGAAAGTAAGAGAAGCTGTGAGTGAGATAGAGAGAGAGGGAAAGAGAAGCTGTGAGTGAGAGAGAGAGAGGGAGAAAGCTAAGCTGTGAGAGAGAGAGAGAAAGAGAAGCTGTGTGTGTGAGAGAGAGAAAGAGAAGCTGTGATTGAGAGTGAGAGAGAGAGAGAAAGAGAAGCTGTGAGTGAGAGAGAGAGAAAGAGAAGCTGTGAGTGAGAGAGAGAAGCTGTGAGTGAGAGAGAGAAAGAAAAGCTGTGAGTGAGAGAGAGAGAAAGAGAAGCTGTGAGTGAGTGAGAGAGAGAAAGGGAAGTTGTGAGTGAGAAAGAGAGAGAAAGAGAAGCTGTGAGTGAGAGAGAGAGAGAAGCTGTGAGTGAGAGAGAGAGAGAAAGAGAAGCTGTGTGTGAGAAGGAGAGGGATAGAGAAGCTGTGAGTGAGTGAGAGAGAGAGAAAGAGAAGCTGTGAGTGAGAGAGAGAAAGAGAAGCTGTGAGTGAGAGAGAGAGAAAGAGAAGCTGTGAGTGAGAAGGAGAGGGAAAGAGAAGCTGTGGTTAAGTGAGAGAGAGAGAGAGAGAGAGAGAGAAGCTGTGAGATAGAAATAGAGAAGCTGTGAGTGAGAGAGTGAGAGAGAAAAAGAGAAGCTGTGAGTGAGAGAGAGATTGAAAGAGAAGCTGTGAGTGAGTGAGAGAGAGAGAAAGAGAAGCTGTGAGTGAGAGAGAGAAAGAGAAGCTGTGAGTGACAGAGAGAGAAAGAGAAGCTGAGAGTGAGAGAGAGAGAGAAAGTGAAGCTGTGAGTGAGAGAGCAAGAGAAAGAGAAGCTGTGAGTGAGAGAGAGAGAGAAAGAGAAGCTGTGAGTGAGAGAGAGAAAGAAAGAGAAGCTGTGAGTGAGAGAGAGAGAGAAAGAGAAGCTGTGAGTGAGAAGGAGAGGGAAAGAGAAGCTGTGAGTGAGTGAGAGAGAGAGAGAGAAAGAGAAGCTGTGTGTGTGTGAGAGAGAAAGAGAAGCTGTGAGTGAGAGAGAGAGAGAAAGAGAAGCTGTTAGTGACAGAGAGAGAGAAAGAGAAGCTGTGTGTGTGAGAGAGAGAAAGATAGTCTGAGAAAGAGAGAGTGAAAGAGAAGCTGTGAGTGAGAGTGAGAGAGAGAGAGAGAAAGTGAAGCTGTGAGTGAGAGAGAGAGAGAATGAGAAGCTGTGAGTGAGAGAGAGAAGGTGTGAGTGAGAGAGAGAAAGAGAAGCTGTGTGTGTGAGAGAGAGAAAGGTGAGTGATGGAGAGAGAATGAGAAGCTGTGAGTGATAGAGAGAGAAAGTAAAAGAAGCTGTGAGTGAGATAGAGAGAGAAAGAGAAGCTGTGAGTGAGAGAGAGAGGGAGAAAGATAAGCTGTGTGTGTGAGAGAGAGAAGCTGTGTGTGTGAGAGAGAGAGAAAGAGAAGTTGTGAGTGATACAGAGAGAGAGAAGCTGTGAGTGAGTGAGAGAGAAGCTGTGCGTGAGAGAGAGAAATAAAAGCTGTGAGTGAGAGAGAGAGAAGCTGTGAGTGAGAGAGAGAGAAAGAGAAGCTGTGAGTGAGAGAGAGAAAGAGAAGCTGTGAGTGAGAGAGAGGGAGAGAATGAGAAGCTGTGAGTGAGAGAGAGGGAGAGAATGAGAAGCTGTGAGTGAGAGAGAGAGAAGCTGTGAGTGAGAGAGAGTGAGAGAAAGTGAAGCTGTGAGTGTGAGAGAGAGAGAAAGAGAAGCTGTGTATGTGTGTGAGAGAGAGAAAGAGAATCTGTGATTGAGAGTGAGAGAGAGAGAGAGAGAGAAAGAGAAGCTGTGAGTGAGAGAGAGAGAGAAAGAGAAGCTGTGAGTGAGTGAGAGAGAGAGAATGAGAAGCTGTGAGTGAGAGAGAGAAGCTGTGAGAGAGAGAGAGAAAGAGAAGCTGTGAGTGAGAGAGAGAAGCTGTGAGAGAGAGAGAAAGAGAGAGAGAAGATGTGAGTGATAGAGAGAGAGAATGAGAAGCTTTGAGTGAGAGAGAGAGAAAGTAAGAGAAGCTGTGAGTGAGATAGAGAGAGAGGGAAAGAGAAGCTGTGAGTGAGAGAGAGAGAGGGAGAAAGCTAAGCTGTGTGAGAGAGAGAGAAAGAGAAGCTGTGTGTGTGTGAGAGAGAAAGAGAAGCTGTGATTGAGAGTGAGAGAGAGAGAGAAAGAGAAGCTGTGAGTGAGAGAGAGAGAAAGAGAAGCTGTGAGTGAGAGAGAGAAGCTGTGAGTGAGAGAGAGAAAGAAAAGCTGTGAGTGAGAGAGAGAGAAAGAGAAGCTGTGAGTGAGTGAGAGAGAGAAAGGGAAGTTGTGAGTGAGAGAGAGAGAGAAAGAGAAGCTGTGAGTGAGAGAGAGAGAGAAGCTGTGAGTGAGAGAGAGAGAGAAAGAGAAGCTGTGGGTGAGAAGGAGAGGGATAGAGAAGCTGTGAGTGAGTGAGAGAGAGAGAAAGAGAAGCTGTGAGTGAGAGAGAGAAAGAGAAGCTGTGAGTGAGAGAGAGAGAAAGAGAAGCTGTGAGTGAGAAGGAGAGGGAAAGAGAAGCTGTGGTTAAGTGAGAGAGAGAGAGAGAGAGAGAGAAGCTGTGAGATAGAAATAGAGAAGCTGTGAGTGAGAGAGTGAGAGAGAAAAAGAGAAGCTGTGAGTGAGAGAGAGATTGAAAGAGAAGCTGTGAGTGAGTGAGAGAGAGAGAAAGAGAAGCTGTGAGTGAGAGAGAGAAAGAGAAGCTGTGAGTGACAGAGAGAGAAAGAGAAGCTGAGAGTGAGAGAGAGAGAGAAAGTGAAGCTGTGAGTGAGAGAGCAAGAGAAAGAGAAGCTGTGAGTGAGAGAGAGAGAAAGAGAAGCTGTGAGTGAGAGAGAGAGAGAGAATGAGAAGCTGTGAGTG
Organism: Bradypodion pumilum; assembly: GCA_035047305.1. Taxonomy (NCBI): domain Eukaryota; kingdom Metazoa; phylum Chordata; class Lepidosauria; order Squamata; family Chamaeleonidae; genus Bradypodion; species Bradypodion pumilum. The sequence goes on from JAWDJD010000001.1 coordinate 233,505,202, forward strand.
AGAGAGAGAAAGTAAGAGAAGCTGTGAGTGAGATAGAGAGAGAGAAAGAGAAGCTGTGAGTGAGAGAGAGAGAGAAAGAGAAGCTGTGAGTGAGAGAGAGAGAAATAGAAGCTGTGAGTGAGTGAGAGAGAGAAAGGGAAGTTGTGAGTGAGAGAGAGAGATAAAGAGAAGCTGTGAGTGAGTGAGAGAGAGAAAGAGAAGCTGTGAGTGAGAAGGAGAGGGAAAGAGAAGCTGTGAGTGAGTGAGAGAGAGAGAGAAAGAGAAGCTGTGTGTGAGAGAGAGAAAGAGAAGCTGTGAGTGAGAGAGAGAGAGAAAGAGAAGCTGTGAGTGACAGAGAGAGAGAAAGAAGCTGAGAGTGAGAGAGAGAGAGAAAGTGAAGCTGTGAGTGAGAGGGAGAGAAAGAAAGAGGAATTAGAGTGAGAAAGAGAGAGAGAAAGAGAAGCTGTCAGTGGGAGAGAGAGAAAGAGAGTCTGTGAGTGAGAGAGAGAGAGAGAAGCTGTGAGTGAAAGAGAGAGAGAGAGCCGCTGTTAGTGAGAGAGAGAGAAAGAGAAGCTGTGAATGAGAGAGGGAGAGAAAGAGAAGCTGTGAGTGAGAGAGAGAGAGAATGAGAAGCTTTGAGTGAGAGAGAGAGAAAGTAAGAGAAGCTGTGAGTGAGATAGAGAGAGAGGGAAAGAGAAGCTGTGAGTGAGAGAGAGAGAGGGAGAAAGCTAAGCTGTGAGAGAGAGAGAGAAAGAGAAGCTGTGTGTGTGTGAGAGAGAAAGAGAAGCTGTGATTGAGAGTGAGAGAGAGAGAGAAAGAGAAGCTGTGAGTGAGAGAGAGAGAAAGAGAAGCTGTGAGTGAGAGAGAGAAGCTGTGAGTGAGAGAGAGAAAGAAAAGCTGTGAGTGAGAGAGAGAGAAAGAGAAGCTGTGAGTGAGTGAGAGAGAGAAAGGGAAGTTGTGAGTGAGAGAGAGAGAGAAAGAGAAGCTGTGAGTGAGAGAGAGAGAGAAGCTGTGAGTGAGAGAGAGAGAGAAAGAGAAGCTGTGGGTGAGAAGGAGAGGGATAGAGAAGCTGTGAGTGAGTGAGAGAGAGAGAAAGAGAAGCTGTGAGTGAGAGAGAGAAAGAGAAGCTGTGAGTGAGAGAGAGAGAAAGAGAAGCTGTGAGTGAGAAGGAGAGGGAAAGAGAAGCTGTGGTTAAGTGAGAGAGAGAGAGAGAGAGAGAGAAGCTGTGAGATAGAAATAGAGAAGCTGTGAGTGAGAGAGTGAGAGAGAAAAAGAGAAGCTGTGAGTGAGAGAGAGATTGAAAGAGAAGCTGTGAGTGAGTGAGAGAGAGAGAAAGAGAAGCTGTGAGTGAGAGAGAGAAAGAGAAGCTGTGAGTGACAGAGAGAGAAAGAGAAGCTGAGAGTGAGAGAGAGAGAGAAAGTGAAGCTGTGAGTGAGAGAGCAAGAGAAAGAGAAGCTGTGAGTGAGAGAGAGAGAAAGAGAAGCTGTGAGTGAGAGAGAGAGAGAGAATGAGAAGCTGTGAGTGAGAGAGAGAAAGTAAGAGAAGCTGTGAGTGAGATAGAGAGAGAGAAAGAGAAGCTGTGAGTGAGAGAGAGAGAGAAAGAGAAGCTGTGAGTGAGAGAGAGAGAAATAGAAGCTGTGAGTGAGTGAGAGAGAGAAAGGGAAGTTGTGAGTGAGAGAGAGAGATAAAGAGAAGCTGTGAGTGAGTGAGAGAGAGAAAGAGAAGCTGTGAGTGAGAAGGAGAGGGAAAGAGAAGCTGTGAGTGAGTGAGAGAGAGAGAGAAAGAGAAGCTGTGTGTGAGAGAGAGAAAGAGAAGCTGTGAGTGAGAGAGAGAGAGAAAGAGAAGCTGTGAGTGACAGAGAGAGAGAAAGAAGCTGAGAGTGAGAGAGAGAGAGAAAGTGAAGCTGTGAGTGAGAGGGAGAGAAAGAAAGAGGAATTAGAGTGAGAAAGAGAGAGAGAAAGAGAAGCTGTCAGTGGGAGAGAGAGAAAGAGAGTCTGTGAGTGAGAGAGAGAGAGAAGCTGTGAGTGAAAGAGAGAGAGAGAGCCGCTGTTAGTGAGAGAGAGAGAAAGAGAAGCTGTGAATGAGAGAGGGAGAGAAAGAGAAGCTGTGAGTGAGAGAGAGAGAAAGAGAAGCTGTGAGTGAGTGAGAGAGAGAAAGGGAAGTTGTGAGTGAGAGAGAGAGAAAAAGAGAAGCTGTGAGTGAGAGAGAGAGAGAAAGAGAAGCTGTGAGTGAGAAGGAGAGGGAAAGAGAAGCTGTGAGTGAGTGAGAGAGAGAGAAAGAGAAGCTGTGTGTGTGAGAGAGAGAAAGAGAAGCTGTGAGTGAGAGTGAGAGAGAGAGAAAGAGAAGCTGTGAGTGAGAGAGAGAGAGAGAAAGAGAAGCTGTGAGTGAGAGAGAGAGAGAATGAGAAGCTGTGAGTGAGAGAGAGAAGCTGTGAGTGAGCGAGAGAGAGAAGATGTGAGTGATAGAGAGAGAATGAGAAGCTGTGAGTGAGAGAGAGAGAAAGTAAAAGAAGCTGTGAGTGAGATAGAGAGAGAGAGAGAAGCTGTGAGTGAGAGAGAGAGAGGGAGAAAGATAAGCTGTGAGAGAGAGAGAGAGAAGCTGTGTGTGTGAGAGAAAGAGAAGCTGTGAGTGAGAGAGAGAGAGAGAGAAGCTGTGAGTGAGAGAGAGAAAGAGAAGCTGTGAGTGACAGAGAGAAAGAAAAGCTGTGAGTGAGAGAGAGAGAAAGAGAAGATATGAGTGAGTGAGAGAGAGAGAGAGAAGCAGTGAGAGAGAGAGAGAAAGAGAAGCTGTGAGTGAGACAGAGAGAGAGAAAGGGAAGCTGTGAGTGAGAGAGAGAAAGAGAAGCTGTGAGTGATAGAGAGAGAAGCTGTGAGTGAGAGAGAGAGAAGCTGTGAGTGAGAGAGAGAAAGAAAAGCTGTGAGTGAGAGAGAGAGAAGATGTGAGTGATAGAGAGAGAGAATGAGAAGCTGTGAGTGAGAGAGAGAGAAAGTAAAAGAAGCTGTGAGTGAGATAGAGAGAGAGAGAAAGAGAAGCTGTGAGTGAGAGAGAGAGAGGGAGAAAGATAAGCTGTGTGTGAGAGAGAGAAAGAGAAGCTGTGAGCGAGAGAGAGAGAAGCTGTGAGTGAGAGAGAGAAAGAAAAGCTGTGAGTGAGAGAGAGAGAAAGAGAAGGTGTGAGTGAGTGAGAGAGAGAAAGGGAAGTTGTGAGTGAGTGAGAGAGAAAGAGAAGCTGTGAGAGAGAAAGAGAAGCTGTGAGTGAGAGAGTGAGAGAGAGAAAGAGAAGCTGTTAGTGAGAGTGAGAGAGAGAGAGAAGCTGTGAGTGAGAGAGAGATTGAAAGAGAAGCTGTGAGTGTGAGAGAGAGAGAGAGAAAGAGAAGCTGTGAGTGAGAGAGAGAGAATGAGAAGCTGTGAGTGAGAGAGAGAAGCTGTGAGTGAGCGAGAGAGAGAAGATGTGAGTGATAGAGAGAGAGAATGAGAAGCTGTGAGTGAGAGAGAGAGAAAGTAAAAGAAGCTGTGAGTGAGATAGAGAGAGAGAGAGAAGCTGTGAGTGAGAGAGAGAGGGAGAAAGATAAGCTGTGAGAGAGAGAGAAAGAGAAGATATGAGTGAGAGAGAGAGAGAGAAGCAGTGAGAGAGAGAGAGAGAGAAAGAGAAGCTGTGAGTGAGACAGAGAGAGAGAAAGGGAAGCTGTGAGTGAGAGAGAGAAAGAGAAGCTGTGAGTGAGAGAGAGAGAGAAGCAGTGAGAGAGAGAGAGAGAGAGAGAAAGAGAAGCTGTGAGTGAGACAGAGAGAGAGAAAGGGAAGCTGTGAGTGAGAGAGAGAAAGAGAAGCTGTGAGTGATAGAGAGAGAGAAGCTGTGAGTGAGAGAGAGAGAAGCTGTGAGTGAGAGAGAGAAAGAAAAGCTGTGAGTGAGAGAGAGAGAGAGAAGATGTGAGTGATAGAGAGAGAGAATGAGAAGCTGTGAGTGAGAGAGAGAGAAAGTAAAAGAAGCTGTGAGTGAGATAGATAGAGAGAGAAAGAGAAGCTGTGAGTGAGAGAGAGAGAGGGAGAAAGATAAGCTGTGTGAGAGAGAGAGAAGCTGTGTGTGTGAGAGAGAAAGAGAAGCTGTGAGTGATAGAGAGAGAGAGAGAGGCTGTGAGTGAGAGAGAGAGAAGCTGTGAGTGAGAGAGAGAAAGAAAAGCTGTGAGTGAGAGAGAGAGAGAGAAGATGTGAGTGAAAGAGAGAGAGAGAGCCGCTGTTAGTGAGAGAGAGAGAAAGAGAAGCTGTGAATGAGAGAGAGAGAGAAAGAGAAGCTGTGAGTGAGAGAGAGAGAAAGAGAAGCTGTGAGTGAGTGAGAGAGAGAAAGGGAAGTTGTGAGTGAGAGAGAGAGAGAAAGAGAAGCTGTGAGTGAGAAGGAGAGGGAAAGAGAAGCTGTGAGTGAGTGAGAGAGAGAGAGAAAGAGAAGCTGTGTGAGAGAGAGAGAGAAAGAGAAGCTGTGAGTGACAGAGAGAGAGAAAGAGAAGCTGTGTGTGAGAGAGAGAAAGAGAAGCTGTGAGTGAGAGTGAGAGAGAGAGAGAAAGAGAAGCTGTGAGTAAGAGAGAAAGAGAAAGAGAAGCTGTGAGTGAGAGAGAGAGAATGAGAAGCTGTGAGTGAGAGAGAGAAGCTGTGAGTGAGAGAGAGAAAGAGAAGCTGTGAGTGAGAGAGAGAGAGAGAAGATGTGAGTGATAGAGAGAGAGAATGGGAAGCTGTGAGTGAGAGAGAGAGAAAGTAAAAGAAGCTGTGAGTGAGATAGAGAGAGAGAGAAAGAGAAGCTGTGAGTGAGAGAGAGAGAGGGAGAAAGATAAGCTGTGTGTGTGAGAGAGAGAGAAGCTGTGTGTGTGAGAGAGAAAGAGAAGCTGTGAGTGATAGAGAGAGAGAGAGAAGCTGTGAGTGAGAGAGAGAAAGAAAAGCTGTGAGTGAGAGAGAGAGAAAGAGAAGATATGAGTGAGAGAGAGAGAGAGAGAAGCAGTGAGAGAGAGAGAGAAAGAGAAGCTGTGAGTGTGTGTGAGAGAGAGAGAAGCTGTGAGTGAGAGAGAGAGAGAAAGAGAAGCTGTGAGTGTGTGAGAGAGAGAAAGATAGTCTGAGAAAGAGAGTGAAAGAGAACCTGTGAGTGAGAGAGAGAGGGAGAAAGAGAAGCTATGTGTGTGTGAGAGAGAAAGAGAAGCTGTGAGTGAGAGTGAGAGAGAGAGAGAGAGAAAGAGAAGCTGTGAGTGAGAGAGAGAGAAAGAGAAGCTGTGAGAGAGAAAGAGAGAAGCTGTGAGTGAGAGAGTGAGAGAGAGAAAGAGAAGCTGTTAGTGAGAGTGAGAGAGAGAGAGAAAGAGAAGCTGTGAGTGAGAGAGAGATTGAAAGAGAAGCTGTGAGTGTGTGAGAGAGAGAGAGAAAGAGAAGCTGTGAGTGAGAGAGAGAAAGAGAAGCTGTGAGTGAGAGGGAGAGAGAGAAAGAGAAGCTGTGAGTGACACACAGAGAGAGAAGCTGTGAGTTAGAGAGAGAGAAAGAGAAGTTGTGAGTGACAGAGAGAGAGAAAGAGAAGCTGAGAGTGAGAGAGAGAGAGAGAAAGTGAAGCTGTTAGTGAGAGTGAGTGAGACTGAGAAAGAGAAGCTGTTAGTGAGAGAGAGAGAGAGAGAAAGAGAAGCTGTGAGTGAGAGAGAGATTGAAAGAGAAGCTGTGAGTGTGTGAGAGAGAGAGAGAAAGAGAAGCTTTGAGTGAGAGTGAGAGAGAGAGAGAAAGAGAAGCTGTGAGAGAGAAAGAGAAGCTGTGAGTGAGAGAGTGAGAGAGAGAAAGAGAAGCTGTTAGTGAGAGTGAGAGAGAGAGAAGCTGTGTGAGAGAGAGATTGAAAGAGAAGCTGTGAGTGAGAGAGAGAGAGAGAAAGAGAAGCTGTGAGTGAGAGAGAGAGAGAATGAGAAGCTGTGAGTGAGAGAGAGAAGCTGTGAGTGAGCGAGAGAGAGAAGATGTGAGTGATAAAGAGAGAATGAGAAGCTGTGAGTGAGAGAGAGAGAGAAAGAGAAGCTGTGAGTGTGTGAGAGAGAAAGAGAAGCTGTGAGTGAGAGTGAGAGAGAGAGAGAGAGAAAGAGAAGCTGTGAGTGAGAGAGAGAGAAAGAGAAGCTGTGAGAGAGAAAGAGAGAAGCTGTGAGTGAGAGAGTGAGAGAGAGAAAGAGCTGTTAGTGAGAGTGAGAGAGAGAGAGAAAGAGAAGCTGTGAGTGAGAGAGAGAGAAAGTAAAAGAAGCTGTGAGTGAGATAGAGAGAGAGAGAGAAGCTGTGAGTGAGAGAGAGAGAGGGAGAAAGATAAGCTGTGAGAGAGAGAGAAAGAGAAGATATGAGTGAGAGAGAGAGAGAGAAGCAGTGAGAGAGAGAGAGAGAGAAAGAGAAGCTGTGAGTGAGACAGAGAGAGAGAAAGGGAAGCTGTGAGTGAGAGAGAGAAAGAGAAGCTGTGAGTGAGAGAGAGAGAGAAGCAGTGAGAGAGAGAGAGAGAGAGAAAGAGAAGCTGTGAGTGAGACAGAGAGAGAAAGGGAAGCTGTGAGTGAGAGAGAGAAAGAGAAGCTGTGAGTGATAGAGAGAGAGAAGCTGTGAGTGAGAGAGAGAGAAGCTGTGAGTGAGAGAGAGAAAGAAAAGCTGTGAGTGAGAGAGAGAGAGAGAAGATGTGAGTGATAGAGAGAGAGAATGAGAAGCTGTGAGTGAGAGAGAGAGAAAGTAAAAGAAGCTGTGAGTGAGATAGATAGAGAGAGAAAGAGAAGCTGTGAGTGAGAGAGAGAGAGGGAGAAAGATAAGCTGTGAGAGAGAGAGAGAAGCTGTGTGTGTGAGAGAGAAAGAGAAGCTGTGAGTGATAGAGAGAGAGAGAGAAGCTGTGAGTGAGAGAGAGAGAAGCTGTGAGTGAGAGAGAGAAAGAAAAGCTGTGAGTGAGAGAGAGAGAGAAGATGTGAGTGAAAGAGAGAGAGAGAGCCGCTGTTAGTGAGAGAGAGAGAAAGAGAAGCTGTGAATGAGAGAGAGAGAGAAAGAGAAGCTGTGAGTGAGAGAGAGAGAAAGAGAAGCTGTGAGTGAGTGAGAGAGAGAAAGGGAAGTTGTGAGTGAGAGAGAGAGAGAAAGAGAAGCTGTGAGTGAGAAGGAGAGGGAAAGAGAAGCTGTGAGTGAGTGAGAGAGAGAGAGAAAGAGAAGCTGTGTGAGAGAGAGAGAGAAAGAGAAGCTGTGAGTGACAGAGAGAGAGAAAGAGAAGCTGTGTGTGAGAGAGAGAAAGAGAAGCTGTGAGTGAGAGTGAGAGAGAGAGAGAAAGAGAAGCTGTGAGTGAGAGAGAAAGAGAAAGAGAAGCTGTGAGTGAGAGAGAGAGAGAATGAGAAGCTGTGAGTGAGAGAGAGAAGCTGTGAGTGAGAGAGAGAAAGAGAAGCTGTGAGTGAGAGAGAGAGAGAGAAGATGTGAGTGATAGAGAGAGAGAATGAGAAGCTGTGAGTGAGAGAGAGAGAAAGTAAAAGAAGCTGTGAGTGAGATAGAGAGAGAGAGAAAGAGAAGCTGTGAGTGAGAGAGAGAGAGGGAGAAAGATAAGCTGTGTGTGAGAGAGAGAGAGAAGCTGTGTGTGTGAGAGAGAAAGAGAAGCTGTGAGTGATAGAGAGAGAGAGAAGCTGTGAGTGAGAGAGAGAAAGAAAAGCTGTGAGTGAGAGAGAGAGAAAGAGAAGATATGAGTGAGAGAGAGAGAGAGAAGCAGTGAGAGAGAGAGAGAAAGAGAAGCTGTGAGTGTGTGTGTGAGAGAGAGAAGCTGTGAGTGAGAGAGAGAGAGAAAGAGAAGCTGTGAGTGTGTGAGAGAGAAAGAGAAGCTGTGAGTGAGAGTGAGGGAGAGAGAGAGAGAAAGAGAAGCTGTGAGTGAGAGAGAGAGAAAGAGAAGCTGTGAGAGAGAAAGAGAGAAGCTGTGAGTGAGAGAGTGAGAGAGAGAAAGAGAAGCTGTTAGTGAGAGTGAGAGAGAGAGAGAAAGAGAAGCTGTGAGTGAGAGAGAGATTGAAAGAGAAGCTGTGAGTGTGTGTGAGAGAGAGAGAAAGAGAAGCTGTGAGTGAGAGAGAGAAAGAGAAGCTGTGAGTGAGAGGGAGAGAGAGAAAGAGAAGCTGTGAGTGACACACAGAGAGAGAAGCTGTGAGTTAGAGAGAGAGAAAGAGAAGTTGTGAGTGACAGAGAGAGAGAAAGAGAAGCTGAGAGTGAGAGAGAGAGAGAGAAAGTGAAGCTGTTAGTGAGAGTGAGTGAGACTGAGAAAGAGAAGCTGTTAGTGAGAGAGAGAGAGAGAGAGAGAAAGAGAAGCTGTGAGTGAGAGAGAGATTGAAAGAGAAGCTGTGAGTGTGTGAGAGAGAGAGAGAAAGAGAAGCTGTGAGTGAGAGAGATAAAGTGAAGCTGTGAGTGAGAGAGAGAGAAAGAGAAGCTGTGAGTGAGAGAGAGAGAAAGAGAAGCTGTGAGTGAGAAAGAGAGAGAGAATGAGAAGCTGTGAGTGAGAGTGAGAGAGAGAGAAAGAGAAGCTGTGAGTGAGAGAGAGATTGAAAGAGAAGCTGTGTGTGTGTGTGAGAGAGAGAGAGAGAGAGCTGTGAGTGAGAGAGAGAAAGAGAAGCTGTGAGTGAGAGGGAGAGAAAGAGGAAGAGAAACTGTGAGTGACACAGAGAGAGAGAAGCTGTGAGTTAGAGAGAGAGAGAAAGAGAAGATGTGAGTGACAGAGAGAAAGAAAGAAGCTGAGAGTGAGAGAGAGAGAGTGAAGCTGTGAGTGAGAGAGAGAGAGAAAGAGAAGCTGTGTGTGTGAGAGAGAGAATGAGAAGCTGTGAGTGAGAGAGAAGCTGTGAGTGAGAGAGAGAGGGAGAGAGAGAAAGAGAAGCTGTGAGTGAGAGAGAGAGAGAAAGAGAAGCTGTGAGTGAGAGAGAGAGAATGAGAAGCTGTGAGTGAGACAGAGAAGCTGTGAGTGAGAGAGAGAAAGAGAAGCTGTGAGTGAGAGAGAGCGAGAGAGAGAAGATGTGAGTGATAGAGAGAGAATGAGAAGCTGTGAGTGAGAGAGAGAGAAAGTAAGAGAAGCTGTGAGTGAGATAGAGAGAGAGAGAAAGAGAAGCTGTTAGTGAGAGATAGAGAGGGAGAAAGATAAGCTGTGTGAGAGAGGGAGAAAGATAAGCTGTGTGAGAGAGAGAGAAGGAGAAGCTGTGTGTGTGTGAGAGAGAGAAAGAGAAGCTGTGATTGAGAGTGAGAGAGAGAGAGAAAGAGAAGCTGTGAGAGAGAGAGAGAAAGAGAAGCTGTGAGTGAGAGAGAGATAAGCTGTGAGTGAGAGAGAGAAAGAAAAGCTGTGAGTGAGAGAGAGAGAAAGAGAAGATATGAGAGAGAGAAGCAGTGAGAGAGAGAGAGAGAGAAAAAGAGAAGCTGTGAGTGAGACAGAGAGAGAAAGAGAAGCTGTGAGAGAGAGAGAGGGAGAAAGAGAAGATGTGTGAGAGAGAGAGAAAGAGAAGCTGTGAGTGTGTGTGAGAGAGAAAGAGAAGCTGTGATTGAGAGAGAGAGAAAGAGAAGCTGTGAGTGAGAGAGAGATAAGCTGTGAGTGAAATAGAGAAAGAAAAGCTGTGAGTGAGAGAGAGAGAGAAAGAGAAGATATGAGTGAGTGAGAGAGAGAGAAGCAGTGAGAGAGAGAGAGAAAAAGAGAAGCTGTGAGTGAGACAGAGAGAGAAAGAGAAGCTGTGAAAGAGAGAGAGGGAGAAAGAGAAGCTGAGAGAGAGAGAGAAGCTGTGAGTGTGTGTGAGAGAGAAAGAGAAGCTGTGAGTGAGAGAGAGAGAAAGAAAGAGAAATTAGAGTAAGAAAGAGAGAGAGAAAGAGAAGCTGTGAGTGGGAGAGAGAGAAAGAGAGTCTGTGAGTGAGAGAGAGAGAGAAAGAGAAGCTGTGAGTGAGAAGGAGAGGGAAAGAGAACCTGTGAGTGACAGAGAGAGAGAAAGAGAAGCTGTGTGTGTGTGTGAGGGAGAGAAAGATAGTCTGAGAAAGAGAGAGTGAAAGAGAAGCTGTGAGTGAGAGAGAGAGAGGGTGAAAGAGAAGCTGTGAGAGAGAGAGAGAAAGAGAAGCTGTGAGTGAGAGTGAGAGAGAGAGAGAAAGAGAAGCTGTGAGTGAGAGAGAGAGAGAAAGAGAAGCTGTGAGTGAGAGAGAGAGAATGAGAAGATGTGAGTGAGAGGGAAGCTGTGAGTGAGAGAGAGAGAAAGAGAAGCTGTGAGTGAGAGAGAGCGAGAGAGAGAAGATGTGAGTGATAGAGAGAGAGAAAGAGAAGCTGTGAGTGAGAGAGAGAGAGAAAGAGAAGCTGTGAGTGAGAAGGAGAGGGAAAGAGAACCTGTGAGTGACAGAGAGAGAGAAAGAGAAGCTGTGTGTGTGTGTGAGGGAGAGAAAGATAGTCTGAGAAAGAGAGAGTGAAAGAGAAGCTGTGAGTGAGAGAGAGAGAGAGGGAGAAAGAGAAGCTGTGTGAGAGAGAGAGAGAAAGAGAAGCTGTGAGTGAGAGAGAGAGAGAAAGAGAAGCTGTGAGTGAGAGAGAGAGAGAATGAGAAGATGTGAGTGAGAGGGAAGCTGTGAGTGAGAGAGAGAAAGAGAAGCTGTGAGTGAGAGAGAGCGAGAGAGAGAAGATGTGAGTGATAGAGAGAGAGAATGAGAAGCAGTGAGTGAGAGAGAGAAAGTAAGAGAAGCTGTGAGTGAGATAGAGAGAGAGAAAGAGAAGCTGTGAGTGAGAGAGAGAGAGGGAGAAAGATAAGCTGTGTGTGTGTGAGAGAGAAAGAGAAGCTGTGTGTGACAGAGAGAGAGAAAGAGAAGCTGTGATTAAGAGGGAGAGGGAGAGGGAGAAAGAGAAGCTGTGAGTGAGAGAGAGAAAGAGAAGCTGTGAGTGAGAGAGAGAAGCTGTGACTGAGTGAGAGAAAGAAAAGCTGTGAGTGAGAGAGAGAGTGAAAGAGAAGATATGAGTGAGAGAGAGAGAGAGAGAAGCAGTGAGAGAGAGAGAGAGAAAGAGAAGCTGTGAGTGAGACAGAGAGAGAGAAAGAGAAGCTATGAGAGAGAGAGAGAGAGGGAGAAAGAGAAGCTGTGAGAGAGAGAGAGAAAGAAAAGGTGTGAGTGTGTGACAGAGAGAAAGAGAAGCTGTGAGTGAGAGAGCGAGAAAGAAAGAGAAATTAGAATGAGAAAGAGAGAGAGAAAGAGAAGCTGTGAGTGGGAGAGGGAGAAAGAGAGTCTGTGAGTGAGAGAGAGAAGCAGTGAGTGTGAGAGAGACAGCCGCTGTGAGTGAGAGAGAGAAAGGGAAGCTGTGAATGAGAGAGAGAGAAAAAGAAGCTGTGAGTGAGAGAGAGAGAAAGAAAGAGAAGCTGTGAGTGAGTGAGAGAGAGAAAGGGAAGTTGTGAGTGTGTGTGTGAGAGAAAGAGAAGCTGTGAGTGAGAGAGAAAGAAAGAAAGAAAGAGAAATTAGAGTGACAAAGAGAGAGAGAAAGAGAAGCTGTGAGTGGGAGAGAGAGAAAGAGAGTCTGTGAGTGAGAGAGAGAGAGAGAAGCAGTGAGTGAGAGAGAGAGAGCCGCTGTGAGTGAGAGAGAGAGAAAGAGAAGCTGTGAATGAGAGAGAGAGAAAGAGAAGCTGTGAGTGAGAGAGAGAGAAAGAAAGAGAAGCTGTGAGTGAGTCAGAGAGAGAAAGGGAAGTTGTCAGTGAGTGAGAGAGAGAGAGAGAGAAGCTGTGAGTGAGAGAGAGAGAGAAAGAGTAGCTGTGAGTGAGAGAGAGAGAAAGAGAAGCTGTGAGTGAGAAGGAGAGGGAAAGAGAAGCTGTGAGTGAGTGAGAGAGAGAGAGAAAGAGAAACTGTGAGTGTGACAGAGAGAAAGAGAAGCTGTGAGTGAGAGAGAGAAGGAGAAGCTGTGAGTGAGAAGGAGAGGGAAAGAGAAGCTGTGAGTGAGTGAGAGAGAGAGAAAGAGAAGCTGTGAGAGAGAAGGAGAGAAGCTGTTAGTGAGAGTGAGAGAGAGAGAAAGCTGTGAGTGAGAGAGAGATTGAAAGAGAAGCTGTGAGTGAGAGAGAGAGAGAGAAAGAGAAGCTGTGAGTGAGAGAGAAAGAGAAGCTGTGAGTGAGAGGGAGAGAGAGAAAGAGAAGCTATGAGCGACACAGAGAGAGAGAAGCTGGGAGTTAGAGAGAGAGAGAAATATCTGTGAGTGACAGAGAGAGAGAAAGAAAAGCTGAGAGTGAGAGAGAGAGAGAGAAAGTGAAGCTGTGAGTGAGAGAGAGAGAGAAAGAGAAGCTGTGTGTGTGTGTGAGAGAGAAAGAGAAGCTTTGAGTGAGAGTGAGAGAGAGAGAAAGAGAAGCTGTGAGTGAGAGAGAGAGGGAAAGAGAAGCTGTGAGTGAGAGAGAAAGAAAGAGAAGCTGTGAGTGTGTGAGAGAGAGAATGAGAAGCTGTGAGTGAGAGAGAGAGAAGCTGTGAGTGAGAAAGAGAGAGAGAAAGTGAAGCTGTGAGAGAGAGAGAAAGAGAAGCTGTGTGTGTGTGTGAGAGAGAAAGATAGTCTGAGAAAGAGAGAGTGAAAGAGAAGCTGTGAGTGAGAGAGAGAGAGGGAGAAAGAGAAGCTGTGTGAGAGAGAGAGAAAGAGAAGGTGTGAGTGAGAGTGAGAGAGAGAGAGAGAAAGAGAAGCTGTGAGTGTGAGTGAGAGAGAAAGAGAAGCTGTGAGTGAGAGAGAGAGAGAGAATGAGAAGCTGTGAGTGAGAGAGAGAAGCTGTGTGTGAGAGAGAGAAAGAGAAGCTGTGATTGAGAGGGAGAGAAAGTAAGAGAAATTAGAGTGAGAAAGAGAGTGAGAAAGAGAAGCTGTGAGTGGGAGAGAGAGAAAGAGAGTCTGTGAATCAGAGAGAGAGAAAGAAGCTGTGAGTGAGAGAGAGAGAGAGAGAGCCGCTGTGAGTGAGAGAGAGAGAAAGAGAAGCTGTGAATGAGAGAGAGAAAGAGAAGCTGTGAGTGAGAGAGAGGGAAAGAGAAGCTGTGAGTGAGTGAGAGAGAGAAAGGGAAGTTTGTGAGTGAGAGAGAGAGAGAAAGAGAAGCTGTGAGTGAGAGAGAGAAGCTGTGAGTGAGAGAGAGAGAAGCAGTGAGTGAGAGAGAGAGAGAGAAAGAGAAGCTGTCAGTGAGACAGAGAGAGAGAAAGAGAAGCTGTGAGAGAGAGAGAGAGGGAGAAAGAGAAGCTGTGAGAGAGAGAGAAAGAGAAGCTGTGAGTGTGTGTGAGAGAGAAAGAGAAGCTGTGAGTGAGAGATAGAGAAAGAAAGAGAAATTAGAGTGAGAAAGAGAGAGAGAAAGAGAAGCTGTGAGTGAGAGAGAGAGAGAAGATGTGAGTGATAGAGAGAGAGAATGAGAAGCTGTGAGTGATAGAGAGAGTAAGTGAGAAGCTGTGAGTGAGATAGAGAGAGAGAGAAGGAGAAGCTGTGAGTGAGAGAGAGAGAGGGAGAAAGATAAGCTGTGTGTGTGTGTGAGAGAGAGAAGCTGTGTGTGTGAGAGAGAGAGAAAGAGAAGCTGTGAGTGAGAGTGAGAGAGAGAGAAAGAGAAGCTGTGAGTGAGAGAGAGAGAGAATGAGAAGCTGTGAGTGAGAGAGAGAAGTTGTGAGAGAGAGAGAGAAAGAGAAGCTGTGAGTGAGAGAGAGAAATGTGAGTGATAGAGAGAGATAATGAGAAGCTGTGAGTGAGAGAGAGAGAAAGTAATAGAAGCTGTGAGTGAGATAGAGAGAGAGAAAGAGAAGCTGTGAGTGAGAGAGAGAGAGGGAGAAAGATAATCTGTGTGTGTGAGAGAGAAAGAGAAACTGTGTGTGTGTGAGAGAGAGAAAGAGAAGCTGTGATTGAGAGTGAGAGAGAGAGGGAGAAAGATAAGCTGTGAGTGAGAGAGAGAGAAAGAGAAGCTGTGAGTGAGTGAGAGAAAGAAAAGCTGTGAGTGAGAGAGAGAGAGAAAGAGAAGATATGAGTGAGAGAGAGAGAGAAGCAGTGAGAGAGAGAGAAAGAGAAGCTGTGAGTGAGACAGAGAGAGAGAAAGAGAAGCTGAGAGAGAGAGAGAGGGAGGAAGAAAAGCTGTGAGAGAGAGAAAGAAAGAGAAGCTGTGAGTGTGTGTGAGAGAGAAAGAGAAGCTGTGAGTGAGAGAGAAAGAAAGAAAGAGAAATTAGAGTGAGAAAGAGAGAGAGAAAGAGAAGCTGTGAGTGGGAGAGAGAGAAAGAGAGTCTGTGAGTGAGAGAGAGAGAGAGAAGCAGTGAGTGAGAGAGAGAGAGCCGCTGTGAGTGAGAGAGAGAGAAAGAGAAGCTGTGAATGAGAGAGAGAAAGAGAAGCTGTGAGTGAGTGAGAGAGAGAAAGGGAAGTTGGAAGTGAGTGAGAGAGAGAAAGAGAAGCTGTCAGTGAGCGAGAGAGAGAAAGAGAAGCTGTGAGTGAGAGAGAGAGAGAATGAGAAGCTGTGAGTGAGAAGGAGAGGGAAAGAGAAGCTGTGAGTGAGAGAGAGAGAGAAAGAGAAACTGTGAGTGTGTGAGAGAGAAAGAGAAGCTGTGAGTGAGAGAGAGAAAGAGAAGCTGTGAGTGAGAAGGAGAGGGAAAGAGAAGCTGTGAGTGAGTGAAAGAGAGAGAGAAAGAGAAGCTGTGAGAGAGAAAGAGAGAAGCTGTGAGTGAGAGAGTGAGAGAGAGAAAGAGAAGCTGTTAGTGAGAGTGAGAGAGAGAGAGAGAAAGAGAAGCTGTGAGTGAGAGAGAGAGAGAGAAAGAGAAGCTGTGAGTGAGAGAGAGAAAGAGAAGCTGTGAGTGAGAGGGAGAGAGAGAAATAGAAGCTGTGAGTGACAAAGAGAGAGAAAGAGAAGCTGAGAGTGAGAGACAGAGAGAAAGTGAAGCTGTGAGTGAGAGAGAGAGAGAGAAAGGGAAGCTGTGTGTGTGTATGAGAGAGAAAGATAGTCTGAGAAAGAGAGAGTGAAATAGAAGCTGTGAGTGAGAGAGAGAGAGGGAGAAAGAGAAGCTGTGTGTGAGAGAGAGAGAAAGAGAAGCTGTGAGAGAGTGAGAGAGAGAGAGAGAAAGAGAAGCTGTGAGTGAGAGAGAGAGGGAAAGAGAATCTGTGAGTGAGAGAGAGAGAAAGAGAAGCTGTGAGTGTGTGAGAGAGAGAATGAGAAGCTGTGAGTGAGAGAGAGAGAGAATGAGAAGCTGTGAGTGAGAGAGAGAAGCTGTGAGAGAGAGAGAGAAAGAGAAGCTGTGAGTGAGAGAAAGAGAGAGAAGATGTGAGTGATAGAGAGAGAGAATGAGAAGCTGTCAGTGAGAGAGGGAGAAAGTAAGATAAGCTGTGAGTGAGATAGAGAGAGAGAGAAAGCGTGTCTGTGAGTGAATGAGAGAGAGGGAGAGAAAGATAATCTGTGAGAGATAGAGAGAAAGAGAAGCTGTGTGTTTTAGAGAGAGAAAGAGAAGCTGTGATTGAGAGTGAGAGAGAGAGAGAAAGAGAAGCTGTGAGTGAGAGAGAGAGAAAGAGAAGCTGTGATTGAGAGAGAGAAAAGCTATGAGTGAGAGAGAGAAAGAAAAGCTGTGAGTGAGAGAGAGAGAGAAAGAGAAGATATGAGTGAGAGAGAGAGAGAAGCAGTGAGAGAGAGAAAGAAACAGAAGCTGTGAGTGAGACAGAGAGAGAGAAAGAGAAGCTGTGAGAGAGAGAGAGGGAGAAAGAGAAGCTGTGAGAGAGAGAGAGAAAGAGAAGCTGTGAGTGTGTGTGAGAGAGAAAGAGAAGCTGTGAGTGAGAGAGGGAGAGAAAGAAAGAGAAATTAGAGTGAGAAAGAGAAAGAGAAAGAGAAGCTGTGAGTGGGAGAGAGAGAAAGAGAGTCTGTGAATCAGAGAGAGAGAGAGAGAAGCTGTGAGTGAGAGAGAGAGAACCGCTGTGAGTGAGAGAGAGAGAAAGAGAAGCTGTGAATGAGAGAGAGAGAGAAAGAGAAGCTGTGAGTTAGAGAGACAGAAAGAGAAGATGTGAGTGAGTGAGAGAGAGAAAAGGAAGTTTGTGAGTGAGAGAGAGAGAGAAAGAGAAGCAGTGAGAGAGAGAAGCTGTTAGTGAAAGAGAGAAAGAAAAGCTGTGAGTGAGAGAGAGAGAGAGAAAGAGAAGATGTGAGTGAGTGAGAGAGAGAGAGAAGCAGTGAGTGAGAGAGAGAGAGAGAAAGAGAAGCTGTCAGTGAGACAGAGAGAGAGAAAGAGAAACTGTGAGAGAGAGAGGGAGAAAGAGAAGCTGTAAGAGAGAGAGAGAAAGAGAAGCTGTGAGTGTGTGTGTGAGAGAAAGAGAAGCTGTGAGTGAGAGAGAGAAAGAAAGAGAAATTAGAGTGAGAAAGAGAGAGAGAAAGAGAAGCTGTGAGTGAGAGAGAGAGAGAAGATGTGAGTGATAGAGAGAGAGAATGAGAAGCTGTGAGTGATAGAGAGAGTAAGTAAGAGAAGCTGTGAGTGAGATAGAGAGAGAGAGAAGGAGAAAGATAAGCTGTGTGTGTGAGAGAGAGAGAAGCTGTGTGTGTGTGTGAGAGAGAAAGAAAAGCTGTGATTGAGAGTGAGAGAGAGAGAAAGAGATGCTGTGAGTGAGAGAGAGAAGCTGTGAGTGAGAGAGAGAAAGAAAAGCGGTGAGTGAGAGAGAGAGAGAAAGAGAAGATATGAATGAGAGAGAGAGAAGCAGTGAGAGAGAGAGAAAGAGAAGCTGTGAGTGAGACAGAGAGAGAAAGAGAAGCTGTGAGAGAGAGAGAGGGAGAAAGAGAAGCTGTGAGCGAGTGAGAGAAAGAGAAGCTGTGAGTGTGTGTGAGAGAGAAAGAGAAGCTGTGAGTGAGAGAGAGAGAAAGAAAGAGAAATTAGAGTGAGAAAGAGAGAGAGAAAGAGAAGCTGTGAGTGGGAGAGAGAGAAAGAGAAGCTGTGAATGAGAGAGAGAGAGAAAAAGAAGCTGTGAGTGAGAGAGAGAGAAAGAAAGAGAAGCTGTGAGTGAGTGAGAGAGAGAAAGGGAAGTTGTGAGTGAGAGAGAGAGAGAAAGAGAAGCTGTGAGTGAGAGAGAGAAAGAGAAGCTGTGAGTGTGTGAGAGAGAAATAGAAGCTGTGAGTGAGAAGGAGAGAGAGAGAGAAGCTGTGAGTGAGTGAGAGAGAGATAGAGAAGCTGTGAGAGAGAAAGAGAGAAGCTGTGAGTGAGAGAGTGAGAGAGAGAAAGAGAAGCTGTTAGTGAGAGTGAGAGAGAAAGAGAAAGAGAAGCTGTGAGTGAGAGAGAGATTGAAAGAGAAGCTGTGAGTGAGAGGGAGAGAGAAAGAGAAGCTGTGAGTGAGAGAGATAGAGAAGCTGTGAGTGAGAGGGAGAGAGAGAAAGAGAAGCTGTGAGTGACACACAGAGAGAGAAGCTGTGAGTTAGAGAGAGAGAGAAAGAGAAGCTGTGAGTGACAGAGAGAGAGAAAGAGAAGCTGAGAGTGAGAGAGAGAGAGAAAGTGAAGCTGCGAGTGAGAGAGAGAGAGAAAGAGAAGCTGTGTGTGTGTGAGAGAGAGAAAGATAGTCTGAGAAAGAGAGAGTGAAAGAGAAGCTGTGAGTGAGAGAAAGAGAGGGAGAAAGAGAAGCTGTGTGTGTGAGAGAGAGAAAGAGAAGCTGTGAGTGAGAGTGAGAGAGAGAGAGAAAGAGAAGCTGTGAGTGAGAGAGAGAGTGAAAGAGAAGCTGTGAGTGAGAGAGAGAGAAAGAGAAGCTGTGAGTGAGAGAGAGAATGAGAAGCTGTGAGTGAGAGAGAGAGAAGCTGTGAGTGAGAGAGAGAGAGAGAGAAAGTGAAGCTGTGAGTGAGAGAGAGAGAGAAAGAGAAGCTGTGTGTGTGTGAGAGAGAGAAAGATAGTCTGAGAAAGAGAGAGTGAAAGAGAAGCTGTGAGTGAGAGAGAGAGAGGGAGAAAGAGAAGCTGTGTGAGAGAGAGAGAGAAAGAGAAGCTGTGAGTGAGAGTGAGAGAGAGAGAGAAAGAGAAGCTGTGAGTGAGAGAGAGAGAATGAGAAGCTGTGAGTGAGAGAGAGAAGTTGTGTGTGTGAGAGAGAAAGAGATGCTGTGAGTGAGAGAGAGAGAGATGTGAGTGATAGAGAGAGAATGAGAAGCTGTGAGTGAGAGAGAGAGAAAGTAATAGAAGCTGTGAGTGAGATAGAGAGAGAGAGAGAGAGAAGGTGTGAGTGAGAGAGAGAGAGGGAGAAAGATAATCTGTGAGAGAGAGAGAGAAAGAGAAACTGTGTGTGAGAGAGAGAGAGAAAGAGAAGATGTGAGTGAGAGTGAGAGAGAGAAAGAGAAGCTGTGAGTGAGAGAGAGAGAAACAGAAGCTGTGAGTGAGAGAGAGAGAATCTGTGAGTGAGAGAGAGAAAGAAAAGCTGTGAGTGAGAGAGAGAGAGAAAGAGAAGATATGAGTGAGAGAGAGAGAGAAGCAGTGAGAGAGAGAGAGAGAGAGAAACAGAAGCTGTGAGTGAGACAGAGAGAGAAAGAGAAGCTGTGTGAGAGAGAGAGAGGGAGAAAGAGAAGCTGTGAGAGAGAGAGAGAAAGAGAAGCTGTGAGTGTGTGTGTGAGAGAAAGAGAAGCTGTGAGTGAGAGAGAGAGAAAGAAAGAGAAATTAGAGTGAGAAAGAGAGAGAGAAAGAGAAGCTGTGAGTGGGAGAGAGAGAAAGAGAGTCTGTGAGTGAGAGAGAGAGAGAAGCTGTGAGTGAGAGAGAGAGAGCCGCTATGAGTGAGAGAGAGAGAAAGAGAAGCTGTGAATGAGAGAGAGAGAAAGAGAAGCTGTGTGTGTGAGAGAGAAAGAGAAGCTGTGAGTGAGTGAGAGAGAGAGAAAGGGAAGGTGTGAGTGAGAGAGAGAAAGAGAAGCTGTGAGTGAGAGAGAGAGAAAGAGAAGCTGTGAGTGAGAGAGAGAGAGAAAGAGAAGCTGTGAGTGAGAAGGAGAGGGAAAGAGAAGCTGTGAGTGAGAGAGAGAGAGAGAGAAGGAGAAAGATAAGCTGTGTGTGTGAGAGAGAGAGAAGCTGTGTGTGTGTGAGAGAGAGAAAGAAAAGCTGTGATTGAGAGTGAGAGAGAGAGAAAGAGATGCTGTGAGTGAGAGAGAGAGAAGCTGTGAGTGAGAGAGAGAAAGAAAAGCGGTGAGTGAGAGAGAGAGAGAAAGAGAAGATATGAATGAGAGAGAGAGAAGCAGTGAGAGAGAGAGAAAGAGAAGCTGTGAGTGAGACAGAGAGAGAGAAAGAGAAGCTGTGAGAGAGAGAGAGGGAGAAAGAGAAGCTGTGAGCGAGTGAAAGAGAAGCTGTGAGTGTGTGTGAGAGAGAAAGAGAAGCTGTGAGTGAGAGAGAGAGAAAGAAAGAGAAATTAGAGTGAGAAAGAGAGAGAGAAAGAGAAGCTGTGAGTGGGAGAGAGAGAAAGAGAAGCTGTGAATGAGAGAGAGAGAGAAAAAGAAGCTGTGAGTGAGAGAGAGAGAAAGAAAGAGAAGCTGTGAGTGAGTGAGAGAGAGAAAGGGAAGTTGTGAGTGAGAGAGAGAGAGAAAGAGAAGCTGTGAGTGAGAGAGAGAAAGAGAAGCTGTGAGTGTGTGAGAGAGAAATAGAAGCTGTGAGTGAGAAGGAGAGAGAGAGAGAAGCTGTGAGTGAGTGAGAGAGAGAGAGAGAAGCTGTGAGAGAGAAAGAGAGAAGCTGTGAGTGAGAGAGTGAGAGAGAGAAAGAGAAGCTGTTAGTGAGAGTGAGAGAGAAAGAGAAAGAGAAGCTGTGAGTGAGAGAGAGATTGAAAGAGAAGCTGTGAGTGAGAGGGAGAGAGAAAGAGAAGCTGTGAGTGAGAGAGATAGAGAAGCTGTGAGTGAGAGGGAGAGAGAGAAAGAGAAGCTGTGAGTGACACACAGAGAGAGAAGCTGTGAGTTAGAGAGAGAGAGAAAGAGAAGCTGTGAGTGACAGAGAGAGAGAAAGAGAAGCTGAGAGTGAGAGAGAGAGAGAAAGTGAAGCTGCGAGTGAGAGAGAGAGAGAAAGAGAAGCTGTGTGTGTGTGAGAGAGAGAAAGATAGTCTGAGAAAGAGAGAGTGAAAGAGAAGCTGTGAGTGAGAGAAAGAGAGGGAGAAAGAGAAGCTGTGTGTGTGAGAGAGAGAAAGAGAAGCTGTGAGTGAGAGTGAGAGAGAGAGAGAAAGAGAAGCTGTGAGTGAGAGAGAGAGTGAAAGAGAAGCTGTGAGTGAGAGAGAGAGAAAGAGAAGCTGTGAGTGAGAGAGAGAATGAGAAGCTGTGAGTGAGAGAGAGAGAAGCTGTGAGTGAGAGAGAGAGAGAGAGAAAGTGAAGCTGTGAGTGAGAGAGAGAGAGAAAGAGAAGCTGTGTGTGTGTGAGAGAGAGAAAGATAGACTGAGAAAGAGAGAGTGAAAGAGAAGCTGTGAGTGAGAGAGAGAGAGGGAGAAAGAGAAGCTGTGTGAGAGAGAGAGAGAAAGAGAAGCTGTGAGTGAGAGTGAGAGAGAGAGAGAAAGAGAAGCTGTGAGTGAGAGAGAGAGAATGAGAAGCTGTGAGTGAGAGAGAGAAGTTGTGTGTGTGAGAGAGAAAGAGATGCTGTGAGTGAGAGAGAGAGAGATGTGAGTGATAGAGAGAGAATGAGAAGCTGTGAGTGAGAGAGAGAGAAAGTAATAGAAGCTGTGAGTGAGATAGAGAGAGAGAGAAAGAGAAGGTGTGAGTGAGAGAGAGAGAGGGAGAAAGATAATCTGTGAGAGAGAGAGAGAAAGAGAAACTGTGTGTGAGAGAGAGAGAGAAAGAGAAGATGTGAGTGAGAGTGAGAGAGAGAAAGAGAAGCTGTGAGTGAGAGAGAGAGAAACAGAAGCTGTGAGTGAGAGAGAGAGAATCTGTGAGTGAGAGAGAGAAAGAAAAGCTGTGAGTGAGAGAGAGAGAGAAAGAGAAGATATGAGTGAGAGAGAGAGAGAAGCAGTGAGAGAGAGAGAGAGAGAAACAGAAGCTGTGAGTGAGACAGAGAGAGAAAGAGAAGCTGTGTGAGAGAGAGAGAGGGAGAAAGAGAAGCTGTGAGAGAGAGAGAGAAAGAGAAGCTGTGAGTGTGTGTGTGAGAGAAAGAGAAGCTGTGAGTGAGAGAGAGAGAAAGAAAGAGAAATTAGAGTGAGAAAGAGAGAGAGAAAGAGAAGCTGTGAGTGGGAGAGAGAGAAAGAGAGTCTGTGAGTGAGAGAGAGAGAGAAGCTGTGAGTGAGAGAGAGAGAGCCGCTATGAGTGAGAGAGAGAGAAAGAGAAGCTGTGAATGAGAGAGAGAGAAAGAGAAGCTGTGTGTGTGAGAGAGAAAGAGAAGCTGTGAGTGAGTGAGAGAGAGAGAAAGGGAAGGTGTGAGTGAGAGAGAGAGAGAAAGAGAAGCTGTGAGTGAGAGAGAGAGAAAGAGAAGCTGTGAGTGAGAGAGAGAGAGAAAGAGAAGCTGTGAGTGAGAAGGAGAGGGAAAGAGAAGCTGTGAGTGAGTGAGAGAGAGAGAAAGAGAAGCTGTGAGTGAGAGAGAGAGAAAAAGAAGCTGTGAGTGAGAGAGAGAGAAAAAGAGAAGCTGTGAGTAAGAAGGAGAGGGAAAGAGAAGAAGTGAGTGAGTGAGAGAGAGAGAGAAAGAGAAGCTGTGAGAGAGAAAGAGAAGCTGTGAGTGAGAGAGTGAGAGAGAGAAAGAGAAGCTGTTAGTGAGAGTGAGTGAGAGAGAGAAAAGCTGTGAGTGAGAGAGAGATTGAAAGAGAAGCTGTGAGTGAGAGAGAGAGAGAAAGAGAAGCTGTGAGTGAGAGAGAGAAAGAGAGTCTGTGAATCAGAGAGGGAGAGAGAAGCTGTGAGTGAGAGAGAGAGAACCGCTGTGAGTGAGAGAGAGAGAAAGAGAAGCTGTGAATGAGAGAGAGAGAGAAAGAGAAGCTGTGAGTGAGAGAGACAGAAAGAGAAGATGTGAGTGAGTGAGAGAGAGAAAGGGAAGTTTGTGAGTGAGAGAGAGAGAGAAAGAGAAGCAGTGAGAGAGAGAAGCTGTTAGTGAAAGAGAGAAAGAAAAGCTGTGAGTGAGAGAGAGAGAGAGAAAGAGAAGATGTGAGTGAGTGAGTGAGAGAGAGAAGCAGTGAGTGAGAAAGAGAAGCAGTGAGAGAGAGAAGCTGTTAGTGAAAGAGAGAAAGAGAAGCTGTCAGTGAGACAGAGAGAGAGAAAGAGAAACTGTGTGAGAGAGAGAGGGAGAAAGAGAAGCTGTAAGAGAGAGAGAGAAAGAGAAGCTGTGAGTGTGTGTGTGAGAGAAAGAGAAGCTGTGAGTGAGAGAGAGAAAGAAAGAGAAATTAGAGTGAGAAAGAGAGAGAGAAAGAGAAGCTGTGAGTGAGAGAGAGAGAGAAGATGTGAGTGATAGAGAGAGAGAATGAGAAGCTGTGAGTGATAGAGAGAGTAAGTAAGAGAAGCTGTGAGTGAGATAGAGAGAGAGAGAAGGAGAAAGATAAGCTGTGTGTGTGAGAGAGAGAGAAGCTGTGTGTGTGTGAGAGAGAAAGAAAAGCTGTGATTGAGAGTGAGAGAGAGAGAAAGAGATGCTGTGAATGAGAGAGAGAGAAGCTGTGAGTGAGAGAGAGAAAGAAAAGCGGTGAGTGAGAGAGAGAGAGAAAGAGAAGATATGAATGAGAGAGAGAGAAGCAGTGAGAGAGAGAGAAAGAGAAGCTGTGAGTGAGACAGAGAGAGAGAAAGAGAAGCTGTGAGAGAGAGAGAGGGAGAAAGAGAAGCTGTGAGAGAGTGAGAGAAAGAGAAGCTGTGAGTGTGTGTGTGAGAGAAAGAGAAGCTGTGAGTGAGAGAGAGAGAAAGAAAGAGAAATTAGAGTGAGAAAGAGAGAGAGAAAGAGAAGCTGTGAGTGGGAGAGAGAGAAAGAGAAGCTGTGAATGAGAGAGAGAGAGAAAAAGAAGCTGTGAGTGAGAGAGAGAGAAAGAAAGAGAAGCTGTGAGTGAGTGAGAGAGAGAAAGGGAAGTTGTGAGTGAGAGAGAGAGAGAAAGAGAAGCTGTGAGTGAGAGAGAGAAAGAGAAGCTGTGAGTGTGTGAGAGAGAAATAGAAGCTGTGAGTGAGAAGGAGAGAGAGAGAGAAGCTGTGAGTGAGTGAGAGAGAGAGAGAGAGAAGCTGTGAGAGAGAAAGAGAGAAGCTGTGAGTGAGAGAGTGAGAGAGAGAAAGAGAAGCTGTTAGTGAGAGTGAGAGAGAGAGAGAAAGAGAAGCTGTGAGTGCGAGAGAGATTGAAAGAGAAGCTGTGAGTGAGAGGGAGAGAGAAAGAGAAGCTGTGAGTGAGAGAGATAGAGAAGCTGTGAGTGAGAGGGAGAGAGAGAAAGAGAAGCTGTGAGTGACACACAGAGAGAGAAGCTGTGAGTTAGAGAGAGAGAGAAAGAGAAGCTGTGAGTGACAGAGAGAGAGAAAGAGAAGCTGAGAGTGAGAGAGAGAGAGAAAGTGAAGCTGCGAGTGAGAGAGAGAGAGAAAGAGAAGCTGTGTGTGTGTGTGAGAGAGAAAGATAGTCTGAGAAAGAGAGAGTGAAAGAGAAGCTGTGAGTGAGAGAAAGAGAGGGAGAAAGAGAAGCTGTGTGTGTGAGAGAGAGAAAGAGAAGCTGTGAGTGAGAGTGAGAGAGAGAGAGAAAGAGAAGCTGTGAGTGAGAGTGAGAGTGAAAGAGAAGCTGTGAGTGAGAGAGAGAGAAAGAGAAGCTGTGAGTGAGAGAGAGAATGAGAAGCTGTGAGTGAGAGAGAGAGAAGCTGTGAGTGAGAGAGAGAGAGAGAAAGTGAAGCTGTGAGTGAGAGAGAGAGAGAAAGAGAAGCTGTGTGTGTGTGAGAGAGAGAAAGATAGTCTGAGAAAGAGAGAGTGAAAGAGAAGCTGTGAGTGAGAGAGAGAGAGGGAGAAAGAGAAGCTGTGTGAGAGAGAGAGAGAAAGAGAAGCTGTGAGTGAGAGTGAGAGAGAGAGAGAAAGAGAAGCTGTGAGTGAGAGAGAGAGAATGAGAAGCTGTGAGTGAGAGAGAGAAGTTGTGTGTGAGAGAGAGAAAGAGATGCTGTGAGTGAGAGAGAGAGATGTGAGTGATAGAGAGAGAATGAGAAGCTGTGAGTGAGAGAGAGCGAAAGTAAGAGAAGCTGTGAGTGAGATAGAGAGAGAGAGAAAGAGAAGGTGTGAGTGAGAGAGAGAGAGGGAGAAAGATAATCTGTGAGAGAGAGAGAGAAAGAGAAACTGTGTGTGAGAGAGAGAGAGAAAGAGAAGATGTGAGTGAGAGTGAGAGAGAGAAAGAGAAGCTGTGAGTGAGAGAGAGAGAAACAGAAGCTGTGAGTGAGAGAGAGAGAATCTGTGAGTCAGAGAGAGAAAGAAAAGCTGTGAGTGAGAGAGAGAGAGAAAGAGAAGATATGAGTGAGAGAGAGAGAGAAGCAGTGAGAGAGAGAGAGAGAGAGAAACAGAAGCTGTGAGTGAGACAGAGAGAGAAAGAGAAGCTGTGAGAGAGAGAGAGGGAGAAAGAGAAGCTGTGAGAGAGAGAGAGAAAGAGAAGCTGTGAGTGTGTGTGTGAGAGAAAGAGAAGCTGTGAGTGAGAGAGAGAGAAAGAAAGAGAAATTAGAGTGAGAAAGAGAGAGAGAAAGAGAAGCTGTGAGTGGGAGAGAGAGAAAGAGAGTCTGTGAGTGAGAGAGAGAGAGAAGCTGTGAGTGAGAGAGAGAGAGCCGCTATGAGTGAGAGAGAGAGAAAGAGAAGCTGTGAATGAGAGAGAGAGAGAAAGAGAAGCTGTGTGTGTGAGAGAGAAAGAGAAGCTGTGAGTGAGTGAGAGAGAGAGAAAGGGAAGTTGTGAGTGAGAGAGAGAGAGAAAGAGAAGCTGTGAGTGAGAGAGAGAGAAAGAGAAGCTGTGAGTGAGAGAGAGAGAGAAAGAGAAGCTGTGAGTGAGAAGGAGAGGGAAAGAGAAGCTGTGAGTGAGTGAGAAAGAGAGAAAGAGAAGCTGTGAGTGAGAGAGAGAGAAAAAGAAGCTGTGAGTGAGAGAGAGAGAAAAAGAGAAGCTGTGAGTAAGAAGGAGAGGGAAAGAGAAGAAGTGAGTGAGTGAGAGAGAGAGAGAAAGAGAAGCTGTGAGAGAGAAAGAGAAGCTGTGAGTGAGAGAGTGAGAGAGAGAAAGAGAAGCTGTTAGTGAGAGTGAGTTAGAGAGAGAAAAGATGTGAGTGAGAGAGAGATTGAAAGAGAAGCTGTGAGTGAGAGAGAGAGAGAAAGAGAAGCTGTGAGTGAGAGAGAGAAAGAGAAGCTGTGAGTGAGAGGGAGAGAGAGAAAGAGAAGCTGTGAGTGACACAGAGAGAGAGAAGCTGTGAGTTAGAGAGAGAGAAAGAGAAGCTGTGAGTGACAGAGAGAGAGAAAGAGAAGCTGAGAGTGAGAGAGAGAGAAAGTGAAGCTGTGAGTGAGAGAGAGAGAGAAGATGTGAGTGAGAGAGAGAGAGAATGAGAAGCTGTGAGTGAGAGAGAGAGAAAGTAAGAGAAGCTGTGAGTGATACAGAGAGAGAGAAAGAGAAGCTGTGAGTGAGAGAGAGAAAGAGAAGCTGTGATTGAGAGTGAGAGAGAGAGAAAGAGAAGCTGTGAGTGAGAGAGAGAGAAAGAGAAGCTGTGAGTGAGAGAGAGAAGCTGTGAGTGAGAGAGAGAAAGAAAAGCTGTGAGTGAGAGATAGAGAGAAAGAGAAGATATGAGTGAGAGAGAGAGAGAAGCAGTGAGTGAGAGAGAGAGGGAGAAAGAGAAGCTGTGAGAGAGAGAGAGAGAAGCTGTGAGTGTGTGTGTGAGAGAAAGAGAAGCTGTGAGTGAGAGAGAGAGAAAGAAAGAGAAATTAGAGTGAGAAAGAGAGAGAGAATTAGAAGCTGTGAGTGAGTGAGAGAGAGAAGATGTGAGTGATAGAGAGAGTAAGTAAGAGAAGCTGTGAGTGAGATAGAGAGAGAGAGAAGGAGAAGCTGTGAGTGAGAGAGAGAGAGGGAGAAAGATAAGCTGTGTGAGAGAGAGAGAAGCTGTGTGTGTGAGAGAGAGAAAGAAAAGTTGTGATTGAGAGTGAGAGAGAGAGAGAAAGAGATGCTGTGAGTGAGAGAGAGAGAAGCTGTGAGTGAGAGAGAGAAAGAAAAGCGGTGAGTGAGAGAGAGAGAGAGAAAGAGAAGATATGAATGAGAGAGAGAGAGAGAAGCAGTGAGAGAGAGAGAGAGAGAAGCTGTGAGTGAGACAGAGAGAGAAAGAGAAGCGGTGAGAGAGAGAGAGGGAGAAAGACAAGCTGTGTGAGAGAGAGAGAGAAGCTGTGAGTGTGTGTGAGAGAGAAAGAAAGAGAAGCTGTGAGTGAGTGAGAGGGAGAAAGGGAAGTTGTGAGTGAGAGAGAGAGAAAGAGAAGCTGTGAGTGAGAGAGAGAAAGAGAAGCTGTGAGTGAGAGAGAGAGAAAGAGAAGCTGTGAGTGAGAAGGAGAGGGAAAGAGAAGCTGTGAGTGAGTGAGAGAGAGAGAGAAAGAGAAACTGTGAGTGTGTGAGAGAGAAAGAGAAGCTGTGAGTGAGAGAGAGAGAGAAAGAGAAGCTGTGAGTGAGAAGGAGAGAAGCTGTGAGTGAGAGAGTGAGAGAGAGAAAGAGAAGCTGTTAGTGAGAGTGAGAGAGAGAGAGAGAAAGAGAGGCTGTGAGTGAGAGAGAGATTGAAAGAGAAGCTGTGAGTGAGAGAGAGAGAGAGAAAGAGAAGCTGTGAGTGAGAGAGATAGAGAAGCTGTGAGTGAGAGGGAGAGAGAGAAAGAGAAGCTGTGAGTGACACACAGAGAGAGAAGCTGTGAGTTAGAGAGAGAGAAAGAGAAGCTGTGAGTGACAGAGAGAGAGAAAGAGAAGCTGTGTGTGTGTGAGAGAGAGAAAGATACTGAGAAAGAGAGAGTGAAAGAGAAGCTGTGAGTGAGAGAGAGAGAGGGAGAAAGAGAAGCTGTGTGTGTGAGAGAGAGAAAGAGAAGCTGTGAGTGAGAGTGAGAGAGAGAGAGAGAAAGAGAAGCTGTGAGTGAGAGAGAGAGTGAAAGAGAAGCTGTGAGTGAGAGAGAGAGAGAAAGCGAAGATATGAGTGAGAGAGAGAGAGAAGCAGTGAGAGAGAGAGAGAGAAACAGAAGCTGTGAGTGAGACAGAGAGAGAAAGAGAAGCTGTGAGAGAGAGAGAGGGAGAAAGAGAAGCTGTGAGAGAGAGAGAGAAAGAGAAGCTGTGAGTGAGAGAGATAGAGAAGCTGTGATTGAGAGGGAGAGAGAGAAAGAGAAGCTGTGAGTGACACACAGAGAGAGAAGCTGTGAGTTAGAGAGAGAGAAAGAGAAGCTGTGAGTGACAGAGAGAGAGAAAGAGAAGCTGTGTGTGTGTGAGAGAGAGAAAGATAGTCTGAGAAAGAGAGAGTGAAAGAGAAGCTGTGAGTGAGAGAGAGAGAGGGAGAAAGAGAAGCTGTGTGTGTTAGAGAGAGAAAGAGAAGCTGTGAGTGAGAGTGAGAGAGAGAGAGATAGAAAGAGAAGCTGTGAGTGAGAGAGAGAGTGAAAGAGAAGCTGTGAGTGAGAGAGAGAGAGAAAGCGAAGATATGAGTGAGAGAGAGAGAGAAGCAGTGAGAGAGAGAGAGAGAGAAACAGAAGCTGTGAGTGAGACAGAGAGAGAAAGAGAAGCTGTGAGAGAGAGAGAGAGGGAGAAAGAGAAGCTGTGTGAGAGAGAGAGAAAGAGAAGCTGTGAGTGTGTGTGAGAGAGAAAGAGAAGCTGTGAGTGAGAGAGAGAGAAAGAAAGAGAAATTAGAGTGAGAAAGAGAGAGAGAAAGAGAAGCTGTGAGTGGGAGAGAGAGAAAGAGAGTCTGTGAGTGAGAGAGAGAGAAGCTGTGAGTGAGAGAGAGAGAGCTGCTGTGAGTGAGAGAGAGAGAAAGAGAAGCTGTGAGTGAGAGAGAGAGAGAAAGAGAAGCTGTGAGTGTGTGAGAGAGAAATAGAAGCTGTGAGTGAGTGAGAGAGGGAGAAAGGGAAGTTGTGAGTGAGAGAGAGAGAGAAAGAGAAGCTGTGAGTGAGAGAGAGAATGAGAAGGTGTGAGTGAGAGAGAGAGAGAGAAAGAGAAGCTGTGAGTGAGTGAGAGAGAGAGAAAGAGAAGCTGTGAGTAGAGAGAGAGAAAGAAAGAGAAATTAGAGTGAGAAAGAGAGAGAGAAAGAGAAGCTGTGAGTGGGAGAGAGAGAAAGAGAGTCTGTGAGTGAGTGAGAGAGAGAGAAGCTGTGAGTGAGAGAGAGAGTGCCGCTGTGAGTGAGAGAGAGAGAAAGAGAAGCTGTGAATGAGAGAGAGAGAGAGAAAGAGAAGCTGTGAGTGAGAGAGAGAGAAAGAAAGAGAAGCTGTGAGTGAGTGAGAGAGAGAAAGGGAAGATGTGAGTGAGAGAGAGAGAGAAAGAGAAGCTGTGAGTGAGAGAGAGAAAGAGAAGCTGTGAGTGAGAGAGAGAGAAAGAGAAGCTGTGAGTGAGAAGGAGAGGGAAAGAGAAGCTGTGAGTGAGTGAGAGATAGAGAGACAGAGAAACTGTGAGTGTGTGAGAGAGAAAGAGAAGCTGTGAGTGAGAGAGAGAGAGAAAGAGAAGCTGTGAGTGAGAAGGAGAGGGAAAGAGAAGCTGTGAGTGAGTGAGAGAGAGAGAGAGAAAGAGAAGCTGTGAGAGAGGAAGAGAGAAGCTGTGAGTGAGAGAGTGAGAGAGAGAAAGAGAAGCTGTTAGTGAGAGTGAGAGAGAGAAAGAGAAGCTGTGAGTGAGAGAGAGATAGAGAAGCTGTGAGTGAGAGGGAGAGAGAGAAAGAGAAGCTGTGAGTGACACAGAGAGAGAGAAGCTGTGAGTTAGAGCGAGAGAGAAAGAGAAGCTGTGAGTGACAGAGAGAGAGAAAGAGAAGCTAAGAGTGAGAGAGAGAGAGAGAAAGTGAAGCTGTGAGTGAGAGAGAGAGAGAAAGAAAAGCTGTGTTTGTGTGAGAGAGAGAAAGATAGTCTGAGAAAGTGAGAGTGAAAGAGAAGCTGTGAGTGAGAGAGAGAGAGGGAGAAAGAGAAGCTGTGTGAGAGAGAGAGAGAAAGAGAAGCTGTGAGTGAGAATGAGAGAGAGAGAGAGAAAGAGAAGCTGTGAGTGAGAGAGAGAGTGAAAGAGAAGCTGTGAGTGAGAGAGAGAGAAAGAGAAGCTGTGAGTGAGAGAGAGAGAGAATGAGAAGCTGTGAGTGAGAGAGAGAAGCTGTGTGTGTGTGAGAGAGAGAGAAAGTGAAGCTGTGAGTGAGAGAGAGAGAGAAAGAGAAGCTGTGTGTGTGTGAGAGAGAGAAAGATAGTCTGAGAAAGAGAGAGTGAAAGAGAAGCTGTGAGTGAGAGAGAGGGAGGGAGAAAGAGAAGCTGTGTGTGTGAGAGAGAGAAAGAGAAGCTGTGAGTGAGAGTGAGAGAGAGAGAAGCTGTGAGTGACAGAGAGAGAGAAAGAGAAGCTGAGAGTGAGAGAGAGAGAGAGAGAGAAGCTGTGAGTGAGAGAGAGAGAGAATGAGAAGCTGTGAGTGAGAGAGAGAAGTTGTGTGTGAGAGAGAGAAAGAGAAGCTGTGAGTGAGAGAGAGATGTGTGTGATAGAGAGAGAGAATGAGAAGCTGTGAGTGAGAGTGAGAGAGAGAAAGAGAAGCTGTGAGTGAGAGAGAGAAAGAGAAGCTGTGAGTGAGAGAGAGAGAATCTGTGAGTGAGAGAGAGAACGAAATGCTGTGAGAGAGAGAGAAAGAGATGAGTGAGAGAGAGAGAGAAGCAGTGAGAGAGAAAGAGAAACAGAAGCTGTGAGTGAGACAGAGAGAGAAAGAGAAGCTGTGTGAGAGAGAGAGGGAGAAAGAGAAGCTGTGTGAGAGAGAGAGAAAGAGAAGCTGTGAGTGTGTGTGAGAGAGAAAGAGAAGCTGTGAGTCAGAGAGAGAGAAAGAAAGAGAAATTAGAGTGAGAAAGAGAGAAAGAGAAGCTGTGAGTGGGAGAGAAAGAAAGAGAGTCTGTGAATGAGAGAGAGAGAGAGAAGCTGTGAGTGAGAGACAGAGAGCCACTGTGAGTGAGAGAGAGAGAAAGAGAAGCTGTGAATGAGAGAGAGAAAGAGAAGCTGTGTGTGTGAGAGAGAAAGAGAAGCTGTGAGTGAGTGAGAGAGAGAGAAAGGGAAGTTGTGAGTGAGAGAGAGAGAGAAAGAGAAGCTGTGAGTAAGAGAGAGAGAAAGAGAAGCTGTGAGTGAGAGAGAGAGAGAGAGAAGCTGTGTGAGAAGGAGAGGGAAAGAGAAGCTGTGAGTGAGTGAGAGAGAGAGAAAGAGAAGCTGTGAGTGAGAGAGAGAGAAAGAGAAGCTGTGAGTGAGAGAGACAGAAAAAGAGAAGCTGTGAGTAAGAAGGAGAGGGAAAGAGAAGAAGTGAGTGAGAAAGAGAGAGAGAGAAAGAGAAGCTGTGAGAGAGAAAGAGAAGCTGTGAGTGAGAGAGTGAGAGAGAGAAAGAGAAGCTGTTAGTGAGAGTGAGAGAGAGAGAGAGAAGCTGTGAGAGAGAGATTGAAAGAGAAGCTGTGAGTGAGAGAGAGATAGAGAAAGAGAAGCTGTGAGTGAGAGAGAGAAAGAGAAGCTGTGAGTGAGAGGGAGAGAGAGAAAGAGAAGCTGTGAGTGACACAGAGAGAGAGAAGCTGTGAGTTAGAGAGAGAGAAAGAGAAGCTGTGAGTGAGAGAGAGAGAGAAAGTGAAGCTGTGAGTGAGATAGAGAGAGAAAGAGAAGCTGTGTGTGGGAGAGAGAGAAGCTGTGAGTGAGAGAGAGAAAGAGAAGCTGTGAGTGAGAGAGAGAGAGAAGATGTGAGTGAGAGAGAGAGAGAATGAGAAGCTGTGAGTGAGAGAGAGAGAGAAAGTAAGAGAAGCTGTGAGTGATACAGAGAGAGAGAAAGAGAAGCTGTGAGTGAGTGAGAGAGAGGGAGAAAGATAAGCTGTGTGTGTGTGAGAGAGAAAGAGAAGCTGTGAGAGAGAGAGAGAGAGAGAGAAGCTGTGATTGAGAGTGGGAGAGAGAGAAAGAGAAGCTGTGAGTTAGAGAGAGAGAAAGAGAAGCTGTGAGTGACAGAGAGAGAGAAAGAGAAGCTGAGAGTGAGAGAGAGAGAGAAAGTGAAGCTGTGAGTGAGAGAGAGAGAGAAAGAGAAGCTATGAGTGATAGAGAGAGAAGCAGTGAGTGAGAGAGAGAGAGAAAGAGAAGCTGTCAGTGAGACAGAGAGAGAGAAAGAGAAGCTGTGAGAGAGAGAGAGGGAGAAAGAGAAGGTGTGTGAGAGAGAGAGAAAGAGAAGCTGTGAGTGTGTGTGAGAGAGAAAGAGAAGCTGTGAGTCAGAGAGAGAGAAAGAAAGAGAAATTAGAGTGAGAAAGAGAGAAAGAGAAGCTGTGAGTGGGAGAGAAAGAAAGAGAGTCTGTGAGTGAGAGAGAGAGAGAGAAGCTGTGAGTGAGAGACAGAGAGCCACTGTGAGTGAGAGAGAGAGAAAGAGAAGCTGTGAATGAGAGAGAGAAAGAGAAGCTGTGTGTGTGAGAGAGAAAGAGAAGCTGTGAGTGAGTGAGAGAGAGAGAAAGGGAAGTTGTGAGTGAGAGAGAGAAAGAGAAGCTGTGAGTAAGAGAGAGAGAAAGAGAAGCTGTGAGTGAGAGAGAGAGAGAGAGAAGCTGTGTGAGAAGGAGAGGGAAAGAGAAGCTGTGAGTGAGTGAGAGAGAAAGAGAAGCTGTGAGTGAGAGAGAGAGAAAGAGAAGCTGTGAGTGAGAGAGAGAGAAAAAGAGAAGCTGTGAGTAAGAAGGAGAGGGAAAGAGAAGAAGTGAGTGAGAAAGAGAGAGAGAGAAAGAGAAGCTGTGAGAGAGAAAGAGAAGCTGTGAGTGAGAGAGTGAGAGAGAGAAAGAGAAGCTGTTAGTGAGAGTGAGAGAGAGAGAGAGAAGCTGTGAGAGAGAGATTGAAAGAGAAGCTGTGAGTGAGAGAGAGAGAGAGAAAGAGAAGCTGTGAGTGAGAGAGAGAAAGAGAAGCTGTGAGTGAGAAGGAGAGAGAGAAAGAGAAGCTGTGAGTGACACAGAGAGAGAGAAGCTGTGAGTTAGAGAGAGAGAAAGAGAAGCTGTGAGTGAGAGAGAGAGAGAAAGTGAAGCTGTGAGTGAGATAGAGAGAGAAAGAGAAGCTGTGTGTGGGAGAGAGAGAGAAGCTGTGAGTGAGAGAGAGAAAGAGAAGCTGTGAGTGAGAGAGAGAGAGAAGATGTGAGTGAGAGAGAGAGAGAATGAGAAGCTGTGAGTGAGAGAGAGAGAGAAAGTAAGAGAAGCTGTGAGTGATACAGAGAGAGAGAAAGAGAAGCTGTGAGTGAGTGAGAGAGAGGGAGAAAGATAAGCTGTGTGTGTGTGAGAGAGAAAGAGAAGCTGTGAGAGAGAGAGAGAGAAAGAGAAGCTGTGATTGAGAGTGGGAGAGAGAGAAAGAGAAGCTGTGAGTTAGAGAGAGAGAAAGAGAAGCTGTGAGTGACAGAGAGAGAGAAAGAGAAGCTGAGAGTGAGAGAGAGAGAGAAAGTGAAGCTGTGAGTGAGAGAGAGAGAGAAAGAGAAGCTATGAGTGATAGAGAGAGAAGCAGTGAGTGAGAGAGAGAGAGAAAGAGAAGCTGTCAGTGAGACAGAGAGAGAGAAAGAGAAGCTGTGAGAGAGAGAGAGGGAGAAAGAGAAGGTGTGAGAGAGAGAGAGAAAGAGAAGCTGTGAGTGTGTGTGTGAGAGAAAGAGAAGCTGTGAGTGAGAGAGAGAGAAAGAAAGAGAAATTACAGTGAGAAAGAGAGAGAGAATTAGAAGCTGTGAGTGAGAGAGAGAGAGAAGATGTGAGTGATAGAGAGAGAGAATGAGAAGCTGTGAGTGATAGAGAGAGTAAGTAAGAGAAGCTGTGAGTGAGATGGAGAGAGAGAGAAGGGGAAGCTGTGAGTGAGAGAGAGAGGGAGAAAGATAAGCTGTGTGTGTGAGAGAGAGTGAAGATGTGTGTGTGTGAGAGAGAAAGAAAAGCTGTGATTGAGAGTGAGAGAGAGAGAGAGAAAGAGATGCTGTGAGTGAGAGAGAGAGAAGCTGTGAGTGAGAGAGAGAAAGAAAAGCGGTGAGTGAGAGAGAGAGAGAAAGAGAAGATATGAGTGAGAGAGAGAGAAGCAGTGAGAGAGAGAGAGAGAGAGAAGCTGTCAGTGAGACAGAGAGAGAGAAAGAGAAGCTGTGAGAGAGAGAGAGAGGGAGAAAGAGAAGCTGTGTGAGAGAGAGAGAGAAGCTGTGAGCGTGTGTGAGAGAGAAAGAGAAGCTGTGAGTGAGAGAGAGAGAAAGAAAGAGAAATTAGAGTGAGAAAGAGAGAGAGAAAGAGAATCTGTGAGTGAGAGAGAGTGCCACTGTGAGTGAGAGAAAGAGAAAGAGAAGCTGTGAATGAGAGAGAGAGAAAGAGAAGCTATGAGTGAGAGAGAGAGAAAGAAAGAGAAGCTGTGAGTGAGAGAGAGAGAAAGAGAAGCTGTGAGTGAGAGAGAGAAAGAGAAGCTGTGAGTGAGAAAGAGAGAAAGAGAAGCTGTGAGTGAGAGAGAGAGAGAAGCTGTGTTTGTGTGTGAGAGAGAAAGAAAGAGAAGCTGTGAGTGAGAGAGAGAGAGAATGAGAAGCTGTGAGAAAGAGAGAGTGAAAGAGAAGCTGTGAGTGAGAGAGAGAGAGGGAGAAAGAGAAGCTGTGTGTGTGAGAGAGAAAGAGAAGCTGTGAGTGAGAGAGAGAGAGAATGAGAAGCTGTGAGTGAGAGAGAGAGAAGCTGTGAGTGAGAGAGAGAGAGAGAAAGTGAAGCTGTGAGTGAGAGAGAGAGAAAGAGAAGCTGTGTGTGTGTGAGAGAGAGAAAGATAGTCTGAGAAAGAGAGAGTGAAATAGAAGCTGTGAGTGAGAGAGAGAGAGGGAGAAAGAGAAGCTGTGTGTGTGTGTGAGAGAAAGAGAAGCTGTGAGAGAGTGAGAGAGAGAGAGAAAGAGAAGCTGTGAGTGAGAGAGAGAGGGAAAGAGAAGCTGTGAGTGAGAGAGAGAGAAAGAGAAGCTGTGAGTGTGAGAGAGAGATTGAAAGAGAAGCTGTGAGTGAGAGAGAGAGAAAGAGAAGCTGTGAGTGAGAGAGATAGAGAAGCTGTGAGTGAGAGGGAGAGAGAGAAAGAGAAGCTGTGAGTGACACACAGAGAGAGAAGCTGTGAGTTAGAGAGAGAGAAAGAGAAGCTGTGAGTGACAGAGAGAGAGAAAGAGAAGCTGTGTGTGTGTGTGAGAGAGAAAGATAGTCTGAGAAAGAGAGAGTGAAAGAGAAGCTGTGAGTGAGAGAGAGAGAGGGAGAAAGAGAAGCTGTGTGTGTGTGAGAGAGAAAGAGAAGCTGTGAGTGAGAGTGAGAGAGAGGGAGAAAGAGAAGCTGTGAGTGAGAGAGAGAGTGAAAGAGAAGCTGTGAGTGAGAGAGAGAGTGAAAGAGAAGCTGTGAGTGAGAGAGAGAGAGAAAGCGAAGATATGAGTGAGAGAGAGAGAGAAGCAGTGAGAGAGAGAGAGAGAGAAACAGAAGCTGTGAGTGAGACAGAGAGAGAAAGAGAAGCTGTGAGAGAGAGAGAGAGGGAGAAAGAGAAGCTGTGAGAGAGAGAGAGAAAGAGAAGCTGTGAGTGAGAGAGATAGAGAAGCTGTGAGTGAGAGGGAGAGAGAGAAAGAGAAGCTGTGAGTGACACACAGAGAGAGAAGCTGTGAGTTAGAGAGAGAGAAAGAGGAGCTGTGAGTGACAGAGAGAGAGAAAGAGAAGCTGTGTGTGTGTGTGAGAGAGAAAGATAGTCTGAGAAAGAGAGAGTGAAAGAGAAGCTGTGAGTGAGAGAGAGGGAGGGAGAAAGAGAAGCTGTGTGTGTTAGAGAGAGAAAGAGAAGCTGTGAGTGAGAGTGAGAGAGAGAGAGAAAGAGAAGCTGTGAGTGAGAGAGAGAGTGAAAGAGAAGCTGTGAGTGAGAGAGAGAGAGAAAGCGAAGATATGAGTGAGAGAGAGAGAGAAGCAGTGTGAGAGAGAGAGAGAGAAACAGAAGCTGTGAGTGAGACAGAGAGAGAAAGAGAAGCTGTGAGAGAGAGAGAGGGAGAAAGAGAAGCTGTGAGAGAGAGAGAGAAAGAGAAGCTGTGAGTGTGTGTGAGAGAGAAAGAGAAGCTGTGAGTGAGAGAGAAAGAAAGAAAGAGAAATTAGAGTGAGAAAGAGAGAGAGAAAGAGAAGCTGTGAGTGGGAGAGAGAGAAAGAGAGTCTGTGAGTGAGAGAGAGAGAAGCTGTGAGTGAGAGAGAGAGAGCTGCTGTGAGTGAGAGAGAGAGAATGAGAAGCTGTGAGTGAGAGAGAGAGAAAGAGAAGCTGTGAGTGTGTGAGAGAGAAATAGAAGCTGTGAGTGAGTGAGAGAGGGAGAAAGGGAAGTTGTGAGTGAGAGAGAGAGAGAAAGAGAAGCTGTGAGTGAGAGAGAGAACGAGAAGGTGTGTGAGAGAGAGAGAGAGAAAGAGAAGCTGTGAGTGAGTGAGAGAGAGAGAAAGAGAAGCTGTGAGTGAGAGAGAGAGAAAAAGAGAAGCTGTGAGTAAGAAGGAGAGGGAAAGAGAAGAAGTGAGTGAGTGAGAGAGAGAGAGAGAGAAAGAGAAGCTGTGAGAGAGAAAGAGAAGCTGTGAGTGAGAGAGTGAGAGAGAGAAAGAGAAACTGTGAGAGAGAAAGAGAGAAGCTGTGAGTGAGAGAGTGAGAGAGAAAGAGAAGCTGTGAGTGACACAGAGAGAGAGAAGCTGTGAGTTAGAGAGAGAGAAGCTGTGAGTTAGAGAGAGAGAGAAAGAGAAGCTGTGAGTGACAGAGAGAGAGAAAGAGAAGCTGAGAGTGAGTGAGAGTGAGAGAAAGTGAAGCTGTGAGTGAGAGAGAGAAAGAGAAGCTGTGTGTGTGAGAGAGAGAAAGATAGTCTGAGAAAGAGAGAGTGAAAGAGAAGCTGTGAGTGAGAGAGAGAGGGAGAAAGAGAAGCTGTGTGTGTGTGAGAGAGAAAGAGAAGCTGTGTGTGAGAGTGAGAGAGAGAGAGAAAGAGAAGCTGTGAGTGAGAGAGAGAGTGAAAGAGAAGCTGTGAGTGAGAGAGAGAGTGAAAGAGAAGCTGTGAGTGAGAGAGAGAGAGAAAGCGAAGATATGAGTGAGAGAGAGAGAGAAGCAGTGAGAGAGAGAGAGAGAGAAACAGAAGCTGTGAGTGAGACAGAGAGAGAAAGAGAAGCTGTGAGAGAGAGAGAGGGAGAAAGAGAAGCTGTGAGAGAGAGAGAGAAAGAGAAGCTGTGAGTGAGAGAGATAGAGAAGCTGTGAGTGAGAGGGAGAGAGAGAAAGAAAAGCTGTGAGTGACACACAGAGAGAGAAGCTGTGAGTTAGAGAGAGAGAAAGAGGAGCTGTGAGTGACAGAGAGAGAGAAAGAGAAGCTGTGTGTGTGTGTGAGAGAGAAAGATAGTCTGAGAAAGAGAGAGTGAAAGAGAAGCTGTGAGTGAGAGAGAGAGAGGGAGAAAGAGAAGCTGTGTGTGTTAGAGAGAGAAAGAGAAGCTGTGAGTGAGAGTGAGAGAGAGAGAGAAAGAGAAGCTGTGAGTGAGATAGAGAGTGAAAGAGAAGCTGTGAGTGACAGAGAGAGAGAAAGCGAAGATATGAGTGAGAGAGAGAGAGAAGCAGTGAGAGAGAGAGAGAGAAACAGAAGCTGTGAGTGAGACAGAGAGAGAAAGAGAAGCTGTGAGAGAGAGAGAGGGAGAAAGAGAAGCTGTGTGAGAAAGAGAGAAAGAGAAGCTGTGAGTGTGTGTGAGAGAGAAAGAGAAGCTGTGAGTGAGAGAGAGAGAAAGAAAGAGAAATTAGAGTGAGAAAGAGAGAGAGAAAGAGAAGCTGTGAGTGGGAGAGAAAGAAAGAGAGTCTGTGAGTGAGAGAGAGAGAGAAGCTGTGAGTGAGAGAGAGAGAGAGCTGCTGTGAGTGAGAGAGAGAGAAAGAGAAGCTGTGAGTGTGTGAGAGAGAAATAGAAGCTGTGAGTGAGTGAGAGAGGGAGAAAGGGAAGTTGTGAGTGAGAGAGAGAGAGAAAGAGAAGCTGTGAGTGAGAGAGAGAACGAGAAGGTGTGAGAGAGAGAGAGAGAGAGAAAGAGAAGCTGTGAGTGAGTGAGAGAGAGAGAAAGAGAAGCTGTGAGTGAGAGAGAGAGAAAAAGAGAAGCTGTGAGTAAGAAGGAGAGGGAAAGAGAAGAAGTGAGTGAGTGAGAGAGAGAGAGAGAAAGAGAAGCTGTGAGAGAGAAAGAGAAGCTGTGAGTGAGAGAGTGAGAGAGAGAAAGAGAAGCTGTGAGAGAGAAAGAGAGAAGCTGTGAGTGAGAGAGTGAGAGAGAAAGAGAAGCTGTGAGTGACAGAGAGAGAGAAAGAGAAGCTGAGAGTGAGAGAGAGAGAGAGAAAGAGAAGCTGTGTGTGTGTGTGAGAGAGAAAGATAGTCTGAGAAAGAGAGAGTGAAAGAGAAGCTGTGAGTGAGAGAGAGAGAGAGAGAAAGAGAAGCTGTGAGTGAGAGAGAGAGAATGAGAAGCTGTGAGTGAGAGAGAGAAGTTGTGTGTGTGAGAGAGAGAGAAAGAGAAGCTGTGAGTGAGAGAGAGAGAGAAAGAGAAGCTGAGAGTGAGAGAGAGAGAGAGAAAGAGAAGCTGTGTGTGTGTGTGAGAGAGAAAGATAGTCTGAGAAAGAGAGAGTGAAAGAGAAGCTGTGAGTGAGAGAGAGAGAGAGAAAGAGAAGGTGTGAGTGAGAGGGAGAGAAAGAGAAGCTGTGAGTGAGAGAGTGAGAGAGAAAGAGAAGCTGTGAGTGACAGAGAGAGAGAAAGAGAAGCTGAGAGTGAGAGAGAGAGAGAGAAAGAGAAGCTGTGTGTTTGTGTGAGAGAGAAAGATAGTCTGAGAAAGAGAGAGTGAAAGAGAAGCTGTGAGTGAGAGAGAGAGAGAAAGAGAAGGTGTGAGTGAGAGGGAGAGAAAGAGAAGCTGTGAGTGAGAAGGAGAGGGAAAGAGAAGCTGTGAGTGAGTGAGAGAGAGAGAAAGAGAAGCTGTGAGTGAGAGAGAGAGAAAGAGAAGCTGTGAGTGAGAGAGAGAGAAAAAGAGAAGCTGTGAGTAAGAAGGAGAGGGAAAGAGAAGAAGTGAGTGAGTGAGAGAGAGAGAGAAAGAGAAGCTGTGAGAGAGAAAGAGAAGCTGTGAGTGAGACAGTGAGAGAGAGAAAGAGAAGCTGTTAGTGAGAGTGAGAGAGAGAGAGAGAAAAGCTGTGAGTGAGAGAGAGATTGAAAGAGAAGCTGTGAGTGAGAGAGAGAGAGAGAAAGAGAAGCTGTGAGTGAGAGAGAGAAAGAGAAGCTGTGAGTGAGAGGGAGAGAGAGAATGAGAAGCTATGAGTGACACACTGAGAGAGAAGCTGTGAGTTAGAGAGAGAGAAAGAGAAGCTGTGAGTGACAGAGAGAGAGAAAGAGAAGCTGAGAGTGAGAGAGAGAGAGAAAGTGAAGCTGTGAGTGAGAGAGAGAGAAAGAGAAGCTATGTGTGTGTGAGAGAGAGAAGCTGTGAGTTAGAGAGAGAGAAAGAGAAGCTGTGAGTGACAGAGAGAGAGAAAGAGAAGCTGAGAGTGAGTGAGAGAGAGAAAGAGAAGCTGTGAGTGAGAGAGAGAGAGAAGATGTGAGTGAGAGAGAGAGAATGAGAAGCTGTGAGTGAGAGAGAGAAGCTGTGAGTTAGAGAGAGAGAAAGAGAAGCTGTGAGTGACAGAGAGAGAGAAAGAGAAGCTGAGAGTGAGAGAGAGAGAAAGTGAAGCTGTGAGTGAGAGAGAGAGAGAAAGAGAAGCTATGTGTGTGTGAGAGAGAGAAGCTGTGAGTTAGAGAGAGAGAAAGAGAAGCTGTGAGTGACAGAGAGAGAGAAAGAGAAGCTGAGAGTGAGTGAGAGAGAGAAAGAGAAGCTGTGAGTGAGAGAGAGAGAGAAGATGTGAGTGAGAGAGAGAGAATGAGAAGCTGTGAGTGAGAGAGAGAGAAAGTAAGAGAAGCTGTGAGTGATACAGAGAGAGAGAAAGAGAAGCTGTGAGTGAGAGAGAGAGAGGGAGAAAGATAAGCTGTGTGTGAGAGAGAGAGAAAGAGAAGCTGTGAGAGAGAGAGAGAGAAAGAGAAGCTGTAAGTGAGAGAGAGAGAAGCTGTGAGTGAGAGAGAGAAAGAAAAGCTGTGAGTGAGAGAGAGAGAAAGAAAGAGAAGATATGAGTGAGTGAGAGAGAAGCAGTGAGTGAGAGAGAGAGAGAAAGAGAAGCTGTGAGTGAGACAGAGAGAGAGAAAGAGAAGCTGTGAGAGAGAGAGAGGGGAAGAAAGAGAAGCTGTGTGTGTGAGAGAGAGAAAGAGAAGCTGTGAGTGTGTGTGAGAGAGAAAGAGAAGCTGTGAGTGAGAGAGAGAGAAAGAAAGAGAAATTAGAGTGAGAAAGAGAGAGAGAAAGAGATGATGTGAGTGGGAGAGAGAGAAAGAGAGTGTGAGTGAGAGAGAGAGAGAGAAGCTGTGAGTGAGTGAGAGAGAGAGCTGCTGTGAGTGAGAGAGAGAGAAAGAGAAGCTGTGAATGAGAGAGAGAGAAACTGTGAGTGAGAGAGAGAGAAAGAGAAGCTGTGAGTGAGTAAGAGAGAGAAAGGGAAGTTGTGAGTGAGAGAGAGAGAGAAAGATAAGCTGTGAGTGAGAGAGAGAGAGAAAGAGAAGCTGTGAGTGAGAGAGAGAGAAAGAGAAGCTGTGAGTGAGAAGGAGAGGGAAAGAGAAGCTGTGAGTGAGTGAGAGAAGCTGTGAGAGAGAGAAGCTGTGAGAGAGAAAGAGAGAAGCTGTGAGTGAGAGAGTGAGAGAGAGAAAGAGAAGCTGTTGGTGAGAGTGAGAGTGAGAGAGAAAGAGAAGCTGTGAGTGAGAGAGAGAGAAAGAGAAGCTGTGAGTGAGAGAGAGAGAGAGAGCCGCTGTGAGTGAGAGAGAGAGAAAGAGAAGCTGTGAGAGAGAGAGAGAAAGAGAAGCTGTGAGTGAGAGAGAGAGAAAGAGAAGCTGTGAGTGAGAGAGAGAGAGAGAGCCGCTGTGAGTGAGAGAGAGAGAAAGAGAAGCTGTGAGTGAGAGAGAGAGAAAGAGAAGCTGTGAGTGAGAGAGAGAGAAAGAGAAGCTGTGAGTGAGAGAGAGAGAAAAAGAGAAGCTGTGAGTAAGAAGGAGAGGGAAAGAGAAGAAGTGAGTGAGTGAGAGAGAGAGAGAAAGAGAAGCTGTGAGAGAGAAAGAGAAGCTGTGAGTGAGAGAGTGAGAGAGAGAAAGAAAGAGAAGCTGTTAGTGAGAGTGAGAGAGAGAAAGAAGCTGTGAGTGAGAGAGAGATTGAAAGAGAAGCTGTGAGTGAGAGAGAGAGAGAGAAAGAGAAGCTGTGAGTGAGAGAGAGAAAGAGAAGCTGTGAGTGAGAGGGAGAGAGAGAATGAGAAGCTATGAGTGACACACAGAGAGAGAAGCTGTGAGATAGAGAGAGAGAAAGAGAAGCTGTGAGTGACAGAGAGAGAGAAAGAGAAGCTGAGAGTGAGAGAGAGAGAGAAAGTGAAGCTGTGAGTGAGAGAGAGAGAGAAAGAGAAGCTATGTGTGTGTGAGAGAGAGAAGCTGTGAGTTAGAGAGAGAGAAAGAGAAGCTGTGAGTGACAGAGAGAGAGAAAGAGAAGCTGAGAGTGAGTGAGAGAGAGAAAGAGAAGCTGTGAGTGAGAGAGAGAGAAGATGTGAGTGAGAGAGAGAGAATGAGAAGCTGTGAGTGAGAGAGAGAGAAAGTAAGAGAAGCTGTGAGTGATACAGAGAGAGAGAAAGAGAAGCTGTGAGTGAGAGAGAGAGAGGGAGAAAGATAAGCTGTGTGAGAGAGAGAGAGAAAGAGAAGCTGTGAGAGAGAGAGAGAGAGAAAGAGAAGCTGTGATTGAGAGTGAAAGAGAGAGAAAGAGAAGCTGTGAGTTAGAGAGAGAGAAAGAGAAGCTGTGAGTGACAGAGAGAGAGAAAGAGAAGCTGAGAGTGAGAGAGAGAGAGAAAGTGAAGCTGTGAGTGAGAGAGAGAGAGAAAGAGAAGCTATGTGTGTGTGTGAGAGAGAAGCTGTGAGTTAGAGAGAGAGAAAGAGAAGCTGTGAGTGACAGAGAGAGAGAAAGTGAAGCTGAGAGTGAGTGAGAAAGAGAAGCTGTGAGTGAGAGAGAGAGAGAAGATGTGAGTGAGAGAGAGAGAATGAGAAGCTGTGAGTGAGAGAGAGAGAAAGTAAGAGAAGCTGTGAGTGATACAGAGAGAGAGAAAGAGAAGCTGTGAGTGAGAGAGAGAGATAGACAAGCTGTGAGTGAGTGAGAGAGAAGCTGTGAGTGAGAGAGAGAAAGAAAAGCTGTGAGTGAGAGAGAGAGAGAGAAAGAGAAGATATGAGTGAGAGAGAGAGAGAAAGAGAAGCTGTGAGAGAGAGAGGGGGGAAGAAAGAGAAGCTGTGTGAGAGAGAGAGAGAAAGAGAAGCTGTGAGTGTGTGAGAGAGAGAAAGAGAAGCTGTGAGTGAGAGAGAGAGAAAGAAAGAGAAATTAGAGTGAGAAAGAGAGAGTGAAAGAGAAGCTGTGAGTGAGACAGAGAGAGGGAGAAAGAGAAGCTGTGAGTGAGAGAGAGAGAAAGTAAGAGAAGCTGTGAGTGAGATAGAGAGAGAGTGAAAGAGAAGCTGTGAGTGAGAGAGAGGGAGAAAGAGAAGCTTTGTGTGTGAGAGAGAGAAAGAGAAGCTGTGAGTGAGAGAGGGAGAGGGAGAAAGAGAAGCTGTGTGAGAGAGAGAGAGAGAATGAGAAGCTGTGAGTGAGAGAGAGAAGTTGTGAGAGAGAGAGAGAAAGAGAAGCTGTGAGTGAGAGAGAGAGAGAGATGTGAGTGATAGAGAGAGAGAATGAGAAGCTGTGAGTGAGAGAGAGAGAAAGTAAGAGAAGCTGTGAGTGAGATAGAGAGAGAGAGAAAGAGAAGCTGTGAGTGAGAGAGAGAGGGAGAAAGATAATCTGTGAGAGAGAGAGAGAGAGAAAGAGAAACTGTGTGTGTGAGAGAGAGAAAGAGAAGCTGTGAGTGAGAGAGAGAATCTGTGAGTGAGAGAGAGAAAGAAAAGCTGTGAGTGAGAGAGAGAGAGCCGCTGTGAGTGAGAGAGAGAGAAAGAGAAGCTGTGAGAGAGAGAGAGAAAGCGAAGCTGTGAGTGTGTGTGAGAGAGAAAGAGAAGCTGTGAGTGAGAGAGAGAGAAAGAGAGTCTGTGAGTGAGAGAGAGAGAGAAAGAGAAGCTGTGTGTGAGAGAGAGAAAGAGAAGCTGTGAGTGAGTGAGAGAGAGAGAAAGGGAAGTTGTGAGTGAGAGAGAGAGAGAAAGAGAAGCTGTGAGAGAGAGTGAAAGAGAAGGTGTGAGTGAGAGGGAGAGAAAGAGAAGCTGTGAGTGAGAAGGAGAGGGAAAGAGAAGCTGTGAGTGAGTGAGAGAGAGAGAAAGAGAAGCTGTGAGTGAGAGAGAGAGAAAGAGAAGCTGTGAGTGAGAGAGAGAGAAAAAGAGAAGCTGTGAGTAAGAAGGAGAGGGAAAGAGAAGAAGTGAGTGAGTGAGAGAGAGAGAGAAAGAGAAGCTGTGAGAGAGAAAGAGAAGCTGTGAGTGAGAGAGTGAGAGAGAGAAATAGAAGCTGTTAGTGAGAGTGAGAGAAAGAGAGAGAAGCTGTGAGTGAGAGAGAGATTGAAAGAGAAGCTGTGAGTGAGAGAGAGAGAGAAAGAGAAGCTGTGAGTGAGAGAGAGAAAGAGAAGCTGTGAGTGAGAGGGAGAGAGAGAATGAGAAGCTATGAGTGACACACAGAGAGAGAAGCTGTGAGAGAGAGAGAGAAAGAGAAGCTGTGAGTGACAGAGAGAGAGAAAGAGAAGCTGAGAGTGAGAGAGAGAGAGAAAGAGAAGCTGTGAGAGAGAGAGAGAGAAAGAGAAGCTGTGATTGAGAGTGAAGGAGAGAGAAAGAGAAGCTGTGAGTGAGAGAGAGAGAAAGAGAAGCTGTGAGTGAGAGAGAGAGAAGCTGTGAGTGAGAGAGAGAAACAAAAGCTGTGAGTGAGAGAGAGAGAGAGAGAAAGAGAAGATATGAGTGAGAGAGAGAGAGAAGCAGTGAGTGAGAGACAGAGAAAGAGAAGCTGTGAATGAGAGAGAGAGAGAAAGAGAAGCTTTGTGTGTGAGAGAGAAAGAGAAGCTGTGAGTGAGTGAGAGAGAGAGAAAGGGAAGTTGTGAGTGAGATAGAGAGAGAAAGAGAAGCTGTGAGTGAGAGAGAGAGAAAGAGAAGCTGTGAGTGAGAGAGAGAGAGAAAGAGAAGCTGTGAGTGAGAAGGAGAGGGAAAGAGAAGCTGTGAGTGAGAGAGAGAGAAAGCGAAGCTGTGAGTGAGAGAGAGAGAAAAAGAGAAGCTGTGAGTTAAGAAGGAGAGGGAAAGAGAAGAAGTGAGTGAGTGAGAGAGAGAGAGAAAGAGAAGCTGTGTGAGAGAAAGAGAAGCTGTGAGTGAGAGAGTGAGAGAGAGAAAGAGAAGCTGTTAGTGAGAGTGAGAGAGAGAGAGAGAAGCTGTGAGTGAGAGAGAGATTGAAAGAGAAGCTGTGAGTGAGAGAGAGAGAGAAAGAGAAGCTGTGAGTGAGAGAGAGAAAGAGAAGCTGTGAGTGAGAGGGAGAGAGAGAAAGAGAAGCTATGAGTGACAAACAGAGAGAGAAGCTGTGAGTTAGAAAGAGAGAAAGAGAAGCTGTGAGTGACAGAGAGAGAGAAAGAGAAGCTGAGAGTGAGAGAGAGAGAGAGAAAGAGAAGCTGTGTGTGTGTGAGAGAGAGAAAGATAGTCTGAGAAAGAGAGAGTGAAAGAGAAGCTGTGAGTGAGAGAGAGAGAGATGGAGAAAGAGAAGCTGTGTGTGTGAGAGAGAGAAAGAGAAGCTGTGAGTGAGAGTGAGTGAGTGAGAGAGAAAGAGCTGTGAGTGAGAGAGAGAGAGAATGAGAAGCTGTGAGTGAGAGAGAGAAGTTGTGTGTGTGAGAGAGAAAGAGAAGCTGTGAGTGAGAGAGAGAGAGAGATGTGAGTGATAGAGAGAGAGAATGAGGAGCTGTGAATGAGAGAGAGAGAAAGTAAGAGAAGCTGTGAGTGAGATAGAGAGAGAGAGAAAGAGAAGCTGTGAGTGAGAGAGAGAGAGGGAGAAAGATAATCTGTGAGAGAGAGAGAGAAAGAGAAACTGTGTGTGTGTGAGAGAGAGTAAGAGAAGGTGTGATTGAGAGTGAGAGAGA
This sequence comes from Bradypodion pumilum, assembly GCA_035047305.1. Lineage (NCBI taxonomy): Eukaryota > Metazoa > Chordata > Lepidosauria > Squamata > Chamaeleonidae > Bradypodion > Bradypodion pumilum. Next base: position 233,549,189 of record JAWDJD010000001.1, read on the forward strand.
GAAAGAGAAGCTGTGAGTGAGAGAGAGAGAAAGAGAAGCTGTGAGTGAGAGAGAGAGAATCTGTGAGTGAGAGAGAGAAAGAAAAGCTGTGAGTGAGAGAGAGAGAAAGAGAAGATATGAGTGAGAGAGTGAGAGAAGCAGTGAGAGAGAGAGAGAGAGAAACAGAAGCTGTGAGTGAGACAGAGAGAGAAAGAGAAGCTGTGAGAGAAGGAGAGGCAGAAAGAGAAGCTGTGAGAGAGAGAGAGAGAAAGAGAAGCTGTGAGTGTGTGAGAGAGAGAAAGAGAAGCTGTGAGTGAGAGAGAGAGAAAGAAAGAGAATTTAGAGTGAGAAAGAGAGAGAGAAAGAGAAGCTGTGAGTGGGAGAGAGAGAAAGAGAGTCTGTGAGTGAGAGAGAGAGAGAAGCTGTGAGTGTGAGAGAGAGAGAGCCGCTGTGAGTGAGAGAGAGAGAAAGAGAAGCTGTGAATGAGAGAGAGAGAGAAAGAGAAGCTTTGTGTGAGAGAGAGAAAGAGAAGCTGTGAGTGAGTGAGAGAGAGAGAAAGGGAAGTTGTGAGTGAGAGAGAGAGAGAAAGAGAAGCTGTGTGTGAGAGAGAGAAAGAGAAGCTGTGAGTGAGAGAGAGAGAGAAAGAGAAGCTGTGAGTGAGAAGGAGAGGGAAAGAGAAGCTGTGAGTGAGAGAGAGAGAAAGAGAAGCTGTGAGTGAGAGAGAGAGAAAAAGAGAAGCTGTGAGTTAAGAAGGAGAGGGAAAGAGAAGTGAGTGAGAGAGAGAGAGAGAAAGAGAAGCTGTGAGAGAGAAAGAGAAGCTGTGAGTGAGAGAGTGAGAGAGAGAAAGAGAAGCTGTTAGTGAGAGTGAGAGAGAGAGAGAGAGAAGCTGTGAGTGAGAGAGAGATTGAAAGAGAAGCTGTGAGTGAGAGAGAGAGAGAAAGAGAAGCTGTGAGAGAGAGAAAGAGAAGCTGTGAGTGAGAGGGAGAGAGAGAAAGAGAAGCTAAGAGTGACAAACAGAGAGAGAAGCTGTGAGTTAGAAAGAGAGAAAGAGAAGCTGTGAGTGACAGAGAGAGAGAAAGAGAAGCTGAGAGTGAGAGAGAGAGAGAAAGTGAAGTTGTGAGTGAGAGAGAGAGAGAAAGAGAAGCTGTGTGTATGTGAGAGAGAGAAGCTGTGAGTGAGAGAGAGAAAGAGAAGCTGTGAGTGAGAGTGTGAGAGAGAAGATGTGAGTGAGAGAGAGAGAGAATGCAAAGCTGTGAGTGAGAGAGAGAGAAAGTAAGAGAAGCTGTGAGTGATACAGAGAGAGAGAAAGAGAAGCTGTGAGTGAGAGAGAGAGAGGGAGAAAGATAAGCTGTGTGAGAGAGAGAGGGAAAGAGAAGCTGTGTGAGAGAGAGAGAGAGAAAGAGAAGCTGTGATTGAGAGTGAGAGAGAGAGAGAAAGAGAAGCTCTGAGTGAGAGAGAGAGAAAGAGAAGCTGTGAGTGAGACAGAGAGAAGCTGTGAGTGAGAGAGAGAAAGAAAAGCTGTGAGTGAGAGAGAGAGAGAGAAAGAGAAGATATGAGTGAGAGAGAGAGAGAAGCAGTGAGTGAGAGAGAGAGAGAGAAAGAGAAGCTGTGAGTGAGACAGAGAGAGAGAAAGAGAAGCTGTGTGAGAGAGAGAGGGGAAGAAAGAGAAGCTGTGTGTGAGAGAGAGAAAGAGAAGCTGTGAGTGTGTGAGATAGAGAAAGAGAAGCTGTGAGTGAGAGAGAGAGAAAGAAAGAGAAATTAGAGTGAGAAAGAGAGAGAGAAAGAGAAGCTGTGAGTGGGAGAGAGAGAAAGAGAGTCTGTGAGTGAGAGAGAGAGAGAGAAGCTGTGAGTGAGAGAGAGATAGAGCTGCTGTGAGTGAGAGAGAGAAAGAGAAGCTGTGAATGAGAGAGTGAGAAACTGTGAGTGAGAGAGAGAGAAAGAGAAGCTGTGAGTGAGTAAGAGAGAGAAAGGGAAGTTGTGAGTGAGAGAGAGAGTGAAAGATAAGCTGTGAGTGAGAGAGAGAGAGAAAGAGAAGCTGTGAGTGAGAGAGAGAGAAAGAGAAGCTGTGAGTGAGAAGGAGAAGCTGTGAGTGAGAGAGTGAGAGAGAGAAAGAGAAGCTGTTAGTGAGAGTGAGAGAGAAAGAGAAGCTGTGAGTGAGAGAGAGAGAAAGAGAAGCTGTGAGTGAGAGAGAGAGAGAGAGAAAGAGAAGCTGTGAGTGAGAGAGAGAAAGAGAAGCTGTGAGTGAGAGGGATAGAGAGAAAGAGAAGCTGTGAGTGAGAGAGGGAGGGAGAAAGAGAATCTGTGTGTGTGTGAGAGAGAAAGAGAAGCTGTGAGTGAGAGTGAGAGAGAGAGAGAAAGAGAAAGAGAAGCTGTGAGTGAGAGAGTGAGAGAGAGAAAGAGAAGCTGTAAGTGAGAGAGAGAGAAAGAAAGAGAAGCTGTGAGTGAGTGAGAGAGAGAAAGGGAAGTTGTGAGTGAGAGAGAGAGAGAAAGAGAAGCTGTGAGTGAGTAGAAGAGAGGGAAAGAGAAGCTGTGAGTGAGTGAGAGAGAGAGAGAAAGAGAAACTGTGAGTGTGTGAGAGAGAAAGAGAAGCTGTGAGTGTGTGAGAGAGAGAAAGAGAAGCTGTGACTGAGAAGGAGAGGGAAAGAGAAGCTGTGAGTGAGTGAGAGAGAGAGACAGAAAGAGAAGCTGTGAGAGAGAAAGAGAGAGAAAGAGAAGCTGTGAGTGAGAAGGAGAGGGAAAGAGAAGCTGTGAGTGAGAGAGAGAGAAAGCGAAGCTGTGAGTGAGAGAGAGAGAAAAAGAGAAGCTGTGAGTTAAGAAGGAGAGGGAAAGAGAAGAAGTGAGTGAGAGAGAGAGAGAGAGAAAGAGAAGCTGTGAGAGAGAGGGAGAGAGAGAAAGAGAAGCTGTGAGTGACACAGAGAGAGAGAAGCTGTGAGTTAGAGAGAGAAAGAGAAGCTGTGAGTGACAGAGAGAGAGAAAGAGAAGCTGAGAGTGAGAGAGAGAGAGAGAAAGTGAAGCTGTGAGTGAGAGAGAGAAAGAGAAGCTGTGTGTGAGTGAGAGAGAAAGATAGTCTGAGAAAGAGAGAGTGAAAGAGAAGCTGTGAGTGAGAGAGAGAGGGAGAAAGAGAAGCTGTGTGTGAGAGAGAGAGAAAGAGAAGCTGTGAGTGAGAGTGAGAGCAAGAGAGAGAAAGAGAAGCTGTGAGTGAGAGAGAGAGTGAAAGAGAAGCTGTGAGTGAGAGAGAGAGAGAAAGAGAAGCTGTGAGTAAGAAGGAGAGGGAAAGAGAAGAAGTGAGTGAGTGAGTGAGAGAGAGAGAAAGAGAAGCTGTGAGAGAGAAAGAGAAGCTGTGAGTGAGAGAGTGAGAGAGAGATTGAAAGAGAAGCTGTGAGTGAGAGAGAGAGAGAGAGAGAAGCTGTGAGTGAGAGAGAGAAAGAGAAGCTGTGAGTGTTAGGGAGAGAGAGAAAGAGAAGCTGTGAGTGACACAGAGAGAGAGAAGCTGTGAGTTAGAGAGAGAGAAAGAGAAGCTGTGAGTGAGAGAGAGAGAAAGAGAAGCTGTGAGTGAGAGAGAGAGAATGAGAAGCTGTGAGTGAGAGAGAGAGAAGCTGTGAGTGAGAGAGAGAGAGAAGCTGTGAGTGAGAGAGAGAAAGAGAAGCTGTGAGTGAGAGAGAGAGAGAAGATGTGAGTGAGAGAGAGAGAATGAGAAGCTGTGAGTGAGAGAGAGAGAAAGTAAGAGAAGCTGTGAGTGATACAGAGAGAGAGAAAGAGAAGCTGTGAGTGAGAGAGAGAGAGAAAGAGAAGCTGTGAGTGAGAAGGAGAGGGAAAGAGAAGCTGTGTGTGTGAGAGAGAGAAAGAGAAGCTGAGAGTGAGAGAGAGAGAGAATGAGAAGCTGTGAGTGAGAGAGAGAGAAGCTGTGAGTGAGAGAGAGAGAAAGAGAAGCTGTGTGTGTGTGAGAGAGAGAAAGATAGTCTGAGAAAGAGAGAGTGAAAGAGAAGCTGTGAGTGATAGAGAGAGAGAGAGGGAGAAAGAGAAGCTGTGTGTGAGAGAGAGAGAAAGAGAAGCTGTGAGTGAGAGTGAGAGAGAGAGAGAGAAAGAGCTGTGAGTGAGTGAGAGAGAGAGATTGAGAAGCTGTGAGTGAGAGAGAGAAGTTGTGAGAGAGAGAGAGAAAGAGAAGCTGTGAGTGAGAGAGAGAGATGTGAGTGATAGAGAGAGAGAATGAGAAGCTGTGAGTGAGAGAGAGAGAAAGTAAGAGAAGCTGTGAGTGAGATAGAGAGAGAGAGAAAGAGAAGCTGTGAGTGAGAGAGAGAGAGTGAAAGAGAAGCTGTGAGTGAGAGAGAGAGAGAAAGAGAAGCTGTGAGTAAGAAGGAGAGGGAAAGAGAAGCTGTGAGAGAAAGAGAGAAAAAAAGAGAAGCTGTGAGTTAAGAAGGAGAGGGAAAGAGAAGAAGTGAGTGAGTGAGAGAGAGAGAGAAAGAGAAGCTGTGAGAGAGAAAGAGAAGCTGTGAGTGAGAGAGTGAGAGAGAGAAAGAGAAGCTGTTAGTGAGAGTGAGAGAGAGAGAGAGAGAGAAGCTGTGAGTGAGAGAGAGATTGAAAGAGAAGCTGTGAGTGAGAGAGAGAGAGAGAAAGAGAAGCTGTGAGTGAGAGAGAGAAAGAGAAGCTGTGAGTGAGAGGGAGAGAGAGAAAGAGAAGCTATGAGTGACAAACAGAGAGAGAAGCTGTGAGTTAGAAAGAGAGAAAGAGAAGCTGTGAGTGACAGAGAGAGAGAAAGAGAAGCTGAGAGTGAGAGAGAGAGAGAAAGAGAAGCTGTGTGTGTGTGAGAGAGAGAAAGATAGTCTGAGAAAGAGAGAGTGAAAGAGAAGCTGTGAGTGAGAGAGAGAGAGAGGGAGAAAGAGAAGCTGTGTGTGTGTGAGAGAGAAAGAGAAGCTGTGAGTGAGAGTGAGAGAGAGAGGGAAAGAGCTGTGAGTGAGAGAGAGAGAGAATGAGAAGCTGTGAGTGAGAGAGAGAAGTTGTGAGAGAGAGAGAGAAAGAGAAGCTGTGAGTGAGAGAGAGAGATGTGAGTGATAGAGAGAGAGAATGAGAAGCTGTGAGTGAGAGAGAGAGAAAGTAAGAGAAGCTGTGAGTGAGATAGAGAGAGAGAAAGAGAAGCTGTGAGTGAGAGAGAGAGAGGGCGAAAGATAATCTGTGTGAGAGAGAGAGAGAGAAAGAGAAACTGTGTGTGTGAGAGAGAGAGAAAGAGAAGGTGTGATTGAGAGTGAGAGAGAGAAAGAGAAGCTGTGAGTGAGAGAGAGAAAGAGAAGCTGTGAGTGAGAGAGAGAGAATCTGTGAGTGAGAGAGAGAAAGAAAAGCTGTGAGTGAGAGAGAGAGAGAGAAAGAGAAGATATGAGTGAGAGAGAGAGAGAAGCAGTGAGAGAGAGAGAGAAACAGAAGCTGTGAGTGAGACAGAGAGAGAAAGAGAAGCTGTGTGAGAGAGAGAGAGGCAGAAAGAGAAGCTGTGAGAGAGAGAGAGAGAAAGAGAAGCTGTGAGTGTGTGAGAGAGAGAAAGAGAAGCTGTGAGTGAGAGAGAGAGAAAGAAAGAGAAATTAGAGTGAGAAAGAGAGAGAGAAAGAAGCTGTGAGTGGGAGAGAGAGAAAGAGAGTCTGTGAGTGAGAGAGAGAGAGAAGCTGTGAGTGTGAGAGAGAGAGAGCCGCTGTGAGTGAGAGAGAGAGAAAGAGAAGCTGTGAATGAGAGAGAGAGAGAAAGAGAAGCTTTGTGTGAGAGAGAGAAAGAGAAGCTGTGAGTGAGTGAGAGAGAGAGAAAGGGAAGTTGTGAGTGAGAGAGAGAGAGAAAGAGAAGCTGTGAGTGAGAGAGAGAGAAAGAGAAGCTGTGAGTGAGAGAGAGAGAGAAAGAGAAGCTGTGAGTGAGAAGGTGAGGGAAAGAGAAGCTGTGAGTGAGAGAGAGAGAAAAAGAGAAGCTGTGAGTTAAGAAGGAGAGGGAAAGAGAAGAAGTGAGTGAGTGAGAGAGAGAGAGAAAGAGAAGCTGTGAGAGAGAAAGAGAAGCTGTGAGTGAGAGAGTGAGAGAGAGAAAGAGAAGCTGTTAGTGAGAGTGAGAGAGAGAGAGAAGCTGTGAGTGAGAGAGAGATTGAAAGAGAAGCTGTGAGTGAGAGAGAGAGAGAGAAAGAGAAGCTGTGAGTGAGAGAGAGAAAGAGAAGCTGTGAGAGGGAGACAGAGAAAGAGAAGCTAAGAGTGACAAACAGAGAGAATCTGTGAGTTAGAAAGAGAGAAAGAGAAGCTGTGAGTGACAGAGAGAGAGAAAGAGAAGCTGAGAGTGAGAGAGAGATTGAAAGAGAAGCTGTGAGTGAGAGAGAGAGAGAAAGAGAAGCTGTGAGTGAGAGAGAGAAAGAGAAGCTGTGAGTGAGAGGGAGAGAGAGAAAGAGAAGCTGTGAGTGACACACAGAGAGAGAAGCTTTGAGTTAGAGAGAGAGAGAAAGAGAAGCTGTGAGTGACAGAGAGAGAGAAAGAGAAGCTGAGAGTGAGAGAGAGAGAGAGAGAAAGTGAAGCTGTGAGTGAGAGAGAGAAAGAGAATATGTGTGTGTGAGAGAGACAGATAGTCTGAGAACGAGAGAGTGAAAGAGAAGCTGTGAGTGAGAGAGAGAGGGAGAAAGAGAAGCTGTGAGGAGGGGGAGAGAGAAAGAGAAGCTGTGAGTGAGAGTGAGAGAGAGAGAGAAAGAGAAGCTGTGAGTGAGAGAGAGAGAGAAAGAGAAGCTGTGAGTGAGTGAGAGAGAGAGAATGAGAAGCTGTGAGTGAGAGAGAGAGAAGCTGTGAGTGTGAGAGAAAGAGAAGCTGTGAGTGAGAGAGAGAGAGAAGATGTGAGTGAGAGAGAGAGAATGAGAAGCTGTGAGTGAGAGAGAGAAAGTAAGAGAAGCTGTGAGTGAGAGAGAGAGAGAAAGAGAAGCTGTGAGAGAGAGAGAGAGAGGGAGAAAGATAAGCTGTGAGAGAGAGAGAGAGAAAGAGAAGCTGTGAGTGAGAGAGAGAGAAAGAGAAGCTGTGAGTGAGAGAGAGAAGCTGTGAGTGAGAGAGAGAAAGAAAAGCTGTGAGTGAGAGAGAGAGAGAAAGAGAAGATGTGAGTGAGAGAGAGAAGCAGTGAGTGAGAGAGAGAGAGAAAGAGAAGCTGTGAGAGAGAGACAGAAAGAGAAGCTGTGAGTGTTTGTGAGAGAGAAAGAGAAGCTGTGAGTGAGAGAGAGAGAGAGAAAGAGAAATTAGAGTGAGAAAGAGAGAGAGAAAGAGAAGCTGTGAGAGAGAGAGAGAGAAGCTGTGTGAGAGAGAGAGAGCCGCTGTGAGTGAGAGAGAGAGAAAGAAAGAGAAGCTGTGAATGAGAGAGAGAGAGAAAGAGAAGCTGTGAGAGAGAAAGAGAGAAGCTGTGAGTGAGAGAGAGAGAGAAAGATAAGCTGTGAGTGAGAGAGAGAGAGAGAAAGAGAAGCTGTGAGTGAGAAGGTGAGGGAAAGAGAAGCTGTGAGTGAGAGAGAGAGAAAAAGAGAAGCTGTGAGTTAAGAAGGAGAGGGAAAGAGAAGAAGTGAGTGAGTGAGAGAGAGAGAGAAAGAGAAGCTGTGAGAGAGAAAGAGAAGCTGTGAGTGAGAGAGTGAGAGAGAGAAAGAGAAGCTGTTAGTGAGAGTGAGAGAGCGAGAGAGAAGCTGTGAGTGAGAGAGAGATTGAAAGAGAAGCTGTGAGTGAGAGAGAGAGAGAGAAAGAGAAGCTGAGAGTGAGAGAGAGATTGAAAGAGAAGCTGTGAGTGAGAGAGAGAGAGAAAGAGAAGCTGTGAGTGAGAGAGAGAAAGAGAAGCTGTGAGTGAGAGGGAGAGAGAGAAAGAGAAGCTGTGAGTGACACACAGAGAGAGAAGCTTTGAGTTAGAGAGAGAGAGAAAGAGAAGCTGTGAGTGAGAGAGAGAGAGAAAGAGAAGCTGTGAGTGAGAGAGAGAAAGAGAAGCTGTGAGTGAGAGGGAGAGAGAGAAAGAGAAGCTGTGAGTGACACACAGAGAGAGAAGCTTTGAGTTAGAGAGAGAGAGAAAGAGAAGCTGTGAGTGACAGAGAGAGAGAAAGAGAAGCTGTGAGTGAGAGTGAGAGAGAGAGAGAAAGAGAAGCTGTGAGTGAGAGAGAGAGAGAAAGAGAAGCTGTGAGTGAGTGAGAGAGAGAGAATGAGAAGCTGTGAGTGAGAGAGAGAGAAGCTGTGAGTGTGAGAGAGAAAGAGAAGCTGTGAGTGAGAGAGAGAGAAGATGTGAGTGAGAGAGAGAGAATGAGAAGCTGTGAGTGAGAGAGAGAAAGTAAGAGAAGCTGTGAGTGAGAGAGAGAGAGAAAGAGAAGCTGTGAGAGAGAGAGAGAGAGAGGGAGAAAGATAAGCTGTGAGAGAGAGAGAGAGAAAGAGAAGCTGTGAGTGAGAGAGAGAGAAAGAGAAGCTGTGAGTGAGAGAGAGAAGCTGTGAGTGAGAGAGAGAAAGAAAAGCTGTGAGTGAGAGAGAGAGAGAGAAAGAGAAGATGTGAGTGAGAGAGAGAGAGAGAAGCAGTGAGTGAGAGAGAGAGAGAAAGAGAAGCTGTGAGAGAGAGACAGAAAGAGAAGCTGTGAGTGTTTGTGAGAGAGAAAGAGAAGCTGTGAGTGAGAGAGAGAGAAAGAAAGAGAAATTAGAGTGAGAAAGAGAGAGAGAAAGAGAAGCTGTGAGAGAGAGAGAGAGAAGCTGTGAGAGAGAGAGAGAGAGCCGCTGTGAGTGAGAGAGAGAGAAAGAAAGAGAAGCTGTGAATGAGAGAGAGAGAGAAAGAGAAGCTGTGAGAGAGAAAGAGAGAAGCTGTGAGTGAGAGAGAGAGAGAAAGAGAAGCTGTGAGTGAGAGAGAGAGAGAAAGAGAAGCTGTGAGTGAGAGAAAGATAGAGAAGCTGTGAGTGAGAGGGAGAGAGAGAAAGAGAAGCTGTGAGTGACACAGAGAGAGAGAAGCTGTGAGTTAGAGAGAGAAAGAGAAGCTGTGAGTGACAGAGAGAGAAAGAGAAGCTGTGTGTGTGTGAGAGAGAGAAAGATATTCTGAGAAAGAGAGAGTGAAAGAGAAGCTGTGAGTGAGAGAGAGAGGGAGAAAGAGAAGCTGTGTGTGTGAGAGAGAGAGAGAAGCTGTGAGTGAGAGAGAGAGAGAGAAAGAGAAGCTGTGAATGAGAGAGAGAACGAGAATGAGAAGCTGTGAGTGAGAGAGAGAGAAGCTGTGAGTGAGAGAGAGAAAGAGAAGCTGTGAGTGAGAGAGAGAGAGAAGATGTGTGTGAGAGAGAGAGAATGAGAAGCTGTGAGTGAGAGAGAGAGAAAGTAAGAGAAGCTGTGCGTGAGACAGAGAGAGACAAAGAGAAGCTGTGTGAGAGAGAGAGAGGGAGAAAGAGAAGCTGTTAGAGAGAGAGAGAAAGAGATGCTGTGAGTGTGTGTGAGAGAGAAAGGAACCTGTGAGTGAGAGAGAGAGAAAGAAAGAGAAATTAGTGAGAAAGAGATAGAGAAAAAGAAGCTGTGAGTGGTAGAGAGAGAAAAAGGGTCTGTGAGTGAGAGAGAGAGAAAGAGAAGCTGTGAATGAGAGAGAGAGAGAAAGAGAAGCTGTGAGTGTGTGTGAGAGAGAAAGAGAAGCTGTGAGTGTGTGTGAGAGAGAAAGAGAAGCTGTGAGTGAGAAGGAGAGGCAAAGAGAAGCTGTGAGTGAGAGAGAGAGAGAAGCTGTGAGTGAGAGAGAGAGAAAGAGAAGCTGTGAGTGAGAGAGAGAGAGAGAGAGAGAAGCTGTGAGGAAGAGAGAGAAAGCAAAGTTGTGAGTGAGAGGGAGAGAGAGAAAGAGAAGCTGTGATTGACACAGAGAGAGAGAAGTTGTGAGAGAGAGAAAGAGAAGCTGTGAGAGACAGAGAGAGAGAAAGAGAAGCTGTGTGTGTGTGAGAGAGGAAGATAGTCTGAGAAAGAGAGAGTGAAAGAGAAGCTGTGAGTGAGAGAGAGATGGAAAAAGAGAAGGTGTGTGTGTGAGAGAGAGAAAGAGAAGCTGTGAGTGAGAGTGAGAGAGAAAGAGAAGCTGTGAGTGAGAGAGTGAGAGAGAGAAAGAGAAGCTGTTAGTGAGAGAGAGAGAAGCTGTGAGTGAGTGAGAGAGAGAGAGAAAGAGAAGCTGTGAGTGAGAGAGAGATTGAAAGAGAAGCTGTGAGTAAGAGAGTGAGAGAGAAAGAGAAGCTGTGAGTGTGAGAGAGAAAGGGAAGTTGTGAGTGAGAGAGAGAGAAAGAGAAGCTGTGAGTGAGAGAGAGAAAGAGAAGCTGTGAGTTAGAGAGAGGGAGAAAGAGAAGCTGTGAGTGACAGAGAGAGGGAAGGAGAAGCTGAGAGAGAGAGAGAAAGTGAATCTGTGAGTGAGATAGAGAGAGAAAGAGAATATGTGTGTGTGTGAGAGAGAAAGATAGTCTGAGAAAGAGAGTGTGAAAGAGAAGCTGTGAGTGAGAGAGAGAGAGGGAGAAAGAGAAGCTGTGTGTGTGAGAGAGAGAAAGAGAAGCTGTGAGTGAGAGTGAGAGAGAAAGAAAGAAAAGCTGTGAGTGAGAGAGAGAGAAAGAGAAGCTTTGAGTGAGAGAGAGAGAGCTGCTGTGAGTGAGAGAGAGAGAAAGAGAAGCTGTGAATGAGAGAGAGAGAAAAACTGTGAGTGTGAGAGAGAGAAAGAGAAGCTGTGAGTGAGTGAGAGAGAGAAAGGGAAGTTGTGAGTGAGAGAGAGAGAAAGAGTATCTGTGAGTGAGAGAGAGAGTGAAAGAGAAGCTGTGAGTGAGAGAGAGAGAAAGAGAAGCTGTGAGTGAGAAGGAGAGGGAAAGAAAAGTTGTGAGTGAGTGAGAGAAAGAGAAGCTGTGAGAGAGAGGGAGAGAGAGAAAGAGAAGGTGTGAGTGACAGAGAGAGAGAAAGAGAAGCTGTGTGTGTGTGAGAGAGAAAGATAGTCTGAGAAAGAGAGAGTGAAAGAGAAGATGTGAATGAGAGAGAGAGGGGGAGAAAGAGAAGCTGTGTGAGAGAGAGAGAGAAAGAGAAGCTGTGAGTGAGAGTGAGAGAGAGAGAGAAAGAGAAGCTGTGAGTGAGAGAGTGAGAGAGAGAACGAGAAGCTGTTAGTGAGAGTGAGAGAGAGAGAGAGAAGCTGTGAGTGAGAGAGAGATTGAAAGAGAAGCTGTGAGTGAGAGAGAGAGAGAAAGAGAAGCTGTGAGTGAGAGAGAGAAAGAGAAGCTGTGAGTGAGAGGGAGAGAGAGAAAGAGAAGCTGTGAGTGAGACAGAGAGAGAAAGAGAAGCTGTGTGTGTGAGAGAGAGGCACAAAGAGAAGCTTGAGAGAGAGAGAAAGAGAAGCTGTGCGTATGTGTGTGAGAGAAAGAGAAGCTGTGAGTGAGTGAGAGAGAAAGAAAGAGAAATTAGAGTGAGAAAGAGAGAGAGAAAGAGAAGTAGTGATTGGGAAAGAGAGAAAGAGAGTCTATGAGTGAGAGAGAGAGAAAGAGAAGCTGTGAATGAGAGAGAGAGAGAAAGAGAAGCTGTGAATGAGAGAGAGAGAGAAAGAGAAGCTGTGAGTGAGAGAGAGAGAGAAAGAAGCTGTGAGTGTGTGTGAGAGAGAAAGAGAAGCTGTGAGTGAGTGAGAGAGAGAGAGAAAGAGAAGCTATGAGAGAGAAAGAGAGAAGCTGTGAGTGAGAGAGTGAGAGAGAGAAAGAGAAGCTGTTAGTGAGAGTGTGTGAGAGAGAGAAAGAGAAGCTGTGAGTGAGAGAGAGAGAAAGAGAAGCTGTGAGTGAGAGAGAGAGAGAGAGAGAAGCTATGAGGAAGAGAGAGAAAGCGAAGTTGTGAGTGAGAGGGAGAGGGAGAAAGAGAAGCTGTGAGTGACACAGAGAGAGAGAAGCTGTGAGTTAGAGAGAGAGAGAAAGAGAAGCTGTGAGTGACAAAGAGAGAGAAAGAGAAGCTGTGTGTGTGTGAGAGATAAAGATAGTCTGAGAAAGAGAGAGTGAAAGAGAAGCTGTGAGTGAGAGTGAGAGAGAGAAAGAGAAGCTGTGAGTGAGAGAGTGAGAGAGATAAAGAGAAGCTGTTAGTGAGAGTGAGAGAGAGAGAGAAAGAGAAGCTGTGAGTGTGTGTGAGAGAAAGAGAAGCTGTGAGTGAGAGAGAGAAAGAAAGAGATTAGAGTGAGAAAGAGAGAGGGAAAGAGAAGCTGTGAGTGGGAGAGAGAGAAAGAGAAGCTGTGAGAGAGAAAGAGAGAAGCTGTGAGTGAGAGAGTGAGAGAGAGAAAGAAAAGCTGTTAGTGAGAGTGAGAGAGAAAGAAAGAGAAGCTGTGAGTGAGAGAGAGAGAAAGAGAAGCTGTGAGTGAGAGAGAGAGAGAAAGAGAAGTTGTGAGTGAGAGAGATAAAGAGAAGCTGTGAGTGAGAGGGAGAGAAAGAGAAGCTGTGAGTGAGAGAGAAAGCGAAGCTGTGAATGAGAGAGAGAGAGAAGGAGAAGCTGTGAGTGAGAGAGAGAAAGAGAAGCTGTGAGTGAGAGGGAGAGAGAGAAAGAGAAGTGTGTGTGTGTGAGAGAGAGAGAAGCAGTGAGTGAGTGAGAGACAGAGAAGCTGTCAGTGAGACAGAGAGAGAAAGAGAAGCTGTGAGAGAGAGAGAGGGAGAAAGAGAAGCTGTGAGTGTGTGTGAGAGAGAAAGAGAAGCTGTGAGTGAGAGAGAGAGAGAAAGAGAAATTAGAGTGAGAAAGAGAGAGAGAAAGGGAAGCTGTGAGTGGGAGAGAGAGAAAGAGAGTCTGTGAGTGAGAGAGAGAGAGAGAAGTTGTGTGAGTGAGTGAGAGAGCCGCTGTGAGTGAGAGAGAGAGAAAGAGAAGCTGTGAATGAGAGAGAGAGAAAGAGAAGCTGTGAGAGAGAAAGAGAGAAGCTGTGAGTGAGAGAGTGAGAGAGAGAAAGAAAAGCTGTTAGTGAGAGTGAGAGAGAGAAAGAAAGAGAAGCTGTGAGTGAGAGAGAGAGAAAGAGAAGCTGTGAGTGAGAGAGAGATAGAGAAACAGAAGATGTGAGTGAGAGAGAGAAAGAGAAGCTGTGAGTGTGAGGGAGAGAGAGAAAGAGAAGCTGTGAGTGAGAGAGAGAAAGCAAAGCTGTGAGTGAGAGGGAGAGAGAGAAAGAGAAGCTGTGAGTGACACAGAGAGAGAGAAGCTGTTAGAGAGAGAGAAAGAGAAGCTGTGAGTGAGAGGGAGAGAGAGAAAGAGAAGCTGTGAGTGACACAGAGAGAAAGAGAAGCTGTGTGTGAGAGAGAGAGAAAGATTGAGAAAGAGAGAGTGAAAGAGATGCTGTGAGTGAGAGAGACAGGGAGAAAGAGAAGCTGTGAGTGAGAGAGAGAGAGAAAGAGAAGCTGTGAGTGAGAGAGAGAGAGAGAAAGAGAAGCTGTGAGTGAGAGAGTGAGAGAGAGAAAGAGAAGCTGTTAGTGAGAGTGAGAGAGAGAGAGAGAGAAAGAGAAGCTGTGAGTGAGAGAGAGAAAGAGAAGCAGTGAGTGAGATGGAGAGAGAGAAAGAGAAGCTGTGAGTGACACAGAGAGAGAGAAGCTGTGAGTGAAACAGAGAGAGAAAGCGAAGCTGTGAGTGACAGAGAGAGAGAAAGAGAAGCTGTGAGTGAGAGAGAGATTGAAAAAGAAGCTGTGAGTGAGAGAGAGAGAAAGAGAAGCTGTGAGTGAGAGAAAGAGAAGCTGTGAGTGAGAGGGAGAGAGAGAAAGAGAAGCTGTGAGTGACACACAGAGAGAGAAGCTTTGAGTTAGAGAGAGAGAGAAAGAGAAGCTGTGAGTGAGAGAGAGAGAGAAAGAGAAGCTGTGAGTGAGAGAGAGAAAGAGAAGCTGTGAGTGAGAGGGAGAGAGAGAAAGAGAAGCTGTGAGTGACACACAGAGAGAGAAGCTTTGAGTTAGAGAGAGAGAGAAAGAGAAGCTGTGAGTGACAGAGAGAGAGAAAGAGAAGCTGAGAGTGAGAGAGAGAGAGAAAGTGAAGCTGTGAGTGAGAGAGAGAGAAAGAGAATATGTGTGTGTGAGAGAGACAGATAGTCTGAGAACGAGAGAGTGAAAGAGAAGCTGTGAGTGAGAGAGAGAGGGAGAAAGAGAAGCTGTGAGGAGGGGGAGAGAGAAAGAGAAGCTGTGAGTGAGAGTGAGAGAGAGAGAGAAAGAGAAGCTGTGAGTGAGAGAGAGAGAGAAAGAGAAGCTGTGAGTGAGTGAGAGAGAGAGAATGAGAAGCTGTGAGTGAGAGAGAGAGAAGCTGTGAGTGTGAGAGAGAAAGAGAAGCTGTGAGTGAGAGAGAGAGAAGATGTGAGTGAGAGAGAGAGAATGAGAAGCTGTGAGTGAGAGAGAGAAAGTAAGAGAAGCTGTGAGTGAGAGAGAGAGAGAAAGAGAAGCTGTGAGAGAGAGAGAGAGAGGGAGAAAGATAAGCTGTGAGAGAGAGAGAGAGAAAGAGAAGCTGTGAGTGAGAGAGAGAGAAAGAGAAGCTGTGAGTGTGAGAGAGAAGCTGTGAGTGAGAGAGAGAAAGAAAAGCTGTGAGTGAGAGAGAGAGAGAGAAAGAGAAGATGTGAGTGAGAGAGAGAGAGAAAGAGAAGCTGTGAGAGAGAGACAGAAAGAGAAGCTGTGAGTGTTTGTGAGAGAGAAAGAGAAGCTGTGAGTGAGAGAGAGAGAAAGAAAGAGAAATTAGAGTGAGAAAGAGAGAGAGAAAGAGAAGCTGTGAGAGAGAGAGAGAGAAGCTGTGAGAGAGAGAGAGAGAGCCGCTGTGAGTGAGAGAGAGAGAAAGAAAGAGAAGCTGTGAATGAGAGAGAGAGAGAAAGAGAAGCTGTGAGAGAGAAAGAGAGAAGCTGTGAGTGAGAGAGAGAGAGAAAGAGAAGCTGTGAGTGGGAGAGAGAGAGAAAGAGAAGCTGTGAGTGATAGAAAGATAGAGAAGCTGTGAGTGAGAGGGAGAGAGAGAAAGAGAAGCTGTGAGTGACACAGAGAGAGAGAAGCTGTGAGTTAGAGAGAGAAAGAGAAGCTGTGAGTGACAGAGAGAGAAAGAGAAGCTGTGTGTGTGTGTGAGAGAGAGAAAGATATTCTGAGAAAGAGAGAGTGAAAGAGAAGCTGTGAGTGAGAGAGAGAGGGAGAAAGAGAAGCTGTGTGTGTGTGAGAGAGAGAGAAGCTGTGAGTGAGAGAGAGAGAGAGAAAGAGAAGCTGTGAATGAGAGAGAGAACGAGAATGAGAAGCTGTGAGTGAGAGAGAGAGAAGCTGTGAGTGAGAGAGAGAAAGAGAAGCTGTGAGTGAGAGAGAGAGAGAAGATGTGTGTGAGAGAGAGAGAATGAGAAGCTGTGAGTGAGAGAGAGAGAAAGTAAGAGAAGCTGTGCGTGAGACAGAGAGAGACAAAGAGAAGCTGTGTGAGAGAGAGAGAGGGAGAAAGAGAAGCTGTTAGAGAGAGAGAGAAAGAGATGCTGTGAGTGTGTGTGAGAGAGAAAGGAACCTGTGAGTGAGAGAGAGAGAAAGAAAGAGAAATTAGTGAGAAAGAGATAGAGAAAAAGAAGCTGTGAGTGGTAGAGAGAGAAAAAGGGTCTGTGAGTGAGAGAGAGAGAAAGAGAAGCTGTGAATGAGAGAGAGAGAGAAAGAGAAGCTGTGAGTGTGTGAGAGAGAGAAAGAGAAGCTGTGAGTGTGTGTGAGAGAGAAAGAGAAGCTGTGAGTGAGAAGGAGAGGCAAAGAGAAGCTGTGAGTGAGTGAGAGAGAGAGAAAGAGAAGCTATGAGAGAGAAAGAGAGAAGCTGTGAGTGAGAGAGAGAGAAAGAGAAGCTGTGAGTGAGAGAGAGAGAGAAGCTGTGAGTGAGAGAGAGAGAAAGAGAAGCTGTGAGTGAGAGAGAGAGAGAGAGAGAAGCTGTGAGGAAGAGAGAGAAAGCAAAGTTGTGAGTGAGAGGGAGAGAGAGAAAGAGAAGCTGTGATTGACACAGAGAGAGAGAAGTTGTGTGAGAGAGAAAGAGAAGCTGTGAGAGACAGAGAGAGAGAAAGAGAAGCTGTGTGTGTGTGAGAGAGGAAGATAGTCTGAGAAAGAGAGAGTGAAAGAGAAGCTGTGAGTGAGAGAGAGATGGAAAAAGAGAAGGTGTGTGTGTGAGAGAGAGAAAGAGAAGCTGTGAGTGAGAGTGAGAGAGAAAGAGAAGCTGTGAGTGAGAGAGTGAGAGAGAGAAAGAGAAGCTGTTAGTGAGAGAGAGAGAAGCTGTGAGTGAGTGAGAGAGAGAGAGAAAGAGAAGCTGTGAGTGAGAGAGAGATTGAAAGAGAAGCTGTGAGTGAGAGAGTGAGAGAGAAAGAGAAGCTGTGAGTGTGAGAGAGAAAGGGAAGTTGTGAGTGAGAGAGAGAGAAAGAGAAGCTGTGAGTGAGAGAGAGAAAGAGAAGCTGTGAGTTAGAGAGAGGGAGAAAGAGAAGCTGTGAGTGACAGAGAGAGGGAAGGAGAAGCTGAGAGAGAGAGAGAGAAAGTGAATCTGTGAGTGAGATAGAGAGAGAAAGAGAATATGTGTGTGTGTGAGAGAGAAAGATAGTCTGAGAAAGAGAGTGTGAAAGAGAAGCTGTGAGTGAGAGAGAGAGAGGGAGAAAGAGAAGCTGTGTGTGAGAGAGAGAGAAAGAGAAGCTGTGAGTGAGAGTGAGAGAGAAAGAAAGAAAAGCTGTGAGTGAGAGAGAGAGAAAGAGAAGCTTTGAGTGAGAGAGAGAGAGCTGCTGTGAGTGAGAGAGAGAGAAAGAGAAGCTGTGAATGAGAGAGAGAGAAAAACTGTGAGTGTGAGAGAGAGAAAGAGAAGCTGTGAGTGAGTGAGAGAGAGAAAGGGAAGTTGTGAGTGAGAGAGAGAGAAAGCGTATCTGTGAGTGAGAGAGAGAGTGAAAGAGAAGCTGTGAGTGAGAGAGAGAGAAAGAGAAGCTGTGAGTGAGAAGGAGAGGGAAAGAAAAGTTGTGAGTGAGTGAGAGAAAGAGAAGCTGTGAGAGAGAGGGAGAGAGAGAAAGAGAAGGTGTGAGTGACAGAGAGAGAGAAAGAGAAGCTGTGTGTGTGTGAGAGAGAGAAAGATAGTCTGAGAAAGAGAGAGTGAAAGAGAAGATGTGAATGAGAGAGAGAGGGGGAGAAAGAGAAGCTGTGTGAGAGAGAGAGAGAAAGAGAAGCTGTGAGTGAGAGTGAGAGAGAGAGAGAAAGAGAAGCTGTGAGTGAGAGAGTGAGAGAGAGAACGAGAAGCTGTTAGTGAGAGTGAGAGAGAGAGAGAGAAGCTGTGAGTGAGAGAGAGATTGAAAGAGAAGCTGTGAGTGAGAGAGAGAGAGAAAGAGAAGCTGTGAGTGAGAGAGAGAAAGAGAAGCTGTGAGTGAGAGGGAGAGAGAGAAAGAGAAGCTGTGAGTGAGACAGAGAGAGAAAGAGAAGCTGTGTGTGTGAGAGAGAGGCACAAAGAGAAGCTTGAGAGAGAGAGAGAGAAAGAGAAGCTGTGCGTATGTGTGTGAGAGAAAGAGAAGCTGTGAGTGAGTGAGAGAGAAAGAAAGAGAAATTAGAGTGAGAAAGAGAGAGAGAAAGAGAAGTAGTGATTGGGAAAGAGAGAAAGAGAGTCTATGAGTGAGAGAGAGAGAAAGAGAAGCTGTGAATGAGAGAGAGAGAAAGAGAAGCTGTGAATGAGAGAGAGAGAGAAAGAGAAGCTGTGAGTGAGAGAGAGAGAGAAAGAGAAGCTGTGAGTGTGTGTGAGAGAGAAAGAGAAGCTGTGAGTGAGTGAGAGAGAGAGAGAAAGAGAAGCTATGAGAGAGAAAGAGAGAAGCTGTGAGTGAGAGAGTGAGAGAGAGAAAGAGAAGCTGTTAGTGAGAGTGTGTGAGAGAGAGAAAGAGAAGCTGTGAGTGAGAGAGAGAGAAAGAGAAGCTGTGAGTGAGAGAGAGAGAGAGAGAGAAGCTATGAGGAAGAGAGAGAAAGCGAAGTTGTGAGTGAGAGAGAGAGAAAGAGAAGCTGTGAGTGACACAGAGAGAGAGAAGCTGTGAGTTAGAGAGAGAGAGAAAGAGAAGCTGTGAGTGACAAAGAGAGAGAAAGAGAAGCTGTGTGTGTGTGAGAGATAAAGATAGTCTGAGAAAGAGAGAGTGAAAGAGAAGCTGTGAGTGAGAGTGAGAGAGAGAAAGAGAAGCTGTGAGTGAGAGAGTGAGAGAGAGAAAGAGAAGCTGTTAGTGAGAGTGAGAGAGAGAGAGAAAGAGAAGCTGTGAGTGTGTGTGAGAGAAAGAGAAGCTGTGAGTGAGAGAGAGAAAGAAAGAGATTAGAGTGAGAAAGAGAGAGGGAAAGAGAAGCTGTGAGTGGGAGAGAGAGAAAGAGAAGCTGTGAGAGAGAAAGAGAGAAGCTGTGAGTGAGAGAGTGAGAGAGAGAAAGAAAAGCTGTTAGTGAGAGTGAGAGAGAAAGAAAGAGAAGCTGTGAGTGAGAGAGAGAGAAAGAGAAGCTGTGAGTGAGAGAGAGAGAGAAAGAGAAGTTGTGAGTGAGAGAGAGAAAGAGAAGCTGTGAGTGAGAGGGAGAGAGAGAAAGAGAAGTGTGTGTGTGTGAGAGAGAGAGAAGCAGTGAGTGAGTGAGAGACAGAGAAGCTGTCAGTGAGACAGAGAGAGAAAGAGAAGCTGTGAGAGAGAGAGAGGGAGAAAGAGAAGCTGTGAGTGTGTGTGAGAGAGAAAGAGAAGCTGTGAGTGAGAGAGAGAGAGAAAGAGAAATTAGAGTGAGAAAGAGAGAGAGAAAGGGAAGCTGTGAGTGGGAGAGAGAGAAAGAGAGTCTGTGAGTGAGAGAGAGAGAGAGAAGTTGTGTGAGTGAGTGAGAGAGCCGCTGTGAGTGAGAGAGAGAGAAAGAGAAGCTGTGAATGAGAGAGAGAGAAAGAGAAGCTGTGAGAGAGAAAGAGAGAAGCTGTGAGTGAGAGAGTGAGAGAGAGAAAGAAAAGCTGTTAGTGAGAGTGAGAGAGAGAAAGAAAGAGAAGCTGTGAGTGAGAGAGAGAGAAAGAGAAGCTGTGAGTGAGAGAGAGATAGAGAAACAGAAGATGTGAGTGAGAGAGAGAAAGAGAAGCTGTGAGTGTGAGGGAGAGAGAGAAAGAGAAGCTGTGAGTGAGAGAGAGAAAGCAAAGCTGTGAGTGAGAGGGAGAGAGAGAAAGAGAAGCTGTGAGTGACACAGAGAGAGAGAAGCTGTGAGTTAGAGAGAGAGAAAGAGAAGCTGTGAGTGAGAGGGAGAGAGAGAAAGAGAAGCTGTGAGTGACACAGAGAGAAAGAGAAGCTGTGTGTGTGAGAGAGAGAAAGATTGAGAAAGAGAGAGTGAAAGAGATGCTGTGAGTGAGAGAGACAGGGAGAAAGAGAAGCTGTGAGTGAGAGAGAGAGAGAAAGAGAAGCTGTGAGTGAGAGAGAGAGAGAAAGAGAAGCTGTGAGTGAGAGAGTGAGAGAGAGAAAGAGAAGCTGTTAGTGAGAGTGAGAGAGAGAGAGAGAGAAAGAGAAGCTGTGAGTGAGAGAGAGAAAGAGAAGCAGTGAGTGAGATGGAGAGAGAGAAAGAGAAGCTGTGAGTGACACAGAGAGAGAGAGAAGCTGTGAGTGAAACAGAGAGAGAAAGCGAAGCTGTGAGTGACAGAGAGAGAGAAAGAGAAGCTGTGAGTGAGAGAGAGATTGAAAAAGAAGCTGTGAGTGAGAGAGAGAGAAAGAGAAGCTGTGAGTGAGAGAAAGAGAAGCTGTGAGTGAGAGGGAGAGAGAGAAAGAGAAGCTGTGAGTGACACAGAGAGAGAGAAGCTGTGAGTGAAAGAGAGAGAAAGCGAAGCTGTGAGTGACAGAGAGAGAGAGAAAGAGAAGCTGAGAGTGAGACAGAGAGAGAGAAAGAGAAGCTGTGAGTGAGAGAGAGAGAAAGAGAAGCTGTGTGTGTGTCTGAGAGAGAAAGATAGTCTGAGAAAGAGAGAGTGAAAGAAAAGCTGTGAGTGAGAGAGAGAGGGAGAAAGAGAAGCTGTGTGTGTGTGAGAGAGAAAGAGAAGCTGTGAGTGAGAGTGAGAGAGAGAGAGAGAAAGAGAAGCTGTGAGTGACAGAGGGAGAGAAAGAGAAGCTGTGAGTGAGAGAGAGAGAGCCGCTGTGAGTGAAAGAGAGAAAGAGAAGCCGTGAGTGAGAGAGAGAGAGGGAGAAAGAGAAGCTGTGTGAGAGAGAAAGAGAAAGAGAAGCTGTGAGAGAGAGTGAGTGAGAGAGAGAAAGAGAAGCTGTGAGTTAGAGAGAGAGAGAAAGAGAAGCTGTGAGTGACATAGAGAGAGAAAGAGAAGCTGTGTGTGTGTGTGAGAGAGAAAGATAGTCTGAGAAAGAGAGAGTGAAAGAGTAGCTGTGAGTGAGAGGGAGAGAGAGAAAGAGAAGATGTGTGTGTGTGTGAGAGAGAAGCAGTGAGTGAGAGAAAGAGAGAGAGAGAAGCTGTCAGTGAGAGAGAGAGAGAGAAAGAGAAGCTGTGCGTGAGAGAGAGAGAGAAAGAGATGCTGTGAGTGAGAGAGTGAGAGGGAGAAATATAAGCTGAGAGAGAGAGAGAGAAAGAAAAGCTGTGATTGAGAGTGAGAGAGAGAGAAATAGCAGCTGTGAGTGAGAGAGAGAGAAAGAGAAGCTGTGAGTGAGAGAGAGAAAGAAAAGCTGTGAGTGAGAGAGAGAGAGAAAGAGAAGATGTGTACTTGTGAGAGAGAGAGAGAAGCAGTGAGTGAGAGAAAGAGAGAGAGAGAGAAGATGTCAGTGAGACAGAGAGAGAGAAAGAGAAGCTGTGAGAGAGAGAGAGAGAAAGAGAAGCTGTGAGAGAGAAAGAGAGAAGCTGTGAGTGAGAGAGTGAGAGAGAGAAAGAAAAGCTGTTAGTGAGAGTGAGAGAGAAAGAAAGGGAAGCTGTGAGTGAGAGAGAGAGAAAGAGAAGCTGTGAGTGAGAGAGAGAAAGAGAAGTTGTGAGTGAGAGAGATAAAGAGAAGCTGTGAATGAGAGGGAGAGAAAGAGAAGCTGTGAGTGAGAGAGAAAGCGAAGCTGTGAGTGAGAGAGAGAGAGAAAGAGAAGCTGTGAGTGAGAGAGAGAAAGAGAAGCTGTGAGTGAGAGGGAGAGAGAGAAAGAGAAGATGTGTGTGTGAGACAGAGAGAGAAGCAGTGAGTGAGAGAGAGAGAGAGAAGCTGTCAGTGAGACAGAGAGAGAAAGAGAAGCTGTGAGAGAGAGAGAGGGAGAAAGAGAAGCTGTGAGACAGAGAGAGAGAAAGAGAAGCTGTGAGTGTGTGTGAGAGAGAAAGAGAAGCTGTGAGTGAGAGAGAGAAAGAAAGAGAAATTAGAGTGACAAAGAGAGAGAGAAAGAGAAGCTGTGAGTGGGAGAGAGAGAAAGAGACTCTGTGAGTGAGAGAGAGAGAGAGAAGCTGTGAGTGAGTGAGAGAGAGAGCCGCTGTGAGTGAGAGAGAGAGAAAGAGAAGCTGTGAATGAGAGAGAGAGAAAGAGAAGCTGTGAGAGAGAAAGAGAGGAGCTGTGAGTGAGAGAGTGAGAGAGAGAAAGAAAAGCTGTTAGTGAGAGTGAGAGAGAGAATGAAAGAGAAGCTGTGAGTGAGAGAGAGAGAAAGAGAAGCTGTGAGTGAGAGAGAGAGAGAGAAATAATAGCTGTGAGTGAGAGAGAAAAAGAGAAGCTGTGAGTGAGAGTGAGAGAGAGAGAGAAAGAGAAGCTGTGAGTGAGAGAGAGAGAGCCGCTGTGAGTGAGAGAGAGAAAGAGAAGCTATGAGTGAGAGAGAGAGAGGGAGAAAGAGAAGCTGTGTGAGAGAGAAAGAGAAAGAGAAGCTGTGAGAGAGAGTTAGAGAGAGAGAGAAAGAGAAGCTGTGAGTTAGAGAGAGAGAGAAAGAGAAGCTGTGAGTGACAGAGAGAGAGAAAGAGAAGCTGTGTGTGTGTGAGAGAGAGAAAGATAGTCTGAGAAAGAGAGAGTGAAAGAGAAGCTGTGAGTGAGAGGGAGAGAGAGAAATAGAAGATGTGTGTGTGTGAGAGAGAGAAGCAGTGAGTGAGAGAAAGAGAGAGAGAAGCTGTCAGTGAGACAGAGAGAGAGAAAGAGAAGCTGTGAGAGAGAGAGAGGGAGAAAGAGAAGGTGTGAGAGAGAGAGAGAGAGAGAGAAGCTGTGAGTGAGAGAGAGAGAGAAAGAGATGCTGTGAGTGAGAGAGTGAGAGGGAGAAAGATAAGCTGTGAGAGAGAGAGAGAGAAAGAGAAGCTGTGATTGAGAGTGAGAGAGAAATAGAAGCTGTGAGTGAGAGAGAGAGAAAGAGAAGCTGTGAGTGAGAGAGAGAAAGAAAAGCTGTGAATGAGAGAGAGAGAGAGAAAAAGAGAAGATGTGTGCTTGTGAGAGAGAGAGAGAAGCAGTGAGTGAGAGAAAGAGAGAGAGAGAGAAGCTGTCAGTGAGACAGAGAGAGAAAGAGAAGCTGTGAGAGAGAGAGAGAGAAAGAAAAGCTGTGAGTGTGTGTGAGAGAAAGAGAAGCTGTGAGTGAGAGAGAGAAAGAAAGAGATTAGAGTGAGAAAGAGAGAGGGAAAGAGAAGCTGTGAGTGGGAGAGAGAGAAAGAGAAGCTGTGAGAGAGAAAGAGAGAAGCTGTGAGTGAGAGAGTGAGAGAGAGAAAGAAAAGCTGTTAGTGAGAGTGAGAGAGAAAGAAAGAGAAGCTGTGAGTGAGAGAGAGAGAAAGAGAAGCTGTGAGTGAGAGAGACAAAGAGAAGCTGTGAGTGAGAGGGAGAGAGAGAAAGAGAAGCTGTGAGAGAGAGAGAGAAAGAGAAGCTGTGAGAGAGAGAGAAAGTGAAGCTGTGAGTGAGAGAGAGAGAGAAGGAGAAGCTGTGAGTGAGAGAGATAAAGAGAAGCTGTGAGTGAGAGGGAGAGAAAGAGAAGCTGTGAGTGAGAGAGAAAGCGAAGCTGTGAGTGAGAGAGAGAGAGAAGGAGAAGCTGTGAGTGAGAGAGAGAAAGAGAAGCTGTGAGTGAGAGGGAGAGAGAGAAAGAGAAGTGTGTGTGTGTGTGTGAGAGAGAAGCAGTGAGTGAGAGAGAGAGAGAGAAGCTGTCAGTGAGACAGAGAGAGAAAGAGAAGCTGTGAGAGAGAGAGAGGGAGAAAGAGAAGCTGTGAGAGAGAGAGAGAGAAAGAGAAGCTGTGAGTGAGAGAGAGAAAGAAAGAGAAATTAGAGTGACAAAGAGAGAGAGAAAGAGAAGCTGTGAGTGGGAGAGAGAGAAAGAGACTCTGTGAGTGAGAGAGAGAGAAGCTGTGAGTGAGTGAGAGAGAGAGCCGCTGTGAGTGAGAGAGAGAGAAAGAGAAGCTGTGAATGAGAGAGAGAGAAAGAGAAGCTGTGAGAGAGAAAGAGAGAAGCTGTGAGTGAGAGAGTGAGAGAGAGAAAGAAAAGCTGTTAGTGAGAGTGAGAGAGAGAAAGAAAGAGAAGCTGTGACTGAGAGAGAGAGAAAGAGAAGCTGTGAGTGAGAGAGAGAGAGAGAAAGAGAAGCTGTGAGTGAGAGAGAGAAAGAGAAGCTGTGAGTGAGAGTGAGAGAGAGAAAGAGAAGCTGTGAGTGACACAGAGAGAGAGAAGCTGTGAGTTAGAGAGAGAGAGAGAAAGAGAAGCTGTGAGTGACAGAGAGAGAGAGAAAGCGAAGCTGTGAGTGAGAGGGAGAGAGAGAAAGAGAAGCTGTGAGTGACACAGAGAGAGAGAAGCTGTGAGTTAGAGAGAGAGAGAGAAAGAGAAGCTGTGAGTGACAGAGAGAGAGAGAAAGAGAAGCTGTGAGTGAGAGTGAGAGAGATGAGAGAAAGAGAAGCTGTGAGTGAGAGAGTGAGAGAGAGAAAGAGAAGCTGTTAGTGAGATTGAGAGAGAGAGAGAAAGAGAAGCTGTGAATGAGAGAGAGAGAAAGAGAAGCTGTGAGTGAGAGAGAGAGAGAGAAAGAGAAGCTGTGAGTGTGTGTGTGAGAGAAAGAGAAGCTGTGAGTGAGAAGGAGAGGCAAAGAGAAGCTGTGAGTGAGTGAGAGAGAGAAAGAGAAGCTGTGAGTGAGTGAGAGAGAGAGAGAGAAAGAGAAGCTGTGAGGGAGAGAGAGAAAGCGAAGCTGTGAGTGAGAGGGAGAGAGAGAAAGAGAAGCTGTGAGTGACACAGTGAGAGAGAAGCTGTGAGTTAGAGAGAGAGAGAAAGAGAAGCTGTGAGTGACAGAGAGAGAGAAAGAGAAGCTGTGTGTGTGTGAGAGAGAGAAAGATAGTCCGAGAAAGAGAGAGTGAAAGAGAAGCTGTGAGTGAGAGAGAGAGAGAGAAAGAGAAGCTGTGAGTGAGAGAGTGAGAGAGAGAGAAAGAGAAGATGTTAGTGAGAGTGAGAGAGAGAGAAAGAGAAGCTGTGAGTGAGATAGAGATTGAAAGAGAAGCTGTGAGTGAGACAGAGAGAAAGAGAAGCTGTGCGTGAGAGAGAGAAAGAGAAGCTGTGAGTGAGAGGGAGAGAGAAAGAGAAGCTGTGAGTGACACAGAGAGAGAGAAGCTGTGAGTTAGAGAGAGAGAGAAAGAGAAGCTGTGAGTGACAGAGAGAGGGAAGGAGAAGCTGAGAGAGAGAGAGAAAGTGAATCTGTGAGTGAGAGAGAGAGAGAAAGAGAATATGTGTGTGTGTGAGAGAGAGAAAGATAGTCTGAGAAAGAGAGAGTGAAAGAGAAGCTGTGAGTGAGAGAGAGAAAGGGAGAAAGAGAAGCTGTTAGAGAGAGAGAGAGAAAGAGAAGCTTTGAGTGAGAGAGAGAGAGAATGAGAAGCTGTGAGTGAGAGAGAGAGGAGCTGTGAGTGAGAGAGAGAGAAGGTGAGACAGAGAGAGAGAAAGAGAAGCTGTGAGTGAGAGAGAGAGAGGGAGAAAGATAAGCTGTGAGAGAGAGAGAGAGAAAGTGATGCTGTGATTGAGAGTGAGAGAGAGAAAGAGAAGCTGTGAGTGAGAGAGAGAGAAAACCGCTGTGAGTGAGAGAGAGAGAAAGAGAAGCTGTGAATGAGAGAGAGAGAAAGCGAAGCTGTGAGTGAGAGAGAGAAAGCAAAGCTGTGAGTGAGAGAGAGAGAGAAAGAGACGCTGTGAGTGAGAGAGAGAAAGAGAAGCTGTGAGTGAGAGAGAGAGAGAAAGAGAAGTTGTGAGTGAGAGAGATAAAGAGAAGCTGTGAGTGAGAGGGAGAGAAAGAGAAGCTGTGAGTGAGAGAGAGAAAGCGAAGCTGTGAGTGAGAGAGAGAGAAAGAGAAGCTGTGAGTGAGAGAGAGAAAGAGAAGCTGTGAGTGAGAGGGAGAAAGAGAAAGAGAAGATGTGTGTGTGTGAGAGAGAAAGAAGCAGTGAGTGAGAGAAAGAGAGAGAGAGAGAAGTTGTCAGTGAGACAGAGAGAGAGAAAGAGAAGCTGTGAGAGAGAGAGAGGGAGAAAGAGAAGCTGTGAGAGAGAGAGAAAGAGAAGCTGTGAGTGTGTGTGTGAGAGAAAGAGAAGCTGTGAGTGAGAGAGAGAAAGAAAGAGAAATTAGAGTGAGAAAGAGAGAGAGAAAGGGAAGCTGTGAGTGGGAGAGAGAGAAAGAGAGTCTGTGAGTGAGAGAGAGAGAGAGAAGCTGTGAGTGAGTGAGAGAGAGAGCCGCTGTGAGTGAGAGAGAGAGAAAGAGAAGCTGTGAATGAGAGAGAGAGAAAGAGAAGCTGTGAGAGAGAAAGAGAGAAGCTGTGAGTGAGAGAGTGAGAGAGAGAAAGAAAAGCTGTTAGTGAGAGTGAGAGAGAGAAAGAAATAGAAGCTGTGAGTGAGAGAGAGAGAAAGAGAAGCTGTGAGTGAGAGAGAGAGAGAGAGAGAAGCTGTGAGTGAGAGAGAGAAAGCAAAGCTGTGAGTGAGAGGGAGAGAGAGAAACAGAAGCTGTGAGTGACACAGAGAGAGAGAAGCTGTGAGTTAGAGAGAGAGAGAAAGAGAAGCTGTGAGTGACAGAGAGAGAGAAAGAGAAGCTGTGTGTGTGAGAGAGAGAAAGATTGAGAAAGAGAGAGTGAAAGAGAAGCTGTGAGTGAGAGGGAGAGAGAGAAAGAGAAGCCGTGAGTGACACAGAGAGAGAGAAGCTGTGAGTTAGAGAGAGAGAGAGAGATGCTGTGAGTGAGAGAGAGAAAGAGAAGCTGTGAGTGAGAGGGAGAGAGGGAGAAAGAGAAGCTGTGTGTGTGAGTGAGAGAAAGAGCAGCTGTGAGTGAGACAGAGAGAGTGAAAGAGAAGCTGTGAGTGAGAGAGAGAGAGGGAGAAAGAGAAGCTGTGTGTGTGAGAGAGAGAAAGAGCAGCTGTGAGTGAGAGTGAGAGAGAGAGAAAGAGACGCTGTGAGTGAGAGAGTGAGAGAGAGAAAGAGAAGCTGTTAGTGAGAGTGAGAGAGAGAGAGAGAAGCTGTGAGAGAGAGAGATTGAAAGAGAAGCTGTGAGTGAGAGAGAGAGAGAGAGATGCTGTGAGTGAGAGAGAGAAAGAGAAGCTGTGAGTGAGAGGGAGAGAAAGAGAAGCTGTGGGTGACACAGAGAGAGAGCTGCTGTGAGTGAGTGAGAGAGAAAGAGAAGCTGTGAGTGAGAGAGAGAGGGAGAAAGAGAAGCTGTGTGTGAGAGAGAGAAAGAGAAGCTGTGTGTGTGAGAGAGAGAGAAAGAGAAGGTGTGATTGAGAGTGAGAGAGAGAAAGAGAAGCTGTGAGTGAGAGAGAGAGAAAGAGAAGCTGTGAGTGACAGAGAGAGAGAAAGAGAAGCTGAGTGTGTGTGAGAGACAAAGTTTAGCTGTGAGTGAGAGAGAGAGAGAAAGAGAAGCTGTGTGTGTGTGAGAGAGAGAAAGATAGTCTGAGAAAGAGAGAGTGAAAGAGAAGCTGTGAGAGAGAGAGAGGGAGAAAGAGAAGCTTGTTTGTGAGAGAGAGAAAGAGAAGCTGTGAGAGAGTGAGAGAGAGAAAGAGAAGCTGTGAGTGAGAGAGAGAGAAAGAGAAGCTGTGAGTGAGAGAGAGAGCTGCTGTGAGTGAGTGAGAGAGAAAGAGAAGCTGTGAGTGAGAGAGAGAGGGAGAAAGAGAAGCTGTGTGTGAGAGAGAGAAAGAGAAGCTGTGTGTGAGAGAGAGAGAGAAAGAGAAGGTGTGATTGAGAGTGAGAGAGAGAAAGAGAAGCTGTGAGTGAGAGAGAGAGAAAGAGAAGCTGTGAGTGAGAGAGAGAGAATCTGTGAGTGAGAGAGAGAAAGAAAAGCTGTGAGTGAGAGAGAGAGAGAGAAAAAGAGAAGATATGAGTGAGAGAGAGAGAGAAGCAGTGAGAGAGAGAGAGAAACAGAAGCTGTGAGTGAGACAGAGAGAGAAAGAGAAGCTGTGAGAGAGAGAGAGAGGCAGAATGAGAAGCTGTGAGAGAGAGAGAGAGAAAGAGAAGCTGTGAGTGTGTGAGAGAGAGAAAGAGAAGCTGTGAGTGAGAGAGAGAGAAAGAAAGAGAAATTAGAGTGAGAAAGAGAGAGAGAAAGAAGCTGTGAGTGGGAGAGAGAGAAAGAGAGTCTGTGAGTGAGAGAGAGAGACAAGCTGTGAGTGTGAGAGAGAGAGAGCCGCTGTGAGTGAGAGAGAGAGAAAGAGAAGCTGTGAATGAGAGAGAGAGAGAAAGAGAAGCTTTGTGTGTGAGAGAGAAAGAGAAGCTGTGAGTGAGTGAGAGAGAGAGAAAGGGAAGTTGTGAGTGAGAGAGAGAGAGAAAGAGAAGCTGTGAGTGAGAGAGAGAGAAAGAGAAGCTGTGAGTGAGAGAGAGAGAGAGAAAGAGAAGCTGTGAGTGAGAAGGTGAGGGAAAGAGAAGCTGTGAGTGAGAGAGAGAGAAAAAGAGAAGCTGTGAGTTAAGAAGGAGAGGGAAAGAGAAGAAGTGAGTGAGTGAGAGAGAGAGAAAGAGAAGCTGTGAGAGAGAAAGAGAAGCTGTGAGTGAGAGAGTGAGAGAGAGAAAGAGAAGCTGTTAGTGAGAGAGAGAGAGAGAGAGAGAGAAGCTGTGAGTGAGAGAGAGATTGAAAGAGAAGCTGTGAGTGAGAGAGAGAGAGAGAAAGAGAAGCTGTGAGTGAGAGAGAGAAAGAGAAGCTGTGAGAGGGAGACAGAGAAAGAGAAGCTAAGAGTGACAAACAGAGAGAGAATCTGTGAGTTAGAAAGAGAGAAAGAGAAGGTGTGAGTGACAGAGAGAGAGAAAGAGAAGCTGAGAGTGAGAGAGAGAGAGAAAGTGAAGCTGTGAGTGAGAGAGAGAGAGAGAGAAAGAGAAGCTGTGTGTGTGTGAGAGAGAGAAGCTGTGAGTGAGAGAGAGAAAGAGAAGCTGTGAGTGAGAGTGTGAGAGAGAAGATGTGAGTGAGAGAGAGAGAGAATGCGAAGCTGTGAGTGAGAGAGAGAGAAAGTAAGAGAAGCTGTGAGTGATACAGAGAGAGAGAAAGAGAAGCTGTGAGTGAGAGAGAGAGGGAGAAAGATAAGCTGTGTGAGAGAGAGAGGGAAAGAGAAGCTGTGAGAGAGAGAGAGAGAAAGAGAAGCTATGATTGAGAGTGAGAGAGAGAGGAAGAGAAGCTGTGAGTGAGAGAGAGAGAAAGAGAAGCTGTGAGTGAGAGAGAGAGAAGCTGTGAGTGACAGAGAGAAAGAAAAGCTGTGAGTGAGAGAGAGAGAGAGAAAGAGAAGATATGAGTGAGAGAGAGAGAGAAGCAGTGAGTGAGAGAGAGAGAGAGAAAGAGAAGCTGTGAGTGAGACAGAGAGAGAGAAAGAGAAGCTGTGAGAGAGAGAGAGGGGAAGAAAGAGAAGCTGTGTGAGAGAGAGAGAGAAAGAGAAGCTGTGAGTGTGTGAGATAGAGAAAGAGAAGCTGTGAGTGAGAGAGAGAGAAAGAAAGTGAAATTAGAGTGAGAAAGAGAGAGAGAAAGAGAAGCTGTGAGTGGGAGAGAGAGAAAGAGAGTCTGTGAGTGAGAGAGAGAGAGAAGCTGTGAGTGAGAGAGAGAGAGAGAGCTGCTGTGAGTGAGAGAGAGAAAGAGAAGCTGTGAATGAGAGAGAGAGAAACTGTGAGTGAGAGAGAGAGAAAGAGAAGCTGTGAGTGAGTAAGAGAGAGAAAGGGAAGTTGTGAGTGTGAGAGAGTGAGAAAGATAAGCTGTGAATGAGAGAGAGAGAGAAAGAGAAGCTGTGAGTGAGAGAGAGAGAAAGAGAAGCTATGAGTGAGAAGGAGAGGGAAAGAGAAGCTGTGAGTGAGTGAGAGAGAGAGAAAGAGAAGCTGTGAGAGAGAAAGAGAAGCTGTGAGTGAGAGAGTGAGAGAGAGAAAGAGAAGCTGTTAGTGAGAGTGAGAGAGAAAGAGAAGCTGTGAGTGAGAGAGAGAGAAAGAGAAGCTGTGAGTGAGAGAGAGAGAGAGAGAAAGAGAAGCTGTGAGTGAGAGAGAGAAAGAGAAGCTGTGAGTGAGAGGGAGAGAGAGAAAGAGAAGCTGTGAGTGAGAGAGAGAGGGAGAAAGAGAATCTGTGTGTGTGTGTGAGAGAAAGAGAAGCTGTGAGTGAGAGTGAGAGAGAGAGAAAGAGAAAGAGAAGCTGTGAGTGAGAGAGTGAGAGAGAGAAAGAGAAGCTGTGAGTGAGTGAGAGAGAGAAAGGGAAGTTGTGAGTGAGAGAGAGAGAGAAAGAGAAGCTGTGAGTGAGAGAGAGAAAGAGAAGCTGTGAGTGTGTGTGTGAGAGAAAGAGAAGCTGTGAGTGAGAAGGAGAGGGAAAGAGAAGCTGTGAGTGAGTGATAGAGAGAGAGAAAGAGAAACTGTGAGTGTGTGAGAGAGAAAGAGAAGCTGTGAGTGTGAGAGAGAGAGAAAGAGAAGCTGTGAGTGAGAAGGAGAGGGAAAGAGAAGCTGTGAGTGAGTGAGAGAGAGAGAGAAAGAGAAGCTGTGAGAGAGAAAGAGAGAAGCTGTGAGTGAGAGAGTGAGAGAGAGAAAGAGATGCTGTTAGTGAGAGTGAGAGAGAGAGAGAGAGAAGCTGTGAGTGAGAGAGAGATTGAAAGAGAAGCTGTGAGTGAGATAGAGAGAGAGAAAGAGAAGCTGTGAGTGAGAGAGAGATAGAGAAGCTGTGAGTGAGAGGGAGAGAGAGAAAGAGAAGCTGTGAGTGAGAAGGTGAGGGAAAGAGAAGCTGTGAGTGAGAGAGAGAGAAAAAGAGAAGCTGTGAGTTAAGAAGGAGAGGGAAAGAGAAGAAGTGAGTGAGTGAGAGAGAGAGAGAAAGAGAAGCTGTGAGTGGGAGAGAGAGAAAGAGAGTCTGTGAGTGAGAGAGAGAGAGAGAAGCTGTGAGTGAGTGAGAGAGAGAGCCGCTGTGAGTGAGAGAGAGAGAAAGAGAAGCTGTGAATGAGAGAGAGAGAAAGAGAAGCTGTGAGAGAGAAAGAGAGAAGCTGTGAGTGAGAGAGTGAGAGAGAGAAAGAAAAGCTGTTAGTGAGAGTGAGAGAGAGAAAGAAAGAGAAGCTGTGAGTGAGAGAGAGAGAAAGAGAAGCTGTGAGTGAGAGAGAGAGAGAGAGAAAGAGAAGCTGTGAGTGAGAGAGAGAGAAACTGTGAGTGAGAGAGAGAGAAAGAGAAGCTGTGAGTGAGTAAGAGAGAGAAAGGGAAGTTGTGAGTGAGAGAGAGAGAGAAAGATAAGCTGTGAATGAGAGAGAGAGAGAAAGAGAAGCTGTGAGTGAGAGAGAGAGAAAGAGAACCTGTGAGTGAGAAGGAGAGGGAAAGAGAAGCTGTGAGTGAGTGAGAGAGAAAGAGAAGCTGTGAGAGAGAAAGAGAAGCTGTGAGTGAGAGAGTGAGAGAGAGAAAGAGAAGCTGTTAGTGAGAGTGAGAGAGAAAGAGAAGCTGTGAGTGAGAGAGAGAGAAAGAGAAGCTGTGAGTGAGAGAGAGAGAGAAAGAGAAGCTGTGAGTGAGAGAGAGAAAGAGAAGCTGTGAGTGAGAGGGAGAGAGAGAAAGAGAAGCTGTGAGTGAGAGAGAGAGGGAGAAAGAGAATCTGTGTGTGTGTGTGAGAGAAAGAGAAGCTTGAGTGAGAGTGAGAGAGAGAGAAAGAGAAAGAGAAGCTGTGAGTGAGAGAGTGAGAGAGAGAAAGAGAAGCTGTGAGTGAGTGAGAGAGAGAAAGGGAAGTTGTGAGTGAGAGAGAGAGAAAGAGAAGCTGTGAGTGAGAGAGAGAAAGAGAAGCTGTGAGTGTGTGTGAGAGAGAAAGAGAAGCTGTGAGTGAGAAGGAGAGGGAAAGAGAAGCTGTGAGTGAGTGAGAGAGAGAGAGAAAGAGAAACTGTGAGTGTGTGAGAGAGAAAGAGAAGCTGTGAGTGTGAGAGAGAGAGAAAGAGAAGCTGTGAGTGAGAAGGAGAGGGAAAGAGAAGCTGTGAGTGAGTGAGAGAGAGAGAGAAAGAGAAGCTGTGAGAGAGAAAGAGAGAAGCTGTGAGTGAGAGAGTGAGAGAGAGAAAGAGAAGCTGTTAGTGAGAGTGAGAGAGAGAGAGAGAAGGTGTGAGTGAGAGAGAGATTGAAAGAGAAGCTGTGAGTGAGATAGAGAGAGAGAAAGAGAAGCTGTGAGTGAGAGAGAGAGAAGCTGTGAGTGAGAGGGAGAGAGAGAAAGAGAAGCTGTGAGTGAGAAGGTGAGGGAAAGAGAAGCTGTGAGTGAGAGAGAGAGAAAAAGAGAAGCTGTGAGTTAAGAAGGAGAGGGAAAGAGAAGAAGTGAGTGAGTGAGAGAGAGAGAGAAAGAGAAGCTGTGAGTGGGAGAGAGAGAAAGAGAGTCTGTGAGTGAGAGAGAGAGAGAGAAGCTGTGAGTGAGTGAGAGAGAGAGCCGCTGTGAGTGAGAGAGAGAGAAAGAGAAGCTGTGAATGAGAGAGAGAGAAAGAGAAGCTGTGAGAGAGAAAGAGAGAAGCTGTGAGTGAGAGAGTGAGAGAGAGAAAGAAAAGCTGTTAGTGAGAGTGAGAGAGAGAAAGAAAGAGAAGCTGTGAGTGAGAGAGAGAGAAAGAGAAGCTGTGAGTGAGAGAGAGAGAGAGAGAAAGAGAAGCTGTGAGTGAGAGAGTGAAAGAGAAGCTGTGAGTGAGAGGGAGAGAGAGAAAGAGAAGCTGTGAGTGAGAGAGAGAAAGCAAAGCTGTGAGTGAGAGGGAGAGAGAGAAACAGAAGCTGTGAGTGACACAGAGAGATTGAAGCTGTGAGTTAGAGAGAGAGAGAAAGAGAAGCTGTGAGTGACAGAGAGAGAGAAAGAGAAGCTGTGTGTGTGTGAGAGAGAAAGATTGAGAAAGAGAGAGTGAAAGAGAAGCTGTGAGTGAGAGGGAGAGAGAGAAAGAGAAGCCGTGAGTGACACAGAGAGAGAGAAGCTGTGAGTTAGAGAGAGAGAGAGAGAAGCTGTGAGTGACAGAGAGAGAAAGAGAAGCTGTGTGTGTGTGAGAGAGAGAAAGATAGTCTGAGAAAGAGAGAGTGAAAGAGAAGCTGTGAGTGAGAGTGAGAGAGAGAAAGAAAGAGAAATTAGAGTGAGAAAGAGAGAGAGAAAGGGAAGCTGTGAGTGGGAGAGAGAGAAAGAGAGTCTGTGAGTGAGAGAGAGAGAGAGAAGCTGTGAGTGAGTGAGAGAGAGAGCCGCTGTGAGTGAGAGAGAGAGAAAGAGAAGCTGTGAATGAGAGAGAGAGAAAGAGAAGCTGTGAGAGAGAAAGAGAGAAGCTGTGAGTGAGAGAGTGAGAGAGAGAAAGAAAAGCTGTTAGTGAGAGTGAGAGAGAGAAAGAAAGAGAAGCTGTGAGTGAGAGAGAGAGAAAGAGAAGCTGTGAGTGAGAGAGAGAGAGAGAAAGAGAAGCTGTGAGTGAGAGAGTGAAAGAGAAGCTGTGAGTGAGAGGGAGAGAGAGAAAGAGAAGCTGTGAGTGAGAGAGAGAAAGCAAAGCTGTGAGTGAGAGGGAGAGAGAGAAACAGAAGCTGTGAGTGACACAGAGAGAGAGAAGCTGTGAGTTAGAGAGAGAGAGAAAGAGAAGCTGTGAGTGACAGAGAGAGAGAAAGAGAAGCTGTGTGTGTGAGAGAGAGAAAGATTGAGAAAGAGAGAGTGAAAGAGAAGCTGTGAGTGAGAGGGAGAGAGAGAAAGAGAAGCCGTGAGTGACACAGAGAGAGAGAAGCTGTGAGTTAGAGAGAGAGAGAGAGAAGCTGTGAGTGACAGAGAGAGAAAGAGAAGCTGTGTGTGTGTGAGAGAGAGAAAGATAGTCTGAGAAAGAGAGAGTGAAAGAGAAGCTGTGAGTGAGAGAGAGAGAGGGAGAAAGAGAAGCTGTGTGTGTGAGAGAGAGAAAGAGCAGCTGTGAGTGAGAGTGAGAGAGAGAGAAAGAGACGCTGTGAGTGAGAGAGTGAGAGAAAGAAAGAGAAGCTGTTAGTGAGAGGGAGAGAGAGAAAGAGAAGCTGTGATTGACACAGAGAGAGAGAAGTTGTGAGAGAGAGAGAGAAAGAGAAGCTGTGAGAGACAGAGAGAGAGAAAGAGAAGCTGTGTGTGTGTGTGAGAGAGGAAGATAGTCTGAGAAAGAGAGAGTGAAAGAGAAGCTGTGAGTGAGAGAGAGATGGAAAAAGAGAAGGTGTGTGTGTGAGAGAGAGAAAGAGAAGCTGTGAGTGAGAGTGAGAGAGAAAGAGAAGCTGTGAGTGAGAGAGTGAGAGAGAGAAAGAGAAGCTGTTAGTGAGAGAGAGAGAAGCTGTGAGTGAGTGAGAGAGAGAGAGAAAGAGAAGCTGTGAGTGAGAGAGAGATTGAAAGAGAAGCTGTGAGTGAGAGAGTGAGAGAGAAAGAGAAGCTGTGAGTGTGAGAGAGAAAGGGAAGTTGTGAGTGAGAGAGAGAGAAAGAGAAGCTGTGAGTGAGAGAGAGAAAGAGAAGCTGTGAGTTAGAGAGAGGGAGAAAGAGAAGCTGTGAGTGACAGAGAGAGGGAAGGAGAAGCTGAGAGAGAGAGAGAAAGTGAATCTGTGAGTGAGATAGAGAGAGAAAGAGAATATGTGTGTGTGAGAGAGAGAAAGATAGTCTGAGAAAGAGAGAGTGAAAGAGAAGCTGTGAGTGAGAGAGAGAGAGGGAGAAAGAGAAGCTGTGTGTGAGAGAGAGAGAAAGAGAAGCTGTGAGTGAGAGTGAGAGAGAAAGAAAGAAAAGCTGTGAGTGAGAGAGAGAGAAAGAGAAGCTTTGAGTGAGAGAGAGAGAGAGCTGCTGTGAGTGAGAGAGAGAGAAAGAGAAGCTGTGAATGAGAGAGAGAGAAAAACTGTGAGTGTGAGAGAGAGAAAGAGAAGCTGTGAGTGAGTGAGAGAGAGAAAGGGAAGTTGTGAGTGAGAGAGAGAGAAAGAGTATCTGTGAGTGAGAGAGAGAGTGAAAGAGAAGCTGTGAGTGAGAGAGAGAGAGAAAGAGAAGCTGTGAGTGAGAAGGAGAGGGAAAGAAAAGTTGTGAGTGAGTGAGAAAGAGAAGCTGTGAGTGAGTGAGAGAGAGAAAGGGAAGTTGTGAGTGAGAGAGAGAGAAAGAGTATCTGTGAGTGAGAGAGAGAGAGAAAGAGAAGCTGTGAGTGTGTGAGATAGAGAAAGAGAAGCTGTGAGTGAGAGAGAGAGAAAGAAAGTGAAATTAGAGTGAGAAAGAGAGAGAGAAAGAGAAGCTGTGAGTGGGAGAGAGAGAAAGAGAGTCTGTGAGTGAGAGAGAGAGAGAAGCTGTGAGTGAGAGAGAGAGAGAGCTGCTGTGAGTGAGAGAGAGAAAGAGAAGCTGTGAATGAGAGAGAGAGAAACTGTGAGTGAGAGAGAGAGAAAGAGAAGCTGTGAGTGAGTAAGAGAGAGAAAGGGAAGTTGTGAGTGAGAGAGAGAGAGAAAGATAAGCTGTGAATGAGAGAGAGAGAGAAAGAGAAGCTGTGAGTGAGAGAGAGAGAAAGAGAAGCTGTGAGTGAGAAGGAGAGGGAAAGAGAAGCTGTGAGTGAGTGAGAGAGAGAGAAAGAGAAGCTGTGAGAGAGAAAGAGAAGCTGTGAGTGAGAGAGTGAGAGAGAGAAAGAGAAGCTGTTAGTGAGAGTGAGAGAGAAAGAGAAGCTGTGAGTGAGAGAGAGAGAGAGAGAAAGAGAAGCTGTGAGTGAGAGAGAGAGAGAGAGAAAGAGAAGCTGTGAGTGAGAGAGAGAAAGAGAAGCTGTGAGTGAGAGGGAGAGAGAGAAAGAGAAGCTGTGAGTGAGAGAGAGAGGGAGAAAGAGAATCTGTGTGTGTGTGTGAGAGAAAGAGAAGCTGTGAGTGAGAGTGAGAGAGAGAGAAAGAGAAAGAGAAGCTGTGAGTGAGAGAGTGAGAGAGAGAAAGAGAAGCTGTGAGTGAGTGAGAGAGAGAAAGGGAAGTTGTGAGTGAGAGAGAGAGAGAAAGAGAAGCTGTGAGTGAGAGAGAGAAAGAGAAGCTGTGAGTGTGTGTGAGAGAGAAAGAGAAGCTGTGAGTGAGAAGGAGAGGGAAAGAGAAGCTGTGAGTGAGTGAGAGAGAGAGAGAAAGAGAAACTGTGAGTGTGTGTGAGAGAAAGAGAAGCTGTGAGTGTGAGAGAGAGAGAAAGAGAAGCTGTGAGTGAGAAGGAGAGGGAAAGAGAAGCTGTGAGTGAGTGAGAGAGAGAGAGAAAGAGAAGCTGTGAGAGAGAAAGAGAGAAGCTGTGAGTGAGAGAGTGAGAGAGAGAAAGAGATGCTGTTAGTGAGAGTGAGAGAGAGAGAGAGAGAAGCTGTGAGTGAGAGAGAGATTGAAAGAGAAGCTGTGAGTGAGATAGAGAGAGAGAAAGAGAAGCTGTGAGTGAGAGAGAGATAGAGAAGCTGTGAGTGAGAGGGAGAGAGAGAAAGAGAAGCTGTGAGTGAGAAGGTGAGGGAAAGAGAAGCTGTGAGTGAGAGAGAGAGAAAAAGAGAAGCTGTGAGTTAAGAAGGAGAGGGAAAGAGAAGAAGTGAGTGAGTGAGAGAGAGAGAGAAAGAGAAGCTGTGAGTGGGAGAGAGAGAAAGAGAGTCTGTGAGTGAGAGAGAGAGAGAGAAGCTGTGAGTGAGTGAGAGAGAGAGCCGCTGTGAGTGAGAGAGAGAGAAAGAGAAGCTGTGAATGAGAGAGAGAGAAAGAGAAGCTGTGAGAGAGAAAGAGAGAAGCTGTGAGTGAGAGAGTGAGAGAGAGAAAGAAAAGCTGTTAGTGAGAGTGAGAGAGAGAAAGAAAGAGAAGCTGTGAGTGAGAGAGAGAGAAAGAGAAGCTGTGAGTGAGAGAGAGAGAGAGAGAAAGAGAAGCTGTGAGTGAGAGAGAGAGAAACTGTGAGTGAGAGAGAGAGAAAGAGAAGCTGTGAGTGAGTAAGAGAGAGAAAGGGAAGTTGTGAGTGAGAGAGAGAGAGAAAGATAAGCTGTGAATGAGAGAGAGAGAGAAAGAGAAGCTGTGAGTGAGAGAGAGAGAAAGAGAACCTGTGAGTGAGAAGGAGAGGGAAAGAGAAGCTGTGAGTGAGTGAGAGAGAAAGAGAAGCTGTGAGAGAGAAAGAGAAGCTGTGAGTGAGAGAGTGAGAGAGAGAAAGAGAAGCTGTTAGTGAGAGTGAGAGAGAAAGAGAAGCTGTGAGTGAGAGAGAGAGAAAGAGAAGCTGTGAGTGAGAGAGAGAGAGAGAAAGAGAAGCTGTGAG
Organism: Bradypodion pumilum; assembly: GCA_035047305.1. Lineage (NCBI taxonomy): Eukaryota > Metazoa > Chordata > Lepidosauria > Squamata > Chamaeleonidae > Bradypodion > Bradypodion pumilum. The sequence goes on from JAWDJD010000001.1 coordinate 233,585,514, forward strand.
TGAGAGAGAGAAAGAGAAGCTGTGAGTGAGAGGGAGAGAGAGAAAGAGAAGCTGTGAGTGAGAGAGAGAGGGAGAAAGAGAATCTGTGTGTGTGTGTGAGAGAAAGAGAAGCTTGAGTGAGAGTGAGAGAGAGAGAAAGAGAAAGAGAAGCTGTGAGTGAGAGAGTGAGAGAGAGAAAGAGAAGCTGTGAGTGAGTGAGAGAGAGAAAGGGAAGTTGTGAGTGAGAGAGAGAGAAAGAGAAGCTGTGAGTGAGAGAGAGAAAGAGAAGCTGTGAGTGTGTGTGAGAGAGAAAGAGAAGCTGTGAGTGAGAAGGAGAGGGAAAGAGAAGCTGTGAGTGAGTGAGAGAGAGAGAGAAAGAGAAACTGTGAGTGTGTGAGAGAGAAAGAGAAGCTGTGAGTGTGAGAGAGAGAGAAAGAGAAGCTGTGAGTGAGAAGGAGAGGGAAAGAGAAGCTGTGAGTGAGTGAGAGAGAGAGAGAAAGAGAAGCTGTGAGAGAGAAAGAGAGAAGCTGTGAGTGAGAGAGTGAGAGAGAGAAAGAGAAGCTGTTAGTGAGAGTGAGAGAGAGAGAGAGAAGGTGTGAGTGAGAGAGAGATTGAAAGAGAAGCTGTGAGTGAGATAGAGAGAGAGAAAGAGAAGCTGTGAGTGAGAGAGAGAGAAGCTGTGAGTGAGAGGGAGAGAGAGAAAGAGAAGCTGTGAGTGAGAAGGTGAGGGAAAGAGAAGCTGTGAGTGAGAGAGAGAGAAAAAGAGAAGCTGTGAGTTAAGAAGGAGAGGGAAAGAGAAGAAGTGAGTGAGTGAGAGAGAGAGAAAGAGAAGCTGTGAGTGGGAGAGAGAGAAAGAGAGTCTGTGAGTGAGAGAGAGAGAGAGAAGCTGTGAGTGAGTGAGAGAGAGAGCCGCTGTGAGTGAGAGAGAAAGAAAGAGAAGCTGTGATAGAGAGAGAGAGAAAGAGAAGCTGTGAGAGAGAAAGAGAGAAGCTGTGAGTGAGAGAGTGAGAGAGAGAAAGAAAAGCTGTTAGTGAGAGTGAGAGAGAGAAAGAAAGAGAAGCTGTGAGTGAGAGAGAGAGAAAGAGAAGCTGTGAGTGAGAGAGAGAGAGAGAGAAAGAGAAGCTGTGAGTGAGAGAGTGAAAGAGAAGCTGTGAGTGAGAGGGAGAGAGAGAAAGAGAAGCTGTGAGTGAGAGAGAGAAAGCAAAGCTGTGAGTGAGAGGGAGAGAGAGAAACAGAAGCTGTGAGTGACACAGAGAGATTGAAGCTGTGAGTTAGAGAGAGAGAGAAAGAGAAGCTGTGAGTGACAGAGAGAGAGAAAGAGAAGCTGTGTGTGTGTGAGAGAGAAAGATTGAGAAAGAGAGAGTGAAAGAGAAGCTGTGAGTGAGAGGGAGAGAGAGAAAGAGAAGCCGTGAGTGACACAGAGAGAGAGAAGCTGTGAGTTAGAGAGAGAGAGAGAGAAGCTGTGAGTGACAGAGAGAGAAAGAGAAGCTGTGTGTGTGAGAGAGAGAGAAAGATAGTCTGAGAAAGAGAGAGTGAAAGAGAAGCTGTGAGTGAGAGTGAGAGAGAGAAAGAAAGAGAAATTAGAGTGAGAAAGAGAGAGAGAAAGGGAAGCTGTGAGTGGGAGAGAGAGAAAGAGAGTCTGTGAGTGAGAGAGAGAGAGAGAAGCTGTGAGTGAGTGAGAGAGAGAGCCGCTGTGAGTGAGAGAGAGAGAAAGAGAAGCTGTGAATGAGAGAGAGAGAAAGAGAAGCTGTGAGAGAGAAAGAGAGAAGCTGTGAGTGAGAGAGTGAGAGAGAGAAAGAAAAGCTGTTAGTGAGAGTGAGAGAGAGAAAGAAAGAGAAGCTGTGAGTGAGAGAGAGAGAAAGAGAAGCTGTGAGTGAGAGAGAGAGAGAGAAAGAGAAGCTGTGAGTGAGAGAGTGAAAGAGAAGCTGTGAGTGAGAGGGAGAGAGAGAAAGAGAAGCTGTGAGTGAGAGAGAGAAAGCAAAGCTGTGAGTGAGAGGGAGAGAGAGAAACAGAAGCTGTGAGTGACACAGAGAGAGAGAAGCTGTGAGTTAGAGAGAGAGAGAAAGAGAAGCTGTGAGTGACAGAGAGAGAGAAAGAGAAGCTGTGTGTGTGAGAGAGAGAAAGATTGAGAAAGAGAGAGTGAAAGAGAAGCTGTGAGTGAGAGGGAGAGAGAGAAAGAGAAGCCGTGAGTGACACAGAGAGAGAGAAGCTGTGAGTTAGAGAGAGAGAGAGAGAAGCTGTGAGTGACAGAGAGAGAAAGAGAAGCTGTGTGTGTGTGAGAGAGAGAAAGATAGTCTGAGAAAGAGAGAGTGAAAGAGAAGCTGTGAGTGAGAGAGAGAGAGGGAGAAAGAGAAGCTGTGTGTGTGAGAGAGAGAAAGAGCAGCTGTGAGTGAGAGTGAGAGAGAGAGAAAGAGACGCTGTGAGTGAGAGAGTGAGAGAAAGAAAGAGAAGCTGTTAGTGAGAGGGAGAGAGAGAAAGAGAAGCTGTGATTGACACAGAGAGAGAGAAGTTGTGAGAGAGAGAGAGAAAGAGAAGCTGTGAGAGACAGAGAGAGAGAAAGAGAAGCTGTGTGTGTGTGTGAGAGAGGAAGATAGTCTGAGAAAGAGAGAGTGAAAGAGAAGCTGTGAGTGAGAGAGAGATGGAAAAAGAGAAGGTGTGTGTGTGAGAGAGAGAAAGAGAAGCTGTGAGTGAGAGTGAGAGAGAAAGAGAAGCTGTGAGTGAGAGAGTGAGAGAGAGAAAGAGAAGCTGTTAGTGAGAGAGAGAGAAGCTGTGAGTGAGTGAGAGAGAGAGAGAAAGAGAAGCTGTGAGTGAGAGAGAGATTGAAAGAGAAGCTGTGAGTGAGAGAGTGAGAGAGAAAGAGAAGCTGTGAGTGTGAGAGAGAAAGGGAAGTTGTGAGTGAGAGAGAGAGAAAGAGAAGCTGTGAGTGAGAGAGAGAAAGAGAAGCTGTGAGTTAGAGAGAGGGAGAAAGAGAAGCTGTGAGTGACAGAGAGAGGGAAGGAGAAGCTGAGAGAGAGAGAAAGTGAATCTGTGAGTGAGATAGAGAGAGAAAGAGAATATGTGTGTGTATGAGAGAGAAAGATAGTCTGAGAAAGAGAGAGTGAAAGAGAAGCTGTGAGTGAGAGAGAGAGAGGGAGAAAGAGAAGCTGTGTGTGAGAGAGAGAGAAAGAGAAGCTGTGAGTGAGAGTGAGAGAGAAAGAAAGAAAAGCTGTGAGTGAGAGAGAGAGAAAGAGAAGCTTTGAGTGAGAGAGAGAGAGAGCTGCTGTGAGTGAGAGAGAGAGAAAGAGAAGCTGTGAATGAGAGAGAGAGAAAAACTGTGAGTGTGAGAGAGAGAAAGAGAAGCTGTGAGTGAGTGAGAGAGAGAAAGGGAAGTTGTGAGTGAGAGAGAGAGAAAGAGTATCTGTGAGTGAGAGAGAGAGTGAAAGAGAAGCTGTGAGTGAGAGAGAGAGAGAAAGAGAAGCTGTGAGTGAGAAGGAGAGGGAAAGAAAAGTTGTGAGTGAGTGAGAGAAAGAGAAGCTGTGAGTGAGAGGGAGAGAGAGAAAGAGAAGGTGTGAGTGAGACAGAGAGAGAAAGAGAAGCTGTGTGTGTGAGAGAGAGAGAAAGATAGTCTGAGAAAGAGAGAGTGAAAGAGAAGATGTGAATGAGAGAGAGAGGGGGAGAAAGAGAAGCTGTGTGAGAAAGAGAGAGAAAGAGAAGCTGTGAGTGAGAGTGAGAGAGAGAGAAAGAGAAGCTGTGAGTGAGAGAGTGAGAGAGAGAACGAGAAGCTGTTAGTGAGAGTGAGAGAGAGAGAGAGAAGCTGTGAGTGAGAGAGAGATTGAAAGAGAAGCTGTGAGTGAGAGAGAGAAAGAGAAGCTGTGAGTGAGAGAGAGAAAGAGAAGCTGTGAGTGAGAGGGAGAGAGAGAAAGAGAAGCTGTGAGTGAGACAGAGAGAGAAAGAGAAGCTGTGTGTGTGAGAGAGGGACAAAGAGAAGCTTGAGAGAGAGAGAGAAAGAGAAGCTGTGCGTATGTGTGTGAGAGAAAGAGAAGCTGTGAGTGAGTGAGAGAGAAAGAAAGAGAAATTAGAGTGAGAAAGAGAGAGAGAAAGAGAAGTAGTGATTGGGAAAGAGAGAAAGAGAGTCTATGAGTGAGAGAGAGAGAAAGAGAAGCTGTGAATGAGAGAGAGAGAGAAAGAGAAGCTGTGAATGAGAGAGAGAGAGAAAGAGAAGCTGTGAGTGAGAGAGAGAGAGAAAGAGAAGCTGTGAGTGTGTGTGAGAGAGAAAGAGAAGCTGTGAGTGAGTGAGAGAGAGAGAAAGAGAAGCTATGAGAGAGAAAGAGAGAAGCTGTGAGTGAGAGAGTGAGAGAGAGAAAGAGAAGCTGTTAGTGAGAGTGTGAGAGAGAGAGAAAGAGAAGCTGTGAGTGAGAGAGAGAGAAAGAGAAGCTATGAGTGAGAGAGAGAGAGAGAGAGAAGCTATGAGGAAGAGAGAGAAAGCGAAGTTGTGAGTGAGAGGGAGAGAGAGAAAGAGAAGCTGTGAGTGACACACAGAGAGAGAAGCTGTGAGTTAGAGAGAGAGAGAAAGAGAAGCTGTGAGTGACAAAGAGAGAGAAAGAGAAGCTGTGTGTGTGTGAGAGATAAAGATAGTCTGAGAAAGAGAGAGTGAAAGAGAAGCTGTGAGTGAGAGTGAGAGAGAGAAAGAGAAGCTGTGAGTGAGAGAGTGAGAGAGAGAAAGAGAAGCTGTTAGTGAGAGTGAGAGAGAGAGAGAAAGAGAAGCTGTGAGTGTGTGTGAGAGAAAGAGAAGCTGTGAGTGAGAGAGAGAAAGAAAGAGATTAGAGTGAGAAAGAGAGAGGGAAAGAGAAGCTGTGAGTGGGAGAGATAGAAAGAGAAGCTGTGAGAGAGAAAGAGAGAAGCTGTGAGTGAGAGAGTGAGAGAGAGAAAGAAAAGCTGTTAGTGAGAGTGAGAGAGAAAGAAAGAGAAGCTGTGAGTGAGAGAGAGAGAAAGAGAAGCTGTGAGTGAGAGAGAGAGAGAAAGAGAAGTTGTGAGTGAGAGAGATAAAGAGAAGCAGTGAGTGAGAGGGAGAGAAAGAGAAGCTGTGAGTGAGAGAGAAAGCGAAGCTGTGAGTGAGAGAGAGAGAGAAGGAGAAGCTGTGAGTGAGAGAGAGAAAGAGAAGCTGTGAGTGAGAGGGAGAGAGAGAAAGAGAAGTGTGTGTGTGTGAGAGAGAGAGAAGCAGTGAGTGAGTGAGAGACAGGGAAGCTGTCAGTGAGACAGAGAGAGAAAGAGAAGCTGTGAGAGAGAGAGAGGGAGAAAGAGAAGCTGTGAGTGTGTGTGAGAGAGAAAGAGAAGCTGTGAGTGAGAGAGAGAGAGAAAGAGAAATTAGAGTGAGAAAGAGAGAGAGAAAGGGAAGCTGTGAGTGGGAGAGAGAGAAAGAGAGTCTGTGAGTGAGAGAGAGAGAAGTTGTGAGTGAGTGAGTGAGAGAGCCGCTGTGAGTGATAGAGAGAGAAAGAGAAGCTGTGAATGAGAGAGAGAGAAAGAGAAGCTGTGAGAGAGAAAGAGAGAAGCTGTGAGTGAGAGAGTGAGAGAGAGAAAGAAAAGCTGTTAGTGAGAGTGAGAGAGAGAAAGAAAGAGAAGCTGTGAGTGAGAGAGAGAGAAAGAGAAGCTGTGAGTGAGAGAGAGATAGAGAAACAGAAGATGTGAGTGAAAGAGAGAAAGAGAAGCTGTGAGTGAGAGGGAGAGAGAGAAAGAGAAGCTGTGAGTGAGAGAGTGAGAGAGAAAGAGAAGCTGTGAGTGAGTGAGAGAGAGAGAGAAAGAGAAGCTGTGAGTGAGAGAGAGATTGAAAGAGAAGCTGTGAGTGAGAGAGTGAGAGAGAAAGAGAAGCTGTGAGTGTGAGAGAGAAAGGGAAGTTGTGAGTGAGAGAGAGAGAAAGAGAAGCTGTGAGTGAGAGAGAGAAAGAGAAGCTGTGAGTTAGAGAGAGGGAGAAAGAGAAGCTGTGAGTGACAGAGAGAGGGAAGGAGAAGCTGAGAGAGAGAGAAAGTGAATCTGTGAGTGAGATAGAGAGAGAAAGAGAATATGTGTGTGTATGAGAGAGAAAGATAGTCTGAGAAAGAGAGAGTGAAAGAGAAGCTGTGAGTGAGAGAGAGAGAGGGAGAAAGAGAAGCTGTGTGTGAGAGAGAGAGAAAGAGAAGCTGTGAGTGAGAGTGAGAGAGAAAGAAAGAAAAGCTGTGAGTGAGAGAGAGAGAAAGAGAAGCTTTGAGTGAGAGAGAGAGAGAGCTGCTGTGAGTGAGAGAGAGAGAAAGAGAAGCTGTGAATGAGAGAGAGAGAAAAACTGTGAGTGTGAGAGAGAGAAAGAGAAGCTGTGAGTGAGTGAGAGAGAGAAAGGGAAGTTGTGAGTGAGAGAGAGAGAAAGAGTATCTGTGAGTGAGAGAGAGAGTGAAAGAGAAGCTGTGAGTGAGAGAGAGAGAGAAAGAGAAGCTGTGAGTGAGAAGGAGAGGGAAAGAAAAGTTGTGAGTGAGTGAGAGAAAGAGAAGCTGTGAGTGAGAGGGAGAGAGAGAAAGAGAAGGTGTGAGTGAGACAGAGAGAGAAAGAGAAGCTGTGTGTGTGAGAGAGAGAGAAAGATAGTCTGAGAAAGAGAGAGTGAAAGAGAAGATGTGAATGAGAGAGAGAGGGGGAGAAAGAGAAGCTGTGTGAGAAAGAGAGAGAAAGAGAAGCTGTGAGTGAGAGTGAGAGAGAGAGAAAGAGAAGCTGTGAGTGAGAGAGTGAGAGAGAGAACGAGAAGCTGTTAGTGAGAGTGAGAGAGAGAGAGAGAAGCTGTGAGTGAGAGAGAGATTGAAAGAGAAGCTGTGAGTGAGAGAGAGAAAGAGAAGCTGTGAGTGAGAGAGAGAAAGAGAAGCTGTGAGTGAGAGGGAGAGAGAGAAAGAGAAGCTGTGAGTGAGACAGAGAGAGAAAGAGAAGCTGTGTGTGTGAGAGAGGGACAAAGAGAAGCTTGAGAGAGAGAGAGAAAGAGAAGCTGTGCGTATGTGTGTGAGAGAAAGAGAAGCTGTGAGTGAGTGAGAGAGAAAGAAAGAGAAATTAGAGTGAGAAAGAGAGAGAGAAAGAGAAGTAGTGATTGGGAAAGAGAGAAAGAGAGTCTATGAGTGAGAGAGAGAGAAAGAGAAGCTGTGAATGAGAGAGAGAGAGAAAGAGAAGCTGTGAATGAGAGAGAGAGAGAAAGAGAAGCTGTGAGTGAGAGAGAGAGAGAAAGAGAAGCTGTGAGTGTGTGTGAGAGAGAAAGAGAAGCTGTGAGTGAGTGAGAGAGAGAGAAAGAGAAGCTATGAGAGAGAAAGAGAGAAGCTGTGAGTGAGAGAGTGAGAGAGAGAAAGAGAAGCTGTTAGTGAGAGTGTGAGAGAGAGAGAAAGAGAAGCTGTGAGTGAGAGAGAGAGAAAGAGAAGCTATGAGTGAGAGAGAGAGAGAGAGAGAAGCTATGAGGAAGAGAGAGAAAGCGAAGTTGTGAGTGAGAGGGAGAGAGAGAAAGAGAAGCTGTGAGTGACACACAGAGAGAGAAGCTGTGAGTTAGAGAGAGAGAGAAAGAGAAGCTGTGAGTGACAAAGAGAGAGAAAGAGAAGCTGTGTGTGTGTGAGAGATAAAGATAGTCTGAGAAAGAGAGAGTGAAAGAGAAGCTGTGAGTGAGAGTGAGAGAGAGAAAGAGAAGCTGTGAGTGAGAGAGTGAGAGAGAGAAAGAGAAGCTGTTAGTGAGAGTGAGAGAGAGAGAGAAAGAGAAGCTGTGAGTGTGTGTGAGAGAAAGAGAAGCTGTGAGTGAGAGAGAGAAAGAAAGAGATTAGAGTGAGAAAGAGAGAGGGAAAGAGAAGCTGTGAGTGGGAGAGATAGAAAGAGAAGCTGTGAGAGAGAAAGAGAGAAGCTGTGAGTGAGAGAGTGAGAGAGAGAAAGAAAAGCTGTTAGTGAGAGTGAGAGAGAAAGAAAGAGAAGCTGTGAGTGAGAGAGAGAGAAAGAGAAGCTGTGAGTGAGAGAGAGAGAGAAAGAGAAGTTGTGAGTGAGAGAGATAAAGAGAAGCAGTGAGTGAGAGGGAGAGAAAGAGAAGCTGTGAGTGAGAGAGAAAGCGAAGCTGTGAGTGAGAGAGAGAGAGAAGGAGAAGCTGTGAGTGAGAGAGAGAAAGAGAAGCTGTGAGTGAGAGGGAGAGAGAGAAAGAGAAGTGTGTGTGTGTGAGAGAGAGAGAAGCAGTGAGTGAGTGAGAGACAGGGAAGCTGTCAGTGAGACAGAGAGAGAAAGAGAAGCTGTGAGAGAGAGAGAGGGAGAAAGAGAAGCTGTGAGTGTGTGTGAGAGAGAAAGAGAAGCTGTGAGTGAGAGAGAGAGAGAAAGAGAAATTAGAGTGAGAAAGAGAGAGAGAAAGGGAAGCTGTGAGTGGGAGAGAGAGAAAGAGAGTCTGTGAGTGAGAGAGAGAGAAGTTGTGAGTGAGTGAGTGAGAGAGCCGCTGTGAGTGATAGAGAGAGAAAGAGAAGCTGTGAATGAGAGAGAGAGAAAGAGAAGCTGTGAGAGAGAAAGAGAGAAGCTGTGAGTGAGAGAGTGAGAGAGAGAAAGAAAAGCTGTTAGTGAGAGTGAGAGAGAGAAAGAAAGAGAAGCTGTGAGTGAGAGAGAGAGAAAGAGAAGCTGTGAGTGAGAGAGAGATAGAGAAACAGAAGATGTGAGTGAAAGAGAGAAAGAGAAGCTGTGAGTGAGAGGGAGAGAGAGAAAGAGAAGCTGTGAGTGAGAGAGAGAAAGCGAAGCTGTGAGTGAGAGGGAGAGAGAGAAAGAGAAGCTGTGAGTGACACAGAGAGAGAGAAGCTGTGAGTTAGAGAGAGAGAAAGAGAAGCTGTGAGTGAGATGGAGAGAGAGAAAGAGAAGCTGTGAGTGAGACAGAGAGAGAGAAGCTGTGAGTTAGAGAGAGAGAAAGAGAAGCTGTGAGTGACAGAGAGAGAAAGAGAAGCTGTGTGTGTGAGAGAGAGAAAGATTGAGAAAGAGAGAGTGAAAGAGATGCTGTGAGTGAGAGAGACAGGGAGAAAGAGAAGCTGTGAGTGAGAGAGAGAGAGAAAGAGAAGCTGTGAGTGAGAGAGAGAGAAAGAGAAGCTGTGAGTGAGAGAGTGAGAGAGAGAAAGAGAAGCTGTTAGTGAGAGTGAGAGAGAGAGAGAAAGAAAGAGAAGCTGTGAGTGAGAGAGATTGAAAGAGAAGCTGTGAGTGAGAGAGAGAGAGAAAGAGAAGCTGTGAGTGAGAGAGAGAAAGAGAAGCAGTGAGTGAGATGGAGAGAGAGAAAGAGAAGCTGTGAGTGACACAGAGAGAGAGAGAAGCTGTGAGTGAAACAGAGAGAGAAAGCGAAGCTGTGAGTGACAGAGAGAGAGAAAGAGAAGCTGTGAGTGAGAGAGAGATTGAAAAAGAAGCTGTGAGTGAGAGAGAGAGAAAGAGAAGCTGTGAGTGAGAGAAAGAGAAGCTGTGAGTGAGAGGGAGAGAGAGAAAGAGAAGCTTTGAGTGACACAGAGAGAGAGAAGCTGTGAGTGAAAGAGAGAGAAAGCGAAGCTGTGAGTGACAGAGAGAGAGAAAGAGAAGCTGAGAGTGAGACAGAGAGAGAGAAAGAGAAGCTGTGAGTGAGAGAGAGAGAAAGAGAAGCTGTGTGTGTGTCTGAGAGAGAAAGATAGTCTGAGAAAGAGAGAGTGAAAGAAAAGCTGTGAGTGAGAGAGAGAGGGAGAAAGAGAAGCTGTGTGTGTGTGAGAGAGAAAGAGAAGCTGTGAGTGAGAGTGAGAGAGAGAGAGAGAAAGAGAAGCTGTGAGTGACAGAGAGAGAGAAAGAGAAGCTGTGAGTGAGAGAGAGAGCCGCTGTGAGTGAGAGAGAGAAAGAGAAGCCGTGAGTGAGAGAGAGAGAGGGAGAAAGAGAAGCTGTGTGAGAGAGAAAGAGAAAGAGAAGCTGTGAGAGAGAGTGAGTGAGAGAGAGAAAGAGAAGCTGTGAGTTAGAGAGAGAGAGAAAGAGAAGCTGTGAGTGACATAGAGAGAGAAAGAGAAGATGTGTGTGTGTGAGAGAGAGAAGCAGTGAGTGAGAGAAAGAGAGAGAGAGAAGCTGTCAGTGAGACAGAGAGAGAGAAAGAGAAGCTGTGAGAGAGAGAGAGGGAGAAAGAGAAGCTGTGAGAGAGAGAGAGAAAGAGAAGCTGTGTGTGTGAGAGAGAGAGAAAGAGATGCTGTGAGTGAGAGAGTGAGAGGGAGAAATATAAGCTGAGAGAGAGAGAGAAAGAAAAGCTGTGATTGAGAGTGAGAGAGAGAGAAACAGAAGCTGTGAGTGAGAAAGAGAGAAAGAGAAGCTGTGAGTGAGAGAGAGAAAGAAAAGCTGTGAGTGAGAGAGAGAGAGAGAAAGAGAAGATGTGTACTTGTGAGAGAGAGAGAGAAGCAGTGAGTGAGAGAAAGAGAGAGAGAGAGAAGCTGTCAGTGAGAGAGAGAGAGAAAGAGAAGCTGTGAGAGAGAGAGAGAAAGAGAAGCTGTGAGAGAGAAAGAGAGAAGCTGTGAGTGAGAGAGTGAGAGAGAGAGAGAAAAGCTGTTAGTGAGAGTGAGAGAGAAAGAAAGAGAAGCTGTGAGTGAGAGAGAGAGAAAGAGAAGCTGTGAGTGAGAGAGAGAAAGAGAAGTTGTGAGTGAGAGAGATAAAGAGAAGCTGTGAGTGAGAGGGAGAGAAAGAGAAGCTGTGAGTGAGAGAGAAAGCGAAGCTGTGAGTGAGAGAGAGAGAGAAAGAGAAGCTGTGAGTGAGAGAGAGAAAGAGAAGCTGTGAGTGAGAGGGAGAGAGAGAAAGAGAAGATGTGTGTGTGAGAGAGAGAGAGAGAAGCAGTGAGTGAGATAGAGAGAGAGAAGCAGTCAGTGAGACAGAGAGAGAAAGAGAAGCTGTGAGAGAGAGAGGGAGAAAGAGAAGCTGTGAGACAGAGAGAGAGAAAGAGAAGCTGTGAGTGTGTGTGAGAGAGAAAGAGAAGCTGTGAGTGAGAGAGAGAAAGAAAGAGAAATTAGAGTGACAAAGAGAGAGAGAAAGAGAAGCTGTGAGTGGGAGAGAGAGTTAGAGACTGTTAGTGAGAGAGAGAAAGAGAAGCTATGAGTGAGAGAGAGAGAGGGAGAAAGAGAACCTGTGTGAGAGAGAAAGAGAAAGAGAAGCTGTGAGAGAGAGTGAGAGAGAGAGAGAAAGAGAAGCTGTGAGTTAGAGAGAGAGAGAAAGAGAAGCTGTGAGTGACAGAGAGAGAGAAAGAGAAGCTGTGTGTGTGTGTGAGAGAGAAAGATAGTCTGAGAAAGAGAGAGTGAAAGAGAAGCTGTGAGTGAGAGGGAGAGAGAGAAAGAGAAGATGTGTGTGTGTGAGAGAGAGAAGCAGTGAGTGAGAGAAAGAGAGAGAGAGAAGCTGTCAGTGAGACAGAGAGAGAAAGAGAAGCTGTGAGAGAGAGAGAGGGAGAAAGAGAAGCTGTGAGAGAGAGAGAGAGAGAAGCTGTGAGTGAGAGAGAGAGAGAAAGAGATGCTGTGAGTGAGAGAGTGAGAGGGAGAAAGATAAGCTGTGAGAGAGAGAGAGAGAAAGAGAAGCTGTGATTGAGAGTGAGAGAGAGAGAGAAATAGAAGCTGTGAGTGAGAGAGAGAGAAAGAGAAGCTGTGAGTGAGAGAGAGAATGAAAAGCTGTGAATGAGAGAGAGAGAGAAAGAGAAGTGTGCTTGTGAGACAGAGAGAGAAGCAGTGAGTGAGAGAAAGAGAGAGAGAGAGAAGCTGTCAGTGAGACAGAGAGAGAAAGAGAAGCTGTGAGAGAGAGAGAGAGAAAGAAAAGCTGTGAGTGTGTGTGAGAGAAAGAGAAGCTGTGAGTGAGAGAGAGAAAGAAAGAGATTAGAGTGAGAAAGAGAGAGGGAAAGAGAAGCTGTGAGTGGGAGAGAGAGAAAGAGAAGCTGTGAGAGAGAAAGAGAGAAGCTGTGAGTGAGAGAGTGAGAGAGAGAAAGAAAAGCTGTTAGTGAGAGTGAGAGAGAAAGAAAGAGAAGCTGTGAGTGAGAGAGAGAGAAAGAGAAGCTGTGAGTGAGAGAGACAAAGAGAAGCTGTGAGTGAGAGGGAGAGAGAGAAAGAGAAGCTGTGAGAGAGAGAGAGAAAGAGAAGCTGTGAGAGAGAGAGAAAGCGAAGCTGTGAGTGAGAGAGAGAGAGAAGGAGAAGCTGTGAGTGAGAGAGATAAAGAGAAGCTGTGAGTGAGAGGGAGAGAAAGGGAAGCTGTGAGTGAGAGAGAAAGCGAAGCTGTGAGTGAGAGAGAGAGAGAAGGAGAAGCTGTGAGTGAGAGAGAGAAAGAGAAGCTGTGAGTGAGAGGGAGAGAGAGAAAGAGAAGTGTGTGTGTGAGAGAGAGAGAGAGAAGCAGTGAGTGAGAGAGAGAGAGAGAAGCTGTCAGTGAGACAGAGAGAGAAAGAGAAGCTGTGAGATAGAGAGAGGGAGAAAGAGAAGCTGTGAGAGAGAGAGAGAGAGAGAGAAGCTGTGAGTGAGAGAGAGAAAGAAAGAGAAATTAGAGTGACAAAGAGAGAGAGAAAGAGAAGCTGTGAGTGGGAGAGAGAGAAAGAGACTCTGTGAGTGAGAGAGAGAGAAGCTGTGAGTGAGTGAGAGAGAGAGCCGCTGTGAGTGAGAGAGAGAGAAAGAGAAGCTGTGAATGAGAGAGAGAGAAAGAGAAGCTGTGAGAGAGAAAGAGAGAAGCTGTGAGTGAGAGAGTGAGAGAGAGAAAGAAAAGCTGTTAGTGAGAGTGAGAGAGAGAAATAAAGAGAAGCTGTGACTGAGAGAGAGAGAAAGAGAAGCTGTGAGAGAGAGAGAGAGAAAGAGAAGCTGTGAGTGAGAGAGAGAAAGAGAAGCTGTGAGTGAGAGTGAGAGAGAGAAAGAGAAGCTGTGAGTGACACAGAGAGAGAGAAGCTGTGAGTTAGAGAGAGAGAGAAAGAGAAGCTGTGAGTGACAGAGAGAGAGAGAGAAAGCGAAGCTGTGAGTGAGAGGGAGAGAGAGAAAGAGAAGCTGTGAGTGACACAGAGAGAGAGAAGCTGTGAGTTAGAGAGAGAGAGAAAGAGAAGCTGTGAGTGACAGAGAGAGAGAAAGAGAAGCTGTGAGTGAGAGTGAGAGAGATGAGAGAAAGAGAAGCTGTGAGTGAGAGAGTGAGAGAGAGAAAGAGAAGCTGTTAGTGAGATTGAGAGAGAGAGAGAAAGAGAAGCTGTGAATGAGAGAGAGAGAAAGAGAAGCTGTGAGTGAGAGAGAGAGAGAGAAAGAGAAGCTGTGAGTGTGTGTGTGAGAGAAAGAGAAGCTGTGAGTGAGAAGGAGAGGCAAAGAGAAGCTGTGAGTGAGTGAGAGAGAGAAAGAGAAGCTGTGAGTGAGTGAGAGAGAGAGAGAGAAAGAGAAGCTGTGAGGGAGAGAGAGAAAGCGAAGCTGTGAGTGAGAGGGAGAGAGAGAAAGAGAAGCTGTGAGTGACACAGTGAGAGAGAAGCTGTGAGTTAGAGAGAGAGAGAAAGAGAAGCTGTGAGTGACAGAGAGAGAGAAAGAGAAGCTGTGTGTGTGTGAGAGAGAGAAAGATAGTCCGAGAAAGAGAGAGTGAAAGAGAAGCTGTGAGAGAGAGAGAGAGAAAGAGAAGCTGTGAGTGAGAGAGTGAGAGAGAGAGAAAGAGAAGATGTTAGTGAGAGTGAGAGAGAGAGAAAGAGAAGCTGTGAGTGAGATAGAGATTGAAAGAGAAGCTGTGAGTGAGACAGAGAGAGAGAAGCTGTGAGTTAGAGAGAGAGAGAAAGAGAAGCTGTGAGTGACAGAGAGAGGGAAGGAGAAGCTGAGAGAGAGAGAAAAAGTGAATCTGTGAGTGAGAGAGAGAGAGAAAGAGAATATGTGTGTGTGTGAGAGAGAAAGATAGTCTGAGAAAGAGAGAGTGAAAGAGAAGCTGTGCGTGAGAGAGAGAAAGAGAAGCTGTGAGTGAGAGAGAGAAAGAGAAGCTGTGAGTGACACAGAGAGAGAGAAGCTGTGAGTTAGAGAGAGAGAGAAAGAGAAGCTGTGAGTGACAGAGAGAGGGAAGGAGAAGCTGAGAGAGAGAGAAAAAGTGAATCTGTGAGTGAGAGAGAGAGAGAAAGAGAATATGTGTGTGTGTGAGAGAGAAAGATAGTCTGAGAAAGAGAGAGTGAAAGAGAAGCTGTGAGTGAGAGAGAGAAAGGGAGAAAGAGAAGCTGTTAGAGAGAGAGAGAGAAAGAGAAGCTTTGAGTGAGAGAGAGAGAGAGAATGAGAAGCTGTGAGTGAGAGAGAGAGGAGCTGTGAGTGAGAGAGAGAGAGAGAAGGTGAGACAGAGAGAGAGAAAGAGAAGCTGTGAGTGAGAGAGAGAGAGGGAGAAAGATAAGCTGTGAGAGAGAGAGAGAGAGAAAGAGATGCTGTGATTGAGAGTGAGAGAGAGAAAGAGAAGCTGTGAGTGAGAGAGAGAGAAAACCGCTGTGAGTGAGAGAGAGAGAAAGAGAAGCTGTGAATGAGAGAGAGAGAAAGCGAAGCTGTGAGTGAGAGAGAGAAAGCGAAGCTGTGAGTGAGAGAGAGAGAGAAAGAGAAGCTGTGAGTGAGAGAGAGAAAGAGAAGCTGTGAGTGAGAGAGAGAGAGAAAGAGAAGTTGTGAGTGAGAGAGATAAAGAGAAGCTGTGAGTGAGAGGGAGAGAAAGAGAAGCTGTGAGTGAGAGAGAGAAAGCGAAGCTGTGAGTGAGAGAGAGAGAAAGAGAAGCTGTGAGTGAGAGAGAGAAAGAGAAGCTGTGAGTGAGAGGGAGAAAGAGAAAGAGAAGATGTGTGTGTGTGAGAGAGAGAGAAGCAGTGAGTGAGAGAAAGAGAGAGAGAGAGAAGTTGTCAGTGAGACAGAGAGAGAGAAAGAGAAGCTGTGAGAGAGAGAGAGGGAGAAAGAGAAGCTGTGTGAGAGAGAGAAAGAGAAGCTGTGAGTGTGTGTGTGAGAGAAAGAGAAGCTGTGAGTGAGAGAGAGAAAGAAAGAGAAATTAGAGTGAGAAAGAGAGAGAAAGGGAAGCTGTGAGTGGGAGAGAGAGAAAGAGAGTCTGTGAGTGAGTGAGAGAGAGAGAAGCTGTGAGTGAGTGAGTGAGAGAGAGAGCCGCTGTGAGTGAGAGAGAGAGAAAGAGAAGCTGTGAATGAGAGAGAGAGAAAGAGAAGCTGTGAGAGAGAAAGAGAGAAGCTGTGAGTGAGAGAGTGAGAGAGAGAAAGAAAAGCTGTTAGTGAGAGTGAGAGAGAGAAAGAAAGAGAAGCTGTGAGTGAGAGAGAGAGAAAGAGAAGCTGTGAGTGAGAGAGAGAGAGAGAGAGAAAGAGAAGCTGTGAGTGAGAGAGTGAAAGAGAAGCTGTGAGTGAGAGGGAGAGAGAGAAAGAGAAGCTGTGAGTGAGAGAGAGAAAGCAAAGCTGTGAGTGAGAGGGAGAGAGAGAAACAGAAGCTGTGAGTGACACAGAGAGAGAGAAGCTTTGAGTTAGAGAGAGAGAGAAAGAGAAGCTGTGAGTGACAGAGAGAGAGAAAGAGAAGATGTGTGTGTGAGAGAGAGAAAGATTGAGAAAGAGAGAGTGAAAGAGAAGCTGTGAGTGAGAGGGAGAGAGAGAAAGAGAAGCCGTGAGTGACACAGAGAGAGAGAAGCTGTGAGTTAGAGAGAGAGAGAGAGAAGCTGTGAGTGACAGAGAGAGAAAGAGAAGCTGTGTGTGTGTGAGAGAGAGAAAGATAGTCTGAGAAAGAGAGAGTGAAAGAGAAGCTGTGAGTGAGAGAGAGAGAGAGGGAGAAAGAGAAGCTGTGTGTGTGAGAGAGAGAAAGAGCAGCTGTGAGTGAGAGTGAGAGAGAGAGAAAGAGACGCTGTGAGTGAGAGAGTGAGAGAGAGAAAGAGAAGCTGTTAGTGAGAGTGAGAGAGAGAGAGAGAAGCTGTGAGAGAGAGAGATTGAAAGAGAAGCTGTGAGTGAGAGAGAGAGAGAGAGAGATGCTGTGAGTGAGAGAGAGAAAGAGAAGCTGTGAGTGAGAGGGAGAGAAAGTGAAGCTGTGGGTGACACAGAGAGAGAGCTGCTGTGAGTGAGTGAGAGAGAAAGAGAAGCTGTGAGTGAGAGAGAGAGGGAGAAAGAGAAGCTGTGTGTGTGAGAGAGAAAGAGAAGGTGTGATTGAGAGTGAGAGAGAGAAAGAGATGCTGTGAGTGAGAGAGAGAGAAAGAGAAGCTGTGAGTGACAGAGAGAGAAAGAGAAGCTGAGTGTGTGTGAGAGAGAAAGTTTAGCTGTGAGTGAGAGAGAGAGAGAAAGAGAAGCTGTGTGTGTGAGAGAGAGAGAAAGATAGTCTGAGAAAGAGAGAGTGAAAGAGAAGCTGTGAGAGAGAGAGAGGGAGAAAGAGAAGCTTGTTTGTGAGAGAGAGAAAGAGAAGCTGTGAGAGAGTGAGAGAGAGAAAGAGAAGCTGTGAGTGAGAGAGAGAGAAAGAGAAGCTGTGAGTGAGAGAGAGAGCTGCTGTGAGTGAGTGAGAGAGAAAGAGAAGCTGTGAGTGAGAGAGAGAGGGAGGGAGAAAGAGAAGCTGTGTGTGTGAGAGAGAAAGAGAAGCTGTGTGTGTGAGAGAGAGAGAAAGAGAAGGTGTGATTGAGAGTGAGAGAGAGAAAGAGAAGCTGTGAGTGAGAGAGAGAGAAAGAGAAGCTGTGAGTGAGAGAGAGAGAATCTGTGAGTGAGAGAGAGAAAGAAAAGCTGTGAGTGAGAGAGAGAGAGAGAAAGAGAAGATATGAGTGAGAGAGAGAGAGAAGCAGTGAGAGAGAGAGAGAAACAGAAGCTGTGAGTGAGACAGAGAGAGAAAGAGAAGCTGTGAGAGAGAGAGAGAGGCAGAATGAGAAGCTGTGAGAGAGAGAGAGAGAAAGAGAAGCTGTGAGTGTGTGAGAGAGAGAAAGAGAAGCTGTGAGTGAGAGAGAGAGAAAGAAAGAGAAATTAGAGTGAGAAAGAGAGAGAGAAAGAAGCTGTGAGCGGGAGAGAGAGAAAGAGAGTCTGTGAGTGAGAGAGAGAGAGAGGGAGAAAGAGAAGCTGTGTGTGTGAGAGAGAGAAAGAGCAGCTGTGAGTGAGAGTGAGAGAGAGAGAAAGAGATGCTGTGAGTGAGAGAGTGAGAGAGAGAAAGAGAAGCTGTTAGTGAGAGTGAGAGAGAGAGAGAGAAGCTGTGAGAGAGAGAGATTGAAAGAGAAGCTGTGAGTGAGAGAGAGAGAAAACCGCTGTGAGTGAGAGAGAGAGAAAGAGAAGCTGTGAATGAGAGAGAGAGAAAGCGAAGCTGTGAGTGAGAGAGAGAAAGCGAAGCTGTGAGTGAGAGAGAGAGAGAAAGAGAAGCTGTGAGTGAGAGAGAGAAAGAGAAGCTGTGAGTGAGAGAGAGAGAGAAAGAGAAGTTGTGAGTGAGAGAGATAAAGAGAAGCTGTGAGTGAGAGGGAGAGAAAGAGAAGCTGTGAGTGAGAGAGAGAAAGCGAAGCTGTGAGTGAGAGAGAGAGAAAGAGAAGCTGTGAGTGAGAGAGAGAAAGAGAAGCTGTGAGTGAGAGGGAGAAAGAGAAATAGAAGATGTGTGTGTGAGAGAGAGAGAGAAGCAGTGAGTGAGAGAAAGAGAGAGAGAGAGAAGTTGTCAGTGAGACAGAGAGAGAGAAAGAGAAGCTGTGAGAGAGAGAGAGGGAGAAAGAGAAGCTGTGTGAGAGAGAGAAAGAGAAGCTGTGAGTGTGTGTGTGAGAGAAAGAGAAGCTGTGAGTGAGAGAGAGAAAGAAAGAGAAATTAGAGTGAGAAAGAGAGAGAAAGGGAAGCTGTGAGTGGGAGAGAGAGAAAGAGAGTCTGTGAGTGAGTGAGAGAGAGAGAAGCTGTGAGTGAGTGAGTGAGAGAGAGAGCCGCTGTGAGTGAGAGAGAGAGAAAGAGAAGCTGTGAATGAGAGAGAGAGAAAGAGAAGCTGTGAGAGAGAAAGAGAGAAGCTGTGAGTGAGAGAGTGAGAGAGAGAAAGAAAAGCTGTTAGTGAGAGTGAGAGAGAGAAAGAAAGAGAAGCTGTGAGTGAGAGAGAGAGAAAGAGAAGCTGTGAGTGAGAGAGAGAGAGAGAGAGAGAAAGAGAAGCTGTGAGTGAGAGAGTGAAAGAGAAGCTGTGAGTGAGAGGGAGAGAGAGAAAGAGAAGCTGTGAGTGAGAGAGAGAAAGCAAAGCTGTGAGTGAGAGGGAGAGAGAGAAACAGAAGCTGTGAGTGACACAGAGAGAGAGAAGCTTTGAGTTAGAGAGAGAGAGAAAGAGAAGCTGTGAGTGACAGAGAGAGAGAAAGAGAAGATGTGTGTGTGAGAGAGAGAAAGATTGAGAAAGAGAGAGTGAAAGAGAAGCTGTGAGTGAGAGGGAGAGAGAGAAAGAGAAGCCGTGAGTGACACAGAGAGAGAGAAGCTGTGAGTTAGAGAGAGAGAGAGAGAAGCTGTGAGTGACAGAGAGAGAAAGAGAAGCTGTGTGTGTGAGAGAGAGAGAAAGATAGTCTGAGAAAGAGAGAGTGAAAGAGAAGCTGTGAGTGAGAGAGAGAGAGAGGGAGAAAGAGAAGCTGTGTGTGTGAGAGAGAGAAAGAGCAGCTGTGAGTGAGAGTGAGAGAGAGAGAAAGAGACGCTGTGAGTGAGAGAGTGAGAGAGAGAAAGAGAAGCTGTTAGTGAGAGTGAGAGAGAGAGAGAGAAGCTGTGAGAGAGAGAGATTGAAAGAGAAGCTGTGAGTGAGAGAGAGAGAGAGAGATGCTGTGAGTGAGAGAGAGAAAGAGAAGCTGTGAGTGAGAGGGAGAGAAAGTGAAGCTGTGGGTGACACAGAGAGAGAGCTGCTGTGAGTGAGTGAGAGAGAAAGAGAAGCTGTGAGTGAGAGAGAGAGGGAGAAAGAGAAGCTGTGTGTGTGAGAGAGAAAGAGAAGGTGTGATTGAGAGTGAGAGAGAGAAAGAGAAGCTGTGAGTGAGAGAGAGAGAAAGAGAAGCTGTGAGTGACAGAGAGAGAAAGAGAAGCTGAGTGTGTGTGAGAGAGAAAGTTTAGCTGTGAGTGAGAGAGAGAGAGAAAGAGAAGCTGTGTGTGTGTGAGAGAGAGAAAGATAGTCTGAGAAAGAGAGAGTGAAAGAGAAGCTGTGAGAGAGAGAGAGGGAGAAAGAGAAGCTTGTTTGTGAGAGAGAGAAAGAGAAGCTGTGAGAGAGTGAGAGAGAGAAAGAGAAGCTGTGAGTGAGAGAGAGAGAAAGAGAAGCTGTGAGGGAGAGAGAGAGCTGCTGTGAGTGAGTGAGAGAGAAAGAGAAGCTGTGAGTGAGAGAGAGAGGGAGGGAGAAAGAGAAGCTGTGTGTGTGAGAGAGAAAGAGAAGCTGTGTGTGTGAGAGAGAGAGAGAAAGAGAAGGTGTGATTGAGAGTGAGAGAGAGAAAGAGAAGCTGTGAGTGAGAGAGAGAGAAAGAGAAGCTGTGAGTGAGAGAGAGAGAATCTGTGAGTGAGAGAGAGAAAGAAAAGCTGTGAGTGAGAGAGAGAGAGAGAAAGAGAAGATATGAGTGAGAGAGAGAGAGAAGCAGTGAGAGAGAGAGAGAAACAGAAGCTGTGAGTGAGACAGAGAGAGAAAGAGAAGCTGTGAGAGAGAGAGAGAGGCAGAATGAGAAGCTGTGAGAGAGAGAGAGAGAAAGAGAAGCTGTGAGTGTGTGAGAGAGAGAAAGAGAAGCTGTGAGTGAGAGAGAGAGAAAGAAAGAGAAATTAGAGTGAGAAAGAGAGAGAGAAAGAAGCTGTGAGCGGGAGAGAGAGAAAGAGAGTCTGTGAGTGAGAGAGAGAGAGAGGGAGAAAGAGAAGCTGTGTGTGTGTGAGAGAGAAAGAGCAGCTGTGAGTGAGAGTGAGAGAGAGAGAAAGAGATGCTGTGAGTGAGAGAGTGAGAGAGAGAAAGAGAAGCTGTTAGTGAGAGTGAGAGAGAGAGAGAGAAGCTGTGAGAGAGAGAGATTGAAAGAGAAGCTGTGAGTGAGAGAGAGAGAGAGAGATGCTGTGAGTGAGAGAGAGAAAGAGAAGCTGTGAGTGAGAGGGAGAGAAAGTGAAGCTGTGGGTGACACAGAGAGAGAGCTGCTGTGAGTGAGTGAGAGAGAAAGAGAAGCTGTGAGTGAGAGAGAGAGGGAGAAAGAGAAGCTGTGTGTGAGAGAGAGAAAGAGAAGGTGTGATTGAGAGTGAGAGAGAGAAAGAGAAGCTGTGAGTGAGAGAGAGAGAAAGAGAAGCTGTGAGTGACAGAGAGAGAAAGAGAAGCTGAGTGTGTGTGAGAGAGAAAGTTTAGCTGTGAGTGAGAGAGAGAGAGAAAGAGAAGCTGTGTGTGTGAGAGAGAGAGAAAGATAGTCTGAGAAAGAGAGAGTGAAAGAGAAGCTGTGAGAGAGAGAGAGGGAGAAAGAGAAGCTTGTTTGTGAGAGAGAGAAAGAGAAGCTGTGAGAGAGTGAGAGAGAGAAAGAGAAGCTGTGAGTGAGAGAGAGAGAAAGAGAAGCTGTGAGTGAGAGAGAGAGCTGCTGTGAGTGAGTGAGAGAGAAAGAGAAGCTGTGAGTGAGAGAGAGAGGGAGGGAGAAAGAGAAGCTGTGTGTGTGAGAGAGAAAGAGAAGCTGTGTGTGTGAGAGAGAGAGAAAGAGAAGGTGTGATTGAGAGTGAGAGAGAGAAAGAGAAGCTGTGAGTGAGAGAGAGAGAAAGAGAAGCTGTGAGTGAGAGAGAGAGAATCTGTGAGTGAGAGAGAGAAAGAAAAGCTGTGAGTGAGAGAGAGAGAGAGAAAGAGAAGATATGAGTGAGAGAGAGAGAGAAGCAGTGAGAGAGAGAGAGAAACAGAAGCTGTGAGTGAGACAGAGAGAGAAAGAGAAGCTGTGAGAGAGAGAGAGAGGCAGAATGAGAAGCTGTGAGAGAGAGAGAGAGAAAGAGAAGCTGTGAGTGTGTGAGAGAGAGAAAGAGAAGCTGTGAGTGAGAGAGAGAGAAAGAAAGAGAAATTAGAGTGAGAAAGAGAGAGAGAAAGAAGCTGTGAGCGGGAGAGAGAGAAAGAGAGTCTGTGAGTGAGAGAGAGAGAGAGGGAGAAAGAGAAGCTGTGTGTGTGAGAGAGAGAAAGAGCAGCTGTGAGTGAGAGTGAGAGAGAGAGAAAGAGATGCTGTGAGTGAGAGAGTGAGAGAGAGAAAGAGAAGCTGTTAGTGAGAGTGAGAGAGAGAGAGAGAAGCTGTGAGAGAGAGAGATTGAAAGAGAAGCTGTGAGTGAGAGAGAGAGAAAACCGCTGTGAGTGAGAGAGAGAGAAAGAGAAGCTGTGAATGAGAGAGAGAGAAAGCGAAGCTGTGAGTGAGAGAGAGAAAGCGAAGCTGTGAGTGAGAGAGAGAGAGAAAGAGAAGCTGTGAGTGAGAGAGAGAAAGAGAAGCTGTGAGTGAGAGAGAGAGAGAAAGAGAAGTTGTGAGTGAGAGAGATAAAGAGAAGCTGTGAGTGAGAGGGAGAGAAAGAGAAGCTGTGAGTGAGAGAGAGAAAGCGAAGCTGTGAGTGAGAGAGAGAGAAAGAGAAGCTGTGAGTGAGAGAGAGAAAGAGAAGCTGTGAGTGAGAGGGAGAAAGAGAAATAGAAGATGTGTGTGTGAGAGAGAGAGAGAAGCAGTGAGTGAGAGAAAGAGAGAGAGAGAGAAGTTGTCAGTGAGACAGAGAGAGAGAAAGAGAAGCTGTGAGAGAGAGAGAGGGAGAAAGAGAAGCTGTGTGAGAGAGAGAAAGAGAAGCTGTGAGTGTGTGTGTGAGAGAAAGAGAAGCTGTGAGTGAGAGAGAGAAAGAAAGAGAAATTAGAGTGAGAAAGAGAGAGAAAGGGAAGCTGTGAGTGGGAGAGAGAGAAAGAGAGTCTGTGAGTGAGTGAGAGAGAGAGAAGCTGTGAGTGAGTGAGTGAGAGAGAGAGCCGCTGTGAGTGAGAGAGAGAGAAAGAGAAGCTGTGAATGAGAGAGAGAGAAAGAGAAGCTGTGAGAGAGAAAGAGAGAAGCTGTGAGTGAGAGAGTGAGAGAGAGAAAGAAAAGCTGTTAGTGAGAGTGAGAGAGAGAAAGAAAGAGAAGCTGTGAGTGAGAGAGAGAGAAAGAGAAGCTGTGAGTGAGAGAGAGAGAGAGAGAGAGAAAGAGAAGCTGTGAGTGAGAGAGTGAAAGAGAAGCTGTGAGTGAGAGGGAGAGAGAGAAAGAGAAGCTGTGAGTGAGAGAGAGAAAGCAAAGCTGTGAGTGAGAGGGAGAGAGAGAAACAGAAGCTGTGAGTGACACACAGAGAGAGAAGCTTTGAGTTAGAGAGAGAGAGAAAGAGAAGCTGTGAGTGACAGAGAGAGAGAAAGAGAAGATGTGTGTGTGAGAGAGAGAAAGATTGAGAAAGAGAGAGTGAAAGAGAAGCTGTGAGTGAGAGGGAGAGAGAGAAAGAGAAGCCGTGAGTGACACAGAGAGAGAGAAGCTGTGAGTTAGAGAGAGAGAGAGAGAAGCTGTGAGTGACAGAGAGAGAAAGAGAAGCTGTGTGTGTGAGAGAGAGAGAAAGATAGTCTGAGAAAGAGAGAGTGAAAGAGAAGCTGTGAGTGAGAGAGAGAGAGAGGGAGAAAGAGAAGCTGTGTGTGTGAGAGAGAGAAAGAGCAGCTGTGAGTGAGAGTGAGAGAGAGAGAAAGAGACGCTGTGAGTGAGAGAGTGAGAGAGAGAAAGAGAAGCTGTTAGTGAGAGTGAGAGAGAGAGAGAGAAGCTGTGAGAGAGAGAGATTGAAAGAGAAGCTGTGAGTGAGAGAGAGAGAGAGAGATGCTGTGAGTGAGAGAGAGAAAGAGAAGCTGTGAGTGAGAGGGAGAGAAAGTGAAGCTGTGGGTGACACAGAGAGAGAGCTGCTGTGAGTGAGTGAGAGAGAAAGAGAAGCTGTGAGTGAGAGAGAGAGGGAGAAAGAGAAGCTGTGTGTGTGAGAGAGAAAGAGAAGGTGTGATTGAGAGTGAGAGAGAGAAAGAGAAGCTGTGAGTGAGAGAGAGAGAAAGAGAAGCTGTGAGTGACAGAGAGAGAAAGAGAAGCTGAGTGTGTGTGAGAGAGAAAGTTTAGCTGTGAGTGAGAGAGAGAGAGAAAGAGAAGCTGTGTGTGTGTGAGAGAGAGAAAGATAGTCTGAGAAAGAGAGAGTGAAAGAGAAGCTGTGAGAGAGAGAGAGGGAGAAAGAGAAGCTTGTTTGTGAGAGAGAGAAAGAGAAGCTGTGAGAGAGTGAGAGAGAGAAAGAGAAGCTGTGAGTGAGAGAGAGAGAAAGAGAAGCTGTGAGGGAGAGAGAGAGCTGCTGTGAGTGAGTGAGAGAGAAAGAGAAGCTGTGAGTGAGAGAGAGAGGGAGGGAGAAAGAGAAGCTGTGTGTGTGAGAGAGAAAGAGAAGCTGTGTGTGTGAGAGAGAGAGAGAAAGAGAAGGTGTGATTGAGAGTGAGAGAGAGAAAGAGAAGCTGTGAGTGAGAGAGAGAGAAAGAGAAGCTGTGAGTGAGAGAGAGAGAATCTGTGAGTGAGAGAGAGAAAGAAAAGCTGTGAGTGAGAGAGAGAGAGAGAAAGAGAAGATATGAGTGAGAGAGAGAGAGAAGCAGTGAGAGAGAGAGAGAAACAGAAGCTGTGAGTGAGACAGAGAGAGAAAGAGAAGCTGTGAGAGAGAGAGAGAGGCAGAATGAGAAGCTGTGAGAGAGAGAGAGAGAAAGAGAAGCTGTGAGTGTGTGAGAGAGAGAAAGAGAAGCTGTGAGTGAGAGAGAGAGAAAGAAAGAGAAATTAGAGTGAGAAAGAGAGAGAGAAAGAAGCTGTGAGCGGGAGAGAGAGAAAGAGAGTCTGTGAGTGAGAGAGAGAGAGAGGGAGAAAGAGAAGCTGTGTGTGTGTGAGAGAGAAAGAGCAGCTGTGAGTGAGAGTGAGAGAGAGAGAAAGAGATGCTGTGAGTGAGAGAGTGAGAGAGAGAAAGAGAAGCTGTTAGTGAGAGTGAGAGAGAGAGAGAGAAGCTGTGAGAGAGAGAGATTGAAAGAGAAGCTGTGAGTGAGAGAGAGAGAGAGAGATGCTGTGAGTGAGAGAGAGAAAGAGAAGCTGTGAGTGAGAGGGAGAGAAAGTGAAGCTGTGGGTGACACAGAGAGAGAGCTGCTGTGAGTGAGTGAGAGAGAAAGAGAAGCTGTGAGTGAGAGAGAGAGGGAGAAAGAGAAGCTGTGTGTGAGAGAGAGAAAGAGAAGGTGTGATTGAGAGTGAGAGAGAGAAAGAGAAGCTGTGAGTGAGAGAGAGAGAAAGAGAAGCTGTGAGTGACAGAGAGAGAAAGAGAAGCTGAGTGTGTGTGAGAGAGAAAGTTTAGCTGTGAGTGAGAGAGAGAGAGAAAGAGAAGCTGTGTGTGTGAGAGAGAGAGAAAGATAGTCTGAGAAAGAGAGAGTGAAAGAGAAGCTGTGAGAGAGAGAGAGGGAGAAAGAGAAGCTTGTTTGTGAGAGAGAGAAAGAGAAGCTGTGAGAGAGTGAGAGAGAAAGAGAAGCTGTGAGTGAGAGAGAGAGAAAGAGAAGCTGTGAGTGAGAGAGAGAGCTGCTGTGAGTGAGTGAGAGAGAAAGAGAAGCTGTGAGTGAGAGAGAGAGGGAGGGAGAAAGAGAAGCTGTGTGTGTGAGAGAGAAAGAGAAGCTGTGTGTGTGAGAGAGAGAGAAAGAGAAGGTGTGATTGAGAGTGAGAGAGAGAAAGAGAAGCTGTGAGTGAGAGAGAGAGAAAGAGAAGCTGTGAGTGAGAGAGAGAGAATCTGTGAATGAGAGAGAGAAAGAAAAGCTGTGAGTGAGAGAGAGAGAGAGAAAGAGAAGATATGAGTGAGAGAGAGAGAGAAGCAGTGAGAGAGAGAGAGAAACAGAAGCTGTGAGTGAGACAGAGAGAGAAAGAGAAGCTGTGAGAGAGAGAGAGAGGCAGAATGAGAAGCTGTGAGAGAGAGAGAGAGAAAGAGAAGCTGTGAGTGTGTGAGAGAGAGAAAGAGAAGCTGTGAGTGAGAGAGAGAGAAAGAAAGAGAAATTAGAGTGAGAAAGAGAGAGAGAAAGAAGCTGTGAGTGGGAGAGAGAGAAAGAGAGTCTGTGAGTGAGAGAGAGAGACAAGCTGTGAGTGTGAGAGAGAGAGAGCCGCTGTGAGTGAGAGAGAGAGAAAGAGAAGCTGTGAATGAGAGAGAGAGAGAAAGAGAAGCTTTGTGTGTGAGAGAGAAAGAGAAGCTGTGAGTGAGTGAGAGAGAGAGAAAGGGAAGTTGTGAGTGAGAGAGAGAGAGAAAGAGAAGCTGTGAGTGAGAGAGAGTGAAAGAGAAGCTGTGAGTGAGAGAGAGAGAGAGAAAGAGAAGCTGTGAGTGAGAAGGTGAGGGAAAGAGAAGCTGTGAGTGAGAGAGAGAGAAAAAGAGAAGCTGTGAGTTAAGAAGGAGAGGGAAAGAGAAGAAGTGAGTGAGTGAGAGAGAGAGAGAAAGAGAAGCTGTGAGAGAGAAAGAGAAGCTGTGAGTGAGAGAGTGAGAGAAAGAGAAGCTGTTAGTGAGAGTGAGAGAGAGAGAGAGAGAAGCTGTGAGTGAGAGAGAGATTGAAAGAGAAGCTGTGAGTGAGAGAGAGAGAGAAAAAGAGAAGCTGTGAGTGAGAGAGAGAAAGAGAAGCTGTGAGAGGGAGACAGAGAAAGAGAAGCTAAGAATGACAAACAGAGAGAGAATCTGTGAGTTAGAAAGAGAGAAAGAGAAGCTGTGAGTGACAGAGAGAGAGAAAGAGAAGCTGAGAGTGAGAGAGAGAGAGAAAGTGAAGCTGTGAGTGAGAGAGAGAGAGAAAGAGAAGCTGTGTGTGTGTGAGAGAGAGAAGCTGTGAGTGAGAGAGAGAAAGAGAAGCTGTGAGTGAGAGTGTGAGAGAGAAGATGTGAGTGAGAGAGAGAGAGAATGCGAAGCTGTGAGTGAGAGAGAGAGAAAGTAAGAGAAGCTGTGAGTGATACAGAGAGAGAGAAAGAGAAGCTGTGAGTGAGAGAGAGAGGGAGAAAGATAAGCTGTGTGAGAGAGAGAGGGAAAGAGAAGCTGTGAGAGAGAGAGAGAAAAAGAGAAGCTATGATTGAGAGTGAGAGAGAGAGGAAGAGAAGCTGTGAGTGAGAGAGAGAGAAAGAGAAGCTGTGAGTGAGAGAGAGAGAAGCTGTGAGTGAGAGAGAGAAAGAAAAGCTGTGAGTGAGAGAGAGAGAGAGAAAGAGAAGATATGAGTGAGAGAGAGGGAGAAGCAGTGAGTGAGAGAGAGAGAGAGAAAGAGAAGCTGTGAGTGAGACAGAAAGAGAGAAAGAGAAGCTGTGAGAGAGAGAGAGGGGAAGAAAGAGAAGCTGTGTGAGAGAGAGAGAGAAAGAGAAGCTGTGAGTGTGTGAGATAGAGAAAGAGAAGCTGTGAGTGAGAGAGAGAGAAAGAAAGAGAAATTAGAGTGAGAAAGAGAGAGAGAAAGAGAAGCTGTGAGTGGGAGAGAGAGAAATAGAGTCTGTGAGTGAGAGAGAGAGAAGCTGTGAGTGAGAGAGAGAGAGCTGCTGTGAGTGAGAGAGAGAAAGAGAAGCTGTGAATGAGAGAGAGAGAAACTGTGAGTGAGAGAGAGAGAAAGAGAAGCTGTGAGTGAGTAAGAGAGAGAAAGGGAAGTTGTGAGTGAGAGAGAGAGAAAGATAAGCTGTGAATGAGAGAGAGAGAGAGAAAGAGAAGCTGTGAGTGAGAGAGAGAGAAAGAGAAGCTGTGAGTGAGAAGGAGAGGGAAAGAGAAGCTGTGAGTGAGTGAGAGAGAGAGAAAGAGAAGCTGTGAGAGAGAAAGAGAAGCTGTGAGTGAGAGAGTGAGAGAGAGAAAGAGAAGCTGTTAGTGAGAGTGAGAGAGAAAGAGAAGCTGTGAGTGAGAGAGAGAGAAAGAGAAGCTGTGAGTGAGAGAGAGAGAGAGAAAGAGAAGCTGTGAGTGAGAGAGAGAAAGAGAGGGTGTGAGTGAGAGGGAGAGAGAGAAAGAGAAGCTGTGAGTGAGAGAGAGAGGGAGAAAGAGAATCTGTGTGTGTGTGTGAGAGAAAGAGAAGCTGTGAGTGAGAGTGAGAGAGAGAGAAAGAGAAAGAGAAGCTGTGAGTGAGAGAGTGAGAGAGAGAAAGAGAAGCTGTGAGTGAGTGAGAGAGAGAAAGGGAAGTTGTGAGTGAGAGAGAGAGAGAAAGAGAAGCTGTGAGTGAGAGAGAGAAAGAGAAGCTGTGAGTGTGTGTGAGAGAGAAAGAGAAGCTGTGAGTGAGAAGGAGAGGGAAAGAGAAGCTGTGAGTGAGTGAGAGAGAGAGAGAAAGAGAAACTGTGAGTGTGTGAGAGAGAAAGAGAAGCTGTGAGTGTGAGAGAGAGAGAAAGAGAAGCTGTGAGTGAGAAGGAGAGGGAAAGAGAAGCTGTGAGTGAGTGACAGAGAGAGAGAAAGAGAAGCTGTGAGAGAGAAAGAGAGAAGCTGTGAGTGAGAGAGTGAGAGAGAGAAAGAGAAGCTGTTAGTGAGAGTGAGAGAGAGAGAGAGAGAAGCTGTGAGTGAGAGAGAGATTGAAAGAGAAGCTGTGAGTGAGATAGAGAGAGAGAAAGAGAAGCTGTGAGTGAGAGAGAGATAGAGAAGCTGTGAGTGAGAGGGAGAGAGAGAAAGAGAAGCTGTGAGTGAGAAGGTGAGGGAAAGAGAAGCTGTGAGTGAGAGAGAGAGAAAAAGAGAAGCTGTGAGTTAAGAAGGAGAGGGAAAGAGAAGAAGTGAGTGAGTGAGAGAGAGAGAGAAAGAGAAGCTGTGAGTGGGAGAGAGAGAAAGAGAGTCTGTGAGTGAGAGAGAGAGAAGCTGTGAGTGAGTGAGAGAGAGAGCCGCTGTGAGTGAGAGAGAGAGAAAGAGAAGCTGTGAATGAGAGAGAGAGAAAGAGAAGCTGTGAGAGAGAAAGAGAGAAGCTGTGAGTGAGAGAGTGAGAGAGAGAAAGAAAAGCTGTTAGTGAGAGTGAGAGAGAGAAAGAAAGAGAAGCTGTGAGTGAGAGAGAGAGAAAGAGAAGCTGTGAGTGAGAGAGAGAGAGAGAGAGAGAGAAAGAGAAGCTGTGAGTGAGAGAGTGAAAGAGAAGCTGTGAGTGAGAGGGAGAGAGAGAAAGAGAAGCTGTGAGTGAGAGAGAGAAAGCAAAGTTGTGAGTGAGAGGGAGAGAGAGAAACAGAAGCTGTGAGTGACACAGAGAGAGAGAAGCTGTGAGTTAGAGAGAGAGAGAAAGAGAAGCTGTGAGTGACAGAGAGAGAGAAAGAGAAGCTGTGTGTGTGAGAGAGAGAAAGATTGAGAAAGAGAGAGTGAAAGAGAAGCTGTGAGTGAGAGGGAGAGAGAGAAAGAGAAGCCGTGAGTGACACAGAGAGAGAGAAGCTGTGAGTTAGAGAGAGAGAGAAGCTGTGAGTGACAGAGAGAGAAAGAGAAGCTGTGTGTGTGTATGAGAGAGAAAGATAGTCTGAGAAAGAGAGAGTGAAAGAGAAGCTTTGAGTGAGAGAGAGAGAGGGAGAAAGAGAAGCTGTGTGTGTGAGAGAGAGAAAGAGCAGCTGTGAGTGAGAGTGAGAGAGAGAAAGAAAGAGAAATTAGAGTGAGAAAGAGAGAGAGAAAGGGAAGCTGTGAGTGGGAGAGAGAGAAAGAGAGTCTGTGAGTGAGAGAGAGAGAGAGAAGCTGTGAGTGAGTGAGAGAGAGAGCCGCTGTGAGTGAGAGAGAGAGAAAGAGAAGCTGTGAATGAGAGAGAGAGAAAGAGAAGCTGTGAGAGAGAAAGAGAGAAGCTGTGAGTGAGAGAGTGAGAGAGAGAAAGAAAAGCTGTTAGTGAGAGTGAGAGAGAGAAAGAAAGAGAAGCTGTGAGTGAGAGAGAGAGAAAGAGAAGCTGTGAGTGAGAGAGAGAGAGAGAGAGAAAGAGAAGCTGTGAGTGAGAGAGTGAAAGAGAAGCTGTGAGTGAGAGGGAGAGAGAGAAACAGAAGCTGTGAGTGACACAGAGAGAGAGAAGCTGTGAGTTAGAGAGAGAGAGAAAGAGAAGCTGTGAGTGACAGAGAGAGAGAAAGAGAAGCTGTGTGTGTGAGAGAGAGAAAGATTGAGAAAGAGAGAGTGAAAGAGAAGCTGTGAGTGAGAGGGAGAGAGAGAAAGAGAAGCCGTGAGTGACACAGAGAGAGAGAAGCTGTGAGTTAGAGAGAGAGAGAGAGAAGCTGTGAGTGACAGAGAGAGAAAGAGAAGCTGTGTGTGTGTGAGAGAGAGAAAGATAGTCTGAGAAAGAGAGAGTGAAAGAGAAGCTGTGAGTGAGAGAGAGAGAGGGAGAAAGAGAAGCTGTGTGTGTGAGAGAGAGAAAGAGCAGCTGTGAGTGAGAGTGAGAGAGAGAGAAAGAGACGCTGTGAGTGAGAGAGTGAGAGAGAGAAAGAGAAGCTGTTAGTGAGAGTGAGAGAGAGAGTGAGAAGCTGTGAGAGAGAGAGATTGAAAGAGAAGCTGTGAGTGAGAGAGAGAGAGAGATGCTGTGAGTGAGAGAGAGAAAGAGAAGCTGTGAGTGAGAGGGAGAGAAAGAGAAGCTGTGGGTGACACAGAGAGAGAGCTGCTGTGAGTGAGTGAGAGAGAAAGAGAAGCTGTGAGTGAGAGAGAGAGGGAGAAAGAGAAGCTGTGTGTGTGAGAGAGAAAGAGAAGCTGTGTGTGTGAGAGAGAGAGAAAGAGAAGGTGTGATTGAGAGTGAGAGAGAGAAAGAGAAGCTGTGAGTGAGAGAGAGAGAAAGAGAAGCTGTGAGTGACAGAGAGAGAGAAAGAGAAGCTGAGTGTGTGTGAGAGAGAAAGTTTAGCTGTGAGTGAGAGAGAGAGAGAAAGAGAAGCTGTGTGTGTGTGAGAGAGAGAAAGAAAGATAGTCTGAGAAAGAGAGAGTGAAAGATAAGCTGTGAGAGAGAGAGAGGGAGAAAGAGAAGCTTGTTTGTGAGAGAGAGAAAGAGAAGCTGTGAGAGAGTGAGAGAGAGAAAGAGAAGCTGTGAGTGAGAGAGAGAGAGAAAGAGAAGCTGTGAGTGAGAGAGAGAGCTGCTGTGAGTGAGTGAGAGAGAAAGAGAAGCTGTGAGTGAGAGAGAGAGGGAGAAAGAGAAGCTGTGTGTGAGAGAGAGAAAGAGAAGCTGTGTGTGTGTGAGAGAGAGAAAGAGAAGGTGTGATTGAGAGTGAGAGAGAGAAAGAGAAGCTGTGAGTGAGAGAGAGAGAAAGAGAAGCTGTGAGTGAGAGAGAGAGAATCTGTGAGTGAGAGAGAGAAAGAAAAGCTGTGAGTGAGAGAGAGAGAGAAAGAGAAGATATGAGTGAGAGAGAGAGAGAAGCAGTGAGAGAGAGAGAGAAACAGAAGCTGTGAGTGAGACAGAGAGAAAGAGAAGCTGTGAGAGGGAGAGAGAGGCAGAAAGAGAAGCTGTGTGAGAGAGAGAGAAAGAGAAGCTGTGAGTGTGTGAGAGAGAGAAAGAGAAGCTGTGAGTGAGAGAGAGAGAAAGAAAGAGAAATTAGAGTGAGAAAGAGAGAGAGAAAGAAGCTGTGAGTGGGAGAGAGAGAAAGAGAGTCTGTGAGTGAGAGAGAGAGACAAGCTGTGAGTGTGAGAGAGAGAGCCGCTGTGAGTGAGAGAGAGAGAAAGAGAAGCTGTGAATGAGAGAGAGAGAGAGAAAGAGAAGCTTTGTATGTGAGAGAGAAAGAGAAGCTGTGAGTGAGTGAGAGAGAGAGAAAGGGAAGTTGTGAGTGAGAGAGAGAGAGAAAGAGAAGCTGTGAGTGAGAGAGAGAGAAAGAGAAGCTGTGAGTGAGAGAGAGAGAGAGAAAGAGAAGCTGTGAGTGAGAAGGTGAGGGAAAGAGAAGCTGTGAGTGAGAGAGAGAGAGAAAGAGAAGCTGTGAGTTAAGAAGGAGAGGGAAAGAGAAGAAGTGAGTGAGTGAGTGAGAGAGAGAGAGAAAGAGAAGCTGTGAGAGAGAAAGAGAAGCTGTGAGTGAGAGAGTGAGAGAGAGAAAGAGAAGCTGTTAGTGAGAGTGAGAGAGAGAGAGAGAAGCTGTGAGTGAGAGAGAGATTGAAAGAGAAGCTGTGAGTGAGAGAGAGAGAGAGAAAGAGAAGCTGTGAGTGAGAGAGAGAAAGAGAAGCTGTGAGAGGGAGACAGAGAAAGAGAAGCTAAGAGTGACAAACAGAGAGAGAATCTGTGAGTTAGAAAGAGAGAAAGAGAAGCTGTGAGTGACAGAGAGAGAGAAAGAGAAGCTGAGAGTGAGAGAGAGAGAAAGTGAAGCTGTGAGTGAGAGAGAGAGAGAAAGAGAAGCTGTGTGTGTGTGAGAGAGAGAAGCTGTGAGTGAGAGAGAGAAAGAGAAGCTGTGAGTGAGAGTGTGAGAGAGATGTGAGTGAGAGAGAGAGAATGCGAAGCTGTGAGTGAGAGAGAGAGAAAGTAAGAGAAGCTGTGAGTGATACAGAGAGAGAGAAAGAGAAGCTGTGAGTGAGAGAGAGAGGGAGAAAGATAAGCTGTGTGAGAGAGAGAGGGAAAGAGAAGCTGTGAGAGAGAGAGAGAGAAAGAGAAGCTATGATTGAGAGTGAGAGAGAGAGGAAGAGAAGCTGTGAGTGAGAGAGAGAGAAAGAGGCTGTGAGTGAGAGAGAGAGAAGCTGTGAGTGAGAGAGAAAGAAAAGCTGTGAGTGAGAGAGAGAGAGAGAAAGAGAAGATATGAGTGAGAGAGAGAGAGAAGCAGTGAGTGAGAGAGAGAGAGAAAGAGAAGCTGTGAGTGAGACAGAGAGAGAGAAAGAGAAGCTGTGAGAGAGAGAGAGGGGAAGAAAGAGAAGCTGTGTGTGAGAGAGAGAGAAAGAGAAGCTGTGAGTGTGTGAGATAGAGAAAGAGAAGCTGTGAGTGAGAGAGAGAGAAAGAAAGAGAAATTAGAGTGAGAAAGAGAGAGAGAAAGAGAAGCTGTGAGTGGGAGAGAGAGAAAGAGAGTCTGTGAGTGAGAGAGAGAGAGAAGCTGTGAGTGAGAGAGAGAGAGAGCTGCTGTGAGTGAGAGAGAGAAAGAGAAGCTGTGAATGAGAGAGAGAGAAACTGTGAGTGAGAGAGAGAGAGAGAGAAGCTGTGAGTGAGTAAGAGAGAGAAAGGGAAGTTGTGAGTGAGAGAGAGAGAGAAAGATAAGCTGTGAATGAGAGAGAGAGAAAGAGAAGCTGTGAGTGAGAGAGAGAGAAAGAGAAGCTGTGAGTGAGAAGGAGAGGGAAAGAGAAGCTGTGAGTGAGTGAGAGAGAGAGAAAGAGAAGCTGTGAGAGAGAAAGAGAAGCTGTGAGTGAGAGAGTGAGAGAGAGAAAGAGAAGCTGTTAGTGAGAGTGAGAGAGAAAGAGAAGCTGTGAGTGAGAGAGAGAGAAAGAGAAGCTGTGAGTGAGAGAGAGAGAGAGAGAAAGAGAAGCTGTGAGTGAGAGAGAGAAAGAGAAGCTGTGAGTGCGAGGGAGAGAGAGAAAGAGAAGCTGTGAGTGAGAGAGAGAGGGAGAAAGAGAAGCTGTGAGTGAGAGAGAGAGAAAGAGAAGCTGTGTGTGTGTGTGAGAGAGAGAGAAGCTGTGAGTGAGAGTGAGAGAGAGAGATAAAGAGAAGCTGTGAGTGAGAGAGAGAGAGAAAGAGAAGCTGTGAGTGAGAGAGAGAGACAGAGAAGCTGTGAGTGAGAGAGAAAGAGAGAATGAGAAGCTGTAAGTGAGAGTGAGAGAGAGAGAGAAAGAGAAGCTGTGAGTGAGAGAGAGATTGAAAGAGAAGCTGTGAGTGAGAGAGAGAGAGAAAGAGAAGATGTGAGTGAGAGAGAGAGAGAGAAGCTGTGAGTGAGAGGGAGAGAGAGAAAGAGAAGCTGTGAGTGACAGAGAGAGAGAGAAGCTGTGAGTTAGAGAGAGAGAAAGAGAAGCTGTGAGTGACAGAGAGAGAGAAAGAAGCTGAGAGAGAGAGAGAGAGAGAAAGCGAAGCTGTGAGTGAGAGAGAGAGAGAGAAAGAGAAGCTGTGAGTGGGAGAGAGAGAAAGAGAGTCTGTGAGTGAGAGAGAGAGAGAGAAGCTGTGAGTGAAAGAGAGAGAGAGCCGCTGTTAGTGAAAGAGAGAAAGAGAAGCTGTGAATGAGAGAGAGAGAGAAAGAGAAGCTGTGAGTGAGAGAGAGAAATAGAAGCTGTGAGTGAGTGAGAGAGAGAAAGGGAAGATGTGAGTGAGAGAGAGAGAGAAAGAGAAGCTGTGAGTGAGAGAGAGAGAGAATGAGAAGCTGTGAGTGAGAGAGAAGCTGCGAGAGAGAGAGAAAGAGAAGCTGTGAGTGAGAGAGAGAAGCTGTGTGAGAGAGAGAGAAGATGTGAGTGATAGAGAGAGAGAATGAGAAGCTGTGAGTGAGAAAGAGAGAGTGAAAGAGAAGCTGTGAGTGAGAGTGAGAGAGAGAGAGAAAGAGAAGCTGTGAGTGAGAGAGAGAGAAAGAGAAGCTGTGAGTGAGAGAGAGACAGAATGAGAAGCTGTGAGTGAGAGAGAAGCTGTGAGAGAGAGAGAAAGAGAAGCTGTGAGTGAGAGAGAGAAGCTGTGAGAGAGAGAGAGAGAGAAGATGTGAGTGATAGAGAGAGAGAATGAGAAGCTGTGAGTGAGAGAGAGAGAGAATGTAAGAGAAGCTGTGTGTGAGATAGAGAGAGAGAAAGAGAAGCTGTGTGTGAGAGACAGAGAGGGGGAAAGATAAGCTGTGTGAGAGAGAGAGAGAGAGAAGCTGTGTGTGTGTGAGAGAGAGAAAGATAAGCTGTGATTGAGAGTGAGAGAGAGAGAGAAAGTGAAGCTGTGAGTGAGAGAGAGAGAAAGAGAAGCTGTGAGTGAGAGAGAGAGAAGCTGTGAGTGAGAGAGAGAAAGAAAAGCTGTGAGTGAGAGAGAGAGAGAAAGAGAAGATATGAGTGAGAGAGAGATAGAAGCAGTGAGAGAGAGAGAGGAAGAGAAGCTGTGAGTGTGACAGAGAGAGAAAGAGAAGCTATGAGAGAGAGAGGGAGAAAGAAAAGCTGTGAGTGTGTAAGAGAGAGAAAGAGAAGCTGTAAGTGTGTGTGAGAGAGAAAGCGAAGCTGTGAGTGAGAGAGAGAGAAAGAAAGAGAAATTAGAGTGAAAAAGAGAGAGAGAAAGAGAAGCTGTGAGTGGGAGAGAGAGAAAGAGAGTCTGTGAGTGAGAGAGAGAGAGAGAAGCTGTGAGTGAAAGAGAGAGAGAGCCGCTGTTAGTGAGAGAGAGAAAGAGAAGCTGTGAATGAGAGAGAGAGAGAAAGAGAAGCTGTGAGTGAGAGAGAGAAATAGAAGCTGTGAGTGAGTGAGAGAGAGAAAGGGAAGATGTGAGTGAGAGAGAGAGAGAAAGAGAAGCTGTGAGTGAGAGAGAGAGAGAAAGAGAAGCTGTGAGTGAGAGAGAGAGAGAAAGAGAAGGTGTGAGTGAGAAGGAGAGGGAAAGAGAAGCTGTGAGTGAGTGAGAGAGAGAGAGAAAGAGAAGCTGTGTGTGTGTGAGAGAGAGAGAAGATGTGAGTGATGGAGAGAGAGAATGAGAAGCTGTGAGTGATAGAGATAGAAAGTAAAAGAAGCTGTGAGTGAGATAGAGAGAGAAAGAGAAGCTGTGAGTGAGAGAGAGAGGGAGAAAGATAAGCTGTGTGTGTGTGAGAGAGAGAAGCTGTGTGTGAGAGAGTGAGAGAAAGAGAAGTTGTGAGTGATAGAGAGAGAGAGAAGCTGTGAGTGAGTGAGAGAGAAGCTGTGAGTGAGAGAGAGAAAGAAAAGCTGTGAGTGAGAGAGAGAGAAGCTGTGAGTGAGAGAGAGAGAAAGAGAAGCTTTGAGTGAGAGAGAGAAAGAGAAGCTGTTAGTGAGAGGGAGAGAGAGAAAGAGAAGCTGTGAGTGACACAGAGAGAGAAGCTGTGAGTTAGAGATAGAGAAAGAGAAGCTGTGACTGAGAGAGTGAAAGAAAAGATGAGAGTGAGAGAGAGAGAGAGAGAAAGTGAAGCTGTGAGTGAGAAAGAGAGAGAAAGAGAAGCTGTGTGTGTGTGAGAGAGAGAAAGATAGTCTGAGAAAGTGAGAGTGAAAGAGAAGCTGTGAGTGAGAGAGAGAGAGGGAGAAAGATAAGCTGTGTGAGAGAGAGAGAGAGAAGCTGTGTGTGTGTGTGTGAGAGAGAGAAAGATAAGCTGTGATTGAGAGTGAGAGAGAGAGAGAAAGTGAAGCTGTGAGTGAGAGAGAGAAAAAGAGAAGCTGTGAGTGAGAGAGAGAGAAGCTGTGAGTGAGAGAGAGAAGGAAAAGCTGTGAGTGAGAGAGAGAGAGAAAGAGAAGATATGAGTGAGAGAGAGATAGAAGCAGTGAGAGAGAGAGAAAGAGAAGCTGTGAGTGTGACAGAGAGAGAAAGAGAAGCTATGAGAGAGAGTGGGAGAAAGAGAAGCTGTGAGTGTGTGTGAGAGAGAAAGAGAAGCTGTGAGTGTGTGTGAGAGAGAAAGAGAAGCTGTGAGTGAGAGAGAGAGAAAGAAAGAGAAATTAGAGTGAAAAAGAGAGAGAGAAAGAGTAGCTGTGAGTGGGAGAGAGAGAGAGCCGCTGTTAGTGAGAGAGAGAAAGAGAAGCTGTGAATGAGAGAGAGAGAGAAAGAGAAGCTGTGAGTGAGAGAGAGAAATAGAAGCTGTGAGTGAGTGAGAGAGAGAAAGGGAAGCTGTGAGTGAGAGAGAGAGAGAAAGAGAAGCTGTGAGTGAGAGAGAGAGAGAAAGAGAAGCTGTGAGTGAGAGAGAGAAAGAGAAGCTGTGAGTGAGAAGGAGAGGGAAAGAGAAGCTGTGAGTGAGTGAGAGAGAGAGAGAAAGAGAAGCTGTGTGTGTGTGAGAGAGAAAGAGAAGCTGTGAGTGAGAGAGAGAGAGAAAGAGAAGCTGTTAGTGACAGAGAGAGAAAAACAGAAGCTGTGTGTGTGAGAGAGAGAAAGATAGTCTGAGAAAGAGAGAGTGAAAGAGAAGCTGTGAGTGAGAGTGAGAGAGAGAGAGAGAGAGAGAAAGAGAAGCTGTGAGTGAGAGAGAGAGAATGAGAAGCTGTGAGTGAGAGAGAGAAGCTGTGAGTGAGAGAGAGAAAGAGAAGCTGTGTGTGT
The DNA here is from genome assembly GCA_035047305.1 of Bradypodion pumilum. Lineage (NCBI taxonomy): Eukaryota > Metazoa > Chordata > Lepidosauria > Squamata > Chamaeleonidae > Bradypodion > Bradypodion pumilum. The sequence continues at coordinate 233,621,330 of JAWDJD010000001.1, forward strand.
GTGAGAGAGAGAACATGTGAGTGATGGAGAGAGAGAATGAGAAGCTGTGAGTGATAGAGAGAGAAAGTAAAAGAAGCTGTGAGTGAGATATAGAGAGAAAGAGAAGCTGTGAGTGAGAGAGAGAGGGAGAAAGATAAGCTGTGTGTGTGTGAGAGAGAGAAGCTGTGTGTGTGTGAGAGAGAGAAAGAGAAGTTGTGAGTGATAGAGAGAGAGAGAAGCTGTGAGTGAGTGAGAGAGAAGCTGTGAGTGAGAGAGAGAGAAAGAAAAGCTGTGAGTGAGAGAGAGAGAAGCTGTGAGTGAGAGAGAGAGAGAAAGAGAAGCTTTGAGTGAGAGAGAGAGAAAGAAAGAGAAATTAGAGTGAAAAAGAGAGAGAGAAAGAGAAGCTGTGAGTGGGAGAGAAAGAGAGTCTGTGAGTGAGAGAGAGAGAGAGAAGCTGTGAGTGAAAGAGAGAGAGAGCCGCTGTTAGTGAGAGAGAGAGAGAGAAGCTGTGAATGAGAGAGAGAGAGAAAGAGAAGCTGTGAGTGAGAGAGAGAAATAGAAGTTGTGAGTGAGTGAGAGAGAGAAAGGGAAGATGTGAGTGAGAGAGAGAGAGAAAGAGAAGCTGTGAGTGAGAGAGAGAGAAATAGAAACTGTGAGTGAGAGAGAGAGAGAAAGAGAAGCTGTGAGTGAGAAGGAGAGGGAAAGAGAAGCTGTGAGTGAGTGAGAGAGAGAGAGAAAGAGAAGCTGTATGTGTGTAAGGGAGAAAGAGAACCTGTGAGTGAGAGAGAGAAAGAGAAGCTGTGAGTGAGAGAGAGAGAGAGAGAAAGAGAGCTGTGAGTGAGAGAGAGAAAGAGAAGCTGTGAGTGAGAGGGAGAGAGAGAAAGAGAAGCTGTGTGTGACACAGAGAGAGAGAAGCTGTGAGTTAGAGAGAGAGAGAAAGAGAAGCTGTGAGTGACACAGAGAGAGAAAGAAGCTGAGAGTGAGAGAGAGAAAGTGAAGCTGTGAGTGAGAGAAAGAGAGAAAGAGAAGCTGTGTGTGTGAGAGAGATAGAAAGATAGTCTGAGAAAGAGAGAGTGAAAGAGAAGCTGTGAGTGAGAGAGAGATGGAGAAAGAGAAGCTGTGAGAGAGAGAGAGAAAGAGAAGCTGTGAGTGAGAGAGAGAGAGAGAAAGAGAAGCTGTGAGTGAGAGATAAAGATAAAGAGAAGCTGTGTGTGAGAGAGAGAATGAGAAGCTGTGAGAGAGAGAGAGAAGCTGTGTGTGTGTGAGAGAGAGAGAGAAGATGTGAGTGAGATAGAGAGAGAGAAAGAGAAGCTGTGAGTAAGAGAGAGAGAGGGAGAAAGATAAGCTGTGAGAGAGAGAGAGAAAGAGAAGCTGTGTGTGTGTGAGAGAAAGAGAAGCTGTTATTGAGAGTGAGAGAGAGAGAGAAAGAGAAGCTGTGAGTGAGAGAGAGAGAAAGAGAAGCTGTGAGTGTGAGAGAGAGAAGCTGTGAGTGAGAGAGAGAAAGAAAAGCTGTGAGTGAGAGAGAGAAAGAAAGAGAAGATATGAGTGAGAGAGAGAGAAAGAGAAGCAGTGAGAGAGAGAGAGAAAGAGAAGCTGTGAGTGAGACAGAGAGAGAAAGAAAGAGAAGCTGTGTGAGAGAGAGAGAGAGGGAGAAAGAGAAGCTGTGTGTGTGGGAGAGAAAGAGAAGCTGTGAGTGTGTGTGAGAAAGAGAAGCTGTGAGTGAGAGAGAGAGAAAGAAAGAGAAATTAGAGTGAGAAAGAGGGAGAGAAAGAGAAGCTGTGAGTGGGAGAGAGAGAAAGAGAGTCTGTGAGTGAGAGAGAGAAAGAGAAGCTCTGAGTGTGAGAGAGAGAGAGCCGCTGTGAGTGAGAGAGAGAGAAGCTGTGAGTGAGAGAGAGAAAGAAAAGCTGTGAGTGAGTGAGAGAGAAAGAGAAGATATGAGTGAGAGAGAGAGAGAGAAGCAGTGAGAGAGAGAGAGAGAAAGAGAAGCTGTGAGTGAGAGAGAGAGAGAAAGAGAAGCTTTGAGAGAGAGAGAGAGGGAGAAAGAGAAGCTGTGAGAGAGAGAGAGAAAGAGAAGCTGTGAGTGTCTGTGAGAGAGAAAGAGAAGCTGTGAGTGAGAGAGAAAGAAAGAAAGAGAAATTAGAGTGAGAAAGAGAGAGAGAAAGAGAAGCTGTGAGTGGGAGAGAGTGAAAGAGAGTCTGTGAGTGAGAGAGAGAGAAAGGGAAGTTTTGAGTGAGAGAGAGAAAGAGAAGCTGTGAATGAGAGAGAGAGAAAGAGAAGCTGTGAGTGAGAGAGAGAGAAAGAGAAGCTGTGAGTGAGTGAGAGAGAGAAAGGGAAGTTGTGAGTGAGAGAGAGAGAAAGAGAAGCTGCGAGTGAGAGAGAGAGAGAGAGAAGCTGTGAGTGAGAGAGAGAGAGAAAGAGAAGCTGTGAGTGAGAAGGAGAGGGAAAGAGAAGCTGTGAGTGAGTGAGAGAGAGAGAGAAAGAGAAGCTGTGAGTGAGAGAGAGAGAAAGAGAATCTGTGAGTGAGAGAGAGAGAAAGAGAAGCTGTGAGTGAGAAGGAGAGGGTAAGAGAAGCTGTGAGAGAGTGAGAGAGAGAGAGAAAGAGAAGCTGTGAGAGAGAAAGAGAGAAGCTGTGAGTGAGAGAGTGAGAGAGAGAAGCTGTTAGTGAGAGTGAGAGAGAGAGAAAGAGAAGCTGTGAGTGAGAGAGAATGAAAGAGAAGCTGTGAGTGAGAGAGAGAGAGAGAGAGAAAGAGAAGCTGTGAGTGAGAGCGAGAAAGAGAAGCTGTGAGTGAGAGAGAGAGAGAGAAGCAGTGAGAGAGAGAGAGAAAGAGAAGCTGTGAGAGAGAGAGAAAGTAAGGGAAGCTGTGAGTTAGATAGAGAGAGAGAAAGAGAAGCTGTGAGTGTGAGAGAGAAAGGGAGAAATATAAGCTGTGAGAGAGAGAGAGAGAAAGAGAAGCTGTGTGTGAGAGTGAGAGAGAGATAAAGAGAAGCTGTGAGTGAGAGAGAGAGAAAGAGAAGCTGTGAGTGAGAGAAAGAGAAGCTGTGAGTGAGAAGGAAAGGGAAAGAGAAGCTGTGAGTGAGTGAGAGAGAGAGAGGAGAAGCTGTGAGAGAGAAAGAGAGAAGCTGTGAGTGCGAGAGAGAGAGAAAGAGAAGCTGTTAGTGAGAGTGAGAGAGAGAGTAAGAGAAGCTGTGAGTGAGAGAGAGAAAGAGAAGCTGTGAGTGAGAGGGAGAGAGAGAAGCTGTGAGTGAGAGGGAGAGAGAGAAAGAGAAGCTGTGAGTGACAAAGAGAGAGAGAAGCTGTGTGTTACAGAGAGAGAGAAAGAGAAGCTGTGAGTTACAGAGAGAGAGAAAGGGAAGCTGTGAGTGAGAGAGAGAGAGAAAGAGAAGCTGTGTGTGTGTGTGTGAGAGAGAGAAGCTGTGAGTGAGAGTGAAAGAGAGAGAGAGAAAGAGAAGCTGTGAGTGAGAGAGAGAGAAAGAGAAGCTGTGTGTGTGTGTGAGAGAGAGAGAAGCTGTGAGTGAGAGTGTGAGAGAGAGATAAAGAGAAGCTGTGAGTGAGAGAGAGAGAGAAAGAGAAGCTGTGAGTGAGAGAGAGAGACAGAGAAGCTGTGAGTGAGAGAGAGAGAGAGAATGAGAAGCTGTGAGTGAGAGTAAGAGAGAGAGAGAAAGAGAAGCTGTGAGTGAGAGAGAGATTGAAAGAGAAGCTGTGAGTGAGAGAGAGAGAAAGAGAAGATGTGAGTGAGAGAGAGAGAGAGAAGCTGTGAGTGAGAGGGAGAGAGAGAAAGAGAAGCTGTGAGTGACAGAGAGAGAGAGAAGCTGTGAGTTAGAGAGAGAGAAAGAGAAGCTGTGAGTGACAGAGAGAGAGAAAGAAGCTGAGAGAGAGAAAGAGAGAGAAAGCGAAGCTGTGAGTGAGAGACAGAGAGAAAGAGAAGCTGTGAGTGGGAGAGAGAGAAAGAGAGTCTGTGAGTGAGAGAGAGAGAGAGAAGCTGTGAGTGAAAGAGAGAGAGAGCCGCTGTTAGTGAGAGAGAGAAAGAGAAGCTGTGAATGAGAGAGAGAGAGAAAGAGAAGCTGTGAGTGAGAGAGAGAAATAGAAGCTGTGAGTGAGTGAGAGAGAGAAAGGGAAGATGTGAGTGAGAGAGAGAAAGAGAAGCTGTGAGTGAGAGAGAGAGAGAATGAGAAGCTGTGAGTGAGAGAGAAGCTGTGAGAGAGAGAGAAAGAGAAGCTGTGAGTGAGAGAGAGAAGCTGTGAGAGAGAGAGAGAAGATGTGAGTGATAGAGAGAGAGAATGAGAAGCTGTGAGTGAGAAAGAGAGAGTGAAAGAGAAGCTGTGAGTGAGAGTGAGAGAGAGAGAGAAAGAGAAGCTGTGAGTGAGAGAGAGAGAAAGAGAAGCTGTGAGTGAGAGAGAGACAGAATGAGAAGCTGTGAGTGAGAGAGAAGCTGTGAGAGAGAGAGAAAGAGAAGCTGTGAGTGAGAGAGAGAAGCTGTGTGAGAGAGAGAGAGAGAAGATGTGAGTGATAGAGAGAGAGAATGAGAAGCTGTGAGTGAGAGAGAGAGAGAATGTAAGAGAAGCTGTGTGTGAGATAGAGAGAGAGAAAGAGAAGCTGTGTGTGAGAGACAGAGAGGGGGAAAGATAAGCTGTGTGTGAGAGAGAGAGAGAAGCTGTGTGTGTGTGTGACAGAGAGAAAGATAAGCTGTGATTGAGAGTGAGAGAGAGAGAGAAAGTGAAGCTGTGAGTGAGAGAGAGAAAAAGAGAAGCTGTGAGTGAGAGAGAGAGAAGCTGTGAGTGAGAGAGAGAAGGAAAAGCTGTGAGTGAGAGAGAGAGAGAAAGAGAAGATATGAGTGAGAGAGAGATAGAAGCAGTGAGAGAGAGAGAAAGAGAAGCTGTGAGTGTGACAGAGAGAGAAAGAGAAGCTATGAGAGAGAGTGGGAGAAAGAGAAGCTGTGAGTGTGTGTGAGAGAGAAAGAGAAGCTGTGAGTGTGTGTGAGAGAGAAAGAGAAGCTGTGAGTGAGAGAGAGAGAAAGAAAGAGAAATTAGAGTGAAAAAGAGAGAGAGAAAGAGTAGCTGTGAGTGGGAGAGAGAGAGAGCCGCTGTTAGTGAGAGAGAGAAAGAGAAGCTGTGAATGAGAGAGAGAGAGAAAGAGAAGCTGTGAGTGAGAGAGAGAAATAGAAGCTGTGAGTGAGTGAGAGAGAGAAAGGGAAGCTGTGAGTGAGAGAGAGAGAGAAAGAGAAGCTGTGAGTGAGAGAGAGAGAGAAAGAGAAGCTGTGAGTGAGAGAGAGAAAGAGAAGCTGTGAGTGAGAAGGAGAGGGAAAGAGAAGCTGTGAGTGAGTGAGAGAGAGAGAGAAAGAGAAGCTGTGTGTGTGTGAGAGAGAAAGAGAAGCTGTGAGTGAGAGAGAGAGAGAAAGAGAAGCTGTTAGTGACAGAGAGAGAAAAACAGAAGCTGTGTGTGTGAGAGAGAGAAAGATAGTCTGAGAAAGAGAGAGTGAAAGAGAAGCTGTGAGTGAGAGTGAGAGAGAGAGAGAGAGAGAGAAAGAGAAGCTGTGAGTGAGAGAGAGAGAATGAGAAGCTGTGAGTGAGAGAGAGAAGCTGTGAGTGAGAGAGAGAAAGAGAAGCTGTGTGTGTGTGAGAGAGAGAACATGTGAGTGATGGAGAGAGAGAATGAGAAGCTGTGAGTGATAGAGAGAGAAAGTAAAAGAAGCTGTGAGTGAGATATAGAGAGAAAGAGAAGCTGTGAGTGAGAGAGAGAGGGAGAAAGATAAGCTGTGTGTGTGTGAGAGAGAGAAGCTGTGTGTGTGTGAGAGAGAGAAAGAGAAGTTGTGAGTGATAGAGAGAGAGAGAAGCTGTGAGTGAGTGAGAGAGAAGCTGTGAGTGAGAGAGAGAGAAAGAAAAGCTGTGAGTGAGAGAGAGAGAAGCTGTGAGTGAGAGAGAGAGAGAAAGAGAAGCTTTGAGTGAGAGAGAGAGAAAGAAAGAGAAATTAGAGTGAAAAAGAGAGAGAGAAAGAGAAGCTGTGAGTGGGAGAGAGAGAAAGAGAGTCTGTGAGTGAGAGAGAGAGAGAGAAGCTGTGAGTGAAAGAGAGAGAGAGCCGCTGTTAGTGAGAGAGAGAGAGAGAAGCTGTGAATGAGAGAGAGAGAGAAAGAGAAGCTGTGAGTGAGAGAGAGAAATAGAAGTTGTGAGTGAGTGAGAGAGAGAAAGGGAAGATGTGAGTGAGAGAGAGAGAGAAAGAGAAGCTGTGAGTGAGAGAGAGAGAAATAGAAACTGTGAGTGAGAGAGAGAGAGAAAGAGAAGCTGTGAGTGAGAAGGAGAGGGAAAGAGAAGCTGTGAGTGAGTGAGAGAGAGAGAGAAAGAGAAGCTGTATGTGTGTAAGGGAGAAAGAGAACCTGTGAGTGAGAGAGAGAAAGAGAAGCTGTGAGTGAGAGAGAGAGAGAGAGAAAGAGAGCTGTGAGTGAGAGAGAGAAAGAGAAGCTGTGAGTGAGAGGGAGAGAGAGAAAGAGAAGCTGTGTGTGACACAGAGAGAGAGAAGCTGTGAGTTAGAGAGAGAGAGAAAGAGAAGCTGTGAGTGACACAGAGAGAGAAAGAAGCTGAGAGTGAGAGAGAGAAAGTGAAGCTGTGAGTGAGAGAAAGAGAGAAAGAGAAGCTGTGTGTGTGAGAGAGATAGAAAGATAGTCTGAGAAAGAGAGAGTGAAAGAGAAGCTGTGAGTGAGAGAGAGATGGAGAAAGAGAAGCTGTGAGAGAGAGAGAGAAAGAGAAGCTGTGAGTGAGAGAGAGAGAGAGAAAGAGAAGCTGTGAGTGAGAGATAAAGATAAAGAGAAGCTGTGTGTGAGAGAGAGAATGAGAAGCTGTGAGAGAGAGAGAGAAGCTGTGTGTGTGTGAGAGAGAGAGAGAAGATGTGAGTGAGATAGAGAGAGAGAAAGAGAAGCTGTGAGTAAGAGAGAGAGAGGGAGAAAGATAAGCTGTGAGAGAGAGAGAGAAAGAGAAGCTGTGTGTGTGTGAGAGAGAAAGAGAAGCTGTTATTGAGAGTGAGAGAGAGAGAGAAAGAGAAGCTGTGAGTGAGAGAGAGAGAAAGAGAAGCTGTGAGTGTGAGAGAGAGAAGCTGTGAGTGAGAGAGAGAAAGAAAAGCTGTGAGTGAGAGAGAGAAAGAAAGAGAAGATATGAGTGAGAGAGAGAGAAAGAGAAGCAGTGAGAGAGAGAGAGAAAGAGAAGCTGTGAGTGAGACAGAGAGAGAAAGAAAGAGAAGCTGTGTGAGAGAGAGAGAGAGGGAGAAAGAGAAGCTGTGTGTGTGGGAGAGAAAGAGAAGCTGTGAGTGTGTGTGAGAAAGAGAAGCTGTGAGTGAGAGAGAGAGAAAGAAAGAGAAATTAGAGTGAGAAAGAGGGAGAGAAAGAGAAGCTGTGAGTGGGAGAGAGAGAAAGAGAGTCTGTGAGTGAGAGAGAGAAAGAGAAGCTCTGAGTGTGAGAGAGAGAGAGCCGCTGTGAGTGAGAGAGAGAGAAGCTGTGAGTGAGAGAGAGAAAGAAAAGCTGTGAGTGAGTGAGAGAGAAAGAGAAGATATGAGTGAGAGAGAGAGAGAGAAGCAGTGAGAGAGAGAGAGAGAAAGAGAAGCTGTGAGTGAGAGAGAGAGAGAAAGAGAAGCTTTGAGAGAGAGAGAGAGGGAGAAAGAGAAGCTGTGAGAGAGAGAGAGAAAGAGAAGCTGTGAGTGTCTGTGAGAGAGAAAGAGAAGCTGTGAGTGAGAGAGAAAGAAAGAAAGAGAAATTAGAGTGAGAAAGAGAGAGAGAAAGAGAAGCTGTGAGTGGGAGAGAGTGAAAGAGAGTCTGTGAGTGAGAGAGAGAGAAAGGGAAGTTTTGAGTGAGAGAGAGAAAGAGAAGCTGTGAATGAGAGAGAGAGAAAGAGAAGCTGTGAGTGAGAGAGAGAGAAAGAGAAGCTGTGAGTGAGTGAGAGAGAGAAAGGGAAGTTGTGAGTGAGAGAGAGAGAAAGAGAAGCTGCGAGTGAGAGAGAGAGAGAGAGAAGCTGTGAGTGAGAGAGAGAGAGAAAGAGAAGCTGTGAGTGAGAAGGAGAGGGAAAGAGAAGCTGTGAGTGAGTGAGAGAGAGAGAGAAAGAGAAGCTGTGAGTGAGAGAGAGAGAAAGAGAATCTGTGAGTGAGAGAGAGAGAAAGAGAAGCTGTGAGTGAGAAGGAGAGGGTAAGAGAAGCTGTGAGAGAGTGAGAGAGAGAGAGAAAGAGAAGCTGTGAGAGAGAAAGAGAGAAGCTGTGAGTGAGAGAGTGAGAGAGAGAAGCTGTTAGTGAGAGTGAGAGAGAGAGAAAGAGAAGCTGTGAGTGAGAGAGAATGAAAGAGAAGCTGTGAGTGAGAGAGAGAGAGAGAGAGAAAGAGAAGCTGTGAGTGAGAGCGAGAAAGAGAAGCTGTGAGTGAGAGAGAGAGAGAGAAGCAGTGAGAGAGAGAGAGAAAGAGAAGCTGTGAGAGAGAGAGAAAGTAAGGGAAGCTGTGAGTTAGATAGAGAGAGAGAAAGAGAAGCTGTGAGTGTGAGAGAGAAAGGGAGAAATATAAGCTGTGAGAGAGAGAGAGAGAAAGAGAAGCTGTGTGTGAGAGTGAGAGAGAGATAAAGAGAAGCTGTGAGTGAGAGAGAGAGAAAGAGAAGCTGTGAGTGAGAGAAAGAGAAGCTGTGAGTGAGAAGGAAAGGGAAAGAGAAGCTGTGAGTGAGTGAGAGAGAGAGAGGAGAAGCTGTGAGAGAGAAAGAGAGAAGCTGTGAGTGCGAGAGAGAGAGAAAGAGAAGCTGTTAGTGAGAGTGAGAGAGAGAGTAAGAGAAGCTGTGAGTGAGAGAGAGAAAGAGAAGCTGTGAGTGAGAGGGAGAGAGAGAAGCTGTGAGTGAGAGGGAGAGAGAGAAAGAGAAGCTGTGAGTGACAAAGAGAGAGAGAAGCTGTGTGTTACAGAGAGAGAGAAAGAGAAGCTGTGAGTTACAGAGAGAGAGAAAGGGAAGCTGTGAGTGAGAGAGAGAGAGAAAGAGAAGCTGTGTGTGTGTGTGTGAGAGAGAGAAGCTGTGAGTGAGAGTGAAAGAGAGAGAGAGAAAGAGAAGCTGTGAGTGAGAGAGAGAGAAAGAGAAGCTGTGTGTGTGTGAGAGAGAGAGAGAAGCTGTGAGTGAGAGTGTGAGAGAGAGATAAAGAGAAGCTGTGAGTGAGAGAGAGAGAGAAAGAGAAGCTGTGAGTGAGAGAGAGAGACAGAGAAGCTGTGAGTGAGAGAGAGAGAGAGAATGAGAAGCTGTGAGTGAGAGTAAGAGAGAGAGAGAAAGAGAAGCTGTGAGTGAGAGAGAGATTGAAAGAGAAGCTGTGAGTGAGAGAGAGAGAAAGAGAAGATGTGAGTGAGAGAGAGAGAGAGAAGCTGTGAGTGAGAGGGAGAGAGAGAAAGAGAAGCTGTGAGTGACAGAGAGAGAGAGAAGCTGTGAGTTAGAGAGAGAGAAAGAGAAGCTGTGAGTGACAGAGAGAGAGAAAGAAGCTGAGAGAGAGAAAGAGAGAGAAAGCGAAGCTGTGAGTGAGAGACAGAGAGAAAGAGAAGCTGTGAGTGGGAGAGAGAGAAAGAGAGTCTGTGAGTGAGAGAGAGAGAGAGAAGCTGTGAGTGAAAGAGAGAGAGAGCCGCTGTTAGTGAGAGAGAGAAAGAGAAGCTGTGAATGAGAGAGAGAGAGAAAGAGAAGCTGTGAGTGAGAGAGAGAAATAGAAGCTGTGAGTGAGTGAGAGAGAGAAAGGGAAGATGTGAGTGAGAGAGAGAAAGAGAAGCTGTGAGTGAGAGAGAGAGAGAATGAGAAGCTGTGAGTGAGAGAGAAGCTGTGAGAGAGAGAGAAAGAGAAGCTGTGAGTGAGAGAGAGAAGCTGTGAGAGAGAGAGAGAAGATGTGAGTGATAGAGAGAGAGAATGAGAAGCTGTGAGTGAGAAAGAGAGAGTGAAAGAGAAGCTGTGAGTGAGAGTGAGAGAGAGAGAGAAAGAGAAGCTGTGAGTGAGAGAGAGAGAAAGAGAAGCTGTGAGTGAGAGAGAGACAGAATGAGAAGCTGTGAGTGAGAGAGAAGCTGTGAGAGAGAGAGAAAGAGAAGCTGTGAGTGAGAGAGAGAAGCTGTGTGAGAGAGAGAGAGAGAAGATGTGAGTGATAGAGAGAGAGAATGAGAAGCTGTGAGTGAGAGAGAGAGAGAATGTAAGAGAAGCTGTGTGTGAGATAGAGAGAGAGAAAGAGAAGCTGTGTGTGAGAGACAGAGAGGGGGAAAGATAAGCTGTGTGTGAGAGAGAGAGAGAAGCTGTGTGTGTGTGTGACAGAGAGAAAGATAAGCTGTGATTGAGAGTGAGAGAGAGAGAGAAAGTGAAGCTGTGAGTGAGAGAGAGAGAAAGAGAAGCTGTGAGTGAGAGAGAGAGAAGCTGTGAGTGAGAGAGAGAAAGAAAAGCTGTGAGTGAGAGAGAGAGAAAGAGAAGATATGAGTGAGAGAGAGATAGAAGCAGTGAGAGAGAGAGAGGAAGAGAAGCTGTGAGTGTGACAGAGAGAAAAAGAGAAGCTATGAGAGAGAGAGGGAGAAAGAAAAGCTGTGAGTGTGTAAGAGAGAGAAAGAGAAGCTGTAAGTGTGTGTGAGAGAGAAAGCGAAGCTGTGAGTGAGAGAGAGAGAAAGAAAGAGAAATTAGAGTGAAAAAGAGAGAGAGAAAGAGAAGCTGTGAGTGGGAGAGAGAGAAAGAGAGTCTGTGAGTGAGAGAGAGAGAGAGAAGCTGTGAGTGAAAGAGAGAGAGAGCCGCTGTTAGTGAGAGAGAGAAAGAGAAGCTGTGAATGAGAGAGAGAGAGAAAGAGAAGCTGTGAGAGAGAGAGAGAAATAGAAGCTGTGAGTGAGTGAGAGAGAGAAAGGGAAGATGTGAGTGAGAGAGAGAGAGAAAGAGAAGCTGTGAGTGAGAGAGAGAGAGAATGAGAAGCTGTGAGTGAGAGAGAAGCTGCGAGAGAGAGAGAAAGAGAAGCTGTGAGTGAGAGAGAGAAGCTGTGTGAGAGAGAGAGAAGATGTGAGTGATAGAGAGAGAGAATGAGAAGCTGTGAGTGAGAAAGAGAAAGAGAAGCTGTGAGTGAGAGAGAGAGAGAGAAGCAGTGAGAGAGAGAGAGAAAGAGAAGCTGTGAGAGAGAGAGAAAGTAAGGGAAGCTGTGAGTTAGATAGAGAGAGAGAAAGAGAAGCTGTGAGTGTGAGAGAGAAAGGGAGAAATATAAGCTGTGAGAGAGAGAGAGAGAAAGAGAAGCTGTGTGTGAGAGTGAGAGAGAGATAAAGAGAAGCTGTGAGTGAGAGAGAGAGAAAGAGAAGCTGTGAGTGAGAGAAAGAGAAGCTGTGAGTGAGAAGGAAAGGGAAAGAGAAGCTGTGAGTGAGTGAGAGAGAGAGAGGAGAAGCTGTGAGAGAGAAAGAGAGAAGCTGTGAGTGCGAGAGAGAGAGAAAGAGAAGCTGTTAGTGAGAGTGAGAGAGAGAGTAAGAGAAGCTGTGAGTGAGAGAGAGAAAGAGAAGCTGTGAGTGAGAGGGAGAGAGAGAAGCTGTGAGTGAGAGGGAGAGAGAGAAAGAGAAGCTGTGAGTGACAAAGAGAGAGAGAAGCTGTGTGTTACAGAGAGAGAGAAAGAGAAGCTGTGAGTTACAGAGAGAGAGAAAGGGAAGCTGTGAGTGAGAGAGAGAGAGAAAGAGAAGCTGTGTGTGTGTGTGTGAGAGAGAGAAGCTGTGAGTGAGAGTGAGAGAGAGAGAGAGAAAGAGAAGCTGTGAGTGAGAGAGAGAGAAAGAGAAGCTGTGTGTGTGTGAGAGAGAGAGAGAAGCTGTGAGTGAGAGTGTGAGAGAGAGATAAAGAGAAGCTGTGAGTGAGAGAGAGAGAGAAAGAGAAGCTGTGAGTGAGAGAGAGAGACAGAGAAGCTGTGAGTGAGAGAGAGAGAGAGAATGAGAAGCTGTGAGTGAGAGTAAGAGAGAGAGAGAAAGAGAAGCTGTGAGTGAGAGAGAGATCGAAAGAGAAGCTGTGAGTGAGAGAGAGAGAAAGAGAAGATGTGAGTGAGAGAGAGAGAGAGAAGCTGTGAGTGAGAGGGAGAGAGAGAAAGAGAAGCTGTGAGTGACAGAGAGAGAGAGAAGCTGTGAGTTAGAGAGAGAGAAAGAGAAGCTGTGAGTGACAGAGAGAGAGAAAGAAGCTGAGAGAGAGAGAGAGAGAAAGCGAAGCTGTGAGTGAGAGACAGAGAGAAAGAGAAGCTGTGAGTGGGAGAGAGAGAAAGAGAGTCTGTGAGTGAGAGAGAGAGAGAGAAGCTGTGAGTGAAAGAGAGAGAGAGCCGCTGTTAGTGAGAGAGAGAAAGAGAAGCTGTGAGTGAGAGAGAGAAATAGAAGCTGTGAGTGAGTGAGAGAGAGAAAGGGAAGATGTGAGTGAGAGAGAGAAAGAGAAGCTGTGAGTGAGAGAGAGAGAGAATGAGAAGCTGTGAGTGAGAGAGAAGCTGTGAGAGAGAGAGAAAGAGAAGCTGTGAGTGAGAGAGAGAAGCTGTGAGAGAGAGAGAGAAGATGTGAGTGATAGAGAGAGAGAATGAGAAGCTGTGAGTGAGAAAGAGAGAGTGAAAGAGAAGCTGTGAGTGAGAGTGAGAGAGAGAGAGAAAGAAAAGCTGTGAGTGAGAGAGAGAGAAAGAGAAGCTGTGAGTGAGAGAGAGACAGAATGAGAAGCTGTGAGTGAGAGAGAAGCTGTGAGAGAGAGAGAGAGAGAAGCTGTGAGTGAGAGAGAGAAGCTGTGTGAGAGAGAGAGAGAGAAGATGTGAGTGATAGAGAGAGAGAATGAGAAGCTGTGAGTGAGAGAGAGAGAGAATGTAAGAGAAGCTGTGTGTGAGATAGAGAGAGAGAAAGAGAAGCTGTGTGTGAGAGACAGAGAGGGGGAAAGATAAGCTGTGTGAGAGAGAGAGAGAGAAGCTGTGTGTGTGTGTGAGAGAGAGAAAGATAAGCTGTGATTGAGAGTGAGAGAGAGAGAGAAAGTGAAGCTGTGAGTGAGAGAGAGAGAAAGAGAAGCTGTGAGTGAGAGAGAGAGAAGCTGTGAGTGAGAGAGAGAAAGAAAAGCTGTGAGTGAGAGAGAGAGAAAGAGAAGATATGAGTGAGAGAGAGATAGAAGCAGTGAGAGAGAGAGAGGAAGAGAAGCTGTGAGTGTGACAGAGAGAAAAAGAGAAGCTATGAGAGAGAGAGGGAGAAAGAAAAGCTGTGAGTGTGTAAGAGAGAGAAAGAGAAGCTGTAAGTGTGTGTGAGAGAGAAAGCGAAGCTGTGAGTGAGAGAGAGAGAAAGAAAGAGAAATTAGAGTGAAAAAGAGAGAGAGAAAGAGAAGCTGTGAGTGGGAGAGAGAGAAAGAGAGTCTGTGAGTGAGAGAGAGAGAGAGAAGCTGTGAGTGAAAGAGAGAGAGAGCCGCTGTTAGTGAGAGAGAGAAAGAGAAGCTGTGAATGAGAGAGAGAGAGAAAGAGAAGCTGTGAGAGAGAGAGAGAAATAGAAGCTGTGAGTGAGTGAGAGAGAGAAAGGGAAGATGTGAGTGAGAGAGAGAGAGAAAGAGAAGCTGTGAGTGAGAGAGAGAGAGAAAGAGAAGCTGTGAGTGAGAGAGAGAGAGAAAGAGAAGGTGTGAGTGAGAAGGAGAGGGAAAGAGAAGCTGTGAGTGAGTGAGAGAGAGAGAGAAAGAGAAGCTGTGTGTGTGTGAGAGAGAAAGAGAAGCTGTGAGTGAGAGAGAGAGAAAGAGAAGCTGTTAGTGACAGAGAGAGAAAAAGAGAAGCTGTGTGTGTGTGAGAGAGAAAGATAGCCTGAGAAAGAGAGAGTGAAAGAGAAGCTGTGAGTGAGAGAGAGAGAGAGAGAGAGAAAGAGAAGCTGTGAGTGAGAGAGAGAGAATGAGAAGCTGTGAGTGAGAGAGAGAAGCTGTGAGTGAGAGAGAGAAAGAGAAGCTGTGTGTGTGTGAGAGAGAGAGAAGATGTGAGTGATGGAGAGAGAGAATGAGAAGCTGTGAGTGATAGAGATAGAAAGTAAAAGAAGCTGTGAGTGAGATAGAGAGAGAAAGAGAAGCTGTGAGTGAGAGAGAGAGGGAGAAAGATAAGCTGTGTGTGTGTGAGAGAGAGAAGCTGTGTGTGTGAGAGAGAGAGAAAGAGAAGTTGTGAGTGATAGAGAGAGAGAGAAGCTGTGAGTGAGTGAGAGAGAAGCTGTGAGTGAGAGAGAGAAAGAAAAGCTGTGAGTGAGAGAGAGAGAGAAGCTGTGAGTTAGAGATAGAGAAAGAGAAGCTGTGACTGAGAGAGTGAAAGAAAAGATGAGAGTGAGAGAGAGAGAGAGAGAAAGTGAAGCTGTGAGTGAGAAAGAGAGAGAAAGAGAAGCTGTGTGTGTGTGAGAGAGAGAAAGATAGTCTGAGAAAGTGAGAGTGAAAGAGAAGCTGTGAGTGAGAGAGAGAGAGGGAGAAAGATAAGCTGTGAGAGAGAGAGAGAGAAGCTGTGTGTGTGTGAGAGAGAGAGAAAGATAAGCTGTGATTGAGAGTGAGAGAGAGAGAGAAAGTGAAGCTGTGAGTGAGAGAGAGAAAAAGAGAAGCTGTGAGTGAGAGAGAGAGAAGCTGTGAGTGAGAGAGAGAAGGAAAAGCTGTGAGTGAGAGAGAGAGAGAAAGAGAAGATATGAGTGAGAGAGAGATAGAAGCAGTGAGAGAGAGAGAGAAAGAGAAGCTGTGAGTGTGACAGAGAGAGAAAGAGAAGCTATGAGAGAGAGTGGGAGAAAGAGAAGCTGTGAGTGTGTGTGAGAGAGAAAGAGAAGCTGTGAGTGTGTGTGAGAGAGAAAGGGAAGCTGTGAGTGAGAGAGAGAGAAAGAAAGAGAAATTAGAGTGAAAAAGAGAGAGAGAAAGAGTAGCTGTGAGTGGGAGAGAGAGAAAGAGAGTCTGTGAGTGAGAGAGAGAGAGAGAAGCTGTGAGTGAAAGAGAGAGAGAGCCGCTGTTAGTGAGAGAGAGAAAGAGAAGCTGTGAATGAGAGAGAGAGAGAAAGAGAAGCTGTGAGTGAGAGAGAGAAATAGAAGCTGTGAGTGAGTGAGAGAGAGAAAGGGAAGATGTGAGTGAGAGAGAGAGAGAAAGAGAAGCTGTGAGTGAGAGAGAGAGAGAAAGAGATGCTGTGAGTGAGAGAGAGAAAGAGAAGCTGTGAGTGAGAAGCAGAGGGAAAGAGAAGCTGTGAGTGAGTGAGAGAGAGAGAGAAAGAGAAGCTGTGTGTGTGTGAGAGAGAAAGATAAGCTGTGAGTGAGAGAGAGAGAGAAAGAGAAGCTGTTAGTGACAGAGAGAAAAACAGAAGCTGTGTGTGTGAGAGAGAGAAAGATAGTCTGAGAAAGAGAGAGTGAAAGAGAAGCTGTGAGTGAGAGTGAGAGAGAGAGAGAGAGAGAAAGAGAAGCTGTGAGTGAGAGAGAGAGAATGAGAAGCTATGAGTGAGAGAGAGAAGCTGTGAGTGAGAGAGAGAAAGAGAAGCTGTGTGTGTGTGAGAGAGAGAAGATGTGAGTGATGGAGAGAGAGAATGAGAAGCTGTGAGTGATAGAGAGAGAAAGTAAAAGAAGCTGTGAGTGAGATATAGAGAGAAAGAGAAGCTGTGAGTGAGAGAGAGAGGGAGAAAGATAAGCTGTGTGTGAGAGAGAGAGAGAAGCTGTGTGTGTGTGAGAGAGAGAAAGAGAAGTTGTGAGTGATAGAGAGAGAGAGAAGCTGTGAGTGAGTGAGAGAGAAGCTGTGAGTGAGAGAGAGAGAAAGAAAAGCTGTGAGTGAGAGAGAGAGAAGCTGTGAGTGAGAGAGAGAGAGAAAGAGAAGCTTTGAGTGAGAGAGAGAAAGAGAAGCTGTGAGTGAGAGGGAGAGAGAGAAAGAGAAGCTGTGAGTGACACAGAGAGAGAAGCTGTGAGTTAGAGATAGAGAAACAGAAGCTGTGACTGAGAGAGTGAAAGAAAAGCTGAGAGTGAGAGAGAGAGAGAGAGAGAAAGTGAAGCTGTGAGTGAGAAAGAGAGAGAAAGAGAAGCTGTGTGTGTGTGAGAGAGAGAAAGATAGTCTGAGAAAGTGAGAGTGAAAGAGAAGCTGTGAGTGAGAGAGAGAGAGGGAGAATGAGAAGCTGTGTGTGTGAGAGAGAGAAAGAGAAGCTGTGAGTGAGAGTGAGAGAGAGAGAGAGAAAGAGAAGCTGTGTGTGAGAGAAAGAGAAGCTGTGAGTGAGAGAGAGAGAAAGAGAAGCTGTGAGTGAGAGAGAGGGAGAGAATGAGAAGCTGTGAGTGAGAGAGAGAGAAGCTGTGAGTGAGAGAGAGTGAGAGAAAGTGAAGATGTGAGTGAGAGAGAGAGAAAGAGAAGCTGTGAGTGAGAGAGAGAGAATGAGAAGCTGTGAGTGAGAGAGAGAAGCTGTGTGAGAGAGAGAAAGAGAAGCTGTGAGTGAGAGAGAGAAGCTGTGTGTGTGAGAGAGAGAGAGAAGATGTGAGTGATAGAGAGAGAGAATGAGAAGCTGTGAGTGAGAGAGAGAGAATGTAAGAGAAGCTGTGTGTGAGATAGAGAGAGAGAAAGAGAAGCTGTGAGTGAGAGAGAGAGGGAGAAAGATAAGCTGTGTGTGTGTGAGAGAGAGAGAAGCTGTGTGTGTGTGAGAGAGAAAGATAAGCTGTGATTGAGAGTGAGAGAGAGAGAAAGTGAAGCTGTGAGTGAGAGAGAGAGAAAGAGAAGCTGTGAGTGAGAGAGAGAGAAGCTGTGAGAGAGAGAGAGAAAGAAAAGCTGTGAGTGAGAGAGAGAGAGAAAGAGAAGATATGAGTGAGAGAGAGATAGAAGCAGTGAGAGAGAGAGAGAGAAAGAGAAGCTGTGAGTGTGACAGAGAGAGAAAGAGAAGCTGTGAGAGAGAGAGGGAGAAAGAGAAGCTGTGAGTGTGTGTGAGAGAGAAAGAGAAGCTGTGAGTGAGAGAGAGAGAAAGAAAGAGAAATTAGAGTGAAAAAGAGAGAGAGAAAGAGAAGCTGTGAGTGGGAGAGAGAGAAAGAGAGTCTGTGAGTGAGAGAGAGAAAGAGAAGCTGTGAGTGAGTGAGAGAGAGAAAGGGAAGTTGTGAGTGAGAGAGAGAGAGAGAAAGAGCTGTGAGTGAGAGAGAGAGAGAAAGAGAAGCTGTGAGTGAGAAGGAGAGGGAAAGAGAAGCTGTGAGTGAGTGAGAGTGAGAGAGAGAGAAACTGTGAGTGAGAGAGAGAGAAAGAGAAGCTGTGAGTGAGAGAGAGAGAGAAAGAGAAGCTGTGAGTGAGAAGGAGAGGGAAAGAGAAGCTGTGAGTGAGAGAGAGAGAGAAAGAGAAGCTGTGAGAGAGAAAGAGAGAAGCTGTGAGTGAGAGAGTGAGAGAGAGAAAGAGAAGCTGTGAGTGAGAGAGAGATTGAATGAGAAGCTGTGAGTGAGAGAGAGAGAGAGAAAGAGAAGCTGTGAGTGAGAGAGAGAGGGAAAGAGAAGCTGTGAGTGAGAGAGAGGGAGGGAGAAAGAGAAGCTATGTGTGTGTGAGAGAGAAAGAGAAGCTGTGAGTGAGAGTGAGAGAGAGAGAGAAAGAGAAGCTGTGAGTGAGAGAGAGAGAAAGAGAAGCTGTGAGTGAGAGAGAGAGAATGAGAAGCTGTGAGTGAGAGAGAGAAGCTGTGAGAGAGAGAGAAAGAGAAGCTGTGAGTGAGATAGAGAGAGAGAGAAAGAGAAGCTGTGAGTGAGAGAGAGAGAGGGAGAAAGATAAGCTGTGTGAGAGAGAGAGAGAAAGAGAAGCTGTGAGCGAGAGAGAGATTAGCTGTGAGTGAGAGAGAGAAAGAAAAGCTGTGAGTGAGAGAGAGAGAAAGAGAAGCTGTGAGTGAGTGAGAGAGAGAAAGGGAAGTTGTGAGTGAGAGAGAGAGAAAGAGAAGCTGTGAGTGAGAGAGAGAGAGAAAGAGAAGCTGTGAGTGAGAGAGAGAGAGAGAAACAGAAGCTGTGAGTGAGAGAGAGAAAGAGAAGTTGTGAGTGAGAGAGAGAGAGAAAGAGAAGCTGTGAGTGAGAAGGAGAGGAAATGCGAAGCTGTGAGTGAGTGAGAGAGAGAGAGAGAAAGAGAAGCAGTGAGTGAGAGAGAGATTGAAAGAGAAGCTGTGAGTGTGTGTGTGAGAGAGAGAGAGAAAGAGAAGCTGTGAGTGAGAGAGAGAAAGAGAAGCTGTGAGTGAGAGGGAGAGAGAGAAAGAGAAGCTGTGAGTGAGAGAATGATTGAAAGAGAAGCTGTGAGTGTGTGAGAGAGAGAGAGAAAGAGAAGTTGTGAGTGACAGAGAGAGAGAAAGAGAAGCTGAGAGTGAGAGAGAGAGAGAGAAAGTGAAGCTGTTAGTGAGAGTGAGTTAGAGAGAGAAAGAGAAGCTGTTAGAGAGAGTGAGAGAGAGAGAAAGAGAAGCTGTGAGTGAGAGAGAGATTGAAAGAGAAGCTGTGAGTGTGTGAGAGAGAGAGAAAGAAAGAGAAGCTGTGAGTGAGAGAGATAAAGTGAAGCTGTGAGTGAGAGAGAGAGAAAGAGAAGCTATGAGTGAGAGAGAGAAAGAGAAGCTGTGAGTGAGAAAGAGAGAGAGAATGAGAAGCTGTGAGTGAGAGTGAGAGAGAGTGAGAAAGAGAAGCTGTGAGAGAGAAAGAGAGAGAGAGAGAGAGAGAGAAGCTGTGAGTGAGAGAGAGATTGAAAGAGAAGCTGTGAGTGAGAGAGAGAAGCTGTGAGTGAGAGAGAGAAAGAGAAGCTGTGAGTGAGAGAGAGAGAGAAGATGTGAGTGATAGAGAGAGAGAATGAGAAGCTGTGAGTGTGAGAGAGAAAGTAAAAGAAGTTGTGAGTGAGATAGAGAGAGAGAAAGAGAAGCTGTGAGTGAGAGAGAGAGAGGGAGAAAGATAAGCTGTGTGAGAGAGAGAGAAGCTGTGTGTGAGACAGAAAGAGAAGCTTTGAGTGAGAGAAAGAAAGAAAAGCTGTGAGTGAGAGAGAGAGAAAGAGAAGCTATGAGTGAGAGAGAGAGAGAGAAGCAGTGAGAGAGAGAGTGAAAGAGAAGTTGTGAGTGAGACAGAGAGAGAGAAAGGGAAGCTGTGAGAGAGAGAGAGAGGGAGAAAGAGAAGCTGTGAGAGAGAGAGAGAAAGAGAAGCTGTGAGTGTGTGAGGGAGAAAGAGAAGCTGTGAGTGAGAGAGAGAGAAAGAAAGAGAAATTAGAGAGAGAAAGAGAAGCTGTGAGTGACAGAGAGAGAGAAAGAAGCTGAGAGTGAGAGAGAGAAAGTGAAGCTGTGAGTGAGAGAGAGAGAGAAAGAGAAGCTGTGTGGGAGAGAGAGAAAGAGAGTCTGTGAGTGAGAGAGAGAGAGAAAGAGAAGCTGTGAGTGAGAGAGAAAGAGAAGCTGTGAGTGAGTGAGAGAGAGAAAGGGAAGTTGTGAGTGAGAGAGAGAGAGAAAGAGAAGCTGTGAGTGAGAAGGAGAGGGAAAGAGAAGCTGTGAGAGAGAAAGAGAGAAGCTGTGAGTGAGAGAGTGAGAGAGAGAAAGAGAAGCTGTGAGTGAGAGAGAGATTGAATGAGAAGCTGTGAGTGAGAGAGAGAGAGAAAGAGAAGCTGTGAGTGAGAGAGAGAGGGAAAGAGAAGCTGTGAGTGAGAGAGAGGGAGGGAGAAAGAGAAGCTATGTGTGTGTGAGAGAGAAAGAGAAGCTGTGAGTGAGAGTGAGAGAGAGAGAGAAAGAGAAGCTGTGAGTGAGAGAGAGAGAAAGAGAAGCTGTGAGTGAGAGAGAGAGAATGAGAAGCTGTGAGTGAGAGAGAGAAGCTGTGAGAGAGAGAGAAAGAGAAGCTGTGAGTGAGATAGAGAGAGAGAGAAAGAGAAGCTGTGAGTGAGAGAGAGAGAGGGAGAAAGATAAGCTGTGTGAGAGAGAGAGAGAAAGAGAAGCTGTGAGCGAGAGAGAGATTAGCTGTGAGTGAGAGAGAGAAAGAAAAGCTGTGAGTGAGAGAGAGAGAAAGAGAAGCTGTGAGTGAGTGAGAGAGAGAAAGGGAAGTTGTGAGTGAGAGAGAGAGAAAGAGAAGCTGTGAGTGAGAGAGAGAGAGAAAGAGAAGCTGTGAGTGAGAGAGAGAGAAAGAGAAGCTGTGAGTGAGAAGGAGAGGGAAAGAGAAGCTGTGAGTGAGTGAGAGAGAGAGAAACAGAAGCTGTGAGTGAGAGAGAGAAAGAGAAGTTGTGAGTGAGAGAGAGAGAGAAAGAGAAGCTGTGAGTGAGAAGGAGAGGAAATGAGAAGCTGTGAGTGAGTGAGAGAGAGAGAGAGAAAGAGAAGCAGTGAGTGAGAGAGAGATTGAAAGAGAAGCTGTGAGTGTGTGTGTGAGAGAGAGAGAGAAAGAGAAGCTGTGAGTGAGAGAGAGAAAGAGAAGCTGTGAGTGAGAGGGAGAGAGAGAAAGAGAAGCTGTGAGTGAGAGAGAGATTGAAAGAGAAGCTGTGAGTGTGTGAGAGAGAGAGAGAAAGAGAAGTTGTGAGTGACAGAGAGAGAGAAAGAGAAGCTGAGAGTGAGAGAGAGAGAGAAAGTGAAGCTGTTAGTGAGAGTGAGTGAGAGAGAGAAAGAGAAGCTGTTAGTGAGAGTGAGAGAGAGAGAGAAAGAGAAGCTGTGAGTGAGAGAGAGATTGAAAGAGAAGCTGTGAGTGTGTGAGAGAGAGAGAAAGAAAGAGAAGCTGTGAGTGAGAGAGATAAAGTGAAGCTGTGAGTGAGAGAGAGAGAAAGAGAAGCTGTGAGTGAGAGAGAGAAAGAGAAGCTGTGAGTGAGAAAGAGAGAGAGAATGAGAAGCTGTGAGTGAGAGTGAGAGAGAGTGAGAAAGAGAAGCTGTGAGAGAGAAAGAGAGAGAGAGAGAGAAAGAGAAGCTGTGAGTGAGAGAGAGATTGAAAGAGAAGCTGTGAGTGAGAGAGAGAAGCTGTGAGTGAGAGAGAGAAAGAGAAGCTGTGAGTGAGAGAGAGAGAGAAGATGTGAGTGATAGAGAGAGAGAATGAGAAGCTGTGAGTGTGAGAGAGAAAGTAAAAGAAGTTGTGAGTGAGATAGAGAGAGAGAAAGAGAAGCTATGAGTGAGAGAGAGAGAGAGAAGCAGTGAGAGAGAGAGTGAAAGAGAAGTTGTGAGTGAGACAGAGAGAGAGAAAGGGAAGCTGTGAGAGAGAGAGAGAGGGAGAAAGAGAAGCTGTGAGAGAGAGAGAGAAAGAGAAGCTGTGAGTGTGTGAGGGAGAAAGAGAAGCTGTGAGTGAGAGAGAGAGAAAGAAAGAGAAATTAGAGAGAGAAAGAGAAGCTGTGAGTGACAGAGAGAGAGAAAGAAGCTGAGAGTGAGAGAGAGAAAGTGAAGCTGTGAGTGAGAGAGAGAGAGAAAGAGAAGCTGTGTGGGAGAGAGAGAAAGAGAGTCTGTGAGTGAGAGAGAGAGAGAAAGAGAAGCTGTGAGTGAGAGAGAAAGAGAAGCTGTGAGTGAGTGAGAGAGAGAAAGGGAAGTTGTGAGTGAGAGAGAGAGAGAAAGAGAAGCTGTGAGTGAGAAGGAGAGGGAAAGAGAAGCTGTGAGAGAGAAAGAGAGAAGCTGTGAGTGAGAGAGTGAGAGAGAGAAAGAGAAGCTGTGAGTGAGAGAGAGATTGAATGAGAAGCTGTGAGTGAGAGAGAGAGAGAGAAAGAGAAGCTGTGAGTGAGAGAGAGAGGGAAAGAGAAGCTGTGAGTGAGAGAGAGGGAGGGAGAAAGAGAAGCTATGTGTGTGTGAGAGAGAAAGAGAAGCTGTGAGTGAGAGTGAGAGAGAGAGAGAAAGAGAAGCTGTGAGTGAGAGAGAGAGAAAGAGAAGCTGTGAGTGAGAGAGAGAGAATGAGAAGCTGTGAGTGAGAGAGAGAAGCTGTGAGAGAGAGAGAAAGAGAAACTGTGAGTGAGATAGAGAGAGAGAGAAAGAGAAGCTGTGAGTGAGAGAGAGAGAGGGAGAAAGATAAGCTGTGTGAGAGAGAGAGAGAAAGAGAAGCTGTGAGCGAGAGAGAGATTAGCTGTGAGTGAGAGAGAGAAAGAAAAGCTGTGAGTGAGAGAGAGAGAAAGAGAAGCTGTGAGTGAGTGAGAGAGAGAAAGGGAAGTTGTGAGTGAGAGAGAGAGAAAGAGAAGCTGTGAGTGAGAGAGAGAGAGAAAGAGAAGCTGTGAGTGAGAGAGAGAGAAAGAGAAGCTGTGAGTGAGAAGGAGAGGGAAAGAGAAGCTGTGAGTGAGTGAGAGAGAGAGAAACAGAAGCTGTGAGTGAGAGAGAGAAAGAGAAGTTGTGAGTGAGAGAGAGAGAGAAAGAGAAGCTGTGAGTGAGAAGGAGAGGAAATGAGAAGCTGTGAGTGAGTGAGAGAGAGAGAGAGAAAGAGAAGCAGTGAGTGAGAGAGAGATTGAAAGAGAAGCTGTGAGTGTGTGTGTGAGAGAGAGAGAGAAAGAGAAGCTGTGAGTGAGAGAGAGAAAGAGAAGCTGTGAGTGAGAGGGAGAGAGAGAAAGAGAAGCTGTGAGTGAGAGAGAGATTGAAAGAGAAGCTGTGAGTGTGTGAGAGAGAGAGAGAAAGAGAAGTTGTGAGTGACAGAGAGAGAAAGAGAAGCTGAGAGTGAGAGAGAGAGAGAAAGTGAAGCTGTTAGTGAGAGTGAGTGAGAGAGAGAAAGAGAAGCTGTTAGTGAGAGTGAGAGAGAGAGAGAAAGAGAAGCTGTGAGTGAGAGAGAGATTGAAAGAGAAGCTGTGAGTGTGTGAGAGAGAGAGAAAGAAAGAGAAGCTGTGAGTGAGAGAGATAAAGTGAAGCTGTGAGTGAGAGAGAGAGAAAGAGAAGCTGTGAGTGAGAGAGAGAAAGAGAAGCTGTGAGTGAGAAAGAGAGAGAGAATGAGAAGCTGTGAGTGAGAGTGAGAGAGAGTGAGAAAGAGAAGCTGTGAGAGAGAAAGAGAGAGAGAGAGAGAAAGAGAAGCTGTGAGTGAGAGAGAGATTGAAAGAGAAGCTGTGAGTGAGAGAGAGAAGCTGTGAGTGAGAGAGAGAAAGAGAAGCTGTGAGTGAGAGAGAGAGAGAAGATGTGAGTGATAGAGAGAGAGAATGAGAAGCTGTGAGTGTGAGAGAGAAAGTAAAAGAAGTTGTGAGTGAGATAGAGAGAGAGAAAGAGAAGCTGTGAGTGAGAGAGAGAGAGAGAAGCAGTGAGAGAGAGAGAGAAAGAGAAGTTGTGAGTGAGACAGAGAGAGAGAAAGGGAAGCTGTGAGAGAGAGAGAGAGGGAGAAAGAGAAGCTGTGAGAGAGAGAGAGAAAGAGAAGCTGTGAGTGTGTGAGGGAGAAAGAGAAGCTGTGAGTGAGAGAGAGAGAAAGAAAGAGAAATTAGAGAGAGAAAGAGAAGCTGTGAGTGACAGAGAGAGAGAAAGAAGCTGAGAGTGAGAGAGAGAAAGTGAAGCTGTGAGTGAGAGAGAGAGAGAAAGAGAAGCTGTGTGGGAGAGAGAGAAAGAGAGTCTGTGAGTGAGAGAGAGAGAGAAAGAGAAGCTGTGAGTGAGAGAGAAAGAGAAGCTGTGAGTGAGTGAGAGAGAGAAAGGGAAGTTGTGAGTGAGAGAGAGAGACAAAGAGAAGCTGTGAGTGAGAGAGAGAGAGAAAGAGAAGCTGTGAGTGAGAGAGAGAGAAAGAGAAGCTGTGAGTGAGAAGGAGAGGGAAAGAGAAGCTGTGAGTGAGTGAGAGAGAGAGAGAAAGAGAAGCTGTGAGTGAGAGAGAGAGAGAATGAGAAGCTGTGAGTGAGAGAGAGAAGCTGTGAGTGAGAGAGAGAAAAAGAAGTTGTGAGTGAGTGAGAGAGAGAAGATGTGAGTGATAGAGAGAGAGAAGGAGAAGCTGTGAGTGAGAGAAAGTAAAAGAAGCTGTGAGTGAGATAGATAGAGAGAGAAAGAGAAGCTGTGAGTGAGAGAGAGAGAGGGAGAAAGATAAGCTGTGTGAGAGAGAGAGAAGCTGTGTGTGTGTGAGTGAGAAAGAGAAGCTGTGAGTGAGTGAGAGAGAGAAAGGGAAGTTGTGAGTAAGAGAGAGAGAGAAAGAGAAGCTGTGAGTGACAGAGAGAGAAAGAGAAGCTGTGTGTGTGTGAGAGAGAAAGAGAAGCTGTGAGTGAGAGTGAGAGAGAGAGAGAAAGAGAAGCTGTGAGTGAGAAAGAAAGAGAAAGAGAAGCTGTGAGTGAGAGAGAGAGAGAGAATGAGAAGCTGTGAGTGAGAGAGAGAAGCTGTGAGTGAGAGAGAGAAAGAGAAGCTGTGAGTGAGAGAGAGAGAGAAGATGTGAGTGATAGAGAGAGAGAATGAGAAGCTGTGAGTGTGAGAGAGAAAGTAAAAGAAGCTGTGAGTGAGATAGAGAGAGAGAGAAAGAGAAGCTGTGAGTGAGAGAGAGAGAGGGAGAAAGATAAGCTGTGTGTGAGAGAGAGAGAAGCTTTGTGTGAGAGAGAAAGAGAAGCTGTGAGTGAGAGAGAGAAAGAAAAGCTGTGAGTGAGAGAGAGAGAAAGAGAAGCTATGAGTGAGAGAGAGAGAGAGAAGCAGTGAGAGAGAGAGAAAAAGAGAAGTTGTGAGTGAGACAGAGAGAGAGAAAGGGAAGCTGTGAGAGAGAGAGAGAGGGAGAAAGAGAAGCTGTGAGAGAGAGAGAGAAAGAGAAGCTGTGAGTGTGTGAGGGAGAAAGAGAAGCTGTGAGTGAGAGAGAGAGAAAGAAAGAGAAATTAGAGAGAGAAAGAGAGAGAGAAAGAGAAGCTGTGCGTGGGAGAGAGAGAAAGAGAGTCTGTGATTGAGAGAGAGAAGCTGTGAGTGAGAGAGAGAGTGCCGCTGTGAGTGAGTGAGAGAAAGAGATGCTGTGAATGAGAGAGAGAGAAAGAGAAGCTGTGAGTGAGAGAGAGAGAAAGAGAAGCTGTGAGTGAGTGAGAGAGAGAAAGGGAAGTTGTGAGTGAGAGAGAGAGAAAGAGAAGCTGTGAGTGAGAGAGAGAGAGAAAGAGAAGCTGTGAGTGAGAAGGAGAGGGAAAGAGAAGCTGTGAGTGAGTGAGAGAGAGAGAGAGAGAAACTGTGAGTGAGAGAGAGAGAAAGAGAAGCTGTGAGTGAGAGAGAGAGAGAAAGAGAAGCTGTGAGTGAGAAGGAGATGGAAAGAGAAGCTGTGAGTGAGAGAGAGAGAAAGAGAAGCTGTGAGAGAGAAAGAGAGAAGCTGTGAGTGAGAGAGTGAGAGAGAGAAAGAGAAGCTGTTAGTGAGAGTGAGAGAGAGAGAGAGAGAAAGAGAAGCTGTGAGTGAGAGAGAGATTGAATGAGAAGCTGTGAGTGAGAGAGAGAGAGAAAGAGAAGCTGTGAGTGAGAGAGAGAGGGAAAGAGAAGCTGTGAGTGAGAGAGAGGGAGGGAGAAAGAGAAGCTATGTGTGTGTGAGAGAGAAAGAGAAGCTGTGAGTGAGAGAGAGAGAGAAGATGTGAGTGATAGAGAGAGAGAAGATGTGAGTGATAGAGAGAGAGAATGAGAAGCTGTGAGTGTGAGAGAGAAAGTAAAAGAAGTTGTGAGTGAGATAGAGAGAGAGAGAAAGAGAAGCTGTGAGTGAGAGAGAGAGAGGGAGAAAGATAAGCTGTGTGAGAGAGAGAGAAGCTTTGTGTGAGACAGAAAGAGAAGCTTTGAGTGAGAGAAAGAAAGAAAAGCTGTGAGTGAGAGAGAGAGAAAGAGAAGCTATGAGTGAGAGAGAGAGAGAGAAGCAGTGAGAGAGAGAGAGAAAGAGAAGTTGTGAGTGAGACAGAGAGAGAGAAAGGGAAGCTGTGAGAGAGAGAGAGAGGGAGAAAGAGAAGCTGTGAGAGAGAGAGAAAGAGAAGCTGTGAGTGTGTGAGGGAGAAAGAGAAGCTGTGAGTGAGAGAGGAAGAAAGAAAGAGAAATTAGAGAGAGAAAGAGAAGCTGTGAGTGACAGAGAGAGAGAAAGAAGCTGAGAGTGAGAGAGAGAAAGTGAAGCTGTGAGTGAGAGAGAGAGAGAAAGAGAAGCTGTGTGGGAGAGAGAGAAAGAGAGTCTGTGAGTGAGAGAGAGAGAGAAAGAGAAGCTGTGAGTGAGAGAGAAAGAGAAGCTGTGAGTGAGTGAGAGAGAGAAAGGGAAGTTGTGAGTGAGAGAGAGAGACAAAGAGAAGCTGTGAGTGAGAGAGAGAGAGAAAGAGAAGCTGTGAGTGAGAGAGAGAGAGAAAGAGAAGCTGTGAGTGAGAAGGAGAGGGAAAGAGAAGCTGTGAGTGAGTGAGAGAGAGAGAGAAAGAGAAGCTGTGAGTGAGAGAGAGAGAGAATGAGAAGCTGTGAGTGAGAGAGAGAAGCTGTGAGTGAGAGAGAGAAAAAGAAGCTGTGAGTGAGTGAGAGAGAGAAGATGTGAGTGATAGAGAGAGAGAAGGAGAAGCTGTGAGTGAGAGAAAGTAAAAGAAGCTGTGAGTGAGATAGATAGAGAGACAAAGAGAAGCTGTGAGTGAGAGAGAGAGAGGGAGAAAGATAAGCTGTGAGAGAGAGAGAGAAGCTGTGTGTGTGTGAGAGAGAAAGAGAAGCTGTGAGTGAGTGAGAGAGAGAAAGGGAAGTTGTGAGTAAGAGAGAGAGAGAAAGAGAAGCTGTGAGTGACAGAGAGAGAAAGAGAAGCTGTGTGTGTGTGAGAGAGAAAGAGAAGCTGTGAGTGAGAGTGAGAGAGAGAGAGAAAGAGAAGCTGTGAGTGAGAAAGAAAGAGAAAGAGAAGCTGTGAGTGAGAGAGAGAGAGAGAATGAGAAGCTGTGAGTGAGAGAGAGAAGCTGTGAGTGAGAGAGAGAAAGAGAAGCTGTGAGTGAGAGAGAGAGAGAAGATGTGAGTGATAGAGAGAGAGAATGAGAAGCTGTGAGTGTGAGAGAGAAAGTAAAAGAAGCTGTGAGTGAGATAGAGAGAGAGAGAAAGAGAAGCTGTGAGTGAGAGAGAGAGAGGGAGAAAGATAAGCTGTGTGTGTGAGAGAGAGAGAAGCTTTGTGTGAGAGAGAAAGAGAAGCAGTGAGAGAGAGAGAAAGAGAAGTTGTGAGTGAGTCAGAGAGAGAGAAAGGGAAGCTGTGAGAGAGAGAGAGAGGGAGAAAGAGAAGCTGTGAGAGAGAGAGAGAAAGAGAAGCTGTGAGTGTGTGAGGGAGAAAGAGAAGCTGTGAGTGAGAGAGAGAGAAAGAAAGAGAAATTAGAGAGAGAAAGAGAGAGAGAAAGAGAAGCTGTGCGTGGGAGAGAGAGAAAGAGAAGCTGTGTGTGAGAGAAAGAGAAGCTGTGAGTGAGAGAGAGAGAAAGAGAAGCTGTGAGTGAGAGAGAGGGAGAGAATGAGAAGCTGTGAGTGAGAGAGAGAGAAGCTGTGAGTGAGAGAGAGTGAGAGAAAGTGAAGATGTGAGTGAGAGAGAGAGAGAAAGAGAAGCTGTGAGTGAGAGAGAGAGAATGAGAAGCTGTGAGTGAGAGAGAGAAGCTGTGAGAGAGAGAGAAAGAGAAGCTGTGAGTGAGAGAGAGAAGCTGTGTGTGAGAGAGAGAGAGAGAAGATGTGAGTGATAGAGAGAGAGAATGAGAAGCTGTGAGTGAGAGAGAGAGAATGTAAGAGAAGCTGTGTGTGAGATAGAGAGAGAGAAAGAGAAGCTGTGAGTGAGAGAGAGAGGGAGAAAGATAAGCTGTGTGTGTGTGTGTGAGAGAGAGAAGCTGTGTGTGTGTGTGAGAGAAAGATAAGCTGTGATTGAGAGTGAGAGTGAGAGAAAGTGAAGCTGTGAGTGAGAGAGAGAGAAAGAGAAGCTGTGAGTGAGAGAGAGAGAAGCTGTGAGAGAGAGAGAGAAAGAAAAGCTGTGAGTGAGAGAGAGAGAGAAAGAGAAGATATGAGTGAGAGAGAGATAGAAGCAGTGAGAGAGAGAGAGAGAAAGAGAAGCTGTGAGTGTGACAGAGAGAGAAAGAGAAGCTGTGAGAGAGAGAGGGAGAAAGAGAAGCTGTGAGTGTGTGTGAGAGAGAAAGAGAAGCTGTGAGTGAGAGAGAGAGAAAGAAAGAGAAATTAGAGTGAAAAAGAGAGAGAGAAAGAGAAGCTGTGAGTGGGAGAGAGAGAAAGAGAGTCTGTGAGTGAGAGAGAGAAAGAGAAGCTGTGAGTGAGTGAGAGAGAGAAAGGGAAGTTGTGAGTGAGAGAGAGAGAGAAAGAGCTGTGAGTGAGAGAGAGAGAGAAAGAGAAGCTGTGAGTGAGAAGGAGAGGGAAAGAGAAGCTGTGAGTGAGTGAGAGAGAGAGAGAGAGAAACTGTGAGTGAGAGAGAGAGAAAGAGAAGCTGTGAGTGAGAGAGAGAGAGAAAGAGAAGCTGTGAGTGAGAAGGAGAGGGAAAGAGAAGCTGTGAGTGAGAGAGAGAGAGAAAGAGAAGCTGTGAGAGAGAAAGAGAGAAGCTGTGAGTGAGAGAGTGAGAGAGAGAAAGAGAAGCTGTGAGTGAGAGAGAGATTGAATGAGAAGCTGTGAGTGAGAGAGAGAGAGAGAAAGAGAAGCTGTGAGTGAGAGAGAGAGGGAAAGAGAAGCTGTGAGTGAGAGAGACGGAGGGAGAAAGAGAAGCTATGTGTGTGTGAGAGAGAAAGAGAAGCTGTGAGTGAGAGTGAGAGAGAGAGAGAAAGAGAAGCTGTGAGTGAGAGAGAGAGAAAGAGAAGCTGTGAGTGAGAGAGAGAGAATGAGAAGCTGTGAGTGAGAGAGAGAAGCTGTGAGAGAGAGAGAAAGAGAAGCTGTGAGTGAGATAGAGAGAAAGAGAAAGAGAAGCTGTGAGTGAGAGAGAGAGGGAGAAAGATAAGCTGTGTGAGAGAGAGAGAGAAAGAGAAGCTGTGAGCGAGAGAGAGATTAGCTGTGAGTGAGAGAGAGAGAGAAAGGGAAGTTGTGAGTGAGAGAGAGAGAAAGAGAAGCTGTGAGTGAGAGAGAGAGAGAAAGAGAAGCTGTGAGTGAGAGAGAGAGAAAGAGAAGCTGTGAGTGAGAAGGAGAGGGAAAGAGAAGCTGTGAGTGAGTGAGAGAGAGAGAAACAGAAGCTGTGAGTGAGAGAGAGAAAGAGAAGTTGTGAGTGAGAGAGAGAGAGAAAGAGAAGCTGTGAGTGAGAGAGAGAGAAAGAGAAGCTGTGAGTGAGTGAGAGAGAGAAAGGGAAGTTGTGAGTGAGAGAGAGAGAAAGAGAAGCTGTGAGTGAGAGAGAGAGAGAAAGAGAAGCTGTGAGTGAGAGAGAGAGAAAGAGAAGCTGTGAGTGAGAAGGAGAGGGAAAGAGAAGCTGTGAGTGAGTGAGAGAGAGAGAAACAGAAGCTGTGAGTGAGAGAGAGAAAGAGAAGTTGTGAGTGAGAGAGAGAGAAAGAGAAGCTGTGAGTGAGAAGGAGAGGAAATGAGAAGCTGTGAGTGAGTGAGAGAGAGAGAGAGAAAGAGAAGCAGTGAGTGAGAGAGAGATTGAAAGAGAAGCTGTGAGTGTGTGTGTGTGAGAGAGAGAGAAAGAGAAGCTGTGAGTGAGAGAGAGAAAGAGAAGCTGTGAGTGAGAGGGAGAGAGAGAAAGAGAAGCTGTGAGTGAGAGAGAGATTGAAAGAGAAGCTGTGAGTGTGTGTGAGAGAGAGAGAAAGAGAAGTTGTGAGTGACAGAGAGAGAGAAAGAGAAGCTGAGAGTGAGAGAGAGAGAGAGAAAGTGAAGCTGTTAGTGAGAGTGAGTGAGAGAGAGAAAGAGAAGCTGTTAGTGAGAGTGAGAGAGAGAGAGAAAGAGAAGCTGTGAGTGAGAGAGAGATTGAAAGAGAAGCTGTGAGTGTGTGAGAGAGAGAGAAAGAAAGAGAAGCTGTGAGTGAGAGAGATAAAGTGAAGCTGTGAGTGAGAGAGAGAGAAAGAGAAGCTGTGAGTGAGAGAGAGAAAGAGAAGCTGTGAGTGAGAAAGAGAGAGAGAATGAGAAGCTGTGAGTGAGAGTGAGAGAGAGTGAGAAAGAGAAGCTGTGAGAGAGAAAGAGAGAGAGAGAGAGAAAGAGAAGCTGTGAGTGAGAGAGAGATTGAAAGAGAAGCTGTGAGTGAGAGAGAGAAGCTGTGAGTGAGAGAGAGAAAGAGAAGCTGTGAGTGAGAGAGAGAGAGAAGATGTGAGTGATAGAGAGAGAGAATGAGAAGCTGTGAGTGTGAGAGAGAAAGTAAAAGAAGTTGTGAGTGAGATAGAGAGAGAGAGAAAGAGAAGCTGTGAGTGAGAGAGAGAGAGGGAGAAAGATAAGCTGTGAGAGAGAGAGAGAAGCTGTGTGTGAGACAGAAAGAGAAGCTTTGAGTGAGAGAAAGAAAGAAAAGCTGTGAGTGAGAGAGAGAGAAAGAGAAGCTATGAGTGAGAGAGAGAGAGAGAAGCAGTGAGAGAGAGAGAGAAAGAGAAGTTGTGAGTGAGACAGAGAGAGAGAAAGGGAAGCTGTGAGAGAGAGAGAGAGGGAGAAAGAGAAGCTGTGTGAGAGAGAGAGAAAGAGAAGCTGTGAGTGTGTGAGGGAGAAAGAGAAGCTGTGAGTGAGAGAGAGAGAAAGAAAGAGAAATTAGAGAGAGAAAGAGAAGCTGTGAGTGACAGAGAGAGAGAAAGAAGCTGAGAGTGAGAGAGAGAAAGTGAAGCTGTGAGTGAGAGAGAGAGAGAAAGAGAAGCTGTGTGGGAGAGAGAGAAAGAGAGTCTGTGAGTGAGAGAGAGAGAGAAAGAGAAGCTGTGAGTGAGAGAGAAAGAGAAGCTGTGAGTGAGTGAGAGAGAGAAAGGGAAGTTGTGAGTGAGAGAGAGAGACAAAGAGAAGCTGTGAGTGAGAGAGAGAGAGAAAGAGAAGCTGTGAGTGAGAGAGAGAGAGAAAGAGAAGCTGTGAGTGAGAAGGAGAGGGAAAGAGAAGCTGTGAGTGAGTGAGAGAGAGAGAGAAAGAGAAGCTGTGAGTGAGAGAGAGAGAGAATGAGAAGCTGTGAGTGAGAGAGAGAAGCTGTGAGTGAGAGAGAGAAAAAGAAGCTGTGAGTGAGTGAGGGAGAGAAGATGTGAGTGATAGAGAGAGAGAAGGAGAAGCTGTGAGTGAGAGAAAGTAAAAGAAGCTGTGAGTGAGATAGATAGAGAGAGAAAGAGAAGCTGTGAGTGAGAGAGAGAGAGGGAGAAAGATAAGCTGTGTGAGAGAGAGAGAAGCTGTGTGTGTGTGAGAGAGAAAGAGAAGCTGTGAGTGAGTGAGAGAGAGAAAGGGAAGTTGTGAGTAAGAGAGAGAGAGAAAGAGAAGCTGTGAGTGACAGAGAGAGAAAGAGAAGCTGTGTGTGTGTGAGAGAGAAAGAGAAGCTGTGAGTGAGAGTGAGAGAGAGAGAGAAAGAGAAGCTGTGAGTGAGAAAGAAAGAGAAAGAGAAGCTGTGAGTGAGAGAGAGAGAGAGAATGAGAAGCTGTGAGTGAGAGAGAGAAGCTATGAGTGAGAGAGAGAAAGAGAAGCTGTGAGTGAGAGAGAGAGAGAAGATGTGAGTGATAGAGAGAGAGAATGAGAAGCTGTGAGTGTGAGAGAGAAAGTAAAAGAAGCTGTGAGTGAGATAGAGAGAGAGAGAAAGAGAAGCTGTGAGTGAGAGAGAGAGAGGGAGAAAGATAAGCTGTGTGTGAGAGAGAGAGAAGCTTTGTGTGAGAGAGAAAGAGAAGCTGTGAGTGAGAGAGAGAAAGAAAAGCTGTGAGTGAGAGAGAGAGAAAGAGAAGCTATGAGTGAGAGAGAGAGAGAGAAGCAGTGAGAGAGAGAGAAAAAGAGAAGTTGTGAGTGAGACAGAGAGAGAGAAAGGGAAGCTGTGAGAGAGAGAGAGAGGGAGAAAGAGAAGCTGTGAGAGAGAGAGAGAAAGAGAAGCTGTGAGTGTGTGAGGGAGAAAGAGAAGCTGTGAGTGAGAGAGAGAGAAAGAAAGAGAAATTAGAGAGAGAAAGAGAGAGAGAAAGAGAAGCTGTGCGTGGGAGAGAGAGAAAGAGAGTCTGTGATTGAGAGAGAGAAGCTGTGAGTGAGAGAGAGAGTGCCGCTGTGAGTGAGTGAGAGAAAGAGATGCTGTGAATGAGAGAGAGAGAGAAAGAGAAGCTGTGAGTGAGAGAGAGAGAAAGAGAAGCTGTGAGTGAGTGAGAGAGAGAAAGGGAAGTTGTGAGTGAGAGAGAGAGAAAGAGAAGCTGTGAGTGAGAGAGAGAGAGAAAGAGAAGCTGTGAGTGAGAAGGAGAGGGAAAGAGAAGCTGTGAGTGAGTGAGAGAGAGAGAGAGAGAAACTGTGAGTGAGAGAGAGAGAAAGAGAAGCTGTGAGTGAGAGAGAGAGAGAAAGAGAAGCTGTGAGTGAGAAGGAGATGGAAAGAGAAGCTGTGAGTGAGAGAGAGAGAAAGAGAAGCTGTGAGAGAGAAAGAGAGAAGCTGTGAGTGAGAGAGTGAGAGAGAGAAAGAGAAGCTGTTAGTGAGAGTGAGAGAGAGAGAAAGAGAAGCTGTGAGTGAGAGAGAGATTGAATGAGAAGCTGTGAGTGAGAGAGAGAGAGAAAGAGAAGCTGTGAGTGAGAGAGAGAGGGAAAGAGAAGCTGTGAGTGAGAGAGAGGGAGGGAGAAAGAGAAGCTATGTGTGTGTGAGAGAGAAAGAGAAGCTGTGAGTGAGAGAGAGAGAGAAGATGTGAGTGATAGAGAGAGAGAAGATGTGAGTGATAGAGAGAGAGAATGAGAAGCTGTGAGTGTGAGAGAGAAAGTAAAAGAAGTTGTGAGTGAGATAGAGAGAGAGAGAAAGAGAAGCTGTGAGTGAGAGAGAGAGAGGGAGAAAGATAAGCTGTGTGAGAGAGAGAGAAGCTTTGTGTGAGACAGAAAGAGAAGCTTTGAGTGAGAGAAAGAAAGAAAAGCTGTGAGTGAGAGAGAGAGAAAGAGAAGCTATGAGTGAGAGAGAGAGAGAAGCAGTGAGAGAGAGAGAGAAAGAGAAGTTGTGAGTGAGACAGAGAGAGAGAAAGGGAAGCTGTGAGAGAGAGAGAGAGGGAGAAAGAGAAGCTGTGAGAGAGAGAGAGAAAGAGAAGCTGTGAGTGTGTGAGGGAGAAAGAGAAGCTGTGAGTGAGAGAGAGAGAAAGAAAGAGAAATTAGAGAGAGAAAGAGAAGCTGTGAGTGACAGAGAGAGAGAAAGAAGCTGAGAGTGAGAGAGAGAAAGTGAAGCTGTGAGTGAGAGAGAGAGAGAAAGAGAAGCTGTGTGGGAGAGAGAGAAAGAGAGTCTGTGAGTGAGAGAGAGAGAGAAAGAGAAGCTGTGAGTGAGAAAGAGAAGCTGTGAGTGAGTGAGAGAGAGAAAGGGAAGTTGTGAGTGAGAGAGAGAGACAAAGAGAAGCTGTGAGTGAGAGAGAGAGAGAAAGAGAAGCTGTGAGTGAGAGAGAGAGAGAAAGAGAAGCTGTGAGTGAGAAGGAGAGGGAAAGAGAAGCTGTGAGTGAGTGAGAGAGAGAGAGAAAGAGAAGCTGTGAGTGAGAGAGAGAGAGAATGAGAAGCTGTGAGTGAGAGAGAGAAGCTGTGAGTGAGAGAGAGAAAAAGAAGCTGTGAGTGAGTGAGAGAGAGAAGATGTGAGTGATAGAGAGAGAGAAGGAGAAGCTGTGAGTGAGAGAAAGTAAAAGAAGCTGTGAGTGAGATAGATAGAGAGAGAAAGAGAAGCTGTGAGTGAGAGAGAGAGAGGGAGAAAGATAAGCTGTGAGAGAGAGAGAGAAGCTGTGTGTGTGTGAGAGAGAAAGAGAAGCTGTGAGTGAGTGAGAGAGAGAAAGGGAAGTTGTGAGTAAGAGAGAGAGAGAAAGAGAAGCTGTGAGTGACAGAGAGAGAAAGAGAAGCTGTGTGTGTGTGTGAGAGAAAGAGAAGCTGTGAGTGAGAGTGAGAGAGAGAGAGAAAGAGAAGCTGTGAGTGAGAAAGAAAGAGAAAGAGAAGCTGTGAGTGAGAGAGAGAGAGAGAATGAGAAGCTGTGAGTGAGAGAGAGAAGCTGTGAGTGAGAGAGAGAAAGAGAAGCTGTGAGTGAGAGAGAGAGAGAAGATGTGAGTGATAGAGAGAGAGAATGAGAAGCTGTGAGTGTGAGAGAGAAAGTAAAAGAAGCTGTGAGTGAGATAGAGAGAGAGAGAAAGAGAAGCTGTGAGTGAGAGAGAGAGAGGGAGAAAGATAAGCTGTGTGTGTGAGAGAGAGAGAAGCTTTGTGTGAGAGAGAAAGAAAAGCTGTGAGTGAGAGAGAGAGAAAGAGAAGCTATGAGTGAGAGAGAGAGAGAGAAGCAGTGAGAGAGAGAGAAAAAGAGAAGTTGTGAGTGAGACAGAGAGAGAGAAAGGGAAGCTGTGAGAGAGAGAGAGAGGGAGAAAGAGAAGCTGTGTGAGAGAGAGAGAAAGAGAAGCTGTGAGTGTGTGAGGGAGAAAGAGAAGCTGTGAGTGAGAGAGAGAGAAAGAAAGAGAAATTAGAGAGAGAAAGAGAGAGAGAAAGAGAAGCTGTGCGTGGGAGAGAGAGAAAGAGAGTCTGTGATTGAGAGAGAGAAGCTGTGAGTGAGAGAGAGAGTGCCGCTGTGAGTGAGTGAGAGAAAGAGATGCTGTGAATGAGAGAGAGAGAGAAAGAGAAGCTGTGAGTGAGAGAGAGAGAAAGAGAAGCTGTGAGTGAGTGAGAGAGAGAAAGGGAAGTTGTGAGTGAGAGAGAGAGAAAGAGAAGCTGTGAGTGAGAGAAAGAGAGAAAGAGAAGCTGTGAGTGAGAAGGGGAGGGAAAGAGAAGCTGTGAGTGAGTGAGAGAGAGAGAGAGAAACTGTGAGTGAGAGAGAGAGAAAGAGAAGCTGTGAGTGAGAGAGAGAGAGAAAGAGAAGCTGTGAGTGAGAAGGAGATGGAAAGAGAAGCTGTGAGTGAGAGAGAGAGAAAGAGAAGCTGTGAGAGAGAAAGAGAGAAGCTGTGAGTGAGAGAGTGAGAGAGAGAAAGAGAAGCTGTTAGTGAGAGTGAGAGAGAGAGAAAGAGAAGCTGTGAGTGAGAGAGAGATTGAATGAGAAGCTGTGAGTGAGAGAGAGAGAGAAAGAGAAGCTGTGAGTGAGAGAGAGAGGGAAAGAGAAGCTGTGAGTGAGAGAGAGGGAGGGAGAAAGAGAAGCTATGTGTGTGTGAGAGAGAAAGAGAAGCTGTGAGTGAGAGTGAGAGAGAGAGAAAGAGAAGCTGTGAGTGAGAGAGAGAGAAAGAGAAGCTGTGAGTGAGAGAGAGAGAATGAGAAGCTGTGAGTGAGAGAGAGAAGCTGTGAGAGAGAGAGAAAGAGAAGCTGTGTGTAAGATAGAGAGAGAGAAAGAGAAGCTGTGAGTGAGAGAGAGAGAGGGAGAAAGATAAGCTGTGTGAGAGAGAGAGAGAAAGAGAAGCTGAGAGAGAGAGAGAGAGAAGCTGTGAGTGAGAGAGAGAAAGAAAAGCTGTGAGTGAGAGAGAGAGAAAGAGAAGCTGTGAGTGAGAAAGAGAGAGAGAATGAGAAGCTGTGAGTGAGAGTGAGAGAGAGTGCGAAAGAGAAGCTGTGAGAGAGAAAGAGAGAGGCTGTGAGTGAGAGAGAGAGAAATAGAAGCTGTTAGTGAGAGTGAGAGAGAGAGAGAGAGAAGCTGTGAGTGAGAGAGAGATTGAAAGAGAAGCTGTGAGTGAGAGAGAGAGAGAAAGAGAAGCTGTGAGTGAGAGAGAGAAAGAGAAGCTGTGAGTGAGAGAGAGAGAGTGAAAGAGAAGCTGTGAGTGAGAGAGAGAGGGAGAAAGAGAAGCTGTGAGAGAGAGAGAGAAAGAGAAGCTGTGAGTGAGTGAGAGAGAGAAAGAGAAGCTGTGAGTGAGAGAGAGAAGCTGTGAGTGAGAGAGAGAAAGAGAAGCTGTGAGTGAGAGAGAGAGAGAAAGAGAAGCTGTCAGTGAGACAGAGAGAGACAAAGAGAAGCTGTGAGAGAGAGAGGGAGAAAGAGAAGCTGTGAGAGAGAGAGAGAAAGAGAAGCTGTGAGTGTGTGTGTGAGAGAAAGAGAAGCTGTGAGTCAGAGAGAGAGAAAGAAAGAGAAATTAGATTTAGAAAGAGAGAGAGAAAGAGAAGCTGTGAGTCGGAGAGAGAGAAAGAGAGTCTGTGAATGAGAGAGAGAGAAGCTGTGAGTGAGAGAGAGAGAGATTCGCTGTGAGAGAGAGAGAGAAAGAGAAGCTGTGAATGAGAGAGAGAGAGAAAGAGAGAAGCTGTGAGTGAGAGAGTGAGAGAGTGAGAGAGAGAAAGAGAAGCTGTTAGTGAGAGTGAGAGAGAGAAAGAAAGAGAAGCTGTGAGTGAGAGAGAGAGAAAGAGAAGCTGTGAGTGAGAGAGAGAGAGAAAGAGAAGCTGTGAGTGACAGAGAGAAAGAGAAGCTGTGAGTGAGAGGGAGAGAGAGAAAGAGAAGCTGTGAGTGACACACAGAGAGAGAAGCTGTGAGTTAGAGAGAGAGAGAAAGAGAAGCTGTGAGTGACAGAGAAAGAGAAGCTGTGAGTGAGAGAGAGAGAGGGAGAAAGATAAGCTGTGAGAGAGAGAGAGAGAGAGAAGCTGTTTGTGTGAGAGAGAGAAAGAGAAGCGGTGATTGAGAGTGAGAGAGAGAGAGAAGGAGAAGCTGTGAGTGAGAGAGAGAGAAATAAGCTTGAGTGAGAGAGAGAGAAGCTGTGAGTGATAGAGAGAAAGAAAAGCTGTGAGTGTGTGTGAGAGAGAGAGAGAAGATATGAGTGAGAGAGAGAGAGAAGCAGTGAGTGAGAGAGAGAGAGATTGAAAGAGAATCTGTGAGTGAGAGAGAGAGAGAGAAGCTGTGAGTGAGAGAGAGAAAGAGAAGTTGTGAGTGAGAGGGAGAGAGAGAAAGAGAAGCTGTGTGTGACACAGAGAGAGAGAAGCTGTGAGTTAGAGAGAGAGAAAGAGAAGCTGTGACAGAGAGAAAGAAGCTGAGAGTGAGAGAGAGAAAGTGAAGCTGTGAGTGAGAGAAAGAGAGAGAGAAGCTGTGAGTGATAGAGAGAAAGAAAAGCTGTGAGTGTGAGAGAGAGAGAGAAGATATGAGTGAGAGAGAGAGAGAAGCAGTGAGTGAGAGAGAGAGATTGAAAGAGAATCTGTGAGTGAGAGAGAGAGAGAGAAGCTGTGAGTGAGAGAGAGAAAGAGAAGCTGTGAGTGAGAGGGAGAGAGAGAAAGAGAAGCTGTGTGTGACACAGAGAGAGAGAAGCTGTGAGTTAGAGAGAGAGAAAGAGAAGCTGTGAGTGACAGAGAGAAAGAAGCTGAGAGAGAGAGGGAGAAAAAGAAGCTGTGAGAGAGAGAGAGAGAAAGAGAAGCTGTGAGTGAGAGTGAGAGAGAGAGAGAGAAAGAGAAGCTGTGAGTGAGAGAGAAAGATAAAGAGAAGCTGTGAGTGAGAGAGAGAGAATGAGAAGCTGTGAGTGAGAGAGAGAAGCTGTGTGTGTGTGAGAGAGAGAAGATGTGAGTGAGATAGAAAGAGAGAAAGAGAAGCTGTGAGTGAGAGAGAGAGAGGGAGAAAGATAAGCTGTGAGAGAGAGAGAGAGAAAGAGAAGCTGTGTGTGAGAGAGAGAGAGAAAGAGAAGCTGTGATTGAGAGTGAGAGAGAGAGAAAGAGAAGCTGTGAGTGAGAGAGAGAGAAAGAGAAGCTGTGAGTGTGAGAGAGAGAAGCTGTGAGTGAGAGAGAGAAAGAAAAGCTGTGAGTGAGAGAGAGAAAGAGAAGATATGAGTGAGAGAGAGAGAAAGAGAAGCAGTGAGAGAGAGAGAGAGAAAGAGAAGGTGTGAGTGAGACAGAGAGAGAGAAAGAGAAGCTGTGAGAGAGAGAGAGAGGGAGAAAGAGAAGCTGTGTGTGTGAGAGAGAGAAAGAGAAGCTGTGAGTGTGTGTGAGAAAGAGAAGCTGTGAGTGAGAGAGAGAGAAAGAAAGAGAAATTAGAGTGAGAAAGAGAGAGAAAGAGAAGCTGTGAGTGGGAGAGAGAGAAAGAGAGTCTGTGAGTGAGAGAGAGAAAGAGAAGCTCTGAGTGTGAAAGAGAGAGAGCTGCTGTGAGTGAGAGAGAGAGAAAGAGAAGTTGTGAATGAGAGAGAGAGAGAGAAAGAGAAGCTGTGATTCAGAGAGAGAGAAAGAGAAGCTGTGAGTGAGAGAGAGGGAGAAAGATAAGCTGTGAGAGAGAGAGAGAAAGAGAAGCTGTGTGTGAGAGTGAGAGAGAGAAAGAAAAGCTGTGAGTGAGAGAGAGAGAGAAAGAGAAGATATGAGTGAGAGAGAGAGAGATTGAAAGAGAATCTGTGAGTGAGAGAGAGAGAAGCTGTGAGTGAGAGAGAGAAAGAGAAGCTGTGAGTGAGAGGGAGAGAGAGAAAGAGAAGCTGTGTGTGACACAGAGAGAAAGAAGCTGTGAGTTAGAGAGAGAGAGAAAGAGAAGCTGTGAGTGAGAGAGAGAAAGAAAAGCTGTGAGTGAGAGAGAGAGAAAGAGAAGCTGTGAGTGAGAAAGAGAGAGAGAATGAGAAGCTGTGAGTGAGAGTGAGAGAGAGTGAGAAAGAGAAGCTGTGAGAGAGAAAGAGAGAGGCAGTGAGTGAGAGAGAGAGAGAAATAGAAGCTGTTAGTGAGAGTGAGAGAGAGAGAGAGAGAGAAGCTGTGAGTGAGAGAGAGATTGAAAGAGAAGCTCTGAGTGAGAGAGAGAGAGAAAGAGAAGCTGTGAGTGAGAGAGAGAAAGAGAAGCTGTGAGTGAGAGGGAGAGAGAGAAAGAGAAGCTGTGAGTGCCACAGAGAGAGAGAAGCTGTGAGTTAGAGAGAGAGAGAAAGAGAAGCTGTGAGTGACAGAGAGAGAGAAAGAGAAGCTGAGAGTGAGAGAGAGAGAAAGTGAAGCTGTGAGTGAGAGAGAGAGAAAAAGAATATGTGTGTGTGTGTGAAAGAGTAAGATAGTCTGAGAAAGAGAGAGTGAAAGAGAAGCTGTGAGTGAGAGAGAGAGGGAGAAAGAGAAGCTGTGAGAGAGAGAGAGAGAGAAAGAGAAGCTGTGAGTGAGAGGGAGAGAGAGAAAGAGAAGCTGTGAGTGCCACAGAGAGAGAGAAGCTGTGAGTTAGAGAGAGAGAGAAAGAGAAGCTGTGAGTGACAGAGAGAGAGAAAGAGAAGCTGAGAGTGAGAGAGAGATTGAAAGAGAAGCTGTGAGTGAGAGAGAGAGAGAAAGAGAAGCTGTGAGTGAGAGAGAGAAAGAGAAGCTGTGAGTGAGAGGGAGAGAGAGAAAGAGAAGCTGTGAGTGCCACAGAGAGAGAGAAGCTGTGAGTTAGAGAGAGAGAGAGAAAGAGAAGCTGTGAGTGACAGAGAGAGAGAAAGAGAAGCTGAGAGTGAGAGAGAGAGAAAGTGAAGCTGTGAGTGAGAGAGAGAGAAAACGAATATGTGTGTGTGTGTGAAAGAGTAAGATAGTCTGAGAAAGAGAGAGTGAAAGAGAAGCTGTGAGTGAGAGAGAGAGGGAGAAAGAGAAGCTGTGAGAGAGAGAGAGAGAGAAAGAGAAGCTGTGAGTGAGTGAGAGAGAGAAAGAGAAGCTGTGAGTGAGAGAGAGAGAAGCTGTGAGTGAGAGAGAGAAAGAGAAGCTGTGAGTGAGAGAGAGAGAGAAAGAGAAGATGTGAGTGAGAGAGTGAGAGATGAGAAGCAGTGAGTGAGAGAAAGAGAGAGAAAGAGAAGCTGTCAGTGAGACAGAGAGAGACAAAGAGAAGCTGTGAGAGAGAGAGGGAGAAAGAGAAGCTGTGAGAGAGAGAGAGAAAGAGAAGCTGTGAGTGTGTGTGTGAGAGAAAGAGAAGCTGTGAGTGAGAGAGAAAGAAAGAAAGAGAAATTAGATTTAGAAAGAGAGAGAGAAAGAGAAGCTGTGAGTCGGAGAGAGAGAAAGAGAGTCTGTGAATGAGAGAGAGAGAAGCTGTGAGTGAGAGAGAGAGATTCGCTGTGAGAGAGAGAGAAAGAAAGAGAAGCTGTGAATGAGAGAGAGAGAGAAAGAGAGAAGCTGTGAGTGAGAGAGTGAGAGAGAGAAAGAGAAGCTGTTAGTGAGAGTGAGAGAGAGAAAGAAAGAGAAGCTGTGAGTGAGAGAGAGAGAAAGAGAAGCTGTGAGTGAGAGAGAGAGAGAAAGAGAAGCTGTGAGTGACAGAGAGAAAGAGAAGCTGTGAGTGAGAGGGAGAGAGAGAAAGAGAAGCTGTGAGTGACACACAGAGAGAGAAGCTGTGAGTTAGAGAGAGAGAGAAAGAGAAGCTGTGAGTGACAGAGAAAGAGAAGCTGTGAGTGAGAGAGAGAGAGGGAGAAAGATAAGCTGTGTGAGAGAGAGAGAGAGAGAAGCTGTGTGTGTGTGAGAGAGAAAGAGAAGCGGTGATTGAGAGTGAGAGAGAGAGAGAAGGAGAAGCTGTGAGTGAGAGAGAGAGAGATAAGCTTGAGTGAGAGAGAGAGAAGCTGTGAGTGATAGAGAGAAAGAAAAGCTGTGAGTGTGAGAGAGAGAGAGAGAGAGAAGATATGAGTGAGAGAGAGAGAAGCAGTGAGTGAGAGAGAGAGATTGAAAGAGAATCTGTGAGTGAGAGAGAGAGAGAGAAGCTGTGAGTGAGAGAGAGAAAGAGAAGCTGTGAGTGAGAGGGAGAGAGAGAAAGAGAAGCTGTGTGTGACACAGAGAGAGAGAAGCTGTGAGTTAGAGAGAGAGAAAGAGAAGCTGTGAGTGACAGAGAGAAAGAAGCTGAGAGTGAGAGAGAGAAAGTGAAGCTGTGAGTGAGAGAAAGAGAGAAAGAGAAGCTGTGTGTGTGTGAGAGATAGAAAGATAGTCTGAGAAAGAGAGAGTGAAAGAGAAGCTGTGAGTGAGAGAGAGAGGGAGAAAGAGAAGCTGTGAGAGAGAGAGAGAGAAAGAGAAGCTGTGAGTGAGAGTGAGAGAGAGAGAGAAAGAGAAGCTGTGAGTGAGAGAGAAAGATAAAGAGAAGCTGTGAGTGAGAGAGAGAGAATGAGAAGCTGTGAGTGAGAGAGAGAAGCTGTGTGTGTGAGAGAGAGAGAAGATGTGAGTGAGATAGAGAGAGAGAAAGAGAAGCTGTGAGTGAGAGAGAGAGAGGGAGAAAGATAAGCTGTGAGAGAGAGAGAGAGAAAGAGAAGCTGTGTGTGTGTGTGAGAGAGAGAAAGAGAAGCTGTGATTGAGAGTGAGAGAGAGAGAAAGAGAAGCTGTGAGTGAGAGAGAGAGAAAGAGAAGCTGTGAGTGTGAGAGAGAGAAGCTGTGAGTGAGAGAGAGAAAGAAAAGCTGTGAGTGAGAGAGAGAAAGAGAAGATATGAGTGAGAGAGAGAGAAAGAGAAGCAGTGAGAGAGAGAGAGAGAGAAAGAGAAGCTGTGAGTGAGACAGAGAGAGAGAAAGAGAAGCTGTGAGAGAGAGAGAGAGAGGGAGAAAGAGAAGCTGTGTGTGTGAGAGAGAGAAAGAGAAGCTGTGAGTGTGTGTGAGAAAGAGAAGCTGTGAGTGAGAGAGAGAGAAAGAAAGAGAAATTAGAGTGAGAAAGAGAGAGAGAAAGAGAAGCTGTGAGTGGGAGAGAGAGAAAGAGAGTCTGTGAGTGAGAGAGAGAAAGAGAAGCTCTGAGTGTGAAAGAGAGAGAGCTGCTGTGAGTGAGAGAGAGAGAAAGAGAAGTTGTGAATGAGAGAGAGAGAGAGAAAGAGAAGCTGTGAGAGAGAGAGAGAAAGAGAAGCTGTGTGTGAGAGTGAGAGAGAGAGAAAGAAAAGCTGTGAGTGAGAGAGAGAGAGAAAGAGAAGATATGAGTGAGAGAGAGAGAGATTGAAAGAGAATCTGTGAGTGAGAGAGAGAGAGAAGCTGTGAGTGAGAGAGAGAAAGAGAAGCTGTGAGTGAGAGGGAGAGAGAGAAAGAGAAGCTGTGTGTGACACAGAGAGAAAGAAGCTGCGAGTTAGAGAGAGAGAAAGAGAAGCTGTGAGTGACAGAGAGAAAGCTGAGAGTGAGAGAGAGAAAGTAAAGCTGTGAGTGAGAGAAAGAGAGAAAGAGAAGCTGTGTGTGAGAGAGAGATAGAAAGATAGTCTGAGAAAGAGAGAGTGAAAGAGAAGCTGTGAGTGAGAGAGAGAGGGAGAAAGAGAAGCTGTGAGAGAGAGAGAGAGAAAGAGAAGCTGTGAGTGAGAGTGAGAGAGAGAGAGAGAAAGAGAAGCTGTGAGTGAGAGAGAAAGATAAAGAGAAGCTGTGAGTGAGAGAGAGAATGAGAAGCTGTGAGTGCGAGAGAGAGAAGCTGTGTGTGTGTGTGAGAGAGAGAAGATGTGAGTGAGATAGAGAAAGAGAAGCTGTGAGTGAGAGAGAGAGGGGGAGAAAGATAAGCTGTGTGAGAGAGAGAAAGAGAAGCTGTGTGTGTGTGAGAGAGAGAAAGAGAAGCTGTGATTGATAGTGAGAGAGAGAGAGAAAGAGAAGCTGTGAGTGAGAGAGAGAGAAAGAGAAGCTGTGAGTGTGAGAGAGAGAAGCTGTGTGAGAGAGAGAAAGAAAAGCTGTGAGTGAGAGAGAGAGAAAGAGAAGCTGTGAGTGAGAGAGAGAGAGAAGCTGTGAGTGAGAGAGAGAAAGAGAAGCTGTGAGTGAGAGGGAGAGAGAGAAAGAGAAGCTGTGTGTGACACAGAGAGAGAAGCTGTGAGTTAGAGAGAGAGAAAGAGAAGCTGTGAGTGACAGAGAGAAAGCTGAGAGTGAGAGAGAGAAAGTGAAGCTGTGAGTGAGAGAAAGAGAGAAAGAGAAGCTGTGTGTGTGAGAGAGATAGAAAGATAGTCTGAGAAAGAGAGAGTGAAAGAGAAGCTGTGAGTGAGAGAGAGAGGGAGAAAGAGAAGCTGTGAGAGAGAGAGAGAAAGAGAAGCTGTGAGT
This sequence comes from Bradypodion pumilum, assembly GCA_035047305.1. Taxonomy (NCBI): domain Eukaryota; kingdom Metazoa; phylum Chordata; class Lepidosauria; order Squamata; family Chamaeleonidae; genus Bradypodion; species Bradypodion pumilum. Next base: position 233,663,820 of record JAWDJD010000001.1, read on the forward strand.
GAGAGTGAGAGAGAGAGAGAGAAAGAGAAGCTGTGAGTGAGAGAGAAAGATAAAGAGAAGCTGTGAGTGAGAGAGAGAATGAGAAGCTGTGAGTGAGAGAGAGAAGCTGTGTGTGTGTGTGAGAGAGAGAGAAGATGTGAGTGAGATAGAGAAAGAGAAGCTGTGAGTGAGAGAGAGAGGGAGAAAGATAAGCTGTGTGTGTGAGAGAAAGAGAAGCTGTGTGTGTGTGAGAGAGAGAAAGAGAAGCTGTGATTGAGAGTGAGAGAGAGAGAAAGAGAAGCTGTGAGTGAGAGAGAGAGAAAGAGAAGCTGTGAGTGTGAGAGAGAGAAGCTGTGAGTGAGAGAGAGAAAGAAAAGCTGTGAGTGAGAGAGAGAGAAAGAGAAGATATGAGTGAGAGAGAGAGAAAGAGAAGCTGTGAGTGAGAGAGAGAAAGCGAAGCTGTGAGTGAGAGGGAGAGAGAGAAAGAGAAGCTGTGAGTGCCACACAGAGAGAGAAGCTGTGAGTTAGAGAGAGAGAGAAAGAGAAGCTGTGAGTGACAGAGAGAGAGAAAGAGAAGCTGAGAGTGAGAGAGAGAGAAAGTGAAGCTGTGAGTGAGAGAGAGAGAAAAAGAATATGTGTGTGTGTGTGAGAGAGAAAGATAGTCTGAGAAAGAGAGAGTGAAAGAGAAGCTGTGAGTGAGAGAGAGAGAGGGAGAAAGAGAAGCTGTGAGAGAGAGAGAGAGAAAGAGAAGCTGTGAGTGAGTGAGAGAGAGAAAGAGAAGCTGTGAGTGAGAGAGAGAGAAGCTGTGAGTGAGAGAGAGAAAGAGAAGCTGTGAGTGAGAGAGAGAGAGAGAAGATGTGAGTGAGAGAGTGAGAGATGAGCTGTGAGTGAGAGAGAGAGAAAGTAAGAGAAGCTGTGGTTGAGAGTGTGAGAGAGAGATAAAGAGAAGCTGTGAGTGAGAGAGAGAGAAAGAGAAGCTGTGAGTGAGAGAGAGAGGGAGAAAGAGAAGCTGTGTGAGAGAGAGAGAAAGAGAAGCTGTGAGTGTGTGTGTGAGAGAAAGAGAAGCTGTGAGTGAGAGAGAGAGAAAGAAAGAGAAATTAGAGTGAGAAAGAGAGAGAGAAAGAGAAGCTGTGAGTCGGAGAGAGAGAAAGAGAGTGTGAATGAGAGAGAGAGAGAGAGAAGCTGTGAGTGAGAGAGTGAGAGAGAGAAAGAGAAGCTGTTAGTGAGAGTGAGAGAGAGAAAGAAAGAGAAGCTGTGAGTGAGAGAGAGAGAAAGAGAAGCTGTGAGTGAGAGAGAGAGAGAGAGAAAGAGAAGCTGTGAGTGACAGAGAGAAAGAGAAGCTGTGAGTGAGAGGGAGAGAGAGAAAGAGAAGCTGTGAGTGACACACAGAGAGAGAAGCTGTGAGTTAGAGAGAGAGAGAGAGAGAAGCTGTGAGTGACAGAGAGAGAAAGAGAAGCTGTGAGTGACAGAGAGAGAGAGGGAGAAAGATAAGCTGTGTGTGTGAGAGAGAGAGAAGCTGTGTGTGAGAGAGAGAGAAAGAGAAGCTGTGATTGAGAGTGAGAGAGAGAGAGAAGGAGAAGCTGTGAGTGAGAGAGAGAGAAAGATAAGCTTGAGTGAGAGAGAGAGAAGCTGTGAGTGATAGAGAGAAAGAAAAGCTGTGAGTGAGTGAGAGAGAGAGAGAAAGAGAAGATATGAGTGAGAGAGAGAGAGAAGCAGTGAGTGAGAGAGAGAGAGAGATTGAAAGAGAATCTGTGAGTGAGAGAGAGAGAGAGAGAAGCTGTGAGTGAGAGAGAGAAAGAGAAGCTGTGAGTGAGAGGGAGAGAGAGAAAGAGAAGCTGTGTGTGACACACAGAGAGAGAAGCTGTGAGTTAGAGAGAGAGAAAGAGAAGCTGTGAGTGACAGAGAGAAAGAAGCTGAGAGTGAGAGAGAGAAAGTGAAGCTGTGAGTGAGAGAAAGAGAGAAAGAGAAGCTGTGTGTGAGAGAGAGATAGAAAGATAGTCTGAGAAAGAGAGAGTGAAAGAGAAGCTGTGAGTGAGAGAGGGAGGGAGAAAGAGAAGCTGTGTGTGAGAGAGAGAGAAAGAGAAGCTTTGAGTGGGAGAGAGAGAAAGAGAGTCTGTGAGTGAGAGAGAGAAAGAGAAGCTCTGAGTGTGAGAGAGAGAGAGCCGCTGTGAGTGAGAGAGAGAGAAAGAGAAGTTGTGAATGAGAGAGAGAGAGAAAGAAAGAGAAGCTGTGATTGAGAGAGAGAGAAAGAGAAGCTGTGAGTGTGAGAGAGAGAGGGAGAAAGGTAAGCTGTGTGAGAGAGAGAGAAAGAGAAGCTGTGTGTGAGAGTGAGAGAGAGAGAGAAAGAGAAGCTGTGAGTGAGAGAGAGAGAGAGAAGCTGTGTGTGAGAGAGAGAGAAGCTGTGAGTGAGAGAGAGAAAGAAAAGCTGTGAGTGAGAGAGAGAGAAAGAGAAGATATGAGTGAGAGAGAGAGAGAAGCAGTGAGAGAGAGAGAGAAAGAGAAGCTGTGAGTGAGACAGAGAGAGAAAGAGAAGCTTTGAGAGAGAGAGAGGGAGAAAGAGAAGCTGTGTGAGAGAGAGAGAAAGAGAAGCTGTGAGTGAGACAGAGAGAGAAAGAGAAGCTTTGAGAGAGAGAGAGGGAGAAAGAGAAGCTGTGAGTGAGAGAGAGAGAAAGAAAGAGAAATTAGAGTGAGAGAGAAAGAGAAGCTGTGAGTGGGAGAGTGAAAGAGAGTCTGTGAGTGAGAGAGAGAAAGAGAAGCTGCGAGTGAGAGAGAGAGAGAAGCTGTGAGTGAGAGAGAGAGAGAAAGAGAAGCTGTGAGTGAGAAGGAGAGGGAAAGAGAAGCTGTGAGTGAGTGAGAGAGAGAGAGAAAGAGAAGCTGTGAGTGAGAGAGAGAGAAAGAGAAGCTGTGAGTGAGAGAGAGAAAGAGAAGCTGTGAGTGAGAAGGAGAGGGAACGAGAAGCTGTGAGTGAGTGAGAGAGAGAGAGAGAGAGAAAAAATCTGTGAGAGAGAAAGAGAGAAGCTATGAGTGAGAGAGTGAGAGAGAGAAAGAGAAGCTGTTAGTGAGAGTGAGAGAGAGAGAAAAAGAGAAGCTGTGAGTGAGAGAGAGAGAGAGAAGATGTGAGTGATAGAGAGAGAGAATGAGAAGCTGTGTGAGAGAGAGAAAGTAAGAGAAGCTGTGAGTGAGATAGAGATAGAGAGAGAGAAGCTGTGAGTGAGAGAGAGAGATCCGCTGTGAGTGAGAGAGAGAGAAAGAGAAGCTGAGAATGAGAGAGAGAGAGAAAGAGAGAAGCTATGAGTGAGAGAGTGAGAGAGAGAAAGAGAAGCTGTTAGTGAGAGTGAGAGAGAGAAAGAAAGAGAAGCTGTGAGTGAGAGAGAGAGAAAGAGAAGCTGTGAGTGACAGAGAGAGAGAGAAAGAGAAGCTGTGAGTGACAGAGAGAAAGAGAAGCTGTGAGTGAGAGGGAGAGAGAGAAAGAGAAGCTGTGAGTGACACACAGAGAGAGAAGCTGTGAGTTAGAGAGAGAGAGAAAGAGAAGCTGTGAGTGACAGAGAGAGAAAGAGAAGCTGTGAGTGAGAGAGAGAGAGAGGGAGAAAGATAAGATGTGTGAGAGAGAGAGAGAAGCTGTGTGTGTGTGAGAGAGAAAGAGAAGCTGTGATTGAGAGTGAGAGAGAGAGAGAAGGAGAAGCTGTGAGTGAGAAAGAGAGAAAGATAAGCTTGAGTGAGAGAGAGAGAAGCTGTGAGTGATAGAGAGAAAGAAAAGCTGTGAGTGAGTGAGAGAGAGAGAAAGAGAAGATATGAGTGAGAGAGAGAGAGAAGCAGTGAGTGAGAGAGAGAGAGAGATTGAAAGAGAATCTGTGAGTGAGAGAGAGAGAGAGAGAAGCTGTGAGTGAGAGAGAGAAAGAGAAGCTGTGAGTGAGAGGGAGAGAGAGAAAGAGAAGCTGTGTGTGACACAGAGAGAGAGAAGCTGTGAGTTAGAGAGAGAGAAAGAGAAGCTGTGAGTGACAGAGAGAAAGAAGCTGAGAGTGAGAGAGAGAAAGTGAAGCTGTGAGTGAGAGAAAGAGAGAAAGAGAAGCTGTGTGTGAGAGAGAGATAGAAAGATAGTCTGAGAAAGAGAGAGTGAAAGAGAAGCTGTGAGTGAGAGAGGGAGGGAGAAAGAGAATCTGTGTGTGAGAGAGAGAGAAAGAGAAGCTGTGAGTGGGAGAGAGAGAAAGAGAGTCTGTGAGTGAGAGAGAGAAAGAGAGGCTCTGAGTGTGTGAGAGAGAGAGCCACTGTGAGTGAGAGAGAGAGAACGAGAAGTTGTGAATGAGAGAGAGAGAGAAAGAAAGAGAAGCTGTGATTGAGAGAGAGAGAAAGAGAAGCTGTGAGTGTGAGAGAGAGAGAGAGAAAGATAAGCTGTGTGAGAGAGAGAGAAAGAGAAGCTGTGTATGAGAGTGAGAGAGAGAGAGAAAGAGAAGCTGTGAGTGAGAGAGAGAGAGAGAGAGAAGCTGTGAGTGAGAGAGAGAGAAGCTGTGAGTGAGAGAGAGAAAGAAAAGCTGTGAGTGAGAGAGAGAGAAAGAGAAGATATGAGTGAGAGAGAGAGAGAAGCAGTGAGAGAGAGAGAGAAAGAGAAGCTGTGAGTGAGACAGAGAGAGAAAGAGAAGCTTTGAGAGAGAGAGAGGGAGAAAGAGAAGCTGTGAGAGAGAGAGAGAAAGAGAAGCTGTGAGTGAGACAGAGAGAGAAAGAGAAGCTGCGAGAGAGAGAGAGGGAGAAAGAGAAGCTGTGAGTGAGAGAGAAAGAAAGAAAGAGAAATTAGAGTGAGAGAGAAAGAGAAGCTGTGAGTGGGAGAGTGAAAGAGAGTCTGTGAGTGAGAGAGAGAGAAAGAGAAGCTGCGAGTGAGAGAGAGAGAGAAGCTGTGAGTGAGAGAGAGAGAGAAAGAGAAGCTGTGAGTGAGAAGGAGAGGGAAAGAGAAGCTGTGAGTGAGTGAGAGAGAGAGAGAAAGAGAAGCTGTATGTGAGAGAGAGAGAAAGAGAGTCTGTGAGTGAGAGAGAGAGAAAGAGAAGCTGTGAGTGAGAAGGAGAGGGAACGAGAAGCTGTGAGTGAGAGAGAAGCTGTGAGTGAGAGAGAGAGAGAGAAAGAGAAGCTGTGAGTGAGAGAGAGAAAGAGAAGCTGTGAGTGAGAGAGAGAGAAAGAGAAGCTGTGAGTGAGACAGAGAGAGAAAGAGAAGCTTTGAGAGAGAGAGAGAGGGAGAAAGAGAAGCTGTGAGAGAGAGAGAGAAAGAGAAGCTGTGAGTGTCTGTGAGAGAGAAAGAGAAGCTGTGAGTGAGAGAGAAAGAAAGAAAGAGAAATTAGAGTGAGAAAGAGAGAGAGAAAGAGAAGCTGTGAGTGGGAGAGAGTGAAAGAGAGTCTGTGAGTGAGAGAGAGAGAAAGGGAAGTTGTGAGTGAGAGAGAGAAAGAGAAGCTGTGAATGAGAGAGAGAGAAAGAGAAGCTGTGAGTGAGAGAGAGAGAAAAAGAAGCTGTGAGTGAGTGAGAGAGAGAAAGGGAAGTTGTGAGTGAGAGAGAGAGAGAAAGAGAAGCTGCGAGTGAGAGAGAGAAAGAGAAGCTGTGAATGAGAGAGAGAGAAAGAGAAGCTGTGTGTGAGAGAGAGAGAAAAAGAAGCTGTGAGTGAGTGAGAGAGAGAAAGGGAAGTTGTGAGTGAGAGAGAGAGAGAAAGAGAAGCTGCGAGTGAGAGAGAGAGAGAAGCTGTGAGTGAGAGAGAGAGAGAAAGAGAAGCTGTGAGTGAGAGGGAGAGGGAACGAGAAGCTGTGAGTGAGTGAGAGAGGGAGAGAAAGAAGCTGTGAGAGAGAAAGAGAGAAGCTGTGAGTGAGAGAGTGAGAGAGAGAAAGAGAAGCTGTTAGTGAGAGTGAGAGAGAGAGAGAAAGAGAAGCTGTGAGTGAGAGAGAATGAAAGAGAAGCTGTGAGTGAGAGAGAGAGAGAGAAAGAGAAGCTGTGAGTGAGAGAGAGAATGAGAAGCTGTGAGTGAGAGAGAGAGAGAGAGAAGATGTGAGTGATAGAGAGAATGAGAAGCTGTGAGAGAGAGAGAAAGTAAGAGAAGCTGTGAGTGAGATAGAGAGAGAGAAAGAGAAGCTGTGAGTGAGAGAGAGAGAGGGAGAAAGATAAGCTGTGAGGGAGAGAGAGAAAGAGAAGCTGTGTGTGAGAGTGAGAGAGAGAGAAAGGGAAGCTGTGAGTGAGAGAGAGAGAAAGAGAAGCTGTGAGTGAGAGAGAGAGAAGCTGTGAGTGAGAGAGAGAAAGAAAAGCTGTGAGTGAGAGAGAGAGAGAAAGAGAAGATATGAGTGAGAGAGAGAGAGAAGCAGTGAGAGAGAGAGAGAAAGAGAAGCTGTGAGTGAGACAGAGAGAGAAAGAGAAGCTTTGAGAGAGAGAGAGGGAGAAAGAGAAGCTGTGAGAGAGAGAGAGAAAGAGAAGCTGTGAGTGAGACAGAGATAGAAAGAGAAGCTTTGAGAGAGAGAGAGGGAGAAAGAGAAGCTGTGAGTGAGAGAGAAAGAAAGAAAGAGAAATTAGAGTGAGAGAGAAAGAGAAGCTGTGAGTGGGAGAGTGAAAGAGAGTCTGTGAGTGAGAGAGAGAGAAAGAGAAGCTGCGAGTGAGAGAGAGAGAGAAGCTGTGAGTGAGAGAGAGAGAGAAAGAGAAGCTGTGAGTGAGAAGGAGAGGGAAAGAGAAGCTGTGAGTGAGTGAGAGAGAGAGAAAGAGAAGCTGTGAGTGAGAGAGAGAGAAAGAGAAGCTGTGAGTGAGAGAGAGAGAAGGAGAAGCTGTGAGTGAGAAGGAGAGGGAACGAGAAGCTGTGAGTGAGTGAGAGAGAGAGAGAGAGAAAGAATCTGTGAGAGAGAAAGAGAGAAGCTGTGAGTGAGAGAGTGAGAGAGAGAAAGAGAAGCTGAGTGAGAGTGAGAGAGAGAGAAAGAGAAGCTGTGAGTGAGAGAGAGAGAGAGAAGATGTGAGTGATAGAGAGAGAGAATGAGAAGCTGTGTGAGAGAGAGAAAGTAAGAGAAGCTGTGAGTGAGATAGAGAGAGAGAAAGAGAAGCTGTGAGTGTGAGAGAGAGAGGTAGAAAGATAAGCTGTGAGGGAGAGAGAGAAAGAGAAGTTGTGTGTGAGAGTGAGAGAGAGAGAAAGAGAAGCTGTGAGTGAGAGAGAGAGAAAGAGAAGCTGTGAGTGAGAGAGAGAGAAGCTGTGAGTGAGAGAGAGAGAGAGAAAGAGAAGCTGTGAGTGAGAGAGAGAAAGAGAAGCTGTGAGTGAGAGAGAGAGAGAGAAGATGTGAGTGATAGAGAGAGAGAATGAGAAGCTGTGTGAGAGAGAGAAAGTAAGAGAAGCTGTGAGTGAGATAGAGAGAGAGAAAAAGAAGCTGTGAGTGAGAGAGAGAGAGGAAGATAAGCTGTGAGGGAGAGAGAGAAAGAGAAGCTGTGTGTGAGAGTGAGAGAGAGAGAAAGAGAAGCTGTGAGTGAGAGAGAGAGAAAGAGAAGCTGTGAGTGAGAGAGGGAGAAGCTGTGAGTGAGAGAGAGAAAGAAAAGCTGTGAGTGAGAGAGAGAGAAAGAGAAGATATGAGTGAGAGAGTGAGAGAGAAGCAGTGAGAGAGAGAGAGAGAAAGAGAAGCTGTGAGTGAGACAGAGAGAGACAAAGAGAAGCTTTGAGAGAGAGAGAGGGAGAAAGAGAAGCTGTGAGAGAGAGAGAGAGAAAGAGAAAGCTGTGAGTGTGTGTGAGAGAGAAAGCGAAGCTGTGAGTGAGAGAGAAAGAAAGAAAGAGAAATTAGAGTGAGAAAGAGAGAGAGAAAGAGAAGCTGTGAGTGGGAGAGAGTGAAAGAGAGCCTGTGAGTGAGAGAGAGAGAGAAAGGGAAGTTGTGAGTGAGAGAGATAGAAAGAGAAGCTGTGAGTGAGAGAGAGAGAGAAAGAGAAGCTGTGAGTGGGAGAGAGTGAAAGAGAGTCTGTGAGTGAGAGAGAGAGAGAAAGGGAAGTTGTGAGTGAGAGAGAGAGAAAGAGAAGCTGTGAATGAGAGAGAGAGAGAAAGAGAAGCTGTGAGTGAGTGAGATAGAGAAAGGGAAGTTGTGAGTGAGAGAGAGAGAAAGAGAAGCTGTGAGTGAGAGAGAGAGAGAAAGAGAAGGTGTGAGTGAGAGAGAGAGAGAAAGAGAAGCTGTGAGTGAGAAGGAGAGGGAAAGAGAAGCTGTGAGTGAGTGAGAGAGAGAGAGAAAGAGAAGCTGTTAGTGAGAGAGAGAAAGAGAAGCTGTGAGTGAGTGAGAGAGAGAGAAGCTGAGAGTGAGAGTGAGAGAGAGAGAGAAAGAGAAGTTGTGTGTGAGAGTGAGAGAGAGAGAGAAAGAGAAGCTGTGAGTGAGAGAGAGAGAGATAGAGAATCTGTGAGTGAGAGAGAGAGAAGCTGTGAGTGAGAGAGAGAAAGAAAAGCTGTGAGTGAGAGAGAGAGAAAGAGAAGATATGAGTGAGAGAGAGAGAGAGAGAAGCAGTGAGAGAGAGAGAGAAAGAGAAGCTGTGAGTGAGACAGAGAGAGAAAGAGAAGCTTTGAGAGAGAGAGAGAGGGAGAAAGAGAAGCTGTGTGAGAGAGAGAGAAAGAGAAGCTGTGAGTGTGTGTGAGAGAGAAAGAGAAGCTGTGAGTGAGAGAGTAAGAAAGAAAGAGAAATTAGAGTGAGAGAGAAAGAGAAGCTGTGAGTGGGAGAGAGTGAAAGAGAGTCTGTGAGTGAGAGAGAGAGAAAGGGAAGTTGTGAGTGAGAGAGAGAAAGAGAAGCTGTGAATGAGAGAGAGAGAAAGAGAAGCTGTGAGTGAGAGAGAGAGAAAAAGAAGCTGTGAGTGAGTGAGAGAGAGAAAGGGAAGTTGTGAGTGAGAGAGAGAGAGAAAGAGAAGCTGCGAGTGAGAGAGAGAGAAGCTGTGAGTGAGAGAGAGAGAAAGAGAAGCTGTGAGTGAGAAGGAGAGGGAAAGAGAAGCTGTGAGTGAGTGAGAGAGAGAGAGAAAGAGAAGCTGTGAGTGTGAGAGAGAAAGAGAAGCTGTGAGTGAGAGAGAGAGAGAAAGAGAAGCTGTGAGTGAGAAGGAGAGGGAACGAGAAGCTGTGAGTGAATGAGAGAGAGAGAGAAAGAAGCTGTGAGAGAGAAAGAGAGAAGCTGTGAGTGAGAGAGTGAGAGAGAGAAAGAGAAGCTGTTAGTGAGAGTGAGAGAGAGAGAAAGAGAAGCTGTGAGTGAGAGAGAATGAAAGAGAAGCTGTGAGTGAGAGAGAGAGAGAGAAAGAGAAGCTGTGAGTGAGAGAGAGAAAGAGAAGCTGTGAGTGAGAGAGAGAGAGAAGATGTGAGTGATAGAGAGAATGAGAAGCTGTGAGAGAGAGAAAGTAAGAGAAGCTGTGAGTGAGATAGAGAGAGAGAAAGAGAAGCTGTGAGTGAGAGAGAGAGAGGGAGAAAGATAAGCTGTGAGGGAGAGAGAGAAAGAGAAGCTGTGTGTGAGAGTGAGAGAGAGAGAAAGGGAAGCTGTGAGTGAGAGAGAGAGAAAGAGAAGCTGTGAGTGAGAGAGAGAGAAGCTGTGAGTGAGAGAGAGAAAGAAAAGCTGTGAGTGAGAGAGAGAGAAAGAGAAGATATGAGTGAGAGAGAGAGAGAAGCAGTGAGAGAGAGAGAGAAAGAGAAGCTGTGAGTGAGACAGAGAGAGAGAAAGAGAAGCTGTGAGAGAGAGAGGGAGAAAGAGAAGCTGTGTGTGTGAGAGAGAAAGAGAAGCTGTGAGTGTGTGAGAGAGAGAAAGAGAAGCTGTGAGTGAGAGAGAGAGAAAGAGAGAGAAATTAGAGTGAGAAAGAGAGAGAGAAAGAGAAGCTGTGAGTGGGAGAGAGAGAAAGAGAGTCTGTGAGTGAGAGAGAGAGAGAGAAGCTGTGAGTGAAAGAGAGAGAGAGCCGCTGTTAGTGAGAGAGAGAGAAAGAGAAGCTGTGAATGAGAGAGAGAGAGAAAGAGAAGCTGTGAGTGAGAGAGAGAAATAGAAGCTGTGAGTGAGTGAGAGAGAGAAAGGGAAGTTGTGAGTGAGAGAGAGAGAGAAAGAGAAGTTGTGAGTGAGAGAGAGAGAGAAGGAGAAGCTGTGAGTGAGAAGGAGAGGGAAAGAGAAGCTGTGAGTGAGTGAGAGAGAGAGAGAAAGAGAAGCTGTGTGTGTGAGAGAGAGAAAGAGAAGCTGTGAGTGAGAGAGAGAGAGAAAGAGAAGCTGTTAGTGACAGAGAGAGAGAAAGAGAAGCTGTGTGTGTGAGAGAGAGAAAGATAGTCTGAGAAAGAGAGAGTGAAAGAGAAGCTGTGAGTGAGAGTGAGAGAGAGAGAGAAGCTGTGAGTGAGAGAGAGAGAGAATGAGAAGCTGTGAGTGAGAGAGAGAGAATGTAAGAGAAGCTGTGTGTGAGATAGAGAGAGAGAGAAAGAGAAGCTGTGAGTGAGAGAGAGAGAGGGAGAAAGATAAGCTGTGAGAGAGAGAGAGAAGCTGTGTGTGTGTGAGAGAGAGAAAGATAAGCTGTGATTGAGAGTGAGAGAGAGAGAGAAAGTGAAGCTGTGAGTGAGAGAGAGAGAAAGAGAAGCTGTGAGTGAGAGAGAGAGAAGCTGTGAGTGAGAGAGAGAAAGAAAAGCTGTGAGTGAGAGAGAGAGAGAAAGAGAAGATATGAGTGAGTGAGAGAGAGAAGCAGTGAGAGAGAGAGAGAAAGATTAGCTGTGAGTGAGACAGAGAGAGAGAAAGAGAAGCTGTGAGAGAGAGAGGGAGAAAGAGAAGCTGTGTGTGTGAGAGAGAAAGAGAAGCTGTGAGTGAGAGAGAGAGAAAGAGAAGCTGTGAGTGAGAAAGAGAGAGAGAATGAGAAGCTGTGAGTGAGAGTGAGAGAGAGAGAAAGAGAAGCTGTGAGTGAGAGAGAGATTGAAAGAGAAGCTGTGTGTGAGAGAGAGAGAGAGAAAGAGAGCTGTGAGTGAGAGAGAGAAAGAGAAGCTGTGAGTGAGAGGGAGAGAGAGAGGAAGAGAAACTGTGAGTGACACAGAGAGAGAGAAGCTGTGAGTTAGAGAGAGAGAGAAAGAGAAGCTGTGAGTGACAGAGAGAAAGAAAGAAGCTGAGAGTGAGAGAGAGAGAGTGAAGCTGTGAGTGAGAGAGAGAGAGAAAGAGAAGCTGTGTGTGTGAGAGAGAGAGAAAGAGAAGCTGTGAGTGAGAGAGAGAGAGAATGAGAAGCTGTGAGTGAGAGAGAGAAGCTGTGAGTGAGAGAGAGAAAGAGAAGCTGTGAGTGAGAGAGAGCGAGAGAGAGAAGATGTGAGTGATAGAGAGAATGAGAAGCTGTGATTGAGAGTGAGAGAGAGAGAGAAAGAGAAGCTGTGAGAGAGAGAGAGAGAAAGAGAAGCTGTGAGTGAGAGAGAGAGGGAGAGAGAGAAAGAGAGGCTGTGAGTGAGAGAGAGAGAGAAAGAGAAGCTGTGAGTGAGAGAGAGAGAATGAGAAGCTGTGAGTGAGAGAGAGAGAAAGTAAGAGAAGCTGTGAGTGAGATAGAGACAGAGAGAAAGAGAAGCTGAGTGAGAGAGAGAGAGGGAGAAAGATAAGCTGTGAGAGAGAGAGAGAAAGAGAAGCTGTGTGTGTGTGAGAGAGAAAGAGAAGCTGTGATTGAGAGTGAGAGAGAGAGAGAAAGAGAAGCTGTGAGAGAGAGAGAGAAAGAGAAGCTGTGAGTGAGAGAGAGATAAGCTGTGAGTGAGAGAGAGAAAGAAAAGCTGTGAGTGAGAGAGAGAGAAAGAGAAGATATGAGTGAGAGAGAGAGAAGCAGTGAGAGAGAGAGAGAGAAAAAGAGAAGCTGTGAGTGAGACAGAGAGAGAAAGAGAAGCTGTGAGAGAGAGAGAGGGAGAAAGAGAAGATGTGTGTGAGAGAGAGAAAGAGAAGCTGTGAGTGAGAGAGAGATAAGCTGTGAGTGAGAGAGAGAAAGAAAAGCTGTGAGTGAGAGAGAGAGAGAAAGAGAAGATATGAGTGAGTGAGAGAGAGAGAAGCAGTGAGAGAGAGAGAGAGAAATAGAGAAGCTGTGAGTGAGACAGAGAGAGAAAGAGAAGCTGTGAAAGAGAGAGAGGGAGAAAGAGAAGCTGAGAGAGAGAGAGAGAGAGAAGCTGTGAATGTGTGTGTGAGAGAAAGAGAAGCTGTGAGTGAGAGAGAGAGAAAGAAAGAGAAATTAGAGTAAGAAAGAGAGAGAGAAAGAGAAGCTGTGAGTGGGAGAGAGAGAAAGAGAGTCTGTGAGTGAGAGAGAGAGAGAGAAGCTGTGAGTGAGAGAGAGAGAGAGCCGCTGTGAGTGAGAGAGAGAGGAAGAGAAGCTGTGAATGAGAGAGAGAGAGAGAGAACGAGAAGCTGTGAGTGAGAGAGAGAGAAAGAGAAGCTGTGAGTGAGTGAGAGAAGCTGTGTGAGAGAGAGAGAAAGAGAAGCTGTGAGTGAGAGAGAGAAGCTGTGAGAGAGAGAGAGAAAGAGAGAGAGAGAAGATGTGAGTGATAGAGAGAGAGAGAAAGAGAAGCTGTGAGTGAGAGAGAGAGAGGGAGAAAGCTAAGCTGTGTGAGAGAGAGAGAAAGAGAAGCTGTGAGGGAGAGAGAGAGAAAGAGAAGCAGTGAGTGAGAGAGAGAAGCTGTGAGTGAGAGAGAGAAAGAAAAGCTGTGAGTGAGAGAGAGAGAAAGAGAAGCTGTGAGTGAGTGAGAGAGAGAAAGGGAAGTTGTGAGTGCGAGAGAGAGAGAAAGAGAAGCTGTGAGTGAGAGAGAGAGAGAAGCTGTGAGTGAGAGAGAGAGAGAAAGAGAAGCTGTGGGTGAGAAGGAGAGGGATAGAGTGTGAGTGAGTGAGAGAGAGAGAAAGAGAAGCTGTGAGTGAGAGAGAGAAAGAGAAGCTGTGATTGAGAGTGAGAGAGAGAGAGAAAGAGAAGCTGTGAGAGAGAGAGAGAGAAAGAGAAGCTGTGAGTGAGAGAGAGATAAGCTGTGAGTGAGAGAGAGAAAGAAAAGCTGTGAGTGAGAGAGAGAGAAAGAGAAGATATGAGTGAGAGAGAGAGAAGCAGTGAGAGAGAGAGAGAGAAAAAGAGAAGCTGTGAGTGAGACAGAGAGAGAAAGAGAAGCTGTGAGAGAGAGAGAGGGAGAAAGAGAAGATGTGTGAGAGAGAGAGAAAGAGAAGCTGTGAGTGAGAGAGAGATAAGCTGTGAGTGAGAGAGAGAAAGAAAAGCTGTGAGTGAGAGAGAGAGAGAAAGAGAAGATATGAGTGAGTGAGAGAGAGAGAAGCAGTGAGAGAGAGAGAGAAATAGAGAAGCTGTGAGTGAGACAGAGAGAGAAAGAGAAGCTGTGAAAGAGAGAGAGGGAGAAAGAGAAGCTGAGAGAGAGAGAGAGAGATGCTGTGAGTGTGTGTGTGAGAGAAAGAGAAGCTGTGAGTGAGAGAGAGAAAGAAAGAGAAATTAGAGTAAGAAAGAGAGAGAGAAAGAGAAGCTGTGAGTGGGAGAGAGAGAAAGAGAGTGTGAGTGAGAGAGAGAGAGAGAAGCTGTGAGTGAGAGAGAGAGAGAGCCGCTGTGAGTGAGAGAGAGAGGAAGAGAAGCTGTGAATGAGAGAGAGAGAGAACGAGAAGCTGTGAGTGAGAGAGAGAGAAAGAGAAGCTGTGAGTGAGTGAGAGAAGCTGTGTGAGAGAGAGAGAAAGAGAAGCTGTGAGTGAGAGAGAGAAGCTGTGAGAGAGAGAGAAAAAGAGAGAGAGAGAAGATGTGAGTGATAGAGAGAGAGAGAAAGAGAAGCTGTGACTGAGAGAGAGAGAGGGAGAAAGCTAAGCTGTGAGAGAGAGAGAGAAAGAGAAGCTGTGTGTGTGTGAGAGAGAAAGAGAAGCTGTGATTGAGAGTGAGAGAGAGAGAGAAAGAGAAGCTGTGAGTGAGAGAGAGAGAAAGAGAAGCTGTGAGTGAGAGAGAGAAGCTGTGAGTGAGAGAGAGAAAGAAAAGCTGTGAGTGAGAGAGAGAGAAAGAGAAGCTGTGAGTGAGTGAGAGAGAGAAAGGGAAGTTGTGAGTGAGAGAGAGAGAGAAAGAGAAGCTGTGAGTGAGAGAGAGAGAGAAGCTGTGAGTGAGAGAGAGAGAGAAAGAGAAGCTGTGGGTGAGAAGGAGAGGGATAGAGAAGCTGTGAGTGAGTGAGTGAGAGAGAAAGAGAAGCTGTGAGTGAGAGAGAGAAAGAGAAGCTGTGAGTGAGAGAGAGAGAAAGAGAAGCTGTGAGTGAGAAGGAGAGGGAAAGAGAAGCTGTGGTTAAGTGAGAGAGAGAGAGAGAGAGAGAGAAGCTGTGAGATAGAAATAGAGAAGCTGTGAGTGAGAGAGTGAGAGAGAAAAAGAGAAGCTGTGAGTGAGAGAGAGATTGAAAGAGAAGCTGTGAGTGAGTGAGAGAGAGAGAAAGAGAAGCTGTGAGTGAGAGAGAGAAAGAGAAGCTGTGAGTGACAGAGAGAGAGAAAGAGAATCTGAGAGTGAGAGAGAGAGAGAAAGTGAAGCTGTGAGTGAGAGAGCAAGAGAAAGAGAAGCTGTGAGTGAGAGAGAGAGAAAGAGAAGCTGTGAGTGAGAGAGAGAGAGAATGAGAAGCTGTGAGTGAGTGTGAGAGAGAGGGAGAGAAAGAAAGCTGTGAGTGAGAGAGATTGAAAGAGAAGCTGTGAGTGAGAGAGAGTGAGAGAAAGAGAGCTGTGAGTGAGAGAGAGAAAGAGAAGCTGTGAGTGAGAGAGAGAGAGAGAGAGAAGCTGTGAGTGAGAGAGAGAAAGAGAAGCTGTGAGTGAGTGAGAGAGAGAGAAGCTGTGAGAGAGAGATTGAAAGAGAAGCTGTGAGTGAGAGAGAGAGAGAGAAAGAGAGCTGTGAGTGAGAGAGAGAAAGAGAAGCTGTGAGTGAGAGGGAGAGAGAGAGGAAGAGAAACTGTGAGTGACACAGAGAGAGAAGCTGTGAGAGAGAGAGAGAAATAGAAGCTGTGAGTGACAGAGAGAGAGAAAGAAGCTGAGAGTGAGAGAGAGAGAAAGTGAAGCTGTGAGTGAGAGAGAGAGAAAGAAAGAGGAATTAGAGTGAGAAAGAGAGCGAGAAAGAGAAGCTGTGAGTGGGAGAGAGAGAAAGAGAGTCTGTGAGTGAGAGAGAGAGAGAGAAGCTGTGAGTGAAAGAGAGAGAGAGAGAGCCGCTGTTAGTGAGACAGAGAGAAAGAGAAGCTGTGAGTGAGTGAGAGAGAGAAAGGGAAGTTGTGAGTGAGAGAGAGAGAAAAAGAGAAGCTGTGAGTGAGAGAGAGAGAGAAAGAGAAGCTGTGAGTGAGAAGGAGAGAGAAAGAGAAGCTGTGTGTGTGTGAGAGAGAAAGAGAAGCAGTGAGTGACAGAGAGAGAGAAAGAGAAGCTGTGTGTGTGAGAGAGAGAAAGAGAAGCTGTGAGTGAGAGTGAGAGAGAGAGAGAAAGAGAAGCTGTGAGAGAGAAAGAGAAGCTGTGAGTGAGAGAGTGAGAGAGAGAAAGAGAAGCTGTTAGTGAGAGTGAGAGAGAGAGAGAAGCTGTGAGTGAGAAAGAGAGAGAGAAAGAGAAGCTGTGAGTGAGGGAGAGAGAGAATGAGAAGCTGTGAGTGAGAGAGAGAAGCTGTGAGTGAGAGAGAGGGAGAAGATGTGAGTGATAGAGAGAGAGAATGAGAAGCTGTGAGTGAGAGAGAGAGAAAGTAAAAGAAGCTGTGAGTGAGATAGAGAGAGAGAGAGAAGCTGTGAGTGAGAGAGAGAGAGGGAGAAAGATAAGCTGTGAGAGAGAGAGAGAGAAGCTGTGTGTGTGAGAGAGAAAGAGAAGCTGTGAGTGATAGAGAGAGAGAGAAGCTGTGAGTGAGAGAGAGAGAAGCTGTGAGTGAGAGAGAGAAAGAAAAGCTGTGAGTGAGAGAGAGAGAAAGAGAAGATATGAGTGAGAGAGAGAGAGAGAAGCAGTGAGAGAGAGAGAAAGAGAAGCTGTGAGTGAGACAGAGAGAGAAAGGGAAGCTGTGAGTGAGAGAGAGAAAGAGAAGCTTTGAGTGATAGAGAGAGAGAAGCTGTGAGTGAGAGAGAGAGAAGCTGTGAGTGAGAGAGAGAAAGAAAAGCTGTGAGTGAGAGAGAGAGAGAGAAGATGTGAGTGATAGAGAGAGAGAATGAGAAGCTGTGAGTGAGAGAGAGAGAAAGTAAAAGAAGCTGTGAGTGAGATAGATAGAGAGAGAAAGAGAAGCTGTGAGAGAGAGAGAGAGAGAGGGAGAAAGATAAGCTGTGAGAGAGAGAGAGAAGCTGTGTGTGAGAGAGAGAAAGAGAAGCTGTGAGTGATAGAGAGAGAGAGAGAAGCTGTGAGTGAGAGATGGAGAAGCTGTGAGTGAGAGAGAGAAAGAAAAGCTGTGAGTGAGAGAGAGATTGAAAGAGAAGCTGTGAGTGAGAGAGAGAGAGAGAAAGAGAGCTGTGAGTGAGAGAGAGAAAGAGAAGCTGTTAGTGAGAGGGAGAGAGAGAGGAAGAGAAACTGTGAGTGACACAGAGAGAGAAGCTGTGAGAGAGAGAGAGAAAGAGAAGCTGTGAGTGACAGAGAGAGAGAAAGAAGCTGAGAGTGAGAGAGAGAGAGAAAGTGAAGCTGTGAGTGAGAGAGAGAGAAAGAAAGAGGAATTAGAGTGAGAAAGAGAGAGAGAAAGAGAAGCTGTGAGTGGGAGAGAGAGAAAGAGAGTCTGTGAGTGAGAGAGAGAGAGAGAATCTGTGAGTGAAAGAGAGAGAGAGAGAGCCGCTGTTAGTGAGAGAGAGAGAAAGAGAAGCTGTGAGTGAGTGAGAGAGAGAAAGGGAAGTTGTGAGTGAGAGAGAGAGAAAAAGAGAAGCTGTGAGTGAGAGAGAGAGAGAAAGAGAAGCTGTGAGTGAGAAGGAGAGGGAAGGAGAAGCTGTGAGTGAGTGAGAGAGAGAGAGAGAGAGAAAGAGAAGCTGTGTGTGTGAGAGAGAGAAAGAGAAGCTGTGAGTGACAGAGAGAGAGAAAGAGAAGCTGTGTGTGTGAGAGAGAGAAAGAGAAGCTGTGAGTGAGAATGAGAGAGAGAGAGAGAAAGAGAAGCTGTGAGAGAGAAAGAGAAGCTGTGAGTGAGAGAGTGAGAGAGAGAAAGAGAAGCTGTTAGTGAGAGTGAGAGAGAGAGAGAAGCTGTGAGTGAGAGAGAGATTGAAAGAGAAGCTGTGAGTGAGAGAGAGAGAGAAAGAGAAGCTGTGAGTGAGGGAGAGAGAGAATGAGAAGCTGTGAGTGAGAGAGAGAAGCTGTGAGTGAGAGAGAGGGA
Source organism: Bradypodion pumilum (assembly GCA_035047305.1). Classification (NCBI taxonomy): domain Eukaryota; kingdom Metazoa; phylum Chordata; class Lepidosauria; order Squamata; family Chamaeleonidae; genus Bradypodion; species Bradypodion pumilum. Next base: position 233,680,998 of record JAWDJD010000001.1, read on the forward strand.
GAAGATGTGAGTGATAGAGAGAGAGAATGAGAAGCTGTGAGTGAGAGAGAGAGAAAGTAAAAGAAGCTGTGAGTGAGATAGAGAGAGAGAGAGAGAAGCTGTGAGTGAGAGAGAGAGAGGGAGAAAGATAAGCTGTGTGAGAGAGAGAGAGAAGCTGTGTGTGTGTGAGAGAGAAAGAGAAGCTGTGAGTGATAGAGAGAGAAAGAGAAGGTGTGAGTGAGTGAGAGAGAGAAAGGGAAGTTGTGAGTGATAGAGAGAGAAAGAGAAGCTGTGAGTGAGAGAGAGAGAGAAAGAGAAGCTGTGAGTGAGAGAGAGAGAGAAAGAGAAGCTGTGAGTGAGAAGGAGAGGGAAAGAGAAGCTGTGAGTGAGTGAGAGAGAGAGAAAGAGAAGCTGTGAGTGAGAGAGGGAGAAAGAGAAACTGTGAGTGAGAAAGAGAGAGAAAGAGAAGCTGTGAGTGAGGAGAGGGAATGAGAAGCTGTGAGTGAGTGAGAGAGAGAGAGAGAGAAAGAGAAGCTGTGAGAGAATAAGAGAGAAGCTGTGAGTGAGAGAGTGAGAGAGAGAAAGAGAAGCTGTTAGTGAGAGTGAGAGAGAGAGAGAAAGAGAAGCTGTGAGTGAGAGAGAGATTGAAAGAGAAGCTGTGAGTGTGTGAGAGAGAGAGAGAAAGAGAAGCTGTGAGTGAGAGAGAGAAAGAGACGCTGTGAGTGAGAGAGAGAGAGAGAAAGAGAAGCTGTGAGTGAGAGAGAGAGAGAAAGAGAAGCTGTGAGTGAGAAGGAGAGGGAAAGAGAAGCTGTGAGTGAGTGAGAGAGAGAAAGAGAAGCTGTGAGTGAGAGAGGGAGAAAGAGAAACTGTGAGTGAGAGAGAGAGAGAAAGAGAAGCTGTGAGTGAGAAGGAGAGGGAATGAGAAGCTGTGAGTGAGTGAGAGAGAGAGAGAGAGAAAGAGAAGCTGTGAGAGAATAAGAGAGAAGCTGTGAGTGAGAGAGTGAGAGAGAGAAAGAGAAGCTGTTAGTGAGAGTGAGAGAGAGAGAGAAAGAGAAGCTGTGAGTGAGAGAGATTGAAAGAGAAGCTGTGAGTGTGTGAGAGAGAGAGAGAAAGAGAAGCTGTGAGTGAGAGAGAGAAAGAGACGCTGTGAGTGAGAGAGAGAGAGAGAAAGAGAAGCTGTGAGTGACACACAGAGATAGAAGCTGTGAGTTAGAGAGAGAGAAAGAGAAGTTGTGAGTGACAGAGAGAGAGAAAGAGAAGCTGAGAGTGAGAGAGAGAGAGAGAGAAAGTGAAGCTGTTAGTGAGAGTGAGTGAGAGTGAGAAAGAGAAGCTGTTAGTGAGAGTGAGAGAGAGAGAAAGAGAAGCTGTGAGTGAGAGAGAGATTGAAAGAGAAGCTGTGAGTGTGTGAGAGAGAGAGAGAAAGAGAAGCTGTGAGTGAGAGAGATAAAGTGAAGCTGTGAGTGAGAGAGAGAGAAAGAGAAGCTGTGAGTGAGAGAGAGAGAGAAAGAAAGAGAAATTAGAGAGAGAAAGTGAGAGAGAAAGAGAGTCTGTGAGTGAGAGAGAGAAGCTGTGAGTGAGAGAGAGAGTGCTGCTGTGAGTGAGCGAGAGAAAGAGAAGCTGTGAATGAGAGAGAGAGAAAGAGAAGCTGTGAGTGAGAGAGAGAGAAAGAGAAGATGTGAGTGAGTGAGAAAGAGAAAGGGAAGTTGTGAGTAAGAGAGAGAGAGAAAGAGAAGCTGTGAGTGAGAGAGAGAGAGAAAGAGAAGCTGTGAGTGAGAAGGTGAGGGAAAGAGAAGCTGTGAGTGAGTGAGAGAGAGAGAGAGAGAAACTGTGAGTGAGAGAGAGAGAAAGAGAAGCTGTGAGTGAGAGAGAGAGAGAAAGAGAAGCTGTGAGTGAGAAGGAGAGGGAAAGAGAAGCTGTGAGTGAGTGAGAGAGAGAGAAAGAGAAGCTGTGATAGAGAGAGAAGCTGTGAGTGAGAGAGAGTGAGAGAGAAAGAGAACCTGTTAGTGAGTGTGAGAGAGAGAGAAAGAGAAGCTGTGAGTGAGAGAGAGATTGAAAGAGAAGCTGTGAGTGAGAGAGAGAGAGAGAAAGAGAAGCTGTGAGTGAGAGAGAGAAAGAGAAGCTGTGAGTGACACAGAGAGGGAGAAGCTGTGAGTTAGAGAGAGAGAGAAAGAGAAGCTGTGAGTGACAGAGAGAGAAAGAGAAGCTGAGAGTAAGAGAGAGAGAGGGAAAGAGAAGCTGTGTGTGTGTGTGAGAGAGAAAGATAGTCTGAGATAGAGAGAGTGAAAGAGAACCTGTGAGTGAGAGAGAGAGGGAGAAAGAGAAGCTATGTGTGTGAGAGAGAGAAAGAGAACCTGTGAGTGAGAGTGAGAGAGAGAGAGAGAAAGAGAAGCTGTGAGTGAGAGAGAGAGAAAGAGGAGCTGTGAGTGAGAGAGAGAGAAAGAGAAGGTGTGAGTGAGAGAGAGAGAGAATGAGAAGCTGTGAGTGAGAGGGAGAGAAGCTGTGAGTGAGAGGGAGAGAGAAAGTGAAGCTGTGAGTGAGAGAGAGAAAGAAAGAGGAATTAGAGTGAGAAAGAGAGAGAGAAAGAGCTGTGAGTGGGAGAGAGAAAGAGAGTCTGTGAGTGAGAGAGAGAGAGAGAATCTGTGAGTGAAAGAGAGAGAGAGAGAGCCGCTGTTAGTGAGAGAGAGAGAAAGAGAAGCTGTGAGTGAGTGAGAGAGAGAAAGGGAAGTTGTGAGTGAGAGAGAGAGAAAAAGAGAAGCTGTGAGTCAGAGAGAGAGAGAAAGAGAAGCTGTGAGTGAGAAGGAGAGGGAAAGAGAAGCTGTGAGTGAGTGAGAGAGAGAGAGAGAGAGAAAGAGAAGCTGTGTGTGTGTGAGAGAGAAAGAGAAGCTGTGAGTGACAGAGAGAGAGAAAGAGAAGCTGTGTGTGTGAGAGAGAGAAAGAGAAGCTGTGAGTGAGAATGAGAGAGAGAGAAAGAAAGAGAAGCTGTGAGAGAGAAAGAGAAGCTGTGAGTGAGAGAGTGAGAGAGAGAAAGAGAAGCTGTTAGTGAGAGTGAGAGAGAGAGAGAAGCTGTGAGTGAGAGAGAGATTGAAAGAGAAGCTGTGAGTGAGAGAGAGAGAGAAAGAGAAGCTGTGAGTGAGGGAGAGAGAGAATGAGAAGCTGTGAGTGAGAGAGAGAAGCTGTGAGTGAGAGAGAGGGAGAAGATGTGAGTGATAGAGAGAGAGAATGAGAAGCTGTGAGTGAGAGAGAGAGAAAGTAAAAGAAGCTGTGAGTGAGATAGAGAGAGAGAGAGAGAAGCTGTGAGTGAGAGAGAGAGAGGGAGAAAGATAAGCTGTGTGTGAGAGAGAGAGAAGCTGTGTGTGTGTGAGAGAAAGAGAAGCTGTGAGTGATAGAGAGAGAGAGAGAAGCTGTGAGTGAGAGAGAGAGAAGCTGTGAGTGAGAGAGAGAAAGAAAAGCTGTGAGTGAGAGAGAGAGAAAGAGAAGATATGAGTGAGAGAGAGAGAGAGAAGCAGTGAGAGAGAGAGAGAAAGAGAAGCTGTGAGTGAGACAGAGAGAGAGAAAGGGAAGCTGTGAGTGAGAGAGAGAAAGAGAAGCTGTGAGTGATAGAGAGAGAGAAGCTGTGAGTGAGAGAGAGAGAAGCTGTGAGTGAGAGAGAGAAAGAAAAGCTGTGAGTGAGAGAGAGAGAGAGAAGATGTGAGTGATAGAGAGAGAGAATGAGAAGCTGTGAGTGAGAGAGAGAGAAAGTAAAAGAAGCTGTGAGTGAGATAGATAGAGAGAGAAAGAGAAGCTGTGAGTGAGAGAGAGAGAGAGAGGGAGAAATATAAGCTGTGAGAGAGAGAGAAGCTGTGTGTGAGAGAGAGAAAGAGAAGCTGTGAGTGATAGAGAGAGAGAGAGAAGCTGTGAGTGAGAGAGAGAGAAGCTGTGAGTGAGAGAGAGAAAGAAAAGCTGTGAGTGAGAGAGAGAGAGAAGATGTGAGTGAAAGAGAGAGAGAGAGCCGCTGTTAGTGAGAGAGAGAGAAAGAGAAGCTGTGAGTGAGAGAGAGAGAGAGAGAAAGAGAGCTGTGAGTGAGAGAGAGAAAGAGAAGCTGTGAGTGAGAGGGAGAGAGAGAGGAAGAGAAACTGTGAGTGACACAGAGAGAGAAGCTGTGAGAGAGAGAGAAAGAGAAGCTGTGAGTGACAGAGAGAGAGAAAGAAGCTGAGAGTGAGAGAGAGAGAGAAAGTGAAGCTGTGAGTGAGAGAGAGAGAAAGAAAGAGGAATTAGAGTGAGAAAGAGAGAGAGAAAGAGAAGCTGTGAGTGGGAGAGAGAGAAAGAGAGTCTGTGAGTGAGAGAGAGAGAGAAGCTGTGAGTGAAAGAGAGAGAGAGAGCCGCTGTTAGTGAGAGAGAGAGAAAGAGAAGCTGTGAGTGAGTGAGAGAGAGAAAGGGAAGTTGTGAGTGAGAGAGAGAGAAAAAGAGAAGCTGTGAGTGAGAGAGAGAGAGAAAGAGAAGCTGTGAGTGAGAAGGAGAGGGAAAGAGAAGCTGTGAGTGAGTGAGAGAGAGAGAGAGAAAGAGAAGCTGTGTGTGTGTGTGAGAGAAAGAGAAGCTGTGAGTGACAGAGAGAGAGAAAGAGAAGCTGTGTGTGAGAGAGAGAGAAAGAGAAGCTGTGAGTGAGAGTGAGAGAGAAAGAGAAAGAGAAGCTGTGAGAGAGAAAGAGAAGCTGTGAGTGAGAGAGTGAGAGAGAGAAAGAGAAGCTGTTAGTGAGAGTGAGAGAGAGAGAGAAGCTGTGAGTGAGAGAGAGATTGAAAGAGAATCTGTGAGTGAGAGAGAGAGAGAGAAAGAGAAGCTGTGAGTGAGGGAGAGAGATAATGAGAAGCTGTGAGTGAGAGAGAGAAGCTGTGAGTGAGAGAGAGGGAGAAGATGTGAGTGATAGAGAGAGAATGAGAAGCTGTGAGTGAGAGAGAAAGAAAGTAAAAGAAGCTGTGAGTGAGATAGAGAGAGAGAGAGAAGCTGTGAGTGAGAGAGAGAGAGGGAGTAAGATAAGCTGTGAGAGAGAGAGAGAGAAGCTGTGTGTGTGAGAGAGAAAGAGAAGCTGTGAGTGATAGAGAGAGAGAGAAGCTGTGAGTGAGAGAGAGAGAAGCTGTGAGTGAGAGAGAGAAAGAAAAGCTGTGAGTGAGAGAGAGAGAAAGAGAAGATATGAGTGAGAGAGAGAGAGAGAAGCAGTGAGAGAGAGAGAGAAAGAGAAGCTGTGAGTGAGACAGAGAGAGAGAAAGGGAAGCTGTGAGTGAGAGAGAGAAAGAGAAGCTGTGAGTGATAGAGAGAGAGAAGCTGTGAGTGAGAGAGAGAGAAGCTGTGAGTGAGAGAGAGAAAGAAAAGCTGTGAGTGAGAGAGAGAGAGAGAAGATGTGAGTGAGAGAGAGAGAGAATGAGAAGCTGTGAGTGAGAGAGAGAGAAAGTAAAAGAAGCTGTGAGTGAGATAGAGAGAGAGAGAGAGAGAAGCTGTGTGTGAGAGAGAGAAAGAGAAGCTGTGAGTGATAGAGAGAGAGAGAGAAGCTGTGAGTGAGAGAGAGAGAAGCTGTGAGTGAGAGAGAGAAAGAAAAGCTGTGAGTGAGAGAGAGAGAAAGAAGATGTGAGTGAAAGAGAGAGAGAGCCGCTGTTAGTGAGAGAGAGAGAAAGAGAAGCTGTGAGTGAGAGAGAGAGAAAGAGAAGCTGTGAGTGAGTGAGAGAGAGAAAGGGAAGTTGTGAGTGAGAGAGAGAGAGAAAGAGAAGCTGGGAGTAAGAAGGAGAGATAAAGAGAAGCTGTGAGTGAGTGAGAGAGAGAGAGAGAAAGAGAAGCTGTGTGAGAGAGAGAGAGAAAGAGAAGCTGTGAGTGACAGAGAGAGAGAAAGAGAAGCTGTGTGTGTGAGAGAGAAAGAGAAGCTGTGAGTGAGAGTGAGAGAGAGAGAAAGAGAAGCTGTGAGTGAGAGAGAAAGAGAAAGAGAAGCTGTGTGAGAGAGAGAGAGAATGAGAAGCTGTGAGTGAGAGAGAGAAGCTGTGAGAGAGAGAGAAAGAGAAGCTGTGAGTGAGAGAGAGAGAGAGAAGATGTGAGTGATAGAGAGAGAGAATGAGAAGCTGTGAGTGAGAGAGAGAGAAAGAAAAAGAAGCTGTGAGTGAGATAGAGAGAGAGAGAGTATGAGAAGCTGTGAGTGAGAGAGAGAGAGGGAGAAAGATAAGCTGTGTGTGTGAGAGAGAGAGAAGCTGTGTGTGTGAGAGAGAAATAGAAGCTGTGAGTGATAGAGAGAGAGAGAAGCTGTGAGTGAGAGAGAGAGAAGCTGTGAGTGAGAGAGAGAAAGAAAAGCTGTGAGTGAGAGAGAGAGAAAGAGAAGATATGAGTGAGAGAGAGAGAGAGAAGCAGTGAGAGAGAGAGAGAAAGAGAACCTGTGAGTGAGACAGAGAGAGAGAAAGGGAAGCTGTGAGAGAGAGAGAGGGAGAAAGAGAAGCTGTGAGAGAGAGAGAAAGAGAAGCTGTGAGTGTGTGAGAGAGAAAGAGAAGCTGTGAGTGAGAGAGAGAGAGAAAGAAAGAGAAATTAGAGAGAGAAAGTGAGAGAGAAAGAGAAGCTGTGAGTGGGAGAGAGAGAAAGAGAGTCTGTGAGTGAGAGAGAGAAGCTGTGAGTGAGAGAGAGAGTGCTGCTGTGAGTGAGCGAGAGAAAGAGAAGCTGTGAATGAGAGAGAGAGAGAAAGAGAAGCTGTGAGTGAGTGAGAGAGAGAAAGGGAAGTTGTGAGTAAGAGAGAGAGAGAGAAAGAGAAGCTGTGAGTGAGAGAGAGAGAAAGAGAAGCTGTGAGTGAGAAGGAGAGGGAAAGAGAAGCTGTGAGTGAGTGAGAGAGAGAGAGAGAGAGAAACTGTGAGTGAGAGAGAGAGAAAGAGAAGCTGTGAGTGAGAGAGAGAGAAAGAGAAGCTGTGAGTGAGAAGGAGAGGGAAAGAGAAGCTGTGAGTGAGAGAGAGAGAGAGAAAGAGAAGCTGTGAGAGAGAAAGAGAGAAGCTGTGAGTGAGAGAGTGAGAGAGAGAAAGAGAACCTGTTAGTGAGAGTGAGAGCGAGAGAAAGAGAAGCTGTGAGTGAGAGAGAGAGAGAAAGAGAAGCTGTGAGTGAGAAGGAGAGGGAAAGAGAAGCTGTGAGTGAGTGAGAGAGAGAGAGAGAAAGAGAAGCTGTGTGTGTGTGTGAGAGAAAGAGAAGCTGTGAGTGACAGAGAGAGAGAAAGAGAAGCTGTGTGTGAGAGAGAGAGAAAGAGAAGCTGTGAGTGAGAGTGAGAGAGAGAGAGAAAGAGAAGCTGTGAGAGAGAAAGAGAAGCTGTGAGTGAGAGAGTGAGAGAGAGAAAGAGAAGCTGTTAGTGAGAGTGAGAGAGAGAGAGAAGCTGTGAGTGAGAGAGAGATTGAAAGAGAATCTGTGAGTGAGAGAGAGAGAGAAAGAGAAGCTGTGAGTGAGGGAGAGAGAGAATGAGAAGCTGTGAGTGAGTGAGAGAAGCTGTGAGTGAGAGAGAGGGAGAAGATGTGAGTGATAGAGAGAGAATGAGAAGCTGTGAGTGAGAGAGAGAGAAAGTAAAAGAAGCTGTGAGTGAGATAGAGAGAGAGAGAGAAGCTGTGAGTGAGAGAGAGAGAGGGAGTAAGATAAGCTGTGAGAGAGAGAGAGAGAAGCTGTGTGTGTGAGAGAGAAAGAGAAGCTGTGAGTGATAGAGAGAGAGAAGCTGTGAGTGAGAGAGAGAGAAGCTGTGAGTGAGAGAGAGAAAGAAAAGCTGTGAGTGAGAGAGAGAGAAAGAGAAGATATGAGTGAGAGAGAGAGAGAGAAGCAGTGAGAGAGAGAGAGAAAGAGAAGCTGTGAGTGAGACAGAGAGAGAGAAAGGGAAGCTGTGAGTGAGAGAGAGAAAGAGAAGCTGTGAGTGATAGAGAGAGAGAAGCTGTGAGTGAGAGAGAGAGAAGCTGTGAGTGAGAGAGAGAAAGAAAAGCTGTGAGTGAGAGAGAGAGAGAGAAGATGTGAGTGATAGAGAGAGAGAATGAGAAGCTGTGAGTGAGAGAGAGAGAAAGTAAAAGAAGCTGTGAGTGAGATAGATAGATAGAGAGAGAGAAGCTGTGTGTGAGAGAGAGAAAGAGAAGCTGTGAGTGATAGAGAGAGAGAGAGAAGCTGTGAGTGAGAGAGAGAGAAGCTGTGAGTGAGAGAGAGAAAGAAAAGCTGTGAGTGAGAGAGAGAGAAAGAAGATGTGAGTGAAAGAGAGAGAGAGCCGCTGTTAGTGAGAGAGAGAGAGAAAGAGAAGCTGTGAGTGAGAGAGAGAGAAAGAGAAGCTGTGAGTGAGTGAGAGAGAGAAAGGGAAGTTGTGAGTGAGAGAGAGAGAGAAAGAGAAGCTGGGAGTAAGAAGGAGAGATAAAGAGAAGCTGTGAGTGAGTGAGAGAGAGAGAGAAAGAGAAGCTGTGTGAGAGAGAGAGAGAAAGAGAAGCTGTGAGTGACAGAGAGAGAGAAAGAGAAGCTGTGTGTGAGAGAGAGAAAGAGAAGCTGTGAGTGCGAGTGAGAGAGAGAGAGAAAGAGAAGCTGTGAGTGAGAGAGAAAGAGAAAGAGAAGCTGTGAGTGAGAGAGAGAGAGAATGAGAAGCTGTGAGTGAGAGAGAGAAGCTGTGAGAGAGAGAGAAAGAGAAGCTGTGAGTGAGAGAGAGAGAGAGAAGATGTGAGTGATAGAGAGAGAGAATGAGAAGCTGTGAGTGAGAGAGAGAGAAAGAAAAAGAAGCTGTGAGTGAGATAGAGAGAGAGAGTATGAGAAGCTGTGAGTGAGAGAGAGAGAGGGAGAAAGATTAGCTGTGTGTGTGTGAGAGAGAGAAGCTGTGTGTGTGAGAGAGAAATAGAAGCTGTGAGTGATAGAGAGAGAGAGAAGCTGTGAGTGAGAGAGAGAGAAGCTGTGAGTGAGAGAGAGAAAGAAAAGCTGTGAGTGAGAGAGAGAGAAAGAGAAGATATGAGTGAGAGAGAGAGAGAGAGAAGCAGTGAGAGAGAGAGAGAAAGAGAACCTGTGAGTGAGACAGAGAGAGAGAAAGGGAAGCTGTGAGAGAGAGAGAGGGAGAAAGAGAAGCTGTGAGAGAGAGAGAGAAAGAGAAGCTGTGAGTGTGTGAGAGAGAAAGAGAAGCTGTGAGTGAGAGAGAGAGAAAGAAAGAGAAATTAGAGAGAGAAAGTGAGAGAGAAAGAGAAGCTGTGAGTGGGAGAGAGAGAAAGAGTCTGTGAGTGAGAGAGAGAAGCTGTGAGTGAGAGAGAGTGCTGCTGTGAGTGAGCGAGAGAAAGAGAAGCTGTGAATGAGAGAGAGAGAGAAAGAAAGAGAAGCTGTAAGTGAGTGAGAGAGAGAAAGGGAAGTTGTGAGTAAGAGAGAGAGAGAGAGAGAGAGAAGCTGTGAGTGAGAGAGAGAGAGAAAGAGAAGCTGTGAGTGAGAAGGAGAGGGAAAGAGAAGCTGTGAGTGAGTGAGAGAGAGAGAGAGAGAAAACTGTGAGTGAGAGCGAGAGAAAGAGAAGCTGTGAGTGAGAGAGAGAGAGAAAGAGAAGCTGTGAGTGAGAAGGAGAGGGAAAGAGAAGCTGTGAGTGAGAGAGAGAGAGAGAAAGAGAAGCTGTGAGAGAGAAAGAGAGAAGCTGTGAGTGAGAGAGTGAGAGAGAGAAAGAGAATCTGTTAGTGAGAGTGAGAGCGAGAGAAAGAGAAGCTGTGAGTGAGAGAGAGATTGAAAGAGAAGCTGTGTGTGTGTGTGAGAGAGAAAGATAGTCTGAGATAGAGAGAGTGAAAGAGAAGCTGTGAGTGAGAGAGAGAGGGAGAAAGAGAAGCTATGTGTGTGTGAGAGAGAAAGAGAACCTGTGAGTGAGAGTGAGAGAGAGAGAGAGAAAGAGAAGCTGTGAGTGAGTGAGAGAGAGAGAAAGAGAAGCTGTGAGAGAGAAAGAGAGAAGCTGTGAGTGAGAGAGAGTGAGAGAGAAAGAGAACCTGTTAGTGAGTGTGAGAGAGAGAGAAAGAGAAGCTGTGAGTGAGAGAGAGATTGAAAGAGAAGCTGTGAGTGAGAGAGAGAGAGAGAAAGAGAAGCTGTGAGTGTGAGAGAGAAAGAGAATCTGTGAGTGAGAGGGAGAGAGAGAAAGAGAAGCTGTGAGTGACACAGAGAGGGAGAAGCTGTGAGTTAGAGAGAGAGAGAGAGAGAAGCTGTGAGTGACAGAGAGAGAAAGAGAAGCTGAGAGTAAGAGAGAGAGAGGGAAAGAGAAGCTGTGTGTGTGTGAGAGAGAGAAAGATAGTCTGAGATAGAGAGAGTGAAAGAGAACCTGTGAGTGAGAGAGAGAGGGAGAAAGAGAAGCTATGTGTGTGTGAGAGAGAAAGAGAACCTGTGAGTGAGAGTGAGAGAGAGAGAGAGAAAGAGAAGCTGTGAGTGAGAGAGAGAAAGAGAAGCTGTGAGTGAGAGAGAGAGAGAGAGAAGATGTGAGTGATAGAGAGAATGAGAAGCTGTGAGAGAGAGAGAAAGTAAGAGAAGCTGTGAGTGAGATAGAGAGAGAGAAAGAGAAGCTGTGAGTGAGAGAGAGAGAGGGAGAAAGATAAGCTGTGAGGGAGAGAGAGAAAGAGAAGCTGTGTGTGAGAGTGAGAGAGAGAGAAAGGGAAGCTGTGAGTGAGAGAGAGAGAAAGAGAAGCTGTGAGTGAGAGAGAGAGAAGCTGTGAGTGAGAGAGAGAAAGAAAAGCTGTGAGTGAGAGAGAGAGAGAAAGAGAAGATATGAGTGAGAGAGAGAGAGAAGCAGTGAGAGAGAGAGAGAAAGAGAAGCTGTGAGTGAGACAGAGAGAGAGAAAGAGAAGCTGTGAGAGAGAGAGGGAGAAAGAGAAGCTGTGTGTGTGAGAGAGAAAGAGAAGCTGTGAGTGTGTGAGAGAGAGAAAGAGAAGCTGTGAGTGAGAGAGAGAGAAAGAGAGAGAAATTAGAGTGAGAAAGAGAGAGAGAAAGAGAAGCTGTGAGTGGGAGAGAGAGAAAGAGAGTCTGTGAGTGAGAGAGAGAGAGAGAAGCTGTGAGTGAAAGAGAGAGAGAGCCGCTGTTAGTGAGAGAGAGAGAAAGAAAGAGAAGCTGTGAATGAGAGAGAGAGAAAGAGAAGCTGTGAGTGAGAGAGAGAGAAATAGAAGCTGTGAGTGAGTGAGAGAGAGAAAGGGAAGTTGTGAGTGAAAGAGAGAGGGAAAGAGAAGCTGTGAGTGAGAGAGAGAGAGAAAGAGAAGCTGTGAGTGAGAAGGAGAGGGAAAGAGAAGCTGTGAGTGAGTGAGAGAGAGAGAGAAAGAGAAGCTGTGTGTGTGAGAGAGAGAAAGAGAAGCTGTGAGTGAGAGAGAGAGAGAAAGAGAAGCTGTTAGTGACAGAGAGAGAGAAAGAGAAGCTGTGTGTGTGTGAGAGAGAAAGATAGTCTGAGAAAGAGAGAGTGAAAGAGAAGCTGTGAGTGAGAGTGAGAGAGAGAGAGAGAAGCTGTGAGTGAGAGAGAGAGAGAATGAGAAGCTGTGAGTGAGAGAGAGAGAATGTAAGAGAAGCTGTGTGTGAGATAGAGAGAGAGAGAAAGAGAAGCTGTGAGTGAGAGAGAGAGAGGGAGAAAGATAAGCTGTGAGAGAGAGAGAGAAGCTGTGTGTGTGTGAGAGAGAGAAAGATAAGCTGTGATTGAGAGTGAGAGAGAGAGAGAAAGTGAAGCTGTGAGTGAGAGAGAGAGAGAAAGAGAAGCTGTGAGTGAGAGAGAGAGAAGCTGTGAGTGAGAGAGAGAAAGAAAAGCTGTGAGTGAGAGAGAGAGAGAAAGAGAAGATATGAGTGAGAGAGAGAGAAGCAGTGAGAGAGAGAGAGAAAGAGAAGCTGTGAGTGAGACAGAGAGAGAGAAAGAGAAGCTGTGAGAGAGAGAGGGAGAAAGAGAAGCTGTGTGTGAGAGAGAAAGAGAAGCTGTGAGTGAGAGAGAGAGAAAGAGAAGCTGTGAGTGAGAAAGAGAGAGAGAATGAGAAGCTGTGAGTGAGAGTGAGAGAGAGAGAAAGAGAAGCTGTGAGTGAGAGAGAGATTGAAAGAGAAGCTGTGTGTGTGAGAGAGAGAGAGAAAGAGAGCTGTGAGTGAGAGAGAGAAAGAGAAGCTGTGAGTGAGAGGGAGAGAGAGAGGAAGAGAAACTGTGAGTGACACAGAGAGAGAAGCTGTGAGTTAGAGAGAGAGAGAAAGAGAAGCTGTGAGTGACAGAGAGAAAGAAAGAAGCTGAGAGTGAGAGAGAGAGAGTGAAGCTGTGAGTGAGAGAGAGAGAGAAAGAGAAGCTGTGTGTGAGAGAGAGAGAGAAAGAGAAGCTGTGAGTGAGAGAGAGAGAATGAGAAGCTGTGAGTGAGAGAGAGAAGCTGTGAGTGAGAGAGAGAAAGAGAAGCTGTGAGTGAGAGAGCGAGAGAGAGAAGATGTGAGTGATAGAGAGAATGAGAAGCTGTGAGTGAGAGTGAGAGAGAAAGAGAAGCTGTGAGTGAGAGAGAGATTGAAAGAGAAGCTGTGAGTGAGAGAGAGAGGGAGAGAGAGAAAGAGAAGCTGTGAGTGAGAGAGAGAGAAAGAGAAGCTGTGAGTGAGAGAGAGAGAATGAGAAGCTGTGAGTGAGAGAGAGAAGCTGTGAGTGAGAGAGAGAAAGAGAAGCTGTGAGTGAGAGAGAGCGAGACAGAGAAGATGTGAGTGATAGAGAGAGAATGAGAAGCTGTGAGTGAGAGAGAGAGAAAGTAAGAGAAGCTGTGAGTGAGATAGAGACAGAGAGAAAGAGAAGCTGTGAGTGAGAGAGAGAGAGGGAGAAAGATAAGCTGTGAGAGAGAGAGAGAAAGAGAAGCTGTGTGTGTGTGAGAGAGAAAGAGAAGCTGTGATTGAGTGAGAGAGAGAGAGAAAGAGAAGCTGTGAGAGAGAGAGAGAAAGAGAAGCTGTGAGTGAGAGAGAGATAAGCTGTGAGTGAGAGAGAGAAAGAAAAGCTGTGAGTGAGAGAGAGAGAAAGAGAAGATATGAGTGAGAGAGAGAGAAGCAGTGAGAGAGAGAGAGAAAAAAAGAGAAGCTGTGAGTGAGACAGAGAGAGAAAGAGAAGCTGTGAGAGAGAGAGAGGGAGAAAGAGAAGATGTGTGTGAGAGAGAGAAAGAGAAGCTGTGAGTGAGAGAGAGATAAGCTGTGAGTGAGAGAGAGAAAGAAAAGCTGTGAGTGAGAGAGAGAGAGAAAGAGAAGATATGAGTGAGTGAGAGAGAGAGAAGCAGTGAGAGAGAGAGAGAGAAATAGAGAAGCTGTGAGTGAGACAGAGAGAGAAAGAGAAGCTGTGAAAGAGAGAGAGGGAGAAAGAGAAGCTGAGAGAGAGAGAGAGAAGCTGTGAATGTGTGTGTGAGAGAAAGAGAAGCTGTGAGTGAGAGAGAGAGAAAGAAAGAGAAATTAGAGTAAGAAAGAGAGAGAGAAAGAGAAGCTGAGAGTGGGAGAGAGAGAAAGAGAGTCTGTGAGTGAGAGAGAGAGAGAGACGCTGTGAGTGAGAGAGAGAGAGAGCCGCTGTGAGTGAGAGAGAGAGGAAGAGAAGCTGTGAATGAGAGAGAGAGAGAGAACGAGAAGCTGTGAGTGAGAGAGAGAGAAAGAGAAGCTGTGAGTGAGTGAGAGAAGCTGTGTGAGAGAGAGAGAAAGAGAAGCTGTGAGTGAGAGAGAGAAGCTGTGAGAGAGAGAGAGAAAGAGAGAGAGAGAAGATGTGAGTGATAGAGAGAGAGAGAAAGAGAAGCTGTGAGTGAGAGAGAGAGAGGGAGAAAGCTAAGCTGTGTGAGAGAGAGAGAAAGAGAAGCTGTGAGTGAGAGAGAGAGAAAGAGAAGCTGTGAGTGAGAGAGAGAAGCTGTGAGTGAGAGAGAGAAAGAAAAGCTGTGAGTGAGAGAGAGAGAAAGAGAAGCTGTGAGTGAGTGAGAGAGAGAAAGGGAAGTTGTGAGTGCGAGAGAGAGAGAAAGAGAAGCTGTGAGTGAGAGAGAGAGAGAAGCTGTGAGTGAGAGAGAGAGAGAAAGAGAAGCTGTGGGTGAGAAGGAGAGGGATAGAGTGTGAGTGAGTGAGAGAGAGAGAAAGAGAAGCTGTGAGTGAGAGAGAGAAAGAGAAGCTGTGATTGAGAGTGAGAGAGAGAGAGAAAGAGAAGCTGTGAGAGAGAGAGAGAGAAAGAGAAGCTGTGAGTGAGAGAGAGATAAGCTGTGAGTGAGAGAGAGAAAGAAAAGCTTTGAGTGAGAGAGAGAGAAAGAGAAGATATGAGTGAGAGAGAGAGAAGCAGTGAGAGAGAGAGAGAGAAAAAGAGAAGCTGTGAGTGAGACAGAGAGAGAAAGAGAAGCTGTGAGAGAGAGAGAGGGAGAAAGAGAAGATGTGTGAGAGAGAGAGAAAGAGAAGCTGTGAGTGAGAGAGAGATAAGCTGTGAGTGAGAGAGAGAAAGAAAAGCTGTGAGTGAGAGAGAGAGAGAAAGAGAAGATATGAGTGAGTGAGAGAGAGAGAAGCAGTGAGAGAGAGAGAGAAATAGAGAAGCTGTGAGTGAGACAGAGAGAGAAAGAGAAGCTGTGAAAGAGAGAGAGGGAGAAAGAGAAGCTGAGAGAGAGAGAGAGAGATGCTGTGAGTGTGTGTGTGAGAGAAAGAGAAGCTGTGAGTGAGAGAGAGAAAGAAAGAGAAATTAGAGTAAGAAAGAGAGAGAGAAAGAGAAGCTGTGAGTGGGAGAGAGAGAAAGAGAGTGTGAGTGAGAGAGAGAGAGAGAAGCTGTGAGTGAGAGAGAGAGAGAGCCGCTGTGAGTGAGAGAGAGAGGAAGAGAAGCTGTGAATGAGAGAGAGAGAGAACGAGAAGCTGTGAGTGAGAGAGAGAGAAAGAGAAGCTGTGAGTGAGTGAGAGAAGCTGTGAGAGAGAGAGAGAAAGAGAAGCTGTGAGTGAGAGAGAGAAGCTGTGAGAGAGAGAGAGAAAGAGAGAGAGAGAAGATGTGAGTGATAGAGAGAGAGAGAAAGAGAAGCTGTGACTGAGAGAGAGAGAGGGAGAAAGCTAAGCTGTGTGAGAGAGAGAGAAAGAGAAGCTGTGTGTGAGAGAGAGAGAAAGAGAAGCTGTGATTGAGAGTGAGAGAGAGAGAGAAAGAGAAGCTGTGAGTGAGAGAGAGAGAAAGAGAAGCTGTGAGTGAGAGAGAGAAGCTGTGAGTGAGAGAGAGAAAGAAAAGCTGTGAGTGAGAGAGAGAGAAAGAGAAGCTGTGAGTGAGTGAGAGAGAGAAAGGGAAGTTGTGAGTGAGAGAGAGAGAGAAAGAGAAGCTGTGAGTGAGAGAGAGAGAGAAGCTGTGAGTGAGAGAGAGAGAGAAAGAGAAGCTGTGGGTGAGAAGGAGAGGGATAGAGAAGCTGTGAGTGAGTGAGAGAGAGAGAAAGAGAAGCTGTGAGTGAGAGAGAGAAAGAGAAGCTGTGAGTGAGAGAGAGAGAAAGAGAAGCTGTGAGTGAGAAGGAGAGGGAAAGAGAAGCTGTGGTTAAGTGAGAGAGAGAGAGAGAGAGAGAAGCTGTGAGATAGAAATAGAGAAGCTGTGAGTGAGAGAGTGAGAGAGAAAAAGAGAAGCTGTGAGTGAGCGAGAGATTGAAAGAGAAGCTGTGAGTGAGTGAGAGAGAGAGAAAGAGAAGCTGTGAGTGAGAGAGAGAAAGAGAAGCTGTGAGTGACAGAGAGAGAGAAAGAGAATCTGAGAGTGAGAGAGAGAGAGAAAGTGAAGCTGTGAGTGAGAGAGCAAGAGAAAGAGTAGCTGTGAGTGAGAGAGAGAGAAAGAGAAGCTGTGAGTGAGAGAGAGAGAGAATGAGAAGCTGTGAGTGAGTGTGAGAGAGAGGGAGAGAAAGAAAGCTGTGAGTGAGAGAGATTGAAAGAGAAGCTGTGAGTGAGAGAGAGTGAGAGAAAGAGAGCTGTGAGTGAGAGAGAGAAAGAGAAGCTGTGAGTGAGAGAGAGAGAGAGAGAGAAGCTGTGAGTGAGAGAGAGAAAGAGAAGCTGTGAGTGAGAGAGAGAGAGAGAGAAGCTGTGAGTGAGAGAGAGATTGAAAGAGAAGCTGTGAGTGAGAGAGAGAGAGAGAAAGAGAGCTGTGAGTGAGAGAGAGAAAGAGAAGCTGTGAGTGAGAGGGAGAGAGAGAGGAAGAGAAACTGTGAGTGACACAGAGAGAGAAGCTGTGAGAGAGAGAGAGAAAGAGAAGCTGTGAGTGACAGAGAGAGAGAAAGAAGCTGAGAGTGAGAGAGAGAGAAAGTGAAGCTGTGAGTGAGAGAGAGAGAAAGAAAGAGGAATTAGAGTGAGAAAGAGAGAGAGAAAGAGAAGCTGTGAGTGGGAGAGAGAGAAAGAGAGTCTGTGAGTGAGAGAGAGAGAGAGAAGCTGTGAGTGAAAGAGAGAGAGAGCCGCTGTTAGTGAGACAGAGAGAAAGAGAAGCTGTGAGTGAGTGAGAGAGAGAAAGGGAAGTTGTGAGTGAGAGAGAGAGAAAAAGAGAAGCTGTGAGTGAGAGAGAGAAAGAGAAGCTGTGAGTGAGAAGGAGAGGGAAAGAGAAGCTGTGAGTGAGTGAGAGAGAGAGAGAGAGAGAAAGAGAAGCTGTGTGTGTGAGAGAGAGAAAGAGAAGCAGTGAGTGACAGAGAGAGAGAAAGAGAAGCTGTGTGTGTGAGAGAGAGAAAGAGAAGCTGTGAGTGAGAGTGAGAGAGAGAGAGAAAGAGAAGCTGTGAGAGAGAAAGAGAAGCTGTGAGTGAGAGAGTGAGAGAGAGAAAGAGAAGCTGTTAGTGAGAGTGAGAGAGAGAGAGAAGCTGTGAGTGAGAGAGAGAGAGAGAAAGAGAAGCTGTGAGTGAGGGAGAGAGAGAATGAGAAGCTGTGAGTGAGAGAGAGAAGCTGTGAGTGAGAGAGAGGGAGAAGATGTGAGTGATAGAGAGAGAGAATGAGAAGCTGTGAGTGAGAGAGAGAGAAAGTAAAAGAAGCTGTGAGTGAGATAGAGAGAGAGAGAGAGAAGCTGTGAGTGAGAGAGAGAGAGGGAGAAAGATAAGCTGTGAGAGAGAGAGAGAGAGAAGCTGTGTGTGTGAGAGAGAAAGAGAAGCTGTGAGTGATAGAGAGAGAGAGAGAAGCTGTGAGTGAGAGAGAGAAGCTGTGAGTGAGAGAGAGAAAGAAAAGCTGTGAGTGAGAGAGAGAGAAAGAGAAGATATGAGTGAGAGAGAGAGAGAGAAGCAGTGAGAGAGAGAGAGAAAGAGAAGCTGTGAGTGAGACAGAGAGAGAGAAAGGGAAGCTGTGAGTGAGAGAGAGAAAGAGAAGCTGTGAGTGATAGAGAGAGAGAAGCTGTGAGTGAGAGAGAGAGAAGCTGTGAGAGAGAGAGAGAAAGAAAAGCTGTGTGTGAGAGAGAGAGAGAGAAGATGTGAGTGATAGAGAGAGAGAATGAGAAGCTGTGAGTGAGAGAGAGAGAAAGTAAAAGAAGCTGTGAGTGAGATAGATAGAGAGAGAAAGAGAAGCTGTGAGAGAGAGAGAGAGGGAGAAAGATAAGCTGTGAGAGAGAGAGAGAAGCTGTGTGTGAGAGAGAGAAAGAGAAGCTGTGAGTGATAGAGAGAGAGAGAGAAGCTGTGAGTGAGAGAGAGAGAAGCTGTGAGTGAGAGAGAGAAAGAAAAGCTGTGAGTGAGAGAGAGATTGAAAGAGAAGCTGTGAGTGAGAGAGAGAGAGAAAGAGAGCTGTGAGTGAGAGAGAGAAAGAGAAGCTGTGAGTGAGAGGGAGAGAGAGAGGAAGAGAAACTGTGAGTGACACAGAGAGAGAAGCTGTGAGAGAGAGAGAGAAAGAGAAGCTGTGAGTGACAGAGAGAGAGAAAGAAGCTGAGAGTGAGAGAGAGAGAGAAAGTGAAGCTGTGAGTGAGAGAGAGAGAAAGAAAGAGGAATTAGAGTGAGAAAGAGAGAGAGAAAGAGAAGCTGTGAGTGGGAGAGAGAGAAAGAGAGTCTGTGAGTGAGTGAGAGAGAGAGAATCTGTGAGTGAAAGAGAGAGAGAGAGAGCCGCTGTTAGTGAGAGAGAGAGAAAGAGAAGCTGTGAGTGAGTGAGAGAGAGAAAGGGAAGTTGTGAGTGAGAGAGAGAGAAAAAGAGAAGCTGTGAGTGAGAGAGAGAGAGAAAGAGAAGCTGTGAGTGAGAAGGAGAGGGAAAGAGAAGCTGTGAGTGAGTGAGAGAGAGAGAGAGAGAAAGAGAAGCTGTGTGTGTGAGAGAGAGAAAGAGAAGCTGTGAGTGACAGAGAGAGAGAAAGAGAAGCTGTGTGTGAGAGAGAGAGAAAGAGAAGCTGTGAGTGAGAATGAGAGAGAGAGAGAGAAGCTGTTAGTGAGAGTGAGAGAGAGAGAGAAGCTGTGAGTGAGAGAGAGATTGAAAGAGAAGCTGTGAGTGAGAGAGAGAAAGAGAAGCTGTGAGTGAGGGAGAGAGAGAATGAGAAGCTGTGAGTGAGAGAGAGAAGCTGTGAGTGAGAGAGAGGGAGAAGATGTGAGTGATAGAGAGAGAGAATGAGAAGCTGTGAGTGAGAGAGAGAGAAAGTAAAAGAAGCTGTGAGTGAGATAGAGAGAGAGAGAGAAGCTGTGAGTGAGAGAGAGAGAGGGAGAAAGATAAGCTGTGTGAGAGAGAGAGAGAAGCTGTGTGTGTGAGAGAGAAAGAGAAGCTGTGAGTGATAGAGAGAGAAAGAGAAGGTGTGAGTGAGTGAGAGAGAGAAAGGGAAGTTGTGAGTGATAGAGAGAGAAAGAGAAGCTGTGAGTGAGAGAGAGAGAGAAAGAGAAGCTGTGAGTGAGAGAGAGAGAGAAAGAGAAGCTGTGAGTGAGAAGGAGAGGGAAAGAGAAGCTGTGAGTGAGTGAGAGAGAGAGAAAGAGAAGCTGTGAGTGAGAGAGGGAGAAAGAGAAACTGTGAGTGAGAGAGAGAGAGAGAGAAGCTGTGAGTGAGAAGGAGAGGGAATGAGAAGCTGTGAGTGAGTGAGAGAGAGAGAGAGAAAGAGAAGCTGTGAGAGAATAAGAGAGAAGCTGTGAGTGAGAGAGTGAGAGAGAGAAAGAGAAGCTGTTAGTGAGAGTGAGAGAGAGAGAGAAAGAGAAGCTGTGAGTGAGAGAGAGATTGAAAGAGAAGCTGTGTGTGTGAGAGAGAGAGAAAGAGAAGCTGTGAGTGAGAGAGAGAAAGAGACGCTGTGAGTGAGAGAGAGAGAGAGAAAGAGAAGCTGTGAGTGACACACAGAGATAGAAGCTGTGAGTTAGAGAGAGAGAAAGAGAAGTTGTGAGTGACAGAGAGAGAGAAAGAGAAGCTGAGAGTGAGAGAGAGAGAGAGAAAGTGAAGCTGTTAGTGAGAGTGAGTGAGAGTGAGAAAGAGAAGCTGTTAGTGAGAGTGAGAGAGAGAGAGAAAGAGAAGCTGTGAGTGAGAGAGAGATTGAAAGAGAAGCTGTGAGTGTGTGAGAGAGAGAGAGAAAGAGAAGCTGTGAGTGAGAGAGATAAAGTGAAGCTGTGAGTGAGAGAGAGAGAAAGAGAAGCTGTGAGTGAGAGAGAGAGAGAAAGAAAGAGAAATTAGGGAGAGAAAGTGAGAGAGAAAGAGAAGCTGTGAGTGGGAGAGAGAGAAAGAGAGTCTGTGAGTGAGAGAGAGAAGCTGTGAGTGAGAGAGAGAGTGCTGCTGTGAGTGAGCGAGAGAAAGAGAAGCTGTGAATGAGAGAGAGAGAAAGAGAAGCTGTGAGTGAGAGAGAGAGAAAGAGAAGCTGTGAGTGAGTGAGAAAGAGAAAGGGAAGTTGTGAGTAAGAGAGAGAGAGAGAAAGAGAAGCTGTGAGTGAGAGAGAGAGAGAAAGAGAAGCTGTGAGTGAGAAGGAGAGGGAAAGAGAAGCTGTGAGTGAGTGAGAGAGAGAGAAACTGTGAGTGAGAGAGAGAGAAAGAGAAGCTGTGAGTGAGAGAGAGAGAGAAAGAGAAGCTGTGAGTGAGAAGGAGAGGGAAAGAGAAGCTGTGAGTGAGTGAGAGAGAGAGAAAGAGAAGCTGTGATAGAGAGAGAAGCTGTGAGTGAGAGAGAGTGAGAGAGAAAGAGAACCTGTTAGTGAGTGTGAGAGAGAGAGAAAGAGAAGCTGTGAGTGAGAGATTGAAAGAGAAGCTGTGAGTGAGAGAGAGAGAGAGAAAGAGAAGCTGTGAGTGAGAGAGAGAAAGAGAAGATGTGAGTGACACAGAGAGGGAGAAGCTGTGAGTTAGAGAGAGAGAGAAAGAGAAGCTGTGAGTGACAGAGAGAGAAAGAGAAGCTGAGAGTAAGAGAGAGAGAGGGAAAGAGAAGCTGTGTGTGTGTGAGAGAGAGAAAGATAGTCTGAGATAGAGAGAGTGAAAGAGAACCTGTGAGTGAGAGAGAGAGGGAGAAAGAGAAGCTATGTGTGTGAGAGAGAGAAAGAGAACCTGTGAGTGAGAGTGAGAGAGAGAGAGAGAAAGAGAAGCTGTGAGTGAGAGAGAGAGAAAGAGGAGCTGTGAGTGAGAGAGAGAGAAAGAGAAGGTGTGAGTGAGAGAGAGAGAGAATGAGAAGCTGTGAGTGAGAGGGAGATAAGCTGTGAGTGAGAGGGAGAGAGAAAGTGAAGCTGTGAGTGAGAGAGAGAGAAAGAAAGAGGAATTAGAGTGAGAAAGAGAGAGAGAAAGAGCTGTGAGTGGGAGAGAGAGAAAGAGAGTCTGTGAGTGAGAGAGAGAGAGAGAAGCTGTGAGTGAAAGAGAGAGAGAGAGAGCCGCTGTTAGTGAGAGAGAGAGAAAGAGAAGCTGTGAGTGAGTGAGAGAGAGAAAGGGAAGTTGTGAGTGAGAGAGAGAGAAAAAGAGAAGCTGTGAGTGAGAGAGAGAGAGAAAGAGAAGCTGTGAGAGAGAAGGAGAGGGAAAGAGAAGCTGTGAGTGAGTGAGAGAGAGAGAGAGAGAGAAAGAGAAGCTGTGTGTGTGAGAGAGAGAAAGAGAAGCTGTGAGTGACAGAGAGAGAGAAAGAGAAGCTGTGTGTGTGAGAGAGAGAAAGAGAAGCTGTGAGTGAGAATGAGAGAGAGAGAGAGAAAGAGAAGCTGTGAGAGAGAAAGAGAAGCTGTGAGTGAGAGAGTGAGAGAGAGAAAGAGAAGCTGTTAGTGAGAGTGAGAGAGAGAGAGAAGCTGTGAGTGAGAGAGAGATTGAAAGAGAAGCTGTGAGTGAGAGAGAGAGAGAAAGAGAAGCTGTGAGTGAGGGAGAGAGAGAATGAGAAGCTGTGAGTGAGAGAGAGAAGCTGTGAGTGAGAGAGAGGGAGAAGATGTGAGTGATAGAGAGAGAGAATGAGAAGCTGTGAGTGAGAGAGAGAGAAAGTAAAAGAAGCTGTGAGTGAGATAGAGAGAGAGAGAGAGAAGCTGTGAGTGAGAGAGAGAGAGGGAGAAAGATAAGCTGTGTGAGAGAGAGAGAGAAGCTGTGTGTGTGTGAGAGAAAGAGAAGCTGTGAGTGATAGAGAGAGAGAGAGAAGCTGTGAGTGAGAGAGAGAGAAGCTGTGAGTGAGAGAGAGAAAGAAAAGCTGTGAGTGAGAGAGAGAGAAAGAGAAGATATGAGTGAGAGAGAGAGAGAGAAGCAGTGAGAGAGAGAGAGAAAGAGAAGCTGTGAGTGAGACAGAGAGAGAGAAAGGGAAGCTGTGAGTGAGAGAGAGAAAGAGAAGCTGTGAGTGATAGAGAGAGAGAAGCTGTGAGTGAGAGAGAGAGAAGCTGTGAGTGAGAGAGAGAAAGAAAAGCTGTGAGTGATAGAGAGAGAGAGAAGATGTGAGTGAGAGAGAGAGAGAATGAGAAGCTGTGAGTGAGAGAGAGAGAAGCTGTGAGTGAGAGAGAGAAAGAAAAGCTGTGAGTGAGAGAGAGAGAGAGAAGATGTGAGTGATAGAGAGAGAGAATGAGAAGCTGTGAGTGAGAGAGAGAGAAAGTAAAAGAAGCTGTGAGTGAGATAGATAGAGAGAGAAAGAGAAGCTGTGAGTGAGAGAGAGAGAGAGGGAGAAAGATAAGCTGTGAGAGAGAGAGAAGCTGTGTGTGAGAGAGAGAAAGAGAAGCTGTGAGTGATAGAGAGAGAGAGAGAAGCTGTGAGTGAGAGAGAGAAGCTGTGAGTGAGAGAGAGAAAGAAAAGCTGTGAGTGAGAGAGAGAGAGAGAAGATGTGAGTGAAAGAGAGAGAGAGCCGCTGTTAGTGAGAGAGAGAGAAAGAGAAGCTGTGAGTGAGAGAGAGAGAGAGAAAGAGAGCTGTGAGTGAGAGAGAGAAAGAGAAGCTGTGAGTGAGAGGGAGAGAGAGAGGAAGAGAAACTGTGAGTGACACAGAGAGAGAATGTGTGAGAGAGAGAGAGAAAGAGAAGCTGTGAGTGACAGAGAGAGAGAAAGAAGCTGAGAGTGAGAGAGAGAGAGAAAGTGAAGCTGTGAGTGAGAGAGAGAGAAAGAAAGAGGAATTAGAGTGAGAAAGAGAGAGAGAAAGAGAAGCTGTGAGTGGGAGAGAGAGAAAGAGAGTCTGTGAGTGAGAGAGAGAGAGAAGCTGTGAGTGAAAGAGAGAGAGAGAGCCGCTGTTAGTGAGAGAGAGAGAAAGAGAAGCTGTGAGTGAGTGAGAGAGAGAAAGGGAAGTTGTGAGTGAGAGAGAGAGAAAAAGAGAAGCTGTGAGTGAGAGAGAGAGAGAAAGAGAAGCTGTGAGTGAGAAGGAGAGGGAAAGAGAAGCTGTGAGTGAGTGAGAGAGAGAGAGAAAGAGAAGCTGTGTGTGTGTGTGAGAGAAAGAGAAGCTGTGAGTGACAGAGAGAGAGAAAGAGAAGCTGTGTGTGAGAGAGAGAGAAAGAGAAGCTGTGAGTGAGAGTGAGAGAGAGAGAGAAAGAGAAGCTGTGAGAGAGAAAGAGAAGCTGTGAGTGAGAGAGTGAGAGAGAGAAAGAGAAGCTGTTAGTGAGAGTGAGAGAGAGAGAGAAGCTGTGAGTGAGAGAGAGATTGAAAGAGAATCTGTGAGTGAGAGAGAGAGAGAGAAAGAGAAGCTGTGAGTGAGGGAGAGAGAGAATGAGAAGCTGTGAGTGAGAGAGAGAAGCTGTGAGTGAGAGAGAGGGAGAAGATGTGAGTGATAGAGAGAGAATGAGAAGCTGTGAGTGAGAGAGAGAGAAAGTAAAAGAAGCTGTGAGTGAGATAGAGAGAGAGAGAGAGAAGCTGTGAGTGAGAGAGAGAGAGGGAGTAAGATAAGCTGTGAGAGAGAGAGAGAGAAGCTGTGTGTGTGAGAGAGAAAGAGAAGCTGTGAGTGATAGAGAGAGAGAGAAGCTGTGAGTGAGAGAGAGAGAAGCTGTGAGTGAGAGAGAGAAAGAAAAGCTGTGAGTGAGAGAGAGAGAAAGAGAAGATATGAGTGAGAGAGAGAGAGAGAAGCAGTGAGAGAGAGAGAGAAAGAGAAGCTGTGAGTGAGACAGAGAGAGAGAAAGGGAAGCTGTGAGTGAGAGAGAGAAAGAGAAGCTGTGAGTGATAGAGAGAAGCTGTGAGTGAGAGAGAGAGAAGCTGTGAGTGAGAGAGAGAAAGAAAAGCTGTGAGTGAGAGAGAGAGAGAAGATGTGAGTGATAGAGAGAGAGAATGAGAAGCTGTGAGTGAGAGAGAGAGAAAGTAAAAGAAGCTGTGAGTGAGATAGATAGAGAGAGAGAGAGAAGCTGTGTGTGAGAGAGAGAAAGAGAAGCTGTGAGTGATAGAGAGAGAGAGAGAAGCTGTGAGTGAGAGAGAGAGAAGCTGTGAGTGAGAGAGAAAGAAAAGCTGTGAGTGAGAGAGAGAGAAAGAAGATGTGAGTGAAAGAGAGAGAGCCGCTGTTAGTGAGAGAGAGAGAAAGAGAAGCTGTGAGTGAGAGAGAGAGAAAGAGAAGCTGTGAGTGAGTGAGAGAGAGAAAGGGAAGTTGTGAGTGAGAGAGAGAGAGAAAGAGAAGCTGGGAGTAAGAAGGAGAGATAAAGAGAAGCTGTGAGTGAGTGAGAGAGAGAGAGAAAGAGAAGCTGTGTGAGAGAGAGAGAGAAAGAGAAGCTGTGAGTGACAGAGAGAGAGAAAGAGAAGCTGTGTGTGAGAGAGAGAAAGAGAAGCTGTGAGTGAGAGTGAGAGAGAGAGAGAAAGAGAAGCTGTGAGTGAGAGAGAAAGAGAAAGAGAAGCTGTGAGTGAGAGAGAGAGAGAATGAGAAGCTGTGAGTGAGAGAGAGAAGCTGTGAGAGAGAGAGAAAGAGAAGCTGTGAGTGAGAGAGAGAGAGAGAAGATGTGAGTGATAGAGAGAGAGAATGAGAAGCTGTGAGTGAGAGAGAGAGAAAGAAAAAGAAGCTGTGAGTGAGATAGAGAGAGAGAGTATGAGAAGCTGTGAGTGAGAGAGAGAGAGGGAGAAAGATAAGCTGTGAGTGGGAGAGAGAGAAAGAGAGTCTGTGAGTGAGAGAGAGAAGCTGTGAGTGAGAGAGAGAGTGCTGCTGTGAGTGAGCGAGAGAAAGAGAAGCTGTGAATGTGAGAGAGAGAGAAAGAGAAGCTGTGAGTGAGTGAGAGAGAGAAAGGGAAGTTGTGAGTAAGAGAGAGAGAGAGAAAGAGAAGCTGTGAGTGAGAGAGAGAGAGAAAGAGAAGCTGTGAGTGAGAAGGAGAGGGAAAGAGAAGCTGTGAGTGAGTGAGTGAGAGAGAGAGAGAGAAACTGTGAGTGAGAGAGAGAGAAAGAGAAGCTGTGAGTGAGAGAGAGAGAGAAAGAGAAGCTGTGAGTGAGAAGGAGAGGGAAAGAGAAGCTGTGAGTGAGAGAGAGAGAGAGAAAGAGAAGCTGTGAGAGAGAAAGAGAGAAGCTGTGAGTGAGAGAGTGAGAGAGAGAAAGAGAACCTGTTAGTGAGAGTGAGAGCGAGAGAAAGAGAAGCTGTGAGTGAGAGAGAGAGAGAAAGAGAAGCTGTGAGTGAGAAGGAGAGGGAAAGAGAAGCTGTGAGTGAGTGAGAGAGAGAGAGAGAAAGAGAAGCTGTGTGTGTGTGAGAGAGAAAGAGAAGTTGTGAGTGACAGAGAGAGAGAAAGAGAAGCTGTGTGTGTGAGAGAGAGAAAGAGAAGCTGTGAGTGAGAGTGAGAGAGAGAGAGAAAGAGAAGCTGTGAGAGAGAAAGAGAAGCTGTGAGTGAGAGAGTGAGAGAGAGAAAGAGAAGCAGTTAGTGAGAGTGAGAGAGAGAGAGAAGCTGTGAGTGAGAGAGAGATTGAAAGAGAATCTGTGAGTGAGAGAGAGAGAGAGAAAGAGAAGCTGTGAGTGAGGGAGAGAGAGAATGAGAAGCTGTGAGTGAGAGAGAGAAGCTGTGAGTGAGAGAGAGGGAGAAGATGTGAGTGATAGAGAGAGAATGAGAAGCTGTGAGTGAGAGAGAGAGAAAGTAAAAGAAGCTGTGAGTGAGATAGAGAGAGAGAGAGAAGCTGTGAGTGAGAGAGAGAGAGGGAGTAAGATAAGCTGTGTGAGAGAGAGAGAGAAGCTGTGTGTGTGAGAGAGAAAGAGAAGCTGTGAGTGATAGAGAGAGAGAGAAGCTGAGAGTGAGAGAGAGAGAAGCTGTGAGTGAGAGAGAGAAAGAAAAGCTGTGAGTGAGAGAGAGAGAAAGAGAAGATATGAGTGAGAGAGAGAGAGAGAAGCAGTGAGAGAGAGAGAGAAAGAGAAGCTGTGAGTGAGACAGAGAGAGAGAAAGGGAAGCTGTGAGTGAGAGAGAGAAAGAGAAGCTGTGAGTGATAGAGAGAGAGAAGCTGTGAGTGAGAGAGAGAGAAGCTGTGAGTGAGAGAGAGAAAGAAAAGCTGTGAGTGAGAGAGAGAGAGAGAAGATGTGAGTGATAGAGAGAGAGAATGAGAAGCTGTGAGTGAGAGAGAGAGAAAGTAAATGAAGCTGTGAGTGAGATAGATAGAGAGAGAGAGAGAAGCTGTGTGTGAGAGAGAGAAAGAGAAGCTGTGAGTGATAGAGAGAGAGAGAGAAGCTGTGAGTGAGAGAGAGAGAAAGTAAAAGAAGCTGTGAGTGAGATAGAGAGAGAGAGAGAAGCTGTGAGTGAGAGAGAGAGAGGGAGAAAGATAAGCTGTGTGAGAGAGAGAGAGAAGCTGTGTGTGTGAGAGAGAAAGAGAAGCTGTGAGTGATAGAGAGAGAAAGAGAAGGTGTGAGTGAGTGAGAGAGAGAAAGGGAAGTTGTGAGTGATAGAGAGAGAAAGAGAAGCTGTGAGTGAGAGAGAGAGAGAAAGAGAAGCTGTGAGTGAGAGAGAGAGAGAAAGAGAAGCTGTGAGTGAGAAGGAGAGGGAAAGAGAAGCTGTGAGTGAGTGAGAGAGAGAGAAAGAGAAGCTGTGAGTGAGAGAGGGAGAAAGAGAAACTGTGAGTGAGAGAGAGAGAGAGAGAAGCTGTGAGTGAGAAGGAGAGGGAATGAGAAGCTGTGAGTGAGTGAGAGAGAGAGAGAGAAAGAGAAGCTGTGAGAGAATAAGAGAGAAGCTGTGAGTGAGAGAGTGAGAGAGAGAAAGAGAAGCTGTTAGTGAGAGTGAGAGAGAGAGAGAAAGAGAAGCTGTGAGTGAGAGAGAGATTGAAAGAGAAGCTGTGTGTGTGAGAGAGAGAGAAAGAGAAGCTGTGAGTGAGAGAGAGAAAGAGACGCTGTGAGTGAGAGAGAGAGAGAGAAAGAGAAGCTGTGAGTGACACACAGAGATAGAAGCTGTGAGTTAGAGAGAGAGAAAGAGAAGTTGTGAGTGACAGAGAGAGAGAAAGAGAAGCTGAGAGTGAGAGAGAGAGAGAGAAAGTGAAGCTGTTAGTGAGAGTGAGTGAGAGTGAGAAAGAGAAGCTGTTAGTGAGAGTGAGAGAGAGAGAGAAAGAGAAGCTGTGAGTGAGAGAGAGATTGAAAGAGAAGCTGTGAGTGTGTGAGAGAGAGAGAGAAAGAGAAGCTGTGAGTGAGAGAGATAAAGTGAAGCTGTGAGTGAGAGAGAGAGAAAGAGAAGCTGTGAGTGAGAGAGAGAGAGAAAGAAAGAGAAATTAGGGAGAGAAAGTGAGAGAGAAAGAGAAGCTGTGAGTGGGAGAGAGAGAAAGAGAGTCTGTGAGTGAGAGAGAGAAGCTGTGAGTGAGAGAGAGAGTGCTGCTGTGAGTGAGCGAGAGAAAGAGAAGCTGTGAATGAGAGAGAGAGAAAGAGAAGCTGTGAGTGAGAGAGAGAGAAAGAGAAGCTGTGAGTGAGTGAGAAAGAGAAAGGGAAGTTGTGAGTAAGAGAGAGAGAGAGAAAGAGAAGCTGTGAGTGAGAGAGAGAGAGAAAGAGAAGCTGTGAGTGAGAAGGAGAGGGAAAGAGAAGCTGTGAGTGAGTGAGAGAGAGAGAAACTGTGAGTGAGAGAGAGAGAAAGAGAAGCTGTGAGTGAGAGAGAGAGAGAAAGAGAAGCTGTGAGTGAGAAGGAGAGGGAAAGAGAAGCTGTGAGTGAGTGAGAGAGAGAGAAAGAGAAGCTGTGATAGAGAGAGAAGCTGTGAGTGAGAGAGAGTGAGAGAGAAAGAGAACCTGTTAGTGAGTGTGAGAGAGAGAGAAAGAGAAGCTGTGAGTGAGAGATTGAAAGAGAAGCTGTGAGTGAGAGAGAGAGAGAGAAAGAGAAGCTGTGAGTGAGAGAGAGAAAGAGAAGATGTGAGTGACACAGAGAGGGAGAAGCTGTGAGTTAGAGAGAGAGAGAAAGAGAAGCTGTGAGTGACAGAGAGAGAAAGAGAAGCTGAGAGTAAGAGAGAGAGAGGGAAAGAGAAGCTGTGTGTGTGTGAGAGAGAGAAAGATAGTCTGAGATAGAGAGAGTGAAAGAGAACCTGTGAGTGAGAGAGAGAGGGAGAAAGAGAAGCTATGTGTGTGAGAGAGAGAAAGAGAACCTGTGAGTGAGAGTGAGAGAGAGAGAGAGAAAGAGAAGCTGTGAGTGAGAGAGAGAGAAAGAGGAGCTGTGAGTGAGAGAGAGAGAAAGAGAAGGTGTGAGTGAGAGAGAGAGAGAATGAGAAGCTGTGAGTGAGAGGGAGATAAGCTGTGAGTGAGAGGGAGAGAGAAAGTGAAGCTGTGAGTGAGAGAGAGAGAAAGAAAGAGGAATTAGAGTGAGAAAGAGAGAGAGAAAGAGCTGTGAGTGGGAGAGAGAGAAAGAGAGTCTGTGAGTGAGAGAGAGAGAGAGAAGCTGTGAGTGAAAGAGAGAGAGAGAGAGCCGCTGTTAGTGAGAGAGAGAGAAAGAGAAGCTGTGAGTGAGTGAGAGAGAGAAAGGGAAGTTGTGAGTGAGAGAGAGAGAAAAAGAGAAGCTGTGAGTGAGAGAGAGAGAGAAAGAGAAGCTGTGAGAGAGAAGGAGAGGGAAAGAGAAGCTGTGAGTGAGTGAGAGAGAGAGAGAGAGAGAAAGAGAAGCTGTGTGTGTGAGAGAGAGAAAGAGAAGCTGTGAGTGACAGAGAGAGAGAAAGAGAAGCTGTGTGTGAGAGAGAGAGAAAGAGAAGCTGTGAGTGAGAATGAGAGAGAGAGAGAGAAAGAGAAGCTGTGAGAGAGAAAGAGAAGCTGTGAGTGAGAGAGTGAGAGAGAGAAAGAGAAGCTGTTAGTGAGAGTGAGAGAGAGAGAGAAGCTGTGAGTGAGAGAGAGATTGAAAGAGAAGCTGTGAGTGAGAGAGAGAGAGAAAGAGAAGCTGTGAGTGAGGGAGAGAGAGAATGAGAAGCTGTGAGTGAGAGAGAGAAGCTGTGAGTGAGAGAGAGGGAGAAGATGTGAGTGATAGAGAGAGAGAATGAGAAGCTGTGAGTGAGAGAGAGAGAAAGTAAAAGAAGCTGTGAGTGAGATAGAGAGAGAGAGAGAGAAGCTGTGAGTGAGAGAGAGAGAGGGAGAAAGATAAGCTGTGTGAGAGAGAGAGAGAAGCTGTGTGTGTGTGAGAGAAAGAGAAGCTGTGAGTGATAGAGAGAGAGAGAGAAGCTGTGAGTGAGAGAGAGAGAAGCTGTGAGTGAGAGAGAGAAAGAAAAGCTGTGAGTGAGAGAGAGAGAAAGAGAAGATATGAGTGAGAGAGAGAGAGAGAAGCAGTGAGAGAGAGAGAGAAAGAGAAGCTGTGAGTGAGACAGAGATAGAGAAAGGGAAGCTGTGAGTGAGAGAGAGAAAGAGAAGCTGTGAGTGATAGAGAGAGAGAAGCTGTGAGTGAGAGAGAGAGAAGCTGTGAGTGAGAGAGAGAAAGAAAAGCTGTGAGTGATAGAGAGAGAGAGAAGATGTGAGTGAGAGAGAGAGAGAATGAGAAGCTGTGAGTGAGAGAGAGAGAAGCTGTGAGTGAGAGAGAGAAAGAAAAGCTGTGAGTGAGAGAGAGAGAGAGAAGATGTGAGTGATAGAGAGAGAGAATGAGAAGCTGTGAGTGAGAGAGAGAGAAAGTAAAAGAAGCTGTGAGTGAGATAGATAGAGAGAGAAAGAGAAGCTGTGAGTGAGAGAGAGAGAGAGGGAGAAAGATAAGCTGTGAGAGAGAGAGAAGCTGTGTGTGAGAGAGAGAAAGAGAAGCTGTGAGTGATAGAGAGAGAGAGAGAAGCTGTGAGTGAGAGAGAGAAGCTGTGAGTGAGAGAGAGAAAGAAAAGCTGTGAGTGAGAGAGAGAGAGAGAAGATGTGAGTGAAAGAGAGAGAGAGCCGCTGTTAGTGAGAGAGAGAGAAAGAGAAGCTGTGAGTGAGAGAGAGAGAGAGAAAGAGAGCTGTGAGTGAGAGAGAGAAAGAGAAGCTGTGAGTGAGAGGGAGAGAGAGAGGAAGAGAAACTGTGAGTGACACAGAGAGAGAATGTGTGAGAGAGAGAGAGAAAGAGAAGCTGTGAGTGACAGAGAGAGAGAAAGAAGCTGAGAGTGAGAGAGAGAGAGAAAGTGAAGCTGTGAGTGAGAGAGAGAGAAAGAAAGAGGAATTAGAGTGAGAAAGAGAGAGAGAAAGAGAAGCTGTGAGTGGGAGAGAGAGAAAGAGAGTCTGTGAGTGAGAGAGAGAGAGAAGCTGTGAGTGAAAGAGAGAGAGAGAGCCGCTGTTAGTGAGAGAGAGAGAAAGAGAAGCTGTGAGTGAGTGAGAGAGAGAAAGGGAAGTTGTGAGTGAGAGAGAGAGAAAAAGAGAAGCTGTGAGTGAGAGAGAGAGAGAAAGAGAAGCTGTGAGTGAGAAGGAGAGGGAAAGAGAAGCTGTGAGTGAGTGAGAGAGAGAGAGAAAGAGAAGCTGTGTGTGTGTGTGAGAGAAAGAGAAGCTGTGAGTGACAGAGAGAGAGAAAGAGAAGCTGTGTGTGAGAGAGAGAGAAAGAGAAGCTGTGAGTGAGAGTGAGAGAGAGAGAGAAAGAGAAGCTGTGAGAGAGAAAGAGAAGCTGTGAGTGAGAGAGTGAGAGAGAGAAAGAGAAGCTGTTAGTGAGAGTGAGAGAGAGAGAGAAGCTGTGAGTGAGAGAGAGATTGAAAGAGAATCTGTGAGTGAGAGAGAGAGAGAGAAAGAGAAGCTGTGAGTGAGGGAGAGAGAGAATGAGAAGCTGTGAGTGAGAGAGAGAAGCTGTGAGTGAGAGAGAGGGAGAAGATGTGAGTGATAGAGAGAGAATGAGAAGCTGTGAGTGAGAGAGAGAGAAAGTAAAAGAAGCTGTGAGTGAGATAGAGAGAGAGAGAGAGAGAAGCTGTGAGTGAGAGAGAGAGAGGGAGTAAGATAAGCTGTGAGAGAGAGAGAGAGAAGCTGTGTGTGTGAGAGAGAAAGAGAAGCTGTGAGTGATAGAGAGAGAGAGAAGCTGTGAGTGAGAGAGAGAGAAGCTGTGAGTGAGAGAGAGAAAGAAAAGCTGTGAGTGAGAGAGAGAGAAAGAGAAGATATGAGTGAGAGAGAGAGAGAGAAGCAGTGAGAGAGAGAGAGAAAGAGAAGCTGTGAGTGAGACAGAGAGAGAGAAAGGGAAGCTGTGAGTGAGAGAGAGAAAGAGAAGCTGTGAGTGATAGAGAGAAGCTGTGAGTGAGAGAGAGAGAAGCTGTGAGTGAGAGAGAGAAAGAAAAGCTGTGAGTGAGAGAGAGAGAGAAGATGTGAGTGATAGAGAGAGAGAATGAGAAGCTGTGAGTGAGAGAGAGAGAAAGTAAAAGAAGCTGTGAGTGAGATAGATAGAGAGAGAGAGAGAAGCTGTGTGTGAGAGAGAGAAAGAGAAGCTGTGAGTGATAGAGAGAGAGAGAGAAGCTGTGAGTGAGAGAGAGAGAAGCTGTGAGTGAGAGAGAAAGAAAAGCTGTGAGTGAGAGAGAGAGAAAGAAGATGTGAGTGAAAGAGAGAGAGCCGCTGTTAGTGAGAGAGAGAGAAAGAGAAGCTGTGAGTGAGAGAGAGAGAAAGAGAAGCTGTGAGTGAGTGAGAGAGAGAAAGGGAAGTTGTGAGTGAGAGAGAGAGAGAAAGAGAAGCTGGGAGTAAGAAGGAGAGATAAAGAGAAGCTGTGAGTGAGTGAGAGAGAGAGAGAAAGAGAAGCTGTGTGAGAGAGAGAGAGAAAGAGAAGCTGTGAGTGACAGAGAGAGAGAAAGAGAAGCTGTGTGTGAGAGAGAGAAAGAGAAGCTGTGAGTGAGAGTGAGAGAGAGAGAGAAAGAGAAGCTGTGAGTGAGAGAGAAAGAGAAAGAGAAGCTGTGAGTGAGAGAGAGAGAGAATGAGAAGCTGTGAGTGAGAGAGAGAAGCTGTGAGAGAGAGAGAAAGAGAAGCTGTGAGTGAGAGAGAGAGAGAGAAGATGTGAGTGATAGAGAGAGAGAATGAGAAGCTGTGAGTGAGAGAGAGAGAAAGAAAAAGAAGCTGTGAGTGAGATAGAGAGAGAGAGTATGAGAAGCTGTGAGTGAGAGAGAGAGAGGGAGAAAGATAAGCTGTGAGTGGGAGAGAGAGAAAGAGAGTCTGTGAGTGAGAGAGAGAAGCTGTGAGTGAGAGAGAGAGTGCTGCTGTGAGTGAGCGAGAGAAAGAGAAGCTGTGAATGTGAGAGAGAGAGAAAGAGAAGCTGTGAGTGAGTGAGAGAGAGAAAGGGAAGTTGTGAGTAAGAGAGAGAGAGAGAAAGAGAAGCTGTGAGTGAGAGAGAGAGAGAAAGAGAAGCTGTGAGTGAGAAGGAGAGGGAAAGAGAAGCTGTGAGTGAGTGAGTGAGAGAGAGAGAGAGAAACTGTGAGTGAGAGAGAGAGAAAGAGAAGCTGTGAGTGAGAGAGAGAGAGAAAGAGAAGCTGTGAGTGAGAAGGAGAGGGAAAGAGAAGCTGTGAGTGAGAGAGAGAGAGAGAAAGAGAAGCTGTGAGAGAGAAAGAGAGAAGCTGTGAGTGAGAGAGTGAGAGAGAGAAAGAGAACCTGTTAGTGAGAGTGAGAGCGAGAGAAAGAGAAGCTGTGAGTGAGAGAGAGAGAGAAAGAGAAGCTGTGAGTGAGAAGGAGAGGGAAAGAGAAGCTGTGAGTGAGTGAGAGAGAGAGAGAGAAAGAGAAGCTGTGTGTGTGTGAGAGAGAAAGAGAAGTTGTGAGTGACAGAGAGAGAGAAAGAGAAGCTGTGTGTGTGAGAGAGAGAAAGAGAAGCTGTGAGTGAGAGTGAGAGAGAGAGAGAAAGAGAAGCTGTGAGAGAGAAAGAGAAGCTGTGAGTGAGAGAGTGAGAGAGAGAAAGAGAAGCAGTTAGTGAGAGTGAGAGAGAGAGAGAAGCTGTGAGTGAGAGAGAGATTGAAAGAGAATCTGTGAGTGAGAGAGAGAGAGAGAAAGAGAAGCTGTGAGTGAGGGAGAGAGAGAATGAGAAGCTGTGAGTGAGAGAGAGAAGCTGTGAGTGAGAGAGAGGGAGAAGATGTGAGTGATAGAGAGAGAATGAGAAGCTGTGAGTGAGAGAGAGAGAAAGTAAAAGAAGCTGTGAGTGAGATAGAGAGAGAGAGAGAAGCTGTGAGTGAGAGAGAGAGAGGGAGTAAGATAAGCTGTGTGAGAGAGAGAGAGAAGCTGTGTGTGTGAGAGAGAAAGAGAAGCTGTGAGTGATAGAGAGAGAGAGAAGCTGAGAGTGAGAGAGAGAGAAGCTGTGAGTGAGAGAGAGAAAGAAAAGCTGTGAGTGAGAGAGAGAGAAAGAGAAGATATGAGTGAGAGAGAGAGAGAGAAGCAGTGAGAGAGAGAGAGAAAGAGAAGCTGTGAGTGAGACAGAGAGAGAGAAAGGGAAGCTGTGAGTGAGAGAGAGAAAGAGAAGCTGTGAGTGATAGAGAGAGAGAAGCTGTGAGTGAGAGAGAGAGAAGCTGTGAGTGAGAGAGAGAAAGAAAAGCTGTGAGTGAGAGAGAGAGAGAGAAGATGTGAGTGATAGAGAGAGAGAATGAGAAGCTGTGAGTGAGAGAGAGAGAAAGTAAATGAAGCTGTGAGTGAGATAGATAGAGAGAGAGAGAGAAGCTGTG
Source organism: Bradypodion pumilum (assembly GCA_035047305.1). Lineage (NCBI taxonomy): Eukaryota > Metazoa > Chordata > Lepidosauria > Squamata > Chamaeleonidae > Bradypodion > Bradypodion pumilum. The sequence goes on from JAWDJD010000001.1 coordinate 233,714,072, forward strand.
TGTGAGAGAGAGAAAGAGAAGCTGTGAGTGATAGAGAGAGAGAGAGAAGCTGTGAGTGAGAGAGAGAGAAGCTGTGAGTGAGAGAGAGAAAGAAAAGCTGTGAGTGAGAGAGAGAGAAAGAAGATGTGAGTGAAAGAGAGAGAGAGCCGCTGTTAGTGAGAGAGAGAGAAAGAGAAGCTGTGAGTGAGTGAGAGAGAGAAAGGGAAGTTGTGAGTGAGAGAGAGAGAGAAAGAGAAGCTGGGAGTAAGAAGGAGAGATAAAGAGAAGCTGTGAGTGAGAGAGAGAGAGAAAGAGAAGCTGTGTGAGAGAGAGAGAGAAAGAGAAGCTGTGAGTGACAGAGAGAGAGAAAGAGAAGCTGTGTGTGTGAGAGAGAAAGAGAAGCTGTGAGTGAGAGTGAGAGAGAGAGAGAAAGAGAAGCTGTGAGTGAGAGAGAAAGAGAAAGAGAAGCTGTGAGTGAGAGAGAGAGAGAATGAGAAGCTGTGAGTGAGAGAGAGAAGCTGTGAGAGAGAGAGAAAGAGAAGCTGTGAGTGAGAGAGAGAGAGAGAAGATGTGAGTGATAGAGAGAGAGAATGAGAAGCTGTGAGTGAGAGAGAGAGAAAGAAAAAGAAGCTGTGAGTGAGATAGAGAGAGAGAGAGTATGAGAAGCTGTGAGTGAGAGAGAGAGAGGGAGAAAGATAAGCTGTGTGTGTGAGAGAGAGAGAAGCTGTGTGTGAGAGAGAGAAATAGAAGCTGTGAGTGATAGAGAGAGAGAGAAGCTGTGAGTGAGAGAGAGAGAAGCTGTGAGTGAGAGAGAGAAAGAAAAGCTGTGAGTGAGAGAGAGAGAAAAAGAAGATATGAGTGAGAGAGAGAGAGAGAAGCAGTGAGAGAGAGAGAGAAAGAGACCCTGTGAGTGAGACAGAGAGAGAGAAAGGGAAGCTGTGAGAGAGAGAGAGGGAGAAAGAGAAGCTGTGAGAGAGAGAGAGAAAGAGAAGCTGTGAGTGTGTGAGAGAGAAAGAGAAGCTGTGAGTGAGAGAGAGAGAGAAAGAAAGAGAAATTAGAGAGAGAAAGTGAGAGAGAAAGAGAAGCTGTGAGTGGGAGAGAGAGAAAGAGAGTCTGTGAGTGAGAGAGAGAAGCTGTGAGTGAGAGAGAGAGTGCTGCTGTGAGTGAGCGAGAGAAAGAGAAGCTGTGAGTGAGTGAGAGAGAGAAAGGGAAGTTGTGAGTAAGAGAGAGAGAGAGAGAGAAGCTGTGAGTGAGAGAGAGAGAGAAAGAGAAGCTGTGAGTGAGAAGGAGAGGGAAAGAGAAGCTGTGAGTGAGTGAGAGAGAGAGAGAGAAAATGTGAGTGAGAGAGAGAGAAAGAGAAGCTGTGAGTGAGAGAGAGAGAGAAAGAGAAGCTGTGAGTGAGAAGGAGAGGGAAAGAGAAGCTGTGAGTGAGAGAGAGAGAGAGAAAGAGAAGCTGTGAGAGAGAAAGAGAGAAGCTGTGAGTGAGAGAGTGAGAGAGAGAAAGAGAACCTGTTAGTGAGAGTGAGAGCGAGAGAAAGAGAAGCTGTGAGTGAGAGAGAGAGAGAAAGAGAAGCTGTGAGTGAGAAGGAGAGGGAAAGAGAAGCTGTGAGTGAGTGAGAGAGAGAGAGAGAAAGAGAAGCTGTGTGTGTGTGAGAGAGAAAGAGAAGTTGTGAGTGACAGAGAGAGAGAAAGAGAAGCTGTGTGTGTGTGAGAGAGAAAGAGAAGCTGTGAGTGAGAGTGAGAGAGAGAGAGAAAGAGAAGCTGTGAGAGAGAAAGAGAAGCTGTGAGTGAGAGAGTGAGAGAGAGAAAGAGAAGCAGTTAGTGAGAGTGAGAGAGAGAGAGAAGCTGTGAGTGAGAGAGAGATTGAAAGAGAATCTGTGAGTGAGAGAGAGAGAGAGAAAGAGAAGCTGTGAGTGAGGGAGAGAGAGAATGAGAAGCTGTGAGTGAGAGAGAGAAGCTGTGAGTGAGAGAGAGGGAGAAGATGTGAGTGATAGAGAGAGAATGAGAAGCTGTGAGTGAGAGAGAGAGAAAGTAAAAGAAGCTGTGAGTGAGATAGAGAGAGAGAGAGAAGCTGTGAGTGAGAGAGAGAGAGGGAGTAAGATAAGCTGTGTGTGAGAGAGAGAGAAGCTGTGTGTGTGAGAGAGAAAGAGAAGCTGTGAGTGATAGAGAGAGAGAGAAGCTGAGAGTGAGAGAGAGAGAAGCTGTGAGTGAGAGAGAGAAAGAAAAGCTGTGAGTGAGAGAGAGAGAAAGAGAAGATATGAGTGAGAGAGAGAGAGAGAAGCAGTGAGAGAGAGAGAGAAAGAGAAGCTGTGAGTGAGACAGAGAGAGAGAAAGGGAAGCTGTGAGTGAGAGAGAGAAAGAGAAGCTGTGAGTGATAGAGAGAGAGAAGCTGTGAGTGAGAGAGAGAGAAGCTGTGAGTGAGAGAGAGAAAGAAAAGCTGTGAGTGAGAGAGAGAGAGAGAAGATGTGAGTGATAGAGAGAGAGAATGAGAAGCTGTGAGTGAGAGAGAGAGAAAGTAAATGAAGCTGTGAGTGAGATAGATAGAGAGAGAGAGAGAAGCTGTGTGTGAGAGAGAGAAAGAGAAGCTGTGAGTGATAGAGAGAGAGAGAGAAGCTGTGAGTGAGAGAGAGAGAAGCTGTGAGTGAGAGAGAGAAAGAAAAGCTGTGAGTGAGAGAGAGAGAAAGAAGATGTGAGTGAAAGAGAGAGAGAGCCGCTGTTAGTGAGAGAGAGAGAAAGAGAAGCTGTGAGTGAGTGAGAGAGAGAAAGGGAAGTTGTGAGTGAGAGAGAGAGAGAAATAGAAGCTGGGAGTAAGAAGGAGAGATAAAGAGAAGCTGTGAGTGAGAGAGAGAGAGAAAGAGAAGCTGTGTGAGAGAGAGAGAGAAAGAGAAGCTGTGAGTGACAGAGAGAGAGAAAGAGAAGCTGTGTGTGTGAGAGAGAAAGAGAAGCTGTGAGTGAGAGTGAGAGAGAGAGAGAAAGAGAAGCTGTGAGTGAGAGAGAAAGAGAAAGAGAAGCTGTGAGTGAGAGAGAGAGAGAATGAGAAGCTGTGAGTGAGAGAGAGAAGCTGTGAGAGAGAGAGAAAGAGAAGCTGTGAGTGAGAGAGAGAGAGAGAAGATGTGAGTGATAGAGAGAGAGAATGAGAAGCTGTGAGTGAGAGAGAGAGAAAGAAAAAGAAGCTGTGAGTGAGATAGAGAGAGAGAGAGTATGAGAAGCTGTGAGTGAGAGAGAGAGAGGGAGAAAGATAAGCTGTGTGTGTGAGAGAGAGAGAAGCTGTGTGTGAGAGAGAGAAATAGAAGCTGTGAGTGATAGAGAGAGAGAGAAGCTGTGAGTGAGAGAGAGAGAAGCTGTGAGTGAGAGAGAGAAAGAAAAGCTGTGAGTGAGAGAGAGAGAAAGAGAAGATATGAGTGAGAGAGAGAGAGAGAAGCAGTGAGAGAGAGAGAGAAAGAGAACCTGTGAGTGAGACAGAGAGAGAGAAAGGGAAGCTGTGAGAGAGAGAGAGGGAGAAAGAGAAGCTGTGAGAGAGAGAGAGAAAGAGAAGCTGTGAGTGTGTGAGAGAGAAAGAGAAGCTGTGAGTGAGAGAGAGAGAGAAAGAAAGAGAAATTAGAGAGAGAAAGTGAGAGAGAAAGAGAAGCTGTGAGTGGGAGAGAGAGAAAGAGAGTCTGTGAGTGAGAGAGAGAAGCTGTGAGTGAGAGAGAGAGTGCTGCTGTGAGTGAGCGAGAGAAAGAGAAGCTGTGAATGAGAGAGAGAGAGAAAGAGAAGCTGTGAGTGAGTGAGAGAGAGAAAGGGAAGTTGTGAGTAAGAGAGAGAGAGAGAGAGAAGCTGTGAGTGAGAGAGAGAGAGAAAGAGAAGCTGTGAGTGAGAAGGAGAGGGAAAGAGAAGCTGTGAGTGAGTGAGAGAGAGAGAGAGAAAATGTGAGTGAGAGAGAGAGAAAGAGAAGCTGTGAGTGAGAGAGAGAGAGAAAGAGAAGCTGTGAGTGAGAAGGAGAGGGAAAGAGAAGCTGTGAGTGAGAGAGAGAGAGAGAAAGAGAAGCTGTGAGAGAGAAAGAGAGAAGCTGTGAGTGAGAGAGTGAGAGAGAGAAAGAGAACCTGTTAGTGAGAGTGAGAGCGAGAGAAAGAGAAGCTGTGAGTGAGAGAGAGATTGAAAGAGAAGCTGTGTGTGTGTGAGAGAGAGAAAGATAGTCTGAGATAGAGAGAGTGAAAGAGAAGCTGTGAGTGAGAGAGAGAGGGAGAAAGAGAAGCTATGTGTGTGAGAGAGATAAAGAGAACCTGTGAGTGAGAGTGAGAGAGAGAGAGAGAAAGAGAAGCTGTGAGTGAGTGAGAGAGAGAGAAAGAGAAGCTGTGAGAGAGAAAGAGAGAAGCTGTGAGTGAGAGAGAGTGAGAGAGAAAGAGAACCTGTTAGTGAGTGTGTGTGAGAGAGAAAGATAAGCTGTGAGTGAGAGAGAGATTGAAAGAGAAGCTGTGAGTGAGAGAGAAAGAGAGAAAGAGAAGCTGTGAGTGAGAGAGAGAAAGAGAATCTGTGAGTGAGAGGGAGAGAGAGAAAGAGAAGCTGTGAGTGACACAGAGAGGGAGAAGCTGTGAGTTAGAGAGAGAGAGAAAGAGAAGCTGTGAGTGACAGAGAGAGAAAGAGAAGCTGAGAGTAAGAGAGAGAGAGGGAAAGAGAAGCTGTGTGTGTGTGAGAGAGAGAAAGATAGTCTGAGATAGAGAGAGTGAAAGAGAACCTGTGAGTGAGAGAGAGAGGGAGAAAGAGAAGCTATGTGTGTGAGAGAGAGAAAGAGAACCTGTGAGTGAGAGTGAGAGAGAGAGAGAGAAAGAGAAGCTGTGAGTGAGAGAGAGAGAAAGAGAAGCTGTGAGTGAGAGAGAGAGAAAGAGAAGGTGTGAGTGAGAGAGAGAGAGAATGAGAAGCTGTGAGTGAGAGGGAGAGAAGCTGTGAGTGAGAGGGAGAGAGAAAGTGAAGCTCTGAGTGATAGAGAGAGAGAAAGAGAAGCTGTGTGAGAGAGAGAGAGGGAGAAAGAGAAGCTGTGTGTGTGTGAGAGAGAAAGAGAATCTGTGAGTGAGAGTGAGAGAGAGAGAGAAAGAGAAGCTGTAAGTGAGAGAGAGAGAGAAAGAGAAGCTGTGAGTGAGAGAGAGAATGAGAAGCTGTGAGAGAGAGAGAAGCTGTGTGTGTGAGAGAGAAAGAGAAGCTGTGAGTGAGACAGAGAGAGAGAAAGGGAAGCTGTGAGTGAGAGAGAGAAAGAGAAGCTGTGAGTGATAGAGAGAGAGAGAAGATGTGAGTGATAGAGAGAGAGAATGAGAAGCTGTGAGTGAGAGAGAGAGAAAGTAAAAGAAGCTGTGAGTGAGATAGATAGAGAGAGAAAGAGAAGCTGTGAGTGAGAGAGAGAGAGAGAGGGAGAAAGATAAGCTGTGAGAGAGAGAGAAGCTGTGTGTGAGAGAGAGAAAGAGAAGCTGTGAGTGATAGAGAGAGAGAGAAGCTGTGAGTGAGAGAGAGAGAAGCTGTGAGTGAGAGAGAGAAAGAAAAGCTGTGAGTGAGAGAGAGAGAGAAGATGTGAGTGAAAGAGAGAGAGAGAGCCGCTGTTAGTGAGAGAGAGAGAAAGAGAAGCTGTGAGTGAGAGAGAGAGAGAAAGAGAGCTGTGAGTGAGAGAGAGAAAGAGAAGCTGTGAGTGAGAGGGAGAGAGAGGGGAAGAGAAACTGTGAGTGACACAGAGAGAGAAGCTGTGAGAGAGAGAGAGAAAGAAGCTGAGAGTGAGAGAGAGAGAGAAAGTGAAGCTGTGAGTGAGAGAGAGAGAAAGAAAGAGGAATTAGAGTGAGAAAGAGAGAGAGAAAGAGAAGCTGTGAGTGGGAGAGAGAGAAAGAGAGTCTGTGAGTGAGAGAGAGAGAGAAGCTGTGAGTGAAAGAGAGAGAGAGAGAGCCGCTGTTAGTGAGAGAGAGAGAAAGAGAAGCTGTGAGTGAGTGAGAGAGAGAAAGGGAAGTTGTGAGTGAGATAGAGAGAAAAAGAGAAGCTGTGAGTGAGAGAGAGAGAGAAAGAGAAGCTGTGAGTGAGAAGGAGAGGGAAAGAGAAGCTGTGAGTGAGTGAGAGAGAGAGAGAGAAAGAGAAGCTGTGTGTGTGTGAGAGAGAAAGAGAAGCTGTGAGTGACAGAGAGAGAGAAAGAGAAGCTGTGTGTGTGAGAGAGAGAAAGAGAAGCTGTGAGTGAGAGTGAGAGAGAGAGAGAAAGAGAAGCTGTGAGAGAGAAAGAGAAGCTGTGAGTGAGAGAGTGAGAGAGAGAAAGAGAAGCTGTTAGTGAGAGTGAGAGAGAGAGAGAAGCTGTGAGTGAGAGAGAGATTGAAAGAGAAGCTGTGAGTGAGAGAGAGAGAGACAAAGAGAAGCTGTGAGTGAGGGAGAGAGAGAATGAGAAGCTGTGAGTGAGAGAGAGAAGCTGTGAGTGAGAGAGAGGGAGAAGATGTGAGTGATAGAGAGAGAATGAGAAGCTGTGAGTGAGAGAGAGAGAAAGTAAAAGAAGCTGTGAGTGAGATAGAGAGAGAGAGAGAGAAGCTGTGAGTGAGAGAGAGAGAGGGAGTAAGATAAGCTGTGTGAGAGAGAGAGAGAAGCTGTGTGTGTGAGAGAGAAAGAGAAGCTGTGAGTGATAGAGAGAGAGAGAGAAGCTGTGAGTGAGAGAGAGAGAAGCTGTGAGTGAGAGAGAGAAAGAAAAGCTGTGAGTGAGAGAGAGAGAAAGAGAAGATATGAGTGAGAGAGAGAGAGAGAAGCAGTGAGAGAGAGAGAGAAAGAGAAGCTGTGAGTGAGACAGAGAGAGAGAAAGGGAAGCTGTGAGTGATAGAGAGAGAGAGAAGCTGTGAGTGAGAGAGAGAGAAGCTGTGAGTGAGAGAGAGAAAGAAAAGCTGTGAGTGAGAGAGAGAGAAAGAGAAGATATGAGTGAGAGAGAGAGAGAGAAGCAGTGAGAGAGAGAGAGAAAGAGAACCTGTGAGTGAGACAGAGAGAGAGAAAGGGAAGCTGTGAGAGAGAGAGAGGGAGAAAGAGAAGCTGTGAGAGAGAGAGAGAAAGAGAAGCTGTGAGTGTGTGAGAGAGAAAGAGAAGCTGTGAGTGAGAGAGAGAGAGAAAGAAAGAGAAATTAGAGAGAGAAAGTGAGAGAGAAAGAGAAGCTGTGAGTGGGAGAGAGAGAAAGAGAGTCTGTGAGTGAGAGAGAGAAGCTGTGAGTGAGAGAGAGAGTGCTGCTGTGAGTGAGCGAGAGAAAGAGAAGCTGTGAATGAGAGAGAGAGAGAAAGAGAAGCTGTGAGTGAGTGAGAGAGAGAAAGGGAAGTTGTGAGTAAGAGAGAGAGAGAGAAGCTGTGAGTGAGAGAGAGAGAGAAAGAGAAGCTGTGAGTGAGAAGGAGAGGGAAAGAGAAGCTGTGAGTGAGTGAGAGAGAGAGAGAGAGAAAATGTGAGTGAGAGAGAGAGAAAGAGAAGCTGTGAGTGAGAGAGAGAGAGAAAGAGAAGCTGTGAGTGAGAAGGAGAGGGAAAGAGAAGCTGTGAGTGAGAGAGAGAGAGAGAAAGAGAAGCTGTGAGAGAGAAAGAGAGAAGCTGTGAGTGAGAGAGTGAGAGAGAGAAAGAGAACCTGTTAGTGAGAGTGAGAGCGAGAGAAAGAGAAGCTGTGAGTGAGAGAGAGATTGAAAGAGAAGCTGTGTGTGTGTGAGAGAGAGAAAGATAGTCTGAGATAGAGAGAGTGAAAGAGAAGCTGTGAGTGAGAGAGAGAGGGAGAAAGAGAAGCTATGTGTGTGTGAGAGAGAAAGAGAACCTGTGAGTGAGAGTGAGAGAGAGAGAGAGAAAGAGAAGCTGTGAGTGAGTGAGAGAGAGAGAAAGAGAAGCTGTGAGAGAGAAAGAGAGAAGCTGTGAGTGAGAGAGAGTGAGAGAGAAAGAGAACCTGTTAGTGAGTGTGTGAGAGAGAGAAAGATAAGCTGTGAGTGAGAGAGAGATTGAAAGAGAAGCTGTGAGTGAGAGAGAGAGAGAGAAAGAGAAGCTGTGAGTGAGAGAGAGAAAGAGAATCTGTGAGTGAGAGGGAGAGAGAGAAAGAGAAGCTGTGAGTGACACAGAGAGGGAGAAGCTGTGAGTTAGAGAGAGAGAGAAAGAGAAGCTGTGAGTGACAGAGAGAGAAAGAGAAGCTGAGAGTAAGAGAGAGAGAGGGAAAGAGAAGCTGTGTGTGTGTGAGAGAGAGAAAGATAGTCTGAGATAGAGAGAGTGAAAGAGAACCTGTGAGTGAGAGAGAGAGGGAGAAAGAGAAGCTATGTGTGTGAGAGAGAGAAAGAGAACCTGTGAGTGAGAGTGAGAGAGAGAGAGAGAAAGAGAAGCTGTGAGTGAGAGAGAGAGAAAGAGAAGCTGTGAGTGAGAGAGAGAGAAAGAGAAGGTGTGAGTGAGAGAGAGAGAGAATGAGAAGCTGTGAGTGAGAGGGAGAGAAGCTGTGAGTGAGAGGGAGAGAGAAAGTGAAGCTCTGAGTGATAGAGAGAGAGAAAGAGAAGCTGTGTGAGAGAGAGAGAGGGAGAAAGAGAAGCTGTGTGTGTGTGAGAGAGAAAGAGAATCTGTGAGTGAGAGTGAGAGAGAGAGAGAAAGAGAAGCTGTAAGTGAGAGAGAGAGAGAAAGAGAAGCTGTGAGTGAGAGAGAGAATGAGAAGCTGTGAGAGAGAGAGAAGCTGTGTGTGTGAGAGAGAAAGAGAAGCTGTGAGTGAGACAGAGAGAGAGAAAGGGAAGCTGTGAGTGAGAGAGAGAAAGAGAAGCTGTGAGTGATAGAGAGAGAAGCTGTGAGTGAGAGAGAGAGAAGCTGTGAGTGAGAGAGAGAAAGAAAAGCTGTGAGTGAGAGAGAGAGAGAAGATGTGAGTGATAGAGAGAGAGAATGAGAAGCTGTGAGTGAGAGAGAGAGAAAGTAAAAGAAGCTGTGAGTGAGATAGATAGAGAGAGAAAGAGAAGCTGTGAGTGAGAGAGAGAGAGAGAGGGAGAAAGATAAGCTGTGAGAGAGAGAGAAGCTGTGTGTGAGAGAGAGAAAGAGAAGCTGTGAGTGATAGAGAGAGAGAGAGAAGCTGTGAGTGAGAGAGAGAGAAGCTGTGAGTGAGAGAGAGAAAGAAAAGCTGTGAGTGAGAGAGAGAGAGAAGATGTGAGTGAAAGAGAGAGAGAGAGCCGCTGTTAGTGAGAGAGAGAGAAAGAGAAGCTGTGAGTGAGAGAGAGAGAGAAAGAGAGCTGTGAGTGAGAGAGAGAAAGAGAAGCTGTGAGTGAGAGGGAGAGAGAGAGGAAGAGAAACTGTGAGTGACACAGAGAGAGAAGCTGTGAGAGAGAGAGAGAAAGAGAAGCTGTGAGTGACAGAGAGAGAGAAAGAAGCTGAGAGTGAGAGAGAGAGAGAAAGTGAAGCTGTGAGTGAGAGAGAGAGAAAGAAAGAGGAATTAGAGTGAGAAAGAGAGAGAGAAAGAGAAGCTGTGAGTGGGAGAGAGAGAAAGAGAGTCTGTGAGTGAGAGAGAGAGAAGCTGTGAGTGAAAGAGAGAGAGAGAGAGCCGCTGTTAGTGAGAGAGAGAGAAAGAGAAGCTGTGAGTGAGTGAGAGAGAGAAAGGGAAGTTGTGAGTGAGAGAGAGAGAAAAAGAGAAGCTGTGAGTGAGAGAGAGAGAGAAAGAGAAGCTGTGAGTGAGAAGGAGAGGGAAAGAGAAGCTGTGAGTGAGTGAGAGAGAGAGAGAGAAAGAGAAGCTGTGTGTGTGTGTGAGAGAAAGAGAAGCTGTGAGTGACAGAGAGGGAGAAAGAGAAGCTGTGTGTGTGAGAGAGAGAAAGAGAAGCTGTGAGTGAGAGTGAGAGAGAGAGAGAAAGAGAAGCTGTGAGAGAGAAAGAGAAGCTGTGAGTGAGAGAGTGAGAGAGAGAAAGAGAAGCTGTTAGTGAGAGTGAGAGAGAGAGAAGCTGTGAGTGAGAGAGAGATTGAAAGAGAAGCTGTGAGTGAGAGAGAGAGAGAAAGAGAAGCTGTGAGTGAGGGAGAGAGAGAATGAGAAGCTGTGAGTGAGAGAGAGAAGCTGTGAGTGAGAGAGAGGGAGAAGATGTGAGTGATAGAGAGAGAATGAGAAGCTGTGAGTGAGAGAGAGAGAAAGTAAAAGAAGCTGTGAGTGAGATAGAGAGAGAGAGAGAGAAGCTGTGAGTGAGAGAGAGAGAGGGAGTAAGATAAGCTGTGTGAGAGAGAGAGAGAAGCTGTGTGTGTGAGAGAGAAAGAGAAGCTGTGAGTGATAGAGAGAGAGAGAGAAGCTGTGAGTGAGAGAGAGAGAAGCTGTGAGTGAGAGAGAGAAAGAAAAGCTGTGAGTGAGAGAGAGAGAAAGAGAAGATATGAGTGAGAGAGAGAGAGAGAAGCAGTGAGAGAGAGAGAGAAAGAGAAGATGTGAGTGAGACAGAGAGAGAAAGGGAAGCTGTGAGTGAGAGAGAGAAAGAGAAGCTGTGAGTGATAGAGAGAGAGAAGCTGTGAGTGAGAGAGAGAAGCTGTGAGTGAGAGAGAGAAAGAAAAGCTGTGAGTGAGAGAGAGAGAGAGAAGATGTGAGTGATAGAGAGAGAGAATGAGAAGCTGTGAGTGAGAGAGAGAGAAAGTAAAAGAAGCTGTGAGTGAGATAGATAGAGAGAGAGAGAAGCTGTGTGTGTGAGAGAGAAAGAGAAGCTGTGAGTGATAGAGAGAGAGAGAGAAGCTGTGAGTGAGAGAGAGAGAAGCTGTGAGTGAGAGAGAGAAAGAAAAGCTGTGAGTGAGAGAGAGAGAAAGAAGATGTGAGTGAAAGAGAGAGAGAGAGCCGCTGTTAGTGAGAGAGAGAGAAAGAGAAGCTGTGAGTGAGAGAGAGAGAAAGAGAAGCTGTGAGTGAGTGAGAGAGAGAAAGGGAAGTTGTGAGTGAGAGAGAGAGAGAAAGAGAAGCTGGGAGTAAGAAGGAGAGATAAAGAGAAGCTGTGAGTGAGTGAGAGAGAGAGAGAAAGAGAAGCTGTGTGAGAGAGAGAGAGAAAGAGAAGCTGTGAGTGACAGAGAGAGAGAAAGAGAAGCTGTGTGTGAGAGAGAGAAAGAGAAGCTGTGAGTGAGAGTGAGAGAGAGAGAGAAAGAGAAGCTGTGAGTGAGAGAGAAAGAGAAAGAGAAGCTGTGAGTGAGAGAGAGAGAATGAGAAGCTGTGAGTGAGAGAGAGAAGCTGTGAGAGAGAGAGAAAGAGAAGCTGTGAGTGAGAGAGAGAGAGAGAGAGAAGATGTGAGTGATAGAGAGAGAGAATGAGAAGCTGTGAGTGAGAGAGAGAGAAAGAAAAAGAAGCTGTGAGTGAGATAGAGAGAGAGAGAGTATGAGAAGCTGTGAGTGAGAGAGAGAGAGGGAGAAAGATAAGCTGTGTGTGTGAGAGAGAGAGAAGCTGTGTGTGTGAGAGAGAAATAGAAGCTGTGAGTGATAGAGAGAGAGAGAAGCTGTGAGTGAGAGAGAGAGAGAAGCTGTGAGTGAGAGAGAGAAAGAAAAGCTGTGAGTGAGAGAGAGAGAAAGAGAAGATATGAGTGAGAGAGAGAGAGAGAGAGAAGCAGTGAGAGAGAGAGAGAAAGAGAACCTGTGAGTGAGACAGAGAGAGAGAAAGGGAAGCTGTGAGAGAGAGAGAGGGAGGGAGAGAAGCTGTGAGTGAGAGGGAGAGAGAAAGTGAAGCTGTGAGTGATAGAGAGAGAGAAAGAGAAGCTGTGTGAGAGAGAGAGAGAGGGAGAGAAATTAGAGAGAGAAAGTGAGAGAGAAAGAGAAGCTGTGAGTGGGAGAGAGAGAAAGAGAGTCTGTGAGTGAGAGAGAGAAGCTGTGAGTGAGAGAGAGAGTGCTGCTGTGAGTGAGCGAGAGAAAGAGAAGCTGTGAATGAGAGAGAGAGAGAAAGAGAAGCTGTGAGTGAGAGAGAGAGAGAAAGGGAAGTTGTGAGTAAGAGAGAGAGAAAAAAAGAGAAGCTGTGAGTGAGAGAGAGAGAGAAAGAGAAGCTGTGAGTGAGAAGGAGAGGGAAAGAGAAGCTGTGAGTGAGTGAGAGAGAGAGAGAGAGAGAAACTGTGAGTGAGAGAGAGAGAAAGAGAAGCTGTGAGTGAGAGAGAGAGAGAAAGAGAAGCTGTGAGTGAGTGAGAGAGAGAGAAAGAGAAGCTGTGAGAGAGAAAGAGAGAAGCTGTGAGTGAGAGAGAGTGAGAGAGAAAGAGAACCTGTTAGTGAGTGTGAGAGAGAGAGAAAGAGAAGCTGTGAGTGAGAGAGAGATTGAAAGAGAAGCTGTGAGTGAGAGAGAGAGAGAGAAAGAGAAGCTGTGAGTGAGAGAGAGAAAGAGAATCTGTGAGTGAGAGGGAGAGAGAGAAAGAGAAGCTGTGAGTGACACAGAGAGGGAGAAGCTGTGAGTTAGAGAGAGAGAGAAAGAGAAGCTGTGAGTGACAGAGAGAGAAAGAGAAGCTGAGAGTAAGAGAGAGAGAGGGAAAGAGAAGCTGTGTGTGTGTGAGAGAGAGAAAGATAGTCTGAGATAGAGAGAGTGAAACAGAAGGTGTGAGTGAGAGTGAGAGAGAGAGAGAAAGAGAAGCTGTGAGTGAGAGAGAAAGAGAAAGAGAAGCTGTGAGTGAGAGAGAGAGAGAATGAGAAGCTGTGAGTGAGAGAGAGAAGCTGTGAGAGAGAGAGAAAGAGAAGCTGTGAGTGAGAGAGAGAGAGAGAAGATGTGAGTGATAGAGAGAGAGAATGAGAAGCTGTGAGTGAGAGAGAGAGAAAGAAAAAGAAGCTGTGAGTGAGATAGAGAGAGAGAGAGTATGAGAAGCTGTGAGTGAGAGAGAGAGAGGGAGAAAGATAAGCTGTGTGTGTGAGAGAGAGAAGCTGTGTGTGTGAGAGAGAAATAGAAGCTGTGAGTGATAGAGAGAGAGAGAAGCTGTGAGTGAGAGAGAGAGAAGCTGTGAGTGAGAGAGAGAAAGAAAAGCTGTGAGTGAGAGAGAGAGAAAGAGAAGATATGAGTGAGAGAGAGAGAGAGAAGCTGTGAGTGCGAGGGAGAGAGAAAGTGAAGCTGTGAGTGATAGAGAGAGAGAAAGAGAAGCTGTGTGAGAGAGAGAGAGAGGGAGAAAGAGAAGCTGTGTGTGTGTGAGAGAGAAAGAGAATCTGTGAGTGAGAGAGAGAGAGAAAGAGAAGCTGTGAGTGAGAAGGAGAGGGAAAGAGAAGCTGTGAGTGAGTGAGAGAGAGAGAGAGAGAGAAAGAGAAGCTGTGTGTGTGTGAGAGAGAAAGAGAAGCTGTGAGTGACAGAGAGAGAGAAAGAGAAGCTGTGTGTGTGAGAGAGAGAAAGAGAAGCTGTGAGTGAGAGTGAGAGAGAGAGAGAAAGAGAACCTTTGAGAGAGAAATAGAAGCTGTGAGTGAGAGAGTGAGAGAGAGAAAGAGAAGCTGTGAGTGAGAGAGAGAGAGGGAGAAAGATAAGCTGTGTGAGAGAGAGAGAGAGAAGCTGTGTGTGTGAGAGAGAAAGAGAAGCTGTGAGTGATAGAGAGAGAGAGAGAAGCTGTGAGTGAGAGAGAGAGAAGCTGTGAGTGAGAGAGAGATTGAAAGAGAAGCTGTGAGTGAGAGAGAGAGAGAGAAAGAGAAGCTGTGAGTGAGGGAGAGAGAGAATGAGAAGCTGTGAGTGAGAGAGAGAAGCTGTGAGTGAGAGAGAGGGAGAAGATGTGAGTGATAGAGAGAGAGAATGAGAAGCTGTGAGTGAGAGAGAGAGAAAGTAAAAGAAGCTGTGAGTGAGATAGATAGAGAGAGAAAGAGAAGCTGTGAGTGAGAGAGAGAGCGAGGGAGAAAGATAAGCTGTGTGAGAGAGAGAGAAGCTGTGTGTGAGAGAGAGAAAGAGAAGCTGTGAGTGATAGAGAGAGAGAGAGAAGCTGTGAGTGAGAGAGAGAGAAGCTGTGAGAGAGAGAGAGAAAGAAAAGCTGTGAGTGAGAGAGAGAGAAAGAGAAGATATGAGTGAGAGAGAGAGAGAGAAGCAGTGAGAGAGAGAGAGAAAGAGAAGCTGTGAGTGAGACAGAGAGAGAGAAAGGGAAGCTGTGAGTGAGAGAGAGAAAGAGAAGCTGTGAGTGATAGAGAGAGAGAAGCTGTGAGTGAGAGAGAGAGAAGCTGTGAGTGAGAGAGAGAAAGAAAAGCTGTGAGTGATAGAGAGAGAGAGAAGATGTGAGTGAGAGAGAGAGAGAATGAGAAGCTGTGAGTGAGAGAGAGAGAAAGTAAAAGAAGCTGTGAGTGAGATAGATAGAGAGAGAAAGAGAAGCTGTGAGTGAGAGAGAGAGCGAGGGAGAAAGATAAGCTGTGTGAGAGAGAGAGAAGCTGTGTGTGAGAGAGAGAAAGAGAAGCTGTGAGTGATAGAGAGAGAGAGAGAAGCTGTGAGTGAGAGAGAGAGAAGCTGTGAGAGAGAGAGAGAAAGAAAAGCTGTGAGTGAGAGAGAGAAAGAAGATGTGAGTGAAAGAGAGAGAGAGCCGCTGTTAGTGAGAGAGAGAGAAAGAGAAGCTGTGAATGAGAGAGAGAGAGAAAGAGAAGCTGTGAGTGAGAGAGAGAAAGAGAAGCTGTGAGTGAGTGAGAGAGAGAAAGGGAAGTTGTGAGTGAGAGAGAGAGAAAAAGAGAAGCTGGGAGTGAGAAGGAGAGGGAAAGAGAAGCTGTGAATGAGTGACAGAGAGAGAGAAAGAGAAGCTGTGTGTGAGAGAGAGAAAGAGAAGCTTTGAGTGAGAGTGAGAGAGAGAGAGAAAGAGAAGCTGTGAGTGAGAGAGAAAGAGAAGCTGTGAGTGAGAGAGAGAGAATGAGAAGCTGTGAGTGAGAGAGAGAAGCTGTGAGAGAGAGAGAAAGAGAAGCTGTGAGTGAGAGAGAGAGAGAGAAGATGTGAGTGATAGAGAGAGAGAATGAGAAGCTGTGAGTGAGAGAGAGAGAAAGTAAAAGAAGCTGTGAGTGAGATAGAGAGAGAGAGAAAGAAAAGCTGTGAGTGAGAGAGAGAGAGGGAGAAAGATAAGCTGTGTGTGTGTGAGAGAGAGAAGCTGTGTGTGAGAGAGAGAAAGAGAAGCTGTGAGTGATAGAGAGAGAGAGAAGCTGTGAGTGAGAGAGAGAGAAGCTGTGAGTGAGAGAGAGAAAGAAAAGCTGTGAGTGAGAGAGAGAGAAAGAGAAGATATGAGTGAGAGAGAGAGAGAGAAGCAGTGAGAGAGAGAGAGAAAGAGAACCTGTGAGTGAGACAGAGAGAGAGAAAGGGAAGCTGTGAGAGAGAGAGAGGGAGAAAGAGAAGCTGTGAGAGAGAGAGAGAAAGAGAAGCTGTGAGTGTGTGAGAGAGAAAGAGAAGCTGTGAGTGAGAGAGAGAGAGAAAGAAAGAGAAATTAGAGAGAGAAAGTGAGAGAGAAAGAGAAGCTGTGAGTGGGAGAGAGAGAAAGAGAGTCTGTGAGTGAGAGAGAGAAGCTGTGAGTGAGAGAGAGAGTGCTGCTGTGAGTGAGCGAGAGAAAGAGAAGCTGTGAATGAGAGAGAGAGAGAAAGAGAAGCTGTGAGTGAGAGAGAGAGAAAGAGAAGCTGTGAGTGAGTGAGAAAGAGAAAGGGAAGTTGTGAGTAAGAGAGAGAGAAAAAGAGAAGCTGTGAGTGAGAGAGAGAGAGAAAGAGAAGCTGTGAGTGAGAAGGAGAGGGAAAGAGAAGCTGTGAGTGAGTGAGAGAGAGAGAGAGAGAAACTGTGAGTGAGAGAGAGAGAAAGAGAAGCTGTGAGTGAGAGAGAGAGAGAAAGAGAAACTGTGAGTGAGTGAGAGAGAGAGAAAGAGAAGCTGTGAGAGAGAAAGAGAGAAGCTGTGAGTGAGAGAGAGTGAGAGAGAAAGAGAACCTGTTAGTGAGTGTGTGAGAGAGAGAAAGAGAAGCTGTGAGTGAGAGAGAGATTGAAAGAGAAGCTGTGAGTGAGAGAGAGAGAGAGAAAGAGAAGCTGTGAGTGAGAGAGAGAAAGAGAATCTGTGAGTGAGAGGGAGAGAGAGAAAGAGAAGCTGTGAGTGACACAGAGAGGGAGAAGCTGTGAGTTAGGGAGAGAGAGAAAGAGAAGCTGTGAGTGACAGAGAGAGAAAGAGAAGCTGAGAGTAAGAGAGAGAGAGGGAAAGAGAAGCTGTGTGTGTGTGAGAGAGAGAAAGATAGTCTGAGATAGAGAGAGTGAAAGAGAACCTGTGAGTGAGAGAGAGAGGGAGAAAGAGAAGCTATGTGTGTGAGAGAGAGAAAGAGAACCTGTGAGTGAGAGTGAGAGAGAGAGAGAGAAAGAGAAGCTGTGAGTGAGAGAGAGAGAAAGAGAAGCTGTGAGTGAGAGAGAGAGAAAGAGAAGGTGTGAGTGAGAGAGAGAGAGAATGAGAAGCTGTGAGTGAGAGGGAGAGAAGCTGTGAGTGAGAGGGAGAGAGAAAGTGAAGCTCTGAGTGATAGAGAGAGAGAAAGAGAAGCTGTGTGTGAGAGAGAGAGAGGGAGAAAGAGAAGCTGTGTGTGTGAGAGAGAGAAAGAGAATCTGTGAGTGAGAGTGAGAGAGAGAGAGAAAGAGAAGCTGTAAGTGAGAGAGAGAGAGAAAGAGAAGCTGTGAGTGAGAGAGAGAGAATGAGAAGCTGTGAGAGAGAGAGAAGCTGTGTGTGTGAGAGAGAAAGAGAAGCTGTGAGTGAGAGAGAAAGAGAAGATGTGAGTGATAGAGAGAGAGAATGAGAAGCTGTGAGTGAGAGAGAGAGAAAGTAGTAGAAGCTGTGAGTGAGATAGAGAGAGAGAAAGAGAAGCTGTGAGTGAGAGAGAGAGAGGGAGAAAGATAAGCTGTGTGAGAGAGAGAGAAAGAGAAGCTGTGAGTGAGAGAGAGAGAAGCTGTGAGTGAGAGAGAGAAAGAAAAGCTGTGAGTGAGAGAGAGAGAAAGAGAAGGTGTGAGTGAGTGAGAGAGAGAAAGGGAAGTTGTGAGTGATAGAGAGAGAAAGAGAAGCTGTGAGTGAGAGAGAGAGAGAAAGAGAAGCTGTGAGTGAGAGAGAGAGAGAAAGAGAAGCTGTGAGTGAGAAGGAGAGGGAAAGAGAAGCTGTGAGTGAGTGAGAGAGAGAGAAAGAGAAGCTGTGAGTGAGAGAGGGAGAAAGAGAAACTGTGAGTGAGAGAGAGAGAGAAAGAGAAGCTGTGAGTGAGAAGGAGAGGGAATGAGAAGCTGTGAGTGAGTGAGAGAGAGAGAGAGAAAGAGAAGCTGTGAGAGAATAAGAGAGAAGCTGTGAGTGAGAGAGTGAGAGAGAGAAAGAGAAGCTGTTAGTGAGAGTGAGAGAGAGAGAGAAAGAGAAGCTGTGAGTGAGAGAGAGATTGAAAGAGAAGCTGTGAGTGTGTGAGAGAGAGAGAGAAAGAGAAGCTGTGAGTGAGAGAGAGAAAGAGACGCTGTGAGTGAGAGAGAGAGAGAGAAAGAGAAGCTGTGAGTGACACACAGAGATAGAAGCTGTGAGTTAGAGAGAGAGAAAGAGAAGTTGTGAGTGACAGAGAGAGAGAAAGAGAAGCTGAGAGTGAGAGAGAGAGAGAGAAAGTGAAGCTGTTAGTGAGAGTGAGTGAGAGTGAGAAAGAGAAGCTGTTAGTGAGAGTGAGAGAGAGAGAGAAAGAGAAGCTGTGAGTGAGAGAGAGATTGAAAGAGAAGCTGTGAGTGTGTGAGAGAGAGAGAGAAAGAGAAGCTGTGATTGAGAGAGATAAAGTGAAGCTGTGAGTGAGAGAGAGAGAAAGAGAAGCTGTGAGTGAGAGAGAGAGAGAGAAAGAAAGAGAAATTAGAGAGAGAAAGTGAGAGAGAAAGAGAAGCTGTGAGTGGGAGAGAGAGAAAGAGAGTCTGTGAGTGAGAGAGAGAAGCTGTGAGTGAGAGAGAGAGTGCTGCTGTGAGTGAGCGAGAGAAAGAGAAGCTGTGAATGAGAGAGAGAGAAAGAGAAGCTGTGAGTGAGAGAGAGAGAAAGAGAAGCTGTGTGTGAGTGAGAAAGAGAAAGGGAAGTTGTGAGTAAGAGAGAGAGAGAGAAAGAGAAGCTGTGAGTGAGAGAGAGAGAGAAAGAGAAGCTGTGAGTGAGAAGGAGAGGGAAAGAGAAGCTGTGAGTGAGTGAGAGAGAGAGAGAGAAACTGTGAGTGAGAGAGAGAGAAAGAGAAGCTGTGAGTGAGAGAGAGAGAGAAAGAGAAGCTGTGAGTGAGAAGGAGAGGGAAAGAGAAGCTGTGAGTGAGTGAGAGAGAGAGAAAGAGAAGCTGTGATAGAGAGAGAAGCTGTGAGTGAGAGAGAGTGAGAGAGAAAGAGAACCTGTTAGTGAGTGTGAGAGAGAGAGAAAGAGAAGCTGTGAGTGAGAGAGATTGAAAGAGAAGCTGTGAGTGAGAGACAGAGAGAGAAAGAGAAGCTGTGAGTGAGAGAGAGAAAGAGAAGCTGTGAGTGACACAGAGAGGGAGAAGCTGTGAGTTAGAGAGAGAGAGAAAGAGAAGCTGTGAGTGACAGAGAGAGAAAGAGAAGCTGAGAGTAAGAGAGAGAGAGGGAAAGAGAAGCTGTGTGTGTGTGAGAGAGAGAAAGATAGTCTGAGATAGAGAGAGTGAAAGAGAACCTGTGAGTGAGAGAGAGAGGGAGAAAGAGAAGCTATGTGTGTGAGAGAGAAAGAGAACCTGTGAGTGAGAGTGAGAGAGAGAGAGAAAGAGAAGCTGTGAGTGAGAGAGAGAGAAAGAGGAGCTGTGAGTGAGAGAGAGAGAAAGAGAAGGTGTGAGTGAGAGAGAGAGAGAATGAGAAGCTGTGAGTGAGAGGGAGAGAAGCTGTGAGTGAGAGGGAGAGAGAAAGTGAAGCTGTGAGTGATAGAGAGAGAGAAAGAGAAGCTGTGTGTGAGAGAGAGAGAGGGAGAAAGAGAAGCTGTGTGTGTGTGAGAGAGAAAGAGAATCTGTGAGTGAGAGTGAGAGAGAGAGAGAGAGAGAAGCTGTAAGTGAGAGAGAGAGAGAAAGAGAAGCTGTGAGTGAGAGAGAGAGAATGAGAAGCTGTGAGAGAGAGAAGCTGTGTGTGTGAGAGAGAAAGAGAAGCTGTGAGTGAGAGAGAAAGAGAAGATGTGAGTGATAGAGAGAGAGAATGAGAAGCTGTGAGTGAGAGAGAGAGAAAGTAGTAGAAGCTGTGAGTGAGATAGAGAGAGAGAAAGAGAAGCTGTGAGTGAGAGAGAGAGAGGGAGAAAGATAAGCTGTGTGAGAGAGAGAGAAAGAGAAGCTGTGAGTGAGAGAGAGAGAAGCTGTGAGTGAGAGAGAGAAAGAAAAGCTGTGAGTGAGAGAGAGAGAAAGAGAAGGTGTGAGTGAGTGAGAGAGAGAAAGGGAAGTTGTGAGTGATAGAGAGAGAAAGAGAAGCTGTGAGTGAGAGAGAGAGAGAAAGAGAAGCTGTGAGTGAGAGAGAGAGAGAAAGAGAAGCTGTGAGTGAGAAGGAGAGGGAAAGAGAAGCTGTGAGTGAGAGAGAGAGAGAGAAAGAGAAGCTGTGAGTGAGAGAGAGAGAAAGAGAAACTGTGAGTGAGAGAGAGAGAGAAAGAGAAGCTGTGAGTGAGAAGGAGAGGGAATGAGAAGCTGTGAGTGAGTGAGAGAGAGAGAGAGAGAAACTGTGAGAGAGAAAGAGAGAAGCTGTGAGTGAGAGAGTGAGAGAGAGAAAGAGAAGCTGTTAGTGAGAGTGAGAGAGAGAGAGAAAGAGAAGCTGTGAGTGAGAGAGAGAGAGAGAAAGTGAAGCTGTTAGTGAGAGTGAGTGAGAGTGAGAAAGAGAAGCTGTTAGTGAGAGTGAGAGAGAGAGAGAAAGAGAAGCTGTGAGTGAGAGAGAGAGAGAAAGAGAAGCTGTGAGTGAGAGAGAGATTGAAAGAGAAGCTGTGAGTGTGTGAGAGAGAGAGAGAAAGAGAAGCTGTGAGTGAGAGAGATAAAGTGAAGCTGTGAGTGAGAGAGAGAGAAAGAGAAGCTGTGAGTGAGAGAGAGAGAGAAAGAAAGAGAAATTAGAGAGAGAAAGTGAGAGAGAAAGAGAAGCTGTGAGTGGGAGAGAGAGAAAGAGAGTCTGTGAGTGAGAGAGAGAAGCTGTGAGTGAGAGAGAGAGTGCTGCTGTGAGTGAGCGAGAGAAAGAGAAGCTGTGAATGAGAGAGAGAGAAAGAGAAGCTGTGAGTGAGAGAGAGAGAAAGAGAAGCTGTGAGTGAGTGAGAAAGAGAAAGGGAAGTTGTGAGTAAGAGAGAGAGAGAGAAAGATAAGCTGTGAGTGAGAGAGAGAGAGAAAGAGAAGCTGTGAGTGAGAAGGAGAGGGAAAGAGAAGCTGTGAGTGAGTGAGTGAGAGAGAGAGAGAAACTGTGAGTGAGAGAGAGAGAAAGAGAAGCTGTGAGTGAGAGAGAGAGAGAAAGAGAAGCTGTGAGTGAGAAGGAGAGGGAAAGAGAAGCTGTGAGTGAGTGAGAGAGAGAGAAAGAGAAGCTGTGATAGAGAGAGAAGCTGTGAGTGAGAGAGAGTGAGAGAGAAAGAGAACCTGTTAGTGAGTGTGAGAGAGAGAGAAAGAGAAGCTGTGAGTGAGAGAGAGATTGAAAGAGAAGCTGTGAGTGAGAGAGAGAGAGAGAAAGAGAGGCTGTGAGTGAGAGAGAGAAAGAGAAGCTGTGAGTGACACAGAGAGGGAGAAGCTGTGAGTTAGAGAGAGAGAGAAAGAGAAGCTGTGAGTGACAGAGAGAGAAAGAGAAGCTGAGAGTAAGAGAGAGAGAGGGAAAGAGAAGCTGTGTGTGTGTGTGAGAGAGAAAGATAGTCTGAGATAGAGAGAGTGAAAGAGAACCTGTGAGTGAGAGAGAGAGGGAGAAAGAGAAGCTATGTGTGTGTGAGAGAGAAAGAGAACCTGTGAGTGAGAGTGAGAGAGAGAGAGAGAAAGAGAAGCTGTGAGTGAGAGAGAGAGAAAGAGGAGCTGTGAGTGAGAGAGAGAGAAAGAGAAGGTGTGTGTGAGAGAGAGAGAATGAGAAGCTGTGAGTGAGAGGGAGAGAAGCTGTGAGTGAGAGGGAGAGAGAAAGTGAAGCTGTGAGTGATAGAGAGAGAGAAAGAGAAGCTGTGTGAGAGAGAGAGAGAGGGAGAAAGAGAAGCTGTAAGTGAGAGAGAGAGAGAAAGAGAAGCTGTGAGTGAGAGAGAGAATGAGAAGCTGTGAGAGAGAGAAGCTGTGTGTGAGAGAGAGAAAGAGAAGCTGTGAGTGAGAGAGAAAGAGAAGATGTGAGTGATAGAGAGAGAGAATGAGAAGCTGTGAGTGAGAGAGAGAGAAAGTAGTAGAAGCTGTGAGTGAGATAGAGAGAGAGAAAGAGAAGCTGTGAGTGAGAGAGAGAGAGGGAGAAAGATAAGCTGTGTGAGAGAGAGAGAAAGAGAAGCTGTGAGTGAGAGAGAGAGAAGCTGTGAGTGAGAGAGAGAAAGAAAAGCTGTGAGTGAGAGAGAGAGAAAGAGAAGGTGAGAGTGAGTGAGAGAGAGAAAGGGAAGTTGTGAGTGATAGAGAGAGAAAGAGAAGCTGTGAGTGAGAGAGAGAGAGAAAGAGAAGCTGTGAGTGAGAGAGAGAGAGAAAGAGAAGCTGTGAGTGAGAAGGAGAGGGAAAGAGAAGCTGTGAGTGAGAGAGAGAGAGAAAGAGAAGCTGTGAGTGAGAGAGAGAGAAAGAGAAACTGTGAGTGAGAGAGAGAGAGAAAGAGAAGCTGTGAGTGAGAAGGAGAGGGAATGAGAAGTTGTGAGTGAGTGAGAGAGAGAGAGAGAGAGAAAGAGAAGCTGTGAGAGAGAAAGAGAGAAGCTGTGAGTGAGAGAGTGAGAGAGAGAAAGAGAAGCTGTTAGTGAGAGTGAGAGAGAGAGAGAAAGAGAAGCTGTGAGTGAGAGAGAGAGAGAGAAAGTGAAGCTGTTAGTGAGAGTGAGTGAGAGTGAGAAAGAGAAGCTGTTAGTGAGAGTGAGAGAGAGAGAGAAAGAGAAGCTGTGAGTGAGAGAGAGATTGAAAGAGAAGCTGTGAGTGTGTGTGAGAGAGAGAGAAAGAGAAGCTGTGAGTGAGAGAGATAAAGTGAAGCTGTGAGTGAGAGAGAGAGAAAGAGAATCTGTGAGTGAGAGAGAGAGAGAAAGAAAGAGAAATTAGAGAGAGAAAGTGAGAGAGAAAGAGAAGCTGTGAGTGGGAGAGAGAGAAAGAGAGTCTGTGAGTGAGAGAGAGTGAGAGAGAAAGAGAACCTGTTAGTGAGTGTGTGAGAGAGAGAAAGAGAAGCTGTGAGTGAGAGAGAGATTGAAAGAGAAGCTGTGAGTGAGAGAGAGAGAGAGAAAGAGAAGCTGTGAGTGAGAGAGAGAAAGAGAAGCTGTGAGTGACACAGAGAGGGAGAAGCTGTGAGTTAGAGAGAGAGAGAAAGAGAAGCTGTGATAGAGAGAGAAGCTGTGAGTGAGAGAGAGTGAGAGAGAAAGAGAACCTGTTAGTGAGTGTGTGAGAGAGAGAAAGAGAAGCTGTGAGTGAGAGAGAGATTGAAAGAGAAGCTGTGAGTGAGAGAGAGAGAGAGAAAGAGAAGCTGTGAGTGAGAGAGAGAAAGAGAAGCTGTGAGTGACACAGAGAGGGAGAAGCTGTGAGTTAGAGAGAGAGAGAAAGAGAAGCTGTGAGTGACAGAGAGAGAAAGAGAAGCTGAGAGTAAGAGAGAGAGAGGGAAAGAGAAGCTGTGTGTGTGTGAGAGAGAGAAAGATAGTCTGAGATAGAGAGAGTGAAAGAGAACCTGTGAGTGAGAGAGAGAGGGAGAAAGAGAAGCTATGTGTGTGAGAGAGAGAAAGAGAACCTGTGAGTGAGAGTGAGAGAGAGAGAGAGAAAGAGAAGCTGTGAGTGAGAGAGAGAGAAAGAGGAGCTGTGAGTGAGAGAGAGAGAAAGAGAAGGTGTGAGTGAGAGAGAGAGAGAATGAGAAGCTGTGAGTGAGAGGGAGAGAAGCTGTGAGTGAGAGGGAGAGAGAAAGAGAACCTGTGAGTGAGAGAGAGAGGGAGAAAGAGAAGCTATGTGTGTGTGAGAGAGAAAGAGAACCTGTGAGTGAGAGTGAGAGAGAGAGAGAGAAAGAGAAGCTGTGAGTGAGAGAGAGAGAAAGAGGAGCTGTGAGTGAGAGAGAGAGAAAGAGAAGGTGTGTGAGAGAGAGAGAGAATGAGAAGCTGTGAGTGAGAGGGAGAGAAGCTGTGAGTGAGAGGGAGAGAGAAAGTGAAGCTGTGAGTGATAGAGAGAGAGAAAGAGAAGCTGTGTGAGAGAGAGAGAGAGGGAGAAAGAGAAGCTGTGTGTGTGAGAGAGAGAAAGAGAATCTGTGAGTGAGAGTGAGAGAGAGAGAGAAAGAGAAGCTGTAAGTGAGAGAGAGAGAGAAAGAGAAGCTGTGAGTGAGAGAGAGAGAATGAGAAGCTGTGAGAGAGAGAAGCTGTGTGTGTGAGAGAGAAAGAGAAGCTGTGAGTGAGAGAGAAAGAGAAGATGTGAGTGATAGAGAGAGAGAATGAGAAGCTGTGAGTGAGAGAGAGAGAAAGTAGTAGAAGCTGTGAGTGAGATAGAGAGAGAGAAAGAGAAGCTGTGAGTGAGAGAGAGAGAGGGAGAAAGATAAGCTGTGTGAGAGAGAGAGAAAGAGAAGCTGTGAGTGAGAGAGAGAGAAGCTGTGAGTGAGAGAGAGAAAGAAAAGCTGTGAGTGAGAGAGAGAGAAAGAGAAGGTGTGAGTGAGTGAGAGAGAGAAAGGGAAGTTGTGAGTGATAGAGAGAGAAAGAGAAGCTGTGAGTGAGAGAGAGAGAGAAAGAGAAGCTGTGAGTGAGAGAGAGAGAGAAAGAGAAGCTGTGAGTGAGAAGGAGAGGGAAAGAGAAGCTGTGAGTGAGAGAGAGAGAGAAAGAGAAGCTGTGAGTGAGAGAGAGAGAAAGAGAAACTGTGAGTGAGAGAGAGAGAGAAAGAGAAGCTGTGAGTGAGAAGGAGAGGGAATGAGAAGCTGTGAGTGAGTGAGAGAGAGAGAGAGAGAGAGAGAAAGAGAAGCTGTGAGAGAGAAAGAGAGAAGCTGTGAGTGAGAGAGTGAGAGAGAGAAAGAGAAGCTGTTAGTGAGAGTGAGAGAGAGAGAGAAAGAGAAGCTGTGAGTGAGAGAGAGAGAGAGAAAGTGAAGCTGTTAGTGAGAGTGAGTGAGAGTGAGAAAGAGAAGCTGTTAGTGAGAGTGAGAGAGAGAGAGAAAGAGAAGCTGTGAGTGAGAGAGAGATTGAAAGAGAAGCTGTGAGTGTGTGTGAGAGAGAGAGAAAGAGAAGCTGTGAGTGAGAGAGATAAAGTGAAGCTGTGAGTGAGAGAGAGAGAAAGAGAATCTGTGAGTGAGAGAGAGAGAGAAAGAAAGAGAAATTAGAGAGAGAAAGTGAGAGAGAAAGAGAAGCTGTGAGTGGGAGAGAGAGAAAGAGAGTCTGTGAGTGAGAGAGAGAAGCTGTGAGTGAGAGAGAGAGTGCTGCTGTGAGTGAGCGAGAGAAAGAGAAGCTGTGAATGAGAGAGAGAGAAAGAGAAGCTGTGAGTGAGAGAGAGAGAAAGAGAAGCTGTGAGTGAGTGAGAAAGAGAAAGGGAAGTTGTGAGTAAGAGAGAGAGAGAGAAAGAGAAGCTGTGAGTGAGAGAGAGAGAGAAACAGAAGCTGTGAGTGAGAAGGAGAGGGAGAAAGAGAAGCTATGTGTGTGAGAGAGAGAAAGAGAACCTGTGAGTGAGAGTGAGAGAGAGAGAGAGAAAGAGAAGCTGTGAGTGAGAGAGAGAGAAAGAGGAGCTGTGAGTGAGAGAGAGAGAAAGAGAAGGTGTGAGTGAGAGAGAGAGAGAATGAGAAGCTGTGAGTGAGAGGGAGAGAAGCTGTGAGTGAGAGGGAGAGAGAAAGAGAACCTGTGAGTGAGAGAGAGAGGGAGAAAGAGAAGCTATGTGTGTGTGAGAGAGAAAGAGAACCTGTGAGTGAGAGTGAGAGAGAGAGAGAGAAAGAGAAGCTGTGAGTGAGAGAGAGAGAAAGAGAAGCTGTGAGTGAGTGAGAAAGAGAAAGGGAAGTTGTGAGTAAGAGAGAGAGAGAGAAAGAGAAGCTGTGAGTGAGAGAGAGAGAGAAAGAGAAGCTGTGAGTGAGAAGGAGAGGGAAAGAGAAGCTGTGAGTGAGTGAGAGAGAGAGAGAGAAACTGTGAGTGAGAGAGAGAGAAAGAGAAGCTGTGAGTGAGAGAGAGAGAGAAAGAGAAGCTGTGAGTGAGAAGGAGAGGGAAAGAGAAGCTGTGAGTGAGTGAGAGAGAGAGAAAGAGAAGCTGTGATAGAGAGAGAAGCTGTGAGTGAGAGAGAGTGAGAGAGAAAGAGAACCTGTTAGTGAGTGTGTGAGAGAGAGAAAGAGAAGCTGTGAGTGAGAGAGAGATTGAAAGAGAAGCTGTGAGTGAGAGAGAGAGAGAGAAAGAGAAGCTGTGAGTGAGAGATAGAAAGAGAAGCTGTGAGTGACACAGAGAGGGAGAAGCTGTGAGTTAGAGAGAGAGAGAAAGAGAAGCTGTGAGTGACAGAGAGAGAAAGAGAAGCTGAGAGTAAGAGAGAGAGAGGGAAAGAGAAGCTGTGTGTGTGTGAGAGAGAGAAAGATAGTCTGAGATAGAGAGAGTGAAAGAGAACCTGTGAGTGAGAGAGAGAGGGAGAAAGAGAAGCTATGTGTGTGAGAGAGAGAAAGAGAACCTGTGAGTGAGAGTGAGAGAGAGAGAGAGAAAGAGAAGCTGTGAGTGAGAGAGAGAGAAAGAGGAGCTGTGAGTGAGAGAGAGAGAAAGAGAAGGTGTGAGTGAGAGAGAGAGAGAATGAGAAGCTGTGAGTGAGAGGGAGAGAAGCTGTGAGTGAGAGGGAGAGAGAAAGTGAAGCTGTGAGTGATAGAGAGAGAGAAAGAGAAGCTGTGTGAGAGAGAGAGAGAGGGAGAAAGAGAAGCTGTGTGTGTGAGAGAGAGAAAGAGAATCTGTGAGTGAGAGTGAGAGAGAGAGAGAAAGAGAAGCTGTAAGTGAGAGAGAGAGAAAGAGAAGCTGTGAGTGAGAGAGAGAGAATGAGAAGCTGTGAGAGAGAGAAGCTGTGTGTGAGAGAGAGAAAGAGAAGCTGTGAGTGAGAGAGAAAGAGAAGATGTGAGTGATAGAGAGAGAGAATGAGAAGCTGTGAGTGAGAGAGAGAGAAAGTAGTAGAAGCTGTGAGTGAGATAGAGAGAGAGAAAGAGAAGCTGTGAGTGAGAGAGAGAGAGGGAGAAAGATAAGCTGTGAGAGAGAGAGAGAAAGAGAAGCTGTGAGTGAGAGAGAGAGAAGCTGTGAGTGAGAGAGAGAAAGAAAAGCTGTGAGTGAGAGAGAGAGAAAGAGAAGGTGTGAGTGAGTGAGAGAGAGAAAGGGAAGTTGTGAGTGATAGAGAGAGAAAGAGAAGCTGTGAGTGAGAGAGAGAGAGAAAGAGAAGCTGTGAGTGAGAGAGAGAGAGAAAGAGAAGCTGTGAGTGAGAAGGAGAGGGAAAGAGAAGCTGTGAGTGAGAGAGAGAGAGAGAAAGAGAAGCTGTGAGTGAGAGAGAGAGAAAGAGAAACTGTGAGTGAGAGAGAGAGAGAAAGAGAAGCTGTGAGTGAGAAGGAGAGGGAATGAGAAGCTGTGAGTGAGTGAGAGAGAGAGAGAGAAAGAGAAGCTGTGAGAGAGAAAGAGAGAAGCTGTGAGTGAGAGAGTGAGAGAGAAAGAGAAGCTGTTAGTGAGAGTGAGAGAGAGACAGAAAGAGAAGCTGTGAGTGAGAGAGAGATTGAAAGAGAAGCTGTGAGTGTGTGAGAGAGAGAGAGTAAGAGAAGCTGTGAGTGAGAGAGAGAAAGAGAAGCTGTGAGTGAGAGAGAGAGAGAAAGAGAAGCTGTGAGTGACACACAGAGATAGAAGCTGTGAGTTAGAGAGAGAGAAAGAGAAGTTGTGAGTGACAGAGAGAGAGAAAGAGAAGCTGAGAGTGAGAGAGAGAGAAAGTGAAGCTGTTAGTGAGAGTGAGTGAGAGTGAGAAAGAGAAGCTGTTAGTGAGAGTGAGAGAGAGAGAGAAAGAGAAGCTGTGAGTGAGAGAGAGATTGAAAGAGAAGCTGTGAGTGTGTGAGAGAGAGAGAGAAAGAGAAGCTGTGAGTGAGAGAGATAAAGTGAAGCTGTGAGTGAGAGAGAGAGAAAGAGAAGCTGTGAGTGAGAGAGAGAGAAAGAGAAGATGTGAGTGAGAAAGAGAGAGAGAATGAGAAGCTGTGAGTGAGAGTGAGAGAGAGAAAGAGAGCTGTGAGTGAGAGAGAGAAAGAGAAGCTGTGAGTGAGAGGGAGAGAGAGAGGAAGAGAAACTGTGAGTGACACAGAGAGAGAGAAGCTGTGAGTGAGAGAGAGAGAGAAAGAGAAGCTGTGTGTGAGAGAGAGAAAGAGAAGCTGTGAGTGAGAGAGAGAGAATGAGAAGCTGTGAGTGAGAGAGAGAAGCTGTGAGTGAGAGAGAGAAAGAGAAGCTGTGAGTGAGAGAGAGCGAGAGAGAGAAGATGTGTGATAGAGAGAATGAGAAGCTGTGAGTGAGAGTGAGAGAGAGAGAAAGAGAAGCTGTGAGTGAGAGAGAGATTGAAAGAGAAGCTGTGAGTGAGAGAGAGAGGGAGAGAGAGAAAGAGAAGCTGTGAGTGAGAGAGAGAGAGAAAGAGAAGCTGTGAGTGAGAGAGAGAGAATGAGAAGCTGTGAGTGAGAGAGAGAAGCTGTGAGTGAGAGAGAGAAAGAGAAGCTGTGAGTGAGAGAGAGCGAGAGAGAGAAGATGTGAGTGATAGAGAGAGAATGAGAAGCTGTGAGTGAGAGAGAGAGAAAGTAAGAGAAGCTGTGAGTGAGATAGAGAGAGAGAGAAAGAGAAGCTGTGAGTGAGAGAGAGAGAGGGAGAAAGATAAGCTGTGTGAGAGAGAGAGAAAGAGAAGCTGTGTGTGTGAGAGAGAGAAAGAGAAGCTGTGATTGAGAGTGAGAGAGAGAGAGAAAGAGAAGCTGTGTGAGAGAGAGAGAGAAAGAGAAGCTATGAGTGAGAGAGAGATAAGCTGTGAGTGAGAGAGAGAAAGAAAAGCTGTGAGTGAGAGAGAGAGAAAGAGAAGATATGAGTGAGAGAGAGAGAAGCAGTGAGAGAGAGAGAAAGAAAAAGAGAAGCTGTGAGTGAGACAGAGAGAGAAAGAGAAGCTGTGAGAGAGAGAGAGGGAGAAAGAGAAGATGTGAGAGAGAGAGAGAAAGAGAAGCTGTGAGTGAGAGAGAGATAAGCTGTGAGTGAGAGAGAGAAAGAAAAGCTGTGAGTGAGAGAGAGAGAAAGAGAAGATATGAGTGAGTGAGAGAGAGAGAAGCAGTGAGAGAGAGAGAGAGAAATAGAGAAGCTGTGAGTGAGACAGAGAGAGAAAGAGAAGCTGTGAAAGAGAGAGAGGGAGAAAGAGAAGCTGAGAGAGAGAGAGAGAAGCTGTGAGTGTGTGTGAGAGAGAAAGAGAAGCTGTGAGTGAGAGAGAGAGAAAGAAAGAGAAATTAGAGTAAGAAAGAGAGAGAGAAAGAGAAGCTGTGAGTGGGAGAGAGAGAAAGAGAGTCTGTGAGTGAGAGAGAGAGAGAGAAGCTGTGAGTGAGAGAGAGAGAGAGCCGCTGTGAGTGAGAGAGAGAGGAAGAGAAGCTGTGAATGAGAGAGAGAGAGAGAACGAGAAGCTGTGAGTGAGAGAGAGAGAAAGAGAAGCTGTGAGTGAGTGAGAGAGAGAAAGGGAAGTTGTGAGTGAGAGAGAGAGAGAAAGAGAAGCTGTGAGTGAGAGAGAGAGAGAAAGAGAAGCTGTGAGTGAGAGAGAGAGAGAAAGAGAAGCTGTGAGTGAGAAGGAGAGGGAAAGAGAACCTGTGAGTGACAGAGAGAGAGAAAGAGAAGCTGTGTGTGTGTGTGAGGGAGAGAAAGATAGTCTGAGAAAGAGAGAGTGAAAGAGAAGCTGTGAGTGAGAGAGAGAGAGTGGGAGAAAGAGAAGCTGTGTGTGAGAGAGAGAGAAAGAGAAGCTGTGAGTGAGAGTGAGAGAGAGAAAGGGAAGTTGTGAGTGAGAGAGAGAGAGAATTTGAAGCTGTGAGTGAGAGAGAGAGAATGTAAGAGAAGCTGTGTGTGAGATAGAGAGAGAGAGAAAGAGAAGCTGTGAGTGAGAGAGAGAGAGGGAGAAAGATAAGCTGTGAGAGAGAGAAGCTGTGTGTGTGTGAGAGAGAGAAAGATAAGCTGTGATTGAGAGTGAGAGAGAGAGAGAAAGTGAAGCTGTGAGTGAGAGAGAGAGAAAGAGAAGCTGTGGGTGAGAAGGAGAGGGATAGAGAAGCTGTGTGAGTGAGAGAGAGAGAAAGAGAAGCTGTGAGTGAGAGAGAGAAAGAGAAGCTGTGAGTGAGAGAGAGAGAAAGAGAAGCTGTGAGTGAGAAGGAGAGGGAAAGAGAAGCTGTGGTTAAGTGAGAGAGAGAGAGAGAGAGAAGCTGTGAGATAGAAATAGAGAAGCTGTGAGTGAGAGAGAGATTGAAAGAGAAGCTGTGAGTGAGTGAGAGAGAGAGAGAGAAAGAGAAGCTGTGAGTGAGAGAGAGAGAAAGAGAAACTGTGAGTGAGAGAGAGAGAGAAAGAGAAGCTGTGAGTGAGAAGGAGAGGGAATGAGAAGCTGTGAGTGAGAGAGAGAAAGAAAAGCTGTGAGTGAGAGAGAGAGAGAAAGAGAAGATATGAGTGAGAGAGAGAGAGAGAAGCAATGAGAGAGAGAGAGAAAGAGAAGCTGTGAGTGAGACAGAGAGAGAGAAAGAGAAGCTGTGAGAGAGAGAGGGAGAAAGAGAAGCTGTGTGTGTGAAAGAGAAAGAGAAGCTGTGAGTGTGTGTGAGAGAGAAAGAGAAGCTGTGAGTGAGAGAGAAAGAAAGAAAGAGAAATTAGAGTGAGAAAGAGAGAGAGAAAGAGAAGCTGTGAGTGGGAGAGAGAGAAAGAGAGTCTGTGAGTGAGAGAGAGAGATAGAAGCTGTGAGTGAAAGAGAGAGAGAGCCGCTGTTAGTGAGAGAGAGAGAAAGAGAAGCTGTGAATGAGAGAGAGAGAGAAAGAGAAGCTGTGAGTGAGAGAGAGAGAAATAGAAGCTGTGAGTGAGTGAGAGAGAGAAAGGGAAGTTGTGAGTGAGAGAGAGAGAGAAAGAGAAGCTGTGAGTGAGTGAGAGAGAGAAAGGGAAGTTGTGAGTGAGAGAGAGAGAGAAAGAGAAGCTGTGAGTGAGAGAGAGAGAGAAGCTGTGAGTGAGAGAGAGAGAAAGAGAAGCTGTGGGTGAGAAGGAGAGGGATAGAGAAGCTGTGTGAGTGAGAGAGAGAGAAAGAGAAGCTGTGAGTGAGAGAGAGAAAGAGAAGCTGTGAGTGAGAGAGAGAGAAAGAGAAGCTGTGAGTGAGAAGGAGAGGGAAAGAGAAGCTGTGGTTAAGTGAGAGAGAGAGAGAGAGAGAGAAGCTGTGAGATAGAAATAGAGAAGCTGTGAGTGAGAGAGAGATTGAAAGAGAAGCTGTGAGTGAGTGAGAGAGAGAGAGAGAAAGAGAAGCTGTGAGTGAGAGAGAGAGAGAGAGAAACTGTGAGTGAGAGAGAGAGAGAAAGAGAAGCTGTGAGTGAGAAGGAGAGGGAATGAGAAGCTGTGAGTGAGAGAGAGAAAGAAAAGCTGTGAGTGAGAGAGAGAGAGAAAGAGAAGATATGAGTGAGAGAGAGAGAGAGAAGCAATGAGAGAGAGAGAGAAAGAGAAGCTGTGAGTGAGACAGAGAGAGAGAAAGAGAAGCTGTGAGAGAGAGAGGGAGAAAGAGAAGCTGTGTGTGTGAGAGAGAAAGAGAAGCTGTGAGTGTGTGTGAGAGAGAAAGAGAAGCTGTGAGTGAGAGAGAAAGAAAGAAAGAGAAATTAGAGTGAGAAAGAGAGAGAGAAAGAGAAGCTGTGAGTGGGAGAGAGAGAAAGAGAGTCTGTGAGTGAGAGAGAGAGATAGAAGCTGTGAGTGAAAGAGAGAGAGAGCCGCTGTTAGTGAGAGAGAGAGAAAGAGAAGCTGTGAATGAGAGAGAGAGAGAAAGAGAAGCTGTGAGTGAGAGAGAGAGAAATAGAAGCTGTGAGTGAGTGAGAGAGAGAAAGGGAAGTTGTGAGTGAGAGAGAGAGAGAAAGAGAAGCTGTGAGTGAGAGAGAGAGAGAAAGAGAAGCTGTGAGTGAGAAGGAGAGGGAAAGAGAAGCTGTGAGTGAGTGAGAGAGAGAGAGAAAGAGAAGCTGTGTGTGTGAGAGAGAGAAAGAGAAGCTGTGAGTGAGAGAGAGAGAGAAAGAGAAGCTGTTAGTGACAGAGAGAGAGAAAGAGAAGCTGTGTGTGTGTGAGAGAGAAAGATAGTCTGAGAAAGAGAGAGTGAAAGAGAAGCTGTGAGTGAGAGTGAGAGAGAGAGAGAGAGAAAGTGAAGCTGTGAGTGAGAGAGAGAGAGAATGAGAAGCTGTGAGTGAGAGAGAGAACCTGTGAGTGAGAGAGAGAAAGAGAAGCTGTGTGTGTGTGTGAGAGAGAGGTGAGTGATGGAGAGAGAGAATGAGAAGCTGTGAGTGATAGAGAGAGAAAGTAAAAGAAGCTGTGAGTGAGATAGAGAGAGAAAGAGAAGCTGTGAGTGAGAGAGAGAGGGAGAAAGATAAGCTGTGTGTGAGAGAGAGAGAAGCTGTGTGTGAGAGAGAGAGAGAAAGAGAAGTTGTGAGTGATACACAGAGAGAGAAGCTGTGAGTGAGTGAGAGAGAAGCTGTGTGTGAGAGAGAGAAATAAAAGCTGTGAGTGAGAGAGAGAGAAGCTGTGAGTGAGAGAGAGAGAAAGGGAAGCTGTGAGTGAGAGAGAGAGAAAGAGAAGCTGTGAGTGAGAGAGAGGGAGAGAATGAGAAGCTGTGAGTGAGAGAGAGGGAGAGAATGAGAAGCTGTGAGTGAGAGAGAGAAGCTGTGAGTGAGAGAGAGTGAGAGAAAGTGAAGCTGTGAGTGAGTGAGAGAGAGAATGAGAAGCTGTGAGTGAGAGAGAGAAGCTGTGAGAGAGAGAGAGAAAGAGAAGCTGTGAGTGAGAGAGAGAAGCTGTGAGAGAGATAGAAAGAGAGAGAGAGAAGATGTGAGTGATAGAGAGAGAGAATGAGAAGCTTTGAGTGAGAGAGAGAGAAAGTAAGAGAAGCTGTGAGTGAGATAGAGAGAGAAAAAGAGAAGCTGTGAGTGAGAGAGAGAGAGGGAGAAAGCTAAGCTGTGAGAGAGAGAGAGAGAAAGAGAAGCTGTGTGTGTGAGAGAGAAAGAGAAGCTGTGATTGAGAGTGAGAGAGAGAGAAAGAGAAGCTGTGAGTGAGAGAGAGAGAAAGAGAAGCTGTGAGTGAGAGAGAGAAGCTGTGAGTGAGAGAGAGAAAGAAAAGCTGTGAGTGAGAGAGAGAGAAAGAGAAGCTGTGAGTGAGTGAGAGAGAGAAGCTGTGAGTGAGAGAGAGAGAGAAAGAGAAGCTGTGGGTGAGAAGGAGAGGGATAGAGAAGCTGTGAGTGAGTGAGAGAGAGAGAAAGAGAAGCTGTGAGTGAGAAGGAGAGGGAAAGAGAAGCTGTGGTTAAGTGAGAGAGAGAGAGAGAGAAGCTGTGAGATAGAAATAGAGAAGCTGTGAGTGAGAGAGAGATTGAAAGAGAAGCTGTGAGTGAGTGAGAGAGAGAGAAAGAGAAGCTGTGAGTGAGAGAGAGAAAGAGAAGCTGTGAGTGACAGAGAGAGAAAGAGAAGCTGAGAGTGAGAGAGAGAGAGAAAGTGAAGCTGTGAGTGAGAGAGCAAGAGAAAGAGAAGCTGTGAGTGAGAGAGAGAGAAAGAGAAGCTGTGAGTGAGAGAGAGAGAGAATGAGAAGCTGTGAGTGAGAGAGAGATAAAGAGAAGCTGTGAGTGAGTGAGAGAGAGAAAGAGAAGCTGTGAGTGAGAAGGAGAGGGAAAGAGAAGCTGTGGTTAAGTGAGAGAGAGAGAGAGAGAGAGAAGCTGTGAGATAGAAATAGAGAAGCTGTGAGTGAGAGAGAGATTGAAAGAGAAGCTGTGAGTGAGTGAGAGAGAGAGAGAGAAAGAGAAGCTGTGAGTGAGAGAGAGAGAGAGAGAAACTGTGAGTGAGAGAGAGAGAGAAAGAGAAGCTGTGAGTGAGAAGGAGAGGGAATGAGAAGCTGTGAGTGAGAGAGAGAAAGAAAAGCTGTGAGTGAGAGAGAGAGAGAAAGAGAAGATATGAGTGAGAGAGAGAGAGAGAAGCAATGAGAGAGAGAGAGAAAGAGAAGCTGTGAGTGAGACAGAGAGAGAGAAAGAGAAGCTGTGAGAGAGAGAGGGAGAAAGAGAAGCTGTGTGTGTGAGAGAGAAAGAGAAGCTGTGAGTGTGTGTGAGAGAGAAAGAGAAGCTGTGAGTGAGAGAGAAAGAAAGAAAGAGAAATTAGAGTGAGAAAGAGAGAGAGAAAGAGAAGCTGTGAGTGGGAGAGAGAGAAAGAGAGTCTGTGAGTGAGAGAGAGAGATAGAAGCTGTGAGTGAAAGAGAGAGAGAGCCGCTGTTAGTGAGAGAGAGAGAAAGAGAAGCTGTGAATGAGAGAGAGAGAGAAAGAGAAGCTGTGAGTGAGAGAGAGAGAAATAGAAGCTGTGAGTGAGTGAGAGAGA
This sequence comes from Bradypodion pumilum, assembly GCA_035047305.1. NCBI lineage: Eukaryota > Metazoa > Chordata > Lepidosauria > Squamata > Chamaeleonidae > Bradypodion > Bradypodion pumilum. The sequence continues at coordinate 233,747,460 of JAWDJD010000001.1, forward strand.
GAAAGGGAAGTTGTGAGTGAGAGAGAGAGAGAAAGAGAAGCTGTGAGTGAGAGAGAGAGAGAAAGAGAAGCTGTGAGTGAGAAGGAGAGGGAAAGAGAAGCTGTGAGTGAGTGAGAGAGAGAGAGAAAGAGAAGCTGTGTGTGTGAGAGAGAGAAAGAGAAGCTGTGAGTGAGAGAGAGAGAGAAAGAGAAGCTGTTAGTGACAGAGAGAGAGAAAGAGAAGCTGTGTGTGTGTGAGAGAGAAAGATAGTCTGAGAAAGAGAGAGTGAAAGAGAAGCTGTGAGTGAGAGTGAGAGAGAGAGAGAGAGAAAGTGAAGCTGTGAGTGAGAGAGAGAGAGAATGAGAAGCTGTGAGTGAGAGAGAGAAGCTGTGAGTGAGAGAGAGAAAGAGAAGCTGTGTGTGTGTGAGAGAGAGAGGTGAGTGATGGAGAGAGAGAATGAGAAGCTGTGAGTGATAGAGAGAGAAAGTAAAAGAAGCTGTGAGTGAGATAGAGAGAGAAAGAGAAGCTGTGAGTGAGAGAGAGAGGGAGAAAGATAAGCTGTGTGTGAGAGAGAGAGAAGCTGTGTGTGAGAGAGAGAGAGAAAGAGAAGTTGTGAGTGATACACAGAGAGAGAAGCTGTGAGTGAGTGAGAGAGAAGCTGTGTGTGAGAGAGAGAAATAAAAGCTGTGAGTGAGAGAGAGAGAAGCTGTGAGTGAGAGAGAGAGAAAGGGAAGCTGTGAGTGAGAGAGAGAGAAAGAGAAGCTGTGAGTGAGAGAGAGGGAGAGAATGAGAAGCTGTGAGTGAGAGAGAGGGAGAGAATGAGAAGCTGTGAGTGAGAGAGAGAAGCTGTGAGTGAGAGAGAGTGAGAGAAAGTGAAGCTGTGAGTGAGTGAGAGAGAGAATGAGAAGCTGTGAGTGAGAGAGAGAAGCTGTGAGAGAGAGAGAGAAAGAGAAGCTGTGAGTGAGAGAGAGAAGCTGTGAGAGAGATAGAAAGAGAGAGAGAGAAGATGTGAGTGATAGAGAGAGAGAATGAGAAGCTTTGAGTGAGAGAGAGAGAAAGTAAGAGAAGCTGTGAGTGAGATAGAGAGAGAAAAAGAGAAGCTGTGAGTGAGAGAGAGAGAGGGAGAAAGCTAAGCTGTGAGAGAGAGAGAGAGAAAGAGAAGCTGTGTGTGTGAGAGAGAAAGAGAAGCTGTGATTGAGAGTGAGAGAGAGAGAAAGAGAAGCTGTGAGTGAGAGAGAGAGAAAGAGAAGCTGTGAGTGAGAGAGAGAAGCTGTGAGTGAGAGAGAGAAAGAAAAGCTGTGAGTGAGAGAGAGAGAAAGAGAAGCTGTGAGTGAGTGAGAGAGAGAAAGGGAAGTTGTGAGTGAGAGAGAGAGAGAAAGAGAAGCTGTGAGTGAGAGAGAGAGAGAAGCTGTGAGTGAGAGAGAGAGAGAAAGAGAAGCTGTGGGTGAGAAGGAGAGGGATAGAGAAGCTGTGAGTGAGTGAGAGAGAGAGAAAGAGAAGCTGTGAGTGAGAAGGAGAGGGAAAGAGAAGCTGTGGTTAAGTGAGAGAGAGAGAGAGAGAAGCTGTGAGATAGAAATAGAGAAGCTGTGAGTGAGAGAGAGATTGAAAGAGAAGCTGTGAGTGAGTGAGAGAGAGAGAAAGAGAAGCTGTGAGTGAGAGAGAGAAAGAGAAGCTGTGAGTGACAGAGAGAGAAAGAGAAGCTGAGAGTGAGAGAGAGAGAGAAAGTGAAGCTGTGAGTGAGAGAGCAAGAGAAAGAGAAGCTGTGAGTGAGAGAGAGAGAAAGAGAAGCTGTGAGTGAGAGAGAGAGAGAATGAGAAGCTGTGAGTGAGAGAGAGATAAAGAGAAGCTGTGAGTGAGTGAGAGAGAGAAAGAGAAGCTGTGAGTGAGAGAGAGAGAAATAGAAGCTGTGAGTGAGTGAGAGAGAGAAAGGGAAGTTGTCAGTGAGAGAGAGAGATAAAGAGAAGCTGTGAGTGAGTGAGAGAGAGAAAGAGAAGCTGTGAGTGAGAGAGAGAGAGAAAGAGAAGCTGTGAGTGAGAAGGAGAGAGAAAGAGAAGCTGTGAGTGAGTGAGAGAGAGAGAGAAAGAGAAGCTGTGTGTGTGAGAGAGAGAAAGAGAAGCTGTGAGTGAGAGAGAGAGAGAGAGAGAGAAAGAGAAGCTGTTAGTGACAGAGAGAGAGAAAGAGAAGCTGTGTGTGTGTGAGAGAGAAAGATAGTCTGAGAAGGAGAGAGTGAAAGAGAAGCTGTGAGTCAGAGTGAGAGAGAGAGAGAGAAAGAGAAGCTGTGAGTGAGAGAGAGAGAGAATGAGAAGCTGTGAGTGAGAGAGAGAGAATGTAAGAGAAGCTGTGTGTGAGATAGAGAGAGAGAGAAAGAGAAGCTGTGAGTGAGAGAGAGAGGGAGAAAGATAAGCTGTGAGAGAGAGAGAAGCTGTGTGTGTGTGAGAGAGAGAAAGATAAGCTGTGATTGAGAGTGAGAGAGAGAGAGAAAGTGAAGCTGTGAGTGAGAGAGAGAGAAAGAGAAGCTGTGAGTGAGAGAGAGAGAAGCTGTGAGTGAGAGAGAGAAAAAAAAGCTGTGAGTGAGAGAGAGAGAGAAAGAGAAGATATGAGTGAGAGAGAGAGAAGCAGTGAGAGAGAGAGAGAGAGAAAGAGAAGCTGTGAGTGAGACAGAGAGAGAGAAAGAGAAGCTGTGAGAGAGAGAGGGAGAAAGAGAAGCTGTGTGTGTGAGAGAGAAAGAGAAGCTGTGAGTGTGTGTGAGAGAGAAAGAGAAGCTGTGAGTGAGAGAGAGAGAAAGAAAGAGAAATTAGAGTGAGAAAGAGAGAGAGAAAGAGAAGCTGTGAGTGGGAGAGAGAGAAAGAGAGTCTGTGAGTGAGAGAGAGAGAGAAGCTGTTAGTGAAAGAGAGAGAGAGCCGCTGTTAGTGAGAGAGAGAGAAAGAGAAGCTGTGAATTAGAGAGAGAGAGAAAGAGAAGCTGTGAGTGAGAGAGAGAGAAATAGAAGCTGTGAGTGAGTGAGAGAGAGAAAGGGAAGTTGTGAGTGAGAGAGAGAGAGAAAGAGAAGCTGTGAGTGAGAGAGAGAGAGAAAGAGAAGCTGTGAGTGAGAGAGAGAGAGAAAGAGAAGCTGTGAGTGAGAAGGAGAGGGAAAGAGAAGCTGTGAGTGAGTGAGAGAGAGAGAGAAAGAGAAGCTGTGAGTGAGAGAGAGAGAGAAAGAGAAGCTGTTAGTGACAGAGAGAGAGAAAGAGAAGCTGTGTGTGTGTGAGAGAGAAAGATAGTCTGAGAAAGAGAGAGTGAAAGAGAAGCTGTGAGTGAGAGTGAGAGAGAGAGAGAAAGTGAAGCTGTGAGTGAGAGAGAGAGAGAATGAGAAGCTGTGAGTGAGAGAGAGAAGCTGTGAGTGAGAGAGAGAAAGAGAAGCTGTGTGTGTGAGAGAGAGAGAGGTGAGTGATGGAGAGAGAGAATGAGAAGCTGTGAGTGAGAGAGAGAGGAAGAGAAGTTGTGAGTGATACAGAGAGAGAGAAGCTGTGAGTGAGTGAGAGAGAAGCTGTGTGTGAGAGAGAGAAATAAAAGCTGTGAGAGAGAGAGAAGCTGTGAGTGAGAGAGAGACAAAGAGAAGCTGTGAGTGAGAGAGAGAGAAAGAGAAGCTGTGAGTGAGAGAGAGGGAGAGAATGAGAAGCTGTGAGTGAGAGAGAGGGAGAGAATGAGAAGCTGTGAGTGAGAGAGAGAAGCTGTGAGAGAGAGAGAGAAAGAGAAGCTGTGAGTGAGAGAGAGAAGCTGTGAGAGAGAGAGAGAAAGAGAGAGAGAGAGAAGATGTGAGTGATAGAGAGAGAGAGAATGAGAAGCTTTGAGTGAGAGAGAGAGAAAGTAAGAGAAGCTGTGAGTGAGATAGAGAGAGAGAGAAAGAGAAGCTGTGAGTGAGAGAGAGAGAGGGAGAAAGCTAAGCTGTGAGAGAGAGAGAGAGAAAGAGAAGCTGTGTGTGAGAGAGAGAGAAAGAGAAGCTGTGATTGAGAGTGAGAGAGAGAGAAAGAGAAGCTGTGAGTGAGAGAGAGAGAAAGAGAAGCTGTGAGTGAGAGAGAGAAGCTGTGAGTGAGAGAGAGAAAGAAAAGCTGTGAGTGAGAGAGAGAGAAAGAGAAGCTGTGAGTGAGTGAGAGAGAGAAAGGAAAGTTGTGAGTGAGAGAGAGAGAAAGAGAAGCTGTGAGTGAGAGAGAGAGAGAAGCTGTGAGTGAGAGAGAGAGAGAAAGAGAAGCTGTGTGTGAGAAGGAGAGGGATAGAGAAGTTGTGAGTGAGTGAGAGAGAGAGAAAGAGAAGCTGTGTGTGAGAGAGAGAAAGAGAAGCTGTGAGTGAGAGAGAGAAAGAGAAGCTGTGAGTTAGAAGGAGAGGGAAAGAGAAGCTGTGGTTAAGTGAGAGAGAGAGAGAGAGAGAAGCTGTGAGATAGAAATAGAGAAGCTGTGAGTGAGAGAGTGAGAGAGAAAAAGAGAAGCTGTGAGTGAGAGAGAGATTGAAAGAGAAGCTGTGAGTGAGTGAGAGAGAGAGAAAGAGAAGCTGTGAGTGAGAGAGAGAAGGAGAAGCTGTGAGTGACAGAGAGAGAAAGAGAAGCTGAGAGTGAGAGAGAGAGAAAGTGAAGCTGTGAGTGAGAGAGCAAGAGAAAGAGAAGCTGTGAGTGAGAGAGAGAGAATGAGAAGCTGTGAGTGAGAGTGAGAGAGAGGGAGAGAAAGAGAAGCTGTGAGTGAGAGAGATTGAAAGAGAAGCTGTGAGTGAGAGAGAGTGAGAGAAAGAGAGCTGTGAGTGAGAGAGAGAAAGAGAAGCTGTGAGTGAGTGAGTGAGTGAGAGAGAAGCTGTGAGTGAGAGAGAGAAAGAGAAGCTGTGAGTGAGAGAGAGAGAGAGAAGCTGTGAGTGAGAGAGATTGAAAGAGAAGCTGTGAGTGAGAGAGAGAGAGTGAAAGAGAGCTGTGAGTGAGAGAGAGAAAGAGAAGCTGTGAGTGAGAGGGAGAGAGAGAGGAAGAGAAACTGTGAGTGACACAGAGAGAGAAGCTGTGAGAGAGAGAGAGAAAGAGAAGCTGTGAGTGACAGAGAGAGAGAAAGAAGCTGAGAGTGAGTGAGAGAGAGAGAAAGTGAAGCTGTGAGTGAGAGGGAGAGAAAGAAAGAGGAATTAGAGTGAGAAAGAGAGAGAGAAAGAGAAGCTGTCAGTGGGAGAGAGAGAAAGAGAGTCTGTGAGTGAGAGAGAGAGAGAGAAGCTGTGAGTGAAAGAGAGAGAGAGAGAGAGCCGCTGTTAGTGAGAGAGAGAGAAAGAGAAGCTGTGAATGAGAGAGGGAGAGAAAGAGAAGCTGTGAGTGAGAGAGAGAGAAAGAGAAGCTGTGAGTGAGTGAGAGAGAGAAAGGGAAGTTGTGAGTGAGAGAGAGAGAAAAAGAGAAGCTGTGAGTGAGAGAGAGAGAGAGAAAGAGAAGCTGTGAGTGAGAGAGAGAAAGAAAAGCTGTGAGTGAGAGAGAGAGAAAGAGAAGCTGTGAGTGAGTGAGAGAGAGAAAGGGAAGTTGTGAGTGAGAGAGAGAGAGAAAGAGAAGCTGTGAGTGAGAGAGAGAGAAGCTGTGAGTGAGAGAGAGAGAGAGAAAGAGAAGCTGTGGGTGAGAAGGAGAGGGATAGAGAAGCTGTGAGTGAGTGAGAGAGAGAGAAAGAGAAGCTGTGAGTGAGAGAGAGAAAGAGAAGATGTGAGTGTGAGAGAGAGAAAGAGAAGCTGTGAGTGAGAAGGAGAGGGAAAGAGAAGCTGTGGTTAAGTGAGAGAGAGAGAAAGAGAAGCTGTGAGTGAGAGAGAGAAAGAGAAGCTGTGAGTGAGTGAGAGAGAGAAAGGGAAGTTGTGAGTGAGAGAGAGAGAGAAAGAGAAGCTGTGAGTGAGAGAGAGAAGCTGTGAGTGAGAGAGTGAGAGAGAAAAAGAGAAGCTGTGAGTGAGAGAGAGATTGAAAGAGAAGCTGTGAGTGAGTGAGAGAGAGAGAAAGAGAAGCTGTGAGTGAGAGAGAGAAAGAGAAGCTGTGAGTGACAGAGAGAGAAAGAGAAGCTGAGAGTGAGAGAGAGAGAGAAAGTGAAGCTGTGAGTGAGAGAGCAAGAGAAAGAGAAGCTGTGAGTGAGAGAGAGAGAAAGAGAAGCTGTGAGTGAGAGAGAGAGAGAGAATGAGAAGCTGTGAGTGAGAGAGAGAGATAAAGAGAAGCTGTGAGTGAGTGAGAGAGAGAAAGAGAAGCTGTGAGTGAGAGAGAGAGAAATAGAAGCTGTGAGTGAGTGAGAGAGAGAAAGGGAAGTTGTGAGTGAGAGAGAGATAAAGAGAAGCTGTGAGTGAGTGAGAGAGAGAAAGAGAAGCTGTGAGTGAGAGAGAGAGAGAAAGAGAAGCTGTGAGTGAGAAGGAGAGGGAAAGAGAAGCTGTGAGTGAGTGAGAGAGAGAGAGAAAGAGAAGCTGTGTGTGTGTGAGAGAGAAAGAGAAGCTGTGAGTGAGAGAGAGAGAGAAAGAGAAGCTGTTAGTGACAGAGAGAGAGAAAGAGAAGCTGTGTGTGTGTGAGAGAGAAAGATAGTCTGAGAAGGAGAGAGTGAAAGAGAAGTTGTGAGTGAGAGTGAGAGAGAGAGAGAGAAAGAGAAGCTGTGAGTGAGAGAGAGAGAGAATGAGAAGCTGTGAGTGAGAGAGAGAGAATGTAAGAGAAGCTGTGTGTGAGATAGAGAGAGAGAGAAAGAGAAGCTGTGAGTGAGAGAGAGAGAGGGAGAAAGATAAGCTGTGAGAGAGAGAAGCTGTGTGTGTGTGAGAGAGAGAAAGATAAGCTGTGATTGAGAGTGAGAGAGAGAGAGAAAGTGAAGCTGTGAGTGAGAGAGAGAGAAAGAGAAGCTGTGAGTGAGAGAGAGAGAAGCTGTGAGTGAGAGAGAGAAAAAAAGCTGTGAGTGAGAGAGAGAGAAAGAGAAGATGTGAGTGAGAGAGAGAGAGAAGCAGTGAGAGAGAGAGAGAGAAAGAGAAGCTGTGAGTGAGACAGAGAGAGAGAAAGAGAAGCTGTGAGAGAGAGAGGGAGAAAGAGAAGCTGTGTGTGTGTGACAGAGAGAAAGATAGTCTGAGAAAGAGAGAGTGAAAGAGAAGCTGTGAGTGATACAGAGAGAGAGAAGCTGTGAGTGAGTGAGAGAGAAGCTGTGTGTGAGAGAGAGAAATAAAAGCTGTGAGTGAGAGAGAGAGAAGCTGTGAGTGAGAGAGAGACAAAGAGAAGCTGTGAGTGAGAGAGAGAGAAAGAGAAGCTGTGAGTGAGAGAGAGGGAGAGAATGAGAAGCTGTGAGTGAGAGAGAGGGAGAGAATGAGAAGCTGTGAGTGAGAGAGAGAGAAGCTGTGAGTGAGAGAGAGTGAGAGAAAGTGAAGCTGTGAGTGAGAGAGAGAGAGAAAGAGAAGCTGTGTGTGTGTGAGAGAGAGAAAGATAGTCTGAGAAAGAGAGAGTGAAAGAGAAGCTGTGAGTGAGAGAGAGAGAGGGAGAAAGAGAAGCTGTGTGTGTGTGTGTGAGAGAGAGAGAGAAAGAGAATCTGTGTTTGAGAGTGAGAGAGAGAGAGAGAAAGAGAAGCTGTGAGTGTGAGAGAGAGAGAAAGAGAAGCTGTGAGTGAGTGAGAGAGAGAGAATGAGAATCTGTGAGTGAGAGAGAGAAGCTGTGAGAGAGAGAGAGAAAGAGAAGCTGTGAGTGAGAGAGAGAAGCTGTGAGAGAGAGAGAGAAAGAGAGAGAGAGAAGATGTGAGTGATAGAGAGAGAGAATGAGAAGCTTTGAGTGAGAGAGAGAGAAAGTAAGAGAAGCTGTGAGTGAGATAGAGAGAGAGAGAAAGAGAAGCTGTGAGTGAGAGAGAGAGAGGGAGAAAGCTAAGCTGTGAGAGAGAGAGAGAGAAAGAGAAGCTGTGTGTGTGAGAGAGAGAAAGAGAAGCTGTGATTGAGAGTGAGAGAGAGAGAGAAAGAGAAGCTGTGAGTGAGAGAGAGAGAAAGAGAAGCTGTGAGTGAGAGAGAGAAGCTGTGAGTGAGAGAGAGAAAGAAAAGCTGTGAGTGAGAGAGAGAGAAAGAGAAGCTGTGAGTGAGTGAGAGAGAGAAAGGGAAGTTGTGAGTGAGAGAGAGAGAAAGAGAAGCTGTGAGTGAGAGAGAGAGAGAAGCTGTGAGTGAGAGAGAGAGAGAAAGAGAAGCTGTGGGTGAGAAGGAGAGGGATAGAGAAGCTGTGAGTGAGTGAGAGAGAGAGAAAGAGAAGCTGTGAGTGAGAGAGAGAAAGAGAAGCTGTGAGTGAGAGAGAGAGAAAGAGAAGCTGTGAGTTAGAAGGAGAGGGAAAGAGAAGCTGTGGTTAAGTGAGAGAGAGAGAGAGAGAGAAGCTGTGAGATAGAAATAGAGAAGCTGTGAGTGAGAGAGTGAGAGAGAAAAAGAGAAGCTGTGAGTGAGATAGAGATTGAAAGAGAAGCTGTGAGTGAGTGAGAGAGAGAGAAAGAGAAGCTGTGAGTGAGAGAGAGAAAGAGAAGCTGTGAGTGACAGAGAGAGAAAGAGAAGCTGAGAGTGAGAGAGAGAGAATGAGAAGCTGTGAGTGAGAGAGAGAAGCTGTGAGTGAGCGAGAGAGAGAAGATGTGAGTGATAGAGAGAGAGAATGAGAAGCTGTGAGTGAGAGAGAGAAAAAAAAGCTGTGAGTGAGAGAGAGAGAGAAAGAGAAGATATGAGTGAGAGAGAGAGAAGCAGTGAGAGAGAGAGAGAGAGAAAGAGAAGCTGTGAGTGAGACAGAGAGAGAGAAAGAGAAGCTGTGAGAGAGAGAGGGAGAAAGAGAAGCTGTGTGTGTGAGAGAGAAAGAGAAGCTGTGAGTGTGTGTGAGAGAGAAAGAGAAGCTGTGAGTGAGAGAGAGAGAAAGAAAGAGAAATTAGAGTGAGAAAGAGAGAGAGAAAGAGAAGCTGTGAGTGGGAGAGAGAGAAAGAGAGTCTGTGAGTGAGAGAGAGAGAGAGAAGCTGTTAGTGAAAGAGAGAGAGAGCCGCTGTTAGTGAGAGAGAGAGAAAGAGAAGCTGTGAATGAGAGAGAGAGAGAAAGAGAAGCTGTGAGTGAGAGAGAGAGAAATAGAAGCTGTGAGTGAGTGAGAGAGAGAAAGGGAAGTTGTGAGTGAGAGAGAGAGAGAAAGAGAAGCTGTGAGTGAGAGAGAGAGAGAAAGAGAAGCTGTGAGTGAGAGAGAGAGAGAAAGAGAAGCTGTGAGTGAGAAGGAGAGGGAAAGAGAAGCTGTGAGTGAGTGAGAGAGAGAGAGAAAGAGAAGCTGTGAGTGAGAGAGAGAGAGAAAGAGAAGCTGTTAGTGACAGAGAGAGAGAAAGAGAAGCTGTGTGTGTGTGAGAGAGAAAGATAGTCTGAGAAAGAGAGAGTGAAAGAGAAGCTGTGAGTGAGAGTGAGAGAGAGAGAAAGTGAAGCTGTGAGTGAGAGAGAGAGAGAATGAGAAGCTGTGAGTGAGAGAGAGAAGCTGTGAGTGAGAGAGAGAAAGAGAAGCTGTGTGTGTGTGAGAGAGAGAGGTGAGTGATGGAGAGAGAGAATGAGAAGCTGTGAGTGATAGAGAGAGGAAGTAAAAGAAGCTGTGAGTGAGATAGAGAGAGAAAGAGAAGCTGTGAGTGAGAGAGAGAGGGAGAAAGATAAGCTGTGTGAGAGAGAGAGAAGCTGTGTGTGAGAGAGAGAGAGAAAGAGAAGTTGTGAGTGATACAGAGAGAGAGAAGCTGTGAGTGAGTGAGAGAGAAGCTGTGTGTGAGAGAGAGAAATAAAAGCTGTGAGTGAGAGAGAGAGAAGCTGTGAGTGAGAGAGAGACAAAGAGAAGCTGTGAGTGAGAGAGAGAGAAAGAGAAGCTGTGAGTGAGAGAGAGGGAGAGAATGAGAAGCTGTGAGTGAGAGAGAGGGAGAGAATGAGAAGCTGTGAGTGAGAGAGAGAGAAGCTGTGTGTGAGAGAGAGTGAGAGAAAGTGAAGCTGTGAGTGAGAGAGAGAGAGAAAGAGAAGCTGTGTGTGTGTGTGAGAGAGAAAGTTAGTCTGAGAAAGAGAGAGTGAAAGAGAAGCTGTGAGTGAGAGAGAGAGAGGGAGAAAGAGAAGCTGTGTGTGTGTGAGAGAGAGAGAAAGAGAATCTGTGATTGAGAGTGAGAGAGAGAGAGAAAGAGAAGCTGTGAGTGAGAGAGAGAGAGAAAGAGAAGCTGTGAGTGAGTGAGAGAGAGAGAATGAGAAGCTGTGAGTGAGAGAGAGAAGCTGTGAGAGAGAGAGAGAAAGAGAAGCTGTGAGTGAGAGAGAGAAGCTGTGAGAGAGAGAGAGAAAGAGAGAGAGAGAGAAGATGTGAGTGATAGAGAGAGAGAGAATGAGAAGCTTTGAGTGAGAGAGAGAGAAAGTAAGAGAAGCTGTGAGTGAGATAGAGAGAGAGAGAAAGAGAAGCTGTGAGTGAGAGAGAGAGAGGGAGAAAGCTAAGCTGTGAGAGAGAGAGAGAAAGAGAAGCTGTGTGTGAGAGAGAGAGAAAGAGAAGCTGTGATTGAGAGTGAGTGAGAGAGAGAAAGAGAAGCTGTGAGTGAGAGAGAGAGAAAGAGAAGCTGTGAGTGAGAGAGAGAAGCTGTGAGTGAGAGAGAGAAAGAAAAGCTGTGAGTGAGAGAGAGAGAAAGAGAAGCTGTGAGTGAGTGAGAGAGAGAAAGGAAAGTTGTGAGTGAGAGAGAGAGAAAGAGAAGCTGTGAGTGAGAGAGAGAGAGAAGCTGTGAGTGAGAGAGAGAGAGAAAGAGAAGCTGTGTGTGAGAAGGAGAGGGATAGAGAAGTTGTGAGTGAGTGAGAGAGAGAGAAAGAGAAGCTGTGTGTGAGAGAGAGAAAGAGAAGCTGTGAGTGAGAGAGAGAAAGAGAAGCTGTGAGTTAGAAGGAGAGGGAAAGAGAAGCTGTGGTTAAGTGAGAGAGAGAGAGAGAGAGAAGCTGTGAGATAGAAATAGAGAAGCTGTGAGTGAGAGAGTGAGAGAGAAAAAGAGAAGCTGTGAGTGAGAGAGAGATTGAAAGAGAAGCTGTGAGTGAGTGAGAGAGAGAGAAAGAGAAGCTGTGAGTGAGAGAGAGAAGGAGAAGCTGTGAGTGACAGAGAGAGAAAGAGAAGCTGAGAGTGAGAGAGAGAGAAAGTGAAGCTGTGAGTGAGAGAGCAGAAGAAAGAGAAGCTGTGAGTGAGAGAGAGAGAAAGAGAAGCTGTGAGTGAGAGAGAGAGAGAATGAGAAGCTGTGAGTGAGAGTGAGAGAGAGGGAGAGAAAGAGAAGCTGTGAGTGAGAGAGATTGAAAGAGAAGCTGTGAGTGAGAGAGAGTGAGAGAAAGAGAGCTGTGAGTGAGAGAGAGAAAGAGAAGCTGTGAGTGAGTGAGTGAGAGAGAGAGAAGCTGTGAGTGAGAGAGAGAAAGAGAAGCTGTGAGTGAGAGAGAGAGAGAGAAGCTGTGAGTGACAGAGAGAGAAAGAGAAGCTGAGAGTGAGAGAGAGAGAGAAAGTGAAGCTGTGAGTGAGAGAGCAAGAGAAAGAGAAGCTGTGAGTGAGAGAGAGAGAAAGAGAAGCTGTGAGTGAGAGAGAGAGAGAGAATGAGAAGCTGTGAGTGAGAGAGAGAGATAAAGAGAAGCTGTGAGTGAGTGAGAGAGAGAAAGAGAAGCTGTGAGTGAGAGAGAGAGAGATAGAAGCTGTGAGTGAGTGAGAGAGAGAAAGGGAAGTTGTGAGTGAGAGAGAGATAAAGAGAAGCTGTGAGTGAGTGAGAGAGAGAAAGAGAAGCTGTGAGTGAGAGAGAGAGAGAAAGAGAAGCTGTGAGTGAGAAGGAGAAGGAAAGAGAAGCTGTGAGTGAGTGAGAGAGAGAGAGAAAGAGAAGCTGTGTGTGTGAGAGAGAGAAAGAGAAGCTGTGAGTGAGAGAGATAAAGAAAGAGAAGCTGTTAGTGACAGAGAGAGAGAAAGAGAAGCTGTGTGTGTGTGAGAGAGAAAGATAGTCTGAGAAGGAGAGAGTGAAAGAGAAGCTGTGAGTGAGAGTGAGAGAGAGAGAGAGAAAGAGAAGCTGTGAGTGAGAGAGAGAGAGAATGAGAAGCTGTGAGTGAGAGAGAGAGAATGTAAGAGAAGCTGTGTGTGAGATAGAGAGAGAGAGAAAGAGAAGCTGTGAGTGAGAGAGAGAGAGGGAGAAAGATAAGCTGTGAGAGAGAGAGAAGCTGTGTGTGTGTGAGAGAGAGAAAGATAAGCTGTGATTGAGAGTGAGAGAGAGAGAGAAAGTGAAGCTGTGAGTGAGAGAGAGAGAAAGAGAAGCTGTGAGTGAGAGAGAGAGAAGCTGTGAGTGAGAGAGAGAAAAAAAGCTGTGAGTGAGAGAGAGAGAGAAAGAGAAGATGTGAGTGAGAGAGAGAGAGAAGCAGTGAGAGAGAGAGAGAGAAAGAGAAGCTGTGAGTGAGACAGAGAGAGAGAAAGAGAAGCTGTGAGAGAGAGAGGGAGAAAGAGAAGCTGTGTGTGTGTGACAGAGAGAAAGATAGTCTGAGAAAGAGAGAGTGAAAGAGAAGCTGTGAGTGATACAGAGAGAGAGAAGCTGTGAGTGAGTGAGAGAGAAGCTGTGTGTGAGAGAGAGAAATAAAAGCTGTGAGTGAGAGAGAGAGAAGCTGTGAGTGAGAGAGAGACAAAGAGAAGCTGTGAGTGAGAGAGAGAGAAAGAGAAGCTGTGAGTGAGAGAGAGGGAGAGAATGAGAAGCTGTGAGTGAGAGAGAGGGAGAGTAAGTGAAGCTGTGAGTGAGAGAGAGAAAGAGAAGCTGTGTGTGTGTGAGAGAGAGAAAGATAGTCTGAGAAAGAGAGAGTGAAAGAGAAGCTGTGAGTGAGAGAGAGAGAGGGAGAAAGAGAAGCTGTGTGTGTGTGTGTGTGAGAGAGAAAGAGAATCTGTGTTTGAGAGTGAGAGAGAGAGAGAGAAAGAGAAGCTGTGAGTGTGAGAGAGAGAGAAAGAGAAGCTGTGAGTGAGTGAGAGAGAGAGAATGAGAATCTGTGAGTGAGAGAGAGAAGCTGTGAGAGAGAGAGAGAAAGAGAAGCTGTGAGTGAGAGAGAGAAGCTGTGAGAGAGAGAGAGAAAGAGAGAGAGAGAAGATGTGAGTGATAGAGAGAGAGAATGAGAAGCTTTGAGTGAGAGAGAGAGAGGGAGAAAGCTAAGCTGTGAGAGAGAGAGAGAGAAAGAGAAGCTGTGTGTGTGAGAGAGAGAAAGAGAAGCTGTGATTGAGAGTGAGAGAGAGAGAGAAAGAGAAGCTGTGAGTGAGAGAGAGAGAAAGAGAAGCTGTGAGTGAGAGAGAGAAGCTGTGAGTGAGAGAGAGAAAGAAAAGCTGTGAGTGAGAGAGAGAGAAAGAGAAGCTGTGAGTGAGTGAGAGAGAGAAAGGGAAGTTGTGAGTGAGAGAGAGAGAAAGAGAAGCTGTGAGTGAGAGAGAGAGAGAAGCTGTGAGTGAGAGAGAGAGAGAAAGAGAAGCTGTGGGTGAGAAGGAGAGGGATAGAGAAGCTGTGAGTGAGTGAGAGAGAGAGAAAGAGAAGCTGTGAGTGAGAGAGAGAAAGAGAAGCTGTGAGTGAGAGAGAGAGAAAGAGAAGCTGTGAGTTAGAAGGAGAGGGAAAGAGAAGCTGTGGTTAAGTGAGAGAGAGAGAGAGAGAAGCTGTGAGATAGAAATAGAGAAGCTGTGAGTGAGAGAGTGAGAGAGAAAAAGAGAAGCTGTGAGTGAGAGAGAGATTGAAAGAGAAGCTGTGAGTGAGTGAGAGAGAGAGAAAGAGAAGCTGTGAGTGAGAGAGAGAAAGAGAAGCTGTGAGTGACAGAGAGAGAAAGAGAAGCTGAGAGTGAGAGAGAGAGAGAAAGTGAAGCTGTGAGTGAGAGAGCAAGAGAAAGAGAAGCTGTGAGTGAGAGAGAGAAAGAGAAGCTGTGAGTGAGAGAGAGAGAGAGAATGAGAAGCTGTGAGTGAGAGTGAGAGAGAGGGAGAGAAAGAGAAGCTGTGAGTGAGAGAGATTGAAAGAGAAGCTGTGAGTGAGAGAGAGTGAGAGAAAGAGAGCTGTGATTGAGAGAGAGAAAGAGAAGCTGTGAGTGAGTGAGTGAGAGAGAGAGAAGCTGTGAGTGAGAGAGAGAAAGAGAAGCTGTGAGTGAGAGAGAGAGAGAAGCTGTGAGTGAGAGAGAGATTGAAAGAGAAGCTGTGAGTGAGAGAGAGAGAGAGAAAGAGAGCTGTGTGTGAGAGAGAGAAAGAGAAGCTGTGAGTGAGAGGGAGAGAGAGAGGAAGAGAAACTGTGAGTGACACACAGAGAGAAGCTGTGAGAGAGAGAGAGAAAGAGAAGCTGTGAGTGACAGAGAGAGAGAAAGAAGCTGAGAGTGAGAGAGAGAGAGAAAGTGAAGCTGTGAGTGAGAGGGAGAGAAAGAAAGAGGAATTAGAGTGAGAAAGAGAGAGAGAAAGAGAAGCTGTCAGTGGGAGAGAGAGAAAGAGAGTCTGTGAGTGAGAGAGAGAGAGAGAAGCTGTGAGTGAAAGAGAGAGAGAGAGAGCCGCTGTTAGTGAGAGAGAGAGAAAGAGAAGCTGTGAATGAGAGAGGGAGAGAAAGAGAAGCTGTGAGTGAGAGAGAGAGAGAAAGAGAAGCTGTGAGTGAGAGAGAGAGAGAAAGAGAAGCTGTGAGTGAGAAGGAGAGGGAAAGAGAAGCTGTGAGTGAGTGAGAGAGAGAGAAATAGAAGCTGTGAGTGAGTGAGAGAGAGAAAGGGAAGTTGTGAGTGAGAGAGAGAGAGAAAGAGAAGCTGTGAGTGAGAGAGAGAGAGAAAGAGAAGCTGTGAGTGAGAGAGAGAGAGAAAGAGAAGCTGTGAGTGAGAAGGAGAGGGAAAGAGAAGCTGTGAGTGAGTGAGAGAGAGAGAGAAAGAGAAGCTGTGTGTGTGAGAGAGAGAAAGAGAAGCTGTGAGTGAGAGAGAGAGAGAAAGAGAAGCTGTTAGTGACAGAGAGAGAAAGAGAAGCTGTGTGTGTGAGAGAGAGAAAGATAGTCTGAGAAAGAGAGAGTGAAAGAGAAGCTGTGAGTGAGAGTGAGAGAGAGAGAGAGAAAGTGAAGCTGTGAGTGAGAGAGAGAGAGAATGAGAAGCTGTGAGTGAGAGAGAGAAGCTGTGAGTGAGAGAGAGAAAGAGAAGCTGTGTGTGTGTGAGAGAGAAAGGTGAGTGATGGAGAGAGAATGAGAAGCTGTGAGTGATAGAGAGAGAAAGTAAAAGAAGCTGTGAGTGAGATAGAGAGAGAAAGAGAAGCTGTGAGTGAGAGAGAGAGGGAGAAAGATAAGCTGTGTGTGTGAGAGAGAGAAGCTGTGTGTGTGAGAGAGAGAGAAAGAGAAGTTGTGAGTGATACAGAGAGAGAGAAGCTGTGAGTGAGTGAGAGAAAGAGAAGCTGTGAGTGAGAGGGAGAGAGAGAGGAAGAGAAACTGTGAGTGACACACAGAGAGAAGCTGTGAGAGAGAGAGAGAAAGAGAAGCTGTGAGTGACAGAGAGAGAGAAAGAGAGCTGTGAGTGAGAGAGAGAAAGAGAAGCTGTGAGTGAGAGGGAGAGAGAGAGGAAGAGAAACTGTGAGTGACACACAGAGAGAAGCTGTGAGAGAGAGAGAGAAAGAGAAGCTGTGAGTGACAGAGAGAGAGAAAGAAGCTGAGAGTGAGAGAGAGAGAGAAAGTGAAGCTGTGAGTGAGAGGGAGAGAAAGAAAGAGGAATTAGAGTGAGAAAGAGAGAGAGAAAGAGAAGCTGTCAGTGGGAGAGAGAGAAAGAGAGTCTGTGAGTGAGAGAGAGAGAGAGAAGCTGTGAGTGAAAGAGAGAGAGAGAGAGCCGCTGTTAGTGAGAGAGAGAGAAAGAGAAGCTGTGAATGAGAGAGGGAGAGAAAGAGAAGCTGTGAGTGAGAGAGAGAGAAAGAGAAGCTCTGAGTGAGTGAGAGAGAGAAAGGGAAGTTGTGAGTGAGAGAGAGAGAAAAAGAGAAGCTGTGAGTGAGAGAGAGAGAGAAAGAGAAGCTGTGAGTGAGAAGGAGAGGGAAAGAGAAGCTGTGAGTGAGTGAGAGAGAGAGAGAAAGAGAAGCTGTGTGTGTGTGAGAGAGAAAGAGAAGCTGTGAGTGACAGAGAGAGAGAAAGAGAAGCTGTGTGTGTGTGAGAGAGAAAGAGAAGCTGTGAGTGAGAGTGAGAGAGAGAGAGAAAGAGAAGCTGTGAGAGAGAGTGAGAGAGAGAGAGAAGCTGTGAGTGAGAGAGAGAGAGAAAGAGAAGCTGTGAGTGAGAGAGAGCGAGAATGAGAAGCTGTGAGTGAGAGAGAGAAGCTGTGAGTGAGCGAGAGAGAGAAGATGTGAGTGATAGAGAGAGAATGAGAAGCTGTGAGTGAGAGAGAGAGAAAGTAAAAGAAGCTGTGAGTGAGATAGAGAGAGAGAGAGAAGCTGTGAGTGAGAGAAAGAGAGGGAGAAAGATAAGCTGTGAGAGAGAGAGAGAGAAGCTGTGTGTGAGAGAGAAAGAGAAGCTGTGAGTGATAGAGAGAGAGAGAAGCTGTGAGTGAGAGAGAGAGAAGCTGTGAGTGAGAGAGAGAAAGAAAAGCTGTGAGTGAGAGAGAGAGAAAGAGAAGATATGAGTGAGAGAGAGAGAGAGAAGCAGTGAGAGAGAGAGAGAGAAAGAGAAGCTGTGAGTGAGACAGAGAGAGAGAAAGGGAAGCTGTGAGTGAGAGAGAGAAAGAGAAGCTGTGAGTGATAGAGGGAGAGAAGCTGTGAGTGAGAGAGAGAGAAGCTGTGAGTGAGAGAGAGAAAGAAAAGCTGTGAGTGAGAGAGAGAGAGAGAAGATGTGAGTGATAGAGAGAGAGAATGAGAAGCTGTGAGTGAGAGAGAGAGAAAGTAAAAGAAGCTGTGAGTGAGATAGATAGAGAGAGAAAGAGAAGCTGTGAGTGAGAGAGAGAGAGGGAGAAAGATAAGCTGTGAGAGAGAGAGAAGCTGTGTGTGTGAGAGAGAAAGAGAAGCTGTGAGTGATAGAGAGAGAGAGAGAAGCTGTGAGTGAGAGAGAGAGAAGCTGTGAGTGAGAGAGAGAAAGAAAAGCTGTGAGTGAGAGAGAGAGAGAGAAGATATGAGTGAAAGAGAGAGAGAGACACTGTTAGTGAGAGAGAGAGAAAGAGAAGCTGTGAATGAGAGAGAGAGAGAAAGAGAAGCTGTGAGTGAGAGAGAGAGAAAGAGAAGCTGTGAGTGAGTGAGAGAGAGAAAGGGAAGTTGTGAGTGAGAGAGAGAGAGAAAGAGAAGCTGTGAGTGAGAGAGAGAGAGAATGAGAAGCTGTGAGTGAGAGAGAGAGAATGTAAGAGAAGCTGTGTGTGAGATAGATAGAGAGAGAAAGAGAAGCTGTGAGTGAGAGAGAGAGAGGGAGAAAGATAAGCTGTGAGAGAGAGAGAGAAGCTGTGTGTGTGTGAGAGAAAGATAAGCTGTGATTGAGAGTGAGAGAGGGAGAGAAAGTGAAGCTGTGAGTGAGAGAGAGAGAAAGAGAAGCTGTGAGTGAGAGAGAGAGAAGCTGTGAGTGAGAGAGAGAAAGAAAAGCTGTGAGTGAGAGAGAGAGAGAAAGAGAAGATATGAGTGAGAGAGAGAGAGAAGCAGTGAGAGAGAGAGAAAGAGAAGCTGTGAGTGAGACAGAGAGAGAAAGAGAAGCTGTGAGAGAGAGAGGGAGAAAGAGAAGCTGTGTGTGTGAGAGAGAAAGAGAAGCTGTGAGTGTGTGTGAGAGAGAAAGAGAAGCTGTGAGTGAGAGAGAGAGAAAGAAAGAGAAATTAGAGTGAGAAAGAGAGAGAGAAAGAGAAGCTGTGAGTGGGAGAGAGAGAAAGAGAGTCTGTGAGTGAGAGAGAGAGAGAGAAGCTGTGAGTGAAAGAGAGAGAGAGCTGCTGTTAGTGAGAGAGAGAGAAAGAGAAGCTGTGAATGAGAGAGAGAGAGAGAGAAGCTGTGAGTGAGAGAGAGAGAAATAGAAGCTGTGAGTGAGTGAGAGAGAGAAAGGGAAGTTGTGAGTGAGAGAGAGAGAGAAAGAGAAGCTGTGAGTGAGAGAGAGAGAGAAAGAGAAGCTGTGAGTGAGAGAGAGAGAGAAAGAGAAGCTGTGAGTGAGAAGGAGAGGGAAAGAGAAGCTGTGAGTGAGTGAGAGAGAGAGAGAAAGAGAAGCTGTGTGTGTGTGAGAGAGAAAGAGAAGCTGTGAGTGAGAGAGAGAGAGAAAGAGAAGCTGTTAGTGACAGAGAGAGAGAAAGAGAAGCTGTGTGTGTGAGAGAGAGAAAGATAGTCTGAGAAAGAGAGAGTGAAAGAGAAGCTGTGAGTGAGAGTGAGAGAGAGAGAGAGAAAGTGAAGCTGTGAGTGAGAGAGAGAGAGAATGAGAAGCTGTGAGTGAGAGAGAGAAGCTGTGAGTGAGAGAGAGAAAGAGAAGCTGTGTGTGTGTGAGAGAGAAAGGTGAGTGATGGAGAGAGAATGAGAAGCTGTGAGTGATAGAGAGAGAAAGTAAAAGAAGCTGTGAGTGAGATAGAGAGAGAAAGAGAAGCTGTGAGTGAGAGAGAGAGGGAGAAAGATAAGCTGTGTGTGTGAGAGAGAGAAGCTGTGTGTGTGAGAGAGAGAGAAAGAGAAGTTGTGAGTGATACAGAGAGAGAGAAGCTGTG
This sequence comes from Bradypodion pumilum, assembly GCA_035047305.1. NCBI lineage: Eukaryota > Metazoa > Chordata > Lepidosauria > Squamata > Chamaeleonidae > Bradypodion > Bradypodion pumilum. The sequence continues at coordinate 233,765,982 of JAWDJD010000001.1, forward strand.
AGTGAGTGAGAGAGAAGCTGTGCGTGAGAGAGAGAAATAAAAGCTGTGAGTGAGAGAGAGAGAAGCTGTGAGTGAGAGAGAGAGAAAGAGAAGCTGTGAGTGAGAGAGAGAAAGAGAAGCTGTGAGTGAGAGAGAGGGAGAGAATGAGAAGCTGTGAGTGAGAGAGAGGGAGAGAATGAGAAGCTGTGAGTGAGAGAGAGAGAAGCTGTGAGTGAGAGAGAGTGAGAGAAAGTGAAGCTGTGAGTGTGAGAGAGAGAGAAAGAGAAGCTGTGTATGTGTGTGAGAGAGAGAAAGAGAATCTGTGATTGAGAGAGAGAGAGAGAGAGAGAAAGAGAAGCTGTGAGTGAGAGAGAGAGAGAAAGAGAAGCTGTGAGTGAGTGAGAGAGAGAGAATGAGAAGCTGTGAGTGAGAGAGAGAAGCTGTGAGAGAGAGAGAGAAAGAGAAGCTGTGAGTGAGAGAGAGAAGCTGTGAGAGAGAGAGAAAGAGAGAGAGAAGATGTGAGTGATAGAGAGAGAGAATGAGAAGCTTTGAGTGAGAGAGAGAGAAAGTAAGAGAACCTGTGAGTGAGATAGAGAGAGAGGGAAAGAGAAGCTGTGAGTGAGAGAGAGAGAGGGAGAAAGCTAAGCTGTGAGAGAGAGAGAGAAAGAGAAGCTGTGTGTGTGAGAGAGAGAAAGAGAAGCTGTGATTGAGAGTGAGAGAGAGAGAGAAAGAGAAGCTGTGAGTGAGAGAGAGAGAAAGAGAAGCTGTGAGTGAGAGAGAGAAGCTGTGAGTGAGAGAGAGAAAGAAAAGCTGTGAGTGAGAGAGAGAAAGAGAAGCTGTGAGTGAGTGAGAGAGAGAAAGGGAAGTTGTGAGTGAGAGAGAGAGAGAAAGAGAAGCTGTGAGTGAGAGAGAGAGAGAAGCTGTGAGTGAGAGAGAGAGAGAAAGAGAAGCTGTGGGTGAGAAGGAGAGGGATAGAGAAGCTGTGAGTGAGTGAGAGAGAGAGAAAGAGAAGCTGTGAGTGAGAGAGAGAAAGAGAAGCTGTGAGTGAGAGAGAGAGAAAGAGAAGCTGTGAGTGAGAAGGAGAGGGAAAGAGAAGCTGTGGTTAAGTGAGAGAGAGAGAGAGAGAGAAGCTGTGAGATAGAAATAGAGAAGCTGTGAGTGAGAGAGTGAGAGAGAAAAAGAGAAGCTGTGAGTGAGAGAGAGATTGAAAGAGAAGCTGTGAGTGAGTGAGAGAGAGAGAAAGAGAAGCTGTGAGTGAGAGAGAGAAAGAGAAGCTGTGAGTGACAGAGAGAGAAAGAGAAGCTGAGAGTGAGAGAGAGAGAGAAAGTGAAGCTGTGAGTGAGAGAGCAAGAGAAAGAGAAGCTGTGAGTGAGAGAGAGAGAAAGAGAAGCTGTGAGTGAGAGAGAGAGAGAGAATGAGAAGCTGTGAGTGAGAGAGAGAAAGTAAGAGAAGCTGTGAGTGAGATAGAGAGAGAGAAAGAGAAGCTGTGAGTGAGAGAGAGAGAGAAAGAGAAGCTGTGAGTGAGAGAGAGAGAAATAGAAGTTGTGAGTGAGTGAGAGAGAGAAAGGGAAGTTGTGAGTGAGAGAGAGAGATAAAGAGAAGCTGTGAGTGAGTGAGAGAGAGAAAGAGAAGCTGTGAGTGAGAAGGAGAGGGAAAGAGAAGCTGTGAGTGAGTGAGAGAGAGAGAGAAAGAGAAGCTGTGTGTGAGAGAGAGAAAGAGAAGCTGTGAGTGAGAGAGAGAGAGAAAGAGAAGCTGTGAGTGACAGAGAGAGAGAAAGAAGCTGAGAGTGAGAGAGAGAGAGAAAGTGAAGCTGTGAGTGAGAGGGAGAGAAAGAAAGAGGAATTAGAGTGAGAAAGAGAGAGAGAAAGAGAAGCTGTCAGTGGGAGAGAGAGAAAGAGAGTCTGTGAGTGAGAGAGAGAGAGAAGCTGTGAGTGAAAGAGAGAGAGAGCCGCTGTTAGTGAGAGAGAGAGAAAGAGAAGCTGTGAATGAGAGAGGGAGAGAAAGAGAAGCTGTGAGTGAGAGAGAGAGAAAGAGAAGCTGTGAGTGAGTGAGAGAGAGAAAGGGAAGTTGTGAGTGAGAGAGAGAAAAAAAGAGAAGCTGTGAGTGAGAGAGAGAGAGAAAGAGAAGCTGTGAGTGAGAAGGAGAGGGAAATAGAAGCTGTGAGTGAGTGAGAGAGAGAGAAAGAGAAGCTGTGTGTGTGAGAGAGTGAAAGAGAAGCTGTGAGTGAGAGTGAGAGAGAGAGAGAAAGAGAAGCTGTGAGTGAGAGAGAGAGAGAAAGAGAAGCTGTGAGTGAGAGAGAGAGAGAATGAGAAGCTGTGAGTGAGAGAGAGAAGCTGTGAGTGAGCGAGAGAGAGAAGATGTGAGTGATAGAGAGAGAATGAGAAGCTGTGAGTGAGAGAGAGAGAAAGTAAAAGAAGCTGTGAGTGAGATAGAGAGAGAGAGAGAAGCTGTGAGTGAGAGAGAGAGAGGGAGAAAGATAAGCTGTGAGAGAGAGAGAGAGAGAAGCTGTGTGTGTGAGAGAAAGAGAAGCTGTGAGTGTGAGAGAGAGAGAGAGAGAAGCTGTGAGTGAGAGAGAGAAAGAGAAGCTGTGAGTGACAGAGAGAAAGAAAAGCTGTGAGTGAGAGAGAGAGAAAGAGAAGATATGAGTGAGTGAGAGAGAGAGAGAGAAGCAGTGAGAGAGAGAGAGAAAGAGAAGCTGTGAGTGAGACAGAGAGAGAGAAAGGGAAGCTGTGAGTGAGAGAGAGAAAGAGAAGCTGTGAGTGATAGAGAGAGAGAAGCTGTGAGTGAGAGAGAGAGAAGCTGTGAGTGAGAGAGAGAGAGAAAGAGAAGCTGTGTGTGTGAGAGAGAGAAAGAGAAGCTGTGAGTGAGAATGAGAGAGAGAGAGAGAAAGAGAAGCTGTGAGAGAGAAAGAGAAGCTGTGAGTGAGAGAGTGAGAGAGAGAAAGAGAAGCTGTTAGTGAGAGTGAGAGAGAGAGAGAAGCTGTGAGTGAGAGAGAGATTGAAAGAGAAGCTGTGAGTGAGAGAGAGAGAGAAAGAGAAGCTGTGAGTGAGGGAGAGAGAGAATGAGAAGCTGTGAGTGAGAGAGAGAAGCTGTGAGTGAGAGAGAGGGAGAAGATGTGAGTGATAGAGAGAGAGAATGAGAAGCTGTGAGTGAGAGAGAGAGAAAGTAAAAGAAGCTGTGAGTGAGATAGAGAGAGAGAGAGAGAAGCTGTGAGTGAGAGAGAGAGAGGGAGAAAGATAAGCTGTGTGTGAGAGAGAGAGAAGCTGTGTGTGTGTGAGAGAAAGAGAAGCTGTGAGTGATAGAGAGAGAGAGAGAAGCTGTGAGTGAGAGAGAGAGAAGCTGTGAGTGAGAGAGAGAAAGAAAAGCTGTGAGTGAGAGAGAGAGAAAGAGAAGATATGAGTGAGAGAGAGAGAGAAGCAGTGAGAGAGAGAGAGAAAGAGAAGCTGTGAGTGAGAGAGAGAGAGAGAAAGGGAAGCTGTGAGTGAGAGAGAGAAAGAGAAGCTGTGAGTGATAGAGAGAGAGAAGCTGTGAGTGAGAGAGAGAGAAGCTGTGAGTGAGAGAGAGAAAGAAAAGCTGTGAGTGAGAGAGAGAGAGAGAAGATGTGAGTGATAGAGAGAGAGAATGAGAAGCTGTGAGTGAGAGAGAGAGAAAGTAAAAGAAGCTGTGAGTGAGATAGATAGAGAGAGAAAGAGAAGCTGTGAGTGAGAGAGAGAGAGAGGGAGAAATATAAGCTGTGAGAGAGAGAGAAGCTGTGTGTGAGAGAGAGAAAGAGAAGCTGTGAGTGATAGAGAGAGAGAGAGAAGCTGTGAGTGAGAGAGAGAGAAGCTGTGAGTGAGAGAGAGAAAGAAAAGCTGTGAGTGAGAGAGAGAGAGAAGATGTGAGTGAAAGAGAGAGAGAGAGCCGCTGTTAGTGAGAGAGAGAGAAAGAGAAGCTGTGAGTGAGAGAGAGAGAGAGAGAAAGAGAGCTGTGAGTGAGAGAGAGAAAGAGAAGGTGTGAGTGAGAGGGAGAGAGAGAGGAAGAGAAACTGTGAGTGACACAGAGAGAGAAGCTGTGAGAGAGAGAGAGAAAGAGAAGCTGTGAGTGACAGAGAGAGAGAAAGAAGCTGAGAGTGAGAGAGAGAGAAAGTGAAGCTGTGAGTGAGAGAGAGAGAAAGAAAGAGGAATTAGAGTGAGAAAGAGAGAGAGAAAGAGAAGCTGTGAGTGGGAGAGAGAGAAAGAGAGTCTGTGAGTGAGAGAGAGAGAAGCTGTGAGTGAAAGAGAGAGAGAGAGCCGCTGTTAGTGAGAGAGAGAGAAAGAGAAGCTGTGAGTGAGTGAGAGAGAGAAAGGGAAGTTGTGAGTGAGAGAGAGATCAAAAGAGAAGCTGTGAGTGAGAGAGAGAGAGAAAGAGAAGCTGTGAGTGAGAAGGAGAGGGAAAGAGAAGCTGTGAGTGAGTGTGAGAGAGAGAGAGAGAAAGAGAAGCTGTGTGTGTGTGAGAGAGAAAGAGAAGCTGTGAGTGACAGAGAGAGAGAAAGAGAAGCTGTGTGTGTGAGAGAGAGAAAGAGAAGCTGTGAGTGAGAGTGAGAGAGAGAGAGAAAGAGAAGCTGTGAGAGAGAAAGAGAAGCTGTGAGTGAGAGAGTGAGAGAGAGAAAGAGACGCTGTTAGTGAGAGTGAGAGAGAGAGAGAAGCTGTGAGTGAGAGAGAGATTGAAAGAGAATCTGTGAGTGAGAGAGAGAGAGAGAAAGAGAAGCTGTGAGTGAGGGAGAGAGAGAATGAGAAGCTGTGAGTGAGAGAGAGAAGCTGTGAGTGAGAGAGAGGGAGAAGATGTGAGTGATAGAGAGAGAATGAGAAGCTGTGAGTGAGAGAGAAAGAAAGTAAAAGAAGCTGTGAGTGAGATAGAGAGAGAGAGAGAAGCTGTGAGTGAGAGAGAGAGAGGGAGTAAGATAAGCTGTGAGAGAGAGAGAGAGAAGCTGTGTGTGTGAGAGAGAAAGAGAAGCTGTGAGTGATAGAGAGAGAGAGAAGCTGTGAGTGAGAGAGAGAGAAGCTGTGAGTGAGAGAGAGAAAGAAAAGCTGTGAGTGAGAGAGAGAGAAAGAGAAGATATGAGTGAGAGAGAGAGAGAGAAGCAGTGAGAGAGAGAGAGAAAGAGAAGCTGTGAGTGAGACAGAGAGAGAGAAAGGGAAGCTGTGAGTGAGAGAGAGAAAGAGAAGCTGTGAGTGATAGAGAGAGAGAAGCTGTGAGTGAGAGAGAGAGAGAAGCTGTGAGTGAGAGAGAGAAAGAAAAGCTGTGAGTGAGAGAGAGAGAGAGAAGATGTGAGTGATAGAGAGAGAGAATGAGAAGCTGTGAGTGAGAGAGAGAGAAAGTAAAAGAAGCTGTGAGTGAGATAGATAGAGAGAGAGAGAGAAGCTGTGTGTGAGAGAGAGAAAGAGAAGCTGTGAGTGATAGAGAGAGAGAGAGAAGCTGTGAGTGAGAGAGAGAGAAGCTGTGAGTGAGAGAGAGAAAGAAAAGCTGTGAGTGAGAGAGAGAGAAAGAAGATGTGAGTGAAAGAGAGAGAGAGAGCCGCTGTTAGTGAGAGAGAGAGAAAGAGAAGCTGTGAGTGAGAGAGAGAGAAAGAGAAGCTGTGAGTGAGTGAGAGAGAGAAAGGGAAGTTGTGAGTGAGAGAGAGAGAGAAAGAGAAGCTGGGAGTAAGAAGGAGAGATAAAGAGAAGCTGTGAGTGAGTGAGAGAGAGAGAGAGAAAGAGAAGCTGTGTGAGAGAGAGAGAGAAAGAGAAGCTGTGAGTGACAGAGAGAGAGAAAGAGAAGCTGTGTGTGTGAGAGAGAAAGAGAAGCTGTGAGTGAGAGTGAGAGAGAGAGAGAAAGAGAAGCTGTGAGTGAGAGAGAAAGAGAAAGAGAAGCTGTGAGTGAGAGAGAGAGAGAATGAGAAGCTGTGAGTGAGAGAGAGAAGCTGTGAGAGAGAGAGAAAGAGAAGCTGTGAGTGAGAGAGAGAGAGAGAAGATGTGAGTGATAGAGAGAGAGAATGAGAAGCTGTGAGTGAGAGAGAGAGAAAGAAAAAGAAGCTGTGAGTGAGATAGAGAGAGAGAGTATGAGAAGCTGTGAGTGAGAGAGAGAGAGGGAGAAAGATAAGCTGTGTGTGTGAGAGAGAGAGAAGCTGTGTGTGAGAGAGAGAAATAGAAGCTGTGAGTGATAGAGAGAGAGAGAAGCTGTGAGTGAGAGAGAGAGAAGCTGTGAGTGAGAGAGAGAAAGAAAAGCTGTGAGTGAGAGAGAGAGAAAGAGAAGATATGAGTGAGAGAGAGAGAGAGAAGCAGTGAGAGAGAGAGAGAAAGAGAACCTGTGAGTGAGACAGAGAGAGAGAAAGGGAAGCTGTGAGAGAGAGAGAGGGAGAAAGAGAAGCTGTGAGAGAGAGAGAGAAAGAGAAGCTGTGAGTGTGTGAGAGAGAAAGAGAAGCTGTGAGTGAGAGAGAGAGAGAAAGAAAGAGAAATTAGAGAGAGAAAGTGAGAGAGAAAGAGAAGCTGTGAGTGGGAGAGAGAGAAAGAGAGTCTGTGAGTGAGAGAGAGAAGCTGTGAGTGAGAGAGAGAGTGCTGCTGTGAGTGAGCGAGAGAAAGAGAAGCTGTGAATGAGAGAGAGAGAGAAAGAGAAGCTGTGAGTGAGTGAGAGAGAGAAAGGGAAGTTGTGAGTAAGAGAGAGAGAGAGAAAGAGAAGCTGTGAGTGAGAGAGAGAGAGAAAGAGAAGCTGTGAGTGAGAAGGAGAGGGAAAGAGAAGCTGTGAGTGAGTGAGAGAGAGAGAGAGAGAGAGAGAAACTGTGAGTGAGAGAGAGAGAAAGAGAAGCTGTGAGTGAGAGAGAGAGAAAGAGAAGCTGTGAGTGAGAAGGAGAGGGAAAGAGAAGCTGTGAGTGAGAGAGAGAGAGAGAGAAAGAGAAGCTGTGAGAGAGAAAGAGAGAAGCTGTGAGTGAGAGAGTGAGAGAGAGAAAGAGAACCTGTTAGTGAGAGTGAGAGCGAGAGAAAGAGAAGCTGTGAGTGAGAGAGAGAGAGAAAGAGAAGCTGTGAGTGAGAAGGAGAGGGAAAGAGAAGCTGTGAGTGAGTGAGAGAGAGAGAGAAAGAGAAGCTGTGTGTGTGTGAGAGAGAAAGAGAAGCTGTGAGTGACAGAGAGAGAGAAAGAGAAGCTGTGTGTGAGAGAGAGAGAAAGAGAAGCTGTGAGTGAGAGTGAGAGAGAGAGAGAAAGAGAAGCTGTGAGAGAGAAAGAGAAGCTGTGAGTGAGAGAGTGAGAGAGAGAAAGAGAAGCTGTTAGTGAGAGTGAGAGAGAGAGAGAAGCTGTGAGTGAGAGAGAGATTGAAAGAGAATCTGTGAGTGAGAGAGAGAGAGAGAAAGAGAAGCTGTGAGTGAGGGAGAGAGAGAATGAGAAGCTGTGAGTGAGTGAGAGAAGCTGTGAGTGAGAGAGAGGGAGAAGATGTGAGTGATAGAGAGAGAATGAGAAGCTGTGAGTGAGAGAGAGAGAAAGTAAAAGAAGCTGTGAGTGAGATAGAGAGAGAGAGAGAAGCTGTGAGTGAGAGAGAGAGAGGGAGTAAGATAAGCTGTGAGAGAGAGAGAGAGAAGCTGTGTGTGTGAGAGAGAAAGAGAAGCTGTGAGTGATAGAGAGAGAGAAGCTGTGAGTGAGAGAGAGAGAAGCTGTGAGTGAGAGAGAGAAAGAAAAGCTGTGAGTGAGAGAGAGAGAAAGAGAAGATATGAGTGAGAGAGAGAGAGAGAAGCAGTGAGAGAGAGAGAGAAAGAGAAGCTGTGAGTGAGACAGAGAGAGAGAAAGGGAAGCTGTGAGTGAGAGAGAGAAAGAGAAGCTGTGAGTGATAGAGAGAGAGAAGCTGTGAGTGAGAGAGAGAGAAGCTGTGAGTGAGTGAGAGAAAGAAAAGCTGTGAGTGAGAGAGAGAGAGAGAAGATGTGAGTGATAGAGAGAGAGAATGAGAAGCTGTGAGTGAGAGAGAGAGAAAGTAAAAGAAGCTGTGAGTGAGATAGATAGAGAGAGAGAGAAGCTGTGTGTGAGAGAGAGAAAGAGAAGCTGTGAGTGATAGAGAGAGAGAGAAGCTGTGAGTGAGAGAGAGAGAAGCTGTGAGTGAGAGAGAGAAAGAAAAGCTGTGAGTGAGAGAGAGAGAAAGAAGATGTGAGTGAAAGAGAGAGAGAGCCGCTGTTAGTGAGAGAGAGAGAGAAAGAGAAGCTGTGAGTGAGAGAGAGAGAAAGAGAAGCTGTGAGTGAGTGAGAGAGAGAAAGGGAAGTTGTGAGTGAGAGAGAGAGAGAAAGAGAAGCTGGGAGTAAGAAGGAGAGATAAAGAGAAGCTGTGAGTGAGTGTGAGAGAGAGAGAAAGAGAAGCTGTGTGAGAGAGAGAGAGAAAGAGAAGCTGTGAGTGACAGAGAGAGAGAAAGAGAAGCTGTGTGTGTGAGAGAGAAAGAGAAGCTGTGAGTGCGAGTGAGAGAGAGAGAGAAAGAGAAGCTGTGAGTGAGAGAGAAAGAGAAAGAGAAGCTGTGAGTGAGAGAGAGAGAGAATGAGAAGCTGTGAGTGAGAGAGAGAAGCTGTGAGAGAGAGAGAAAGAGAAGCTGTGAGTGAGAGAGAGAGAGAGAAGATGTGAGTGATAGAGAGAGAGAATGAGAAGCTGTGAGTGAGAGAGAGAGAAAGAAAAAGAAGCTGTGAGTGAGATAGAGAGAGAGAGTATGAGAAGCTGTGAGTGAGAGAGAGAGAGGGAGAAAGATAAGCTGTGTGTGTGTGAGAGAGAGAAGCTGTGTGTGTGAGAGAGAAATAGAAGCTGTGAGTGATAGAGAGAGAGAGAAGCTGTGAGTGAGAGAGAGAGAAGCTGTGAGTGAGAGAGAGAAAGAAAAGCTGTGAGTGAGAGAGAGAGAAAGAGAAGATATGAGTGAGAGAGAGAGAGAGAAGCAGTGAGAGAGAGAGAGAAAGAGAACCTGTGAGTGAGACAGAGAGAGAGAAAGGGAAGCTGTGAGAGAGAGAGAGGGAGAAAGAGAAGCTGTGAGAGAGAGAGAGAAAGAGAAGCTGTGAGTGTGTGAGAGAGAAAGAGAAGCTGTGAGTGAGAGAGAGAGAAAGAAAGAGAAATTAGAGAGAGAAAGTGAGAGAGAAAGAGAAGCTGTGAGTGGGAGAGAGAGAAAGAGTCTGTGAGTGAGAGAGAGAAGCTGTGAGTGAGAGAGAGTGCTGCTGTGAGTGAGCGAGAGAAAGAGAAGCTGTGAATGAGAGAGAGAGAGAAAGAAAGAGAAGCTGTGAGTGAGTGAGAGAGAGAAAGGGAAGTTGTGAGTAAGAGAGAGAGAGAGAGAGAAGCTGTGAGTGAGAGAGAGAGAGAAAGAGAAGCTGTGAGTGAGAAGGAGAGGGAAAGAGAAGCTGTGAGTGAGTGAGAGAGAGAGAGAGAGAGAGAAACTGTGAGTGAGAGCGAGAGAAAGAGAAGCTGTGAGTGAGAGAGAGAGAGAAAGAGAAGCTGTGAGTGAGAAGGAGAGGGAAAGAGAAGCTGTGAGTGAGAGAGAGAGAGAGAAAGAGAAGCTGTGAGAGAGAAAGAGAGAAGCTGTGAGTGAGAGAGTGAGAGAGAGAAAGAGAATCTGTTAGTGAGAGTGAGAGCGAGAGAAAGAGAAGCTGTGAGTGAGAGAGAGATTGAAAGAGAAGCTGTGTGTGTGTGAGAGAGAGAAAGATAGTCTGAGATAGAGAGAGTGAAAGAGAAGCTGTGAGTGAGAGAGAGAGGGAGAAAGAGAAGCTATGTGTGTGTGAGAGAGAAAGAGAACCTGTGAGTGAGAGTGAGAGAGAGAGAGAGAAAGAGAAGCTGTGAGTGAGTGAGAGAGAGAGAAAGAGAAGCTGTGAGAGAGAAAGAGAGAAGCTGTGAGTGAGAGAGAGTGAGAGAGAAAGAGAACCTGTTAGTGAGTGTGAGAGAGAGAGAAAGAGAAGCTGTGAGTGAGAGAGAGATTGAAAGAGAAGCTGTGAGTGAGAGAGAGAGAGAGAAAGAGAAGCTGTGAGTGTGAGAGAGAAAGAGAATCTGTGAGTGAGAGGGAGAGAGAGAAAGAGAAGCTGTGAGTGACACAGAGAGGGAGAAGCTGTGAGTTAGAGAGAGAGAGAGAGAAGCTGTGAGTGACAGAGAGAGAAAGAGAAGCTGAGAGTAAGAGAGAGAGAGGGAAAGAGAAGCTGTGTGTGTGTGAGAGAGAGAAAGATAGTCTGAGATAGAGAGAGTGAAAGAGAACCTGTGAGTGAGAGAGAGAGGGAGAAAGAGAAGCTATGTGTGTGAGAGAGAGAAAGAGAACCTGTGAGTGAGAGTGAGAGAGAGAGAGAGAAAGAGAAGCTGTGAGTGAGAGAGAGAAAGAGAAGCTGTGAGTGAGAGAGAGAGAGAGAGAAGATGTGAGTGATAGAGAGAATGAGAAGCTGTGAGAGAGAGAGAAAGTAAGAGAAGCTGTGAGTGAGATAGAGAGAGAGAAAGAGAAGCTGTGAGTGAGAGAGAGAGAGGGAGAAAGATAAGCTGTGAGGGAGAGAGAGAAAGAGAAGCTGTGTGTGAGAGTGAGAGAGAGAGAAAGGGAAGCTGTGAGTGAGAGAGAGAGAAAGAGAAGCTGTGAGTGAGAGAGAGAGAAGCTGTGAGTGAGAGAGAGAAAGAAAAGCTGTGAGTGAGAGAGAGAGAGAAAGAGAAGATATGAGTGAGAGAGAGAGAGAAGCAGTGAGAGAGAGAGAGAAAGAGAAGCTGTGAGTGAGACAGAGAGAGAGAAAGAGAAGCTGTGAGAGAGAGAGAGAGAAAGAGAAGCTGTGTGTGTGAGAGAGAAAGAGAAGCTGTGAGTGTGTGAGAGAGAGAAAGAGAAGCTGTGAGTGAGAGAGAGAGAAAGAGAGAGAAATTAGAGTGAGAAAGAGAGAGAGAAAGAGAAGCTGTGAGTGGGAGAGAGAGAAAGAGAGTCTGTGAGTGAGAGAGAGAGAGAGAAGCTGTGAGTGAAAGAGAGAGAGAGCCGCTGTTAGTGAGAGAGAGAGAAAGAAAGAGAAGCTGTGAATGAGAGAGAGAGAAAGAGAAGCTGTGAGTGAGAGAGAGAGAAATAGAAGCTGTGAGTGAGTGAGAGAGAGAAAGGGAAGTTGTGAGTGAAAGAGAGAGAGAAAGAGAAGCTGTGAGTGAGAGAGAGAGAGAAAGAGAAGCTGTGAGTGAGAAGGAGAGGGAAAGAGAAGCTGTGAGTGAGTGAGAGAGAGAGAGAAAGAGAAGCTGTGTGTGTGAGAGAGAGAAAGAGAAGCTGTGAGTGAGAGAGAGAGAGAAAGAGAAGCTGTTAGTGACAGAGAGAGAGAAAGAGAAGCTGTGTGTGTGTGAGAGAGAAAGATAGTCTGAGAAAGAGAGAGTGAAAGAGAAGCTGTGAGTGAGAGTGAGAGAGAGAGAGAAGCTGTGAGTGAGAGAGAGAGAGAATGAGAAGCTGTGAGTGAGAGAGAGAGAATGTAAGAGAAGCTGTGTGTGAGATAGAGAGAGAGAGAAAGAGAAGCTGTGAGTGAGAGAGAGAGAGGGAGAAAGATAAGCTGTGAGAGAGAGAGAGAAGCTGTGTGTGTGTGAGAGAGAGAAAGATAAGCTGTGATTGAGAGTGAGAGAGAGAGAGAAAGTGAAGCTTTGAGTGAGAGAGAGAGAGAAAGAGAAGCTGTGAGTGAGAGAGAGAAAGAAAAGCTGTGAGTGAGAGAGAGAGAGAAAGAGAACATATGAGTGAGAGAGAGAGAGAAGCAGTGAGAGAGAGAGAGAAAGAGAAGCTGTGAGTGAGACAGAGAGAGAGAAAGAGAAGCTGTGAGAGAGAGAGGGAGAAAGAGAAGCTGTGTGTGAGAGAGAAAGAGAAGCTGTGAGTGAGAGAGAGAGAAAGAGAAGCTGTGAGTGAGAAAGAGAGAGAGAATGAGAAGCTGTGAGTGAGAGTGAGAGAGAGAGAAAGAGAAGCTGTGAGTGAGAGAGAGATTGAAAGAGAAGCTGTGTGTGTGAGAGAGAGAGAGAAAGAGAGCTGTGAGTGAGAGAGAGAAAGAGAAGCTGTGAGTGAGAGGGAGAGAGAGAGGAAGAGAAACTGTGAGTGACACAGAGAGAGAAGCTGTGAGTTAGAGAGAGAGAGAAAGAGAAGCTGTGAGTGACAGAGAGAAAGAAAGAAGCTGAGAGTGAGAGAGAGAGAGTGAAGCTGTGAGTGAGAGAGAGAGAGAAAGAGAAGCTGTGTGTGTGAGAGAGAGAGAAAGAGAAGCTGTGAGTGAGAGAGAGAATGAGAAGCTGTGAGTGAGAGAGAGAAGCTGTGAGTGAGAGAGAGAAAGAGAAGCTGTGAGTGAGAGAGCGAGAGAGAGAAGATGTGAGTGATAGAGAGAATGAGAAGCTGTGAGTGAGAGTGAGAGAGACAGAAAGAGAAGCTGTGAGTGAGAGAGAGATTGAAAGAGAAGCTGTGAGTGAGAGAGAGAGGGAGAGAGAGAAAGAGAAGCTGTGAGTGAGAGAGAGAGAGAAAGAGAAGCTGTGAGTGAGAGAGAGAGAATGAGAAGCTGTGAGTGAGAGAGAGAAGCTGTGAGTGAGAGAGAGAAAGAGAAGCTGTGAGTGAGAGAGAGCGAGAGAGAGAAGATGTGAGTGATAGAGAGAGAATGAGAAGCTGTGAGTGAGAGAGAGAGAAAGTAAGAGAAGCTGTGAGTGAGATAGAGACAGAGAGAAAGAGAAGCTGTGAGTGAGAGAGAGAGAGGGAGAAAGATAAGCTGTGAGAGAGAGAGAGAAAGAGAAGCTGTGTGTGTGTGAGAGAGAAAGAGAAGCTGTGATTGAGAGTGAGAGAGAGAGAGAAAGAGAAGCTGTGAGAGAGAGAGAGAAAGAGAAGCTGTGAGTGAGAGAGAGATAAGCTGTGAGTGAGAGAGAGAAAGAAAAGCTGTGAGTGAGAGAGAGAGAAAGAGAAGATATGAGTGAGAGAGAGAGAAGCAGTGAGAGAGAGAGAGAAAAAAAGAGAAGCTGTGAGTGAGACAGAGAGAGAAAGAGAAGCTGTGAGAGAGAGAGAGGGAGAAAGAGAAGATGTGTGTGAGAGAGAGAAAGAGAAGCTGTGAGTGAGAGAGAGATAAGCTGTGAGTGAGAGAGAGAAAGAAAAGCTGTGAGTGAGAGAGAGAGAGAAAGAGAAGATATGAGTGAGTGAGAGAGAGAGAAGCAGTGAGAGAGAGAGAGAAATAGAGAAGCTGTGAGTGAGACAGAGAGAGAAAGAGAAGCTGTGAAAGAGAGAGAGGGAGAAAGAGAAGCTGAGAGAGAGAGAGAGAAGCTGTGAATGTGTGTGTGAGAGAAAGAGAAGCTGTGAGTGAGAGAGAGAGAAAGAAAGAGAAATTAGAGTAAGAAAGAGAGAGAGAAAGAGAAGCTGAGAGTGGGAGAGAGAGAAAGAGAGTCTGTGAGTGAGAGAGAGAGAGAGAAGCTGTGAGTGAGAGAGAGAGAGAGCCGCTGTGAGTGAGAGAGAGAGGAAGAGAAGCTGTGAATGAGAGAGAGAGAGAGAACGAGAAGCTGTGAGTGAGAGAGAGAGAAAGAGAAGCTGTGAGTGAGTGAGAGAAGCTGTGTGTGAGAGAGAGAAAGAGAAGCTGTGAGTGAGAGAGAGAAGCTGTGAGAGAGAGAGAGAAAGAGAGAGAGAGAAGATGTGAGTGATAGAGAGAGAGAGAGAGAGAAGCTGTGAGTGAGAGAGAGAGAGGGAGAAAGCTAAGCTGTGTGAGAGAGAGAGAAAGAGAAGCTGTGAGTGAGAGAGAGAGAAAGAGAAGCTGTGAGTGAGAGAGAGAAGCTGTGAGTGAGAGAGAGAAAGAAAAGCTGTGAGTGAGAGAGAGAGAAAGAGAAGCTGTGAGTGAGTGAGAGAGAGAAAGGGAAGTTGTGAGTGCGAGAGAGAGAGAAAGAGAAGCTGTGAGTGAGAGAGAGAGAGAAGCTGTGAGTGAGAGAGAGAGAGAAAGAGAAGCTGTGGGTGAGAAGGAGAGGGATAGAGTGTGAGTGAGTGAGAGAGAGAGAAAGAGAAGCTGTGAGTGAGAGAGAGAAAGAGAAGCTGTGATTGAGAGTGAGAGAGAGAGAGAAAGAGAAGCTGTGAGAGAGAGAGAGAGAAAGAGAAGCTGTGAGTGAGAGAGAGATAAGCTGTGAGTGAGAGAGAGAAAGAAAAGCTTTGAGTGAGAGAGAGAGAAAGAGAAGATATGAGTGAGAGAGAGAGAAGCAGTGAGAGAGAGAGAGAAAAAGAGAAGCTGTGAGTGAGACAGAGAGAGAAAGAGAAGCTGTGAGAGAGAGAGGGAGAAAGAGAAGATGTGTGAGAGAGAGAGAAAGAGAAGCTGTGAGTGAGAGAGAGATAAGCTGTGAGTGAGAGAGAGAAAGAAAAGCTGTGAGTGAGAGAGAGAGAGAAAGAGAAGATATGAGTGAGTGAGAGAGAGAGAAGCAGTGAGAGAGAGAGAGAAATAGAGAAGCTGTGAGTGAGACAGAGAGAGAAAGAGAAGCTGTGAAAGAGAGAGAGGGAGAAAGAGAAGCTGAGAGAGAGAGAGAGATGCTGTGAGTGTGTGTGTGAGAGAAAGAGAAGCTGTGAGTGAGAGAGAGAAAGAAAGAGAAATTAGAGTAAGAAAGAGAGAGAGAAAGAGAAGCTGTGAGTGGGAGAGAGAGAAAGAGAGTGTGAGTGAGAGAGAGAGAGAGAAGCTGTGAGTGAGAGAGAGAGAGAGCCGCTGTGAGTGAGAGAGAGAGGAAGAGAAGCTGTGAATGAGAGAGAGAGAGAACGAGAAGCTGTGAGTGAGAGAGAGAGAAAGAGAAGCTGTGAGTGAGTGAGAGAAGCTGTGAGAGAGAGAGAGAAAGAGAAGCTGTGAGTGAGAGAGAGAAGCTGTGAGAGAGAGAGAGAAAGAGAGAGAGAGAAGATGTGAGTGATAGAGAGAGAGAGAAAGAGAAGCTGTGACTGAGAGAGAGAGAGGGAGAAAGCTAAGCTGTGAGAGAGAGAGAGAAAGAGAAGCTGTGTGTGTGAGAGAGAGAAAGAGAAGCTGTGATTGAGAGTGAGAGAGAGAGAGAAAGAGAAGCTGTGAGTGAGAGAGAGAGAAAGAGAAGCTGTGAGTGAGAGAGAGAAGCTGTGAGTGAGAGAGAGAAAGAAAAGCTGTGAGTGAGAGAGAGAGAAAGAGAAGCTGTGAGTGAGTGAGAGAGAGAAAGGGAAGTTGTGAGTGAGAGAGAGAGAGAAAGAGAAGCTGTGAGTGAGAGAGAGAGAGAAGCTGTGAGTGAGTGAGAGAGAGAGAAAGAGAAGCTGTGAGTGAGAGAGAGAAAGAGAAGCTGTGAGTGAGAGAGAGAGAAAGAGAAGCTGTGAGTGAGAAGGAGAGGGAAAGAGAAGCTGTGGTTAAGTGAGAGAGAGAGAGAGAGAGAAGCTGTGAGATAGAAATAGAGAAGCTGTGAGTGAGAGAGTGAGAGAGAGAAAGAGAAGCTGTGAGTGAGCGAGAGATTGAAAGAGAAGCTGTGAGTGAGTGAGAGAGAGAGAAAGAAAGAGAAGCTGTGAGTGAGAGAGAGAAAGAGAAGCTGTGAGTGACAGAGAGAGAGAAAGAGAATCTGAGAGTGAGAGAGAGAGAGAAAGTGAAGCTGTGAGTGAGAGAGCAAGAGAAAGAGAAGCTGTGAGTGAGAGAGAGAGAAAGAGAAGCTGTGAGTGAGAGAGAGAGAGAATGAGAAGCTGTGAGTGAGTGTGAGAGAGAGGGAGAGAAAGAAAGCTGTGAGTGAGAGAGATTGAAAGAGAAGCTGTGAGTGAGAGAGAGTGAGAGAAAGAGAGCTGTGAGTGAGAGAGAGAAAGAGAAGCTGTGAGTGAGAGAGAGAGAGAGAGAGAAGCTGTGAGTGAGAGAGAGAAAGAGAAGCTGTGAGTGAGAGAGAGAGAGAGAGAAGCTGTGAGTGAGAGAGAGATTGAAAGAGAAGCTGTGAGTGAGAGAGAGAGAGAGAGAAAGAGAGCTGTGAGTGAGAGAGAGAAAGAGAAGCTGTGAGTGAGAGGGAGAGAGAGAGGAAGAGAAACTGTGAGTGACAGAGAGAGAAGCTGTGAGAGAGAGAGAGAAAGAGAAGCTGTGAGTGACAGAGAGAGAGAAAGAAGCTGAGAGTGAGAGAGAGAGAAAGTGAAGCTGTGAGGGAGAGAGAGAGAAAGAAAGAGGAATTAGAGTGAGAAAGAGAGAGAGAAAGAGAAGCTGTGAGTGGGAGAGAGAGAAAGAGAGTCTGTGAGTGAGAGAGAGAGAGAGAAGCTGTGAGTGAAAGAGAGAGAGAGAGCCGCTGTTAGTGAGACAGAGAGAAAGAGAAGCTGTGAGTGAGTGAGAGAGAGAAAGGGAAGTTGTGAGTGAGAGAGAGAGAAAAAGAGAAGCTGTGAGTGAGAGAGAGAGAGAAAGAGAAGCTGTGAGTGAGAAGGAGAGGGAAAGAGAAGCTGTGAGTGAGTGAGAGAGAGAGAGAGAGAGAAAGAGAAGCTGTGTGTGTGTGAGAGAGAAAGAGAAGCAGTGAGTGACAGAGAGAGAGAAAGAGAAGCTGTGTGTGTGAGAGAGAGAAAGAGAAGCTGTGAGTGAGAGTGAGAGAGAGAGAGAAAGAGAAGCTGTGAGAGAGAAAGAGAAGCTGTGAGTGAGAGAGTGAGAGAGAGAAAGAGAAGCTGTTAGTGAGAGTGAGAGAGAGAGAGAAGCTGTGAGTGAGAGAGAGAGAGAGAAAGAGAAGCTGTGAGTGAGGGAGAGAGAGAATGAGAAGCTGTGAGTGAGAGAGAGAAGCTGTGAGTGAGAGAGAGGGAGAAGATGTGAGTGATAGAGAGAGAGAATGAGAAGCTGTGAGTGAGAGAGAGAGAAAGTAAAAGAAGCTGTGAGTGAGATAGAGAGAGAGAGAGAAGCTGTGAGTGAGAGAGAGAGAGGGAGAAAGATAAGCTGTGAGAGAGAGAGAGAGAGAAGCTGTGTGTGTGAGAGAGAAAGAGAAGCTGTGAGTGATAGAGAGAGAGAGAGAAGCTGTGAGTGAGAGAGAGAAGCTGTGAGTGAGAGAGAGAAAGAAAAGCTGTGAGTGAGAGAGAGAGAAAGAGAACATATGAGTGAGAGAGAGAGAGAGAAGCAGTGAGAGAGAGAGAGAAAGAGAAGCTGTGAGTGAGACAGAGAGAGAGAAAGGGAAGCTGTGAGTGAGAGAGAGAAAGAGAAGCTGTGAGTGATAGAGAGAGAGAAGCTGTGAGTGAGAGAGAGAAGCTGTGAGAGAGAGAGAGAAAGAAAAGCTGTGTGTGAGAGAGAGAGAGAGAAGATGTGAGTGATAGAGAGAGAGAATGAGAAGCTGTGAGTGAGAGAGAGAGAAAGTAAAAGAAGCTGTGAGTGAGATAGATAGAGAGAGAAAGAGAAGCTGTGAGAGAGAGAGAGAGAGAGGGAGAAAGATAAGCTGTGTGAGAGAGAGAGAAGCTGTGTGTGAGAGAGAGAAAGAGAAGCTGTGAGTGATAGAGAGAGAGAGAGAAGCTGTGAGTGAGAGAGAGAGAAGCTGTGAGTGAGAGAGAGAGAGAAAGAGAAGCTGTGAGTGAGAAGGAGAGGGAAAGAGAAGCTGTGAGTGAGTGAGTGAGAGAGAGAGAGAGAAACTGTGAGTGAGAGAGAGAGAAAGAGAAGCTGTGAGTGAGAGAGAGAGAGAAAGAGAAG
Organism: Bradypodion pumilum; assembly: GCA_035047305.1. Lineage (NCBI taxonomy): Eukaryota > Metazoa > Chordata > Lepidosauria > Squamata > Chamaeleonidae > Bradypodion > Bradypodion pumilum. Next base: position 233,783,474 of record JAWDJD010000001.1, read on the forward strand.
CTGTGAGTGAGAAGGAGAGGGAAAGAGAAGCTGTGAGTGAGAGAGAGAGAGAGAAAGAGAAGCTGTGAGAGAGAAAGAGAGAAGCTGTGAGTGAGAGAGTGAGAGAGAGAAAGAGAACCTGTTAGTGAGAGTGAGAGCGAGAGAAAGAGAAGCTGTGAGTGAGAGAGAGAGAGAAAGAGAAGCTGTGAGTGAGAAGGAGAGGGAAAGAGAAGCTGTGAGTGAGTGAGAGAGAGAGAGAGAAAGAGAAGCTGTGTGTGTGTGAGAGAGAAAGAGAAGTTGTGAGTGACAGAGAGAGAGAAAGAGAAGCTGTGTGTGTGAGAGAGAGAAAGAGAAGCTGTGAGTGAGAGTGAGAGAGAGAGAGAAAGAGAAGCTGTGAGAGAGAAAGAGAAGCTGTGAGTGAGAGAGTGAGAGAGAGAAAGAGAAGCAGTTAGTGAGAGTGAGAGAGAGAGAGAAGCTGTGAGTGAGAGAGAGATTGAAAGAGAATCTGTGAGTGAGAGAGAGAGAGAGAAAGAGAAGCTGTGAGTGAGGGAGAGAGAGAATGAGAAGCTGTGAGTGAGAGAGAGAAGCTGTGAGTGAGAGAGAGGGAGAAGATGTGAGTGATAGAGAGAGAATGAGAAGCTGTGAGTGAGAGAGAGAGAAAGTAAAAGAAGCTGTGAGTGAGATAGAGAGAGAGAGAGAGAAGCTGTGAGTGAGAGAGAGAGAGGGAGTAAGATAAGCTGTGTGAGAGAGAGAGAGAAGCTGTGTGTGTGAGAGAGAAAGAGAAGCTGTGAGTGATAGAGAGAGAGAGAAGCTGAGAGTGAGAGAGAGAGAAGCTGTGAGTGAGAGAGAGAAAGAAAAGCTGTGAGTGAGAGAGAGAGAAAGAGAAGATATGAGTGAGAGAGAGAGAGAGAAGCAGTGAGAGAGAGAGAGAAAGAGAAGCTGTGAGTGAGACAGAGAGAGAGAAAGGGAAGCTGTGAGTGAGAGAGAGAAAGAGAAGCTGTGAGTGATAGAGAGAGAGAAGCTGTGAGTGAGAGAGAGAGAAGCTGTGAGTGAGAGAGAGAAAGAAAAGCTGTGAGTGAGAGAGAGAGAGAGAAGATGTGAGTGATAGAGAGAGAGAATGAGAAGCTGTGAGTGAGAGAGAGAGAAAGTAAATGAAGCTGTGAGTGAGATAGATAGAGAGAGAGAGAAGCTGTGTGTGAGAGAGAGAAAGAGAAGCTGTGAGTGATAGAGAGAGAGAGAGAAGCTGTGAGTGAGAGAGAGAGAAGCTGTGAGTGAGAGAGAGAAAGAAAAGCTGTGAGTGAGAGAGAGAGAAAGAAGATGTGAGTGAAAGAGAGAGAGAGCCGCTGTTAGTGAGAGAGAGAGAAAGAGAAGCTGTGAGTGAGTGAGAGAGAGAAAGGGAAGTTGTGAGTGAGAGAGAGAGAGAAAGAGAAGCTGGGAGTAAGAAGGAGAGATAAAGAGAAGCTGTGAGTGAGAGAGAGAGAGAAAGAGAAGCTGTGTGAGAGAGAGAGAGAAAGAGAAGCTGTGAGTGACAGAGAGAGAGAAAGAGAAGCTGTGTGTGTGAGAGAGAAAGAGAAGCTGTGAGTGAGAGTGAGAGAGAGAGAGAAAGAGAAGCTGTGAGTGAGAGAGAAAGAGAAAGAGAAGCTGTGAGTGAGAGAGAGAGAGAATGAGAAGCTGTGAGTGAGAGAGAGAAGCTGTGAGAGAGAGAGAAAGAGAAGCTGTGAGTGAGAGAGAGAGAGAGATGTGAGTGATAGAGAGAGAGAATGAGAAGCTGTGAGTGAGAGAGAGAGAAAGAAAAAGAAGCTGTGAGTGAGATAGAGAGAGAGAGAGTATGAGAAGCTGTGAGTGAGAGAGAGAGAGGGAGAAAGATAAGCTGTGTGTGTGAGAGAGAGAGAAGCTGTGTGTGAGAGAGAGAAATAGAAGCTGTGAGTGATAGAGAGAGAGAGAAGCTGTGAGTGAGAGAGAGAGAAGCTGTGAGTGAGAGAGAGAAAGAAAAGCTGTGAGTGAGAGAGAGAGAAAGAGAAGATATGAGTGAGAGAGAGAGAGAAGCAGTGAGAGAGAGAGAGAAAGAGAACCTGTGAGTGAGACAGAGAGAGAGAAAGGGAAGCTGTGAGAGAGAGAGAGGGAGAAAGAGAAGCTGTGAGAGAGAGAGAGAAAGAGAAGCTGTGAGTGTGTGAGAGAGAAAGAGAAGCTGTGAGTGAGAGAGAGAGAGAAAGAAAGAGAAATTAGAGAGAGAAAGTGAGAGAGAAAGAGAAGCTGTGAGTGGGAGAGAGAGAAAGAGAGTCTGTGAGTGAGAGAGAGAAGCTGTGAGTGAGAGAGAGAGTGCTGCTGTGAGTGAGCGAGAGAAAGAGAAGCTGTGAATGAGAGAGAGAGAGAAAGAGAAGCTGTGAGTGAGTGAGAGAGAGAAAGGGAAGTTGTGAGTAAGAGAGAGAGAGAGAGAGAAGCTGTGAGTGAGAGAGAGAGAGAAAGAGAAGCTGTGAGTGAGAAGGAGAGGGAAAGAGAAGCTGTGAGTGAGTGAGAGAGAGAGAGAGAAAATGTGAGTGAGAGAGAGAGAAAGAGAAGCTGTGAGTGAGAGAGAGAGAGAAAGAGAAGCTGTGAGTGAGAAGGAGAGGGAAAGAGAAGCTGTGAGTGAGAGAGAGAGAGAGAAAGAGAAGCTGTGAGAGAGAAAGAGAGAAGCTGTGAGTGAGAGAGTGAGAGAGAGAAAGAGAACCTGTTAGTGAGAGTGAGAGCGAGAGAAAGAGAAGCTGTGAGTGAGAGAGAGAGAGAAAGAGAAGCTGTGAGTGAGAAGGAGAGGGAAAGAGAAGCTGTGAGTGAGTGAGAGAGAGAGAGAGAAAGAGAAGCTGTGTGTGTGTGAGAGAGAAAGAGAAGTTGTGAGTGACAGAGAGAGAGAAAGAGAAGCTGTGTGTGTGAGAGAGAGAAAGAGAAGCTGTTAGTGAGAGTGAGAGAGAGAGAGAAAGAGAAGCTGTGAGAGAGAAAGAGAAGCTGTGAGTGAGAGAGTGAGAGAGAGAAAGAGAAGCAGTTAGTGAGAGTGAGAGAGAGAGAGAAGCTGTGAGTGAGAGAGAGATTGAAAGAGAATCTGTGAGTGAGAGAGAGAGAGAGAGAGAGAAGCTGTGAGTGAGGGAGAGAGAGAATGAGAAGCTGTGAGTGAGAGAGAGAAGCTGTGAGTGAGAGAGAGGGAGAAGATGTGAGTGATAGAGAGAGAATGAGAAGCTGTGAGTGAGAGAGAGAGAAAGTAAAAGAAGCTGTGAGTGAGATAGAGAGAGAGAGAGAAGCTGTGAGTGAGAGAGAGAGAGGGAGTAAGATAAGCTGTGTGAGAGAGAGAGAGAAGCTGTGTGTGTGAGAGAGAAAGAGAAGCTGTGAGTGATAGAGAGAGAGAGAAGCTGAGAGTGAGAGAGAGAGAAGCTGTGAGTGAGAGAGAGAAAGAAAAGCTGTGAGTGAGAGAGAGAGAAAGAGAAGATATGAGTGAGAGAGAGAGAGAGAAGCAGTGAGAGAGAGAGAGAAAGAGAAGCTGTGAGTGAGACAGAGAGAGAGAAAGGGAAGCTGTGAGTGAGAGAGAGAAAGAGAAGCTGTGAGTGATAGAGAGAGAGAAGCTGTGAGTGAGAGAGAGAGAAGCTGTGAGTGAGAGAGAGAAAGAAAAGCTGTGAGTGAGAGAGAGAGAGAGAAGATGTGAGTGATAGAGAGAGAGAATGAGAAGCTGTGAGTGAGAGAGAGAGAAAGTAAATGAAGCTGTGAGTGAGATAGATAGAGAGAGAGAGAGAAGCTGTGTGTGAGAGAGAGAAAGAGAAGCTGTGAGTGATAGAGAGAGAGAGAGAAGCTGTGAGTGAGAGAGAGAGAAGCTGTGAGTGAGAGAGAGAAAGAAAAGCTGTGAGTGAGAGAGAGAGAAAGAAGATGTGAGTGAAAGAGAGAGAGAGCCGCTGTTAGTGAGAGAGAGAGAAAGAGAAGCTGTGAGTGAGTGAGAGAGAGAAAGGGAAGTTGTGAGTGAGAGAGAGAGAGAAAGAGAAGCTGGGAGTAAGAAGGAGAGATAAAGAGAAGCTGTGAGTGAGAGAGAGAGAGAAAGAGAAGCTGTGTGAGAGAGAGAGAGAAAGAGAAGCTGTGAGTGACAGAGAGAGAGAAAGAGAAGCTGTGTGTGTGTGAGAGAAAGAGAAGCTGTGAGTGAGAGTGAGAGAGAGAGAGAAAGAGAAGCTGTGAGTGAGAGAGAAAGAGAAAGAGAAGCTGTGAGTGAGAGAGAGAGAATGAGAAGCTGTGAGTGAGAGAGAGAAGCTGTGAGAGAGAGAGAAAGAGAAGCTGTGAGTGAGAGAGAGAGAGAGAAGATGTGAGTGATAGAGAGAGAGAATGAGAAGCTGTGAGTGAGAGAGAGAGAAAGAAAAAGAAGCTGTGAGTGAGATAGAGAGAGAGAGAGTATGAGAAGCTGTGAGTGAGAGAGAGAGAGGGAGAAAGATAAGCTGTGTGTGTGAGAGAGAGAGAAGCTGTGTGTGAGAGAGAGAAATAGAAGCTGTGAGTGATAGAGAGAGAGAGAAGCTGTGAGTGAGAGAGAGAGAAGCTGTGAGTGAGAGAGAGAAAGAAAAGCTGTGAGTGAGAGAGAGAGAAAGAGAAGATATGAGTGAGAGAGAGAGAGAGAAGCAGTGAGAGAGAGAGAGAAAGAGAACCTGTGAGTGAGACAGAGAGAGAGAAAGGGAAGCTGTGAGAGAGAGAGAGGGAGAAAGAGAAGCTGTGAGAGAGAGAGAGAAAGAGAAGCTGTGAGTGTGTGAGAGAGAAAGAGAAGCTCTGAGTGAGAGAGAGGGAGAAAGAAAGAGAAATTAGAGAGAGAAAGTGAGAGAGAAAGAGAAGCTGTGAGTGGGAGAGAGAGAAAGAGAGTCTGTGAGTGAGAGAGAGAAGCTGTGAGTGAGAGAGAGAGTGCTGCTGTGAGTGAGCGAGAGAAAGAGAAGCTGTGAATGAGAGAGAGAGAGAAAGAGAAGCTGTGAGTGAGAGAGAGAAAGGGAAGTTGTGAGTAAGAGAGAGAGAGAGAGAGAAGCTGTGAGTGAGAGAGAGAGAGAAAGAGAAGCTGTGAGTGAGAAGGAGAGGGAAAGAGAAGCTGTGAGTGAGTGAGAGAGAGAGAGAGAAAATGTGAGTGAGAGAGAGAGAAAGAGAAGCTGTGAGTGAGAGAGAGAGAGAAAGAGAAGCTGTGAGTGAGAAGGAGAGGGAAAGAGAAGCTGTGAGTGAGAGAGAGAGAGAGAAAGAGAAGCTGTGAGAGAGAAAGAGAGAAGCTGTGAGTGAGAGAGTGAGAGAGAGAAAGAGAACCTGTTAGTGAGAGTGAGAGCGAGAGAAAGAGAAGCTGTGAGTGAGAGAGAGATTGAAAGAGAAGCTGTGTGTGTGTGAGAGAGAGAAAGATAGTCTGAGATAGAGAGAGTGAAAGAGAAGCTGTGAGTGAGAGAGAGAGGGAGAAAGAGAAGCTATGTGTGTGAGAGAGATAAAGAGAACCTGTGAGTGAGAGTGAGAGAGAGAGAGAGAAAGAGAAGCTGTGAGTGAGTGAGAGAGAGAGAAAGAGAAGCTGAGAGAGAGAAAGAGAGAAGCTGTGAGTGAGAGAGAGTGAGAGAGAAAGAGAACCTGTTAGTGAGTGTGTGTGAGAGAGAAAGATAAGCTGTGAGTGAGAGAGAGATTGAAAGAGAAGCTGTGAGTGAGAGAGAAAGAGAGAAAGAGAAGCTGTGAGTGAGAGAGAGAAAGAGAATCTGTGAGTGAGAGGGAGAGAGAGAAAGAGAAGCTGTGAGTGACACAGAGAGGGAGAAGCTGTGAGTTAGAGAGAGAGAGAAAGAGAAGCTGTGAGTGACAGAGAGAGAAAGAGAAGCTGAGAGTAAGAGAGAGAGAGGGAAAGAGAAGCTGTGTGTGTGTGAGAGAGAGAAAGATAGTCTGAGATAGAGAGAGTGAAAGAGAACCTGTGAGTGAGAGAGAGAGGGAGAAAGAGAAGCTATGTGTGTGAGAGAGAGAAAGAGAACCTGTGAGTGAGAGTGAGAGAGAGAGAGAGAAAGAGAAGCTGTGAGTGAGAGAGAGAGAAAGAGAAGCTGTGAGTGAGAGAGAGAGAAAGAGAAGGTGTGAGTGAGAGAGAGAGAGAATGAGAAGCTGTGAGTGAGAGGGAGAGAAGCTGTGAGTGAGAGGGAGAGAGAAAGTGAAGCTCTGAGTGATAGAGAGAGAGAAAGAGAAGCTGTGTGAGAGAGAGAGAGGGAGAAAGAGAAGCTGTGTGTGTGAGAGAGAGAAAGAGAATCTGTGAGTGAGAGTGAGAGAGAGAGAGAAAGAGAAGCTGTAAGTGAGAGAGAGAGAGAAAGAGAAGCTGTGAGTGAGAGAGAGAATGAGAAGCTGTGAGAGAGAGAGAAGCTGTGTGTGTGAGAGAGAAAGAGAAGCTGTGAGTGAGACAGAGAGAGAGAAAGGGAAGCTGTGAGTGAGAGAGAGAAAGAGAAGCTGTGAGTGATAGAGAGAGAGAGAAGATGTGAGTGATAGAGAGAGAGAATGAGAAGCTGTGAGTGAGAGAGAGAGAAAGTAAAAGAAGCTGTGAGTGAGATAGATAGAGAGAGAAAGAGAAGCTGTGAGTGAGAGAGAGAGAGAGAGGGAGAAAGATAAGCTGTGAGAGAGAGAGAAGCTGTGTGTGAGAGAGAGAAAGAGAAGCTGTGAGTGATAGAGAGAGAGAGAGAAGCTGTGAGTGAGAGAGAGAGAAGCTGTGAGTGAGAGAGAGAAAGAAAAGCTGTGAGTGAGAGAGAGAGAGAAGATGTGAGTGAAAGAGAGAGAGAGAGCCGCTGTTAGTGAGAGAGAGAGAAAGAGAAGCTGTGAGTGAGAGAGAGAGAGAAAGAGAGCTGTGAGTGAGAGAGAGAAAGAGAAGCTGTGAGTGAGAGGGAGAGAGAGAGGAAGAGAAACTGTGAGTGACACAGAGAGAGAAGCTGTGAGAGAGAGAGAGAAAGAAGCTGAGAGTGAGAGAGAGAGAGAAAGTGAAGCTGTGAGTGAGAGAGAGAGAAAGAAAGAGGAATTAGAGTGAGAAAGAGAGAGAGAAAGAGAAGCTGTGAGTGGGAGAGAGAGAAAGAGAGTCTGTGAGTGAGAGAGAGAGAGAAGCTGTGAGTGAAAGAGAGAGAGAGAGAGCCGCTGTTAGTGAGAGAGAGAGAAAGAGAAGCTGTGAGTGAGTGAGAGAGAGAAAGGGAAGTTGTGAGTGAGATAGAGAGAAAAAGAGAAGCTGTGAGTGAGAGAGAGAGAGAAAGAGAAGCTGTGAGTGAGAAGGAGAGGGAAAGAGAAGCTGTGAGTGAGTGAGAGAGAGAGAGAGAAAGAGAAGCTGTGTGTGTGTGAGAGAGAAAGAGAAGCTGTGAGACAGAGAGAGAGAAAGAGAAGCTGTGTGTGTGAGAGAGAGAAAGAGAAGCTGTGAGTGAGAGTGAGAGAGAGAGAGAAAGAGAAGCTGTGAGAGAGAAAGAGAAGCTGTGAGTGAGAGAGTGAGAGAGAGAAAGAGAAGCTGTTAGTGAGAGTGAGAGAGAGAGAGAAGCTGTGAGTGAGAGAGAGATTGAAAGAGAAGCTGTGAGTGAGAGAGAGAGAGAGAAAGAGAAGCTGTGAGTGAGGGAGAGAGAGAATGAGAAGCTGTGAGTGAGAGAGAGAAGCTGTGAGTGAGAGAGAGGGAGAAGATGTGAGTGATAGAGAGAGAATGAGAAGCTGTGAGTGAGAGAGAGAGAAAGTAAAAGAAGCTGTGAGTGAGATAGAGAGAGAGAGAGAGAAGCTGTGAGTGAGAGAGAGAGAGGGAGTAAGATAAGCTGTGTGTGAGAGAGAGAGAAGCTGTGTGTGTGAGAGAGAAAGAGAAGCTGTGAGTGATAGAGAGAGAGAGAGAAGCTGTGAGTGAGAGAGAGAGAAGCTGTGAGTGAGAGAGAGAAAGAAAAGCTGTGAGTGAGAGAGAGAGAAAGAGAAGATATGAGTGAGAGAGAGAGAGAGAAGCAGTGAGAGAGAGAGAGAAAGAGAAGCTGTGAGTGAGACAGAGAGAGAGAAAGGGAAGCTGTGAGTGATAGAGAGAGAGAGAAGCTGTGAGTGAGAGAGAGAGAAGCTGTGAGTGAGAGAGAGAAAGAAAAGCTGTGAGTGAGAGAGAGAGAAAGAGAAGATATGAGTGAGAGAGAGAGAGAGAAGCAGTGAGAGAGAGAGAGAAAGAGAACCTGTGAGTGAGACAGAGAGAGAGAAAGGGAAGCTGTGAGAGAGAGAGAGGGAGAAAGAGAAGCTGTGAGAGAGAGAGAGAAAGAGAAGCTGTGAGTGTGTGAGAGAGAAAGAGAAACTGTGAGTGAGAGAGAGAGAGAAAGAAAGAGAAATTAGAGAGAGAAAGTGAGAGAGAAAGAGAAGCTGTGAGTGGGAGAGAGAGAAAGAGAGTCTGTGAGTGAAAGAGAGAAGCTGTGAGTGAGAGAGAGAGTGCTGCTGTGAGTGAGCGAGAGAAAGAGAAGCTGTGAATGAGAGAGAGAGAGAAAGAGAAGCTGTGAGTGAGTGAGAGAGAGAAAGGGAAGTTGTGAGTAAGAGAGAGAGAGAGAGAGAGAAGCTGTGAGTGAGAGAGAGAGAGAAAGAGAAGCTGTGAGTGAGAAGGAGAGGGAAAGAGAAGCTGTGAGTGAGTGAGAGAGAGAGAGAGAGAAAATGTGAGTGAGAGAGAGAGAAAGAGAAGCTGTGAGTGAGAGAGAGAGAGAAAGAGAAGCTGTGAGTGAGAAGGAGAGGGAAAGAGAAGCTGTGAGTGAGAGAGAGAGAGAGAAAGAGAAGCTGTGAGAGAGAAAGAGAGAAGCTGTGAGTGAGAGAGTGAGAGAGAGAAAGAGAACCTGTTAGTGAGAGTGAGAGCGAGAGAAAGAGAAGCTGTGAGTGAGAGAGAGATTGAAAGAGAAGCTGTGTGTGTGTGAGAGAGAGAAAGATAGTCTGAGATAGAGAGAGTGAAAGAGAAGCTGTGAGTGAGAGAGAGAGGGAGAAAGAGAAGCTATGTGTGTGTGAGAGAGAAAGAGAACCTGTGAGTGAGAGTGAGAGAGAGAGAGAGAAAGAGAAGCTGTGAGTGAGTGAGAGAGAGAGAAAGAGAAGCTGTGAGAGAGAAAGAGAGAAGCTGTGAGTGAGAGAGAGTGAGAGAGAAAGAGAACCTGTTAGTGAGTGTGTGAGAGAGAGAAAGATAAGCTGTGAGTGAGAGAGAGATTGAAAGAGAAGCTGTGAGTGAGAGAGAGAGAGAGAAAGAGAAGCTGTGAGTGAGAGAGAGAAAGAGAATCTGTGAGTGAGAGGGAGAGAGAGAAAGAGAAGCTGTGAGTGACACAGAGAGGGAGAAGCTGTGAGTTAGAGAGAGAGAGAAAGAGAAGCTGTGAGTGACAGAGAGAGAAAGAGAAGCTGAGAGTAAGAGAGAGAGAGGGAAAGAGAAGCTGTGTGTGTGTGTGAGAGAGAAAGATAGTCTGAGATAGAGAGAGTGAAAGAGAACCTGTGAGTGAGAGAGAGAGGGAGAAAGAGAAGCTATGTGTGTGAGAGAGAGAAAGAGAACCTGTGAGTGAGAGTGAGAGAGAGAGAGAGAAAGAGAAGCTGTGAGTGAGAGAGAGAGAAAGAGAAGCTGTGAGTGAGAGAGAGAGAAAGAGAAGGTGTGAGTGAGAGAGAGAGAGAATGAGAAGCTGTGAGTGAGAGGGAGAGAAGCTGTGAGTGAGAGGGAGAGAGAAAGTGAAGCTCTGAGTGATAGAGAGAGAGAAAGAGAAGCTGTGTGAGAGAGAGAGAGGGAGAAAGAGAAGCTGTGTGTGTGTGAGAGAGAAAGAGAATCTGTGAGTGAGAGTGAGAGAGAGAGAGAAAGAGAAGCTGTAAGTGAGAGAGAGAGAGAAAGAGAAGCTGTGAGTGAGAGAGAGAATGAGAAGCTGTGAGAGAGAGAGAAGCTGTGTGTGTGAGAGAGAAAGAGAAGCTGTGAGTGAGACAGAGAGAGAGAAAGGGAAGCTGTGAGTGAGAGAGAGAAAGAGAAGCTGTGAGTGATAGAGAGAGAAGCTGTGAGTGAGAGAGAGAGAAGCTGTGAGTGAGAGAGAGAAAGAAAAGCTGTGAGTGAGAGAGAGAGAGAAGATGTGAGTGATAGAGAGAGAGAATGAGAAGCTGTGAGTGAGAGAGAGAGAAAGTAAAAGAAGCTGTGAGTGAGATAGATAGAGAGAGAAAGAGAAGCTGTGAGTGAGAGAGAGAGAGAGAGGGAGAAAGATAAGCTGTGAGAGAGAGAGAAGCTGTGTGTGAGAGAGAGAAAGAGAAGCTGTGAGTGATAGAGAGAGAGAGAGAAGCTGTGAGTGAGAGAGAGAGAAGCTGTGAGTGAGAGAGAGAAAGAAAAGCTGTGAGTGAGAGAGAGAGAGAAGATGTGAGTGAAAGAGAGAGAGAGAGCCGCTGTTAGTGAGAGAGAGAGAAAGAGAAGCTGTGAGTGAGAGAGAGAGAGAAAGAGAGCTGTGAGTGAGAGAGAGAAAGAGAAGCTGTGAGTGAGAGGGAGAGAGAGAGGAAGAGAAACTGTGAGTGACACAGAGAGAGAAGCTGTGAGAGAGAGAGAGAAAGAGAAGCTGTGAGTGACAGAGAGAGAGAAAGAAGCTGAGAGTGAGAGAGAGAGAGAAAGTGAAGCTGTGAGTGAGAGAGAGAGAAAGAAAGAGGAATTAGAGTGAGAAAGAGAGAGAGAAAGAGAAGCTGTGAGTGGGAGAGAGAGAAAGAGAGTCTGTGAGTGAGAGAGAGAGAAGCTGTGAGTGAAAGAGAGAGAGAGAGAGCCGCTGTTAGTGAGAGAGAGAGAAAGAGAAGCTGTGAGTGAGTGAGAGAGAGAAAGGGAAGTTGTGAGTGAGAGAGAGAGAAAAAGAGAAGCTGTGAGTGAGAGAGAGAGAGAAAGAGAAGCTGTGAGTGAGAAGGAGAGGGAAAGAGAAGCTGTGAGTGAGTGAGAGAGAGAGAGAGAAAGAGAAGCTGTGTGTGTGTGTGAGAGAAAGAGAAGCTGTGAGTGACAGAGAGAGAGAAAGAGAAGCTGTGTGTGTGAGAGAGAGAAAGAGAAGCTGTGAGTGAGAGTGAGAGAGAGAGAGAAAGAGAAGCTGTGAGAGAGAAAGAGAAGCTGTGAGTGAGAGAGTGAGAGAGAGAAAGAGAAGCTGTTAGTGAGAGTGAGAGAGAGAGAAGCTGTGAGTGAGAGAGAGATTGAAAGAGAAGCTGTGAGTGAGAGAGAGAGAGAGAAAGAGAAGCTGTGAGTGAGGGAGAGAGAGAATGAGAAGCTGTGAGTGAGAGAGAGAAGCTGTGAGTGAGAGAGAGGGAGAAGATGTGAGTGATAGAGAGAGAATGAGAAGCTGTGAGTGAGAGAGAGAGAAAGTAAAAGAAGCTGTGAGTGAGATAGAGAGAGAGAGAGAAGCTGTGAGTGAGAGAGAGAGAGGGAGTAAGATAAGCTGTGTGAGAGAGAGAGAGAAGCTGTGTGTGTGAGAGAGAAAGAGAAGCTGTGAGTGATAGAGAGAGAGAGAGAAGCTGTGAGTGAGAGAGAGAGAAGCTGTGAGTGAGAGAGAGAAAGAAAAGCTGTGAGTGAGAGAGAGAGAAAGAGAAGATATGAGTGAGAGAGAGAGAGAGAAGCAGTGAGAGAGAGAGAGAAAGAGAAGATGTGAGTGAGACAGAGAGAGAAAGGGAAGCTGTGAGTGAGAGAGAGAAAGAGAAGCTGTGAGTGATAGAGAGAGAGAAGCTGTGAGTGAGAGAGAGAAGCTGTGAGTGAGAGAGAGAAAGAAAAGCTGTGAGTGAGAGAGAGAGAGAAGATGTGAGTGATAGAGAGAGAGAATGAGAAGCTGTGAGTGAGAGAGAGAGAAAGTAAAAGAAGCTGTGAGTGAGATAGATAGATAGAGAGAGAAGCTGTGTGTGTGAGAGAGAAAGAGAAGCTGTGAGTGATAGAGAGAGAGAGAGAAGCTGTGAGTGAGAGAGAGAGAGAAGCTGTGAGTGAGAGAGAGAAAGAAAAGCTGTGAGTGAGAGAGAGAGAAAGAAGATGTGAGTGAAAGAGAGAGAGAGAGCCGCTGTTAGTGAGAGAGAGAGAAAGAGAAGCTGTGAGTGAGAGAGAGAGAAAGAGAAGCTGTGAGTGAGTGAGAGAGAGAAAGGGAAGTTGTGAGTGAGAGAGAGAGAGAAAGAGAAGCTGGGAGTAAGAAGGAGAGATAAAGAGAAGCTGTGAGTGAGTGAGAGAGAGAGAGAAAGAGAAGCTGTGTGAGAGAGAGAGAGAAAGAGAAGCTGTGAGTGACAGAGAGAGAGAAAGAGAAGCTGTGTGTGAGAGAGAGAAAGAGAAGCTGTGAGTGAGAGTGAGAGAGAGAGAGAAAGAGAAGCTGTGAGTGAGAGAGAAAGAGAAAGAGAAGCTGTGAGTGAGAGAGAGAGAATGAGAAGCTGTGAGTGAGAGAGAGAAGCTGTGAGAGAGAGAGAAAGAGAAGCTGTGAGTGAGAGAGAGAGAGAAGATGTGAGTGATAGAGAGAGAGAATGAGAAGCTGTGAGTGAGAGAGAGAGAAAGAAAAAGAAGCTGTGAGTGAGATAGAGAGAGAGAGTATGAGAAGCTGTGAGTGAGAGAGAGAGAGGGAGAAAGATAAGCTGTGTGTGTGAGAGAGAGAGAAGCTGTGTGTGTGAGAGAGAAATAGAAGCTGTGAGTGATAGAGAGAGAGAGAAGCTGTGAGTGAGAGAGAGAGAAGCTGTGAGTGAGAGAGAGAAAGAAAAGCTGTGAGTGAGAGAGAGAGAAAGAGAAGATATGAGTGAGAGAGAGAGAGAGAGAAGCAGTGAGAGAGAGAGAGAGAAAGAGAACCTGTGAGTGAGACAGAGAGAGAGAAAGGGAAGCTGTGAGAGAGAGAGAGGGAGGGAGAGAAGCTGTGAGTGAGAGGGAGAGAGAAAGTGAAGCTGTGAGTGATAGAGAGAGAGAAAGAGAAGCTGTGTGAGAGAGAGAGAGAGGGAGAGAAATTAGAGAGAGAAAGTGAGAGAGAAAGAGAAGCTGTGAGTGGGAGAGAGAGAAAGAGAGTCTGTGAGTGAGAGAGAGAAGCTGTGAGTGAGAGAGAGAGTGCTGCTGTGAGTGAGCGAGAGAAAGAGAAGCTGTGAATGAGAGAGAGAGAGAAAGAGAAGCTGTGAGTGAGAGAGAGAGAGAAAGGGAAGTTGTGAGTAAGAGAGAGAGAAAAAAAGAGAAGCTGTGAGTGAGAGAGAGAGAGAAAGAGAAGCTGTGAGTGAGAAGGAGAGGGAAAGAGAAGCTGTGAGTGAGTGAGAGAGAGAGAGAGAGAGAAACTGTGAGTGAGAGAGAGAGAAAGAGAAGCTGTGAGTGAGAGAGAGAGAGAAAGAGAAGCTGTGAGTGAGTGAGAGAGAGAGAAAGAGAAGCTGTGAGAGAGAAAGAGAGAAGCTGTGAGTGAGAGAGAGTGAGAGAGAAAGAGAACCTGTTAGTGAGTGTGAGAGAGAGAGAAAGAGAAGCTGTGAGTGAGAGAGAGATTGAAAGAGAAGCTGTGAGTGAGAGAGAGAGAGAGAAAGAGAAGCTGTGAGTGAGAGAGAGAAAGAGAATCTGTGAGTGAGAGGGAGAGAGAGAAAGAGAAGCTGTGAGTGACACAGAGAGGGAGAAGCTGTGAGTTAGAGAGAGAGAGAAAGAGAAGCTGTGAGTGACAGAGAGAGAAAGAGAAGCTGAGAGTAAGAGAGAGAGAGGGAAAGAGAAGCTGTGTGTGTGTGAGAGAGAGAAAGATAGTCTGAGATAGAGAGAGTGAAACAGAAGGTGTGAGTGAGAGTGAGAGAGAGAGAGAAAGAGAAGCTGTGAGTGAGAGAGAAAGAGAAAGAGAAGCTGTGAGTGAGAGAGAGAGAGAATGAGAAGCTGTGAGTGAGAGAGAGAAGCTGTGAGAGAGAGAGAAAGAGAAGCTGTGAGTGAGAGAGAGAGAGAGAAGATGTGAGTGATAGAGAGAGAGAATGAGAAGCTGTGAGTGAGAGAGAGAGAAAGAAAAAGAAGCTGTGAGTGAGATAGAGAGAGAGAGAGTATGAGAAGCTGTGAGTGAGAGAGAGAGAGGGAGAAAGATAAGCTGTGTGTGTGAGAGAGAGAAGCTGTGTGTGTGAGAGAGAAATAGAAGCTGTGAGTGATAGAGAGAGAGAGAAGCTGTGAGTGAGAGAGAGAGAAGCTGTGAGTGAGAGAGAGAAAGAAAAGCTGTGAGTGAGAGAGAGAGAAAGAGAAGATATGAGTGAGAGAGAGAGAGAGAAGCTGTGAGTGCGAGGGAGAGAGAAAGTGAAGCTGTGAGTGATAGAGAGAGAGAAAGAGAAGCTGTGTGAGAGAGAGAGAGAGGGAGAAAGAGAAGCTGTGTGTGTGTGAGAGAGAAAGAGAATCTGTGAGTGAGAGAGAGAGAGAAAGAGAAGCTGTGAGTGAGAAGGAGAGGGAAAGAGAAGCTGTGAGTGAGTGAGAGAGAGAGAGAGAGAGAAAGAGAAGCTGTGTGTGTGTGAGAGAGAAAGAGAAGCTGTGAGTGACAGAGAGAGAGAAAGAGAAGCTGTGTGTGTGAGAGAGAGAAAGAGAAGCTGTGAGTGAGAGTGAGAGAGAGAGAGAAAGAGAACCTTTGAGAGAGAAATAGAAGCTGTGAGTGAGAGAGTGAGAGAGAGAAAGAGAAGCTGTGAGTGAGAGAGAGAGAGGGAGAAAGATAAGCTGTGTGTGTGAGAGAGAGAGAAGCTGTGTGTGTGAGAGAGAAAGAGAAGCTGTGAGTGATAGAGAGAGAGAGAGAAGCTGTGAGTGAGAGAGAGAGAAGCTGTGAGTGAGAGAGAGATTGAAAGAGAAGCTGTGAGTGAGAGAGAGAGAGAGAAAGAGAAGCTGTGAGTGAGGGAGAGAGAGAATGAGAAGCTGTGAGTGAGAGAGAGAAGCTGTGAGTGAGAGAGAGGGAGAAGATGTGAGTGATAGAGAGAGAGAATGAGAAGCTGTGAGTGAGAGAGAGAGAAAGTAAAAGAAGCTGTGAGTGAGATAGAGAGAGAGAGAGAGAAGCTGTGAGTGAGAGAGAGAGAGGGAGAAAGATAAGCTGTGTGTGTGAGAGAGAGAGAAGCTGTGTGTGTGTGAGAGAAAGAGAAGCTGTGAGTGATAGAGAGAGAGAGAGAAGCTGTGAGTGAGAGAGAGAGAAGCTGTGAGTGAGAGAGAGAAAGAAAAGCTGTGAGTGAGAGAGAAAGAGAAGATATGAGTGAGAGAGAAAGAGAGAAGCAGTGAGAGAGAGAGAGAAAGAGAAGCTGTGAGTGAGACAGAGAGAGAGAAAGGGAAGCTGTGAGTGAGAGAGAGAAAGAGAAGCTGTGAGTGATAGAGAGAGAGAAGCTGTGAGTGAGAGAGAGAGAAGCTGTGAGTGAGAGAGAGAAAGAAAAGCTGTGAGTGATAGAGAGAGAGAGAAGATGTGAGTGAGAGAGAGAGAGAATGAGAAGCTGTGAGTGAGAGAGAGAGAAAGTAAAAGAAGCTGTGAGTGAGATAGATAGAGAGAGAAAGAGAAGCTGTGAGTGAGAGAGAGAGCGAGGGAGAAAGATAAGCTGTGTGAGAGAGAGAGAAGCTGTGTGTGAGAGAGAGAAAGAGAAGCTGTGAGTGATAGAGAGAGAGAGAGAAGCTGTGAGTGAGAGAGAGAGAAGCTGTGAGAGAGAGAGAGAAAGAAAAGCTGTGAGTGAGAGAGAGAGAAAGAAGATGTGAGTGAAAGAGAGAGAGAGCCGCTGTTAGTGAGAGAGAGAGAAAGAGAAGCTGTGAATGAGAGAGAGAGAGAAAGAGAAGCTGTGAGTGAGAGAGAGAAAGAGAAGCTGTGAGTGAGTGAGAGAGAGAAAGGGAAGTTGTGAGTGAGAGAGAGAGAAAAAGAGAAGCTGGGAGTGAGAAGGAGAGGGAAAGAGAAGCTGTGAATGAGTGACAGAGAGAGAGAAAGAGAAGCTGTGTGTGAGAGAGAGAAAGAGAAGCTTTGAGTGAGAGTGAGAGAGAGAGAGAAAGAGAAGCTGTGAGTGAGAGAGAAAGAGAAGCTGTGAGTGAGAGAGAGAGAATGAGAAGCTGTGAGTGAGAGAGAGAAGCTGTGAGAGAGAGAGAAAGAGAAGCTGTGAGTGAGAGAGAGAGAGAGAAGATGTGAGTGATAGAGAGAGAGAATGAGAAGCTGTGAGTGAGAGAGAGAGAAAGTAAAAGAAGCTGTGAGTGAGATAGAGAGAGAGAGAAAGAAAAGCTGTGAGTGAGAGAGAGAGAGGGAGAAAGATAAGCTGTGTGTGTGTGAGAGAGAGAAGCTGTGTGTGTGAGAGAGAAAGAGAAGCTGTGAGTGATAGAGAGAGAGAGAAGCTGTGAGTGAGAGAGAGAGAAGCTGTGAGTGAGAGAGAGAAAGAAAAGCTGTGAGTGAGAGAGAGAGAAAGAGAAGATATGAGTGAGAGAGAGAGAGAGAAGCAGTGAGAGAGAGAGAGAAAGAGAACCTGTGAGTGAGACAGAGAGAGAGAAAGGGAAGCTGTGAGAGAGAGAGAGGGAGAAAGAGAAGCTGTGAGAGAGAGAGAGAAAGAGAAGCTGTGAGTGTGTGAGAGAGAAAGAGAAGCTGTGAGTGAGAGAGAGAGAGAAAGAAAGAGAAATTAGAGAGAGAAAGTGAGAGAGAAAGAGAAGCTGTGAGTGGGAGAGAGAGAAAGAGAGTCTGTGAGTGAGAGAGAGAAGCTGTGAGTGAGAGAGAGAGTGCTGCTGTGAGTGAGCGAGAGAAAGAGAAGCTGTGAATGAGAGAGAGAGAGAAAGAGAAGCTGTGAGTGAGAGAGAGAGAAAGAGAAGCTGTGAGTGAGTGAGAAAGAGAAAGGGAAGTTGTGAGTAAGAGAGAGAGAAAAAGAGAAGCTGTGAGTGAGAGAGAGAGAGAAAGAGAAGCTGTGAGTGAGAAGGAGAGGGAAAGAGAAGCTGTGAGTGAGTGAGAGAGAGAGAGAGAGAAACTGTGAGTGAGAGAGAGAGAAAGAGAAGCTGTGAGTGAGAGAGAGAGAGAAAGAGAAGCTGTGAGTGAGTGAGAGAGAGAGAAAGAGAAGCTGTGAGAGAGAAAGAGAGAAGCTGTGAGTGAGAGAGAGTGAGAGAGAAAGAGAACCTGTTAGTGAGTGTGTGAGAGAGAGAAAGAGAAGCTGTGAGTGAGAGAGAGATTGAAAGAGAAGCTGTGAGTGAGAGAGAGAGAGAGAAAGAGAAGCTGTGAGTGAGAGAGAGAAAGAGAATCTGTGAGTGAGAGGGAGAGAGAGAAAGAGAAGCTGTGAGTGACACAGAGAGGGAGAAGCTGTGAGTTAGGGAGAGAGAGAAAGAGAAGCTGTGAGTGACAGAGAGAGAAAGAGAAGCTGAGAGTAAGAGAGAGAGAGGGAAAGAGAAGCTGTGTGTGTGTGAGAGAGAGAAAGATAGTCTGAGATAGAGAGAGTGAAAGAGAACCTGTGAGTGAGAGAGAGAGGGAGAAAGAGAAGCTATGTGTGTGTGAGAGAGAAAGAGAACCTGTGAGTGAGAGTGAGAGAGAGAGAGAGAAAGAGAAGCTGTGAGTGAGAGAGAGAGAAAGAGAAGCTGTGAGTGAGAGAGAGAGAAAGAGAAGGTGTGAGTGAGAGAGAGAGAGAATGAGAAGCTGTGAGTGAGAGGGAGAGAAGCTGTGAGTGAGAGGGAGAGAGAAAGTGAAGCTCTGAGTGATAGAGAGAGAGAAAGAGAAGCTGTGTGTGAGAGAGAGAGAGGGAGAAAGAGAAGCTGTGTGTGTGAGAGAGAGAAAGAGAATCTGTGAGTGAGAGTGAGAGAGAGAGAGAAAGAGAAGCTGTAAGTGAGAGAGAGAGAGAAAGAGAAGCTGTGAGTGAGAGAGAGAGAATGAGAAGCTGTGAGAGAGAGAGAAGCTGTGTGTGTGAGAGAGAAAGAGAAGCTGTGAGTGAGAGAGAAAGAGAAGATGTGAGTGATAGAGAGAGAGAATGAGAAGCTGTGAGTGAGAGAGAGAGAAAGTAGTAGAAGCTGTGAGTGAGATAGAGAGAGAGAAAGAGAAGCTGTGAGTGAGAGAGAGAGAGGGAGAAAGATACGCTGTGTGAGAGAGAGAGAAAGAGAAGCTGTGAGTGAGAGAGAGAGAAGCTGTGAGTGAGAGAGAGAAAGAAAAGCTGTGAGTGAGAGAGAGAGAAAGAGAAGGTGTGAGTGAGTGAGAGAGAGAAAGGGAAGTTGTGAGTGATAGAGAGAGAAAGAGAAGCTGTGAGTGAGAGAGAGAGAGAAAGAGAAGCTGTGAGTGAGAGAGAGAGAGAAAGAGAAGCTGTGAGTGAGAAGGAGAGGGAAAGAGAAGCTGTGAGTGAGTGAGAGAGAGAGAAAGAGAAGCTGTGAGTGAGAGAGGGAGAAAGAGAAACTGTGAGTGAGAGAGAGAGAGAAAGAGAAGCTGTGAGTGAGAAGGAGAGGGAATGAGAAGCTGTGAGTGAGTGAGAGAGAGAGAGAAAGAGAAGCTGTGAGAGAATAAGAGAGAAGCTGTGAGTGAGAGAGTGAGAGAGAGAAAGAGAAGCTGTTAGTGAGAGTGAGAGAGAGAGAGAAAGAGAAGCTGTGAGTGAGAGAGAGATTGAAAGAGAAGCTGTGAGTGTGTGAGAGAGAGAGAGAAAGAGAAGCTGTGAGTGAGAGAGAGAAAGAGACGCTGTGAGTGAGAGAGAGAGAGAGAAAGAGAAGCTGTGAGTGACACACAGAGATAGAAGCTGTGAGTTAGAGAGAGAGAAAGAGAAGTTGTGAGTGACAGAGAGAGAGAAAGAGAAGCTGAGAGTGAGAGAGAGAGAGAGAAAGTGAAGCTGTTAGTGAGAGTGAGTGAGAGTGAGAAAGGGAAGCTGTTAGTGAGAGTGAGAGAGAGAGAGAAAGAGAAGCTGTGAGTGAGAGAGAGATTGAAAGAGAAGCTGTGAGTGTGTGAGAGAGAGAGAGAAAGAGAAGCTGTGATTGAGAGAGATAAAGTGAAGCTGTGAGTGAGAGAGAGAGAAAGAGAAGCTGTGAGTGAGAGAGAGAGAGAGAAAGAAAGAGAAATTAGAGAGAGAAAGTGAGAGAGAAAGAGAAGCTGTGAGTGGGAGAGAGAGAAAGAGAGTCTGTGAGTGAGAGAGAGAAGCTGTGAGTGAGAGAGAGAGTGCTGCTGTGAGTGAGCGAGAGAAAGAGAAGCTGTGAATGAGAGAGAGAGAAAGAGAAGCTGTGAGTGAGAGAGAGAGAAAGAGAAGCTGTGTGTGAGTGAGAAAGAGAAAGGGAAGTTGTGAGTAAGAGAGAGAGAGAGAAAGAGAAGCTGTGAGTGAGAGAGAGAGAGAAAGAGAAGCTGTGAGTGAGAAGGAGAGGGAAAGAGAAGCTGTGAGTGAGTGAGAGAGAGAGAGAGAAACTGTGAGTGAGAGAGAGAGAAAGAGAAGCTGTGAGTGAGAGAGAGAGAGAAAGAGAAGCTGTGAGTGAGAAGGAGAGGGAAAGAGAAGCTGTGAGTGAGTGAGAGAGAGAGAAAGAGAAGCTGTGATAGAGAGAGAAGCTGTGAGTGAGAGAGAGTGAGAGAGAAAGAGAACCTGTTAGTGAGTGTGAGAGAGAGAGAAAGAGAAGCTGTGAGTGAGAGAGATTGAAAGAGAAGCTGTGAGTGAGAGACAGAGAGAGAAAGAGAAGCTGTGAGTGAGAGAGAGAAAGAGAAGCTGTGAGTGACACAGAGAGGGAGAAGCTGTGAGTTAGAGAGAGAGAGAAAGAGAAGCTGTGAGTGACAGAGAGAGAAAGAGAAGCTGAGAGTAAGAGAGAGAGAGGGAAAGAGAAGCTGTGTGTGTGTGAGAGAGAGAAAGATAGTCTGAGATAGAGAGAGTGAAAGAGAACCTGTGAGTGAGAGAGAGAGGGAGAAAGAGAAGCTATGTGTGTGAGAGAGAGAAAGAGAACCTGTGAGTGAGAGTGAGAGAGAGAGAGAAAGAGAAGCTGTGAGTGAGAGAGAGAGAAAGAGGAGCTGTGAGTGAGAGAGAGAGAAAGAGAAGGTGTGAGTGAGAGAGAGAGAGAATGAGAAGCTGTGAGTGAGATGGAGAGAAGCTGTGAGTGAGAGGGAGAGAGAAAGTGAAGCTGTGAGTGATAGAGAGAGAGAAAGAGAAGCTGTGTGTGAGAGAGAGAGAGGGAGAAAGAGAAGCTGTGTGTGTGTGAGAGAGAAAGAGAATCTGTGAGTGAGAGTGAGAGAGAGAGAGAGAGAGAAGCTGTAAGTGAGAGAGAGAGAAAGAGAAGCTGTGAGTGAGAGAGAGAGAATGAGAAGCTGTGAGAGAGAGAAGCTGTGTGTGTGAGAGAGAAAGAGAAGCTGTGAGTGAGAGAGAAAGAGAAGATGTGAGTGATAGAGAGAGAGAATGAGAAGCTGTGAGTGAGAGAGAGAGAAAGTAGTAGAAGCTGTGAGTGAGATAGAGAGAGAGAAAGAGAAGCTGTGAGTGAGAGAGAGAGAGGGAGAAAGATAAGCTGTGTGAGAGAGAGAGAAAGAGAAGCTGTGAGTGAGAGAGAGAGAAGCTGTGAGTGAGAGAGAGAAAGAAAAGCTGTGAGTGAGAGAGAGAGAAAGAGAAGGTGTGAGTGAGTGAGAGAGAGAAAGGGAAGTTGTGAGTGATAGAGAGAGAAAGAGAAGCTGTGAGTGAGAGAGAGAGAGAAAGAGAAGCTGTGAGTGAGAGAGAGAGAGAAAGAGAAGCTGTGAGTGAGAAGGAGAGGGAAAGAGAAGCTGTGAGTGAGAGAGAGAGAGAGAAAGAGAAGCTGTGAGTGAGAGAGAGAGAAAGAGAAACTGTGAGTGAGAGAGAGAGAGAAAGAGAAGCTGTGAGTGAGAAGGAGAGGGAATGAGAAGCTGTGAGTGAGTGAGAGAGAGAGAGAGAGAGAAACTGTGAGAGAGAAAGAGAGAAGCTGTGAGTGAGAGAGTGAGAGAGAGAAAGAGAAGCTGTTAGTGAGAGTGAGAGAGAGAGAGAAAGAGAAGCTGTGAGTGAGAGAGAGAGAGAGAAAGTGAAGCTGTTAGTGAGAGTGAGTGAGAGTGAGAAAGAGAAGCTGTTAGTGAGAGTGAGAGAGAGAGAGAAAGAGAAGCTGTGAGTGAGAGAGAGATTGAAAGAGAAGCTGTGAGTGTGTGAGAGAGAGAGAGAAAGAGAAGCTGTGAGTGAGAGAGATAAAGTGAAGCTGTGAGTGAGAGAGAGAGAAAGAGAAGCTGTGAGTGAGAGAGAGAGAGAAAGAAAGAGAAATTAGAGAGAGAAAGTGAGAGAGAAAGAGAAGCTGTGAGTGGGAGAGAGAGAAAGAGAGTCTGTGAGTGAGAGAGAGAAGCTGTGAGTGAGAGAGAGAGTGCTGCTGTGAGTGAGCGAGAGAAAGAGAAGCTGTGAATGAGAGAGAGAGAAAGAGAAGCTGTGAGTGAGAGAGAGAGAAAGAGAAGCTGTGAGTGAGTGAGAAAGAGAAAGGGAAGTTGTGAGTAAGAGAGAGAGAGAGAAAGATAAGCTGTGAGTGAGAGAGAGAGAGAAAGAGAAGCTGTGAGTGAGAAGGAGAGGGAAAGAGAAGCTGTGAGTGAGTGAGAGAGAGAGAGAGAGAAACTGTGAGTGAGAGAGAGAGAAAGAGAAGCTGTGAGTGAGAGAGAGAGAGAAAGAGAAGCTGTGAGTGAGAAGGAGAGGGAAAGAGAAGCTGTGAGTGAGTGAGAGAGAGAGAAAGAGAAGCTGTGATAGAGAGAGAAGCTGTGAGTGAGAGAGAGTGAGAGAGAAAGAGAACCTGTTAGTGAGTGTGAGAGAGAGAGAAAGAGAAGCTGTGAGTGAGAGAGAGATTGAAAGAGAAGCTGTGAGTGAGAGAGAGAGAGAGAAAGAGAGGCTGTGAGTGAGAGAGAGAAAGAGAAGCTGTGAGTGACACAGAGAGGGAGAAGCTGTGAGTTAGAGAGAGAGAGAAAGAGAAGCTGTGAGTGACAGAGAGAGAAAGAGAAGCTGAGAGTAAGAGAGAGAGAGGGAAAGAGAAGCTGTGTGTGTGTGTGAGAGAGAAAGATAGTCTGAGATAGAGAGAGTGAAAGAGAACCTGTGAGTGAGAGAGAGAGGGAGAAAGAGAAGCTATGTGTGTGTGAGAGAGAAAGAGAACCTGTGAGTGAGAGTGAGAGAGAGAGAGAGAAAGAGAAGCTGTGAGTGAGAGAGAGAGAAAGAGGAGCTGTGAGTGAGAGAGAGAGAAAGAGAAGGTGTGTGTGAGAGAGAGAGAATGAGAAGCTGTGAGTGAGAGGGAGAGAAGCTGTGAGTGAGAGGGAGAGAGAAAGTGAAGCTGTGAGTGATAGAGAGAGAGAAAGAGAAGCTGTGTGAGAGAGAGAGAGAGGGAGAAAGAGAAGCTGTAAGTGAGAGAGAGAGAGAAAGAGAAGCTGTGAGTGAGAGAGAGAATGAGAAGCTGTGAGAGAGAGAAGCTGTGTGTGTGAGAGAGAAAGAGAAGCTGTGAGTGAGAGAGAAAGAGAAGATGTGAGTGATAGAGAGAGAGAATGAGAAGCTGTGAGTGAGAGAGAGAGAAAGTAGTAGAAGCTGTGAGTGAGATAGAGAGAGAGAAAGAGAAGCTGTGAGTGAGAGAGAGAGAGGGAGAAAGATAAGCTGTGTGAGAGAGAGAGAAAGAGAAGCTGTGAGTGAGAGAGAGAGAAGCTGTGAGTGAGAGAGAGAAAGAAAAGCTGTGAGTGAGAGAGAGAGAAAGAGAAGGTGTGAGTGAGTGAGAGAGAGAAAGGGAAGTTGTGAGTGATAGAGAGAGAAAGAGAAGCTGTGAGTGTGAGAGAGAGAGAAAGAGAAGCTGTGAGTGAGAGAGAGAGAGAAAGAGAAGCTGTGAGTGAGAAGGAGAGGGAAAGAGAAGCTGTGAGTGAGAGAGAGAGAGAAAGAGAAGCTGTGAGTGAGAGAGAGAGAAAGAGAAACTGTGAGTGAGAGAGAGAGAGAAAGAGAAGCTGTGAGTGAGAAGGAGAGGGAATGAGAAGTTGTGAGTGAGTGAGAGAGAGAGAGAGAGAGAAAGAGAAGCTGTGAGAGAGAAAGAGAGAAGCTGTGAGTGAGAGAGTGAGAGAGAGAAAGAGAAGCTGTTAGTGAGAGTGAGAGAGAGAGAGAAAGAGAAGCTGTGAGTGAGAGAGAGAGAGAGAAAGTGAAGCTGTTAGTGAGAGTGAGTGAGAGTGAGAAAGAGAAGCTGTTAGTGAGAGTGAGAGAGAGAGAGAAAGAGAAGCTGTGAGTGAGAGAGAGATTGAAAGAGAAGCTGTGAGTGTGTGTGAGAGAGAGAGAAAGAGAAGCTGTGAGTGAGAGAGATAAAGTGAAGCTGTGAGTGAGAGAGAGAGAAAGAGAATCTGTGAGTGAGAGAGAGAGAGAAAGAAAGAGAAATTAGAGAGAGAAAGTGAGAGAGAAAGAGAAGCTGTGAGTGGGAGAGAGAGAAAGAGAGTCTGTGAGTGAGAGAGAGTGAGAGAGAAAGAGAACCTGTTAGTGAGTGTGTGAGAGAGAGAAAGAGAAGCTGTGAGTGAGAGAGAGATTGAAAGAGAAGCTGTGAGTGAGAGAGAGAGAGAGAAAGAGAAGCTGTGAGTGAGAGAGAGAAAGAGAAGCTGTGAGTGACACAGAGAGGGAGAAGCTGTGAGTTAGAGAGAGAGAGAAAGAGAAGCTGTGATAGAGAGAGAAGCTGTGAGTGAGAGAGAGTGAGAGAGAAAGAGAACCTGTTAGTGAGTGTGTGAGAGAGAGAAAGAGAAGCTGTGAGTGAGAGAGAGATTGAAAGAGAAGCTGTGAGTGAGAGAGAGAGAGAGAAAGAGAAGCTGTGAGTGAGAGAGAGAAAGAGAAGCTGTGAGTGACACAGAGAGGGAGAAGCTGTGAGTTAGAGAGAGAGAGAAAGAGAAGCTGTGAGTGACAGAGAGAGAAAGAGAAGCTGAGAGTAAGAGAGAGAGAGGGAAAGAGAAGCTGTGTGTGTGTGAGAGAGAGAAAGATAGTCTGTGATAGAGAGAGTGAAAGAGAACCTGTGAGTGAGAGAGAGAGGGAGAAAGAGAAGCTATGTGTGTGAGAGAGAGAAAGAGAACCTGTGAGTGAGAGTGAGAGAGAGAGAGAGAAAGAGAAGCTGTGAGTGAGAGAGAGAGAAAGAGGAGCTGTGAGTGAGAGAGAGAGAAAGAGAAGGTGTGAGTGAGAGAGAGAGAGAATGAGAAGCTGTGAGTGAGAGGGAGAGAAGCTGTGAGTGAGAGGGAGAGAGAAAGAGAACCTGTGAGTGAGAGAGAGAGGGAGAAAGAGAAGCTATGTGTGTGTGAGAGAGAAAGAGAACCTGTGAGTGAGAGTGAGAGAGAGAGAGAGAAAGAGAAGCTGTGAGTGAGAGAGAGAGAAAGAGGAGCTGTGAGTGAGAGAGAGAGAAAGAGAAGGTGTGTGAGAGAGAGAGAGAATGAGAAGCTGTGAGTGAGAGGGAGAGAAGCTGTGAGTGAGAGGGAGAGAGAAAGTGAAGCTGTGAGTGATAGAGAGAGAGAAAGAGAAGCTGTGTGTGAGAGAGAGAGAGGGAGAAAGAGAAGCTGTGTGTGTGAGAGAGAGAAAGAGAATCTGTGAGTGAGAGTGAGAGAGAGAGAGAAAGAGAAGCTGTAAGTGAGAGAGAGAGAGAAAGAGAAGCTGTGAGTGAGAGAGAGAGAATGAGAAGCTGTGAGAGAGAGAAGCTGTGTGTGTGAGAGAGAAAGAGAAGCTGTGAGTGAGAGAGAAAGAGAAGATGTGAGTGATAGAGAGAGAGAATGAGAAGCTGTGAGTGAGAGAGAGAGAAAGTAGTAGAAGCTGTGAGTGAGATAGAGAGAGAGAAAGAGAAGCTGTGAGTGAGAGAGAGAGAGGGAGAAAGATAAGCTGTGTGAGAGAGAGAGAAAGAGAAGCTGTGAGTGAGAGAGAGAGAAGCTGTGAGTGAGAGAGAGAAAGAAAAGCTGTGAGTGAGAGAGAGAGAAAGAGAAGGTGTGAGTGAGTGAGAGAGAGAAAGGGAAGTTGTGAGTGATAGAGAGAGAAAGAGAAGCTGTGAGTGAGAGAGAGAGAGAAAGAGAAGCTGTGAGTGAGAGAGAGAGAGAAAGAGAAGCTGTGAGTGAGAAGGAGAGGGAAAGAGAAGCTGTGAGTGAGAGAGAGAGAGAAAGAGAAGCTGTGAGTGAGAGAGAGAGAAAGAGAAACTGTGAGTGAGAGAGAGAGAGAAAGAGAAGCTGTGAGTGAGAAGGAGAGGGAATGAGAAGCTGTGAGTGAGTGAGAGAGAGAGAGAGAGAGAGAGAAAGAGAAGCTGTGAGAGAGAAAGAGAGAAGCTGTGAGTGAGAGAGTGAGAGAGAGAAAGAGAAGCTGTTAGTGAGAGTGAGAGAGAGAGAGAAAGAGAAGCTGTGAGTGAGAGAGAGAGAGAGAAAGTGAAGCTGTTAGTGAGAGTGAGTGAGAGTGAGAAAGAGAAGCTGTTAGTGAGAGTGAGAGAGAGAGAGAAAGAGAAGCTGTGAGTGAGAGAGAGATTGAAAGAGAAGCTGTGAGTGTGTGTGAGAGAGAGAGAAAGAGAAGCTGTGAGTGAGAGAGATAAAGTGAAGCTGTGAGTGAGAGAGAGAGAAAGAGAATCTGTGAGTGAGAGAGAGAGAGAAAGAAAGAGAAATTAGAGAGAGAAAGTGAGAGAGAAAGAGAAGCTGTGAGTGGGAGAGAGAGAAAGAGAGTCTGTGAGTGAGAGAGAGAAGCTGTGAGTGAGAGAGAGAGTGCTGCTGTGAGTGAGCGAGAGAAAGAGAAGCTGTGAATGAGAGAGAGAGAAAGAGAAGCTGTGAGTGAGAGAGAGAGAAAGAGAAGCTGTGAGTGAGTGAGAAAGAGAAAGGGAAGTTGTGAGTAAGAGAGAGAGAGAGAAAGAGAAGCTGTGAGTGAGAGAGAGAGAGAAAGAGAAGCTGTGAGTGAGAAGGAGAGGGAGAAAGAGAAGCTATGTGTGTGAGAGAGAGAAAGAGAACCTGTGAGTGAGAGTGAGAGAGAGAGAGAGAAAGAGAAGCTGTGAGTGAGAGAGAGAGAAAGAGGAGCTGTGAGTGAGAGAGAGAGAAAGAGAAGGTGTGAGTGAGAGAGAGAGAGAATGAGAAGCTGTGAGTGAGAGGGAGAGAAGCTGTGAGTGAGAGGGAGAGAGAAAGAGAACCTGTGAGTGAGAGAGAGAGGGAGAAAGAGAAGCTATGTGTGTGTGAGAGAGAAAGAGAACCTGTGAGTGAGAGTGAGAGAGAGAGAGAGAAAGAGAAGCTGTGAGTGAGAGAGAGAGAAAGAGAAGCTGTGAGTGAGTGAGAAAGAGAAAGGGAAGTTGTGAGTAAGAGAGAGAGAGAGAAAGAGAAGCTGTGAGTGAGAGAGAGAGAGAAAGAGAAGCTGTGAGTGAGAAGGAGAGGGAAAGAGAAGCTGTGAGTGAGTGAGAGAGAGAGAGAGAAACTGTGAGTGAGAGAGAGAGAAAGAGAAGCTGTGAGTGAGAGAGAGAGAGAAAGAGAAGCTGTGAGTGAGAAGGAGAGGGAAAGAGAAGCTGTGAGTGAGTGAGAGAGAGAGAAAGAGAAGCTGTGATAGAGAGAGAAGCTGTGAGTGAGAGAGAGTGAGAGAGAAAGAGAACCTGTTAGTGAGTGTGTGAGAGAGAGAAAGAGAAGCTGTGAGTGAGAGAGAGATTGAAAGAGAAGCTGTGAGTGAGAGAGAGAGAGAGAAAGAGAAGCTGTGAGTGAGAGAGAGAAAGAGAAGCTGTGAGTGACACAGAGAGGGAGAAGCTGTGAGTTAGAGAGAGAGAGAAAGAGAAGCTGTGAGTGACAGAGAGAGAAAGAGAAGCTGAGAGTAAGAGAGAGAGAGGGAAAGAGAAGCTGTGTGTGTGTGAGAGAGAGAAAGATAGTCTGAGATAGAGAGAGTGAAAGAGAACCTGTGAGTGAGAGAGAGAGGGAGAAAGAGAAGCTATGTGTGTGAGAGAGAGAAAGAGAACCTGTGAGTGAGAGTGAGAGAGAGAGAGAGAAAGAGATGCTGTGAGTGAGAGAGAGAGAAAGAGGAGCTGTGAGTGAGAGAGAGAGAAATTGAAGGTGTGAGTGAGAGAGAGAGAGAATGAGAAGCTGTGAGTGAGAGGGAGAGAAGCTGTGAGTGAGAGGGAGAGAGAAAGTGAAGCTGTGAGTGATAGAGAGAGAGAAAGAGAAGCTGTGTGAGAGAGAGAGAGAGGGAGAAAGAGAAGCTGTGTGTGTGAGAGAGAGAAAGAGAATCTGTGAGTGAGAGTGAGAGAGAGAGAGAAAGAGAAGCTGTAAGTGAGAGAGAGAGAAAGAGAAGCTGTGAGTGAGAGAGAGAGAATGAGAAGCTGTGAGAGAGAGAAGCTGTGTGTGAGAGAGAGAAAGAGAAGCTGTGAGTGAGAGAGAAAGAGAAGATGTGAGTGATAGAGAGAGAGAATGAGAAGCTGTGAGTGAGAGAGAGAGAAAGTAGTAGAAGCTGTGAGTGAGATAGAGAGAGAGAAAGAGAAGCTGTGAGTGAGAGAGAGAGAGGGAGAAAGATAAGCTGTGTGAGAGAGAGAGAAAGAGAAGCTGTGAGTGAGAGAGAGAGAAGCTGTGAGTGAGAGAGAGAAAGAAAAGCTGTGAGTGAGAGAGAGAGAAAGAGAAGGTGTGAGTGAGTGAGAGAGAGAAAGGGAAGTTGTGAGTGATAGAGAGAGAAAGAGAAGCTGTGAGTGAGAGAGAGAGAGAAAGAGAAGCTGTGAGTGAGAGAGAGAGAGAAAGAGAAGCTGTGAGTGAGAAGGAGAGGGAAAGAGAAGCTGTGAGTGAGAGAGAGAGAGAGAAAGAGAAGCTGTGAGTGAGAGAGAGAGAAAGAGAAACTGTGAGTGAGAGAGAGAGAGAAAGAGAAGCTGTGAGTGAGAAGGAGAGGGAATGAGAAGCTGTGAGTGAGTGAGAGAGAGAGAGAGAAAGAGAAGCTGTGAGAGAGAAAGAGAGAAGCTGTGAGTGAGAGAGTGAGAGAGAAAGAGAAGCTGTTAGTGAGAGTGAGAGAGAGACAGAAAGAGAAGCTGTGAGTGAGAGAGAGATTGAAAGAGAAGCTGTGAGTGTGTGAGAGAGAGAGAGTAAGAGAAGCTGTGAGTGAGAGAGAGAAAGAGAAGCTGTGAGTGAGAGAGAGAGAGAGAAAGAGAAGCTGTGAGTGACACACAGAGATAGAAGCTGTGAGTTAGAGAGAGAGAAAGAGAAGTTGTGAGTGACAGAGAGAGAGAAAGAGAAGCTGAGAGTGAGAGAGAGAGAAAGTGAAGCTGTTAGTGAGAGTGAGTGAGAGTGAGAAAGAGAAGCTGTTAGTGAGAGTGAGAGAGAGAGAGAAAGAGAAGCTGTGAGTGAGAGAGAGATTGAAAGAGAAGCTGTGAGTGTGTGAGAGAGAGAGAGAAAGAGAAGCTGTGAGTGAGAGAGATAAAGTGAAGCTGTGAGTGAGAGAGAGAGAAAGAGAAGCTGTGAGTGAGAGAGAGAGAAAGAGAAGATGTGAGTGAGAAAGAGAGAGAGAATGAGAAGCTGTGAGTGAGAGTGAGTGAGAGAAAGAGAGCTGTGAGTGAGAGAGAGAAAGAGAAGCTGTGAGTGAGAGGGAGAGAGAGAGGAAGAGAAACTGTGAGTGACACAGAGAGAGAGAAGCTGTGAGTGAGAGAGAGAGAGAAAGAGAAGCTGTGTGTGTGAGAGAGAAAGAGAAGCTGTGAGTGAGAGAGAGAGAATGAGAAGCTGTGAGTGAGAGAGAGAAGCTGTGAGTGAGAGAGAGAAAGAGAAGCTGTGAGTGAGAGAGAGCGAGAGAGAGAAGATGTGTGATAGAGAGAATGAGAAGCTGTGAGTGAGAGTGAGAGAGAGAGAAAGAGAAGCTGTGAGTGAGAGAGAGATTGAAAGAGAAGCTGTGAGTGAGAGAGAGAGGGAGAGAGAGAAAGAGAAGCTGTGAGTGAGAGAGAGAGAGAAAGAGAAGCTGTGAGTGAGAGAGAGAGAATGAGAAGCTGTGAGTGAGAGAGAGAAGCTGTGAGTGAGAGAGAGAAAGAGAAGCTGTGAGTGAGAGAGAGTGAGAGAGAGAAGATGTGAGTGATAGAGAGAGAATGAGAAGCTGTGAGTGAGAGAGAGAGAAAGTAAGAGAAGCTGTGAGTGAGATAGAGAGAGAGAGAAAGAGAAGCTGTGAGTGAGAGAGAGAGAGGGAGAAAGATAAGCTGTGAGAGAGAGAGAGAAAGAGAAGCTGTGTGTGTGAGAGAGAGAAAGAGAAGCTGTGATTGAGAGTGAGAGAGAGAGAGAAAGAGAAGCTGTGTGAGAGAGAGAGAGAAAGAGAAGCTATGAGTGAGAGAGAGATAAGCTGTGAGTGAGAGAGAGAAAGAAAAGCTGTGAGTGAGAGAGAGAGAAAGAGAAGATATGAGTGAGAGAGAGAGAAGCAGTGAGAGAGAGAGAAAGAAAAAGAGAAGCTGTGAGTGAGACAGAGAGAGAAAGAGAAAGAGAAGCTGTGAGAGAGAGAGAGGGAGAAAGAGAAGATGTGAGAGAGAGAGAGAAAGAGAAGCTGTGAGTGAGAGAGAGATAAGCTGTGAGTGAGAGAGAGAAAGAAAAGCTGTGAGTGAGAGAGAGAGAAAGAGAAGATATGAGTGAGTGAGAGAGAGAGAAGCAGTGAGAGAGAGAGAGAGAAATAGAGAAGCTGTGAGTGAGACAGAGAGAGAAAGAGAAGCTGTGAAAGAGAGAGAGGGAGAAAGAGAAGCTGAGAGAGAGAGAGAGAAGCTGTGAGTGTGTGTGAGAGAGAAAGAGAAGCTGTGAGTGAGAGAGAGAGAAAGAAAGAGAAATTAGAGTAAGAAAGAGAGAGAGAAAGAGAAGCTGTGAGTGGGAGAGAGAGAAAGAGAGTCTGTGAGTGAGAGAGAGAGAGAGAAGCTGTGAGTGAGAGAGAGAGAGAGCCGCTGTGAGTGAGAGAGAGAGGAAGAGAAGCTGTGAATGAGAGAGAGAGAGAGAACGAGAAGCTGTGAGTGAGAGAGAGAGAAAGAGAAGCTGTGAGTGAGTGAGAGAGAGAAAGGGAAGTTGTGAGTGAGAGAGAGAGAGAAAGAGAAGCTGTGAGTGAGAGAGAGAGAGAAAGAGAAGCTGTGAGTGAGAGAGAGAGAGAAAGAGAAGCTGTGAGTGAGAAGGAGAGGGAAAGAGAACCTGTGAGTGACAGAGAGAGAGAAAGAGAAGCTGTGTGTGTGTGTGAGGGAGAGAAAGATAGTCTGAGAAAGAGAGAGTGAAAGAGAAGCTGTGAGTGAGAGAGAGAGAGTGGGAGAAAGAGAAGCTGTGTGTGAGAGAGAGAGAAAGAGAAGCTGTGAGTGAGAGTGAGAGAGAGAAAGGGAAGTTGTGAGTGAGAGAGAGAGAGAATTTGAAGCTGTGAGTGAGAGAGAGAGAATGTAAGAGAAGCTGTGTGTGAGATAGAGAGAGAGAGAAAGAGAAGCTGTGAGTGAGAGAGAGAGAGGGAGAAAGATAAGCTGTGAGAGAGAGAAGCTGTGTGTGTGTGAGAGAGAGAAAGATAAGCTGTGATTGAGAGTGAGAGAGAGAGAGAAAGTGAAGCTGTGAGTGAGAGAGAGAGAAAGAGAAGCTGTGGGTGAGAAGGAGAGGGATAGAGAAGCTGTGTGAGTGAGAGAGAGAGAAAGAGAAGCTGTGAGTGAGAGAGAGAAAGAGAAGCTGTGAGTGAGAGAGAGAGAAAGAGAAGCTGTGAGTGAGAAGGAGAGGGAAAGAGAAGCTGTGGTTAAGTGAGAGAGAGAGAGAGAGAGAAGCTGTGAGATAGAAATAGAGAAGCTGTGAGTGAGAGAGAGATTGAAAGAGAAGCTGTGAGTGAGTGAGAGAGAGAGAGAGAAAGAGAAGCTGTGAGTGAGAGAGAGAGAAAGAGAAACTGTGAGTGAGAGAGAGAGAGAAAGAGAAGCTGTGAGTGAGAAGGAGAGGGAATGAGAAGCTGTGAGTGAGAGAGAGAAAGAAAAGCTGTGAGTGAGAGAGAGAGAGAAAGAGAAGATATGAGTGAGAGAGAGAGAGAAGCAATGAGAGAGAGAGAGAAAGAGAAGCTGTGAGTGAGACAGAGAGAGAGAAAGAGAAGCTGTGAGAGAGAGAGGGAGAAAGAGAAGCTGTGTGTGTGAGAGAGAAAGAGAAGCTGTGAGTGTGTGTGAGAGAGAAAGAGAAGCTGTGAGTGAGAGAGAAAGAAAGAAAGAGAAATTAGAGTGAGAAAGAGAGAGAGAAAGAGAAGCTGTGAGTGGGAGAGAGAGAAAGAGAGTCTGTGAGTGAGAGAGAGAGATAGAAGCTGTGAGTGAAAGAGAGAGAGAGCCGTTGTTAGTGAGAGAGAGAGAAAGAGAAGCTGTGAATGAGAGAGAGAGAGAAAGAGAAGCTGTGAGTGAGAGAGAGAGAAATAGAAGCTGTGAGTGAGTGAGAGAGAGAAAGGGAAGTTGTGAGTGAGAGAGAGAGAGAAAGAGAAGCTGTGAGTGAGTGAGAGAGAGAAAGGGAAGTTGTGAGTGAGAGAGAGAGAGAAAGAGAAGCTGTGAGTGAGAGAGAGAGAGAAGCTGTGAGTGAGAGAGAGAGAAAGAGAAGCTGTGGGTGAGAAGGAGAGGGATAGAGAAGCTGTGTGAGTGAGAGAGAGAGAAAGAGAAGCTGTGAGTGA
Organism: Bradypodion pumilum; assembly: GCA_035047305.1. NCBI lineage: Eukaryota > Metazoa > Chordata > Lepidosauria > Squamata > Chamaeleonidae > Bradypodion > Bradypodion pumilum. Next base: position 233,814,755 of record JAWDJD010000001.1, read on the forward strand.
GAGAGAGAAAGAGAAGCTGTGAGTGAGAGAGAGAGAAAGAGAAGCTGTGAGTGAGAAGGAGAGGGAAAGAGAAGCTGTGGTTAAGTGAGAGAGAGAGAGAGAGAGAAGCTGTGAGATAGAAATAGAGAAGCTGTGAGTGAGAGAGAGATTGAAAGAGAAGCTGTGAGTGAGTGAGAGAGAGAGAGAGAAAGAGAAGCTGTGAGTGAGAGAGAGAGAGAGAGAAACTGTGAGTGAGAGAGAGAGAGAAAGAGAAGCTGTGAGTGAGAAGGAGAGGGAATGAGAAGCTGTGAGTGAGAGAGAGAAAGAAAAGCTGTGAGTGAGAGAGAGAGAGAAAGAGAAGATATGAGTGAGAGAGAGAGAGAGAAGCAATGAGAGAGAGAGAGAAAGAGAAGCTGTGAGTGAGACAGAGAGAGAGAAAGAGAAGCTGTGAGAGAGAGAGGGAGAAAGAGAAGCTGTGTGTGTGAGAGAGAAAGAGAAGCTGTGAGTGTGTGTGAGAGAGAAAGAGAAGCTGTGAGTGAGATAGAAAGAAAGAAAGAGAAATTAGAGTGAGAAAGAGAGAGAGAAAGAGAAGCTGTGAGTGGGAGAGAGAGAAAGAGAGTCTGTGAGTGAGAGAGAGAGATAGAAGCTGTGAGTGAAAGAGAGAGAGAGCCGCTGTTAGTGAGAGAGAGAGAAAGAGAAGCTGTGAATGAGAGAGAGAGAGAAAGAGAAGCTGTGAGTGAGAGAGAGAGAAATAGAAGCTGTGAGTGAGTGAGAGAGAGAAAGGGAAGTTGTGAGTGAGAGAGAGAGAGAAAGAGAAGCTGTGAGTGAGAGAGAGAGAGAAAGAGAAGCTGTGAGTGAGAAGGAGAGGGAAAGAGAAGCTGTGAGTGAGTGAGAGAGAGAGAGAAAGAGAAGCTGTGTGTGTGAGAGAGAGAAAGAGAAGCTGTGAGTGAGAGAGAGAGAGAAAGAGAAGCTGTTAGTGACAGAGAGAGAGAAAGAGAAGCTGTGTGTGTGTGAGAGAGAAAGATAGTCTGAGAAAGAGAGAGTGAAAGAGAAGCTGTGAGTGAGAGTGAGAGAGAGAGAGAGAGAAAGTGAAGCTGTGAGTGAGAGAGAGAGAGAATGAGAAGCTGTGAGTGAGAGAGAGAAGCTGTGAGTGAGAGAGAGAAAGAGAAGCTGTGTGTGTGTGAGAGAGAGAGGTGAGTGATGGAGAGAGAGAATGAGAAGCTGTGAGTGATAGAGAGAGAAAGTAAAAGAAGCTGTGAGTGAGATAGAGAGAGAAAGAGAAGCTGTGAGTGAGAGAGAGAGGGAGAAAGATAAGCTGTGTGTGAGAGAGAGAGAAGCTGTGTGTGAGAGAGAGAGAGAAAGAGAAGTTGTGAGTGATACACAGAGAGAGAAGCTGTGAGTGAGTGAGAGAGAAGCTGTGTGTGAGAGAGAGAAATAAAAGCTGTGAGTGAGAGAGAGAGAAGCTGTGAGTGAGAGAGAGAGAAAGGGAAGCTGTGAGTGAGAGAGAGAGAAAGAGAAGCTGTGAGTGAGAGAGAGGGAGAGAATGAGAAGCTGTGAGTGAGAGAGAGGGAGAGAATGAGAAGCTGTGAGTGAGAGAGAGAAGCTGTGAGTGAGAGAGAGTGAGAGAAAGTGAAGCTGTGAGTGAGTGAGAGAGAGAATGAGAAGCTGTGAGTGAGAGAGAGAAGCTGTGAGAGAGAGAGAGAAAGAGAAGCTGTGAGTGAGAGAGAGAAGCTGTGAGAGAGAGAGAAAGAGAGAGAGAGAAGATGTGAGTGATAGAGAGAGAGAATGAGAAGCTTTGAGTGAGAGAGAGAGAAAGTAAGAGAAGCTGTGAGTGAGATAGAGAGAGAAAAAGAGAAGCTGTGAGTGAGAGAGAGAGAGGGAGAAAGCTAAGCTGTGAGAGAGAGAGAGAGAAAGAGAAGCTGTGTGTGTGTGAGAGAGAAAGAGAAGCTGTGATTGAGAGTGAGAGAGAGAGAAAGAGAAGCTGTGAGTGAGAGAGAGAGAAAGAGAAGCTGTGAGTGAGAGAGAGAAGCTGTGAGTGAGAGAGAGAAAGAAAAGCTGTGAGTGAGAGAGAGAGAAAGAGAAGCTGTGAGTGAGTGAGAGAGAGAAAGGGAAGTTGTGAGTGAGAGAGAGAGAGAAAGAGAAGCTGTGAGTGAGAGAGAGAGAGAAGCTGTGAGTGAGAGAGAGAGAGAAAGAGAAGCTGTGGGTGAGAAGGAGAGGGATAGAGAAGCTGTGAGTGAGTGAGAGAGAGAGAAAGAGAAGCTGTGAGTGAGAAGGAGAGGGAAAGAGAAGCTGTGGTTAAGTGAGAGAGAGAGAGAGAGAAGCTGTGAGATAGAAATAGAGAAGCTGTGAGTGAGAGAGAGATTGAAAGAGAAGCTGTGAGTGAGTGAGAGAGAGAGAAAGAGAAGCTGTGAGTGAGAGAGAGAAAGAGAAGCTGTGAGTGACAGAGAGAGAAAGAGAAGCTGAGAGTGAGAGAGAGAGAGAAAGTGAAGCTGTGAGTGAGAGAGCAAGAGAAAGAGAAGCTGTGAGTGAGAGAGAGAGAAAGAGAAGCTGTGAGTGAGAGAGAGAGAGAATGAGAAGCTGTGAGTGAGAGAGAGATAAAGAGAAGCTGTGAGTGAGTGAGAGAGAGAAAGAGAAGCTGTGAGTGAGAGAGAGAGAAATAGAAGCTGTGAGTGAGTGAGAGAGAGAAAGGGAAGTTGTCAGTGAGAGAGAGAGATAAAGAGAAGCTGTGAGTGAGTGAGAGAGAGAAAGAGAAGCTGTGAGTGAGAGAGAGAGAGAAAGAGAAGCTGTGAGTGAGAAGGAGAGAGAAAGAGAAGCTGTGAGTGAGTGAGAGAGAGAGAGAAAGAGAAGCTGTGTGTGTGAGAGAGAGAAAGAGAAGCTGTGAGTGAGAGAGAGAGAGAAAGAGAAGCTGTTAGTGACAGAGAGAGAGAAAGAGAAGCTGTGTGTGTGTGAGAGAGAAAGATAGTCTGAGAAGGAGAGAGTGAAAGAGAAGCTGTGAGTCAGAGTGAGAGAGAGAGAGAGAAAGAGAAGCTGTGAGTGAGAGAGAGAGAGAATGAGAAGCTGTGAGTGAGAGAGAGAGAATGTAAGAGAAGCTGTGTGTGAGATAGAGAGAGAGAGAAAGAGAAGCTGTGAGTGAGAGAGAGAGGGAGAAAGATAAGCTGTGAGAGAGAGAGAAGCTGTGTGTGTGTGTGAGAGAGAAAGATAAGCTGTGATTGAGAGTGAGAGAGAGAGAGAAAGTGAAGCTGTGAGTGAGAGAGAGAGAAAGAGAAGCTGTGAGTGAGAGAGAGAGAAGCTGTGAGTGAGAGAGAGAAAAAAAAGCTGTGAGTGAGAGAGAGAGAGAAAGAGAAGATATGAGTGAGAGAGAGAGAAGCAGTGAGAGAGAGAGAGAGAGAAAGAGAAGCTGTGAGTGAGACAGAGAGAGAGAAAGAGAAGCTGTGAGAGAGAGAGGGAGAAAGAGAAGCTGTGTGTGTGAGAGAGAAAGAGAAGCTGTGAGTGTGTGTGAGAGAGAAAGAGAAGCTGTGAGTGAGAGAGAGAGAAAGAAAGAGAAATTAGAGTGAGAAAGAGAGAGAGAAAGAGAAGCTGTGAGTGGGAGAGAGAGAAAGAGAGTCTGTGAGTGAGAGAGAGAGAGAGAAGCTGTTAGTGAAAGAGAGAGAGAGCCGCTGTTAGTGAGAGAGAGAGAAAGAGAAGCTGTGAATGAGAGAGAGAGAGAAAGAGAAGCTGTGAGTGAGAGAGAGAGAAATAGAAGCTGTGAGTGAGTGAGAGAGAGAAAGGGAAGTTGTGAGTGAGAGAGAGAGAGAAAGAGAAGCTGTGAGTGAGAGAGAGAGAGAAAGAGAAGCTGTGAGTGAGAGAGAGAGAGAAAGAGAAGCTGTGAGTGAGAAGGAGAGGGAAAGAGAAGCTGTGAGTGAGTGAGAGAGAGAGAGAAAGAGAAGCTGTGAGTGAGAGAGAGAGAGAAAGAGAAGCTGTTAGTGACAGAGAGAGAGAAAGAGAAGCTGTGTGTGTGTGAGAGAGAAAGATAGTCTGAGAAAGAGAGAGTGAAAGAGAAGCTGTGAGTGAGAGTGAGAGAGAGAGAGAAAGTGAAGCTGTGAGTGAGAGAGAGAGAGAATGAGAAGCTGTGAGTGAGAGAGAGAAGCTGTGAGTGAGAGAGAGAAAGAGAAGCTGTGTGTGTGTGAGAGAGAGAGGTGAGTGATGGAGAGAGAGAATGAGAAGCTGTGAGTGATAGAGAGAGGAAGTAAAAGAAGCTGTGAGTGAGATAGAGAGAGAAAGAGAAGCTGTGAGTGAGAGAGAGAGGGAGAAAGATAAGCTGTGTGAGAGAGAGAGAAGCTGTGTGTGAGAGAGAGAGAAAGAGAAGTTGTGAGTGATACAGAGAGAGAGAAGCTGTGAGTGAGTGAGAGAGAAGCTGTGTGTGAGAGAGAGAAATAAAAGCTGTGAGAGAGAGAGAAGCTGTGAGTGAGAGAGAGACAAAGAGAAGCTGTGAGTGAGAGAGAGAGAAAGAGAAGCTGTGAGTGAGAGAGAGGGAGAGAATGAGAAGCTGTGAGTGAGAGAGAGGGAGAGAATGAGAAGCTGTGAGTGAGAGAGAGAGAAGCTGTGTGTGAGAGAGAGTGAGAGAAAGTGAAGCTGTGAGTGAGAGAGAGAGAGAAAGAGAAGCTGTGTGTGTGAGAGAGAGAGAAAGTTAGTCTGAGAAAGAGAGAGTGAAAGAGAAGCTGTGAGTGAGAGAGAGAGAGGGAGAAAGAGAAGCTGTGTGTGTGTGTGAGAGAGAGAAAGAGAATCTGTGATTGAGAGTGAGAGAGAGAGAGAGAAAGAGAAGCTGTGAGTGAGAGAGAGAGAGAAAGAGAAGCTGTGAGTGAGTGAGAGAGAGAGAATGAGAAGCTGTGAGTGAGAGAGAGAAGCTGTGAGAGAGAGAGAGAAAGAGAAGCTGTGAGTGAGAGAGAGAAGCTGTGAGAGAGAGAGAGAAAGAGAGAGAGAGAGAAGATGTGAGTGATAGAGAGAGAGAGAATGAGAAGCTTTGAGTGAGAGAGAGAGAAAGTAAGAGAAGCTGTGAGTGAGATAGAGAGAGAGAGAAAGAGAAGCTGTGAGTGAGAGAGAGAGAGGGAGAAAGCTAAGCTGTGAGAGAGAGAGAGAGAAAGAGAAGCTGTGTGTGAGAGAGAGAGAAAGAGAAGCTGTGATTGAGAGTGAGAGAGAGAGAAAGAGAAGCTGTGAGTGAGAGAGAGAGAAAGAGAAGCTGTGAGTGAGAGAGAGAAGCTGTGAGTGAGAGAGAGAAAGAAAAGCTGTGAGTGAGAGAGAGAGAAAGAGAAGCTGTGAGTGAGTGAGAGAGAGAAAGGAAAGTTGTGAGTGAGAGAGAGAGAAAGAGAAGCTGTGAGTGAGAGAGAGAGAGAAGCTGTGAGTGAGAGAGAGAGAGAAAGAGAAGCTGTGTGTGAGAAGGAGAGGGATAGAGAAGTTGTGAGTGAGTGAGAGAGAGAGAAAGAGAAGCTGTGTGTGAGAGAGAGAAAGAGAAGCTGTGAGTGAGAGAGAGAAAGAGAAGCTGTGAGTTAGAAGGAGAGGGAAAGAGAAGCTGTGGTTAAGTGAGAGAGAGAGAGAGAGAGAAGCTGTGAGATAGAAATAGAGAAGCTGTGAGTGAGAGAGTGAGAGAGAAAAAGAGAAGCTGTGAGTGAGAGAGAGATTGAAAGAGAAGCTGTGAGTGAGTGAGAGAGAGAGAAAGAGAAGCTGTGAGTGAGAGAGAGAAGGAGAAGCTGTGAGTGACAGAGAGAGAAAGAGAAGCTGAGAGTGAGAGAGAGAGAAAGTGAAGCTGTGAGTGAGAGAGCAAGAGAAAGAGAAGCTGTGAGTGAGAGAGAGAGAAAGAGAAGCTGTGAGTGAGAGAGAGAGAATGAGAAGCTGTGAGTGAGAGTGAGAGAGAGGGAGAGAAAGAGAAGCTGTGAGTGAGAGAGATTGAAAGAGAAGCTGTGAGTGAGAGAGAGTGAGAGAAAGAGAGCTGTGAGTGAGAGAGAGAAAGAGAAGCTGTGAGTGAGTGAGTGAGAGAGAGAGAAGCTGTGAGTGAGAGAGAGAAAGAGAAGCTGTGAGTGAGAGAGAGAGAGAGAAGCTGTGAGTGAGAGAGATTGAAAGAGAAGCTGTGAGTGAGAGAGAGAGAGTGAAAGAGAGCTGTGAGTGAGAGAGAGAAAGAGAAGCTGTGAGTGAGAGGGAGAGAGAGAGGAAGAGAAACTGTGAGTGACACAGAGAGAGAAGCTGTGAGAGAGAGAGAGAAAGAGAAGCTGTGAGTGACAGAGAGAGAGAAAGAAGCTGAGAGTGAGTGAGAGAGAGAGAAAGTGAAGCTGTGAGTGAGAGGGAGAGAAAGAAAGAGGAATTAGAGTGAGAAAGAGAGAGAGAAAGAGAAGCTGTCAGTGGGAGAGAGAGAAAGAGAGTCTGTGAGTGAGAGAGAGAGAGAGAAGCTGTGAGTGAAAGAGAGAGAGAGAGAGAGCCGCTGTTAGTGAGAGAGAGAGAAAGAGAAGCTGTGAATGAGAGAGGGAGAGAAAGAGAAGCTGTGAGTGAGAGAGAGAGAAAGAGAAGCTGTGAGTGAGTGAGAGAGAGAAAGGGAAGTTGTGAGTGAGAGAGAGAGAAAAAGAGAAGCTGTGAGTGAGAGAGAGAGAGAGAAAGAGAAGCTGTGAGTGAGAGAGAGAAAGAAAAGCTGTGAGTGAGAGAGAGAGAAAGAGAAGCTGTGAGTGAGTGAGAGAGAGAAAGGGAAGTTGTGAGTGAGAGAGAGAGAGAAAGAGAAGCTGTGAGTGAGAGAGAGAGAAGCTGTGAGTGAGAGAGAGAGAGAGAAAGAGAAGCTGTGGGTGAGAAGGAGAGGGATAGAGAAGCTGTGAGTGAGTGAGAGAGAGAGAAAGAGAAGCTGTGAGTGAGAGAGAGAAAGAGAAGCTGTGAGTGTGAGAGAGAGAAAGAGAAGCTGTGAGTGAGAAGGAGAGGGAAAGAGAAGCTGTGGTTAAGTGAGAGAGAGAGAAAGAGAAGCTGTGAGTGAGAGAGAGAAAGAGAAGCTGTGAGTGAGTGAGAGAGAGAAAGGGAAGTTGTGAGTGAGAGAGAGAGAGAAAGAGAAGCTGTGAGTGAGAGAGAGAAGCTGTGAGTGAGAGAGTGAGAGAGAAAAAGAGAAGCTGTGAGTGAGAGAGAGATTGAAAGAGAAGCTGTGAGTGAGTGAGAGAGAGAGAAAGAGAAGCTGTGAGTGAGAGAGAGAAAGAGAAGCTGTGAGTGACAGAGAGAGAAAGAGAAGCTGAGAGTGAGAGAGAGAGAGAAAGTGAAGCTGTGAGTGAGAGAGCAAGAGAAAGAGAAGCTGTGAGTGAGCGAGAGAGAGAAGATGTGAGTGATAGAGAGAGAGAATGAGAAGCTGTGAGTGAGAGAGAGAAAAAAAAGCTGTGAGTGAGAGAGAGAGAGAAAGAGAAGATATGAGTGAGAGAGAGAGAAGCAGTGAGAGAGAGAGAGAGAGAAAGAGAAGCTGTGAGTGAGACAGAGAGAGAGAAAGAGAAGCTGTGAGAGAGAGAGGGAGAAAGAGAAGCTGTGTGTGTGAGAGAGAAAGAGAAGCTGTGAGTGTGTGTGAGAGAGAAAGAGAAGCTGTGAGTGAGAGAGAGAGAAAGAAAGAGAAATTAGAGTGAGAAAGAGAGAGAGAAAGAGAAGCTGTGAGTGGGAGAGAGAGAAAGAGAGTCTGTGAGTGAGAGAGAGAGAGAGAAGCTGTTAGTGAAAGAGAGAGAGAGCCGCTGTTAGTGAGAGAGAGAGAAAGAGAAGCTGTGAATGAGAGAGAGAGAGAAAGAGAAGCTGTGAGTGAGAGAGAGAGAAATAGAAGCTGTGAGTGAGTGAGAGAGAGAAAGGGAAGTTGTGAGTGAGAGAGAGAGAGAAAGAGAAGCTGTGAGTGAGAGAGAGAGAGAAAGAGAAGCTGTGAGTGAGAGAGAGAGAGAAAGAGAAGCTGTGAGTGAGAAGGAGAGGGAAAGAGAAGCTGTGAGTGAGTGAGAGAGAGAGAGAAAGAGAAGCTGTGAGTGAGAGAGAGAGAGAAAGAGAAGCTGTTAGTGACAGAGAGAGAGAAAGAGAAGCTGTGTGTGTGTGAGAGAGAAAGATAGTCTGAGAAAGAGAGAGTGAAAGAGAAGCTGTGAGTGAGAGTGAGAGAGAGAGAAAGTGAAGCTGTGAGTGAGAGAGAGAGAGAATGAGAAGCTGTGAGTGAGAGAGAGAAGCTGTGAGTGAGAGAGAGAAAGAGAAGCTGTGTGTGTGTGAGAGAGAGAGGTGAGTGATGGAGAGAGAGAATGAGAAGCTGTGAGTGATAGAGAGAGGGAGAAAGATAAGCTGTGTGAGAGAGAGAGAAGCTGTGTGTGAGAGAGAGAGAGAAAGAGAAGTTGTGAGTGATACAGAGAGAGAGAAGCTGTGAGTGAGTGAGAGAGAAGCTGTGTGTGAGAGAGAGAAATAAAAGCTGTGAGTGAGAGAGAGAGAAGCTGTGAGTGAGAGAGAGACAAAGAGAAGCTGTGAGTGAGAGAGAGAGAAAGAGAAGCTGTGAGTGAGAGAGAGGGAGAGAATGAGAAGCTGTGAGTGAGAGAGAGGGAGAGAATGAGAAGCTGTGAGTGAGAGAGAGAGAAGATGTGTGTGAGAGAGAGTGAGAGAAAGTGAAGCTGTGAGTGAGAGAGAGAGAGAAAGAGAAGCTGTGTGTGTGTGAGAGAGAGAAAGTTAGTCTGAGAAAGAGAGAGTGAAAGAGAAGCTGTGAGTGAGAGAGAGAGAGGGAGAAAGAGAAGCTGTGTGTGTGTGTGAGAGAGAGAAAGAGAATCTGTGATTGAGAGTGAGAGAGAGAGAGAGAAAGAGAAGCTGTGAGTGAGAGAGAGAGAGAAAGAGAAGCTGTGAGTGAGTGAGAGAGAGAGAATGAGAAGCTGTGAGTGAGAGAGAGAAGCTGTGAGAGAGAGAGAGAAAGAGAAGCTGTGAGTGAGAGAGAGAAGCTGTGAGAGAGAGAGAGAGAAAGAGAGAGAGAGAGAAGATGTGAGTGATAGAGAGAGAGAGAATGAGAAGCTTTGAGTGAGAGAGAGAGAAAGTAAGAGAAGCTGTGAGTGAGATAGAGAGAGAGAGAAAGAGAAGCTGTGAGTGAGAGAGAGAGGGAGAAAGCTAAGCTGTGAGAGAGAGAGAGAAAGAGAAGCTGTGTGTGAGAGAGAGAGAAAGAGAAGCTGTGATTGAGAGTGAGTGAGAGAGAGAAAGAGAAGCTGTGAGTGAGAGAGAGAGAAAGAGAAGCTGTGAGTGAGAGAGAGAAGCTGTGAGTGAGAGAGAGAAAGAAAAGCTGTGAGTGAGAGAGAGAGAAAGAGAAGCTGTGAGTGAGTGAGAGAGAGAAAGGAAAGTTGTGAGTGAGAGAGAGAGAAAGAGAAGCTGTGAGTGAGAGAGAGAGAGAAGCTGTGAGTGAGAGAGAGAGAGAAAGAGAAGCTGTGTGTGAGAAGGAGAGGGATAGAGAAGTTGTGAGTGAGTGAGAGAGAGAGAAAGAGAAGCTGTGTGTGAGAGAGAGAAAGAGAAGCTGTGAGTGAGAGAGAGAAAGAGAAGCTGTGAGTTAGAAGGAGAGGGAAAGAGAAGCTGTGGTTAAGTGAGAGAGAGAGAGAGAGAAGCTGTGAGATAGAAATAGAGAAGCTGTGAGTGAGAGAGTGAGAGAGAAAAAGAGAAGCTGTGAGTGAGAGAGAGATTGAAAGAGAAGCTGTGAGTGAGTGAGAGAGAGAGAAAGAGAAGCTGTGAGTGAGAGAGAGAAGGAGAAGCTGTGAGTGACAGAGAGAGAAAGAGAAGCTGAGAGTGAGAGAGAGAGAAAGTGAAGCTGTGAGTGAGAGAGCAAGAGAAAGAGAAGCTGTGAGTGAGAGAGAGAGAAAGAGAAGCTGTGAGTGAGAGAGAGAGAGAATGAGAAGCTGTGAGTGAGAGTGAGAGAGAGGGAGAGAAAGAGAAGCTGTGAGTGAGAGAGATTGAAAGAGAAGCTGTGAGTGAGAGAGAGTGAGAGAAAGAGAGCTGTGAGTGAGAGAGAGAAAGAGAAGCTGTGAGTGAGTGAGTGAGAGAGAGAGAAGCTGTGAGTGAGAGAGAGAAAGAGAAGCTGTGAGTGAGAGAGAGAGAGAGAAGCTGTGAGTGACAGAGAGAGAAAGAGAAGCTGAGAGTGAGAGAGAGAGAGAAAGTGAAGCTGTGAGTGAGAGAGCAAGAGAAAGAGAAGCTGTGAGTGAGAGAGAGAGAAAGAGAAGCTGTGAGTGAGAGAGAGAGAGAGAATGAGAAGCTGTGAGTGAGAGAGAGAGATAAAGAGAAGCTGTGAGTGAGTGAGAGAGAGAAAGAGAAGCTGTGAGTGAGAGAGAGAGATATAGAAGCTGTGAGTGAGTGAGAGAGAGAAAGGGAAGTTGTGAGTGAGAGAGAGATAAAGAGAAGCTGTGAGTGAGTGAGAGAGAGAAAGAGAAGCTGTGAGTGAGAGAGAGAGAGAAAGAGAAGCTGTGAGTGAGAAGGAGAGGGAAAGAGAAGCTGTGAGTGAGTGAGAGAGAGAGAGAAAGAGAAGCTGTGTGTGTGAGAGAGAGAAAGAGAAGCTGTGAGTGAGAGAGAGAAAGAAAGAGAAGCTGTTAGTGACAGAGAGAGAGAAAGAGAAGCTGTGTGTGTGTGAGAGAGAAAGATAGTCTGAGAAGGAGAGAGTGAAAGAGAAGCTGTGAGTGAGAGTGAGAGAGAGAGAGAGAAAGAGAAGCTGTGAGTGAGAGAGAGAGAGAATGAGAAGCTGTGAGTGAGAGAGAGAGAATGTAAGAGAAGCTGTGTGTGAGATAGAGAGAGAGAGAAAGAGAAGCTGTGAGTGAGAGAGAGAGAGGGAGAAAGATAAGCTGTGAGAGAGAGAGAAGCTGTGTGTGTGTGAGAGAGAGAAAGATAAGCTGTGATTGAGAGTGAGAGAGAGAGAGAAAGTGAAGCTGTGAGTGAGAGAGAGAGAAAGAGAAGCTGTGAGTGAGAGAGAGAGAAGCTGTGAGTGAGAGAGAGAAAAAAAGCTGTGAGTGAGAGAGAGAGAGAAAGAGAAGATGTGAGTGAGAGAGAGAGAGAAGCAGTGAGAGAGAGAGAGAGAAAGAGAAGCTGTGAGTGAGACAGAGAGAGAGAAAGAGAAGCTGTGAGAGAGAGAGGGAGAAAGAGAAGCTGTGTGTGTGTGACAGAGAGAAAGATAGTCTGAGAAAGAGAGAGTGAAAGAGAAGCTGTGAGTGATACAGAGAGAGAGAAGCTGTGAGTGAGTGAGAGAGAAGCTGTGTGTGAGAGAGAGAAATAAAAGCTGTGAGTGAGAGAGAGAGAAGCTGTGAGTGAGAGAGAGACAAAGAGAAGCTGTGAGTGAGAGAGAGAGAAAGAGAAGCTGTGAGTGAGAGAGAGGGAGAGAATGAGAAGCTGTGAGTGAGAGAGAGGGAGAGAATGAGAAGCTGTGAGTGAGAGAGAGAGAAGCTGTGAGTGAGAGAGAGTGAGAGAAAGTGAAGCTGTGAGTGAGAGAGAGAGAGAAAGAGAAGCTGTGTGTGTGTGAGAGAGAGAAAGATAGTCTGAGAAAGAGAGAGTGAAAGAGAAGCTGTGAGTGAGAGAGAGAGAGGGAGAAAGAGAAGCTGTGTGTGTGTGTGTGAGAGAGAGAAAGAGAATCTGTGTTTGAGAGTGAGAGAGAGAGAGAGAAAGAGAAGCTGTGAGTGTGTGAGAGAGAGAAAGAGAAGCTGTGAGTGAGTGAGAGAGAGAGAATGAGAATCTGTGAGTGAGAGAGAGAAGCTGTGAGAGAGAGAGAGAAAGAGAAGCTGTGAGTGAGAGAGAGAAGCTGTGAGAGAGAGAGAGAAAGAGAGAGAGAGAAGATGTGAGTGATAGAGAGAGAGAATGAGAAGCTTTGAGTGAGAGAGAGAGAAAGTAAGAGAAGCTGTGAGTGAGATAGAGAGAGAGAGAAAGAGAAGCTGTGAGTGAGAGAGAGAGAGGGAGAAAGCTAAGCTGTGAGAGAGAGAGAGAGAAAGAGAAGCTGTGTGTGTGAGAGAGAGAAAGAGAAGCTGTGATTGAGAGTGAGAGAGAGAGAGAAAGAGAAGCTGTGAGTGAGAGAGAGAGAAAGAGAAGCTGTGAGTGAGAGAGAGAAGCTGTGAGTGAGAGAGAGAAAGAAAAGCTGTGAGTGAGAGAGAGAGAAAGAGAAGCTGTGAGTGAGTGAGAGAGAGAAAGGGAAGTTGTGAGTGAGAGAGAGAGAAAGAGAAGCTGTGAGTGAGAGAGAGAGAGAAGCTGTGAGTGAGAGAGAGAGAGAAAGAGAAGCTGTGGGTGAGAAGGAGAGGGATAGAGAAGCTGTGAGTGAGTGAGAGAGAGAGAAAGAGAAGCTGTGAGTGAGAGAGAGAAAGAGAAGCTGTGAGTGAGAGAGAGAGAAAGAGAAGCTGTGAGTTAGAAGGAGAGGGAAAGAGAAGCTGTGGTTAAGTGAGAGAGAGAGAGAGAGAAGCTGTGAGATAGAAATAGAGAAGCTGTGAGTGAGAGAGTGAGAGAGAAAAAGAGAAGCTGTGAGTGAGAGAGAGATTGAAAGAGAAGCTGTGAGTGAGTGAGAGAGAGAGAAAGAGAAGCTGTGAGTGAGAGAGAGAAAGAGAAGCTGTGAGTGACAGAGAGAGAAAGAGAAGCTGAGAGTGAGAGAGAGAGAGAAAGTGAAGCTGTGAGTGAGAGAGCAAGAGAAAGAGAAGCTGTGAGTGAGAGAGAGAAAGAGAAGCTGTGAGTGAGAGAGAGAGAGAGAATGAGAAGCTGTGAGTGAGAGTGAGAGAGAGGGAGAGAAAGAGAAGCTGTGAGTGAGAGAGATTGAAAGAGAAGCTGTGAGTGAGAGAGAGTGAGAGAAAGAGAGCTGTGATTGAGAGAGAGAAAGAGAAGCTGTGAGTGAGTGAGTGAGAGAGAGAGAAGCTGTGAGTGAGAGAGAGAAAGAGAAGCTGTGAGTGAGAGAGAGAGAGAAGCTGTGAGTGAGAGAGAGATTGAAAGAGAAGCTGTGAGTGAGAGAGAGAGAGAGAAAGAGAGCTGTGAGTGAGAGAGAGAAAGAGAAGCTGTGAGTGAGAGGGAGAGAGAGAGGAAGAGAAACTGTGAGTGACACACAGAGAGAAGCTGTGAGAGAGAGAGAGAAAGAGAAGCTGTGAGTGACAGAGAGAGAGAAAGAAGCTGAGAGTGAGAGAGAGAGAGAAAGTGAAGCTGTGAGTGAGAGGGAGAGAAAGAAAGAGGAATTAGAGTGAGAAAGAGAGAGAGAAAGAGAAGCTGTCAGTGGGAGAGAGAGAAAGAGAGTCTGTGAGTGAGAGAGAGAGAGAGAAGCTGTGAGTGAAAGAGAGAGAGAGAGAGCCGCTGTTAGTGAGAGAGAGAGAAAGAGAAGCTGTGAATGAGAGAGGGAGAGAAAGAGAAGCTGTGAGTGAGAGAGAGAGAAAGAGAAGCTCTGAGTGAGTGAGAGAGAGAAAGGGAAGTTGTGAGTGAGAGAGAGAGAAAAAGAGAAGCTGTGAGTGAGAGAGAGAGAGAAAGAGAAGCTGTGAGTGAGAAGGAGAGGGAAAGAGAAGCTGTGAGTGAGTGAGAGAGAGAGAGAAAGAGAAGCTGTGTGTGTGAGAGAGAGAAAGAGAAGCTGTGAGTGACAGAGAGAGAGAAAGAGAAGCTGTGTGTGTGTGAGAGAGAAAGAGAAGCTGTGAGTGGGAGTGAGAGAGAGAGAGAAAGAGAAGCTGTGAGAGAGAGAGAGAGAGAGAGAGAAGCTGTGAGTGAGAGAGAGAGAGAAAGAGAAGCTGTGAGTGAGAGAGAGAGAGAATGAGAAGCTGTGAGTGAGAGAGAGAAGCTGTGAGTGAGCGAGAGAGAGAAGATGTGAGTGATAGAGAGAGAATGAGAAGCTGTGAGTGAGAGAGAGAGAAAGTAAAAGAAGCTGTGAGTGAGATAGAGAGAGAGAGAGAAGCTGTGAGTGAGAGAAAGAGAGGGAGAAAGATAAGCTGTGAGAGAGAGAGAGAGAAGCTGTGTGTGAGAGAGAAAGAGAAGCTGTGAGTGATAGAGAGAGAGAGAAGCTGTGAGTGAGAGAGAGAGAAGCTGTGAGTGAGAGAGAGAAAGAAAAGCTGTGAGTGAGAGAGAGAGAAAGAGAAGATATGAGTGAGAGAGAGAGAGAGAAGCAGTGAGAGAGAGAGAGAGAAAGAGAAGCTGTGAGTGAGACAGAGAGAGAGAAAGGGAAGCTGTGAGTGAGAGAGAGAAAGAGAAGCTGTGAGTGATAGAGGGAGAGAAGCTGTGAGTGAGAGAGAGAGAAGCTGTGAGTGAGAGAGAGAAAGAAAAGCTGTGAGTGAGAGAGAGAGAGAGAGAAGATGTGAGTGATAGAGAGAGAGAATGAGAAGCTGTGAGTGAGAGAGAGAGAAAGTAAAAGAAGCTGTGAGTGAGATAGATAGAGAGAGAAAAGGAAGCTGTGAGTGAGAGAGAGAGAGGGAGAAAGATAAGCTGTGAGAGAGAGAGAAGCTGTGTGTGTGAGAGAGAAAGAGAAGCTGTGAGTGATAGAGAGAGAGAGAGAAGCTGTGAGTGAGAGAGAGAGAAGCTGTGAGTGAGAGAGAGAAAGAAAAGCTGTGAGTGAGAGAGAGAGAGAGAAGATATGAGTGAAAGAGAGAGAGAGACACTGTTAGTGAGAGAGAGAGAAAGAGAAGCTGTGAATGAGAGAGAGAGAGAAAGAGAAGCTGTGAGTGAGAGAGAGAGAAAGAGAAGCTGTGAGTGAGTGAGAGAGAGAAAGGGAAGTTGTGAGTGAGAGAGAGAGAGAAAGAGAAGCTGTGAGTGAGAGAGAGAGAGAATGAGAAGCTGTGAGTGAGAGAGAGAGAATGTAAGAGAAGCTGTGTGTGAGATAGATAGAGAGAGAAAGAGAAGCTGTGAGTGAGAGAGAGAGAGGGAGAAAGATAAGCTGTGAGAGAGAGAGAGAAGCTGTGTGTGTGTGAGAGAAAGATAAGCTGTGATTGAGAGTGAGAGAGGGAGAGAAAGTGAAGCTGTGAGTGAGAGAGAGAGAAAGAGAAGCTGTGAGTGAGAGAGAGAGAAGCTGTGAGTGAGAGAGAGAAAGAAAAGCTGTGAGTGAGAGAGAGAGAGAAAGAGAAGATATGAGTGAGAGAGAGAGAGAAGCACTGAGAGAGAGAGAAAGAGAAGCTGTGAGTGAGACAGAGAGAGAAAGAGAAGCTGTGAGAGAGAGAGGGAGAAAGAGAAGCTGTGTGTGTGAGAGAGAAAGAGAAGCTGTGAGTGTGTGTGAGAGAGAAAGAGAAGCTGTGAGTGAGAGAGAGAGAAAGAAAGAGAAATTAGAGTGAGAAAGAGAGAGAGAAAGAGAAGCTGTGAGTGGGAGAGAGAGAAAGAGAGTCTGTGAGTGAGAGAGAGAGAGAGAAGCTGTGAGTGAAAGAGAGAGAGAGCCGCTGTTAGTGAGAGAGAGAGAAAGAGAAGCTGTGAATGAGAGAGAGAGAGAGAGAAGCTGTGAGTGAGAGAGAGAGAAATAGAAGCTGTGAGTGAGTGAGAGAGAGAAAGGGAAGTTGTGAGTGAGAGAGAGAGAGAAAGAGAAGCTGTGAGTGAGAGAGAGAGAGAAAGAGAAGCTGTGAGTGAGAGAGAGAGAGAAAGAGAAGCTGTGAGTGAGAAGGAGAGGGAAAGAGAAGCTGTGAGTGAGTGAGAGAGAGAGAGAAAGAGAAGCTGTGTGTGTGTGAGAGAGAAAGAGAAGCTGTGAGTGAGAGAGAGAGAGAAAGAGAAGCTGTTAGTGACAGAGAGAGAGAAAGAGAAGCTGTGTGTGTGAGAGAGAGAAAGATAGTCTGAGAAAGAGAGAGTGAAAGAGAAGCTGTGAGTGAGAGTGAGAGAGAGAAAGAGAAAGTGAAGCTGTGAGTGAGAGAGAGAGAGAATGAGAAGCTGTGAGTGAGAGAGAGAAGCTGTGAGTGAGAGAGAGAAAGAGAAGCTGTGTGTGTGTGAGAGAGAAAGGTGAGTGATGGAGAGAGAATGAGAAGCTGTGAGTGATAGAGAGAGAAAGTAAAAGAAGCTGTGAGTGAGATAGAGAGAGAAAGAGAAGCTGTGAGTGAGAGAGAGAGGGAGAAAGATAAGCTGTGTGTGTGAGAGAGAGAAGCTGTGTGTGTGAGAGAGAGAGAAAGAGAAGTTGTGAGTGATACAGAGAGAGAGAAGCTGTGAGTGAGTGAGAGAGAAGCTGTGCGTGAGAGAGAGAAATAAAAGCTGTGAGTGAGAGAGAGAGAAGCTGTGAGTGAGAGAGAGAGAAAGAGAAGCTGTGAGTGAGAGAGAGAAAGAGAAGCTGTGAGTGAGAGAGAGGGAGAGAATGAGAAGCTGTGAGTGAGAGAGAGGGAGAGAATGAGAAGCTGTGAGTGAGAGAGAGAGAAGCTGTGAGTGAGAGAGAGTGAGAGAAAGTGAAGCTGTGAGTGTGAGAGAGAGAGAAAGAGAAGCTGTGTATGTGTGTGAGAGAGAGAAAGAGAATCTGTGATTGAGAGTGAGAGAGAGAGAGAGAAAGAGAAGCTGTGAGTGAGAGAGAGAGAGAAAGAGAAGCTGTGAGTGAGTGAGAGAGAGAGAATGAGAAGCTGTGAGTGAGAGAGAGAAGCTGTGAGAGAGAGAGAGAAAGAGAAGCTGTGAGTGAGAGAGAGAAGCTGTGAGAGAGAGAGAAAGAGAGAGAGAAGATGTGAGTGATAGAGAGAGAGAATGAGAAGCTTTGAGTGAGAGAGAGAGAAAGTAAGAGAACCTGTGAGTGAGATAGAGAGAGAGGGAAAGAGAAGCTGTGAGTGAGAGAGAGAGAGGGAGAAAGCTAAGCTGTGAGAGAGAGAGAGAAAGAGAAGCTGTGTGTGTGAGAGAGAGAAAGAGAAGCTGTGATTGAGAGTGAGAGAGAGAGAGAAAGAGAAGCTGTGAGTGAGAGAGAGAGAAAGAGAAGCTGTGAGTGAGAGAGAGAAGCTGTGAGTGAGAGAGAGAAAGAAAAGCTGTGAGTGAGAGAGAGAAAGAGAAGCTGTGAGTGAGTGAGAGAGAGAAAGGGAAGTTGTGAGTGAGAGAGAGAGAGAAAGAGAAGCTGTGAGTGAGAGAGAGAGAGAAGCTGTGAGTGAGAGAGAGAGAGAAAGAGAAGCTGTGGGTGAGAAGGAGAGGGATAGAGAAGCTGTGAGTGAGTGAGAGAGAGAGAAAGAGAAGCTGTGAGTGAGAGAGAGAAAGAGAAGCTGTGAGTGAGAGAGAGAGAAAGAGAAGCTGTGAGTGAGAAGGAGAGGGAAAGAGAAGCTGTGGTTAAGTGAGAGAGAGAGAGAGAGAGAGAAGCTGTGAGATAGAAATAGAGAAGCTGTGAGTGAGAGAGTGAGAGAGAAAAAGAGAAGCTGTGAGTGAGAGAGAGATTGAAAGAGAAGCTGTGAGTGAGTGAGAGAGAGAGAAAGAGAAGCTGTGAGTGAGAGAGAGAAAGAGAAGCTGTGAGTGACAGAGAGAGAAAGAGAAGCTGAGAGTGAGAGAGAGAGAGAAAGTGAAGCTGTGAGTGAGAGAGCAAGAGAAAGAGAAGCTGTGAGTGAGAGAGAGAGAAAGAGAAGCTGTGAGTGAGAGAGAGAGAGAGAATGAGAAGCTGTGAGTGAGAGAGAGAAAGTAAGAGAAGCTGTGAGTGAGATAGAGAGAGAGAAAGAGAAGCTGTGAGTGAGAGAGAGAGAGAAAGAGAAGCTGTGAGTGAGAGAGAGAGAAATAGAAGTTGTGAGTGAGTGAGAGAGAGAAAGGGAAGTTGTGAGTGAGAGAGAGAGATAAAGAGAAGCTGTGAGTGAGTGAGAGAGAGAAAGAGAAGCTGTGAGTGAGAAGGAGAGGGAAAGAGAAGCTGTGAGTGAGTGAGAGAGAGAGAGAAAGAGAAGCTGTGTGTGAGAGAGAGAAAGAGAAGCTGTGAGTGAGAGAGAGAGAGAAAGAGAAGCTGTGAGTGACAGAGAGAGAGAAAGAAGCTGAGAGTGAGAGAGAGAGAGAAAGTGAAGCTGTGAGTGAGAGGGAGAGAAAGAAAGAGGAATTAGAGTGAGAAAGAGAGAGAGAAAGAGAAGCTGTCAGTGGGAGAGAGAGAAAGAGAGTCTGTGAGTGAGAGAGAGAGAGAGAAGCTGTGAGTGAAAGAGAGAGAGAGCCGCTGTTAGTGAGAGAGAGAGAAAGAGAAGCTGTGAATGAGAGAGGGAGAGAAAGAGAAGCTGTGAGTGAGAGAGAGAGAAAGAGAAGCTGTGAGTGAGTGAGAGAGAGAAAGGGAAGTTGTGAGTGAGAGAGAGAAAAAAAGAGAAGCTGTGAGTGAGAGAGAGAGAGAAAGAGAAGCTGTGAGTGAGAAGGAGAGGGAAATAGAAGCTGTGAGTGAGAGAGAGAGAGAGAAAGAGAAGCTGTGTGTGTGAGAGAGTGAAAGAGAAGCTGTGAGTGAGAGTGAGAGAGAGAGAGAAAGAGAAGCTGTGAGTGAGAGAGAGAGAGAGAAAGAGAAGCTGTGAGTGAGAGAGAGAGAGAATGAGAAGCTGTGAGTGAGAGAGAGAAGCTGTGAGTGAGCGAGAGAGAGAAGATGTGAGTGATAGAGAGAGAATGAGAAGCTGTGAGTGAGAGAGAGAGAAAGTAAAAGAAGCTGTGAGTGAGATAGAGAGAGAGAGAGAAGCTGTGAGTGAGAGAGAGAGAGGGAGAAAGATAAGCTGTGAGAGAGAGAGAGAGAGAAGCTGTGTGTGTGAGAGAAAGAGAAGCTGTGAGTGTGAGAGAGAGAGAGAAGCTGTGAGTGAGAGAGAGAAAGAGAAGCTGTGAGTGACAGAGAGAAAGAAAAGCTGTGAGTGAGAGAGAGAGAAAGAGAAGATATGAGTGAGTGAGAGAGAGAGAGAGAAGCAGTGAGAGAGAGAGAGAAAGAGAAGCTGTGAGTGAGACAGAGAGAGAGAAAGGGAAGCTGTGAGTGAGAGAGAGAAAGAGAAGCTGTGAGTGATAGAGAGAGAGAAGCTGTGAGTGAGAGAGAGAGAAGCTGTGAGTGAGAGAGAGAGAGAAAGAGAAGCTGTGTGTGTGAGAGAGAGAAAGAGAAGCTGTGAGTGAGAATGAGAGAGAGAGAGAGAAAGAGAAGCTGTGAGAGAGAAAGAGAAGCTGTGAGTGAGAGAGTGAGAGAGAGAAAGAGAAGCTGTTAGTGAGAGTGAGAGAGAGAGAGAAGCTGTGAGTGAGAGAGAGATTGAAAGAGAAGCTGTGAGTGAGAGAGAGAGAGAAAGAGAAGCTGTGAGTGAGGGAGAGAGAGAATGAGAAGCTGTGAGTGAGAGAGAGAAGCTGTGAGTGAGAGAGAGGGAGAAGATGTGAGTGATAGAGAGAGAGAATGAGAAGCTGTGAGTGAGAGAGAGAGAAAGTAAAAGAAGCTGTGAGTGAGATAGAGAGAGAGAGAGAGAAGCTGTGAGTGAGAGAGAGAGAGGGAGAAAGATAAGCTGTGTGTGAGAGAGAGAGAAGCTGTGTGTGTGTGAGAGAAAGAGAAGCTGTGAGTGATAGAGAGAGAGAGAGAAGCTGTGAGTGAGAGAGAGAGAAGCTGTGAGTGAGAGAGAGAAAGAAAAGCTGTGAGTGAGAGAGAGAGAAAGAGAAGATATGAGTGAGAGAGAGAGAGAAGCAGTGAGAGAGAGAGAGAAAGAGAAGCTGTGAGTGAGAGAGAGAGAGAGAAAGGGAAGCTGTGAGTGAGAGAGAGAAAGAGAAGCTGTGAGTGATAGAGAGAGAGAAGCTGTGAGTGAGAGAGAGAGAAGCTGTGAGTGAGAGAGAGAAAGAAAAGCTGTGAGTGAGAGAGAGAGAGAGAAGATGTGAGTGATAGAGAGAGAGAATGAGAAGCTGTGAGTGAGAGAGAGAGAAAGTAAAAGAAGCTGTGAGTGAGATAGATAGAGAGAGAAAGAGAAGCTGTGAGTGAGAGAGAGAGAGAGGGAGAAATATAAGCTGTGAGAGAGAGAGAAGCTGTGTGTGAGAGAGAGAAAGAGAAGCTGTGAGTGATAGAGAGAGAGAGAGAAGCTGTGAGTGAGAGAGAGAGAAGCTGTGAGTGAGAGAGAGAAAGAAAAGCTGTGAGTGAGAGAGAGAGAGAAGATGTGAGTGAAAGAGAGAGAGAGAGCCGCTGTTAGTGAGAGAGAGAGAAAGAGAAGCTGTGAGTGAGAGAGAGAGAGAGAGAAAGAGAGCTGTGAGTGAGAGAGAGAAAGAGAAGGTGTGAGTGAGAGGGAGAGAGAGAGGAAGAGAAACTGAGAGTGACACAGAGAGAGAAGCTGTGAGAGAGAGAGAGAAAGAGAAGCTGTGAGTGACAGAGAGAGAGAAAGAAGCTGAGAGTGAGAGAGAGAGAGAAAGTGAAGCTGTGAGTGAGAGAGAGAGAAAGAAAGAGGAATTAGAGTGAGAAAGAGAGAGAGAAAGAGAAGCTGTGAGTGGGAGAGAGAGAAAGAGAGTCTGTGAGTGAGAGAGAGAGAGAAGCTGTGAGTGAAAGAGAGAGAGAGAGCCGCTGTTAGTGAGAGAGAGAGAAAGAGAAGCTGTGAGTGAGTGAGAGAGAGAAAGGGAAGTTGTGAGTGAGAGAGAGAGAAAAAGAGAAGCTGTGAGTGAGAGAGAGAGAGAAAGAGAAGCTGTGAGTGAGAAGGAGAGGGAAAGAGAAGCTGTGAGTGAGTGAGAGAGAGAGAGAGAGAAAGAGAAGCTGTGTGTGTGTGTGAGAGAAAGAGAAGCTGTGAGTGACAGAGAGAGAGAAAGAGAAGCTGTGTGTGTGAGAGAGAGAAAGAGAAGCTGTGAGTGAGAGTGAGAGAGAGAGAGAAAGAGAAGCTGTGAGAGAGAAAGAGAAGCTGTGAGTGAGAGAGTGAGAGAGAGAAAGAGAAGCTGTTAGTGAGAGTGAGAGAGAGAAAGCTGTGAGTGAGAGAGAGATTGAAAGAGAATCTGTGAGTGAGAGAGAGAGAGAGAAAGAGAAGCTGTGAGTGAGGGAGAGAGAGAATGAGAAGCTGTGAGTGAGAGAGAGAAGCTGTGAGTGAGAGAGAGGGAGAAGATGTGAGTGATAGAGAGAGAATGAGAAGCTGTGAGTGAGAGAGAAAGAAAGTAAAAGAAGCTGTGAGTGAGATAGAGAGAGAGAGAGAAGCTGTGAGTGAGAGAGAGAGAGGGAGTAAGATAAGCTGTGAGAGAGAGAGAGAGAAGCTGTGTGTGTGAGAGAGAAAGAGAAGCTGTGAGTGATAGAGAGAGAGAGAAGCTGTGAGTGAGAGAGAGAGAAGCTGTGAGTGAGAGAGAGAAAGAAAAGCTGTGAGTGAGAGAGAGAGAAAGAGAAGATATGAGTGAGAGAGAGAGAGAGAAGCAGTGAGAGAGAGAGAGAAAGAGAAGCTGTGAGTGAGACAGAGAGAGAGAAAGGGAAGCTGTGAGTGAGAGAGAGAAAGAGAAGCTGTGAGTGATAGAGAGAGAGAAGCTGTGAGTGAGAGAGAGAGAAGCTGTGAGTGAGAGAGAGAAAGAAAAGCTGTGAGTGAGAGAGAGAGAGAGAAGATGTGAGTGATAGAGAGAGAGAATGAGAAGCTGTGAGTGAGAGAGAGAGAAAGTAAAAGAAGCTGTGAGTGAGATAGATAGAGAGAGAGAGAGAAGCTGTGTGTGAGAGAGAGAAAGAGAAGCTGTGAGTGATAGAGAGAGAGAGAGAAGCTGTGAGTGAGAGAGAGAGAAGCTGTGAGTGAGAGAGAGAAAGAAAAGCTGTGAGTGAGAGAGAGAGAAAGAAGATGTGAGTGAAAGAGAGAGAGAGAGCCGCTGTTAGTGAGAGAGAGAGAAAGAGAAGCTGTGAGTGAGAGAGAGAGAAAGAGAAGCTGTGAGTGAGTGAGAGAGAGAAAGGGAAGTTGTGAGTGAGAGAGAGAGAGAAAGAGAAGCTGGGAGTAAGAAGGAGAGATAAAGAGAAGCTGTGAGTGAGTGAGAGAGAGAGAGAGAAAGAGAAGCTGTGTGAGAGAGAGAGAGAAAGAGAAGCTGTGAGTGACAGAGAGAGAGAAAGAGAAGCTGTGTGTGTGAGAGAGAAAGAGAAGCTGTGAGTGAGAGTGAGAGAGAGAGAGAAAGAGAAGCTGTGAGTGAGAGAGAAAGAGAAAGAGAAGCTGTGAGTGAGAGAGAGAGAGAATGAGAAGCTGTGAGTGAGAGAGAGAAGCTGTGAGAGAGAGAGAAAGAGAAGCTGTGAGTGAGAGAGAGAGAGAGAAGATGTGAGTGATAGAGAGAGAGAATGAGAAGCTGTGAGTGAGAGAGAGAGAAAGAAAAAGAAGCTGTGAGTGAGATAGAGAGAGAGAGTATGAGAAGCTGTGAGTGAGAGAGAGAGAGGGAGAAAGATAAGCTGTGTGTGTGAGAGAGAGAGAAGCTGTGTGTGAGAGAGAGAAATAGAAGCTGTGAGTGATAGAGAGAGAGAGAAGCTGTGAGTGAGAGAGAGAGAAGCTGTGAGTGAGAGAGAGAAAGAAAAGCTGTGAGTGAGAGAGAGAGAAAGAGAAGATATGAGTGAGAGAGAGAGAGAGAAGCAGTGAGAGAGAGAGAGAAAGAGAACCTGTGAGTGAGACAGAGAGAGAGAAAGGGAAGCTGCGAGAGAGAGAGAGGGAGAAAGAGAAGCTGTGAGAGAGAGAGAGAAAGAGAAGCTGTGAGTGTGTGAGAGAGAAAGAGAAGCTGTGAGTGAGAGAGAGAGAGAAAGAAAGAGAAATTAGAGAGAGAAAGTGAGAGAGAAAGAGAAGCTGTGAGTGGGAGAGAGAGAAAGAGAGTCTGTGAGTGAGAGAGAGAAGCTGTGAGTGAGAGAGAGAGTGCTGCTGTGAGTGAGCGAGAGAAAGAGAAGCTGTGAATGAGAGAGAGAGAGAAAGAGAAGCTGTGAGTGAGTGAGAGAGAGAAAGGGAAGTTGTGAGTAAGAGAGAGAGAGAGAAAGAGAAGCTGTGAGTGAGAGAGAGAGAGAAAGAGAAGCTGTGAGTGAGAAGGAGAGGGAAAGAGAAGCTGTGAGTGAGTGAGAGAGAGAGAGAGAGAAACTGTGAGTGAGAGAGAGAGAAAGAGAAGCTGTGAGTGAGAGAGAGAGAAAGAGAAGCTGTGAGTGAGAAGGAGAGGGAAAGAGAAGCTGTGAGTGAGAGAGAGAGAGAGAGAAAGAGAAGCTGTGAGAGAGAAAGAGAGAAGCTGTGAGTGAGAGAGTGAGAGAGAGAAAGAGAACCTGTTAGTGAGAGTGAGAGCGAGAGAAAGAGAAGCTGTGAGTGAGAGAGAGAGAGAAAGAGAAGCTGTGAGTGAGAAGGAGAGGGAAAGAGAAGCTGTGAGTGAGTGAGAGAGAGAGAGAGAAAGAGAAGCTGTGTGTGTGTGTGAGAGAAAGAGAAGCTGTGAGTGACAGAGAGAGAGAAAGAGAAGCTGTGTGTGAGAGAGAGAGAAAGAGAAGCTGTGAGTGAGAGTGAGAGAGAGAGAGAAAGAGAAGCTGTGAGAGAGAAAGAGAAGCTGTGAGTGAGAGAGTGAGAGAGAGAAAGAGAAGCTGTTAGTGAGAGTGAGAGAGAGAGAGAAGCTGTGAGTGAGAGAGAGATTGAAAGAGAATCTGTGAGTGAGAGAGAGAGAGAGAAAGAGAAGCTGTGAGTGAGGGAGAGAGAGAATGAGAAGCTGTGAGTGAGTGAGAGAAGCTGTGAGTGAGAGAGAGGGAGAAGATGTGAGTGATAGAGAGAGAATGAGAAGCTGTGAGTGAGAGAGAGAGAAAGTAAAAGAAGCTGTGAGTGAGATAGAGAGAGAGAGAGAAGCTGTGAGTGAGAGAGAGAGAGGGAGTAAGATAAGCTGTGAGAGAGAGAGAGAGAAGCTGTGTGTGTGAGAGAGAAAGAGAAGCTGTGAGTGATAGAGAGAGAGAAGCTGTGAGTGAGAGAGAGAGAAGCTGTGAGTGAGAGAGAGAAAGAAAAGCTGTGAGTGAGAGAGAGAGAAAGAGAAGATATGAGTGAGAGAGAGAGAGAGAAGCAGTGAGAGAGAGAGAGAAAGAGAAGCTGTGAGTGAGACAGAGAGAGAGAAAGGGAAGCTGTGAGTGAGAGAGAGAAAGAGAAGCTGTGAGTGATAGAGAGAGAGAAGCTGTGAGTGAGAGAGAGAGAAGCTGTGAGTGAGAGAGAGAAAGAAAAGCTGTGAGTGAGAGAGAGAGAGAGAAGATGTGAGTGATAGAGAGAGAGAATGAGAAGCTGTGAGTGAGAGAGAGAGAAAGTAAAAGAAGCTGTGAGTGAGATAGATAGAGAGAGAGAGAGAAGCTGTGTGTGTGAGAGAGAAAGAGAAGCTGTGAGTGATAGAGAGAGAGAGAGAAGCTGTGAGTGAGAGAGAGAGAAGCTGTGAGTGAGAGAGAGAAAGAAAAGCTGTGAGTGAGAGAGAGAGAAAGAAGATGTGAGTGAAAGAGAGAGAGAGCCGCTGTTAGTGAGAGAGAGAGAGAAAGAGAAGCTGTGAGTGAGAGAGAGAGAAAGAGAAGCTGTGAGTGAGTGAGAGAGAGAAAGGGAAGTTGTGAGTGAGAGAGAGAGAGAAAGAGAAGCTGGGAGTAAGAAGGAGAGATAAAGAGAAGCTGTGAGTGAGTGAGAGAGAGAGAGAAAGAGAAGCTGTGTGAGAGAGAGAGAGAAAGAGAAGCTGTGAGTGACAGAGAGAGAGAAAGAGAAGCTGTGTGTGAGAGAGAGAAAGAGAAGCTGTGAGTGCGAGTGAGAGAGAGAGAGAAAGAGAAGCTGTGAGTGAGAGAGAAAGAGAAAGAGAAGCTGTGAGTGAGAGAGAGAGAGAATGAGAAGCTGTGAGTGAGAGAGAGAAGCTGTGAGAGAGAGAGAAAGAGAAGCTGTGAGTGAGAGAGAGAGAGAGAAGATGTGAGTGATAGAGAGAGAGAATGAGAAGCTGTGAGTGAGAGAGAGAGAAAGAAAAAGAAGCTGTGAGTGAGATAGAGAGAGAGAGTATGAGAAGCTGTGAGTGAGAGAGAGAGAGGGAGAAAGATAAGCTGTGTGTGTGTGAGAGAGAGAAGCTGTGTGTGTGAGAGAGAAATAGAAGCTGTGAGTGATAGAGAGAGAGAGAAGCTGTGAGTGAGAGAGAGAGAAGCTGTGAGTGAGAGAGAGAAAGAAAAGCTGTGAGTGAGAGAGAGAGAAAGAGAAGTTATGAGTGAGAGAGAGAGAGAAGCAGTGAGAGAGAGAGAGAAAGAGAACCTGTGAGTGAGACAGAGAGAGAGAAAGGGAAGCTGTGAGAGAGAGAGAGGGAGAAAGAGAAGCTGTGAGAGAGAGAGAGAAAGAGAAGCTGTGAGTGTGTGAGAGAGAAAGAGAAGCTGTGAGTGAGAGAGAGAGAAAGAAAGAGAAATTAGAGAGAGAAAGTGAGAGAGAAAGAGAAGCTGTGAGTGGGAGAGAGAGAAAGAGTCTGTGAGTGAGAGAGAGAAGCTGTGAGTGAGAGAGAGTGCTGCTGTGAGTGAGCGAGAGAAAGAGAAGCTGTGAATGAGAGAGAGAGAGAAAGAAAGAGAAGCTGTGAGTGAGTGAGAGAGAGAAAGGGAAGTTGTGAGTAAGAGAGAGAGAGAGAGAGAGAAGCTGTGAGTGAGAGAGAGAGAGAAAGAGAAGCTGTGAGTGAGAAGGAGAGGGAAAGAGAAGCTGTGAGTGAGTGAGAGAGAGAGAGAGAGAGAAACTGTGAGTGAGAGCGAGAGAAAGAGAAGCTGTGAGTGAGAGAGAGAGAGAAAGAGAAGCTGTGAGTGAGAAGGAGAGGGAAAGAGAAGCTGTGAGTTAGAGAGAGAGAGAAAGAGAAGCTGTGAGTGACAGAGAGAAAGAAAGAAACTGAGAGTGAGAGAGAGAGAGTGAAGCTGTGAGTGAGAGAGAGAGAGAAAGAGAAGCTGTGTGTGTGAGAGAGAGAGAAAGAGAAGCTGTGAGTGAGAGAGAGAATGAGAAGCTGTGAGTGAGAGAGAGAAGCTGTGAGTGAGAGAGAGAAAGAGAAGCTGTGAGTGAGAGAGCGAGAGAGAGAAGATGTGAGTGATAGAGAGAATGAGAAGCTGTGAGTGAGAGTGAGAGAGACAGAAAGAGAAGCTGTGAGTGAGAGAGAGATTGAAAGAGAAGCTGTGAGTGAGAGAGAGAGGGAGAGAGAGAAAGAGAAGCTGTGAGTGAGAGAGAGAGAGAAAGAGAAGCTGTGAGTGAGAGAGAGAGAATGAGAAGCTGTGAGTGAGAGAGAGAAGCTGTGAGTGAGAGAGAGAAAGAGAAGCTGTGAGTGAGAGAGAGCGAGAGAGAGAAGATGTGAGTGATAGAGAGAGAATGAGAAGCTGTGAGTGAGAGAGAGAGAAAGTAAGAGAAGCTGTGAGTGAGATAGAGACAGAGAGAAAGAGAAGCTGTGAGTGAGAGAGAGAGAGGGAGAAAGATAAGCTGTGAGAGAGAGAGAAAGAGAAGCTGTGTGTGTGTGAGAGAGAAAGAGAAGCTGTGATTGAGAGTGAGAGAGAGAGAGAAAGAGAAGCTGTGAGAGAGAGAGAGAAAGAGAAGCTGTGAGTGAGAGAGAGATAAGCTGTGAGTGAGAGAGAGAAAGAAAAGCTGTGAGTGAGAGAGAGAGAAAGAGAAGATATGAGTGAGAGAGAGAGAAGCAGTGAGAGAGAGAGAGAAAAAAAGAGAAGCTGTGAGTGAGACAGAGAGAGAAAGAGAAGCTGTGAGAGAGAGAGAGGGAGAAAGAGAAGATGTGTGTGAGAGAGAGAAAGAGAAGCTGTGAGTGAGAGAGAGATAAGCTGTGAGTGAGAGAGAGAAAGAAAAGCTGTGAGTGAGAGAGAGAGAGAAAGAGAAGATATGAGTGAGTGAGAGAGAGAGAAGCAGTGAGAGAGAGAGAGAAATAGAGAAGCTGTGAGTGAGACAGAGAGAGAAAGAGAAGCTGTGAAAGAGAGAGAGGGAGAAAGAGAAGCTGAGAGAGAGAGAGAGAAGCTGTGAATGTGTGTGTGAGAGAAAGAGAAGCTGTGAGTGAGAGAGAGAGAAAGAAAGAGAAATTAGAGTAAGAAAGAGAGAGAGAAAGAGAAGCTGAGAGTGGGAGAGAGAGAAAGAGAGTCTGTGAGTGAGAGAGAGAGAGAGAAGCTGTGAGTGAGAGAGAGAGAGAGCCGCTGTGAGTGAGAGAGAGAGGAAGAGAAGCTGTGAATGAGAGAGAGAGAGAGAACGAGAAGCTGTGAGTGAGAGAGAGAGAAAGAGAAGCTGTGAGTGAGTGAGAGAAGCTGTGTGAGAGAGAGAGAAAGAGAAGCTGTGAGTGAGAGAGAGAAGCTGTGAGAGAGAGAGAGAAAGAGAGAGAGAGAAGATGTGAGTGATAGAGAGAGAAAGAAAGAGAAGCTGTGAGTGAGAGAGAGAGAGGGAGAAAGCTAAGCTGTGTGAGAGAGAGAGAAAGAGAAGCTGTGAGTGAGAGAGAGAGAAAGAGAAGCTGTGAGTGAGAGAGAGAAGCTGTGAGTGAGAGAGAGAAAGAAAAGCTGTGAGTGAGAGAGAGAGAAAGAGAAGCTGTGAGTGAGTGAGAGAGAGAAAGGGAAGTTGTGAGTGCGAGAGAGAGAGAAAGAGAAGCTGTGAGTGAGAGAGAGAGAGAAGCTGTGAGTGAGAGAGAGAGAGAAAGAGAAGCTGTGGGTGAGAAGGAGAGGGATAGAGTGTGAGTGAGTGAGAGAGAGAGAAAGAGAAGCTGTGAGTGAGAGAGAGAAAGAGAAGCTGTGATTGAGAGTGAGAGAGAGAGAGAAAGAGAAGCTGTGAGAGAGAGAGAGAGAAAGAGAAGCTGTGAGTGAGAGAGAGATAAGCTGTGAGTGAGAGAGAGAAAGAAAAGCTTTGAGTGAGAGAGAGAGAAAGAGAAGATATGAGTGAGAGAGAGAGAAGCAGTGAGAGAGAGAGAGAGAAAAAGAGAAGCTGTGAGTGAGACAGAGAGAGAAAGAGAAGCTGTGAGAGAGAGAGGGAGAAAGAGAAGATGTGTGAGAGAGAGAGAAAGAGAAGCTGTGAGTGAGAGAGAGATAAGCTGTGAGTGAGAGAGAGAAAGAAAAGCTGTGAGTGAGAGAGAGAGAGAAAGAGAAGATATGAGTGAGTGAGAGAGAGAGAAGCAGTGAGAGAGAGAGAGAAATAGAGAAGCTGTGAGTGAGACAGAGAGAGAAAGAGAAGCTGTGAAAGAGAGAGAGGGAGAAAGAGAAGCTGAGAGAGAGAGAGAGATGCTGTGAGTGTGTGTGTGAGAGAAAGAGAAGCTGTGAGTGAGAGAGAGAAAGAAAGAGAAATTAGAGTAAGAAAGAGAGAGAGAAAGAGAAGCTGTGAGTGGGAGAGAGAAAGAGAGTGTGAGTGAGAGAGAGAGAGAGAGAAGCTGTGAGTGAGAGAGAGAGAGAGCCGCTGTGAGTGAGAGAGAGAGGAAGAGAAGCTGTGAATGAGAGAGAGAGAGAACGAGAAGCTGTGAGTGAGAGAGAGAGAAAGAGAAGCTGTGAGTGAGTGAGAGAAGCTGTGAGAGAGAGAGAGAAAGAGAAGCTGTGAGTGAGAGAGAGAAGCTGTGAGAGAGAGAGAGAAAGAGAGAGAGAAGATGTGAGTGATAGAGAGAGAGAGAAAGAGAAGCTGTGACTGAGAGAGAGAGAGGGAGAAAGCTAAGCTGTGAGAGAGAGAGAGAAAGAGAAGCTGTGTGTGTGAGAGAGAGAAAGAGAAGCTGTGATTGAGAGTGAGAGAGAGAGAGAAAGAGAAGCTGTGAGTGAGAGAGAGAGAAAGAGAAGCTGTGAGTGAGAGAGAGAAGCTGTGAGTGAGAGAGAGAAAGAAAAGCTGTGAGTGAGAGAGAGAGAAAGAGAAGCTGTGAGTGAGTGAGAGAGAGAAAGGGAAGTTGTGAGTGAGAGAGAGAGAGAAAGAGAAGCTGTGAGTGAGAGAGAGAGAGAAGCTGTGAGTGAGTGAGAGAGAGAGAAAGAGAAGCTGTGAGTGAGAGAGAGAAAGAGAAGCTGTGAGTGAGAGAGAGAGAAAGAGAAGCTGTGAGTGAGAAGGAGAGGGAAAGAGAAGCTGTGGTTAAGTGAGAGAGAGAGAGAGAGAGAAGCTGTGAGATAGAAATAGAGAAGCTGTGAGTGAGAGAGTGAGAGAGAAAAAGAGAAGCTGTGAGTGAGCGAGAGATTGAAAGAGAAGCTGTGAGTGAGTGAGAGAGAGAGAAAGAGAAGCTGTGAGTGAGAGAGAGAAAGAGAAGCTGTGAGTGACAGAGAGAGAAAAAGAGAATCTGAGAGTGAGAGAGAGAGAGAAAGTGAAGCTGTGAGTGAGAGAGCAAGAGAAAGAGAAGCTGTGAGTGAGAGAGAGAGAAAGAGAAGCTGTGAGTGAGAGAGAGAGAGAATGAGAAGCTGTGAGTGAGTGTGAGAGAGAGGGAGAGAAAGAAAGCTGTGAGTGAGAGAGATTGAAAGAGAAGCTGTGAGTGAGAGAGAGTGAGAGAAAGAGAGCTGTGAGTGAGAGAGAGAAAGAGAAGCTGTGAGTGAGAGAGAGAGAGAGAGAGAAGCTGTGAGTGAGAGAGAGAAAGAGAAGCTGTGAGTGAGAGAGAGAGAGAGAGAAGCTGTGAGTGAGAGAGAGATTGAAAGAGAAGCTGTGAGTGAGAGAGAGAGAGAGAGAAAGAGAGCTGTGAGTGAGAGAGAGAAAGAGAAGCTGTGAGTGAGAGGGAGAGAGAGAGGAAGAGAAACTGTGAGTGACACAGAGAGAGAAGCTGTGAGAGAGAGAGAGAAAGAGAAGCTGTGAGTGACAGAGAGAGAGAAAGAAGCTGAGAGTGAGAGAGAGAGAAAGTGAAGCTGTGAGGGAGAGAGAGAGAAAGAAAGAGGAATTAGAGTGAGAAAGAGAGAGAGAAAGAGAAGCTGTGAGTGGGAGAGAGAGAAAGAGAGTCTGTGAGTGAGAGAGAGAGAGAGAAGCTGTGAGTGAAAGAGAGAGAGAGAGCCGCTGTTAGTGAGACAGAGAGAAAGAGAAGCTGTGAGTGAGTGAGAGAGAGAAAGGGAAGTTGTGAGTGAGAGAGAGAGAAAAAGAGAAGCTGTGAGTGAGAGAGAGAGAAAGAGAAGCTGTGAGTGAGAAGGAGAGGGAAAGAGAAGCTGTGAGTGAGTGAGAGAGAGAGAGAGAGAGAAAGAGAAGCTGTGTGTGTGTGAGAGAGAAAGAGAAGCAGTGAGTGACAGAGAGAGAGAAAGAGAAGCTGTGTGTGTGAGAGAGAGAAAGAGAAGCTGTGAGTGAGAGTGAGAGAGAGAGAGAAAGAGAAGCTGTGAGAGAGAAAGAGAAGCTGTGAGTGAGAGAGTGAGAGAGAGAAAGAGAAGCTGTTAGTGAGAGTGAGAGAGAGAGAGAAGCTGTGAGTGAGAGAGAGAGAGAGAAAGAGAAGCTGTGAGTGAGGGAGAGAGAGAATGAGAAGCTGTGAGTGAGAGAGAGAAGCTGTGAGTGAGAGAGAGGGAGAAGATGTGAGTGATAGAGAGAGAGAATGAGAAGCTGTGAGTGAGAGAGAGAGAAAGTAAAAGAAGCTGTGAGTGAGATAGAGAGAGAGAGAGAAGCTGTGAGTGAGAGAGAGAGAGGGAGAAAGATAAGCTGTGAGAGAGAGAGAGAGAGAAGCTGTGTGTGTGAGAGAGAAAGAGAAGCTGTGAGTGATAGAGAGAGAGAGAGAAGCTGTGAGTGAGAGAGAGAAGCTGTGAGTGAGAGAGAGAAAGAAAAGCTGTGAGTGAGAGAGAGAGAAAGAGAAGATATGAGTGAGAGAGAGAGAGAGAAGCAGTGAGAGAGAGAGAGAAAGAGAAGCTGTGAGTGAGACAGAGAGAGAGAAAGGGAAGCTGTGAGTGAGAGAGAGAAAGAGAAGCTGTGAGTGATAGAGAGAGAGAAGCTGTGAGTGAGAGAGAGAGAAGCTGTGAGAGAGAGAGAGAAAGAAAAGCTGTGTGTGAGAGAGAGAGAGAGAAGATGTGAGTGATAGAGAGAGAGAATGAGAAGCTGTGAGTGAGAGAGAGAGAAAGTAAAAGAAGCTGTGAGTGAGATAGATAGAGAGAGAAAGAGAAGCTGTGAGAGAGAGAGAGAGAGAGGGAGAAAGATAAGCTGTGTGAGAGAGAGAGAAGCTGTGTGTGAGAGAGAGAAAGAGAAGCTGTGAGTGATAGAGAGAGAGAGAGAAGCTGTGAGTGAGAGAGAGAGAAGCTGTGAGTGAGAGAGAGAAAGAAAAGCTGTGAGTGAGAGAGAGATTGAAAGAGAAGCTGTGAGTGAGAGAGAGAGAGAGAAAGAGAGCTGTGAGTGAGAGAGAGAAAGAGAAGCTGTGAGTGAGAGGGAGAGAGAGAGGAAGAGAAACTGTGAGTGACACAGAGAGAGAAGCTGTGAGAGAGAGAGAGAAAGAGAAGCTGTGAGTGACAGAGAGAGAGAAAGAAGCTGAGAGTGAGAGAGAGAGAGAAAGTGAAGCTGTGAGTGAGAGAGAGAGAAAGAAAGAGGAATTAGAGTGAGAAAGAGAGAGAGAAAGAGAAGCTGTGAGTGGGAGAGAGAGAAAGAGAGTCTGTGAGTGAGAGAGAGAGAGAGAATCTGTGAGTGAAAGAGAGAGAGAGAGAGCCGCTGTTAGTGAGAGAGAGAGAAAGAGAAGCTGTGAGTGAGTGAGAGAGAGAAAGGGAAGTTGTGAGTGAGAGAGAGAGAAAAAGAGAAGCTGTGAGTGAGAGAGAGAGAGAAAGAGAAGCTGTGAGTGAGAAGGAGAGGGAAAGAGAAGCTGTGAGTGAGTGAGAGAGAGAGAGAGAGAAAGAGAAGCTGTGTGTGTGTGAGAGAGAAAGAGAAGCTGTGAGTGACAGAGAGAGAGAAAGAGAAGCTGTGTGTGAGAGAGAGAGAAAGAGAAGCTGTGAGTGAGAATGAGAGAGAGAGAGAAGCTGTTAGTGAGAGTGAGAGAGAGAGAGAAGCTGTGAGTGAGAGAGAGATTGAAAGAGAAGCTGTGAGTGAGAGAGAGAGAGAAAGAGAAGCTGTGAGTGAGGGAGAGAGAGAATGAGAAGCTGTGAGTGAGAGAGAGAAGCTGTGAGTGAGAGAGAGGGAGAAGATGTGAGTGATAGAGAGAGAGAATGAGAAGCTGTGAGTGAGAGAGAGAGAAAGTAAAAGAAGCTGTGAGTGAGATAGAGAGAGAGAGAGAAGCTGTGAGTGAGAGAGAGAGAGGGAGAAAGATAAGCTGTGTGAGAGAGAGAGAGAAGCTGTGTGTGTGAGAGAGAAAGAGAAGCTGTGAGTGATAGAGAGAGAAAGAGAAGGTGTGAGTGAGTGAGAGAGAGAAAGGGAAGTTGTGAGTGATAGAGAGAGAAAGAGAAGCTGTGAGTGAGAGAGAGAGAGAAAGAGAAGCTGTGAGTGAGAGAGAGAGAGAAAGAGAAGCTGTGAGTGAGAAGGAGAGGGAAAGAGAAGCTGTGAGTGAGTGAGAGAGAGAGAAAGAGAAGCTGTGAGTGAGAGAGGGAGAAAGAGAAACTGTGAGTGAGAGAGAGAGAGAGAGAAGCTGTGAGTGAGAAGGAGAGGGAATGAGAAGCTGTGAGTGAGTGAGAGAGAGAGAGAGAAAGAGAAGCTGTGAGAGAATAAGAGAGAAGCTGTGAGTGAGAGAGTGAGAGAGAGAAAGAGAAGCTGTTAGTGAGAGTGAGAGAGAGAGAGAAAGAGAAGCTGTGAGTGAGAGAGAGATTGAAAGAGAAGCTGTGTGTGTGAGAGAGAGAGA
The DNA here is from genome assembly GCA_035047305.1 of Bradypodion pumilum. Lineage (NCBI taxonomy): Eukaryota > Metazoa > Chordata > Lepidosauria > Squamata > Chamaeleonidae > Bradypodion > Bradypodion pumilum. Next base: position 233,847,089 of record JAWDJD010000001.1, read on the forward strand.
GAAAGAGAAGCTGTGAGTGAGAGAGAGAAAGAGACGCTGTGAGTGAGAGAGAGAGAGAAAGAGAAGCTGTGAGTGACACACAGAGATAGAAGCTGTGAGTTAGAGAGAGAGAAAGAGAAGTTGTGAGTGACAGAGAGAGAGAAAGAGAAGCTGAGAGTGAGAGAGAGAGAGAGAAAGTGAAGCTGTTAGTGAGAGTGAGTGAGAGTGAGAAAGAGAAGCTGTTAGTGAGAGTGAGAGAGAGAGAGAAAGAGAAGCTGTGAGTGAGAGAGAGATTGAAAGAGAAGCTGTGAGTGTGTGAGAGAGAGAGAGAAAGAGAAGCTGTGAGTGAGAGAGATAAAGTGAAGCTGTGAGTGAGAGAGAGAGAAAGAGAAGCTGTGAGTGAGAGAGAGAGAGAAAGAAAGAGAAATTAGAGAGAGAAAGTGAGAGAGAAAGAGAAGCTGTGAGTGGGAGAGAGAGAAAGAGAGTCTGTGAGTGAGAGAGAGAAGCTGTGAGTGAGAGAGAGAGTGCTGCTGTGAGTGAGCGAGAGAAAGAGAAGCTGTGAATGAGAGAGAGAGAAAGAGAAGCTGTGAGTGAGAGAGAGAGAAAGAGAAGCTGTGAGTGAGTGAGAAAGAGAAAGGGAAGTTGTGAGTAAGAGAGAGAGAGAGAAAGAGAAGCTGTGAGTGAGAGAGAGAGAGAAAGAGAAGCTGTGAGTGAGAAGGAGAGGGAAAGAGAAGCTGTGAGTGAGTGAGAGAGAGAGAGAGAGAAACTGTGAGTGAGAGAGAGAGAAAGAGAAGCTGTGAGTGAGAGAGAGAGAGAAAGAGAAGCTGTGAGTGAGAAGGAGAGGGAAAGAGAAGCTGTGAGTGAGTGAGAGAGAGAGAAAGAGAAGCTGTGATAGAGAGAGAAGCTGTGAGTGAGAGTGAGAGAGAAAGAGAACCTGTTAGTGAGTGTGAGAGAGAGAGAAAGAGAAGCTGTGAGTGAGAGATTGAAAGAGAAGCTGTGAGTGAGAGAGAGAGAGAGAAAGAGAAGCTGTGAGTGAGAGAGAGAAAGAGAAGATGTGAGTGACACAGAGAGGGAGAAGCTGTGAGTTAGAGAGAGAGAGAAAGAGAAGCTGTGAGTGACAGAGAGAGAAAGAGAAGCTGAGAGTAAGAGAGAGAGAGGGAAAGAGAAGCTGTGTGTGTGTGAGAGAGAGAAAGAAAGTCTGAGATAGAGAGAGTGAAAGAGAACCTGTGAGTGAGAGAGAGAGGGAGAAAGAGAAGCTATGTGTGTGTGAGAGAGAAAGAGAACCTGTGAGTGAGAGTGAGAGAGAGAGAGAGAAAGAGAAGCTGTGAGTGAGAGAGAGAGAAAGAGGAGCTGTGAGTGAGAGAGAGAGAAAGAGACGGTGTGAGTGAGAGAGAGAGAGAGAATGAGAAGCTGTGAGTGAGAGGGAGAGAAGCTGTGAGTGAGAGGGAGAGAGAAAGTGAAGCTGTGAGTGAGAGAGAGAGAAAGAAAGAGGAATTAGAGTGAGAAAGAGAGAGAGAAAGAGCTGTGAGTGGGAGAGAGAGAAAGAGAGTCTGTGAGTGAGAGAGAGAGAGAGAGAAGCTGTGAGTGAAAGAGAGAGAGAGAGAGCCGCTGTTAGTGAGAGAGAGAGAAAGAGAAGCTGTGAGTGAGTGAGAGAGAGAAAGGGAAGTTGTGAGTGAGAGAGAGAGAAAAAGAGAAGCTGTGAGTGAGAGAGAGAGAGAAAGAGAAGCTGTGAGTGAGAAGGAGAGGGAAAGAGAAGCTGTGAGTGAGTGAGAGAGAGAGAGAGAGAAAGAGAAGCTGTGTGTGAGGGAGAGAGAGAATGAGAAGCTGTGAGTGAGAGAGAGAAGCTGTGAGTGAGAGAGAGGGAGAAGATGTGAGTGATAGAGAGAGAGAATGAGAAGCTGTGAGTGAGAGAGAGAGAAAGTAAAAGAAGCTGTGAGTGAGATAGAGAGAGAGAGAGAAGCTGTGAGTGAGAGAGAGAGAGGGAGAAAGATAAGCTGTGTGAGAGAGAGAGAGAAGCTGTGTGTGTGAGAGAGAAAGAGAAGCTGTGAGTGATAGAGAGAGAAAGAGAAGGTGTGAGTGAGTGAGAGAGAGAAAGGGAAGTTGTGAGTGATAGAGAGAGAAAGAGAAGCTGTGAGTGAGAGAGAGAGAGAAAGAGAAGCTGTGAGTGAGAGAGAGAGAGAAAGAGAAGCTGTGAGTGAGAAGGAGAGGGAAAGAGAAGCTGTGAGTGAGTGAGAGAGAGAGAAAGAGAAGCTGTGAGTGAGAGAGGGAGAAAGAGAAACTGTGAGTGAGAGAGAGAGAGAGAGAAGCTGTGAGTGAGAAGGAGAGGGAATGAGAAGCTGTGAGTGAGTGAGAGAGAGAGAGAGAAAGAGAAGCTGTGAGAGAATAAGAGAGAAGCTGTGAGTGAGAGAGTGAGAGAGAGAAAGAGAAGCTGTTAGTGAGAGTGAGAGAGAGAGAGAAAGAGAAGCTGTGAGTGAGAGAGAGATTGAAAGAGAAGCTGTGTGTGTGAGAGAGAGAGAGAAAGAGAAGCTGTGAGTGAGAGAGAGAAAGAGACGCTGTGAGTGAGAGAGAGAGAGAAAGAGAAGCTGTGAGTGACACACAGAGATAGAAGCTGTGAGTTAGAGAGAGAGAAAGAGAAGTTGTGAGTGACAGAGAGAGAGAAAGAGAAGCTGAGAGTGAGAGAGAGAGAGAGAAAGTGAAGCTGTTAGTGAGAGTGAGTGAGAGTGAGAAAGAGAAGCTGTTAGTGAGAGTGAGAGAGAGAGAGAAAGAGAAGCTGTGAGTGAGAGAGAGATTGAAAGAGAAGCTGTGAGTGTGTGAGAGAGAGAGAGAAAGAGAAGCTGTGAGTGAGAGAGATAAAGTGAAGCTGTGAGTGAGAGAGAGAGAAAGAGAAGCTGTGAGTGAGAGAGAGAGAGAAAGAAAGAGAAATTAGAGAGAGAAAGTGAGAGAGAAAGAGAAGCTGTGAGTGGGAGAGAGAGAAAGAGAGTCTGTGAGTGAGAGAGAGAAGCTGTGAGTGAGAGAGAGAGTGCTGCTGTGAGTGAGCGAGAGAAAGAGAAGCTGTGAATGAGAGAGAGAGAAAGAGAAGCTGTGAGTGAGAGAGAGAGAAAGAGAAGCTGTGAGTGAGTGAGAAAGAGAAAGGGAAGTTGTGAGTAAGAGAGAGAGAGAGAAAGAGAAGCTGTGAGTGAGAGAGAGAGAGAAAGAGAAGCTGTGAGTGAGAAGGAGAGGGAAAGAGAAGCTGTGAGTGAGTGAGAGAGAGAGAGAGAGAAACTGTGAGTGAGAGAGAGAGAAAGAGAAGCTGTGAGTGAGAGAGAGAGAGAAAGAGAAGCTGTGAGTGAGAAGGAGAGGGAAAGAGAAGCTGTGAGTGAGTGAGAGAGAGAGAAAGAGAAGCTGTGATAGAGAGAGAAGCTGTGAGTGAGAGAGAGTGAGAGAGAAAGAGAACCTGTTAGTGAGTGTGAGAGAGAGAGAAAGAGAAGCTGTGAGTGAGAGATTGAAAGAGAAGCTGTGAGTGAGAGAGAGAGAGAGAAAGAGAAGCTGTGAGTGAGAGAGAGAAAGAGAAGATGTGAGTGACACAGAGAGGGAGAAGCTGTGAGTTAGAGAGAGAGAGAAAGAGAAGCTGTGAGTGACAGAGAGAGAAAGAGAAGCTGAGAGTAAGAGAGAGAGAGGGAAAGAGAAGCTGTGTGTGTGTGAGAGAGAGAAAGAAAGTCTGAGATAGAGAGAGTGAAAGAGAACCTGTGAGTGAGAGAGAGAGGGAGAAAGAGAAGCTATGTGTGTGAGAGAGAGAAAGAGAACCTGTGAGTGAGAGTGAGAGAGAGAGAGAGAAAGAGAAGCTGTGAGTGAGAGAGAGAGAAAGAGGAGCTGTGAGTGAGAGAGAGAGAAAGAGACGGTGTGAGTGAGAGAGAGAGAGAGAATGAGAAGCTGTGAGTGAGAGGGAGAGAAGCTGTGAGTGAGAGGGAGAGAGAAAGTGAAGCTGTGAGTGAGAGAGAGAGAAAGAAAGAGGAATTAGAGTGAGAAAGAGAGAGAGAAAGAGCTGTGAGTGGGAGAGAGAGAAAGAGAGTCTGTGAGTGAGAGAGAGAGAGAGAGAAGCTGTGAGTGAAAGAGAGAGAGAGAGAGCCGCTGTTAGTGAGAGAGAGAGAAAGAGAAGCTGTGAGTGAGTGAGAGAGAGAAAGGGAAGTTGTGAGTGAGAGAGAGAGAAAAAGAGAAGCTGTGAGTGAGAGAGAGAGAGAAAGAGAAGCTGTGAGTGAGAAGGAGAGGGAAAGAGAAGCTGTGAGTGAGTGAGAGAGAGAGAGAGAGAGAAAGAGAAGCTGTGTGTGTGAGAGAGAGAAAGAGAAGCTGTGAGTGACAGAGAGAGAGAAAGAGAAGCTGTGTGTGAGAGAGAGAGAAAGAGAAGCTGTGAGTGAGAATGAGAGAGAGAGAGAGAAAGAGAAGCTGTGAGAGAGAAAGAGAAGCTGTGAGTGAGAGAGTGAGAGAGAGAAAGAGAAGCTGTTAGTGAGAGTGAGAGAGAGAGAGAAGCTGTGAGTGAGAGAGAGATTGAAAGAGAAGCTGTGAGTGAGAGAGAGAGAAAGAGAAGCTGTGAGTGAGGGAGAGAGAGAATGAGAAGCTGTGAGTGAGAGAGAGAAGCTGTGAGTGAGAGAGAGGGAGAAGATGTGAGTGATAGAGAGAGAGAATGAGAAGCTGTGAGTGAGAGAGAGAGAAAGTAAAAGAAGCTGTGAGTGAGAGAGAGAGAGGGAGAAAGATAAGCTGTGTGAGAGAGAGAGAGAAGCTGTGTGTGTGAGAGAGAAAGAGAAGCTGTGAGTGATAGAGAGAGAGAGAGAAGCTGTGAGTGAGAGAGAGAGAAGCTGTGAGTGAGAGAGAGAAAGAAAAGCTGTGAGTGAGAGAGAGAGAAAGAGAAGATATGAGTGAGTGAGAGAGAGAGAAGCAGTGAGAGAGAGAGAGAAAGAGAAGCTGTGAGTGAGACAGAGAGAGAGAAAGGGAAGCTGTGAGTGAGAGAGAGAAAGAGAAGCTGTGAGTGATAGAGAGAGAGAAGCTGTGAGTGAGAGAGAGAGAAGCTGTGAGTGAGAGAGAGAAAGAAAAGCTGTGAGTGAGAGAGAGAGAGAGAAGATGTGAGTGATAGAGAGAGAGAATGAGAAGCTGTGAGTGAGAGAGAGAGAAAGTAAAAGAAGCTGTGAGTGAGATAGATAGAGAGAGAAAGAGAAGCTGTGAGTGAGAGAGAGAGAGAGAGGGAGAAAGATAAGCTGTGAGAGAGAGAGAAGCTGTGTGTGAGAGAGAGAAAGAGAAGCTGTGAGTGATAGAGAGAGAGAGAGAAGCTGTGAGTGAGAGAGAGAAGCTGTGAGTGAGAGAGAGAAAGAAAAGCTGTGAGTGAGAGAGAGAGAGAGAAGATGTGAGTGAAAGAGAGAGAGAGAGCCGCTGTTAGTGAGAGAGAGAGAAAGAGAAGCTGTGAGTGAGAGAGAGAGAGAGAAAGAGAGCTGTGAGTGAGAGAGAGAAAGAGAAGCTGTGAGTGAGAGGGAGAGAGAGAGGAAGAGAAACTGTGAGTGACACAGAGAGAGAATGTGTGAGAGAGAGAGAGAAAGAGAAGCTGTGAGTGACAGAGAGAGAGAAAGAAGCTGAGAGTGAGAGAGAGAGAGAAAGTGAAGCTGTGAGTGAGAGAGAGAGAAAGAAAGAGGAATTAGAGTGAGAAAGAGAGAGAGAAAGAGAAGCTGTGAGTGGGAGAGAGAGAAAGAGAGTCTGTGAGTGAGAGAGAGAGAGAAGCTGTGAGTGAAAGAGAGAGAGAGAGCCGCTGTTAGTGAGAGAGAGAGAAAGAGAAGCTGTGAGTGAGTGAGAGAGAGAAAGGGAAGTTGTGAGTGAGAGAGAGAGAAAAAGAGAAGCTGTGAGTGAGAGAGAGAAAGAGAAGCTGTGAGTGAGAAGGAGAGGGAAAGAGAAGCTGTGAGTGAGTGAGAGAGAGAGAGAGAAAGAGAAGCTGTGTGTGTGTGAGAGAGAAAGAGAAGCTGTGAGTGACAGAGAGAGAGAAAGAGAAGCTGTGTGTGAGAGAGAGAGAAAGAGAAGCTGTGAGTGAGAGTGAGAGAGAGAGAGAAAGAGAAGCTGTGAGAGAGAAAGAGAAGCTGTGAGTGAGAGAGTGAGAGAGAGAAAGAGAAGCTGTTAGTGAGAGTGAGAGAGAGAGAGAAGCTGTGAGTGAGAGAGAGATTGAAAGAGAATCTGTGAGTGAGAGAGAGAGAGAGAAAGAGAAGCTGTGAGTGAGGGAGAGAGAGAATGAGAAGCTGTGAGTGAGAGAGAGAAGCTGTGAGTGAGAGAGAGGGAGAAGATGTGAGTGATAGAGAGAGAATGAGAAGCTGTGAGTGAGAGAGAGAGAAAGTAAAAGAGGCTGTGAGTGAGATAGAGAGAGAGAGAGAGAAGCTGTGAGTGAGAGAGAGAGAGGGAGTAAGATAAGCTGTGAGAGAGAGAGAGAGAAGCTGTGTGTGTGAGAGAGAAAGAGAAGCTGTGAGTGATAGAGAGAGAGAGAAGCTGTGAGTGAGAGAGAGAGAAGCTGTGAGTGAGAGAGAGAAAGAAAAGCTGTGAGTGAGAGAGAGAGAAAGAGAAGATATGAGTGAGAGAGAGAGAGAGAAGCAGTGAGAGAGAGAGAGAAAGAGAAGCTGTGAGTGAGACAGAGAGAGAGAAAGGGAAGCTGTGAGTGAGAGAGAGAAAGAGAAGCTGTGAGTGATAGAGAGAAGCTGTGAGTGAGAGAGAGAGAAGCTGTGAGTGAGAGAGAGAAAGAAAAGCTGTGAGTGAGAGAGAGAGAGAAGATGTGAGTGATAGAGAGAGAGAATGAGAAGCTGTGAGTGAGAGAGAGAGAAAGTAAAAGAAGCTGTGAGTGAGATAGATAGAGAGAGAGAGAGAAGCTGTGTGTGAGAGAGAGAAAGAGAAGCTGTGAGTGATAGAGAGAGAGAGAGAAGCTGTGAGTGAGAGAGAGAGAAGCTGTGAGTGAGAGAGAAAGAAAAGCTGTGAGTGAGAGAGAGAGAAAGAAGATGTGAGTGAAAGAGAGAGAGCCGCTGTTAGTGAGAGAGAGAGAAAGAGAAGCTGTGAGTGAGAGAGAGAGAAAGAGAAGCTGTGAGTGAGTGAGAGAGAGAAAGGGAAGTTGTGAGTGAGAGAGAGAGAGAAAGAGAAGCTGGGAGTAAGAAGGAGAGATAAAGAGAAGCTGTGAGTGAGTGAGAGAGAGAGAGAAAGAGAAGCTGTGTGAGAGAGAGAGAGAAAGAGAAGCTGTGAGTGACAGAGAGAGAGAAAGAGAAGCTGTGTGTGAGAGAGAGAAAGAGAAGCTGTGAGTGAGAGTGAGAGAGAGAGAGAAAGAGAAGCTGTGAGTGAGAGAGAAAGAGAAAGAGAAGCTGTGAGTGAGAGAGAGAGAGAATGAGAAGCTGTGAGTGAGAGAGAGAAGCTGTGAGAGAGAGAGAAAGAGAAGCTGTGAGTGAGAGAGAGAGAGAGAAGATGTGAGTGATAGAGAGAGAGAATGAGAAGCTGTGAGTGAGAGAGAGAGAAAGAAAAAGAAGCTGTGAGTGAGATAGAGAGAGAGAGAGTATGAGAAGCTGTGAGTGAGAGAGAGAGAGGGAGAAAGATAAGCTGTGAGTGGGAGAGAGAGAAAGAGAGTCTGTGAGTGAGAGAGAGAAGCTGTGAGTGAGAGAGAGAGTGCTGCTGTGAGTGAGCGAGAGAAAGAGAAGCTGTGAATGAGAGAGAGAGAGAAAGAGAAGCTGTGAGTGAGTGAGAGAGAGAAAGGGAAGTTGTGAGTAAGAGAGAGAGAGAGAAAGAGAAGCTGTGAGTGAGAGAGAGAGAGAAAGAGAAGCTGTGAGTGAGAAGGAGAGGGAAAGAGAAGCTGTGAGTGAGTGAGTGAGAGAGAGAGAGAGAAACTGTGAGTGAGAGAGAGAGAAAGAGAAGCTGTGAGTGAGAGAGAGAGAGAAAGAGAAGCTGTGAGTGAGAAGGAGAGGGAAAGAGAAGCTGTGAGTGAGAGAGAGAGAGAGAAACAGAAGCTGTGAGAGAGAAAGAGAGAAGCTGTGAGTGAGAGAGTGAGAGAGAGAAAGAGAACCTGTTAGTGAGAGTGAGAGCGAGAGAAAGAGAAGCTGTGAGTGAGAGAGAGAGAGAAAGAGAAGCTGTGAGTGAGAAGGAGAGGGAAAGAGAAGCTGTGAGTGAGTGAGAGAGAGAGAGAGAAAGAGAAGCTGTGTGTGTGTGAGAGAGAAAGAGAAGTTGTGAGTGACAGAGAGAGAGAAAGAGAAGCTGTGTGTGTGAGAGAGAGAAAGAGAAGCTGTGAGTGAGAGTGAGAGAGAGAGAGAAAGAGAAGCTGTGAGAGAGAAAGAGAAGCTGTGAGTGAGAGAGTGAGAGAGAGAAAGAGAAGCTGTTAGTGAGAGTGAGAGAGAGAGAGAAGCTGTGAGTGAGAGAGAGATTGAAAGAGAATCTGTGAGTGAGAGAGAGAGAGAGAAAGAGAAGCTGTGAGTGAGGGAGAGAGAGAATGAGAAGCTGTGAGTGAGAGAGAGAAGCTGTGAGTGAGAGAGAGGGAGAAGATGTGAGTGATAGAGAGAGAATGAGAAGCTGTGAGTGAGAGAGAGAGAAAGTAAAAGAAGCTGTGAGTGAGATAGAGAGAGAGAGAGAGAAGCTGTGAGTGAGAGAGAGAGAGGGAGTAAGATAAGCTGTGTGAGAGAGAGAGAGAAGCTGTGTGTGTGAGAGAGAAAGAGAAGCTGTGAGTGATAGAGAGAGAGAGAAGCTGTGAGTGAGAGAGAGAGAAGCTGTGAGTGAGAGAGAGAAAGAAAAGCTGTGAGTGAGAGAGAGAGAAAGAGAAGATATGAGTGAGAGAGAGAGAGAAGCAGTGAGAGAGAGAGAGAAAGAGAAGCTGTGAGTGAGACAGAGAGAGAGAAAGGGAAGCTGTGAGTGAGAGAGAGAAAGAGAAGCTGTGAGTGATAGAGAGAGAGAAGCTGTGAGTGAGAGAGAGAGAAGCTGTGAGTGAGAGAGAGAAAGAAAAGCTGTGAGTGAGAGAGAGAGAGAGAGAAGATGTGAGTGATAGAGAGAGAGAATGAGAAGCTGTGAGTGAGAGAGAGAAAGTAAATGAAGCTGTGAGTGAGATAGATAGAGAGAGAGAGAGAAGCTGTGTGTGTGAGAGAGAAAGAGAAGCTGTGAGTGATAGAGAGAGAGAGAGAAGCTGTGAGTGAGAGAGAGAGAAGCTGTGAGTGAGAGAGAGAAAGAAAAGCTGTGAGTGAGAGAGAGAGAAAGAAGATGTGAGTGAAAGAGAGAGAGAGCCGCTGTTAGTGAGAGAGAGAGAAAGAGAAGCTGTGAGTGAGTGAGAGAGAGAAAGGGAAGTTGTGAGTGAGAGAGAGAGAGAAAGAGAAGCTGGGAGTAAGAAGGAGAGATAAAGAGAAGCTGTGAGTGAGTGAGAGAGAGAGAGAAAGAGAAGCTGTGTGAGAGAGAGAGAGAAAGAGAAGCTGTGAGTGACAGAGAGAGAGAAAGAGAAGCTGTGTGTGAGAGAGAGAAAGAGAAGCTGTGAGTGAGAGTGAGAGAGAGAGAGAAAGAGAAGCTGTGAGTGAGAGAGAAAGAGAAAGAGAAGCTGTGAGTGAGAGAGAGAGAGAATGAGAAGCTGTGAGTGAGAGAGAGAAGCTGTGAGAGAGAGAGAAAGAGAAGCTGTGAGTGAGAGAGAGAGAGAGAAGATGTGAGTGATAGAGAGAGAGAATGAGAAGCTGTGAGTGAGAGAGAGAGAAAGAAAAAGAAGCTGTGAGTGAGATAGAGAGAGAGAGAGTATGAGAAGCTGTGAGTGAGAGAGAGAGAGGGAGAAAGATAAGCTGTGTGTGTGAGAGAGAGAGAAGCTGTGTGTGAGAGAGAGAAATAGAAGCTGTGAGTGATAGAGAGAGAGAGAAGCTGTGAGTGAGAGAGAGAGAAGCTGTGAGTGAGAGAGAGAAAGAAAAGCTGTGAGTGAGAGAGAGAGAAAGAGAAGATATGAGTGAGAGAGAGAGAGAGAAGCAGTGAGAGAGAGAGAGAAAGAGAACCTGTGAGTGAGACAGAGAGAGAGAAAGGGAAGCTGTGAGAGAGAGAGAGGGAGAAAGAGAAGCTGTGAGAGAGAGAGAGAAAGAGAAGCTGTGAGTGTGTGAGAGAGAAAGAGAAGCTGTGAGTGAGAGAGAGAGAGAAAGAAAGAGAAATTAGAGAGAGAAAGTGAGAGAGAAAGAGAAGCTGTGAGTGGGAGAGAGAGAAAGAGAGTCTGTGAGTGAGAGAGAGAAGCTGTGAGTGAGAGAGAGAGTGCTGCTGTGAGTGAGCGAGAGAAAGAGAAGCTGTGAATGAGAGAGAGAGAGAAAGAGAAGCTGTGAGTGAGTGAGAGAGAGAAAGGGAAGTTGTGAGTAAGAGAGAGAGAGAGAGAAGCTGTGAGTGAGAGAGAGAGAGAAAGAGAAGCTGTGAGTGAGAAGGAGAGGGAAAGAGAAGCTGTGAGTGAGTGAGAGAGAGAGAGAGAAAATGTGAGTGAGAGAGAGAGAAAGAGAAGCTGTGAGTGAGAGAGAGAGAGAAAGAGAAGCTGTGAGTGAGAAGGAGAGGGAAAGAGAAGCTGTGAGTGAGAGAGAGAGAGAGAAAGAGAAGCTGTGAGAGAGAAAGAGAGAAGCTGTGAGTGAGAGAGTGAGAGAGAGAAAGAGAACCTGTTAGTGAGAGTGAGAGCGAGAGAAAGAGAAGCTGTGAGTGAGAGAGAGATTGAAAGAGAAGCTGTGTGTGTGTGAGAGAGAGAAAGATAGTCTGAGATAGAGGGAGTGAAAGAGAAGCTGTGAGTGAGAGAGAGAGGGAGAAAGAGAAGCTATGTGTGTGAGAGAGATAAAGAGAACCTGTGAGTGAGAGTGAGAGAGAGAGAGAGAAAGAGAAGCTGTGAGTGAGTGAGAGAGAGAGAAAGAGAAGCTGTGAGAGAGAAAGAGAGAAGCTGTGAGTGAGAGAGAGTGAGAGAGAAAGAGAACCTGTTAGTGAGTGTGTGAGAGAGAGAAAGATAAGCTGTGAGTGAGAGAGAGATTGAAAGAGAAGCTGTGAGTGAGAGAGAGAGAGAGAAAGAGAAGCTGTGAGTGAGAGAGAGAAAGAGAATCTGTGAGTGAGAGGGAGAGAGAGAAAGAGAAGCTGTGAGTGACACAGAGAGGGAGAAGCTGTGAGTTAGAGAGAGAGAGAAAGAGAAGCTGTGAGTGACAGAGAGAGAAAGAGAAGCTGAGAGTAAGAGAGAGAGAGGGAAAGAGAAGCTGTGTGTGTGTGAGAGAGAGAAAGATAGTCTGAGATAGAGAGAGTGAAAGAGAACCTGTGAGTGAGAGAGAGAGGGAGAAAGAGAAGCTATGTGTGTGAGAGAGAGAAAGAGAACCTGTGAGTGAGAGTGAGAGAGAGAGAGAGAAAGAGAAGCTGTGAGTGAGAGAGAGAGAAAGAGAAGCTGTGAGTGAGAGAGAGAGAAAGAGAAGGTGTGAGTGAGAGAGAGAGAGAATGAGAAGCTGTGAGTGAGAGGGAGAGAAGCTGTGAGTGAGAGGGAGAGAGAAAGTGAAGCTCTGAGTGATAGAGAGAGAGAAAGAGAAGCTGTGTGAGAGAGAGAGAGGGAGAAAGAGAAGCTGTGTGTGTGTGAGAGAGAAAGAGAATCTGTGAGTGAGAGTGAGAGAGAGAGAGAAAGAGAAGCTGTAAGTGAGAGAGAGAGAGAAAGAGAAGCTGTGAGTGAGAGAGAGAATGAGAAGCTGTGAGAGAGAGAGAAGCTGTGTGTGTGAGAGAGAAAGAGAAGCTGTGAGTGAGACAGAGAGAGAGAAAGGGAAGCTGTGAGTGAGAGAGAGAAAGAGAAGCTGTGAGTGATAGAGAGAGAGAAGCTGTGAGTGAGAGAGAGAGAAGCTGTGAGTGAGAGAGAGAAAGAAAAGCTGTGAGTGAGAGAGAGAGAGAGAAGATGTGAGTGATAGAGAGAGAGAATGAGAAGCTGTGAGTGAGAGAGAGAGAAAGTAAAAGAAGCTGTGAGTGAGATAGATAGAGAGAGAAAGAGAAGCTGTGAGTGAGAGAGAGAGAGAGAGGGAGAAAGATAAGCTGTGAGAGAGAGAGAAGCTGTGTGTGTGAGAGAGAAAGAGAAGCTGTGAGTGATAGAGAGAGAGAGAGAAGCTGTGAGTGAGAGAGAGAGAAGCTGTGAGTGAGAGAGAGAAAGAAAAGCTGTGAGTGAGAGAGAGAGAGAAGATGTGAGTGAAAGAGAGAGAGAGCCGCTGTTAGTGAGAGAGAGAGAAAGAGAAGCTGTGAGTGAGAGAGAGAGAGAAAGAGAGCTGTGAGTGAGAGAGAGAAAGAGAAGCTGTGAGTGAGAGGGAGAGAGAGAGGAAGAGAAACTGTGAGTGACACAGAGAGAGAAGCTGTGAGAGAGAGAGAGAAAGAAGCTGAGAGTGAGAGAGAGAGAGAAAGTGAAGCTGTGAGTGAGAGAGAGAGAAAGAAAGAGGAATTAGAGTGAGAAAGAGAGAGAGAAAGAGAAGCTGTGAGTGGGAGAGAGAGAAAGAGAGTCTGTGAGTGAGAGAGAGAGAGAAGCTGTGAGTGAAAGAGAGAGAGAGAGAGCCGCTGATAGTGAGAGAGAGAGAAAGAGAAGCTGTGAGTGAGTGAGAGAGAGAAAGGGAAGTTGTGAGTGAGAGAGAGAGAAAAAGAGAAGCTGTGAGTGAGAGAGAGAGAGAAAGAGAAGCTGTGAGTGAGAAGGAGAGGGAAAGAGAAGCTGTGAGTGAGTGAGAGAGAGAGAGAAAGAGAAGCTGTGTGTGTGTGTGAGAGAAAGAGAAGCTGTGAGTGACAGAGAGAGAGAAAGAGAAGCTGTGTGTGTGTGAGAGAGAAAGAGAAGCTGTGAGTGAGAGTGAGAGAGAGAGAGAAAGAGAAGCTGTGAGAGAGAAAGAGAAGCTGTGAGTGAGAGAGTGAGAGAGAGAAAGAGAAGCTGTTAGTGAGAGTGAGAGAGAGAGAAGCTGTGAGTGAGAGAGAGATTGAAAGAGAAGCTGTGAGTGAGAGAGAGAGAGAGAAAGAGAAGCTGTGAGTGAGGGAGAGAGAGAATGAGAAGCTGTGAGTGAGAGAGAGAAGCTGTGAGTGAGAGAGAGGGAGAAGATGTGAGTGATAGAGAGAGAATGAGAAGCTGTGAGTGAGAGAGAGAGAAAGTAAAAGAAGCTGTGAGTGAGATAGAGAGAGAGAGAGAGAAGCTGTGAGTGAGAGAGAGAGAGGGAGTAAGATAAGCTGTGTGAGAGAGAGAGAGAAGCTGTGTGTGTGAGAGAGAAAGAGAAGCTGTGAGTGATAGAGAGAGAGAGAGAAGCTGTGAGTGAGAGAGAGAGAAGCTGTGAGTGAGAGAGAGAAAGAAAAGCTGTGAGTGAGAGAGAGAGAAAGAGAAGATATGAGTGAGAGAGAGAGAGAGAAGCAGTGAGAGAGAGAGAGAAAGAGAAGCTGTGAGTGAGACAGAGAGAGAGAAAGGGAAGCTGTGAGTGATAGAGAGAGAGAGAAGCTGTGAGTGAGAGAGAGAGAAGCTGTGAGTGAGAGAGAGAAAGAAAAGCTGTGAGTGAGAGAGGGAGAAAGAGAAGATATGAGTGAGAGAGAGAGAGAGAAGCAGTGAGAGAGAGAGAGAAAGAGAACCTGTGAGTGAGACAGAGAGAGAGAAAGGGAAGCTGTGAGAGAGAGAGAGGGAGAAAGAGAAGCTGTGTGAGAGAGAGAGAAAGAGAAGCTGTGAGTGTGTGAGAGAGAAAGAGAAGCTGTGAGTGAGAGAGAGAGAGAAAGAAAGAGAAATTAGAGAGAGAAAGTGAGAGAGAAAGAGAAGCTGTGAGTGGGAGAGAGAGAAAGAGAGTCTGTGAGTGAGAGAGAGAAGCTGTGAGTGAGAGAGAGAGTGCTGCTGTGAGTGAGCGAGAGAAAGAGAAGCTGTGAATGAGAGAGAGAGAGAGAGAAGCTGTGAGTGAGTGAGAGAGAGAAAGGGAAGTTGTGAGTAAGAGAGAGAGAGAGAGAGAGAAGCTGTGAGTGAGAGAGAGAGAGAAAGAGAAGCTGTGAGTGAGAAGGAGAGGGAAAGAGAAGCTGTGAGTGAGTGAGAGAGAGAGAGAGAGAAAATGTGAGTGAGAGAGAGAGAAAGAGAAGCTGTGAGTGAGAGAGAGAGAGAAAGAGAAGCTGTGAGTGAGAAGGAGAGGGAAAGAGAAGCTGTGAGTGAGAGAGAGAGAGAGAAAGAGAAGCTGTGAGAGAGAAAGAGAGAAGCTGTGAGTGAGAGAGTGAGAGAGAGAAAGAGAACCTGTTAGTGAGAGTGAGAGCGAGAGAAAGAGAAGCTGTGAGTGAGAGAGAGATTGAAAGAGAAGCTGTGTGAGTGTGAGAGAGAGAAAGATAGTCTGAGATAGAGAGAGTGAAAGAGAAGCTGTGAGTGAGAGAGAGAGGGAGAAAGAGAAGCTATGTGTGTGAGAGAGAGAAAGAGAACCTGTGAGTGAGAGTGAGAGAGAGAGAGAGAAAGAGAAGCTGTGAGTGAGTGAGAGAGAGAGAAAGAGAAGCTGTGAGAGAGAAAGAGAGAAGCTGTGAGTGAGAGAGAGTGAGAGAGAAAGAGAACCTGTTAGTGAGTGTGTGTGAGAGAGAAAGATAAGCTGTGAGTGAGAGAGAGATTGAAAGAGAAGCTGTGAGTGAGAGAGAGAGAGAGAAAGAGAAGCTGTGAGTGAGAGAGAGAAAGAGAATCTGTGAGTGAGAGGGAGAGAGAGAAAGAGAAGCTGTGAGTGACACAGAGAGGGAGAAGCTGTGAGTTAGAGAGAGAGAGAAAGAGAAGCTGTGAGTGACAGAGAGAGAAAGAGAAGCTGAGAGTAAGAGAGAGAGAGGGAAAGAGAAGCTGTGTGTGTGTGAGAGAGAGAAAGATAGTCTGAGATAGAGAGAGTGAAAGAGAACCTGTGAGTGAGAGAGAGAGGGAGAAAGAGAAGCTATGTGTGTGTGAGAGAGAAAGAGAACCTGTGAGTGAGAGTGAGAGAGAGAGAGAGAAAGAGAAGCTGTGAGTGAGAGAGAGAGAAAGAGAAGCTGTGAGTGAGAGAGAGAGAAAGAGAAGGTGTGAGTGAGAGAGAGAGAGAATGAGAAGCTGTGAGTGAGAGGGAGAGAAGCTGTGAGTGAGAGGGAGAGAGAAAGTGAAGCTCTGAGTGATAGAGAGAGAGAAAGAGAAGCTGTGTGAGAGAGAGAGGGAGAAAGAGAAGCTGTGTGTGTGTGAGAGAGAAAGAGAATCTGTGAGTGAGAGTGAGAGAGAGAGAGAAAGAGAAGCTGTAAGTGAGAGAGAGAGAGAAAGAGAAGCTGTGAGTGAGAGAGAGAATGAGAAGCTGTGTGAGAGAGAGAAGCTGTGTGTGTGAGAGAGAAAGAGAAGCTGTGAGTGAGACAGAGAGAGAGAAAGGGAAGCTGTGAGTGAGAGAGAGAAAGAGAAGCTGTGAGTGATAGAGAGAGAGAAGCTGTGAGTGAGAGAGAGAGAAGCTGTGAGTGAGAGAGAGAAAGAAAAGCTGTGAGTGAGAGAGAGAGAGAGAAGATGTGAGTGATAGAGAGAGAGAATGAGAAGCTGTGAGTGAGAGAGAGAGAAAGTAAAAGAAGCTGTGAGTGAGATAGATAGAGAGAGAAAGAGAAGCTGTGAGTGAGAGAGAGAGAGAGAGGGAGAAAGATAAGCTGTGAGAGAGAGAGAAGCTGTGTGTGAGAGAGAGAAAGAGAAGCTGTGAGTGATAGAGAGAGAGAGAGAAGCTGTGAGTGAGAGAAAGAGAAGCTGTGAGTGAGAGAGAGAAAGAAAAGCTGTGAGTGAGAGAGAGAGAGAAGATGTGAGTGAAAGAGAGAGAGAGCCGCTGTTAGTGAGAGAGAGAGAAAGAGAAGCTGTGAGTGAGAGAGAGAGAGAAAGAGAGCTGTGAGTGAGAGAGAGAAAGAGAAGCTGTGAGTGAGAGGGAGAGAGAGAGGAAGAGAAACTGTGAGTGACACAGAGAGAGAAGCTGTGAGAGAGAGAGAGAAAGAGAAGCTGTGAGTGACAGAGAGAGAGAAAGAAGCTGAGAGTGAGAGAGAGAGAGAAAGTGAAGCTGTGAGTGAGAGAGAGAGAAAGAAAGAGGAATTAGAGTGAGAAAGAGAGAGAGAAAGAGAAGCTGTGAGTGGGAGAGAGAGAAAGAGAGTCTGTGAGTGAGAGAGAGAGAGAAGCTGTGAGTGAAAGAGAGAGAGAGAGAGCCGCTGTTAGTGAGAGAGAGAGAAAGAGAAGCTGTGAGTGAGTGAGAGAGAGAAAGGGAAGTTGTGAGTGAGAGAGAGAGAAAAAGAGAAGCTGTGAGTGAGAGAGAGAGAGAAAGAGAAGCTGTGAGTGAGAAGGAGAGGGAAAGAGAAGCTGTGAGTGAGTGAGAGAGAGAGAGAGAAAGAGAAGCTGTGTGTGTGTGTGAGAGAAAGAGTAGCTGTGAGTGACAGAGAGAGAGAAAGAGAAGCTGTGTGTGTGAGAGAGAGAAAGAGAAGCTGTGAGTGAGAGTGAGAGAGAGAGAGAAAGAGAAGCTGTGAGAGAGAAAGAGAAGCTGTGAGTGAGAGAGTGAGAGAGAGAAAGAGAAGCTGTTAGTGAGAGTGAGAGAGAGAGAAGCTGTGAGTGAGAGAGAGATTGAAAGAGAAGCTGTGAGTGAGAGAGAGAGAGAGAAAGAGAAGCTGTGAGTGAGGGAGAGAGAGAATGAGAAGCTGTGAGTGAGAGAGAGAAGCTGTGAGTGAGAGAGAGGGAGAAGATGTGAGTGATAGAGAGAGAATGAGAAGCTGTGAGTGAGAGAGAGAGAAAGTAAAAGAAGCTGTGAGTGAGATAGAGAGAGAGAGAGAGAAGCTGTGAGTGAGAGAGAGAGAGGGAGTAAGATAAGCTGTGTGAGAGAGAGAGAGAAGCTGTGTGTGTGAGAGAGAAAGAGAAGCTGTGAGTGATAGAGAGAGAGAGAGAAGCTGTGAGTGAGAGAGAGAGAAGCTGTGAGTGAGAGAGAGAAAGAAAAGCTGTGAGTGAGAGAGAGAGAAAGAGAAGATATGAGTGAGAGAGAGAGAGAGAAGCAGTGAGAGAGAGAGAGAAAGAGAAGCTGTGAGTGAGACAGAGAGAGAAAGGGAAGCTGTGAGTGAGAGAGAGAAAGAGAAGCTGTGAGTGATAGAGAGAGAGAAGCTGTGAGTGATAGAGAGAAGCTGTGAGTGAGAGAGAGAAAGAAAAGCTGTGAGTGAGAGAGAGAGAGAGAAGATGTGAGTGATAGAGAGAGAGAATTAGAAGCTGTGAGTGAGAGAGAGAGAAAGTAAAAGAAGCTGTGAGTGAGATAGATAGAGAGAGAGAGAAGCTGTGTGTGAGAGAGAGAAAGAGAAGCTGTGAGTGATACAGAGAGAGAGAGAAGCTGTGAGTGAGAGAGAGAGAAGCTGTGAGTGAGAGAGAGAAAGAAAAGCTGTGAGTGAGAGAGAGAGAAAGAAGATGTGAGTGAAAGAGAGAGAGAGAGCCGCTGTTAGTGAGAGAGAGAGAAAGAGAAGCTGTGAGTGAGAGAGAGAGAAAGAGAAGCTGTGAGTGAGTGAGAGAGAGAAAGGGAAGTTGTGAGTGAGAGAGAGAGAGAAAGAGAAGCTGGGAGTAAGAAGGAGAGATAAAGAGAAGCTGTGAGTGAGTGAGAGAGAGAGAGAAAGAGAAGCTGCGTGAGAGAGAGAGAGAAAGAGAAGCTGTGAGTGACAGAGAGAGAGAAAGAGAAGCTGTGTGTGAGAGAGAGAAAGAGAAGCTGTGAGTGAGAGTGAGAGAGAGAGAGAAAGAGAAGCTGTGAGTGAGAGAGAAAGAGAAAGAGAAGCTGTGAGTGAGAGAGAGAGAATGAGAAGCTGTGAGTGAGAGAGAGAAGCTGTGAGAGAGAGAGAAAGAGAAGCTGTGAGTGAGAGAGAGAGAGAAGATGTGAGTGATAGAGAGAGAGAATGAGAAGCTGTGAGTGAGAGAGAGAGAAAGAAAAAGAAGCTGTGAGTGAGATAGAGAGAGAGAGAGTATGAGAAGCTGTGAGTGAGAGAGAGAGAGGGAGAAAGATAAGCTGTGTGTGTGTGAGAGAGAGAAGCTGTGTGTGTGAGAGAGAAATAGAAGCTGTGAGTGATAGAGAGAGAGAGAAGCTGTGAGTGAGAGAGAGAGAAGCTGTGAGTGAGAGAGAGAAAGAAAAGCTGTGAGTGAGAGAGAGAGAAAGAGAAGATATGAGTGAGAGAGAGAGAGAGAAGCAGTGAGAGAGAGAGAGAAAGAGAACCTGTGAGTGAGACAGAGAGAGAGAAAGGGAAGCTGTGAGAGAGAGAGAGGGAGGGAGAGAAGCTGTGAGTGAGAGGGAGAGAGAAAGTGAAGCTGTGAGTGATAGAGAGAGAGAAAGAGAAGCTGTGTGAGAGAGAGAGAGAGGGAGAGAAATTAGAGAGAGAAAGTGAGAGAGAAAGAGAAGCTGTGAGTGGGAGAGAGAGAAAGAGAGTCTGTGAGTGAGAGAGAGAAGCTGTGAGTGAGAGAGAGAGTGCTGCTGTGAGTGAGCGAGAGAAAGAGAAGCTGTGAATGAGAGAGAGAGAGAAAGAGAAGCTGTGAGTGAGAGAGAGAGAGAAAGGGAAGTTGTGAGTAAGAGAGAGAGAAAAAAAGAGAAGCTGTGAGTGAGAGAGAGAGAGAAAGAGAAGCTGTGAGTGAGAAGGAGAGGGAAAGAGAAGCTGTGAGTGAGTGAGAGAGAGAGAGAGAGAGAAACTGTGAGTGAGAGAGAGAGAAAGAGAAGCTGTGAGTGAGAGAGAGAGAGAAAGAGAAGCTGTGAGTGAGTGAGAGAGAGAGAAAGAGAAGCTGTGAGAGAGAAAGAGAGAAGCTGTGAGTGAGAGAGAGTGAGAGAGAAAGAGAACCTGTTAGTGAGTGTGAGAGAGAGAGAAAGAGAAGCTGTGAGTGAGAGAGAGATTGAAAGAGAAGCTGTGAGTGAGAGAGAGAGAGAGAAAGAGAAGCTGTGAGTGAGAGAGAGAAAGAGAATCTGTGAGTGAGAGGGAGAGAGAGAAAGAGAAGCTGTGAGTGACACAGAGAGGGAGAAGCTGTGAGTTTGAGAGAGAGAGAAAGAGAAGCTGTGAGTGACAGAGAGAGAAAGAGAAGCTGAGAGTAAGAGAGAGAGAGGGAAAGAGAAGCTGTGTGTGTGTGAGAGAGAGAAAGATAGTCTGAGATAGAGAGAGTGAAAGAGAAGCTGTGAGTGAGAGTGAGAGAGAGAGAGAAAGAGAAGCTGTGAGTGAGAGAGAAAGAGAAAGAGAAGCTGTGAGTGAGAGAGAGAGAGAATGAGAAGCTGTGAGTGAGAGAGAGAAGCTGTGAGAGAGAGAGAAAGAGAAGCTGTGAGTGAGAGAGAGAGAGAGAAGATGTGAGTGATAGAGAGAGAGAATGAGAAGCTGTGAGTGAGAGAGAGAGAAAGAAAAAGAAGCTGTGAGTGAGATAGAGAGAGAGAGAGTATGAGAAGCTGTGAGTGAGAGAGAGAGAGGGAGAAAGATAAGCTGTGTGTGTGTGAGAGAGAGAAGCTGTGTGTGAGAGAGAGAAATAGAAGCTGTGAGTGATAGAGAGAGAGAGAAGCTGTGAGTGAGAGAGAGAGAAGCTGTGAGTGAGAGAGAGAAAGAAAAGCTGTGAGTGAGAGAGAGAGAAAGAGAAGATATGAGTGAGAGAGAGAGAGAGAAGCTGTGAGTGCGAGGGAGAGAGAAAGTGAAGCTGTGAGTAATAGAGAGAGAGAAAGAGAAGCTGTGTGAGAGAGAGAGAGAGGGAGAAAGAGAAGCTGTGTGTGTGTGAGAGAGAAAGAGAATCTGTGAGTGAGAGAGAGAGAGAAAGAGAAGCTGTGAGTGAGAAGGAGAGGGAAAGAGAAGCTGTGAGTGAGTGAGAGAGAGAGAGAGAGAGAAAGAGAAGCTGTGTGTGTGTGAGAGAGAAAGAGAAGCTGTGAGTGACAGAGAGAGAGAAAGAGAAGCTGTGTGTGTGAGAGAGAGAAAGAGAAGCTGTGAGTGAGAGTGAGAGAGAGAGAGAAAGAGAACCTGTGAGAGAGAAATAGAAGCTGTGAGTGAGAGAGTGAGAGAGAGAAAGAGAAGCTGTGAGTGAGAGAGAGAGAGGGAGAAAGATAAGCTGTGTGTGTGAGAGAGAGAGAAGCTGTGTGTGTGAGAGAGAAAGAGAAGCTGTGAGTGATAGAGAGAGAGAGAGAAGCTGTGAGTGAGAGAGAGAGAAGCTGTGAGTGAGAGAGAGATTGAAAGAGAAGCTGTGAGTGAGAGAGAGAAAGAGAAAGAGAAGCTGTGAGTGAGGGAGAGAGAGAATGAGAAGCTGTGAGTGAGAGAGAGAAGCTGTGAGTGAGAGAGAGGGAGAAGATGTGAGTGATAGAGAGAGAGAATGAGAAGCTGTGAGTGAGAGAGAGAGAAAGTAAAAGAAGCTGTGAGTGAGATAGAGAGAGAGAGAGAGAAGCTGTGAGTGAGAGAGAGAGGGAGAAAGATAAGCTGTGTGTGAGAGAGAGAGAAGCTGTGTGTGTGTGAGAGAAAGAGAAGCTGTGAGTGATAGAGAGAGAGAGAGAAGCTGTGAGTGAGAGAGAGAGAAGCTGTGAGTGAGAGAGAGAAAGAAAAGCTGTGAGTGAGAGAGAGAGAAAGAGAAGATATGAGTGAGAGAGAGAGAGAGAAGCAGTGAGAGAGAGAGAGAAAGAGAAGCTGTGAGTGAGACAGAGAGAGAGAAAGGGAAGCTGTGAGTGAGAGAGAGAAAGAGAAGCTGTGAGTGATAGAGAGAGAGAAGCTGTGAGTGAGAGAGAGAGAAGCTGTGAGTGAGAGAGAGAAAGAAAAGCTGTGAGTGATAGAGAGAGAGAGAAGATGTGAGTGAGAGAGAGAGAGAATGAGAAGCTGTGAGTGAGAGAGAGAGAAAGTAAAAGAAGCTGTGAGTGAGATAGATAGAGAGAGAAAGAGAAGCTGTGAGTGAGAGAGAGAGAGAGAGGGAGAAAGATAAGCTGTGTGAGAGAGAGAGAAGCTGTGTGTGAGAGAGAGAAAGAGAAGCTGTGAGTGATAGAGAGAGAGAGAGAAGCTGTGAGTGAGAGAGAGAGAAGCTGTGAGAGAGAGAGAGAAAGAAAAGCTGTGAGTGAGAGAGAGAGAAAGAAGATGTGAGTGAAAGAGAGAGAGAGCCGCTGTTAGTGAGAGAGAGAGAAAGAGAAGCTGTGAATGAGAGAGAGAGAGAAAGAGAAGCTGTGAGTGAGAGAGAGAAAGAGAAGCTGTGAGTGAGTGAGAGAGAGAAAGGGAAGTTGTGAGTGAGAGAGAGAGAAAGAGAAGCTGGGAGTGAGAAGGAGAGGGAAAGAGAAGCTGTGAATGAGTGACAGAGAGAGAGAAAGAGAAGCTGTGTGTGAGAGAGAGAAAGAGAAGCTTTGAGTGAGAGTGAGAGAGAGAGAGAGAAAGAGAAGCTGTGAGTGAGAGAGAAAGAGAAGCTGTGAGTGAGAGAGAGAGAATGAGAAGCTGTGAGTGAGAGAGAGAAGCTGTGAGAGAGAGAGAAAGAGAAGCTGTGAGTGAGAGAGAGAGAGGGAGAAAGATAAGCTGTGTGTGTGTGAGAGAGAGAAGCTGTGTGTGTGAGAGAGAAAGAGAAGCTGTGAGTGATAGAGAGAGAGAGAAGCTGTGAGTGAGAGAGAGAGAAGCTGTGAGTGAGAGAGAGAAAGAAAAGCTGTGAGTGAGAGAGAGAGAAAGAGAAGATATGAGTGAGAGAGAGAGAGAGAAGCAGTGAGAGAGAGAGAGAAAGAGAACCTGTGAGTGAGACAGAGAGAGAGAAAGGGAAGCTGTGAGAGAGAGAGAGGGAGAAAGAGAAGCTGTGAGAGAGAGAGAGAAAGAGAAGCTGTGAGTGTGTGAGAGAGAAAGAGAAGCTGTGAGTGAGAGAGAGAGAGAAAGAAAGAGAAATTAGAGAGAGAAAGTGAGAGAGAAAGAGAAGCTGTGAGTGGGAGAGAGAGAAAGAGAGTCTGTGAGTGAGAGAGAGAAGCTGTGAGTGAGAGAGAGAGTGCTGCTGTGAGTGAGCGAGAGAAAGAGAAGCTGTGAATGAGAGAGAGAGAGAAAGAGAAGCTGTGAGTGAGAGAGAGAAAGAAAAGCTGTGAGTGAGAGAGAGAGAAAGAGAAGATATGAGTGAGAGAGAGAGAGAGAAGCAGTGAGAGAGAGAGAGAAAGAGAAGCTGTGAGTGAGACAGAGAGAGAGAAAGGGAAGCTGTGAGTGAGAGAGAGAAAGAGAAGCTGTGAGTGATAGAGAGAGAGAAGCTGTGAGTGAGAGAGAGAGAAGCTGTGAGTGAGAGAGAGAAAGAAAAGCTGTGAGTGATAGAGAGAGAGAAGATGTGAGTGAGAGAGAGAGAGAATGAGAAGCTGTGAGTGAGAGAGAGAGAAAGTAAAAGAAGCTGTGAGTGAGATAGATAGAGAGAGAAAGAGAAGCTGTGAGTGAGAGAGAGAGAGAGAGGGAGAAAGATAAGCTGTGTGAGAGAGAGAGAAGCTGTGTGTGAGAGAGAGAAAGAGAAGCTGTGAGTGATAGAGAGAGAGAGAGAAGCTGTGAGTGAGAGAGAGAGAAGCTGTGAGAGAGAGAGAGAAAGAAAAGCTGTGAGTGAGAGAGAGAGAAAGAAGATGTGAGTGAAAGAGAGAGAGAGCCGCTGTTAGTGAGAGAGAGAGAAAGAGAAGCTGTGAATGAGAGAGAGAGAGAAAGAGAAGCTGTGAGTGAGAGAGAGAAAGAGAAGCTGTGAGTGAGTGAGAGAGAGAAAGGGAAGTTGTGAGTGAGAGAGAGAGAGAAAGAGAAGCTGGGAGTGAGAAGGAGAGGGAAAGAGAAGCTGTGAATGAGTGACAGAGAGAGAGAAAGAGAAGCTGTGTGTGAGAGAGAGAAAGAGAAGCTTTGAGTGAGAGTGAGAGAGAGAGAGAAAGAGAAGCTGTGAGTGAGAGAGAAAGAGAAGCTGTGAGTGAGAGAGAGAGAATGAGAAGCTGTGAGTGAGAGAGAGAAGCTGTGAGAGAGAGAGAAAGAGAAGCTGTGAGTGAGAGAGAGAGAGAGAAGATGTGAGTGATAGAGAGAGAGAATGAGAAGCTGTGAGTGAGAGAGAGAGAAAGTAAAAGAAGCTGTGAGTGAGATAGAGAGAGAGAGAGAAAGAAAAGCTGTGAGTGAGAGAGAGAGAGGGAGAAAGATAAGCTGTGTGTGTGAGAGAGAGAGAAGCTGTGTGTGAGAGAGAGAAAGAGAAGCTGTGAGTGATAGAGAGAGAGAGAAGCTGTGAGTGAGAGAGAGAGAAGCTGTGAGTGAGAGAGAGAAAGAAAAGCTGTGAGTGAGAGAGAGAGAAAGAGAAGATATGAGTGAGAGAGAGAGAGAGAAGCAGTGAGAGAGAGAGAGAAAGAGAACCTGTGAGTGAGACAGAGAGAGAGAAAGGGAAGCTGTGAGAGAGAGAGAGGGAGAAAGAGAAGCTGTGAGAGAGAGAGAGAAAGAGAAGCTGTGAGTGTGTGAGAGAGAAAGAGAAGCTGTGAGTGAGAGAGAGAGAGAAAGAAAGAGAAATTAGAGAGAGAAAGTGAGAGAGAAAGAGAAGCTGTGAGTGGGAGAGAGAGAAAGAGAGTCTGTGAGTGAGAGAGAGAAGCTGTGAGTGAGAGAGAGAGTGCTGCTGTGAGTGAGCGAGAGAAAGAGAAGCTGTGAATGAGAGAGAGAGAGAAAGAGAAGCTGTGAGTGAGAGAGAGAGAAAGAGAAGCTGTGAGTGAGTGAGAAAGAGAAAGGGAAGTTGTGAGTAAGAGAGAGAGAGAAAAAGAGAAGCTGTGAGTGAGAGATTGAGAGAAAGAGAAGCTGTGAGTGAGAAGGAGAGGGAAAGAGAAGCTGTGAGTGAGTGAGAGAGAGAGAGAGAGAAACTGTGAGTGAGAGAGAGAGAAAGAGAAGCTGTGAGTGAGAGAGAGAGAGAAAGAGAAGCTGTGAGTGAGTGAGAGAGAGAAAGAGAAGCTGTGAGAGAGAAAGAGAGAAGCTGTGAGTGAGAGAGAGTGAGAGAGAAAGAGAACCTGTTAGTGAGTGTGAGAGAGAGAGAAAGAGAAGCTGTGAGTGAGAGAGAGATTGAAAGAGAAGCTGTGAGTGAGAGAGAGAGAGAAAGAGAAGCTGTGAGTGAGAGAGAGAAAGAGAATCTGTGAGTGAGAGGGAGAGAGAGAAAGAGAAGCTGTGAGTGACACAGAGAGGGAGAAGCTGTGAGTTAGAGAGAGAGAGAAAGAGAAGCTGTGAGTGACAGAGAGAGAAAGAGAAGCTGAGAGTAAGAGAGAGAGAGGGAAAGAGAAGCTGTGTGTGTGTGAGAGAGAGAAAGATAGTCTGAGATAGAGAGAGTGAAAGAGAACCTGTGAGTGAGAGAGAGAGGGAGAAAGAGAAGCTATGTGTGTGAGAGAGAGAAAGAGAACCTGTGAGTGAGAGTGAGAGAGAGAGAGAGAAAGAGAAGCTGTGAGTGAGAGAGAGAGAAAGAGAAGCTGTGAGTGAGAGAGAGAGAAAGAGAAGGTGTGAGTGAGAGAGAGAGAGAATGAGAAGCTGTGAGTGAGAGGGAGAGAAGCTGTGAGTGAGAGGGAGAGAGAAAGTGAAGCTCTGAGTGATAGAGAGAGAGAAAGAGAAGCTGTGTGTGAGAGAGAGAGAGGGAGAAAGAGAAGCTGTGTGTGTGTGAGAGAGAAAGAGAATCTGTGAGTGAGAGTGAGAGAGAGAGAGAAAGAGAAGCTGTAAGTGAGAGAGAGAGAGAAAGAGAAGCTGTGAGTGAGAGAGAGAGAATGAGAAGCTGTGAGAGAGAGAGAAGCTGTGTGTGTGAGAGAGAAAGAGAAGCTGTGAGTGAGAGAGAAAGAGAAGATGTGAGTGATAGAGAGAGAGAATGAGAAGCTGTGAGTGAGAGAGAGAGAAAGTAGTAGAAGCTGTGAGTGAGATAGAGAGAGAGAAAGAGAAGCTGTGAGTGAGAGAGAGAGAGGGAGAAAGATAAGCTGTGTGAGAGAGAGAGAAAGAGAAGCTGTGAGTGAGAGAGAGAGAAGCTGTGAGTGAGAGAGAGAAAGAAAAGCTGTGAGTGAGAGAGAGAGAAAGAGAAGGTGTGAGTGAGTGAGAGAGAGAAAGGGAAGTTGTGAGTGATAGAGAGAGAAAGAGAAGCTGTGAGTGAGAGAGAGAGAGAAAGAGAAGCTGTGAGTGAGAGAGAGAGAGAAAGAGAAGCTGTGAGTGAGAAGGAGAGGGAAAGAGAAGCTGTGAGTGAGTGAGAGAGAGAGAAAGAGAAGCTGTGAGTGAGAGAGGGAGAAAGAGAAACTGTGAGTGAGAGAGAGAGAGAAAGAGAAGCTGTGAGTGAGAAGGAGAGGGAATGAGAAGCTGTGAGTGAGTGAGAGAGAGAGAGAGAAAGAGAAGCTGTGAGAGAATAAGAGAGAAGCTGTGAGTGAGAGAGTGAGAGAGAGAAAGAGAAGCTGTTAGTGAGAGTGAGAGAGAGAGAGAAAGAGAAGCTGTGAGTGAGAGAGAGATTGAAAGAGAAGCTGTGAGTGTGTGAGAGAGAGAGAGAAAGAGAAGCTGTGAGTGAGAGAGAGAAAGAGACGCTGTGAGTGAGAGAGAGAGAGAGAAAGAGAAGCTGTGAGTGACACACAGAGATAGAAGCTGTGAGTTAGAGAGAGAGAAAGAGAAGTTGTGAGTGACAGAGAGAGAGAAAGAGAAGCTGAGAGTGAGAGAGAGAGAGAGAAAGTGAAGCTGTTAGTGAGAGTGAGTGAGAGTGAGAAAGAGAAGCTGTTAGTGAGAGTGAGAGAGAGAGAGAAAGAGAAGCTGTGAGTGAGAGAGAGATTGAAAGAGAAGCTGTGAGTGTGTGTGAGAGAGAGAGAAAGAGAAGCTGTGAGTGAGAGAGATAAAGTGAAGCTGTGAGTGAGAGAGAGAGAAAGAGAAGCTGTGAGTGAGAGAGAGAGAGAGAAAGAAAGAGAAATTAGAGAGAGAAAGTGAGAGAGAAAGAGAAGCTGTGAGTGGGAGAGAGAGAAAGAGAGTCTGTGAGTGAGAGAGAGAAGCTGTGAGTGAGAGAGAGAGTGCTGCTGTGAGTGAGCGAGAGAAAGAGAAGCTGTGAATGAGAGAGAGAGAAAGAGAAGCTGTGAGTGAGAGAGAGAGAAAGAGAAGCTGTGTGTGAGTGAGAAAGAGAAAGGGAAGTTGTGAGTAAGAGAGAGAGAGAGAAAGAGAAGCTGTGAGTGAGAGAGAGAGAGAAAGAGAAGCTGTGAGTGAGAAGGAGAGGGAAAGAGAAGCTGTGAGTGAGTGAGAGAGAGAGAGAGAGAAACTGTGAGTGAGAGAGAGAGAAAGAGAAGCTGTGAGTGAGAGAGAGAGAGAAAGAGAAGCTGTGAGTGAGAAGGAGAGGGAAAGAGAAGCTGTGAGTGAGTGAGAGAGAGAGAAAGAGAAGCTGTGATAGAGAGAGAAGCTGTGAGTGAGAGAGAGTGAGAGAGAAAGAGAACCTGTTAGTGAGTGTGAGAGAGAGAGAAAGAGAAGCTGTGAGTGAGAGAGATTGAAAGAGAAGCTGTGAGTGAGAGACAGAGAGAGAAAGAGAAGCTGTGAGTGAGAGAGAGAAAGAGAAGCTGTGAGTGACACAGAGAGGGAGAAGCTGTGAGTTAGAGAGAGAGAAAGAGAAGCTGTGAGTGACAGAGAGAGAAAGAGAAGCTGAGAGTAAGAGAGAGAGAGGGAAAGAGAAGCTGTGTGTGTGTGAGAGAGAGAAAGATAGTCTGAGATAGAGAGAGTGAAAGAGAACCTGTGAGTGAGAGAGAGAGGGAGAAAGAGAAGCTATGTGTGTGAGAGAGAGAAAGAGAACCTCTGAGTGAGAGTGAGAGAGAGAGAGAAAGAGAAGCTGTGAGTGAGAGAGAGAGAAAGAGGAGCTGTGAGTGAGAGAGAGAGAAAGAGAAGGTGTGAGTGAGAGAGAGAGAGAATGAGAAGCTGTGAGTGAGAGGGAGAGAAGCTGTGAGTGAGAGGGAGAGAGAAAGTGAAGCTGTGAGTGATAGAGAGAGAGAAAGAGAAGCTGTGTGTGAGAGAGAGAGAGGGAGAAAGAGAAGCTGTGTGTGTGAGAGAGAGAAAGAGAATCTGTGAGTGAGAGTGAGAGAGAGAGAGAGAGAGAAGCTGTAAGTGAGAGAGAGAGAGAAAGAGAAGCTGTGAGTGAGAGAGAGAGAATGAGAAGCTGTGAGAGAGAGAAGCTGTGTGTGTGAGAGAGAAAGAGAAGCTGTGAGTGAGAGAGAAAGAGAAGATGTGAGTGATAGAGAGAGAGAATGAGAAGCTGTGAGTGAGAGAGAGAGAAAGTAGTAGAAGCTGTGAGTGAGATAGAGAGAGAGAAAGAGAAGCTGTGAGTGAGAGAGAGAGAGGGAGAAAGATACGCTGTGTGAGAGAGAGAGAAAGAGAAGCTGTGAGTGAGAGAGAGAGAAGCTGTGAGTGAGAGAGAGAAAGAAAAGCTGTGAGTGAGAGAGAGAGAAAGAGAAGGTGTGAGTGAGTGAGAGAGAGAAAGGGAAGTTGTGAGTGATAGAGAGAGAAAGAGAAGCTGTGAGTGAGAGAGAGAGAGAAAGAGAAGCTGTGAGTGAGAGAGAGAGAGAAAGAGAAGCTGTGAGTGAGAAGGAGAGGGAAAGAGAAGCTGTGAGTGAGAGAGAGAGAGAGAAAGAGAAGCTGTGAGTGAGAGAGAGAGAAAGAGAAACTGTGAGTGAGAGAGAGAGAGAAAGAGAAGCTGTGAGTGAGAAGGAGAGGGAATGAGAAGCTGTGAGTGAGTGAGAGAGAGAGAGAGAGAAACTGTGAGAGAGAAAGAGAGAAGCTGTGAGTGAGAGAGTGAGAGAGAGAAAGAGAAGCTGTTAGTGAGAGTGTGAGAGAGAGAGAAAGAGAAGCTGTGAGTGAGAGAGAGAGAGAGAGAAAGTGAAGCTGTTAGTGAGAGTGAGTGAGAGTGAGAAAGAGAAGCTGTTAGTGAGAGTGAGAGAGAGAGAGAAAGAGAAGCTGTGAGTGAGAGAGAGATTGAAAGAGAAGCTGTGAGTGTGTGAGAGAGAGAGAGAAAGAGAAGCTGTGAGTGAGAGAGATAAAGTGAAGCTGTGAGTGAGAGAGAGAGAAAGAGAAGCTGTGAGTGAGAGAGAGAGAGAAAGAAAGAGAAATTAGAGAGAGAAAGTGAGAGAGAAAGAGAAGCTGTGAGTGGGAGAGAGAGAAAGAGAGTCTGTGAGTGAGAGAGAGAAGCTGTGAGTGAGAGAGAGAGTGCTGCTGTGAGTGAGCGAGAGAAAGAGAAGCTGTGAATGAGAGAGAGAGAAAGAGAAGCTGTGAGTGAGAGAGAGAGAAAGAGAAGCTGTGAGTGAATGAGAAAGAGAAAGGGAAGTTGTGAGTAAGAGAGAGAGAGAGAAAGATAAGCTGTGAGTGAGAGAGAGAGAGAAGCTGTGAGTGAGAAGGAGAGGGAAAGAGAAGCTGTGAGTGAGTGAGAGAGAGAGAGAGAGAAACTGTGAGTGAGAGAGAGAGAAAGAGAAGCTGTGAGTGAGAGAGAGAGAGAAAGAGAAGCTGTGAGTGAGAAGGAGAGGGAAAGAGAAGCTGTGAGTGAGTGAGAGAGAGAGAAAGAGAAGCTGTGATAGAGAGAGAAGCTGTGAGTGAGAGAGAGTGAGAGAGAAAGAGAACCTGTTAGTGAGTGTGAGAGAGAGAGAAAGAGAAGCTGTGAGTGAGAGAGAGATTGAAAGAGAAGCTGTGAGTGAGAGAGAGAGAGAGAAAGAGAGGCTGTGAGTGAGAGAGAGAAAGAGAAGCTGTGAGTGACACAGAGAGGGAGAAGCTGTGAGTTAGAGAGAGAGAGAAAGAGAAGCTGTGAGTGACAGAGAGAGAAAGAGAAGCTGAGAGTAAGAGAGAGAGAGGGAAAGAGAAGCTGTGTGTGTGTGAGAGAGAGAAAGATAGTCTGAGATAGAGAGAGTGAAAGAGAACCTGTGAGTGAGAGAGAGAGGGAGAAAGAGAAGCTATGTGTGTGTGAGAGAGAAAGAGAACCTGTGAGTGAGAGTGAGAGAGAGAGAGAGAAAGAGAAGCTGTGAGTGAGAGAGAGAGAAAGAGAAGTTGTGAGTGACAGAGAGAGAGAAAGAGAAGCTGAGAGTGAGAGAGAGAGAGAGAAAGTGAAGCTGTTAGTGAGAGTGAGTGAGAGTGAGAAAGAGAAGCTGTTAGTGAGAGTGAGAGAGAGAGAGAAAGAGAAGCTGTGAGTGAGAGAGAGATTGAAAGAGAAGCTGTGAGTGTGTGAGAGAGAGAGAGAAAGAGAAGCTGTGAGTGAGAGAGATAAAGTGAAGCTGTGAGTGAGAGAGAGAGAAAGAGAAGCTGTGAGTGAGAGAGAGAGAGAAAGAAAGAGAAATTAGAGAGAGAAAGTGAGAGAGAAAGAGAAGCTGTGAGTGGGAGAGAGAGAAAGAGAGTCTGTGAGTGAGAGAGAGAAGCTGTGAGTGAGAGAGAGAGTGCTGCTGTGAGTGAGCGAGAGAAAGAGAAGCTGTGAATGAGAGAGAGAGAAAGAGAAGCTGTGAGTGAGAGAGAGAGAAAGAGAAGCTGTGTGTGAGTGAGAAAGAGAAAGGGAAGTTGTGAGTAAGAGAGAGAGAGAGAAAGAGAAGCTGTGAGTGAGAGAGAGAGAGAAAGAGAAGCTGTGAGTGAGAAGGAGAGGGAAAGAGAAGCTGTGAGTGAGTGAGAGAGAGAGAGAGAGAAACTGTGAGTGAGAGAGAGAGAAAGAGAAGCTGTGAGTGAGAGAGAGAGAGAAAGAGAAGCTGTGAGTGAGAAGGAGAGGGAAAGAGAAGCTGTGAGTGAGTGAGAGAGAGAGAAAGAGAAGCTGTGATAGAGAGAGAAGCTGTGAGTGAGAGAGAGTGAGAGAGAAAGAGAACCTGTTAGTGAGTGTGAGAGAGAGAGAAAGAGAAGCTGTGAGTGAGAGAGATTGAAAGAGAAGCTGTGAGTGAGAGACAGAGAGAGAAAGAGAAGCTGTGAGTGAGAGAGAGAAAGAGAAGCTGTGAGTGACACAGAGAGGGAGAAGCTGTGAGTTAGAGAGAGAGAGAAAGAGAAGCTGTGAGTGACAGAGAGAGAAAGAGAAGCTGAGAGTAAGAGAGAGAGAGGGAAAGAGAAGCTGTGTGTGTGTGAGAGAGAGAAAGATAGTCTGAGATAGAGAGAGTGAAAGAGAACCTGTGAGTGAGAGAGAGAGGGAGAAAGAGAAGCTATGTGTGTGAGAGAGAGAAAGAGAACCTCTGAGTGAGAGTGAGAGAGAGAGAGAAAGAGAAGCTGTGAGTGAGAGAGAGAGAAAGAGGAGCTGTGAGTGAGAGAGAGAGAAAGAGAAGGTGTGAGTGAGAGAGAGAGAATGAGAAGCTGTGAGTGAGAGGGAGAGAAGCTGTGAGTGAGAGGGAGAGAGAAAGTGAAGCTGTGAGTGATAGAGAGAGAGAAAGAGAAGCTGTGTGTGAGAGAGAGAGAGGGAGAAAGAGAAGCTGTGTGTGTGAGAGAGAGAAAGAGAATCTGTGAGTGAGAGTGAGAGAGAGAGAGAGAGAGAAGCTGTAAGTGAGAGAGAGAGAGAAAGAGAAGCTGTGAGTGAGAGAGAGAGAATGAGAAGCTGTGAGAGAGAGAAGCTGTGTGTGTGAGAGAGAAAGAGAAGCTGTGAGTGAGAGAGAAAGAGAAGATGTGAGTGATAGAGAGAGAGAATGAGAAGCTGTGAGTGAGAGAGAGAGAAAGTAGTAGAAGCTGTGAGTGAGATAGAGAGAGAGAAAGAGAAGCTGTGAGTGAGAGAGAGAGAGGGAGAAAGATAAGCTGTGTGAGAGAGAGAGAAAGAGAAGCTGTGAGTGAGAGAGAGAGAAGCTGTGAGTGAGAGAGAGAAAGAAAAGCTGTGAGTGAGAGAGAGAGAAAGAGAAGGTGTGAGTGAGTGAGAGAGAGAAAGGGAAGTTGTGAGTGATAGAGAGAGAAAGAGAAGCTGTGAGTGAGAGAGAGAGAGAAAGAGAAGCTGTGAGTGAGAGAGAGAGAGAAAGAGAAGCTGTGAGTGAGAAGGAGAGGGAAAGAGAAGCTGTGAGTGAGAGAGAGAGAGAGAAAGAGAAGCTGTGAGTGAGAGAGAGAGAAAGAGAAACTGTGAGTGAGAGAGAGAGAGAAAGAGAAGCTGTGAGTGAGAAGGAGAGGGAATGAGAAGCTGTGAGTGAGTGAGAGAGAGAGAGAGAGAAACTGTGAGAGAGAAAGAGAGAAGCTGTGAGTGAGAGAGTGAGAGAGAGAAAGAGAAGCTGTTAGTGAGAGTGTGAGAGAGAGAGAAAGAGAAGCTGTGAGTGAGAGAGAGAGAGAGAGAAAGTGAAGCTGTTAGTGAGAGTGAGTGAGAGTGAGAAAGAGAAGCTGTTAGTGAGAGTGAGAGAGAGAGAGAAAGAGAAGCTGTGAGTGAGAGAGAGATTGAAAGAGAAGCTGTGAGTGTGTGAGAGAGAGAGAGAAAGAGAAGCTGTGAGTGAGAGAGATAAAGTGAAGCTGTGAGTGAGAGAGAGAGAAAGAGAAGCTGTGAGTGAGAGAGAGAGAGAAAGAAAGAGAAATTAGAGAGAGAAAGTGAGAGAGAAAGAGAAGCTGTGAGTGGGAGAGAGAGAAAGAGAGTCTGTGAGTGAGAGAGAGAAGCTGTGAGTGAGAGAGAGAGTGCTGCTGTGAGTGAGCGAGAGAAAGAGAAGCTGTGAATGAGAGAGAGAGAAAGAGAAGCTGTGAGTGAGAGAGAGAGAAAGAGAAGCTGTGAGTGAATGAGAAAGAGAAAGGGAAGTTGTGAGTAAGAGAGAGAGAGAGAAAGATAAGCTGTGAGTGAGAGAGAGAAAGAGAAGCTGTGAGTGAGAAGGAGAGGGAAAGAGAAGCTGTGAGTGAGTGAGAGAGAGAGAGAGAGAAACTGTGAGTGAGAGAGAGAGAAAGAGAAGCTGTGAGTGAGAGAGAGAGAGAAAGAGAAGCTGTGAGTGAGAAGGAGAGGGAAAGAGAAGCTGTGAGTGAGTGAGAGAGAGAGAAAGAGAAGCTGTGATAGAGAGAGAAGCTGTGAGTGAGAGAGAGTGAGAGAGAAAGAGAACCTGTTAGTGAGTGTGAGAGAGAGAGAAAGAGAAGCTGTGAGTGAGAGAGAGATTGAAAGAGAAGCTGTGAGTGAGAGAGAGAGAGAGAAAGAGAGGCTGTGAGTGAGAGAGAGAAAGAGAAGCTGTGAGTGACACAGAGAGGGAGAAGCTGTGAGTTAGAGAGAGAGAGAAAGAGAAGCTGTGAGTGACAGAGAGAGAAAGAGAAGCTGAGAGTAAGAGAGAGAGAGGGAAAGAGAAGCTGTGTGTGTGTGAGAGAGAGAAAGATAGTCTGAGATAGAGAGAGTGAAAGAGAACCTGTGAGTGAGAGAGAGAGGGAGAAAGAGAAGCTATGTGTGTGTGAGAGAGAAAGAGAACCTGTGAGTGAGAGTGAGAGAGAGAGAGAGAAAGAGAAGCTGTGAGTGAGAGAGAGAGAAAGAGGAGCTGTGAGTGAGAGAGAGAGAAAGAGAAGGTGTGTGTGAGAGAGAGAGAATGAGAAGCTGTGAGTGAGAGGGAGAGAAGCTGTGAGTGAGAGGGAGAGAGAAAGTGAAGCTGTGAGTGATAGAGAGAGAGAAAGAGAAGCTGTGTGAGAGAGAGAGAGAGGGAGAAAGAGAAGCTGTAAGTGAGAGAGAGAGAGAAAGAGAAGCTGTGAGTGAGAGAGAGAGAATGAGAAGCTGTGAGAGAGAGAAGCTGTGTGTGTGAGAGAGAAAGAGAAGCTGTGAGTGAGAGAGAAAGAGAAGATGTGAGTGATAGAGAGAGAGAATGAGAAGCTGTGAGTGAGAGAGAGAGAAAGTAGTAGAAGCTGTGAGTGAGATAGAGAGAGAGAAAGAGAAGCTGTGAGTGAGAGAGAGAGAGGGAGAAAGATAAGCTGTGTGAGAGAGAGAGAAAGAGAAGCTGTGAGTGAGAGAGAGAGAAGCTGTGAGTGAGAGAGAGAAAGAAAAGCTGTGAGTGAGAGAGAGAGAAAGAGAAGGTGTGAGTGAGTGAGAGAGAGAAAGGGAAGTTGTGAGTGATAGAGAGAGAAAGAGAAGCTGTGAGTGAGAGAGAGAGAGAAAGAGAAGCTGTGAGTGAGAGAGAGAGAGAAAGAGAAGCTGTGAGTGAGAAGGAGAGGGAAAGAGAAGCTGTGAGTGAGAGAGAGAGAGAAAGAGAAGCTGTGAGTGAGAGAGAGAGAAAGAGAAACTGTGAGTGAGAGAGAGAGAGAAAGAGAAGCTGTGAGTGAGAAGGAGAGGGAATGAGAAGCTGTGAGTGAGTGAGAGAGAGAGAGAGAGAAAGAGAAGCTGTGAGAGAGAAAGAGAGAAGCTGTGAGTGAGAGAGTGAGAGAGAGAAAGAGAAGCTGTTAGTGAGAGTGAGAGAGAGAGAGAAAGAGAAGCTGTGAGTGAGAGAGAGAGAGAGAAAGTGAAGCTGTTAGTGAGAGTGAGTGAGAGTGAGAAAGAGAAGCTGTTAGTGAGAGTGAGAGAGAGAGAGAAAGAGAAGCTGTGAGTGAGAGAGAGATTGAAAGAGAAGCTGTGAGTGTGTGTGAGAGAGAGAGAAAGAGAAGCTGTGAGTGAGAGAGATAAAGTGAAGCTGTGAGTGAGAGAGAGAGAAAGAGAATCTGTGAGTGAGAGAGAGAGAGAGAAAGAATGAGAAATTAGAGAGAGAAAGTGAGAGAGAAAGAGAAGCTGTGAGTGGGAGAGAGAGAAAGAGAGTCTGTGAGTGAGAGAGAGTGAGAGAGAAAGAGAACCTGTTAGTGAGTGTGTGAGAGAGAGAAAGAGAAGCTGTGAGTGAGAGAGAGATTGAAAGAGAAGCTGTGAGTGAGAGAGAGAGAGAGAAAGAGAAGCTGTGAGTGAGAGAGAGAAAGAGAAGCTGTGAGTGACACAGAGAGGGAGAAGCTGTGAGTTAGAGAGAGAGAGAAAGAGAAGCTGTGATAGAGAGAGAAGCTGTGAGTGAGAGAGAGTGAGAGAGAAAGAGAACCTGTTAGTGAGTGTGTGAGAGAGAGAAAGAGAAGCTGTGAGTGAGAGAGAGATTGAAAGAGAAGCTGTGAGTGAGAGAGAGAGAGAGAAAGAGAAGCTGTGAGTGAGAGAGAGAAAGAGAAGCTGTGAGTGACACAGAGAGGGAGAAGCTGTGAGTTAGAGAGAGAGAGAAAGAGAAGCTGTGAGTGACAGAGAGAGAAAGAGAAGCTGAGAGTAAGAGAGAGAGAGGGAAAGAGAAGCTGTGTGTGTGTGAGAGAGAGAAAGATAGTCTGAGATAGAGAGAGTGAAAGAGAACCTGTGAGTGAGAGAGAGAGGGAGAAAGAGAAGCTGTGAGTGAGAGAGGGAGAAAGAGAAACTGTGAGTGAGAGAGAGAGAGAAAGAGAAGCTGTGAGTGAGAAGGAGAGGGAATGAGAAGCTGTGAGTGAGTGAGAGAGAGAGAAAGAGAAGCTGTGAGTGAGAGAGGGAGAAAGAGAAACTGTGAGTGAGAGAGAGAGAGAAAGAGAAGCTGTGAGTGAGAAGGAGAGGGAATGAGAAGCTGTGAGTGAGTGAGAGAGAGAGAGAGAAAGAGAAGCTGTGAGAGAATAAGAGAGAAGCTGTGAGTGAGAGAGTGAGAAAGAGAAAGAGAAGCTGTTAGTGAGAGTGAGAGAGAAAGAGAAAGAGAAGCTGTGAGTGAGAGAGAGATTGAAAGAGAAGCTGTGAGTGTGTGAGAGAGAGAGAGAAAGAGAAGCTGTGAGTGAGAGAGAGAAAGAGACGCTGTGAGTGAGAGAGAGAGAGAGAAAGAGAAGCTGTGAGTGACACACAGAGATAGAAGCTGTGAGTTAGAGAGAGAGAAAGAGAAGTTGTGAGTGACAGAGAGAGAGAAAGAGAAGCTGAGAGTGAGAGAGAGAGAGAAAGTGAAGCTGTTAGTGAGAGTGAGTGAGAGTGAGAAAGAGAAGCTGTTAGTGAGAGTGAGAGAGAGAGAGAAAGAGAAGCTGTGAGTGAGAGAGATAAAGTGAAGCTGTGAGTGAGAGAGAGAGAAAGAGAAGCTGTGAGTGAGAGAGAGAGAGAAAGAAAGAGAAATTAGAGAGAGAAAGTGAGAGAGAAAGAGAAGCTGTGAGTGGGAGAGAGAGAAAGAGAGTCTGTGAGTGAGAGAGAGAAGCTGTGAGTGAGAGAGAGAGTGCTGCTGTGAGTGAGCGAGAGAAAGAGAAGCTGTGAATGAGAGAGAGAGAAAGAGAAGCTGTGAGTGAGAGAGAGAGAAAGAGAAGCTGTGTGTGAGTGAGAAAGAGAAAGGGAAGTTGTGAGTAAGAGAGAGAGAGAGAAAGAGAAGCTGTGAGTGAGAGAGAGAGAGAAAGAGAAGCTGTGAGTGAGAAGGAGAGGGAAAGAGAAGCTGTGAGTGAGTGAGAGAGAGAGAGAGAGAAACTGTGAGTGAGAGAGAGAGAAAGAGAAGCTGTGAGTGAGAGAGAGAGAGAAAGAGAAGCTGTGAGTGAGAAGGAGAGGGAAAGAGAAGCTGTGAGTGAGTGAGAGAGAGAGAAAGAGAAGCTGTGATAGAGAGAGAAGCTGTGAGTGAGAGAGAGTGAGAGAGAAAGAGAACCTGTTAGTGAGTGTGAGAGAGAGAGAAAGAGAAGCTGTGAGTGAGAGAGATTGAAAGAGAAGCTGTGAGTGAGAGACAGAGAGAGAAAGAGAAGCTGTGAGTGAGAGAGAGAAAGAGAAGCTGTGAGTGACACAGAGAGGGAGAAGCTGTGAGTTAGAGAGAGAGAGAAAGAGAAGCTGTGAGTGGCAGAGAGAGAAAGAGAAGCTGAGAGTAAGAGAGAGAGAGGGAAAGAGAAGCTGTGTGTGTGTGAGAGAGAGAAAGATAGTCTGAGATAGAGAGAGTGAAAGAGAACCTGTGAGTGAGAGAGAGAGGGAGAAAGAGAAGCTATGTGTGTGAGAGAGAGAAAGAGAACCTGTGAGTGAGAGTGAGAGAGAGAGAGAAAGAGAAGCTGTGAGTGAGAGAGAGAGAAAGAGGAGCTGTGAGTGAGAGAGAGAGAAAGAGAAGGTGTGAGTGAGAGAGAGAGAGAATGAGAAGCTGTGAGTGAGAGGGAGAGAAGCTGTGAGTGAGAGGGAGAGAGAAAGTGAAGCTGTGAGTGATAGAGAGAGAGAAAGAGAAGCTGTGTGTGAGAGAGAGAGAGGGAGAAAGAGAAGCTGTGTGTGTGAGAGAGAGAAAGAGAATCTGTGAGTGAGAGTGAGAGAGAGAGAGAGAGAAGCTGTAAGTGAGAGAGAGAGAGAAAGAGAAGCTGTGAGTGAGAGAGAGAGAATGAGAAGCTGTGAGAGAGAGAAGCTGTGTGTGTGAGAGAGAAAGAGAAGCTGTGAGTGAGAGAGAAAGAGAAGATGTGAGTGATAGAGAGAGAGAATGAGAAGCTGTGAGTGAGAGAGAGAGAAAGTAGTAGAAGCTGTGAGTGAGATAGAGAGAGAGAAAGAGAAGCTGTGAGTGAGAGAGAGAGAGGGAGAAAGAT
This sequence comes from Bradypodion pumilum, assembly GCA_035047305.1. Lineage (NCBI taxonomy): Eukaryota > Metazoa > Chordata > Lepidosauria > Squamata > Chamaeleonidae > Bradypodion > Bradypodion pumilum. The sequence continues at coordinate 233,883,257 of JAWDJD010000001.1, forward strand.
AAGCTGTGTGAGAGAGAGAGAAAGAGAAGCTGTGAGTGAGAGAGAGAGAAGCTGTGAGTGAGAGAGAGAAAGAAAAGCTGTGAGTGAGAGAGAGAGAAAGAGAAGGTGTGAGTGAGTGAGAGAGAGAAAGGGAAGTTGTGAGTGATAGAGAGAGAAAGAGAAGCTGTGAGTGAGAGAGAGAGAGAAAGAGAAGCTGTGAGTGAGAGAGAGAGAGAAAGAGAAGCTGTGAGTGAGAAGGAGAGGGAAAGAGAAGCTGTGAGTGAGAGAGAGAGAGAGAAAGAGAAGCTGTGAGTGAGAGAGAGAGAAAGAGAAACTGTGAGTGAGAGAGAGAGAGAAAGAGAAGCTGTGAGTGAGAAGGAGAGGGAATGAGAAGCTGTGAGTGAGTGAGAGAGAGAGAGAGAGAAACTGTGAGAGAGAAAGAGAGAAGCTGTGAGTGAGAGAGTGAGAGAGAGAAAGAGAAGCTGTTAGTGAGAGTGAGAGAGAGAGAGAAAGAGAAGCTGTGAGTGAGAGAGAGAGAGAGAAAGTGAAGCTGTTAGTGAGAGTGAGTGAGAGTGAGAAAGAGAAGCTGTTAGTGAGTGAGAGAGAGAGAGAAAGAGAAGCTGTGAGTGAGAGAGAGATTGAAAGAGAAGCTGTGAGTGTGTGAGAGAGAGAGAGAAAGAGAAGCTGTGAGTGAGAGAGATAAAGTGAAGCTGTGAGTGAGAGAGAGAGAGAAAGAAAGAGAAATTAGAGAGAGAAAGTGAGAGAGAAAGAGAAGCTGTGAGTGGGAGAGAGAGAAAGAGAGTCTGTGAGTGAGAGAGAGAAGCTGTGAGTGAGAGAGAGAGTGCTGCTGTGAGTGAGCGAGAGAAAGAGAAGCTGTGAATGAGAGAGAGAGAAAGAGAAGCTGTGAGTGAGAGAGAGAGAAAGAGAAGCTGTGAGTGAGTGAGAAAGAGAAAGGGAAGTTGTGAGTAAGAGAGAGAGAGAGAAAGATAAGCTGTGAGTGAGAGAGAGAGAAAGAGAAGCTGTGAGTGAGAAGGAGAGGGAAAGAGAAGCTGTGAGTGAGTGAGAGAGAGAGAGAGAGAAACTGTGAGTGAGAGAGAGAGAAAGAGAAGCTGTGAGTGAGAGAGAGAGAGAAAGAGAAGCTGTGAGTGAGAAGGAGAGGGAAAGAGAAGCTGTGAGTGAGTGAGAGAGAGAGAAAGAGAAGCTGTGATAGAGAGAGAAGCTGTGAGTGAGAGAGAGTGAGAGAGAAAGAGAACCTGTTAGTGAGTGTGAGAGAGAGAGAAAGAGAAGCTGTGAGTGAGAGAGAGATTGAAAGAGAAGCTGTGAGTGAGAGAGAGAGAGAGAAAGAGAGGCTGTGAGTGAGAGAGAGAAAGAGAAGCTGTGAGTGACACAGAGAGGGAGAAGCTGTGAGTTAGAGAGAGAGAGAAAGAGAAGCTGTGAGTGACAGAGAGAGAAAGAGAAGCTGAGAGTAAGAGAGAGAGAGGGAAAGAGAAGCTGTGTGTGTGTGAGAGAGAGAAAGATAGTCTGAGATAGAGAGAGTGAAAGAGAACCTGTGAGTGAGAGAGAGAGGGAGAAAGAGAAGCTATGTGTGTGTGAGAGAGAAAGAGAACCTGTGAGTGAGAGTGAGAGAGAGAGAGAGAAAGAGAAGCTGTGAGTGAGAGAGAGAGAAAGAGGAGCTGTGAGTGAGAGAGAGAGAAAGAGAAGGTGTGTGTGAGAGAGAGAGAATGAGAAGCTGTGAGTGAGAGGGAGAGAAGCTGTGAGTGAGAGGGAGAAAGTGAAGCTGTGAGTGATAGAGAGAGAGAAAGAGAAGCTGTGTGAGAGAGAGAGAGAGGGAGAAAGAGAAGCTGTGTGTGTGAGAGAGAGAAAGAGAATCTGTGAGTGAGAGTGAGAGAGAGAGAGAAAGAGAAGCTGTAAGTGAGAGAGAGAGAGAAAGAGAAGCTGTGAGTGAGAGAGAGAGAATGAGAAGCTGTGAGAGAGAGAAGCTGTGTGTGTGAGAGAGAAAGAGAAGCTGTGAGTGAGAGAGAAAGAGAAGATGTGAGTGATAGAGAGAGAGAATGAGAAGCTGTGAGTGAGAGAGAGAGAAAGTAGTAGAAGCTGTGAGTGAGATAGAGAGAGAGAAAGAGAAGCTGTGAGTGAGAGAGAGAGAGGGAGAAAGATAAGCTGTGTGTGAGAGAGAGAAAGAGAAGCTGTGAGTGAGAGAGAGTGAAGCTGTGAGTGAGAGAGAGAAAGAAAAGCTGTGAGTGAGAGAGAGAGAAAGAGAAGGTGTGAGTGAGTGAGAGAGAGAAAGGGAAGTTGTGAGTGATAGAGAGAGAAAGAGAAGCTGTGAGTGAGAGAGAGAGAGAAAGAGAAGCTGTGAGTGAGAGAGAGAGAGAAAGAGAAGCTGTGAGTGAGAAGGAGAGGGAAAGAGAAGCTGTGAGTGAGAGAGAGAGAGAAAGAGAAGCTGTGAGTGAGAGAGAGAGAAAGAGAAACTGTGAGTGAGAGAGAGAGAGAAAGAGAAGCTGTGAGTGAGAAGGAGAGGGAATGAGAAGCTGTGAGTGAGTGAGAGAGAGAGAGAGAGAGAAAGAGAAGCTGTGAGAGAGAAAGAGAGAAGCTGTGAGTGAGAGAGTGAGAGAGAGAAAGAGAAGCTGTTAGTGAGAGTGAGAGAGAGAGAGAAAGAGAAGCTGTGAGTGAGTGAGAGAGAGAGAAAGTGAAGCTGTTAGTGAGAGTGAGTGAGAGTGAGAAAGAGAAGCTGTTAGTGAGAGTGAGAGAGAGAGAGAAAGAGAAGCTGTGAGTGAGAGAGAGATTGAAAGAGAAGCTGTGAGTGTGTGTGAGAGAGAGAGAAAGAGAAGCTGTGAGTGAGAGAGATAAAGTGAAGCTGTGAGTGAGAGAGAGAGAAAGAGAATCTGTGAGTGAGAGAGAGAGAGAAAGAAAGAGAAATTAGAGAGAGAAAGTGAGAGAGAAAGAGAAGCTGTGAGTGGGAGAGAGAGAAAGAGAGTCTGTGAGTGAGAGAGAGTGAGAGAGAAAGAGAACCTGTTAGTGAGTGTGTGTGAGAGAGAAAGAGAAGCTGTGAGTGAGAGAGAGATTGAAAGAGAAGCTGTGAGTGAGAGAGAGAGAGAGAAAGAGAAGCTGTGAGTGAGAGAGAGAAAGAGAAGCTGTGAGTGACACAGAGAGGGAGAAGCTGTGAGTTAGAGAGAGAGAGAAAGAGAAGCTGTGATCGAGAGAGAAGCTGTGAGTGAGAGAGAGTGAGAGAGAAAGAGAACCTGTTAGTGAGTGTGTGAGAGAGAGAAAGAGAAGCTGTGAGTGAGAGAGAGATTGAAAGAGAAGCTGTGAGTGAGAGAGAGAGAGAGAAAGAGAAGCTGTGAGTGAGAGAGAGAAAGAGAAGCTGTGAGTGACACAGAGAGGGAGAAGCTGTGAGTTAGAGAGAGAGAGAAAGAGAAGCTGTGAGTGACAGAGAGAGAAAGAGAAGCTGAGAGTAAGAGAGAGAGAGGGAAAGAGAAGCTGTGTGTGTGTGAGAGAGAGAAAGATAGTCTGAGATAGAGAGAGTGAAAGAGAACCTGTGAGTGAGAGAGAGAGGGAGAAAGAGAAGCTATGTGTGTGTGAGAGAGAAAGAGAACCTGTGAGTGAGAGTGAGAGAGAGAGAGAGAAAGAGAAGCTGTGAGTGAGAGAGAGAGAAAGAGGAGCTGTGAGTGAGAGAGAGAGAAAGAGAAGGTGTGAGTGAGAGAGAGAGAGAATGAGAAGCTGTGAGTGAGAGGGAGAGAAGCTGTGAGTGAGAGGGAGAGAGAAAGAGAACCTGTGAGTGAGAGAGAGAGGGAGAAAGAGAAGCTATGTGTGTGTGAGAGAGAAAGAGAACCTGTGAGTGAGAGTGAGAGAGAGAGAGAGAGAAAGAGAAGCTGTGAGTGAGAGAGAGAGAAAGAGGAGCTGTGAGTGAGAGAGAGAGAAAGAGAAGGTGTGTGTGAGAGAGAGAGAATGAGAAGCTGTGAGTGAGAGGGAGAGAAGCTGTGAGTGAGAGGGAGAGAGAAAGTGAAGCTGTGAGTGATAGAGAGAGAGAAAGAGAAGCTGTGTGAGAGAGAGAGAGAGGGAGAAAGAGAAGCTGTGTGTGTGAGAGAGAGAAAGAGAATCTGTGAGTGAGAGTGAGAGAGAGAGAGAAAGAGAAGCTGTGAGAGAGAAAGAGAGAAGCTGTGAGTGAGAGAGTGAGAGAGAGAAAGAGAAGCTGTTAGTGAGAGTGAGAGAGAGAGAGAAAGAGAAGCTGTGAGTGAGAGAGAGAGAGAGAAAGTGAAGCTGTTAGTGAGAGTGAGTGAGAGGGAGAAAGAGAAGCTGTTAGTGAGAGTGAGAGCGAGAGAGAAAGAGAAGCTGTGAGTGAGAGAGAGATTGAAAGAGAAGCTGTGAGTGTGTGTGAGAGAGAGAGAAAGAGAAGCTGTGAGTGAGAGAGATAAAGTGAAGCTGTGAGTGAGAGAGAGAGAAAGAGAATCTGTGAGTGAGAGAGAGAGAGAAAGAAAGAGAAATTAGAGAGAGAAAGTGAGAGAGAAAGGGAATGAGAAGCTGTGAGTGAGTGAGAGAGAGAGAGAGAGAGAAAGAGAAGCTGTGAGAGAGAAAGAGAGAAGCTGTGAGTGAGAGAGTGAGAGAGAGAAAGAGAAGCTGTTAGTGAGAGTGAGAGAGAGAGAGAAAGAGAAGCTGTGAGTGAGAGAGAGAGAGAGAAAGTGAAGCTGTTAGTGAGAGTGAGTGAGAGTGAGAAAGAGAAGCTGTTAGTGAGAGTGAGAGAGAGAGAGAAAGAGAAGCTGTGAGTGAGAGAGAGATTGAAAGAGAAGCTGTGAGTGTGTGTGTGAGAGAGAGAAAGAGAAGCTGTGAGTGAGAGAGATAAAGTGAAGCTGTGAGTGAGAGAGAGAGAAAGAGAATCTGTGAGTGAGAGAGAGAGAGAAAGAAAGAGAAATTAGAGAGAGAAAGTGAGAGAGAAAGAGAAGCTGTGAGTGGGAGAGAGAGAAAGAGAGTCTGTGAGTGAGAGAGAGAAGCTGTGAGTGAGAGAGAGAGTGCTGCTGTGAGTGAGCGAGAGAAAGAGAAGCTGTGAATGAGAGAAAAAGAGAAAGGGAAGTTGTGAGTAAGAGAGAGAGAGAGAAAGAGAAGCTGTGAGTGAGTGAGAGAGAGAAAGAGAAGCTGTGAGTGAGAAGGAGAGGGAAAGAGAAGCTGTGAGTGAGTGAGAGAGAGAGAGAGAATGAGAAGCTGTGAGTGAGAGTGAGAGAGAGAAAGAGAGCTGTGAGTGAGAGAGAGAAAGAGAAGCTGTGAGTGAGAGGGAGAGAGAGAGGAAGAGAAACTGTGAGTGACACAGAGAGAGAGAAGCTGTGAGTGAGAGAGAGAGAGAAAGAGAAGCTGTGTGTGAGAGAGAGAAAGAGAAGCTGTGAGTGAGAGAGAGAGAATGAGAAGCTGTGAGTGAGAGAGAGAAGCTGTGAGTGAGAGAGAGAAAGAGAAGCTGTGAGTGAGAGAGAGCGAGAGAGAGAAGATGTGTGATAGAGAGAATGAGAAGCTGTGAGTGAGAGTGAGAGAGAGAGAAAGAGAAGCTGTGAGTGAGAGAGAGATTGAAAGAGAAGCTGTGAGTGAGAGAGAGAGGGAGAGAGAGAAAGAGAAGCTGTGAGTGAGAGAGAGAGAGAAAGAGAAGCTGTGAGTGAGAGAGAGAGAATGAGAAGCTGTGAGTGAGAGAGAGAAGCTGTGAGTGAGAGAGAGAAAGAGAAGCTGTGAGTGAGAGAGAGCGAGAGAGAGAAGATGTGAGTGATAGAGAGAGAATGAGAAGCTGTGAGTGAGAGAGAGAGAAAGTAAGAGAAGCTGTGAGTGAGATAGAGAGAGAGAAAGAGAAGCTGTGAGTGAGAGAGAGAGAGGGAGAAAGATAAGCTGTGAGAGAGAGAGAAAGAGAAGCTGTGTGTGTGAGAGAGAGAAAGAGAAGCTGTGATTGAGAGTGAGAGAGAGAGAGAAAGAGAAGCTGTGTGAGAGAGAGAGAGAAAGAGAAGCTATGAGTGAGAGAGAGATAAGCTGTGAGTGAGAGAGAGAAAGAAAAGCTGTGAGTGAGAGAGAGAGAAAGAGAAGATATGAGTGAGAGAGAGAGAAGCAGTGAGAGAGAGAGAGAAAAAGAGAAGCTGTGAGTGAGACAGAGAGAGAAAGAGAAGCTGTGAGAGAGAGAGAGGGAGAAAGAGAAGATGTGAGAGAGAGAGAGAAAGAGAAGCTGTGAGTGAGAGAGAGATAAGCTGTGAGTGAGAGAGAGAAAGAAAAGCTGTGAGTGAGACAGAGAGAAAGAGAAGATATGAGTGAGTGAGAGAGAGAGAAGCAGTGAGAGAGAGAGAGAGAAATAGAGAAGCTGTGAGTGAGACAGAGAGAGAAAGAGAAGCTGTGAAAGAGAGAGAGGGAGAAAGAGAAGCTGAGAGAGAGAGAGAGAAGCTGTGAGTGTGTGTGAGAGAGAAAGAGAAGCTGTGAGTGAGAGAGAGAGAAAGAAAGAGAAATTAGAGTAAGAAAGAGAGAGAGAAAGAGAAGCTGTGAGTGGGAGAGAGAGAAAGAGAGTCTGTGAGTGAGAGAGAGAGAGAGAAGCTGTGAGTGAGAGAGAGAGAGAGCCGCTGTGAGTGAGAGAGAGAGGAAGAGAAGCTGTGAATGAGAGAGAGAGAGAGAACGAGAAGCTGTGAGTGAGAGAGAGAGAAAGAGAAGCTGTGAGTGAGTGAGAGAGAGAAAGGGAAGTTGTGAGTGAGAGAGAGAGAGAAAGAGAAGCTGTGAGTGAGAGAGAGAGAAAGAGAAGCTGTGAGTGAGAGAGAGAGAGAAAGAGAAGCTGTGAGTGAGAAGGAGAGGGAAAGAGAACCTGTGAGTGACAGAGAGAGAGAAAGAGAAGCTGTGTGTGTGTGTGAGGGAGAGAAAGATAGTCTGAGAAAGAGAGAGTGAAAGAGAAGCTGTGAGTGAGAGAGAGAGAGTGGGAGAAAGAGAAGCTGTGTGTGAGAGAGAGAGAAAGAGAAGCTGTGAGTGAGAGTGAGAGAGAGAAAGGGAAGTTGTGAGTGAGAGAGAGAGAGAATTTGAAGCTGTGAGTGAGAGAGAGAGAATGTAAGAGAAGCTGTGTGTGAGATAGAGAGAGAGAGAAAGAGAAGCTGTGAGTGAGAGAGAGAGAGGGAGAAAGATAAGCTGTGAGAGAGAGAAGCTGTGTGTGTGTGTGAGAGAGAAAGATAAGCTGTGATTGAGAGTGAGAGAGAGAGAGAAATTGAAGCTGTGAGTGAGAGAGAGAGAAAGAGAAGCTGTGAGTGAGAGAGAGAGAAGCTGTGAGTGAGAGAGAGAAAGAAAAGCTGTGAGTGAGAGAGAGAGAGAAAGAGAAGATATGAGTGAGAGAGAGAGAGAGAAGCAATGAGAGAGAGAGAGAAAGAGAAGCTGTGAGTGAGACAGAGAGAGAGAAAGAGAAGCTGTGAGAGAGAGAGGGAGAAAGAGAAGCTGTGTGTGAGAGAGAAAGAGAAGCTGTGAGTGTGTGTGAGAGAGAAAGAGAAGCTGTGAGTGAGAGAGAAAGAAAGAAAGAGAAATTAGAGTGAGAAAGAGAGAGAGAAAGAGAAGCTGTGAGTGGGAGAGAGAGAAAGAGAGTCTGTGAGTGAGAGAGAGAGATAGAAGCTGTGAGTGAAAGAGAGAGAGAGCCGCTGTTAGTGAGAGAGAGAGAAAGAGAAGCTGTGAATGAGAGAGAGAGAGAAAGAGAAGCTGTGAGTGAGAGAGAGAGAAAGAGAAGCTGTGAGTGAGAGAGAGAGAGAAAGAGAAGCTGTGAGTGAGAGAGAGAGAGAAAGAGAAGCTGTGAGTGAGAAGGAGAGGGAAAGAGAAGCTGTGAGTGAGTGAGAGAGAGAGAGAAAGAGAAGCTGTGTGTGTGAGAGAGAGAAAGAGAAGCTGTGAGTGAGAGAGAGAGAGAAAGAGAAGCTGTTAGTGACAGAGAGAGAGAAAGAGAAGCTGTGTGTGTGTGAGAGAGAAAGATAGTCTGAGAAAGAGAGAGTGAAAGAGAAGCTGTGAGTGAGAGTGAGAGAGAGAGAGAGAGAAAGTGAAGCTGTGAGTGAGAGAGAGAGAGAATGAGAAGCTGTGAGTGAGAGAGAGAAGCTGTGAGTGAGAGAGAGAAAGAGAAGCTGTGTGTGTGAGAGAGAGAGGTGAGTGATGGAGAGAGAGAATGAGAAGCTGTGAGTGATAGAGAGAGAAAGTAAAAGAAGCTGTGAGTGAGATAGAGAGAGAAAGAGAAGCTGTGAGTGAGAGAGAGAGGGAGAAAGATAAGCTGTGTGTGAGAGAGAGAGAAGCTGTGTGTGAGAGAGAGAGAGAAAGAGAAGTTGTGAGTGATACACAGAGAGAGAAGCTGTGAGTGAGTGAGAGAGAAGCTGTGCGTGAGAGAGAGAAATAAAAGCTGTGAGTGAGAGAGAGAGAAGCTGTGAGTGAGAGAGAGAGAAAGAGAAGCTGTGAGTGAGAGAGAGAGAAAGAGAAGCTGTGAGTGAGAGAGAGGGAGAGAATGAGAAGCTGTGAGTGAGAGAGAGGGAGAGAATGAGAAGCTGTGAGTGAGAGAGAGAAGCTGTGAGTGAGAGAGAGTGAGAGAAAGTGAAGCTGTGAGTGAGTGAGAGAGAGAATGAGAAGCTGTGAGTGAGAGAGAGAAGCTGTGAGAGAGAGAGAGAAAGAGAAGCTGTGAGTGAGAGACAGAAGCTGTGAGAGAGAGAGAAAGAGAGAGAGAGAAGATGTGAGTGATAGAGAGAGAGAATGAGAAGCTTTGAGTGAGAGAGAGAGAAAGTAAGAGAAGCTGTGAGTGATATATATAGAGAGAGAAAGAGAAGCTGTGAGTGAGAGAGAGAGAGGGAGAAAGCTAAGCTGTGAGAGAGAGAGAGAGAAAGAGAAGCTGTGTGTGTGTGAGAGAGAAAGAGAAGCTGTGATTGAGAGTGAGAGAGAAAGAGAAAGAGAAGCTGTGAGTGAGAGAGAGAGAAAGAGAAGCTGTGAGTGAGAGAGAGAAGCTGTGAGTGAGAGAGAGAAAGAAAAGCTGTGAGTGAGAGAGAGAGAAAGAGAAGCTGTGAGTGAGTGAGAGAGAGAAAGGGAAGTTGTGAGTGAGAGAGAGAGAGAAAGAGAAGCTGTGAGTGAGAGAGAGAGAGAAGCTGTGAGTGAGAGAGAGAGAGAAAGAGAAGCTGTGGGTGAGAAGGAGAGGGATAGAGAAGCTGTGTGAGTGAGAGAGAGAGAAAGAGAAGCTGTGAGTGAGAGAGAGAAAGAGAAGCTGTGAGTGAGAGAGAGAGAAAGAGAAGCTGTGAGTGAGAAGGAGAGGGAAAGAGAAGCTGTGGTTAAGTGAGAGAGAGAGAGAGAGAGAAGCTGTGAGATAGAAATAGAGAAGCTGTGAGTGAGAGAGAGATTGAAAGAGAAGCTGTGAGTGAGTGAGAGAGAGAGAGAGAAAGAGAAGCTGTGAGTGAGAGAGAGAGAAAGAGAAACTGTGAGTGAGAGAGAGAGAGAAAGAGAAGCTGTGAGTGAGAAGGAGAGGGAATGAGAAGCTGTGAGTGAGAGAGAGAAAGAAAAGCTGTGAGTGAGAGAGAGAGAGAAAGAGAAGATATGAGTGAGAGAGAGAGAGAGAAGCAATGAGAGAGAGAGAGAAAGAGAAGCTGTGAGTGAGACAGAGAGAGAGAAAGAGAAGCTGTGAGAGAAAGAGGGAGAAAGAGAAGCTGTGTGTGTGAGAGAGAAAGAGAAGCTGTGAGTGTGTGTGAGAGAGAAAGAGAAGCTGTGAGTGAGAGAGAAAGAAAGAAAGAGAAATTAGAGTGAGAAAGAGAGAGAGAAAGAGAAGCTGTGAGTGGGAGAGAGAGAAAGAGAGTCTGTGAGTGAGAGAGAGAGATAGAAGCTGTGAGTGAAAGAGAGAGAGAGCCGCTGTTAGTGAGAGAGAGAGAAAGAGAAGCTGTGAATGAGAGAGAGAGAGAAAGAGAAGCTGTGAGTGAGAGAGAGAGAAATAGAAGCTGTGAGTGAGTGAGAGAGAGAAAGGGAAGTTGTGAGTGAGAGAGAGAGAGAAAGAGAAGCTGTGAGTGAGTGAGAGAGAGAAAGGGAAGTTGTGAGTGAGAGAGAGAGAGAAAGAGAAGCTGTGAGTGAGAGAGAGAGAGAAGCTGTGAGTGAGAGAGAGAGAGAAAGAGAAGCTGTGGGTGAGAAGGAGAGGGATAGAGAAGCTGTGTGAGTGAGAGAGAGAGAAAGAGAAGCTGTGAGTGAGAGAGAGAAAGAGAAGCTGTGAGTGAGAGAGAGAGAAAGAGTAGCTGTGAGTGAGAAGGAGAGGGAAAGAGAAGCTGTGGTTAAGTGAGAGAGAGAGAGAGAGAGAGAAGCTGTGAGATAGAAATAGAGAAGCTGTGAGTGAGAGAGAGATTGAAAGAGAAGCTGTGAGTGAGTGAGAGAGAGAGAGAGAAAGAGAAGCTGTGAGTGAGAGAGAGAGAGAGAGAAACTGTGAGTGAGAGAGAGAGAGAAAGAGAAGCTGTGAGTGAGAAGGAGAGGGAATGAGAAGCTGTGAGTGAGAGAGAGAAAGAAAAGCTGTGAGTGAGAGAGAGAGAGAAAGAGAAGATATGAGTGAGAGAGAGAGAGAGAAGCAATGAGAGAGAGAGAGAAAGAGAAGCTGTGAGTGAGACAGAGAGAGAGAAAGAGAAGCTGTGAGAGAGAGAGGGAGAAAGAGAAGCTGTGTGTGTGAGAGAGAAAGAGAAGCTGTGAGTGTGTGTGAGAGAGAAAGAGAAGCTGTGAGTGAGAGAGAAAGAAAGAAAGAGAAATTAGAGTGAGAAAGAGAGAGAGAAAGAGAAGCTGTGAGTGGGAGAGAGAGAAAGAGAGTCTGTGAGTGAGAGAGAGAGATAGAAGCTGTGAGTGAAAGAGAGAGAGAGCCGCTGTTAGTGAGAGAGAGAGAAAGAGAAGCTGTGAATGAGAGAGAGAGAGAAAGAGAAGCTGTGAGTGAGAGAGAGAGAAATAGAAGCTGTGAGTGAGTGAGAGAGAGAAAGGGAAGTTGTGAGTGAGAGAGAGAGAGAAAGAGAAGCTGTGAGTGAGAGAGAGAGAGAAAGAGAAGCTGTGAATGAGAGAGAGAGAGAGAACGAGAAGCTGTGAGTGAGAGAGAGAGAAAGAGAAGCTGTGAGTGAGTGAGAGAGAGAAAGGGAAGTTGTGAGTGAGAGAGAGAGAGAAAGAGAAGCTGTGAGTGAGAGAGAGAGAAAGAGAAGCTGTGAGTGAGAGAGAGAGAGAAAGAGAAGCTGTGAGTGAGAAGGAGAGGGAAAGAGAACCTGTGAGTGACAGAGAGAGAGAAAGAGAAGCTGTGTGTGTGTGTGAGGGAGAGAAAGATAGTCTGAGAAAGAGAGAGTGAAAGAGAAGCTGTGAGTGAGAGAGAGAGAGTGGGAGAAAGAGAAGCTGTGTGTGAGAGAGAGAGAAAGAGAAGCTGTGAGTGAGAGTGAGAGAGAGAAAGGGAAGTTGTGAGTGAGAGAGAGAGAGAATTTGAAGCTGTGAGTGAGAGAGAGAGAATGTAAGAGAAGCTGTGTGTGAGATAGAGAGAGAGAGAAAGAGAAGCTGTGAGTGAGAGAGAGAGAGGGAGAAAGATAAGCTGTGAGAGAGAGAAGCTGTGTGTGTGTGTGAGAGAGAAAGATAAGCTGTGATTGAGAGTGAGAGAGAGAGAGAAATTGAAGCTGTGAGTGAGAGAGAGAGAAAGAGAAGCTGTGAGTGAGAGAGAGAGAAGCTGTGAGTGAGAGAGAGAAAGAAAAGCTGTGAGTGAGAGAGAGAGAGAAAGAGAAGATATGAGTGAGAGAGAGAGAGAGAAGCAATGAGAGAGAGAGAGAAAGAGAAGCTGTGAGTGAGACAGAGAGAGAGAAAGAGAAGCTGTGAGAGAGAGAGGGAGAAAGAGAAGCTGTGTGTGAGAGAGAAAGAGAAGCTGTGAGTGTGTGTGAGAGAGAAAGAGAAGCTGTGAGTGAGAGAGAAAGAAAGAAAGAGAAATTAGAGTGAGAAAGAGAGAGAGAAAGAGAAGCTGTGAGTGGGAGAGAGAGAAAGAGAGTCTGTGAGTGAGAGAGAGAGATAGAAGCTGTGAGTGAAAGAGAGAGAGAGCCGCTGTTAGTGAGAGAGAGAGAAAGAGAAGCTGTGAATGAGAGAGAGAGAGAAAGAGAAGCTGTGAGTGAGAGAGAGAGAAAGAGAAGCTGTGAGTGAGAGAGAGAGAGAAAGAGAAGCTGTGAGTGAGAGAGAGAGAGAAAGAGAAGCTGTGAGTGAGAAGGAGAGGGAAAGAGAAGCTGTGAGTGAGTGAGAGAGAGAGAGAAAGAGAAGCTGTGTGTGTGAGAGAGAGAAAGAGAAGCTGTGAGTGAGAGAGAGAGAGAAAGAGAAGCTGTTAGTGACAGAGAGAGAGAAAGAGAAGCTGTGTGTGTGTGAGAGAGAAAGATAGTCTGAGAAAGAGAGAGTGAAAGAGAAGCTGTGAGTGAGAGTGAGAGAGAGAGAGAGAGAAAGTGAAGCTGTGAGTGAGAGAGAGAGAGAATGAGAAGCTGTGAGTGAGAGAGAGAAGCTGTGAGTGAGAGAGAGAAAGAGAAGCTGTGTGTGTGAGAGAGAGAGGTGAGTGATGGAGAGAGAGAATGAGAAGCTGTGAGTGATAGAGAGAGAAAGTAAAAGAAGCTGTGAGTGAGATAGAGAGAGAAAGAGAAGCTGTGAGTGAGAGAGAGAGGGAGAAAGATAAGCTGTGTGTGAGAGAGAGAGAAGCTGTGTGTGAGAGAGAGAGAGAAAGAGAAGTTGTGAGTGATACACAGAGAGAGAAGCTGTGAGTGAGTGAGAGAGAAGCTGTGCGTGAGAGAGAGAAATAAAAGCTGTGAGTGAGAGAGAGAGAAGCTGTGAGTGAGAGAGAGAGAAAGAGAAGCTGTGAGTGAGAGAGAGAGAAAGAGAAGCTGTGAGTGAGAGAGAGGGAGAGAATGAGAAGCTGTGAGTGAGAGAGAGGGAGAGAATGAGAAGCTGTGAGTGAGAGAGAGAAGCTGTGAGTGAGAGAGAGTGAGAGAAAGTGAAGCTGTGAGTGAGTGAGAGAGAGAATGAGAAGCTGTGAGTGAGAGAGAGAAGCTGTGAGAGAGAGAGAGAAAGAGAAGCTGTGAGTGAGAGACAGAAGCTGTGAGAGAGAGAGAAAGAGAGAGAGAGAAGATGTGAGTGATAGAGAGAGAGAATGAGAAGCTTTGAGTGAGAGAGAGAGAAAGTAAGAGAAGCTGTGAGTGATATATATAGAGAGAGAAAGAGAAGCTGTGAGTGAGAGAGAGAGAGGGAGAAAGCTAAGCTGTGAGAGAGAGAGAGAGAAAGAGAAGCTGTGTGTGTGTGAGAGAGAAAGAGAAGCTGTGATTGAGAGTGAGAGAGAAAGAGAAAGAGAAGCTGTGAGTGAGAGAGAGAGAAAGAGAAGCTGTGAGTGAGAGAGAGAAGCTGTGAGTGAGAGAGAGAAAGAAAAGCTGTGAGTGAGAGAGAGAGAAAGAGAAGCTGTGAGTGAGTGAGAGAGAGAAAGGGAAGTTGTGAGTGAGAGAGAGAGAGAAAGAGAAGCTGTGAGTGAGAGAGAGAGAGAAGCTGTGAGTGAGAGAGAGAGAGAAAGAGAAGCTGTGGGTGAGAAGGAGAGGGATAGAGAAGCTGTGTGAGTGAGAGAGAGAGAAAGAGAAGCTGTGAGTGAGAGAGAGAAAGAGAAGCTGTGAGTGAGAGAGAGAGAAAGAGAAGCTGTGAGTGAGAAGGAGAGGGAAAGAGAAGCTGTGGTTAAGTGAGAGAGAGAGAGAGAGAGAAGCTGTGAGATAGAAATAGAGAAGCTGTGAGTGAGAGAGAGATTGAAAGAGAAGCTGTGAGTGAGTGAGAGAGAGAGAGAGAAAGAGAAGCTGTGAGTGAGAGAGAGAGAAAGAGAAACTGTGAGTGAGAGAGAGAGAGAAAGAGAAGCTGTGAGTGAGAAGGAGAGGGAATGAGAAGCTGTGAGTGAGAGAGAGAAAGAAAAGCTGTGAGTGAGAGAGAGAGAGAAAGAGAAGATATGAGTGAGAGAGAGAGAGAGAAGCAATGAGAGAGAGAGAGAAAGAGAAGCTGTGAGTGAGACAGAGAGAGAGAAAGAGAAGCTGTGAGAGAAAGAGGGAGAAAGAGAAGCTGTGTGTGTGAGAGAGAAAGAGAAGCTGTGAGTGTGTGTGAGAGAGAAAGAGAAGCTGTGAGTGAGAGAGAAAGAAAGAAAGAGAAATTAGAGTGAGAAAGAGAGAGAGAAAGAGAAGCTGTGAGTGGGAGAGAGAGAAAGAGAGTCTGTGAGTGAGAGAGAGAGATAGAAGCTGTGAGTGAAAGAGAGAGAGAGCCGCTGTTAGTGAGAGAGAGAGAAAGAGAAGCTGTGAATGAGAGAGAGAGAGAAAGAGAAGCTGTGAGTGAGAGAGAGAGAAATAGAAGCTGTGAGTGAGTGAGAGAGAGAAAGGGAAGTTGTGAGTGAGAGAGAGAGAGAAAGAGAAGCTGTGAGTGAGTGAGAGAGAGAAAGGGAAGTTGTGAGTGAGAGAGAGAGAGAAAGAGAAGCTGTGAGTGAGAGAGAGAGAGAAGCTGTGAGTGAGAGAGAGAGAGAAAGAGAAGCTGTGGGTGAGAAGGAGAGGGATAGAGAAGCTGTGTGAGTGAGAGAGAGAGAAAGAGAAGCTGTGAGTGAGAGAGAGAAAGAGAAGCTGTGAGTGAGAGAGAGAGAAAGAGTAGCTGTGAGTGAGAAGGAGAGGGAAAGAGAAGCTGTGGTTAAGTGAGAGAGAGAGAGAGAGAGAGAAGCTGTGAGATAGAAATAGAGAAGCTGTGAGTGAGAGAGAGATTGAAAGAGAAGCTGTGAGTGAGTGAGAGAGAGAGAGAGAAAGAGAAGCTGTGAGTGAGAGAGAGAGAGAGAGAAACTGTGAGTGAGAGAGAGAGAGAAAGAGAAGCTGTGAGTGAGAAGGAGAGGGAATGAGAAGCTGTGAGTGAGAGAGAGAAAGAAAAGCTGTGAGTGAGAGAGAGAGAGAAAGAGAAGATATGAGTGAGAGAGAGAGAGAGAAGCAATGAGAGAGAGAGAGAAAGAGAAGCTGTGAGTGAGACAGAGAGAGAGAAAGAGAAGCTGTGAGAGAGAGAGGGAGAAAGAGAAGCTGTGTGTGTGAGAGAGAAAGAGAAGCTGTGAGTGTGTGTGAGAGAGAAAGAGAAGCTGTGAGTGAGAGAGAAAGAAAGAAAGAGAAATTAGAGTGAGAAAGAGAGAGAGAAAGAGAAGCTGTGAGTGGGAGAGAGAGAAAGAGAGTCTGTGAGTGAGAGAGAGAGATAGAAGCTGTGAGTGAAAGAGAGAGAGAGCCGCTGTTAGTGAGAGAGAGAGAAAGAGAAGCTGTGAATGAGAGAGAGAGAGAAAGAGAAGCTGTGAGTGAGAGAGAGAGAAATAGAAGCTGTGAGTGAGTGAGAGAGAGAAAGGGAAGTTGTGAGTGAGAGAGAGAGAGAAAGAGAAGCTGTGAGTGAGAGAGAGAGAGAAAGAGAAGCTGTGAGTGAGAAGGAGAGGGAAAGAGAAGCTGTGAGTGAGTGAGAGAGAGAGAGAAAGAGAAGCTGTGTGTGTGTGAGAGAGAAAGAGAAGCTGTGAGTGAGAGAGAGAGAGAAAGAGAAGCTGTTAGTGACAGAGAGAGAGAAAGAGAAGCTGTGTGTGTGTGAGAGAGAAAGATAGTCTGAGAAAGAGAGAGTGAAAGAGAAGCTGTGAGTGAGAGTGAGAGAGAGAGAGAGAGAAAGTGAAGCTGTGAGTGAGAGAGAGAGAGAATGAGAAGCTGTGAGTGAGAGAGAGAAGCTGTGAGTGAGAGAGAGAAAGAGAAGCTGTGTGTGTGTGTGAGAGAGAGGTGAGTGATGGAGAGAGAGAATGAGAAGCTGTGAGTGATAGAGAGAGAAAGTAAAAGAAGCTGTGAGTGAGATAGAGAGAGAAAGAGAAGCTGTGAGTGAGAGAGAGAGGGAGAAAGATAAGCTGTGTGTGAGAGAGAGAGAAGCTGTGTGTGTGAGAGAGAGAGAAAGAGAAGTTGTGAGTGATACACAGAGAGAGAAGCTGTGAGTGAGTGAGAGAGAAGCTGTGTGTGAGAGAGAGAAATAAAAGCTGTGAGTGAGAGAGAGAGAAGCTGTGAGTGAGAGAGAGAGAAAGGGAAGCTGTGAGTGAGAGAGAGAGAAAGAGAAGCTGTGAGTGAGAGAGAGGGAGAGAATGAGAAGCTGTGAGTGAGAGAGAGGGAGAGAATGAGAAGCTGTGAGTGAGAGAGAGAAGCTGTGAGTGAGAGAGAGTGAGAGAAAGTGAAGATGTGAGTGAGTGAGAGAGAGAATGAGAAGCTGTGAGTGAGAGAGAGAAGCTGTGAGAGAGAGAGAGAAAGAGAAGCTGTGAGTGAGAGAGAGAAGCTGTGAGAGAGAGAGAAAGAGAGAGAGAGAAGATGTGAGTGATAGAGAGAGAGAATGAGAAGCTTTGAGTGAGAGAGAGAGAAAGTAAGAGAAGCTGTGAGTGAGATAGAGAGAGAAAGAGAAGCTGTGAGTGAGAGAGAGAGAGGGAGAAAGCTAAGCTGTGAGAGAGAGAGAGAGAAAGAGAAGCTGTGTGTGTGTGAGAGAGAAAGAGAAGCTGTGATTGAGAGTGAGAGAGAGAGAAAGAGAAGCTGTGAGTGAGAGAGAGAGAAAGAGAAGCTGTGAGTGAGAGAGAGAAGCTGTGAGTGAGAGAGAGAAAGAAAAGCTGTGAGTGAGAGAGAGAGAAAGAGAAGCTGTGAGTGAGTGAGAGAGAGAAAGGGAAGTTGTGAGTGAGAGAGAGAGAGAAAGAGAAGCTGTGAGTGAGAGAGAGAGAGAAGCTGTGAGTGAGAGAGAGAGAGAAAGAGAAGCTGTGGGTGAGAAGGAGAGGGATAGAGAAGCTGTGAGTGAGTGAGAGAGAGAGAAAGAGAAGCTGTGAGTGAGAAGGAGAGGGAAAGAGAAGCTGTGGTTAAGTGAGAGAGAGAGAGAGAAGCTGTGAGATAGAAATAGAGAAGCTGTGAGTGAGAGAGAGATTGAAAGAGAAGCTGTGAGTGAGTGAGAGAGAGAGAAAGAGAAGCTGTGAGTGAGAGAGAGAAAGAGAAGCTGTGAGTGACTGAGAGAGAAAGAGAAGCTGAGAGTGAGAGAGAGAGAGAAAGTGAAGCTGTGAGTGAGAGAGCAAGAGAAAGAGAAGCTGTGAGTGAGAGAGAGAGAAAGAGAAGCTGTGAGTGAGAGAGAGAGAGAATGAGAAGCTGTGAGTGAGAGAGAGATAAAGAGAAGCTGTGAGTGAGTGAGAGAGAGAAAGAGAAGCTGTGAGTGAGAGAGAGAGAAATAGAAGCTGTGAGTGAGTGAGAGAGAGAAAGGGAAGTTGTCAGTGAGAGAGAGAGATAAAGAGAAGCTGTGAGTGAGTGAGAGAGAGAAAGAGAAGCTGTGAGTGAGAGAGAGAGAGAAAGAGAAGCTGTGAGTGAGAAGGAGAGAGAAAGAGAAGCTGTGAGTGAGTGAGAGAGAGAGAGAAAGAGAAGCTGTGTGTGTGAGAGAGAGAAAGAGAAGCTGTGAGTGAGAGAGAGAGAGAAAGAGAAGCTGTTAGTGACAGAGAGAGAGAAAGAGAAGCTGTGTGTGTGTGAGAGAGAAAGATAGTCTGAGAAGGAGAGAGTGAAAGAGAAGCTGTGAGTCAGAGTGAGAGAGAGAGAGAGAAAGAGAAGCTGTGAGTGAGAGAGAGAGAATGAGAAGCTGTGAGTGAGAGAGAGAGAATGTAAGAGAAGCTGTGTGTGAGATAGAGAGAGAGAGAAAGAGAAGCTGTGAGTGAGAGAGAGAGGGAGAAAGATAAGCTGTGAGAGAGAGAGAAGCTGTGTGTGTGTGTGAGAGAGAAAGATAAGCTGTGATTGAGAGTGAGAGAGAGAGAGAAAGTGAAGCTGTGAGTGAGAGAGAGAGAAAGAGAAGCTGTGAGTGAGAGAGAGAGAAGCTGTGAGTGAGAGAGAGAAAAAAAAGCTGTGAGTGAGAGAGAGAGAGAAAGAGAAGATATGAGTGAGAGAGAGAGAAGCAGTGAGAGAGAGAGAGAGAGAAAGAGAAGCTGTGAGTGAGACAGAGAGAGAGAAAGAGAAGCTGTGAGAGAGAGAGGGAGAAAGAGAAGCTGTGTGTGTGAGAGAGAAAGAGAAGCTGTGAGTGTGTGTGAGAGAGAAAGAGAAGCTGTGAGTGAGAGAGAGAGAAAGAAAGAGAAATTAGAGTGAGAAAGAGAGAGAGAAAGAGAAGCTGTGAGTGGGAGAGAGAGAAAGAGAGTCTGTGAGTGAGAGAGAGAGAGAGAAGCTGTTAGTGAAAGAGAGAGAGAGCCGCTGTTAGTGAGAGAGAGAGAAATAGAAGCTGTGAGTGAGTGAGAGAGAGAAAGGGAAGTTGTGAGTGAGAGAGAGAGAGAAAGAGAAGCTGTGAGTGAGAGAGAGAGAGAAAGAGAAGCTGTGAGTGAGAGAGAGAGAGAAAGAGAAGCTGTGAGTGAGAAGGAGAGGGAAAGAGAAGCTGTGAGTGAGTGAGAGAGAGAGAGAAAGAGAAGCTGTGAGTGAGATAGAGAGAGAAAGAGAAGCTGTTAGTGACAGAGAGAGAGAAAGAGAAGCTGTGTGTGTGTGAGAGAGAAAGATAGTCTGAGAAAGAGAGAGTGAAAGAGAAGCTGTGAGTGAGAGTGAGAGAGAGAGAGAAAGTGAAGCTGTGAGTGAGAGAGAGAGAGAATGAGAAGCTGTGAGTGAGAGAGAGAAGCTGTGAGTGAGAGAGAGAAAGAGAAGCTGTGTGTGTGTGTGAGAGAGAGGTGAGTGATGGAGAGAGAGAATGAGAAGCTGTGAGTGATAGAGAGAGGAAGTAAAAGAAGCTGTGAGTGAGATAGAGAGAGAAAGAGAAGCTGTGAGTGAGAGAGAGAGGGAGAAAGATAAGCTGTGTGAGAGAGAGAGAAGCTGTGTGTGAGAGAGAGAGAAAGAGAAGTTGTGAGTGATACAGAGAGAGAGAAGCTGTGAGTGAGTGAGAGAGAAGCTGTGTGTGTGAGAGAGAAATAAAAGCTGTGAGTGAGAGAGAGAGAAGCTGTGAGTGAGAGAGAGACAAAGAGAAGCTGTGAGTGAGAGAGAGAGAAAGAGAAGCTGTGAGTGAGAGAGAGGGAGAGAATGAGAAGCTGTGAGTGAGAGAGAGGGAGAGAATGAGAAGCTGTGAGTGAGAGAGAGAGAAACTGTGTGTGAGAGAGAGTGAGAGAAAGTGAAGCTGTGAGTGAGAGAGAGAGAGAAAGAGAAGCTGTGTGTGTGTGAGAGAGAGAAAGTTAGTCTGAGAAAGAGAGAGTGAAAGAGAAGCTGTGAGTGAGAGAGAGAGAAGGAGAAAGAGAAGCTGTGTGTGTGTGAGAGAGAGAAAGAGAATCTGTGATTGAGAGTGAGAGAGAGAGAGAGAAAGAGAAGCTGTGAGTGAGAGAGAGAGAGAAAGAGAAGCTGTGAGTGAGTGAGAGAGAGAGAATGAGAAGCTGTGAGTGAGAGAGAGAAGCTGTGAGAGAGAGAGAGAAAGAGAAGCTGTGAGTGAGAGAGAGAAGCTGTGAGAGAGAGAGAGAAAGAGAGAGAGAGAGAAGATGTGAGTGATAGAGAGAGAGAGAATGAGAAGCTTTGAGTGAGAGAGAGAGAAAGTAAGAGAAGCTGTGAGTGAGATAGAGAGAGAGAGAAAGAGAAGCTGTGAGTGAGAGAGAGAGAGGGAGAAAGCTAAGCTGTGAGAGAGAGAGAGAGAAAGAGAAGCTGTGTGTGAGAGAGAGAGAAAGAGAAGCTGTGATTGAGAGTGAGAGAGAGAGAGAAAGAGAAGCTGTGAGTGAGAGAGAGAGAAAGAGAAGCTGTGAGTGAGAGAGAGAAGCTGTGAGTGAGAGAGAGAAAGAAAAGCTGTGAGTGAGAGAGAGAGAAAGAGAAGCTGTGAGTGAGTGAGAGAGAAAGGAAAGTTGTGAGTGAGAGAGAGAGAAAGAGAAGCTGTGAGTGAGAGAGAGAGAGAAGCTGTGAGTGAGAGAGAGAGAGAAAGAGAAGCTGTGTGTGAGAAGGAGAGGGATAGAGAAGTTGTGAGTGAGTGAGAGAGAGAGAAAGAGAAGCTGTGTGTGAGAGAGAGAAAGAGAAGCTGTGAGTGAGAGAGAGAAAGAGAAGCTGTGAGTTAGAAGGAGAGGGAAAGAGAAGCTGTGGTTAAGTGAGAGAGAGAGAGAGAGAGAAGCTGTGAGATAGAAATAGAGAAGCTGTGAGTGAGAGAGTGAGAGAGAAAAAGAGAAGCTGTGAGTGAGAGAGAGATTGAAAGAGAAGCTGTGAGTGAGTGAGAGAGAGAGAAAGACAAGCTGTGAGTGAGAGAGAGAAGGAGAAGCTGTGAGTGACAGAGAGAGAAAGAGAAGCTGAGAGTGAGAGAGAGAGAAAGTGAAGCTGTGAGTGAGAGAGCAAGAGAAAGAGAAGCTGTGAGTGAGAGAGAGAGAAAGAGAAGCTGTGAGTGAGAGAGAGAGAGAATGAGAAGCTGTGAGTGAGAGTGAGAGAGAGGGAGAGAAAGAGAAGCTGTGAGTGAGAGAGATTGAAAGAGAAGCTGTGAGTGAGAGAGAGTGAGAGAAAGAGAGCTGTGAGTGAGAGAGAGAAAGAGAAGCTGTGAGTGAGTGAGTGAGAGAGAGAGAAGCGGTGAGTGAGAGAGAGAAAGAGAAGCTGTGAGTGAGAGAGAGAGAGAGAAGCTGTGAGTGAGAGAGATTGAAAGAGAAGCTGTGAGTGAGAGAGAGAGAGTGAAAGAGAGCTGTGAGTGAGAGAGAGAAAGAGAAGCTGTGAGTGAGAGGGAGAGAGAGAGGAAGAGAAACTGTGAGTGACACAGAGAGAGAAGCTGTGAGAGAGAGAGAGAAAGAGAAGCTGTGAGTGACAGAGAGAGAGAAAGAAGCTGAGAGTGAGAGAGAGAGAGAGAAAGTGAAGCTGTGAGTGAGAGGGAGAGAAAGAAAGAGGAATTAGAGTGAGAAAGAGAGAGAGAAAGAGAAGCTGTCAGTGGGAGAGAGAGAAAGAGAGTCTGTGAGTGAGAGAGAGAGAGAGAAGCTGTGAGTGAAAGAGAGAGAGAGAGAGAGCCGCTGTTAGTGAGAGAGAGAGAAAGAGAAGCTGTGAATGAGAGAGGGAGAGAAAGAGAAGCTGTGAGTGAGAGAGAGAGAAAGAGAAGCTGTGAGTGAGTGAGAGAGAGAAAGGGAAGTTGTGAGTGAGAGAGAGAGAAAAAGAGAAGCTGTGAGTGAGAGAGAGAGAGAGAAAGAGAAGCTGTGAGTGAGAGAGAAAAAGAAAAGCTGTGAGTGAGAGAGAGAGAAAGAGAAGCTGTGAGTGAGAGAGAGAGAAGCTGTGAGTGAGAGAGAGAGAGAGAAAGAGAAGCTGTGGGTGAGAAGGAGAGGGATAGAGAAGCTGTGAGTGTGTGAGAGAGAGAGAAAGAGAAGCTGTGAGTGAGAGAGAGAAAGAGAAGCTGTGAGTGTGTGAGAGAGAAAGAGAAGCTGTGAGTGAGAAGGAGAGGGAAAGAGAAGCTGTGGTTAAGTGAGAGAGAGAGAAAGAGAAGCTGTGAGTGAGAGAGAGAAAGAGAAGCTGTGAGTGAGTGAGAGAGAGAAAGGGAAGTTGTGAGTGAGAGAGAGAGAGAAAGAGAAGCTGTGAGTGAGAGAGAGAGAAGCTGTGAGTGAGAGAGTGAGAGAGAAAAAGAGAAGCTGTGAGTGAGAGAGAGATTGAAAGAGAAGCTGTGAGTGAGTGAGAGAGAGAGAAAGAGAAGCTGTGAGTGAGAGAGAGAAAGAGAAGCTGTGAGTGACAGAGAGAGAAAGAGAAGCTGAGAGTGAGAGAGAGAGAGAAAGTGAAGCTGTGAGTGAGAGAGCAAGAGAAAGAGAAGCTGTGAGTGAGAGAGAGAGAAAGAGAAGCTGTGAGTGAGAGAGAGAGAGAGAATGAGAAGCTGTGAGTGAGAGAGAGAGATAAAGAGAAGCTGTGAGTGAGTGAGAGAGAGAAAGAGAAGCTGTGAGTGAGAGAGAGAGAAATAGAAGCTGTGAGTGAGTGAGAGAGAGAAAGGGAAGTTGTGAGTGAGAGAGAGATAAAGAGAAGCTGTGAGTGAGTGAGAGAGAGAAAGAGAAGCTGTGAGTGAGAGAGAGAGAGAAAGAGAAGCTGTGAGTGAGAAGGAGAGGGAAAGAGAAGCTGTGAGTGAGTGAGAGAGAGAGAGAAAGAGAAGCTGTGTGTGTGAGAGAGAGAAAGAGAAGCAGTGAGTGAGAGAGAGAGAGAAAGAGAAGCTGTTAGTGACAGAGAGAGAGAAAGAGAAGCTGTGTGTGTGTGAGAGAGAAAGATAGTCTGAGAAGGAGAGAGTGAAAGAGAAGCTGTGAGTGAGAGTGAGAGAGAGAGAGAGAAAGAGAAGCTGTGAGTGAGAGAGAGAGAGAATGAGAAGCTGTGAGTGAGAGAGAGAGAATGTAAGAGAAGCTGTGTGTGAGATAGAGAGAGAGAGAGAAAGAGAAGCTGTGAGTGAGAGAGAGAGAGGGAGAAAGATAAGCTGTGAGAGAGAGAGAAGCTGTGTGTGTGAGAGAGAGAGAAAGATAAGCTGTGATTGAGAGTGAGAGAGAGAGAGAAAGTGAAGCTGTGAGTGAGAGAGAGAGAAAGAGAAGCTGTGAGTGAGAGAGAGAGAAGCTGTGAGTGAGAGAGAGAAAAAAAGCTGTGAGTGAGAGAGAGAGAGAAAGAGAAGATGTGAGTGAGAGAGAGAGAGAAGCAGTGAGAGAGAGAGAGAGAAAGAGAAGCTGTGAGTGAGACAGAGAGAGAGAAAGAGAAGCTGTGAGAGAGAGAGGGAGAAAGAGAAGCTGTGTGTGTGTGACAGAGAGAAAGATAGTCTGAGAAAGAGAGAGTGAAAGAGAAGCTGTGAGTGATACAGAGAGAGAGAAGCTGTGAGTGAGTGAGAGAGAAGCTGTGTGTGAGAGAGAGAAATAAAAGCTGTGAGTGAGAGAGAGAGAAGCTGTGAGTGAGAGAGAGACAAAGAGAAGCTGTGAGTGAGAGAGAGAGAAAGAGAAGCTGTGAGTGAGAGAGAGGGAGAGAATGAGAAGCTGTGAGTGAGAGAGAGGGAGAGAATGAGAAGCTGTGAGTGAGAGAGAGAGAAGCTGTGAGTGAGAGAGAGTGAGAGAAAGTGAAGCTGTGAGTGAGAGAGAGAGAGAAAGAGAAGCTGTGTGTGTGTGAGAGAGAGAAAGATAGTCTGAGAAAGAGAGAGTGAAAGAGAAGCTGTGAGTGAGAGAGAGAGAGGGAGAAAGAGAAGCTGTGTGTGTGTGTGTGTGAGAGAGAAAGAGAATCTGTGTTTGAGAGTGAGAGAGACAGAGAGAAAGAGAAGCTGTGAGTGTGAGAGAGAGAGAAAGAGAAGCTGTGAGTGAGTGAGAGAGAGAATGAGAATCTGTGAGTGAGAGAGAGAAGCTGTGAGAGAGAGAGAGAAAGAGAAGCTGTGAGTGAGAGAGAGAAGCTGTGAGAGAGAGAGAGAAAGAGAGAGAGAGAAGATGTGAGTGATAGAGAGAGAGAATGAGAAGCTTTGAGTGAGAGAGAGAGAAAGTAAGAGAAGCTGTGAGTGAGATAGAGAGAGAGAGAAAGAGAAGCTGTGAGTGAGAGAGAGAGAGGGAGAAAGCTAAGCTGTGAGAGAGAGAGAGAGAAAGAGAAGCTGTGTGTGTGAGAGAGAGAAAGAGAAGCTGTGATTGAGAGTGAGAGAGAGAGAGAAAGAGAAGCTGTGAGTGAGAGAGAGAGAAAGAGAAGCTGTGAGTGAGAGAGAGAAGCTGTGAGTGAGAGAGAGAAAGAAAAGCTGTGAGTGAGAGAGAGAGAAAGAGAAGCTGTGAGTGAGTGAGAGAGAGAAAGGGAAGTTGTGAGTGAGAGAGAGAGAAAGAGAAGCTGTGAGTGAGAGAGAGAGAGAAGCTGTGAGTGAGAGAGAGAGAAAGAGAAGCTGTGGGTGAGAAGGAGAGGGATAGAGAAGCTGTGAGTGAGTGAGAGAGAGAGAAAGAGAAGCTGTGAGTGAGAGAGAGAAAGAGAAGCTGTGAGTGAGAGAGAGAGAAAGAGAAGCTGTGAGTTAGAAGGAGAGGGAAAGAGAAGCTGTGGTTAAGTGAGAGAGAGAGAGAGAGAGAAGCTGTGAGATAGAAATAGAGAAGCTGTGAGTGAGAGAGTGAGAGAGAAAAAGAGAAGCTGTGAGTGAGAGAGAGATTGAAAGAGAAGCTGTGAGTGAGTGAGAGAGAGAGAAAGAGAAGCTGTGAGTGAGAGAGAGAAAGAGAAGCTGTGAGTGACAGAGAGAGAAAGAGAAGCTGAGAGTGAGAGAGAGAGAATGAGAAGCTGTGAGTGAGAGAGAGAAGCTGTGAGTGAGCGAGAGAGAGAAGATGTGAGTGATAGAGAGAGAGAATGAGAAGCTGTGAGTGAGAGAGAGAAAAAAAAGCTGTGAGTGAGAGAGAGAGAGAAAGAGAAGATATGAGTGAGAGAGAGAGAAGCAGTGAGAGAGAGAGAGAGAGAAAGAGAAGCTGTGAGTGAGACAGAGAGAGAGAAAGAGAAGCTGTGAGAGAGAGAGGGAGAAAGAGAAGCTGTGTGTGTGAGAGAGAAAGAGAAGCTGTGAGTGTGTGTGAGAGAGAAAGAGAAGCTGTGAGTGAGAGAGAGAGAAAGAAAGAGAAATTAGAGTGAGAAAGAGAGAGAGAAAGAGAAGCTGTGAGTGGGAGAGAGAGAAAGAGAGTCTGTGAGTGAGAGAGAGAGAGAGAAGCTGTTAGTGAAAGAGAGAGAGAGCCGCTGTTAGTGAGAGAGAGAGAAAGAGAAGCTGTGAATGAGAGAGAGAGAGAAAGAGAAGCTGTGAGTGAGAGAGAGAGAAATAGAAGCTGTGAGTGAGTGAGAGAGAGAAAGGGAAGTTGTGAGTGAGAGAGAGAGAGAAAGAGAAGCTGTGAGTGAGAGAGAGAGAGAAAGAGAAGCTGTGAGTGAGAGAGAGAGAGAAAGAGAAGCTGTGAGTGAGAAGGAGAGGGAAAGAGAAGCTGTGAGTGAGTGAGAGAGAGAGAGAAAGAGAAGCTGTGAGTGAGAGAGAGAGAGAAAGAGAAGCTGTTAGTGACAGAGAGAGAGAAAGAGAAGCTGTGTGTGTGTGAGAGAGAAAGATAGTCTGAGAAAGAGAGAGTGAAAGAGAAGCTGTGAGTGAGAGTGAGAGAGAGAGAGAAAGTGAAGCTGTGAGTGAGAGAGAGAGAGAATGAGAAGCTGTGAGTGAGAGAGAGAAGCTGTGAGTGAGAGAGAGAAAGAGAAGCTGTGTGTGTGTGTGAGAGAGAGGTGAGTGATGGAGAGAGAGAATGAGAAGCTGTAAGTGATAGAGAGAGGAAGTAAAAGAAGCTGTGAGTGAGATAGAGAGAGAAAGAGAAGCTGTGAGTGAGAGAGAGAGGGAGAAAGATAAGCTGTGTGAGAGAGAGAGAAGCTGTGTGTGAGAGAGAGAGAAAGAGAAGTTGTGAGTGATACAGAGAGAGAGAAGCTGTGAGTGAGTGAGAGAGAAGCTGTGTGTGAGAGAGAGAAATAAAAGCTGTGAGTGAGAGAGAGAGAAGCTGTGAGTGAGAGAGAGACAAAGAGAAGCTGTGAGTGAGAGAGAGAGAAAGAGAAGCTGTGAGTGAGAGAGAGGGAGAGAATGAGAAGCTGTGAGTGAGAGAGAGGGAGAGAATGAGAAGCTGTGAGTGAGAGAGAGAGAAGCTGTGTGTGAGAGAGAGTGAGAGAAAGTGAAGCTGTGAGTGAGAGAGAGAGAGAAAGAGAAGCTGTGTGTGTGTGAGAGAGAGAAAGTTAGTCTGAGAAAGAGAGAGTGAAAGAGAAGCTGTGAGTGAGAGAGAGAGAGGGAGAAAGAGGGAGAAAGAGAAGCTGTGTGTGTGTGTGAGAGAGAAAGAGAATCTGTGATTGAGAGTGAGAGAGAGAGAGAGAAAGAGAAGCTGTGAGTGAGAGAGAGAGAGAAAGAGAAGCTGTGAGTGAGAGAGAGAAGCTGTGAGAGAGAGAGAGAAAGAGAGAGAGAGAGAAGATGTGAGTGATAGAGAGAGAGAGAATGAGAAGCTTTGAGTGAGAGAGAGAGAAAGTAAGAGAAGCTGTGAGTGAGATAGAGAGAGAGAGAAAGAGAAGCTGTGAGTGAGAGAGAGAGAGGGAGAAAGCTAAGCTGTGAGAGAGAGAGAGAAAGAGAAGCTGTGTGTGAGAGAGAGAGAAAGAGAAGCTGTGATTGAGAGTGAGAAAGAAAAGCTGTGAGTGAGAGAGAGAGAAAGAGAAGCTGTGAGTGAGTGAGAGAGAGAAAGGAAAGTTGTGAGTGAGAGAGAGAGAAAGAGAAGCTGTGAGTGAGAGAGAGAGAGAAGCTGTGAGTGAGAGAGAGAGAGAAAGAGAAGCTGTGTGTGAGAAGGAGAGGGATAGAGAAGTTGTGAGTGAGTGAGAGAGAGAGAAAGAGAAGCTGTGTGTGAGAGAGAGAAAGAGAAGCTGTGAGTGAGAGAGAGAAAGAGAAGCTGTGAGTTAGAAGGAGAGGGAAAGAGAAGCTGTGGTTAAGTGAGAGAGAGAGAGAGAGAGAAGCTGTGTGATAGAAATAGAGAAGCTGTGAGTGAGAGAGTGAGAGAGAAAAAGAGAAGCTGTGAGTGAGAGAGAGATTGAAAGAGAAGCTGTGAGTGAGTGAGAGAGAGAGAAAGAGAAGCTGTGAGTGAGAGAGAGAAGGAGAAGCTGTGAGTGACAGAGAGAGAAAGAGAAGCTGAGAGTGAGAGAGAGAGAAAGTGAAGCTGTGAGTGAGAGAGCAAGAGAAAGAGAAGCTGTGAGTGAGAGAGAGAGAAAGAGAAGCTGTGAGTGAGAGAGAGAGAGAATGAGAAGCTGTGAGTGAGAGTGAGAGAGAGGGAGAGAAAGAGAAGCTGTGAGTGAGAGAGATTGAAAGAGAAGCTGTGAGTGAGAGAGAGTGAGAGAAAGAGAGCTGTGAGTGAGAGAGAGAAAGAGAAGCTGTGAGTGAGTGAGTGAGAGAGAGAGAAGCTGTGAGTGAGAGAGAGAAAGAGAAGCTGTGAGTGAGAGAGAGAGAGAGAAGCTGTGAGTGAGAGAGATTGAAAGAGAAGCTGTGAGTGAGAGAGAGAGAGTGAAAGAGAGCTGTGAGTGAGAGAGAGAAAGAGAAGCTGTGAGTGAGAGGGAGAGAGAGAGGAAGAGAAACTGTGAGTGACACAGAGAGAGAAGCTGTGAGAGAGAGAGAGAAAGAGAAGCTGTGAGTGACAGGGAGAGAGAAAGAAGCTGAGAGTGAGAGAGAGAGAGAGAAAGTGAAGCTGTGAGTGAGAGGGAGAGAAAGAAAGAGGAATTAGAGTGAGAAAGAGAGAGAGAAAGAGAAGCTGTCAGTGGGAGAGAGAGAAAGAGAGTCTGTGAGTGAGAGAGAGAGAGAGAAGCTGTGAGTGAAAGAGAGAGAGAGAGAGAGCCGCTGTTAGTGAGAGAGAGAGAAAGAGAAGCTGTGAATGAGAGAGGGAGAGAAAGAGAAGCTGTGAGTGAGAGAGAGAGAAAGAGAAGCTGTGAGTGAGTGAGAGAGAGAAAGGGAAGTTGTGAGTGAGAGAGAGAGAAAAAGAGAAGCTGTGAGTGAGAGAGAGAGAGAGAAAGAGAAGCTGTGAGTGAGAGAGAGAAAGAAAAGCTGTGAGTGAGAGAGAGAGAAAGAGAAGCTGTGAGTGAGTGAGAGAGAGAAAGGAAAGTTGTGAGTGAGAGAGAGAGAAAGAGAAGCTGTGAGTGAGAGAGAGAGAGAAGCTGTGAGTGAGAGAGAGAGAGAAAGAGAAGCTGTGTGTGAGAAGGAGAGGGATAGAGAAGTTGTGAGTGAGTGAGAGAGAGAGAAAGAGAAGCTGTGTGTGAGAGAGAGAAAGAGAAGCTGTGAGTGAGAGAGAGAAAGAGAAGCTGTGAGTTAGAAGGAGAGGGAAAGAGAAGCTGTGGTTAAGTGAGAGAGAGAGAGAGAGAAGCTGTGAGATAGAAATAGAGAAGCTGTGAGTGAGAGAGTGAGAGAGAAAAAGAGAAGCTGTGAGTGAGAGAGAGATTGAAAGAGAAGCTGTGAGTGAGTGAGAGAGAGAGAAAGAGAAGCTGTGAGTGAGAGAGAGAAGGAGAAGCTGTGAGTGACAGAGAGAGAAAGAGAAGCTGAGAGTGAGAGAGAGAGAAAGTGAAGCTGTGAGTGAGAGAGCAAGAGAAAGAGAAGCTGTGAGTGAGAGAGAGAGAAAGAGAAGCTGTGAGTGAGAGAGAGAGAGAATGAGAAGCTGTGAGTGAGAGTGAGAGAGAGGGAGAGAAAGAGAAGCTGTGAGTGAGAGAGATTGAAAGAGAAGCTGTGAGTGAGAGAGAGTGAGAGAAAGAGAGCTGTGAGTGAGAGAGAGAAAGAGAAGCTGTGAGTGAGTGAGTGAGAGAGAGAGAAGCTGTGAGTGAGAGAGAGAAAGAGAAGCTGTGAGTGAGAGAGAGAGAGAGAAGCTGTGAGTGAGAGAGATTGAAAGAGAAGCTGTGAGTGAGAGAGAGAGAGTGAAAGAGAGCTGTGAGTGAGAGAGAGAAAGAGAAGCTGTGAGTGAGAGGGAGAGAGAGAGGAAGAGAAACTGTGAGTGACACAGAGAGAGAAGCTGTGAGAGAGAGAGAGAAAGAGAAGCTGTGAGTGACAGAGAGAGAGAAAGAAGCTGAGAGTGAGAGAGAGAGAGAGAAAGTGAAGCTGTGAGTGAGAGGGAGAGAAAGAAAGAGGAATTAGAGTGAGAAAGAGAGAGAGAAAGAGAAGCTGTCAGTGGGAGAGAGAGAAAGAGAGTCTGTGAGTGAGAGAGAGAGAGAGAAGCTGTGAGTGAAAGAGAGAGAGAGAGAGAGCCGCTGTTAGTGAGAGAGAGAGAAAGAGAAGCTGTGAATGAGAGAGGGAGAGAAAGAGAAGCTGTGAGTGAGAGAGAGAGAAAGAGAAGCTGTGAGTGAGTGAGAGAGAGAAAGGGAAGTTGTGAGTGAGAGAGAGAGAAAAAGAGAAGCTGTGAGTGAGAGAGAGAGAGAGAAAGAGAAGCTGTGAGTGAGAGAGAGAAAGAAAAGCTGTGAGTGAGAGAGAGAGAAAGAGAAGCTGTGAGTGAGTGAGAGAGAGAAAGGGAAGTTGTGAGTGAGAGAGAGAGAGAAAGAGAAGCTGTGAGTGAGAGAGAGAGAAGCTGTGAGTGAGAGAGAGAGAGAGAAAGAGAAGCTGTGGGTGAGAAGGAGAGGGATAGAGAAGCTGTGAGTGAGTGAGAGAGAGAGAAAGAGAAGCTGTGAGTGAGAGAGAGAAAGAGAAGCTGTGAGTGTGTGAGAGAGAAAGAGAAGCTGTGAGTGAGAAGGAGAGGGAAAGAGAAGCTGTGGTTAAGTGAGAGAGAGAGAAAGAGAAGCTGTGAGTGAGAGAGAGAAAGAGAAGCTGTGAGTGAGTGAGAGAGAGAAAGGGAAGTTGTGAGTGAGAGAGAGAGAGAAAGAGAAGCTGTGAGTGAGAGAGAGAGAAGCTGTGAGTGAGAGAGTGAGAGAGAAAAAGAGAAGCTGTGAGTGAGAGAGAGATTGAAAGAGAAGCTGTGAGTGAGTGAGAGAGAGAGAAAGAGAAGCTGTGAGTGAGAGAGAGAAAGAGAAGCTGTGAGTGACAGAGAGAGAAAGAGAAGCTGAGAGTGAGAGAGAGAGAGAAAGTGAAGCTGTGAGTGAGAGAGCAAGAGAAAGAGAAGCTGTGAGTGAGAGAGAGAGAAAGAGAAGCTGTGAGTGAGAGAGAGAGAGAGAATGAGAAGCTGTGAGTGAGAGAGAGAGATAAAGAGAAGCTGTGAGTGAGTGAGAGAGAGAAAGAGAAGCTGTGAGTGAGAGAGAGAGAAATAGAAGCTGTGAGTGAGTGAGAGAGAGAAAGGGAAGTTGTGAGTGAGAGAGAGATAAAGAGAAGCTGTGAGTGAGTGAGAGAGAGAAAGAGAAGCTGTGAGTGAGAGAGAGAGAGAAAGAGAAGCTGTGAGTGAGAAGGAGAGGGAAAGAGAAGCTGTGAGTGAGTGAGAGAGAGAGAGAAAGAGAAGCTGTGTGTGTGAGAGAGAGAAAGAGAAGCTGTGAGTGAGAGAGAGAGAGAAAGAGAAGCTGTTAGTGACAGAGAGAGAGAAAGAGAAGCTGTGTGTGTGTGAGAGAGAAAGATAGTCTGAGAAGGAGAGAGTGAAAGAGAAGCTGTGAGTGAGAGTGAGAGAGAGAGAGAGAAAGAGAAGCTGTGAGTGAGAGAGAGAGAGAATGAGAAGCTGTGAGTGAGAGAGAGAGAATGTAAGAGAAGCTGTGTGTGAGATAGAGAGAGAGAGAAAGAGAAGCTGTGAGTGAGAGAGAGAGAGGGAGAAAGATAAGCTGTGAGAGAGAGAGAAGCTGTGTGTGTGTGAGAGAGAGAAAGATAAGCTGTGATTGAGAGTGAGAGAGAGAGAGAAAGTGAAGCTGTGAGTGAGAGAGAGAGAAAGAGAAGCTGTGAGTGAGAGAGAGAGAAGCTGTGAGTGAGAGAGAGAAAAAAAGCTGTGAGTGAGAGAGAGAGAGAAAGAGAAGATGTGAGTGAGAGAGAGAGAGAAGCAGTGAGAGAGAGAGAGAGAAAGAGAAGCTGTGAGTGAGACAGAGAGAGAGAAAGAGAAGCTGTGAGAGAGAGAGGGAGAAAGAGAAGCTGTGAGAGAGAGAGAAGCTGTGTGTGTGAGAGAGAGAGAAAGATAAGCTGTGATTGAGAGTGAGAGAGAGAGAGAAAGTGAAGCTGTGAGTGAGAGAGAGAGAAAGAGAAGCTGTGAGTGAGAGAGAGAGAAGCTGTGAGTGAGAGAGAGAAAAAAAGCTGTGAGTGAGAGAGAGAGAGAAAGAGAAGATGTGAGTGAGAGAGAGAGAGAAGCAGTGAGAGAGAGAGAGAGAAAGAGAAGCTGTGAGTGAGACAGAGAGAGAGAAAGAGAAGCTGTGAGAGAGAGAGGGAGAAAGAGAAGCTGTGTGTGTGTGACAGAGAGAAAGATAGTCTGAGAAAGAGAGAGTGAAAGAGAAGCTGTGAGTGATACAGAGAGAGAGAAGCTGTGAGTGAGTGAGAGAGAAGCTGTGTGTGAGAGAGAGAAATAAAAGCTGTGAGTGAGAGAGAGAGAAGCTGTGAGTGAGAGAGAGACAAAGAGAAGCTGTGAGTGAGAGAGAGAGAAAGAGAAGCTGTGAGTGAGAGAGAGGGAGAGAATGAGAAGCTGTGAGTGAGAGAGAGGGAGAGAATGAGAAGCTGTGAGTGAGAGAGAGAGAAGCTGTGAGTGAGAGAGAGTGAGAGAAAGTGAAGCTGTGAGTGAGAGAGAGAGAGAAAGAGAAGCTGTGTGTGTGTGAGAGAGAGAAAGATAGTCTGAGAAAGAGAGAGTGAAAGAGAAGCTGTGAGTGAGAGAGAGAGAGGGAGAAAGAGAAGCTGTGTGTGTGTGTGTGTGAGAGAGAAAGAGAATCTGTGTTTGAGAGTGAGAGAGACAGAGAGAAAGAGAAGCTGTGAGTGTGAGAGAGAGAGAAAGAGAAGCTGTGAGTGAGTGAGAGAGAGAATGAGAATCTGTGAGTGAGAGAGAGAAGCTGTGAGAGAGAGAGAGAAAGAGAAGCTGTGAGTGAGAGAGAGAAGCTGTGAGAGAGAGAGAGAAAGAGAGAGAGAGAAGATGTGAGTGATAGAGAGAGAGAATGAGAAGCTTTGAGTGAGAGAGAGAGAAAGTAAGAGAAGCTGTGAGTGAGATAGAGAGAGAGAGAAAGAGAAGCTGTGAGTGAGAGAGAGAGAGGGAGAAAGCTAAGCTGTGAGAGAGAGAGAGAGAAAGAGAAGCTGTGTGTGTGAGAGAGAGAAAGAGAAGCTGTGATTGAGAGTGAGAGAGAGAGAGAAAGAGAAGCTGTGAGTGAGAGAGAGAGAAAGAGAAGCTGTGAGTGAGAGAGAGAAGCTGTGAGTGAGAGAGAGAAAGAAAAGCTGTGAGTGAGAGAGAGAGAAAGAGAAGCTGTGAGTGAGTGAGAGAGAGAAAGGGAAGTTGTGAGTGAGAGAGAGAGAAAGAGAAGCTGTGAGTGAGAGAGAGAGAGAAGCTGTGAGTGAGAGAGAGAGAAAGAGAAGCTGTGGGTGAGAAGGAGAGGGATAGAGAAGCTGTGAGTGAGTGAGAGAGAGAGAAAGAGAAGCTGTGAGTGAGAGAGAGAAAGAGAAGCTGTGAGTGAGAGAGAGAGAAAGAGAAGCTGTGAGTTAGAAGGAGAGGGAAAGAGAAGCTGTGGTTAAGTGAGAGAGAGAGAGAGAGAGAAGCTGTGAGATAGAAATAGAGAAGCTGTGAGTGAGAGAGTGAGAGAGAAAAAGAGAAGCTGTGAGTGAGAGAGAGATTGAAAGAGAAGCTGTGAGTGAGTGAGAGAGAGAGAAAGAGAAGCTGTGAGTGAGAGAGAGAAAGAGAAGCTGTGAGTGACAGAGAGAGAAAGAGAAGCTGAGAGTGAGAGAGAGAATGAGAAGCTGTGAGTGAGAGAGAGAAGCTGTGAGTGAGCGAGAGAGAGAAGATGTGAGTGATAGAGAGAGAGAATGAGAAGCTGTGAGTGAGAGAGAGAAAAAAAAGCTGTGAGTGAGAGAGAGAGAGAAAGAGAAGATATGAGTGAGAGAGAGAGAAGCAGTGAGAGAGAGAGAGAGAGAAAGAGAAGCTGTGAGTGAGACAGAGAGAGAGAAAGAGAAGCTGTGAGAGAGAGAGGGAGAAAGAGAAGCTGTGTGTGTGAGAGAGAAAGAGAAGCTGTGAGTGTGTGTGAGAGAGAAAGAGAAGCTGTGAGTGAGAGAGAGAGAAAGAAAGAGAAATTAGAGTGAGAAAGAGAGAGAGAAAGAGAAGCTGTGAGTGGGAGAGAGAGAAAGAGAGTCTGTGAGTGAGAGAGAGAGAGAGAAGCTGTTAGTGAAAGAGAGAGAGAGCCGCTGTTAGTGAGAGAGAGAGAAAGAGAAGCTGTGAATGAGAGAGAGAGAGAAAGAGAAGCTGTGAGTGAGAGAGAGAGAAATAGAAGCTGTGAGTGAGTGAGAGAGAGAAAGGGAAGTTGTGAGTGAGAGAGAGAGAGAAAGAGAAGCTGTGAGTGAGAGAGAGAGAGAAAGAGAAGCTGTGAGTGAGAGAGAGAGAGAAAGAGAAGCTGTGAGTGAGAAGGAGAGGGAAAGAGAAGCTGTGAGTGAGTGAGAGAGAGAGAGAAAGAGAAGCTGTGAGTGAGAGAGAGAGAGAAAGAGAAGCTGTTAGTGACAGAGAGAGAGAAAGAGAAGCTGTGTGTGTGTGAGAGAGAAAGATAGTCTGAGAAAGAGAGAGTGAAAGAGAAGCTGTGAGTGAGAGTGAGAGAGAGAGAGAAAGTGAAGCTGTGAGTGAGAGAGAGAGAGAATGAGAAGCTGTGAGTGAGAGAGAGAAGCTGTGAGTGAGAGAGAGAAAGAGAAGCTGTGTGTGTGTGTGAGAGAGAGGTGAGTGATGGAGAGAGAGAATGAGAAGCTGTAAGTGATAGAGAGAGGAAGTAAAAGAAGCTGTGAGTGAGATAGAGAGAGAAAGAGAAGCTGTGAGTGAGAGAGAGAGGGAGAAAGATAAGCTGTGTGAGAGAGAGAGAAGCTGTGTGTGAGAGAGAGAGAAAGAGAAGTTGTGAGTGATACAGAGAGAGAGAAGCTGTGAGTGAGTGAGAGAGAAGCTGTGTGTGAGAGAGAGAAATAAAAGCTGTGAGTGAGAGAGAGAGAAGCTGTGAGTGAGAGAGAGACAAAGAGAAGCTGTGAGTGAGAGAGAGAGAAAGAGAAGCTGTGAGTGAGAGAGAGGGAGAGAATGAGAAGCTGTGAGTGAGAGAGAGGGAGAGAATGAGAAGCTGTGAGTGAGAGAGAGAGAAGCTGTGTGTGAGAGAGAGTGAGAGAAAGTGAAGCTGTGAGTGAGAGAGAGAGAGAAAGAGAAGCTGTGTGTGTGTGAGAGAGAGAAAGTTAGTCTGAGAAAGAGAGAGTGAAAGAGAAGCTGTGAGTGAGAGAGAGAGAGGGAGAAAGAGGGAGAAAGAGAAGCTGTGTGTGTGTGTGAGAGAGAAAGAGAATCTGTGATTGAGAGTGAGAGAGAGAGAGAGAAAGAGAAGCTGTGAGTGAGAGAGAGAGAGAAAGAGAAGCTGTGAGTGAGAGAGAGAAGCTGTGAGAGAGAGAGAGAAAGAGAGAGAGAGAGAAGATGTGAGTGATAGAGAGAGAGAGAATGAGAAGCTTTGAGTGAGAGAGAGAGAAAGTAAGAGAAGCTGTGAGTGAGATAGAGAGAGAGAGAAAGAGAAGCTGTGAGTGAGAGAGAGAGAGGGAGAAAGCTAAGCTGTGAGAGAGAGAGAGAAAGAGAAGCTGTGTGTGTGAGAGAGAGAAAGAGAAGCTGTGATTGAGAGTGAGAAAGAAAAGCTGTGAGTGAGAGAGAGAGAAAGAGAAGCTGTGAGTGAGTGAGAGAGAGAAAGGAAAGTTGTGAGTGAGAGAGAGAGAAAGAGAAGCTGTGAGTGAGAGAGAGAGAGAAGCTGTGAGTGAGAGAGAGAGAGAAAGAGAAGCTGTGTGTGAGAAGGAGAGGGATAGAGAAGTTGTGAGTGAGTGAGAGAGAGAGAAAGAGAAGCTGTGTGTGAGAGAGAGAAAGAGAAGCTGTGAGTGAGAGAGAGAAAGAGAAGCTGTGAGTTAGAAGGAGAGGGAAAGAGAAGCTGTGGTTAAGTGAGAGAGAGAGAGAGAGAGAAGCTGTGAGATAGAAATAGAGAAGCTGTGAGTGAGAGAGTGAGAGAGAAAAAGAGAAGCTGTGAGTGAGAGAGAGATTGAAAGAGAAGCTGTGAGTGAGTGAGAGAGAGAGAAAGAGAAGCTGTGAGTGAGAGAGAGAAGGAGAAGCTGTGAGTGACAGAGAGAGAAAGAGAAGCTGAGAGTGAGAGAGAGAGAAAGTGAAGCTGTGAGTGAGAGAGCAAGAGAAAGAGAAGCTGTGAGTGAGAGAGAGAGAAAGAGAAGCTGTGAGTGAGAGAGAGAGAGAATGAGAAGCTGTGAGTGAGAGTGAGAGAGAGGGAGAGAAAGAGAAGCTGTGAGTGAGAGAGATTGAAAGAGAAGCTGTGAGTGAGAGAGAGTGAGAGAAAGAGAGCTGTGAGTGAGAGAGAGAAAGAGAAGCTGTGAGTGAGTGAGTGAGAGAGAGAGAAGCTGTGAGTGAGAGAGAGAAAGAGAAGCTGTGAGTGAGAGAGAGAGAGAGAAGCTGTGAGTGAGAGAGATTGAAAGAGAAGCTGTGAGTGAGAGAGAGAGAGTGAAAGAGAGCTGTGAGTGAGAGAGAGAAAGAGAAGCTGTGAGTGAGAGGGAGAGAGAGAGGAAGAGAAACTGTGAGTGACACAGAGAGAGAAGCTGTGAGAGAGAGAGAGAAAGAGAAGCTGTGAGTGACAGGGAGAGAGAAAGAAGCTGAGAGTGAGAGAGAGAGAGAGAAAGTGAAGCTGTGAGTGAGAGGGAGAGAAAGAAAGAGGAATTAGAGTGAGAAAGAGAGAGAGAAAGAGAAGCTGTCAGTGGGAGAGAGAGAAAGAGAGTCTGTGAGTGAGAGAGAGAGAGAGAAGCTGTGAGTGAAAGAGAGAGAGAGAGAGAGCCGCTGTTAGTGAGAGAGAGAGAGAAAGAGAAGCTGTGAATGAGAGAGGGAGAGAAAGAGAAGCTGTGAGTGAGAGAGAGAGAAAGAGAAGCTGTGAGTGAGTGAGAGAGAGAAAGGGAAGTTGTGAGTGAGAGAGAGAGAAAAAGAGAAGCTGTGAGTGAGAGAGAGAGAGAGAAAGAGAAGCTGTGAGTGAGAGAGAGAAAGAAAAGCTGTGAGTGAGAGAGAGAGAAAGAGAAGCTGTGAGTGAGTGAGAGAGAGAAAGGAAAGTTGTGAGTGAGAGAGAGAGAAAGAGAAGCTGTGAGTGAGAGAGAGAGAGAAGCTGTGAGTGAGAGAGAGAGAGAAAGAGAAGCTGTGTGTGAGAAGGAGAGGGATAGAGAAGTTGTGAGTGAGTGAGAGAGAGAGAAAGAGAAGCTGTGTGTGAGAGAGAGAAAGAGAAGCTGTGAGTGAGAGAGAGAAAGAGAAGCTGTGAGTTAGAAGGAGAGGGAAAGAGAAGCTGTGGTTAAGTGAGAGAGAGAGAGAGAGAAGCTGTGAGATAGAAATAGAGAAGCTGTGAGTGAGAGAGTGAGAGAGAAAAAGAGAAGCTGTGAGTGAGAGAGAGATTGAAAGAGAAGCTGTGAGTGAGTGAGAGAGAGAGAAAGAGAAGCTGTGAGTGAGAGAGAGAAGGAGAAGCTGTGAGTGACAGAGAGAGAAAGAGAAGCTGAGAGTGAGAGAGAGAGAAAGTGAAGCTGTGAGTGAGAGAGCAAGAGAAAGAGAAGCTGTGAGTGAGAGAGAGAGAAAGAGAAGCTGTGAGTGAGAGAGAGAGAGAATGAGAAGCTGTGAGTGAGAGTGAGAGAGAGGGAGAGAAAGAGAAGCTGTGAGTGAGAGAGATTGAAAGAGAAGCTGTGAGTGAGAGAGAGTGAGAGAAAGAGAGCTGTGAGTGAGAGAGAGAAAGAGAAGCTGTGAGTGAGTGAGTGAGAGAGAGAGAAGCTGTGAGTGAGAGAGAGAAAGAGAAGCTGTGAGTGAGAGAGAGAGAGAGAAGCTGTGAGTGAGAGAGATTGAAAGAGAAGCTGTGAGTGAGAGAGAGAGAGTGAAAGAGAGCTGTGAGTGAGAGAGAGAAAGAGAAGCTGTGAGTGAGAGGGAGAGAGAGAGGAAGAGAAACTGTGAGTGACACAGAGAGAGAAGCTGTGAGAGAGAGAGAGAAAGAGAAGCTGTGAGTGACAGAGAGAGAGAAAGAAGCTGAGAGTGAGAGAGAGAGAGAGAAAGTGAAGCTGTGAGTGAGAGGGAGAGAAAGAAAGAGGAATTAGAGTGAGAAAGAGAGAGAGAAAGAGAAGCTGTCAGTGGGAGAGAGAGAAAGAGAGTCTGTGAGTGAGAGAGAGAGAGAGAAGCTGTGAGTGAAAGAGAGAGAGAGAGAGAGCCGCTGTTAGTGAGAGAGAGAGAAAGAGAAGCTGTGAATGAGAGAGGGAGAGAAAGAGAAGCTGTGAGTGAGAGAGAGAGAAAGAGAAGCTGTGAGTGAGTGAGAGAGAGAAAGGGAAGTTGTGAGTGAGAGAGAGAGAAAAAGAGAAGCTGTGAGTGAGAGAGAGAGAGAGAAAGAGAAGCTGTGAGTGAGAGAGAGAAAGAAAAGCTGTGAGTGAGAGAGAGAGAAAGAGAAGCTGTGAGTGAGTGAGAGAGAGAAAGGGAAGTTGTGAGTGAGAGAGAGAGAGAAAGAGAAGCTGTGAGTGAGAGAGAGAGAAGCTGTGAGTGAGAGAGAGAGAGAGAAAGAGAAGCTGTGGGTGAGAAGGAGAGGGATAGAGAAGCTGTGAGTGAGTGAGAGAGAGAGAAAGAGAAGCTGTGAGTGAGAGAGAGAAAGAGAAGCTGTGAGTGTGTGAGAGAGAAAGAGAAGCTGTGAGTGAGAAGGAGAGGGAAAGAGAAGCTGTGGTTAAGTGAGAGAGAGAGAAAGAGAAGCTGTGAGTGAGAGAGAGAAAGAGAAGCTGTGAGTGAGTGAGAGAGAGAAAGGGAAGTTGTGAGTGAGAGAGAGAGAGAAAGAGAAGCTGTGAGTGAGAGAGAGAGAAGCTGTGAGTGAGAGAGTGAGAGAGAAAAAGAGAAGCTGTGAGTGAGAGAGAGATTGAAAGAGAAGCTGTGAGTGAGTGAGAGAGAGAGAAAGAGAAGCTGTGAGTGAGAGAGAGAAAGAGAAGCTGTGAGTGACAGAGAGAGAAAGAGAAGCTGAGAGTGAGAGAGAGAGAGAAAGTGAAGCTGTGAGTGAGAGAGCAAGAGAAAGAGAAGCTGTGAGTGAGAGAGAGAGAAAGAGAAGCTGTGAGTGAGAGAGAGAGAGAGAATGAGAAGCTGTGAGTGAGAGAGAGAGATAAAGAGAAGCTGTGAGTGAGTGAGAGAGAGAAAGAGAAGCTGTGAGTGAGAGAGAGAGAAATAGAAGCTGTGAGTGAGTGAGAGAGAGAAAGGGAAGTTGTGAGTGAGAGAGAGATAAAGAGAAGCTGTGAGTGAGTGAGAGAGAGAAAGAGAAGCTGTGAGTGAGAGAGAGAGAGAAAGAGAAGCTGTGAGTGAGAAGGAGAGGGAAAGAGAAGCTGTGAGTGAGTGAGAGAGAGAGAGAAAGAGAAGCTGTGTGTGTGAGAGAGAGAAAGAGAAGCTGTGAGTGAGAGAGAGAGAGAAAGAGAAGCTGTTAGTGACAGAGAGAGAGAAAGAGAAGCTGTGTGTGTGTGAGAGAGAAAGATAGTCTGAGAAGGAGAGAGTGAAAGAGAAGCTGTGAGTGAGAGTGAGAGAGAGAGAGAGAAAGAGAAGCTGTGAGTGAGAGAGAGAGAGAATGAGAAGCTGTGAGTGAGAGAGAGAGAATGTAAGAGAAGCTGTGTGTGAGATAGAGAGAGAGAGAAAGAGAAGCTGTGAGTGAGAGAGAGAGAGGGAGAAAGATAAGCTGTGAGAGAGAGAGAAGCTGTGTGTGTGAGAGAGAGAGAAAGATAAGCTGTGATTGAGAGTGAGAGAGAGAGAGAAAGTGAAGCTGTGAGTGAGAGAGAGAGAAAGAGAAGCTGTGAGTGAGAGAGAGAGAAGCTGTGAGTGAGAGAGAGAAAAAAAGCTGTGAGTGAGAGAGAGAGAGAAAGAGAAGATGTGAGTGAGAGAGAGAGAGAAGCAGTGAGAGAGAGAGAGAGAAAGAGAAGCTGTGAGTGAGACAGAGAGAGAGAAAGAGAAGCTGTGAGAGAGAGAGGGAGAAAGAGAAGCTGTGTGTGTGTGACAGAGAGAAAGATAGTCTGAGAAAGAGAGAGTGAAAGAGAAGCTGTGAGTGATACAGAGAGAGAGAAGCTGTGAGTGAGTGAGAGAGAAGCTGTGTGTGAGAGAGAGAAATAAAAGCTGTGAGTGAGAGAGAGAGAAGCTGTGAGTGAGAGAGAGACAAAGAGAAGCTGTGAGTGAGAGAGAGAGAAAGAGAAGCTGTGAGTGAGAGAGAGGGAGAGAATGAGAAGCTGTGAGTGAGAGAGAGGGAGAGAATGAGAAGCTGTGAGTGAGAGAGAGAGAAGCTGTGAGTGAGAGAGAGTGAGAGAAAGTGAAGCTGTGAGTGAGAGAGAGAGAGAAAGAGAAGCTGTGTGTGTGTGAGAGAGAGAAAGATAGTCTGAGAAAGAGAGAGTGAAAGAGAAGCTGTGAGTGAGAGAGAGAGAGGGAGAAAGAGAAGATGTGTGTGTGTGTGTGAGAGAGAAAGAGAATCTGTGTTTGAGAGTGAGAGAGAGAGAGAGAAAGAGAAGCTGTGAGTGTGAGAGAGAGAGAAAGAGAAGCTGTGAGTGAGTGAGAGAGAGAGAATGAGAATCTGTGAGTGAGAGAGAGAAGCTGTGAGAGAGAGAGAGAAAGAGAAGCTGTGAGTGAGAGAGAGAAGCTGTGAGAGAGAGAGAGAAAGAGAGAGAGAGAAGATGTGAGTGATAGAGAGAGAGAATGAGAAGCTTTGAGTGAGAGAGAGAGAAAGTAAGAGAAGCTGTGAGTGAGATAGAGAGAGAGAGAAAGAGAAGCTGTGAGTGAGAGAGAGAGAGGGAGAAAGCTAAGCTGTGAGAGAGAGAGAGAGAAAGAGAAGCTGTGTGTGTGAGAGAGAGAAAGAGAAGCTGTGATTGAGAGTGAGAGAGAGAGAGAAAGAGAAGCTGTGAGTGAGAGAGAGAGAAAGAGAAGCTGTGAGTGAGAGAGAGAAGCTGTGAGTGAGAGAGAGAAAGAAAAGCTGTGAGTGAGAGAGAGAGAAAGAGAAGCTGTGAGTGAGTGAGAGAGAGAAAGGGAAGTTGTGAGTGAGAGAGAGAGAAAGAGAAGCTGTGAGTGAGAGAGAGAGAGAAGCTGTGAGTGAGAGAGAGAGAGAAAGAGAAGCTGTGGGTGAGAAGGAGAGGGATAGAGAAGCTGTGAGTGAGTGAGAGAGAGAGAAAGAGAAGCTGTGAGTGAGAGAGAGAAAGAGAAGCTGTGAGTGAGAGGGAGAGAGAGAAATAGAAGCTGTGAGTGACAAAGAGAGAGAAAGAGAAGCTGAGAGTGAGAGACAGAGAGAAAGTGAAGCTGTGAGTGAGAGAGAGAGAGAAAGGGAAGCTGTGTGTGTGTATGAGAGAGAAAGATAGTCTGAGAAAGAGAGAGTGAAATAGAAGCTGTGAGTGAGAGAGAGAGAGGGAGAAAGAGAAGCTGTGTGTGAGAGAGAGAGAAAGAGAAGCTGTGAGAGAGTGAGAGAGAGAGAGAGAAAGAGAAGCTGTGAGTGAGAGAGAGAGGGAAAGAGAAGCTGTGAGTGAGAGAGAGAGAAAGAGAAGCTGTGAGTGTGTGAGAGAGAGAATGAGAAGCTGTGAGTGAGAGAGAGAGAGAGAATGAGAAGCTGTGAGTGAGAGAGAGAAGCTGTGAGAGAGAGAGAGAAAGAGAAGCTGTGAGTGAGAGAAAGAGAGAGAAGATGTGAGTGATAGAGAGAGAGAATGAGAAGCTGTCAGTGAGAGAGTGAGAAAGTAAGATAAGCTGTGAGTGAGATAGAGAGAGAGAGAAAGCGTGTCTGTGAGTGAATGAGAGAGAGGGAGAGAAAGATAATCTGTGAGAGATAGAGAGAAAGAGAAGCTGTGTGTTTTAGAGAGAGAAAGAGAAGCTGTGATTGAGAGTGAGAGAGAGAGAGAAAGAGAAGCTGTGAGTGAGAGAGAGAAAAAAAGAAGCTGTGATTGACAGAGAGAAAAGCTATGAGTGAGAGAGAGAAAGAAAAGCTGTGAGTGAGAGAGAGAGAGAAAGAGAAGATATGAGTGAGTGAGAGAGAGAGAGAAGCAGTGAGAGAGAGAAAGAAACAGAAGCTGTGAGTGAGACAGAGAGAGAGAAAGAGAAGCTGTGAGAGAGAGAGAGGGAGAAAGAGAAGCTGTGAGAGAGAGAGAGAAAGAGAAGCTGTGAGTGTGTGTGAGAGAGAAAGAGAAGCTGTGAGTGAGAGAGGGAGAGAAAGAAAGAGAAATTAGAGTGAGAAAGAGAAAGAGAAAGAGAAGCTGTGAGTGGGAGAGAGAGAAAGAGAGTCTGTGAATCAGAGAGAGAGAGAGAAGCTGTGTGAGAGAGAGAGAACCGCTGTGAGTGAGAGAGAGAGAAAGAGAAGCTGTGAATGAGAGAGAGAGAGAAAGAGAAGCTGTGAGTTAGAGAGACAGAAAGAGAAGATGTGAGTGAGTGAGAGAGAGAAAGGGAAGTTTGTGAGTGAGAGAGAGAGAGAAAGAGAAGCAGTGTGAGAGAGAAGCTGTTAGTGAAAGAGAGAAAGAAATGCTGTGAGTGAGAGAGAGAGAGAGAAAGAGAAGATGTGAGTGAGTGAGAGAGAGAGAGAAGCAGTGAGTGAGAGAGAGAGAGAGAAAGAGAAGCTGTCAGTGAGACAGAGAGAGAGAAAGAGAAACTGTGTGAGAGAGAGAGGGAGAAAGAGAAGCTGTAAGAGAGAGAGAGAAAGAGAAGCTGTGAGTGTGTGTGAGAGAAAGAGAAGCTGTGAGTGAGAGAGAGAAAGAAAGAGAAATTAGAGTGAGAAAGAGAGAGAGAAAGAGAAGCTGTGAGTGAGAGAGAGAGAGAAGATGTGAGTGATAGAGAGAGAGAATGAGAAGCTGTGAGTGATAGAGAGAGTAAGTAAGAGAAGCTGTGAGTGAGATAGAGAGAGAGAGAAGGAGAAAGATAAGCTGTGTGTGTGAGAGAGAGAGAAGCTGTGTGTGTGTGTGAGAGAGAAAGAAAAGCTGTGATTGAGAGTGAGAGAGAGAGAGAAGCTGTGAGTGAGTGAGAGAGAGAGAGAGAGAAGCTGTGAGAGAGAAAGAGAGAAGCTGTGAGTGAGAGAGTGAGAGAGAGAAAGAGAAGCTGTTAGTGAGAGTGAGAGAGAAAGAGAAAGAGAAGCTGTGAGTGAGAGAGAGATTGAAAGAGAAGCTGTGAGTGAGAGGGAGAGAGAAAGAGAAGCTGTGAGTGAGAGAGATAGAGAAGCTGTGAGTGAGAGGGAGAGAGAGAGAGAGAAGCTGTGAGTGAGAGAGAGAAAGAAAAGCGGTGAGTGAGAGAGTGAGAGAAAGAGAAGATATGAATGAGAGAGAGAGAAGCAGTGAGAGAGAGAGAAAGAGAAGCTGTGAGTGAGACAGAGAGAGAGAAAGAGAAGCTGTGAGAGAGAGAGGGAGAAAGAGAAGCTGTGAGAGAGTGAGAGAAAGAGAAGCTGTGAGTGTGTGTGAGAGAGAAAGAGAAGCTGTGAGTGAGAGAGAGAGAAAGAAAGAGAAATTAGAGTGAGAAAGAGAGAGAGAAAGAGAAGCTGTGAGTGGGAGAGAGAGAAAGAGAAGCTGTGAATGAGAGAGAGAGAGAAAAAGAAGCTGTGAGTGAGAGAGAGAGAATGAAAGAGAAGCTGTGAGTGAGTGAGAGAGAGAAAGGGAAGTTGTGAGTGAGAGAGAGAGAGAAAGAGAAGCTGTGAGTGAGAGAGAGAAAGAGAAGCTGTGAGTGTGTGAGAGAGAAATAGAAGCTGTGAGTGAGAAGGAGAGAGAGAGAGAAGCTGTGAGTGAGTGAGAGAGAGAGAGAGAGAAGCTGTGAGAGAGAAAGAGAGAAGCTGTGAGTGAGAGAGTGAGAGAGAGAAAGAGAAGCTGTTAGTGAGAGTGAGAGAGAAAGAGAAAGAGAAGCTGTGAGTGAGAGAGAGATTGAAAGAGAAGCTGTGAGTGAGAGGGAGAGAGAAAGAGAAGCTGTGAGTGAGAGAGATAGAGAAGCTGTGAGTGAGAAGGAGAGAGAGAAAGAGAAGCTGTGAGTGACACACAGAGAGAGAAGCTGTGAGTTAGAGAGAGAGAGAGAAAGAGAAGCTGTGAGTGACAGAGAGAGAGAAAGAGAAGCTGAGAGTGAGAGAGAGAGAGAAAGTGAAGCTGCGAGTGAGAGAGAGAGAGAAAGAGAAGCTGTGTGTGTGTGAGAAAGAGAAAGATAGTCTGAGAAAGAGAGAGTGAAAGAGAAGCTGTGAGTGAGAGAAAGAGAGGGAGAAAGAGAAGCTGTGTGTGTGAGAGAGAGAAAGAGAAGCTGTGAGTGAGAGTGAGAGAGAGAGAGAAAGAGAAGCTGTGAGTGAGAGAGAGAGTGAAAGAGAAGCTGTGAGTGAGAGAGAGAGAAAGAGAAGCTGTGAGTGAGAGAGAGAATGAGAAGCTGTGAGTGAGAGAGAGAGAAGCTGTGAGTGAGAGAGAGAGAGAGAGAAAGTGAAGCTGTGAGTGAGAGAGAGAGAAAGAGAAGCTGTGTGTGTGAGAGAGAGAGAAAGATAGTCTGAGAAAGAGAGAGTGAAAGAGAAGCTGTGAGTGAGAGAGAGAGAGGGAGAAAGAGAAGCTGTGTGAGAGAGAGAGAGAAAGAGAAGCTGTGAGTGAGAGTGAGAGAGAGAGAGAAAGAGAAGCTGTGAGTGAGAGAGAGAGAATGAGAAGCTGTGAGTGAGAGAGAGAAGTTGTGTGTGTGAGAGAGAAAGAGATGCTGTGAGTGAGAGAGAGAGAGATGTGAGTGATAGAGAGAGAATGAGAAGCTGTGAGTGAGAGAGAGAGAAAGTAATAGAAGCTGTGAGTGAGATAGAGAGAGAGAGAAAGAGAAGGTGTGAGTGAGAGAGAGAGAGGGAGAAAGATAATCTGTGAGAGAGAGAGAGAAAGAGAAACTGTGTGTGAGAGAGAGAGAGAAAGAGAAGATGTGAGTGAGAGTGAGAGAGAGAAACAGAAGCTGTGAGTGAGAGAGAGAGAAACAGAAGCTGTGAGTGAGAGAGAGAGAATCTGTGAGTGAGAGAGAGAAAGAAAAGCTGTGAGTGAGAGAGAGAGAGAAAGAGAAGATATGAGTGAGAGAGAGAGAGAGAAGCAGTGAGAGAGAGAGAGAGAAACAGAAGCTGTGAGTGAGACAGAGAGAGAAAGAGAAGCTGTGTGAGAGAGAGAGAGGGAGAAAGAGAAGCTGTGAGAGAGAGAGAGAAAGAGAAGCTGTGAGTGTGTGTGTGAGAGAAAGAGAAGCTGTGAGTGAGAGAGAGAGAAAGAAAGAGAAATTAGAGTGAGAAAGAGAGAGAGAAAGAGAAGTTGTGAGTGGGAGAGAGAGAAAGAGAGTCTGTGAGTGAGAGAGAGAGAGAAGCTGTGAGTGAGAGAGAGAGAGCCGC
Source organism: Bradypodion pumilum (assembly GCA_035047305.1). Classification (NCBI taxonomy): domain Eukaryota; kingdom Metazoa; phylum Chordata; class Lepidosauria; order Squamata; family Chamaeleonidae; genus Bradypodion; species Bradypodion pumilum. The sequence continues at coordinate 233,927,017 of JAWDJD010000001.1, forward strand.
TATGAGTGAGAGAGAGAGAAAGAGAAGCTGTGAATGAGAGAGAGAGAAAGAGAAGCTGTGTGTGTGAGAGAGAAAGAGAAGCTGTGAGTGAGTGAGAGAGAGAGAAAGGGAAGGTGTGAGTGAGAGAGAGAGAGAAAGAGAAGCTGTGAGTGAGAGAGAGAGAGAGAGAAGCTGTGAGTGAGAGAGAGAGAGAAAGAGAAGCTGTGAGTGAGAAGGAGAGGGAAAGAGAAGCTGTGAGTGAGTGAGAGAGAGAGAAAGAGAAGCTGTGAGTGAGAGAGAGAGAAAAAGAAGCTGTGAGTGAGAGAGAGAGAAAAAGAGAAGCTGTGAGTAAGAAGGAGAGGGAAAGAGAAGAAGTGAGTGAGTGAGAGAGAGAGAGAAAGAGAAGCTGTGAGAGAGAAAGAGAAGCTGTGAGTGAGAGAGTGAGAGAGAGAAAGAGAAGCTGTTAGTGAGAGTGAGTGAGAGAGAGAAAAGCTGTGAGTGAGAGAGAGATTGAAAGAGAAGCTGTGAGTGAGAGAGAGAGAGAAAGAGAAGCTGTGAGTGAGAGAGAGAAAGAGAGTCTGTGAATCAGAGAGGGAGAGAGAAGCTGTGAGTGAGAGAGAGAGAACCGCTGTGAGTGAGAGAGAGAGAAAGAGAAGCTGTGAATGAGAGAGAGAGAGAAAGAGAAGCTGTGAGTGAGAGAGACAGAAAGAGAAGATGTGAGTGAGTGAGAGAGAGAAAGGGAAGTTTGTGAGTGAGAGAGAGAGAGAAAGAGAAGCAGTGAGAGAGAGAAGCTGTTAGTGAAAGAGAGAAAGAAAAGCTGTGAGTGAGAGAGAGAGAGAAAGAGAAGATGTGAGTGAGTGAGTGAGAGAGAGAAGCAGTGAGTGAGAGAGAGAGAGAGAAAGAGAAGCTGTCAGTGAGACAGAGAGAGAGAAAGAGAAACTGTGTGAGAGAGAGAGGGAGAAAGAGAAGCTGTAAGAGAGAGAGAGAAAGAGAAGCTGTGAGTGTGTGTGTGAGAGAAAGAGAAGCTGTGAGTGAGAGAGAGAAAGAAAGAGAAATTAGAGTGAGAAAGAGAGAGAGAAAGAGAAGCTGTGAGTGAGAGAGAGAGAGAAGATGTGAGTGATAGAGAGAGAGAATGAGAAGCTGTGAGTGATAGAGAGAGTAAGTAAGAGAAGCTGTGAGTGAGATAGACAGAGAGAGAAGGAGAAAGATAAGCTGTGTGTGAGAGAGAGAGAGAAGCTGTGTGTGTGTGTGAGAGAGAAAGAAAAGCTGTGATTGAGAGTGAGAGAGAGAGAAAGAGATGCTGTGAGTGAGAGAGAGAGAAGCTGTGAGTGAGAGAGAGAAAGAAAAGCGGTGAGTGAGAGAGAGAGAGAAAGAGAAGATATGAATGAGAGAGAGAGAAGCAGTGAGAGAGAGAGAAAGAGAAGCTGTGAGTGAGACAGAGAGAGAGAAAGAGAAGCTGTGAGAGAGAGAGAGGGAGAAAGAGAAGCTGTGAGAGAGTGAGAGAAAGAGAAGCTGTGAGTGTGTGTGTGAGAGAAAGAGAAGCTGTGAGTGAGAGAGAGAGAAAGAAAGAGAAATTAGAGTGAGAAAGAGAGAGAGAAAGAGAAGCTGTGAGTGGGAGAGAGAGAAAGAGAAGCTGTGAATGAGAGAGAGAGAGAAAAAGAAGCTGTGAGTGAGAGAGAGAGAAAGAAAGAGAAGCTGTGAGTGAGTGAGAGAGAGAAAGGGAAGTTGTGAGTGAGAGAGAGAGAGAAAGAGAAGCTGTGAGTGAGAGAGAGAAAGAGAAGCTGTGAGTGTGTGAGAGAGAAATAGAAGCTGTGAGTGAGAAGGAGAGAGAGAGAGAAGCTGTGAGTGAGTGAGAGAGAGAGAGAGAGAAGCTGTGAGAGAGAAAGAGAGAAGCTGTGAGTGAGAGAGTGAGAGAGAGAAAGAGAAGCTGTTAGTGAGAGTGAGAGAGAAAGAAAGAGAAGCTGTGAGTGAGAGAGAGATTGAAAGAGAAGCTGTGAGTGAGAGGGAGAGAGAAAGAGAAGCTGTGAGTGAGAGAGATAGAGAAGCTGTGAGTGAGAGGGAGAGAGAGAAAGAGAAGCTGTGAGTGACACACAGAGAGAGAAGCTGTGAGTTAGAGAGAGAGAGAAAGAGAAGCTGTGAGTGACAGAGAGAGAGAAAGAGAAGCTGAGAGTGAGAGAGAGAGAGAAAGTGAAGCTGCGAGTGAGAGAGAGAGAGAAAGAGAAGCTGTGTGTGTGTGAGAGAGAGAAAGATAGTCTGAGAAAGAGAGAGTGAAAGAGAAGCTGTGAGTGAGAGAAAGAGAGGGAGAAAGAGAAGCTGTGTGTGTGTGAGAGAGAAAGAGAAGCTGTGAGTGAGAGTGAGAGAGAGAGAGAAAGAGAAGCTGTGAGTGAGAGTGAGAGTGAAAGAGAAGCTGTGAGTGAGAGTGAGAGTGAAAGAGAAGCTGTGAGTGAGAGAGAGAGAAAGAGAAGCTGTGAGTGAGAGAGAGAATGAGAAGCTGTGAGTGAGAGAGAGAAGCTGTGAGTGAGAGAGAGAGAGAGAAAGTGAAGCTGTGAGTGAGAGAGAGAGAAAGAGAAGCTGTGTGTGTGTGAGAGAGAGAAAGATAGTCTGAGAAAGAGAGAGTGAAAGAGAAGCTGTGAGTGAGAGAGAGAGAGGGAGAAAGAGAAGCTGTGTGAGAGAGAGAGAAAGAGAAGCTGTGAGTGAGAGTGAGAGAGAGAGAGAAAGAGAAGCTGTGAGTGAGAGAGAGAGAATGAGAAGCTGTGAGTGAGAGAGAGAAGTTGTGTGTGTGAGAGAGAAAGAGATGCTGTGAGTGAGAGAGAGAGATGTGAGTGATAGAGAGAGAATGAGAAGCTGTGAGTGAGAGAGAGAGAAAGTAAGAGAAGCTGTGAGTGAGATAGAGAGAGAGAGAAAGAGAAGGTGTGAGTGAGAGAGAGAGAGAGGGAGAAAGATAATCTGTGAGAGAGAGAGAGAAAGAGAAACTGTGTGTGAGAGAGAGAGAGAAAGAGAAGATGTGAGTGAGAGTGAGAGAGAGAAAGAGAAGCTGTGAGTGAGAGAGAGAGAAACAGAAGCTGTGAGTGAGAGAGAGAGAATCTGTGAGAGAGAGAAAGAAAAGCTGTGAGTGAGAGAGAGAGAGAAAGAGAAGATATGAGTGAGAGAGAGAGAAAAGCAGTGAGAGAGAGAGAGAGAGAGAAACAGAAGCTGTGAGTGAGACAGAGAGAGAAAGAGAAGCTGTGAGAGAGAGAGAGAGGGAGAAAGAGAAGCTGTGAGAGAGAGAGAAAGAGAAGCTGTGAGTGTGTGTGTGAGAGAAAGAGAAGCTGTGAGTGAGAGAGAGAGAAAGAAAGAGAAATTAGAGTGAGAAAGAGAGAGAGAAAGAGAAGCTGTGAGTGGGAGAGAGAGAAAGAGAGTCTGTGAGTGAGAGAGAGAGAGAAGCTGTGAGTGAGAGAGAGAGAGCCGCTATGAGTGAGAGAGAGAGAAAGAGTAGCTGTGAATGAGAGAGAGAGAGAAAGAGAAGCTGTGTGTGTGAGAGAGAAAGAGAAGCTGTGAGTGAGTGAGAGAGAGAGAAAGGGAAGGTGTGAGTGAGAGAGAGAGAGAAAGAGAAGCTGTGAGTGAGAGAGAGAGAAAGAGAAGCTGTGAGTGAGAGAGAGAGAGAAAGAGAAGCTGTGAGTGAGAAGGAGAGGGAAAGAGAAGCTGTGAGTGAGTGAGAGAGAGAGAAAGAGAAGCTGTGAGTGAGAGAGAGAGAAAAAGAAGCTGTGAGTGAGAGAGAGAGAAAAAGAGAAGCTGTGAGTAAGAAGGAGAGGGAAAGAGAAGAAGTGAGTGAGTGAGAGAGAGAGAGAAAGAGAAGCTGTGAGAGAGAAAGAGAAGCTGTGAGTGAGAGAGTGAGAGAGAGAAAGAGAAGCTGTTAGTGAGAGTGAGTTAGAGAGAGAAAAGCTGTGAGTGAGAGAGAGATTGAAAGAGAAGCTGTGAGTGAGAGAGAGAGAGAAAGAGAAGCTGTGAGTGAGAGAGAGAAAGAGAAGCTGTGAGTGAGAGGGAGAGAGAGAAAGAGAAGCTGTGAGTGACACAGAGAGAGAGAAGCTGTGAGTTAGAGAGAGAGAAAGAGAAGCTGTGAGTGACAGAGAGAGAGAAAGAGAAGCTGAGAGTGAGAGAGAGAGAAAGTGAAGCTGTGAGTGAGAGAGAGAGAGAAGATGTGAGTGAGAGAGAGAGAGAATGAGAAGCTGTGAGTGAGAGAGAGAGAAAGTAAGAGAAGCTGTGAGTGATACAGAGAGAGAGAAAGAGAAGCTGTGAGTGAGAGAGAGAAAGAGAAGCTGTGATTGAGAGTGAGAGAGAGAGAAAGAGAAGCTGTGAGTGAGAGAGAGAGAAAGAGAAGCTGTGAGTGAGAGAGAGAAGCTGTGAGTGAGAGAGAGAAAGAAAAGCTGTGAGTGAGAGATAGAGAGAAAGAGAAGATATGAGTGAGAGAGAGAGAGAAGCAGTGAGTGAGAGAGAGAGGGAGAAAGAGAAGCTGTGAGAGAGAGAGAGAGAAGCTGTGAGTGTGTGTGTGAGAGAAAGAGAAGCTGTGAGTGAGAGAGAGAGAAAGAAAGAGAAATTAGAGTGAGAAAGAGAGAGAGAATTAGAAGCTGTGAGTGAGTGAGAGAGAGAAGATGTGAGTGATAGAGAGAGTAAGTAAGAGAAGCTGTGAGTGAGATAGAGAGAGAGAGAAGGAGAAGCTGTGAGTGAGAGAGAGAGAGGGAGAAAGATAAGCTGTGTGAGAGAGAGAGAAGCTGTGTGTGTGAGAGAGAGAAAGAAAAGTTGTGATTGAGAGTGAGAGAGAGAGAGAAAGAGATGCTGTGAGTGAGAGAGAGAGAAGCTGTGAGTGAGAGAGAGAAAGAAAAGCGGTGAGTGAGAGAGAGAGAGAGAAAGAGAAGATATGAATGAGAGAGAGAGAGAAGCAGTGAGAGAGAGAGAGAGAGAAGCTGTGAGTGAGAGAGAGAGAAAGAGAAGCTGTGAGAGAGAGAGAGGGAGAAAGACAAGCTGTGTGAGAGAGAGAGAGAAGCTGTGAGTGTGTGTGAGAGAGAAAGAAAGAGAAGCTGTGAGTGAGTGAGAGGGAGAAAGGGAAGTTGTGAGTGAGAGAGAGAGAGAAAGAGAAGCTGTGAGTGAGAGAGAGAAAGAGAAGCTGTGAGTGAGAGAGAGAGAAAGAGAAGCTGTGAGTGAGAAGGAGAGGGAAAGAGAAGCTGTGAGTGAGAGAGAGAAAGAGAAGCTGTGAGTGAGAAGGAGAGGGAAAGAGAAGCTGTGAGTGAGTGAAAGAGAGAGAGAAAGAGAAGCTGTGAGAGAGAAAGAGAGAAGCTGTGAGTGAGAGAGTGAGAGAGAGAAAGAGAAGCTGTTAGTGAGAGTGAGAGAGAAAGAGAGAAAGAGAAGCTGTGAGTGAGAGAGAGAGAGAGAAAGAGAAGCTGTGAGTGAGAGAGAGAAAGAGAAGCTGTGAGTGAGAGGGAGAGAGAGAAATAGAAGCTGTGAGTGACAAAGAGAGAGAAAGAGAAGCTGAGAGTGAGAGACAGAGAGAAAGTGAAGCTGTGAGTGAGAGAGAGAGAGAAAGGGAAGCTGTGTGTGTGTATGAGAGAGAAAGATAGTCTGAGAAAGAGAGAGTGAAATAGAAGCTGTGAGTGAGAGAGAGAGAGGGAGAAAGAGAAGCTGTGTGTGAGAGAGAGAGAAAGAGAAGCTGTGAGAGAGTGAGAGAGAGAGAGAGAAAGAGAAGCTGTGAGTGAGAGAGAGAGGGAAAGAGAAGCTGTGAGTGAGAGAGAGAGAAAGAGAAGCTGTGAGTGTGTGAGAGAGAGAATGAGAAGCTGTGAGTGAGAGAGAGAGAGAATGAGAAGCTGTGAGTGAGAGAGAGAAGCTGTGAGAGAGAGAGAGAAAGAGAAGCTGTGAGTGAGAGAAAGAGAGAGAAGATGTGAGTGATAGAGAGAGAGAATGAGAAGCTGTCAGTGAGAGAGGGAGAAAGTAAGATAAGCTGTGAGTGAGATAGAGAGAGAGAAAGCGTGTCTGTGAGTGAATGAGAGAGAGGGAGAGAAAGATAATCTGTGAGAGATAGAGAGAAAGAGAAGCTGTGTGTTTTAGAGAGAGAAAGAGAAGCTGTGATTGAGAATGAGAGAGAGAGAGAAAGAGAAGCTGTGAGTGAGAGAGAGAAAAAAAGAAGCTGTGATTGACAGAGAGAAAAGCTATGAGTGAGAGAGAGAAAGAAAAGCTGTGAGTGAGAGAGAGAGAGAAAGAGAAGATATGAGTGAGAGAGAGAGAGAAGCAGTGAGAGAGAGAAAGAAACAGAAGCTGTGAGTGAGACAGAGAGAGAGAAAGAGAAGCTGTGAGAGAGAGAGAGGGAGAAAGAGAAGCTGTGAGAGAGAGAGAGAAAGAGAAGCTGTGAGTGTGTGTGAGAGAGAAAGAGAAGCTGTGAGTGAGAGAGGGAGAGAAAGAAAGAGAAATTAGAGTGAGAAAGAGAAAGAGAAAGAGAAGCTGTGAGTGGGAGAGAGAGAAAGAGAGTCTGTGAATCAGAGAGAGAGAGAGAAGCTGTGAGTGAGAGAGAGAGAACCGCTGTGAGTGAGAGAGAGAGAAAGAGAAGCTGTGAATGAGAGAGAGAGAGAAAGAGAAGCTGTGAGTTAGAGAGACAGAAAGAGAAGATGTGAGTGAGTGAGAGAGAGAAAGGGAAGTTTGTGAGTGAGAGAGAGAGCGAAAGAGAAGCAGTGTGAGAGAGAAGCTGTTAGTGAAAGAGAGAAAGAAATGCTGTGAGTGAGAGAGAGAGAGAGAAAGAGAAGATGTGAGTGAGTGAGAGAGAGAGAGAAGCAGTGAGTGAGAGAGAGAGAGAGAAAGAGAAGCTGTCAGTGAGACAGAGAGAGAGAAAGAGAAACTGTGTGGGAGAGAGAGGGAGAAAGAGAAGCTGTAAGAGAGAGAGAGAAAGAGAAGCTGTGAGTGTGTGTGTGAGAGAAAGAGAAGCTGTGAGTGAGAGAGAGAAAGAAAGAGAAATTAGAGTGAGAAAGAGAGAGAGAAAGAGAAGCTGTGAGTGAGAGAGAGAGAAGATGTGAGTGATAGAGAGAGAGAATGAGAAGCTGTGAGTGATAGAGAGAGTAAGTAAGAGAAGCTGTGAGTGAGATAGAGAGAGAGAGAAGGAGAAAGATAAGCTGTGTGTGTGAGAGAGAGAGAAGCTGTGTGTGTGTGTGAGAGAGAAAGAAAAGCTGTGATTGAGAGTGAGAGAGAGAGAGAAGCTGTGAGTGAGTGAGAGAGAGAGAGAGAGAAGCTGTGAGAGAGAAAGAGAGAAGCTGTGAGTGAGAGAGTGAGAGAGAGAAAGAGAAGCTGTTAGTGAGAGTGAGAGAGAAAGAGAAAGAGAAGCTGTGAGTGAGAGAGAGATTGAAAGAGAAGCTGTGAGTGAGAGGGAGAGAGAAAGAGAAGCTGTGAGTGAGAGAGATAGAGAAGCTGTGAGTGAGAGGGAGAGAGAGAGAGAGAAGCTGTGAGTGAGAGAGAGAAAGAAAAGTGGTGAGTGAGAGAGAGAGAGAAAGAGAAGATATGAATGAGAGAGAGAGAAGCAGTGAGAGAGAGAGAAAGAGAAGCTGTGAGTGAGACAGAGAGAGAGAAAGAGAAGCTGTGAGAGAGAGAGAGGGAGAAAGAGAAGCTGTGAGAGAGTGAGAGAAAGAGAAGCTGTGAGTGTGTGAGAGAGAGAAAGAGAAGCTGTGAGTGAGAGAGAGAGAAAGAAAGAGAAATTAGAGTGAGAATGAGAGAGAGAAAGAGAAGCTGTGAGTGGGAGAGAGAGAAAGAGAAGCTGTGAATGAGAGAGAGAGAGAAAAAGAAGCTGTGAGTGAGAGAGAGAGAATGAAAGAGAAGCTGTGAGTGAGTGAGAGAGAGAAAGGGAAGTTGTGAGTGAGAGAGAGAGAGAAAGAGAAGCTGTGAGTGAGAGAGAGAAAGAGAAGCTGTGAGTGTGTGAGAGAGAAATAGAAGCTGTGAGTGAGAAGGAGAGAGAGAGAGAAGCTGTGAGTGAGTGAGAGAGAGAGAGAGTAGCTGTGAGAGAGAAAGAGAGAAGCTGTGAGTGAGAGAGTGAGAGAGAGAAAGAGAAGCTGTTAGTGAGAGTGAGAGAGAAAGAGAAAGAGAAGCTGTGAGTGAGAGAGAGATTGAAAGAGAAGCTGTGAGTGAGAGGGAGAGAGAAAGAGAAGCTGTGAGTGAGAGAGATAGAGAAGCTGTGAGTGAGAAGGAGAGAGAGAAAGAGAAGCTGTGAGTGACACACAGAGAGAGAAGCTGTGAGTTAGAGAGAGAGAGAAAGAGAAGCTGTGAGTGACAGAGAGAGAGAAAGAGAAGCTGAGAGTGAGAGAGAGAGAGAAAGTGAAGCTGCGAGTGAGAGAGAGAGAGAAAGAGAAGCTGTGTGTGTGTGAGAGAGAGAAAGATAGTCTGAGAAAGAGAGAGTGAAAGAGAAGCTGTGAGTGAGAGAAAGAGAGGGAGAAAGAGAAGCTGTGTGTGTGAGAGAGAGAAAGAGAAGCTGTGAGTGAGAGTGAGAGAGAGAGAGAAAGAGAAGCTGTGAGTGAGAGAGAGAGTGAAAGAGAAGCTGTGAGTGAGAGAGAGAGAAAGAGAAGCTGTGAGTGAGAGAGAGAATGAGAAGCTGTGAGTGAGAGAGAGAGAAGCTGTGAGTGAGAGAGAGAGAGAGAGAAAGTGAAGCTGTGAGTGAGAGAGAGAGAAAGAGAAGCTGTGTGTGTGTGAGAGAGAGAAAGATAGTCTGAGAAAGAGAGAGTGAAAGAGAAGCTGTGAGTGAGAGAGAGAGAGGGAGAAAGAGAAGCTGTGTGAGAGAGAGAGAGAAAGAGAAGCTGTGAGTGAGAGTGAGAGAGAGAGAGAAAGAGAAGCTGTGAGTGAGAGAGAGAGAATGAGAAGCTGTGAGTGAGAGAGAGAAGTTGTGTGTGTGAGAGAGAAAGAGATGCTGTGAGTGAGAGAGAGAGAGATGTGAGTGATAGAGAGAGAATGAGAAGCTGTGAGTGAGAGAGAGAGAAAGTAATAGAAGCTGTGAGTGAGATAGAGAGAGAGAGAAAGAGAAGGTGTGAGTGAGAGAGAGAGAGGGAGAAAGATAATCTGTGAGAGAGAGAGAGAAAGAGAAACTGTGTGTGAGAGAGAGAGAGAAAGAGAAGATGTGAGTGAGAGTGAGAGAGAGAAAGAGAAGCTGTGAGTGAGAGAGAGAGAAACAGAAGCTGTGAGTGAGAGAGAGAGAATCTGTGAGTGAGAGAGAGAAAGAAAAGCTGTGAGTGAGAGAGAGAGAGAAAGAGAAGATATGAGTGAGTGAGAGAGAGAGAAGCAGTGAGAGAGAGAGAGAGAGAGAAACAGAAGCTGTGAGTGAGACAGAGAGAGAAAGAGAAGCTGTGTGAGAGAGAGAGAGGGAGAAAGAGAAGCTGTGAGAGAGAGAGAGAAAGAGAAGCTGTGAGTGTGTGTGTGAGAGAAAGAGAAGCTGTGAGTGAGAGAGAGAGAAAGAAAGAGAAATTAGAGTGAGAAAGAGAGAGAGAAAGAGAAGCTGTGAGTGGGAGAGAGAGAAAGAGAGTCTGTGAGTGAGAGAGAGAGAGAAGCTGTGAGTGAGAGAGAGAGAGCCGCTATGAGTGAGAGAGAGAGAAAGAGAAGCTGTGAATGAGAGAGAGAGAAAGAGAAGCTGTGTGTGTGAGAGAGAAAGAGAAGCTGTGAGTGAGTGAGAGAGAGAGAAAGGGAAGGTGTGAGTGAGAGAGAGAGAGAAAGAGAAGCTGTGAGTGAGAGAGAGAGAAAGAGAAGCTGTGAGTGAGAGAGAGAGAGAAAGAGAAGCTGTGAGTGAGAAGGAGAGGGAAAGAGAAGCTGTGAGTGAGTGAGAGAGAGAGAAAGAGAAGCTGTGAGTGAGAGAGAGAGAAAAAGAAGCTGTGAGTGAGAGAGAGAGAAAAAGAGAAGCTGTGAGTAAGAAGGAGAGGGAAAGAGAAGAAGTGAGTGAGTGAGAGAGAGAGAGAAAGAGAAGCTGTGAGAGAGAAAGAGAAGCTGTGAGTGAGAGAGTGAGAGAGAGAAAGAGAAGCTGTTAGTGAGAGTGAGTGAGAGAGAGAAAAGCTGTGAGTGAGAGAGAGATTGAAAGAGAAGCTGTGAGTGAGAGAGAGAGAGAAAGAGAAGCTGTGAGTGAGAGAGAGAAAGAGAGTCTGTGAATCAGAGAGGGAGAGAGAAGCTGTGAGTGAGAGAGAGAGAACCGCTGTGAGTGAGAGAGAGAGAAAGAGAAGCTGTGAATGAGAGAGAGAGAGAAAGAGAAGCTGTGAGTGAGAGAGACAGAAAGAGAAGATGTGAGTGAGTGAGAGAGAGAAAGGGAAGTTTGTGAGTGAGAGAGAGAGAGAGAGAGAAGCAGTGAGAGAGAGAAGCTGTTAGTGAAAGAGAGAAAGAAAAGCTGTGAGTGAGAAGGAGAGAGAGAGAGAAGCTGTGAGTGAGTGAGAGAGAGAGAGAGAGAAGCTGTGAGTGAGAGAGTGAGAGAGAGAAAGAGAAGCTGTTAGTGAGAGTGAGAGAGAAAGAAAGAGAAGCTGTGAGTGAGAGAGAGATTGAAAGAGAAGCTGTGAGTGAGAGGGAGAGAGAAAGAGAAGCTGTGAGTGAGAGAGATAGAGAAGCTGTGAGTGAGAGGGAGAGAGAGAAAGAGAAGCTGTGAGTGACACACAGAGAGAGAAGCTGTGAGTTAGAGAGAGAGAGAAAGAGAAGCTGTGAGTGACAGAGAGAGAGAAAGAGAAGCTGAGAGTGAGAGAGAGAGAGAAAGTGAAGCTGCGAGTGAGAGAGAGAGAGAAAGAGAAGCTGTGTGTGTGTGAGAGAGAGAAAGATAGTCTGAGAAAGAGAGAGTGAAAGAGAAGCTGTGAGTGAGAGAAAGAGAGGGAGAAAGAGAAGCTGTGTGTGTGTGAGAGAGAAAGAGAAGCTGTGAGTGAGAGTGAGAGAGAGAGAGAAAGAGAAGCTGTGAGTGAGAGTGAGAGTGAAAGAGAAGCTGTGAGTGAGAGTGAGAGTGAAAGAGAAGCTGTGAGTGAGAGAGAGAGAAAGAGAAGCTGTGAGTGAGAGAGAGAATGAGAAGCTGTGAGTGAGAGAGAGAAGCTGTGAGTGAGAGAGAGAGAGAGAAAGTGAAGCTGTGAGTGAGAGAGAGAGAGAAAGAGAAGCTGTGTGTGTGTGAGAGAGAGAAAGATAGTCTGAGAAAGAGAGAGTGAAAGAGAAGCTGTGAGTGAGAGAGAGAGAGGGAGAAAGAGAAGCTGTGTGAGAGAGAGAGAAAGAGAAGCTGTGAGTGAGAGTGAGAGAGAGAGAGAAAGAGAAGCTGTGAGTGAGAGAGAGAGAATGAGAAGCTGTGAGTGAGAGAGAGAAGTTGTGTGTGTGAGAGAGAAAGAGATGCTGTGAGTGAGAGAGAGAGATGTGAGTGATAGAGAGAGAATGAGAAGCTGTGAGTGAGAGAGAGAGAAAGTAAGAGAAGCTGTGAGTGAGATAGAGAGAGAGAGAAAGAGAAGGTGTGAGTGAGAGAGAGAGAGAGGGAGAAAGATAATCTGTGAGAGAGAGAGAGAAAGAGAAACTATGTGTGAGAGAGAGAGAGAAAGAGAAGATGTGAGTGAGAGTGAGAGAGAGAAAGAGAAGCTGTGAGTGACAGAGAGAGAAACAGAAGCTGTGAGTGAGAGAGAGAGAATCTGTGAGTGAGAGAGAGAAAGAAAAGCTGTGAGTGAGAGAGAGAGAGAAAGAGAAGATATGAGTGAGAGAGAGAGAAAAGCAGTGAGAGAGAGAGAGAGAGAGAAACAGAAGCTGTGAGTGAGACAGAGAGAGAAAGAGAAGCTGTGAGAGAGAGAGAGAGGGAGAAAGAGAAGCTGTGAGAGAGAGAGAAAGAGAAGCTGTGAGTGTGTGTGTGAGAGAAAGAGAAGCTGTGAGTGAGAGAGAGAGAAAGAAAGAGAAATTAGAGTGAGAAAGAGAGAGAGAAAGAGAAGCTGTGAGTGGGAGAGAGAGAAAGAGAGTCTGTGAGTGAGAGAGAGAGAGAAGCTGTGAGTGAGAGAGAGAGAGCCGCTATGAGTGAGAGAGAGAGAAAGAGAAGCTGTGAATGAGAGAGAGAGAAAGAGAAGCTGTGTGTGTGAGAGAGAAAGAGAAGCTGTGAGTGAGTGAGAGAGAGAGAAAGGGAAGGTGTGAGTGAGAGAGAGAGAGAAAGAGAAGCTGTGAGTGAGAGAGAGAGAAAGAGAAGCTGTGAGTGAGAAGGAGAGGGAAAGAGAAGCTGTGAGTGAGTGAGAGAGAGAGAAAGAGAAGCTGTGAGTGAGAGAGAGAGAAAAAGAAGCTGTGAGTGAGAGAGAGAGAAAAAGAGAAGCTGTGAGTAAGAAGGAGAGGGAAAGAGAAGAAGTGAGTGAGTGAGAGAGAGAGAGAAAGAGAAGCTGTGAGAGAGAAAGAGAAGCTGTGAGTGAGAGAGTGAGAGAGAGAAAGAGAAGCTGTTAGTGAGAGTGAGTTAGAGAGAGAAAAGCTGTGAGTGAGAGAGAGATTTAAAGAGAAGCTGTGAGTGAGAGAGAGAGAGAAAGAGAAGCTGTGAGTGAGAGAGAGAAAGAGAAGCTGTGAGTGAGAGGGAGAGAGAGAAAGAGAAGCTGTGAGTGACACAGAGAGAGAGAAGCTGTGAGTTAGAGAGAGAGAAAGAGAAGCTGTGAGTGACAGAGAGAGAGAAAGAGAAGCTGAGAGTGAGAGAGAGAGAAAGTGAAGCTGTGAGTGAGAGAGAGAGAGAAGATGTGAGTGAGAGAGAGAGAGAATGAGAAGCTGTGAGTGAGAGAGAGAGAAAGTAAGAGAAGCTGTGAGTGATACAGAGAGAGAGAAAGAGAAGCTGTGAGTGAGAGAGAGAAAGAGAAGCTGTGATTGAGAGTGAGAGAGAGAGAAAGAGAAGCTGTGAGTGAGAGAGAGAGAAAGAGAAGCTGTGAGTGAGAGAGAGAAGCTGTGAGTGAGAGAGAGAAAGAAAAGCTGTGAGTGAGAGATGGAGAGAAAGAGAAGATATGAGTGAGAGAGAGAGAGAAGCAGTGAGTGAGAGAGAGAGGGAGAAAGAGAAGCTGTGTGAGAGAGAGAGAGAAGCTGTGAGTGTGTGTGTGAGAGAAAGAGAAGCTGTGAGTGAGAGAGAGAGAAAGAAAGAGAAATTAGAGTGAGAAAGAGAGAGAGAATTAGAAGCTGTGAGTGAGTGAGAGAGAGAAGATGTGAGTGATAGAGAGAGTAAGTAAGAGAAGCTGTGAGTGAGATAGAGAGAGAGAGAAGGAGAAGCTGTGAGTGAGAGAGAGAGAGGGAGAAAGATAAGCTGTGTGAGAGAGAGAGAAGCTGTGTGTGAGAGAGAGAGAAAGAAAAGTTGTGATTGAGAGTGAGAGAGAGAGAGAAAGAGATGCTGTGAGTGAGAGAGAGAGAAGCTGTGAGTGAGAGAGAGAAAGAAAAGCGGTGAGTGAGAGAGAGAGAGAGAAAGAGATGAATGAGAGAGAGAGAGAGAAGCAGTGAGAGAGAGAGAGAGAGAAGCTGTGAGTGAGACAGAGAGAGAAAGAGAAGCTGTGAGAGAGAGAGAGGGAGAAAGACAAGCTGTGTGAGAGAGAGAGAGAAGCTGTGAGTGTGTGTGAGAGAGAAAGAAAGAGAAGCTGTGAGTGAGTGAGAGGGAGAAAGGGAAGTTGTGAGTGAGAGAGAGAGAGAAAGAGAAGCTGTGAGTGAGAGAGAGAAAGAGAAGCTGTGAGTGAGAGAGAGAGAAAGAGAAGCTGTGAGTGAGAAGGAGAGGGAAAGAGAAGCTGTGAGTGAGTGAGAGAGAGAGAGAAAGAGAAACTGTGAGTGTGTGAGAGAGAAAGAGAAGCTGTGAGTGAGAGAGAGAGAGAAAGAGAAGCTGTGAGTGAGAAGGAGAGGGAAAGAGAAGCTGTGAGTGAGTGAGAGAGAGAGTGAAAGAGAAGCTGTGAGAGAGAAAGAGAGAAGCTGTGAGTGAGAGAGTGAGAGAGAGAAAGAGAAGCTGTTAGTGAGAGTGAGAGAGAGAGAGAAAGAGAGGCTGTGAGTGAGAGAGAGATTGAAAGAGAAGCTGTGAGTGAGAGAGAGAGAGAGAAAGAGAAGCTGTGAGTGAGAGAGATAGAGAAGCTGTGAGTGAGAGGGAGAGAGAGAAAGAGAAGCTGTGAGTGACACACAGAGAGAGAAGCTGTGAGTTAGACAGAGAGAAAGAGAAGCTGTGAGTGACAGAGAGAGAGAAAGAGAAGCTGTGTGTGTGTGAGAGAGAGAAAGATACTGAGAAAGAGAGAGTGAAAGAGAAGCTGTGAGTGAGAGAGAGAGAGGGAGAAAGAGAAGCTGTGTGTGTGTGAGAGAGAAAGAGAAGCTGTGAGTGAGAGTGAGAGAGAGAGAGAGAAAGAGAAGCTGTGAGTGAGAGAGAGAGTGAGAGAGAAGCTGTGAGTGAGAGAGAGAGAGAAAGCGAAGATATGAGTGAGAGAGAGAGAGAAGCAGTGAGAGAGAGAGAGAGAAACAGAAGCTGTGAGTGAGACAGAGAGAGAAAGAGAAGCTGTGAGAGAGAGAGAGAGGGAGAAAGAGAAGCTGTGAGTGAGAGAGAGAGAAAGAAAGAGAAGCTGTGAGTGAGTGAGAGAGAGAAAGGGAAGATGTGAGTGAGAGAGAGAGAGAAAGAGAAGCTGTGAGTGAGAGAGAGAAAGAGAAGCTGTGAGTGAGAGAGAGAGAAAGAGAAGCTGTGAGTGAGAAGGAGAGGGAAAGAGAAGCTGTGAGTGAGTGAGAGATAGAGAGACAGAGAAACTGTGAGTGTGTGAGAGAGAAAGAGAAGCTGTGAGTGAGAGAGAGAGAGAAAGAGAAGCTGTGAGTGAGAAGGAGAGGGAAAGAGAAGCTGTGAGTGAGTGAGAGAGAGAGAGAAAGAGAAGCTGTGAGAGAGGAAGAGAGAAGCTGTGAGTGAGAGAGTGAGAGAGAGAAAGAGAAGCTGTTAGTGAGAGTGAGAGAGAGAGAGAAGCTGTGAGTGAGAGAGAGATTGAAAGAGAAGCTGTGAGTGAGAGAGAGAGAGAAGCAGTGAGAGAGAAAGAGAAACAGAAGCTGTGAGTGAGACAGAGAGAGAAAGAGAAGCTGTGTGAGAGAGAGAGGGAGAAAGAGAAGCTGTGTGAGAGAGAGAGAAAGAGAAGCTGTGAGTGTGTGTGAGAGAGAAAGAGAAGCTGTGAGTCAGAGAGAGAGAAAGAAAGAGAAATTAGAGTGAGAAAGAGAGAAAGAGAAGCTGTGAGTGGGAGAGAAAGAAAGAGAGTCTGTGAGTGAGAGAGAGAGAGAGAAGCTGTGAGTGAGAGAGAGAGAGCCACTGTGAGTGAGAGAGAGAGAAAGAGAAGCTGTGAATGAGAGAGAGAAAGAGAAGCTGTGTGTGTGAGAGAGAAAGAGAAGCTGTGAGTGAGTGAGAGAGAGAGAAAGGGAAGTTGTGAGTGAGAGAGAGAGAGAAAGAGAAGCTGTGAGTAAGAGAGAGAGAAAGAGAAGCTGTGAGTGAGAGAGAGAGAGAGAGAAGCTGTGTGAGAAGGAGAGGGAAAGAGAAGCTGTGAGTGAGTGAGAGAGAGAGAAAGAGAAGCTGTGAGTGAGAGAGAGAGAAAGAGAAGCTGTGAGTGAGAGAGAGAGAAAAAGAGAAGCTGTGAGTAAGAAGGAGAGGGAAAGAGAAGAAGTGAGTGAGAAAGAGAGAGAGAGAAAGAGAAGCTGTGAGAGAGAAAGAGAAGCTGTGAGTGAGAGAGTGAGAGAGAGAAAGAGAAGCTGTTAGTGAGAGTGAGAGACAGAGAGAGAGAAGCTGTGAGAGAGAGATTGAAAGAGAAGCTGTGAGTGAGAGAGAGAGAGAGAAAGAGAAGCTGTGAGTGAGAGAGAGAAAGAGAAGCTGTGAGTGAGAGGGAGAGAGAGAAAGAGAAGCTGTGAGTGACACAGAGAGAGAGAAGCTGTGAGTTAGAGAGAGAGAAAGAGAAGCTGTGAGTGAGAGAGAGAGAGAAAGTGAAGCTGTGAGTGAGATAGAGAGAGAAAGAGAAGCTGTGTGTGGGAGAGAGAGAGAAGCTGTGAGTGAGAGAGAGAAAGAGAAGCTGTGAGTGAGAGAGAGAGAGAAGATGTGAGTGAGAGAGAGAGAGAATGAGAAGCTGTGAGTGAGAGAGAGAGAGAAAGTAAGAGAAGCTGTGAGTGATACAGAGAGAGAGAAAGAGAAGCTGTGAGTGAGTGAGAGAGAGGGAGAAAGATAAGCTGTGTGTGTGTGAGAGAGAAAGAGAAGCTGTGAGAGAGAGAGAGAGAAAGAGAAGCTGTGATTGAGAGTGGGAGAGAGAGAAAGAGAAGCTGTGAGTTAGAGAGAGAGAAAGAGAAGCTGTGAGTGACAGAGAGAGAGAAAGAGAAGCTGAGAGTGAGAGAGAGAGAGAAAGTGAAGCTGTGAGTGAGAGAGAGAGAGAAAGAGAAGCTATGAGTGATAGAGAGAGAAGCAGTGAGTGAGAGAGAGAGAGAAAGAGAAGCTGTCAGTGAGACAGAGAGAGAGAAAGAGAAGCTGTGAGAGAGAGAGAGAGGGAGAAAGAGAAGGTGTGAGAGAGAGAGAGAAAGAGAAGCTGTGAGTGTGTGTGTGAGAGAAAGAGAAGCTGTGAGTGAGAGAGAGAGAAAGAAAGAGAAATTACAGTGAGAAAAAGAGAGAGAATTAGAAGCTGTGAGTGAGAGAGAGAGAGAAGATGTGAGTGATAGAGAGAGAGAATGAGAAGCTGTGAGTGATAGAGAGAGTAAGTAAGAGAAGCTGTGAGTGAGATGGAGAGAGAGAGAAGGGGAAGCTGTGAGTGAGAGAGAGAGGGAGAAAGATAAGCTGTGTGTGTGAGAGAGAGTGAAGATGTGTGTGTGTGAGAGAGAAAGAAAAGCTGTGATTGAGAGTGAGAGAGAGAGAGAGAAAGAGATGCTGTGAGTGAGAGAGAGAGAAGCTGTGAGTGAGAGAGAGAAAGAAAAGCGGTGAGTGAGAGAGAGAGAGAAAGAGAAGATATGAGTGAGAGAGAGAGAAGCAGTGAGAGAGAGAGAGAGAGAGAAGCTGTCAGTGAGACAGAGAGAGAGAAAGAGAAGCTGTGAGAGAGAGAGAGAGGGAGAAAGAGAAGCTGTGTGTGAGAGAGAGAGAAGCTGTGAGCGTGTGTGAGAGAGAAAGAGAAGCTGTGAGTGAGAGAGAGAGAAAGAAAGAGAAATTAGAGTGAGAAAGAGAGAGAGAAAGAGAATCTGTGAGTGAGAGAGAGTGCCACTGTGAGTGAGAGAAAGAGAAAGAGAAGCTGTGAATGAGAGAGAGAGAAAGAGAAGCTATGAGTGAGAGAGAGAGAAAGAAAGAGAAGCTGTGAGTGAGAGAGAGAGAAAGAGAAGCTGTGAGTGAGAGAGAGAAAGAGAAGCTGTGAGTGAGAAAGAGAGAAAGAGAAGCTGTGAGTGTGAGAGAGAGATTGAAAGAGAAGCTGTGAGTGAGAGAGAGAGAAAGAGAAGCTGTGAGTGAGAGAGATAGAGAAGCTGTGAGTGAGAGGGAGAGAGAGAAAGAGAAGCTGTGAGTGACACACAGAGAGAGAAGCTGTGAGTTAGAGAGAGAGAAAGAGAAGCTGTGAGTGACAGAGAGAGAGAGGGAGAAAGAGAAGCTGTGTGTGTGTGTGAGAGAAAGAGAAGCTGTGAGAGAGTGAGAGAGAGAGAGAAAGAGAAGCTGTGAGTGAGAGAGAGAGGGAAAGAGAAGCTGTGAGTGAGAGAGAGAGAAAGAGAAGCTGTGAGTGTGAGAGAGAGATTGAAAGAGAAGCTGTGAGTGAGAGAGAGAGAAAGAGAAGCTGTGAGTGAGAGAGATAGAGAAGCTGTGAGTGAGAGGGAGAGAGAGAAAGAGAAGCTGTGAGTGACACACAGAGAGAGAAGCTGTGAGTTAGAGAGAGAGAAAGAGAAGCTGTGAGTGACAGAGAGAGAGAAAGAGAAGCTGTGTGTGTGTGTGAGAGAGAAAGATAGTCTGAGAAAGAGAGAGTGAAAGAGAAGCTGTGAGTGAGAGAGAGAGAGGGAGAAAGAGAAGCTGTGTGTGTGTGAGAGAGAAAGAGAAGCTGTGAGTGAGAGTGAGAGAGAGAGAAAGAGAAGCTGTGAGTGAGAGAGAGAGTGAAAGAGAAGCTGTGAGTGAGAGAGAGAGTGAAAGAGAAGCTGTGAGTGAGAGAGAGAGAGAAAGCGAAGATATGAGTGAGAGAGAGAGAGAAGCAGTGAGAGAGAGAGAGAGAGAAACAGAAGCTGTGAGTGAGACAGAGAGAGAAAGAGAAGCTGTGAGAGAGAGAGAGAGGGAGAAAGAGAAGCTGTGAGAGAGAGAGAGAAAGAGAAGCTGTGAGTGAGAGAGATAGAGAAGCTGTGAGTGAGAGGGAGAGAGAGAAAGAGAAGCTGTGAGTGACACACAGAGAGAGAAGCTGTGAGTTAGAGAGAGAGAAAGAGGAGCTGTGAGTGACAGAGAGAGAGAAAGAGAAGCTGTGTGTGTGTGTGTGAGAGAAAGATAGTCTGAGAAAGAGAGAGTGAAAGAGAAGCTGTGAGTGAGAGAGAGGGAGGGAGAAAGAGAAGCTGTGTGTGTTAGAGAGAGAAAGAGAAGCTGTGAGTGAGAGTGAGAGAGAGAGAGAAAGAGAAGCTGTGAGTGAGAGAGAGAGTGAAAGAGAAGCTGTGAGTGAGAGAGAGAGAGAAAGCGAAGATATGAGTGAGAGAGAGAGAGAAGCAGTGAGAGAGAGAGAGAGAGAAACAGAAGCTGTGAGTGAGACAGAGAGAGAAAGAGAAGCTGTGAGAGAGAGATAGGGAGAAAGAGAAGCTGTGAGAGAGAGAGAGAAAGAGAAGCTGTGAGTGTGTGTGAGAGAGAAAGAGAAGCTGTGAGTGAGAGAGAAAGAAAGAAAGAGAAATTAGAGTGAGAAAGAGAGAGAGAAAGAGAAGCTGTGAGTGGGAGAGAGAGAAAGAGAGTCTGTGAGTGAGAGAGAGAGAAGCTGTGAGTGAGAGAGAGAGAGAGCTGCTGTGAGTGAGAGAGAGAGAATGAGAAGCTGTGAGTGAGAGAGAGAGAAAGAGAAGCTGTGAGTGTGTGAGAGAGAAATAGAAGCTGTGAGTGAGTGAGAGAGGGAGAAAGGGAAGTTGTGAGTGAGAGAGAGAGAGAAAGAGAAGCTGTGAGTGAGAGAGAGAACGAGAAGGTGTGTGAGAGAGAGAGAGAGAAAGAGAAGCTGTGAGTGAGTGAGAGAGAGAGAAAGAGAAGCTGTGAGTGAGAGAGAGAGAAAAAGAGAAGCTGTGAGTAAGAAGGAGAGGGAAAGAGAAGAAGTGAGTGAGTGAGAGAGAGAGAGAGAGAAAGAGAAGCTGTGAGAGAGAAAGAGAAGCTGTGAGTGAGAGAGTGAGAGAGAGAAAGAGAAACTGTGAGAGAGAAAGAGAGAAGCTGTGAGTGAGAGAGTGAGAGAGAAAGAGAAGCTGTGAGTGACACAGAGAGAGAGAAGCTGTGAGTTAGAGAGAGAGAAAAGCTGTGAGTTAGAGAGAGAGAGAAAGAGAAGCTGTGAGTGACAGAGAGAGAGAAAGAGAAGCTGAGAGTGAGTGAGAGTGAGAGAAAGTGAAGCTGTGAGTGAGAGAGAAAGAGAAGCTGTGTGTGTGAGAGAGAGAAAGATAGTCTGAGAAAGAGAGAGTGAAAGAGAAGCTGTGAGTGAGAGAGAGAGGGAGAAAGAGAAGCTGTGTGTGTGTGAGAGAGAAAGAGAAGCTGTGTGTGAGAGTGAGAGAGAGAGAGAAAGAGAAGCTGTGAGTGAGAGAGAGAGTGAAAGAGAAGCTGTGAGTGAGAGAGAGAGTGAAAGAGAAGCTGTGAGTGAGAGAGAGAGAGAAAGCGAAGATATGAGTGAGAGAGAGAGAGAAGCAGTGAGAGAGAGGGAGAGAAAAAAACAGAAGCTGTGAGTGAGACAGAGAGAGAAAGAGAAGCTGTGAGAGAGAGAGAGAGGGAGAAAGAGAAGCTGTGTGAGAGAGAGAGAAAGAGAAGCTGTGAGTGAGAGAGATAGAGAAGCTGTGAGTGAGAGGGAGAGAGAGAAAGAAAAGCTGTGAGTGACACACAGAGAGAGAAGCTGTGAGTTAGAGAGAGAGAAAGAGGAGCTGTGAGTGACAGAGAGAGAGAAAGAGAAGCTGTGTGTGTGTGAGAGAGAGAAAGATAGTCTGAGAAAGAGAGAGTGAAAGAGAAGCTGTGAGTGAGAGAGAGAGGGGGAGAAAGAGAAGCTGTGTGTGTTAGAGAGAGAAAGAGAAGCTGTGAGTGAGAGTGAGAGAGAGAGAGAGAAAGAGAAGCTGTGAGTGAGATAGAGAGTGAAAGAGAAGCTGTGAGTGACAGAGAGAGAGAAAGCGAAGATATGAGTGAGAGAGAGAGAAGCAGTGAGAGAGAGAGAGAGAGAAACAGAAGCTGTGAGTGAGACAGAGAGAGAAAGAGAAGCTGTGAGAGAGAGAGAGGGAGAAAGAGAAGCTGTGTGAGAAAGAGAGAAAGAGAAGCTGTGAGTGTGTGTGAGAGAGAAAGAGAAGCTGTGAGTGAGAGAGAGAGAAAGAAAGAGAAATTAGAGTGAGAAAGAGAGAGAGAAAGAGAAGCTGTGAGTGGGAGAGAAAGAAAGAGAGTCTGTGAGTGAGAGAGAGAGAGAAGCTGTGAGTGAGAGAGAGAGAGAGCTGCTGTGAGTGAGAGAGAGAGAAAGAGAAGCTGTGAGTGTGTGAGAGAGAAATAGAAGCTGTGAGTGAGTGAGAGAGGGAGAAAGGGAAGTTGTGAGTGAGAGAGAGAGAGAAAGAGAAGCTGTGAGTGAGAGAGAGAACGAGAAGGTGTGAGAGAGAGAGAGAGAGAAAGAGAAGCTGTGAGTGAGTGAGAGAGAGAGAAAGAGAAGCTGTGAGTGAGAGAGAGAGAAAAAGAGAAGCTGTGAGTAAGAAGGAGAGGGAAAGAGAAGAAGTGAGTGAGTGAGAGAGAGAGAGAGAAAGAGAAGCTGTGAGAGAGAAAGAGAAGCTGTGAGTGAGAGAGTGAGAGAGAGAAAGAGAAGCTGTGAGAGAGAAAGAGAGAAGCTGTGAGTGAGAGAGTGAGAGAGAAAGAGAAGCTGTGAGTGACAGAGAGAGAGAAAGAGAAGCTGAGAGTGAGAGAGAGAGAGAGAAAGAGAAGCTGTGTGTGTGTGTGAGAGAGAAAGATAGTCTGAGAAAGAGAGAGTGAAAGAGAAGCTGTGAGTGAGAGAGAGAGAGAGAGAAAGAGAAGCTGTGAGTGAGAGAGAGAGAATGAGAAGCTGTGAGTGAGAGAGAGAAGTTGTGTGTGAGAGAGAGAGAGAAAGAGAAGCTGTGAGTGAGAGAGAGAGAGAAAGAGAAGCTGAGAGTGAGAGAGAGAGAGAGAAAGAGAAGCTGTGTGTGTGTGAGAGAGAGAAAGATAGTCTGAGAAAGAGAGAGTGAAAGAGAAGCTGTGAGTGAGAGAGAGAGAGAGAGAAAGAGAAGGTGTGAGTGAGAGGGAGAGAAAGAGAAGCTGTGAGTGAGAGAGTGAGAGAGAAAGAGAAGCTGTGAGTGACAGAGAGAGAGAAAGAGAAGCTGAGAGTGAGAGAGAGAGAGAGAAAGAGAAGCTGTGTGTTTGTGTGAGAGAGAAAGATAGTCTGAGAAAGAGAGAGTGAAAGAGAAGCTGTGAGTGAGAGAGAGAGAGAGAAAGAGAAGGTGTGAGTGAGAGGGAGAGAAAGAGAAGCTGTGAGTGAGAAGGAGAGGGAAAGAGAAGCTGTGAGTGAGTGAGAGAGAGAGAAAGAGAAGCTGTGAGTGAGAGAGAGAGAAAGAGAAGCTGTGAGTGAGAGAGAGAGAAAAAGAGAAGCTGTGAGTAAGAAGGAGAGGGAAAGAGAAGAAGTGAGTGAGTGAGAGAGAGAGAGAAAGAGAAGCTGTGAGAGAGAAAGAGAAGCTGTGAGTGAGACAGTGAGAGAGAGAAAGAGAAGCTGTTAGTGAGAGTGAGAGAGAGAGAGAGAAAAGCTGTGAGTGAGAGAGAGATTGAAAGAGAAGCTGTGAGTGAGAGAGAGAGAGAGAAAGAGAAGCTGTGAGTGAGAGAGAGAAAGAGAAGCTGTGAGTGAGAGGGAGAGAGAGAATGAGAAGCTATGAGTGACACACTGAGAGAGAAGCTGTGAGTTAGAGAGAGAGAAAGAGAAGCTGTGAGTGACAGAGAGAGAGAAAGAGAAGCTGAGAGTGAGAGAGAGAGAGAAAGTGAAGCTGTGAGTGAGAGAGAGAGAAAGAGAAGCTATGTGTGTGTGAGAGAGAGAAGCTGTGAGTTAGAGAGAGAGAAAGAGAAGCTGTGAGTGACAGAGAGAGAGAAAGAGAAGCTGAGAGTGAGTGAGAGAGAGAAAGAGAAGCTGTGAGTGAGAGAGAGAGAGAAGATGTGAGTGAGAGAGAGAGAATGAGAAGCTGTGAGTGAGAGAGAGAAGCTGTGAGTTAGAGAGAGAGAAAGAGAAGCTGTGAGTGACAGAGAGAGAGAAAGAGAAGCTGAGAGTGAGAGAGAGAGAGAAAGTGAAGCTGTGAGTGAGAGAGAGAGAGAAAGAGAAGCTATGTGTGTGTGAGAGAGAGAAGCTGTGAGTTAGAGAGAGAGAAAGAGAAGCTGTGAGTGACAGAGAGAGAGAAAGAGAAGCTGAGAGTGAGTGAGAGAGAGAAAGAGAAGCTGTGAGTTAGAGAGAGAGAGAAGATGTGAGTGAGAGAGAGAGAATGAGAAGCTGTGAGTGAGAGAGAGAGAAAGTAAGAGAAGCTGTGAGTGATACAGAGAGAGAGAAAGAGAAGCTGTGAGTGAGAGAGAGAGAGGGAGAAAGATAAGCTGTGTGTGAGAGAGAGAGAAAGAGAAGCTGTGAGAGAGAGAGAGAGAGAAAGAGAAGCTGTGATTGAGAGTGAAAGAGAGAGAAAGAGAAGCTGTGAGTGAGAGAGAGAGAAAGAGAAGCTGTAAGTGAGAGAGAGAGAAGCTGTGAGTGAGAGAGAGAAAGAAAAGCTGTGAGTGAGAGAGAGAGAAAGAAAGAGAAGATATGAGTGAGAGAGAGAGAAGCAGTGAGTGAGAGAGAGAGAGAAAGAGAAGCTGTGAGTGAGACAGAGAGAGAGAAAGAGAAGCTGTGAGAGAGAGAGAGGGGAAGAAAGAGAAGCTGTGTGTGAGAGAGAGAGAAAGAGAAGCTGTGAGTGTGTGTGAGAGAGAAAGAGAAGCTGTGAGTGAGAGAGAGAGAAAGAAAGAGAAATTAGAGTGAGAAAGAGAGAGAGAAAGAGATGCTGTGAGTGGGAGAGAGAGAAAGAGAGTGTGAGTGAGAGAGAGAGAGAGAGAAGCTGTGAGTGAGAGAGAGAGAGAGCTGCTGTGAGTGAGAGAGAGAGAAAGAGAAGCTGTGAATGAGAGAGAGAGAAACTGTGAGTGAGAGAGAGAGAAAGAGAAGCTGTGAGTGAGTAAGAGAGAGAAAGGGAAGTTGTGAGTGAGAGAGAGAGAGAAAGATAAGCTGTGAGTGAGAGAGAGAGAGAAAGAGAAGCTGTGAGTGAGAGAGAGAGAAAGAGAAGCTGTGAGTGAGAAGGAGAGGGAAAGAGAAGCTGTGAGTGAGTGAGAGAAGCTGTGAGAGAGAGAAGCTGTGAGAGAGAAAGAGAGAAGCTGTGAGTGAGAGAGTGAGAGAGAGAAAGAGAAGCTGTTAGTGAGAGTGAGAGTGAGAGAGAAAGAGAAGCTGTGAGTGAGAGAGAGAGAAAGAGAAGCTGTGAGTGAGAGAGAGAGAGAGAGCCGCTGTGAGTGAGAGAGAGAAAGAGAAGCTGTGAGAGAGAGAGAGAAAGAGAAGCTGTGAGTGAGTGAGAGAGAGAGAAAGAGAAGCTGTGAGTGAGAGAGAGAGAAAGAGAAGCTGTGAGTGAGAGAGAGAGAAAGAGAAGCTGTGAGTGAGAGAGAGAGAAAAAGAGAAGCTGTGAGTAAGAAGGAGAGGGAAAGAGAAGAAGTGAGTGAGTGAGAGAGAGAGAGAAAGAGAAGCTGTGAGAGAGAAAGAGAAGCTGTGAGTGAGAGAGTGAGAGAGAGAAAGAAAGAGAAGCTGTTAGTGAGAGTGAGAGAGAGAGAGAAGCTGTGAGTGAGAGAGAGATTGAAAGAGAAGCTGTGAGTGAGAGAGAGAGAGAGAAAGAGAAGCTGTGAGTGAGAGAGAGAAAGAGAAGCTGTGAGTGAGAGGGAGAGAGAGAATGAGAAGCTATGAGTGACACACACAGAGAGAAGCTGTGAGATAGAGAGAGAGAAAGAGAAGCTGTGAGTGACAGAGAGAGAGAAAGAGAAGCTGAGAGTGAGAGAGAAAGAGAAAGTGAAGCTGTGAGTGAGAGAGAGAGAGAAAGAGAAGCTATGTGTGTGTGAGAGAGAGAAGCTGTGAGTTAGAGAGAGAGAAAGAGAAGCTGTGAGTGACAGAGAGAGAGAAAGAGAAGCTGAGAGTGAGTGAGAGAGAGAAAGAGAAGCTGTGAGTGAGAGAGAGAGAGAAGATGTGAGTGAGAGAGAGAGAATGAGAAGCTGTGAGTGAGAGAGAGAGAAAGTAAGAGAAGCTGTGAGTGATACAGAGAGAGAGAAAGAGAAGCTGTGAGTGAGAGAGAGAGAGGGAGAAAGATAAGCTGTGTGAGAGAGAGAGAGAAAGAGAAGCTGTGAGAGAGAGAGAGAGAGAAAGAGAAGCTGTGATTGAGAGTGAAAGAGAGAGAAAGAGAAGCTGTGAGTTAGAGAGAGAGAAAGAGAAGCTGTGAGTGACAGAGAGAGAGAAAGAGAAGCTGAGAGTGAGAGAGAGAGAGAAAGTGAAGCTGTGAGTGAGAGAGAGAGAGAAAGAGAAGCTATGTGTGTGTGTGACAGAGAAGCTGTGAGTTAGAGAGAGAGAAAGAGAAGCTGTAAGTGACAGAGAGAGAAAGTGAAGCTGAGAGTGAGTGAGAAAGAGAAGCTGTGAGTGAGAGAGAGAGAGAAGATGTGAGTGAGAGAGAGAGAATGAGAAGCTGTGAGTGAGAGAGAGAGAAAGTAAGAGAAGCTGTGAGTGATACAGAGAGAGAGAAAGAGAAGCTGTGAGTGAGAGAGAGAGAGGGAGAAAGATAAGCTGTGAGAGAGAGAGAGAGTAAGAGAAGCTGTGAGTGTGTGTGAGAGAGAAAGAGAAGCTGTGAGTGTGTGAGAGAGAGAAAGAGAAGCTGTGAGTGAGAGAGAGAGAGAGAAAGAAAGAAATTAGAGTGAGAAAGAGAGAGAGAAAGAGATGCTGTGAGTGGGAGAGAGAGAAAGAGAGTCTTTGAGTGAGACAGAGAGAGAGAAAGAGAAGCTGTGAGTGAGAGAGAGAGAAAGAGAAGCTGTGAGTGAGAAGGAGAGGGAAAGAGAAGCTGTGAGTGAGTGAGAGAGAGAGAAAGAGAAGCTGTGAGAGAGAAAGAGAGAAGCTGTGAGTGAGAGAGTGAGAGAGAGAAAGAGAAGCTGTTAGTGAGAGTGAGAGTGAGAGAGAAAGAGAAGCTGTGAGTGAGAGAGAGAGAAAGAGAAGCTGTGAGTGAGAGAGAGAGAGAGAAGCTGTGAGTGAGAGAGAGAAAGAGAAGCTGTGAGTGACAGAGAGAGAGAAAGAGAAGCTGAGAGAGAGAGAGAAAGAGAAAGAGAGAAGCTGTCAGTGATACAGAGAGAGAGAAAGAGAAGCTGTGAGTGAGAGAGAGAGAGGGAGAAAGATAAGCTGTGTGAGAGAGGGAGAGAGAAAGAGAAGTTGTGTGTGAAAGAGAGAAGCTGTGATTGAGAGTGAGAGAGAGAGAAAGAGAAGCTGTGAGTGAGAGAGAGAGATAGACAAGCTGTGAGTGAGAGAGAGAGAAGCTGTGAGTGAGAGAGAGAAAGAAAAGCTGTGAGTGAGAGAGAGAAAGAGAAGATATGAGTGAGAGAGAGAGAGAGAAAGAGAAGCTGTGAGAGAGAGAGAGGGGAAGAAAGAGAAGCTGTGTGAGAGAGAGAGTAAGAGAAGATGTGAGTGAGAGAGAGAGAGAAGATGTGAGTGAGAGAGAGAGAGAATGAGAAGCTGTGAGTGAGAGAGAGAGAAAGAGAGAAGCTGTGAGTGATACAGAGAGAGAGAAAGAGAAGATGTGAGTGAGAGAGAGAGAGGGAGAAAGATAAGCTGTGTGAGAGAGGGAGAGAGAAAGAGAAGCTGTGAGAGAGAGAGAGAGAGAAGCTGTGATTGAGAGTGAGAGAGAGAGAAAGAGAAGCTGTGAGTGAGAGAGAGAGATAGACAAGCTGTGAGTGAGAGAGAGAGAAGCTGTGAGTGAGAGAGAGAAAGAAAAGCTGTGAGTGAGAGAGAGAGAGAGAAAGAGAAGATATGAGTGAGAGAGAGAGAGAAAGAGAAGCTGTGAGAGAGAGAGAGGGTAAGAAAGAGAAGCTGTGTGTGTGAGAGAGAGAAAGAGAAGCTGTGAGTGTGTGAGAGAGAAAGAGAAGCTGTGAGTGAGAGAGAGAGAAAGAAAGAGAAATTAGAGTGAGAAAGAGAGAGTGAAAGAGAAGCTGTGAGTGAGACAGAGAGAGGGAGAAAGAGAAGCTGTGAGTGAGAGAGAGAGAAAGTAAGAGAAGCTGTGAGTGAGATAGAGAGAGAGAGAAAGAGAAGCTGTGAGTGAGAGAGAGAGGGAGAAAGATAATCTGTGAGAGAGAGAGAGAGAAAGAGAAACTGTGTGAGAGAGAGAGAGAGAAAGAGAAGGTGTGATTGAGAGTGAGAGAGAGAAAGAGAAGCTGTGAGTGAGAGAGAGAGAAAGAGAAGCTGTGAGTGAGAGAGAGAGAATCTGTGAGTGAGAGAGAGAAAGAAAAGCTGTGAGTGAGAGAGAGAGAGCCACTGTGAGTGAGAGAGAGAGAAAGAGAAGCTGTGAGAGAGAGAGAGAAAGAGAAGCTGTGAGTGTGTGTGAGAGAGAAAGAGAAGCTGTGAGTGAGAGAGAGAGAAAGAGATTCTGTGAGTGAGAGAGAGAGAAGCTGTGAGTGAGAGAGAGAGAGCCGCTGTGAGTGAGTGAGAGAGAAAGAGAATGTGAATGAGAGAGAGAGAGAAAGAGAAGCTGTGTGTGAGAGAGAGAAAGAGAAGCTGTGAGTGAGTGAGAGAGAGAGAAAGGGAAGTTGTGAGTGAGAGAGAGAGAGAAAGAGAAGCTGTGAGTGAGAGAGAGAGAAAGAGAAGGTGTGAGTGAGAGAGAGAGAAAGAGAAGCTGTGAGTGAGAAGGAGAGGGAAAGAGAAGCTGTGAGTGAGTGAGAGAGAGAGAAAGAGAAGCCTTGAGTGAGTGAGAGAGAGAGAAAGAGAAGCTGTGAGTGAGAGAGAGAGAAAAAGAGAAGCTGTGAGTAAGAAGGAGAGGGAAAGAGAAGAAGTGAGTGAGTGAGAGAGAGAGAGAAAGAGAAGCTGTGAGAGAGAAAGAGAAGCTGTGAATGAGAGAGTGAGAGAGAGAAAGAGAAGCTGTTAGTGAGAGTGAGAGAGAGAGAGAGAGAAGCTGTGAGTGAGAGAGAGATTGAAAGAGAAGCTGTGAGTGAGAGAGAGAGAGAGAGAAAGAGAAGCTGTGAGTGAGAGAGAGAAAGAGAAGCTGTGAGTGAGAGGGAGAGAGAGAATGAGAAGCTATGAGTGACACACACAGAGAGAAGCTGGAAGTTAGAGAAAGAGAAGCTGTGAGTGAGAGAGAGAGAGAAAGAGAAGCTATGTGTGTGTGAGAGAGAGAAGCTGTGAGTTAGAGAGAGAGAAAGAGAAGCTGTGAGTGAGAGAGAGAGAAAGAAAGAGAAGCTGTGAGTGAGTGAGAGAGAGAAAGGGAAGTTGTGAGTGAGAGAGAGAGAGAAAGAGAAGCTGTGAGTGAGAGAGAGAAAGAGAAGCTGTGAGTGAGAGAGAGAGAAAGAGAAGCTGTGAGTGAGAAGGAGAGGGAAAGAGAAGCTGTGAGTGAGTGAGAGAGAGAGAGAAAGAGAAACTGTGAGTGTGTGAGAGAGAAAGAGAAGCTGTGAGTGAGAGAGAGAGAAAGAGAAGCTGTGAGTGAGAAGGAGAGGGAAAGAGAAGCTGTGAGTGAGAGAGAGAGAGAGAGAGAGAAAGAGAATCTGTGAGAGAGAAAGAGAGAAGCTGTGAGTGAGAGAGTGAGAGAGAGAAAGAGAAGCTGTTAGTGAGAGTGAGAGAGAGAGAGACAAAGAGAAGCTGTGAGTGTGTGAGAGCGAGAAAGAGAAGCTGTGAGTGAGAGAGAGAGAAAGAAAGAGAAATTAGAGTGAGAAAGAGAGAGAGAAAGAGTAGCTGTGAGTGGGAGAGAGAGAAAGAGAGTCTGTGAGTGAGAGAGAGAGAGAAGCTGTGAGTGAGAGAGAGAGAGAGCCGCTGTGAGTGAGAGAGAGAGAAAGAGAAGCTGTGAATGAGAGAGAGAGAGAAAGAGAAGCTGTGTGTGTGAGAGAGAAAGGGAAGTTGTGAGTGAGAGAGAGAGAGAAAGAGAAGCTGTGAGTGAGAGAGAGAGAGAAAGAGAAGCTGTGAGTGAGAAGGAGAGGGAAAGAGAAGCTGTGAGTGAGTGAGAGAGAGAGAAAGAGAAGCTGTGAGTGAGAGAGTGAGAAAGAGAAGCTGTGAGTGAGAGAGAGAGAAAAAGAGAAGCTGTGAGTAAGAAGGAGAGGGAAAGAGAAGCTGTGAGTGAGAGAGAGAGAAAGAGAAGCTGTGAGAGAGAAAGAGAAGCTGTGAGTGAGAGAGAGAGAAAGAGAAGGTGTGAGTGAGAGAGAGAGAAAGAGAAGCTGTGAGTGAGAAGGAGAGGGAAAGAGAAGCTGTGAGTGAGTGAGAGAGAGAGAAAGAGAAGCCATGAGTGAGTGAGAGAGAGAGAAAGAGAAGCTGTGAGTGAGAGAGAGAGAAAAAGAGAAGCTGTGAGTAAGAAGGAGAGGGAAAGAGAAGAAGTGAGTGAGTGAGAGAGAGAGAGAGAGAGAAGCTGTGAGAGAGAAAGAGAAGCTGTGAATGAGAGAGTGAGAGAGAGAAAGAGAAGCTGTTAGTGAGAGTGAGAGAGAGAGAGAAGCTGTGAGTGAGAGAGAGATTGAAAGAGAAGCTGTGAGTGAGAGAGAGAGAGAGAGAAAGAGAAGCTGTGAGTGAGAGAGAGAAAGAGAAGCTGTGAGTGAGAGGGAGAGAGAGAATGAGAAGCTATGAGTGACACACAGAGAGAGAAGCTGTGAGTTAGAGAGAGAGAAAGAGAAGCTGTGAGTGAGAGAGAGAGAGAGAGAGAAGCTATGTGTGTGTGAGAGAGAGAAGCTGTGAGTTAGAGAGAGAGAAAGAGAAGCTGTGAGTGAGAGAGAGAGAAAGAAAGAGAAGCTGTGAGTGAGTGAGAGAGAGAAAGGGAAGTTGTGAGTGAGAGAGAGAGAGAAAGAGAAGCTGTGAGTGAGAGAGAGAAAGAGAAGCTGTGAGTGAGAGAGAGAGAAAGAGAAGCTGTGAGTGAGAAGGAGAGGGAAAGAGAAGCTGTGAGTGAGTGAGAGAGAGAGAGAAAGAGAAACTGTGAGTGTGTGTGAGAGAAAGAGAAGCTGTGAGTGAGAGAGAGAGAGAAAGAGAAGCTGTGAGTGAGAAGGAGAGGGAAAGAGAAGCTGTGAGTGAGAGAGAGAGAGAGAGAAAGAGAAGCTGTGAGAGAGAAAGAGAGAAGCTGTGAGTGAGAGAGTGAGAGAGAGAAAGAGAAGCTGTTAGTGAGAGTGAGAGAGAGAGAGAGAAAGAGAAGCTGTGAGTGTGTGAGAGCGAGAAAGAGAAGCTGTGAGTGAGAGAGAGAGAAAGAAAGAGAAATTAGAGTGAGAAAGAGAGAGAGAAAGAGTAGCTGTGAGTGGGAGAGAGAGAAAGAGAGTCTGTGAGTGAGAGAGAGAGAGAAGCTGTGAGTGAGAGAGAGAGAGAGCCGCTGTGAGTGAGAGAGAGAGAAAGAGAAGCTGTGAATGAGAGAGAGAGAGAGAAAGAGAAGCTGTGTGTGTGAGAGAGAAAGGGAAGTTGTGAGTGAGAGAGAGAGAAAGAGAAGCTGTGAGTGAGAGAGAGAGAGAAAGAGAAGCTGTGAGTGAGAAGGAGAGGGAAAGAGAAGCTGTGAGTGAGTGAGAGAGAGAGAAAGAGAAGCTGTGAGTGAGAGAGTGAGAAAGAGAAGCTGTGAGTGAGAGAGAGAGAAAAAGAGAAGCTGTGAGTAAGAAGGAGAGGGAAAGAGAAGCTGTGAGTGAGAGAGAGAGAAAGAGAAGCTGTGAGAGAGAAAGAGAAGCTGTGAGTGAGAGAGTGAGAGAGAGAAAGAGAAGCTGTTAGTGAGAGAGAGAGAGAAGCTGTGAGTGAGAGTGAGATTGAAAGAGAAGCTGTGAGTGAGAGAGAGAGAGAGAGAGAAAGAGAAGCTGTGAGTGACACAGAGAGAGAGAAGCTGTGAGTTAGAGAGAGAGAAAGAGAAGCTGTGAGTGACAGAGAGAGAGAAAGAGAAGCTGAGAGAGAGAGAAAGAGAAAGAGAGAAGCTGTGAGTGATACAGAGAGAGAGAAAGAGAAGCTGTGAGTGAGAGAGAGAGAGAGGGAGAAAGATAAGCTGTGTGAGAGAGGGAGAGAGAAAGAGAAGCTGTGTGAGAGAGAGAGAAGCTGTGATTGAGAGTGAGAGAGAGAGAAAGAGAAGCTGTGAGTGAGAGAGAGAGATAGATAAGCTGTGAGTGAGAGAGAGAGAGAAGATGTGAGTGAGAGAGAGAGAGAATGAGAAGATATGAGTGAGAGAGAGAGAGAGAAAGAGAAGCTGTGAGAGAGAGAGGGGGGAAGAAAGAGAAGCTGTGAGAGAGAGAGAGAGAAAGAGAAGATGTGAGTGAGAGAGAGAGAAGATGTGAGTGAGAGAGAGAGAGAATGAGAAGCTGTGAGTGAGAGAGAGAGAAAGAGAGAAGCTGTGAGTGATACAGAGAGAGAGAAAGAGAAGCTGTGAGTGAGAGAGAGAGAGGGAGAAAGATAAGCTGTGTGAGAGAGGGAGAGAGAAAGAGAAGCTGTGTGTGTGAGAGAGAGAGAAGCTGTGATTGAGAGTGAGAGAGAGAGAAAGAGAAGCTGTGAGTGAGAGAGAGAGAGAAAGAGAAGCTGTGAGTGAGAGAGAGAGAAGCTGTGAGTGAGAGAGAGAAAGAGAAGCTGTGAGTGAGAGAGAGAGAGAAGATGTGAGTGAGAGAGAGAGAATGAGAAGCTGTGAGTGAGAGAGAGAGAAAGTAAGAGAAGCTGTGAGTGATACAGAGAGAGAGAAAGAGCTGTGAGTGAGAGAGAGAGAGGGAGAAAGATAAGCTGTGAGAGAGAGAGAGAGTAAGAGAAGCTGTGAGTGAGACAGAGAGAGAGAAAGAGAAGCTGTGAGAGAGAGAGAGGGGAAGAAAGAGAAGCTGTGTGTGTGTGAGAGAGAAAGAGAAGCTGTGAGTGTGTGAGAGAGAGAAAGAGAAGCTGTGAGTGAGAGAGAGAGAGAGAAAGAAAGAAATTAGTGTGAGAAAGAGAGAGAGAAAGAGATGCTGTGAGTGGGAGAGAGAGAAAGAGAGTCTTTGAGTGAGACAGAGAGAGAGAAAGAGAAGCTGTGAGTGAGAGAGAGAGAAAGAGAAGCTGTGAGTGAGAAGGAGAGGGAAAGAGAAGCTGTGAGTGAGTGAGAGAGAGAGAAAGAGAAGCTGTGAGAGAGAAAGAGAGAAGCTGTGAGTGAGAGAGTGAGAGAGAGAAAGAGAAGCTGTTAGTGAGGGTGAGAGTGAGAGAGAAAGAGAAGCTGTGAGTGAGAGAGAGAGAAAGAGAAGCTGTGAGTGAGAGAGAGAGAGAGAAGCTGTGAGTGAGAGAGAGAAAGAGAAGCTGTGAGTGACAGAGAGAGAGAAAGAGAAGCTGAGAGAGAGAGAAAGAGAAAGAGAGAAGCTGTCAGTGATACAGAGAGAGAGAAAGAGAAGCTGTGAGTGAGAGAGAGAGAGGGAGAAAGATAAGCTGTGTGAGAGAGGGATTGAGAAAGAGAAGTTGTGTGTGAAAGAGAGAAGCTGTGATTGAGAGTGAGAGAGAGAGAAAGAGAAGCTGTGAGTGAGAGAGAGAGATAGACAAGCTGTGAGTGAGAGAGAGAGAAGCTGTGAGTGAGAGAGAGAAAGAAAAGCTGTGAGTGAGAGAGAGAAAGAGAAGATATGAGTGAGAGAGAGAGAGAGAAAGAGAAGCTGTGAGAGAGAGAGAGGGGAAGAAAGAGAAGCTGTGTGAGAGAGAGAGTAAGAGAAGATGTGAGTGAGAGAGAGAGAGAAGATGTGAGTGAGAGAGAGAAAGAATGAGAAGCTGTGAGTGAGAGAGAGAGAAAGAGAGAAGCTGTGAGTGATACAGAGAGAGAGAAAGAGAAGATGTGAGTGAGAGAGAGAGAGGGAGAAAGATAAGCTGTGTGAGAGAGGGAGAGAGAAAGAGAAGCTGTGAGAGAGAGAGAGAGAGAAGCTGTGATTGAGAGTGAGAGAGAGAGAAAGAGAAGCTGTGAGTGAGAGAGAGAGATAGACAAGCTGTGAGTGAGAGAGAGAGAAGCTGTGAGTGAGAGAGAGAAAGAAAAGCTGTGAGTGAGAGAGAGAGAGAGAAAGAGAAGATATGAGTGAGAGAGAGAGAGAGAAAGAGAAGCTGTGAGAGAGAGAGAGGGGAAGAAAGAGAAGCTGTGTGTGAGAGAGAGAAAGAGAAGCTGTGAGTGTGTGAGAGAGAAAGAGAAGCTGTGAGTGAGAGAGAGAGAAAGAAAGAGAAATTAGAGTGAGAAAGAGAGAGTGAAAGAGAAGCTGTGAGTGAGACAGAGAGAGGGAGAAAGAGAAGCTGTGAGTGAGAGAGAGAGAAAGTAAGAGAAGCTGTGAGTGAAATAGAGAGAGAGAGAAAGAGAAGCTGTGAGTGAGAGAGAGAGGGAGAAAGATAATCTGTGAGAGAGAGAGAGAGAAAGAGAAACTGTGTGAGAGAGAGAGAGAGAAAGAGAAGGTGTGATTGAGAGTGAGAGAGAGAAAGAGAAGCTGTGAGTGAGAGAGAGAGAAAGAGAAGCTGTGAGTGAGAGAGAGAGAATCTGTGAGTGAGAGAGAGAAAGAAAAGCTGTGAGTGAGAGAGAGAGAGCCACTGTGAGTGAGAGAGAGAGAAAGAGAAGCTGTGTGAGAGAGAGAGAAAGAGAAGCTGTGAGTGTGTGTGAGAGAGAAAGAGAAGCTGTGAGTGAGAGAGAGAGAAAGAGATTCTGTGAGTGAGAGAGAGAGAAGCTGTGAGTGAGAGAGAGAGAGCCGCTGTGAGTGAGTGAGAGAGAAAGAGAATGTGAATGAGAGAGAGAGAGAAAGAGAAGCTGTGTGTGAGAGAGAGAAAGAGAAGCTGTGAGTGAGTGAGAGAGAGAGAAAGGGAAGTTGTGAGTGAGAGAGAGAGAGAAAGAGAAGCTGTGAGTGAGAGAGAGAGAAAGAGAAGGTGTGAGTGAGAGAGAGAGAAAGAGAAGCTGTGAGTGAGAAGGAGAGGGAAAGAGAAGCTGTGAGTGAGTGAGAGAGAGAGAAAGAGAAGCCTTGAGTGAGTGAGAGAGAGAGAAAGAGAAGCTGTGAGTGAGAGAGAGAGAAAAAGAGAAGCTGTGAGTAAGAAGGAGAGGGAAAGAGAAGAAGTGAGTGAGTGAGAGAGAGAGAGAAAGAGAAGCTGTGAGAGAGAAAGAGAAGCTGTGAATGAGAGAGTGAGAGAGAGAAAGAGAAGCTGTTAGTGAGAGTGAGAGAGAGAGAGAGAGAAGCTGTGAGTGAGAGAGAGATTGAAAGAGAAGCTGTGAGTGAGAGAGAGAGAGAGAGAGAAAGAGAAGCTGTGAGTGAGAGAGAGAAAGAGAAGCTGTGAGTGAGAGGGAGAGAGAGAATGAGAAGCTATGAGTGACACACACAGAGAGAAGCTGTGAGTTAGAGAGAGAGAAAGAGAAGCTGTGAGTGAGAGAGAGAGAGAAAGAGAAGCTATGTGTGTGTGAGAGAGAGAAGCTGTGAGTTAGAGAGAGAGAAAGAGAAGCTGTGAGTGAGAGAGAGAGAAAGAAAGAGAAGCTGTGAGTGAGTGAGAGAGAGAAAGGGAAGTTGTGAGTGAGAGAGAGAGAGAAAGAGAAGCTGTGAGTGAGAGAGAGAAAGAGAAGCTGTGAGTGAGAGAGAGAGAAAGAGAAGCTGTGAGTGAGAAGGAGAGGGAAAGAGAAGCTGTGAGTGAGTGAGAGAGAGAGAGAAAGAGAAACTGTGAGTGTGTGTGAGAGAAAGAGAAGCTGTGAGTGAGAGAGAGAGAAAGAGAAGCTGTGAGTGAGAAGGAGAGGGAAAGAGAAGCTGTGAGTGAGAGAGAGAGAGAGAGAGAGAGAAAGAGAAGCTGTGAGAGAGAAAGAGAGAAGCTGTGAGTGAGAGAGTGAGAGAGAGAAAGAGAAGCTGTTAGTGAGAGTGAGAGAGAGAGAGAGAAAGAGAAGCTGTGAGTGTGTGAGAGCGAGAAAGAGAAGCTGTGAGTGAGAGAGAGAGAAAGAAAGAGAAATTAGAGTGAGAAAGAGAGAGAGAAAGAGTAGCTGTGAGTGGGAGAGAGAGAAAGAGAGTCTGTGAGTGAGAGAGAGAGAGAGAAGCTGTGAGTGAGAGAGAGAGAGAGCCGCTGTGAGTGAGAGAGAGAGAAAGAGAAGCTGTGAATGAGAGAGAGAGAGAGAAAGAGAAGCTGTGTGTGTGAGAGAGAAAGGGAAGTTGTGAGTGAGAGAGAGAGAGAAAGAGAAGCTGTGAGTGAGAGAGAGAGAGAAAGAGAAGCTGTGAGTGAGAAGGAGAGGGAAAGAGAAGCTGTGAGTGAGTGAGAGAGAGAGAAAGAGAAGCTGTGAGTGAGAGAGTGAGAAAGAGAAGCTGTGAGTGAGAGAGAGAGAAAAAGAGAAGCTGTGAGTAAGAAGGAGAGGGAAAGAGAAGCTGTGAGTGAGAGAGAGAGAAAGAGAAGCTGTGAGAGAGAAAGAGAAGCTGTGAGTGAGAGAGAGAGAAAGAGAAGGTGTGAGTGAGAGAGAGAGAAAGAGAAGCTGTGAGTGAGAAGGAGAGGGAAAGAGAAGCTGTGAGTGAGTGAGAGAGAGAGAAAGAGAAGCCTTGAGTGAGTGAGAGAGAGAGAAAGAGAAGCTGTGAGTGAGAGAGAGAGAAAAAGAGAAGCTGTGAGTAAGAAGGAGAGGGAAAGAGAAGAAGTGAGTGAGTGAGAGAGAGAGAGAAAGAGAAGCTGTGAGAGAGAAAGAGAAGCTGTGAATGAGAGAGTGAGAGAGAGAAAGAGAAGCTGTTAGTGAGAGTGAGAGAGAGAGAGAGAAGCTGTGAGTGAGAGAGAGATTGAAAGAGAAGCTGTGAGTGAGAGAGAGAGAGAGAGAAAGAGAAGCTGTGAGTGAGAGAGAGAAAGAGAAGCTGTGAGTGAGAGGGAGAGAGAGAATGAGAAGCTATGAGTGACACACAGAGAGAGAAGCTGTGAGTTAGAGAGAGAGAAAGAGAAGCTGTGAGTGAGAGAGAGAGAGAAAGAGAAGCTATGTGTGTGTGAGAGAGAGAAGCTGTGAGTTAGAGAGAGAGAAAGAGAAGCTGTGAGTGAGAGAGAGAGAAAGAAAGAGAAGCTGTGAGTGAGTGAGAGAGAGAAAGGGAAGTTGTGAGTGAGAGAGAGAGAGAAAGAGAAGCTGTGAGTGAGAGAGAGAAAGAGAAGCTGTGAGTGAGAGAGAGAGAAAGAGAAGCTGTGAGTGAGAAGGAGAGGGAAAGAGAAGCTGTGAGTGAGTGAGAGAGAGAGAGAAAGAGAAACTGTGAGTGTGTGTGAGAGAAAGAGAAGCTGTGAGTGAGAGAGAGAGAGAAAGAGAAGCTGTGAGTGAGAAGGAGAGGGAAAGAGAAGCTGTGAGTGAGAGAGAGAGAGAGAAAGAGAAGCTGTGAGAGAGAAAGAGAGAAGCTGTGAGTGAGAGAGTGAGAGAGAGAAAGAGAAGCTGTTAGTGAGAGTGAGAGAGAGAGAGAGAAAGAGAAGCTGTGAGTGTGTGAGAGCGAGAAAGAGAAGCTGTGAGTGAGAGAGAGAGAAAGAAAGAGAAATTAGAGTGAGAAAGAGAGAGAGAAAGAGTAGCTGTGAGTGGGAGAGAGAGAAAGAGAGTCTGTGAGTGAGAGAGAGAGAGAAGCTGTGAGTGAGAGAGAGAGAGCCGCTGTGAGTGAGAGAGAGAGAAAGAGAAGCTGTGAATGAGAGAGAGAGAGAGAAAGAGAAGCTGTGTGTGTGAGAGAGAAAGGGAAGTTGTGAGTGAGAGAGAGAGAAAGAGAAGCTGTGAGTGAGAGAGAGAGAGAAAGAGAAGCTGTGAGTGAGAAGGAGAGGGAAAGAGAAGCTGTGAGTGAGTGAGAGAGAGAGAAAGAGAAGCTGTGAGTGAGAGAGTGAGAAAGAGAAGCTGTGAGTGAGAGAGAGAGAAAAAGAGAAGCTGTGAGTAAGAAGGAGAGGGAAAGAGAAGCTGTGAGTGAGAGAGAGAGAAAGAGAAGCTGTGAGAGAGAAAGAGAAGCTGTGAGTGAGAGAGTGAGAGAGAGAAAGAGAAGCTGTTAGTGAGAGAGAGAGAGAAGCTGTGAGTGAGAGTGAGATTGAAAGAGAAGCTGTGAGTGAGAGAGAGAGAGAGAGAGAAAGAGAAGCTGTGAGTGACACAGAGAGAGAGA
Source organism: Bradypodion pumilum (assembly GCA_035047305.1). Classification (NCBI taxonomy): domain Eukaryota; kingdom Metazoa; phylum Chordata; class Lepidosauria; order Squamata; family Chamaeleonidae; genus Bradypodion; species Bradypodion pumilum. Next base: position 233,963,306 of record JAWDJD010000001.1, read on the forward strand.
AGCTGTGAGTTAGAGAGAGAGAAAGAGAAGCTGTGAGTGACAGAGAGAGAGAAAGAGAAGCTGAGAGAGAGAGAAAGAGAAAGAGAGAAGCTGTGAGTGATACAGAGAGAGAGAAAGAGAAGCTGTGAGTGAGAGAGAGAGAGAGGGAGAAAGATAAGCTGTGTGAGAGAGGGAGAGAGAAAGAGAAGCTGTGTGAGAGAGAGAGAAGCTGTGATTGAGAGTGAGAGAGAGAGAAAGAGAAGCTGTGAGTGAGAGAGAGAGATAGATAAGCTGTGAGTGAGAGAGAGAGAGAAGCTGTGAGTGAGAGAGAGAAAGAAAAGCTGTGAGTGAGAGAGAGAGAGAGAAAGAGAAGATATGAGTGAGAGAGAGAGAGAGAAAGAGAAGCTGTGAGAGAGAGAGAGGGGAAGAAAGAGAAGCTGTGTGAGAGAGAGAGAGAAAGAGAAGATGTGAGTGAGAGAGAGAGAAGATGTGAGTGAGAGAGAGAGAATGAGAAGCTGTGAGTGAGAGAGAGAGAAAGAGAGAAGCTGTGAGTGATACAGAGAGAGAGAAAGAGAAGCTGTGAGTGAGAGAGAGAGAGGGAGAAAGATAAGCTGTGTGAGAGAGGGAGAGAGAAAGAGAAGCTGTGTGTGAGAGAGAGAGAGAAGCTGTGATTGAGAGTGAGAGAGAGAGAAAGAGAAGCTGTGAGTGAGAGAGAGAGATAGACAAGCTGTGAGTGAGAGAGAGAGAAGCTGTGAGTGAGAGAGAGAAAGAAAAGCTGTGAGTGAGAGAGAGAGAGAGAAAGAGAAGATATGAGTGAGAGAGAGAGAGAGAAAGAGAAGCTGTGAGAGAGAGAGAGGGGAAGAAAGAGAAGCTGTGTGTGTGAGAGAGAGAAAGAGAAGCTGTGAGTGTGTGAGAGAGAAAGAGAAGCTGTGAGTGAGAGAGAGAGAAAGAAAGAGAAATTAGAGTGAGAAAGAGAGAGTGAAAGAGAAGCTGTGAGTGAGACAGAGAGAGGGAGAAAGAGAAGCTGTGAGTGAGAGAGAGAGAAAGTAAGAGAAGCTGTGAGTGAGATAGAGAGAGAGAGAAAGAGAAGCTGTGAGTGAGAGAGAGGGAGAAAGATAATCTGTGAGAGAGAGAGAGAGAAAGAGAAACTGTGTGAGAGAGAGAGAGAGAAAGAGAAGGTGTGATTGAGAGTGAGAGAGAGAAAGAGAAGCTGTGAGTGAGAGAGAGAGAAAGAGAAGCTGTGAGTGAGAGAGAGAGAATCTGTGAGTGAGAGAGAGAAAGAAAAGCTGTGAGTGAGAGAGAGAGAGCCGCTGTGAGTGAGAGAGAGAGAAAGAGAAGCTGTGAGAGAGAGAGAGAAAGAGAAGCTGTGAGTGTGTGTGAGAGAGAAAGAGAAGCTGTGAGTGAGAGAGAGAGAAAGAGATTCTGTGAGTGAGAGAGAGAGAAGCTGTGAGTGAGAGAGAGAGAGCCGCTGTGAGTGAGTGAGAGAGAAAGAGAATGTGAATGAGAGAGAGAGAGAAAGAGAAGCTGTGTGTGAGAGAGAGAAAGAGAAGCTGTGAGTGAGTGAGAGAGAGAGAAAGGGAAGTTGTGAGTGAGAGAGAGAGAGAAAGAGAAGCTGTGAGTGAGAGAGAGAGAAAGAGAAGGTGTGAGTGAGAGAGAGAGAAAGAGAAGCTGTGAGTGAGAAGGAGAGGGAAAGAGAAGCTGTGAGTGAGTGAGAGAGAGAGAAAGAGAAGCCTTGAGTGAGTGAGAGAGAGAGAAAGAGAAGCTGTGAGTGAGAGAGAGAGAAAAAGAGAAGCTGTGAGTAAGAAGGAGAGGGAAAGAGAAGAAGTGAGTGAGTGAGAGAGAGAGAGAAAGAGAAGCTGTGAGAGAGAAAGAGAAGCTGTGAATGAGAGAGTGAGAGAGAGAAAGAGAAGCTGTTAGTGAGAGTGAGAGAGAGAGAGAGAAGCTGTGAGTGAGAGAGAGATTGAAAGAGAAGCTGTGAGTGAGAGAGAGAGAGAGAGAGAAGCTGTGAGTGAGAGAGAGAAAGAGAAGCTGTGAGTGAGAGGGAGAGAGAGAATGAGAAGCTATGAGTGACACACAGAGAGAGAAGCTGTGAGTTAGAGAGAGAGAAAGAGAAGCTGTGAGTGAGAGAGAGAGAGAAAGAGAAGCTATGTGTGTGTGAGAGAGAGAAGCTGTGAGTTAGAGAGAGAGAAAGAGAAGCTGTGAGTGAGAGAGAGAGAAAGAAAGAGAAGCTGTGAGTGAGTGAGAGAGAGAAAGGGAAGTTGTGAGTGAGAGAGAGAGAGAAAGAGAAGCTGTGAGTGAGAGAGAGAAAGAGAAGCTGTGAGTGAGAGAGAGAGAAAGAGAAGCTGTGAGTGAGAAGGAGAGGGAAAGAGAAGCTGTGAGTGAGTGAGAGAGAGAGAGAAAGAGAAACTGTGAGTGTGTGTGAGAGAAAGAGAAGCTGTGAGTGAGAGAGAGAGAGAAAGAGAAGCTGTGAGTGAGAAGGAGAGGGAAAGAGAAGCTGTGAGTGAGAGAGAGAGAGAGAGAGAAAGAGAAGCTGTGAGAGAGAAAGAGAGAAGCTGTGAGTGAGAGAGTGAGAGAGAGAAAGAGAAGCTGTTAGTGAGAGTGAGAGAGAGAGGGAGAAAGAGAAGCTGTGTGTGTGTGAGAGAGAAAGAGAAGCTGTGAGTGAGAGTGAGATAGAGAGAGAGAGAGAAGCTGTGAGTGTGTGTGAGAGAGAAGGAGAAGCTGTGAGTGAGAGAGAGAGAAAGCGAAGCTGTGAGAGAGAGAGAGAGAATGAGAAGCTGTGAGTGAGAGAGAGAGAAGCTGTGAGTGAGTGAGAGAGAGAAGATGTGAGTGAGAGAGAGAGAATGAGAAGCTGTGAGTGAGAGAGAGAAAAAATAAGAGAAGCTGTGAGTGAGAAAGAGAGAGAAAGAGAAGCTGTGAGTGTGAGAGAGAAAGATAGTCTGAGAAAGAGAGAGTGAAAGAGAAGCTGTGAGTGAGACAGAGAGAGGGAGAAAGAGAAGCTGTGTGCGTGAGAGAGAGAAAGAGAAGCTGTGAGTGAGAGTGTGAGAGATAGAGAGAAACAGAAGCAGAGAGTGAGAGAGAGAGAGACAAAGTGAAGCTGTGAGTGAGAGAGGGAGACAGAGAAGCTGTGAGTGTGTGAGAGAGAGAAAGATAGTCTGAGAAAGAGAGAGTGAAAGAGAAGCTGTGAGTGAGACAGAGAGAGGGAGAAAGAGAAGCTGTGTGTGTGTGTGAGAGAAAGAGAAGCTGTGAGTGAGAGTGAGAGAGAGAGAGAGAAAGAGAAGCTGTGAGTGAGAGAGAGAGAGAAAGAGAAGCTGTGAGTGAGAGAGAGAGAAAGCGAAGCTGTGAGTGAGTGAGAGAGAGAGAATGAGAAGCTGTGAGTGAGAGAGAGAGAAGCAGTGAGTGAGAGAGAGAGAAGATGTGAGTGAGAGAGTGGGAGAAAGAGAAGCTGTGTGTGTGTGTGAGAGAAAGAGAAGCTGTGAGTGAGAGTGAGAGAGAGAGAAAGAGAAAGAGAAGCTGTGAGTGAGAGAGCGAGAGAGAGAAAGAGAAGCTGTTAGTGAGAGTGAGAGAGAGAGAGAAAGAGAAGTTGTGAGTGAGAGAGAGAAAGAGATGCTGTGAGTGAGAGAGAGAGAGAAAGAGAAGCTGTGAGTGAGAGAGAGAGAAAGAGAAGCTGTGAGAGAGAGAGAGAGAGAGAGAAAGAGAAGCTGTGAGTGAGAAGGAGAGGGAAAGAGAAGCTGTGAGTGAGTGAGAGAGAGAGAAAGAGAAGCTGTGAGTGAGAGAGAGAGAAAGAGAAGCTGTGAGTGAGAGAGAGAGAGAGAAAGAGAAGCTGTGAGTGAGAGAGAGAAAGAGAAGCTGTGAGTGAGAGGGAGAGAGAGAAAGAGAAGCTGTGAGTGACACAGAGAGAGAGAAGCTGTCAGTTAGAGAGAGAGAAAGAGAAGCTGTGAGTGACAGAGAAAGAGAAGCTGAGAGTGAGAGAGAGAGAGAGAAAGTGAAGCTGTGAGTGAGAGAGAGAGAGACAGAGAAGCTGTGTGTGTGTGAGAGAGAAAGATAATCTGAGAAAGAGAGAGTGAAACAGAAGCTGTGAGTGAGAGAGAGAGAGGGAGAAAGAGAAGCTGTGTGCGTGAGAGAGAGAAAGAGAAGCTGTGAGTGAGAGAGAGAGAGAGAGAAAGAGAAGCTGAGAGAGAGAGAGAAAGTGAAGCTGTGAGTGAGAGAGAGAGAGAAGCTGTGTGTGAGAGAGAGAGAAAGATAGTCTGAGAAAGAAAGAGTGAAAGAGAAGCTGTGAGTGAGACAGAGAGAGTGAGAAAGAGAAGCTGTGTGTGTGAGAGAGAGAAAGAGAAGCTGTGAGTGAGAGTGAGAGGGAGAGAGAGAAAGAGAAGCTGTGAGTGTGTGTAAGAGAGAAAGAGAAGCTGTGAGTGAGAGAGAGAGAAAGCGAAGCTGTGAGTGAGAGAGAGAGAGAGAATGAGAAGCTGTGAGTGAGAGAGAGAGAAGCTGTGAGTGAGAGAGAGAGAAGATGTGAGTGAGAGAGAGAGAGAATGAGAAGCTGAGAATGAGAGAGAGAAAAAGTAAGGGAAGCTGTGAGTGAGAAAGAGAGAGAAAGAGAAGCTGTGAGTGAGAGAAAGAGAGGGAGAAAGAGAAGCTGTGAGTGAGAGAGAGAGAAAGAAAAGCTGTGAGTGAGAGAGAGAGAGAATGAGAAGCTGTGAGTGAGAGAGAGAAGCTGTGAGTGAGAGAGAAAGAAGCTGTGAGTGAGTGAGAGAGAGAAGATGTGAGTGAGAGAGAGAGAGAATGAGAAGCTGTGAGTGAGAGAGAGAGAAAGTAAGAGAAGCTGTGAGTGATACAGAGAGAGAGAAAGAGAAGCTGTGAGTGAGATAGAGAGGGAGAAAGATAAGCTGTGTGAGAGAGAGAGAGAGAAAGAGAAGCTGTGAGAGAGAGAGAGAGAGAAAGAGAAGCTGTGATTGAGAGTGAGAGAGAGAGAAAGAGAAGCTGTGAGTGAGAGAGAGAGAAAGAGAAGCTGTGAGTGAGAGAGAGAGAAGCTGTGAGTGAGACAGAAAGAAAAGCTGTGAGTGAGAGAGAGAGAGAGAAAGAGAAGGTATGAGTGAGAGAGAGAGAGAAGCAGTGAGTGAGAGAGAGAAAGAGAAGCTGTGAGTGAGACACAGAGAGAGAAAGAGAAGCTGTGAGAGAGAGAGGGGGAAAAGAGAAGCTGTGAGTGAGAGAGAGAGAAAGAGAAGCTGTGAGTGAGAGAGAGATTGAAAGAGAAGCTGTGAGTGAGACAGAGAGAGAGAAAGAGAAGCTGTGAGTGAGAGAGAGAAAGAGAAGCTGTGAGTGAGAGGGAGAGAAAGAGAAGCTGTGAGTGACACAGAGAGAGAAGCTGTGAGTTAGAGAGAGAGAAAGAGAAGCTGTGAGTGACAGAGAGAGAGAAAGAGAAGCTGAGAGTGAGAGAGAGAGAGAAAGTGAAGCTGTGAGTGAGAGAGAGAGAGAGAGAAAGAGAAGCTGTGTGTGTGTGTGAGAGAGAAAGATAGTCTGAGAAAGAGAGAGTGAAAGAGAAGCTGTGAGTGAGACAGAGAGAGGGAGAAAGAGAAGCTGTGTGTGTGAGAGGGAGAGAGAGAAGCTGTGAGTGAGAGAGAGAAAGAAAAGCTGTGAGTGAGAGAGAGAGAGAGAGAGAAAGAAAAGCTGTGAGTGAGAGAGAGAAAGAGAAGCTGTGAGTGAGAGGGAGAGAGAGAAAGAGAAGCTGTGAGAGAGAGAGAGAAAGAGAGAAAGAGAAGCTGTGAGTGAGAGAGAGAAAGAGAAGCTTTGAGTGAGAGGGAGAGAGAGAAAGAGAAGCTGTGAGTAACACACAGAGAGAGAAGCTGTGAGTTAGAGAGAGAGAAAGAGAAGCTGTGAGTGACAGAGAGAGAGAGAGAAAGAGAAGCTGTGAGTGAGAGTGAGAGAGAGAGAGAAAGAGATGCTGTGAGTGAGAGAGAGAGAAAGAGATGCTGTGAGTGAGAGAGAGAGAGAAAGAGAAGCTGTGAGTGAGAGAGAGAGAAAGAGAAGCTGTGAGTGTGAGAGAGAGAAAGAGAAGCTGTGAGTGAGAGAGAGAGAGAAAGAGAAGCTGTGAGTAAGAAGGAGAGGGAAAGAGAAGAAGTGAGTGAGTGAGAGAGAGAGAGAAAGAGAAGCTGTGAGTGAGAGAGAGAGAGAAAGAGAAGCTGTGAGTGAGAGTGAGAAAGAGAGAGAAAGAGAAGCTGTGAGTGAGAGAGAGAGAAAGAGAAGCTGTGAGTGAGAGAGAGAGAGAAAGAGAAGCTGTGATTAAGAAGGAGAGGGAAAGAGAAGAAGTGAGTGAGTGAGAGAGAGAGAGAAAGAGAAGCTGTGAGAGAGAAAGAGAAGCTGTGAGTGAGAGAGTGAGAGAGAAAGAGAATCTGTTAGTGAGTGTGTGTGAGAGAGAAAGAGAAGCTGTGAGTGAGAGAGAGATTGAAAGAGAAGCTGTGAGTGAGAGAGAGAGAAAGAGAAGCTGTGAGTGAGAGAGAGAAAGAGAAGCTGTGAGTGAGAGGGAGAGAAAGAGAAGCTGTGAGTGACACAGAGAGAGAGAAGCTGTGAGTTAGAGAGAGAGAAAGAGAAGCTGTGAGTGACAGAGAGAGAGAAAGAGAAGCTGAGAGTGAGAGAGAGAGAGAGAGAAAGTGAAGCTGTGAGTGAGAGAGAGAGAGAAAGAGAAGCTGTGTGTGTGAGAGAGAGAAAGATAGTCTGAGAAAGAGAGAGTGAAAGAGAAGCTGTGAGTGAGACAGAGAGAGGGAGAAAGAGAAGCTGTGTGCGTGAGAGAGAGAAAGAGAAGCTGGGAGTGAGAGTGAGAGAGAGAGAGAGAAAGAGAAGCTGAGAGTGAGTGAGAGAGAGAGAAAGTGAAGCTGTGAGTGAGAGAGAGAGAGACAGAGAAGCTGTGTGTGAGAGAGAGAAAGAAAGATTGTCTGAGAAAGAGAGAGTGAAAAAGAAGCTGTGAGTGAGACAGAGAGAGGGAGAAAGAGAAGCTGTGTGCGTGAGAGAGAGAAAGAGAAGCTGTGAGTGAGAGAGAGAGAGAGAGAGAAAGAGAAGCTGAGAGAGAGAGAGAGAGAAAGTGAAGCTGTGAGTGAGAGAGAGAGAGAAGCTGTGTGTGTGAGAGAGAGAAAGATAGTCTGAGAAAGAAAGAGTGAAAGAGAAGCTGTGAGTGAGACAGAGAGAGGGAGAAAGAGAAGCTGTGTGTGTGAGAGAGAGAAAGAGAAGCTGTGAGTGAGAGTGAGAGAGAGAGAGAGAAAGAGAAGCTGTGAGTGTGTGTGAGAGAGAAAGAGAAGCTGTGAGTGAGAGAGAGAGAAAGCGAAGCTGTGAGTGAGAGAGAGAGAGAGAATGAGAAGCTGTGAGTGAGAGAGAAAGAAGCTGTGAGTGAGAGAGAGAGAGAAGATGTGAGTGAGAGAGAGAGAGAATGAGAAGCTGTGAATGAGAGAGAGAAAAAGTAAGAGAAGCTGTGAGTGAGAAAGAGAGAGAAAGAGAAGCTGTGATTGAGAGAAAGAGAGGGAGAAAGAGAAGCTGTGAGTGAGAGAGAGAGAGAAAAGCTGTGAGTGAGAGAGAGAGAGAATGAGAAGCTGTGAGTGAGAGAGAGAGAAGCTGTGAGTGAGAGAGAAAGAGAAGCTGTGAGTGAGAGAGAGAGAGATGTGAGTGAGAGAGAGAGAGAATGAGAAGCTGTGAGTGAGAGAGAGAGAAAGTAAGAGAAGCTGTGAGTGATAGAGAGAGAGAGAAAGAGATTCTGTGAGTGAGAGAGAGAGAAGCTGTGAGTGAGAGAGAGAGAGCCGCTGTGAGTGAGTGAGAGAGAAAGAGAATGTGAATGAGAGAGAGAGAGAAAGAGAAGCTGTGTGTGAGAGAGAGAAAGAGAAGCTGTGAGTGAGTGAGAGAGAGAGAAAGGGAAGTTGTGAGTGAGAGAGAGAGAGAAAGAGAAGCTGTGAGTGAGAGAGAGAGAAAGAGAAGGTGTGAGTGAGAGAGAGAGAAAGAGAAGCTGTGAGTGAGAAGGAGAGGGAAAGAGAAGCTGTGAGTGAGTGAGAGAGAGAGAAAGAGAAGCCTTGAGTGAGTGAGAGAGAGAGAAAGAGAAGCTGTGAGTGAGAGAGAGAGAAAAAGAGAAGCTGTGAGTAAGAAGGAGAGGGAAAGAGAAGAAGTGAGTGAGTGAGAGAGAGAGAGAAAGAGAAGCTGTGAGAGAGAAAGAGAAGCTGTGAATGAGAGAGTGAGAGAGAGAAAGAGAAGCTGTTAGTGAGAGTGAGAGAGAGAGAGAGAAGCTGTGAGTGAGAGAGAGATTGAAAGAGAAGCTGTGAGTGAGAGAGAGAGAGAGAGAGAGAAGCTGTGAGTGAGAGAGAGAAAGAGAAGCTGTGAGTGAGAGGGAGAGAGAGAATGAGAAGCTATGAGTGACACACAGAGAGAGAAGCTGTGAGTTAGAGAGAGAGAAAGAGAAGCTGTGAGTGAGAGAGAGAGAGAAAGAGAAGCTATGTGTGTGTGAGAGAGAGAAGCTGTGAGTTAGAGAGAGAGAAAGAGAAGCTGTGAGTGAGAGAGAGAGAAAGAAAGAGAAGCTGTGAGTGAGTGAGAGAGAGAAAGGGAAGTTGTGAGTGAGAGAGAGAGAGAAAGAGAAGCTGTGAGTGAGAGAGAGAAAGAGAAGCTGTGAGTGAGAGAGAGAGAAAGAGAAGCTGTGAGTGAGAAGGAGAGGGAAAGAGAAGCTGTGAGTGAGTGAGAGAGAGAGAGAAAGAGAAACTGTGAGTGTGTGTGAGAGAAAGAGAAGCTGTGAGTGAGAGAGAGAGAGAAAGAGAAGCTGTGAGTGAGAAGGAGAGGGAAAGAGAAGCTGTGAGTGAGAGAGAGAGAGAGAGAGAAAGAGAAGCTGTGAGAGAGAAAGAGAGAAGCTGTGAGTGAGAGAGTGAGAGAGAGAAAGAGAAGCTGTTAGTGAGAGTGAGAGAGAGAGGGAGAAAGAGAAGCTGTGTGTGTGTGAGAGAGAAAGAGAAGCTGTGAGTGAGAGTGAGATAGAGAGAGAGAGAGAAGCTGTGAGTGTGTGAGAGAGAGAAGGAGAAGCTGTGAGTGAGAGAGAGAGAAAGCGAAGCTGTGAGAGAGAGAGAGAGAATGAGAAGCTGTGAGTGAGAGAGAGAGAAGCTGTGAGTGAGTGAGAGAGAGAAGATGTGAGTGAGAGAGAGAGAATGAGAAGCTGTGAGTGAGAGAGAGAAAAAATAAGAGAAGCTGTGAGTGAGAAAGAGAGAGAAAGAGAAGCTGTGAGTGTGAGAGAGAAAGATAGTCTGAGAAAGAGAGAGTGAAAGAGAAGCTGTGAGTGAGACAGAGAGAGGGAGAAAGAGAAGCTGTGTGCGTGAGAGAGAGAAAGAGAAGCTGTGAGTGAGAGTGTGAGAGATAGAGAGAAACAGAAGCAGAGAGTGAGAGAGAGAGAGACAAAGTGAAGCTGCGAGTGAGAGAGGGAGACAGAGAAGCTGTGAGTGTGTGAGAGAGAGAAAGATAGTCTGAGAAAGAGAGAGTGAAAGAGAAGCTGTGAGTGAGACAGAGAGAGGGAGAAAGAGAAGCTGTGTGTGTGTGTGAGAGAAAGAGAAGCTGTGAGTGAGAGTGAGAGAGAGAGAGAGAAAGAGAAGCTGTGAGTGAGAGAGAGAGAGAAAGAGAAGCTGTGAGTGAGAGAGAGAGAAAGCGAAGCTGTGAGTGAGTGAGAGAGAGAGAATGAGAAGCTGTGAGTGAGAGAGAGAGAAGCAGTGAGTGAGAGAGAGAGAAGATGTGAGTGAGAGAGTGGGAGAAAGAGAAGCTGTGTGTGTGTGTGAGAGAAAGAGAAGCTGTGAGTGAGAGTGAGAGAGAGAGAAAGAGAAAGAGAAGCTGTGAGTGAGAGAGCGAGAGAGAGAAAGAGAAGCTGTTAGTGAGAGTGAGAGAGAGAGAGAAAGAGAAGTTGTGAGTGAGAGAGAGAAAGAGATGCTGTGAGTGAGAGAGAGAGAGAAAGAGAAGCTGTGAGTGAGAGAGAGAGAAAGAGAAGCTGTGAGAGAGAGAGAGAGAGAGAGAAAGAGAAGCTGTGAGTGAGAAGGAGAGGGAAAGAGAAGCTGTGAGTGAGTGAGAGAGAGAGAAAGAGAAGCTGTGAGTGAGAGAGAGAGAAAGAGAAGCTGTGAGTGAGAGAGAGAGAGAGAAAGAGAAGCTGTGAGTGAGAGAGAGAAAGAGAAGCTGTGAGTGAGAGGGAGAGAGAGAAAGAGAAGCTGTGAGTGACACAGAGAGAGAGAAGCTGTCAGTTAGAGAGAGAGAAAGAGAAGCTGTGAGTGACAGAGAAAGAGAAGCTGAGAGTGAGAGAGAGAGAGAGAAAGTGAAGCTGTGAGTGAGAGAGAGAGAGACAGAGAAGCTGTGTGTGTGTGAGAGAGAAAGATAATCTGAGAAAGAGAGAGTGAAACAGAAGCTGTGAGTGAGAGAGAGAGAGGGAGAAAGAGAAGCTGTGTGCGTGAGAGAGAGAAAGAGAAGCTGTGAGTGAGAGAGAGAGAGAGAGAAAGAGAAGCTGAGAGAGAGAGAGAAAGTGAAGCTGTGAGTGAGAGAGAGAGAGAAGCTGTGTGTGAGAGAGAGAGAAAGATAGTCTGAGAAAGAAAGAGTGAAAGAGAAGCTGTGAGTGAGACAGAGAGAGTGAGAAAGAGAAGCTGTGTGTGTGAGAGAGAGAAAGAGAAGCTGTGAGTGAGAGTGAGAGGGAGAGAGAGAAAGAGAAGCTGTGAGTGTGTGTAAGAGAGAAAGAGAAGCTGTGAGTGAGAGAGAGAGAAAGCGAAGCTGTGAGTGAGAGAGAGAGAGAGAATGAGAAGCTGTGAGTGAGAGAGAGAGAAGCTGTGAGTGAGAGAGAGAGAAGATGTGAGTGAGAGAGAGAGAGAATGAGAAGCTGAGAATGAGAGAGAGAAAAAGTAAGGGAAGCTGTGAGTGAGAAAGAGAGAGAAAGAGAAGCTGTGAGTGAGAGAAAGAGAGGGAGAAAGAGAAGCTGTGAGTGAGAGAGAGAGAAAGAAAAGCTGTGAGTGAGAGAGAGAGAGAATGAGAAGCTGTGAGTGAGAGAGAGAAGCTGTGAGTGAGAGAGAAAGAAGCTGTGAGTGAGTGAGAGAGAGAAGATGTGAGTGAGAGAGAGAGAGAATGAGAAGCTGTGAGTGAGAGAGAGAGAAAGTAAGAGAAGCTGTGAGTGATACAGAGAGAGAGAAAGAGAAGCTGTGAGTGAGATAGAGAGGGAGAAAGATAAGCTGTGTGAGAGAGAGAGAGAGAAAGAGAAGCTGTGAGAGAGAGAGAGAGAGAAAGAGAAGCTGTGATTGAGAGTGAGAGAGAGAGAAAGAGAAGCTGTGAGTGAGAGAGAGAGAAAGAGAAGCTGTGAGTGAGAGAGAGAGAAGCTGTGAGTGAGACAGAAAGAAAAGCTGTGAGTGAGAGAGAGAGAGAGAAAGAGAAGGTATGAGTGAGAGAGAGAGAGAAGCAGTGAGTGAGAGAGAGAAAGAGAAGCTGTGAGTGAGACACAGAGAGAGAAAGAGAAGCTGTGAGAGAGAGAGGGGGAAAAGAGAAGCTGTGTGTGAGAGAGAGAGAAAGAGAAGCTGTGAGTGAGAGAGAGAGAAAGAGAAGCTGTGAGTGAGAGAGAGATTGAAAGAGAAGCTGTGAGTGAGACAGAGAGAGAGAAAGAGAAGCTGTGAGTGAGAGAGAGAAAGAGAAGCTGTGAGTGAGAGGGAGAGAAAGAGAAGCTGTGAGTGACACAGAGAGAGAAGCTGTGAGTTAGAGAGAGAGAAAGAGAAGCTGTGAGTGACAGAGAGAGAGAAAGAGAAGCTGAGAGAGAGAGAGAGAGAGAAAGTGAAGCTGTGAGTGAGAGAGAGAGAGAGAGAAAGAGAAGCTGTGTGTGTGTGTGAGAGAGAAAGATAGTCTGAGAAAGAGAGAGTGAAAGAGAAGCTGTGAGTGAGACAGAGAGAGGGAGAAAGAGAAGCTGTGTGTGTGAGAGGGAGAGAGAGAAGCTGTGAGTGAGAGAGAGAAAGAAAAGCTGTGAGTGAGAGAGAGAGAGAGAGAGAAAGAAAAGCTGTGAGTGAGAGAGAGAAAGAGAAGCTGTGAGTGAGAGGGAGAGAGAGAAAGAGAAGCTGTGAGAGAGAGAGAGAAAGAGAGAAAGAGAAGCTGTGAGTGAGAGAGAGAAAGAGAAGCTTTGAGTGAGAGGGAGAGAGAGAAAGAGAAGCTGTGAGTAACACACAGAGAGAGAAGCTGTGAGTTAGAGAGAGAGAAAGAGAAGCTGTGAGTGACAGAGAGAGAGAGAGAAAGAGAAGCTGTGAGTGAGAGTGAGAGAGAGAGAGAAAGAGATGCTGTGAGTGAGAGAGAGAGAAAGAGATGCTGTGAGTGAGAGAGAGAGAGAAAGAGAAGCTGTGAGTGAGAGAGAGAGAAAGAGAAGCTGTGAGTGTGAGAGAGAGAAAGAGAAGCTGTGAGTGAGAGAGAGAGAGAAAGAGAAGCTGTGAGTAAGAAGGAGAGGGAAAGAGAAGAAGTGAGTGAGTGAGAGAGAGAGAGAAAGAGAAGCTGTGAGTGAGAGAGAGAGAGAAAGAGAAGCTGTGAGTGAGAGTGAGAAAGAGAGAGAAAGAGAAGCTGTGAGTGAGAGAGAGAGAAAGAGAAGCTGTGAGTGAGAGAGAGAGAGAAAGAGAAGCTGTGATTAAGAAGGAGAGGGAAAGAGAAGAAGTGAGTGAGTGAGAGAGAGAGAGAAAGAGAATCTGTGAGAGAGAAAGAGAAGCTGTGAGTGAGAGAGTGAGAGAGAAAGAGAATCTGTTAGTGAGTGTGTGTGAGAGAGAAAGAGAAGCTGTGAGTGAGAGAGAGATTGAAAGAGAAGCTGTGAGTGAGAGAGAGAGAAAGAGAAGCTGTGAGTGAGAGAGAGAAAGAGAAGCTGTGAGTGAGAGGGAGAGAAAGAGAAGCTGTGAGTGACACAGAGAGAGAGAAGCTGTGAGTTAGAGAGAGAGAAAGAGAAGCTGTGAGTGACAGAGAGAGAGAAAGAGAAGCTGAGAGTGAGAGAGAGAGAGAGAGAAAGTGAAGCTGTGAGTGAGAGAGAGAGAGAAAGAGAAGCTGTGTGTGTGAGAGAGAGAAAGATAGTCTGAGAAAGAGAGAGTGAAAGAGAAGCTGTGAGTGAGACAGAGAGAGGGAGAAAGAGAAGCTGTGTGCGTGAGAGAGAGAAAGAGAAGCTGGGAGTGAGAGTGAGAGAGAGAGAGAGAAAGAGAAGCTGAGAGTGAGTGAGAGAGAGAGAAAGTGAAGCTGTGAGTGAGAGAGAGAGAGACAGAGAAGCTGTGTGTGAGAGAGAGAAAGAAAGATTGTCTGAGAAAGAGAGAGTGAAAAAGAAGCTGTGAGTGAGACAGAGAGAGGGAGAAAGAGAAGCTGTGTGCGTGAGAGAGAGAAAGAGAAGCTGTGAGTGAGAGAGAGAGAGAGAGAAAGAGAAGCTGAGAGAGAGAGAGAGAGAAAGTGAAGCTGTGAGTGAGAGAGAGAGAGAAGCTGTGTGTGAGAGAGAGAGAAAGATAGTCTGAGAAAGAAAGAGTGAAAGAGAAGCTGTGAGTGAGACAGAGAGAGGGAGAAAGAGAAGCTGTGTGTGTGAGAGAGAGAAAGAGAAGCTGTGAGTGAGAGTGAGAGAGAGAGAGAGAAAGAGAAGCTGTGAGTGTGTGTGAGAGAGAAAGAGAAGCTGTGAGTGAGAGAGAGAGAAAGCGAAGCTGTGAGTGAGAGAGAGAGAGAGAATGAGAAGCTGTGAGTGAGAGGGAAAGAAGCTGTGAGTGAGAGAGAGAGAGAAGATGTGAGTGAGAGAGAGAGAGAATGAGAAGCTGTGAATGAGAGAGAGAAAAAGTAAGAGAAGCTGTGAGTGAGAAAGAGAGAGAAAGAGAAGCTGTGATTGAGAGAAAGAGAGGGAGAAAGAGAAGCTGTGAGTGAGAGAGAGAGAGAAAAGCTGTGAGTGAGAGAGAGAGAGAATGAGAAGCTGTGAGTGAGAGAGAGAGAAGCTGTGAGTGAGAGAGAAAGAGAAGCTGTGAGTGAGAGAGAGAGATGTGAGTGAGAGAGAGAGAGAATGAGAAGCTGTGAGTGAGAGAGAGAGAAAGTAAGAGAAGCTGTGAGTGATAGAGAGAGAGAGAAAGAGAAGCTGTGAGTGAGAGAGAGAGGGAGAAAGATAAGCTGTGTGAGAGAGAGAGAGAGAGAAAGAGAAGCTGTGAGAGAGAGAGAGAGAAAGAGAAGCTGTGATTGAGAGTGAGAGAGAGAGAAAGAGAAGCTGTGAGTGAGAGAGAGAGAAAGAGAAGCTGAGTGAGAGAGAGAGAGAAGCTGTGAGTGAGACAGAGAAGGAAAAGCTGTGAGTGAGAGAGAGAGAGAGAAAGAGAAGGTATGAGTGAGAGAGAGAGAAGCAGTGAGTGAGAGAGAGAAAGAGAAGCTGTGAGTGAGACAGAGAGAGAGAAAGAGAAGCTGTGAGAGAGAGAGGGGAAAGAGAAGCTGTGTGTGTGTGAGAGAGAAAGAGAAGCTGTGAGTGAGAGAGAGAGAAAGAGAAGCTGTGAGTGAGAGAGAGATTGAAAGAGAAGCTGTGAGTGAGACAGAGAGAGAGAAAGAGAAGCTGTGAGTGAGAGAGAGAAAGAGAAGCTGTGAGTGAGAGGGAGAGAAAGAGAAGCTGTGAGTGACACAGAGAGAGAAGCTGTGAGTTAGAGAGAGAGAAAGAGAAGCTGTGAGTGACAGAGAGAGAGAAAGAGAAGCTGAGAGTGAGAGAGAGAGAGAAAGTGAAGCTGTGAGTGAGAGAGAGAGAGAAAGAGAAGCTGTGTGTGTGTGTGAGAGAGAAAGATAGTCTGAGAAAGGGAGAGTGAAAGAGAAGCTGTGAGTGAGACAGAGAGAGGGAGAAAGAGAAGCTGTGTGCGTGAGTGAGAGAAAGAGAAGCTGTGAGTGAGAGAGAAAAAGAAAAGCTGTGAGTGAGAGAGAGAGAGAGAAAGAGAAGCTGTGAGTGAGAGAGAGAAAGAGAAGCTGTGAGTGAGAGGGAGAGAGAGAAAGAGAAGCTGTGAGTGAGAGAGAGAGAGAGAGAAAGAGAAGCTGTGAGTGAGAGAGAGAAAGAGAAGCTGTGAGTGAGAGGGAGAGAGAGAAAGAGAAGCTGTGAGTGACACACAGAGAGAGAAGCTGTGAGTTAGAGAGAGAGAAAGAGAAGCTGTGAGTGACAAAGAGAGAGAGAGAAAGAGAAGCTGTGAGTGAGAGTGAGAGAGAGAGAGAAAGAGAAGCTGTGAGTGAGAGAGAGAGAAAGAGATGCTGTGAAAGAGAGAGAGAGAGAAAGAGAAGCTCTGAGTGAGAGAGAGAGAAAGAGAAGCTGTGAGTGAGAGAGAGAGAGAAAGGGAAGCTGTGAGTAAGAAGGAGAGGAAAAGAGAAGAAGTGAGTGAGTGAGAGAGAGAGAGAGAGAGAAAGAGAAGGTGTAAGTGAGAGAGAGAGAGAAAGAGAAGCTGTGAGTGAGAGAGTGAGAGAGAGAAAGAGAAGCTGTTAGTGAGAGTGAGAAAGAGAGAGAAAGAGAAGCTGTGAGTGAGAGAGAGAGAAAGAGAAGCTGTGAGTGAGAGAGAGAGAGAAAGAGAAGCTGTGTTTAAGAAGGAGTGGGAAAGAGAAGAAGTGAGTGAGTGAGAGAGAGAGAGAGAAAGAGAAGCTGTGAGAGAGAAAGAGAAGCTGTGAGTGAGAGAGTGAGAGAGAGAAAGAGAATCTGTTAGTGAGTGTGAGAGAGAGAGAGAAAGAGAAGCTGTGAGTGAGAGAGAGATTGAAAGAGAAGCTGTGAGTGAGAGAGAGAGAAAGAGAAGCTGTGAGTGAGAGAGAGAAAGAGAAGCTGTGAGTGAGAGGGAGAGAAAGAGAAGCTGTGAGTGACACAGAGAGAGAGAAGCTGTGAGTTAGAGAGAGAGAAAGAGAAGCTGTGAGTGACAGAGAGAGAGAAAGAGAAGCTGAGAGTGAGAGAGAGAGAAAGTGAAGCTGTGAGTGAGAGAGAGAGAGAAAGAGAAGCTGTGTGTGTGTGAGAGAGAAAGATAGTCTGAGAAAGAGAGAGTGAAAGAGAAGCTGTGAGTGAGACAGAGAGAGGGAGAAAGAGAAGCTGTGTGCCTGAGAGAGAGAAAGAGAAGCTGGGAGTGAGAGTGAGAGAGAGAGAGAGAAAGAGAAGCTGAGAGTTAGTGAGAGAGAGAGAAAGTGAAGCTGTGAGTGAGAGAGAGAGACAGAGAAGCTGTGTGTGTGAGAGAGAAAGAAAGATTGTCTGAGAAAGAGAGAGTGAAAAAGAAGCTGTGAGTGAGACAGAGAGAGGGAGAAAGAGAAGCTGTGTCTGTGTGAGAGAGAAAGAGAAGCTGTGAGTGAGAGTGAGAGAGAGAGAGAGAAAGAGAAGCTGTGAGTGAGAGAGAGAGAAAGAGAAGCTGTGAGTGAGAGAGAGAAAGCGAAGCTGTGAGTGAGAGAGAGAGAGAATGAGAAGCTGTGAGTGAGAGAGAGAAGCTGTGAGTGTGAGAGAGAGAGAAGATGTGTGTGAGAGTGAGAGAGGGAGAAAGAGAAGCTGTCTGTGTGTGAGAGAGAAAGAGAAGCTGTGAGTGAGAGTGAGAGAGAGAGAAAGAAAGAGAAAGAGTAGCTGTGAGAGCGAGAGAGAGAAAGAGAAGCTGTTAGTGAGAGTGAGAGAGAGAGAAAGAGAAGCTGTGAGTGAGAGAGAGAGAGAAAGAGATGCTGTGAGTGAGAGAGAGAGAGAAAGAGAAGCTGTGAGTGAGAGAGAGAGAAAGAGAAGCTGTGAGAGAGAGAGAGAGAAAAGCTGTGAGTGAGAAGGAGAGGGAAAGAGAAGCTGTGAGTGAGTGAGAGAGAGAGAAAGAGAAGCTGTGAGTGAGAGAGAGAAAGAGAAGCTGTGAGTGAGAGAGAGAGAGAAAGAGAAGCTGTGAGTAAGAAGGAGAGGGAAAGAGAAGAAGTGAGTGAGTGAGAGAGAGAGAAAGAGAAGCTGTGAGACAGAAAGAGAAGCTGTGAGTGAGAGAGTGAGAGAGAGAAAGAGAATCTGTTAGTGAGTGTGAGAGAGAGAGAGAAAGAGAAGCTGTAAGTGAGAGAGAGATTGAAAGAGAAGCTGTGAGTGAGAGAGAGAGAGAGAAAGAGAAGCTGAGTGAGAGAGAGAAAGAGAAGCTGTGAGTGAGAGGGAGAGAGAGAAAGAGAAGCTGTGAGTGACACAGAGAGAGAGAAGCTGTGAGTTAGAGAGAGAGAAAGAGAAGCTGTGAGTGACAGAGAGAGAGACAGAGAAGCTGTGTGTGTGTGTGAGAGAGAAAGATAGTCTGAGAAAGAGAGAGTGAAAGAGAAGCTGTGAGACAGAGAGAGGGAGAAAGAGAAGCTGTGTGTGTGTGAGAGAGAAAGAGAAGCTGTGAGTGAGAGTGAGATAGAGAGAGAGAGAGAAGCTGTGAGTGTGTGTGTTTGAGAGAAAGAGAAGCTGTGAGTGAGAGAGAGAGAAAGCGAAGCTGTGAGAAATAGAGAGAGAATGAGAAGCTGTGAGTGAGAGAGAGAGAAGCTGTGAGTGAGAGAGAGAGAGAAGATGTGAGTGAGAGAGAGAGAGAATGAGAAGCTGTGAGTGGGAGAGAGAAAAAATAAGAGAAGCTGTGAGTGAGAAAGAGAGAGAAAGAGAAGCTGTGAGTGAGAGAAAGAGAGGGAGAAAGAGAAGCTGTGAGTGAGAGAGAGAAAGAGAAGCTGTGAGTGAGAGAGAGAGAGAATGAGAAGCTGTGAGTGAGAGAGAGAGAAGCTGTGAGTGAGAGAGAAAGAGAAGCTGTGAGTGAGAGAGAGAGAAGATGTGAGTGAGAGAGAGAGAGAATGAGAAGCTGTGAGTGAGAGAGAGAGAAAGTAAGAGAAGCTGTGAGTGATACAGAGAGAGAGAAAGAGAAACTGTGAGTGAGAGAGAGAGGGAGAAAGATAAGCTGTGTGAGAGAGAGAGAGAAAGAGAAGCTGTGAGAGAGAGAGAGAGAAAGAGAAGCTGCGAGTAAGAAGGAGAGGGAAAGAGAAGAAGTGAGTGAGCGAGAGAGAGAGAGAAAGAGAAGCTTTGAGACAGAAAGAGAAGCTGTGAGTGAGAGAGTGAGAGAGAGAAAGAGAATCTGTTAGTGAGAGTGTGAGAGAGAGAGAAAGAGAAGCTGTGAGTGAGAGAGAGATTGAAAGAGAAGCTGTGAGTGAGAGAGAGAGAAAGAGAAGCTGTGAGTGAGAGAGAGAAAGAGAAGCTGTGAGTGAGAGGGAGAGAGAGAAAGAAAAGCTGTGAGTGACACACAGAGAGAGAAGCTGTGAGTTAGAGAGAGAGAAAGAGAAGCTGTGAGTGAGAGAGAGAGAGAAAGAGAAGCTGAGAGAGAGAGAGAATGTGAAGTTGTGAGTGAGAGAGAGAGACAGAGAAGCTGTGTGTGTGTGAGAGAGAGAAAGATAGTCTGAGAAAGAGAGAGTGAAAGAGAAGCTGTGAGTGAGACAGAGAGAGGGAGAAAGAGAAGCTATGTGTGTGTGAGAGAGAAAGAGAAGCTGTGAGTGAGAGTGAGAGAGAGAGAGAGAGAAAGAGAAGCTGTGAGTGTGAGAGAGAGAGAAAAAGAAGCTGTGAGTGAGAGAGAGAGAAAGCGAAGCTGTGAGTGAGAGAGAGAGAATGAGAAGCTGTGAGTGATAGAGAGAGAAGCTGTGAGTGAGAGAGAGAGAGAAGATGTGAGTGAGAGAGAGAGAGAAAGAGAAGCTGTGAGTGAGAGAGAGAGAAAGAGAAGCTGTGAGTGAGAGAGAGAGAGAATGAGAACCTGTGAGTGAGAGAGAGAAGATGTGAGTGAGAGAGAGAGAAAGAGAAGCTGTGAGAGAGAGAGAGAGAGAAAGAGAAGCTGTGATTCAGAGTGAGAGAGAGAGAAAGAGAAGCTGTGAGTGAGAGAGAGAGAAAGAGAAGGTAGGAGTGAGAGAGAGAGAAGCAGTGAGTGAGAGAGAGAGAGAAAGAGAAGCTGTGAGTGGGACAGAGAGAGAGAAAGAGAAGCTGTGAGAGAGGGGGGAAAGAGAAGCTGTGTGTGTGTGAGAAAGAGAAGCTGTGAGTGTGAGAGAGAGAGAAAGAGAAGCTGTGGGTGAGAGAGAGATTGAAAGAGAAGCTGTGAGTGAGAGAGAGAGAGAGAAAGAGAAGCTGTGAGTGAGAGAGAGAAAGAGAAGCTGTGAGTGAGAGGGAGAGAAAGAGAAGCTGTGAGTGACACACAGAGAGAGAAGCTGTGAGTTAGAGAGAGAGAAAGAGAAGCTGTGAGTGACAGAGAGAAAGAGAAGCTGAGAGTGAGAGAGAGAGAGAAAGTGAAGCTGTGAGTGAGAGAGAGAGAAAGAGAAGCTGTGTGTGTGTGAGAGAGAGAAAGATAGTCTGAGAAAGAGAGAGTGAAAGAGAAGCTGTGAGTGAGACAGAGAGAGGGAGAAAGAGAAGCTGTGTGTGTGAGAGAGAAAGAGAAGCTGTGAGTGAGAGAGAGAAAGAAAAGCTGTGAGTGAGAGAGAGAGAAAGAGAAGGTATGAGTGAGAGAGAGAGAAGCTGTGAGTGAGAGAGTGAGAGAGAGAAAGAGAAGCTGTGAGAGAGAGAGAGAAAGAGAAGCTGTGAGTGAGAGGGAGAGAGAGAAAGAGAAGCTGTGAGTGAGAGAGAGAGAGAGAGAAAGAGAAGGTGTGAGTGAGAGAGAGAAAGTGAAGCTGTGAGTGAGAGGGAGAGAGAGAAAGAGAAGCTGTGAGTGACACACAGAGAGAGAAGCTGTGAGAGAGAGAGAGAGAAAGAGAAGCTGTGAGTGACAGAGAGAGAGAGAAAGAGAAGCTGTGAGTGAGAGTGAGAGAGAGAAAGAGAAGCTGTGAGTGAGAGAGAGAGAAAGAGATGCTGTGAGTGAGAGAGAGAGAGAGAAAGAGAAGCTGTGAGTGACACAGAGAGAGAGAAGCTGTGAGTTAGAGAGAGAGAAAGAGAAGCTGTGAGTGACAGAGAGAGAGACAGAGAAGCTGTGTGTGTGTGAGAGAGAGAAAGATAGTCTGAGAAAGAGAGAGTGAAAGAGAAGCTGTGAGACAGAGAGAGGGAGAAAGAGAATCTGTGTGTGTGTGAGAGAGAAAGAGAAGCTGTGAGTGAGAGTGAGATAGAGAGAGAGAGAGAAGCTGTGAGTGTGTGTGTTTGAGAGAAAGAGAAGCTGTGAGTGAGAGAGAGAGAAAGCGAAGCTGTGAGAAATAGAGAGAGAATGAGAAGCTGTGAGTGAGAGAGAGAGAAGCTGTGAGTGAGAGAGAGAGAGAAGATGTGAGTGAGAGAGAGAGAGAATGAGAAGCTGTGAGTGAGAGAGAGAAAAAATAAGAGAAGCTGTGAGTGAGAAAGAGAGAGAAAGAGAAGCTGTGAGTGAGAGAAAGAGAGGGAGAAAGAGAAGCTGTGAGTGAGAGAGAGAGAAAGAGAAGCTGTGAGTGAGAGAGAGAGAGAGAGAAAGAGAAGGTGTGAGTGAGAGAGAGAAAGTGAAGCTGTGAGTGAGAGGGAGAGAGAGAAAGAGAAGCTGTGAGTGACACACAGAGAGAGAAGCTGTGAGAGAGAGAGAGAGAAAGAGAAGCTGTGAGTGACAGAGAGAGAGAGAAAGAGAAGCTGTGAGTGAGAGTGAGAGAGAGAAAGAGAAGCTGTGAGTGAGAGAGAGAGAAAGAGATGCTGTGAGTGAGAGAGAGAGAGAGAAAGAGAAGCTGTGAGTGACACAGAGAGAGAGAAGCTGTGAGTTAGAGAGAGAGAAAGAGAAGCTGTGAGTGACAGAGAGAGAGACAGAGAAGCTGTGTGTGTGTGAGAGAGAGAAAGATAGTCTGAGAAAGAGAGAGTGAAAGAGAAGCTGTGAGACAGAGAGAGGGAGAAAGAGAATCTGTGTGTGTGTGAGAGAGAAAGAGAAGCTGTGAGTGAGAGTGAGATAGAGAGAGAGAGAGAAGCTGTGAGTGTGTGTGTTTGAGAGAAAGAGAAGCTGTGAGTGAGAGAGAGAGAAAGCGAAGCTGTGAGAAATAGAGAGAGAATGAGAAGCTGTGAGTGAGAGAGAGAGAAGCTGTGAGTGAGAGAGAGAGAGAAGATGTGAGTGAGAGAGAGAGAGAATGAGAAGCTGTGAGTGAGAGAGAGAAAAAATAAGAGAAGCTGTGAGTGAGAAAGAGAGAGAAAGAGAAGCTGTGAGTGAGAGAAAGAGAGGGAGAAAGAGAAGCTGTGAGTGAGAGAGAGAGAAAGAGAAGCTGTGAGTGAGAGAGAGAGAGAATGAGAAGCTGTGAGTGAGAGAGAGAGAAGCTGTGAGTGAGAGAGAAAGAGAAGCTGTGAGTGAGAGAGAGAGAAGATGTGAGTGAGAGAGAGAGAGAATGAGAAGCTGTGAGTGAGAGAGAGAGAAAGTAAGAGAAGCTGTGAGTGATACAGAGAGAGAGAAAGAGAAACTGTGAGTGAGAGAGAGAGGGAGAAAGATAAGCTGTGTGAGAGAGAGAGAGAGAAAGAGAAGCTGTGAGTGAGAGAGAGAGAGAGAAAGAGAAGCTGCGAGTAAGAAGGAGAGGGAAAGAGAAGAAGTGAGTGAGCGAGAGAGAGAGAGAAAGAGAAGCTTTGAGACAGAAAGAGAAGCTGTGAGTGAGAGAGTGAGAGAGAGAAAGAGAATCTGTTAGTGAGAGTGAGAGAGAGAGAGAAAGAGAAGCTGTGAGTGAGAGAGAGATTGAAAGAGAAGCTGTGAGTGAGAGAGAGAGAAAGAGAAGCTGTGAGTGAGAGAGAGAAAGAGAAGCTGTGAGTGAGAGGGAGAGAGAGAAAGAGAAGCTGTGAGTGACACACAGAGAGAGAAGCTGTGAGTTAGAGAGAGAGAAAGAGAAGCTGTGAGTGAGAGAGAGAGAGAAAGAGAAGCTGAGAGAGAGAGAGAATGTGAAGTTGTGAGTGAGAGAGAGAGACAGAGAAGCTGTGTGTGTGAGAGAGAGAGAAAGATAGTCTGAGAAAGAGAGAGTGAAAGAGAAGCTGTGAGTGAGACAGAGAGAGGGAGAAAGAGAAGCTATGTGTGTGTGAGAGAGAAAGAGAAGCTGTGAGTGAGAGTGAGAGAGAGAGAGAGAGAAGCTGTGAGTGTGTGAGAGAGAGAAAAAGAAGCTGTGAGTGAGAGAGAGAGAAAGCGAAGCTGTGAGTGAGAGAGAGAGAATGAGAAGCTGTGAGTGATAGAGAGAGAAGCTGTGAGTGAGAGAGAGAGAGAAGATGTGAGTGAGAGAGAGAGAGAATGAGAAGCTGTGAGTGAGAGAGAGAAAAAGTAAGAGAAGCTGTGAGTGAGAAAGAGAGAGAAAGAGAAGCTGTGAGTGAGAGAGAGAGAAAGAGAAGCTGTGAGTGAGAGAGAGAGAGAGAATGAGAACCTGTGAGTGAGAGAGAGAAGATGTGAGTGAGAGAGAGAGAGAAAGAGAAGCTGTGAGAGAGAGAGAGAGAGAAAGAGAAGCTGTGATTCAGAGTGAGAGAGAGAGAAAGAGAAGCTGTGAGTGAGAGAGAGAGAAAGAGAAGGTAGGAGTGAGAGAGAGAGAAGCAGTGAGTGAGAGAGAGAGAGAAAGAGAAGCTGTGAGTGAGACAGAGAGAGAGAAAGAGAAGCTGTGAGAGAGGGGGGAAAGAGAAGCTGTGTGTGTGTGAGAAAGAGAAGCTGTGAGTGAGAGAGAGAGAGAAAGAGAAGCTGTGGGTGAGAGAGAGATTGAAAGAGAAGCTGTGAGTGAGAGAGAGAGAGAGAAAGAGAAGCTGTGAGTGAGAGAGAGAAAGAGAAGCTGTGAGTGAGAGGGAGAGAAAGAGAAGCTGTGAGTGACACACAGAGAGAGAAGCTGTGAGTTAGAGAGAGAGAAAGAGAAGCTGTGAGTGAGAGAGAGAGAGAAAGAGAAGCTGTGAGTAAGAAGGAGAGGTAAAGAGAAGAAGTGAGTGAGTGAGAGAGAGAGAGAAAGAGAAGCTGTGAGTGAGAGAGAGAGAGAAAGAGAAGCTGTGAGTGAGAGAGTGAGAGAGAGAAAGAGAAGCTGTTAGTGAGAGTGAGAGAGAGAGAGAAAGAGAAGCTGTGAGTGAGAGAGAGATTGAAAGAGAAGCTGTGAGTGAGTGAGAGAGAGAGAAAGAGAAGCTGTGAGTGAGAGAGAGAGAAAGAGAAGCTGTGAGTGAGAGAGAGAGAAAATGAGAAGCTGTGATTAAGAAGGAGAGGGAAAGAGAATAAGTGAGTGAGTGAGAGAGAGAGAAAGAGAAGCTGTGAGAGAGAAAGAGAAGCTGTGAGTGAGAGAGTGAGAGAGAGAAAGAGAATCTGTTACTGAGTGTGTGTGAGAGAGAGAAAGAGAAGCTGTGAGTGAGAGAGAGATTGAAAGAGAAGCTGTGAGTGAGAGAGAGAGAGAAAGAGAAGCTGTGAGTGAGAGAGAGAAAGAGAAGCTGTGAGTGAGAGGGAGAGAAAGAGAAGCTGTGAGTGACACACAGAGAGAGAAGCTGTGAGTTAGAGAGAGAGAAAGAGAAGCTGTGAGTGAGAGAGAGAGAGAAAGAGAAGCTGTGAGTAAGAAGGATAGGGAAAGAGAAGAAGTGAGTGAGTGAGAGAGAGAAAGAGAAGCTGTGAGTGAGAGAGAGAGAGAAAGAGAAGCTGTGAGTGAGAGAGTGAGAGAGAGAAAGAGAAGCTGTTAGTGAGAGTGAGAGAGAGAGAGAAAGAGAAGCTGTGAGTGAGAGAGAGATTGAAAGAGAAGATGTGAGTGAGTGAGAGAGAGAGAAAGAGAAGCTGTGAGTGAGAGAGAGAGAAAGAGAAGCTGTGATTAAGAAGGAGAGGGAAAGAGAATAAGTGAGTGAGTGAGAGAGAGAGAGAAAGAGAAGCTGTGAGAGAGAAAGAGAAGCTGTGAGTGAGAGAGAGAGAAAGAGAAGCTGTGAGAGAGAGAGAGAGAAAAGCTGTGAGTGAGAAGGAGAGGGAAAGAGAAGCTGTGAGTGAGTGAGAGAGAGAGAAAGAGAAGCTGTGAGTGAGAGAGAGAAAGAGAAGCTGTGAGTGAGAGAGAGAGAGAAAGAGAAGCTGTGAGTAAGAAGGAGAGGGAAAGAGAAGAAGTGAGTGAGTGAGAGAGAGAGAAAGAGAAGCTGTGAGACAGAAAGAGAAGCTGTGAGTGAGAGAGTGAGAGAGAGAAAGAGAATCTGTTAGTGAGTGTGAGAGAGAGAGAGAAAGAGAAGCTGTAAGTGAGAGAGAGATTGAAAGAGAAGCTGTGAGTGAGAGAGAGAGAGAGAAAGAGAAGCTGAGTGAGAGAGAGAAAGAGAAGCTGTGAGTGAGAGGGAGAGAGAGAAAGAGAAGCTGTGAGTGACACAGAGAGAGAGAAGCTGTGAGTTAGAGAGAGAGAAAGAGAAGCTGTGAGTGACAGAGAGAGAGACAGAGAAGCTGTGTGTGTGTGTGAGAGAGAAAGATAGTCTGAGAAAGAGAGAGTGAAAGAGAAGCTGTGAGACAGAGAGAGGGAGAAAGAGAAGCTGTGTGTGTGTGAGAGAGAAAGAGAAGCTGTGAGTGAGAGTGAGATAGAGAGAGAGAGAGAAGCTGTGAGTGTGTGTGTTTGAGAGAAAGAGAAGCTGTGAGTGAGAGAGAGAGAAAGCGAAGCTGTGAGAAATAGAGAGAGAATGAGAAGCTGTGAGTGAGAGAGAGAGAAGCTGTGAGTGAGAGAGAGAGAGAAGATGTGAGTGAGAGAGAGAGAGAATGAGAAGCTGTGAGTGAGAGAGAGAAAAAATAAGAGAAGCTGTGAGTGAGAAAGAGAGAGAAAGAGAAGCTGTGAGTGAGAGAAAGAGAGGGAGAAAGAGAAGCTGTGAGTGAGAGAGAGAAAGAGAAGCTGTGAGTGAGAGAGAGAGAGAATGAGAAGCTGTGAGTGAGAGAGAGAGAAGCTGTGAGTGAGAGAGAAAGAGAAGCTGTGAGTGAGAGAGAGAGAAGATGTGAGTGAGAGAGAGAGAGAATGAGAAGCTGTGAGTGAGAGAGAGAGAAAGTAAGAGAAGCTGTGAGTGATACAGAGAGAGAGAAAGAGAAACTGTGAGTGAGAGAGAGGGAGAAAGATAAGCTGTGTGAGAGAGAGAGAGAAAGAGAAGCTGTGAGAGAGAGAGAGAGAAAGAGAAGCTGCGAGTAAGAAGGAGAGGGAAAGAGAAGAAGTGAGTGAGCGAGAGAGAGAGAGAAAGAGAAGCTTTGAGACAGAAAGAGAAGCTGTGAGTGAGAGAGTGAGAGAGAGAAAGAGAATCTGTTAGTGAGAGTGAGAGAGAGAGAGAAAGAGAAGCTGTGAGTGAGAGAGAGATTGAAAGAGAAGCTGTGAGTGAGAGAGAGAGAAAGAGAAGCTGTGAGTGAGAGAGAGAAAGAGAAGCTGTGAGTGAGAGGGAGAGAGAGAAAGAAAAGCTGTGAGTGACACACAGAGAGAGAAGCTGTGAGTTAGAGAGAGAGAAAGAGAAGCTGTGAGTGAGAGAGAGAGAGAAAGAGAAGCTGAGAGAGAGAGAGAATGTGAAGTTGTGAGTGAGAGAGAGAGACAGAGAAGCTGTGTGTGTGTGAGAGAGAGAAAGATAGTCTGAGAAAGAGAGAGTGAAAGAGAAGCTGTGAGTGAGACAGAGAGAGGGAGAAAGAGAAGCTATGTGTGTGTGAGAGAGAAAGAGAAGCTGTGAGTGAGAGTGAGAGAGAGAGAGAGAGAAAGAGAAGCTGTGAGTGTGTGAGAGAGAGAAAAAGAAGCTGTGAGTGAGAGAGAGAGAAAGCGAAGCTGTGAGTGAGAGAGAGAGAATGAGAAGCTGTGAGTGATAGAGAGAGAAGCTGTGAGTGAGAGAGAGAGAGAAGATGTGAGTGAGAGAGAGAGAGAATGAGATGCTGTGAGTGAGAGAGAGAAAAAGTAAGAGAAGCTGTGAGTGAGAAAGAGAGAGAAAGAGAAGCTGTGAGTGAGAGAGAGAGAAAGAGAAGCTGTGAGTGAGAGAGAGAGAGAATGAGAACCTGTGAGTGAGAGAGAGAAGATGTGAGTGAGAGAGAGAGAGAAAGAGAAGCTGTGAGAGAGAGAGAGAGAGAAAGAGAAGCTGTGATTCAGAGTGAGAGAGAGAGAAAGAGAAGCTGTGAGTGAGAGAGAGAGAAAGAGAAGGTAGGAGTGAGAGAGAGAGAAGCAGTGAGTGAGAGAGAGAGAGAAAGAGAAGCTGTGAGTGGGACAGAGAGAGAGAAAGAGAAGCTGTGAGAGAGGGGGGAAAGAGAAGCTGTGTGTGTGTGAGAAAGAGAAGCTGTGAGTGTGAGAGAGAGAGAAAGAGAAGCTGTGGGTGAGAGAGAGATTGAAAGAGAAGCTGTGAGTGAGAGAGAGAGAGAGAAAGAGAAGCTGTGAGTGAGAGAGAGAAAGAGAAGCTGTGAGTGAGAGGGAGAGAAAGAGAAGCTGTGAGTGACACACAGAGAGAGAAGCTGTGAGTTAGAGAGAGAGAAAGAGAAGCTGTGAGTGACAGAGAGAAAGAGAAGCTGAGAGTGAGAGAGAGAGAGAAAGTGAAGCTGTGAGTGAGAGGGAGAGAAAGAGAAGCTGTGAGTGACACACAGAGAGAGAAGCTGTGAGTTAGAGAGAGAGAAAGAGAAGCTGTGAGTGAGAGAGAGAGAGAAAGAGAAGCTGTGAGTAAGAAGGAGAGGTAAAGAGAAGAAGTGAGTGAGTGAGAGAGAGAGAGAAAGAGAAGCTGTGAGTGAGAGAGAGAGAGAAAGAGAAGCTGTGAGTGAGAGAGTGAGAGAGAGAAAGAGAAGCTGTTAGTGAGAGTGAGAGAGAGAGAGAAAGAGAAGCTGTGAGTGAGAGAGAGATTGAAAGAGAAGCTGTGAGTGAGTGAGAGAGAGAGAAAGAGAAGCTGTGAGTGAGAGAGAGAGAAAGAGAAGCTGTGAGTGAGAGAGAGAGAAAATGAGAAGCTGTGATTAAGAAGGAGAGGGAAAGAGAATAAGTGAGTGAGTGAGAGAGAGAGAAAGAGAAGCTGTGAGAGAGAAAGAGAAGCTGTGAGTGAGAGAGTGAGAGAGAGAAAGAGAATCTGTTACTGAGTGTGTGTGAGAGAGAGAAAGAGAAGCTGTGAGTGAGAGAGAGATTGAAAGAGAAGCTGTGAGTGAGAGAGAGAGAGAAAGAGAAGCTGTGAGTGAGAGAGAGAAAGAGAAGCTGTGAGTGAGAGGGAGAGAAAGAGAAGCTGTGAGTGACACACACAGAGAGAAGCTGTGAGTTAGAGAGAGAGAAAGAGAAGCTGTGAGTGAGAGAGAGAGAGAAAGAGAAGCTGTGAGTAAGAAGGATAGGGAAAGAGAAGAAGTGAGTGAGTGAGAGAGAGAAAGAGAAGCTGTGAGTGAGAGAGAGAGAGAAAGAGAAGCTGTGAGTGAGAGAGTGAGAGAGAGAAAGAGAAGCTGTTAGTGAGAGTGAGAGAGAGAGAGAAAGAGAAGCTGTGAGTGAGAGAGAGATTGAAAGAGAAGATGTGAGTGAGTGAGAGAGAGAGAAAGAGAAGCTGTGAGTGAGAGAGAGAGAAAGAGAAGCTGTGAGTGAGAGAGAGAGAAAGAGAAGCTGTGATTAAGAAGGAGAGGGAAAGAGAATAAGTGAGTGAGTGAGAGAGAGAGAGAAAGAGAAGCTGTGAGAGAGAAAGAGAAGCTGTGAGTGAGACAGAGAGAGGGAGAAAGAGAAGCTGTGTGCGTGAGAGAGAGAAAGAGAAGCTGTGAGTGAGAGAGAGATTGAAAGAGAGAGAGATTGAAAGAGAAGCTGTGAGTGAGTTAGAGAGAGAGAAAGAGAAGCTGTGAGTGAGAGAGAGAGAAAGAGAAGCTGTGAGTGTGAGAGAGAGAAAGAGAAGCTGTGATTAAGAAGGAGAGGGAAAGAGAATAAGTGAGTGAGTGAGAGAGAGAGAGAGAAAGAGAAGCTGTGAGAGAGAAAGAGAAGCTGTGAGTGAGAGAGTGAGAGAGAGAAAGAGAATCTGTTAGTGAGTGTGAGAGAGAGAGAAAGAGAAGCTGTGAGTGAGAGAGAGATTGAAAGAGAAGCTGTGAGTGAGAGAGAGAGAGAAAGAGAAGCTGTGAGTGAGACAGAGAGAGAGAAGCTGTGAGTTAGAGAGAGAGAAAGAGAAGCTGTGAGTGACAGAGAGAGAGAAAGAGAAGCTGTGAGTGAGAGTGAGAGAGAGAGAGAGAAAGTGAAGCTGTGAGTGTGTGTGAGAGAGAAAGAGAAGCTGTGTGTGTGTGAGAGAGAGAAAGAGAGTCTGAGAAAGAGAGAGTGAAAGAGAAGCTGTGAGTGAGACAGAGAGAGGGAGAAAGAGAAGCTGTGTGCGTGAGAGAGAGAAAGAGAAGCTGTGAGTGAGAGAGAGAGAGAAGATGTGAGTGAGAGTGAGAGAGGGAGAAAGAGAAGCTGTGTGTGTGTGAGAGAGAAAGAGAAGCTGTGAGTGAGAGTGAGAGAGAGAGAAAGAGAAAGAGTAGCTGTGAGAGAGCGAGAGAGAGAGAAAGAGAAGCTGTTAGTGAGAGTGAGAGAGAGAGAAAGAGAAGCTGTGAGTGAGAGAGAGAGAGAAAGAGATGCTGTGAGTGAGAGAGAGAGAGAATGAGAACCTGTGAGTGAGAGAGAGAAGATGTGAGTGAGAGAGAGAGAGAAAGAGAAGCTGTGAGAGAGAGAGAGAGAGAGAGAAAGAGAAGCTGTGATTCAGAGTGAGAGAGAGAAAGAGAAGCTGTGAGTGAGAGAGAGAGAAAGAGAAGGTAGGAGTGAGAGAGAGAGAAGCAGTGAGTGAGAGAGAGAGAGAAAGAGAAGCTGTGAGTGAGACAGAGAGAGAGAAAGAGAAGCTGTGAGAGAGGGGGAAAGAGAAGCTGTGTGTGTGTGAGAAAGAGAAGCTGTGAGTGAGAGAGAGAGAGAAAGAGAAGCTGTGGGTGAGAGAGAGATTGAAAGAGAAGCTGTGAGTGAGAAAGAGAGAGAGAGAGAAAGAGAAGCTGTGAGTGAGAGAGAGAAAGAGAAGCTGTGAGTGAGAGGGAGAGAAAGAGAAGCTGTGAGTGACACACAGAGAGAGAAGCTGTGAGTTAGAGAGAGAGAAAGAGAAGCTGTGAGTGACAGAGAGAAAGAGAAGCTGAGAGTGAGAGAGAGAGAGAAAGTGAAGCTGTGAGTGAGAGAGAGAGAAAGAGAAGCTGTGTGTGTGTGAGAGAGAAAGATAGTCTGAGAAAGAGAGAGTGAAAGAGAAGCTGTGAGTGAGACAGAGAGAGGGAGAAAGAGAAGCTGTGTGTGAGAGAGAGAGAAAGAGAAGCTGTGAGTGAGAGAGAGAAAGAAAAGCTGTGAGTGAGAGAGAGAGAAAGAGAAGGTATGAGTGAGAGAGAGAGAGAAGCTGTGAGTGAGAGAGTGAGAGAGAGAAAGAGAAGCTGTGAGTGAGAGAGAGAAAGAGAAGCTGTGAGTGAGAGGGAGAGAGAGAAAGAGAAGCTGTGAGTGAGAGAGAGAGAGAAAGAGAAGGTGTGAGTGAGAGAGAGAAAGTGAAGCTGTGAGTGAGAGGGAGAGAGAGAAAAATAAGCTGTGAGTGACACACAGAGAGAGAAGCTGTGAGAGAGAGAGAGAGAAAGAGAAGCTGTGAGTGACAGAGAGAGAGAGAAAGAGAAGCTGTGAGTGAGAGTGAGAGAGAGAGAAAGAGAAGCTGTGAGTGAGAGAGAGAGAAAGAGATGCTGTGAGTGAGAGAGAGAGAAAGAGAAGCTGTAAGTGCGAGAGAGAGAAAGAGAAGCTGTGAGTGAGAGAGAGAGAGAAAGAGAAGCTGTGAGTAAGAAGGAGAGGTAAAGAGAAGAAGTGAGTGAGTGAGAGAGAGATTGAAAGAGAAGCTGTGAGTGAGTGAGAGAGAGAGAAAGAGAAGCTGTGAGTGAGAGAGAGAGAAAGAGAAGCTGTGAGTGAGAGAGAGAGAAAAAGAGAAGCTGTGATTAAGAAGGAGAGGGAAAGAGAATAAGTGAGTGAGTGAGAGAGAGAGAAAGAGAAGCTGTGAGAGAGAAAGAGAAGCTGTGAGTGAGAGAGTGAGAGAGAGAAAGAGAATCTGTTACTGAGTGTGTGTGTGAGAGAGAAAGAGAAGCTGTGAGTGAGAGAGAGATTGAAAGAGAAGCTGTGAGTGAGAGAGAGAGAGAAAGAGAAGCTGTGAGTGAGAGAGAGAAAGAGAAGCTGTGAGTGAGAGGGAGAGAAAGAGAAGCTGTGAGTGACACACAGAGAGAGAGAAGCTGTGAGTTAGAGAGAGAGAAAGAGAAGCTGTGAGTGAGAGAGAGAGAGAAAGAGAAGCTGTGAGTAAGAAGGATAGGGAAAGAGAAGAAGTGAGTGAGTGAGAGAGAGAAAGAGAAGCTGTGAGTGAGAGAGAGAGAAAGAGAAGCTGTGAGTGAGAGAGTGAGAGAGAGAAAGAGAAGCTGTTAGTGAGAGTGAGAGAGAGAGAGAAAGAGAAGCTGTGAGTGAGAGAGAGATTGAAAGAGAAGATGTGAGTGAGTGAGAGAGAGAGAAAGAGAAGCTGTGAGTGAGAGAGAGAGAAAGAGAAGCTGTGAGTGAGAGAGAGAGAAAGAGAAGCTGTGATTAAGAAGGAGAGGGAAAGAGAATAAGTGAGTGAGTGAGAGAGAGAGAGAGAAAGAGAAGCTGTGAGAGAGAAAGAGAAGCTGTGAGTGAGACAGAGAGAGGGAGAAAGAGAAGCTGTGTGCGTGAGAGAGAGAAAGAGAAGCTGTGAGGGAGAGAGAGATTGAAAGAGAGAGAGATTGAAAGAGAAGCTGTGAGTGAGTGAGAGAGAGAGAAAGAGAAGCTGTGAGTGAGAGAGAGAGAAAGAGAAGCTGTGAGTGTGTGAGAGAGAAAGAGAAGCTGTGATTAAGAAGGAGAGGGAAAGAGAATAAGTGAGTGAGTGAGAGAGAGAGAGAGAAAGAGAAGCTGTGAGAGAGAAAGAGAAGCTGTGAGTGAGAGAGTGAGAGAGAGAAAGAGAATCTGTTAGTGAGTGTGAGAGAGAGAGAGAAAGAGAAGCTGTGAGTGAGAGAGAGATTGAAAGAGAAGCTGTGAGTGAGAGAGAGAGAGAAAGAGAAGCTGTGAGTGAGAGAGAGAAAGAGAAGCTGTGAGTGAGAGGGAGAGAAAGAGAAGCTGTGAGTGAGACAGAGAGAGAGAAGCTGTGAGTTAGAGAGAGAGAAAGAGAAGCTGTGAGTGACAGAGAGAGAGAAAGAGAAGCTGTGAGTGAGAGTGAGAGAGAGAGAGAGAAAGTGAAGCTGTGAGTGTGTGTGAGAGAGAAAGAGAAGCTGTGTGTGTGAGAGAGAGAGAAAGATAGTCTGAGAAAGAGAGAGTGAAAGAGAAGCTGTGAGTGAGACAGAGAGAGGGAGAAAGAGAAGCTGTGTGCGTGAGAGAGAGAAAGAGAAGCTGTGAGTGAGAGAGAGAGAGAAGATGTGAGTGAGAGTGAGAGAGGGAGAAAGAGAAGCTGTGTGTGTGTGAGAGAGAAAGAGAAGCTGTGAGTGAGAGTGAGAGAGAGAAAGAGAAAGAGTAGCTGTGAGAGAGCGAGAGAGAGAAAGAGAAGCTGTTAGTGAGAGTGAGAGAGAGAGAAAGAGAAGCTGTGAGTGAGAGAGAGAGAGAAAGAGATGCTGTGAGTGAGAGAGAGAGAGAATGAGAACCTGTGAGTGAGAGAGAGAAGATGTGAGTGAGAGAGAGAGAGAAAGAGAAGCTGTGAGAGAGAGAGAGAGAAAGAGAAGCTGTGATTCAGAGTGAGAGAGAGAGAAAGAGAAGCTGTGAGTGAGAGAGAGAGAAAGAGAAGGTAGGAGTGAGAGAGAGAGAAGCAGTGAGTGAGAGAGAGAGAGAAAGAGAAGCTGTGAGTGAGACAGAGAGAGAGAAAGAGAAGCTGTGAGAGAGGGGGAAAGAGAAGCTGTGTGTGTGTGAGAAAGAGAAGCTGTGAGTGAGAGAGAGAGAGAAAGAGAAGCTGTGGGTGAGAGAGAGATTGAAAGAGAAGCTGTGAGTGAGAGAGAGAGAGAAAGAGAAGCTGTGAGTGAGAGAGAGAAAGAGAAGCTGTGAGTGAGAGGGAGAGAAAGAGAAGCTGTGAGTGACACACAGAGAGAGAAGCTGTGAGTTAGAGAGAGAGAAAGTGAAGCTGTGAGTGAGAGAGAGAGAAAGAGAAGCTGTGTGTGTGTGTGAGAGAGAAAGATAGTCTGGGAAAGAGAGAGTGAAAGAGAAGCTGTGAGTGAGACAGAGAGAGGGAGAAAGAGAAGCTGTGTGTGTGTGAGAGAGAAAGAGAAGCTGTGAGAGAGAGAGAGAAAGATAAGCTGTGAGAGAGAGAGAGAGAAAGAGAAGCTGTGATTCAGAGTGAGAGAGAGAGAAAGAGAAGCTGTGAGTGAGAGAGAGAGAAAGAGAAGGTAGGAGTGAGAGAGAGAGAAGCAGTGAGTGAGAGAGAGAGAGAAAGAGAAGCTGTGAGTGAGACAGAGAGAGAGAAAGAGAAGCTGTGAGAGAGGGGGAAAGAGAAGCTGTGTGTGTGTGAGAAAGAGAAGCTGTGAGTGAGAGAGAGAGAGAAAGAGAAGCTGTGGGTGAGAGAGAGATTGAAAGAGAAGCTGTGAGTGAGAGAGAGAGAGAAAGAGAAGCTGTGAGTGAGAGAGAGAAAGAGAAGCTGTGAGTGAGAGGGAGAGAAAGAGAAGCTGTGAGTGACACACAGAGAGAGAATCTGTGAGTTAGAGAGAGAGAAAGAGAAGCTGTGAGTGACAGAGAGAAAGAGAAGCTGAGAGTGAGAGAGAGAGAGAAAGTGAAGCTGTGAGTGAGAGAGAGAGAAAGAGAAGCTGTGTGTGTGTGTGTGAGAGAAAGATAGTCTGGGAAAGAGAGAGTGAAAGAGAAGCTGTGAGTGAGACAGAGAGAGGGAGAAAGAGAAGCTGTGTGTGTGTGAGAGAGAAAGAGAAGCTGTGAGTGAGAGAGAGAAAGAAAAGCTGTGAGTGAGAGAGAGAGAAAGAGAAGGTATGAGTGAGAGAGAGAGAGAAGCTGTGAGTGAGAGAGTGAGAGAGAGAAAGAGAAGCTGTGAGTGAGAGAGAGAAAGAGAAGCTGTGAGTGAGAGGGAGAGAGAGAAAGAGAAGCTGTGAGTGAGAGAGAGAGAGAGAAAGAGAAGGTGTGAGTGAGAGAGAGAAAGTGAAGCTGTGAGTGAGAGGGAGAGAGAGAAAAATAAGCTGTGAGTGACACACAGAGAGAGAAGCTGTGAGAGAGAGTGAGAGAAAGAGAAGCTGTGAGTGACAGAGAGAGAGAGAAAGAGAAGCTGTGAGTGAGAGTGAGAGAGAGAGAGAAAGAGAAGCTGTGAGTGAGAGAGAGAGAAAGAGATGCTGTGAGTGAGAGAGAGAGAAAGAGAAGCTGTAAGTGTGAGAGAGAGAAAGAGAAGCTGTGAGTGAGAGAGAGAGAGAAAGAGAAGCTGTGAGTAAGAAGGAGAGGTAAAGAGAAGAAGTGAGTGAGTGAGAGAGAGAGAGAAAGAGAAGCTGTGAGTGTGAGAGAGAGAGAAAGAGAAGCTGTGAGTGAGAGAGTGAGAGAGAGAAAGAGAAGCTGTTAGTGAGAGTGAGAGAGAGATTGAAAGAGAAGCTGTGAGTGAGTGAGAGAGAGAGAAAGAGAAGCTGTGAGTGAGAGAGAGAGAAAGAGAAGCTGTGAGTGAGAGAGAGATAAAAAGAGAAGCTGTGATTAAGAAGGAGAGGGAAAGAGAATAAGTGAGTGAGTGAGAGAGAGAGAGAAAGAGAAGCTGTGAGAGAGAAAGAGAAGCTGTGAGTGAGAGAGTGAGAGAGAGAAAGAGAATCTGTTACTGAGTGTGTGTGTGAGAGAGAAAGAGAAGCTGTGAGTGAGAGAGAGATTGAAAGAGAAGCTGTGAGTGAGAGAGAGAGAGAAAGAGAAGCTGTGAGTGAGAGAGAGAAAGAGAAGCTGTGAGTGAGAGGGAGAGAAAGAGAAGCTGTGAGTGACACACAGAGAGAGAAGCTGTGAGTTAGAGAGAGAGAAAGAGAAGCTGTGAGTGACAGAGAGAGAGAAAGAGAAGCTGAGAGTGAGAGAGAGAGAAAGTGAAGCTGTGAGTGAGAGAGAGAGAGAAAGAGAAGCTGTGTGTGTGAGAAAGATAGTCTGAGAAAGAGAGAGTGAAAGAGAAGCTGTGAGTGAGACAGAGAGAGGGAGAAAGAGAAGCTGTGTGAGTGAGAGAGAGAAAGAGAAGCTGTGAGTGAGAGAGAGAAAGAAAAGCTGTGAGTGAGAGAGAGAGAAAGAGAATGTATGAGTGAGAGAGAGAGAAGCTGTGAGTGAGAGAGTGAGAGAGAGAAAGAGAAGCTGTGAGTGAGAGAGAGAAAGAGAAGCTGTGAGTGAGAGGGAGAGAGAGAAAGCGAAGCTGTGAGTGAGAGAGAGAGAGAGAAAGAGAAGCTGTGAGTGAGAAGAGAGAAAGAGAAGCTGTGAGTGAGAGGGAGAGAGAGAAAGAGAAGCTGTGAGTGACACACACAGAGAGAAGCTGTGAGTTAGAGAGAGAGAGAAAGAGAAGCTGTGAGTGACAGAGAGAGAGAGAAAGAGAAGCTGTGAGTGAGAGTGAGAGAGAGAGAGAAAGAGAAGCTGTGAGTGAGAGAGAGAGAAAGAGAAGCTGTGAGTGAGAGAGAGAGAAAGAGAAGCTGTGAGTGAGAGAGAGAGAGAAAGAGAAGCTGTGAGTAAGAAGGATAGGGAAAGAGAAGAAGTGAGTGAGTGAGAGAGAGAGAGAAAGAGAAGCTGTGAGTGAGAGAGAGAGAGAAAGAAAGAGAAGCTGTGAGTGAGAGAGTGAGAGAGAGAAAGAGAAGCTGTTAGTGAGAGTGAGAGAGAGAGAGAAAGAGAAGCTGTGAGTGAGAGAGAGATTGAAAGAGAAGATGTGAGTGAGTGAGAGAGAGAGAAAGAGAAGCTGTGAGTGAGAGAGAGAGAAAGAGAAGCTGTGAGTGAGAGAGAGAGAAAGAGAAGCTGTGATTAAGAAGGAGAGGGAAAGAGAATAAGTGAGTGAGTGAGAGAGAGAGAGAGAAAGAGAAGCTGTGAGAGAGAAAGAGAAGCTGTGAGTGAGACAGAGAGAGGGAGAAAGAGAAGCTGTGTGCGTGAGAGAGAGAAAGAGAAGCTGTGAGTGAGAGAGAGATTGAAAGAGAGAGAGATTGAAAGAGAAGCTGTGAGTGAGTGAGAGAGAGAGAAAGAGAAGCTGTGAGTGAGAGAGAGAGAAAGAGAAGCTGTGAGTGAGAGAGAGAGAAAGAGAAGCTGTGATTAAGAAGGAGAGGGAAAGAGAATAAGTGAGTGAGTGAGAGAGAGAGAGAGAAAGAGAAGCTGTGAGAGAGAAAGAGAAGCTGTGAGTGAGAGAGTGAGAGAGAGAAAGAGAATCTGTTAGTGAGTGTGTGAGAGAGAGAGAAAGAGAAGCTGTGAGTGAGAGAGAGATTGAAAGAGAAGCTGTGAGTGAGAGAGAGAGAGAAAGAGAAGCTGTGAGTGAGAGAGAGAAAGAGAAGCTGTGAGTGAGAGGGAGAGAAAGAGAAGCTGTGAGTGAGACAGAGAAAGAGAAGCTGTGAGTTAGAGAGAGAGAAAGAGAAGCTGTGAGTGACAGAGAGAGAGAAAGAGAAGCTGTGAGTGAGAGTGAGAGAGAGAGAGAAAGTGAAGCTGTGAGTGTGTGTGAGAGAGAAAGAGAAGCTGTGTGTGTGTGAGAGAGAGAAAGATAGTCTGAGAAAGAGAGAGTGAAAGAGAAGCTGTGAGTGAGACAGAGAGAGGGAGAAAGAGAAGCTGTGTGCGTGAGAGAGAGAAAGAGAAGCTGTGAGTGAGAGAGAGAGAGAAGATGTGAGTGAGAGTGAGAGAGGCAGAAAGAGAAGCTGTGTGTGTGTGAGAGAGAAAGAGAAGCTGTGAGTGAGAGTGAGAGAGAAAGAGAAAGAGTAGCTGTGAGAGAGCGAGAGAGAGAAAGAGAAGCTGTTAGTGAGAGTGAGAGAGAGAGAAAGAGAAGCTGTGAGTGAGAGAGAGAGAGAAAGAGATGCTGTGAGTGAGAGAGAGAGAGAAAGAGAAGCTGTGAGTGAGAGAGAGAGAAAGAGAAGCTGTGAGAGAGAGAGAGAGAGAAGCTGTGAGTGAGAAGGAGAGGGAAAGAGAAGCTGTGAGTGAGTGAGAGAGAGAGAAAGAGAAGCTGTGAGTGAGAGAGAGAGAGAAAGAGAAGCTGTGAGTAAGAAGGAGAGGGAAAGAGAAGAAGTGAGTGAGTGAGAGAGAGAGAAAGAGAAGCTGTGAGACAGAAAGAGAAGCTGTGAGTGAGAGAGTGAGAGAGAGAAAGAGAATCTGTTAGTGAGTGTGAGAGAGAGAGAGAGAAAGAGAAGCTGTAAGTGAGAGAGAGATTGAAAGAGAAGCTGTGAGTGAGAGAGAGAGAGAGAAAGAGAAGCTGAGTGAGAGAGAGAAAGAGAAGCTGTGAGTGAGAGGGAGAGAGAGAAAGAGAAGCTGTGAGTGACACACAGAGAGAGAAGCTGTGAGTTAGAGAGAGAGAAAGAGAAGCTGTGAGTGACAGAGAGAGAGACAGAGAAGCTGTGTGTGTGTGTGTGAGAGAAAGACAGTCTGAGAAAGCGAGAGTGAAAGAGAAGCTGTGAGACAAAGAGAGGGAGTAAGAGAAGCTGTGTGTGTGAGAGAGAGAAAGAGAAGCTGTGAGTGAGAGTGAGATAGAGAGAGAGAGAGAAGCTGTGAGTGTGTGTGTTTGAGAGAAACAGAAGCTGTGAGTGAGAGAGAGAAAGTGAAGCTGTGAGAGAGAAAGAGAGAGAGAATGAGAAGCTGTGAGTGAGAGAGAGAGAAGCTGTGAGTGAGAGAGAGAGAGAAGATGTGAGTGAGAGAGAGAGAGAATGAGAAGCTGTGAGTGAGAGAGAGAAAAAATTAGAGAAGCTGTGAGTGAGAAAGAGAGAGAAAGAGAAGCTGTGAGTGAGAGAAAGAGAGGGAGAAAGAGAAGCTGTGAGTGAGAGAGAGAAAAAGAGAAGCTGTGAGTGAGAGAGAGAAAGAGAAGCTGTGAGTGAGAGGGAGAGAGAGAAAGAGAAGCTGTGAGTGAGAGAGAGAGAGAGAAAGAGAAGCTGTGAGTGAGAAGAGAGAAAGAGAAGCTGTGAGTGAGAGGGAGAGAGAGAAAGAGAAGCTGTGAGTGACACACAGAGAGAGAAGCTGTGAGTTAGAGAGAGAGAGAAAGAGAAGCTGTGAGTGACAGAGAGAGAGACAGAGAAGCTGTGTGTGTGTGTGTGAGAGAAAGACAGTCTGAGAAAGCGAGAGTGAAAGAGAAGCTGTGAGACAAAGAGAGGGAGAAAGAGAAGCTGTGTGTGTGAGAGAGAAAGAGAAGCTGTGAGTGAGAGTGAGATAGAGAGAGAGAGAAGCTGTGAGTGTGTGTGTTTGAGAGAAAGAGAAGCTGTGAGTGAGAGAGAGAGAAAGCGAAGCTGTGAGAGAGAATGAGAGAGAGAATGAGAAGCTGTGAGTGAGAGAGAGAGAAGCTGTGAGTGAGAGAGAGAGAGAAGATGTGAGTGAGAGAGAGAGAGAATGAGAAGCTGTGAGTGAGAGAGAGAAAAAATAAGAGAAGCTGTGAGTGAGAAAGAGAGAGAAAGAGAAGCTGTGAGTGAGAGAAAGAGAGGGAGAAAGAGAACCTGTGAGTGAGAGAGAGAGAAAGAGAAGCTGTGAGTGAGAGAGAGAAAGAGAAGCTGTGAGTGAGAGGGAGAGAGAGAAAGAGAAGCTGTGAGTGAGAGGGAGAGAGAGAAAGAGAAGCTGTGAGTGAGAGAGAGAGAAAGAGAAGCTGTGAGTGAGAAGAGAGAAAGAGAAGCTGTGAGTGAGAGGGAGAGAGAGAAAGAGAAGCTGTGAGTGACACACAGAGAGAGAAGCTGTGAGTTAGAGAGAGAGAGAAAGAGAAGCTGTGAGTGACAGAGAGAGAGAGAAAGAGAAGCTGTGAGTGAGAGTGAGAGAGAGAGAGAAAGAGAAGCTGTGAGTGAGAGAGAGAGAAAGAGATGCTGTGAGTGAGTGAGAGAGTCAGAGATGCTGTGAGTGAGAGAGAGAGAAAGAGAAGCTGTGAGTGAGAGAGAGAGAAAGAGAAGCTGTGAGTGAGAGAGAGAGAAAGAGAAGCTGTGAGTAAGAAGGATAGGGAAAGAGAAGAAGTGAGTGAGTGAGAGAGAGAGAGAAAGAGAAGCTGTGAGTGAGAGAGAGAGAGAAAGAGAAGCTGTGAGTGAGAGAGTGAGAGAGAGAAAGAGAAGCTGTTAGTGAGAGTGAGAGAGAGAGAGAAAGAGAAGCTGTGAGTGAGAGAGAGATTGAAAGAGAAGATGTGAGGGAGTGAGAGAGAGAGAAAGAGAAGCTGTGAGTGAGAGAGAGAGAAAGAGAAGCTGTGAGTGAGAGGCAGAGAAAGAGAAGCTGTGATTAAGAAGGAGAGGGAAAGAGAATAAGTGAGTGTGTGAGAGAGAGAGAGAGAGAAAGAGAAGCTGTGAGAGAGAAAGAGAAGCTGTGAGTGAGACAGAGAGAGGGAGAAAGAGAAGCTGTGTGCGTGAGAGAGAGAAAGAGAAGCTGTGAGTGAGAGAGAGATTGAAAGAGAGAGAGATTGAAAGAGAAGCTGTGAGTGAGTGAGAGAGAGAGAGAGAAAGAGAAGCTGTGAGTGAGAGAGAGAGAAAGAGAAGCTGTGAGTGAGAGAGAGAGAAAGAGAAGCTGTGATTAAGAAGGAGAGAGAAAGAGAATAAGTGAGTGAGTGAGAGAGAGAGAGAGAAAGAGAAGCTGTGAGAGAGAAAGAGAAGCTGTGAGTGAGAGAGTGAGAGAGAGAAAGAGAATCTGTTAGTGAGTGAGAGAGAGAGAGAGAAAGAGAAGCTGTGAGTGAGAGAGAGATTGAAAGAGAAGCTGTGAGTGAGAGAGAGAGAGAAAGAGAAGCTGTGAGTGAGAGAGAGAAAGAGAAGCTGTGAGTGAGAGGGAGAGAAAGAGAAGCTGTGAGTGAGACAGAGAGAGAGAAGCTGTGAGTTAGAGAGAGAGAAAGAGAAGCTGTGAGTGACAGAGAGAGAGAAAGAGAAGCTGTGAGTGAGAGTGAGAGAGAGAGAGAGAAAGTGAAGCTGTGAGTGTGTGTGAGAGAGAAAGAGAAGCTGTGTGTGTGTGAGAGAGAGAAAGATAGTCTGAGAAAGAGAGAGTGAAAGAGAAGCTGTGAGTGAGACAGAGAGAGGGAGAAAGAGAAGCTGTGTGCGTGAGAGAGAGAAAGAGAAGCTGTGAGTGAGAGAGAGAGAGAAGATGTGAGTGAGAGTGAGAGAGGGAGAAAGAGAAGCTGTGTGTGTGAGAGAGAGAAAGAGAAGCTGTGAGTGAGAGTGAGAGAGAGAGAAAGAGAAAGAGTAGCTGTGAGAGAGCGAGAGAGAGAAAGAGAAGCTGTTAGTGAGAGTGAGAGAGAGAGAAAGAGAAGCTGTGAGTGTGAGAGAGAGAGAAAGAGATGCTGTGAGTGAGAGAGAGAGAGAAAGAGAAGCTGTGAGTGAGAGAGAGAGAAAGAGAAGCTGTGAGAGAGAGAGAGAGAGAAGCTGTGAGTGAGAAGGAGAGGGAAAGAGAAGCTGTGAGTGAGTGAGAGAGAGAGAAAGAGAAGCTGTGAGTGAGAGAGAGAAAGAGAAGCTGTGAGTGAGAGAGAGAGAGAAAGAGAAGCTGTGAGTAAGAAGGAGAGGGAAAGAGAAGAAGTGAGTGAGTGAGAGAGAGAGAATGAGAAGCTGTGAGACAGAAAGAGAAGCTGTGAGTGAGAGAGTGAGAGAGAGAAAGAGAATCTGTTAGTGAGTGTGAGAGAGAGAGAGAAAGAGAAGCTGTAAGTGAGAGAGAGATTGAAAGAGAAGCTGTGAGTGAGAGAGAGAGAGAGAAAGAGAAGCTGAGTGAGACAGAGAAAGAGAAGCTGTGAGTGAGAGGGAGAGAGAGAAAGAGAAGCTGTGAGTGACACACAGAGAGAGAAGCTGTGAGTTAGAGAGAGAGAAAGAGAAGCTGTGAGTGACAGAGAGAGAGACAGAGAAGCTGTGTGTGTGTGAGAGAGAGAAAGACAGTCTGAGAAAGCGAGAGTGAAAGAGAAGCTGTGAGACAAAGAGAGGGAGTAAGAGAAGCTGTGTGTGTGAGAGAGAGAAAGAGAAGCTGTGAGTGAGAGTGAGATAGAGAGAGAGAGAGAAGCTGTGAGTGTGTGTGTTTGAGAGAAACAGAAGCTGTGAGTGAGAGAGAGAAAGTGAAGCTGTGAGAGAGAAAGAGAGAGAGAATGAGAAGCTGTGAGTGAGAGAGAGAGAAGCTGTGAGTGAGAGAGAGAGAGAAGATGTGAGTGAGAGAGAGAGAGAATGAGAAGCTGTGAGTGAGAGAGAGAAAAAATTAGAGAAGCTGTGAGTGAGAAAGAGAGAGAAAGAGAAGCTGTGAGTGAGAGAAAGAGAGGGAGAAAGAGAAGCTGTGAGTGAGAGAGAGAAAAAGAGAAGCTGTGAGTGAGAGAGAGAAAGAGAAGCTGTGAGTGAGAGGGAGAGAGAGAAAGAGAAGCTGTGAGTGAGAGAGAGAGAGAGAAAGAGAAGCTGTGAGTGAGAAGAGAGAAAGAGAAGCTGTGAGTGAGAGGGAGAGAGAGAAAGAGAAGCTGTGAGTGACACACAGAGAGAGAAGCTGTGAGTTAGAGAGAGAGAGAAAGAGAAGCTGTGAGTGACAGAGAGAGAGAGAAAGAGAAGCTGTGAGTGAGAGTGAGAGAGAGAGAGAAAGAGAAGCTGTGAGTGAGAGAGAGAGAAAGAGATGCTGTGAGTGAGTGAGAGAGTCAGAGAAGCTGTGAGTGAGAGAGAGAGAAAGAGAAGCTGTGAGTGAGAGAGAGAGAAAGAGAAGCTGTTAGTGAGAGTGAGAGAGAGAGAGAAAGAGAAGCTGTGAGTGAGAGAGAGATTGAAAGAGAAGATGTGAGTGAGTGAGAGAGAGAGAAAGAGAAGCTGTGAGTGAGAGAGAGAGAAAGAGAAGCTGTGAGTGAGAGAGAGAGAAAGAGAAGCTGTGATTAAGAAGGAGAGGGAAAGAGAATAAGTGAGTGTGTGAGAGAGAGAGAGAAAGAGAAGCTGTGAGAGAGAAAGAGAAGCTGTGAGTGAGACAGAGAGAGGGAGAAAGAGAAGCTGTGTGCGTGAGAGAGAGAAAGAGAAGCTGTGAGTGAGAGAGAGATTGAAAGAGAGAGAGATTGAAAGAGAAGCTGTGAGTGAGTGAGAGAGAGAGAGAGAAAGAGAAGCTGTGAGTGAGAGAGAGAGAAAGAGAAGCTGTGAGTGAGAGAGAGAGAAAGAGAAGCTGTGATTAAGAAGGAGAGGGAAAGAGAATAAGTGAGTGAGTGAGAGAGAGAGAGAGAAAGAGATGCTGTGAGAGAGAAAGAGAAGCTGTGATTGAGAGAGTGAGAGAGAGAAAGAGAATCTGTTAGTGAGTGTGTGAGAGAGAGAGAAAGAGAAGCTGTGAGTGAGAGAGAGATTGAAAGAGAAGCTGTGAGTGAGAGAGAGAGAGAAAGAGAAGCTGTGAGTGAGAGAGAGAAAGAGAAGCTGTGAGTGAGAGGGAGAGAAAGAGAAGCTGTGAGTGAGACAGAGAGAGAGAAGCTGTGAGTTAGAGAGAGAGAAAGAGAAGCTGTGAGTGACAGAGAGAGAGAAAGAGAAGCTGTGAGTGAGAGTGAGAGAGAGAGAGAGAAAGTGAAGCTGTGAGTGTGTGTGAGAGAGAAAGAGAAGCTGTGTGTGTGTGAGAGAGAGAAAGATAGTCTGAGAAAGAGAGAGTGAAAGAGAAGCTGTGAGTGAGACAGAGAGAGGGAGAAAGAGAAGCTGTGTGCGTGAGAGAGAGAAAGAGAAGCTGTGAGTGAGTGAGAGAGAGAAGATGTGAGTGAGAGTGAGAGAGGGAGAAAGAGAAGCTGTGTGTGTGAGAGAGAGAAAGAGAAGCTGTGAGTGAGAGTGAGAGAGAGAGAAAGAGAAAGAGTAGCTGTTAGTGAGAGTGAGAGAGAGAGAAAGAGAAGCTGTGAGTGAGAGAGAGAGAGAAAGAGATGCTGTGAGAGAGAGAGAGAGAGAAAGAGAAGCTGTGAGTGAGAGAGAGAGAAAGAGAAGCTGTGAGAGAGAGAGAGAGAGAGAAGCTGTGAGTGAGAAGGAGAGGGAAAGAGAAGCTGTGAGTGAGTGAGAGAGAGAGAAAGAGAAGCTGTGAGTGAGAGAGAGAAAGAGAAGCTGTGAGTGAGAGAGAGAGAGAAAGAGAAGCTGTGAGTAAGAAGGAGAGGGAAAGAGAAGAAGTGAGTGAGTGAGAGAGAGAGAAAGAGAAGCTGTGAGACAGAAAGAGAAGCTGTGAGTGAGAGAGTGAGAGAGAGAAAGAGAATCTGTTAGTGAGTGTGAGAGAGAGAGAGAAAGAGAAGCTGTAAGTGAGAGAGATTGAAAGAGAAGCTGTGAGTGAGAGAGAGAGAGAGAAAGAGAAGCTGAGTGAGAGAGAGAAAGAGAAGCTGTGAGTGAGAGGGAGAGAGAGAAAGAGAAGCTGTGAGTGACACACAGAGAGAGAAGCTGTGAGTTAGAGAGAGAGAAAGAGAAGCTGTGAGTGACAGAGAGAGAGACAGAGAAGCTGTGTGTGTGTGAGAGAGAGAAAGACAGTCTGAGAAAGCGAGAGTGAAAGAGAAGCTGTGAGACAAAGAGAGGGAGAAAGAGAAGCTGTGTGTGTGAGAGAGAGAAAGAGAAGCTGTGAGTGAGAGTGAGATAGAGAGAGAGAGAGAAGCTGTGAGTGTGTGTGTTTGAGAGAAAGAGAAGCTGTGAGTGAGAGAGAGAAAGCGAAGTGGTGAGAGAGAAAGGGAGAGAGAATGAGAAGCTGTGAGTGAGAGAGAGAGAAGCTGTGAGTGAGAGAGAGAGAGAAGATGTGAGTGAGAGAGAGAGAGAATGAGAAGCTGTGAGTGAGAGAGAGAAAAAATTAGAGAAGCTGTGAGTGAGAAAGAGAGAGAAAGAGAAGCTGTGAGTGAGAGAAAGAGAGGGAGAAAGAGAAGCTGTGAGTGAGAGAGAGAGAAAGAGAAGCTGTGAGTGAGAGAGAGAAAGAGAAGCTGTGAGTGAGAGGGAGAGAGAGAAAGAGAAGCTGTGAGTGAGAGAGAGAGAGAGAAAGAGAAGCTGTGAGTGAGAAGAGAGAAAGAGAAGCTGTGAGTGAGAGGGAGAGAGAGAGAGAGAAGCTGTGAGTGACACACAGAGAGAGAAGCTGTGATTTAGAGAGAGAGAGAAAGAGAAGCTGTGAGTGACAGAGAGAGAGAGAAAGAGAAGCTGTGAGTGAGAGTGAGAGAGAGAGAGAAAGAGAAGCTGTGAGTGAGAGAGAGAGAAAGAGATGCTGTGAGTGAGTGAGAGAGTCAGAGAAGCTGTGAGTGAGAGAAAGAGAAAGAGAAGCTGTGAGTGAGAGAGAGAGAAAGAGAAGCTGTGAGTGAGAGAGAGAGAGAAAGAGAAGCTGTGAGTAAGAAGGATAGGGAAAGAGAAGAAGTGAGTGAGTGAGAGAGAGAGAGAAAGAGAAGCTGTGAGTGAGAGAGAGAGAGAAAGAGAAGCTGTGAGTGAGAGAGTGAGAGAGAGAAAGAGAAGCTGTTAGTGAGAGTGAGAGAGAGAGAGAAAGAGAAGCTGTGAGTGAGAGAGAGATTGAAAGAGAAGATGTGAGGGAGTGAGAGAGAGAGAAAGAGAAGCTGTGAGTGAGAGAGAGAGAAAGAGAAGCTGTGAGTGAGAGAGAGAGAAAGAGAAGCTGTGATTAAGAAGGAGAGGGAAAGAGAATAAGTGAGTAAGTGAGAGAGAGAGAGAGAAAGAGAAGCTGTGAGAGAGAAAGAGAAGCTGTGAGTGAGACAGAGAGAGGGAGAAAGAGAAGCTGTGTGCGTGAGAGAGAGAAAGAGAAGCTGTGAGTGAGAGAGAGATTGAAAGAGAGAGAGATTGAAAGAGAAGCTGTGAGTGAGTGAGAGAGAGAGAGAGAAAGAGAAGCTGTGAGTGAGAGAGAGAGAAAGAGAAGCTGTGAGTGAGAGAGAGAGAAAGAGAAGCTGTGATTAAGAAGGAGAGGGAAAGAGAATAAGTGAGTGAGTGAGAGAGAGAGAGAGAAAGAGAAGCTGTGAGAGAGAAAGAGAAGCTGTGAGTGAGAGAGTGAGAGAGAGAAAGAGAATCTGTTAGTGAGTGTGAGAGAGAGATTGAAAGAGAAGCTGTGAGTGAGAGAGAGAGAGAAAGAGAAGCTGTGAGTGAGAGAGAGAAAGAGAAGCTGTGAGTGAGAGGGAGAGAAAGAGAAGCTGTGAGTGAGACAGAGAGAGAGAAGCTGTGAGAGAGAGAGAAAGAGAAGCTGTGAGTGACAGAGAGAGAGAAAGAGAAGCTGTGAGTGAGAGTGAGAGAGAGAGAGAGAAAGTGAAGCTGTGAGTGTGTGTGAGAGAGAAAGAGAAGCTGTGTGTGTGTGTGAGAGAGAAAGATAGTCTGAGAAAGAGAGAGTGAAAGAGAAGCTGTGAGTGAGACAGAGAGAGGGAGAAAGAGAAGCTGTGTGCGTGAGAGAGAGAAAGAGAAGCTGTGAGTGAGAGAGAGAAAGAAAAGCTGTGAGTGAGAGAGAGAGAAAGAGAAGGTATGAGTGAGAGAGAGAGAAGCTGTGAGTGAGAGAGTGAGAGAGAGAAAGAGAAGCTGTGAGTGAGAGAGAGAAAGAGAAGCTGTGAGTGAGAGGGAGAGAGAGAAAGAGAAGCTGTGAGTGACACACAGAGAGAGAAGCTGTGAGTTAGAGAGAGAGAGAAAGAGAAGCTGTGAGTGACAGAGAGAGAGAGAAAGAGAAGCTGTGAGTGAGAGTGAGAGAGAGAGAGAAAGAGAAGCTGTGAGTGAGAGAGAGAGAAAGAGATGCTGTGAGTGAGTGAGAGAGTCAGAGAAGCTGTGAGTGAGAGAGAGAGAAAGAGAAGCTGTGAGTGAGAGAGAGAGAAAGAGAAGCTGTGAGTGAGAGAGAGAGAGAAAGAGAAGCTGTGAGTAAGAAGGATAGGGAAAGAGAAGAAGTGAGTGAGTGAGAGAGAGAGAGAGAAAGAGAAGCTGTGAGTGAGAGAGAGAGAGAAAGAGAAGCTGTGAGTGAGAGAGTGAGAGAGAGAAAGAGAAGCTGTTAGTGAGAGTGAGAGAGAGAGAGAAAGAGAAGCTGTGAGTGAGAGAGAGATTGAAAGAGAAGATGTGAGTGAGTGAGAGAGAGAGAAAGAGAAGCTGTGAGTGAGAGAGAGAGAAAGAGAAGCTGTGAGTGAGAGAGAGAGAAAGAGAAGCTGTGATTAAGAAGGAGAGGGAAAGAGAATAAGTGAGTGAGTGAGAGAGAGAGAGAGAGAGAAAGAGAAGCTGTGAGAGAGAAAGAGAAGCTGTGAGTGAGACAGAGAGAGGGAGAAAGAGAAGCTGTGTGCGT
Source organism: Bradypodion pumilum (assembly GCA_035047305.1). Classification (NCBI taxonomy): domain Eukaryota; kingdom Metazoa; phylum Chordata; class Lepidosauria; order Squamata; family Chamaeleonidae; genus Bradypodion; species Bradypodion pumilum. Next base: position 234,008,288 of record JAWDJD010000001.1, read on the forward strand.
GAGAGAGAGAAAGAGAAGCTGTGAGTGAGAGAGAGATTGAAAGAGAGAGAGATTGAAAGAGAAGCTGTGAGTGAGAGAGAGAGAGAAAGAGAAGCTGTGAGTGAGAGAGAGAAAGAGAAGCTGTGAGTGAGAGGGAGAGAAAGAGAAGCTGTGAGTGAGACAGAGAGAGAGAAGCTGTGAGTTAGAGAGAGAGAAAGAGAAGCTGTGAGTGACAGAGAGAGAGAAAGAGAAGCTGTGAGTGAGAGTGAGAGAGAGAGAGAGAAAGTGAAGCTGTGAGTGTGTGTGAGAGAGAAAGAGAAGCTGTGTGTGTGTGTGAGAGAGAAAGATATTCTGAGAAAGAGAGAGTGAAAGAGAAGCTGTGAGTGAGACAGAGAGAGGGAGAAAGAGAAGCTGTGTGCGTGAGAGAGAGAAAGAGAAGCTGTGAGTGAGAGAGAGAGAGAAGATGTGAGTGAGAGTGAGAGAGGGAGAAAGAGAAGCTGTGTGTGTGTGAGAGAGAAAGAGTAGCTGTGAGAGAGCGAGAGAGAGAAAGAGAAGCTGTTAGTGAGAGTGAGAGAGAGAGAAAGAGAAGCTGTGAGTGAGTGAGAGAGAGAAAGAGATGCTGTGAGTGAGAGAGAGAGAGAAAGAGAAGCTGTGAGTGAGAGAGAGAGAAAGAGAAGCTGTGAGAGAGAGAGAGAGAGAGAAGCTGTGAGTGAGAAGGAGAGGGAAAGAGAAGCTGTGAGTGAGTGAGAGAGAGAGAAAGAGAAGCTGTGAGTGAGAGAGAGAAAGAGAAGCTGTGAGTGAGAGAGAGAGAGAAAGAGAAGCTGTGAGTAAGAAGGAGAGGGAAAGAGAAGAAGTGAGTGAGTGAGAGAGAGAGAAAGAGAAGCTGTGAGACAGAAAGAGAAGCTGTGAGTGAGAGAGTGAGAGAGAGAAAGAGAATCTGTTAGTGAGTGTGAGAGAGAGAGAGAAAGAGAAGCTGTAAGTGAGAGAGAGATTGAAAGAGAAGCTGTGAGTGAGAGAGAGAGAGAGAAAGAGAAGCTGAGTGAGAGAGAGAAAGAGAAGCTGTGAGTGAGAGGGAGAGAGAGAAAGAGAAGCTGTGAGTGACACACAGAGAGAGAAGCTGTGAGTTAGAGAGAGAGAAAGAGAAGCTGTGAGTGACAGAGAGAGAGACAGAGAAGCTGTGTGTGTGTGAGAGAGAGAAAGACAGTCTGAGAAAGCGAGATTGAAAGAGAAGCTGTGAGACAAAGAGAGGGAGAAAGAGAAGCTGTGTGTGTGAGAGAGAGAAAGAGAAGCTGTGAGTGAGAGTGAGATAAAGAGAGAGAGAGAAGCTGTGAGTGTGTGTGTTTGAGAGAAAGAGAAGCTGTGAGTGAGAGAGAGAAAGCGAAGCTGTGAGAGAGAAAGAGAGAGAGAATGAGAAGCTGTGAGTGAGAGAGAGAGAAGCTGTGAGTGAGAGAGAGAGAGAAGATGTGAGTGAGAGAGAGAGAGAATGAGAAGCTGTGAGTGAGAGAGAGAAAAAATTAGAGAAGCTGTGAGTGAGAAAGAGAGAGAAAGAGAAGCTGTGAGTGAGAGAAAGAGAGGGAGAAAGAGAAGCTGTGAGTGAGAGAGAGAGAAAGAGAAGCTGTGAGTGAGAGAGAGAAAGAGAAGCTGTGAGTGAGAGGGAGAGAGAGAAAGAGAAGCTGTGAGTGAGAGAGAGAGAGAGAAAGAGAAGCTGTGAGTGAGAAGAGAGAAAGAGAAGCTGTGAGTGAGAGGGAGAGAGAGAAAGAGAAGCTGTGAGTGACACACAGAGAGAGAAGCTGTGAGTTAGAGAGAGAGAGAAAGAGAAGCTGTGAGTGACAGAGAGAGAGAGAAAGAGAAGCTGTGAGTGAGAGTGAGAGAGAGAGAGAAAGAGAAGCTGTGAGTGAGAGAGAGAGAAAGAGATGCTGTGAGTGAGTGAGAGAGTCAGAGAAGCTGTGAGTGAGAGAGAGAGAAAGAGAAGCTGTGAGTGAGAGAGAGAGAAAGAGAAGCTGTGAGTGAGAGAGAGAGAGAAAGAGAAGCTGTGAGTAAGAAGGATAGGGAAAGAGAAGAAGTGAGTGAGTGAGAGAGAGAGAAAGAGAAGCTGTGAGTGAGAGAGAGAGAGAAAGAGAAGCTGTGAGTGAGAGAGTGAGAGAGAGAAAGAGAAGCTGTTAGTGAGAGTGAGAGAGAGAGAAAGAGAAGCTGTGAGTGAGAGAGAGATTGAAAGAGAAGATGTGAGTGAGTGAGAGAGAGAGAAAGAGAAGCTGTGAGTGAGAGAGAGAGAAAGAGAAGCTGTGAGTGAGAGAGAGAGAAAGAGAAGCTGTGATTAAGAAGGAGAGGGAAAGAGAATAAGTGAGTGAGTGAGAGAGAGAGAGAGAAAGAGAAGCTGTGTGAGAGAAAGAGAAGCTGTGAGTGAGACAGAGAGAGGGAGAAAGAGAAGCTGTGTGCGTGAGAGAGAGAAAGAGAAGCTGTGAGTGAGAGAGAGATTGAAAGAGAGAGAGATTGAAAGAGAAGCTGTGAGTGAGTGAGAGAGAGAGAGAGAAAGAGAAGCTGTGAGTGAGAGAGAGAGAAAGAGAAGCTGTGAGTGAGAGAGAGAGAAAGAGAAGCTGTGATTAAGAAGGAGAGGGAAAGAGAATAAGTGAGTGAGAGAGAGAGAGAGAGAGAAAGAGAAGCTGTGAGAGAGAAAGAGAAGCTGTGAGTGAGAGAGTGAGAGAGAGAAAGAGAATCTGTTAGTGAGTGTGAGAGAGAGAGAGAAAGAGAAGCTGTGAGTGAGAGAGAGATTGAAAGAGAAGCTGTGAGTGAGAGAGAGAGAAAGAGAAGCTGTGAGTGAGAGAGAGAAAGAGAAGCTGTGAGTGAGAGGGAGAGAAAGAGAAGCTGTGAGTGAGACAGAGAGAGAGAAGCTGTGAGTTAGAGAGAGAGAAAGAGAAGCTGTGAGTGACAGAGAGAGAGAAAGAGAAGCTGTGAGTGAGAGTGAGAGAGAGAGAGAAAGTGAAGCTGTGAGTGTGTGTGAGAGAGAAAGAGAAGCTGTGTGTGTGTGAGAGAGAGAAAGATAGTCTGAGAAAGAGAGAGTGAAAGAGAAGCTGTGAGTGAGACAGAGAGAGGGAGAAAGAGAAGCTGTGTGCGTGAGAGAGAGAAAGAGAAGCTGTGAGTGAGAGAGAGAAAGAAAAGCTGTGAGTGAGAGAGAGAGAAAGAGAAGGTATGAGTGAGAGAGAGAGAAGCTGTGAGTGAGAGAGTGAGAGAGAGAAAGAGAAGCTGTGAGTGAGAGAGAGAAAGAGAAGCTGTGAGTGAGAGGGAGAGAGAGAAAGAGAAGCTGTGAGTGAGAGAGAGAGAGAGAAAGAGAAGCTGTGAGTGAGAAGAGAGAAAGAGAAGCTGTGAGTGAGAGGGAGAGAGAGAAAGAGAAGCTGTGAGTGACACACACAGAGAGAAGCTGTGAGTTAGAGAGAGAGAGAAAGAGAAGCTGTGAGTGACAGAGAGAGAGAGAAAGAGAAGCTGTGAGAGTGAGAGAGAGAGAGAAAGAGAAGCTGTGAGTGAGAGAGAGAGAAAGAGATGCTGTGAGTGAGTGAGAGAGTCAGAGAAGCTGTGAGTGAGAGAGAGAGAAAGAGAAGCTGTGAGTGAGAGAGAGAGAAAGAGAAGCTGTGAGTGAGAGAGAGAGAGAAAGAGAAGCTGTGAGTAAGAAGGATAGGGAAAGAGAAGAAGTGAGTGAGTGAGAGAGAGAGAGAAAGAGAAGCTGTGAGTGAGAGAGAGAGAGAAAGAGAAGCTGTGAGTGAGAGAGTGAGAGAGAGAAAGAGAAGCTGTTAGTGAGAGTGAGAGAGAGAGAGAAAGAGAAGCTGTGAGTGAGAGAGAGATTGAAAGAGAAGATGTGAGTGAGTGAGAGAGAGAGAAAGAGAAGCTGTGAGTGAGAGAGAGAGAAAGAGAAGCTGTGAGTGAGAGAGAGAGAAAGAGAAGCTGTGATTAAGAAGGAGAGGGAAAGAGAATAAGTGAGTGAGTGAGAGAGAGAGAGAAAGAGAAGCTGTGAGAGAGAAAGAGAAGCTGTGAGTGAGACAGAGAGAGGGAGAAAGAGAAGCTGTGTGCGTGAGAGAGAGAAAGAGAAGCTGTGAGTGAGAGAGAGATTGAAAGAGAGAGAGATTGAAAGAGAAGCTGTGAGTGAGAGAGAGAGAAAGAGAAGCTGTGAGTGAGAGAGAGAGAAAGAGAAGCTGTGATTAAGAAGGAGAGGGAAAGAGAATAAGTGAATGAGTGAGAGAGAGAGAGAGAAAGAGAAGCTGTGAGAGAGAAAGAGAAGCTGTGAGTGAGAGAGTGAGAGAGAGAAAGAGAATCTGTTAGTGAGTGTGAGAGAGAGAGAGAAAGAGAAGCTGTGAGTGAGAGAGAGATTGAAAGAGAAGCTGTGAGTGAGAGAGAGAGAGAAAGAGAAGCTGTGAGTGAGAGAGAGAAAGAGAAGCTGTGAGTGAGAGGGAGAGAAAGAGAAGCTGTGAGTGAGACAGAGAGAGAGAAGCTGTGAGTTAGAGAGAGAGAAAGAGAAGCTGTGAGTGACAGAGAGAGAGAAAGAGAAGCTGTGAGTGAGAGTGAGAGAGAGAGAGAGAAAGTGAAGCTGTGAGTGTGTGTGAGAGAGAAAGAGAAGCTGTGTGTGTGTGAGAGAGAGAAAGATAGTCTGAGAAAGAGAGAGTGAAATTGAAGCTGTGAGTGAGACAGAGAGAGGGAGAAAGAGAAGCTGTGAGTGAGAGAGTGAGAGAGAGAAAGAGAAGCTGTGAGTGAGAGAGAGAAAGAGAAGCTGTGAGTGAGAGGGAGAGAGAGAAAGAGAAGCTGTGAGTGAGAGAGAGAGAGAAAGAGAAGGTGTGAGTGAGAGAGAGAAAGTGAAGCTGTGAGTGAGAGGGAGAGAGAGAAAGAGAAGCTGTGAGTGACACACAGAGAGAGAAGCTGTGAGAGAGAGAGAGAGAGAAAGAGAAGCTGTGAGTGACAGAGAGAGAGAGAAAGAGAAGCTGTGAGTGAGAGTGAGAGAGAGAAAGAGAAGCTGTGAGTGAGAGAGAGAGAAAGAGATGCTGTGAGTGAGAGAGAGAGAAAGAGAAGCTGTGAGTGCGAGAGAGAGAAAGGGAAGCTGTGAGTGAGAGAGAGAGAGAAAGAGAAGCTGTGAGTAAGAAGGAGAGGTAAAGAGAAGAAGTGAGTGAGTGAGAGAGAGAGAGAAAGAGAAGCTGTGAGTGAGAGAGAGAGAGAAAGAGAAGCTGTGAGTGAGAGAGTGAGAGAGAGAAAGAGAAGCTGTTAGTGAGAGTGAGAGAGAGAGAGAAAGAGAAGCTGTGAGTGAGAGAGAGATTGAAAGAGAAGCTGTGAGTGAGTGAGAGAGAGAGAAAGAGAAGCTGTGAGTGAGAGAGAGAGAAAGAGAAGCTGTGAGTGAGAGAGAGAGAAAAAGAGAAGCTGTGATTAAGAAGGAGAGGGAAAGAGAATAAGTGAGTGAGTGAGAGAGAGAGAGAAAGAGAAGCTGTGAGAGAGAAAGAGAAGCTGTGAGTGAGAGAGTGAGAGAGAGAAAGAGAAGCTGTGAGTGAGAGAGAGATTGAAAGAGAAGCTGTGAGTGAGTGAGAGAGAGAGAAAGAGAAGCTGTGAGTGAGAGAGAGAGAAAGAGAAGCTGTGAGTGAGAGAGAGAAAAAGAGAAGCTGTGATTAAGAAGGAGAGGGAAAGAGAATAAGTGAGTGAGTGAGAGAGAGAGAAAGAGAAGCTGTGAGAGAGAAAGAGAAGCTGTGAGTGAGAGAGTGAGAGAGAGAAAGAGAATCTGTTACTGAGTGTGTGTGTGAGAGAGAAAGAGAAGCTGTGAGTGAGAGAGAGAGAGAAAGAGATGCTGTGAGTGAGAGAGAGAGAGAAAGAGAAGCTGTGAGTGAGAGAGAGAGAAAGAGAAGCTGTGAGAGAGAGAGAGAGAGAGAAGCTGTGAGTGAGAAGGAGAGGGAAAGAGAAGCTGTGAGTGAGTGAGAGAGAGAGAAAGAGAAGCTGTGAGTGAGAGAGAGAAAGAGAAGCTGTGAGTGAGAGAGAGAGAGAAAGAGAAGCTGTGAGTAAGAAGGAGAGGGAAAGAGAAGAAGTGAGTGAGTGAGAGAGAGAGAAAGAGAAGCTGTGAGACAGAAAGAGAAGCTGTGAGTGAGAGAGTGAGAGAGAGAAAGAGAATCTGTTAGTGAGTGTGAGAGAGAGAGAGAAAGAGAAGCTGTAAGTGAGAGAGATTGAAAGAGAAGCTGTGAGTGAGAGAGAGAGAGAGAAAGAGAAGCTGAGTGAGAGAGAGAAAGAGAAGCTGTGAGTGAGAGGGAGAGAGAGAAAGAGAAGCTGTGAGTGACACACAGAGAGAGAAGCTGTGAGTTAGAGAGAGAGAAAGAGAAGCTGTGAGTGACAGAGAGAGAGACAGAGAAGCTGTGTGTGTGTGAGAGAGAGAAAGACAGTCTGAGAAAGCGAGAGTGAAAGAGAAGCTGTGAGACAAAGAGAGGGAGAAAGAGAAGCTGTGTGTGTGAGAGAGAGAAAGAGAAGCTGTGAGTGAGAGTGAGATAGAGAGAGAGAGAGAAGCTGTGAGTGTGTGTGTTTGAGAGAAAGAGAAGCTGTGAGTGAGAGAGAGAAAGCGAAGTGGTGAGAGAGAAAGGGAGAGAGAATGAGAAGCTGTGAGTGAGAGAGAGAGAAGCTGTGAGTGAGAGAGAGAGAGAAGATGTGAGTGAGAGAGAGAGAGAATGAGAAGCTGTGAGTGAGAGAGAGAAAAAATTAGAGAAGCTGTGAGTGAGAAAGAGAGAGAAAGAGAAGCTGTGAGTGAGAGAAAGAGAGGGAGAAAGAGAAGCTGTGAGTGAGAGAGAGAGAAAGAGAAGCTGTGAGTGAGAGAGAGAAAGAGAAGCTGTGAGTGAGAGGGAGAGAGAGAAAGAGAAGCTGTGAGTGAGAGAGAGAGAGAGAAAGAGAAGCTGTGAGTGAGAAGAGAGAAAGAGAAGCTGTGAGTGAGAGGGAGAGAGAGAGAGAGAAGCTGTGAGTGACACACAGAGAGAGAAGCTGTGATTTAGAGAGAGAGAGAAAGAGAAGCTGTGAGTGACAGAGAGAGAGAGAAAGAGAAGCTGTGAGTGAGAGTGAGAGAGAGAGAGAAAGAGAAGCTGTGAGTGAGAGAGAGAGAAAGAGATGCTGTGAGTGAGTGAGAGAGTCAGAGAAGCTGTGAGTGAGAGAAAGAGAAAGAGAAGCTGTGAGTGAGAGAGAGAGAAAGAGAAGCTGTGAGTGAGAGAGAGAGAGAAAGAGAAGCTGTGAGTAAGAAGGATAGGGAAAGAGAAGAAGTGAGTGAGTGAGAGAGAGAGAGAAAGAGAAGCTGTGAGTGAGAGAGAGAGAGAAAGAGAAGCTGTGAGTGAGAGAGTGAGAGAGAGAAAGAGAAGCTGTTAGTGAGAGTGAGAGAGAGAGAGAAAGAGAAGCTGTGAGTGAGAGAGAGATTGAAAGAGAAGATGTGAGTGAGTGAGAGAGAGAGAAAGAGAAGCTGTGAGTGAGAGAGAGAGAAAGAGAAGCTGTGAGTGAGAGAGAGAGAAAGAGAAGCTGTGATTAAGAAGGAGAGGGAAAGAGAATAAGTGAGTAAGTGAGAGAGAGAGAGAGAAAGAGAAGCTGTGAGAGAGAAAGAGAAGCTGTGAGTGAGACAGAGAGAGGGAGAAAGAGAAGCTGTGTGCGTGAGAGAGAGAAAGAGAAGCTGTGAGTGAGAGAGAGATTGAAAGAGAGAGAGATTGAAAGAGAAGCTGTGAGTGAGTGAGAGAGAGAGAGAGAAAGAGAAGCTGTGAGTGAGAGAGAGAGAAAGAGAAGCTGTGAGTGAGAGAGAGAGAAAGAGAAGCTGTGATTAAGAAGGAGAGGGAAAGAGAATAAGTGAGTGAGTGAGAGAGAGAGAGAGAAAGAGAAGCTGTGAGAGAGAAAGAGAAGCTGTGAGTGAGAGAGTGAGAGAGAGAAAGAGAATCTGTTAGTGAGTGTGAGAGAGAGATTGAAAGAGAAGCTGTGAGTGAGAGAGAGAGAGAAAGAGAAGCTGTGAGTGAGAGAGAGAAAGAGAAGCTGTGAGTGAGAGGGAGAGAAAGAGAAGCTGTGAGTGAGACAGAGAGAGAGAAGCTGTGAGAGAGAGAGAAAGAGAAGCTGTGAGTGACAGAGAGAGAGAAAGAGAAGCTGTGAGTGAGAGTGAGAGAGAGAGAGAGAAAGTGAAGCTGTGAGTGTGTGTGAGAGAGAAAGAGAAGCTGTGTGTGTGTGAGAGAGAGAAAGATAGTCTGAGAAAGAGAGAGTGAAAGAGAAGCTGTGAGTGAGACAGAGAGAGGGAGAAAGAGAAGCTGTGTGCGTGAGAGAGAGAAAGAGAAGCTGTGAGTGAGAGAGAGAAAGAAAAGCTGTGAGTGAGAGAGAGAGAAAGAGAAGGTATGAGTGAGAGAGAGAGAAGCTGTGAGTGAGAGAGTGAGAGAGAGAAAGAGAAGCTGTGAGTGAGAGAGAGAAAGAGAAGCTGTGAGTGAGAGGGAGAGAGAGAAAGAGAAGCTGTGAGTGACACACAGAGAGAGAAGCTGTGAGTTAGAGAGAGAGAGAAAGAGAAGCTGTGAGTGACAGAGAGAGAGAGAAAGAGAAGCTGTGAGTGAGAGTGAGAGAGAGAGAGAAAGAGAAGCTGTGAGTGAGAGAGAGAGAAAGAGATGCTGTGAGTGAGTGAGAGAGTCAGAGAAGCTGTGAGTGAGAGAGAGAGAAAGAGAAGCTGTGAGTGAGAGAGAGAGAAAGAGAAGCTGTGAGTGAGAGAGAGAGAGAAAGAGAAGCTGTGAGTAAGAAGGATAGGGAAAGAGAAGAAGTGAGTGAGTGAGAGAGAGAGAGAGAAAGAGAAGCTGTGAGTGAGAGAGAGAGAGAAAGAGAAGCTGTGAGTGAGAGAGTGAGAGAGAGAAAGAGAAGCTGTTAGTGAGAGTGAGAGAGAGAGAGAAAGAGAAGCTGTGAGTGAGAGAGAGATTGAAAGAGAAGATGTGAGTGAGTGAGAGAGAGAGAAAGAGAAGCTGTGAGTGAGAGAGAGAGAAAGAGAAGCTGTGAGTGAGAGAGAGAGAAAGAGAAGCTGTGATTAAGAAGGAGAGGGAAAGAGAATAAGTGAGTGAGTGAGAGAGAGAGAGAGAGAGAAAGAGAAGCTGTGAGAGAGAAAGAGAAGCTGTGAGTGAGACAGAGAGAGGGAGAAAGAGAAGCTGTGTGCGTGAGAGAGAGAAAGAGAAGCTGTGAGTGAGAGAGAGATTGAAAGAGAGAGAGATTGAAAGAGAAGCTGTGAGTGAGAGAGAGAGAGAAAGAGAAGCTGTGAGTGAGAGAGAGAAAGAGAAGCTGTGAGTGAGAGGGAGAGAAAGAGAAGCTGTGAGTGAGACAGAGAGAGAGAAGCTGTGAGTTAGAGAGAGAGAAAGAGAAGCTGTGAGTGACAGAGAGAGAGAAAGAGAAGCTGTGAGTGAGAGTGAGAGAGAGAGAGAGAAAGTGAAGCTGTGAGTGTGTGTGAGAGAGAAAGAGAAGCTGTGTGTGTGTGTGAGAGAGAAAGATATTCTGAGAAAGAGAGAGTGAAAGAGAAGCTGTGAGTGAGACAGAGAGAGGGAGAAAGAGAAGCTGTGTGCGTGAGAGAGAGAAAGAGAAGCTGTGAGTGAGAGAGAGAGAGAAGATGTGAGTGAGAGTGAGAGAGGGAGAAAGAGAAGCTGTGTGTGTGTGAGAGAGAAAGAGTAGCTGTGAGAGAGCGAGAGAGAGAAAGAGAAGCTGTTAGTGAGAGTGAGAGAGAGAGAAAGAGAAGCTGTGAGTGAGTGAGAGAGAGAAAGAGATGCTGTGAGTGAGAGAGAGAGAGAAAGAGAAGCTGTGATTGAGAGAGAGAGAAAGAGAAGCTGTGAGAGAGAGAGAGAGAGAGAAGCTGTGAGTGAGAAGGAGAGGGAAAGAGAAGCTGTGAGTGAGTGAGAGAGAGAGAAAGAGAAGCTGTGAGTGAGAGAGAGAAAGAGAAGCTGTGAGTGAGAGAGAGAGAGAAAGAGAAGCTGTGAGTAAGAAGGAGAGGGAAAGAGAAGAAGTGAGTGAGTGAGAGAGAGAGAAAGAGAAGCTGTGAGACAGAAAGAGAAGCTGTGAGTGAGAGAGTGAGAGAGAGAAAGAGAATCTGTTAGTGAGTGTGAGAGAGAGAGAGAAAGAGAAGCTGTAAGTGAGAGAGAGATTGAAAGAGAAGCTGTGAGTGAGAGAGAGAGAGAGAAAGAGAAGCTGAGTGAGAGAGAGAAAGAGAAGCTGTGAGTGAGAGGGAGAGAGAGAAAGAGAAGCTGTGAGTGACACACAGAGAGAGAAGCTGTGAGTTAGAGAGAGAGAAAGAGAAGCTGTGAGTGACAGAGAGAGAGACAGAGAAGCTGTGTGTGTGTGAGAGAGAGAAAGACAGTCTGAGAAAGCGAGATTGAAAGAGAAGCTGTGAGACAAAGAGAGGGAGAAAGAGAAGCTGTGTGTGTGAGAGAGAGAAAGAGAAGCTGTGAGTGAGAGTGAGATAAAGAGAGAGAGAGAAGCTGTGAGTGTGTGTGTTTGAGAGAAAGAGAAGCTGTGAGTGAGAGAGAGAAAGCGAAGCTGTGAGAGAGAAAGAGAGAGAGAATGAGAAGCTGTGAGTGAGAGAGAGAGAAGCTGTGAGTGAGAGAGAGAGAGAAGATGTGAGTGAGAGAGAGAGAGAATGAGAAGCTGTGAGTGAGAGAGAGAAAAAATTAGAGAAGCTGTGAGTGAGAAAGAGAGAGAAAGAGAAGCTGTGAGTGAGAGAAAGAGAAGGAGAAAGAGAAGCTGTGAGTGAGAGAGAGAGAAAGAGAAGCTGTGAGTGAGAGAGAGAAAGAGAAGCTGTGAGTGAGAGGGAGAGAGAGAAAGAGAAGCTGTGAGTGAGAGAGAGAGAGAGAAAGAGAAGCTGTGAGTGAGAAGAGAGAAAGAGAAGCTGTGAGTGAGAGGGAGAGAGAGAAAGAGAAGCTGTGAGTGACACACAGAGAGAGAAGCTGTGAGTTAGAGAGAGAGAGAAAGAGAAGCTGTGAGTGACAGAGAGAGAGAGAAAGAGAAGCTGTGAGTGAGAGTGAGAGAGAGAGAGAAAGAGAAGCTGTGAGTGAGAGAGAGAGAAAGAGATGCTGTGAGTGAGTGAGAGAGTCAGAGAAGCTGTGAGTGAGAGAGAGAGAAAGAGAAGCTGTGAGTGAGAGAGAGAGAAAGAGAAGCTGTGAGTGAGAGAGAGAGAGAAAGAGAAGCTGTGAGTAAGAAGGATAGGGAAAGAGAAGAAGTGAGTGAGTGAGAGAGAGAGAAAGAGAAGCTGTGAGTGAGAGAGAGAGAGAAAGAGAAGCTGTGAGTGAGAGAGTGAGAGAGAGAAAGAGAAGCTGTTAGTGAGAGTGAGAGAGAGAGAAAGAGAAGCTGTGAGTGAGAGAGAGATTGAAAGAGAAGATGTGAGTGAGTGAGAGAGAGAGAAAGAGAAGCTGTGAGTGAGAGAGAGAGAAAGAGAAGCTGTGAGTGAGAGAGAGAGAAAGAGAAGCTGTGATTAAGAAGGAGAGGGAAAGAGAATAAGTGAGTGAGTGAGAGAGAGAGAGAGAAAGAGAAGCTGTGTGAGAGAAAGAGAAGCTGTGAGTGAGACAGAGAGAGGGAGAAAGAGAAGCTGTGTGCGTGAGAGAGAGAAAGAGAAGCTGTGAGTGAGAGAGAGATTGAAAGAGAGAGAGATTGAAAGAGAAGCTGTGAGTGAGTGAGAGAGAGAGAGAGAAAGAGAAGCTGTGAGTGAGAGAGAGAGAAAGAGAAGCTGTGAGTGAGAGAGAGAGAAAGAGAAGCTGTGATTAAGAAGGAGAGGGAAAGAGAATAAGTGAGTGAGAGAGAGAGAGAGAGAGAAAGAGAAGCTGTGAGAGAGAAAGAGAAGCTGTGAGTGAGAGAGTGAGAGAGAGAAAGAGAATCTGTTAGTGAGTGTGAGAGAGAGAGAGAAAGAGAAGCTGTGAGTGAGAGAGAGATTGAAAGAGAAGCTGTGAGTGAGAGAGAGAGAAAGAGAAGCTGTGAGTGAGAGAGAGAAAGAGAAGCTGTGAGTGAGAGGGAGAGAAAGAGAAGCTGTGAGTGAGACAGAGAGAGAGAAGCTGTGAGTTAGAGAGAGAGAAAGAGAAGCTGTGAGTGACAGAGAGAGAGAAAGAGAAGCTGTGAGTGAGAGTGAGAGAGAGAGAGAAAGTGAAGCTGTGAGTGTGTGTGAGAGAGAAAGAGAAGCTGTGTGTGTGTGAGAGAGAGAAAGATAGTCTGAGAAAGAGAGAGTGAAAGAGAAGCTGTGAGTGAGACAGAGAGAGGGAGAAAGAGAAGCTGTGTGCGTGAGAGAGAGAAAGAGAAGCTGTGAGTGAGAGAGAGAAAGAAAAGCTGTGAGTGAGAGAGAGAGAAAGAGAAGGTATGAGTGAGAGAGAGAGAAGCTGTGAGTGAGAGAGTGAGAGAGAGAAAGAGAAGCTGTGAGTGAGAGAGAGAAAGAGAAGCTGTGAGTGAGAGGGAGAGAGAGAAAGAGAAGCTGTGAGTGAGAGAGAGAGAGAGAAAGAGAAGCTGTGAGTGAGAAGAGAGAAAGAGAAGCTGTGAGTGAGAGGGAGAGAGAGAAAGAGAAGCTGTGAGTGACACACAGAGAGAGAAGCTGTGAGTTAGAGAGAGAGAGAAAGAGAAGCTGTGAGTGACAGAGAGAGAGAGAAAGAGAAGCTGTGAGAGTGAGAGAGAGAGAGAAAGAGAAGCTGTGAGTGAGAGAGAGAGAAAGAGATGCTGTGAGTGAGTGAGAGAGTCAGAGAAGCTGTGAGTGAGAGAGAGAGAAAGAGAAGCTGTGAGTGAGAGAGAGAGAAAGAGAAGCTGTGAGTGAGAGAGAGAGAGAAAGAGAAGCTGTGAGTAAGAAGGATAGGGAAAGAGAAGAAGTGAGTGAGTGAGAGAGAGAGAGAAAGAGAAGCTGTGAGTGAGAGAGAGAGAGAAAGAGAAGCTGTGAGTGAGAGAGTGAGAGAGAGAAAGAGAAGCTGTTAGTGAGAGTGAGAGAGAGAGAGAAAGAGAAGCTGTGAGTGAGAGAGAGATTGAAAGAGAAGATGTGAGTGAGTGAGAGAGAGAGAAAGAGAAGCTGTGAGTGAGAGAGAGAGAAAGAGAAGCTGTGAGTGAGAGAGAGAGAAAGAGAAGCTGTGATTAAGAAGGAGAGGGAAAGAGAATAAGTGAGTGAGTGAGAGAGAGAGAGAAAGAGAAGCTGTGAGAGAGAAAGAGAAGCTGTGAGTGAGACAGAGAGAGGGAGAAAGAGAAGCTGTGTGCGTGAGAGAGAGAAAGAGAAGCTGTGAGTGAGAGAGAGATTGAAAGAGAGAGAGATTGAAAGAGAAGCTGTGAGTGAGAGAGAGAGAAAGAGAAGCTGTGAGTGAGAGAGAGAGAAAGAGAAGCTGTGATTAAGAAGGAGAGGGAAAGAGAATAAGTGAATGAGTGAGAGAGAGAGAGAGAAAGAGAAGCTGTGAGAGAGAAAGAGAAGCTGTGAGTGAGAGAGTGAGAGAGAGAAAGAGAATCTGTTAGTGAGTGTGAGAGAGAGAGAGAAAGAGAAGCTGTGAGTGAGAGAGAGATTGAAAGAGAAGCTGTGAGTGAGAGAGAGAGAGAAAGAGAAGCTGTGAGTGAGAGAGAGAAAGAGAAGCTGTGAGTGAGAGGGAGAGAAAGAGAAGCTGTGAGTGAGACAGAGAGAGAGAAGCTGTGAGTTAGAGAGAGAGAAAGAGAAGCTGTGAGTGACAGAGAGAGAGAAAGAGAAGCTGTGAGTGAGAGTGAGAGAGAGAGAGAGAAAGTGAAGCTGTGAGTGTGTGTGAGAGAGAAAGAGAAGCTGTGTGTGTGTGAGAGAGAGAAAGATAGTCTGAGAAAGAGAGAGTGAAATTGAAGCTGTGAGTGAGACAGAGAGAGGGAGAAAGAGAAGCTGTGAGTGAGAGAGTGAGAGAGAGAAAGAGAAGCTGTGAGTGAGAGAGAGAAAGAGAAGCTGTGAGTGAGAGGGAGAGAGAGAAAGAGAAGCTGTGAGTGAGAGAGAGAGAGAAAGAGAAGGTGTGAGTGAGAGAGAGAAAGTGAAGCTGTGAGTGAGAGGGAGAGAGAGAAAGAGAAGCTGTGAGTGACACACAGAGAGAGAAGCTGTGAGAGAGAGAGAGAGAGAAAGAGAAGCTGTGAGTGACAGAGAGAGAGAGAAAGAGAAGCTGTGAGTGAGAGTGAGAGAGAGAAAGAGAAGCTGTGAGTGAGAGAGAGAGAAAGAGATGCTGTGAGTGAGAGAGAGAGAAAGAGAAGCTGTGAGTGCGAGAGAGAGAAAGGGAAGCTGTGAGTGAGAGAGAGAGAGAAAGAGAAGCTGTGAGTAAGAAGGAGAGGTAAAGAGAAGAAGTGAGTGAGTGAGAGAGAGAGAGAAAGAGAAGCTGTGAGTGAGAGAGAGAGAGAAAGAGAAGCTGTGAGTGAGAGAGTGAGAGAGAGAAAGAGAAGCTGTTAGTGAGAGTGAGAGAGAGAGAGAAAGAGAAGCTGTGAGTGAGAGAGAGATTGAAAGAGAAGCTGTGAGTGAGTGAGAGAGAGAGAAAGAGAAGCTGTGAGTGAGAGAGAGAGAAAGAGAAGCTGTGAGTGAGAGAGAGAGAAAAAGAGAAGCTGTGATTAAGAAGGAGAGGGAAAGAGAATAAGTGAGTGAGTGAGAGAGAGAGAGAAAGAGAAGCTGTGAGAGAGAAAGAGAAGCTGTGAGTGAGAGAGTGAGAGAGAGAAAGAGAAGCTGTGAGTGAGAGAGAGATTGAAAGAGAAGCTGTGAGTGAGTGAGAGAGAGAGAAAGAGAAGCTGTGAGTGAGAGAGAGAGAAAGAGAAGCTGTGAGTGAGAGAGAGAAAAAGAGAAGCTGTGATTAAGAAGGAGAGGGAAAGAGAATAAGTGAGTGAGTGAGAGAGAGAGAAAGAGAAGCTGTGAGAGAGAAAGAGAAGCTGTGAGTGAGAGAGTGAGAGAGAGAAAGAGAATCTGTTACTGAGTGTGTGTGTGAGAGAGAAAGAGAAGCTGTGAGTGAGAGAGAGATTGAAAGAGAAGCTGTGAGTGAGAGAGAGAGAGAAAGAGAAGCTGTGAGTGAGAGAGAGAAAGAGAAGCTGTGAGTGAGAGGGAGAGAAAGAGAAGCTGTGAGTGACACACAGAGAGAGAAGCTGTGAGTTAGAGAGAGAGAAAGAGAAGCTGTGAGTGAGAGAGAGAGAGAAAGAGAAGCTGTGAGTAAGAAGGATAGGGAAAGAGAAGAAGTGAGTGAGTGAGAGAGAGAAAGAGAAGCTGTGAGTGAGAGAGAGAGAGAAAGAGAAGCTGTGAGTGAGAGAGTGAGAGAGAGAAAGAGAAGCTGTTAGTGAGAGTGAGAGAGAGAGAGAAAGAGAAGCTGTGAGTGAGAGAGAGATTGAAAGAGAAGATGTGAGTGAGTGAGAGAGAGAGAAAGAGAAGCTGTGAGTGAGAGAGAGAGAAAGAGAAGCTGTGAGTGAGAGAGAGAGAAAGAGAAGCTGTGATTACGAAGGAGAGGGAAAGAGAATAAGTGAGTGAGTGAGAGAGAGAGAGAGAAAGAGAAGCTGTGAGAGAGAAAGAGAAGCTGTGAGTGAGACAGAGAGAGGGAGAAAGAGAAGCTGTGTGCGTGAGAGAGAGAAAGAGAAGCTGTGAGTGAGAGAGAGATTGAAAGAGAGAGAGATTGAAAGAGAAGCTGTGAGTGAGTGAGAGAGAGAGAAAAAGAAGCTGTGAGTGAGAGAGAGAGAAAGAGAAGCTGTGAGTGTGTGAGAGAGAAAGAGAAGCTGTGATTAAGAAGGAGAGGGAAAGAGAATAAGTGAGTGAGTGAGAGAGAGAGAGAGAAAGAGAAGCTGTGAGAGAGAAAGAGAAGCTGTGAGTGAGAGAGTGAGAGAGAGAAAGAGAATCTGTTAGTGAGTGTGAGAGAGAGAGAGAAAGAGAAGCTGTGAGTGAGAGAGAGATTGAAAGAGAAGCTGTGAGTGAGAGAGAGAGAGAAAGAGAAGCTGTGAGTGAGAGAGAGAAAGAGAAGCTGTGAGTGAGAGGGAGAGAAAGAGAAGCTGTGAGTGAGACAGAGAGAGAGAAGCTGTGAGTTAGAGAGAGAGAAAGAGAAGCTGTGAGTGACAGAGAGAGAGAAAGAGAAGCTGTGAGTGAGAGTGAGAGAGAGAGAGAGAAAGTGAAGCTGTGAGTGTGTGTGAGAGAGAAAGAGAAGCTGTGTGTGTGAGAGAGAGAGAAAGATAGTCTGAGAAAGAGAGAGTGAAAGAGAAGCTGTGAGTGAGACAGAGAGAGGGAGAAAGAGAAGCTGTGTGCGTGAGAGAGAGAAAGAGAAGCTGTGAGTGAGAGAGAGAGAGAAGATGTGAGTGAGAGTGAGAGAGGGAGAAAGAGAAGCTGTGTGTGTGTGAGAGAGAAAGAGAAGCTGTGAGTGAGAGTGAGAGAGAGAGAAAGAGAAAGAGTAGCTGTGAGAGAGCGAGAGAGAGAAAGAGAAGCTGTTAGTGAGAGTGAGAGAGAGAGAAAGAGAAGCTGTGAGTGAGAGAGAGAGAGAAAGAGATGCTGTGAGTGAGAGAGAGAGAGAATGAGAACCTGTGAGTGAGACAGAGAAGATGTGAGTGAGAGAGAGAGAGAAAGAGAAGCTGTGAGAGAGAGAGAGAGAAAGAGAAGCTGTGATTCAGAGTGAGAGAGAGAGAAAGAGAAGCTGTGAGTGAGAGAGAGAGAAAGAGAAGGTAGGAGTGAGAGAGAGAGAAGCAGTGAGTGAGAGAGAGAGAAAGAGAAGCTGTGAGTGAGACAGAGAGAGAGAAAGAGAAGCTGTGAGAGAGGGGGAAAGAGAAGCTGTGTGTGTGTGAGAAAGAGAAGCTGTGAGTGAGAGAGAGAGAGAAAGAGAAGCTGTGGGTGAGAGAGAGATTGAAAGAGAAGCTGTGAGTGAGAGAGAGAGAGAAAGAGAAGCTGTGAGTGAGAGAGAGAAAGAGAAGCTGTGAGTGAGAGGGAGAGAAAGAGAAGCTGTGAGTGACACACAGAGAGAGAAGCTTTGAGTTAGAGAGAGAGAAAGAGAAGCTGTGAGTGACAGAGAGAAAGAGAAGCTGAGAGTGAGAGAGAGAGAGAAAGTGAAGCTGTGAGTGAGAGAGAGAGAAAGAGAAGCTGTGTGTGTGTGAGAGAGAAAGATAGTCTGGGAAAGAGAGAGTGAAAGAGAAGCTGTGAGTGAGACAGAGAGAGGGAGAAAGAGAAGCTGTGTGTGTGTGAGAGAGAAAGAGAAGCTGTGAGAGAGAGAGAGAAAGAGAAGCTGTGAGAGAGAGAGAGAGAAAGAGAAGCTGTGATTCAGAGTGAGAGAGAGAGAAAGAGAAGCTGTGAGTGAGAGAGAGAAAGAGAAGGTAGGAGTGAGAGAGAGAGAAGCAGTGAGTGAGAGAGAGAGAGAAAGAGAAGCTGTGAGTGAGACAGAGAGAGAGAAAGAGAAGCTGTGAGAGAGGGGGAAAGAGAAGCTGTGTGTGTGTGAGAAAGAGAAGCTGTGAGTGAGAGAGAGAGAGAAAGAGAAGCTGTGGGTGAGAGAGAGATTGAAAGAGAAGCTGTGAGTGAGAGAGAGAGAGAAAGAGAAGCTGTGAGTGAGAGAGAGAAAGAGAAGCTGTGAGTGAGAGGGAGAGAAAGAGAAGCTGTGAGTGACACACAGAGAGAGAAGCTGTGAGTTAGAGAGAGAGAAAGAGAAGCTGTGAGTGACAGAGAGAAAGAGAAGCTGAGAGTGAGAGAGAGAGAGAAAGTGAAGCTGTGAGTGAGAGAGAGAGAAAGAGAAGCTGTGTGTGTGTGAGAGAGAGAAAGATAGTCTGGGAAAGAGAGAGTGAAAGAGAAGCTGTGAGTGAGACAGAGAGAGGGAGAAAGAGAAGCTGTGTGTGTGTGAGAGAGAAAGAGAAGCTGTGAGTGAGAGAGAGAAAGAAAAGCTGTGAGTGAGAGAGAGAGAAAGAGAAGGTATGAGTGAGAGAGAGAGAGAAGCTGTGAGTGAGAGAGTGAGAGAGAGAAAGAGAAGCTGTGAGTGAGAGAGAGAAAGAGAAGCTGTGAGTGAGAGGGAGAGAGAGAAAGAGAAGCTGTGAGTGAGAGAGAGAGAGAGAAAGAGGTGTGAGTGAGAGAGAGAAAGTGAAGCTGTGAGTGAGAGGGAGAGAGAGAAAAATAAGCTGTGAGTGACACACAGAGAGAGAAGCTGTGAGAGAGAGAGAGAGAAAGAGAAGCTGTGAGTGACAGAGAGAGAGAGAAAGAGAAGCTGTGAGTGAGAGTGAGAGAGAGAGAAAGAGAAGCTGTGAGTGAGAGAGAGAGAAAGAGATGCTGTGAGTGAGAGAGAGAGAAAGAGAAGCTGTAAGTGCGAGAGAGAGAAAGAGAAGCTGTGAGTGAGAGAGAGAGAGAAAGAGAAGCTGTGAGTAAGAAGGAGAGGTAAAGAGAAGAAGTGAGTGAGTGAGAGAGAGAGAAAGAGAAGCTGTGAGTGAGAGAGAGAGAGAAAGAGAAGCTGTGAGTGAGAGAGTGAGAGAGAGAAAGAGAAGCTGTTAGTGAGAGTGAGAGAGAGATTGAAAGAGAAGCTGTGAGTGAGTGAGAGAGAGAGAAAGAGAAGCTGTGAGTGAGAGAGAGAGAAAGAGAAGCTGTGAGTGAGAGAGAGATAAAAAGAGAAGCTGTGATTAAGAAGGAGAGGGAAAGAGAATAAGTGAGTGAGTGAGAGAGAGAGAGAAAGAGAAGCTGTGAGAGAGAAAGAGAAGCTGTGAGTGAGAGAGCGAGAGAGAGAAAGAGAATCTGTTACTGAGTGTGTGTGTGAGAGAGAAAGAGAAGCTGTGAGTGAGAGAGAGATTGAAAGAGAAGCTGTGAGTGAGAGAGAGAGAGAAAGAGAAGCTGTGAGTGAGAGAGAGAAAGAGAAGCTGTGAGTGAGAGGGAGAGAAAGAGAAGCTGTGAGTGACACACAGAGAGAGAAGCTGTGAGTTAGAGAGAGAGAAAGAGAAGCTGTGAGTGACAGAGAGAGAGAAAGAGAAGCTGAGAGTGAGAGAGAGAGAAAGTGAAGCTGTGAGTGAGAGAGAGAGAGAAAGAGAAGCTGTGTGTGTGTGAGAAAGATAGTCTGAGAAAGAGAGAGTGAAAGAGAAGCTGTGAGTGAGACAGAGAGAGGGAGAAAGAGAAGCTGTGTGAGTGAGAGAGAGAAAGAGAAGCTGTGAGTGAGAGAAAGAAAAGCTGTGAGTGAGAGAGAGAGAAAGAGAAGGTATGAGTGAGAGAGAGAGAAGCTGTGAGTGAGAGAGTGAGAGAAAGAGAAGCTGTGAGTGAGAGAGAGAAAGAGAAGCTGTGAGTGAGAGGGAGAGAGAGAAAGAGAAGCTGTGAGTGAGAGAGAGAGAGAGAAAGAGAAGCTGTGAGTGAGAAGAGAGAAAGAGAAGCTGTGAGTGAGAGGGAGAGAGAGAAAGAGAAGCTGTGAGTGACACACAGAGAGAGAAGCTGTGAGTTAGAGAGAGAGAGAAAGAGAAGCTGTGAGTGACAGAGAGAGAGAGAAAGAGAAGCTGTGAGTGAGAGTGAGAGAGAGAGAGAAAGAGAAGCTGTGAGTGAGAGAGAGAGAAAGAGAAGCTGTGAGTGAGAGAGAGAGAAAGAGAAGCTGTGAGTGAGAGAGAGAGAGAAAGAGAAGCTGTGAGTAAGAAGGATAGGGAAAGAGAAGAAGTGAGTGAGTGAGAGAGAGAGAGAAAGAGAAGCTGTGAGTGAGAGAGAGATTGAAAGAGAAGATGTGAGTGAGTGAGAGAGAGAGAAAGAGAAGCTGTGAGTGAGAGAGAGAGAAAGAGAAGCTGTGAGTGAGAGAGAGAGAAAGAGAAGCTGTGATTAAGAAGGAGAGGGAAAGAGAATAAGTGAGTGAGTGAGAGAGAGAGAGAGAAAGAGAAGCTGTGAGAGAGAAAGAGAAGCTGTGAGTGAGACAGAGAGAGGGAGAAAGAGAAGCTGTGTGCGTGAGAGAGAGAAAGAGAAGCTGTGAGTGAGAGAGAGATTGAAAGAGAGAGAGATTGAAAGAGAAGCTGTGAGTGAGTGAGTGAGAGAGAAAGAGAAGCTGTGAGTGAGAGAGAGAGAAAGAGAAGCTGTGAGTGAGAGAGAGAGAAAGAGAAGCTGTGATTAAGAAGGAGAGGGAAAGAGAATAAGTGAGTGAGTGAGAGAGAGAGAGAGAAAGAGAAGCTGTGAGAGAGAAAGAGAAGCTGTGAGTGAGAGAGTGAGAGAGAGAAAGAGAATCTGTTAGTGAGTGTGAGAGAGAGAGAGAAAGAGAAGCTGTGAGTGAGAGAGAGATTGAAAGAGAAGCTGTGAGTGAGAGAGAGAGAGAAAGAGAAGCTGTGAGTGAGAGAGAGAAAGAGAAGCTGTGAGTGAGAGGGAGAGAAAGAGAAGCTGTGAGTGAGACAGAGAGAGAGAAGCTGTGAGTTAGAGAGAGAGAAAGAGAAGCTGTGAGTGACAGAGAGAGAGAAAGAGAATCTGTGAGTGAGAGTGAGAGAGAGAGAGAAAGTGAAGCTGTGAGTGTGTGTGAGAGAGAAAGAGAAGCTGTGAGTGTGTGAGAGAGAAAGATAGTCTGAGAAAGAGAGAGTGAAAGAGAAGCTGTGAGTGAGACAGAGAGAGGGAGAAAGAGAAGCTGTGTGCGTGAGAGAGAGAAAGAGAAGCTGTGAGTGAGAGAGAGAGAGAAGATGTGAGTGAGAGTGAGAGAGGGAGAAAGAGAAGCTGTGTGTGTGTGAGAGAGAAAGAGAAGCTGTGAGTGAGAGTGAGAGAGAAAGAGAAAGAGTAGCTGTGAGAGAGCGAGAGAGAGAAAGAGAAGCTGTTAGTGAGAGTGAGAGAGAGAGAAAGAGAAGCTGTGAGTGAGAGAGAGAGAGAAAGAGATGCTGTGAGTGAGAGAGAGAGAGAAAGAGAAGCTGTGAGTGAGAGAGAGAGAAAGAGAAGCTGTGAGAGAGAGAGAGAGAGAGAAGCTGTGAGTGAGAAGGAGAGGGAAAGAGAAGCTGTGAGTGAGTGAGAGAGAGAGAAAGAGAAGCTGTGAGTGAGAGAGAGAGAGAAAGAGAAGCTGTGAGTAAGAAGGAGAGGGAAAGAGAAGAAGTGAGTGAGTGAGAGAGAGAGAAAGAGAAGCTGTGAGACAGAAAGAGAAGCTGTGAGTGAGAGAGTGAGAGAGAGAAAGAGAATCTGTTAGTGAGTGTGAGAGAGAGAGAGAAAGAGAAGCTGTAAGTGAGAGAGAGATTGAAAGAGAAGCTGTGAGTGAGAGAGAGAGAGAAAGAGAAGCTGAGTGAGAGAGAGAAAGAGAAGCTGTGAGTGAGAGGGAGAGAGAGAAAGAGAAGCTGTGAGTGACACACAGAGAGAGAAGCTGTGAGTTAGAGAGAGAGAAAGAGAAGCTGTGAGTGACAGAGAGAGAGACAGAGAAGCTGTGTGTGTGTGTGAGAGAGAAAGATAGTCTGAGAAAGCGAGAGTGAAAGAGAAGCTGTGAGACAAAGAGAGGGAGAAAGAGAAGCTGTGTGTGTGAGAGAGAAAGAGAAGCTGTGAGTGAGAGTGAGATAGAGAGAGAGAGAAGCTGTGAGTGTGTGTGTTTGAGAGAAAGAGAAGCTGTGAGTGAGAGAGAGAGAAAGCGAAGCTGTGAGAGAGAATGAGAGAGAGAATGAGAAGCTGTGAGTGAGAGAGAGAGAAGCTGTGAGTGAGAGAGAGAGAGAAGATGTGAGTGAGAGAGAGAGAGAATGAGAAGCTGTGAGTGAGAGAGAGAAAAAATAAGAGAAGCTGTGAGTGAGAAAGAGAGAGAAAGAGAAGCTGTGAGTGAGAGAAAGAGAGGGAGAAAGAGAAGCTGTGAGTGAGAGAGAGAGAAAGAGAAGCTGTGAGTGAGAGAGAGAAAGAGAAGCTGTGAGTGAGAGGGAGAGAGAGAAAGAGAAGCTGTGAGTGAGAGAGAGAGAGAAAGAGAAGCTGTGAGTGAGAGGGAGAGAGAGAAAGAGAAGCTGTGAGTGAGAGGGAGAGAGAGAAAGAGAAGCTGTGAGTGACACACAGAGAGAGAAGCTGTGAGTTAGAGAGAGAGAAAGAGAAGCTGTGAGTGACAGAGAGAGAGAGAAAGAGAAGCTGTGAGTGAGAGTGAGAGAGAGAGAGAAAGAGAAGCTGTGAGTGAGAGAGAGAGAAAGAGATGCTGTGAGTGAGTGAGAGAGTCAGAGAAGCTGTGAGTGAGAGAGAGAGAAAGAGAAGCTGTGAGTGAGAGAGAGAGAAAGAGAAGCTGTGAGTGAGAGAGAGAGAAAGAGAAGCTGTAAGAAGGATAGGGAAAGAGAAGAAGTGAGTGAGTGAGAGAGAGAGAAAGAGAAGCTGTGAGTGAGAGAGAGAGAGAAAGAGAAGCTGTGAGTGAGAGAGTGAGAGAGAGAAAGAGAAGCTGTTAGTGAGAGTGAGAGAGAGAGAGAAAGAGAAGCTGTGAGTGAGAGAGAGATTGAAAGAGAAGATGTGAGTGAGTGAGAGAGAGAGAAAGAGAAGCTGTGAGTGAGAGGCAGAGAAAGAGAAGCTGTGATTAAGAAGGAGAGGGAAAGAGAATAAGTGAGTGTGTGTGAGAGAGAGAGAGAGAAAGAGAAGCTGTGAGAGAGAAAGAGAAGCTGTGAGTGAGACAGAGAGAGGGAGAAAGAGAAGCTGTGTGCGTGAGAGAGAGAAAGAGAAGCTGTGAGTGAGAGAGAGATTGAAAGAGAGAGAGATTGAAAGAGAAGCTGTGAGTGAGTGAGAGAGAGAGAGAGAAAGAGAAGCTGTGAGTGAGAGAGAGAGAAAGAGAAGCTGTGAGTGAGAGAGAGAGAAAGAGAAGCTGTGATTAAGAAGGAGAGGGAAAGAGAATAAGTGAGTGAGTGAGAGAGAGAGAGAGAAAGAGAAGCTGTGAGAGAGAAAGAGAAGCTGTGAGTGAGAGAGTGAGAGAGAGAAAGAGAATCTGTTAGTGAGTGTGAGAGAGAGAGAGAAAGAGAAGCTGTGAGTGAGAGAGAGATTGAAAGAGAAGCTGTGAGTGAGAGAGAGAGAGAAAGAGAAGCTGTGAGTGAGAGAGAGAAAGAGAAGCTGTGAGTGAGAGGGAGAGAAAGAGAAGCTGTGAGTGAGACAGAGAGAGAGAAGCTGTGAGTTAGAGAGAGAGAAAGAGAAGCTGTGAGTGACAGAGAGAGAGAAAGAGAAGCTGTGAGTGAGAGTGAGAGAGAGAGAGAGAAAGTGAAGCTGTGAGTGTGTGTGAGAGAGAAAGAGAAGCTGTGTGTGTGAGAGAGAGAGAAAGAGAAAGAGTAGCTGTGAGAGAGCGAGAGAGAGAAAGAGAAGCTGTTAGTGAGAGTGAGAGAGAGAGAAAGAGAAGCTGTGAGTGAGAGAGAGAGAGAAAGAGATGCTGTGAGTGAGAGAGAGAGAGAAAGAGAAGCTGTGAGTGAGAGAGAGAGAAAGAGAAGCTGTGAGAGAGAGAGAGAGAGAAGCTGTGAGTGAGAAGGAGAGGGAAAGAGAAGCTGTGAGTGAGTGAGAGAGAGAGAAAGAGAAGCTGTGAGTGAGAGAGAGAGAAAGAGAAGCTGTGAGTAAGAAGGAGAGGGAAAGAGAAGAAGTGAGTGAGTGAGAGAGAGAGAAAGAGAAGCTGTGAGACAGAAAGAGAAGCTGTGAGTGAGAGAGTGAGAGAGAGAAAGAGAATCTGTTAGTGAGTGTGAGAGAGAGAGAGAAAGAGAAGCTGTAAGTGAGAGAGAGATTGAAAGAGAAGCTGTGAGTGAGAGAGAGAGAGAGAAAGAGAAGCTGAGTGAGAGAGAGAAAGAGAAGCTGTGAGTGAGAGGGAGAGAGAGAAAGAGAAGCTGTGAGTGACACACAGAGAGAGAAGCTGTGAGTTAGAGAGAGAGAAAGAGAAGCTGTGAGTGACAGAGAGAGAGACAGAGAAGCTGTGTGTGTGTGAGAGAGAGAAAGATAGTCTGAGAAAGCGAGAGTGAAAGAGAAGCTGTGAGACAAAGAGAGGGAGAAAGAGAAGCTGTGTGTGTGAGAGAGAAAGAGAAGCTGTGAGTGAGAGTGAGATAGAGAGAGAGAGAAGCTGTGAGTGTGTGTGTTTGAGAGAAAGAGAAGCTGTGAGTGAGAGAGAGAGAAAGCGAAGCTGTGAGAGAGAATGAGAGAGAGAATGAGAAGCTGTGAGTGAGAGAGAGAGAAGCTGTGAGTGAGAGAGAGAGAGAAGATGTGAGTGAGAGAGAGAGAGAATGAGAAGCTGTGAGTGAGAGAGAGAAAAAATAAGAGAAGCTGTGAGTGAGAAAGAGAGAGAAAGAGAAGCTGTGAGTGAGAGAAAGAGAGGGAGAAAGAGAAGCTGTGAGTGAGAGAGAGAGAAAGAGAAGCTGTGAGTGAGAGAGAGAAAGAGAAGCTGTGAGTGAGAGGGAGAGAGAGAAAGAGAAGCTGTGAGTGAGAGAGAGAGAGAAAGAGAAGCTGTGAGTGAGAAGAGAGAAAGAGAAGCTGTGAGTGAGAGGGAGAGAGAGAAAGAGAAGCTGTGAGTGACACACAGAGAGAGAAGCTGTGAGTTAGAGAGAGAGAAAGAGAAGCTGTGAGTGACAGAGAGAGAGAGAAAGAGAAGCTGTGAGTGAGAGTGAGAGAGAGAGAGAAAGAGAAGCTGTGAGTGAGAGAGAGAGAAAGAGATGCTGTGAGTGAGTGAGAGAGTCAGAGAAGCTGTGAGTGAGAGAGAGAGAAAGAGAAGCTGTGAGTGAGAGAGAGAGAAAGAGAAGCTGTGAGTGAGAGAGAGAGAAAGAGAAGCTGTGAGTAAGAAGGATAGGGAAAGAGAAGAAGTGAGTGAGTGAGAGAGAGAGAAAGAGAAGCTGTGAGTGAGAGAGAGAGAGAAAGAGAAGCTGTGAGTGAGAGAGTGAGAGAGAGAAAGAGAAGCTGTTAGTGAGAGTGAGAGAGAGAGAGAAAGAGAAGCTGTGAGTGAGAGAGAGATTGAAAGAGAAGATGTGAGTGAGTGAGAGAGAGAGAAAGAGAAGCTGTGAGTGAGAGAGAGAGAAAGAGAAGCTGTGAGTGAGAGGCAGAGAAAGAGAAGCTGTGATTAAGAAGGAGAGGGAAAGAGAATAAGTGAGTGTGTGTGTGAGAGAGAGAGAGAAAGAGAAGCTGTGAGAGAGAAAGAGAAGCTGTGAGTGAGACAGAGAGAGGGAGAAAGAGAAGCTGTGTG
Organism: Bradypodion pumilum; assembly: GCA_035047305.1. Lineage (NCBI taxonomy): Eukaryota > Metazoa > Chordata > Lepidosauria > Squamata > Chamaeleonidae > Bradypodion > Bradypodion pumilum. Next base: position 234,033,223 of record JAWDJD010000001.1, read on the forward strand.
CGTGAGAGAGAGAAAGAGAAGCTGTGAGTGAGAGAGAGATTGAAAGAGAGAGAGATTGAAAGAGAAGCTGTGAGTGAGTGAGAGAGAGAGAGAGAAAGAGAAGCTGTGAGTGAGAGAGAGAGAAAGAGAAGCTGTGAGTGAGAGAGAGAGAAAGAGAAGCTGTGATTAAGAAGGAGAGGGAAAGAGAATAAGTGAGTGAGTGAGAGAGAGAGAGAGAAAGAGAAGCTGTGAGAGAGAAAGAGAAGCTGTGAGTGAGAGAGTGAGAGAGAGAAAGAGAAGCAGTTAGTGAGAGTGAGAGAGAGAGAGAAAGAGAAGCTGTGAGTGAGAGAGAGAGAGAAAGAAAGAGAAGCTGTGAGTGAGAGAGTGAGAGAGAGAAAGAGAAGCAGTTAGTGAGAGTGAGAGAGAGAGAGAAAGAGAAGCTGTGAGTGAGAGAGAGATTGAAAGAGAAGATGTGAGTGAGTGAGAGAGAGAGAAAGAGAAGCTGTGAGTGAGAGAGAGAGAAAGAGAAGCTGTGAGTGAGAGAGAGAGAAAGAGAAGCTGTGATTAAGAAGGAGAGGGAAAGAGAATAAGTGAGTGAGTGAGAGAGAGAGAGAGAAAGAGAAGCTGTGAGAGAGAAAGAGAAGCTGTGAGTGAGACAGAGAGAGGGAGAAAGAGAAGCTGTGTGCGTGAGAGAGAGAAAGAGAAGCTGTGAGTGAGAGAGAGATTGAAAGAGAGAGAGATTGAAAGAGAAGCTGTGAGTGAGTGAGTGAGAGAGAAAGAGAAGCTGTGAGTGAGAGAGAGAGAAAGAGAAGCTGTGAGTGAGAGAGAGAGAAAGAGAAGCTGTGATTAAGAAGGAGAGGGAAAGAGAATAAGTGAGTGAGTGAGAGAGAGAGAGAGAAAGAGAAGCTGTGAGAGAGAAAGAGAAGCTGTGAGTGAGAGAGTGAGAGAGAGAAAGAGAATCTGTTAGTGAGTGTGAGAGAGAGAGAGAAAGAGAAGCTGTGAGTGAGAGAGAGATTGAAAGAGAAGCTGTGAGTGAGAGAGAGAGAGAAAGAGAAGCTGTGAGTGAGAGAGAGAAAGAGAAGCTGTGAGTGAGAGGGAGAGAAAGAGAAGCTGTGAGTGAGACAGAGAGAGAGAAGCTGTGAGTTAGAGAGAGAGAAAGAGAAGCTGTGAGTGACAGAGAGAGAGAAAGAGAATCTGTGAGTGAGAGTGAGAGAGAGAGAGAAAGTGAAGCTGTGAGTGTGTGTGAGAGAGAAAGAGAAGCTGTGAGTGTGTGAGAGAGAAAGATAGTCTGAGAAAGAGAGAGTGAAAGAGAAGCTGTGAGTGAGACAGAGAGAGGGAGAAAGAGAAGCTGTGTGCGTGAGAGAGAGAAAGAGAAGCTGTGAGTGAGAGAGAGAGAGAAGATGTGAGTGAGAGTGAGAGAGGGAGAAAGAGAAGCTGTGTGTGTGTGAGAGAGAAAGAGAAGCTGTGAGTGAGAGTGAGAGAGAAAGAGAAAGAGTAGCTGTGAGAGAGCGAGAGAGAGAAAGAGAAGCTGTTAGTGAGAGTGAGAGAGAGAGAAAGAGAAGCTGTGAGTGAGAGAGAGAGAGAAAGAGATGCTGTGAGTGAGAGAGAGAGAGAAAGAGAAGCTGTGAGTGAGAGAGAGAGAAAGAGAAGCTGTGAGAGAGAGAGAGAGAGAGAAGCTGTGAGTGAGAAGGAGAGGGAAAGAGAAGCTGTGAGTGAGTGAGAGAGAGAGAAAGAGAAGCTGTGAGTGAGAGAGAGAGAGAAAGAGAAGCTGTGAGTAAGAAGGAGAGGGAAAGAGAAGAAGTGAGTGAGTGAGAGAGAGAGAAAGAGAAGCTGTGAGACAGAAAGAGAAGCTGTGAGTGAGAGAGTGAGAGAGAGAAAGAGAATCTGTTAGTGAGTGTGAGAGAGAGAGAGAAAGAGAAGCTGTAAGTGAGAGAGAGATTGAAAGAGAAGCTGTGAGTGAGAGAGAGAGAGAGAAAGAGAAGCTGAGTGAGAGAGAGAAAGAGAAGCTGTGAGTGAGAGGGAGAGAGAGAAAGAGAAGCTGTGAGTGACACACAGAGAGAGAAGCTGTGAGTTAGAGAGAGAGAAAGAGAAGCTGTGAGTGACAGAGAGAGAGACAGAGAAGCTGTGTGTGTGTGTGAGAGAGAAAGATAGTCTGAGAAAGCGAGAGTGAAAGAGAAGCTGCGAGACAAAGAGAGGGAGAAAGAGAAGCTGTGTGTGTGAGAGAGAAAGAGAAGCTGTGAGTGAGAGTGAGATAGAGAGAGAGAGAAGCTGTGAGTGTGTGTGTTTGAGAGAAAGAGAAGCTGTGAGTGAGAGAGAGAGAAAGCGAAGCTGTGAGAGAGAATGAGAGAGAGAATGAGAAGCTGTGAGTGAGAGAGAGAGAAGCTGTGAGTGAGAGAGAGAGAGAAGATGTGAGTGAGAGAGAGAGAGAATGAGAAGCTGTGAGTGAGAGAGAGAAAAAATAAGAGAAGCTGTGAGTGAGAAAGAGAGAGAAAGAGAAGCTGTGAGTGAGAGAAAGAGAGGGAGAAAGAGAAGCTGTGAGTGAGAGAGAGAGAAAGAGAAGCTGTGAGTGAGAGAGAGAAAGAGAAGCTGTGAGTGAGAGGGAGAGAGAGAAAGAGAAGCTGTGAGTGAGAGAGAGAGAGAAAGAGAAGCTGTGAGTGAGAGGGAGAGAGAGAAAGAGAAGCTGTGAGTGAGAGGGAGAGAGAGAAAGAGAAGCTGTGAGTGACACACAGAGAGAGAAGCTGTGAGTTAGAGAGAGAGAAAGAGAAGCTGTGAGTGACAGAGAGAGAGAGAAAGAGAAGCTGTGAGTGAGAGTGAGAGAGAGAGAGAAAGAGAAGCTGTGAGTGAGAGAGAGAGAAAGAGATGCTGTGAGTGAGTGAGAGAGTCAGAGAAGCTGTGAGTGAGAGAGAGAGAAAGAGAAGCTGTGAGTGAGAGAGAGAGAAAGAGAAGCTGTGAGTGAGAGAGAGAGAAAGAGAAGCTGTAAGAAGGATAGGGAAAGAGAAGAAGTGAGTGAGTGAGAGAGAGAGAAAGAGAAGCTGTGAGTGAGAGAGAGAGAGAAAGAGAAGCTGTGAGTGAGAGAGTGAGAGAGAGAAAGAGAAGCTGTTAGTGAGAGTGAGAGAGAGAGAGAAAGAGAAGCTGTGAGTGAGAGAGAGATTGAAAGAGAAGATGTGAGTGAGTGAGAGAGAGAGAAAGAGAAGCTGTGAGTGAGAGGCAGAGAAAGAGAAGCTGTGATTAAGAAGGAGAGGGAAAGAGAATAAGTGAGTGTGTGTGAGAGAGAGAGAGAGAAAGAGAAGCTGTGAGAGAGAAAGAGAAGCTGTGAGTGAGACAGAGAGAGGGAGAAAGAGAAGCTGTGTGCGTGAGAGAGAGAAAGAGAAGCTGTGAGTGAGAGAGAGATTGAAAGAGAGAGAGATTGAAAGAGAAGCTGTGAGTGAGTGAGAGAGAGAGAGAGAAAGAGAAGCTGTGAGTGAGAGAGAGAGAAAGAGAAGCTGTGAGTGAGAGAGAGAGAAAGAGAAGCTGTGATTAAGAAGGAGAGGGAAAGAGAATAAGTGAGTGAGTGAGAGAGAGAGAGAGAAAGAGAAGCTGTGAGAGAGAAAGAGAAGCTGTGAGTGAGAGAGTGAGAGAGAGAAAGAGAATCTGTTAGTGAGTGTGAGAGAGAGAGAGAAAGAGAAGCTGTGAGTGAGAGAGAGATTGAAAGAGAAGCTGTGAGTGAGAGAGAGAGAGAAAGAGAAGCTGTGAGTGAGAGAGAGAAAGAGAAGCTGTGAGTGAGAGGGAGAGAAAGAGAAGCTGTGAGTGAGACAGAGAGAGAGAAGCTGTGAGTTAGAGAGAGAGAAAGAGAAGCTGTGAGTGACAGAGAGAGAGAAAGAGAAGCTGTGAGTGAGAGTGAGAGAGAGAGAGAGAAAGTGAAGCTGTGAGTGTGTGTGAGAGAGAAAGAGAAGCTGTGTGTGTGAGAGAGAGAGAAAGAGAAAGAGTAGCTGTGAGAGAGCGAGAGAGAGAAAGAGAAGCTGTTAGTGAGAGTGAGAGAGAGAGAAAGAGAAGCTGTGAGTGAGAGAGAGAGAGAAAGAGATGCTGTGAGTGAGAGAGAGAGAGAAAGAGAAGCTGTGAGTGAGAGAGAGAGAAAGAGAAGCTGTGAGAGAGAGAGAGAGAGAAGCTGTGAGTGAGAAGGAGAGGGAAAGAGAAGCTGTGAGTGAGTGAGAGAGAGAGAAAGAGAAGCTGTGAGTGAGAGAGAGAGAGAAAGAGAAGCTGTGAGTAAGAAGGAGAGGGAAAGAGAAGAAGTGAGTGAGTGAGAGAGAGAGAAAGAGAAGCTGTGAGACAGAAAGAGAAGCTGTGAGTGAGAGAGTGAGAGAGAGAAAGAGAATCTGTTAGTGAGTGTGAGAGAGAGAGAGAAAGAGAAGCTGTAAGTGAGAGAGAGATTGAAAGAGAAGCTGTGAGTGAGAGAGAGAGAGAGAAAGAGAAGCTGAGTGAGAGAGAGAAAGAGAAGCTGTGAGTGAGAGGGAGAGAGAGAAAGAGAAGCTGTGAGTGACACACAGAGAGAGAAGCTGTGAGTTAGAGAGAGAGAAAGAGAAGCTGTGAGTGACAGAGAGAGAGACAGAGAAGCTGTGTGTGTGTGAGAGAGAGAAAGATAGTCTGAGAAAGCGAGAGTGAAAGAGAAGCTGTGAGACAAAGAGAGGGAGAAAGAGAAGCTGTGTGTGTGAGAGAGAAAGAGAAGCTGTGAGTGAGAGTGAGATAGAGAGAGAGAGAAGCTGTGAGTGTGTGTGTTTGAGAGAAAGAGAAGCTGTGAGTGAGAGAGAGAGAAAGCGAAGCTGTGAGAGAGAATGAGAGAGAGAATGAGAAGCTGTGAGTGAGAGAGAGAGAAGCTGTGAGTGAGAGAGAGAGAGAAGATGTGAGTGAGAGAGAGAGAGAATGAGAAGCTGTGAGTGAGAGAGAGAAAAAATAAGAGAAGCTGTGAGTGAGAAAGAGAGAGAAAGAGAAGCTGTGAGTGAGAGAAAGAGAGGGAGAAAGAGAAGCTGTGAGTGAGAGAGAGAGAAAGAGAAGCTGTGAGTGAGAGAGAGAAAGAGAAGCTGTGAGTGAGAGGGAGAGAGAGAAAGAGAAGCTGTGAGTGAGAGAGAGAGAGAAAGAGAAGCTGTGAGTGAGAAGAGAGAAAGAGAAGCTGTGAGTGAGAGGGAGAGAGAGAAAGAGAAGCTGTGAGTGACACACAGAGAGAGAAGCTGTGAGTTAGAGAGAGAGAAAGAGAAGCTGTGAGTGACAGAGAGAGAGAGAAAGAGAAGCTGTGAGTGAGAGTGAGAGAGAGAGAGAAAGAGAAGCTGTGAGTGAGAGAGAGAGAAAGAGATGCTGTGAGTGAGTGAGAGAGTCAGAGAAGCTGTGAGTGAGAGAGAGAGAAAGAGAAGCTGTGAGTGAGAGAGAGAGAAAGAGAAGCTGTGAGTGAGAGAGAGAGAAAGAGAAGCTGTGAGTAAGAAGGATAGGGAAAGAGAAGAAGTGAGTGAGTGAGAGAGAGAGAAAGAGAAGCTGTGAGTGAGAGAGAGAGAGAAAGAGAAGCTGTGAGTGAGAGAGTGAGAGAGAGAAAGAGAAGCTGTTAGTGAGAGTGAGAGAGAGAGAGAAAGAGAAGCTGTGAGTGAGAGAGAGATTGAAAGAGAAGATGTGAGTGAGTGAGAGAGAGAGAAAGAGAAGCTGTGAGTGAGAGAGAGAGAAAGAGAAGCTGTGAGTGAGAGGCAGAGAAAGAGAAGCTGTGATTAAGAAGGAGAGGGAAAGAGAATAAGTGAGTGTGTGTGTGAGAGAGAGAGAGAAAGAGAAGCTGTGAGAGAGAAAGAGAAGCTGTGAGTGAGACAGAGAGAGGGAGAAAGAGAAGCTGTGTGCGTGAGAGAGAGAAAGAGAAGCTGTGAGTGAGAGAGAGATTGAAAGAGAGAGAGATTGAAAGAGAAGCTGTGAGTGAGTGAGAGAGAGAGAGAGAAAGAGAAGCTGTGAGTGAGAGAGAGAGAAAGAGAAGCTGTGAGTGAGAGAGAGAGAAAGAGAAGCTGTGATTAAGAAGGAGAGGGAAAGAGAATAAGTGAGTGAGTGAGAGAGAGAGAGAGAAAGAGAAGCTGTGAGAGAGAAAGAGAAGCTGTGAGTGAGAGAGTGAGAGAGAGAAAGAGAATCTGTTAGTGAGTGTGAGAGAGAGAGAGAAAGAGAAGCTGTGAGTGAGAGAGAGAAAAAATAAGAGAAGCTGTGAGTGAGAAAGAGAGAGAAAGAGAAGCTGTGAGTGAGAGAAAGAGAGGGAGAAAGAGAAGCTGTGAGTGAGAGAGAGAGAAAGAGAAGCTGTGAGTGAGAGAGAGAAAGAGAAGCTGTGAGTGAGAGGGAGAGAGAGAAAGAGAAGCTGTGAGTGAGAGAGAGAGAAAGAGAAGCTGTGAGTGAGAAGAGAGAAAGAGAAGCTGTGAGTGAGAGGGAGAGAGAGAAAGAGAAGCTGTGAGTGACACACAGAGAGAGAAGCTGTGAGTTAGAGAGAGAGAAAGAGAAGCTGTGAGTGACAGAGAGAGAGAGAAAGAGAAGCTGTGAGTGAGAGTGAGAGAGAGAGAGAAAGAGAAGCTGTGAGTGAGAGAGAGAGAAAGAGATGCTGTGAGTGAGTGAGAGAGTCAGAGAAGCTGTGAGTGAGAGAGAGAGAAAGAGAAGCTGTGAGTGAGAGAGAGAGAAAGAGAAGCTGTGAGTAAGAAGGATAGGGAAAGAGAAGAAGTGAGTGAGTGAGAGAGAGAGAAAGAGAAGCTGTGAGTGAGAGAGAGAGAGAAAGAGAAGCTGTGAGTGAGAGAGTGAGAGAGAGAAAGAGAAGCTGTTAGTGAGAGTGAGAGAGAGAGAGAAAGAGAAGCTGTGAGTGAGAGAGAGATTGAAAGAGAAGATGTGAGTGAGTGAGAGAGAGAGAAAGAGAAGCTGTGAGTGAGAGAGAGAGAAAGAGAAGCTGTGAGTGAGAGGCAGAGAAAGAGAAGCTGTGATTAAGAAGGAGAGGGAAAGAGAATAAGTGAGTGTGTGTGAGAGAGAGAGAGAGAAAGAGAAGCTGTGAGAGAGAAAGAGAAGCTGTGAGTGAGACAGAGAGAGGGAGAAAGAGAAGCTGTGTGCGTGAGAGAGAGAAAGAGAAGCTGTGAGTGAGAGAGAGATTGAAAGAGAGAGAGATTGAAAGAGAAGCTGTGAGTGAGTGAGAGAGAGAGAGAGAAAGAGAAGCTGTGAGTGAGAGAGAGAGAAAGAGAAGCTGTGAGTGAGAGAGAGAGAAAGAGAAGCTGTGATTAAGAAGGAGAGGGAAAGAGAATAAGTGAGTGAGTGAGAGAGAGAGAGAGAAAGAGAAGCTGTGAGAGAGAAAGAGAAGCTGTGAGTGAGAGAGTGAGAGAGAGAAAGAGAATCTGTTAGTGAGTGTGAGAGAGAGAGAGAAAGAGAAGCTGTGAGTGAGAGAGAGATTGAAAGAGAAGCTGTGAGTGAGAGAGAGAGAGAAAGAGAAGCTGTGAGTGAGAGAGAGAAAGAGAAGCTGTGAGTGAGAGGGAGAGAAAGAGAAGCTGTGAGTGAGACAGAGAGAGAGAAGCTGTGAGTTAGAGAGAGAGAAAGAGAAGCTGTGAGTGACAGAGAGAGAGAAAGAGAAGCTGTGAGTGAGAGTGAGAGAGAGAGAGAGAGAAAGTGAAGCTGTGAGTGTGTGTGAGAGAGAAAGAGAAGCTGTGTGTGTGAGAGAGAGAGAAAGATAGTCTGAGAAAGAGAGAGTGAAAGAGAAGCTGTGAGTGAGACAGAGAGAGGGAGAAAGAGAAGCTGTGTGCGTGAGAGAGAGAAAGAGAAGCTGTGAGTGAGAGAGAGAGAGAAGATGTGAGTGAGAGTGAGAGAGGGAGAAAGAGAAGCTGTGTGTGTGAGAGAGAGAAAGAGAAGCTGTGAGTGAGAGTGAGAGAGAGAGAAAGAGAAAGAGTAGCTGTGAGAGAGCGAGAGAGAGAAAGAGAAGCTGTTAGTGAGAGTGAGAGAGAGAGAAAGAGAAGCTGTGAGTGAGAGAGAGAGAGAAAGAGATGCTGTGAGTGAGAGAGAGAGAGAAAGAGAAGCTGTGAGTGAGAGAGAGAGAAAGAGAAGCTGTGAGAGAGAGAGAGAGAGAAGCTGTGAGTGAGAAGGAGAGGGAAAGAGAAGCTGTGAGTGAGTGAGAGAGAGAGAAAGAGAAGCTGTGAGTGAGAGAGAGAAAGAGAAGCTGTGAGTGAGAGAGAGAGAGAAAGAGAAGCTGTGAGTAAGAAGGAGAGGGAAAGAGAAGAAGTGAGTGAGTGAGAGAGAGAGAAAGAGAAGCTGTGAGACAGAAAGAGAAGCTGTGAGTGAGAGAGTGAGAGAGAGAAAGAGAATCTGTTAGTGAGTGTGAGAGAGAGAGAGAAAGAGAAGCTGTAAGTGAGAGAGAGATTGAAAGAGAAGCTGTGAGTGAGAGAGAGAGAGAGAAAGAGAAGCTGAGTGAGACAGAGAAAGAGAAGCTGTGAGTGAGAGGGAGAGAGAGAAAGAGAAGCTGTGAGTGACACACAGAGAGAGAAGCTGTGAGTTAGAGAGAGAGAAAGAGAAGCTGTGAGTGACAGAGAGAGAGACAGAGAAGCTGTGTGTGTGTGAGAGAGAGAAAGACAGTCTGAGAAAGCGAGAGTGAAAGAGAAGCTGTGAGACAAAGAGAGGGAGAAAGAGAAGCTGTGTGTGTGAGAGAGAGAAAGAGAAGCTGTGAGTGAGAGTGAGATAGAGAGAGAGAGAGAAGCTGTGAGTGTGTGTGTTTGAGAGAAAGAGAAGCTGTGAGTGAGAGAGAGAAAGTGAAGCTGTGAGAGAGAAAGAGAGAGAGAATGAGAAGCTGTGAGTGAGAGAGAGAGAAGCTGTGAGTGAGAGAGAGAGAGAAGATGTGAGTGAGAGAGAGAGAGAATGAGAAGCTGTGAGTGAGAGAGAGAAAAAATTAGAGAAGCTGTGAGTGAGAAAGAGAGAGAAAGAGAAGCTGTGAGTGAGAGAAAGAGAGGGAGAAAGAGAAGCTGTGAGTGAGAGAGAGAGAAAGAGAAGCTGTGAGTGAGAGAGAGAAAGAGAAGCTGTGAGTGAGAGGGAGAGAGAGAAAGAGAAGCTGTGAGTGAGAGAGAGAGAGAAAGAGAAGCTGTGAGTGAGAAGAGAGAAAGAGAAGCTGTGAGTGAGAGGGAGAGAGAGAAAGAGAAGCTGTGAGTGACACACAGAGAGAGAAGCTGTGAGTTAGAGAGAGAGAGAAAGAGAAGCTGTGAGTGACAGAGAGAGAGAGAAAGAGAAGCTGTGAGTGAGAGTGAGAGAGAGAGAGAAAGAGAAGCTGTGAGTGAGAGAGAGAGAAAGAGATGCTGTGAGTGAGTGAGAGAGTCAGAGAAGCTGTGAGTGAGAGAGAGAGAAAGAGAAGCTGTGAGTGAGAGAGAGAGAAAGAGAAGCTGTTAGTGAGAGTGAGAGAGAGAGAAAGAGAAGCTGTGAGTGAGAGAGAGATTGAAAGAGAAGATGTGAGTGAGTGAGAGAGAGAGAAAGAGAAGCTGTGAGTGAGAGAGAGAGAAAGAGAAGCTGTGAGTGAGAGAGAGAGAAAGAGAAGCTGTGATTAAGAAGGAGAGGGAAAGAGAATAAGTGAGTGTGTGAGAGAGAGAGAGAAAGAGAAGCTGTGAGAGAGAAAGAGAAGCTGTGAGTGAGACAGAGAGAGGGAGAAAGAGAAGCTGTGTGCGTGAGAGAGAGAAAGAGAAGCTGTGAGTGAGAGAGAGATTGAAAGAGAGAGAGATTGAAAGAGAAGCTGTGAGTGAGTGAGAGAGAGAGAGAGAAAGAGAAGCTGTGAGTGAGAGAGAGAGAAAGAGAAGCTGTGAGTGAGAGAGAGAGAAAGAGAAGCTGTGATTAAGAAGGAGAGGGAAAGAGAATAAGTGAGTGAGTGAGAGAGAGAGAGAGAAAGAGAAGCTGTGAGAGAGAAAGAGAAGCTGTGAGTGAGAGAGTGAGAGAGAGAAAGAGAATCTGTTAGTGAGAGAGAGATTGAAAGAGAAGCTGTGAGTGAGAGAGAGAGAGAAAGAGAAGCTGTGAGTGAGAGAGAGAAAGAGAAGCTGTGAGTGAGAGGGAGAGAAAGAGAAGCTGTGAGTGAGACAGAGAGAGAGAAGCTGTGAGTTAGAGAGAGAGAAAGAGAAGCTGTGAGTGACAGAGAGAGAGAAAGAGAAGCTGTGAGTGAGAGTGAGAGAGAGAGAGAGAAAGTGAAGCTGTGAGTGTGTGTGAGAGAGAAAGAGAAGCTGTGTGTGTGTGAGAGAGAGAAAGATAGTCTGAGAAAGAGAGAGTGAAAGAGAAGCTGTGAGTGAGACAGAGAGAGGGAGAAAGAGAAGCTGTGTGCGTGAGAGAGAGAAAGAGAAGCTGTGAGTGAGAGAGAGAGAGAAGATGTGAGTGAGAGTGAGAGAGGGAGAAAGAGAAGCTGTGTGTGTGTGAGAGAGAAAGAGAAGCTGTGAGTGAGAGTGAGAGAGAGAGAAAGAGAAAGAGTAGCTGTGAGAGAGCGAGAGAGAGAAAGAGAAGCTGTTAGTGAGAGTGTGAGAGAGAGAAAGAGAAGCTGTGAGTGAGAGAGAGAGAGAAAGAGATGCTGTGAGTGAGAGAGAGAGAGAAAGAGAAGCTGTGTGAGAGAGAGAGAAAGAGAAGCTGTGTGAGAGAGAGAGAGAGAAGCTGTGAGTGAGAAGGAGAGGGAAAGAGAAGCTGTGAGTGAGTGAGAGAGAGAGAAAGAGAAGCTGTGAGTGAGAGAGAGAAAGAGAAGCTGTGAGTGAGAGAGAGAGAGAAAGAGAAGCTGTGAGTAAGAAGGAGAGGGAAAGAGAAGAAGTGAGTGAGTGAGAGAGAGAGAAAGAGAAGCTGTGAGACAGAAAGAGAAGCTGTGAGTGAGAGAGTGAGAGAGAGAAAGAGAATCTGTTAGTGAGTGTGAGAGAGAGAGAAAGAGAAGCTGTAAGTGAGAGAGAGATTGAAAGAGAAGCTGTGAGTGAGAGAGAGAGAGAGAAAGAGAAGCTGAGTGAGAGAGAGAAAGAGAAGCTGTGAGTGAGAGGGAGAGAGAGAAAGAGAAGCTGTGAGTGACACACAGAGAGAGAAGCTGTGAGTTAGAGAGAGAGAAAGAGAAGCTGTGAGTGACAGAGAGAGAGACAGAGAAGCTGTGTGTGTGTGAGAGAGAGAAAGACAGTCTGAGAAAGCGAGAGTGAAAGAGAAGCTGTGAGACAAAGAGAGGGAGAAAGAGAAGCTGTGTGTGTGAGAGAGAGAAAGAGAAGCTGTGAGTGAGAGTGAGATAGAGAGAGAGAGAAGCTGTGAGTGTGTGTGTTTGAGAGAAAGAGAAGCTGTGAGTGAGAGAGAGAAAGCGAAGCTGTGAGAGAGAATGAGAGAGAGAATGAGAAGCTGTGAGTGAGAGAGAGAGAAGCTGTGAGTGAGAGAGAGAGAGAAGATGTGAGTGAGAGAGAGAGAGAATGAGAAGCTGTGAGTGAGAGAGAGAAAAAATTAGAGAAGCTGTGAGTGAGAAAGAGAGAGAAAGAGAAGCTGTGAGTGAGAGAAAGAGAGGGAGAAAGAGAAGCTGTGAGTGAGAGAGAGAGAAAGAGAAGCTGTGAGTGAGAGAGAGAAAGAGAAGCTGTGAGTGAGAGGGAGAGAGAGAAAGAGAAGCTGTGAGTGAGAGAGAGAGAGAGAAAGAGAAGCTGTGAGTGAGAAGAGAGAAAGAGAAGCTGTGAGTGAGAGGGAGAGAGAGAGAGAAGCTGTGAGTGACACACACAGAGAGAAGCTGTGAGTTAGAGAGAGAGAGAAAGAGAAGCTGTGAGTGACAGAGAGAGAGAGAAAGAGAAGCTGTGAGTGAGAGTGAGAGAGAGAGAGAAAGAGAAGCTGTGAGTGAGAGAGAGAGAAAGAGATGCTGTGAGTGAGTGAGAGAGTCAGAGAAGCTGTGAGTGAGAGAGAGAGAAAGAGAAGCTGTGAGTGAGAGAGAGAGAAAGAGAAGCTGTGAGTGAGAGAGAGAGAGAAAGAGAAGCTGTGAGTAAGAAGGATAGGGAAAGAGAAGAAGTGAGTGAGTGAGAGAGAGAGAGAAAGAGAAGCTGTGAGTGAGAGAGAGAGAGAAAGAGAAGCTGTGAGTGAGAGAGTGAGAGAGAGAAAGAGAAACTGTTAGTGAGAGTGAGAGAGAGAGAGAAAGAGAAGCTGTGAGTGAGAGAGAGATTGAAAGAGAAGATGTGAGTGAGTGAGAGAGAGAGAAAGAGAAGCTGTGAGTGAGAGAGAGAGAAAGAGAAGCTGTGAGTGAGAGAGAGAGAAAGAGAAGCTGTGATTAAGAAGGAGAGGGAAAGAGAATAAGTGAGTAAGTGAGAGAGAGAGAGAGAAAGAGAAGCTGTGAGAGAGAAAGAGAAGCTGTGAGTGAGACAGAGAGAGGGAGAAAGAGAAGCTGTGTGCGTGAGAGAGAGAAAGAGAAGCTGTGAGTGAGAGAGAGATTGAAAGAGAGAGAGATTGAAAGAGAAGCTGTGAGTGAGTGAGAGAGAGAGAGAGAAAGAGAAGCTGTGAGTGAGAGAGAGAGAAAGAGAAGCTGTGAGTGAGAGAGAGAGAAAGAGAAGCTGTGATTAAGAAGGAGAGGGAAAGAGAATAAGTGAGTGAGTGAGAGAGAGAGAGAGAAAGAGAAGCTGTGAGAGAGAAAGAGAAGCTGTGAGTGAGAGAGTGAGAGAGAGAAAGAGAATCTGTTAGTGAGTGTGAGAGAGAGAGAGAAAGAGAAGCTGTGAGTGAGAGAGAGATTGAAAGAGAAGCTGTGAGTGAGAGAGAGAGAGAAAGAGAAGCTGTGGGTGAGAGAGAGAAAGAGAAGCTGTGAGTGAGAGGGAGAGAAAGAGAAGCTGTGAGTGAGACAGAGAGAGAGAAGCTGTGAGTTAGAGAGAGAGAAAGAGAAGCTGTGAGTGACAGAGAGAGAGAAAGAGAAGCTGTGAGTGAGAGTGAGAGAGAGAGAGAGAAAGTGAAGCTGTGAGTGTGTGTGAGAGAGAAAGAGAAGCTGTGTGTGTGTGAGAGAGAGAAAGATAGTCTGAGAAAGAGAGAGTGAAAGAGAAGCTGTGAGTGAGACAGAGAGAGGGAGAAAGAGAAGCTGTGTGCGTGAGAGAGAGAAAGAGAAGCTGTGAGTGAGAGAGAGAAAGAAAAGCTGTGAGTGAGAGAGAGAGAAAGAGAAGGTATGAGTGAGAGAGAGAGAAGCTGTGAGTGAGAGAGTGAGAGAGAGAAAGAGAAGCTGTGAGTGAGAGAGAGAAAGAGAAGCTGTGAGTGAGAGGGAGAGAGAGAAAGAGAAGCTGTGAGTGACACACAGAGAGAGAAGCTGTGAGTTAGAGAGAGAGAGAAAGAGAAGCTGTGAGTGACAGAGAGAGAGAGAAAGAGAAGCTGTGAGTGAGAGTGAGAGAGAGAGAGAAAGAGAAGCTGTGAGTGAGAGAGAGAGAAAGAGATGCTGTGAGTGAGTGAGAGAGTCAGAGAAGCTGTGAGTGAGAGAGAGAGAAAGAGAAGCTGTGAGTGAGAGAGAGAGAAAGAGAAGCTGTGAGTGAGAGAGAGAGAGAAAGAGAAGCTGTGAGTAAGAAGGATAGGGAAAGAGAAGAAGTGAGTGAGTGAGAGAGAGAGAGAAAGAGAAGCTGTGAGTGAGAGAGAGAGAGAAAGAGAAGCTGTGAGTGAGAGAGTGAGAGAGAGAAAGAGAAGCTGTTAGTGAGAGTGAGAGAGAGAGAGAAAGAGAAGCTGTGAGTGAGAGAGAGATTGAAAGAGAAGATGTGAGTGAGTGAGAGAGAGAGAAAGAGAAGCTGTGAGTGAGAGAGAGAGAAAGAGAAGCTGTGAGTGAGAGAGAGAGAAAGAGAAGCTGTGATTAAGAAGGAGAGGGAAAGAGAATAAGTGAGTGAGTGAGAGAGAGAGAGAGAGAAAGAGAAGCTGTGAGAGAGAAAGAGAAGCTGTGAGTGAGACAGAGAGAGGGAGAAAGAGAAGCTGTGTGCGTGAGAGAGAGAAAGAGAAGCTGTGAGTGAGAGAGAGATTGAAAGAGAGAGAGATTGAAAGAGAAGCTGTGAGTGAGAGAGAGAGAGAAAGAGAAGCTGTGAGTGAGAGAGAGAAAGAGAAGCTGTGAGTGAGAGGGAGAGAAAGAGAAGCTGTGAGTGAGACAGAGAGAGAGAAGCTGTGAGTTAGAGAGAGAGAAAGAGAAGCTGTGAGTGACAGAGAGAGAGAAAGAGAAGCTGTGAGTGAGAGTGAGAGAGAGAGAGAGAAAGTGAAGCTGTGAGTGTGTGTGAGAGAGAAAGAGAAGCTGTGTGTGTGTGTGAGAGAGAAAGATAGTCTGAGAAAGAGAGAGTGAAAGAGAAGCTGTGAGTGAGACAGAGAGAGGGAGAAAGAGAAGCTGTGTGCGTGAGAGAGAGAAAGAGAAGCTGTGAGTGAGAGAGAGAGAGAAGATGTGAGTGAGAGTGAGAGAGGGAGAAAGAGAAGCTGTGTGTGTGTGAGAGAGAAAGAGTAGCTGTGAGAGAGCGAGAGAGAGAAAGAGAAGCTGTTAGTGAGAGTGAGAGTGAGAGAAAGAGAAGCTGTGAGTGAGAGAGAGAGAGAAAGAGAAGCTGTGAGTGAGAGAGAGAGAAAGAGAAGCTGTGAGAGAGAGAGAGAGAGAGAAGCTGTGAGTGAGAAGGAGAGGGAAAGAGAAGCTGTGAGTGAGTGAGAGAGAGAGAAAGAGAAGCTGTGAGTGAGAGAGAGAAAGAGAAGCTGTGAGTGAGAGAGAGAGAAAGAGAAGCTGTGAGTAAGAAGGAGAGGGAAAGAGAAGAAGTGAGTGAGTGAGAGAGAGAGAAAGAGAAGCTGTGAGACAGAAAGAGAAGCTGTGAGTGAGAGAGTGAGAGAAAGAGAAGCTGTGAGTGAGAGAGTGAGAGAGAGAAAGAGAAACTGTTAGTGAGAGTGAGAGAGAGAGAGAAAGAGAAGCTGTGAGTGAGAGAGAGATTGAAAGAGAAGATGTGAGTGAGTGAGAGAGAGAGAAAGAGAAGCTGTGAGTGAGAGAGAGAAAGAGAAGCTGTGAGTGAGAGAGAGAGAAAGAGAAGCTGTGAGTAAGAAGGAGAGGGAAAGAGAAGAAGTGAGTGAGTGAGAGAGAGAGAAAGAGAAGCTGTGAGACAGAAAGAGAAGCTGTGAGTGAGAGAGAGAGAGAAAGAGAAGCTGTGAGTGAGAGAGTGAGAGAGAGAAAGAGAAACTGTTAGTGAGAGTGAGAGAGAGAGAGAAAGAGAAGCTGTGAGTGAGAGAGAGATTGAAAGAGAAGATGTGAGTGAGTGAGAGAGAGAGAAAGAGAAGCTGTGAGTGAGAGAGAGAGAAAGAGAAGCTGTGAGTGAGAGAGAGAGAAAGAGAAGCTGTGATTAAGAAGGAGAGGGAAAGAGAATAAGTGAGTAAGTGAGAGAGAGAGAGAGAAAGAGAAGCTGTGAGAGAGAAAGAGAAGCTGTGAGTGAGACAGAGAGAGGGAGAAAGAGAAGCTGTGTGCGTGAGAGAGAGAAAGAGAAGCTGTGAGTGAGAGAGAGATTGAAAGAGAGAGAGATTGAAAGAGAAGCTGTGAGTGAGTGAGAGAGAGAGAGAGAAAGAGAAGCTGTGAGTGAGAGAGAGAGAAAGAGAAGCTGTGAGTGAGAGAGAGAGAAAGAGAAGCTGTGATTAAGAAGGAGAGGGAAAGAGAATAAGTGAGTGAGTGAGAGAGAGAGAGAGAAAGAGAAGCTGTGAGAGAGAAAGAGAAGCTGTGAGTGAGAGAGTGAGAGAGAGAAAGAGAATCTGTTAGTGAGTGTGAGAGAGAGAGAGAAAGAGAAGCTGTGAGTGAGAGAGAGATTGAAAGAGAAGCTGTGAGTGAGAGAGAGAGAGAAAGAGAAGCTGTGGGTGAGAGAGAGAAAGAGAAGCTGTGAGTGAGAGGGAGAGAAAGAGAAGCTGTGAGTGAGACAGAGAGAGAGAAGCTGTGAGAGAGAGAGAAAGAGAAGCTGTGAGTGACAGAGAGAGAGAAAGAGAAGCTGTGAGTGAGAGTGAGAGAGAGAGAGAGAAAGTGAAGCTGTGAGTGTGTGTGAGAGAGAAAGAGAAGCTGTGTGTGTGTGAGAGAGAGAAAGATAGTCTGAGAAAGAGAGAGTGAAAGAGAAGCTGTGAGTGAGACAGAGAGAGGGAGAAAGAGAAGCTGTGTGCGTGAGAGAGAGAAAGAGAAGCTGTGAGTGAGAGAGAGAAAGAAAAGCTGTGAGTGAGAGAGAGAGAAAGAGAAGGTATGAGTGAGAGAGAGAGAAGCTGTGAGTGAGAGAGTGAGAGAGAGAAAGAGAAGCTGTGAGTGAGAGAGAGAAAGAGAAGCTGTGAGTGAGAGGGAGAGAGAGAAAGAGAAGCTGTGAGTGACACACAGAGAGAGAAGCTGTGAGTTAGAGAGAGAGAGAAAGAGAAGCTGTGAGTGACAGAGAGAGAGAGAAAGAGAAGCTGTGAGTGAGAGTGAGAGAGAGAGAGAAAGAGAAGCTGTGAGTGAGAGAGAGAGAAAGAGATGCTGTGAGTGAGTGAGAGAGTCAGAGAAGCTGTGAGTGAGAGAGAGAGAAAGAGAAGCTGTGAGTGAGAGAGAGAGAAAGAGAAGCTGTGAGTGAGAGAGAGAGAGAAAGAGAAGCTGTGAGTAAGAAGGATAGGGAAAGAGAAGAAGTGAGTGAGTGAGAGAGAGAGAGAAAGAGAAGCTGTGAGTGAGAGAGAGAGAGAAAGAGAAGCTGTGAGTGAGAGAGTGAGAGAGAGAAAGAGAAGCTGTTAGTGAGAGTGAGAGAGAGAGAGAAAGAGAAGCTGTGAGTGAGAGAGAGATTGAAAGAGAAGATGTGAGTGAGTGAGAGAGAGAGAAAGAGAAGCTGTGAGTGAGAGAGAGAGAAAGAGAAGCTGTGAGTGAGAGAGAGAGAAAGAGAAGCTGTGATTAAGAAGGAGAGGGAAAGAGAATAAGTGAGTGAGTGAGAGAGAGAGAGAGAGAAAGAGAAGCTGTGAGAGAGAAAGAGAAGCTGTGAGTGAGACAGAGAGAGGGAGAAAGAGAAGCTGTGTGCGTGAGAGAGAGAAAGAGAAGCTGTGAGTGAGAGAGAGATTGAAAGAGAGAGAGATTGAAAGAGAAGCTGTGAGTGAGAGAGAGAGAGAAAGAGAAGCTGTGAGTGAGAGAGAGAAAGAGAAGCTGTGAGTGAGAGGGAGAGAAAGAGAAGCTGTGAGTGAGACAGAGAGAGAGAAGCTGTGAGTTAGAGAGAGAGAAAGAGAAGCTGTGAGTGACAGAGAGAGAGAAAGAGAAGCTGTGAGTGAGAGTGAGAGAGAGAGAGAGAAAGTGAAGCTGTGAGTGTGTGTGAGAGAGAAAGAGAAGCTGTGTGTGTGTGTGAGAGAGAAAGATAGTCTGAGAAAGAGAGAGTGAAAGAGAAGCTGTGAGTGAGACAGAGAGAGGGAGAAAGAGAAGCTGTGTGCGTGAGAGAGAGAAAGAGAAGCTGTGAGTGAGAGAGAGAGAGAAGATGTGAGTGAGAGTGAGAGAGGGAGAAAGAGAAGCTGTGTGTGTGTGAGAGAGAAAGAGTAGCTGTGAGAGAGCGAGAGAGAGAAAGAGAAGCTGTTAGTGAGAGTGAGAGTGAGAGAAAGAGAAGCTGTGAGTGAGAGAGAGAGAGAAAGAGAAGCTGTGAGTGAGAGAGAGAGAAAGAGAAGCTGTGAGAGAGAGAGAGAGAGAGAAGCTGTGAGTGAGAAGGAGAGGGAAAGAGAAGCTGTGAGTGAGTGAGAGAGAGAGAAAGAGAAGCTGTGAGTGAGAGAGAGAAAGAGAAGCTGTGAGTGAGAGAGAGAGAAAGAGAAGCTGTGAGTAAGAAGGAGAGGGAAAGAGAAGAAGTGAGTGAGTGAGAGAGAGAGAAAGAGAAGCTGTGAGACAGAAAGAGAAGCTGTGAGTGAGAGAGTGAGAGAGAGAAAGAGAATCTGTTAGTGAGTGTGAGAGAGAGAGAGAAAGAGAAGCTGTAAGTGAGAGAGAGATTGAAAGAGAAGCTGTGAGTGAGAGAGAGAGAGAGAAAGAGAAGCTGAGTGAGAGAGAGAAAGAGAAGCTGTGAGTGAGAGGGAGAGAGAGAAAGAGAAGCTGTGAGTGACACACAGAGAGAGAAGCTGTGAGTTAGAGAGAGAGAAAGAGAAGCTGTGAGTGACAGAGAGAGAGACAGAGAAGCTGTGTGTGTGTGAGAGAGAGAAAGACAGTCTGAGAAAGCGAGAGTGAAAGAGAAGCTGTGAGACAAAGAGAGGGAGAAAGAGAAGCTGTGTGTGTGAGAGAGAGAAAGAGAAGCTGTGAGTGAGAGAGAGAAAGCGAAGCTGTGAGAGAGAAAGAGAGAGAGAATGAGAAGCTGTGAGTGAGAGAGAGAGAAGCTGTGAGTGAGAGAGAGAGAGAAGATGTGAGTGAGAGAGAGAGAGAATGAGAAGCTGTGAGTGAGAGAGAGAAAAAATTAGAGAAGCTGTGAGTGAGAAAGAGAGAGAAAGAGAAGCTGTGAGTGAGAGAAAGAGAGGGAGAAAGAGAAGCTGTGAGTGAGAGAGAGAGAAAGAGAAGCTGTGAGTGAGAGAGAGAAAGAGAAGCTGTGAGTGAGAGGGAGAGAGAGAAAGA
Organism: Bradypodion pumilum; assembly: GCA_035047305.1. NCBI lineage: Eukaryota > Metazoa > Chordata > Lepidosauria > Squamata > Chamaeleonidae > Bradypodion > Bradypodion pumilum. Next base: position 234,051,674 of record JAWDJD010000001.1, read on the forward strand.
GAAGCTGTGAGTGAGAGAGAGAGAGAGAAAGAGAAGCTGTGAGTGAGAAGAGAGAAAGAGAAGCTGTGAGTGAGAGGGAGAGAGAGAAAGAGAAGCTGTGAGTGACACACAGAGAGAGAAGCTGTGAGTTAGAGAGAGAGAGAAAGAGAAGCTGTGAGTGACAGAGAGAGAGAGAAAGAGAAGCTGTGAGTGAGAGTGAGAGAGAGAGAGAAAGAGAAGCTGTGAGTGAGAGAGAGAGAAAGAGATGCTGTGAGTGAGTGAGAGAGTCAGAGAAGCTGTGAGTGAGAGAGAGAGAAAGAGAAGCTGTGAGTGAGAGAGAGAGAAAGAGAAGCTGTGAGTGAGAGAGAGAGAGAAAGAGAAGCTGTGAGTAAGAAGGATAGGGAAAGAGAAGAAGTGAGTGAGTGAGAGAGAGAGAAAGAGAAGCTGTGAGTGAGAGAGAGAGAAAGAGAAGCTGTGAGTGAGAGAGTGAGAGAGAGAAAGAGAAGCTGTTAGTGAGAGTGAGAGAGAGAGAAAGAGAAGCTGTGAGTGAGAGAGAGATTGAAAGAGAAGATGTGAGTGAGTGAGAGAGAGAGAAAGAGAAGCTGTGAGTGAGAGAGAGAGAAAGAGAAGCTGTGAGTGAGAGAGAGAGAAAGAGAAGCTGTGATTAAGAAGGAGAGGGAAAGAGAATAAGTGAGTGAGTGAGAGAGAGAGAGAGAGAGAGAAAGAGAAGCTGTGAGAGAGAAAGAGAAGCTGTGAGTGAGACAGAGAGAGGGAGAAAGAGAAGCTGTGTGCGTGAGAGAGAGAAAGAGAAGCTGTGAGTGAGAGAGAGATTGAAAGAGAGAGAGATTGAAAGAGAATGTGAGTGAGTGAGAGAGAGAGAGAGAAAGAGAAGCTGTGAGTGAGAGAGAGAGAAAGAGAAGCTGTGAGTGAGAGAGAGAGAAAGAGAAGCTGTGATTAAGAAGGAGAGGGAAAGAGAATAAGTGAGTGAGTGAGAGAGAGAGAGAGAAAGAGAAGCTGTGAGAGAGAAAGAGAAGCTGTGAGTGAGAGAGTGAGAGAGAGAAAGAGAATCTGTTAGTGAGTGTGAGAGAGAGATTGAAAGAGAAGCTGTGAGTGAGAGAGAGATTGAAAGAGAAGCTGTGAGTGAGAGAGAGAGAGAAAGAGAAGCTGTGAGTGAGAGAGAGAAAGAGAAGCTGTGAGTGAGAGGGAGAGAAAGAGAAGCTGTGAGTGAGACAGAGAGAGAGAAGCTGTGAGTTAGAGAGAGAGAAAGAGAAGCTGTGAGTGACAGAGAGAGAGAAAGAGAAGCTGTGAGTGAGAGTGAGAGAGAGAGAGAAAGTGAAGCTGTGAGTGTGTGTGAGAGAGAAAGAGAAGCTGTGTGTGTGTGAGAGAGAGAAAGATAGTCTGAGAAAGAGAGAGTGAAAGAGAAGCTGTGAGTGAGACAGAGAGAGGGAGAAAGAGAAGCTGTGTGCGTGAGAGAGAGAAAGAGAAGCTGTGAGTGAGAGAGAGAAAGAAAAGCTGTGAGTGAGAGAGAGAGAAAGAGAAGGTATGAGTGAGAGAGAGAGAAGCTGTGAGTGAGAGAGTGAGAGAGAGAAAGAGAAGCTGTGAGTGAGAGAGAGAAAGAGAAGCTGTGAGTGAGAGGGAGAGAGAGAAAGAGAAGCTGTGAGTGAGAGAGAGAGAGAGAAAGAGAAGCTGTGAGTGAGAAGAGAGAAAGAGAAGCTGTGAGTGAGAGGGAGAGAGAGAAAGAGAAGCTGTGAGTGACAGAGAGAGAGAGAAGCTGTGAGTTAGAGAGAGAGAGAAAGAGAAGCTGTGAGTGACAGAGAGAGAGAGAAAGAGAAGCTGTGAGAGTGAGAGAGAGAGAGAAAGAGAAGCTGTGAGTGAGAGAGAGAGAAAGAGATGCTGTGAGTGAGTGAGAGAGTCAGAGAAGCTGTGAGTGAGAGAGAGAGAAAGAGAAGCTGTGAGTGAGAGAGAGAGAAAGAGAAGCTGTGAGTGAGAGAGAGAGAGAAAGAGAAGCTGTGAGTAAGAAGGATAGGGAAAGAGAAGAAGTGAGTGAGTGAGAGAGAGAGAGAAAGAGAAGCTGTGAGTGAGAGAGAAAGAGAAAGAGAAGCTGTGAGTGAGAGAGTGAGAGAGAGAAAGAGAAGCTGTTAGTGAGAGTGAGAGAGAGAGAGAAAGAGAAGCTGTGAGTGAGAGAGAGATTGAAAGAGAAGATGTGAGTGAGTGAGAGAGAGAGAAAGAGAAGCTGTGAGTGAGAGAGAGAGAAAGAGAAGCTGTGAGTGAGAGAGAGAGAAAGAGAAGCTGTGATTAAGAAGGAGAGGGAAAGAGAATAAGTGAGTGAGTGAGAGAGAGAGAGAAAGAGAAGCTGTGAGAGAGAAAGAGAAGCTGTGAGTGAGACAGAGAGAGGGAGAAAGAGAAGCTGTGTGCGTGAGAGAGAGAAAGAGAAGCTGTGAGTGAGAGAGAGATTGAAAGAGAGAGAGATTGAAAGAGAAGCTGTGAGTGAGTGAGAGAGAGAGAAAGAGAAGCTGTGAGTGAGAGAGAGAGAAAGAGAAGCTGTGAGTGAGAGAGAGAGAAAGAGAAGCTGTGATTAAGAAGGAGAGGGAAAGAGAATAAGTGAGTGAGTGAGAGAGAGAGAGAGAAAGAGAAGCTGTGAGAGAGAAAGAGAAGCTGTGAGTGAGAGAGTGAGAGAGAGAAAGAGAATCTGTTAGTGAGTGTGAGAGAGAGAGAGAAAGAGAAGCTGTGAGTGAGAGAGAGATTGAAAGAGAAGCTGTGAGTGAGAGAGAGAGAGAAAGAGAAGCTGTGAGTGAGAGTGAGAAAGAGAAGCTGTGAGTGAGAGGGAGAGAAAGAGAAGCTGTGAGTGAGACAGAGAGAGAGAAGCTGTGAGTTAGAGAGAGAGAAAGAGAAGCTGTGAGTGACAGAGAGAGAGAAAGAGAAGCTGTGAGTGAGAGTGAGAGAGAGAGAGAGAAAGTGAAGCTGTGAGTGTGTGTGAGAGAGAAAGAGAAGCTGTGTGTGTGAGAGAGAGAGAAAGATAGTCTGAGAAAGAGAGAGTGAAATTGAAGCTGTGAGTGAGACAGAGAGAGGGAGAAAGAGAAGCTGTGAGTGAGAGAGTGAGAGAGAGAAAGAGAAGCTGTGAGTGAGAGAGAGAAAGAGAAGCTGTGAGTGAGAGGGAGAGAGAGAAAGAGAAGCTGTGAGTGAGAGAGAGAGAGAAAGAGAAGGTGTGAGTGAGAGAGAGAAAGTGAAGCTGTGAGTGAGAGGGAGAGAGAGAAAGAGAAGCTGTGAGTGACACACAGAGAGAGAAGCTGTGAGAGAGAGAGAGAAAGAGAAGCTGTGAGTGAGAGTGAGAGAGAGAAAGAGAAGCTGTGAGTGAGAGAGAGAGAAAGAGATGCTGTGAGTGAGAGAGAGAGAAAGAGAAGCTGTGAGTGCGAGAGAGAGAAAGAGAAGCTGTGAGTGAGAGAGAGAGAGAAAGAGAAGCTGTGAGTAAGAAGGAGAGGTAAAGAGAAGAAGTGAGTGAGTGAGAGAGAGAGAGAAAGAGAAGCTGTGAGTGAGAGAGAGAGAGAAAGAGAAGCTGTGAGTGAGAGAGTGAGAGAGAGAAAGAGAAGCTGTTAGTGAGAGTGAGAGAGAGAGAGAAAGAGAAGCTGTGAGTGAGAGAGAGATTGAAAGAGAAGCTGTGAGTGAGTGAGAGAGAGAGAAAGAGAAGCTGTGAGTGAGAGAGAGAGAAAGAGAAGCTGTGAGTGAGAGAGAGAGAAAAAGAGAAGCTGTGATTAAGAAGGAGAGGGAAAGAGAATAAGTGAGTGAGTGAGAGAGAGAGAGAAAGAGAAGCTGTGAGAGAGAAAGAGAAGCTGTGAGTGAGAGAGTGAGAGAGAGAAAGAGAATCTGTTACTGAGTGTGTGTGAGAGAGAGAAAGAGAAGCTGTGAGTGAGAGAGAGATTGAAAGAGAAGCTGTGAGTGAGAGAGAGAGAGAAAGAGAAGCTGTGAGTGAGAGAGAGAAAGAGAAGCTGTGAGTGAGAGGGAGAGAAAGAGAAGCTGTGAGTGACACACAGAGAGAGAAGCTGTGAGTTAGAGAGAGAGAAAGAGAAGCTGTGAGTGAGAGAGAGAGAGAAAGAGAAGCTGTGAGTAAGAAGGATAGGGAAAGAGAAGAAGTGAGTGAGTGAGAGAGAGAAAGAGAAGCTGTGAGTGAGAGAGAGAGAGAAAGAGAAGCTGTGAGTGAGAGAGTAAGAGAGAGAAAGAGAAGCTGTTAGTGAGAGTGTGAGAGAGAGAGAAAGAGAAGCTGTGAGTGAGAGAGAGATTGAAAGAGAAGATGTGAGTGAGTGAGAGAGAGAGAAAGAGAAGCTGTGAGTGAGAGAGAGAGAAAGAGAAGCTGTGAGTGAGAGAGAGAGAAAGAGAAGCTGTGATTAAGAAGGAGAGGGAAAGAGAATAAGTGAGTGAGTGAGTGAGAGAGAGAGAGAGAAAGAGAAGCTGTGAGAGAGAAAGAGAAGCTGTGAGTGAGACAGAGAGAGGGAGAAAGAGAAGCTGTGTGCGTGAGAGAGAGAAAGAGAAGCTGTGAGTGAGAGAGAGATTGAAAGAGAGACAGATTGAAAGAGAAGCTGTGAGTGAGTGAGAGAGAGAGAAAGAGAAGCTGTGAGTGAGAGAGAGAGAAAGAGAAGCTGTGAGTGAGAGAGAGAGAAAGAGAAGCTGTGAGTGAGAGAGAGAGAAAAAGAGAAGCTGTGATTAAGAAGGAGAGGGAAAGAGAATAAGTGAGTGAGTGAGAGAGAGAGAGAAAGAGAAGCTGTGAGAGAGAAAGAGAAGCTGTGAGTGAGAGAGTGAGAGAGAGAAAGAGAATCTGTTACTGAGTGTGTGTGTGAGAGAGAAAGAGAAGCTGTGAGTGAGAGAGAGATTGAAAGAGAAGCTGTGAGTGAGAGAGAGAGAGAAAGAGAAGCTGTGAGTGAGAGAGAGAAAGAGAAGCTGTGAGTGAGAGGGAGAGAAAGAGAAGCTGTGAGTGACACACAGAGAGAGAAGCTGTGAGTTAGAGAGAGAGAAAGAGAAGCTGTGAGTGAGAGAGAGAGAGAAAGAGAAGCTGTGAGTAAGAAGGATAGGGAAAGAGAAGAAGTGAGTGAGTGAGAGAGAGAAAGAGAAGCTGTGAGTGAGAGAGAGAGAGAAAGAGAAGCTGTGAGTGAGAGAGTGAGAGAGAGAAAGAGAAGCTTAGTGAGAGAGAGAGAAAGAGAAGCTGTGAGTGAGAGAGAGATTGAAAGAGAAGATGTGAGTGAGTGAGAGAGAGAGAAAGAGAAGCTGTGAGTGAGAGAGAGAGAAAGAGAAGCTGTGAGTGAGAGAGAGAGAAAGAGAAGCTGTGATTAAGAAGGAGAGGGAAAGAGAATAAGTGAGTGAGTGAGAGAGAGAGAGAGAAAGAGAAGCTGTGAGAGAGAAAGAGAAGCTGTGAGTGAGACAGAGAGAGGGAGAAAGAGAAGCTGTGTGCGTGAGAGAGAGAAAGAGAAGCTGTGAGTGAGAGAGAGATTGAAAGAGAGAGAGATTGAAAGAGAAGCTGTGAGTGAGTGAGAGAGAGAGAAAGAGAAGCTGTGAGTGAGAGAGAGAGAAAGAGAAGCTGTGAGTGTGAGAGAGAGAAAGAGAAGCTGTGATTAAGAAGGAGAGGGAAAGAGAATAAGTGAGTGAGTGAGAGAGAGAGAGAGAAAGAGAAGCTGTGAGAGAGAAAGAGAAGCTGTGAGTGAGAGAGTGAGAGAGAGAAAGAGAATCTGTTAGTGAGTGTGAGAGAGAGAGAGAAAGAGAAGCTGTGAGTGAGAGAGAGATTGAAAGAGAAGCTGTGAGTGAGAGAGAGAGAGAAAGAGAAGCTGTGAGTGAGAGAGAGAAAGAGAAGCTGTGAGTGAGAGGGAGAGAAAGAGAAGCTGTGAGTGAGACAGAGAGAGAGAAGCTGTGAGTTAGAGAGAGAGAAAGAGAAGCTGTGAGTGACAGAGAGAGAGAAAGAGAAGCTGTGAGTGAGAGTGAGAGAGAGAGAGAGAAAGTGAAGCTGTGCGTGTGTGTGAGAGAGAAAGAGAAGCTGTGTGTGTGTGAGAGAGAGAAAGATAGTCTGAGAAAGAGAGAGTGAAAGAGAAGCTGTGAGTGAGACAGAGAGAGGGAGAAAGAGAAGCTGTGTGCGTGAGAGAGAGAAAGAGAAGCTGTGAGTGAGAGAGAGAGAGAAGATGTGAGTGAGAGTGAGAGAGGGAGAAAGAGAAGCTGTGTGTGTGTGAGAGAGAAAGAGAATGTGAGTGAGAGTGAGAGAGAGAGAAAGAGAAAGAGTAGCTGTGAGAGAGCGAGAGAGAGAAAGAGAAGCTGTTAGTGAGAGTGAGAGAGAGAGAAAGAGAAGCTGTGAGTGAGAGAGAGAGAGAAAGAGATGCTGTGAGTGAGAGAGAGAGAGAATGAGAACCTGTGAGTGAGAGAGAGAAGATGTGAGTGAGAGAGAGAGAGAAAGAGAAGCTGTGAGAGAGAGAGAGAGAAAGAGAAGCTGTGATTCAGAGTGAGAGAGAGAGAAAGAGAAGCTGTGAGTGAGAGAGAGAGAAAGAGAAGGTAGGAGTGAGAGAGAGAGAAGCAGTGAGTGAGAGAGAGAGAGAAAGAGAAGCTGTGAGTGAGACAGAGAGAGAGAAAGAGAAGCTGTGAGAGAGGGGGAAAGAGAAGCTGTGTGTGTGTGAGAAAGAGAAGCTGTGAGTGAGAGAGAGAGAGAAAGAGAAGCTGTGGGTGAGAGAGAGATTGAAAGAGAAGCTGTGAGTGAGAGAGAGAGAGAAAGAGAAGCTGTGAGTGAGAGAGAGAAAGAGAAGCTGTGAGTGAGAGGGAGAGAAAGAGAAGCTGTGAGTGACACACAGAGAGAGAAGCTGTGAGTTAGAGAGAGAGAAAGAGAAGCTGTGAGTGACAGAGAGAAAGAGAAGCTGAGAGTGAGAGAGAGAGAGAAAGTGAAGCTGTGAGTGAGAGAGAGAGAAAGAGAAGCTGTGTGTGTGTGTGAGAGAGAAAGATAGTCTGGGAAAGAGAGAGTGAAAGAGAAGCTGTGAGTGAGACAGAGAGAGGGAGAAAGAGAAGCTGTGTGTGTGAGAGAGAGAAAGAGAAGCTGTGAGTGAGAGAGAGAAAGAAAAGCTGTGAGTGAGAGAGAGAGAAAGAGAAGGTATGAGTGAGAGAGAGAGAGAAGCTGTGAGTGAGAGAGTGAGAGAGAGAAAGAGAAGCTGTGAGTGAGAGAGAGAAAGAGAAGCTGTGAGTGAGAGGGAGAGAGAGAAAGAGAAGCTGTGAGTGAGAGAGAGAGAGAGAAAGAGAAGGTGTGAGTGAGAGAGAGAAAGTGAAGCTGTGAGTGAGAGGGAGAGAGAGAAAAATAAGCTGTGAGTGACACACAGAGAGAGAAGCTGTGTGAGAGAGAGAGAGAAAGAGAAGCTGTGAGTGACAGAGAGAGAGAGAAAGAGAAGCTGTGAGTGAGAGTGAGAGAGAGAGAAAGAGAAGCTGTGAGTGAGAGAGAGAGAAAGAGATGCTGTGAGTGAGAGAGAGAAAGAGAAGCTGTAAGTGCGAGAGAGAGAAAGAGAAGCTGTGAGTGAGAGAGAGAGAGAAAGAGAAGCTGTGAGTAAGAAGGAGAGGTAAAGAGAAGAAGTGAGTGAGTGAGAGAGAGAGAGAAAGAGAAGCTGTGAGTGAGAGAGAGAGAGAAAGAGAAGCTGTGAGTGAGAGAGTGAGAGAGAGAAAGAGAAGCTGTTAGTGAGAGTGAGAGAGAGATTGAAAGAGAAGCTGTGAGTGAGTGAGAGAGAGAGAAAGAGAAGCTGTGAGTGAGAGAGAGAGAAAGAGAAGCTGTGAGTGAGAGAGAGATAAAAAGAGAAGCTGTGATTAAGAAGGAGAGGGAAAGAGAATAAGTGAGTGAGTGAGAGAGAGAGAGAAAGAGAAGCTGTGAGAGAGAAAGAGAAGCTGTGAGTGAGAGAGTGAGAGAGAGAAAGAGAATCTGTTACTGAGTGTGTGTGAGAGAGAGAAAGAGAAGCTGTGAGTGAGAGAGAGATTGAAAGAGAAGCTGTGAGTGAGAGAGAGAGAGAAAGAGAAGCTGTGAGTGAGAGAGAGAAAGAGAAGCTGTGAGTGAGAGGGAGAGAAAGAGAAGCTGTGAGTGACACACAGAGAGAGAAGCTGTGAGTTAGAGAGAGAGAAAGAGAAGCTGTGAGTGACAGAGAGAGAGAAAGAGAAGCTGAGAGTGAGAGAGAGAGAAAGTGAAGCTGTGAGTGAGAGAGAGAGAGAAAGAGAAGCTGTGTGTGTGTGAGAAAGATAGTCTGAGAAAGAGAGAGTGAAAGAGAAGCTGTGAGTGAGACAGAGAGAGGGAGAAAGAGAAGCTGTGTGAGTGAGAGAGAGAAAGAGAAGCTGTGAGTGAGAGAGAGAAAGAAAAGCTGTGAGTGAGAGAGAGAGAAAGAGAAGGTATGAGTGAGAGAGAGAGAAGCTGTGAGTGAGAGAGTGAGAGAGAGAAAGAGAAGCTGTGAGTGAGAGAGAGAAAGAGAAGCTGTGAGTGAGAGGGAGAGAGAGAAAGAGAAGCTGTGAGTGAGAGAGAGAGAGAGAAAGAGAAGCTGTGAGTGAGAAGAGAGAAAGAGAAGCTGTGAGTGAGAGGGAGAGAGAGAAAGAGAAGCTGTGAGTGACACACAGAGTGAGAAGCTGTGAGTTAGAGAGAGAGAGAAAGAGAAGCTGTGAGTGACAGAGAGAGAGAGAAAGAGAAGCTGTGAGTGAGAGTGAGAGAGAGAGAGAAAGAGAAGCTGTGAGTGAGAGAGAGAGAAAGAGATGCTGTGAGTGAGTGAGAGAGTCAGAGAAGCTGTGAGTGAGAGAGAGAGAAAGAGAAGCTGTGAGTGAGAGAGAGAGAAAGAGAAGCTGTGAGTGAGAGAGAGAGAGAAAGAGAAGCTGTGAGTAAGAAGGATAGGGAAAGAGAAGAAGTGAGTGAGTGAGTGAGAGAGAGAGAGAAAGTGAAGCTGTGAGTGAGAGAGAGAGAGAAAGAAAGAGAAGCTGTGAGTGAGAGAGTGAGAGAGAGAAAGAGAAGCTGTTAGTGAGAGTGAGAGAGAGAGAGAAAGAGAAGCTGTGAGTGAGAGAGAGATTGAAAGAGAAGATGTGAGTGAGTGAGAGAGAGAGAAAGAGAAGCTGTGAGTGAGAGAGAGAGAAAGAGAAGCTGTGAGTGAGAGAGAGAGAAAGAGAAGCTGTGATTAAGAAGGAGAGGGAAAGAGAATAAGTGAGTGAGTGAGAGAGAGAGAGAAAGAGAAGCTGTGAGAGAGAAAGAGAAGCTGTGAGTGAGACAGAGAGAGGGAGAAAGAGAAGCTGTGTGCGTGAGAGAGAGAAAGAGAAGCTGTGAGTGAGAGAGAGATTGAAAGAGAGAGAGATTGAAAGAGAAGCTGTGAGTGAGTGAGAGAGAGAGAAAGAGAAGCTGTGAGTGAGAGAGAGAGAAAGAGAAGCTGTGAGTGAGAGAGAGAGAAAGAGAAGCTGTGATTAAGAAGGAGAGGGAAAGAGAATAAGTGAGTGAGTGAGAGAGAGAGAGAAAGAGAAGCTGTGAGAGAGAAAGAGAAGCTGTGAGTGAGAGAGTGAGAGAGAGAAAGAGAATCTGTTAGTGAGTGTGAGAGAGAGAGAGAAAGAGAAGCTGTGAGTGAGAGAGAGATTGAAAGAGAAGCTGTGAGTGAGAGAGAGAGAGAAAGAGAAGCTGTGAGTGAGAGAGAGAAAGAGAAGCTGTGAGTGAGAGGGAGAGAAAGAGAAGCTGTGAGTGAGACAGAGAGAGAGAAGCTGTGAGTTAGAGAGAGAGAAAGAGAAGCTGTGAGTGACAGAGAGAGAGAAAGAGAAGCTGTGAGTGAGAGTGAGAGAGAGAGAGAAAGTGAAGCTGTGAGTGTGTGTGAGAGAGAAAGAGAAGCTGTGTGTGTGTGAGAGAGAGAAAGATAGTCTGAGAAAGAGAGAGTGAAAGAGAAGCTGTGAGTGAGACAGAGAGAGGGAGAAAGAGAAGCTGTGTGCGTGAGAGAGAGAAAGAGAAGCTGTGAGTGAGAGAGAGAGAGAAGATGTGAGTGAGAGTGAGAGAGGGAGAAAGAGAAGCTGTGTGTGTGAGAGAGAGAAAGAGAAGCTGTGAGTGAGAGTGAGAGAGAAAGAGAAAGAGTAGCTGTGAGAGAGCGAGAGAGAGAAAGAGAAGCTGTTAGTGAGAGTGAGAGAGAGAGAAAGAGAAGCTGTGAGTGAGAGAGAGAGAAAGAGAAGCTGTGTGTGTGAGAGAGAGAGAGAAGCTGTGAGTGAGAAGGAGAGGGAAAGAGAAGCTGTGAGTGAGTGAGAGAGAGAGAAAGAGAAGCTGTGAGTGAGAGAGAGAGAGAAAGAGAAGCTGTGAGTAAGAAGGAGAGGGAAAGAGAAGAAGTGAGTGAGTGAGAGAGAGAGAAAGAGAAGCTGTGAGACAGAAAGAGAAGCTGTGAGTGAGAGAGTGAGAGAGAGAAAGAGAATCTGTTAGTGAGTGTGTGAGAGAGAGAGAAAGAGAAGCTGTAAGTGAGAGAGAGATTGAAAGAGAAGCTGTGAGTGAGAGAGAGAGAGAGAAAGAGAAGCTGAGTGAGAGAGAGAAAGAGAAGCTGTGAGTGAGAGGGAGAGAGAGAAAGAGAAGCTGTGAGTGACACACAGAGAGAGAAGCTGTGAGTTAGAGAGAGAGAAAGAGAAGCTGTGAGTGACAGAGAGAGAGACAGAGAAGCTGTGTGTGTGTGTGTGAGAGAGAAAGATAGTCTGAGAAAGCGAGAGTGAAAGAGAAGCTGTGAGACAAAGAGAGGGAGAAAGAGAAGCTGTGTGTGTGTGAGAGAAAGAGAAGCTGTGAGTGAGAGTGAGATAGAGAGAGAGAGAAGCTGTGAGTGTGTGTGTTTGAGAGAAAGAGAAGCTGTGAGTGAGAGAGAGAGAAAGCGAAGCTGTGAGAGAGAATGAGAGAGAGAATGAGAAGCTGTGAGTGAGAGAGAGAGAAGCTGTGAGTGAGAGAGAGAGAGAAGATGTGAGTGAGAGAGAGAGAGAATGAGAAGCTGTGAGTGAGAGAGAGAAAAAATAAGAGAAGCTGTGAGTGAGAAAGAGAGAGAAAGAGAAGCTGTGAGTGAGAGAAAGAGAGGGAGAAAGAGAAGCTGTGAGTGAGAGAGAGAGAAAGAGAAGCTGTGAGTGAGAGAGAGAAAGAGAAGCTGTGAGTGAGAGGGAGAGAGAGAAAGAGAAGCTGTGAGTGAGAGAGAGAGAGAGAAAGAGAAGCTGTGAGTGAGAAGAGAGAAAGAGAAGCTGTGAGTGAGAGGGAGAGAGAGAAAGAGAAGCTGTGTGTGACACACAGAGAGAGAAGCTGTGAGTTAGAGAGAGAGAGAAAGAGAAGCTGTGAGTGACAGAGAGAGAGAGAAAGAGAAGCTGTGAGTGAGAGTGAGAGAGAGAGAGAAAGAGAAGCTGTGAGTGAGAGAGAGAGAAAGAGATGCTGTGAGTGAGTGAGAGAGTCAGAGAAGCTGTGAGTGAGAGAGAGAGAAAGAGAAGCTGTGAGTGAGAGAGAGAGAAAGAGAAGCTGTGAGTGAGAGAGAGAGAAAGAGAAGCTGTGAGTAAGAAGGATAGGGAAAGAGAAGAAGTGAGTGAGTGAGAGAGAGAGAGAAAGAGAAGCTGTGAGTGAGAGAGAGAGAGAAAGAGAAGCTGTGAGTGAGAGAGTGAGAGAGAGAAAGAGAAGCTGTTAGTGAGAGTGAGAGAGAGAGAGAAAGAGAAGCTGTGAGTGAGAGAGAGATTGAAAGAGAAGATGTGAGTGAGTGAGAGAGAGAGAAAGAGAAGCTGTGAGTGAGAGAGAGAGAAAGAGAAGCTGTGAGTGAGAGGCAGAGAAAGAGAAGCTGTGATTAAGAAGGAGAGGGAAAGAGAATAAGTGAGTGTGTGAGAGAGAGAGAGAGAGAAAGAGAAGCTGTGAGAGAGAAAGAGAAGCTGTGAGTGAGACAGAGAGAGGGAGAAAGAGAAGCTGTGTGCGTGAGAGAGAAAAAGAGAAGCTGTGAGTGAGAGAGAGATTGAAAGAGAGAGAGATTGAAAGAGAAGCTGTGAGTGAGTGAGAGAGAGAGAGAGAAAGAGAAGCTGTGAGTGAGAGAGAGAGAAAGAGAAGCTGTGAGTGAGAGAGAGAGAAAGAGAAGCTGTGATTAAGAAGGAGAGGGAAAGAGAATAAGTGAGTGAGTGAGAGAGAGAGAGAGAAAGAGAAGCTGTGAGAGAGAAAGAGAAGCTGTGAGTGAGAGAGTGAGAGAGAGAAAGAGAATCTGTTAGTGAGTGTGAGAGAGAGAGAGAAAGAGAAGCTGTGAGTGAGAGAGAGATTGAAAGAGAAGCTGTGAGTGAGAGAGAGAGAGAAAGAGAAGCTGTGAGTGAGAGAGAGAAAGAGAAGCTGTGAGTGAGAGGGAGAGAAAGAGAAGCTGTGAGTGAGACAGAGAGAGAGAAGCTGTGAGTTAGAGAGAGAGAAAGAGAAGCTGTGAGTGACAGAGAGAGAGAAAGAGAAGCTGTGAGTGAGAGTGAGAGAGAGAGAGAGAAAGTGAAGCTGTGAGTGTGTGTGAGAGAGAAAGAGAAGCTGTGTGTGTGTGAGAGAGAGAAAGATAGTCTGAGAAAGAGAGAGTGAAAGAGAAGCTGTGAGTGAGACAGAGAGAGGGAGAAAGAGAAGCTGTGTGCGTGAGAGAGAGAAAGAGAAGCTGTGAGTGAGAGAGAGAGAGAAGATGTGAGTGAGAGTGAGAGAGGGAGAAAGAGAAGCTGTGTGTGTGTGAGAGAGAAAGAGAAGCTGTGAGTGAGAGTGAGAGAGAGAGAAAGAGAAAGAGTAGCTGTGAGAGAGCGAGAGAGAGAAAGAGAAGCTGTTAGTGAGAGTGAGAGAGAGAGAAAGAGAAGCTGTGAGTGAGAGAGAGAGAGAAAGAGATCCTGTGAGTGAGAGAGAGAGAGAAAGAGAAGCTGTGAGTGAGAGAGAGAGAAAGAGAAGCTGTGAGAGAGAGAGAGAGAGAAGCTGTGAGTGAGAAGGAGAGGGAAAGAGAAGCTGTGAGTGAGTGAGAGAGAGAGAAAGAGAAGCTGTGAGTGAGAGAGAGAAAGAGAAGCTGTGAGTGAGAGAGAGAGAGAAAGAGAAGCTGTGAGTAAGAAGGAGAGGGAAAGAGAAGAAGTGAGTGAGTGAGAGAGAGAGAAAGAGAAGCTGTGAGACAGAAAGAGAAGCTGTGAGTGAGAGAGTGAGAGAGAGAAAGAGAATCTGTTAGTGAGTGTGAGAGAGAGAGAGAAAGAGAAGCTGTAAGTGAGAGAGAGATTGAAAGAGAAGCTGTGAGTGAGAGAGAGAGAGAGAGAAAGAGAAGCTGAGTGAGACACAGAAAGAGAAGCTGTGAGTGAGAGGGAGAGAGAGAAAGAGAAGCTGTGAGTGACACACAGAGAGAGAAGCTGTGAGTTAGAGAGAGAGAAAGAGAAGCTGTGAGTGACAGAGAGAGAGACAGAGAAGCTGTGTGTGTGTGTGAGAGAGAAAGACAGTCTGAGAAAGCGAGAGTGAAAGAGAAGCTGTGAGACAAAGAGAGGGAGAAAGAGAAGCTGTGAGTGAGAGAGAGAAAGAGAAGCTGTGAGTGAGAGAGAGAGAAAGAGAAGCTGTGATTAAGAAGGAGAGGGAAAGAGAATAAGTGAGTGAGTGAGAGAGAGAGAGAAAGAGAAGCTGTGAGAGAGAAAGAGAAGCTGTGAGTGAGAGAGTGAGAGAGAGAAAGAGAATCTGTTAGTGAGTGTGAGAGAGAGAGAGAAAGAGAAGCTGTGAGTGAGAGAGAGATTGAAAGAGAAGCTGTGAGTGAGAGAGAGAGAGAAAGAGAAGCTGTGAGTGAGAGAGAGAAAGAGAAGCTGTGAGTGAGAGGGAGAGAAAGAGAAGCTGTGAGTGAGACAGAGAGAGAGAAGCTGTGAGTTAGAGAGAGAGAAAGAGAAGCTGTGAGTGACAGAGAGAGAGAAAGAGAAGCTGTGAGTGAGAGTGAGAGAGAGAGAGAAAGTGAAGCTGTGAGTGTGTGTGAGAGAGAAAGAGAAGCTGTGTGTGTGTGAGAGAGAGAAAGATAGTCTGAGAAAGAGAGAGTGAAAGAGAAGCTGTGAGTGAGACAGAGAGAGGGAGAAAGAGAAGCTGTGTGTGTGAGAGAGAGAAAGAGAAGCTGTGAGTGAGAGAGAGAGAGAAGATGTGAGTGAGAGTGAGAGAGGGAGAAAGAGAAGCTGTGTGTGTGTGAGAGAGAAAGAGAAGCTGTGAGTGAGAGTGAGAGAGAAAGAGAAAGAGTAGCTGTGAGAGAGCGAGAGAGAGAAAGAGAAGCTGTTAGTGAGAGTGAGAGAGAGAGAAAGAGAAGCTGTGAGTGAGAGAGAGAGAAAGAGAAGCTGTGTGTGTGAGAGAGAGAGAGAAGCTGTGAGTGAGAAGGAGAGGGAAAGAGAAGCTGTGAGTGAGTGAGAGAGAGAGAAAGAGAAGCTGTGAGTGAGAGAGAGAGAGAAAGAGAAGCTGTGAGTAAGAAGGAGAGGGAAAGAGAAGAAGTGAGTGAGTGAGAGAGAGAGAAAGAGAAGCTGTGAGACAGAAAGAGAAGCTGTGAGTGAGAGAGTGAGAGAGAGAAAGAGAATCTGTTAGTGAGTGTGTGAGAGAGAGAGAAAGAGAAGCTGTAAGTGAGAGAGAGATTGAAAGAGAAGCTGTGAGTGAGAGAGAGAGAGAGAAAGAGAAGCTGAGTGAGAGAGAGAAAGAGAAGCTGTGAGTGAGAGGGAGAGAGAGAAAGAGAAGCTGTGAGTGACACACAGAGAGAGAAGCTGTGAGTTAGAGAGAGAGAAAGAGAAGCTGTGAGTGACAGAGAGAGAGACAGAGAAGCTGTGTGTGTGTGTGTGAGAGAGAAAGATAGTCTGAGAAAGCGAGAGTGAAAGAGAAGCTGTGAGACAAAGAGAGGGAGAAAGAGAAGCTGTGTGTGTGTGAGAGAAAGAGAAGCTGTGAGTGAGAGTGAGATAGAGAGAGAGAGAAGCTGTGAGTGTGTGTGTTTGAGAGAAAGAGAAGCTGTGAGTGAGAGAGAGAGAAAGCGAAGCTGTGAGAGAGAATGAGAGAGAGAATGAGAAGCTGTGAGTGAGAGAGAGAGAAGCTGTGAGTGAGAGAGAGAGAGAAGATGTGAGTGAGAGAGAGAGAGAATGAGAAGCTGTGAGTGAAAGAGAGAAAAAATAAGAGAAGCTGTGAGTGAGAAAGAGAGAGAAAGAGAAGCTGTGAGTGAGAGAAAGAGAGGGAGAAAGAGAAGCTGTGAGTGAGAGAGAGAGAAAGAGAAGCTGTGAGTGAGAGAGAGAAAGAGAAGCTGTGAGTGAGAGGGAGAGAGAGAAAGAGAAGCTGTGAGTGAGAGAGAGAGAGAGAAAGAGAAGCTGTGAGTGAGAAGAGAGAAAGAGAAGCTGTGAGTGAGAGGGAGAGAGAGAAAGAGAAGCTGTGAGTGACACACAGAGAGAGAAGCTGTGAGTTAGAGAGAGAGAGAAAGAGAAGCTGTGAGTGACAGAGAGAGAGAGAAAGAGAAGCTGTGAGTGAGAGTGAGAGAGAGAGAGAAAGAGAAGCTGTGAGTGAGAGAGAGAGAAAGAGATGCTGTGAGTGATTGAGAGAGTCAGAGAAGCTGTGAGTGAGAGAGAGAGAAAGAGAAGCTGTGAGTGAGAGAGAGAGAAAGAGAAGCTGTGAGTGAGAGAGAGAGAAAGAGAAGCTGTGAGTAAGAAGGATAGGGAAAGAGAAGAAGTGAGTGAGTGAGAGAGAGAGAGAAAGAGAAGCTGTGAGTGAGAGAGAGAGAAAGAGAAGCTGTGAGTGAGAGAGTGAGAGAGAGAAAGAGAAGCTGTTAGTGAGAGTGAGAGAGAGAGAGAAAGAGAAGCTGTTAGTGAGAGAGAGATTGAAAGAGAAGATGTGAGTGAGTGAGAGAGAGAGAAAGAGAAGCTGTGAGTGAGAGAGAGAGAAAGAGAAGCTGTGAGTGAGAGGCAGAGAAAGAGAAGCTGTGATTAAGAAGGAGAGGGAAAGAGAATAAGTGAGTGTGTGAGAGAGAGAGAGAGAGAAAGAGAAGCTGTGAGAGAGAAAGAGAAGCTGTGAGTGAGACAGAGAGAGGGAGAAAGAGAAGCTGTGTGCGTGAGAGAGAAAAAGAGAAGCTGTGAGTGAGAGAGAGATTGAAAGAGAGAGAGATTGAAAGAGAAGCTGTGAGTGAGTGAGAGAGAGAGAGAGAAAGAGAAGCTGTGAGTGAGAGAGAGAGAAAGAGAAGCTGTGAGTGAGAGAGAGAGAAAGAGAAGCTGTGATTAAGAAGGAGAGGGAAAGAGAATAAGTGAGTGAGTGAGAGAGAGAGAGAGAAAGAGAAGCTGTGAGAGAGAAAGAGAAGCTGTGAGTGAGAGAGTGAGAGAGAGAAAGAGAATCTGTTAGTGAGTGTGTGAGAGAGAGAGAAAGAGAAGCTGTGAGTGAGAGAGAGATTGAAAGAGAAGCTGTGAGTGAGAGAGAGAGAGAAAGAGAAGCTGTGAGTGAGAGAGAGAAAGAGAAGCTGTGAGTGAGAGGGAGAGAAAGAGAAGCTGTGAGTGAGACAGAGAGAGAGAAGCTGTGAGTTAGAGAGAGAGAAAGAGAAGCTGTGAGTGACAGAGAGAGAGAAAGAGAAGCTGTGAGTGAGAGTGAGAGAGAGAGAGAGAAAGTGAAGCTGTGAGTGTGTGTGAGAGAGAAAGAGAAGCTGTGTGTGTGTGAGAGAGAGAAAGATAGTCTGAGAAAGAGAGAGTGAAAGAGAAGCTGTGAGTGAGACAGAGAGAGGGAGAAAGAGAAGCTGTGTGCGTGAGAGAGAGAAAGAGAAGCTGTGAGTGAGAGAGAGAGAGAAGATGTGAGTGAGAGTGAGAGAGGGAGAAAGAGAAGCTGTATGTGTGTGAGAGAGAAAGAGAAGCTGTGAGTGAGAGTGAGAGAGAGAGAAAGAGAAAGAGTAGCTGTGAGAGAGCGAGAGAGAGAAAGAGAAGTTGTTAGTGAGAGTGAGAGAGAGAGAAAGAGAAGCTGTGAGTGAGAGAGAGAGAGAAAGAGATCCTGTGAGTGAGAGAGAGAGAGAAAGAGAAGCTGTGAGTGAGAGAGAGAGAAAGAGAAGCTGTGAGAGAGAGAGAGAGAGAAGCTGTGAGTGAGAAGGAGAGGGAAAGAGAAGCTGTGAGTGAGTGAGAGAGAGAGAAAGAGAAGCTGTGAGTGAGAGAGAGAAAGAGAAGCTGTGAGTGAGAGAGAGAGAGAAAGAGAAGCTGTGAGTAAGAAGGAGAGGGAAAGAGAAGAAGTGAGTGAGTGAGAGAGAGAGAAAGAGAAGCTGTGAGACAGAAAGAGAAGCTGTGAGTGAGAGAGTGAGAGAGAGAAAGAGAATCTGTTAGTGAGTGTGAGAGAGAGAGAGAAAGAGAAGCTGTAAGTGAGAGAGAGATTGAAAGAGAAGCTGTGAGTGAGAGAGAGAGAGAGAGAAAGAGAAGCTGAGTGAGACACAGAAAGAGAAGCTGTGAGTGAGAGGGAGAGAGAGAAAGAGAAGCTGTGAGTGACACACAGAGAGAGAAGCTGTGAGTTAGAGAGAGAGAAAGAGAAGCTGTGAGTGACAGAGAGAGAGACAGAGAAGCTGTGTGTGTGTGAGAGAGAGAAAGACAGTCTGAGAAAGCGAGAGTGAAAGAGAAGCTGTGAGACAAAGAGAGGGAGAAAGAGAAGCTGTGTGTGTGAGAGAGAGAAAGAGAAGCTGTGAGTGAGAGTGAGATAGAGAGAGAGAGAGAATCTGTGAGTGTGTGTGTTTGAGAGAAAGAGAAGCTGTGAGTGAGAGAGAGAAAGCGAAGCTGTGAGAGAGAAAGAGAGAGAGAATGAGAAGCTGTGAGTGAGAGAGAGAGAAGCTGTGAGTGAGAGAGAGAGAGAAGATGTGAGTGAGAGAGAGAGAGAATGAGAAGCTGTGAGTGAGTGAGAGAGAGAAAAAATTAGAGAAGCTGTGAGTGAGAAAGAGAGAGAAAGAGAAGCTGTGAGTGAGAGAAAGAGAGGGAGAAAGAGAAGCTGTGAGTGAGAGAGAGAGAAAGAGAAGCTGTGAGTGAGAGAGAGAAAGAGAAGCTGTGAGTGAGAGGGAGAGAGAGAAAGAGAAGCTGTGAGTGAGAGAGAGAGAGAGAAAGAGAAGCTGTGAGTGAGAAGAGAGAAAGAGAAGCTGTGAGTGAGAGGGAGAGAGAGAAAGAGAAGCTGTGAGTGACACACAGAGAGAGAAGCTGTGAGTTAGAGAGAGAGAGAAAGAGAAGCTGTGAGTGACAGAGAGAGAGAGAAAGAGAAGCTGTGAGTGAGAGTGAGAGAGAGAGAGAAAGAGAAGCTGTGAGTGAGAGAGAGAGAAAGAGATGCTGTGAGTGAGTGAGAGAGTCAGAGAAGCTGTGAGTGAGAGAGAGAGAAAGAGAAGCTGTGAGTGAGAGAGTGAGATAGAGAGAGAGAGAGAAGCTGTGAGTGTGTGTGTTTGAGAGAAAGAGAAGCTGTGAGTGAGAGAGAGAAAGCGAAGCTGTGAGAGAGAATGAGAGAGAGAATGAGAAGCTGTGAGTGAGAGAGAGAGAAGCTGTGAGTGAGAGAGAGAGAGAAGATGTGAGTGAGAGAGAGAGAGAATGAGAAGCTGTGAGTGAGAGAGAGAAAAAATTAGAGAAGCTGTGAGTGAGAAAGAGAGAGAAAGAGAAGCTGTGAGTGAGAGAAAGAGAGGGAGAAAGAGAAGCTGTGAGTGAGAGAGAGAGAAAGAGAAGCTGTGAGTGAGAGAGAGAAAGAGAAGCTGTGAGTGAGAGGGAGAGAGAGAAAGAGAAGCTGTGAGTGAGAGAGAGAGAGAGAAAGAGAAGCTGTGAGTGAGAAGAGAGAAAGAGAAGCTGTGAGTGAGAGGGAGAGAGAGAGAGAGAAGCTGTGAGTGACACACAGAGAGAGAAGCTGTGAGTTAGAGAGAGAGAGAAAGAGAAGCTGTGAGTGACAGAGAGAGAGAGAAAGAGAAGCTGTGAGTGAGAGTGAGAGAGAGAGAGAAAGAGAAGCTGTGAGTGAGAGAGAGAGAAAGAGATGCTGTGAGTGAGTGAGAGAGTCAGAGAAGCTGTGAGTGAGAGAGAGAGAAAGAGAAGCTGTGAGTGAGAGAGAGAGAAGGAGAAGCTGTGAGTGAGAGAGAGAGAGAAAGAGAAGCTGTGAGTAAGAAGGATAGGGAAAGAGAAGAAGTGAGTGAGTGAGAGAGAGAGAGAAAGAGAAGCTGTGAGTGAGAGAGAGAGAGAAAGAGAAGCTGTGAGTGAGAGAGTGAGAGAGAGAAAGAGAAGCTGTTAGTGAGAGTGAGAGAGAGAGAGAAAGAGAAGCTGTGAGTGAGAGAGAGATTGAAAGAGAAGATGTGAGTGAGTGAGAGAGAGAGAAAGAGAAGCTGTGAGTGAGAGAGAGAGAAAGAGAAGCTGTGAGTGAGAGAGAGAGAAAGAGAAGCTGTGATTAAGAAGGAGAGGGAAAGAGAATAAGTGAGTAAGTGAGAGAGAGAGAGAGAAAGAGAAGCTGTGAGAGAGAAAGAGAAGCTGTGAGTGAGACAGAGAGAGGGAGAAAGAGAAGCTGTGTGCGTGAGAGAGAGAAAGAGAAGCTGTGAGTGAGAGAGAGATTGAAAGAGAGAGAGATTGAAAGAGAAGCTGTGAGTGAGTGAGAGAGAGAGAGAGAAAGAGAAGCTGTGAGTGAGAGAGAGAGAAAGAGAAGCTGTGAGTGAGAGAGAGAGAAAGAGAAGCTGTGATTAAGAAGGAGAGGGAAAGAGAATAAGTGAGTGAGTGAGAGAGAGAGAGAGAAAAAGAAGCTGTGAGAGAGAAAGAGAAGCTGTGAGTGAGAGAGTGAGAGAGAGAAAGAGAATCTGTTAGTGAGTGTGAGAGAGAGAGAGAAAGAGAAGCTGTGAGTGAGAGAGAGATTGAAAGAGAAGCTGTGAGTGAGAGAGAGAGAGAAAGAGAAGCTGTGAGTGAGAGAGAGAAAGAGAAGCTGTGAGTGAGAGGGAGAGAAAGAGAAGCTGTGAGTGAGACAGAGAGAGAGAAGCTGTGAGAGAGAGAGAAAGAGAAGCTGTGAGTGACAGAGAGAGAGAAAGAGAAGCTGTGAGTGAGAGTGAGAGAGAGAGAGAGAAAGTGAAGCTGTGAGTGTGTGTGAGAGAGAAAGAGAAGCTGTGTGTGTGTGAGAGAGAGAAAGATAGTCTGAGAAAGAGAGAGTGAAAGAGAAGCTGTGAGTGAGACAGAGAGAGGGAGAAAGAGAAGCTGTGTGCGTGAGAGAGAGAAAGAGAAGCTGTGAGTGAGAGAGAGAAAGAAAAGCTGTGAGTGAGAGAGAGAGAAAGAGAAGGTATGAGTGAGAGAGAGAGAAGCTGTGAGTGAGAGAGTGAGAGAGAGAAAGAGAAGCTGTGAGTGAGAGAGAGAAAGAGAAGCTGTGAGTGAGAGGGAGAGAGAGAAAGAGAAGCTGTGAGTGACACACAGAGAGAGAAGCTGTGAGTTAGAGAGAGAGAGAAAGAGAAGCTGTGAGTGACAGAGAGAGAGAGAAAGAGAAGCTGTGAGTGAGAGTGAGAGAGAGAGAGAAAGAGAAGCTGTGAGTGAGAGAGAGAGAAAGAGATGCTGTGAGTGAGTGAGAGAGTCAGAGAAGCTGTGAGTGAGAGAGAGAGAAAGAGAAGCTGTGAGTGAGAGAGAGAGAAAGAGAAGCTGTGAGTGAGAGAGAGAGAGAAAGAGAAGCTGTGAGTAAGAAGGATAGGGAAAGAGAAGAAGTGAGTGAGTGAGAGAGAGAGAGAAAGAGAAGCTGTGAGTGAGAGAGAGAGAGAAAGAGAAGCTGTGAGTGAGAGAGTGAGAGAGAGAAAGAGAAGCTGTTAGTGAGAGTGAGAGAGAGAGAGAAAGAGAAGCTGTGAGTGAGAGAGAGATTGAAAGAGAAGATGTGAGTGAGTGAGAGAGAGAGAAAGAGAAGCTGTGAGTGAGAGAGAGAGAAAGAGAAGCTGTGAGTGAGAGAGAGAGAAAGAGAAGCTGTGATTAAGAAGGAGAGGGAAAGAGAATAAGTGAGTGAGTGAGAGAGAGAGAGAGAAAGAGAAGCTGTGAGAGAGAAAGAGAAGCTGTGAGTGAGACAGAGAGAGGGAGAAAGAGAAGCTGTGTGCGTGAGAGAGAGAAAGAGAAGCTGTGAGTGAGAGAGAGATTGAAAGAGAGAGAGATTGAAAGAGAAGCTGTGAGTGAGAGAGAGAGAGAAAGAGAAGCTGTGAGTGAGAGAGAGAAAGAGAAGCTGTGAGTGAGAGGGAGAGAAAGAGAAGCTGTGAGTGAGACAGAGAGAGAGAAGCTGTGAGTTAGAGAGAGAGAAAGAGAAGCTGTGAGTGACAGAGAGAGAGAAAGAGAAGCTGTGAGTGAGAGTGAGAGAGAGAGAGAGAAAGTGAAGCTGTGAGTGTGTGTGAGAGAGAAAGAGAAGCTGTGTGTGTGTGTGAGAGAGAAAGATAGTCTGAGAAAGAGAGAGTGAAAGAGAAGCTGTGAGTGAGACAGAGAGAGGGAGAAAGAGAAGCTGTGTGCGTGAGAGAGAGAAAGAGAAGCTGTGAGTGAGAGAGAGAGAGAAGATGTGAATGAGAGTGAGAGAGGGAGAAAGAGAAGCTGTGTGTGTGAGAGAGAGAAAGAGTAGCTGTGAGAGAGCGAGAGAGAGAAAGAGAAGCTGTTAGTGAGAGTGAGAGTGAGAGAAAGAGAAGCTGTGAGTGAGAGAGAGAGAGAAAGAGAAGCTGTGAGTGAGAGAGAGAGAAAGAGAAGCTGTGAGAGAGAGAGAGAGAGAGAGAAGCTGTGAGTGAGAAGGAGAGGGAAAGAGAAGCTGTGAGTGAGTGAGAGAGAGAGAAAGAGAAGCTGTGAGTGAGAGAGAGAAAGAGAAGCTGTGAGTGAGAGAGAGAGAAAGAGAAGCTGTGAGTAAGAAGGAGAGGGAAAGAGAAGAAGTGAGTGAGTGAGAGAGAGAGAAAGAGAAGCTGTGAGACAGAAAGAGAAGCTGTGAGTGAGAGAGTGAGAGAGAGAAAGAGAATCTGTTAGTGAGTGTGAGAGAGAGAGAAAGAGAAGCTGTAAGTGAGAGAGAGATTGAAAGAGAAGCTGTGAGTGAGAGAGAGAGAGAGAAAGAGAAGCTGAGTGAGAGAGAGAAAGAGAAGCTGTGAGTGAGAGGGAGAGAGAGAAAGAGAAGCTGTGAGTGACACACAGAGAGAGAAGCTGTGAGTTAGAGAGAGAGAAAGAGAAGCTGTGAGTGACAGAGAGAGAGACAGAGAAGCTGTGTGTGTGTGTGAGAGAGAAAGACAGTCTGAGAAAGCGAGAGTGAAAGAGAAGCTGTGAGACAAAGAGAGGGAGAAAGAGAAGCTGTGTGTGTGAGAGAGAGAAAGAGAAGCTGTGAGTGAGAGAGAGAAAGCGAAGCTGTGAGAGAGAAAGAGAGAGAGAATGAGAAGCTGTGAGTGAGAGAGAGAGAAGCTGTGAGTGAGAGAGAGAGAGAAGATGTGAGTGAGAGAGAGAGAGAATGAGAAGCTGTGAGTGAGAGAGAGAAAAAATTAGAGAAGCTGTGAGTGAGAAAGAGAGAGAAAGAGAAGCTGTGAGTGAGAGAAAGAGAGGGAGAAAGAGAAGCTGTGAGTGAGAGAGAGAGAAAGAGAAGCTGTGAGTGAGAGAGAGAAAGAGAAGCTGTGAGTGAGAGGGAGAGAGAGAAAGAGAAGCTGTGAGTGAGAGAGAGAGAGAGAAAGAGAAGCTGTGAGTGAGAAGAGAGAAAGAGAAGCTGTGAGTGAGAGGGAGAGAGAGAAAGAGAAGCTGTGAGTGACACACAGAGAGAGAAGCTGTGAGTTAGAGAGAGAGAGAAAGAGAAGCTGTGAGTGACAGAGAGAGAGAGAAAGAGAAGCTGTGAGTGAGAGTGAGAGAGAGAGAGAAAGAGAAGCTGTGAGTGAGAGAGAGAGAAAGAGATGCTGTGAGTGAGTGAGAGAGTCAGAGAAGCTGTGAGTGAGAGAGAGAGAAAGAGAAGCTGTGAGTGAGAGAGAGAGAAAGAGAAGCTGTGAGTGAGAGAGAGAGAGAAAGAGAAGCTGTGAGTAAGAAGGATAGGGAAAGAGAAGAAGTGAGTGAGTGAGAGAGAGAGAAAGAGAAGCTGTGAGTGAGAGAGAGAGAAAGAGAAGCTGTGAGTGAGAGAGTGAGAGAGAGAAAGAGAAGCTGTTAGTGAGAGTGAGAGAGAGAGAAAGAGAAGCTGTGAGTGAGAGAGAGATTGAAAGAGAAGATGTGAGTGAGTGAGAGAGAGAGAAAGAGAAGCTGTGAGTGAGAGAGAGAGAAAGAGAAGCTGTGAGTGAGAGAGAGAGAAAGAGAAGCTGTGATTAAGAAGGAGAGGGAAAGAGAATAAGTGAGTGAGTGAGAGAGAGAGAGAGAGAGAAAGAGAAGCTGTGAGAGAGAAAGAGAAGCTGTGAGTGAGACAGAGAGAGGGAGAAAGAGAAGCTGTGTGCGTGAGAGAGAGAAAGAGAAGCTGTGAGTGAGAGAGAGATTGAAAGAGAGAGAGATTGAAAGAGAATGTGAGTGAGTGAGAGAGAGAGAGAAAGAGAAGCTGTGAGTGAGAGAGAGAGAAAGAGAAGCTGTGAGTGAGAGAGAGAGAAAGAGAAGCTGTGATTAAGAAGGAGAGGGAAAGAGAATAAGTGAGTGAGTGAGAGAGAGAGAGAGAAAGAGAAGCTGTGAGAGAGAAAGAGAAGCTGTGAGTGAGAGAGTGAGAGAGAGAAAGAGAATCTGTTAGTGAGTGTGAGAGAGAGATTGAAAGAGAAGCTGTGAGTGAGAGAGAGATTGAAAGAGAAGCTGTGAGTGAGAGAGAGAGAGAAAGAGAAGCTGTGAGTGAGAGAGAGAAAGAGAAGCTGTGAGTGAGAGGGAGAGAAAGAGAAGCTGTGAGTGAGACAGAGAGAGAGAAGCTGTGAGTTAGAGAGAGAGAAAGAGAAGCTGTGAGTGACAGAGAGAGAGAAAGAGAAGCTGTGAGTGAGAGTGAGAGAGAGAGAGAAAGTGAAGCTGTGAGTGTGTGTGAGAGAAAGAGAAGCTGTGTGTGTGTGAGAGAGAGAAAGATAGTCTGAGAAAGAGAGAGTGAAAGAGAAGCTGTGAGTGAGACAGAGAGAGGGAGAAAGAGAAGCTGTGTGCGTGAGAGAGAGAAAGAGAAGCTGTGAGTGAGAGAGAGAAAGAAAAGCTGTGAGTGAGAGAGAGAGAAAGAGAAGGTATGAGTGAGAGAGAGAGAAGCTGTGAGTGAGAGAGTGAGAGAGAGAAAGAGAAGCTGTGAGTGAGAGAGAGAAAGAGAAGCTGTGAGTGAGAGAGAGAAAGAGAAGCTGTGAGTGAGAGGGAGAGAAAGAGAAGCTGTGAGTGAGACAGAGAGAGAGAAGCTGTGAGTTAGAGAGAGAGAAAGAGAAGCTGTGAGTGACAGAGAGAGAGAAAGAGAAGCTGTGAGTGAGAGTGAGAGAGAGAGAGAAAGTGAAGCTGTGAGTGTGTGTGAGAGAAAGAGAAGCTGTGTGTGTGTGAGAGAGAGAAAGATAGTCTGAGAAAGAGAGAGTGAAAGAGAAGCTGTGAGTGAGACAGAGAGAGGGAGAAAGAGAAGCTGTGTGCGTGAGAGAGAGAAAGAGAAGCTGTGAGTGAGAGAGAGAAAGAAAAGCTGTGAGTGAGAGAGAGAGAAAGAGAAGGTATGAGTGAGAGAGAGAGAAGCTGTGAGTGAGAGAGTGAGAGAGAGAAAGAGAAGCTGTGAGTGAGAGAGAGAAAGAGAAGCTGTGAGTGAGAGGGAGAGAGAGAAAGAGAAGCTGTGAGTGAGAGAGAGAGAGAGAAAGAGAAGCTGTGAGTGAGAAGAGAGAAAGAGAAGCTGTGAGTGAGAGGGAGAGAGAGAAAGAGAAGCTGTGAGTGACACACAGAGAGAGAAGCTGTGAGTTAGAGAGAGAGAGAAAGAGAAGCTGTGAGTGACAGAGAGAGAGAGAAAGAGAAGCTGTGAGAGTGAGAGAGAGAGAGAAAGAGAAGCTGTGAGTGAGAGAGAGAGAAAGAGATGCTGTGAGTGAGTGAGAGAGTCAGAGAAGCTGTGAGTGAGAGAGAGAGAAAGAGAAGCTGTGAGTGAGAGAGAGAGAAAGAGAAGCTGTGAGTGAGAGAGAGAGAGAAAGAGTAGCTGTGAGTAAGAAGGATAGGGAAAGAGAAGAAGTGAGTGAGTGAGAGAGAGAGAGAAAGAGAAGCTGTGAGTGAGAGAGAGAGAGAAAGAGAAGCTGTGAGTGAGAGAGTGAGAGAGAGAAAGAGAAGCTGTTAGTGAGAGTGAGAGAGAGAGAGAAAGAGAAGCTGTGAGTGAGAGAGAGATTGAAAGAGAAGATGTGAGTGAGTGAGAGAGAGAGAAAGAGAAGCTGTGAGTGAGAGAGAGAGAAAGAGAAGCTGTGAGTGAGAGAGAGAGAAAGAGAAGCTGTGATTAAGAAGGAGAGGGAAAGAGAATAAGTGAGTGAGTGAGAGAGAGAGAGAAAGAGAAGCTGTGAGAGAGAAAGAGAAGCTGTGAGTGAGACAGAGAGAGGGAGAAAGAGAAGCTGTGTGCGTGAGAGAGAGAAAGAGAAGCTGTGAGTGACAGAGAGATTGAAAGAGAGAGAGATTGAAAGAGAAGCTGTGAGTGATTGAGAGAGAGAGAAAGAGAAGCTGTGAGTGAGAGAGAGAGAAAGAGAAGCTGTGAGTGAGAGAGAGAGAAAGAGAAGCTGTGATTAAGAAGGAGAGGGAAAGAGAATAAGTGAGTGAGTGAGAGAGAGAGAGAGAAAGAGAAGCTGTGAGAGAGAAAGAGAAGCTGTGAGTGAGAGAGTGAGAGAGAGAAAGAGAATCTGTTAGTGAGTGTGAGAGAGAGAGAGAAAGAGAAGCTGTGAGTGAGAGAGAGATTGAAAGAGAAGCTGTGAGTGAGAGAGAGAGAGAAAGAGAAGCTGTGAGTGAGAGAGAGAAAGAGAAGCTGTGAGTGAGAGGGAGAGAAAGAGAAGCTGTGAGTGAGACAGAGAGAGAGAAGCTGTGAGTTAGAGAGAGAGAAAGAGAAGCTGTGAGTGACAGAGAGAGAGAAAGAGAAGCTGTGAGTGAGAGTGAGAGAGAGAGAGAGAAAGTGAAGCTGTGAGTGTGTGTGAGAGAGAAAGAGAAGCTGTGTGTGTGTGAGAGAGAGAAAGATAGTCTGAGAAAGAGAGAGTGAAATTGAAGCTGTGAGTGAGACAGAGAGAGGGAGAAAGAGAAGCTGTGAGTGAGAGAGTGAGAGAGAGAAAGAGAAGCTGTGAGTGAGAGAGAGAAAGAGAAGCTGTGAGTGAGAGGGAGAGAGAGAAAGAGAAGCTGTGAGTGAGAGAGAGAGAGAAAGAGAAGGTGTGAGTGAGAGAGAGAAAGTGAAGCTGTGAGTGAGAGGGAGAGAGAGAAAGAGAAGCTGTGAGTGACACACAGAGAGAGAAGCTGTGAGAGAGAGAGAGAAAGAGAAGCTGTGAGTGACAGAGAGAGAGAGAAAGAGAAGCTGTGAGTGAGAGTGAGAGAGAGAAAGAGAAGCTGTGAGTGAGAGAGAGAGAAAGAGATGCTGTGAGTGAGAGAGAGAGAAAGAGAAGCTGTGAGTGCGAGAGAGAGAAAGAGAAGCTGTGAGTGAGAGAGAGAGAGAAAGAGAAGCTGTGAGTAAGAAGGAGAGGTAAAGAGAAGAAGTGAGTGAGTGAGAGAGAGAGAGAAAGAGAAGCTGTGAGTGAGAGAGAGAGAGAAAGAGAAGCTGTGAGTGAGAGAGTGAGAGAGAGAAAGAGAAGCTGTTAGTGAGAGTGAGAGAGAGAGAAAGAGAAGCTGTGAGACAGAAAGAGAAGCTGTGAGTGAGAGAGTGAGAGAGAGAAAGAGAATCTGTTAGTGAGTGTGTGAGAGAGAGAGAAAGAGAAGCTGTAAGTGAGAGAGAGTTTGAAAGAGAAGCTGTGAGTGAGAGAGAGAGAGAGAAAGAGAAGCTGAGTGAGAGAGAGAAAGAGAAGCTGTGAGTGAGAGGGAGAGAGAGAAAGAGAAGCTGTGAGTGACACACAGAGAGAGAAGCTGTGAGTTAGAGAGAGAGAAAGAGAAGCTGTGAGTGACAGAGAGAGAGACAGAGAAGCTGTGTGTGTGTGTGTGAGAGAGAAAGATAGTCTGAGAAAGCGAGAGTGAAAGAGAAGCTGTGAGACAAAGAGAGGGAGAAAGAGAAGCTGTGTGTGTGTGAGAGAAAGAGAAGCTGTGAGTGAGAGTGAGATAGAGAGAGAGAGAAGCTGTGAGTGTGTGTGTTTGAGAGAAAGAGAAGCTGTGAGTGAGAGAGAGAGAAAGCGAAGCTGTGAGAGAGAATGAGAGAGAGAATGAGAAGCTGTGAGTGAGAGAGAGAGAAGCTGTGAGTGAGAGAGAGAGAGAAGATGTGAGTGAGAGAGAGAGAGAATGAGAAGCTGTGAGTGAGAGAGAGAAAAAATAAGAGAAGCTGTGAGTGAGAAAGAGAGAGAAAGAGAAGCTGTGAGTGAGAGAAAGAGAGGGAGAAAGAGAAGCTGTGAGTGAGAGAGAGAGAAAGAGAAGCTGTGAGTGAGAGAGAGAAAGAGAAGCTGTGAGTGAGAGGGAGAGAGAGAAAGAGAAGCTGTGAGTGAGAGAGAGAGAGAGAAAGAGAAGCTGTGAGTGAGAAGAGAGAAAGAGAAGCTGTGAGTGAGAGGGAGAGAGAGAAAGAGAAGCTGTGTGTGACACACAGAGAGAGAAGCTGTGAGTTAGAGAGAGAGAGAAAGAGAAGCTGTGAGTGACAGAGAGAGAGAGAAAGAGAAGCTGTGAGTGAGAGTGAGAGAGAGAGAGAAAGAGAAGCTGTGAGTGAGAGAGAGAGAAAGAGATGCTGTGAGTGAGTGAGAGAGTCAGAGAAGCTGTGAGTGAGAGAGAGAGAAAGAGAAGCTGTGAGTGAGAGAGAGAGAAAGAGAAGCTGTGAGTGAGAGAGAGAGAAAGAGAAGCTGTGAGTAAGAAGGATAGGGAAAGAGAAGAAGTGAGTGAGTGAGAGAGAGAGAGAAAGAGAAGCTGTGAGTGAGAGAGAGAGAGAAAGAGAAGCTGTGAGTGAGAGAGTGAGAGAGAGAAAGAGAAGCTGTTAGTGAGAGTGAGAGAGAGAGAGAAAGAGAAGCTGTGAGTGAGAGAGAGATTGAAAGAGAAGATGTGAGTGAGTGAGAGAGAGAGAAAGAGAAGCTGTGAGTGAGAGAGAGAGAAAGAGAAGCTGTGAGTGAGAGGCAGAGAAAGAGAAGCTGTGATTAAGAAGGAGAGGGAAAGAGAATAAGTGAGTGTGTGAGAGAGAGAGAGAGAGAAAGAGAAGCTGTGAGAGAGAAAGAGAAGCTGTGAGTGAGACAGAGAGAGGGAGAAAGAGAAGCTGTGTGCGTGAGAGAGAAAAAGAGAAGCTGTGAGTGAGAGAGAGATTGAAAGAGAGAGAGATTGAAAGAGAAGCTGTGAGTGAGTGAGAGAGAGAGAGAGAGAGAAAGAGAAGCTGTGAGTGAGAGAGAGAGAAAGAGAAGCTGTGAGTGAGAGAGAGAGAAAGAGAAGCTGTGATTAAGAAGGAGAGGGAAAGAGAATAAGTGAGTGAGTGAGAGAGAGAGAGAAAGAGAAGCTGTGAGAGAGAAAGAGAAGCTGTGAGTGAGAGAGTGAGAGAGAGAAAGAGAATCTGTTAGTGAGTGTGAGAGAGAGAGAGAAAGAGAAGCTGTGAGTGAGAGAGAGATTGAAAGAGAAGCTGTGAGTGAGAGAGAGAGAGAAAGAGAAGCTGTGAGTGAGAGAGAGAAAGAGAAGCTGTGAGTGAGAGGGAGAGAAAGAGAAGCTGTGAGTGAGACAGAGAGAGAGAAGCTGTGAGTTAGAGAGAGAGAAAGAGAAGCTGTGAGTGACAGAGAGAGAGAAAGAGAAGCTGTGAGTGAGAGTGAGAGAGAGAGAGAGAAAGTGAAGCTGTGAGTGTGTGTGAGAGAGAAAGAGAAGCTGTGTGTGTGTGAGAGAGAGAAAGATAGTCTGAGAAAGAGAGAGTGAAAGAGAAGCTGTGAGTGAGACAGAGAGAGGGAGAAAGAGAAGCTGTGTGCGTGAGAGAGAGAAAGAGAAGCTGTGAGTGAGAGAGAGAGAGAAGATGTGAGTGAGAGTGAGAGAGGGAGAAAGAGAAGCTGTGTGTGTGTGAGAGAGAAAGAGAAGCTGTGAGTGAGAGTGAGAGAGAGAGAAAGAGAAAGAGTAGCTGTGAGAGAGCGAGAGAGAGAAAGAGAAGCTGTTAGTGAGAGTGAGAGAGAGAGAAAGAGAAGCTGTGAGTGAGAGAGAGAGAGAAAGAGATCCTGTGAGTGAGAGAGAGAGAGAAAGAGAAGCTGTGAGTGAGAGAGAGAGAAAGAGAAGCTGTGAGAGAGAGAGAGAGAGAAGCTGTGAGTGAGAAGGAGAGGGAAAGAGAAGCTGTGAGTGAGTGAGAGAGAGAGAAAGAGAAGCTGTGAGTGAGAGAGAGAAAGAGAAGCTGTGAGTGAGAGAGAGAGAGAAAGAGAAGCTGTGAGTAAGAAGGAGAGGGAAAGAGAAGAAGTGAGTGAGTGAGAGAGAGAGAAAGAGAAGCTGTGAGACAGAAAGAGAAGCTGTGAGTGAGAGAGTGAGAGAGAGAAAGAGAATCTGTTAGTGAGTGTGAGAGAGAGAGAGAAAGAGAAGCTGTAAGTGAGAGAGAGATTGAAAGAGAAGCTGTGAGTGAGAGAGAGAGAGAGAGAAAGAGAAGCTGAGTGAGACACAGAAAGAGAAGCTGTGAGTGAGAGGGAGAGAGAGAAAGAGAAGCTGTGAGTGACACACAGAGAGAGAAGCTGTGAGTTAGAGAGAGAGAAAGAGAAGCTGTGAGTGACAGAGAGAGAGACAGAGAAGCTGTGTGTGTGTGAGAGAGAGAAAGACAGTCTGAGAAAGCGAGAGTGAAAGAGAAGCTGTGAGACAAAGAGAGGGAGAAAGAGAAGCTGTGAGTGAGAGAGAGAAAGAGAAGCTGTGAGTGAGAGAGAGAGAAAGAGAAGCTGTGATTAAGAAGGAGAGGGAAAGAGAATAAGTGAGTGAGTGAGAGAGAGAGAGAAAGAGAAGCTGTGAGAGAGAAAGAGAAGCTGTGAGTGAGAGAGTGAGAGAGAGAAAGAGAATCTGTTAGTGAGTGTGAGAGAGAGAGAGAAAGAGAAGCTGTGAGTGAGAGAGAGATTGAAAGAGAAGCTGTGAGTGAGAGAGAGAGAGAAAGAGAAGCTGTGAGTGAGAGAGAGAAAGAGAAGCTGTGAGTGAGAGGGAGAGAAAGAGAAGCTGTGAGTGAGACAGAGAGAGAGAAGCTGTGAGTTAGAGAGAGAGAAAGAGAAGCTGTGAGTGACAGAGAGAGAGAAAGAGAAGCTGTGAGTGAGAGTGAGAGAGAGAGAGAAAGTGAAGCTGTGAGTGTGTGTGAGAGAGAAAGAGAAGCTGTGTGTGTGTGAGAGAGAGAAAGATAGTCTGAGAAAGAGAGAGTGAAAGAGAAGCTGTGAGTGAGACAGAGAGAGGGAGAAAGAGAAGCTGTGTGCGTGAGAGAGAGAAAGAGAAGCTGTGAGTGAGAGAGAGAGAGAAGATGTGAGTGAGAGTGAGAGAGGGAGAAAGAGAAGCTGTGTGTGTGTGAGAGAGAAAGAGAAGCTGTGAGTGAGAGTGAGAGAGAAAGAGAAAGAGTAGCTGTGAGAGAGCGAGAGAGAGAAAGAGAAGCTGTTAGTGAGAGTGAGAGAGAGAGAAAGAGAAGCTGTGAGTGAGAGAGAGAGAAAGAGAAGCTGTGTGTGTGTGAGAGAGAGAGAAGCTGTGAGTGAGAAGGAGAGGGAAAGAGAAGCTGTGAGTGAGTGAGAGAGAGAGAAAGAGAAGCTGTGAGTGAGAGAGAGAGAGAAAGAGAAGCTGTGAGTAAGAAGGAGAGGGAAAGAGAAGAAGTGAGTGAGTGAGAGAGAGAGAAAGAGAAGCTGTGAGACAGAAAGAGAAGCTGTGAGTGAGAGAGTGAGAGAGAGAAAGAGAATCTGTTAGTGAGTGTGTGAGAGAGAGAGAAAGAGAAGCTGTAAGTGAGAGAGAGATTGAAAGAGAAGCTGTGAGTGAGAGAGAGAGAGAGAAAGAGAAGCTGAGTGAGAGAGAGAAAGAGAAGCTGTGAGTGAGAGGGAGAGAGAGAAAGAGAAGCTGTGAGTGACACACAGAGAGAGAAGCTGTGAGTTAGAGAGAGAGAAAGAGAAGCTGTGAGTGACAGAGAGAGAGACAGAGAAGCTGTGTGTGTGTGTGTGAGAGAGAAAGATAGTCTGAGAAAGCGAGAGTGAAAGAGAAGCTGTGAGACAAAGAGAGGGAGAAAGAGAAGCTGTGTGTGTGTGAGAGAAAGAGAAGCTGTGAGTGAGAGTGAGATAGAGAGAGAGAGAAGCTGTGAGTGTGTGTGTTTGAGAGAAAGAGAAGCTGTGAGTGAGAGAGAGAGAAAGCGAAGCTGTGAGAGAGAATGAGAGAGAGAATGAGAAGCTGTGAGTGAGAGAGAGAGAAGCTGTGAGTGAGAGAGAGAGAGAAGATGTGAGTGAGAGAGAGAGAGAATGAGAAGCTGTGAGTGAAAGAGAGAAAAAATAAGAGAAGCTGTGAGTGAGAAAGAGAGAGAAAGAGAAGCTGTGAGTGAGAGAAAGAGAGGGAGAAAGAGAAGCTGTGAGTGAGAGAGAGAGAAAGAGAAGCTGTGAGTGAGAGAGAGAAAGAGAAGCTGTGAGTGAGAGGGAGAGAGAGAAAGAGAAGCTGTGAGTGAGAGAGAGAGAGAGAAAGAGAAGCTGTGAGTGAGAAGAGAGAAAGAGAAGCTGTGAGTGAGAGGGAGAGAGAGAAAGAGAAGCTGTGAGTGACACACAGAGAGAGAAGCTGTGAGTTAGAGAGAGAGAGAAAGAGAAGCTGTGAGTGACAGAAAGAGAGAGAAAGAGAAGCTGTGAGTGAGAGTGAGAGAGAGAGAGAAAGAGAAGCTGTGAGTGAGAGAGAGAGAAAGAGATGCTGTGAGTGAGTGAGAGAGTCAGAGAAGCTGTGAGTGAGAGAGAGAGAAAGAGAAGCTGTGAGTGAGAGAGAGAGAAAGAGAAGCTGTGAGTGAGAGAGAGAGAAAGAGAAGCTGTGAGTAAGAAGGATAGGGAAAGAGAAGAAGTGAGTGAGTGAGACAGAGAGAGAAAGAGAAGCTGTGAGTGAGAGAGAGAGAAAGAGAAGCTGTGAGTGAGAGAGTGAGAGAGAGAAAGAGAAGCTGTTAGTGAGAGTGAGAGAGAGAGAGAAAGAGAAGCTGTGAGTGAGAGAGAGATTGAAAGAGAAGATGTGAGTGAGTGAGAGAGAGAGAAAGAGAAGCTGTGAGTGAGAGAGAGAGAAAGAGAAGCTGTGAGTGAGAGGCAGAGAAAGAGAAGCTGTGATTAAGAAGGAGAGGGAAAGAGAATAAGTGAGTGTGTGAGAGAGAGAGAGAGAGAAAGAGAAGCTGTGAGAGAGAAAGAGAAGCTGTGAGTGAGACAGAGAGAGGGAGAAAGAGAAGCTGTGTGCGTGAGAGAGAAAAAGAGAAGCTGTGAGTGAGAGAGAGATTGAAAGAGAGAGAGATTGAAAGAGAAGCTGTGAGTGAGTGAGAGAGAGAGAGAGAAAGAGAAGCTGTGAGTGAGAGAGAGAGAAAGAGAAGCTGTGAGTGAGAGAGAGAGAAAGAGAAGCTGTGATTAAGAAGGAGAGGGAAAGAGAATAAGTGAGTGAGTGAGAGAGAGAGAGAGAAAGAGAAGCTGTGAGAGAGAAAGAGAAGCTGTGAGTGAGAGAGTGAGAGAGAGAAAGAGAATCTGTTAGTGAGTGTGAGAGAGAGAGAGAAAGAGAAGCTGTGAGTGAGAGAGAGATTGAAAGAGAAGCTGTGAGTGAGAGAGAGAGAGAAAGAGAAGCTGTGAGTGAGAGAGAGAAAGAGAAGCTGTGAGTGAGAGGGAGAGAAAGAGAAGCTGTGAGTGAGACAGAGAGAGAGAAGCTGTGAGTTAGAGAGAGAGAAAGAGAAGCTGTGAGTGACAGAGAGAGAGAAAGAGA
Organism: Bradypodion pumilum; assembly: GCA_035047305.1. NCBI lineage: Eukaryota > Metazoa > Chordata > Lepidosauria > Squamata > Chamaeleonidae > Bradypodion > Bradypodion pumilum. The sequence continues at coordinate 234,084,419 of JAWDJD010000001.1, forward strand.
AGCTGTGAGTGAGAGTGAGAGAGAGAGAGAGAAAGTGAAGCTGTGAGTGTGTGTGAGAGAGAAAGAGAAGCTGTGTGTGTGTGAGAGAGAGAAAGATAGTCTGAGAAAGAGAGAGTGAAAGAGAAGCTGTGAGTGAGACAGAGAGAGGGAGAAAGAGAAGCTGTGTGCGTGAGAGAGAGAAAGAGAAGCTGTGAGTGAGAGAGAGAGAGAAGATGTGAGTGAGAGTGAGAGAGGGAGAAAGAGAAGCTGTGTGTGTGTGAGAGAGAAAGAGAAGCTGTGAGTGAGAGTGAGAGAGAGAGAAAGAGAAAGAGTAGCTGTGAGAGAGCGAGAGAGAGAAAGAGAAGCTGTTAGTGAGAGTGAGAGAGAGAGAAAGAGAAGCTGTGAGTGAGAGAGAGAGAGAAAGAGATCCTGTGAGTGAGAGAGAGAGAGAAAGAGAAGCTGTGAGTGAGAGAGAGAGAAAGAGAAGCTGTGAGAGAGAGAGAGAGAGAGAAGCTGTGAGTGAGAAGGAGAGGGAAAGAGAAGCTGTGAGTGAGTGAGAGAGAGAGAAAGAGAAGCTGTGAGTGAGAGAGAGAAAGAGAAGCTGTGAGTGAGAGAGAGAGAAGCTGTGAGTGAGAGAGAGAAAGAAAAGCTGTGAGTGAGAGAGAGAGAGAAAGAGAAGCTGTGAGTGAGAGAGAGAAAGAGAAGCTGTGAGTGAGAGGGAGAGAAAGAGAAGCTGTGAGTGAGACAGAGAGAGAGAAGCTGTGAGTTAGAGAGAGAGAAAGAGAAGCTGTGAGTGACAGAGAGAGAGAAAGAGAAGCTGTGAGTGAGAGTGAGAGAGAGAGAGAAAGTGAAGCTGTGAGTGTGTGTGAGAGAGAAAGAGAAGCTGTGTGTGTGTGTGAGAGAGAAAGATAGTCTGAGAAAGAGAGAGTGAAAGAGAAGCTGTGAGTGAGACAGAGAGAGGGAGAAAGAGAAGCTGTGTGCGTGAGAGAGAGAAAGAGAAGCTGTGAGTGAGAGAGAGAAAGAAAAGCTGTGAGTGAGAGAGAGAGAAAGAGAAGGTATGAGTGAGAGAGAGAGAAGCTGTGAGTGAGAGAGTGAGAGAGAGAAAGAGAAGCTGTGAGTGAGAGAGAGAAAGAGAAGCTGTGAGTGAGAGGGAGAGAGAGAAAGAGAAGCTGTGAGTGAGAGAGAGAGAGAGAAAGAGAAGCTGTGAGTGAGAAGAGAGAAAGAGAAGCTGTGAGTGAGAGGGAGAGAGAGAAAGAGAAGCTGTGAGTGACACACAGAGAGAGAAGCTGTGAGTTATAGAGAGAGAGAAAGAGAAGCTGTGAGTGACAGAGAGAGAGAGAAAGAGAAGCTGTGAGTGAGAGTGAGAGAGAGAGAGAAAGAGAAGCTGTGAGTGAGAGAGAGAGAAAGAGATGCTGTGAGTGAGTGAGAGAGTCAGAGAAGCTGTGAGTGAGAGAGAGAGAAAGAGAAGCTGTGAGTGAGAGAGAGAGAAAGAGAAGCTGTGAGTGAGAGAGAGAGAGAAAGAGAAGCTGTGAGTAAGAAGGATAGGGAAAGAGAAGAAGTGAGTGAGTGAGAGAGAGAGAGAAAGAGAAGCTGTGAGTGAGAGAGAGAGAGAAAGAGAAGCTGTGAGTGAGAGAGTGAGAGAGAGAAAGAGAAGCTGTTAGTGAGAGTGAGAGAGAGAGAGAAAGAGAAGCTGTGAGTGAGAGAGAGATTGAAAGAGAAGATGTGAGTGAGTGAGAGAGAGAGAAAGAGAAGCTGTGAGTGAGAGAGAGAGAAAGAGAAGCTGTGAGTGAGAGAGAGAGAAAGAGAAGCTGTGATTAAGAAGGAGAGGGAAAGAGAATAAGTGAGTGAGTGAGAGAGAGAGAGAAAGAGAAGCTGTGAGAGAGAAAGAGAAGCTGTGAGTGAGACAGAGAGAGGGAGAAAGAGAAGCTGTGTGCGTGAGAGAGAGAAAGAGAAGCTGTGAGTGAGAGAGAGATTGAAAGAGAGATTGAAAGAGAAGCTGTGAGTGAGTGAGAGAGAGAGAAAGAGAAGCTGTGAGTGAGAGAGAGAGAAAGAGAAGCTGTGAGTGAGAGAGAGAGAAAGAGAAGCTGTGATTAAGAAGGAGAGGGAAAGAGAATAAGTGAGTGAGTGAGAGAGAGAGAGAGAAAGAGAAGCTGTGAGAGAGAAAGAGAAGCTGTGAGTGAGAGAGTGAGAGAGAGAAAGAGAATCTGTTAGTGAGTGTGAGAGAGAGAGAGAGAAAGAGAAGCTGTGAGTGAGAGAGAGATTGAAAGAGAAGCTGTGAGTGAGAGAGAGAGAGAAAGAGAAGCTGTGAGTGAGAGAGAGAAAGAGAAGCTGTGAGTGAGAGGGAGAGAAAGAGAAGCTGTGAGTGAGACAGAGAGAGAGAAGCTGTGAGTTAGAGAGAGAGAAAGAGAAGCTGTGAGTGACAGAGAGAGAAAGAGAAGCTGTGAGTGAGAGTGAGAGAGAGAGAGAGAAAGTGAAGTTGTGAGTGTGTGTGAGAGAGAAAGAGAAGCTGTGTGTGTGTGAGAGAGAGAAAGATAGTCTGAGAAAGAGAGAGTGAAAGAGAAGCTGTGAGTGAGACAGAGAGAGGGAGAAAGAGAAGCTGTGTGCGTGAGAGAGGGAAAGAGAAGCTGTGAGTGAGAGAGAGAGAGAGAAGATGTGAGTGAGAGTGAGAGAGGGAGAAAGAGAAGCTGTGTGTGTGTGAGAGAGAAAGAGAAGCTGTGAGTGAGAGTGAGAGAGAGAGAAAGAGAAAGAGTAGCTGTGAGAGAGCGAGAGAGAGAAAGAGAAGCTGTTAGTGAGAGTGAGAGAGAGAGAAAGAGAAGCTGTGAGTGAGAGAGAGAGAGAAAGAGATGCTGTGAGTGAGAGAGAGAGAGAATGAGAACCTGTGAGTGAGAGAGAGAAGATGTGAGTGAGAGAGAGAGAGAAAGAGAAGCTGTGAGAGAGAGAGAGAGAAAGAGAAGCTGTGATTCAGAGTGAGAGAGAGAGAAAGAGAAGCTGTGAGTGAGAGAGAGAGAAAGAGAAGGTAGGAGTGAGAGAGAGAGAAGCAGTGAGTGAGAGAGAGAGAGAAAGAGAAGCTGTGAGTGAGACAGAGAGAGAGAAAGAGAAGCTGTGAGAGAGGGGGGAAAGAGAAGCTGTGTGTGTGTGAGAAAGAGAAGCTGTGAGTGAGAGAGAGAGAGAAAGAGAAGCTGTGGGTGAGAGAGAGATTGAAAGAGAAGCTGTGAGTGAGAGAGAGAGAGAGAAAGAGTTGTGAGTGAGAGAGAGAAAGAGAAGCTGTGAGTGAGAGGGAGAGAAAGAGAAGCTGTGAGTGACACACAGAGAGAGAAGCTGTGAGTTAGAGAGAGAGAAAGAGAAGCTGTGAGTGACAGAGAGAAAGAGAAGCTGAGAGTGAGAGAGAGAGAGAAAGTGAAGCTGTGAGTGAGAGAGAGAGAAAGAGAAGCTGTGTGTGTGTGAGAGAGAGAAAGATAGTCTGAGAAAGAGAGAGTGAAAGAGAAGCTGTGAGTGAGACAGAGAGAGGGAGAAAGAGAAGCTGTGTGTGTGAGAGAGAGAAAGAGAAGCTGTGAGTGAGAGAGAGAAAGAAAAGCTGTGAGTGAGAGAGAGAGAAAGAGAAGGTATGAGTGAGAGAGAGAGAGAAGCTGTGAGTGAGAGAGTGAGAGAGAGAAAGAGAAGCTGTGAGTGAGAGAGAGAAAGAGAAGCTGTGAGTGAGAGGGAGAGAGAGAAAGAGAAGCTGTGAGTGAGAGAGAGAGAGAGAGAAAGAGAAGGTGTGAGTGAGAGAGAGAAAGTGAAGCTGTGAGTGAGAGGGAGAGAGAGAAAAATAAGCTGTGAGTGACACACAGAGAGAGAAGCTGTGAGAGAGAGAGAGAGAAAGAGAAGCTGTGAGTGACACAGAGAGAGAGAAAGAGAAGCTGTGAGTGAGAGTGAGAGAGAGAGAAAGAGAAGCTGTGAGTGAGAGAGAGAGAAAGAGATGCTGTGAGTGAGAGAGAGAGAAAGAGAAGCTGTGAGTGCGAGAGAGAGAAAGAGAAGCTGTGAGTGAGAGAGAGAGAAAGAGAAGCTGTGAGTAAGAAGGAGAGGTAAAGAGAAGAAGTGAGTGAGTGAGAGAGAGAGAGAAAGAGAAGCTGTGAGTGAGAGAGAGAGAGAAAGAGAAGCTGTGAGTGAGAGAGTGAGAGAGAGAAAGAGAAGCTGTTAGTGAGAGTGAGAGAGAGATTGAAAGAGAAGCTGTGAGTGAGTGAGAGAGAAAAAGAGAAGCTGTGATAAAGAAGGAGAGGGAAAGAGAATAAGTGAGTGAGTGAGAGAGAGAGAGAAAGAGAAGCTGTGAGAGAGAAAGAGAAGCTGTGAGTGAGAGAGTGAGAGAGAGAAAGAGAATCTGTTACTGAGTGTGTGTGAGAGAGAGAAAGAGAAGCTGTGAGTGAGAGAGAGATTGAAAGAGAAGCTGTGAGTGAGAGAGAGAGAGAGAAAGAGAAGCTGTGAGTGAGAGAGAGAAAGAGAAGCTGTGAGTGAGAGGGAGAGAAAGAGAAGCTGTGAGTGACACACAGAGAGAGAAGCTGTGAGTTAGAGAGAGAGAAAGTGAAGCTGTGAGTGAGAGAGAGAGAGAAAGAGAAGCTGTGAGTGAGACAGAGAGAGGGAGAAAGAGAAGCTGTGTGAGTGAGAGAGAGAAAGAGAAGCTGTGAGTGAGAGAGAGAAAGAAAAGCTGTGAGTGAGAGAGAGAGAAAGAGAAGGTATGAGTGAGAGAGAGAGAAGCTGTGAGTGAGAGAGTGAGAGAGAGAAAGAGAAGCTGTGAGTGAGAGAGAGAAAGAGAAGCTGTGAGTGAGAGGGAGAGAGAGAAAGAGAAGCTGTGAGTGAGAGAGAGAGAGAAAGAGAAGCTGTGAGTGAGAAGAGAGAAAGAGAAGCTGTGAGTGAGAGGGAGAGAGAGAAAGAGAAGCTGTGAGTGACACACAGAGAGAGAAGCTGTGAGTTAGAGAGAGAGAGAAAGAGAAGCTGTGAGTGACAGAGAGAGAGAGAAAGAGAAGCTGTGAGTGAGAGTGAGAGAGAGAGAGAAAGAGAAGCTGTGAGTGAGAGAGAGAGAAAGAGATGCTGTGAGTGAGTGAGAGAGTCAGAGAAGCTGTGAGTGAGAGAGAGAGAAAGAGAAGCTGTGAGTGAGAGAGAGATAAAGAGAAGCTGTGAGTGAGAGAGAGAGAGAAAGAGAAGCTGTGAGTAAGAAGGATAGGGAAAGAGAAGAAGTGAGTGAGTGAGAGAGAGAGAGAAAGAGAAGCTGTGTGTGAGAGAGAGAGAGAAAGAGAAGCTGTGAGTGAGAGAGTGAGAGAGAGAAAGAGAAGCTGTTAGTGAGAGTGAGAGAGAGAGAGAAAGAGAAGCTGTGAGTGAGAGAGAGATTGAAAGAGAAGATGTGAGTGAGTGAGAGAGAGAGAAAGAGAAGCTGTGAGTGAGAGAGAGAGAAAGAGAAGCTGTGAGTGAGAGAGAGAGAAAGAGAAGCTGTGATTAAGAAGGAGAGGGAAAGAGAATAAGTGAGTGAGTGAGAGAGAGAGAGAGAAAGAGAAGCTGTGAGAGAGAAAGAGAAGCTGTGAGTGAGACAGAGAGAGGGAGAAAGAGAAGCTGTGTGCGTGAGAGAGAGAAAGAGAAGCTGTGAGTGAGAGAGATTGAAAGAGAGAGAGATTGAAAGAGAAGCTGTGAGTGAGTGAGAGAGAGAGAAAGAGAAGCTGTGAGTGAGAGAGAGAGAAAGAGAAGCTGTGAGTGAGAGAGAGAGAAAGAGAAGCTGTGATTAAGAAGGAGAGGAAAAGAGAATAAGTGAGTGAGTGAGAGAGAGAGAGAGAAAGAGAAGCTGTGAGAGAGAAAGAGAAGCTGTGAGTGAGAGAGTGAGAGAGAGAAAGAGAATCTGTTAGTGAGTGTGAGAGAGAGAGAGAAAGAGAAGCTGTGAGTGAGAGAGAGATTGAAAGAGAAGCTGTGAGTGAGAGAGAGAGAGAAAGAAAAGCTGTGAGTGAGAGAGAGAAAGAGAAGCTGTGAGTGAGAGGGAGAGAAAGAGAAGCTGTGAGTGAGACAGAGAGAGAGAAGCTGTGAGTTAGAGAGAGAGAAAGAGAAGCTGTGAGTGACAGAGAGAGAGAAAGAGAAGCTGTGAGTGAGAGTGAGAGAGAGAGAGAGAGAAAGTGAAGCTGTGAGTGTGTGTGAGAGAGAAAGAGAAGCTGTGTGTGTGAGAGAGAGAAAGATAGTCTGAGAAAGAGAGAGTGAAAGAGAAGCTGTGAGTGAGACAGAGAGAGGGAGAAAGAGAAGCTGTGTGCGTGAGAGAGAGAAAGAGAAGCTGTGAGTGAGAGAGAGAGAGAAGATGTGAGTGAGAGTGAGAGAGGGAGAAAGAGAAGCTGTGTGTGTGAGAGAGAGAAAGAGAAGCTGTGAGTGAGAGTGAGAGAGAAAGAGAAAGAGTAGCTGTGAGAGAGTGAGAGAGAGAAAGAGAAGCTGTTAGTGAGAGTGAGAGAGAGAGAAAGAGAAGCTGTGAGTGAGAGAGAGAGAGAAAGAGATGCTGTGAGTGAGAGAGAGAGAGAAAGAGAAGCTGTGAGTGAGAGAGAGAAAGAGAAGCTGTGAGAGAGAGAGAGAGAGAGAAGCTGTGAGTGAGAAGGAGAGGGAAAGAGAAGCTGTGAGTGAGTGAGAGAGAGAGAAAGAGAAGCTGTGAGTGAGAGAGAGAAAGAGAAGCTGTGAGTGAGAGAGAGAGAGAAAGAGAAGCTGTGAGTAAGAAGGAGAGGGAAAGAGAAGAAGTGAGTGAGTGAGAGAGAGAGAAAGAGAAGCTGTGAGACAGAAAGAGAAGCTGTGAGAGAGAGAGTGAGAGAGAGAAAGAGAATCAGTTAGTGAGTGTGTGAGAGAGAGAGAAAGAGAAGCTGTAAGTGAGAGAGAGATTGAAAGAGAAGCTGTGAGTGAGAGAGAGAGAGAGAAAGAGAAGCTGAGTGAGAGAGAGAAAGAGAAGCTGTGAGTGAGAGGGAGAGAGACAAAGAGAAGCTGTGAGTGACACAGAGAGAGAGAAGCTGTGAGTTAGAGAGAGAGAAAGAGAAGCTGTGAGTGACAGAGAGAGAGACAGAGAAGCTGTGTGTGTGTGTGAGAGAGAAAGATAGTCTGAGAAAGCGAGAGTGAAAGAGAAGCTGTGAGACAAAGAGAGGGAGAAAGAGAAGCTGTGTGTGTGTGAGAGAGAAAGAGAAGCTGTGAGTGAGAGTGAGATAGAGAGAGAGAGAAGCTGTGAGTGTGTGTGTTTGAGAGAAAGAGAAGCTGTGAGTGAGAGAGAGAGAAAGCGAAGCTGTGAGAGAGAAAGAGAGAGAGAATGAGAAGCTGTGAGTGAGAGAGAGAGAAGCTGTGAGTGAGAGAGAGAGAGAAGATGTGAGTGAGAGAGAGAGAGAATGAGAAGCTGTGAGTGAGAGAGAGAAAAAATAAGAGAAGCTGTGAGTGAGAAAGAGAGAGAAAGAGAAGCTGTGAGTGAGAGAAAGAGAGGGAGAAAGAGAAGCTGTGAGTGAGAGAGAGAGAAAGAGAAGCTGTGAGTGAGAGAGAGAAAGAGAAGCTGTGAGTGAGAGGGAGAGAGAGAAAGAGAAGCTGTGAGTGAGAGAGAGAGAGAGAGAAAGAGAAGCTGTGAGTGAGAAGAGAGAAAGAGAAGCTGTGAGTGAGAGGGAGAGAGAGAAAGAGAAGCTGTGACTGACACACAGAGAGAGAAGCTGTGAGTTAGAGAGAGAGAGAAAGAGAAGCTTTGAGTGACAGAGAGAGAGAGAAAGAGAAGCTGTGAGTGAGAGTGAGAGAGAGAGAGAAAGAGAAGCTGTGAGTGAGAGAGAGAGAAAGAGATGCTGTGAGTGAGTGAGAGAGTCAGAGAAGCTGTGAGTGAGAGAGAGAGAAAGAGAAGCTGTGAGTGAGAGAGAGAGAAAGAGAAGCTGTGAGTGAGAGAGAGAGAGAAAGAGAAGCTGTGAGTAAGAAGGATAGGGAAAGAGAAGATGTGAGTGAGTGAGAGAGAGAGAGAAAGAGAAGCTGTGAGTGAGAGAGAGAGAGAAAGAGAAGCTGTGAGTGAGAGAGTGAGTGAGAGAAAGAGAAGCTGTTAGTGAGAGTGAGAGAGAGAGAGAAAGAGAAGCTGTGAGTGAGAGAGAGATTGAAAGAGAAGATGTGAGTGAGAGAGAGAGAGAAAGAGAAGCTATGAGTGAGAGAGAGAGAAAGAGAAGCTGTGAGTGAGAGAGAGAGAAAGAGAAGCTGTGATTAAGAAGGAGAGGGAAAGAGAATAAGTGAGTGAGTGAGAGAGAGAGAGAAAAAGAGAAGCTGTGAGAGAGAAAGAGAAGCTGTGAGTGAGACAGAGAGAGGGAGAAAGAGAAGCTGTGTGCGTGAGAGAGAGAAAGAGAAGCTGTGAGTGAGAGAGAGATTGAAAGAGAGAGAGATTGAAAGAGAAGCTGTGAGTGAGTGAGAGAGAGAGAGAGAAAGAGAAGCTGTGAGTGAGAGAGAGAGAAAGAGAAGCTGTGAGTGAGAGAGAGAGAAAGAGAAGCTGTGATTAAGAAGGAGAGGGAAAGAGAATAAGTGAGTGAGTGAGAGAGAGAGAGAGAAAGAGAAGCTGTGAGAGAGAAAGAGAAGCTGTGAGTGAGAGAGTGAGAGAGAGAAAGAGAAAGAGAAGCTGTGAGAGAGAAAGAGAAGCTGTGAGTGAGACAGAGAGAGGGAGAAAGAGAAGCTGTGTGAGTGAGAGAGAGATTGAAAGAGAGAGAGATTGAAAGAGAAGCTGTGAGTGAGTGAGAGAGAGAGAGAAAGAGAAGCTGTGAGTGAGAGAGAGAGAAAGAGAAGCTGTGAGTGAGAGAGAGAGAAAGAGAAGCTGTGATTAAGAAGGAGAGGGAAAGAGAATAAGTGAGTGAGTGAGAGAGAGAGAGAGAAAGAGAAGCTGTGAGAGAGAAAGAGAAGCTGTGAGTGAGAGAGTGAGAGAGAGAAAGAGAATCTGTTAGTGAGTGTGAGAGAGAGAGAGAAAGAGAAGCTGTGAGTGAGAGAGAGATTGAAAGAGAAGCTGTGAGTGAGAGAGAGAGAAAGAGAAGCTGTGAGTGAGAGAGAGAAAGAGAAGCTGTGAGTGAGAGGGAGAGAAAGAGAAGCTGTGAGTGAGACAGAGAGAGAGAAGCTGTGAGTTAGAGAGAGAGAAAGAGAAGCTGTGAGTGACAGAGAGAGAGAAAGAGAAGCTGTGAGTGAGAGTGAGAGAGAGAGAGAGAAAGTGAAGCTGTGAGTGTGTGTGAGAGAGATAGAGAAGCTGTGTGTGTGTGAGAGAGAGAAAGATAGTCTGAGAAAGAGAGAGTGAAAGAGAAGCTGTGAGTGAGACAGAGAGAGGGAGAAAGAGAAGCTGTGTGCGTGAGAGAGAGAAAGAGAAGCTGTGAGTGAGAGAGAGAGAAGATGTGAGTGAGAGTGAGAGAGGGAGAAAGAGAAGCTGTGTGTGTGTGAGAGAGAAAGAGAAGCTGTGAGTGAGAGTGAGAGAGAGAGAAAGAGAAAGAGTAGCTGTGAGAGAGCGAGAGAGAGAAAGAGAAGCTGTTAGTGAGAGTGAGAGAGAGAGAAAGAGAAGCTGTGAGTGAGAGAGAGAGAGAAAGAGATGCTGTGAGTGAGAGAGAGAGAGAAATAGAAGCTGTGAGTGAGAGAGAGAGAAAGAGAAGCTGTGAGAGAGAGAGAGAGAAAGAGAAGCTGTGAGTGAGAGAGAGAGAAAGAGAAGCTGTGAGTAAGAAGGAGAGGTAAAGAGAAGAAGTGAGTGAGTGAGAGAGAGAGAGAAAGAGAAGCTGTGAGTGAGAGAGAGAGAGAAAGAGAAGCTGTGAGTGAGAGAGTGAGAGAGAGAAAGAGAAGCTGTTAGTGAGAGTGAGAGAGAGATTGAAAGAGAAGCTGTGAGTGAGTGAGAGAGAAAAAGAGAAGCTGTGATAAAGAAGGAGAGGGAAAGAGAATAAGTGAGTGAGTGAGAGAGAGAGAGAAAGAGAAGCTGTGAGAGAGAAAGAGAAGCTGTGAGTGAGAGAGTGAGAGAGAGAAAGAGAATCTCTTACTGAGTGTGTGTGAGAGAGAGAAAGAGAAGCTGTGAGTGAGAGAGAGATTGAAAGAGAAGCTGTGAGTGAGAGAGAGAGAGAGAAAGAGAAGCTGTGAGTGAGAGAGAGAAAGAGAAGCTGTGAGTGAGAGGGAGAGAAAGAGAAGCTGTGAGTGACACACAGAGAGAGAAGCTGTGAGTTAGAGAGAGAGAAAGTGAAGCTGTGAGTGAGAGAGAGAGAGAAAGAGAAGCTGTGTGTGTGTGAGAAAGATAGTCTGAGAAAGAGAGAGTGAAAGAGAAGCTGTGAGTGAGACAGAGAGAGGGAGAAAGAGAAGCTGTGTGAGTGAGAGAGAGAAAGAGAAGCTGTGAGTGAGAGAGAGAAAGAAAAGCTGTGAGTGAGAGAGAGAGAAAGAGAAGGTATGAGTGAGAGAGAGAGAAGCTGTGAGTGAGAGAGTGAGAGAGAGAAAGAGAAGCTGTGAGTGAGAGAGAGAAAGAGAAGCTGTGAGTGAGAGGGAGAGAGAGAAAGAGAAGCTGTGAGTGAGAGAGAGAGAAAGAGAAGCTGTGAGTGAGAAGAGAGAAAGAGAAGCTGTGAGTGAGAGGGAGAGAGAGAAAGAGAAGCTGTGAGTGACACACAGAGAGAGAAGCTGTGAGTTAGAGAGAGAGAGAAAGAGAAGCTGTGAGTGACAGAGAGAGAGAGAAAGAGAAGCTGTGAGTGAGAGTGAGAGAGAGAGAGAAAGAGAAGCTGTGAGTGAGAGAGAGAGAAAGAGATGCTGTGAGTGAGTGAGAGAGTCAGAGAAGCTGTGAGTGAGAGAGAGAGAAAGAGAAGCTGTGAGTGAGAGAGAGATAAAGAGAAGCTGTGAGTGAGAGAGAGAGAGAAAGAGAAGCTGTGAGTAAGAAGGATAGGGAAAGAGAAGAAGTGAGTGAGTGAGAGAGAGAGAGAAAGAGAAGCTGTGTGTGAGAGAGAGAGAGAAAGAGAAGCTGTGAGTGAGAGAGTGAGAGAGAGAAAGAGAAGCTGTTAGTGAGAGTGAGAGAGAGAGAGAAAGAGAAGCTGTGAGTGAGAGAGAGATTGAAAGAGAAGATGTGAGTGAGTGAGAGAGAGAGAAAGAGAAGCTGTGAGTGAGAGAGAGAGAAAGAGAAGCTGTGAGTGAGAGAGAGAGAAAGAGAAGCTGTGATTAAGAAGGAGAGGGAAAGAGAATAAGTGAGTGAGTGAGAGAGAGAGAGAGAAAGAGAAGCTGTGAGAGAGAAAGAGAAGCTGTGAGTGAGACAGAGAGAGGGAGAAAGAGAAGCTGTGTGCGTGAGAGAGAGAAAGAGAAGCTGTGAGTGAGAGAGAGATTGAAAGAGAGAGAGATTGAAAGAGAAGCTGTGAGTGAGTGAGAGAGAGAGAAAGAGAAGCTGTGAGTGAGAGAGAGAGAAAGAGAAGCTGTGAGTGAGAGAGAGAGAAAGAGAAGCTGTGATTAAGAAGGAGAGGAAAAGAGAATAAGTGAGTGAGTGAGAGAGAGAGAGAGAAAGAGAAGCTGTGAGAGAGAAAGAGAAGCTGTGAGTGAGAGAGTGAGAGAGAGAAAGAGAATCTGTTAGTGAGTGTGAGAGAGAGAGAGAAAGAGAAGCTGTGAGTGAGAGAGAGATTGAAAGAGAAGCTGTGAGTGAGAGAGAGAGAGAAAGAAAAGCTGTGAGTGAGAGAGAGAAAGAGAAGCTGTGAGTGAGAGGGAGAGAAAGAGAAGCTGTGAGTGAGACAGAGAGAGAGAAGCTGTGAGTTAGAGAGAGAGAAAGAGAAGCTGTGAGTGACAGAGAGAGAGAAAGAGAAGCTGTGAGTGAGAGTGAGAGAGAGAGAGAGAGAAAGTGAAGCTGTGAGTGTGTGTGAGAGAGAAAGAGAAGCTGTGTGTGTGTGAGAGAGAGAAAGATAGTCTGAGAAAGAGAGAGTGAAAGAGAAGCTGTGAGTGAGACAGAGAGAGGGAGAAAGAGAAGCTGTGTGCGTGAGAGAGAGAAAGAGAAGCTGTGAGTGAGAGAGAGAGAGAAGATGTGAGTGAGAGTGAGAGAGGGAGAAAGAGAAGCTGTGTGTGAGAGAGAGAAAGAGAAGCTGTGAGTGAGAGTGAGAGAGAAAGAGAAAGAGTAGCTGTGAGAGAGCGAGAGAGAGAAAGAGAAGCTGTTAGTGAGAGTGAGAGAGAGAGAAAGAGAAGCTGTGAGTGAGAGAGAGAGAGAAAGAGATGCTGTGAGTGAGAGAGAGAGAGAAAGAGAAGCTGTGAGTGAGAGAGAGAGAAAGAGAAGCTGTGAGAGAGAGAGAGAGAGAGAAGCTGTGAGTGAGAAGGAGAGGGAAAGAGAAGCTGTGAGTGAGTGAGAGAGAGAGAAAGAGAAGCTGTGAGTGAGAGAGAGAAAGAGAAGCTGTGAGTGAGAGAGAGAGAGAAAGAGAAGCTGTGAGTAAGAAGGAGAGGGAAAGAGAAGAAGTGAGTGAGTGAGAGAGAGAGAAAGAGAAGCTGTGAGACAGAAAGAGAAGCTGTGAGTGAGAGAGTGAGAGAGAGAAAGAGAATCAGTTAGTGAGTGTGTGAGAGAGAGAGAAAGAGAAGCTGTAAGTGAGAGAGAGATTGAAAGAGAAGCTGTGAGTGAGAGAGAGAGAGAGAAAGAGAAGCTGAGTGAGAGAGAGAAAGAGAAGCTGTGAGTGAGAGGGAGAGAGACAAAGAGAAGCTGTGAGTGACACAGAGAGAGAGAAGCTGTGAGTTAGAGAGAGAGAAAGAGAAGCTGTGAGTGACAGAGAGAGAGACAGAGAAGCTGTGTGTGTGTGTGAGAGAGAAAGATAGTCTGAGAAAGCGAGAGTGAAAGAGAAGCTGTGAGACAAAGAGAGGGAGAAAGAGAAGCTGTGTGTGTGTGAGAGAGAAAGAGAAGCTGTGAGTGAGAGTGAGATAGAGAGAGAGAGAAGCTGTGAGTGTGTGTGTTTGAGAGAAAGAGAAGCTGTGAGTGAGAGAGAGAGAAAGCGAAGCTGTGAGAGAGAAAGAGAGAGAGAATGAGAAGCTGTGAGTGAGAGAGAGAGAAGCTGTGAGTGAGAGAGAGAGAGAAGATGTGAGTGAGAGAGAGAGAATGAGAAGCTGTGAGTGAGAGAGAGAAAAAATAAGAGAAGCTGTGAGTGAGAAAGAGAGAGAAAGAGAAGCTGTGAGTGAGAGAAAGAGAGGGAGAAAGAGAAGCTGTGAGTGAGAGAGAGAGAAAGAGAAGCTGTGAGTGAGAGAGAGAAAGAGAAGCTGTGAGTGAGAGGGAGAGAGAGAAAGAGAAGCTGTGAGTGAGAGAGAGAGAGAGAGAAAGAGAAGCTGTGAGTGAGAAGAGAGAAAGAGAAGCTGTGAGTGAGAGGGAGAGAGAGAAAGAGAAGCTGTGACTGACACACAGAGAGAGAAGCTGTGAGTTAGAGAGAGAGAGAAAGAGAAGCTTTGAGTGACAGAGAGAGAGAGAAAGAGAAGCTGTGAGTGAGAGTGAGAGAGAGAGAGAAAGAGAAGCTGTGAGTGAGAGAGAGAGAAAGAGATGCTGTGAGTGAGTGAGAGAGTCAGAGAAGCTGTGAGTGAGAGAGAGAGAAAGAGAAGCTGTGAGTGAGAGAGAGAGAAAGAGAAGCTGTGAGTGAGAGAGAGAGAGAAAGAGAAGCTGTGAGTAAGAAGGATAGGGAAAGAGAAGATGTGAGTGAGTGAGAGAGAGAGAGAAAGAGAAGCTGTGAGTGAGAGAGAGAGAGAAAGAGAAGCTGTGAGTGAGAGAGTGAGTGAGAGAAAGAGAAGCTGTTAGTGAGAGTGAGAGAGAGAGAGAAAGAGAAGCTGTGAGTGAGAGAGAGATTGAAAGAGAAGATGTGAGTGAGAGAGAGAGAGAGAAAGAGAAGCTATGAGTGAGAGAGAGAGAAAGAGAAGCTGTGAGTGAGAGAGAGAGAAAGAGAAGCTGTGATTAAGAAGGAGAGGGAAAGAGAATAAGTGAGTGAGTGAGAGAGAGAGAGAAAAAGAGAAGCTGTGAGAGAGAAAGAGAAGCTGTGAGTGAGACAGAGAGAGGGAGAAAGAGAAGCTGTGTGCGTGAGAGAGAGAAAGAGAAGCTGTGAGTGAGAGAGAGATTGAAAGAGAGAGAGATTGAAAGAGAAGCTGTGAGTGAGTGAGAGAGAAAGAGAAGCTGTGAGTGAGAGAGAGAGAAAGAGAAGCTGTGATTAAGAAGGAGAGGGAAAGAGAATAAGTGAGTGAGTGAGAGAGAGAGAGAGAAAGAGAAGCTGTGAGAGAGAAAGAGAAGCTGTGAGTGAGAGAGTGAGAGAGAGAAAGAGAAAGAGAAGCTGTGAGAGAGAAAGAGAAGCTGTGAGTGAGACAGAGAGAGGGAGAAAGAGAAGCTGTGTGCGTGAGAGAGAGAAAGAGAAGCTGTGAGTGAGAGAGAGATTGAAAGAGAGAGAGATTGAAAGAGAAGCTGTGAGTGAGTGAGAGAGAGAGAGAAAGAGAAGCTGTGAGTGAGAGAGAGAGAAAGAGAAGCTGTGAGTGAGAGAGAGAGAAAGAGAAGCTGTGATTAAGAAGGAGAGGGAAAGAGAATAAGTGAGTGAGTGAGAGAGAGAGAGAGAAAGAGAAGCTGTGAGAGAGAAAGAGAAGCTGTGAGTGAGAGAGTGAGAGAGAGAAAGAGAATCTGTTAGTGAGTGTGAGAGAGAGAGAGAAAGAGAAGCTGTGAGTGAGAGAGAGATTGAAAGAGAAGCTGTGAGTGAGAGAGAGAGAAAGAGAAGCTGTGAGTGAGAGAGAGAAAGAGAAGCTGTGAGTGAGAGGGAGAGAAAGAGAAGCTGTGAGTGAGACAGAGAGAGAGAAGCTGTGAGTTAGAGAGAGAGAAAGAGAAGCTGTGAGTGACAGAGAGAGAGAAAGAGAAGCTGTGAGTGAGAGTGAGAGAGAGAGAGAGAAAGTGAAGCTGTGAGTGTGTGTGAGAGAGAAAGAGAAGCTGTGTGTGTGTGAGAGAGAGAAAGATAGTCTGAGAAAGAGAGAGTGAAAGAGAAGCTGTGAGTGAGACAGAGAGAGGGAGAAAGAGAAGCTGTGTGCGTGAGAGAGAGAAAGAGAAGCTGTGAGTGAGAGAGAGAGAAGATGTGAGTGAGAGTGAGAGAGGGAGAAAGAGAAGCTGTGTGTGTGTGAGAGAGAAAGAGAAGCTGTGAGTGAGAGTGAGAGAGAGAGAAAGAGAAAGAGTAGCTGTGAGAGAGCGAGAGAGAGAAAGAGAAGCTGTTAGTGAGAGTGAGAGAGAGAGAAAGAGAAGCTGTGAGTGAGAGAGAGAGAGAAAGAGATGCTGTGAGTGAGAGAGAGAGAGAAAGAGAAGCTGTGAGTGAGAGAGAGAGAAAGAGAAGCTGTGAGAGAGAGAGAGAGAGAAGCTGTGAGTGAGAAGGAGAGGGAAAGAGAAGCTGTGAGTGAGTGAGAGAGAGAGAAAGAGAAGCTGTGAGTGAGAGAGAGAAAGAGAAGCTGTGAGTGAGAGAGAGAGAGAAAGAGAAGCTGTGAGTAAGAAGGAGAGGGAAAGAGAAGAAGTGAGTGAGTGAGAGAGAGAGAAAGAGAAGCTGTGAGACAGAAAGAGAAGCTGTGAGTGAGAGAGTGAGAGAGAGAAAGAGAATCTGTTAGTGAGTGTGAGAGAGAGAGAGAAAGAGAAGCTGTGAGTGAGAGAGAGATTGAAAGAGAAGCTGTGAGTGAGAGAGAGAGAGAGAAAGAGAAGCTGAGTGAGAGAGAGAAAGAGAAGCTGTGAGTGAGAGGGAGAGAGAGAAAGAGAAGCTGTGAGTGACACACAGAGAGAGAAGCTGTGAGTTAGAGAGAGAGAAAGAGAAGCTGTGAGTGACAGAGAGAGAGACAGAGAAGCTGTGTGTGTGTGAGAGAGAGAAAGATAGTCTGAGAAAGCGAGAGTGAAAGAGAAGCTGTGAGACAAAGAGAGGGAGAAAGAGAAGCTGTGTGTGAGAGAGAGAGAAAGAGAAGCTGTGAGTGAGAGTGAGATAGAGAGAGAGAGAGAAGCTGTGAGTGTGTGTGTTTGAGAGAAAGAGAAGCTGTGAGTGAGAGAGAGAGAAAGCGAAGCTGTGAGAGAGAAAGAGAGAGAGAATGAGAAGCTGTGAGTGAGAGAGAGAGAAGCTGTGAGTGAGAGAGAGAGAGAAGATGTGAGTGAGAGAGAGAGAGAATGAGAAGCTGTGAGTGAGAGAGAGAAATATAAGAGAAGCTGTGAGTGAGAAAGAGAGAGAAAGAGAAGCTGTGAGTGAGAGAAAGAGAGGGAGAAAGAGAAGCTGTGAGTGAGAGAGAGAGAAAGAGAAGCTGTGAGTGAGAGAGAGAAAGAGAAGCTGTGAGTGAGAGGGAGAGAGAGAAAGAGAAGCTGTGAGTGAGAGAGAGAGAAAGAGAAGCTGTGAGTGAGAAGAGAGAAAGAGAAGCTGTGAGTGAGAGGGAGAGAGAGAAAGGGAAGCTGTGACTGACACACAGAGAGAGAAGCTGTGAGTTAGAGAGAGAGAGAAAGAGAAGCTGTGAGTGACAGAGAGAGAGAGAGAAAGAGAAGCTGTGAGTGAGAGTGAGAGAGAGAGAGAAAGAGAAGCTGTGAGTGAGAGAGAGAGAAAGAGATGCTGTGAGTGAGTGAGAGAGTCAGAGAAGCTGTGAGTGAGAGAGAAAGAAAGAGAAGCTGTGAGTGAGAGAGAGAGAAAGAGAAGCTGTGAGTGAGAGAGAGAGAGAAAGAGAAGCTGTGAGTAAGAAGGATAGGGAAAGAGAAGAAGTGAGTGAGTGAGAGAGAGAGAGAAAGAGAAGCTGTGAGTGAGAGAGAGAGAGAAAGAGAAGCTGTGAGTGAGAGAGTGAGAGAGAAAGAGAAGCTGTTAGTGAGAGTGAGAGAGAGAGAGAAAGAGAAGCTGTGAGTGAGAGAGAGATTGAAAGAGAAGATGTGAGTGAGTGAGAGAGAGAGAAAGAGAAGCTGTGAGTGAGAGAGAGAGAAAGAGAAGCTGTGAGTGAGAGAGAGAGAAAGAGAAGCTGTGATTAAGAAGGTGAGGGAAAGAGAATAAGTGAGTGAGTGAGAGAGAGAGAGAAAGAGAAGCTGTGAGAGAGAAAGAGAAGCTGTGAGTGAGACAGAGAGAGGGAGAAAGAGAAGCTGTGTGCGTGAGAGAGAGAAAGAGAAGCTGTGAGTGAGAGAGAGATTGAAAGAGAGAGAGATTGAAAGAGAAGCTGTGAGTGAGTGAGAGAGAGAGAGAGAAAGAGAAGCTGTGAGTGAGAGAGAGAGAAAGAGAAGCTGTGAGTGAGAGAGAGAGAAAGAGAAGCTGTGATTAAGAAGGAGAGGGAAAGAGAATAAGTGAGTGAGTGAGAGAGAGAGAGAGAAAGAGAAGCTGTGAGAGAGAAAGAGAAGCTGTGAGTGAGAGAGTGAGAGAGAGAAAGAGAATCTGTTAGTGAGTGTGAGAGAGAGAGAGAAAGAGAAGCTGTGAGTGAGAGGGAGAGAAAGAGAAGCTGTGAGTGAGACAGAGAGAGAGAAGCTGTGAGTTAGAGAGAGAGAAAGAGAAGCTGTGAGTGACAGAGAGAGAGAAAGAGAAGCTGTGAGTGAGAGTGAGAGAGAGAGAGAGAAAGTGAAGCTGTGAGTGTGTGTGAGAGAGAGAAAGAGAAGCTGTGTGTGTGTGCGAGAGAGAGAAAGATAGTCTGAGAAAGAGAGAGTGAAAGAGAAGCTGTGAGTGAGACAGAGAGAGGGAGAAAGAGAAGCTGTGTGCGTGAGAGAGAGAAAGAGAAGCTGTGAGTGAGAGAGAGAGAGAAGATGTGAGTGAGAGTGAGAGAGGGAGAAAGAGAAGCTGTGTGTGTGAGAGAGAGAAAGAGAAGCTGTGAGTGAGAGTGAGAGAGGGAGAAAGAGAAGCTGTGTGCGTGAGAGAGAGAAAGAGAAGCTGTGAGTGAGAGAGAGATTGAAAGAGAGAGAGATTGAAAGAGAAGCTGTGAGTGAGTGAGAGAGAGAGAGAAAGAGAAGCTGTGAGTGAGAGAGAGAGAAAGAGAAGCTGTGAGTGAGAGAGAGAGAAAGAGAAGCTGTGATTAAGAAGGAGAGGGAAAGAGAATAAGTGAGTGAGTGAGAGAGAGAGAGAGAAAGAGAAGCTGTGAGAGAGAAAGAGAAGCTGTGAGTGAGAGAGTGAGAGAGAGAAAGAGAATCTGTTAGTGAGTGTGAGAGAGAGAGAGAAAGAGAAGCTGTGAGTGAGAGAGAGATTGAAAGAGAAGCTGTGAGTGAGAGAGAGAGAAAGAGAAGCTGTGAGTGAGAGAGAGAAAGAGAAGCTGTGAGTGAGAGGGAGAGAAAGAGAAGCTGTGAGTGAGACAGAGAGAGAGAAGCTGTGAGTTAGAGAGAGAGAAAGAGAAGCTGTGAGTGACAGAGAGAGAGAAAGAGAAGCTGTGAGTGAGAGTGAGAGAGAGGGAGAGAAAGTGAAGCTGTGAGTGTGTGTGAGAGAGAAAGAGAAGCTGTGTGTGTGTGTGAGAGAGAAAGATAGTCTGAGAAAGAGAGAGTGAAAGAGAAGCTGTGAGTGAGACAGAGAGAGGGAGAAAGAGAAGCTGTGTGCGTGAGAGAGAGAAAGAGAAGCTGTGAGTGAGAGAGAGAGAAGATGTGAGTGAGAGTGAGAGAGGGAGAAAGAGAAGCTGTGTGTGTGTGAGAGAGAAAGAGAAGCTGTGAGTGAGAGTGAGAGAGAGAGAAAGAGAAAGAGTAGCTGTGAGAGAGCGAGAGAGAGAAAGAGAAGCTGTTAGTGAGAGTGAGAGAGAGAGAAAGAGAAGCTGTGAGTGAGAGAGAGAGAGAAAGAGATGCTGTGAGTGAGAGAGAGAGAGAAAGAGAAGCTGTGAGTGAGAGAGAGAGAAAGAGAAGCTGTGAGAGAGAGAGAGAGAGAAGCTGTGAGTGAGAAGGAGAGGGAAAGAGAAGCTGTGAGTGAGTGAGAGAGAGAGAAAGAGAAGCTGTGAGTGAGAGAGAGAAAGAGAAGCTGTGAGTGAGAGAGAGAGAGAAAGAGAAGCTGTGAGTAAGAAGGAGAGGGAAAGAGAAGAAGTGAGTGAGTGAGAGAGAGAGAAAGAGAAGCTGTGAGACAGAAAGAGAAGCTGTGAGTGAGAGAGTGAGAGAGAGAAAGAGAATCTGTTAGTGAGTGTGAGAGAGAGAGAGAAAGAGAAGCTGTAAGTGAGAGAGAGATTGAAAGAGAAGCTGTGAGTGAGAGAGAGAGAGAGAAAGAGAAGCTGAGTGAGAGAGAGAAAGAGAAGCTGTGAGTGAGAGGGAGAGAGAGAAAGAGAAGCTGTGAGTGACACACAGAGAGAGAAGCTGTGAGTTAGAGAGAGAGAAAGAGAAGCTGTGAGTGACAGAGAGAGAGACAGAGAAGCTGTGTGTGTGTGAGAGAGAGAAAGATAGTCTGAGAAAGCGAGAGTGAAAGAGAAGCTGTGAGACAAAGAGAGGGAGAAAGAGAAGCTGTGTGTGAGAGAGAGAGAAAGAGAAGCTGTGAGTGAGAGTGAGATAGAGAGAGAGAGAGAAGCTGTGAGTGTGTGTGTTTGAGAGAAAGAGAAGCTGTGAGTGAGAGAGAGAGAAAGCGAAGCTGTGAGAGAGAAAGAGAGAGAGAATGAGAAGCTGTGAGTGAGAGAGAGAGAAGCTGTGAGTGAGAGAGAGAGAGAAGATGTGAGTGAGAGAGAGAGAGAATGAGAAGCTGTGAGTGAGAGAGAGAAATATAAGAGAAGCTGTGAGTGAGAAAGAGAGAGAAAGAGAAGCTGTGAGTGAGAGAAAGAGAGGGAGAAAGAGAAGCTGTGAGTGAGAGAGAGAGAAAGAGAAGCTGTGAGTGAGAGAGAGAAAGAGAAGCTGTGAGTGAGAGGGAGAGAGAGAAAGAGAAGCTGTGAGTGAGAGAGAGAGAAAGAGAAGCTGTGAGTGAGAAGAGAGAAAGAGAAGCTGTGAGTGAGAGGGAGAGAGAGAAAGGGAAGCTGTGACTGACACACAGAGAGAGAAGCTGTGAGTTAGAGAGAGAGAGAGAGAGAAAGAGAAGCTGTGAGTGAGAGAGAGAGAAAGATGCTGTGAGTGAGTGAGAGAGTCAGAGAAGCTGTGAGTGAGAGAGAAAGAAAGAGAAGCTGTGAGTGAGAGAGAGAGAAAGAGAAGCTGTGAGTGAGAGAGAGAGAAAGAGAAGCTGTGAGTAAGAAGGATAGGGAAAGAGAAGAAGTGAGTGAGTGAGAGAGAGAGAGAAAGAGAAGCTGTGAGTGAGAGAGAGAGAGAAAGAGAAGCTGTGAGTGAGAGAGTGAGAGAGAGAAAGAGAAGCTGTTAGTGAGAGTGAGAGAGAGAGAAAGAGAAGCTGTGAGTGAGAGAGAGAGAAAGAGAAGCTGTGAGTGAGAGAGAGAGAAAGAGAAGCTGTGATTAAGAAGGTGAGGGAAAGAGAATAAGTGAGTGAGTGAGAGAGAGAGAGAAAGAGAAGCTGTGAGAGAGAAAGAGAAGCTGTGAGTGAGACAGAGAGAGGGAGAAAGAGAAGCTGTGTGCGTGAGAGAGAGAAAGAGAAGCTGTGAGTGAGAGAGAGATTGAAAGAGAGAGAGATTGAAAGAGAAGCTGTGAGTGAGTGAGAGAGAGAGAGAGAAAGAGAAGCTGTGAGTGAGAGAGAGAGAAAGAGAAGCTGTGAGTGAGAGAGAGAGAAAGAGAAGCTGTGATTAAGAAGGAGAGGGAAAGAGAATAAGTGAGTGAGTGAGAGAGAGAGAGAGAAAGAGAAGCTGTGAGAGAGAAAGAGAAGCTGTGAGTGAGAGAGTGAGAGAGAGAAAGAGAATCTGTTAGTGAGTGTGAGAGAGAGAGAGAAAGAGAAGCTGTGAGTGAGAGGGAGAGAAAGAGAAGCTGTGAGTGAGACAGAGAGAGAGAAGCTGTGAGTTAGAGAGAGAGAAAGAGAAGCTGTGAGTGACAGAGAGAGAGAAAGAGAAGCTGTGAGTGAGAGTGAGAGAGAGAGAGAGAAAGTGAAGCTGTGAGTGTGTGTGAGAGAGAAAGAGAAGCTGTGTGTGTGTGTGAGAGAGAGAAAGATAGTCTGAGAAAGAGAGAGTGAAAGAGAAGCTGTGAGTGAGACAGAGAGAGGGAGAAAGAGAAGCTGTGTGCGTGAGAGAGAGAAAGAGAAGCTGTGAGTGAGAGAGAGAGAGAAGATGTGAGTGAGAGTGAGAGAGGGAGAAAGAGAAGCTGTGTGTGTGAGAGAGAGAAAGAGAAGCTGTGAGTGAGAGTGAGAGAGAGAGAAAGAGAAAGAGTAGCTGTGAGAGAGCGAGAGAGAGAAAGAGAAGCTGTTAGTGAGAGTGAGAGAGAGAGAAAGAGAAGCTGTGAGTGAGAGAGAGAAAGAGATGCTGTGAGTGAGAGAGAGAGAGAAAGAGAAGCTGTGAGTGAGAGAGAGAGAAAGAGAAGCTGTGAGAGAGAGAGAGAGAGAAGCTGTGAGTGAGAAGGAGAGGGAAAGAGAAGCTGTGAGTGAGTGAGAGAGAGAGAAAGAGAAGCTGTGAGTGAGAGAGAGAAAGAGAAGCTGTGAGTGAGAGAGAGAGAGAAAGAGAAGCTGTGAGTAAGAAGGAGAGGGAAAGAGAAGAAGTGAGTGAGTGAGAGAGAGAGAAAGAGAAGCTGTGAGACAGAAAGAGAAGCTGTGAGTGAGAGAGTGAGAGAGAGAAAGAGAATCTGTTAGTGAGTGTGAGAGAGAGAGAGAAAGAGAAGCTGTAAGTGAGAGAGAGATTGAAAGAGAAGCTGTGAGTGAGAGAGAGAGAGAGAAAGAGAAGCTGAGTGAGAGAGAGAAAGAGAAGCTGTGAGTGAGAGGGAGAGAGAGAAAGAGAAGCTGTGAGTGACACACAGAGAGAGAAGCTGTGAGTTAGAGAGAGAGAAAGAGAAGCTGTGAGTGACAGAGAGAGAGACAGAGAAGCTGTGTGTGTGTGAGAGAGAGAAAGATAGTCTGAGAAAGCGAGAGTGAAAGAGAAGCTGTGAGACAAAGAGAGGGAGAAAGAGAAGCTGTGTGTGTGAGAGAGAGAAAGAGAAGCTGTGAGTGAGAGTGAGATAGAGAGAGAGAGAGAAGCTGTGAGTGTGTGTGTTTGAGAGAAAGAGAAGCTGTGAGTGAGAGAGAGAGAAAGCGAAGCTGTGAGAGAGAAAGAGAGAGAGAATGAGAAGCTGTGAGTGAGAGAGAGAGAAGCTGTGAGTGAGAGAGAGAAGATGTGAGTGAGAGAGAGAGAGAATGAGAAGCTGTGAGTGAGAGAGAGAAAAAATAAGAGAAGCTGTGAGTGAGAAAGAGAGAGAAAGAGAAGCTGTGAGTGAGAGAAAGAGAGGGAGAAAGAGAAGCTGTGAGTGAGAGAGAGAGAAAGAGAAGCTGTGAGTGAGAGAGAGAGAGAGAATGAGAAGCTGTGAGTGAGAGAGAGAGAAGCGGTGAGTGAGAGAGAAAGAGAAGCTGTGAGTGAGAGAGAGAGAAGATGTGAGTGAGAGAGAGAGAGAATGAGAAGCTGTGAGTGAGAGAGAGAGAAAGTAAGAGAAGCTGTGAGTGATACAGAGAGAGAGAAAGAGAAGCTGTGAGTGAGAGAGAGAGGGAGAAAGATAAGCTGTGTGAGAGAGAGAGAGAAAGAGAAGCTGTGAGTGAGAGAGAGAGAGAAAGAGAAGCTGCGAGTAAGAAGGAGAGGGAAAGAGAAGAAGTGAGTGAGCGAGCGAGAGAGAGAAAGAGAAGCTGTGAGACAGAAAGAGAAGCTGTGAGTGAGAGAGTGAGAGAGAGAAAGAGAATCTGTTAGTGAGTGTGAGAGAGAGAGAGAAAGAGAAGCTGTAAGTGAGAGAGAGATTGAAAGAGAAGCTGTGAGTGAGAGTGAGAGAGAGAGAGAGAGAGAAGCTGTGAGTGTGTGTGTTTGAGAGAAAGAGAAGCTGTGAGTGAGAGAGAGAGAAAGCGAAGCTGTGAGAGAGAAAGAGAGAGAATGAGAAGCTGTGAGTGAGAGAGAGAGAAGCTGTGAGTGAGAGAGAGAGAGAAGATGTGAGTGAGAGAGAGAGAGAATGAGAAGCTGTGAGTGAGAGAGAGAGAAAATAAGAGAAGCTGTGAGTGAGAAAGAGAGAGAAAGAGAAGCTGTGAGTGAGAGAAAGAGAGGGAGAAAGAGAAGCTGTGAGTGAGAGAGAGAGAAAGAGAAGCTGTGAGTGAGAGAGAGAGAGAATGAGAAGCTGTGAGTGAGAGAGAGAGAAGCTGTGAGTGAGAGAGAAAGAGAAGCTGTGAGTGAGAGAGAGAGAAGATGTGAGTGAGAGAGAGAGAGAATGAGAAGCTGTGAGTGAGAGAGAGAGAAAGTAAGAGAAGCTGTGAGTGATACAGAGAGAAAGAGAAGCTGTGAGTGAGAGAGAGAGGGAGAAAGATAAGCTGTGTGAGAGAGAGAGAGAAAGAGAAGCTGTGAGTGAGAGAGAGAGAGAGAAAGAGAAGCTGCGAGTAAGAAGGAGAGGGAAAGAGAAGAAGTGAGTGAGCGAGAGAGAGAGAAAGAGAAGCTGTGAGACAGAAAGAGAAGCTGTGAGTGAGAGAGTGAGAGAGAGAAAGAGAATCTGTTAGTGAGAGTGAGAGAGAGAGAGAAAGAGAAGCTGTGAGTGAGAGAGAGATTGAAAGAGAAGCTGTGAGTGAGAGAGAGAGAAAGAGAAGCTGTGAGTGAGAGTGAGAAAGAGAAGCTGTGAGTGAGAGGGAGAGAGAGAAAGAGAAGCTGTGAGTGACACAGAGAGAGAGAAGCTGTGAGTTAGAGAGAGAGAAAGAGAAGCTGTGAGTGAGAGAGAGAGAAAGAGAAGCTGAGAGAGAGAGAGAGAGAGAATGTGAAGCTGTGAGTGAGAGAGAGAGACAGAGAAGCTGTGAGTGACAGAGAGAGAGAGAAAGAGAAGCTGTGAGTGAGAGTGAGAGAGAGAGAAAGAGAAGCTGTGAGTGAGAGAGAGAGAAAGAGATGCTGTGAGTGAGAGAGAGAGAAAGAGAAGCTGTGAGTGCGAGAGAGAGAAAGAGAAGCTGTGAGTGAGAGAGAGAGAAAGAGAAGCTGTGAGTAAGAAGGAGAGGTAAAGAGAAGAAGTGAGTGAGTGAGAGAGAGAGAGAAAGAGAAGTTGTGAGTGAGAGAGAGAGAGAAAGAGAAGCTGTGAGTGAGAGAGTGAGAGAGAGAAAGAGAAGCTGTTAGTGAGAGTGAGAGAGAGATTGAAAGAGAAGCTGTGAGTGAGTGAGAGAGAAAAAGAGAAGCTGTGATAAAGAAGGAGAGGGAAAGAGAATAAGTGAGTGAGTGAGAGAGAGAGAGAAAGAGAAGCTGTGAGAGAGAAAGAGAAGCTGTGAGTGAGAGAGTGAGAGAGAGAAAGAGAATCTGTTACTGAGTGTGTGTGAGAGAGAGAAAGAGAAGCTGTGAGTGAGAGAGAGATTGAAAGAGAAGCTGTGAGTGAGAGAGAGAGAGAAAGAGAAGCTGTGAGTGAGAGAGAGAAAGAGAAGCTGTGAGTGAGAGGGAGAGAAAGAGAAGCTGTGAGTGACACACAGAGAGAGAAGCTGTGAGTTAGAGAGAGAGAAAGTGAAGCTGTGAGTGAGAGAGAGAGAGAAAGAGAAGCTGTGTGTGTGTGAGAAAGATAGTCTGAGAAAGAGAGAGTGAAAGAGAAGCTGTGAGTGAGACAGAGAGAGGGAGAAAGAGAAGCTGTGTGAGTGAGAGAGAGAAAGAGAAGCTGTGAGTGAGAGAGAGAAAGAAAAGCTGTGAGTGAGAGAGAGAGAAAGAGAAGGTATGAGTGAGAGAGAGAGAAGCTGTGAGTGAGAGAGTGAGAGAGAGAAAGAGAAGCTGAGTGAGAGAGAGAAAGAGAAGCTGTGAGTGAGAGGGAGAGAGAGAAAGAGAAGCTGTGAGTGAGAGAGAGAGAGAGAAAGAGAAGCTGTGAGTGAGAAGAGAGAAAGAGAAGCTGTGAGTGAGAGGGAGAGAGAGAAAGAGAAGCTGTGAGTGACACACAGAGAGAGAAGCTGTGAGTTAGAGAGAGAGAGAAAGAGAAGCTGTGAGTGACAGAGAGAGAGAGAGAAAGAGAAGCTGTGAGTGAGAGTGAGAGAGAGAGAGAAAGAGAAGCTGTGAGTGAGAGAGAGAGAAAGAGATGCTGTGAGTGAGTGAGAGAGTCAGAGAAGCTGTGAGTGAGAGAGAGAGAAAGAGAAGCTGTGAGTGAGAGAGAGAGAAAGAGAAGCTGTGAGTGAGAGAGAGAGAGAAAGAGAAGCTGTGAGTAAGAAGGATAGGGAAAGAGAAGAAGTGAGTGAGTGAGAGAGAGAGAAAGAGAAGCTGTGAGTGAGAGAGAGAGAGAAAGAGAAGCTGTGAGTGAGAGAGTGAGAGAGAGAAAGAGAAGCTGTTAGTGAGAGTGAGAGAGAGAGAGAAAGAGAAGCTGTGAGTGAGAGAGAGATTGAAAGAGAAGATGTGAGTGAGTGAGAGAGAGAGAAAGAGAAGCTGTGAGTGAGAGAGAGAGAAAGAGAAGCTGTGAGTGAGAGAGAGAGAAAGAGAAGCTGTGATTAAGAAGGAGAGGGAAAGAGAATAAGTGAGTGAGTGAGAGAGAGAGAGAGAAAGAGAAGCTGTGAGAGAGAAAGAGAAGCTGTGAGTGAGACAGAGAGAGGGAGAAAGAGAAGCTGTGTGCGTGAGAGAGAGAAAGAGAAGCTGTGAGTGAGAGAGAGATTGAAAGAGAGAGAGATTGAAAGAGAAGCTGTGAGTGAGTGAGAGAGAGAGAAAGAGAAGCTGTGAGTGAGAGAGAGAGAAAGAGAAGCTGTGAGTGAGAGAGAGAGAAAGAGAAGCTGTGATTAAGAAGGAGAGGGAAAGAGAATAAGTGAGAGAGTGAGAGAGAGAGAGAAAGAGAAGCTGTGAGAGAGAAAGAGAAGCTGTGAGTGAGAGAGTGAGAGAGAGAAAGAGAATCTGTTAGTGAGTGTGAGAGAGAGAGAGAAAGAGAAGCTGTGAGTGAGAGAGAGATTGAAAGAGAAGCTGTGAGTGAGAGAGAGAGAGAAAGAGAAGCTGTGAGTGAGAGAGAGAAAGAGAAGCTGTGAGTGAGAGGGAGAGAAAGAGAAGCTGTGAGTGAGACAGAGAGAGAGAAGCTGTGAGTTAGAGAGAGAGAAAGAGAAGCTGTGAGTGACAGAGAGAGAGAAAGAGAAGCTGTGAGTGAGAGTGAGAGAGAGAGAGAAAGTGAAGCTGTGAGTGTGTGTGAGAGAGAAAGAGAAGCTGTGTGTGTGTGAGAGAGAGAAAGATAGTCTGAGAAAGAGAGAGTGAAAGAGAAGCTGTGAGTGAGACAGAGAGAGGGAGAAAGAGAAGCTGTGTGCGTGAGAGAGAGAAAGAGAAGCTGTGAGTGAGAGAGAGAGAGAAGATGTGAGTGAGAGTGAGAGAGGGAGAAAGAGAAGCTGTGTGTGTGAGAGAGAGAAAGAGAAGCTGTGAGTGAGAGTGAGAGAGAAAGAGAAAGAGTAGCTGTGAGAGAGCGAGAGAGAGAAAGAGAAGCTGTTAGTGAGAGTGAGAGAGAGAGAAAGAGAAGCTGTGAGTGAGAGAGAGAGAGAAAGAGATGCTGTGAGTGAGAGAGAGAGAGAAAGAGAAGCTGTGAGTGAGAGAGAGAGAAAGAGAAGCTGTGAGAGAGAGAGAGAGAGAGAAGCTGTGAGTGAGAAGGAGAGGGAAAGAGAAGCTGTGAGTGAGTGAGAGAGAGAGAAAGAGAAGCTGTGAGTGAGAGAGAGAAAGAGAAGCTGTGAGTGAGAGAGAGAGAGAAAGAGAAGCTGTGAGTAAGAAGGAGAGGGAAAGAGAAGAAGTGAGTGAGTGAGAGAGAGAGAAAGAGAAGCTGTGAGACAGAAAGAGAAGCTGTGAGTGAGAGAGTGAGAGAGAGAAAGAGAATCAGTTAGTGAGTGTGAGAGAGAGAGAGAAAGAGAAGCTGTAAGTGAGAGAGAGATTGAAAGAGAAGCTGTGAGTGAGAGAGAGAGAGAGAAAGAGAAGCTGAGTGAGAGAGAGAAAGAGAAGCTGTGAGTGAGAGGGAGAGAGACAAAGAGAAGCTGTGAGTGACACACAGAGAGAGAAGCTGTGAGTTAGAGAGAGAGAAAGAGAAGCTGTGAGTGACAGAGAGAGAGACAGAGAAGCTGTGTGTGTGTGAGAGAGAGAAAGATAGTCTGAGAAAGCGAGAGTGAAAGAGAAGCTGTGAGACAAAGAGAGGGAGAAAGAGAAGCTGTGTGTGTGAGAGAGAGAAAGAGAAGCTGTGAGTGAGAGTGAGATAGAGAGAGAGAGAAGCTGTGAGTGTGTGTGTTTGAGAGAAAGAGAAGCTGTGAGTGAGAGAGAGAGAAAGCGAAGCTGTGAGAGAGAAAGAGAGAGAGAATGAGAAGCTGTGAGTGAGAGAGAGAGAAGCTGTGAGTGAGAGAGAGAGAGAAGATGTGAGTGAGAGAGAGAGAGAATGAGAAGCTGTGAGTGAGAGAGAGAAAAAATAAGAGAAGCTGTGAGTGAGAAAGAGAGAGAAAGAGAAGCTGTGAGTGAAAGAGAGGGAGAAAGAGAAGCTGTGAGTGAGAGAGAGAGAAAGAGAAGCTGTGAGTGAGAGAGAGAAAGAGAAGCTGTGAGTGAGAGGGAGAGAGAGAAAGAGAAGCTGTGAGAGAGAGAGAGAGAGAGAGAGAAAGAGAAGCTGTGAGTGAGAAGAGAGAAAGAGAAGCTGTGAGTGAGAGGGAGAGAGAGAAAGAGAAGCTGTGACTGACACACAGAGAGAGAAGCTGTGAGTTAGAGAGAGAGAGAAAGAGAAGCTTTGAGTGACAGAGAGAGAGAGAAAGAGAAGCTGTGAGTGAGAGTGAGAGAGAGAGAGAAAGAGAAGCTGTGAGTGAGAGAGAGAGAAAGAGATGCTGTGAGTGAGTGAGAGAGTCAGAGAAGCTGTGAGTGAGAGAGAGAGAAAGAGAAGCTGTGAGTGAGAGAGAGAGAAAGAGAAGCTGTGAGTGAGAGAGAGAGAGAAAGAGAAGCTGTGAGTAAGAAGGATAGGGAAAGAGAAGAAGTGAGTGAGTGAGAGAGAGAGAGAAAGAGAAGCTGTGAGTGAGAGAGAGAGAGAAAGAGAAGCTGTGAGTGAGAGAGTGAGAGAGAGAAAGAAAGAGAAGCTGTTAGTGAGAGTGAGAGAGAGAGAGAGAGAAAGAGAAGCTGTGAGTGAGAGAGAGATTGAAAGAGAAGATGTGAGTGAGTGAGAGAGAGAGAAAGAGAAGCTATGAGTGAGTGAGAGAGAGAGAAAGAGAAGCTGTGAGTGAGAGAGAGAGAAAGAGAAGCTGTGATTAAGAAGGAGAGGGAAAGAGAATAAGTGAGTGAGTGAGAGAGAGAGAGAGAAAGAGAAGCTGTGAGAGAGAAAGAGAAGCTGTGAGTGAGACAGAGAGAGGGAGAAAGAGAAGCTGTGTGCGTGAGAGAGAGAAAGAGAAGCTGTGAGTGAGAGAGAGATTGAAAGAGAGAGAGATTGAAAGAGAAGCTGTGAGTGAGTGAGAGAGAGAGAGAGAAAGAGAAGCTGTGAGTGAGAGAGAGAGAAAGAGAAGCTGTGAGTGAGAGAGAGAGAAAGAGAAGCTGTGATTAAGAAGGAGAGGGAAAGAGAATAAGTGAGTGAGTGAGAGAGAGAGAGAGAAAGAGAAGCTGTGAGAGAGAAAGAGAAGCTGTGAGTGAGAGAGTGAGAGAGAGAAAGAGAATCTGTTAGTGAGTGTGAGAGAGAGAGAGAAAGAGAAGCTGTGAGTGAGAGAGAGATTGAAAGAGAAGCTGTGAGTGAGAGAGAGAGAGAAAGAGAAGCTGTGAGTGAGAGAGAGAAAGAGAAGCTGTGAGTGAGAGGGAGAGAAAGAGAAGCTGTGAGTGAGACAGAGAGAGAGAAGCTGTGAGTTAGAGAGAGAGAAAGAGAAGCTGTGAGTGACAGAGAGAGAGAAAGAGAAGCTGTGAGTGAGAGTGAGAGAGAGAGAGAGAAAGTGAAGCTGTGAGTGTGTGTGAGAGAGAAAGAGAAGCTGTGTGTGTGTGAGAGAGAGAAAGATAGTCTGAGAAAGAGAGAGTGAAAGAGAAGCTGTGAGTGAGACAGAGAGAGGGAGAAAGAGAAGCTGTGTGCGTGAGAGAGAGAAAGAGAAGCTGCGAGTGAGAGAGAGAGAGAAGATGTGAGTGAGAGTGAGAGAGGGAGAAAGAGAAGCTGTGTGTGTGAGAGAGAGAAAGAGAAGCTGTGAGTGAGAGTGAGAGAGAGAGAAAGAGAAAGAGTAGCTGTGAGAGAGCGAGAGAGAGAAAGAGAAGCTGTTAGTGAGAGTGAGAGAGAGAGAAAGAGAAGCTGTGAGTGAGAGAGAGAGAGAAAGAGATGCTGTGAGTGAGAGAGAGAGAGAAAGAGAAGCTGTGAGTGAGAGAGAGAGAAAGAGAAGCTGTGAGAGAGAGAGAGAGAGAGAAGCTGTGAGTGAGAAGGAGAGGGAAAGAGAAGCTGTGAGTGAGTGAGAGAGAGAGAAAGAGAAGCTGTGAGTGAGAGAGAGAAAGAGAAGCTGTGAGTGAGAGAGAGAGAGAAAGAGAAGCTGTGAGTAAGAAGGAGAGGGAAACAGAAGAAGTGAGTGAGTGAGAGAGAGAGAAAGAGAAGCTGTGAGACAGAAAGAGAAGCTGTGAGTGAGAGAGTGAGAGAGAGAAAGAGAATCTGTTAGTGAGTGTGAGAGAGAGAGAGAAAGAGAAGCTGTAAGTGAGAGAGAGATTGAAAGAGAAGCTGTGAGTGAGAGAGAGAGAGAGAAAGAGAAGCTGAGTGAGAGAGAGAAAGAGAAGCTGTGAGTGAGAGGGAGAGAGAGAAAGAGAAGCTGTGAGTGACACACAGAGAGAGAAGCTGTGAGTTAGAGAGAGAGAAAGAGAAGCTGTGAGTGACAGAGAGAGAGACAGAGAAGCTGTGTGTGTGTGTGAGAGAGAAAGATAGTCTGAGAAAGCGAGAGTGAAAGAGAAGCTGTGAGACAAAGAGAGGGAGAAAGAGAAGCTGTGTGTGTGAGAGAGAGAAAGAGAAGCTGTGAGTGAGAGTGAGATAGAGAGAGAGAGAGAAGCTGTGAGTGTGTGTGTTTGAGAGAAAGAGAATCTGTGAGTGAGAGAGAGAGAAAGCGAAGCTGTGAGAGAGAAAGAGAGAGAGAATGAGAAGCTGTGAGTGAGAGAGAGAGAAGCTGTGAGTGAGAGAGAGAGAGAAGATGTGAGTGAGAGAGAGAGAGAGAGAGAAGCTGTGAGTGAGAGAGAGAAAAAATAAGAGAAGCTGTGAGTGAGAAAGAGAGAGAAAGAGAAGCTGTGAGTGAGAGAAAGAGAGGGAGAAAGAGAAGCTGTGAGTGAGAGAGAGAGAAAGAGAAGCTGTGAGTGAGAGAGAGAGAGAATGAGAAGCTGTGAGTGAGAGAGAGAGAAGCTGTGAGTGAGAGAGAAAGAGAAGCTGTGAGTGAGAGAGAGAGAAGATGTGAGTGAGAGAGAGAGAGAATGAGAAGCTGTGAGTGAGAGAGAGAGAAAGTAAGAGAAGCTGTGAGTGATACAGAGAGAGAGAAAGAGAAGCTGTGAGTGAGAGAGAGAGGGAGAAAGATAAGCTGTGTGAGAGAGAGAGAGAAAGAGAAGCTGTGAGTGAGAGAGAGAGAGAGAAAGAGAAGCTGCGAGTAAGAAGGAGAGGGAAAGAGAAGAAGTGAGTGAGCGAGCGAGAGAGAGAAAGAGAAGCTGTGAGACAGAAAGAGAAGCTGTGAGTGAGAGAGTGAGAGAGAGAAAGAGAATCTGTTAGTGAGTGTGAGAGAGAGAGAGAAAGAGAAGCTGTAAGTGAGAGAGAGATTGAAAGAGAAGCTGTGAGTGAGAGTGAGATAGAGAGAGAGAGAGAAGCTGTGAGTGTGTGTGTTTGAGAGAAAGAGAAGCTGTGAGTGAGAGAGAGAGAAAGCGAAGCTGTGAGAGAGAAAGAGAGAGAGAATGAGAAGCTGTGAGTGAGAGAGAGAGAAGCTGTGAGTGAGAGAGAGAGAGAAGATGTGAGTGAGAGAGAGAGAGAATGAGAAGCTGTGAGTGAGAGAGAGAAAAAATAAGAGAAGCTGTGAGTGAGAAAGAGAGAGAAAGAGAAGCTGTGAGTGAGAGAAAGAGAGGGAGAAAGAGAAGCTGTGAGTGAGAGAGAGAGAAAGAGAAGCTGTGAGTGAGAGAGAGAGAGAATGAGAAGCTGTGAGTGAGAGAGAGAGAAGCTGTGAGTGAGAGAGAAAGAGAAGCTGTGAGTGAGAGAGAGAGAAGATGTGAGTGAGAGAGAGAGAGAATGAGAAGCTGTGAGTGAGAGAGAGAAAGTAAGAGAAGCTGTGAGTGATACAGAGAGAAAGAGAAGCTGTGAGTGAGAGAGAGAGGGAGAAAGATAAGCTGTGTGTGAGAGAGAGAGAAAGAGAAGCTGTGAGTGAGAGAGAGAGAGAGAAAGAGAAGCTGCGAGTAAGAAGGAGAGGGAAAGAGAAGAAGTGAGTGAGCGAGAGAGAGAGAAAGAGAAGCTGTGAGACAGAAAGAGAAGCTGTGAGTGAGAGAGTGAGAGAGAGAAAGAGAATCTGTTAGTGAGAGTGAGAGAGAGAGAGAAAGAGAAGCTGTGAGTGAGAGAGAGATTGAAAGAGAAGCTGTGAGTGAGAGAGAGAGAAAGAGAAGCTGTGAGTGAGAGTGAGAAAGAGAAGCTGTGAGTGAGAGGGAGAGAGAGAAAGAGAAGCTGTGAGTGACACAGAGAGAGAGAAGCTGTGAGTTAGAGAGAGAGAAAGAGAAGCTGTGAGTGAGAGAGAGAGAGAGAGAAAGAGAAGCTGAGAGAGAGAGAGAGAGAATGTGAAGCTGTGAGTGAGAGAGAGAGACAGAGAAGCTGTGTGTGTGTGTGAGAGAGAAAAAGAAGCTGTGAGTGAGAGAGAGAGAAAGCGAAGCTGTGAGTGAGAGAGAGAGAATGAGAAGCTGTGAGTGAGAGAGAGAGAAGCTGTGAGTGAGAGAGAGAGAGAAGATGTGAGTGAGAGAGAGAGAGAATGAGAAGCTGTGAGTGAGAGAGAGAAAAAGTAAGAGAAGCTGTGAGTGAGAAAGAGAGAGAAAGAGAAGCTGTGAGTGAGAGAGAGAGAAAGAGAAGCTGTGAGTGAGAGAGAGAGAGAATGAGAACCTGTGAGTGAGAGAGAGAAGATGTGAGTGTGAGAGAGAGAGAAAGAGAACCTGTGAGAGAGAGAGAGAGAAAGAGAAGCTGTGATTCAGAGTGAGAGAGAGAGAAAGAGAAGCTGTGAGTGAGAGAGAGAGAAAGAGAAGGTAGGAGTGTGAGAGAGAGAAGCAGTGAGTGAGAGAGAGAGAGAAAGAGAAGCTGTGAGTGAGACAGAGAGAGAGAAAGAGAAGCTGTGAGAGAGGGGGGAAAGAGAAGCTGTATGTGTGAGAAAGAGAAGCTGTGAGTGAGAGAGAGAGAGAAAGAGAAGCTGTGGGTGAGAGAGAGATTGAAAGAGAAGCTGTGAGTGAGAGAGAGAGAGAGAAAGAGAAGCTGTGAGTGAGAGAGAGAAAGAGAAGCTGTGAGTGAGAGGGAGAGAAAGAGAAGCTGTGAGTGACACACACAGAGAGAAGCTGTGAGTTAGAGAGAGAGAAAGTGAAGCTGTGAGTGACAGAGAGAAAGAGAATCTGAGAGTGAGAGAGAGAGAGAAAGTGAAGCTGTGAGTGAGAGAGAGAGAGAAAGAGAAGCTGTGTGTGTGTGTGAGAGAGAGAAAGATAGTCTGAGAAAGAGAGAGTGAAAGAGAAGCTGTGAGTGAGACAGAGAGAGGGAGAAAGAGAAGCTGTGTGTGTGAGAGAGAAAGAGAAGCTGTGAGTGAGAGAGAGAAAGAAAAGCTGTGAGTGAGAGAGAGAGAAAGAGAAGCTGTGAGTGAGATAGAGAGAAAGAGAAGCTGTGAGTGAGTGAGAGAGTCAGAGAAGCTGTGAGTGAGAGAGAGAGAAAGAGAAGCTGTGAGTGAGTGAGAGAGAAAGAGAAGCTGTGAGTGAGAGAGAGAGAGAAAGAGAAGCTGTGAGTAAGAAGGATAGGGAAAGAGAAGAAGTGAGTGAGTGAGAGAGAGAGAAAGAGAAGCTGTGAGTGAGAGAGAGAGAGAAAGAGAAGCTGTGAGTGAGAGAGTGAGAGAGAGAAAGAGAAGCTGTTAGTGAGAGTGAGAGAGAGAGAGAAAGAGAAGCTGTGAGTGAGAGAGAGATTGAAAGAGAAGATGTGAGTGAGTGAGAGAGAGAGAGAGAGAAGCTGTGAGTGAGAGAGAGAGAAAGAGAAGCTGTGAGTGAGAGAGAGAGAAAGAGAAGCTGTGATTAAGAAGGAGAGGGAAAGAGAATAAGTGAGTGAGTGAGAGAGAGAGAGAAAGAGAAGCTGTGAGAGAGAAAGAGAAGCTGTGAGTGAGACAGAGAGAGGGAGAAAGAGAAGCTGTGTGCGTGAGAGAGAGAAAGAGAAGCTGTGAGTGAGAGAGAGATTGAAAGAGAGAGATTGAAAGAGAAGCTGTGAGTGAGTGAGAGAGAGAGAGAGAAAGAGAAGCTGTGAGTGAGAGAGAGAGAAAGAGAAGCTGTGAGTGAGAGAGAGAGAAAGAGAAGCTGTGATTAAGAAGGAGAGGGAAAGAGAATAAGTGAGTGAGTGAGAGAGAGAGAGAGAAAGAGAAGCTGTGAGAGAGAAAGAGAAGCTGTGAGTGAGAGAGTGAGAGAGAGAAAGAGAATCTGTTAGTGAGTGTGAGAGAGAGAGAGAAAGAGAAGCTGTGAGTGAGAGAGAGATTGAAAGAGAAGCTGTGAGTGAGAGAGAGAGAGAAAGAGAAGCTGTGAGTGAGAGAGAGAAAGAGAAGCTGTGAGTGAGAGGGAGAGAAAGAGAAGCTGTGAGTGAGACAGAGAGAGAGAAGCTGTGAGTTAGAGAGAGAGAAAGAGAAGCTGTGAGTGACAGAGAGAGAGAAAGAGAAGATGTGAGTGAGAGTGAGAGAGAGAGAGAAAGTGAAGCTGTGAGTGTGTGTGAGAGAGAAAGAGAAGCTGTGTGTGTGTGAGAGAGAGAAAGATAGTCTGAGAAAGAGAGAGTGAAAGAGAAGCTGTGAGTGAGACAGAGAGAGGGAGAAAGAGAAGCTGTGTGCGTGAGAGAGAAAGAGAAGCTGTGAGTGAGAGAGAGAGAGAAGATGTGAGTGAGAGTGAGAGAGGGAGAAAGAGAAGCTGTGTGTGTGAGAGAGAGAAAGAGAAGCTGTGAGTGAGAGAGAGAGAGAAAGAGAAAGAGTAGCTGTGAGAGAGCGAGAGAGAGAAAGAGAAGCTGTTAGTGAGAGTGAGAGAGAGAGAAAGAGAAGCTGTGAGTGAGAGAGAGAGAGAAAGAGATGCTGTGAGTGAGAGAGAGAGAGAAAGAGAAGCTGTGAGTGAAAGAGAGAGAAAGAGAAGCTGTGAGAGAGAGAGAGAGAAGCTGTGAGTGAGAAGGAGAGGGAAAGAGAAGCTGTGAGTGAGTGAGAGAGAGAGAAAGAGAAGCTGTGAGTGAGAGAGAGAAAGAGAAGCTGTGAGTGAGAGAGAGAGAGAAAGAGAAGCTGTGAGTAAGAAGGAGAGGGAAACAGAAGAAGTGAGTGAGTGAGAGAGAGAGAAAGAGAAGCTGTGAGACAGAAAGAGAAGCTGTGAGTGAGAGAGTGAGAGAGAGAAAGAGAATCTGTTAGTGAGTGTGAGAGAGAGAGAGAAAGAGAAGCTGTAAGTGAGAGAGAGATTGAAAGAGAAGCTGTGAGTGAGAGAGAGAGAGAGAAAGAGAAGCTGAGTGAGAGAGAGAAAGAGAAGCTGTGAGTGAGAGGGAGAGAGAGAAAGAGAAGCTGTGAGTGACACACAGAGAGAGAAGCTGTGAGTTAGAGAGAGAGAAAGAGAAGCTGTGAGTGACAGAGAGAGAGACAGAGAAGCTGTGTGTGTGTGTGAGAGAGAAAGATAGTCTGAGAAAGCGAGAGTGAAAGAGAAGCTGTGAGACAAAGAGAGGGAGAAAGAGAAGCTGTGTGTGTGAGAGAGAGAAAGAGAAGCTGTGAGTGAGAGTGAGATAGAGAGAGAGAGAGAAGCTGTGAGTGTGTGTGTTTGAGAGAAAGAGAAGCTGTGAGTGAGAGAGAGAGAAAGCGAAGCTGTGAGAGAGAAAGAGAGAGAGAATGAGAAGCTGTGAGTGAGAGAGAGAGAAGCTGTGAGTGAGAGAGAGAGAGAAGATGTGAGTGAGAGAGAGAGAGAGAGAGAAGCTGTGAGTGAGAGAGAGAAAAAATAAGAGAAGCTGTGAGTGAGAAAGAGAGAGAAAGAGAAGCTGTGAGTGAGAGAAAGAGAGGGAGAAAGAGAAGCTGTGAGTGAGAGAGAGAGAAAGAGAAGCTGTGAGTGAGAGAGAAAGAGAATGAGAAGCTGTGAGTGAGAGAGAGAGAAGCTGTGAGTGAGAGAGAAAGAGAAGCTGTGAGTGAGAGAGAGAGAAGATGTGAGTGAGAGAGAGAGAGAATGAGAAGCTGTGAGTGAGAGAGAGAGAAAGTAAGAGAAGCTGTGAGTGATACAGAGAGAGAGAAAGAGAAGCTGTGAGTGAGAGAGAGAGGGAGAAAGATAAGCTGTGTGAGAGAGAGAGAAAGAGAAGCTGTGAGTGAGAGAGAGAGAGAGAAAGAGAAGCTGCGAGTAAGAAGGAGAGGGAAAGAGAAGAAGTGAGTGAGCGAGCGAGAGAGAGAAAGAGAAGCTGTGAGACAGAAAGAGAAGCTGTGAGTGAGAGAGTGAGAGAGAGAAAGAGAATCTGTTAGTGAGTGTGAGAGAGAGAGAGAAAGAGAAGCTGTAAGTGAGAGAGAGATTGAAAGAGAAGCTGTGAGTGAGAGTGAGATAGAGAGAGAGAGAGAAGCTGTGAGTGTGTGTGTTTGAGAGAAAGAGAAGCTGTGAGTGAGAGAGAGAGAAAGCGAAGCTGTGAGAGAGAAAGAGAGAGAGAATGAGAAGCTGTGAGTGAGAGAGAGAGAAGCTGTGAGTGAGAGAGAGAGAGAAGATGTGAGTGAGAGAGAGAGAGAATGAGAAGCTGTGAGTGAGAGAGAGAAAAAATAAGAGAAGCTGTGAGAGAGAAAGAGAAGCTGTGAGTGAGAGAAAGAGAGGGAGAAAGAGAAGCTGTGAGTGAGAGAGAGAGAAAGAGAAGCTGTGAGTGAGAGAGAGAGAGAATGAGAAGCTGTGAGTGAGAGAGAGAGAAAGAGAAGGTATGAGTGAGAGAGAGAGAAGCTGTGAGTGAGAGAGTGAGAGAGAGAAAGAGAAGCTGTGAGTGAGAGAGAGAAAGAGAAGCTGTGAGTGAGAGAGAGAAAGAGAAGCTGTGAGTGAGAGAGAGAGAGAGAAAGAGAAGCTGTGAGTGAGAAGAGAGAAAGAGAAGCTGTGAGTGAGAGGGAGAGAGAGAAAGAGAAGCTGTGAGTGACAGAGAGAGAGAGAAGCTGTGAGTTAGAGAGAGAGAGAAAGAGAAGCTGTGAGTGACAGAGAGAGAGAGAAAGAGAAGCTGTGAGAGTGAGAGAGAGAGAGAAAGAGAAGCTGTGAGTGAGAGAGAGAGAAAGAGAAGCTGTGAGTGAGAGAGAGAGAAAGAGAAGCTGTGAGTGAGAGAGAGAGAGAAAGAGAAGCTGTGAGTAAGAAGGATAGGGAAAGAGAAGAAGTGAGTGAGTGAGAGAGAGAGAGAAAGAGAAGCTGTGAGTGAGAGAGAGAGAGAAAGAGAAGCTATGAGTGAGAGAGTGAGAGAGAGAAAGAGAAGCTGTTAGTGAGAGTGAGAGAGAGAGAGAAAGAGAAGCTGTGAGTGAGAGAGAGATTGAAAGAGAAGATGTGAGTGAGTGAGAGAGAGAGAAAGAGAAGCTGTGAGTGAGAGAGAGAGAAAGAGAAGCTGTGAGTGAGAGAGAGAGAAAGAGAAGCTGTGATTAAGAAGGAGAGGGAAAGAGAATAAGTGAGTGAGTGAGAGAGAGAGAGAAAGAGAAGCTGTGAGAGAGAAAGAGAAGCTGTGAGTGAGACAGAGAGAGGGAGAAAGAGAAGCTGTGTGCGTGAGAGAGAGAAAGAGAAGCTGTGAGTGAGAGAGAGATTGAAAGAGAGAGAGATTGAAAGAGAAGCTGTGAGTGAGTGAGAGAGAGAGAAAGAGAAGCTGTGAGTGAGAGAGAGAGAAAGAGAAGCTGTGAGTGAGAGAGAGAGAAAGAGAAGCTGTGATTAAGAAGGAGAGGGAAAGAGAATAAGTGAGTGAGTGAGAGAGAGAGAGAGAAAGAGAAGCTGTGAGAGAGAAAGAGAAGCTGTGAGTGAGAGAGTGAGAGAGAGAAAGAGAATCTGTTAGTGAGTGTGAGAGAGAGAGAGAAAGAGAAGCTGGGAGTGAGAGAGAGATTGAAAGAGAAGCTGTGAGTGAGAGAGAGAGAGAAAGAGAAGCTGTGAGTGAGAGAGAGAAAGAGAAGCTGTGAGTGAGAGGGAGAGAAAGAGAAGCTGTGAGTGAGACAGAGAGAGAGAAGCTGTGAGTTAGAGAGAGAGAAAGAGAAGCTGTGAGTGACAGAGAGAGAGAAAGAGAAGCTGTGAGTGAGAGTGAGAGAGAGAGAGAGAAAGTGAAGCTGTGAGTGTGTGTGAGAGAGAAAGAGAAGCTGTGTGTGTGTGAGAGAGAGAAAGATAGTCTGAGAAAGAGAGAGTGAAATTGAAGCTGTGAGTGAGACAGAGAGAGGGAGAAAGAGAAGCTGTGAGTGAGAGAGTGAGAGAGAGAAAGAGAAGCTGTGAGTGAGAGAGAGAAAGAGAAGCTGTGAGTGAGAGGGAGAGAGAGAAAGAGAAGCTGTGAGTGAGAGAGAGAGAGAAAGAGAAGGTGTGAGTGAGAGAGAGAAAGTGAAGCTGTGAGTGAGAGGGAGAGAGAGAAAGAGAAGCTGTGAGTGACACACAGAGAGAGAAGCTGTGAGAGAGAGAGAGAAAGAGAAGCTGTGAGTGACAGAGAGAGAGAGAAAGAGAAGCTGTGAGTGAGAGTGAGAGAGAGAAAGAGAAGCTGTGAGTGAGAGAGAGAGAAAGAGATGCTGTGAGTGAGAGAGAGAGAAAGAGAAGCTGTGAGTGCGAGAGAGAGAAAGAGAAGCTGTGAGTGAGAGAGAGAGAGAAAGAGAAGCTGTGAGTAAGAAGGAGAGGTAAAGAGAAGAAGTGAGTGAGTGAGAGAGAGAGAGAAAGAGAAGCTGTGAGTGAGAGAGAGAGAGAAAGAGAAGCTGTGAGTGAGAGAGTGAGAGAGAGAAAGAGAAGCTGTTAGTGAGAGTGAGAGAGAGAGAGAAAGAGAAGCTGTGAGTGAGAGAGAGATTGAAAGAGAAGCTGTGAGTGAGTGAGAGAGAGAGAAAGAGAAGCTGTGAGTGAGAGAGAGAGAAAGAGAAGCTGTGAGTGAGAGAGAGAGAAAAAGAGAAGCTGTGATTAAGAAGGAGAGGGAAAGAGAATAAGTGAGTGAGTGAGAGAGAGAGAGAAAGAGAAGCTGTGAGAGAGAAAGAGAAGCTGTGAGTGAGAGAGTGAGAGAGAGAAAGAGAATCTGTTACTGAGTGTGTGTGAGAGAGAGAAAGAGAAGCTGTGAGTGAGAGAGAGATTGAAAGAGAAGCTGTGAGTGAGAGAGAGAGAGAAAGAGAAGCTGTGAGTGAGAGAGAGAAAGAGAAGCTGTGAGTGAGAGGGAGAGAAAGAGAAGCTGTGAGTGACACACAGAGAGAGAAGCTGTGAGTTAGAGAGAGAGAAAGAGAAGCTGTGAGTGAGAGAGAGAGAGAAAGAGAAGCTGTGAGTAAGAAGGATAGGGAAAGAGAAGAAGTGAGTGAGTGAGAGAGAGAAAGAGAAGCTGTGAGTGAGAGAGAGAGAGAAAGAGAAGCTGTGAGTGAGAGAGTAAGAGAGAGAAAGAGAAGCTGTTAGTGAGAGTGAGAGAGAGAGAGAAAGAGAAGCTGTGAGTGAGAGAGAGATTGAAAGAGAAGATGTGAGTGAGTGAGAGAGAGAGAAAGAGAAGCTGTGAGTGAGAGAGAGAGAAAGAGAAGCTGTGAGTGAGAGAGAGAGAAAGAGAAGCTGTGATTAAGAAGGAGAGGGAAAGAGAATAAGTGAGTGAGTGAGTGAGAGAGAGAGAGAGAAAGAGAAGCTGTGAGAGAGAAAGAGAAGCTGTGAGTGAGACAGAGAGAGGGAGAAAGAGAAGCTGTGTGCGTGAGAGAGAGAAAGAGAAGCTGTGAGTGAGAGAGATATTGAAAGAGAGAGAGATTGAAAGAGAAGCTGTGAGTGAGTGAGAGAGAGAGAAAGAGAAGCTGTGAGTGAGAGAGAGAGAAAGAGAAGCTGTGAGTGAGAGAGAGAGAAAGAGAAGCTGTGAGTGAGAGAGAGAGAAAAAGAGAAGCTGTGATTAAGAAGGAGAGGGAAAGAGAATAAGTGAGTGAGTGAGAGAGAGAGAAAGAGAAGCTGTGAGAGAGAAAGAGAAGCTGTGAGTGAGAGAGTGAGAGAGAGAAAGAGAATCTGTTACTGAGTGTGTGTGTGAGAGAGAAAGAGAAGCTGTGAGTGAGAGAGAGATTGAAAGAGAAGCTGTGAGTGAGAGAGAGAGAGAAAGAGAAGCTGTGAGTGAGAGAGAGAAAGAGAAGCTGTGAGTGAGAGGGAGAGAAAGAGAAGCTGTGAGTGACACACAGAGAGAGAAGCTGTGAGTTAGAGAGAGAGAAAGAGAAGCTGTGAGTGAGAGAGAGAGAGAAAGAGAAGCTGTGAGTAAGAAGGATAGGGAAAGAGAAGAAGTGAGTGAGTGAGAGAGAGAAAGAGAAGCTGTGAGTGAGAGAGAGAGAGAAAGAGAAGCTGTGAGTGAGAGAGTGAGAGAGAGAAAGAGAAGCTTAGTGAGAGAGAGAGAAAGAGAAGCTGTGAGTGAGAGAGAGATTGAAAGAGAAGATGTGAGTGAGTGAGAGAGAGAGAAAGAGAAGCTGTGAGTGAGAGAGAGAGAAAGAGAAGCTGTGAGTGAGAGAGAGAGAAAGAGAAGCTGTGATTAAGAAGGAGAGGGAAAGAGAATAAGTGAGTGAGTGAGAGAGAGAGAGAGAAAGAGAAGCTGTGAGAGAGAAAGAGAAGCTGTGAGTGAGACAGAGAGAGGGAGAAAGAGAAGCTGTGTGCGTGAGAGAGAGAAAGAGAAGCTGTGAGTGAGAGAGAGATTGAAAGAGAGAGAGATTGAAAGAGAAGCTGTGAGTGAGTGAGAGAGAGAGAAAGAGAAGCTGTGAGTGAGAGAGAGAGAAAGAGAAGCTGTGAGTGTGAGAGAGAGAAAGAGAAGCTGTGATTAAGAAGGAGAGGGAAAGAGAATAAGTGAGTGAGTGAGAGAGAGAGAGAGAAAGAGAAGCTGTGAGAGAGAAAGAGAAGCTGTGAGTGAGAGAGTGAGAGAGAGAAAGAGAATCTGTTAGTGAGTGTGTGAGAGAGAGAGAAAGAGAAGCTGTGAGTGAGAGAGAGATTGAAAGAGAAGCTGTGAGTGAGAGAGAGAGAGAAAGAGAAGCTGTGAGTGAGAGAGAGAAAGAGAAGCTGTGAGTGAGAGGGAGAGAAAGAGAAGCTGTGAGTGAGACAGAGAGAGAGAAGCTGTGAGTTAGAGAGAGAGAAAGAGAAGCTGTGAGTGACAGAGAGAGAGAAAGAGAAGCTGTGAGTGAGAGTGAGAGAGAGAGAGAGAAAGTGAAGCTGTGCGTGTGTGTGAGAGAGAAAGAGAAGCTGTGTGTGTGTGAGAGAGAGAAAGATAGTCTGAGAAAGAGAGAGTGAAAGAGAAGCTGTGAGTGAGACAGAGAGAGGGAGAAAGAGAAGCTGTGTGCGTGAGAGAGAGAAAGAGAAGCTGTGAGTGAGAGAGAGAGAGAAGATGTGAGTGAGAGTGAGAGAGGGAGAAAGAGAAGCTGTGTGTGTGTGAGAGAGAAAGAGAATGTGAGTGAGAGTGAGAGAGAGAGAAAGAGAAAGAGTAGCTGTGAGAGAGCGAGAGAGAGAAAGAGAAGCTGTTAGTGAGAGTGAGAGAGAGAGAAAGAGAAGCTGTGAGTGAGAGAGAGAGAGAAAGAGATGCTGTGAGTGAGAGAGAGAGAGAATGAGAACCTGTGAGTGAGAGAGAGAAGATGTGAGTGAGAGAGAGAGAGAAAGAGAAGCTGTGAGAGAGAGAGAGAGAGAAAGAGAAGCTGTGATTCAGAGTGAGAGAGAGAGAAAGAGAAGCTGTGAGTGAGAGAGAGAGAAAGAGAAGGTAGGAGTGAGAGAGAGAGAAGCAGTGAGTGAGAGAGAGAGAGAAAGAGAAGCTGTGAGTGAGACAGAGAGAGAGAAAGAGAAGCTGTGAGAGAGGGGGAAAGAGAAGCTGTGTGTGTGTGAGAAAGAGAAGCTGTGAGTGAGAGAGAGAGAGAAAGAGAAGCTGTGGGTGAGAGAGAGATTGAAAGAGAAGCTGTGAGTGAGAGAGAGAGAGAAAGAGAAGCTGTGAGTGAGAGAGAGAAAGAGAAGCTGTGAGTGAGAGGGAGAGAAAGAGAAGCTGTGAGTGACACACAGAGAGAGAAGCTGTGAGTTAGAGAGAGAGAAAGAGAAGCTGTGAGTGACAGAGAGAAAGAGAAGCTGAGAGTGAGAGAGAGAGAGAAAGTGAAGCTGTGAGTGAGAGAGAGAGAAAGAGAAGCTGTGTGTGTGTGTGAGAGAGAAAGATAGTCTGGGAAAGAGAGAGTGAAAGAGAAGCTGTGAGTGAGACAGAGAGAGGGAGAAAGAGAAGCTGTGTGTGTGAGAGAGAGAAAGAGAAGCTGTGAGTGAGAGAGAGAAAGAAAAGCTGTGAGTGAGAGAGAGAGAAAGAGAAGGTATGAGTGAGAGAGAGAGAGAAGCTGTGAGTGAGAGAGTGAGAGAGAGAAAGAGAAGCTGTGAGTGAGAGAGAGAAAGAGAAGCTGTGAGTGAGAGGGAGAGAGAGAAAGAGAAGCTGTGAGTGAGAGAGAGAGAGAGAAAGAGAAGGTGTGAGTGAGAGAGAGAAAGTGAAGCTGTGAGTGAGAGGGAGAGAGAGAAAAATAAGCTGTGAGTGACACACAGAGAGAGAAGCTGTGAGAGAGAGAGAGAGAAAGAGAAGCTGTGAGTGACAGAGAGAGAGAGAAAGAGAAGCTGTGAGTGAGAGAGAGAGAGAGAAAGAGAAGCTGTGAGTGAGAAGAGAGAAAGAGAGCTGTGAGTGAGAGGGAGAGAGAGAAAGAGAAGCTGTGAGTGACACAGAGAGAGAAGCTGTGAGTTAGAGAGAGAGAGAAAGAGAAGCTGTGAGTGACAGAGAGAGAGAGAAAGAGAAGCTGTGAGTGAGAGTGAGAGAGAGAGAGAAAGAGAAGCTGTGAGTGAGAGAGAGAGAAAGAGATGCTGTGAGTGAGTGAGAGAGTCAGAGAAGCTGTGAGTGAGAGAGAGAGAAAGAGAAGCTGTGAGTGAGAGAGAGAGAAAGAGAAGCTGTGAGTGAGAGAGAGAGAGAAAGAGAAGCTGTGAGTAAGAAGGATAGGGAAAGAGAAGAAGTGAGTGAGTGAGAGAGAGAGAGAAAGAGAAGCTGTGAGTGAGAGAGAGAGAGAAAGAAAGAGAAGCTGTGAGTGAGAGAGTGAGAGAGAGAAAGAGAAGCTGTTAGTGAGAGTGAGAGAGAGAGAGAAAGAGAAGCTGTGAGTGAGAGAGAGATTGAAAGAGAAGATGTGAGTGAGTGAGAGAGAGAGAAAGAGAAGCTGTGAGTGAGAGAGAGAGAAAGAGAAGCTGTGAGTGAGAGAGAGAGAAAGAGAAGCTGTGATTAAGAAGGAGAGGGAAAGAGAATAAGTGAGTGAGTGAGAGAGAGAGAGAAAGAGAAGCTGTGAGAGAGAAAGAGAAGCTGTGAGTGAGACAGAGAGAGGGAGAAAGAGAAGCTGTGTGCGTGAGAGAGAGAAAGAGAAGCTGTGAGTGAGAGAGAGATTGAAAGAGAGAGAGATTGAAAGAGAAGCTGTGAGTGAGTGAGAGAGAGAGAAAGAGAAGCTGTGAGTGAGAGAGAGAGAAAGAGAAGCTGTGAGTGAGAGAGAGAAAGAGAAGCTGTGATTAAGAAGGAGAGGGAAAGATAATAAGTGAGTGAGTGAGAGAGAGAGAGAAAGAGAAGCTGTGAGAGAGAAAGAGAAGCTGTGAGTGAGAGAGTGAGAGAGAGAAAGAGAATCTGTTAGTGAGTGTGAGAGAGAGAGAGAAAGAGAAGCTGTGAGTGAGAGAGAGATTGAAAGAGAAGCTGTGAGTGAGAGAGAGAGAGAAAGAGAAGCTGTGAGTGAGAGAGAGAAAGAGAAGCTGTGAGTGAGAGGGAGAGAAAGAGAAGCTGTGAGTGAGACAGAGAGAGAGAAGCTGTGAGTTAGAGAGAGAGAAAGAGAAGCTGTGAGTGACAGAGAGAGAGAAAGAGAAGCTGTGAGTGAGAGTGAGAGAGAGAGAGAAAGTGAAGCTGTGAGTGTGTGTGAGAGAGA
Organism: Bradypodion pumilum; assembly: GCA_035047305.1. NCBI lineage: Eukaryota > Metazoa > Chordata > Lepidosauria > Squamata > Chamaeleonidae > Bradypodion > Bradypodion pumilum. The sequence continues at coordinate 234,127,426 of JAWDJD010000001.1, forward strand.
AAGAGAAGCTGTGTGTGTGTGAGAGAGAGAAAGATAGTCTGAGAAAGAGAGAGTGAAAGAGAAGCTGTGAGTGAGACAGAGAGAGGGAGAAAGAGAAGCTGTGTGCGTGAGAGAGAGAAAGAGAAGCTGTGAGTGAGAGAGAGAGAGAAGATGTGAGTGAGAGTGAGAGAGGGAGAAAGAGAAGCTGTGTGTGTGAGAGAGAGAAAGAGAAGCTGTGAGTGAGAGTGAGAGAGAAAGAGAAAGAGTAGCTGTGAGAGAGCGAGAGAGAGAAAGAGAAGCTGTTAGTGAGAGTGAGAGAGAGAGAAAGAGAAGCTGTGAGTGAGAGAGAGAGAAAGAGAAGCTGTGTGTGTGTGAGAGAGAGAGAAGCTGTGAGTGAGAAGGAGAGGGAAAGAGAAGCTGTGAGTGAGTGAGAGAGAGAGAAAGAGAAGCTGTGAGTGAGAGAGAGAGAGAAAGAGAAGCTGTGAGTAAGAAGGAGAGGGAAAGAGAAGAAGTGAGTGAGTGAGAGAGAGAGAAAGAGAAGCTGTGAGACAGAAAGAGAAGCTGTGAGTGAGAGAGTGAGAGAGAGAAAGAGAATCTGTTAGTGAGTGTGTGAGAGAGAGAGAAAGAGAAGCTGTAAGTGAGAGAGAGTTTGAAAGAGAAGCTGTGAGTGAGAGAGAGAGAGAGAAAGAGAAGCTGAGTGAGAGAGAGAAAGAGAAGCTGTGAGTGAGAGGGAGAGAGAGAAAGAGAAGCTGTGAGTGACACACAGAGAGAGAAGCTGTGAGTTAGAGAGAGAGAAAGAGAAGCTGTGAGTGACAGAGAGAGAGACAGAGAAGCTGTGTGTGTGTGTGTGAGAGAGAAAGATAGTCTGAGAAAGCGAGAGTGAAAGAGAAGCTGTGAGACAAAGAGAGGGAGAAAGAGAAGCTGTGTGTGTGTGAGAGAAAGAGAAGCTGTGAGTGAGAGTGAGATAGAGAGAGAGAGAAGCTGTGAGTGTGTGTGTTTGAGAGAAAGAGAAGCTGTGAGTGAGAGAGAGAGAAAGCGAAGCTGTGAGAGAGAATGAGAGAGAGAATGAGAAGCTGTGAGTGAGAGAGAGAGAAGCTGTGAGTGAGAGAGAGAGAGAAGATGTGAGTGAGAGAGAGAGAGAATGAGAAGCTGTGAGTGAGAGAGAGAAAAAATAAGAGAAGCTGTGAGTGAGAAAGAGAGAGAAAGAGAAGCTGTGAGTGAGAGAAAGAGAGGGAGAAAGAGAAGCTGTGAGTGAGAGAGAGAGAAAGAGAAGCTGTGAGTGAGAGAGAGAAAGAGAAGCTGTGAGTGAGAGGGAGAGAGAGAAAGAGAAGCTGGGAGTGAGAGAGAGAGAGAGAAAGAGAAGCTGTGAGTGAGAAGAGAGAAAGAGAAGCTGTGAGTGAGAGGGAGAGAGAGAAAGAGAAGCTGTGTGTGACACACAGAGAGAGAAGCAGTGAGTTAGAGAGAGAGAGAAAGAGAAGCTGTGAGTGACAGAGAGAGAGAGAAAGAGAAGCTGTGAGTGAGAGTGAGAGAGAGAGAGAAAGAGAAGCTGTGAGTGAGAGAGAGAGAAAGAGATGCTGTGAGTGAGTGAGAGAGTCAGAGAAGCTGTGAGTGAGAGAGAGAGAAAGAGAAGCTGTGAGTGAGAGAGAGAGAAAGAGAAGCTGTGAGTGAGAGAGAGAGAAAGAGAAGCTGTGAGTAAGAAGGATAGGGAAAGAGAAGAAGTGAGTGAGTGAGAGAGAGAGAGAAAGAGAAGCTGTGAGTGAGAGAGAGAGAGAAAGAGAAGCTGTGAGTGAGAGAGTGAGAGAGAGAAAGAGAAGCTGTTAGTGAGAGTGAGAGAGAGAGAGAAAGAGAAGCTGTGAGTGAGAGAGAGATTGAAAGAGAAGATGTGAGTGAGTGAGAGAGAGAGAAAGAGAAGCTGTGAGTGAGAGAGAGAGAAAGAGAAGCTGTGAGTGAGAGGCAGAGAAAGAGAAGCTGTGATTAAGAAGGAGAGGGAAAGAGAATAAGTGAGTGTGTGAGAGAGAGAGAGAGAGAAAGAGAAGCTGTGAGAGAGAAAGAGAAGCTGTGAGTGAGACAGAGAGAGGGAGAAAGAGAAGCTGTGTGCGTGAGAGAGAAAAAGAGAAGCTGTGAGTGAGAGAGAGATTGAAAGAGAGAGAGATTGAAAGAGAAGCTGTGAGTGAGTGAGAGAGAGAGAGAGAAAGAGAAGCTGTGAGTGAGAGAGAGAGAAAGAGAAGCTGTGAGTGAGAGAGAGAGAAAGAGAAGCTGTGATTAAGAAGGAGAGGGAAAGAGAATAAGTGAGTGAGTGAGAGAGAGAGAGAGAAAGAGAAGCTGTGAGAGAGAAAGAGAAGCTGTGAGTGAGAGAGTGAGAGAGAGAAAGAGAATCTGTTAGTGAGTGTGAGAGAGAGAGAGAAAGAGAAGCTGTGAGTGAGAGAGAGAGAGAAAGAGAAGCTGTGAGTGAGAGAGAGAAAGAGAAGCTGTGAGTGAGAGGGAGAGAAAGAGAAGCTGTGAGTGAGACAGAGAGAGAGAAGCTGTGAGTTAGAGAGAGAGAAAGAGAAGCTGTGAGTGACAGAGAGAGAGAAAGAGAAGCTGTGAGTGAGAGTGAGAGAGAGAGAGAGAAAGTGAAGCTGTGAGTGTGTGTGAGAGAGAAAGAGAAGCTGTGTGTGTGTGAGAGAGAGAAAGATAGTCTGAGAAAGAGAGAGTGAAAGAGAAGCTGTGAGTGAGACAGAGAGAGGGAGAAAGAGAAGCTGTGTGCGTGAGAGAGAGAAAGAGAAGCTGTGAGTGAGAGAGAGAGAGAGGATGTGAGTGAGAGTGAGAGAGGGAGAAAGAGAAGCTGTGTGTGTGTGAGAGAGAAAGAGAAGCTGTGAGTGAGAGTGAGAGAGAGAGAAAGAGAAAGAGTAGCTGTGAGAGAGCGAGAGAGAGAAAGAGAAGCTGTTAGTGAGAGTGAGAGAGAGAGAAAGAGAAGCTGTGAGTGAGAGAGAGAGAAAAAGAGATCCTGTGAGTGAGAGAGAGAGAGAAAGAGAAGCTGTGAGTGAGAGAGAGAGAAAGAGAAGCTGTGAGAGAGAGAGAGAGAGAAGCTGTGAGTGAGAAGGAGAGGGAAAGAGAAGCTGTGAGTGAGTGAGAGAGAGAGAAAGAGAAGCTGTGAGTGAGAGAGAGAAAGAGAAGCTGTGAGTGAGAGAGAGAGAGAAAGAGAAGCTGTGAGTAAGAAGGAGAGGGAAAGAGAAGAAGTGAGTGAGTGAGAGAGAGAGAAAGAGAAGCTGTGAGACAGAAAGAGAAGCTGTGAGTGAGAGAGTGAGAGAGAGAAAGAGAATCTGTTAGTGAGTGTGAGAGAGAGAGAGAAAGAGAAGCTGTAAGTGAGAGAGAGATTGAAAGAGAAGCTGTGAGTGAGAGAGAGAGAGAGAGAAAGAGAAGCTGAGTGAGACACAGAAAGAGAAGCTGTGAGTGAGAGGGAGAGAGAGAAAGAGAAGCTGTGAGTGACACACAGAGAGAGAAGCTGTGAGTTAGAGAGAGAGAAAGAGAAGCTGTGAGTGACAGAGAGAGAGACAGAGAAGCTGTGTGTGTGTGAGAGAGAGAAAGACAGTCTGAGAAAGCGAGAGTGAAAGAGAAGCTGTGAGACAAAGAGAGGGAGAAAGAGAAGCTGTGAGTGAGAGAGAGAAAGAGAAGCTGTGAGTGAGAGAGAGAGAAAGAGAAGCTGTGATTAAGAAGGAGAGGGAAAGAGAATAAGTGAGTGAGTGAGAGAGAGAGAGAAAGAGAAGCTGTGAGAGAGAAAGAGAAGCTGTGAGTGAGAGAGTGAGAGAGAGAAAGAGAATCTGTTAGTGAGTGTGAGAGAGAGAGAGAAAGAGAAGCTGTGAGTGAGAGAGAGATTGAAAGAGAAGCTGTGAGTGAGAGAGAGAGAGAAAGAGAAGCTGTGAGTGAGAGAGAGAAAGAGAAGCTGTGAGTGAGAGGGAGAGAAAGAGAAGCTGTGAGTGAGACAGAGAGAGAGAAGCTGTGAGTTAGAGAGAGAGAAAGAGAAGCTGTGAGTGACAGAGAGAGAGAAAGAGAAGCTGTGAGTGAGAGTGAGAGAGAGAGAGAAAGTGAAGCTGTGAGTGTGTGTGAGAGAGAAAGAGAAGCTGTGTGTGTGTGAGAGAGAGAAAGATAGTCTGAGAAAGAGAGAGTGAAAGAGAAGCTGTGAGTGAGACAGAGAGAGGGAGAAAGAGAAGCTGTGTGCGTGAGAGAGAGAAAGAGAAGCTGTGAGTGAGAGAGAGAGAGAAGATGTGAGTGAGAGTGAGAGAGGGAGAAAGAGAAGCTGTGTGTGTGTGAGAGAGAAAGAGAAGCTGTGAGTGAGAGTGAGAGAGAAAGAGAAAGAGTAGCTGTGAGAGAGCGAGAGAGAGAAAGAGAAGCTGTTAGTGAGAGTGAGAGAGAGAGAAAGAGAAGCTGTGAGTGAGAGAGAGAGAAAGAGAAGCTGTGTGTGTGAGAGAGAGAGAGAAGCTGTGAGTGAGAAGGAGAGGGAAAGAGAAGCTGTGAGTGAGTGAGAGAGAGAGAAAGAGAAGCTGTGAGTGAGAGAGAGAGAGAAAGAGAAGCTGTGAGTAAGAAGGAGAGGGAAAGAGAAGAAGTGAGTGAGTGAGAGAGAGAGAAAGAGAAGCTGTGAGACAGAAAGAGAAGCTGTGAGTGAGAGAGTGAGAGAGAGAAAGAGAATCTGTTAGTGAGTGTGTGAGAGAGAGAGAAAGAGAAGCTGTAAGTGAGAGAGAGATTGAAAGAGAAGCTGTGAGTGAGAGAGAGAGAGAGAAAGAGAAGCTGAGTGAGAGAGAGAAAGAGAAGCTGTGAGTGAGAGGGAGAGAGAGAAAGAGAAGCTGTGAGTGACACACAGAGAGAGAAGCTGTGAGTTAGAGAGAGAGAAAGAGAAGCTGTGAGTGACAGAGAGAGAGACAGAGAAGCTGTGTGTGTGTGTGTGAGAGAGAAAGATAGTCTGAGAAAGCGAGAGTGAAAGAGAAGCTGTGAGACAAAGAGAGGGAGAAAGAGAAGCTGTGTGTGTGTGAGAGAAAGAGAAGCTGTGAGTGAGAGTGAGATAGAGAGAGAGAGAAGCTGTGAGTGTGTGTGTTTGAGAGAAAGAGAAGCTGTGAGTGAGAGAGAGAGAAAGTGAAGCTGTGAGAGAGAATGAGAGAGAGAATGAGAAGCTGTGAGTGAGAGAGAGAGAAGCTGTGAGTGAGAGAGAGAGAGAAGATGTGAGTGAGAGAGAGAGAGAATGAGAAGCTGTGAGTGAAAGAGAGAAAAAATAAGAGAAGCTGTGAGTGAGAAAGAGAGAGAAAGAGAAGCTGTGAGTGAGAGAAAGAGAGGGAGAAAGAGAAGCTGTGAGTGAGAGAGAGAGAAAGAGAAGCTGTGAGTGAGAGAGAGAAAGAGAAGCTGTGAGTGAGAGGGAGAGAGAGAAAGAGAAGCTGTGAGTGAGAGAGAGAGAGAGAAAGAGAAGCTGTGAGTGAGAAGAGAGAAAGAGAAGCTGTGAGTGAGAGGGAGAGAGAGAAAGAGAAGCTGTGAGTGACACACAGAGAGAGAAGCTGTGAGTTAGAGAGAGAGAGAAAGAGAAGCTGTGAGTGACAGAGAGAGAGAGAAAGAGAAGCTGTGAGTGAGAGTGAGAGAGAGAGAGAAAGAGAAGCTGTGAGTGAGAGAGAGAGAAAGAGATGCTGTGAGTGAGTGAGAGAGTCAGAGAAGCTGTGAGTGAGAGAGAGAGAAAGAGAAGCTGTGAGTGAGAGAGAGAGAAAGAGAAGCTGTGAGTGAGAGAGAGAGAAAGAGAAGCTGTGAGTAAGAAGGATAGGGAAAGAGAAGAAGTGAGTGAGTGAGAGAGAGAGAGAAAGAGAAGCTGTGAGTGAGAGAGACAGAAAGAGAAGCTGTGAGTGAGAGAGTGAGAGAGAGAAAGAGAAGCTGTTAGTGAGAGTGAGAGAGAGAGAGAAAGAGAAGCTGTGAGTGAGAGAGAGATTGAAAGAGAAGATGTGAGTGAGTGAGAGAGAGAGAAAGAGAAGCTGTGAGTGAGAGAGAGAAAGAGAAGCTGTGAGTGAGAGGCAGAGAAAGAGAAGCTGTGATTAAGAAGGAGAGGGAAAGAGAATAAGTGAGTGTGTGAGAGAGAGAGAGAGAGAAAGAGAAGCTGTGAGAGAGAAAGAGAAGCTGTGAGTGAGACAGAGAGAGGGAGAAAGAGAAGCTGTGTGCGTGAGAGAGAAAAAGAGAAGCTGTGAGTGAGAGAGAGATTGAAAGAGAGAGAGATTGAAAGAGAAGCTGTGAGTGAGTGAGAGAGAGAGAGAGAAAGAGAAGCTGTGAGTGAGAGAGAGAGAAAGAGAAGCTGTGAGTGAGAGAGAGAGAAAGAGAAGCTGTGATTAAGAAGGAGAGGGAAAGAGAATAAGTGAGTGAGTGAGAGAGAGAGAGAGAGAAGCTGTGAGAGAGAAAGAGAAGCTGTGAGTGAGAGAGTGAGAGAGAGAAAGAGAATCTGTTAGTGAGTGTGAGAGAGAGAGAGAAAGAGAAGCTGTGAGTGAGAGAGAGATTGAAAGAGAAGCTGTGAGTGAGAGAGAGAGAGAAAGAGAAGCTGTGAGTGAGAGAGAGAAAGAGAAGCTGTGAGTGAGAGGGAGAGAAAGAGAAGCTGTGAGTGAGACAGAGAGAGAGAAGCTGTGAGTTAGAGAGAGAGAAAGAGAAGCTGTGAGTGACAGAGAGAGAGAAAGAGAAGCTGTGAGTGAGAGTGAGAGAGAGAGAGAGAAAGTGAAGCTGTGAGTGTGTGTGAGAGAGAAAGAGAAGCTGTGTGTGTGTGAGAGAGAGAAAGATAGTCTGAGAAAGAGAGAGAGAAAGAGAAGCTGTGAGTGAGACAGAGAGAGGGAGAAAGAGAAGCTGTGTGCGTGAGAGAGAGAAAGAGAAGCTGTGAGTGAGAGAGAGAGAGAAGATGTGAGTGAGAGTGAGAGAGGGAGAAAGAGAAGCTGTGTGTGTGTGAGAGAGAAAGAGAAGCTGTGAGTGAGAGTGAGAGAGAGAGAAAGAGAAAGAGTAGCTGTGAGAGAGCGAGAGAGAGAAAGAGAAGCTGTTAGTGAGAGTGAGAGAGAGAGAAAGAGAAGCTGTGAGTGAGAGAGAGAGAGAAAGAGAAGCTGTGAGTGAGAGAGAGAGAGAAAGAGAAGCTGTGAGTGAGAGAGAGAGAAAGAGAAGCTGTGAGAGAGAGAGAGAGAGAGAAGCTGTGAGTGAGAAGGAGAGGGAAAGAGAAGCTGTGAGTGAGTGAGAGAGAGAGAAAGAGAAGCTGTGAGTGAGAGAGAGAAAGAGAAGCTGTGAGTGAGAGAGAGAGAGAAAGAGAAGCTGTGAGTAACAAGGAGAGGGAAAGAGAAGAAGTGAGTGAGTGAGAGAGAGAGAAAGAGAAGCTGTGAGACAGAAAGAGAAGCTGTGAGTGAGAGAGTGAGAGAGAGAAAGAGAATCTGTTAGTGAGTGTGAGAGAGAGAGAGAAAGAGAAGCTGTAAGTGAGAGAGAGATTGAAAGAGAAGCTGTGAGTGAGAGAGAGAGAGAGAGAAAGAGAAGCTGAGTGAGACACAGAAAGAGAAGCTGTGAGTGAGAGGGAGAGAGAGAAAGAGAAGCTGTGAGTGACACACAGAGAGAGAAGCTGTGAGTTAGAGAGAGAGAAAGAGAAGCTGTGAGTGACAGAGAGAGAGACAGAGAAGCTGTGTGTGTGTGAGAGAGAGAAAGACAGTCTGAGAAAGCGAGAGTGAAAGAGAAGCTGTGAGACAAAGAGAGGGAGAAAGAGAAGCTGTGTGTGTGAGAGAGAGAAAGAGAAGCTGTGAGTGAGAGTGAGATAGAGAGAGAGAGAGAAGCTGTGAGTGTGTGTGTTTGAGAGAAAGAGAAGCTGTGAGTGAGAGAGAGAAAGCGAAGCTGTGAGAGAGAAAGAGAGAGAGAATGAGAAGCTGTGAGTGAGAGAGAGAGAAGCTGTGAGTGAGAGAGAGAGAGAAGATGTGAGTGAGAGAGAGAGAGAATGAGAAGCTGTGAGTGAGTGAGAGAGAGAAAAAATTAGAGAAGCTGTGAGTGAGAAAGAGAGAGAAAGAGAAGCTGTGAGTGAGAGAAAGAGAGGGAGAAAGAGAAGCTGTGAGTGAGAGAGAGAGAAAGAGAAGCTGTGAATGAGAGAGAGAAAGAGAAGCTGTGAGTGAGAGGGAGAGAGAGAAAGAGAAGCTGTGAGTGAGAGAGAGAGAGAGAAAGAGAAGCTGTGAGTGAGAAGAGAGAAAGAGAAGCTGTGAGTGAGAGGGAGAGAGAGAAAGAGAAGCTGTGAGTGACACACAGAGAGAGAAGCTGTGAGTTAGAGAGAGAGAGAAAGAGAAGCTGTGAGTGACAGAGAGAGAGAGAAAGAGAAGCTGTGAGTGAGAGTGAGAGAGAGAGAGAAAGAGAAGCTGTGAGTGAGAGAGAGAGAAAGAGATGCTGTGAGTGAGTGAGAGAGTCAGAGAAGCTGTGAGTGAGAGAGAGAGAAAGAGAAGCTGTGAGTGAGAGAGAGAGAAAGAGAAGCTGTTAGTGAGAGTGAGAGAGAGAGAAAGAGAAGCTGTGAGTGAGAGAGAGATTGAAAGAGAAGATGTGAGTGAGTGAGAGAGAGAGAAAGAGAAGCTGTGAGTGAGAGAGAGAGAAAGAGAAGCTGTGAGTGAGAGAGAGAGAAAGAGAAGCTGTGATTAAGAAGGAGAGGGAAAGAGAATAAGTGAGTGTGTGAGAGAGAGAGAGAAAGAGAAGCTGTGAGAGAGAAAGAGAAGCTGTGAGTGAGACAGAGAGAGGGAGAAAGAGAAGCTGTGTGCGTGAGAGAGAGAAAGAGAAGCTGTGAGTGAGAGAGAGATTGAAAGAGAGAGAGATTGAAAGAGAAGCTGTGAGTGAGTGAGAGAGAGAGAGAGAAAGAGAAGCTGTGAGTGAGAGAGAGAGAAAGAGAAGCTGTGAGTGAGAGAGAGAGAAAGAGAAGCTGTGATTAAGAAGGAGAGGGAAAGAGAATAAGTGAGTGAGTGAGAGAGAGAGAGAGAAAGAGAAGCTGTGAGAGAGAAAGAGAAGCTGTGAGTGAGAGAGTGAGAGAGAGAAAGAGAATCTGTTAGTGAGTGTGTGAGAGAGAGAGAAAGAGAAGCTGTGAGTGAGAGAGAGATTGAAAGAGAAGCTGTGAGTGAGAGAGAGAGAGAAAGAGAAGCTGTGAGTGAGAGAGAGAAAGAGAAGCTGTGAGTGAGAGGGAGAGAAAGAGAAGCTGTGAGTGAGACAGAGAGAGAGAAGCTGTGAGTTAGAGAGAGAGAAAGAGAAGCTGTGAGTGACAGAGAGAGAGAAAGAGAAGCTGTGAGTTAGAGTGAGAGAGAGAGAGAGAAAGTGAAGCTGTGAGTGTGTGTGAGAGAGAAAGAGAAGCTGTGTGTGTGTGTGAGAGAGAAAGATAGTCTGAGAAAGAGAGAGTGAAAGAGAAGCTGTGAGTGAGACAGAGAGAGGGAGAAAGAGAAGCTGTGTGCGTGAGAGAGAGAAAGAGAAGCTGTGAGTGAGAGAGAGAGAGAAGATGTGAGTGAGAGTGAGAGAGGGAGAAAGAGAAGCTGTGTGTGTTTGAGAGAGAAAGAGAAGCTGTGAGTGAGAGTGAGAGAGAGAGAAAGAGAAAGAGTAGCTGTGAGAGAGCGAGAGAGAGAAAGAGAAGCTGTTAGTGAGAGTGAGAGAGAGAGAAAGAGAAGCTGTGAGTGAGAGAGAGAGAGAAAGAGATGCTGTGAGTGAGAGAGAGAGAAAGAGAAGCTGTGAGTGAGAGAGAGAGAAAGAGAAGCTGTGAGAGAGAGAGAGAGAGAGAAGCTGTGAGTGAGAAGGAGAGGGAAAGAGAAGCTGTGAGTGAGTGAGAGAGAGAGAAAGAGAAGCTGTGAGTGAGAGAGAGAAAGAGAAGCTGTGAGTGAGAGAGAGAGAGAAAGAGAAGCTGTGAGTAAGAAGGAGAGGGAAAGAGAAGAAGTGAGTGAGTGAGAGAGAGAGAAAGAGAAGCTGTGAGACAGAAAGAGAAGCTGTGAGTGAGAGAGTGAGAGAGAGAAAGAGAATCTGTTAGTGAGTGTGTGAGAGAGAGAGAAAGAGAAGCTGTAAGTGAGAGAGAGATTGAAAGAGAAGCTGTGAGTGAGAGAGAGAGAGAGAAAGAGAAGCTGAGTGAGAGAGAGAAAGAGAAGCTGTGAGTGAGAGGGAGAGAGAGAAAGAGAAGCTGTGAGTGACACACAGAGAGAGAAGCTGTGAGTTAGAGAGAGAGAAAGAGAAGCTGTGAGTGACAGAGAGAGAGACAGAGAAGCTGTGTGTGTGTGTGAGAGAGAAAGACAGTCTGAGAAAGCGAGAGTGAAAGAGAAGCTGTGAGACAAAGAGAGGGAGAAAGAGAAGCTGTGTGTGTGAGAGAGAGAAAGAGAAGCTGTGAGTGAGAGTGATATAGAGAGAGAGAGAGAAGCTGTGAGTGTGTGTGTTTGAGAGAAAGAGAAGCTGTGAGTGAGAGAGAGAAAGCGAAGCTGTGAGAGAGAAAGAGAGAGAGAATGAGAAGCTGTGAGTGAGAGAGAGAGAAGCTGTGAGTGAGAGAGAGAGAGAAGATGTGAGTGAGAGAGAGAGAGAATGAGAAGCTGTGAGTGAGAGAGAGAAAAAATTAGAGAAGCTGTGAGTGAGAAAGAGAGAGAAAGAGAAGCTGTGAGTGAGAGAAAGAGAGGGAGAAAGAGAAGCTGTGAGTGAGAGAGAGAGAAAGAGAAGCTGTGAGTGAGAGAGAGAAAGAGAAGCTGTGAGTGAGAGGGAGAGAGAGAAAGAGAAGCTGTGAGTGAGAGAGAGAGAGAGAAAGAGAAGCTGTGAGTGAGAAGAGAGAAAGAGAAGCTGTGAGTGAGAGGGAGAGAGAGAGAGAGAAGCTGTGAGTGACACACAGAGAGAGAAGCTGTGAGTTAGAGAGAGAGAGAAAGAGAAGCTGTGAGTGACAGAGAGAGAGAGAAAGAGAAGCTGTGAGTGAGAGTGAGAGAGAGAGAAAGAGAAGCTGTGAGTGAGAGAGAGAGAAAGAGATGCTGTGAGTGAGTGAGAGAGTCAGAGAAGCTGTGAGTGAGAGAGAGAGAAAGAGAAGCTGTGAGTGAGAGAGAGAGAAAGAGAAGCTGTGAGTGAGAGAGAGAGAGAAAGAGAAGCTGTGAGTAAGAAGGATAGGGAAAGAGAAGAAGTGAGTGAGTGAGAGAGAGAGAGAAAGAGAAGCTGTGAGTGAGAGAGAGAGAGAAAGAGAAGCTGTGAGTGAGAGAGTGAGAGAGAGAGAGAAAGAGAAGCTGTTAGTGAGAGTGAGAGAGAGAGAGAAAGAGAAGCTGTGAGTGAGAGAGAGATTGAAAGAGAAGATGTGAGTGAGTGAGAGAGAGAGAAAGAGAAGCTGTGAGTGAGAGAGAGAGAAAGAGAAGCTGTGAGTGAGAGAGAGAGAAAGAGAAGCTGTGATTAAGAAGGAGAGGGAAAGAGAATAAGTGAGTAAGTGAGAGAGAGAGAGAGAAAGAGAAGCTGTGAGAGAGAAAGAGAAGCTGTGAGTGAGACAGAGAGAGGGAGAAAGAGAAGCTGTGTGCGTGAGAGAGAGAAAGAGAAGCTGTGAGTGAGAGAGAGATTGAAAGAGAGAGAGATTGAAAGAGAAGCTGTGAGTGAGTGAGAGAGAGAGAGAGAAAGAGAAGCTGTGAGTGAGAGAGAGAGAAAGAGAAGCTGTGAGTGAGAGAGAGAGAAAGAGAAGCTGTGATTAAGAAGGAGAGGGAAAGAGAATAAGTGAGTGAGTGAGAGAGAGAGAGAGAAAGAGAAGCTGTGAGAGAGAAAGAGAAGCTGTGAGTGAGAGAGTGAGAGAGAGAAAGAGAATCTGTTAGTGAGTGTGAGAGAGAGAGAGAAAGAGAAGCTGTGAGTGAGAGAGAGATTGAAAGAGAAGCTGTGAGTGAGAGAGAGAGAGAAAGAGAAGCTGTGAGTGAGAGAGAGAAAGAGAAGCTGTGAGTGAGAGGGAGAGAAAGAGAAGCTGTGAGTGAGACAGAGAGAGAGAAGCTGTGAGTTAGAGAGAGAGAAAGAGAAGCTGTGAGTGACAGAGAGAGAGAAAGAGAAGCTGTGAGTGAGAGTGAGAGAGAGAGAGAGTGAAGCTGTGAGTGTGTGTGAGAGAGAAAGAGAAGCTGTGTGTGTGTGAGAGAGAGAAAGATAGTCTGAGAAAGAGAGAGTGAAAGAGAAGCTGTGAGTGAGACAGAGAGAGGGAGAAAGAGAAGCTGTGTGCGTGAGAGAGAGAAAGAGAAGCTGTGAGTGAGAGAGAGAAAGAAAAGCTGTGAGTGAGAGAGAGAGAAAGAGAAGGTATGAGTGAGAGAGAGAGAAGCTGTGAGTGAGAGAGTGAGAGAGAGAAAGAGAAGCTGTGAGTGAGAGAGAGAAAGAGAAGCTGTGAGTGAGAGGGAGAGAGAGAAAGAGAAGCTGTGAGTGAGAGAGAGAGAGAGAAAGAGAAGCTGTGAGTGAGAAGAGAGAAAGAGAAGCTGTGAGTGAGAGGGAGAGAGAGAAAGAGAAGCTGTGAGTGACACACAGAGAGAGAAGCTGTGAGTTAGAGAGAGAGAGAAAGAGAAGCTGTGAGTGACAGAGAGAGAGAGAAAGAGAAGCTGTGAGTGAGAGTGAGAGAGATAGAGAAAGAGAAGCTGTGAGTGAGAGAGAGAGAAAGAGATGCTGTGAGTGAGTGAGAGAGTCAGAGAAGCTGTGAGTGAGAGAGAGAGAAAGAGAAGCTGTGAGTGAGAGAGAGAGAAAGAGAAGCTGTGAGTGAGAGAGAGAGAGAAAGAGAAGCTGTGAGTAAGAAGGATAGGGAAAGAGAAGAAGTGAGTGAGTGAGAGAGAGAGAAAGAGAAGCTGTGAGTGAGAGAGAGAGAGAAAGAGAAGCTGTGAGTGAGAGAGTGAGAGAGAGAAAGAGAAGCTGTTAGTGAGAGTGAGAGAGAGAGAAAGAGAAGCTGTGAGTGAGAGAGAGATTGAAAGAGAAGATGTGAGTGAGTGAGAGAGAGAGAAAGAGAAGCTGTGAGTGAGAGAGAGAGAAAGAGAAGCTGTGAGTGAGAGAGAGAGAAAGAGAAGCTGTGATTAAGAAGGAGAGGGAAAGAGAATAAGTGAGTGAGTGAGAGAGAGAGAGAGAGAGAGAAAGAGAAGCTGTGAGAGAGAAAGAGAAGCTGTGAGTGAGACAGAGAGAGGGAGAAAGAGAAGCTGTGTGCGTGAGAGAGAGAAAGAGAAGCTGTGAGTGAGAGAGAGATTGAAAGAGAGAGAGATTGAAAGAGAAGCTGTGAGTGAGAGAGAGAGAAAGAGAAGCTGTGAGTGAGAGAGAGAAAGAGAAGCTGTGTGAGAGGGAGAGAAAGAGAAGGTGTGAGTGAGACAGAGAGAGAGAAGCTGTGAGTTAGAGAGAGAGAAAGAGAAGCTGTGAGTGACAGAGAGAGAGAAAGAGAAGCTGTGAGTGAGAGTGAGAGAGAGAGAGAGAAAGTGAAGCTGTGAGTGTGTGTGAGAGAGAAAGGGAAGCTGTGTGTTTGTGAGAGAGAGAAAGATAGTCTGAGAAAGAGAGAGTGAAAGAGAAGCTGTGAGTGAGACAGAGAGAGGGAGAAAGAGAAGCTGTGTGCGTGAGAGAGAGAAAGAGAAGCTGTGAGTGAGAGAGAGAGAGAAGATGTGAGTGAGAGTGAGAGAGGGAGAAAGAGAAGCTGTGTGTGTGAGAGAGAAAGAGAAGCTGTGAGAGAGAGTGAGAGAGAGAGAAAGAGAAAGAGTAGCTGTGAGAGAGCGAGAGAGAGAAAGAGAAGCTGTTAGTGAGAGTGAGAGAGAGAGAAAGAGAAGCTGTGAGTGAGAGAGAGAGAGAAAGAGATGCTGTGAGTGAGAGAGAGAGAGAAAGAGAAGCTGTGAGTGAGAGAGAGAGAAAGAGAAGCTGTGTGTGTGTGAGAGAGAGAGAAGCTGTGAGTGAGAAGGAGAGGGAAAGAGAAGCTGTGAGTGAGTGAGAGAGAGAGAAAGAGAAGCTGTGAGTGAGAGAGAGAAAGAGAAGCTGTGAGTGAGAGAGAGAGAGAAAGAGAAGCTGTGAGTAAGAAGGAGAGGGAAAGAGAAGAAGTGAGTGAGAGAGAGAGAGAGAAAGAGAAGCTGTGAGACAGAAAGAGAAGCTGTGAGTGAGAGAGTGAGAGAGAGAAAGAGAATCTGTTAGTGAGTGTGTGAGAGAGAGAGAAAGAGAAGCTGTAAGTGAGAGAGATATTGAAAGAGAAGCTGTGAGTGAGAGAGAGAGAGAAAGAGAAGCTGAGTGAGAGAGAGAAAGAGAAGCTGTGAGTGAGAGGGAGAGAGAGAAAGAGAAGCTGTGAGTGACACACAGAGAGAGAAGCTGTGAGTTAGAGAGAGAGAAAGAGAAGCTGTGAGTGACAGAGAGAGAGACAGAGAAGCTGTGTGTGTGTGAGAGAGAGAAAGACAGTCTGAGAAAGCGAGAGTGAAAGAGAAGCTGTGAGACAAAGAGAGGGAGAAAGAGAAGCTGTGTGTGTGAGAGAGAGAAAGAGAAGCTGTGAGTGAGAGTGAGATAGAGAGAGAGAGAGAAGCTGTGAGTGTGTGTGTTTGAGAGAAAGAGAAGCTGTGAGTGAGAGAGAGAAAGCGAAGCTGTGAGAGAGAAAGAGAGAGAGAATGAGAAGCTGTGAGTGAGAGAGAGAGAAGCTGTGAGTGAGAGAGAGAGAGAAGATGTGAGTGAGAGAGAGAGAATGAGAAGCTGTGAGTGAGAGAGAGAAAAAATTAGAGAAGCTGTGAGTGAGAAAGAGAGAGAAAGAGAAGCTGTGAGTGAGAGAAAGAGAGGGAGAAAGAGAAGCTGTGAGTGAGAGAGAGAGAAAGAGAAGCTGTGAGTGAGAGAGAGAAAGAGAAGCTGTGAGTGAGAGGGAGAGAGAGAAAGAGAAGCTGTGAGTGAGAGAGAGAGAGAGAAAGAGAAGCTGTGAGTGAGAAGAGAGAAAGAGAAGCTGTGAGTGAGAGGGAGAGAGAGAAAGAGAAGCTGTGAGTGACACACAGAGAGAGAAGCTGTGAGTTAGAGAGAGAGAGAAAGAGAAGCTGTGAGTAACAGAGAGAGAGAGAAAGAGAAGCTGTGAGTGAGAGTGAGAGAGAGAGAGAAAGAGAAGCTGTGAGTGAGAGAGAGAGAAAGAGATGCTGTGAGTGAGTGAGAGAGTCAGAGAAGCTGTGAGTGAGAGAGAGAGAAAGAGAAGCTGTGAGTGAGAGAGAGAGAAAGAGAAGCTGTGAGTGAGAGAGAGAGAGAAAGAGAAGCTGTGAGTAAGAAGGATAGGGAAAGAGAAGAAGTGAGTGAGTGAGAGAGAGAGAGAAAGAGAAGCTGTGAGTGAGAGAGAGAGAGAAAGAGAAGCTGTGAGTGAGAGAGTGAGAGAGAGAAAGAGAAGCTGTTAGTGAGAGTGAGAGAGAGAGAGAAAGAGAAGCTGTGAGTGAGAGAGAGATTGAAAGAGAAGATGTGAGTGAGTGAGAGAGAGAGAAAGAGAAGCTGTGAGTGAGAGAGAGAGAAAGAGAAGCTGTGAGTGAGAGAGAGAGAAAGAGAAGCTGTGATTAAGAAGGAGAGGGAAAGAGAATAAGTGAGTGAGTGAGAGAGAGAGAGAGAGAAAGAGAAGCTGTGAGAGAGAAAGAGAAGCTGTGAGTGAGACAGAGAGAGGGAGAAAGAGAAGCTGTGTGCGTGAGAGAGAGAAAGAGAAGCTGTGAGTGAGAGAGAGATTGAAAGAGAGAGAGATTGAAAGAGAAGCTGTGAGTGAGTGAGAGAGAGAGAAAGAGAAGCTGTGAGTGAGAGAGAGAGAAAGAGAAGCTGTGAGTGAGAGAGAGAGAAAGAGAAGCTGTGATTAAGAAGGAGAGGGAAAGAGAATAAGTGAGTGAGTGAGAGAGAGAGAGAGAAAGAGAAGCTGTGAGAGAGAAAGAGAAGCTGTGAGTGAGAGAAAGATTGAAAGAGAAGCTGTGAGTGAGAGAGAGAGAGAAAGAGAAGCTGTGAGTGAGAGAGAGATTGAAAGAGAAGCTGTGAGTGAGAGAGAGAGAGAAAGAGAAGCTGTGAGTGAGAGAGAGAAAGAGAAGCTGTGAGTGAGAGGGAGAGAAAGAGAAGCTGTGAGTGAGACAGAGAGAGAGAAGCTGTGAGTTAGAGAGAGAGAAAGAGAAGCTGTGAGTGACAGAGAGAGAGAAAGAGAAGCTGTGAGTGAGAGTGAGAGAGAGAGAGAAAGTGAAGCTGTGAGTGTGTGTGAGAGAGAAAGAGAAGCTGTGTGTGTGTGAGAGAGAGAAAGATAGTCTGAGAAAGAGAGAGTGAAAGAGAAGCTGTGAGTGAGACAGAGAGAGGGAGAAAGAGAAGCTGTGTGCGTGAGAGAGAGAAAGAGAAGCTGTGAGTGAGAGAGAGAAAGAAAAGCTGTGAGTGAGAGAGAGAGAAAGAGAAGGTATGAGTGAGAGAGAGAGAAGCTGTGAGTGAGAGAGTGAGAGAGAGAAAGAGAAGCTGTGAGTGAGAGAGAGAAAGAGAAGCTGTGAGTGAGAGGGAGAGAGAGAAAGAGAAGCTGTGTGTGAGAGAGAGAGAGAGAAAGAGAAGCTGTGAGTGAGAAGAGAGAAAGAGAAGCTGTGAGTGAGAGGGAGAGAGAGAAAGAGAAGCTGTGAGTGACACACAGAGAGAGAAGCTGTGAGTTATAGAGAGAGAGAAAGAGAAGCTGTGAGTGACAGAGAGAGAGAGAAAGAGAAGCTGTGAGTGAGAGTGAGAGAGAGAGAGAGAAAGAGAAGCTGTGAGTGAGAGAGAGAGAAAGAGATGCTGTGAGTGAGTGAGAGAGTCAGAGAAGCTGTGAGTGAGAGAGAGAGAAAGAGAAGCTGTGAGTGAGAGAGAGAGAAAGAGAAGCTGTGAGTGAGAGAGAGAGAGAAAGAGAAGCTGTGAGTAAGAAGGATAGGGAAAGAGAAGAAGTGAGTGAGTGAGAGAGAGAGAGAAAGAGAAGCTGTGAGTGAGAGAGAGAGAGAAAGAGAAGCTGTGAGTGAGAGAGTGAGAGAGAGAAAGAGAAGCTGTTAGTGAGAGTGAGAGAGAGAGAGAAAGAGAAGCTGTGAGTGAGAGAGAGATTGAAAGAGAAGATGTGAGTGAGTGAGAGAGAGAGAAAGAGAAGCTGTGAGTGAGAGAGAGAGAAAGAGAAGCTGTGAGTGAGAGAGAGAGAAAGAGAAGCTGTGATTACGAAGGAGAGGGAAAGAGAATAAGTGAGTGAGTGAGAGAGAGAGAGAAAGAGAAGCTGTGAGAGAGAAAGAGAAGCTGTGAGTGAGACAGAGAGAGGGAGAAAGAGAAGCTGTGTGCGTGAGAGAGAGAAAGAGAAGCTGTGAGTGAGAGAGAGATTGAAAGAGAGATTGAAAGAGAAGCTGTGAGTGAGTGAGAGAGAGAGAAAGAGAAGCTGTGAGTGAGAGAGAGAGAAAGAGAAGCTGTGAGTGAGAGAGAGAGAAAGAGAAGCTGTGATTAAGAAGGAGAGGGAAAGAGAATAAGTGAGTGAGTGAGAGAGAGAGAGAGAAAGAGAAGCTGTGAGAGAGAAAGAGAAGCTGTGAGTGAGAGAGTGAGAGAGAGAAAGAGAATCTGTTAGTGAGTGTGAGAGAGAGAGAGAAAGAGAAGCTGTGAGTGAGAGAGAGATTGAAAGAGAAGCTGTGAGTGAGAGAGAGAGAGAAAGAGAAGCTGTGAGTGAGAGAGAGAAAGAGAAGCTGTGAGTGAGAGGGAGAGAAAGAGAAGCTGTGAGTGAGACAGAGAGAGAGAAGCTGTGAGTTAGAGAGAGAGAAAGAGAAGCTGTGAGTGACAGAGAGAGAAAGAGAAGCTGTGAGTGAGAGTGAGAGAGAGAGAGAGAAAGTGAAGTTGTGAGTGTGTGTGAGAGAGAAAGAGAAGCTGTGTGTGTGTGAGAGAGAGAAAGATAGTCTGAGAAAGAGAGAGTGAAAGAGAAGCTGTGAGTGAGACAGAGAGAGGGAGAAAGAGAAGCTGTGTGCGTGAGAGAGAGAAAGAGAAGCTGTGAGTGAGAGAGAGAGAGAAGATGTGAGTGAGAGTGAGAGAGGGAGAAAGAGAAGCTGTGTGTGTGTGAGAGAGAAAGAGAAGCTGTGAGTGAGAGTGAGAGAGAGAGAAAGAGAAGGAGTAGCTGTGAGAGAGCGAGAGAGAGAAAGAGAAGCTGTTAGTGAGAGTGAGAGAGAGAGAAAGAGAAGCTGTGAGTGAGAGAGAGAGAGAAAGAGATGCTGTGAGTGAGAGAGAGAGAGAATGAGAACCTGTGAGTGAGAGAGAGAAGATGTGAGTGAGAGAGAGAGAGAAAGAGAAGCTGTGAGAGAGAGAGAGAGAAAGAGAAGCTGTGATTCAGAGTGAGAGAGAGAGAAAGAGAAGCTGTGAGTGAGAGAGAGAGAAAGAGAAGGTAGGAGTGAGAGAGAGAGAAGCAGTGAGTGAGAGAGAGAGAGAAAGAGAAGCTGTGAGTGAGACAGAGAGAGAGAAAGAGAAGCTGTGAGAGAGGGGGGAAAGAGAAGCTGTGTGTGTGTGAGAAAGAGAAGCTGTGAGTGAGAGAGAGAGAGAAAGAGAAGCTGTGGGTGAGAGAGAGATTGAAAGAGAAGCTGTGAGTGAGAGAGAGAGAGAGAAAGAGAAGCTGTGAGTGAGAGAGAGAAAGAGAAGCTGTGAGTGAGAGGGAGAGAAAGAGAAGCTGTGAGTGACACACAGAGAGAGAAGCTGTGAGTTAGAGAGAGAGAAAGAGAAGCTGTGAGTGACAGAGAGAAAGAGAAGCTGAGAGTGAGAGAGAGAGAGAAAGTGAAGCTGTGAGTGAGAGAGAGAGAAAGAGAAGCTGTGTGTGTGTGAGAGAGAGAAAGATAGTCTGAGAAAGAGAGAGTGAAAGAGAAGCTGTGAGTGAGACAGAGAGAGGGAGAAAGAGAAGCTGTGTGTGTGAGAGAGAGAAAGAGAAGCTGTGAGTGAGAGAGAGAAAGAAAAGCTGTGAGTGAGAGAGAGAGAAAGAGAAGGTATGAGTGAGAGAGAGAGAGAAGCTGTGAGTGAGAGAGTGAGAGAGAGAAAGAGAAGCTGTGAGTGAGAGAGAGAAAGAGAAGCTGTGAGTGAGAGGGAGAGAGAGAAAGAGAAGCTGTGAGTGAGAGAGAGAGAGAGAGAAAGAGAAGGTGTGAGTGAGAGAGAGAAAGTGAAGCTGTGAGTGAGAGGGAGAGAGAGAAAAATAAGCTGTGAGTGACACACAGAGAGAGAAGCTGTGAGAGAGAGAGAGAGAAAGAGAAGCTGTGAGTGAGAGAGAGAGAAAGAGATGCTGTGAGTGAGAGAGAGAGAAAGAGAAGCTGTGAGTGCGAGAGAGAGAAAGAGAAGCTGTGAGTGAGAGAGAGAGAAAGAGAAGCTGTGAGTAAGAAGGAGAGGTAAAGAGAAGAAGTGAGTGAGTGAGTGAGAGAGAGAGAGAAAGAGAAGCTGTGAGTGAGAGAGAGAGAGAAAGAGAAGCTGTGAGTGAGAGAGTGAGAGAGAGAAAGAGAAGCTGTTAGTGAGAGTGAGAGAGAGATTGAAAGAGAAGCTGTGAGTGAGTGAGAGAGAAAAAGAGAAGCTGTGATAAAGAAGGAGAGGGAAAGAGAATAAGTGAGTGAGTGAGAGAGAGAGAGAAAGAGAGGCTGTGAGAGAGAAAGAGAAGCTGTGAGTGAGAGAGTGAGAGAGAGAAAGAGAATCTGTTACTGAGTGTGTGTGAGAGAGAGAAAGAGAAGCTGTGAGTGAGAGAGAGATTGAAAGAGAAGCTGTGAGTGAGAGAGAGAGAGAGAAAGAGAAGCTGTGAGTGAGAGAGAGAAAGAGAAGCTGTGAGTGAGAGGGAGAGAAAGAGAAGCTGTGAGTGACACACAGAGAGAGAAGCTGTGAGTTAGAGAGAGAGAAAGTGAAGCTGTGAGTGAGAGAGAGAGAGAAAGAGAAGCTGTGTGTGTGTGAGAAAGATAGTCTGAGAAAGAGAGAGTGAAAGAGAAGCTGTGAGTGAGACAGAGAGAGGGAGAAAGAGAAGCTGTGTGAGTGAGAGAGAGAAAGAGAAGCTGTGAGTGAGAGAGAGAAAGAAAAGCTGTGAGTGAGAGAGAGAGAAAGAGAAGGTATGAGTGAGAGAGAGAGAAGCTGTGAGTGAGAGAGTGAGAGAGAGAAAGAGAAGCTGTGAGTGAGAGAGAGAAAGAGAAGCTGTGAGTGAGAGGGAGAGAGAGAAAGAGAAGCTGTGAGTGAGAGAGAGAGAGAAAGAGAAGCTGTGAGTGAGAAGAGAGAAAGAGAAGCTGTGAGTGAGAGGGAGAGAGAGAAAGAGAAGCTGTGAGTGACACACAGAGAGAGAAGCTGTGAGTTAGAGAGAGAGAGAAAGAGAAGCTGTGAGTGACAGAGAGAGAGAGAAAGAGAAGCTGTGAGTGAGAGTGAGAGAGAGAGAGAAAGAGAAGCTGTGAGTGAGAGAGAGAGAAAGAGATGCTGTGAGTGAGTGAGAGAGTCAGAGAAGCTGTGAGTGAGAGAGAGAGAAAGAGAAGCTGTGAGTGAGAGAGAGATAAAGAGAAGCTGTGAGTGAGAGAGAGAGAGAAAGAGAAGCTGTGAGTAAGAAGGATAGGGAAAGAGAAGAAGTGAGTGAGTGAGAGAGAGAGAGAAAGAGAAGCTGTGTGTGAGAGAGAGAGAGAAAGAGAAGCTGTGAGTGAGAGAGTGAGAGAGAGAAAGAGAAGCTGTTAGTGAGAGTGAGAGAGAGAGAGAAAGAGAAGCTGTGAGTGAGAGAGAGATTGAAAGAGAAGATGTGAGTGAGTGAGAGAGAGAGAAAGAGAAGCTGTGAGTGAGAGAGAGAGAAAGAGAAGCTGTGAGTGAGAGAGAGAGAAAGAGAAGCTGTGATTAAGAAGGAGAGGGAAAGAGAATAAGTGAGTGAGTGAGAGAGAGAGAGAGAAAGAGAAGCTGTGAGAGAGAAAGAGAAGCTGTGAGTGAGACAGAGAGAGGGAGAAAGAGAAGCTGTGTGCGTGAGAGAGAGAAAGAGAAGCTGTGAGTGAGAGAGAGATTGAAAGAGAGAGAGATTGAAAGAGAAGCTGTGAGTGAGTGAGAGAGAGAGAAAGAGAAGCTGTGAGTGAGAGAGAGAGAAAGAGAAGCTGTGAGTGAGAGAGAGAGAAAGAGAAGCTGTGATTAAGAAGGAGAGGAAAAGAGAATAAGTGAGTGAGTGAGAGAGAGAGAGAGAAAGAGAAGCTGTGAGAGAGAAAGAGAAGCTGTGAGTGAGAGAGTGAGAGAGAGAAAGAGAATCTGTTAGTGAGTGTGAGAGAGAGAGAGAAAGAGAAGCTGTGAGTGAGAGAGAGATTGAAAGAGAAGCTGTGAGTGAGAGAGAGAGAGAAAGAAAAGCTGTGAGTGAGAGAGAGAAAGAGAAGCTGTGAGTGAGAGGGAGAGAAAGAGAAGCTGTGAGTGAGACAGAGAGAGAGAAGCTGTGAGTTAGAGAGAGAGAAAGAGAAGCTGTGAGTGACAGAGAGAGAGAAAGAGAAGCTGTGAGTGAGAGTGAGAGAGAGAGAGAGAGAAAGTGAAGCTGTGAGTGTGTGTGAGAGAGAAAGAGAAGCTGTGTGTGTGTGTGAGAGAGAAAGATAGTCTGAGAAAGAGAGAGTGAAAGAGAAGCTGTGAGTGAGACAGAGAGAGGGAGAAAGAGAAGCTGTGTGCGTGAGAGAGAGAAAGAGAAGCTGTGAGTGAGAGAGAGAGAGAAGATGTGAGTGAGAGTGAGAGAGGGAGAAAGAGAAGCTGTGTGTGTGAGAGAGAGAAAGAGAAGCTGTGAGTGAGAGTGAGAGAGAAAGAGAAAGAGTAGCTGTGAGAGAGTGAGAGAGAGAAAGAGAAGCTGTTAGTGAGAGTGAGAGAGAGAGAAAGAGAAGCTGTGAGTGAGAGAGAGAGAGAAAGAGATGCTGTGAGTGAGAGAGAGAGAGAAAGAGAAGCTGTGAGTGAGAGAGAGAGAAAGAGAAGCTGTGAGAGAGAGAGAGAGAGAGAAGCTGTGAGTGAGAAGGAGAGGGAAAGAGAAGCTGTGAGTGAGTGAGAGAGAGAGAAAGAGAAGCTGTGAGTGAGAGAGAGAAAGAGAAGCTGTGAGTGAGAGAGAGAGAGAAAGAGAAGCTGTGAGTAAGAAGGAGAGGGAAAGAGAAGAAGTGAGTGAGTGAGAGAGAGAGAAAGAGAAGCTGTGAGACAGAAAGAGAAGCTGTGAGTGAGAGAGTGAGAGAGAGAAAGAGAATCAGTTAGTGAGTGTGTGAGAGAGAGAGAAAGAGAAGCTGTAAGTGAGAGAGAGATTGAAAGAGAAGCTGTGAGTGAGAGAGAGAGAGAGAAAGAGAAGCTGAGTGAGAGAGAGAAAGAGAAGCTGTGAGTGAGAGGGAGAGAGACAAAGAGAAGCTGTGAGTGACACAGAGAGAGAGAAGCTGTGAGTTAGAGAGAGAGAAAGAGAAGCTGTGAGTGACAGAGAGAGAGACAGAGAAGCTGTGTGTGTGTGTGAGAGAGAAAGATAGTCTGAGAAAGCGAGAGTGAAAGAGAAGCTGTGAGACAAAGAGAGGGAGAAAGAGAAGCTGTGTGTGTGTGAGAGAGAAAGAGAAGCTGTGAGTGAGAGTGAGATAGAGAGAGAGAGAAGCTGTGAGTGTGTGTGTTTGAGAGAAAGAGAAGCTGTGAGTGAGAGAGAGAGAAAGCGAAGCTGTGAGAGAGAAAGAGAGAGAGAATGAGAAGCTGTGAGTGAGAGAGAGAGAAGCTGTGAGTGAGAGAGAGAGAGAAGATGTGAGTGAGAGAGGGAGAGAATGAGAAGCTGTGAGTGAGAGAGAGAAAAAATAAGAGAAGCTGTGAGTGAGAAAGAGAGAGAAAGAGAAGCTGTGAGTGAGAGAAAGAGAGGGAGAAAGAGAAGCTGTGAGTGAGAGAGAGAGAAAGAGAAGCTGTGAGTGAGAGAGAGAAAGAGAAGCTGTGAGTGAGAGGGAGAGAGAGAAAGAGAAGATGTGAGTAAGAGAGAGAGAGAGAAAGAGAAGCTGTGAGTGAGAAGAGAGAAAGAGAAGCTGTGAGTGAGAGGGAGAGAGAGAAAGAGAAGCTGTGACTGACACACAGAGAGAGAAGCTGTGAGTTAGAGAGAGAGAGAAAGAGAAGCTTTGAGTGACAGAGAGAGAGAGAAAGAGAAGCTGTGAGTGAGAGTGAGAGAGAGAGAGAAAGAGAAGCTGTGAGTGAGAGAGAGAGAAAGAGATGCTGTGAGTGAGTGAGAGAGTCAGAGAAGCTGTGAGTGAGAGAGAGAGAAAGAGAAGCTGTGAGTGAGAGAGAGAGAAAGAGAAGCTGTGAGTGAGAGAGAGAGAGAAAGAGAAGCTGTGAGTAAGAAGGATAGGGAAAGAGAAGATGTGAGTGAGTGAGAGAGAGAGAGAAAGAGAAGCTGTGAGTGAGAGAGAGAGAGAAAGAGAAGCTGTGAGTGAGAGAGTGAGTGAGAGAAAGAGAAGCTGTTAGTGAGAGTGAGAGAGAGAGAGAAAGAGAAGCTGTGAGTGAGAGAGAGATTGAAAGAGAAGATGTGAGTGAGAGAGAGAGAGAGAAAGAGAAGCTATGAGTGAGAGAGAGAGAAAGAGAAGCTGTGAGTGAGAGAGAGAGAAAGAGAAGCTGTGATTAAGAAGGAGAGGGAAAGAGAATAAGTGAGTGAGTGAGAGAGAGAGAGAAAAAGAGAAGCTGTGAGAGAGAAAGAGAAGCTGTGAGTGAGACAGAGAGAGGGAGAAAGAGAAGCTGTGTGCGTGAGAGAGAGAAAGAGAAGCTGTGAGTGAGAGAGAGATTGAAAGAGAGAGAGATTGAAAGAGAAGCTGTGAGTGAGTGAGAGAGAGAGAGAGAAAGAGAAGCTGTGAGTGAGAGAGAGAGAAAGAGAAGCTGTGAGTGAGAGAGAGAGAAAGAGAAGCTGTGATTAAGAAGGAGAGGGAAAGAGAATAAGTGAGTGAGTGAGAGAGAGAGAGAGAAAGAGAAGCTGTGAGAGAGAAAGAGAAGCTGTGAGTGAGAGAGTGAGAGAGAGAAAGAGAAAGAGAAGCTGTGAGAGAGAAAGAGAAGCTGTGAGTGAGACAGAGAGAGGGAGAAAGAGAAGCTGTGTGCGTGAGAGAGAGAAAGAGAAGCTGTGAGTGAGAGAGAGATTGAAAGAGAGAGAGATTGAAAGAGAAGCTGTGAGTGAGTGAGAGAGAGAGAGAAAGAGAAGCTGTGAGTGAGAGAGAGAGAAAGAGAAGCTGTGAGTGAGAGAGAGAGAAAGAGAAGCTGTGATTAAGAAGGAGAGGGAAAGAGAATAAGTGAGTGAGTGAGAGAGAGAGAGAGAAAGAGAAGCTGTGAGAGAGAAAGAGAAGCTGTGAGTGAGAGAGTGAGAGAGAGAAAGAGAATCTGTTAGTGAGTGTGAGAGAGAGAGAGAAAGAGAAGCTGTGAGTGAGAGAGAGATTGAAAGAGAAGCTGTGAGTGAGAGAGAGAGAAAGAGAAGCTGTGAGTGAGAGAGAGAAAGAGAAGCTGTGAGTGAGAGGGAGAGAAAGAGAAGCTGTGAGTGAGACAGAGAGAGAGAAGCTGTGAGTTAGAGAGAGAGAAAGAGAAGCTGTGAGTGACAGAGAGAGAGAAAGAGAAGCTGTGAGTGAGAGTGAGAGAGAGAGAGAGAAAGTGAAGCTGTGAGTGTGTGTGAGAGAGAAAGAGAAGCTGTGTGTGTGTGAGAGAGAGAAAGATAGTCTGAGAAAGAGAGAGTGAAAGAGAAGCTGTGAGTGAGACAGAGAGAGGGAGAAAGAGAAGCTGTGTGCGTGAGAGAGAGAAAGAGAAGCTGTGAGTGAGAGAGAGAGAAGATGTGAGTGAGAGTGAGAGAGGGAGAAAGAGAAGCTGTGTGTGTGTGAGAGAGAAAGAGAAGCTGTGAGTGAGAGTGAGAGAGAGAGAAAGAGAAAGAGTAGCTGTGAGAGAGCGAGAGAGAGAAAGAGAAGCTGTTAGTGAGAGTGAGAGAGAGAGAAAGAGAAGCTGTGAGTGAGAGAGAGAGAGAAAGAGATGCTGTGAGTGAGAGAGAGAGAGAAAGAGAAGCTGTGAGTGAGAGAGAGAGAAAGAGAAGCTGTGAGAGAGAGAGAGAGAAAGAGAAGCTGTGAGTGAGAGAGAGAGAAAGAGAAGCTGTGAGTAAGAAGGAGAGGTAAAGAGAAGAAGTGAGTGAGTGAGAGAGAGAGAGAAAGAGAAGATGTGAGTGAGAGAGAGAGAGAAAGAGAAGCTGTGAGTGAGAGAGTGAGAGAGAGAAAGAGAAGCTGTTAGTGAGAGTGAGAGAGAGATTGAAAGAGAAGCTGTGAGTGAGTGAGAGAGAAAAAGAGAAGCTGTGATAAAGAAGGAGAGGGAAAGAGAATAAGTGAGTGAGTGAGAGAGAGAGAGAAAGAGAAGCTGTGAGAGAGAAAGAGAAGCTGTGAGTGAGAGAGTGAGAGAGAGAAAGAGAATCTGTTACTGAGTGTGTGTGAGAGAGAGAAAGAGAAGCTGTGAGTGAGAGAGAGATTGAAAGAGAAGCTGTGAGTGAGAGAGAGAGAGAGAAAGAGAAGCTGTGAGTGAGAGAGAGAAAGAGAAGCTGTGAGTGAGAGGGAGAGAAAGAGAAGCTGTGAGTGACACACAGAGAGAGAAGCTGTGAGTTAGAGAGAGAGAAAGTGAAGCTGTGAGTGAGAGAGAGAGAGAAAGAGAAGCTGTGTGTGTGTGAGAAAGATAGTCTGAGAAAGAGAGAGTGAAAGAGAAGCTGTGAGTGAGACAGAGAGAGGGAGAAAGAGAAGCTGTGTGAGTGAGAGAGAGAAAGAGAAGCTGTGAGTGAGAGAGAGAAAGAAAAGCTGTGAGTGAGAGAGAGAGAAAGAGAAGGTATGAGTGAGAGAGAGAGAAGCTGTGAGTGAGAGAGTGAGAGAGAGAAAGAGAAGCTGTGAGTGAGAGAGAGAAAGAGAAGCTGTGAGTGAGAGGGAGAGAGAGAAAGAGAAGCTGTGAGTGAGAGAGAGAGAGAAAGAGAAGCTGTGAGTGAGAAGAGAGAAAGAGAAGCTGTGAGTGAGAGGGAGAGAGAGAAAGAGAAGCTGTGAGTGACACACAGAGAGAGAAGCTGTGAGTTAGAGAGAGAGAGAAAGAGAAGCTGTGAGTGACAGAGAGAGAGAGAAAGAGAAGCTGTGAGTGAGAGTGAGAGAGAGAGAGAAAGAGAAGCTGTGAGTGAGAGTGAGAGAGAAAGAGAAGCTGTGAGTGAGAGAGTGAGAGAGAGAAAGAGAAGCTGTTAGTGAGAGTGAGAGAGAGAGAGAAAGAGAAGCTGTGAGTGAGAGAGAGATTGAAAGAGAAGATGTGAGTGAGTGAGAGAGAGAGAAAGAGAAGCTGTGAGTGAGAGAGAGAGAAAGAGAAGCTGTGAGTGAGAGAGAGAGAAAGAGAAGCTGTGATTAAGAAGGAGAGGGAAAGAGAATAAGTGAGTGAGTGAGAGAGAGAGAGAGAAAGAGAAGCTGTGAGAGAGAAAGAGAAGCTGTGAGTGAGACAGAGAGAGGGAGAAAGAGAAGCTGTGTGCGTGAGAGAGAGAAAGAGAAGCTGTGAGTGAGAGAGAGATTGAAAGAGAGAGAGATTGAAAGAGAAGCTGTGAGTGAGTGAGAGAGAGAGAAAGAGAAGCTGTGAGTGAGAGAGAGAGAAAGAGAAGCTGTGAGTGAGAGAGAGAGAAAGAGAAGCTGTGATTAAGAAGGAGAGGAAAAGAGAATAAGTGAGTGAGTGAGAGAGAGAGAGAGAAAGAGAAGCTGTGAGAGAGAAAGAGAAGCTGTGAGTGAGAGAGTGAGAGAGAGAAAGAGAATCTGTTAGTGAGTGTGAGAGAGAGAGAGAAAGAGAAGCTGTGAGTGAGAGAGAGATTGAAAGAGAAGCTGTGAGTGAGAGAGAGAGAGAAAGAAAAGCTGTGAGTGAGAGAGAGAAAGAGAAGCTGTGAGTGAGAGGGAGAGAAAGAGAAGCTGTGAGTGAGACAGAGAGAGAGAAGCTGTGAGTTAGAGAGAGAGAAAGAGAAGCTGTGAGTGACAGAGAGAGAGAAAGAGAAGCTGTGAGTGAGAGTGAGAGAGAGAGAGAGAGAAAGTGAAGCTGTGAGTGTGTGTGAGAGAGAAAGAGAAGCTGTGTGTGTGTGAGAGAGAGAAAGATAGTCTGAGAAAGAGAGAGTGAAAGAGAAGCTGTGAGTGAGACAGAGAGAGGGAGAAAGAGAAGCTGTGTGCGTGAGAGAGAGAAAGAGAAGCTGTGAGTGAGAGAGAGAGAGAAGATGTGAGTGAGAGTGAGAGAGGGAGAAAGAGAAGCTGTGTGTGTTAGAGAGAGAAAGAGAAGCTGTGAGTGAGAGTGAGAGAGAAAGAGAAAGAGTAGCTGTGAGAGAGCGAGAGAGGGAAAGAGAAGCTGTTAGTGAGAGTGAGAGAGAGAGAAAGAGAAGCTGTGAGTGAGAGAGAGAGAGAAAGAGATGCTGTGAGTGAGAGAGAGAGAGAAAGAGAAGCTGTGAGTGAGAGAGAGAGAAAGAGAAGCTGTGAGAGAGAGAGAGAGAGAGAAGCTGTGAGTGAGAAGGAGAGGGAAAGAGAAGCTGTGAGTGAGTGAGAGAGAGAGAAAGAGAAGCTGTGAGTGAGAGAGAGAAAGAGAAGCTGTGAGTGAGAGAGAGAGAGAAAGAGAAGCTGTGAGTAAGAAGGAGAGGGAAAGAGAAGAAGTGAGTGAGTGAGAGAGAGAGAAAGAGAAGCTGTGAGACAGAAAGAGAAGCTGTGAGTGAGAGAGTGAGAGAGAGAAAGAGAATCAGTTAGTGAGTGTGTGAGAGAGAGAGAAAGAGAAGCTGTAAGTGAGAGAGAGATTGAAAGAGAAGCTGTGAGTGAGAGAGAGAGAGAGAAAGAGAAGCTGAGTGAGAGAGAGAAAGAGAAGCTGTGAGTGAGAGGGAGAGAGACAAAGAGAAGCTGTGAGTGACACAGAGAGAGAGAAGCTGTGAGTTAGAGAGAGAGAAAGAGAAGCTGTGAGTGACAGAGAGAGAGACAGAGAAGCTGTGTGTGTGTGAGAGAGAAAGATAGTCTGAGAAAGCGAGAGTGAAAGAGAAGCTGTGAGACAAAGAGAGGGAGAAAGAGAAGCTGTGTGTGTGTGAGAGAGAAAGAGAAGCTGTGAGTGAGAGTGAGATAGAGAGAGAGAGAAGCTGTGAGTGTGTGTGTTTGAGAGAAAGAGAAGCTGTGAGTGAGAGAGAGAGAAAGCGAAGCTGTGAGAGAGAAAGAGAGAGAGAATGAGAAGCTGTGAGTGAGAGAGAGAGAAGCTGTGAGTGAGAGAGAGAGAGAAGATGTGAGTGAGAGAGAGAGAGAATGAGAAGCTGTGAGTGAGAGAGAGAAAAAATAAGAGAAGCTGTGAGTGAGAAAGAGAGAGAAAGAGAAGCTGTGAGTGAGAGAAAGAGAGGGAGAAAGAGAAGCTGTGAGTGAGAGAGAGAGAAAGAGAAGCTGTGAGTGAGAGAGAGAAAGAGAAGCTGTGAGTGAGAGGGAGAGAGAGAAAGAGAAGCTGTGAGTGAGAGAGAGAGAGAGAAAGAGAAGCTGTGAGTGAGAAGAGAGAAAGAGAAGCTGTGAGTGAGAGGGAGAGAGAGAAAGAGAAGCTGTGACTGACACACAGAGAGAGAAGCTGTGAGTTAGAGAGAGAGAGAAAGAGAAGCTTTGAGTGACAGAGAGAGAGAGAAAGAGAAGCTGTGAGTGAGAGTGAGAGAGAGAGAGAAAGAGAAGCTGTGAGTGAGAGAGAGAGAAAGAGATGCTGTGAGTGAGTGAGAGAGTCAGAGAAGCTGTGAGTGAGAGAGAGAGAAAGAGAAGCTGTGAGTGAGAGAGAGAGAAAGAGAAGCTGTGAGTGAGAGAGAGAGAGAAAGAGAAGCTGTGAGTAAGAAGGATAGGGAAAGAGAAGATGTGAGTGAGTGAGAGAGAGAGAGAAAGAGAAGCTGTGAGTGAGAGAGAGAGAGAAAGAGAAGCTGTGAGTGAGAGAGTGAGTGAGAGAAAGAGAAGCTGTTAGTGAGAGTGAGAGAGAGAGAGAAAGAGAAGCTGTGAGTGAGAGAGAGATTGAAAGAGAAGATGTGAGTGAGAGAGAGAGAGAGAAAGAGAAGCTATGAGTGAGAGAGAGAGAAAGAGAAGCTGTGAGTGAGAGAGAGAGAAAGAGAAGCTGTGATTAAGAAGGAGAGGGAAAGAGAATAAGTGAGTGAGTGAGAGAGAGAGAGAAAAAGAGAAGCTGTGAGAGAGAAAGAGAAGCTGTGAGTGAGACAGAGAGAGGGAGAAAGAGAAGCTGTGTGCGTGAGAGAGAGAAAGAGAAGCTGTGAGTGAGAGAGAGATTGAAAGAGAGAGAGATTGAAAGAGAAGCTGTGAGTGAGTGAGAGAGAGAGAGAGAAAGAGAAGCTGTGAGTGAGAGAGAGAGAAAGAGAAGCTGTGAGTGAGAGAGAGAGAAAGAGAAGCTGTGATTAAGAAGGAGAGGGAAAGAGAATAAGTGAGTGAGTGAGAGAGAGAGAGAGAAAGAGAAGCTGTGAGAGAGAAAGAGAAGCTGTGAGTGAGAGAGTGAGAGAGAGAAAGAGAAAGAGAAGCTGTGAGAGAGAAAGAGAAGCTGTGAGTGAGACAGAGAGAGGGAGAAAGAGAAGCTGTGTGCGTGAGAGAGAGAAAGAGAAGCTGTGAGTGAGAGAGAGATTGAAAGAGAGAGAGATTGAAAGAGAAGCTGTGAGTGAGTGAGAGAGAGAGAGAAAGAGAAGCTGTGAGTGAGAGAGAGAGAAAGAGAAGCTGTGAGTGAGAGAGAGAGAAAGAGAAGCTGTGATTAAGAAGGAGAGGGAAAGAGAATAAGTGAGTGAGTGAGAGAGAGAGAGAGAAAGAGAAGCTGTGAGAGAGAAAGAGAAGCTGTGAGTGAGAGAGTGAGAGAGAGAAAGAGAATCTGTTAGTGAGTGTGAGAGAGAGAGAGAAAGAGAAGCTGTGAGTGAGAGAGAGATTGAAAGAGAAGCTGTGAGTGAGAGAGAGAGAGAGAGAAGCTGTGAGTGAGAGAGAGAAAGAGAAGCTGTGAGTGAGAGGGAGAGAAAGAGAAGCTGTGAGTGAGACAGAGAGAGAGAAGCTGTGAGTTAGAGAGAGAGAAAGAGAAGCTGTGAGTGACAGAGAGAGAGAAAGAGAAGCTGTGAGTGAGAGTGAGAGAGAGAGAGAAAGTGAAGCTGTGAGTGTGTGTGAGAGAGAAAGAGAAGCTGTGTGTGTGTGAGAGAGAGAAAGATAGTCTGAGAAAGAGAGAGTGAAAGAGAAGCTGTGAGTGAGACAGAGAGAGGGAGAAAGAGAAGCTGTGTGCGTGAGAGAGAGAAAGAGAAGCTGTGAGTGAGAGAGAGAGAAGATGTGAGTGAGAGTGAGAGAGGGAGAAAGAGAAGCTGTGTGTGTGTGAGAGAGAAAGAGAAGCTGTGAGTGAGAGTGAGAGAGAGAGAAAGAGAAAGAGTAGCTGTGAGAGAGCGAGAGAGAGAAAGAGAAGCTGTTAGTGAGAGTGAGAGAGAGAGAAAGAGAAGCTGTGAGTGAGAGAGAGAGAGAAAGAGATGCTGTGAGTGAGAGAGAGAGAGAAAGAGAAGCTGTGAGTGAGAGAGAGAGAAAGAGAAGCTGTGAGAGAGAGAGAGAGAGAAGCTGTGAGTGAGAAGGAGAGGGAAAGAGAAGCTGTGAGTGAGTGAGAGAGAGAGAAAGAGAAGCTGTGAGTGAGAGAGAGAAAGAGAAGCTGTGAGTGAGAGAGAGAGAGAAAGAGAAGCTGTGAGTAAGAAGGAGAGGGAAAGAGAAGAAGTGAGTGAGTGAGAGAGAGAGAAAGAGAAGCTGTGAGACAGAAAGAGAAGCTGTGAGTGAGAGAGTGAGAGAGAGAAAGAGAATCTGTTAGTGAGTGTGAGAGAGAGATTGAAAGAGAAGCTGTGAGTGAGTGAGAGAGAAAAAGAGAAGCTGTGATAAAGAAGGAGAGGGAAAGAGAATAAGTGAGTGAGTGAGAGAGAGAGAGAAAGAGAGGCTGTGAGAGAGAAAGAGAAGCTGTGAGTGAGAGAGTGAGAGAGAGAAAGAGAATCTGTTACTGAGTGTGTGTGAGAGAGAGAAAGAGAAGCTGTGAGTGAGAGAGAGATTGAAAGAGAAGCTGTGAGTGAGAGAGAGAGAGAGAAAGAGAAGCTGTGAGTGAGAGAGAGAAAGAGAAGCTGTGAGTGAGAGGGAGAGAAAGAGAAGCTGTGAGTGACACACAGAGAGAGAAGCTGTGAGTTAGAGAGAGAGAAAGTGAAGCTGTGAGTGAGAGAGAGAGAGAAAGAGAAGCTGTGTGTGTGTGAGAAAGATAGTCTGAGAAAGAGAGAGTGAAAGAGAAGCTGTGAGTGAGACAGAGAGAGGGAGAAAGAGAAGCTGTGTGAGTGAGAGAGAGAAAGAGAAGCTGTGAGTGAGAGAGAGAAAGAAAAGCTGTGAGTGAGAGAGAGAGAAAGAGAAGGTATGAGTGAGAGAGAGAGAAGCTGTGAGTGAGAGAGTGAGAGAGAGAAAGAGAAGCTGTGAGTGAGAGAGAGAAAGAGAAGCTGTGAGTGAGAGGGAGAGAGAGAAAGAGAAGCTGTGAGTGAGAGAGAGAGAGAAAGAGAAGCTGTGAGTGAGAAGAGAGAAAGAGAAGCTGTGAGTGAGAGGGAGAGAGAGAAAGAGAAGCTGTGAGTGACACACAGAGAGAGAAGCTGTGAGTTAGAGAGAGAGAGAAAGAGAAGCTGTGAGTGACAGAGAGAGAGAGAAAGAGAAGCTGTGAGTGAGAGTGAGAGAGAGAGAGAAAGAGAAGCTGTGAGTGAGAGAGAGAGAAAGAGATGCTGTGAGTGAGTGAGAGAGTCAGAGAAGCTGTGAGTGAGAGAGAGAGAAAGAGAAGCTGTGAGTGAGAGAGAGATAAAGAGAAGCTGTGAGTGAGAGAGAGAGAGAAAGAGAAGCTGTGAGTAAGAAGGATAGGGAAAGAGAAGAAGTGAGTGAGTGAGAGAGAGAGAGAAAGAGAAGCTGTGTGTGAGAGAGAGAGAGAAAGAGAAGCTGTGAGTGAGAGAGTGAGAGAGAGAAAGAGAAGCTGTTAGTGAGAGTGAGAGAGAGAGAGAAAGAGAAGCTGTGAGTGAGAGAGAGATTGAAAGAGAAGATGTGAGTGAGTGAGAGAGAGAGAAAGAGAAGCTGTGAGTGAGAGAGAGAGAAAGAGAAGCTGTGAGTGAGAGAGAGAGAAAGAGAAGCTGTGATTAAGAAGGAGAGGGAAAGAGAATAAGTGAGTGAGTGAGAGAGAGAGAGAGAAAGAGAAGCTGTGAGAGAGAAAGAGAAGCTGTGAGTGAGACAGAGAGAGGGAGAAAGAGAAGCTGTGTGCGTGAGAGAGAGAAAGAGAAGCTGTGAGTGAGAGAGAGATTGAAAGAGAGAGAGATTGAAAGAGAAGCTGTGAGTGAGTGAGAGAGAGAGAAAGAGAAGCTGTGAGTGAGAGAGAGAGAAAGAGAAGCTGTGAGTGAGAGAGAGAGAAAGAGAAGCTGTGATTAAGAAGGAGAGGAAAAGAGAATAAGTGAGTGAGTGAGAGAGAGAGAGAGAAAGAGAAGCTGTGAGAGAGAAAGAGAAGCTGTGAGTGAGAGAGTGAGAGAGAGAAAGAGAATCTGTTAGTGAGTGTGAGAGAGAGAGAGAAAGAGAAGCTGTGAGTGAGAGAGAGATTGAAAGAGAAGCTGTGAGTGAGAGAGAGAGAGAAAGAAAAGCTGTGAGTGAGAGAGAGAAAGAGAAGCTGTGAGTGAGAGGGAGAGAAAGAGAAGCTGTGAGTGAGACAGAGAGAGAGAAGCTGTGAGTTAGAGAGAGAGAAAGAGAAGCTGTGAGTGACAGAGAGAGAGAAAGAGAAGCTGTGAGTGAGAGTGAGAGAGAGAGAGAGAGAAAGTGAAGCTGTGAGTGTGTGTGAGAGAGAAAGAGAAGCTGTGTGTGTGTGTGAGAGAGAAAGATAGTCTGAGAAAGAGAGAGTGAAAGAGAAGCTGTGAGTGAGACAGAGAGAGGGAGAAAGAGAAGCTGTGTGCGTGAGAGAGAGAAAGAGAAGCTGTGAGTGAGAGAGAGAGAGAAGATGTGAGTGAGAGTGAGAGAGGGAGAAAGAGAAGCTGTGTGTGTGAGAGAGAGAAAGAGAAGCTGTGAGTGAGAGTGAGAGAGAAAGAGAAAGAGTAGCTGTGAGAGAGTGAGAGAGAGAAAGAGAAGCTGTTAGTGAGAGTGAGAGAGAGAGAAAGAGAAGCTGTGAGTGAGAGAGAGAGAGAAAGAGATGCTGTGAGTGAGAGAGAGAGAGAAAGAGAAGCTGTGAGTGAGAGAGAGAGAAAGAGAAGCTGTGAGAGAGAGAGAGAGAGAGAAGCTGTGAGTGAGAAGGAGAGGGAAAGAGAAGCTGTGAGTGAGTGAGAGAGAGAGAAAGAGAAGCTGTGAGTGAGAGAGAGAAAGAGAAGCTGTGAGTGAGAGAGAGAGAGAAAGAGAAGCTGTGAGTAAGAAGGAGAGGGAAAGAGAAGAAGTGAGTGAGTGAGAGAGAGAGAAAGAGAAGCTGTGAGACAGAAAGAGAAGCTGTGAGTGAGAGAGTGAGAGAGAGAAAGAGAATCAGTTAGTGAGTGTGTGAGAGAGAGAGAAAGAGAAGCTGTAAGTGAGAGAGAGATTGAAAGAGAAGCTGTGAGTGAGAGAGAGAGAGAGAAAGAGAAGCTGAGTGAGAGAGAGAAAGAGAAGCTGTGAGTGAGAGGGAGAGAGACAAAGAGAAGCTGTGAGTGACACAGAGAGAGAGAAGCTGTGAGTTAGAGAGAGAGAAAGAGAAGCTGTGAGTGACAGAGAGAGAGACAGAGAAGCTGTGTGTGTGTGTGAGAGAGAAAGATAGTCTGAGAAAGCGAGAGTGAAAGAGAAGCTGTGAGACAAAGAGAGGGAGAAAGAGAAGCTGTGTGTGTGTGAGAGAGAAAGAGAAGCTGTGAGTGAGAGTGAGATAGAGAGAGAGAGAAGCTGTGAGTGTGTGTGTTTGAGAGAAAGAGAAGCTGTGAGTGAGAGAGAGAGAAAGCGAAGCTGTGAGAGAGAAAGAGAGAGAGAATGAGAAGCTGTGAGTGAGAGAGAGAGAAGCTGTGAGTGAGAGAGAGAGAGAAGATGTGAGTGAGAGAGGGAGAGAATGAGAAGCTGTGAGTGAGAGAGAGAAAAAATAAGAGAAGCTGTGAGTGAGAAAGAGAGAGAAAGAGAAGCTGTGAGTGAGAGAAAGAGAGGGAGAAAGAGAAGCTGTGAGTGAGAGAGAGAGAAAGAGAAGCTGTGAGTGAGAGAGAGAAAGAGAAGCTGTGAGTGAGAGGGAGAGAGAGAAAGAGAAGATGTGAGTAAGAGAGAGAGAGAGAAAGAGAAGCTGTGAGTGAGAAGAGAGAAAGAGAAGCTGTGAGTGAGAGGGAGAGAGAGAAAGAGAAGCTGTGACTGACACACAGAGAGAGAAGCTGTGAGTTAGAGAGAGAGAGAAAGAGAAGCTTTGAGTGACAGAGAGAGAGAGAAAGAGAAGCTGTGAGTGAGAGTGAGAGAGAGAGAGAAAGAGAAGCTGTGAGTGAGAGAGAGAGAAAGAGATGCTGTGAGTGAGTGAGAGAGTCAGAGAAGCTGTGAGTGAGAGAGAGAGAAAGAGAAGCTGTGAGTGAGAGAGAGAGAAAGAGAAGCTGTGAGTGAGAGAGAGAGAGAAAGAGAAGCTGTGAGTAAGAAGGATAGGG
This sequence comes from Bradypodion pumilum, assembly GCA_035047305.1. NCBI lineage: Eukaryota > Metazoa > Chordata > Lepidosauria > Squamata > Chamaeleonidae > Bradypodion > Bradypodion pumilum. Next base: position 234,161,831 of record JAWDJD010000001.1, read on the forward strand.
AAAGAGAAGATGTGAGTGAGTGAGAGAGAGAGAGAAAGAGAAGCTGTGAGTGAGAGAGAGAGAGAAAGAGAAGCTGTGAGTGAGAGAGTGAGTGAGAGAAAGAGAAGCTGTTAGTGAGAGTGAGAGAGAGAGAGAAAGAGAAGCTGTGAGTGAGAGAGAGATTGAAAGAGAAGATGTGAGTGAGAGAGAGAGAGAGAAAGAGAAGCTATGAGTGAGAGAGAGAGAAAGAGAAGCTGTGAGTGAGAGAGAGAGAAAGAGAAGCTGTGATTAAGAAGGAGAGGGAAAGAGAATAAGTGAGTGAGTGAGAGAGAGAGAGAAAAAGAGAAGCTGTGAGAGAGAAAGAGAAGCTGTGAGTGAGACAGAGAGAGGGAGAAAGAGAAGCTGTGTGCGTGAGAGAGAGAAAGAGAAGCTGTGAGTGAGAGAGAGATTGAAAGAGAGAGAGATTGAAAGAGAAGCTGTGAGTGAGTGAGAGAGAGAGAGAGAAAGAGAAGCTGTGAGTGAGAGAGAGAGAAAGAGAAGCTGTGAGTGAGAGAGAGAGAAAGAGAAGCTGTGATTAAGAAGGAGAGGGAAAGAGAATAAGTGAGTGAGTGAGAGAGAGAGAGAGAAAGAGAAGCTGTGAGAGAGAAAGAGAAGCTGTGAGTGAGAGAGTGAGAGAGAGAAAGAGAAAGAGAAGCTGTGAGAGAGAAAGAGAAGCTGTGAGTGAGACAGAGAGAGGGAGAAAGAGAAGCTGTGTGCGTGAGAGAGAGAAAGAGAAGCTGTGAGTGAGAGAGAGATTGAAAGAGAGAGAGATTGAAAGAGAAGCTGTGAGTGAGTGAGAGAGAGAGAGAAAGAGAAGCTGTGAGTGAGAGAGAGAGAAAGAGAAGCTGTGAGTGAGAGAGAGAGAAAGAGAAGCTGTGATTAAGAAGGAGAGGGAAAGAGAATAAGTGAGTGAGTGAGAGAGAGAGAGAGAAAGAGAAGCTGTGAGAGAGAAAGAGAAGCTGTGAGTGAGAGAGTGAGAGAGAGAAAGAGAATCTGTTAGTGAGTGTGAGAGAGAGAGAGAAAGAGAAGCTGTGAGTGAGAGAGAGATTGAAAGAGAAGCTGTGAGTGAGAGAGAGAGAAAGAGAAGCTGTGAGTGAGAGAGAGAAAGAGAAGCTGTGAGTGAGAGGGAGAGAAAGAGAAGCTGTGAGTGAGACAGAGAGAGAGAAGCTGTGAGTTAGAGAGAGAGAAAGAGAAGCTGTGAGTGACAGAGAGAGAGAAAGAGAAGCTGTGAGTGAGAGTGAGAGAGAGAGAGAGAAAGTGAAGCTGTGAGTGTGTGTGAGAGAGAAAGAGAAGCTGTGTGTGTGTGAGAGAGAGAAAGATAGTCTGAGAAAGAGAGAGTGAAAGAGAAGCTGTGAGTGAGACAGAGAGAGGGAGAAAGAGAAGCTGTGTGCGTGAGAGAGAGAAAGAGAAGCTGTGAGTGAGAGAGAGAGAAGATGTGAGTGAGAGTGAGAGAGGGAGAAAGAGAAGCTGTGTGTGTGTGAGAGAGAAAGAGAAGCTGTGAGTGAGAGTGAGAGAGAGAGAAAGAGAAAGAGTAGCTGTGAGAGAGCGAGAGAGAGAAAGAGAAGCTGTTAGTGAGAGTGAGAGAGAGAGAAAGAGAAGCTGTGAGTGAGAGAGAGAGAGAAAGAGATGCTGTGAGTGAGAGAGAGAGAGAAAGAGAAGCTGTGAGTGAGAGAGAGAGAAAGAGAAGCTGTGAGAGAGAGAGAGAGAAAGAGAAGCTGTGAGTGAGAGAGAGAGAAAGAGAAGCTGTGAGTAAGAAGGAGAGGTAAAGAGAAGAAGTGAGTGAGTGAGAGAGAGAGAGAAAGAGAAGATGTGAGTGAGAGAGAGAGAGAAAGAGAAGCTGTGAGTGAGAGAGTGAGAGAGAGAAAGAGAAGCTGTTAGTGAGAGTGAGAGAGAGATTGAAAGAGAAGCTGTGAGTGAGTGAGAGAGAAAAAGAGAAGCTGTGATAAAGAAGGAGAGGGAAAGAGAATAAGTGAGTGAGTGAGAGAGAGAGAGAAAGAGAAGCTGTGAGAGAGAAAGAGAAGCTGTGAGTGAGAGAGTGAGAGAGAGAAAGAGAATCTGTTACTGAGTGTGTGTGAGAGAGAGAAAGAGAAGCTGTGAGTGAGAGAGAGATTGAAAGAGAAGCTGTGAGTGAGAGAGAGAGAGAGAAAGAGAAGCTGTGAGTGAGAGAGAGAAAGAGAAGCTGTGAGTGAGAGGGAGAGAAAGAGAAGCTGTGAGTGACACACAGAGAGAGAAGCTGTGAGTTAGAGAGAGAGAAAGTGAAGCTGTGAGTGAGAGAGAGAGAGAAAGAGAAGCTGTGTGTGTGTGAGAAAGATAGTCTGAGAAAGAGAGAGTGAAAGAGAAGCTGTGAGTGAGACAGAGAGAGGGAGAAAGAGAAGCTGTGTGAGTGAGAGAGAGAAAGAGAAGCTGTGAGTGAGAGAGAGAAAGAAAAGCTGTGAGTGAGAGAGAGAGAAAGAGAAGGTATGAGTGAGAGAGAGAGAAGCTGTGAGTGAGAGAGTGAGAGAGAGAAAGAGAAGCTGTGAGTGAGAGAGAGAAAGAGAAGCTGTGAGTGAGAGGGAGAGAGAGAAAGAGAAGCTGTGAGTGAGAGAGAGAGAGAAAGAGAAGCTGTGAGTGAGAAGAGAGAAAGAGAAGCTGTGAGTGAGAGGGAGAGAGAGAAAGAGAAGCTGTGAGTGACACACAGAGAGAGAAGCTGTGAGTTAGAGAGAGAGAGAAAGAGAAGCTGTGAGTGACAGAGAGAGAGAGAAAGAGAAGCTGTGAGTGAGAGTGAGAGAGAGAGAGAAAGAGAAGCTGTGAGTGAGAGTGAGAGAGAAAGAGAAGCTGTGAGTGAGAGAGTGAGAGAGAGAAAGAGAAGCTGTTAGTGAGAGTGAGAGAGAGAGAGAAAGAGAAGCTGTGAGTGAGAGAGAGATTGAAAGAGAAGATGTGAGTGAGTGAGAGAGAGAGAAAGAGAAGCTGTGAGTGAGAGAGAGAGAAAGAGAAGCTGTGAGTGAGAGAGAGAGAAAGAGAAGCTGTGATTAAGAAGGAGAGGGAAAGAGAATAAGTGAGTGAGTGAGAGAGAGAGAGAGAAAGAGAAGCTGTGAGAGAGAAAGAGAAGCTGTGAGTGAGACAGAGAGAGGGAGAAAGAGAAGCTGTGTGCGTGAGAGAGAGAAAGAGAAGCTGTGAGTGAGAGAGAGATTGAAAGAGAGAGAGATTGAAAGAGAAGCTGTGAGTGAGTGAGAGAGAGAGAAAGAGAAGCTGTGAGTGAGAGAGAGAGAAAGAGAAGCTGTGAGTGAGAGAGAGAGAAAGAGAAGCTGTGATTAAGAAGGAGAGGAAAAGAGAATAAGTGAGTGAGTGAGAGAGAGAGAGAGAAAGAGAAGCTGTGAGAGAGAAAGAGAAGCTGTGAGTGAGAGAGTGAGAGAGAGAAAGAGAATCTGTTAGTGAGTGTGAGAGAGAGAGAGAAAGAGAAGCTGTGAGTGAGAGAGAGATTGAAAGAGAAGCTGTGAGTGAGAGAGAGAGAGAAAGAAAAGCTGTGAGTGAGAGAGAGAAAGAGAAGCTGTGAGTGAGAGGGAGAGAAAGAGAAGCTGTGAGTGAGACAGAGAGAGAGAAGCTGTGAGTTAGAGAGAGAGAAAGAGAAGCTGTGAGTGACAGAGAGAGAGAAAGAGAAGCTGTGAGTGAGAGTGAGAGAGAGAGAGAGAGAAAGTGAAGCTGTGAGTGTGTGTGAGAGAGAAAGAGAAGCTGTGTGTGTGTGAGAGAGAGAAAGATAGTCTGAGAAAGAGAGAGTGAAAGAGAAGCTGTGAGTGAGACAGAGAGAGGGAGAAAGAGAAGCTGTGTGCGTGAGAGAGAGAAAGAGAAGCTGTGAGTGAGAGAGAGAGAGAAGATGTGAGTGAGAGTGAGAGAGGGAGAAAGAGAAGCTGTGTGTGTTAGAGAGAGAAAGAGAAGCTGTGAGTGAGAGTGAGAGAGAAAGAGAAAGAGTAGCTGTGAGAGAGCGAGAGAGGGAAAGAGAAGCTGTTAGTGAGAGTGAGAGAGAGAGAAAGAGAAGCTGTGAGTGAGAGAGAGAGAGAAAGAGATGCTGTGAGTGAGAGAGAGAGAGAAAGAGAAGCTGTGAGTGAGAGAGAGAGAAAGAGAAGCTGTGAGAGAGAGAGAGAGAGAGAAGCTGTGAGTGAGAAGGAGAGGGAAAGAGAAGCTGTGAGTGAGTGAGAGAGAGAGAAAGAGAAGCTGTGAGTGAGAGAGAGAAAGAGAAGCTGTGAGTGAGAGAGAGAGAGAAAGAGAAGCTGTGAGTAAGAAGGAGAGGGAAAGAGAAGAAGTGAGTGAGTGAGAGAGAGAGAAAGAGAAGCTGTGAGACAGAAAGAGAAGCTGTGAGTGAGAGAGTGAGAGAGAGAAAGAGAATCAGTTAGTGAGTGTGTGAGAGAGAGAGAAAGAGAAGCTGTAAGTGAGAGAGAGATTGAAAGAGAAGCTGTGAGTGAGAGAGAGAGAGAGAAAGAGAAGCTGAGTGAGAGAGAGAAAGAGAAGCTGTGAGTGAGAGGGAGAGAGACAAAGAGAAGCTGTGAGTGACACAGAGAGAGAGAAGCTGTGAGTTAGAGAGAGAGAAAGAGAAGCTGTGAGTGACAGAGAGAGAGACAGAGAAGCTGTGTGTGTGTGAGAGAGAAAGATAGTCTGAGAAAGCGAGAGTGAAAGAGAAGCTGTGAGACAAAGAGAGGGAGAAAGAGAAGCTGTGTGTGTGTGAGAGAGAAAGAGAAGCTGTGAGTGAGAGTGAGATAGAGAGAGAGAGAAGCTGTGAGTGTGTGTGTTTGAGAGAAAGAGAAGCTGTGAGTGAGAGAGAGAGAAAGCGAAGCTGTGAGAGAGAAAGAGAGAGAGAATGAGAAGCTGTGAGTGAGAGAGAGAGAAGCTGTGAGTGAGAGAGAGAGAGAAGATGTGAGTGAGAGAGAGAGAGAATGAGAAGCTGTGAGTGAGAGAGAGAAAAAATAAGAGAAGCTGTGAGTGAGAAAGAGAGAGAAAGAGAAGCTGTGAGTGAGAGAAAGAGAGGGAGAAAGAGAAGCTGTGAGTGAGAGAGAGAGAAAGAGAAGCTGTGAGTGAGAGAGAGAAAGAGAAGCTGTGAGTGAGAGGGAGAGAGAGAAAGAGAAGCTGTGAGTGAGAGAGAGAGAGAGAAAGAGAAGCTGTGAGTGAGAAGAGAGAAAGAGAAGCTGTGAGTGAGAGGGAGAGAGAGAAAGAGAAGCTGTGACTGACACACAGAGAGAGAAGCTGTGAGTTAGAGAGAGAGAGAAAGAGAAGCTTTGAGTGACAGAGAGAGAGAGAAAGAGAAGCTGTGAGTGAGAGTGAGAGAGAGAGAGAAAGAGAAGCTGTGAGTGAGAGAGAGAGAAAGAGATGCTGTGAGTGAGTGAGAGAGTCAGAGAAGCTGTGAGTGAGAGAGAGAGAAAGAGAAGCTGTGAGTGAGAGAGAGAGAAAGAGAAGCTGTGAGTGAGAGAGAGAGAGAAAGAGAAGCTGTGAGTAAGAAGGATAGGGAAAGAGAAGATGTGAGTGAGTGAGAGAGAGAGAGAAAGAGAAGCTGTGAGTGAGAGAGAGAGAGAAAGAGAAGCTGTGAGTGAGAGAGTGAGTGAGAGAAAGAGAAGCTGTTAGTGAGAGTGAGAGAGAGAGAGAAAGAGAAGCTGTGAGTGAGAGAGAGATTGAAAGAGAAGATGTGAGTGAGAGAGAGAGAGAGAAAGAGAAGCTATGAGTGAGAGAGAGAGAAAGAGAAGCTGTGAGTGAGAGAGAGAGAAAGAGAAGCTGTGATTAAGAAGGAGAGGGAAAGAGAATAAGTGAGTGAGTGAGAGAGAGAGAGAAAAAGAGAAGCTGTGAGAGAGAAAGAGAAGCTGTGAGTGAGACAGAGAGAGGGAGAAAGAGAAGCTGTGTGCGTGAGAGAGAGAAAGAGAAGCTGTGAGTGAGAGAGAGATTGAAAGAGAGAGAGATTGAAAGAGAAGCTGTGAGTGAGTGAGAGAGAGAGAGAGAAAGAGAAGCTGTGAGTGAGAGAGAGAGAAAGAGAAGCTGTGAGTGAGAGAGAGAGAAAGAGAAGCTGTGATTAAGAAGGAGAGGGAAAGAGAATAAGTGAGTGAGTGAGAGAGAGAGAGAGAAAGAGAAGCTGTGAGAGAGAAAGAGAAGCTGTGAGTGAGAGAGTGAGAGAGAGAAAGAGAAAGAGAAGCTGTGAGAGAGAAAGAGAAGCTGTGAGTGAGACAGAGAGAGGGAGAAAGAGAAGCTGTGTGCGTGAGAGAGAGAAAGAGAAGCTGTGAGTGAGAGAGAGATTGAAAGAGAGAGAGATTGAAAGAGAAGCTGTGAGTGAGTGAGAGAGAGAGAGAAAGAGAAGCTGTGAGTGAGAGAGAGAGAAAGAGAAGCTGTGAGTGAGAGAGAGAGAAAGAGAAGCTGTGATTAAGAAGGAGAGGGAAAGAGAATAAGTGAGTGAGTGAGAGAGAGAGAGAGAAAGAGAAGCTGTGAGAGAGAAAGAGAAGCTGTGAGTGAGAGAGTGAGAGAGAGAAAGAGAATCTGTTAGTGAGTGTGAGAGAGAGAGAGAAAGAGAAGCTGTGAGTGAGAGAGAGATTGAAAGAGAAGCTGTGAGTGAGAGAGAGAGAGAGAGAAGCTGTGAGTGAGAGAGAGAAAGAGAAGCTGTGAGTGAGAGGGAGAGAAAGAGAAGCTGTGAGTGAGACAGAGAGAGAGAAGCTGTGAGTTAGAGAGAGAGAAAGAGAAGCTGTGAGTGACAGAGAGAGAGAAAGAGAAGCTGTGAGTGAGAGTGAGAGAGAGAGAGAAAGTGAAGCTGTGAGTGTGTGTGAGAGAGAAAGAGAAGCTGTGTGTGTGTGAGAGAGAGAAAGATAGTCTGAGAAAGAGAGAGTGAAAGAGAAGCTGTGAGTGAGACAGAGAGAGGGAGAAAGAGAAGCTGTGTGCGTGAGAGAGAGAAAGAGAAGCTGTGAGTGAGAGAGAGAGAAGATGTGAGTGAGAGTGAGAGAGGGAGAAAGAGAAGCTGTGTGTGTGTGAGAGAGAAAGAGAAGCTGTGAGTGAGAGTGAGAGAGAGAGAAAGAGAAAGAGTAGCTGTGAGAGAGCGAGAGAGAGAAAGAGAAGCTGTTAGTGAGAGTGAGAGAGAGAGAAAGAGAAGCTGTGAGTGAGAGAGAGAGAGAAAGAGATGCTGTGAGTGAGAGAGAGAGAGAAAGAGAAGCTGTGAGTGAGAGAGAGAGAAAGAGAAGCTGTGAGAGAGAGAGAGAGAGAAGCTGTGAGTGAGAAGGAGAGGGAAAGAGAAGCTGTGAGTGAGTGAGAGAGAGAGAAAGAGAAGCTGTGAGTGAGAGAGAGAAAGAGAAGCTGTGAGTGAGAGAGAGAGAGAAAGAGAAGCTGTGAGTAAGAAGGAGAGGGAAAGAGAAGAAGTGAGTGAGTGAGAGAGAGAGAAAGAGAAGCTGTGAGACAGAAAGAGAAGCTGTGAGTGAGAGAGTGAGAGAGAGAAAGAGAATCTGTTAGTGAGTGTGAGAGAGAGAGAGAAAGAGAAGCTGTAAGTGAGAGAGAGATTGAAAGAGAAGCTGTGAGTGAGAGAGAGAGAGAGAAAGAGAAGCTGAGTGAGAGAGAGAAAGAGAAGCTGTGAGTGAGAGGGAGAGAGAGAAAGAGAAGCTGTGAGTGACACACAGAGAGAGAAGCTGTGAGTTAGAGAGAGAGAAAGAGAAGCTGTGAGTGACAGAGAGAGAGACAGAGAAGCTGTGTGTGTGTGAGAGAGAGAAAGATAGTCTGAGAAAGCGAGAGTGAAAGAGAAGCTGTGAGACAAAGAGAGGGAGAAAGAGAAGCTGTGTGTGAGAGAGAGAGAAAGAGAAGCTGTGAGTGAGAGTGAGATAGAGAGAGAGAGAGAAGCTGTGAGTGTGTGTGTTTGAGAGAAAGAGAAGCTGTGAGTGAGAGAGAGAGAAAGCGAAGCTGTGAGAGAGAAAGAGAGAGAGAATGAGAAGCTGTGAGTGAGAGAGAGAGAAGCTGTGAGTGAGAGAGAGAGAGAAGATGTGAGTGAGAGAGAGAGAATGAGAAGCTGTGAGTGAGAGAGAGAAATATAAGAGAAGCTGTGAGTGAGAAAGAGAGAGAAAGAGAAGCTGTGAGTGAGAGAAAGAGAGGGAGAAAGAGAAGCTGTGAGTGAGAGAGAGAGAAAGAGAAGCTGTGAGTGAGAGAGAGAAAGAGAAGCTGTGAGTGAGAGGGAGAGAGAGAAAGAGAAGCTGTGAGTGAGAGAGAGAGAAAGAGAAGCTGTGAGTGAGAAGAGAGAAAGAGAAGCTGTGAGTGAGAGGGAGAGAGAGAAAGGGAAGCTGTGACTGACACACAGAGAGAGAAGCTGTGAGTTAGAGAGAGAGAGAAAGAGAAGCTGTGAGTGACAGAGAGAGAGAGAGAAAGAGAAGCTGTGAGTGAGAGTGAGAGAGAGAGAGAAAGAGAAGCTGTGAGTGAGAGAGAGAGAAAGAGATGCTGTGAGTGAGTGAGAGAGTCAGAGAAGCTGTGAGTGAGAGAGAAAGAAAGAGAAGCTGTGAGTGAGAGAGAGAGAAAGAGAAGCTGTGAGTGAGAGAGAGAGAGAAAGAGAAGCTGTGAGTAAGAAGGATAGGGAAAGAGAAGAAGTGAGTGAGTGAGAGAGAGAGAGAAAGAGAAGCTGTGAGTGAGAGAGAGAGAGAAAGAGAAGCTGTGAGTGAGAGAGTGAGAGAGAAAGAGAAGCTGTTAGTGAGAGTGAGAGAGAGAGAGAAAGAGAAGCTGTGAGTGAGAGAGAGATTGAAAGAGAAGATGTGAGTGAGTGAGAGAGAGAGAAAGAGAAGCTGTGAGTGAGAGAGAGAGAAAGAGAAGCTGTGAGTGAGAGAGAGAGAAAGAGAAGCTGTGATTAAGAAGGTGAGGGAAAGAGAATAAGTGAGTGAGTGAGAGAGAGAGAGAAAGAGAAGCTGTGAGAGAGAAAGAGAAGCTGTGAGTGAGACAGAGAGAGGGAGAAAGAGAAGCTGTGTGCGTGAGAGAGAGAAAGAGAAGCTGTGAGTGAGAGAGAGATTGAAAGAGAGAGAGATTGAAAGAGAAGCTGTGAGTGAGTGAGAGAGAGAGAGAGAAAGAGAAGCTGTGAGTGAGAGAGAGAGAAAGAGAAGCTGTGAGTGAGAGAGAGAGAAAGAGAAGCTGTGATTAAGAAGGAGAGGGAAAGAGAATAAGTGAGTGAGTGAGAGAGAGAGAGAGAAAGAGAAGCTGTGAGAGAGAAAGAGAAGCTGTGAGTGAGAGAGTGAGAGAGAGAAAGAGAATCTGTTAGTGAGTGTGAGAGAGAGAGAGAAAGAGAAGCTGTGAGTGAGAGGGAGAGAAAGAGAAGCTGTGAGTGAGACAGAGAGAGAGAAGCTGTGAGTTAGAGAGAGAGAAAGAGAAGCTGTGAGTGACAGAGAGAGAGAAAGAGAAGCTGTGAGTGAGAGTGAGAGAGAGAGAGAGAAAGTGAAGCTGTGAGTGTGTGTGAGAGAGAAAGAGAAGCTGTGTGTGTGTGCGAGAGAGAGAAAGATAGTCTGAGAAAGAGAGAGTGAAAGAGAAGCTGTGAGTGAGACAGAGAGAGGGAGAAAGAGAAGCTGTGTGCGTGAGAGAGAGAAAGAGAAGCTGTGAGTGAGAGAGAGAGAGAAGATGTGAGTGAGAGTGAGAGAGGGAGAAAGAGAAGCTGTGTGTGTGAGAGAGAGAAAGAGAAGCTGTGAGTGAGAGTGAGAGAGGGAGAAAGAGAAGCTGTGTGCGTGAGAGAGAGAAAGAGAAGCTGTGAGTGAGAGAGAGATTGAAAGAGAGAGAGATTGAAAGAGAAGCTGTGAGTGAGTGAGAGAGAGAGAGAAAGAGAAGCTGTGAGTGAGAGAGAGAGAAAGAGAAGCTGTGAGTGAGAGAGAGAGAAAGAGAAGCTGTGATTAAGAAGGAGAGGGAAAGAGAATAAGTGAGTGAGTGAGAGAGAGAGAGAGAAAGAGAAGCTGTGAGAGAGAAAGAGAAGCTGTGAGTGAGAGAGTGAGAGAGAGAAAGAGAATCTGTTAGTGAGTGTGAGAGAGAGAGAGAAAGAGAAGCTGAGAGTGAGAGAGAGATTGAAAGAGAAGCTGTGAGTGAGAGAGAGAGAAAGAGAAGCTGTGAGTGAGAGAGAGAAAGAGAAGCTGTGAGTGAGAGGGAGAGAAAGAGAAGCTGTGAGTGAGACAGAGAGAGAGAAGCTGTGAGTTAGAGAGAGAGAAAGAGAAGCTGTGAGTGACAGAGAGAGAGAAAGAGAAGCTGTGAGTGAGAGTGAGAGAGAGAGAGAGAAAGTGAAGCTGTGAGTGTGTGTGAGAGAGAAAGAGAAGCTGTGTGTGTGTGTGAGAGAGAAAGATAGTCTGAGAAAGAGAGAGTGAAAGAGAAGCTGTGAGTGAGACAGAGAGAGGGAGAAAGAGAAGCTGTGTGCGTGAGAGAGAGAAAGAGAAGCTGTGAGTGAGAGAGAGAGAAGATGTGAGTGAGAGTGAGAGAGGGAGAAAGAGAAGCTGTGTGTGTGTGAGAGAGAAAGAGAAGCTGTGAGTGAGAGTGAGAGAGAGAGAAAGAGAAAGAGTAGCTGTGAGAGAGCGAGAGAGAGAAAGAGAAGCTGTTAGTGAGAGTGAGAGAGAGAGAAAGAGAAGCTGTGAGTGAGAGAGAGAGAGAAAGAGATGCTGTGAGTGAGAGAGAGAGAGAAAGAGAAGCTGTGAGTGAGAGAGAGAGAAAGAGAAGCTGTGAGAGAGAGAGAGAGAAGCTGTGAGTGAGAAGGAGAGGGAAAGAGAAGCTGTGAGTGAGTGAGAGAGAGAGAAAGAGAAGCTGTGAGTGAGAGAGAGAAAGAGAAGCTGTGAGTGAGAGAGAGAGAGAAAGAGAAGCTGTGAGTAAGAAGGAGAGGGAAAGAGAAGAAGTGAGTGAGTGAGAGAGAGAGAAAGAGAAGCTGTGAGACAGAAAGAGAAGCTGTGAGTGAGAGAGTGAGAGAGAGAAAGAGAATCTGTTAGTGAGTGTGAGAGAGAGAGAGAAAGAGAAGCTGTAAGTGAGAGAGAGATTGAAAGAGAAGCTGTGAGTGAGAGAGAGAGAGAGAAAGAGAAGCTGAGTGAGAGAGAGAAAGAGAAGCTGTGAGTGAGAGGGAGAGAGAGAAAGAGAAGCTGTGAGTGACACACAGAGAGAGAAGCTGTGAGTTAGAGAGAGAGAAAGAGAAGCTGTGAGTGACAGAGAGAGAGACAGAGAAGCTGTGTGTGTGTGAGAGAGAGAAAGATAGTCTGAGAAAGCGAGAGTGAAAGAGAAGCTGTGAGACAAAGAGAGGGAGAAAGAGAAGCTGTGTGTGTGAGAGAGAGAAAGAGAAGCTGTGAGTGAGAGTGAGATAGAGAGAGAGAGAGAAGCTGTGAGTGTGTGTGTTTGAGAGAAAGAGAAGCTGTGAGTGAGAGAGAGAGAAAGCGAAGCTGTGAGAGAGAAAGAGAGAGAGAATGAGAAGCTGTGAGTGAGAGAGAGAGAAGCTGTGAGTGAGAGAGAGAGAGAAGATGTGAGTGAGAGAGAGAGAGAATGAGAAGCTGTGAGTGAGAGAGAGAAATATAAGAGAAGCTGTGAGTGAGAAAGAGAGAGAAAGAGAAGCTGTGAGTGAGAGAAAGAGAGGGAGAAAGAGAAGCTGTGAGTGAGAGAGAGAGAAAGAGAAGCTGTGAGTGAGAGAGAGAAAGAGAAGCTGTGAGTGAGAGGGAGAGAGAGAAAGAGAAGCTGTGAGTGAGAGAGAGAGAAAGAGAAGCTGTGAGTGAGAAGAGAGAAAGAGAAGCTGTGAGTGAGAGGGAGAGAGAGAAAGGGAAGCTGTGACTGACACACAGAGAGAGAAGCTGTGAGTTAGAGAGAGAGAGAAAGAGAAGCTGTGAGTGACAGAGAGAGAGAGAGAAAGAGAAGCTGTGAGTGAGAGTGAGAGAGAGAGAGAAAGAGAAGCTGTGAGTGAGAGAGAGAGAAAGAGATGCTGTGAGTGAGTGAGAGAGTCAGAGAAGCTGTGAGTGAGAGAGAAAGAAAGAGAAGCTGTGAGTGAGAGAGAGAGAAAGAGAAGCTGTGAGTGAGAGAGAGAGAAAGAGAAGCTGTGAGTAAGAAGGATAGGGAAAGAGAAGAAGTGAGTGAGTGAGAGAGAGAGAGAAAGAGAAGCTGTGAGTGAGAGAGAGAGAGAAAGAGAAGCTGTGAGTGAGAGAGTGAGAGAGAGAAAGAGAAGCTGTTAGTGAGAGTGAGAGAGAGAGAGAAAGAGAAGCTGTGAGTGAGAGAGAGATTGAAAGAGAAGATGTGAGTGAGTGAGAGAGAGAGAAAGAGAAGCTGTGAGTGAGAGAGAGAGAAAGAGAAGCTGTGAGTGAGAGAGAGAGAAAGAGAAGCTGTGATTAAGAAGGTGAGGGAAAGAGAATAAGTGAGTGAGTGAGAGAGAGAGAGAAAGAGAAGCTGTGAGAGAGAAAGAGAAGCTGTGAGTGAGACAGAGAGAGGGAGAAAGAGAAGCTGTGTGCGTGAGAGAGAGAAAGAGAAGCTGTGAGTGAGAGAGAGATTGAAAGAGAGAGAGATTGAAAGAGAAGCTGTGAGTGAGTGAGAGAGAGAGAGAGAAAGAGAAGCTGTGAGTGAGAGAGAGAGAAAGAGAAGCTGTGAGTGAGAGAGAGAGAAAGAGAAGCTGTGATTAAGAAGGAGAGGGAAAGAGAATAAGTGAGTGAGTGAGAGAGAGAGAGAGAAAGAGAAGCTGTGAGAGAGAAAGAGAAGCTGTGAGTGAGAGAGTGAGAGAGAGAAAGAGAATCTGTTAGTGAGTGTGAGAGAGAGAGAGAAAGAGAAGCTGTGAGTGAGAGGGAGAGAAAGAGAAGCTGTGAGAGAGACAGAGAGAGAGAAGCTGTGAGTTAGAGAGAGAGAAAGAGAAGCTGTGAGTGACAGAGAGAGAGAAAGAGAAGCTGTGAGTGAGAGTGAGAGAGAGAGAGAGAAAGTGAAGCTGTGAGTGTGTGTGAGAGAGAAAGAGAAGCTGTGTGTGTGTGTGTGAGAGAGAAAGAGAAGCTGTGAGTGAGAGAGAGAGAGAAGATGTGAGTGAGAGTGAGAGAGGGAGAAAGAGAAGCTGTGTGTGTGAGAGAGAGAAAGAGAAGCTGTGAGTGAGAGTGAGAGAGAGAGAAAGAGAAAGAGTAGCTGTGAGAGAGCGAGAGAGAGAAAGAGAAGCTGTTAGTGAGAGTGAGAGAGAGAGAAAGAGAAGCTGTGAGTGAGAGAGAGAAAGAGATGCTGTGAGTGAGAGAGAGAGAGAAAGAGAAGCTGTGAGTGAGAGAGAGAGAAAGAGAAGCTGTGAGAGAGAGAGAGAGAGAAGCTGTGAGTGAGAAGGAGAGGGAAAGAGAAGCTGTGAGTGAGTGAGAGAGAGAGAAAGAGAAGCTGTGAGTGAGAGAGAGAAAGAGAAGCTGTGAGTGAGAGAGAGAGAGAAAGAGAAGCTGTGAGTAAGAAGGAGAGGGAAAGAGAAGAAGTGAGTGAGTGAGAGAGAGAGAAAGAGAAGCTGTGAGACAGAAAGAGAAGCTGTGAGTGAGAGAGTGAGAGAGAGAAAGAGAATCTGTTAGTGAGTGTGAGAGAGAGAGAAAGAGAAGCTGTAAGTGAGAGAGAGATTGAAAGAGAAGCTGTGAGTGAGAGAGAGAGAGAGAAAGAGAAGCTGAGTGAGAGAGAGAAAGAGAAGCTGTGAGTGAGAGGGAGAGAGAGAAAGAGAAGCTGTGAGTGACACACAGAGAGAGAAGCTGTGAGTTAGAGAGAGAGAAAGAGAAGCTGTGAGTGACAGAGAGAGAGACAGAGAAGCTGTGTGTGTGTGTGAGAGAGAAAGATAGTCTGAGAAAGCGAGAGTGAAAGAGAAGCTGTGAGACAAAGAGAGGGAGAAAGAGAAGCTGTGTGTGTGAGAGAGAGAAAGAGAAGCTGTGAGTGAGAGTGAGATAGAGAGAGAGAGAGAAGCTGTGAGTGTGTGTGTTTGAGAGAAAGAGAAGCTGTGAGTGAGAGAGAGAGAAAGCGAAGCTGTGAGAGAGAAAGAGAGAGAGAATGAGAAGCTGTGAGTGAGAGAGAGAGAAGCTGTGAGTGAGAGAGAGAAGATGTGAGTGAGAGAGAGAGAGAATGAGAAGCTGTGAGTGAGAGAGAGAAAAAATAAGAGAAGCTGTGAGTGAGAAAGAGAGAGAAAGAGAAGCTGTGAGTGAGAGAAAGAGAGGGAGAAAGAGAAGCTGTGAGTGAGAGAGAGAGAAAGAGAAGCTGTGAGTGAGAGAGAGAGAGAGAATGAGAAGCTGTGAGTGAGAGAGAGAGAAGCTGTGAGTGAGAGAGAAAGAGAAGCTGTGAGTGAGAGAGAGAGAAGATGTGAGTGAGAGAGAGAGAGAATGAGAAGCTGTGAGTGAGAGAGAGAGAAAGTAAGAGAAGCTGTGAGTGATACAGAGAGAGAGAAAGAGAAGCTGTGAGTGAGAGAGAGAGGGAGAAAGATAAGCTGTGTGAGAGAGAGAGAGAAAGAGAAGCTGTGAGTGAGAGAGAGAGAGAAAGAGAAGCTGCGAGTAAGAAGGAGAGGGAAAGAGAAGAAGTGAGTGAGCGAGCGAGAGAGAGAAAGAGAAGCTGTGAGACAGAAAGAGAAGCTGTGAGTGAGAGAGTGAGAGAGAGAAAGAGAATCTGTTAGTGAGTGTGAGAGAGAGAGAGAAAGAGAAGCTGTAAGTGAGAGAGAGATTGAAAGAGAAGCTGTGAGTGAGAGTGAGAGAGAGAGAGAGAGAGAAGCTGTGAGTGTGTGTGTTTGAGAGAAAGAGAAGCTGTGAGTGAGAGAGAGAGAAAGCGAAGCTGTGAGAGAGAAAGAGAGAGAATGAGAAGCTGTGAGTGAGAGAGAGAGAAGCTGTGAGTGAGAGAGAGAGAGAAGATGTGAGTGAGAGAGAGAGAGAATGAGAAGCTGTGAGTGAGAGAGAGAGAAAATAAGAGAAGCTGTGAGTGAGAAAGAGAGAGAAAGAGAAGCTGTGAGTGAGAGAAAGAGAGGGAGAAAGAGAAGCTGTGAGTGAGAGAGAGAGAAAGAGAAGCTGTGAGTGTGAGAGAGAGAGAATGAGAAGCTGTGAGTGAGAGAGAGAGAAGCTGTGAGTGAGAGAGAAAGAGAAGCTGTGAGTGAGAGAGAGAGAAGATGTGAGTGAGAGAGAGAGAGAATGAGAAGCTGTGAGTGAGAGAGAGAGAAACTAAGAGAAGCTGTGAGTGATACAGAGAGAAAGAGAAGCTGTGAGTGAGAGAGAGAGGGAGAAAGATAAGCTGTGTGTGAGAGAGAGAGAAAGAGAAGCTGTGAGTGAGAGAGAGAGAGAGAAAGAGAAGCTGCGAGTAAGAAGGAGAGGGAAAGAGAAGAAGTGAGTGAGCGAGAGAGAGAGAAAGAGAAGCTGTGAGACAGAAAGAGAAGCTGTGAGTGAGAGAGTGAGAGAGAGAAAGAGAATCTGTTAGTGAGAGTGAGAGAGAGAGAGAAAGAGAAGCTGTGAGTGAGAGAGAGATTGAAAGAGAAGCTGTGAGTGAGAGAGAGAGAAAGAGAAGCTGTGAGTGAGAGTGAGAAAGAGAAGCTGTGAGTGAGAGGGAGAGAGAGAAAGAGAAGCTGTGAGTGACACAGAGAGAGAGAAGCTGTGAGTTAGAGAGAGAGAAAGAGAAGCTGTGAGTGAGAGAGAGAGAGAGAGAAAGAGAAGCTGAGAGAGAGAGAGAGAGAATGTGAAGCTGTGAGTGAGAGAGAGAGACAGAGAAGCTGTGAGTGACAGAGAGAGAGAGAAAGAGAAGCTGTGAGTGAGAGTGAGAGAGAGAGAAAGAGAAGCTGTGAGTGAGAGAGAGAGAAAGAGATGCTGTGAGTGAGAGAGAGAGAAAGAGAAGCTGTGAGTGCGAGAGAGAGAAAGAGAAGCTGTGAGTGAGAGAGAGAGAAAGAGAAGCTGTGAGTAAGAAGGAGAGGTAAAGAGAAGAAGTGAGTGAGTGAGAGAGAGAGAGAAAGAGAAGTTGTGAGTGAGAGAGAGAGAGAAAGAGAAGCTGTGAGTGAGAGAGTGAGAGAGAGAAAGAGAAGCTGTTAGTGAGAGTGAGAGAGAGATTGAAAGAGAAGCTGTGAGTGAGTGAGAGAGAAAAAGAGAAGCTGTGATAAAGAAGGAGAGGGAAAGAGAATAAGTGAGTGAGTGAGAGAGAGAGAGAAAGAGAAGCTGTGAGAGAGAAAGAGAAGCTGTGAGTGAGAGAGTGAGAGAGAGAAAGAGAATCTGTTACTGAGTGTGTGTGAGAGAGAGAAAGAGAAGCTGTGAGTGAGAGAGAGATTGAAAGAGAAGCTGTGAGTGAGAGAGAGAGAGAAAGAGAAGCTGTGAGTGAGAGAGAGAAAGAGAAGCTGTGAGTGAGAGGGAGAGAAAGAGAAGCTGTGAGTGACACACAGAGAGAGAAGCTGTGAGTTAGAGAGAGAGAAAGTGAAGCTGTGAGTGAGAGAGAGAGAGAAAGAGAAGCTGTGTGTGTGTGAGAAAGATAGTCTGAGAAAGAGAGAGTGAAAGAGAAGCTGTGAGTGAGACAGAGAGAGGGAGAAAGAGAAGCTGTGTGAGTGAGAGAGAGAAAGAGAAGCTGTGAGTGAGAGAGAGAAAGAAAAGCTGTGAGTGAGAGAGAGAGAAAGAGAAGGTATGAGTGAGAGAGAGAGAAGCTGTGAGTGAGAGAGTGAGAGAGAGAAAGAGAAGCTGAGTGAGAGAGAGAAAGAGAAGCTGTGAGTGAGAGGGAGAGAGAGAAAGAGAAGCTGTGAGAGAGAAAGAGAAGCTGTGAGTGAGACAGAGAGAGGGAGAAAGAGAAGCTGTGTGCGTGAGAGAGAGAAAGAGAAGCTGTGAGTGAGAGAGAGAGAGAAAGAGAAGCTGTGAGTGAGAAGAGAGAAAGAGAAGCTGTGAGTGAGAGGGAGAGAGAGAAAGAGAAGCTGTGAGTGACACACAGAGAGAGAAGCTGTGAGTTAGAGAGAGAGAGAAAGAGAAGCTGTGAGTGACAGAGAGAGAGAGAAAGAGAAGCTGTGAGTGAGAGTGAGAGAGAGAGAGAAAGAGAAGCTGTGAGTGAGAGAGAGAGAAAGAGATGCTGTGAGTGAGTGAGAGAGTCAGAGAAGCTGTGAGTGAGAGAGAGAGAAAGAGAAGCTGTGAGTGAGAGAGAGATAAAGAGAAGCTGTGAGTGAGAGAGAGAGAGAAAGAGAAGCTGTGAGTAAGAAGGATAGGGAAAGAGAAGAAGTGAGTGAGTGAGAGAGAGAGAGAAAGAGAAGCTGTGTGTGAGAGAGAGAGAGAAAGAGAAGCTGTGAGTGAGAGAGTGAGAGAGAGAAAGAGAAGCTGTTAGTGAGAGTGAGAGAGAGAGAGAAAGAGAAGCTGTGAGTGAGAGAGAGATTGAAAGAGAAGATGTGAGTGAGTGAGAGAGAGAGAAAGAGAAGCTGTGAGTGAGAGAGAGAGAAAGAGAAGCTGTGAGTGAGAGAGAGAGAAAGAGAAGCTGTGATTAAGAAGGAGAGGGAAAGAGAATAAGTGAGTGAGTGAGAGAGAGAGAGAGAAAGAGAAGCTGTGAGAGAGAAAGAGAAGCTGTGAGTGAGACAGAGAGAGGGAGAAACAGAAGCTGTGTGCGTGAGAGAGAGAAAGAGAAGCTGTGAGTGAGAGAGAGATTGAAAGAGAGAGAGATTGAAAGAGAAGCTGTGAGTGAGTGAGAGAGAGAGAAAGAGAAGCTGTGAGTGAGAGAGAGAGAAAGAGAAGCTGTGAGTGAGAGAGAGAGAAAGAGAAGCTGTGATTAAGAAGGAGAGGAAAAGAGAATAAGTGAGTGAGTGAGAGAGAGAGAGAGAAAGAGAAGCTGTGAGAGAGAAAGAGAAGCTGTGAGTGAGAGAGTGAGAGAGAGAAAGAGAATCTGTTAGTGAGTGTGAGAGAGAGAGAGAAAGAGAAGCTGTGAGTGAGAGAGAGATTGAAAGAGAAGCTGTGAGTGAGAGAGAGAGAGAAAGAAAAGCTGTGAGTGAGAGAGAGAAAGAGAAGCTGTGAGTGAGAGGGAGAGAAAGAGAAGCTGTGAGTGAGACAGAGAGAGAGAAGCTGTGAGTTAGAGAGAGAGAAAGAGAAGCTGTGAGTGACAGAGAGAGAGAAAGAGAAGCTGTGAGTGAGAGTGAGAGAGAGAGAGAGAGAAAGTGAAGCTGTGAGTGTGTGTGAGAGAGAAAGAGAAGCTGTGTGTGTGTGAGAGAGAGAAAGATAGTCTGAGAAAGAGAGAGTGAAAGAGAAGCTGTGAGTGAGACAGAGAGAGGGAGAAAGAGAAGCTGTGTGCGTGAGAGAGAGAAAGAGAAGCTGTGAGTGAGAGAGAGAGAGAAGATGTGAGTGAGAGTGAGAGAGGGAGAAAGAGAAGCTGTGTGTGTGTGAGAGAGAAAGAGAAGCTGTGAGTGAGAGTGAGAGAGAAAGAGAAAGAGTAGCTGTGAGAGAGTGAGAGAGAGAAAGAGAAGCTGTTAGTGAGAGTGAGAGAGAGAGAAAGAGAAGCTGTGAGTGAGAGAGAGAGAGAAAGAGATGCTGTGAGTGAGAGAGAGAGAGAAAGAGAAGCTGTGAGTGAGAGAGAGAGAAAGAGAAGCTGTGAGAGAGAGAGAGAGAGAGAAGCTGTGAGTGAGAAGGAGAGGGAAAGAGAAGCTGTGAGTGAGTGAGAGAGAGAGAAAGAGAAGCTGTGAGTGAGAGAGAGAAAGAGAAGCTGTGAGTGAGAGAGAGAGAGAAAGAGAAGCTGTGAGTAAGAAGGAGAGGGAAAGAGAAGAAGTGAGTGAGTGAGAGAGAGAGAAAGAGAAGCTGTGAGACAGAAAGAGAAGCTGTGAGTGAGAGAGTGAGAGAGAGAAAGAGAATCAGTTAGTGAGTGTGTGAGAGAGAGAGAAAGAGAAGCTGTAAGTGAGAGAGAGATTGAAAGAGAAGCTGTGAGTGAGAGAGAGAGAGAGAAAGAGAAGCTGAGTGAGAGAGAGAAAGAGAAGCTGTGAGTGAGAGGGAGAGAGACAAAGAGAAGCTGTGAGTGACACAGAGAGAGAGAAGCTGTGAGTTAGAGAGAGAGAAAGAGAAGCTGTGAGTGACAGAGAGAGAGACAGAGAAGCTGTGTGTGTGTGTGAGAGAGAAAGATAGTCTGAGAAAGCGAGAGTGAAAGAGAAGCTGTGAGACAAAGAGAGGGAGAAAGAGAAGCTGTGTGTGTGTGAGAGAGAAAGAGAAGCTGTGAGTGAGAGTGAGAGAGAGAGAGAGAGAAGCTGTGAGTGTGTGTGTTTGAGAGAAAGAGAAGCTGTGAGTGAGAGAGAGAGAAAGCGAAGCTGTGAGAGAGAAAGAGAGAGAGAATGAGAAGCTGTGAGTGAGAGAGAGAGAAGCTGTGAGTGAGAGAGAGAGAGAAGATGTGAGTGAGAGAGAGAGAGAATGAGAAGCTGTGAGTGAGAGAGAGAAAAAATAAGAGAAGCTGTGAGTGAGAAAGAGAGAGAAAGAGAAGCTGTGAGTGAGAGAAAGAGAGGGAGAAAGAGAAGCTGTGAGTGAGAGAGAGAGAAAGAGAAGCTGTGAGTGAGAGAGAGAAAGAGAAGCTGTGAGTGAGAGGGAGAGAGAGAAAGAGAAGCTGTGAGTGAGAGAGAGAGAGAGAGAAAGAGAAGCTGTGAGTGAGAAGAGAGAAAGAGAAGCTGTGAGTGAGAGGGAGAGAGAGAAAGAGAAGCTGTGACTGACACACAGAGAGAGAAGCTTTGAGTTAGAGAGAGAGAGAAAGAGAAGCTTTGAGTGACAGAGAGAGAGAGAAAGAGAAGCTGTGAGTGAGAGTGAGAGAGAGAGAGAAAGAGAAGCTGTGAGTGAGAGAGAGAGAAAGAGATGCTGTGAGTGAGTGAGAGAGTCAGAGAAGCTGTGAGTGAGAGAGAGAGAAAGAGAAGCTGTGAGTGAGAGAGAGAGAAAGAGAAGCTGTGAGTGAGAGAGAGAGAGAAAGAGAAGCTGTGAGTAAGAAGGATAGGGAAAGAGAAGATGTGAGTGAGTGAGAGAGAGAGAGAAAGAGAAGCTGTGAGTGAGAGAGAGAGAGAAAGAGAAGCTGTGAGTGAGAGAGTGAGTGAGAGAAAGAGAAGCTGTTAGTGAGAGTGAGAGAGAGAGAGAAAGAGAAGCTGTGAGTGAGAGAGAGATTGAAAGAGAAGATGTGAGTGAGAGAGAGAGAGAGAAAGAGAAGCTATGAGTGAGAGAGAGAGAAAGAGAAGCTGTGAGTGAGAGAGAGAGAAAGAGAAGCTGTGATTAAGAAGGAGAGGGAAAGAGAATAAGTGAGTGAGTGAGAGAGAGAGAGAAAAAGAGAAGCTGTGAGAGAGAAAGAGAAGCTGTGAGTGAGACAGAGAGAGGGAGAAAGAGAAGCTGTGTGCGTGAGAGAGAGAAAGAGAAGCTGTGAGTGAGAGAGAGATTGAAAGAGAGAGAGATTGAAAGAGAAGCTGTGAGTGAGTGAGAGAGAGAGAGAGAAAGAGAAGCTGTGAGTGAGAGAGAGAGAAAGAGAAGCTGTGAGTGAGAGAGAGAGAAAGAGAAGCTGTGATTAAGAAGGAGAGGGAAAGAGAATAAGTGAGTGAGTGAGAGAGAGAGAGAGAAAGAGAAGCTGTGAGAGAGAAAGAGAAGCTGTGAGTGAGAGAGTGAGAGAGAGAAAGAGAAAGAGAAGCTGTGAGAGAGAAAGAGAAGCTGTGAGTGAGACAGAGAGAGGGAGAAAGAGAAGCTGTGTGCGTGAGAGAGAGAAAGAGAAGCTGTGAGTGAGAGAGAGATTGAAAGAGAGAGAGATTGAAAGAGAAGCTGTGAGTGAGTGAGAGAGAGAGAGAAAGAGAAGCTGTGAGTGAGAGAGAGAGAAAGAGAAGCTGTGAGTGAGAGAGAGAGAAAGAGAAGCTGTGATTAAGAAGGAGAGGGAAAGAGAATAAGTGAGTGAGTGAGAGAGAGAGAGAGAAAGAGAAGCTGTGAGAGAGAAAGAGAAGCTGTGAGTGAGAGAGTGAGAGAGAGAAAGAGAATCTGTTAGTGAGTGTGAGAGAGAGAGAGAAAGAGAAGCTGTGATTGAGAGAGAGATTGAAAGAGAAGCTGTGAGTGAGAGAGAGAGAAAGAGAAGCTGTGAGTGAGAGAGAGAAAGAGAAGCTGTGAGTGAGAGGGAGAGAAAGAGAAGCTGTGAGTGAGACAGAGAGAGAGAAGCTGTGAGTTAGAGAGAGAGAAAGAGAAGCTGTGAGTGACAGAGAGAGAGAAAGAGAAGCTGTGAGTGAGAGTGAGAGAGAGAGAGAGAAAGTGAAGCTGTGAGTGTGTGTGAGAGAGAAAGAGAAGCTGTGTGTGTGTGAGAGAGAGAAAGATAGTCTGAGAAAGAGAGAGTGAAAGAGAAGCTGTGAGTGAGACAGAGAGAGGGAGAAAGAGAAGCTGTGTGCGTGAGAGAGAGAAAGAGAAGCTGTGAGTGAGAGAGAGAGAAGATGTGAGTGAGAGTGAGAGAGGGAGAAAGAGAAGCTGTGTGTGTGTGAGAGAGAAAGAGAAGCTGTGAGTGAGAGTGAGAGAGAGAGAAAGAGAAAGAGTAGCTGTGAGAGAGCGAGAGAGAGAAAGAGAAGCTGTTAGTGAGAGTGAGAGAGAGAGAAAGAGAAGCTGTGAGTGAGAGAGAGAGAGAAAGAGATGCTGTGAGTGAGAGAGAGAGAGAAAGAGAAGCTGTGAGTGAGAGAGAGAGAAAGAGAAGCTGTGAGAGAGAGAGAGAGAAAGAGAAGCTGTGAGTGAGAGAGAGAGAAAGAGAAGCTGTGAGTAAGAAGGAGAGGTAAAGAGAAGAAGTGAGTGAGTGAGAGAGAGAGAGAAAGAGAAGCTGTGAGTGAGAGAGAGAGAGAAAGAGAAGCTGTGAGTGAGAGAGTGAGAGAGAGAAAGAGAAGCTGTTAGTGAGAGTGAGAGAGAGATTGAAAGAGAAGCTGTGAGTGAGTGAGAGAGAAAAAGAGAAGCTGTGATAAAGAAGGAGAGGGAAAGAGAATAAGTGAGTGAGTGAGAGAGAGAGAGAAAGAGAAGCTGTGAGAGAGAAAGAGAAGCTGTGAGTGAGAGAGTGAGAGAGAGAAAGAGAATCTGTTACTGAGTGTGTGTGAGAGAGAGAAAGAGAAGCTGTGAGTGAGAGAGAGATTGAAAGAGAAGCTGTGAGTGAGAGAGAGAGAGAGAAAGAGAAGCTGTGAGTGAGAGAGAGAAAGAGAAGCTGTGAGTGAGAGGGAGAGAAAGAGAAGCTGTGAGTGACACACAGAGAGAGAAGCTGTGAGTTAGAGAGAGAGAAAGTGAAGCTGTGAGTGAGAGAGAGAGAGAAAGAGAAGCTGTGTGTGTGTGAGAAAGATAGTCTGAGAAAGAGAGAGTGAAAGAGAAGCTGTGAGTGAGACAGAGAGAGGGAGAAAGAGAAGCTGTGTGAGTGAGAGAGAGAAAGAGAAGCTGTGAGTGAGAGAGAGAAAGAAAAGCTGTGAGTGAGAGAGAGAGAAAGAGAAGGTATGAGTGAGAGAGAGAGAAGCTGTGTGAGAGAGTGAGAGAGAGAAAGAGAAGCTGTGAGTGAGAGAGAGAAAGAGAAGCTGTGAGTGAGAGGGAGAGAGAGAAAGAGAAGCTGTGAGTGAGAGAGAGAGAGAAAGAGAAGCTGTGAGTGAGAAGAGAGAAAGAGAAGCTGTGAGTGAGAGGGAGAGAGAGAAAGAGAAGCTGTGAGTGACACACAGAGAGAGAAGCTGTGAGTTAGAGAGAGAGAGAAAGAGAAGCTGTGAGTGACAGAGAGAGAGAGAAAGAGAAGCTGTGAGTGAGAGTGAGAGAGAGAGAGAAAGAGAAGCTGTGAGTGAGAGAGAGAGAAAGAGATGCTGTGAGTGAGTGAGAGAGTCAGAGAAGCTGTGAGTGAGAGAGAGAGAAAGAGAAGCTGTGAGTGAGAGAGAGATAAAGAGAAGCTGTGAGTGAGAGAGAGAGAGAAAGAGAAGCTGTGAGTAAGAAGGATAGGGAAAGAGAAGAAGTGAGTGAGTGAGAGAGAGAGAGAAAGAGAAGCTGTGTGAGAGAGAGAGAGAGAAAGAGAAGCTGTGAGTGAGAGAGTGAGAGAGAGAAAGAGAAGCTGTTAGTGAGAGTGAGAGAGAGAGAGAAAGAGAAGCTGTGAGTGAGAGAGAGATTGAAAGAGAAGATGTGAGTGAGTGAGAGAGAGAGAAAGAGAAGCTGTGAGTGAGAGAGAGAGAAAGAGAAGCTGTGAGTGAGAGAGAGAGAAAGAGAAGCTGTGATTAAGAAGGAGAGGGAAAGAGAATAAGTGAGTGAGTGAGAGAGAGAGAGAGAAAGAGAAGCTGTGAGAGAGAAAGAGAAGCTGTGAGTGAGACAGAGAGAGGGAGAAAGAGAAGCTGTGTGCATGAGAGAGAGAAAGAGAAGCTGTGAGTGAGAGAGAGATTGAAAGAGAGAGAGATTGAAAGAGAAGCTGTGAGTGAGTGAGAGAGAGAGAAAGAGAAGCTGTGAGTGAGAGAGAGAGAAAGAGAAGCTGTGAGTGAGAGAGAGAGAAAGAGAAGCTGTGATTAAGAAGGAGAGGAAAAGAGAATAAGTGAGTGAGTGAGAGAGAGAGAGAGAAAGAGAAGCTGTGAGAGAGAAAGAGAAGCTGTGAGTGAGAGAGTGAGAGAGAGAAAGAGAATCTGTTAGTGAGTGTGAGAGAGAGAGAGAAAGAGAAGCTGTGAGTGAGAGAGAGATTGAAAGAGAAGCTGTGAGTGAGAGAGAGAGAGAAAGAAAAGCTGTGAGTGAGAGAGAGAAAGAGAAGCTGTGAGTGAGAGGGAGAGAAAGAGAAGCTGTGAGTGAGACAGAGAGAGAGAAGCTGTGAGTTAGAGAGAGAGAAAGAGAAGCTGTGAGTGACAGAGAGAGAGAAAGAGAAGCTGTGAGTGAGAGTGAGAGAGAGAGAGAGAGAAAGTGAAGCTGTGAGTGTGTGTGAGAGAGAAAGAGAAGCTGTGTGTGTGTGAGAGAGAGAAAGATAGTCTGAGAAAGAGAGAGTGAAAGAGAAGCTGTGAGTGAGACAGAGAGAGGGAGAAAGAGAAGCTGTGTGCGTGAGAGAGAGAAAGAGAAGCTGTGAGTGAGAGAGAGAGAAGATGTGAGTGAGAGTGAGAGAGGGAGAAAGAGAAGCTGTGTGTGTGAGAGAGAGAAAGAGAAGCTGTGAGTGAGAGTGAGAGAGAAAGAGAAAGAGTAGCTGTGAGAGAGCGAGAGAGAGAAAGAGAAGCTGTTAGTGAGAGTGAGAGAGAGAGAAAGAGAAGCTGTGAGTGAGAGAGAGAGAGAAAGAGATGCTGTGAGTGAGAGAGAGAGAGAAAGAGAAGCTGTGAGTGAGAGAGAGAGAAAGAGAAGCTGTGAGAGAGAGAGAGAGAGAGAAGCTGTGAGTGAGAAGGAGAGGGAAAGAGAAGCTGTGAGTGAGTGAGAGAGAGAGAAAGAGAAGCTGTGAGTGAGAGAGAGAAAGAGAAGCTGTGAGTGAGAGAGAGAGAGAAAGAGAAGCTGTGAGTAAGAAGGAGAGGGAAAGAGAAGAAGTGAGTGAGTGAGAGAGAGAGAAAGAGAAGCTGTGAGACAGAAAGAGAAGCTGTGAGTGAGAGAGTGAGAGAGAGAAAGAGAATCAGTTAGTGAGTGTGTGTGAGAGAGAGAAAGAGAAGCTGTAAGTGAGAGAGAGATTGAAAGAGAAGCTGTGAGTGAGAGAGAGAGAGAGAAAGAGAAGCTGAGTGAGAGAGAGAAAGAGAAGCTGTGAGTGAGAGGGAGAGAGACAAAGAGAAGCTGTGAGTGACACAGAGAGAGAGAAGCTGTGAGTTAGAGAGAGAGAAAGAGAAGCTGTGAGTGACAGAGAGAGAGACAGAGAAGCTGTGTGTGTGTGTGAGAGAGAAAGATAGTCTGAGAAAGCGAGAGTGAAAGAGAAGCTGTGAGACAAAGAGAGGGAGAAAGAGAAGCTGTGTGTGTGTGAGAGAGAAAGAGAAGCTGTGAGTGAGAGTGAGATAGAGAGAGAGAGAAGCTGTGAGTGTGTGTGTTTGAGAGAAAGAGAAGCTGTGAGTGAGAGAGAGAGAAAGCGAAGCTGTGAGAGAGAAAGAGAGAGAGAATGAGAAGCTGTGAGTGAGAGAGAGAGAAGCTGTGAGTGAGAGAGAGAGAGAAGATGTGAGTGAGAGAGAGAGAGAATGAGAAGCTGTGAGTGAGAGAGAGAAAAAATAAGAGAAGCTGTGAGTGAGAAAGAGAGAGAAAGAGAAGCTGTGAGTGAGAGAAAGAGAGGGAGAAAGAGAAGCTGTGAGTGAGAGAGAGAGAAAGAGAAGCTGTGAGTGAGAGAGAGAAAGAGAAGCTGTGAGTGAGAGGGAGAGAGAGAAAGAGAAGCTGTGAGTGAGAGAGAGAGAGAGAGAAACAGAAGCTGTGAGTGAGAAGAGAGAAAGAGAAGCTGTGAGTGAGAGGGAGAGAGAGAAAGAGAAGCTGTGACTGACACACAGAGAGAGAAGCTGTGAGTTAGAGAGAGAGAGAAAGAGAAGCTTTGAGTGACAGAGAGAGAGAGAAAGAGAAGCTGTGAGTGAGAGTGAGAGAGAGAGAGAAAGAGAAGCTGTGAGTGAGAGAGAGAGAAAGAGATGCTGTGAGTGAGTGAGAGAGTCAGAGAAGCTGTGAGTGAGAGAGAGAGAAAGAGAAGCTGTGAGTGAGAGAGAGAGAAAGAGAAGCTGTGAGTGAGAGAGAGAGAGAAAGAGAAGCTGTGAGTAAGAAGGATAGGGAAAGAGAAGATGTGAGTGAGTGAGAGAGAGAGAGAAAGAGAAGCTGTGAGTGAGAGAGAGAGAGAAAGAGAAGCTGTGAGTGAGAGAGTGAGTGAGAGAAAGAGAAGCTGTTAGTGAGAGTGAGAGAGAGAGAGAAAGAGAAGCTGTGAGTGAGAGAGAGATTGAAAGAGAAGATGTGAGTGAGAGAGAGAGAGAGAAAGTGAAGCTATGAGTGAGAGAGAGAGAAAGAGAAGCTGTGAGTGAGAGAGAGAGAAAGAGAAGCTGTGATTAAGAAGGAGAGGGAAAGAGAATAAGTGAGTGAGTGAGAGAGAGAGAGAAAAAGAGAAGCTGTGAGAGAGAAAGAGAAGCTGTGAGTGAGACAGAGAGAGGGAGAAAGAGAAGCTGTGTGCGTGAGAGAGAGAAAGAGAAGCTGTGAGTGAGAGAGAGATTGAAAGAGAGAGAGATTGAAAGAGAAGCTGTGAGTGAGTGAGAGAGAGAGAGAGAAAGAGAAGCTGTGAGTGAGAGAGAGAGAAAGAGAAGCTGTGAGTGAGAGAGAGAGAAAGAGAAGCTGTGATTAAGAAGGAGAGGGAAAGAGAATAAGTGAGTGAGTGAGAGAGAGAGAGAGAAAGAGAAGCTGTGAGAGAGAAAGATTAGCTGTGAGTGAGAGAGTGAGAGAGAGAAAGAGAAAGAGAAGCTGTGAGAGAGAAAGAGAAGCTGTGAGTGAGACAGAGAGAGGGAGAAAGAGAAGCTGTGTGCGTGAGAGAGAGAAAGAGAAGCTGTGAGTGAGAGAGAGATTGAAAGAGAGAGAGATTGAAAGAGAAGCTGTGAGTGAGTGAGAGAGAGAGAGAAAGAGAAGCTGTGAGTGAGAGAGAGAGAAAGAGAAGCTGTGAGTGAGAGAGAGAGAAAGAGAAGCTGTGATTAAGAAGGAGAGGGAAAGAGAATAAGTGAGTGAGTGAGAGAGAGAGAGAGAAAGAGAAGCTGTGAGAGAGAAAGAGAAGCTGTGAGTGAGAGAGTGAGAGAGAGAAAGAGAATCTGTTAGTGAGTGTGAGAGAGAGAGAGAAAGAGAAGCTGTGAGTGAGAGAGAGATTGAAAGAGAAGCTGTGAGTGAGAGAGAGAGAAAGAGAAGCTGTGAGTGAGAGAGAGAAAGAGAAGCTGTGAGTGAGAGGGAGAGAAAGAGAAGCTGTGAGTGAGACAGAGAGAGAGAAGCTGTGAGTTAGAGAGAGAGAAAGAGAAGCTGTGAGTGACAGAGAGAGAGAAAGAGAAGCTGTGAGTGAGAGTGAGAGAGAGAGAGAGAAAGTGAAGCTGTGAGTGTGTGTGAGAGAGAAAGAGAAGCTGTGTGTGTGTGAGAGAGAGAAAGATAGTCTGAGAAAGAGAGAGTGAAAGAGAAGCTGTGAGTGAGACAGAGAGAAGGAGGAAGAGAAGCTGTGTGCGTGAGAGAGAGAAAGAGAAGCTGTGAGTGAGAGAGAGAGAAGATGTGAGTGAGAGTGAGAGAGGGAGAAAGAGAAGCTGTGTGTGTGTGAGAGAGAAAGAGAAGCTGTGAGTGAGAGTGAGAGAGAGAGAAAGAGAAAGAGTAGCTGTGAGAGAGCGAGAGAGAGAAAGAGAAGCTGTTAGTGAGAGTGAGAGAGAGAGAAAGAGAAGCTGTGAGTGAGAGAGAGAGAGAAAGAGATGCTGTGAGTGAGAGAGAGAGAGAAAGAGAAGCTGTGAGTGAGAGAGAGAGAAAGAGAAGCTGTGAGAGAGAGAGAGAGAGAAGCTGTGAGTGAGAAGGAGAGGGAAAGAGAAGCTGTGAGTGAGTGAGAGAGAGAGAAAGAGAAGCTGTGAGTGAGAGAGAGAAAGAGAAGCTGTGAGTGAGAGAGAGAGAGAAAGAGAAGCTGTGAGTAAGAAGGAGAGGGAAAGAGAAGAAGTGAGTGAGTGAGAGAGAGAGAAAGAGAAGCTGTGAGACAGAAAGAGAAGCTGTGAGTGAGAGAGTGAGAGAGAGAAAGAGAATCTGTTAGTGAGTGTGAGAGAGAGAGAGAAAGAGAAGCTGTAAGTGAGAGAGAGATTGAAAGAGAAGCTGTGAGTGAGAGAGAGAGAGAGAAAGAGAAGCTGAGTGAGAGAGAGAAAGAGAAGCTGTGAGTGAGAGGGAGAGAGAGAAAGAGAAGCTGTGAGTGACACACAGAGAGAGAAGCTGTGAGTTAGAGAGAGAGAAAGAGAAGCTGTGAGTGACAGAGAGAGAGACAGAGAAGCTGTGTGTGTGTGAGAGAGAGAAAGATAGTCTGAGAAAGCGAGAGTGAAAGAGAAGCTGTGAGACAAAGAGAGGGAGAAAGAGAAGCTGTGTGTGTGAGAGAGAGAAAGAGAAGCTGTGAGTGAGAGTGAGAGAGAGAGATGCTGTGAGTGAGTGAGAGAGTCAGAGAAGCTGTGAGTGAGAGAGAGAGAAAGAGAAGCTGTGAGTGAGAGAGAGAGAAAGAGAAGCTGTGAGTGAGAGAGAGAGAGAAAGAGAAGCTGTGAGTAAGAAGGATAGGGAAAGAGAAGATGTGAGTGAGTGAGAGAGAGAGAGAAAGAGAAGCTGTGAGTGAGAGAGAGAGAGAAAGAGAAGCTGTGAGTGAGAGAGTGAGTGAGAGAAAGAGAAGCTGTTAGTGAGAGTGAGAGAGAGAGAGAAAGAGAAGCTGTGAGTGAGAGAGAGATTGAAAGAGAAGATGTGAGTGAGAGAGAGAGAGAGAAAGTGAAGCTATGAGTGAGAGAGAGAGAAAGAGAAGCTGTGAGTGAGAGAGAGAGAAAGAGAAGCTGTGATTAAGAAGGAGAGGGAAAGAGAATAAGTGAGTGAGTGAGAGAGAGAGAGAAAAAGAGAAGCTGTGAGAGAGAAAGAGAAGCTGTGAGTGAGACAGAGAGAGGGAGAAAGAGAAGCTGTGTGCGTGAGAGAGAGAAAGAGAAGCTGTGAGTGAGAGAGAGATTGAAAGAGAGAGAGATTGAAAGAGAAGCTGTGAGTGAGTGAGAGAGAGAGAGAGAAAGAGAAGCTGTGAGTGAGAGAGAGAGAAAGAGAAGCTGTGAGTGAGAGAGAGAG
The DNA here is from genome assembly GCA_035047305.1 of Bradypodion pumilum. Taxonomy (NCBI): domain Eukaryota; kingdom Metazoa; phylum Chordata; class Lepidosauria; order Squamata; family Chamaeleonidae; genus Bradypodion; species Bradypodion pumilum. The sequence goes on from JAWDJD010000001.1 coordinate 234,190,369, forward strand.
AAAGAGAAGCTGTGATTAAGAAGGAGAGGGAAAGAGAATAAGTGAGTGAGTGAGAGAGAGAGAGAGAAAGAGAAGCTGTGAGAGAGAAAGATTAGCTGTGAGTGAGAGAGTGAGAGAGAGAAAGAGAAAGAGAAGCTGTGAGAGAGAAAGAGAAGCTGTGAGTGAGACAGAGAGAGGGAGAAAGAGAAGCTGTGTGCGTGAGAGAGAGAAAGAGAAGCTGTGAGTGAGAGAGAGATTGAAAGAGAGAGAGATTGAAAGAGAAGCTGTGAGTGAGTGAGAGAGAGAGAGAAAGAGAAGCTGTGAGTGAGAGAGAGAGAAAGAGAAGCTGTGAGTGAGAGAGAGAGAAAGAGAAGCTGTGATTAAGAAGGAGAGGGAAAGAGAATAAGTGAGTGAGTGAGAGAGAGAGAGAGAAAGAGAAGCTGTGAGAGAGAAAGAGAAGCTGTGAGTGAGAGAGTGAGAGAGAGAAAGAGAATCTGTTAGTGAGTGTGAGAGAGAGAGAGAAAGAGAAGCTGTGAGTGAGAGAGAGATTGAAAGAGAAGCTGTGAGTGAGAGAGAGAGAAAGAGAAGCTGTGAGTGAGAGAGAGAAAGAGAAGCTGTGAGTGAGAGGGAGAGAAAGAGAAGCTGTGAGTGAGACAGAGAGAGAGAAGCTGTGAGTTAGAGAGAGAGAAAGAGAAGCTGTGAGTGACAGAGAGAGAGAAAGAGAAGCTGTGAGTGAGAGTGAGAGAGAGAGAGAGAAAGTGAAGCTGTGAGTGTGTGTGAGAGAGAAAGAGAAGCTGTGTGTGTGTGAGAGAGAGAAAGATAGTCTGAGAAAGAGAGAGTGAAAGAGAAGCTGTGAGTGAGACAGAGAGAAGGAGGAAGAGAAGCTGTGTGCGTGAGAGAGAGAAAGAGAAGCTGTGAGTGAGAGAGAGAGAAGATGTGAGTGAGAGTGAGAGAGGGAGAAAGAGAAGCTGTGTGTGTGTGAGAGAGAAAGAGAAGCTGTGAGTGAGAGTGAGAGAGAGAGAAAGAGAAAGAGTAGCTGTGAGAGAGCGAGAGAGAGAAAGAGAAGCTGTTAGTGAGAGTGAGAGAGAGAGAAAGAGAAGCTGTGAGTGAGAGAGAGAGAGAAAGAGATGCTGTGAGTGAGAGAGAGAGAGAAAGAGAAGCTGTGAGTGAGAGAGAGAGAAAGAGAAGCTGTGAGAGAGAGAGAGAGAGAAGCTGTGAGTGAGAAGGAGAGGGAAAGAGAAGCTGTGAGTGAGTGAGAGAGAGAGAAAGAGAAGCTGTGAGTGAGAGAGAGAAAGAGAAGCTGTGAGTGAGAGAGAGAGAGAAAGAGAAGCTGTGAGTAAGAAGGAGAGGGAAAGAGAAGAAGTGAGTGAGTGAGAGAGAGAGAAAGAGAAGCTGTGAGACAGAAAGAGAAGCTGTGAGTGAGAGAGTGAGAGAGAGAAAGAGAATCTGTTAGTGAGTGTGAGAGAGAGAGAGAAAGAGAAGCTGTAAGTGAGAGAGAGATTGAAAGAGAAGCTGTGAGTGAGAGAGAGAGAGAGAAAGAGAAGCTGAGTGAGAGAGAGAAAGAGAAGCTGTGAGTGAGAGGGAGAGAGAGAAAGAGAAGCTGTGAGTGACACACAGAGAGAGAAGCTGTGAGTTAGAGAGAGAGAAAGAGAAGCTGTGAGTGACAGAGAGAGAGACAGAGAAGCTGTGTGTGTGTGAGAGAGAGAAAGATAGTCTGAGAAAGCGAGAGTGAAAGAGAAGCTGTGAGACAAAGAGAGGGAGAAAGAGAAGCTGTGTGTGAGAGAGAGAGAAAGAGAAGCTGTGAGTGAGAGTGAGAGAGAGAGAGAGAAAGTGAAGCTGTGAGTGTGTGTGAGAGAGAAAGAGAAGCTGTGTGTGTGTGAGAGAGAGAAAGATAGTCTGAGAAAGAGAGAGTGAAAGAGAAGCTGTGAGTGAGACAGAGAGAGGGAGAAAGAGAAGCTGTGTGCGTGAGAGAGAGAAAGAGAAGCTGTGAGTGAGAGAGAGAGAAGATGTGAGTGAGAGTGAGAGAGGGAGAAAGAGAAGCTGTGTGTGTGTGAGAGAGAAAGAGAAGCTGTGAGTGAGAGTGAGAGAGAGAGAAAGAGAAAGAGTAGCTGTGAGAGAGCGAGAGAGAGAAAGAGAAGCTGTTAGTGAGAGTGAGAGAGAGAGAAAGAGAAGCTGTGAGTGAGAGAGAGAGAGAAAGAGATGCTGTGAGTGAGAGAGAGAGAGAAAGAGAAGCTGTGAGTGAGAGAGAGAGAAAGAGAAGCTGTGAGAGAGAGAGAGAGAGAAGCTGTGAGTGAGAAGGAGAGGGAAAGAGAAGCTGTGAGTGAGTGAGAGAGAGAGAAAGAGAAGCTGTGAGTGAGAGAGAGAAAGAGAAGCTGTGAGTGAGAGAGAGAGAGAAAGAGAAGCTGTGAGTAAGAAGGAGAGGGAAAGAGAAGAAGTGAGTGAGTGAGAGAGAGAGAAAGAGAAGCTGTGAGACAGAAAGAGAAGCTGTGAGTGAGAGAGTGAGAGAGAGAAAGAGAATCTGTTAGTGAGTGTGAGAGAGAGAGAGAAAGAGAAGCTGTAAGTGAGAGAGAGATTGAAAGAGAAGCTGTGAGTGAGAGAGAGAGAGAGAAAGAGAAGCTGAGTGAGAGAGAGAAAGAGAAGCTGTGAGTGACACACAGAGAGAGAAGCTGTGTGTGAGAGAGAGAGAAAGAGAAGCTGTGAGTGAGAGTGAGATAGAGAGAGAGAGAGAAGCTGTGAGTGTGTGTGTTTGAGAGAAAGAGAAGCTGTGAGTGAGAGAGAGAGAAAGCGAAGCTGTGAGAGAGAAAGAGAGAGAGAATGAGAAGCTGTGAGTGAGAGAGAGAGAAGCTGTGAGTGAGAGAGAGAGAGAAGATGTGAGTGAGAGAGAGAGAGAATGAGAAGCTGTGAGTGAGAGAGAGAAATATAAGAGAAGCTGTGAGTGAGAAAGAGAGAGAAAGAGAAGCTGTGAGTGAGAGAAAGAGAGGGAGAAAGAGAAGCTGTGAGTGAGAGAGAGAGAAAGAGAAGCTGTGAGTGAGAGAGAGAAAGAGAAGCTGTGAGTGAGAGGGAGAGAGAGAAAGAGAAGCTGTGAGTGAGAGAGAGAGAAAGAGAAGCTGTGAGTGAGAAGAGAGAAAGAGAAGCTGTGAGTGAGAGGGAGAGAGAGAAAGGGAAGCTGTGACTGACACACAGAGAGAGAAGCTGTGAGTTAGAGAGAGAGAGAAAGAGAAGCTGTGAGTGACAGAGAGAGAGAGAGAAAGAGAAGCTGTGAGTGAGAGTGAGAGAGAGAGAGAAAGAGAAGCTGTGAGTGAGAGAGAGAGAAAGAGATGCTGTGAGTGAGTGAGAGAGTCAGAGAAGCTGTGAGTGAGAGAGAAAGAAAGAGAAGCTGTGAGTGAGAGAGAGAGAAAGAGAAGCTGTGAGTGAGAGAGAGAGAGAAAGAGGAGCTGTGAGTAAGAAGGATAGGGAAAGAGAAGAAGTGAGTGAGTGAGAGAGAGAGAGAAAGAGAAGCTGTGAGTGAGAGAGAGAGAGAAAGAGAAGCTGTGAGTGAGAGAGTGAGAGAGAAAGAGAAGCTGTTAGTGAGAGTGAGAGAGAGAGAGAGAGAGAAGCTGTGAGTGAGAGAGAGATTGAAAGAGAAGATGTGAGTGAGTGAGAGAGAGAGAAAGAGAAGCTGTGAGTGAGAGAGAGAGAAAGAGAAGCTGTGAGTGAGAGAGAGAGAAAGAGAAGCTGTGATTAAGAAGGTGAGGGAAAGAGAATAAGTGAGTGAGTGAGAGAGAGAGAGAAAGAGAAGCTGTGAGAGAGAAAGAGAAGCTGTGAGTGAGACAGAGAGAGGGAGAAAGAGAAGCTGTGTGCGTGAGAGAGAGAAAGAGAAGCTGTGAGTGAGAGAGAGATTGAAAGAGAGAGAGATTGAAAGAGAAGCTGTGAGTGAGTGAGAGAGAGAGAGAGAAAGAGAAGCTGTGAGTGAGAGAGAGAGAAAGAGAAGCTGTGAGTGAGAGAGAGAGAAAGAGAAGCTGTGATTAAGAAGGAGAGGGAAAGAGAATAAGTGAGTGAGTGAGAGAGAGAGAGAGAAAGAGAAGCTGTGAGAGAGAAAGAGAAGCTGTGAGTGAGAGAGTGAGAGAGAGAAAGAGAATCTGTTAGTGAGTGTGAGAGAGAGAGAAAGAGAAGCTGTGAGTGAGAGGGAGAGAAAGAGAAGCTGTGAGTGAGACAGAGAGAGAGAAGCTGTGAGTTAGAGAGAGAGAAAGAGAAGCTGTGAGTGACAGAGAGAGAGAAAGAGAAGCTGTGAGTGAGAGTGAGAGAGAGAGAGAGAAAGTGAAGCTGTGAGTGTGTGTGAGAGAGAAAGAGAAGCTGTGTGTGTGTGCGAGAGAGAGAAAGATAGTCTGAGAAAGAGAGAGTGAAAGAGAAGCTGTGAGTGAGACAGAGAGAGGGAGAAAGAGAAGCTGTGTGCGTGAGAGAGAGAAAGAGAAGCTGTGAGTGAGAGAGAGAGAGAAGATGTGAGTGAGAGTGAGAGAGGGAGAAAGAGAAGCTGTGTGTGTGAGAGAGAGAAAGAGAAGCTGTGAGTGAGAGTGAGAGAGGGAGAAAGAGAAGCTGTGTGCGTGAGAGAGAGAAAGAGAAGCTGTGAGTGAGAGAGAGATTGAAAGAGAGAGAGATTGAAAGAGAAGCTGTGAGTGAGTGAGAGAGAGAGAGAAAGAGAAGCTGTGAGTGAGAGAGAGAGAAAGAGAAGCTGTGAGTGAGAGAGAGAGAAAGAGAAGCTGTGATTAAGAAGGAGAGGGAAAGAGAATAAGTGAGTGAGTGAGAGAGAGAGAGAGAAAGAGAAGCTGTGAGAGAGAAAGAGAAGCTGTGAGTGAGAGAGTGAGAGAGAGAAAGAGAATCTGTTAGTGAGTGTGAGAGAGAGAGAGAAAGAGAAGCTGTGAGTGAGAGAGAGATTGAAAGAGAAGCTGTGAGTGAGAGAGAGAGAAAGAGAAGCTGTGAGTGAGAGAGAGAAAGAGAAGCTGTGAGTGAGAGGGAGAGAAAGAGAAGCTGTGAGTGAGACAGAGAGAGAGAAGCTGTGAGTTAGAGAGAGAGAAAGAGAAGCTGTGAGTGACAGAGAGAGAGAAAGAGAAGCTGTGAGTGAGAGTGAGAGAGAGAGAGAGAAAGTGAAGCTGTGAGTGTGTGTGAGAGAGAAAGAGAAGCTGTGTGTGTGTGTGAGAGAGAAAGATAGTCTGAGAAAGAGAGAGTGAAAGAGAAGCTGTGAGTGAGACAGAGAGAGGGAGAAAGAGAAGCTGTGTGCGTGAGAGAGAGAAAGAGAAGCTGTGAGTGAGAGAGAGAGAAGATGTGAGTGAGAGTGAGAGAGGGAGAAAGAGAAGCTGTGTGTGTGTGAGAGAGAAAGAGAAGCTGTGAGTGAGAGTGAGAGAGAGAGAAAGAGAAAGAGTAGCTGTGAGAGAGCGAGAGAGAGAAAGAGAAGCTGTTAGTGAGAGTGAGAGAGAGAGAAAGAGAAGCTGTGAGTGAGAGAGAGAGAGAAAGAGATGCTGTGAGTGAGAGAGAGAGAGAAAGAGAAGCTGTGAGTGAGAGAGAGAGAAAGAGAAGCTGTGAGAGAGAGAGAGAGAGAAGCTGTGAGTGAGAAGGAGAGGGAAAGAGAAGCTGTGAGTGAGTGAGAGAGAGAGAAAGAGAAGCTGTGAGTGAGAGAGAGAAAGAGAAGCTGTGAGTGAGAGAGAGAGAGAAAGAGAAGCTGTGAGTAAGAAGGAGAGGGAAAGAGAAGAAGTGAGTGAGTGAGAGAGAGAGAAAGAGAAGCTGTGAGACAGAAAGAGAAGCTGTGAGTGAGAGAGTGAGAGAGAGAAAGAGAATCTGTTAGTGAGTGTGAGAGAGAGAGAGAAAGAGAAGCTGTAAGTGAGAGAGAGATTGAAAGAGAAGCTGTGAGTGAGAGAGAGAGAGAGAAAGAGAAGCTGAGTGAGAGAGAGAAAGAGAAGCTGTGAGTGAGAGGGAGAGAGAGAAAGAGAAGCTGTGAGTGACTCACAGAGAGAGAAGCTGTGAGTTAGAGAGAGAGAAAGAGAAGCTGTGAGTGACAGAGAGAGAGACAGAGAAGCTGTGTGTGTGTGAGAGAGAGAAAGATAGTCTGAGAAAGCGAGAGTGAAAGAGAAGCTGTGAGACAAAGAGAGGGAGAAAGAGAAGCTGTGTGTGAGAGAGAGAGAAAGAGAAGCTGTGAGTGAGAGTGAGATAGAGAGAGAGAGAGAAGCTGTGAGTGTGTGTGTTTGAGAGAAAGAGAAGCTGTGAGTGAGAGAGAGAGAAAGCGAAGCTGTGAGAGAGAAAGAGAGAGAGAATGAGAAGCTGTGAGTGAGAGAGAGAGAAGCTGTGAGTGAGAGAGAGAGAAGATGTGAGTGAGAGAGAGAGAGAATGAGAAGCTGTGAGTGAGAGAGAGAAATATAAGAGAAGCTGTGAGTGAGAAAGAGAGAGAAAGAGAAGCTGTGAGTGAGAGAAAGAGAGGGAGAAAGAGAAGCTGTGAGTGAGAGAGAGAGAAAGAGAAGCTGTGAGTGAGAGAGAGAAAGAGAAGCTGTGAGTGAGAGGGAGAGAGAGAAAGAGAAGCTGTGAGTGAGAGAGAGAGAAAGAGAAGCTGTGAGTGAGAAGAGAGAAAGAGAAGCTGTGAGTGAGAGGGAGAGAGAGAAAGGGAAGCTGTGACTGACACACAGAGAGAGAAGCTGTGAGTTAGAGAGAGAGAGAAAGAGAAGCTGTGAGTGACAGAGAGAGAGAGAGAAAGAGAAGCTGTGAGTGAGAGTGAGAGAGAGAGAGAAAGAGAAGCTGTGAGTGAGAGAGAGAGAAAGAGATGCTGTGAGTGAGTGAGAGAGTCAGAGAAGCTGTGAGTGAGAGAGAAAGAAAGAGAAGCTGTGAGTGAGAGAGAGAGAAAGAGAAGCTGTGAGTGAGAGAGAGAGAAAGAGAAGCTGTGAGTAAGAAGGATAGGGAAAGAGAAGAAGTGAGTGAGTGAGAGAGAGAGAGAAAGAGAAGCTGTGAGTGAGAGAGAGAGAGAAAGAGAAGCTGTGAGTGAGAGAGTGAGAGAGAGAAAGAGAAGCTGTTAGTGAGAGTGAGAGAGAGAGAGAAAGAGAAGCTGTGAGTGAGAGAGAGATTGAAAGAGAAGATGTGAGTGAGTGAGAGAGAGAGAAAGAGAAGCTGTGAGTGAGAGAGAGAGAAAGAGAAGCTGTGAGTGAGAGAGAGAGAAAGAGAAGCTGTGATTAAGAAGGTGAGGGAAAGAGAATAAGTGAGTGAGTGAGAGAGAGAGAGAAAGAGAAGCTGTGAGAGAGAAAGAGAAGCTGTGAGTGAGACAGAGAGAGGGAGAAAGAGAAGCTGTGTGCGTGAGAGAGAGAAAGAGAAGCTGTGAGTGAGAGAGAGATTGAAAGAGAGAGAGATTGAAAGAGAAGCTGTGAGTGAGTGAGAGAGAGAGAGAGAAAGAGAAGCTGTGAGTGAGAGAGAGAGAAAGAGAAGCTGTGAGTGAGAGAGAGAGAAAGAGAAGCTGTGATTAAGAAGGAGAGGGAAAGAGAATAAGTGAGTGAGTGAGAGAGAGAGAGAGAAAGAGAAGCTGTGAGAGAGAAAGAGAAGCTGTGAGTGAGAGAGTGAGAGAGAGAAAGAGAATCTGTTAGTGAGTGTGAGAGAGAGAGAGAAAGAGAAGCTGTGAGTGAGAGGGAGAGAAAGAGAAGCTGTGAGTGAGACAGAGAGAGAGAAGCTGTGAGTTAGAGAGAGAGAAAGAGAAGCTGTGAGTGACAGAGAGAGAGAAAGGGAAGCTGTGAGTGAGAGTGAGAGAGAGAGAGAGAAAGTGAAGCTGTGAGTGTGTGTGAGAGAGAAAGAGAAGCTGTGTGTGTGTGTGAGAGAGAGAAAGATAGTCTGAGAAAGAGAGAGTGAAAGAGAAGCTGTGAGTGAGACAGAGAGAGGGAGAAAGAGAAGCTGTGTGCGTGAGAGAGAGAAAGAGAAGCTGTGAGTGAGAGAGAGAGAGAAGATGTGAGTGAGAGTGAGAGAGGGAGAAAGAGAAGCTGTGTGTGTGTGAGAGAGAAAGAGAAGCTGTGAGTGAGAGTGAGAGAGAGAGAAAGAGAAAGAGTAGCTGTGAGAGAGCGAGAGAGAGAAAGAGAAGCTGTTAGTGAGAGTGAGAGAGAGAGAAAGAGAAGCTGTGAGTGAGAGAGAGAAAGAGATGCTGTGAGTGAGAGAGAGAGAGAAAGAGAAGCTGTGAGTGAGAGAGAGAGAAAGAGAAGCTGTGAGAGAGAGAGAGAGAGAAGCTGTGAGTGAGAAGGAGAGGGAAAGAGAAGCTGTGAGTGAGTGAGAGAGAGAGAAAGAGAAGCTGTGAGTGAGAGAGAGAAAGAGAAGCTGTGAGTGAGAGAGAGAGAGAAAGAGAAGCTGTGAGTAAGAAGGAGAGGGAAAGAGAAGAAGTGAGTGAGTGAGAGAGAGAGAAAGAGAAGCTGTGAGACAGAAAGAGAAGCTGTGAGTGAGAGAGTGAGAGAGAGAAAGAGAATCTGTTAGTGAGTGTGAGAGAGAGAGAGAAAGAGAAGCTGTAAGTGAGAGAGAGATTGAAAGAGAAGCTGTGAGTGAGAGAGAGAGAGAGAAAGAGAAGCTGAGTGAGAGAGAGAAAGAGAAGCTGTGAGTGAGAGGGAGAGAGAGAAAGAGAAGCTGTGAGTGACACACAGAGAGAGAAGCTGTGAGTTAGAGAGAGAGAAAGAGAAGCTGTGAGTGACAGAGAGAGAGACAGAGAAGCTGTGTGTGTGTGTGAGAGAGAAAGATAGTCTGAGAAAGCGAGAGTGAAAGAGAAGCTGTGAGACAAAGAGAGGGAGAAAGAGAAGCTGTGTGTGTGAGAGAGAGAAAGAGAAGCTGTGAGTGAGAGTGAGATAGAGAGAGAGAGAGAAGCTGTGAGTGTGTGTGTTTGAGAGAAAGAGAAGCTGTGAGTGAGAGAGAGAGAAAGCGAAGCTGTGAGAGAGAAAGAGAGAGAGAATGAGAAGCTGTGAGTGAGAGAGAGAGAAGCTGTGAGTGAGAGAGAGAAGATGTGAGTGAGAGAGAGAGAGAATGAGAAGCTGTGAGTGAGAGAGAGAAAAAATAAGAGAAGCTGTGAGTGAGAAAGAGAGAGAAAGAGAAGCTGTGAGTGAGAGAAAGAGAGGGAGAAAGAGAAGCTGTGAGTGAGAGAGAGAGAAAGAGAAGCTGTGAGTGAGAGAGAGAGAGAGAATGAGAAGCTGTGAGTGAGAGAGAGAGAAGCTGTGAGTGAGAGAGAAAGAGAAGCTGTGAGTGAGAGAGAGAGAAGATGTGAGTGAGAGAGAGAGAGAATGAGAAGCTGTGAGTGAGAGAGAGAGAAAGTAAGAGAAGCTGTGAGTGATACAGAGAGAGAGAAAGAGAAGCTGTGAATGAGAGAGAGAGGGAGAAAGATAAGCTGTGTGAGAGAGAGAGAGAAAGAGAAGCTGTGAGTGAGAGAGAGAGAGAAAGAGAAGCTGCGAGTAAGAAGGAGAGGGAAAGAGAAGAAGTGAGTGAGCGAGCGAGAGAGAGAAAGAGAAGCTGTGAGACAGAAAGAGAAGCTGTGAGTGAGAGAGTGAGAGAGAGAAAGAGAATCTGTTAGTGAGTGTGAGAGAGAGAGAGAAAGAGAAGCTGTAAGTGAGAGAGAGATTGAAAGAGAAGCTGTGAGTGAGAGTGAGAGAGAGAGAGAGAGAGAATCTGTGAGTGTGTGTGTTTGAGAGAAAGAGAAGCTGTGAGTGAGAGAGAGAGAAAGCGAAGCTGTGAGAGAGAAAGAGAGAGAATGAGAAGCTGTGAGTGAGAGAGAGAGAAGCTGTGAGTGAGAGAGAGAGAGAAGATGTGAGTGAGAGAGAGAGAGAATGAGAAGCTGTGAGTGAGAGAGAGAGAAGATGTGAGTGAGAGAGAGAGAGAATGAGAAGCTGTGAGTGAGAGAGAGAGAAAGTAAGAGAAGCTGTGAGTGATACAGAGAGAAAGAGAAGCTGTGAGTGAGAGAGAGAGGGAGAAAGATAAGCTGTGTGAGAGAGAGAGAGAAAGAGAAGCTGTGAGTGAGAGAGAGAGAGAGAAAGAGAAGCTGCGAGTAAGAAGGAGAGGGAAAGAGAAGAAGTGAGTGAGCGAGAGAGAGAGAAAGAGAAGCTGTGAGACAGAAAGAGAAGCTGTGAGTGAGAGAGTGAGAGAGAGAAAGAGAATCTGTTAGTGAGAGTGAGAGAGAGAGAGAAAGAGAAGCTGTGAGTGAGAGAGAGATTGAAAGAGAAGCTGTGAGTGAGAGAGAGAGAAAGAGAAGCTGTGAGTGAGAGTGAGAAAGAGAAGCTGTGAGTGAGAGGGAGAGAGAGAAAGAGAAGCTGTGAGTGACACAGAGAGAGAGAAGCTGTGAGTTAGAGAGAGAGAAAGAGAAGCTGTGAGTGAGAGAGAGAGAGAGAGAAAGAGAAGCTGAGAGAGAGAGAGAGAGAGAATGTGAAGCTGTGAGTGAGAGAGAGAGACAGAGAAGCTGTGAGTGACAGAGAGAGAGAGAAAGAGAAGCTGTGTGTGAGAGTGAGAGAGAGAGAAAGAGAAGCTGTGAGTGAGAGAGAGAGAAAGAGATGCTGTGAGTGAGAGAGAGAGAAAGAGAAGCTGTGAGTGCGAGAGAGAGAAAGAGAAGCTGTGAGTGAGAGAGAGAGAAAGAGAAGCTGTGAGTAAGAAGGAGAGGTAAAGAGAAGAAGTGAGTGAGTGAGAGAGAGAGAGAAAGAGAAGTTGTGAGTGAGAGAGAGAGAGAAAGAGAAGCTGTGAGTGAGAGAGTGAGAGAGAGAAAGAGAAGCTGTTAGTGAGAGTGAGAGAGAGATTGAAAGAGAAGCTGTGAGTGAGTGAGAGAGAAAAAGAGAAGCTGTGATAAAGAAGGAGAGGGAAAGAGAATAAGTGAGTGAGTGAGAGAGAGAGAGAAAGAGAAGCTGTGAGAGAGAAAGAGAAGCTGTGAGTGAGAGAGTGAGAGAGAGAAAGAGAATCTGTTACTGAGTGTGTGTGAGAGAGAGAAAGAGAAGCTGTGAGTGAGAGAGAGATTGAAAGAGAAGCTGTGAGTGAGAGAGAGAGAGAAAGAGAAGCTGTGAGTGAGAGAGAGAAAGAGAAGCTGTGAGTGAGAGGGAGAGAAAGAGAAGCTGTGAGTGACACACAGAGAGAGAAGCTGTGAGTTAGAGAGAGAGAAAGTGAAGCTGTGAGTGAGAGAGAGAGAGAAAGAGAAGCTGTGTGTGTGTGAGAAAGATAGTCTGAGAAAGAGAGAGTGAAAGAGAAGCTGTGAGTGAGACAGAGAGAGGGAGAAAGAGAAGCTGTGTGAGTGAGAGAGAGAAAGAGAAGCTGTGAGTGAGAGAGAGAAAGAAAAGCTGTGAGTGAGAGAGAGAGAAAGAGAAGGTATGAGTGAGAGAGAGAGAAGCTGTGAGTGAGAGAGTGAGAGAGAGAAAGAGAAGCTGAGTGAGAGAGAGAAAGAGAAGCTGTGAGTGAGAGGGAGAGAGAGAAAGAGAAGCTGTGAGTGAGAGAGAGAGAGAGAAAGAGAAGCTGTGAGTGAGAAGAGAGAAAGAGAAGCTGTGAGTGAGAGGGAGAGAGAGAAAGAGAAGCTGTGAGTGACACACAGAGAGAGAAGCTGTGAGTTAGAGAGAGAGAGAAAGAGAAGCTGTGAGTGACAGAGAGAGAGAGAGAAAGAGAAGCTGTGAGTGAGAGTGAGAGAGAGAGAGAAAGAGAAGCTGTGAGTGAGAGAGAGAGAAAGAGATGCTGTGAGTGAGTGAGAGAGTCAGAGAAGCTGTGAGTGAGAGAGAGAGAAAGAGAAGCTGTGAGTGAGAGAGAGAGAAAGAGAAGCTGTGAGTGAGAGAGAGAGAGAAAGAGAAGCTGTGAGTAAGAAGGATAGGGAAAGAGAAGAAGTGAGTGAGTGAGAGAGAGAGAAAGAGAAGCTGTGAGTGAGAGAGAGAGAGAAAGAGAAGCTGTGAGTGAGAGAGTGAGAGAGAGAAAGAGAAGCTGTTAGTGAGAGTGAGAGAGAGAGAGAAAGAGAAGCTGTGAGTGAGAGAGAGATTGAAAGAGAAGATGTGAGTGAGTGAGAGAGAGAGAAAGAGAAGCTGTGAGTGAGAGAGAGAGAAAGAGAAGCTGTGAGTGAGAGAGAGAGAAAGAGAAGCTGTGATTAAGAAGGAGAGGGAAAGAGAATAAGTGAGTGAGTGAGAGAGAGAGAGAGAAAGAGAAGCTGTGAGAGAGAAAGAGAAGCTGTGAGTGAGACAGAGAGAGGGAGAAAGAGAAGCTGTGTGCGTGAGAGAGAGAAAGAGAAGCTGTGAGTGAGAGAGAGATTGAAAGAGAGAGAGATTGAAAGAGAAGCTGTGAGTGAGTGAGAGAGAGAGAAAGAGAAGCTGTGAGTGAGAGAGAGAGAAAGAGAAGCTGTGAGTGAGAGAGAGAGAAAGAGAAGCTGTGATTAAGAAGGAGAGGGAAAGAGAATAAGTGAGAGAGTGAGAGAGAGAGAGAAAGAGAAGCTGTGAGAGAGAAAGAGAAGCTGTGAGTGAGAGAGTGAGAGAGAGAAAGAGAATCTGTTAGTGAGTGTGAGAGAGAGAGAAAGAGAAGCTGTGAGTGAGAGAGAGATTGAAAGAGAAGCTGTGAGTGAGAGAGAGAGAGAAAGAGAAGCTGTGAGTGAGAGAGAGAAAGAGAAGCTGTGAGTGAGAGGGAGAGAAAGAGAAGCTGTGAGTGAGACAGAGAGAGAGAAGCTGTGAGTTAGAGAGAGAGAAAGAGAAGCTGTGAGTGACAGAGAGAGAGAAAGAGAAGCTGTGAGTGAGAGTGAGAGAGAGAGAGAAAGTGAAGCTGTGAGTGTGTGTGAGAGAGAAAGAGAAGCTGTGTGTGTGTGTGAGAGAGAAAGATAGTCTGAGAAAGAGAGAGTGAAAGAGAAGCTGTGAGTGAGACAGAGAGAGGGAGAAAGAGAAGCTGTGTGCGTGAGAGAGAGAAAGAGAAGCTGTGAGTGAGAGAGAGAGAGAAGATGTGAGTGAGAGTGAGAGAGGGAGAAAGAGAAGCTGTGTGTGTGAGAGAGAGAAAGAGAAGCTGTGAGTGAGAGTGAGAGAGAAAGAGAAAGAGTAGCTGTGAGAGAGCGAGAGAGAGAAAGAGAAGCTGTTAGTGAGAGTGAGAGAGAGAGAAAGAGAAGCTGTGAGTGAGAGAGAGAGAGAAAGAGATGCTGTGAGTGAGAGAGAGAGAGAAAGAGAAGCTGTGAGTGAGAGAGAGAGAAAGAGAAGCTGTGAGAGAGAGAGAGAGAAGCTGTGAGTGAGAAGGAGAGGGAAAGAGAAGCTGTGAGTGAGTGAGAGAGAGAGAAAGAGAAGCTGTGAGTGAGAGAGAGAAAGAGAAGCTGTGAGAGAGAGAGAGAAAGAGAAGCTGTGAGTAAGAAGGAGAGGGAAAGAGAAGAAGTGAGTGAGTGAGAGAGAGAGAAAGAGAAGCTGTGAGACAGAAAGAGAAGCTGTGAGTGAGAGAGTGAGAGAGAGAAAGAGAATCAGTTAGTGAGTGTGAGAGAGAGAGAGAAAGAGAAGCTGTAAGTGAGAGAGAGATTGAAAGAGAAGCTGTGAGTGAGAGAGAGAGAGAGAAAGAGAAGCTGAGTGAGAGAGAGAAAGAGAAGCTGTGAGTGAGAGGGAGAGAGACAAAGAGAAGCTGTGAGTGACACACAGAGAGAGAAGCTGTGAGTTAGAGAGAGAGAAAGAGAAGCTGTGAGTGACAGAGAGAGAGACAGAGAAGCTGTGTGTGTGTGAGAGAGAGAAAGATAGTCTGAGAAAGCGAGAGTGAAAGAGAAGCTGTGAGACAAAGAGAGGGAGAAAGAGAAGCTGTGTGTGTGTGAGAGAGAAAGAGAAGCTGTGAGTGAGAGTGAGATAGAGAGAGAGAGAAGCTGTGAGTGTGTGTGTTTGAGAGAAAGAGAAGCTGTGAGTGAGAGAGAGAGAAAGCGAAGCTGTGAGAGAGAAAGAGAGAGAGAATGAGAAGCTGTGAGTGAGAGAGAGAGAAGCTGTGAGTGAGAGAGAGAGAGAAGATGTGAGTGAGAGAGAGAGAGAATGAGAAGCTGTGAGTGAGAGAGAGAAAAAATAAGAGAAGCTGTGAGTGAGAAAGAGAGAGAAAGAGAAGCTGTGAGTGAAAGAGAGGGAGAAAGAGAAGCTGTGAGTGAGAGAGAGAGAAAGAGAAGCTGTGAGTGAGAGAGAGAAAGAGAAGCTGTGAGTGAGAGGGAGAGAGAGAAAGAGAAGCTGTGAGAGAGAGAGAGAGAGAGAGAAAGAGAAGCTGTGAGTGAGAAGAGAGAAAGAGAAGCTGTGAGTGAGAGGGAGAGAGAGAAAGAGAAGCTGTGACTGACACACAGAGAGAGAAGCTATGAGTTAGAGAGAGAGAGAAAGAGAAGCTTTGAGTGACAGAGAGAGAGAGAAAGAGAAGCTGTGAGTGAGAGTGAGAGAGAGAGAGAAAGAGAAGCTGTGAGTGAGAGAGAGAGAAAGAGATGCTGTGAGTGAGTGAGAGAGTCAGAGAAGCTGTGAGTGAGAGAGAGAGAAAGAGAAGCTGTGAGTGAGAGAGAGAGAAAGAGAAGCTGTGAGTGAGAGAGAGAGAGAAAGAGAAGCTGTGAGTAAGAAGGATAGGGAAAGAGAAGAAGTGAGTGAGTGAGAGAGAGAGAGAAAGAGAAGCTGTGAGTGAGAGAGAGAGAGAAAGAGAAGCTGTGAGTGAGAGAGTGAGAGAGAGAAAGAGAAGCTGTTAGTGAGAGTGAGAGAGAGAGAGAGAGAAAGAGAAGCTGTGAGTGAGAGAGAGATTGAAAGAGAAGATGTGAGTGAGTGAGAGAGAGAGAAAGAGAAGCTATGAGTGAGAGAGAGAGAAAGAGAAGCTGTGAGTGAGAGAGAGAGAAAGAGAAGCTGTGATTAAGAAGGAGAGGGAAAGAGAATAAGTGAGTGAGTGAGAGAGAGAGAGAAAGAGAAGCTGTGAGAGAGAAAGAGAAGCTGTGAGTGAGACAGAGAGAGGGAGAAAGAGAAGCTGTGTGCGTGAGAGAGAGAAAGAGAAGCTGTGAGTGAGAGAGAGATTGAAAGAGAGAGAGATTGAAAGAGAAGCTGTGAGTGAGTGAGAGAGAGAGAGAGAAAGAGAAGCTGTGAGTGAGAGAGAGAGAAAGAGAAGCTGTGAGTGAGAGAGAGAGAAAGAGAAGCTGTGATTAAGAAGGAGAGGGAAAGAGAATAAGTGAGTGAGTGAGAGAGAGAGAGAGAAAGAGAAGCTGTGAGAGAGAAAGAGAAGCTGTGAGTGAGAGAGTGAGAGAGAGAAAGAGAATCTGTTAGTGAGTGTGAGAGAGAGAGAGAAAGAGAAGCTGTGAGTGAGAGAGAGATTGAAAGAGAAGCTGTGAGTGAGAGAGAGAGAGAAAGAGAAGCTGTGAGTGAGAGAGAGAAAGAGAAGCTGTGAGTGAGAGGGAGAGAAAGAGAAGCTGTGAGTGAGACAGAGAGAGAGAAGCTGTGAGTTAGAGAGAGAGAAAGAGAAGCTGTGAGTGACAGAGAGAGAGAAAGAGAAGCTGTGAGTGAGAGTGAGAGAGAGAGAGAGAAAGTGAAGCTGTGAGTGTGTGTGAGAGAGAAAGAGAAGCTGTGTGTGTGTGAGAGAGAGAAAGATAGTCTGAGAAAGAGAGAGTGAAAGAGAAGCTGTGAGTGAGACAGAGAGAGGGAGAAAGAGAAGCTGTGTGCGTGAGAGAGAGAAAGAGAAGCTGCGAGTGAGAGAGAGAGAGAAGATGTGAGTGAGAGTGAGAGAGGGAGAAAGAGAAGCTGTGTGTGTGAGAGAGAGAAAGAGAAGCTGTGAGTGAGAGTGAGAGAGAGAGAAAGAGAAGCTGTGAGTGAGAGAGAGAGAGAAAGAGATGCTGTGAGTGAGAGAGAGAGAGAAAGAGAAGCTGTGAGTGAGAGAGAGAGAAAGAGAAGCTGTGAGAGAGAGAGAGAGAGAAGCTGTGAGTGAGAAGGAGAGGGAAAGAGAAGCTGTGAGTGAGTGAGAGAGAGAGAAAGAGAAGCTGTGAGTGAGAGAGAGAAAGAGAAGCTGTGAGTGAGAGAGAGAGAGAAAGAGAAGCTGTGAGTAAGAAGGAGAGGGAAAGAGAAGAAGTGAGTGAGTGAGAGAGAGAGAAAGAGAAGCTGTGAGACAGAAAGAGAAGCTGTGAGTGAGAGAGTGAGAGAGAGAAAGAGAATCTGTTAGTGAGTGTGAGAGAGAGAGAGAAAGAGAAGCTGTAAGTGAGAGAGAGATTGAAAGAGAAGCTGTGAGAGAGAGAGAGAGAGAAAGAGAAGCTGAGTGAGAGAGAGAAAGAGAAGCTGTGAGTGAGAGGGAGAGAGAGAAAGAGAAGCTGTGAGTGACACACAGAGAGAGAAGCTGTGAGTTAGAGAGAGAGAAAGAGAAGCTGTGAGTGACAGAGAGAGAGACAGAGAAGCTGTGTGTGTGTGAGAGAGAGAAAGATAGTCTGAGAAAGCGAGAGTGAAAGAGAAGCTGTGAGACAAAGAGAGGGAGAAAGAGAAGCTGTGTGTGTGTGTGAGAGAAAGAGAAGCTGTGAGTGAGAGTGAGATAGAGAGAGAGAGAGAAGCTGTGAGTGTGTGTGTTTGAGAGAAAGAGAAGCTGTGAGTGAGAGAGAGAGAAAGCGAAGCTGTGAGAGAGAAAGAGAGAGAGAATGAGAAGCTGTGAGTGAGAGAGAGAGAAGCTGTGAGTGAGAGAGAGAGAGAAGATGTGAGTGAGAGAGAGAGAGAATGAGAAGTTGTGAGTGAGAGAGAGAAAAAATAAGAGAAGCTGTGAGTGAGAAAGAGAGAGAAAGAGAAGCTGTGAGTGAGAGAAAGAGAGGGAGAAAGAGAAGCTGTGAGTGAGAGAGAGAGAAAGAGAAGCTGTGAGTGAGAGAGAGAAAGAGAAGCTGTGAGTGAGAGGGAGAGAGAGAAAGAGAAGCTGTGAGTGAGAGAGAGAGAGAGAAAGAGAAGCTGTGAGTGAGAAGAGAGAAAGAGAAGCTGTGAGTGAGAGGGAGAGAGAGAAAGGGAAGCTGTGACTGACACACAGAGAGAGAAGCTGTGAGTTAGAGAGAGAAAGAGAAGCTGTGAGTGACAGAGAGAGAGAGAAAGAGAAGCTGTGAGTGAGAGTGAGAGAGAGAGAAAGAGAAGCTGTGAGTGAGAGAGAGAGAAAGAGATGCTGTGAGTGAGTGAGAGAGTCAGAGAAGCTGTGAGTGAGAGAGAGAGAAAGAGAAGCTGTGAGTGAGTGAGAGAGAAAGAGAAGCTGTGAGTGAGAGAGAGAGAGAAAGAGAAGCTGTGAGTAAGAAGGATAGGGAAAGAGAAGAAGTGAGTGAGTGAGAGAGAGAGAAAGAGAAGCTGTGAGTGAGAGAGAGAGAGAAAGAGAAGCTGTGAGTGAGAGAGTGAGAGAGAGAAAGAGAAGCTGTTAGTGAGAGTGAGAGAGAGAGAGAAAGAGAAGCTGTGAGTGAGAGAGAGATTGAAAGAGAAGATGTGAGTGAGTGAGAGAGAGAGAGAGAGAAGCTGTGAGTGAGAGAGAGAGAAAGAGAAGCTGTGAGTGAGAGAGAGAGAAAGAGAAGCTGTGATTAAGAAGGAGAGGGAAAGAGAATAAGTGAGTGAGTGAGAGAGAGAGAGAAAGAGAAGCTGTGAGAGAGAAAGAGAAGCTGTGAGTGAGACAGAGAGAGGGAGAAAGAGAAGCTGTGTGCGTGAGAGAGAGAAAGAGAAGCTGTGAGTGAGAGAGAGATTGAAAGAGAGAGATTGAAAGAGAAGCTGTGAGTGAGTGAGAGAGAGAGAGAAAGAGAAGCTGTGAGTGAGAGAGAGAGAAAGAGAAGCTGTGAGTGAGAGAGAGAGAAAGAGAAGCTGTGATTAAGAAGGAGAGGGAAAGAGAATAAGTGAGTGAGTGAGAGAGAGAGAGAGAAAGAGAAGCTGTGAGAGAGAAAGAGAAGCTGTGAGTGAGAGAGTGAGAGAGAGAAAGAGAATCTGTTAGTGAGTGTGAGAGAGAGAGAGAAAGAGAAGCTGTGAGTGAGAGAGAGATTGAAAGAGAAGCTGTGAGTGAGAGAGAGAGAGAAAGAGAAGCTGTGAGTGAGAGAGAGAAAGAGAAGCTGTGAGTGAGAGGGAGAGAAAGAGAAGCTGTGAGTGAGACAGAGAGAGAGAAGCTGTGAGTTAGAGAGAGAGAAAGAGAAGCTGTGAGTGACAGAGAGAGAGAAAGAGAAGATGTGAGTGAGAGTGAGAGAGAGAGAGAAAGTGAAGCTGTGAGTGTGTGTGAGAGAGAAAGAGAAGCTGTGTGTGTGTGAGAGAGAGAAAGATAGTCTGAGAAAGAGAGAGTGAAAGAGAAGCTGTGAGTGAGACAGAGAGAGGGAGAAAGAGAAGCTGTGTGCGTGAGAGAGAAAGAGAAGCTGTGAGTGAGAGAGAGAGAGAAGATGTGAGTGAGAGTGAGAGAGGGAGAAAGAGAAGCTGTGTGTGTGAGAGAGAGAAAGAGAAGCTGTGAGTGAGAGAGAGAGAGAAAGAGAAAGAGTAGCTGTGAGAGAGCGAGAGAGAGAAAGAGAAGCTGTTAGTGAGAGTGAGAGAGAGAGAAAGAGAAGCTGTGAGTGAGAGAGAGAGAGAAAGAGATGCTGTGAGTGAGAGAGAGAGAGAAAGAGAAGCTGTGAGTGAGAGAGAGAGAAAGAGAAGCTGTGAGAGAGAGAGAGAGAGAGAAGCTGTGAGTGAGAAGGAGAGGGAAAGAGAAGCTGTGAGTGAGTGAGAGAGAGAGAAAGAGAAGCTGTGAGTGAGAGAGAGAGAGAAAGAGAAGCTGTGAGTGAGAGAGAGAGAGAAAGAGAAGCTGTGAGTAAGAAGGAGAGGGAAACAGAAGAAGTGAGTGAGTGAGAGAGAGAGAAAGAGAAGCTGTGAGACAGAAAGAGAAGCTGTGAGTGAGAGAGTGAGAGAGAGAAAGAGAATCTGTTAGTGAGTGTGAGAGAGAGAGAGAAAGAGAAGCTGTAAGTGAGAGAGAGATTGAAAGAGAAGCTGTGAGTGAGAGAGAGAGAGAGAAAGAGAAGCTGAGTGAGAGAGAGAAAGAGAAGCTGTGAGTGAGAGGGAGAGAGAGAAAGAGAAGCTGTGAGTGACACACAGAGAGAGAAGCTGTGAGTTAGAGAGAGAGAAAGAGAAGCTGTGAGTGACAGAGAGAGAGACAGAGAAGCTGTGTGTGTGTGTGACAGAGAAAGATAGTCTGAGAAAGCGAGAGTGAAAGAGAAGCTGTGAGACAAAGAGAGGGAGAAAGAGAAGCTGTGTGTGTGAGAGAGAGAAAGAGAAGCTGTGAGTGAGAGTGAGATAGAGAGAGAGAGAGAAGCTGTGAGTGTGTGTGTTTGAGAGAAAGAGAAGCTGTGAGTGAGAGAGAGAGAAAGCGAAGCTGTGAGAGAGAAAGAGAGAGAGAATGAGAAGCTGTGAGTGAGAGAGAGAGAAGCTGTGAGTGAGAGAGAGAGAGAAGATGTGAGTGAGAGAGAGAGAGAGAGAAGCTGTGAGTGAGAGAGAGAAAAAATAAGAGAAGCTGTGAGTGAGAAAGAGAGAGAAAGAGAAGCTGTGAGTGAGAGAAAGAGAGGGAGAAAGAGAAGCTGTGAGTGAGAGAGAGAGAAAGAGAAGCTGTGAGTGAGAGAGAGAGAGAATGAGAAGCTGTGAGTGAGAGAGAGAGAAGCTGTGAGTGAGAGAGAAAGAGAAGCTGTGAGTGAGAGAGAGAGAAGATGTGAGTGAGAGAGAGAGAGAATGAGAAGCTGTGAGTGAGAGAGAGAGAAAGTAAGAGAAGCTGTGAGTGATACAGAGAGAGAGAAAGAGAAGCTGTGAGTGAGAGAGAGAGGGAGAAAGATAAGCTGTGTGAGAGAGAGAGAGAAA
Source organism: Bradypodion pumilum (assembly GCA_035047305.1). Taxonomy (NCBI): domain Eukaryota; kingdom Metazoa; phylum Chordata; class Lepidosauria; order Squamata; family Chamaeleonidae; genus Bradypodion; species Bradypodion pumilum. The sequence goes on from JAWDJD010000001.1 coordinate 234,210,057, forward strand.
GAGAAGCTGTGAGTGAGAGAGAGAGAGAGAAAGAGAAGCTGCGAGTAAGAAGGAGAGGGAAAGAGAAGAAGTGAGTGAGCGAGCGAGAGAGAGAAAGAGAAGCTGTGAGACAGAAAGAGAAGCTGTGAGTGAGAGAGTGAGAGAGAGAAAGAGAATCTGTTAGTGAGTGTGAGAGAGAGAGAGAAAGAGAAGCTGTAAGTGAGAGAGAGATTGAAAGAGAAGCTGTGAGTGAGAGTGAGATAGAGAGAGAGAGAGAAGCTGTGAGTGTGTGTTTGAGAGAAAGAGAAGCTGTGAGTGAGAGAGAGAGAAAGCGAAGCTGTGAGAGAGAAAGAGAGAGAGAATGAGAAGCTGTGAGTGAGAGAGAGAGAAGCTGTGAGTGAGAGAGAGAGAGAAGATGTGAGTGAGAGAGAGAGAGAATGAGAAGCTGTGAGTGAGAGAGAGAAAAAATAAGAGAAGCTGTGAGTGAGAAAGAGAGAGAAAGAGAAGCTGTGAGTGAGAGAAAGAGAGGGAGAAAGAGAAGCTGTGAGTGAGAGAGAGAGAAAGAGAAGCTGTGAGTGAGAGAGAGAGAGAATGAGAAGCTGTGAGTGAGAGAGAGAGAAGCTGTGAGTGAGAGAGAAAGAGAAGCTGTGAGTGAGAGAGAGAGAAGATGTGAGTGAGAGAGAGAGAGAATGAGAAGCTGTGAGTGAGAGAGAGAAAGTAAGAGAAGCTGTGAGTGATACAGAGAGAAAGAGAAGCTGTGAGTGAGAGAGAGAGGGAGAAAGATAAGCTGTGTGAGAGAGAGAGAGAAAGAGAAGCTGTGAGTGAGAGAGAGAGAGAGAAAGAGAAGCTGCGAGTAAGAAGGAGAGGGAAAGAGAAGAAGTGAGTGAGCGAGAGAGAGAGAAAGAGAAGCTGTGAGACAGAAAGAGAAGCTGTGAGTGAGAGAGTGAGAGAGAGAAAGAGAATCTGTTAGTGAGAGTGAGAGAGAGAGAGAAAGAGAAGCTGTGAGTGAGAGAGAGATTGAAAGAGAAGCTGTGAGTGAGAGAGAGAGAAAGAGAAGCTGTGAGTGAGAGTGAGAAAGAGAAGCTGTGAGTGAGAGGGAGAGAGAGAAAGAGAAGCTGTGAGTGACACAGAGAGAGAGAAGCTGTGAGTTAGAGAGAGAGAAAGAGAAGCTGTGAGTGAGAGAGAGAGAGAGAGAAAGAGAAGCTGAGAGAGAGAGAGAGAGAATGTGAAGCTGTGAGTGAGAGAGAGAGACAGAGAAGCTGTGTGTGTGTGTGAGAGAGAAAAAGAAGCTGTGAGTGAGAGAGAGAGAAAGCGAAGCTGTGAGTGAGAGAGAGAGAATGAGAAGCTGTGAGTGAGAGAGAGAGAAGCTGTGAGTGAGAGAGAGAGAGAAGATGTGAGTGAGAGAGAGAGAGAATGAGAAGCTGTGAGTGAGAGAGAGAAAAAGTAAGAGAAGCTGTGAGTGAGAAAGAGAGAGAAAGAGAAGCTGTGAGTGAGAGAGAGAGAAAGAGAAGCTGTGAGTGAGAGAGAGAGAGAATGAGAACCTGTGAGTGAGAGAGAGAAGATGTGAGTGTGTGAGAGAGAGAAAGAGAACCTGTGAGAGAGAGAGAGAGAAAGAGAAGCTGTGATTCAGAGTGAGAGAGAGAGAAAGAGAAGCTGTGAGTGAGAGAGAGAGAAAGAGAAGGTAGGAGTGTGAGAGAGAGAAGCAGTGAGTGAGAGAGAGAGAGAAAGAGAAGCTGTGAGTGAGACAGAGAGAGAGAAAGAAGCTGTGAGAGAGGGGGGAAAGAGAAGCTGTGTGTGTGAGAAAGAGAAGCTGTGAGTGAGAGAGAGAGAGAAAGAGAAGCTGTGGGTGAGAGAGAGATTGAAAGAGAAGCTGTGAGTGAGAGAGAGAGAGAGAAAGAGAAGCTGTGAGTGAGAGAGAGAAAGAGAAGCTGTGAGTGAGAGGGAGAGAAAGAGAAGCTGTGAGTGACACACACAGAGAGAAGCTGTGAGTTAGAGAGAGAGAAAGTGAAGCTGTGAGTGACAGAGAGAAAGAGAATCTGAGAGTGAGAGAGAGAGAGAAAGTGAAGCTGTGAGTGAGAGAGAGAGAAAGAGAAGCTGTGTGTGTGTGTGAGAGAGAGAAAGATAGTCTGAGAAAGAGAGAGTGAAAGAGAAGCTGTGAGTGAGACAGAGAGAGGGAGAAAGAGAAGCTGTGTGTGTGAGAGAGAAAGAGAAGCTGTGAGTGAGAGAGAGAAAGAAAAGCTGTGAGTGAGAGAGAGAGAAAGAGAAGCTGTGAGTGAGAGAGAGAGAAAGAGAAGCTGTGAGTGAGTGAGAGAGTCAGAGAAGCTGTGAGTGAGAGAGAGAGAAAGAGAAGCTGTGAGTGAGTGAGAGAGAAAGAGAAGCTGTGAGTGAGAGAGAGAGAGAAAGAGAAGCTGTGAGTAAGAAGGATAGGGAAAGAGAAGAAGTGAGTGAGTGAGAGAGAGAGAAAGAGAAGCTGTGAGTGAGAGAGAGAGAGAAAGAGAAGCTGTGAGTGAGAGAGTGAGAGAGAGAAAGAGAAGCTGTTAGTGAGAGTGAGAGAGAGAGAGAAAGAGAAGCTGTGAGTGAGAGAGAGATTGAAAGAGAAGATGTGAGTGAGTGAGAGAGAGAGAGAGAGAAGCTGTGAGTGAGAGAGAGAGAAAGAGAAGCTGTGAGTGAGAGAGAGAGAAAGAGAAGCTGTGATTAAGAAGGAGAGGGAAAGAGAATAAGTGAGTGAGTGAGAGAGAGAGAGAAAGAGAAGCTGTGAGAGAGAAAGAGAAGCTGTGAGTGAGACAGAGAGAGGGAGAAAGAGAAGCTGTGTGCGTGAGAGAGAGAAAGAGAAGCTGTGAGTGAGAGAGAGATTGAAAGAGAGAGATTGAAAGAGAAGCTGTGAGTGAGTGAGAGAGAGAGAGAGAAAGAGAAGCTGTGAGTGAGAGAGAGAGAAAGAGAAGCTGTGAGTGAGAGAGAGAGAAAGAGAAGCTGTGATTAAGAAGGAGAGGGAAAGAGAATAAGTGAGTGAGTGAGAGAGAGAGAGAGAAAGAGAAGCTGTGAGAGAGAAAGAGAAGCTGTGAGTGAGAGAGTGAGAGAGAGAAAGAGAATCTGTTAGTGAGTGTGAGAGAGAGAGAGAAAGAGAAGCTGTGAGTGAGAGAGAGATTGAAAGAGAAGCTGTGAGTGAGAGAGAGAGAGAAAGAGAAGCTGTGAGTGAGAGAGAGAAAGAGAAGCTGTGAGTGAGAGGGAGAGAAAGAGAAGCTGTGAGTGAGACAGAGAGAGAGAAGCTGTGAGTTAGAGAGAGAGAAAGAGAAGCTGTGAGTGACAGAGAGAGAGAAAGAGAAGATGTGAGTGAGAGTGAGAGAGAGAGAGAAAGTGAAGCTGTGAGTGTGTGAGAGAGAAAGAGAAGCTGTGTGTGTGTGAGAGAGAGAAAGATAGTCTGAGAAAGAGAGAGTGAAAGAGAAGCTGTGAGTGAGACAGAGAGAGGGAGAAAGAGAAGCTGTGTGCGTGAGAGAGAAAGAGAAGCTGTGAGTGAGAGAGAGAGAGAGAGAAGATGTGAGTGAGAGTGAGAGAGGGAGAAAGAGAAGCTGTGTGTGTGAGAGAGAGAAAGAGAAGCTGTGAGTGAGAGAGAGAGAGAAAGAGAAAGAGTAGCTGTGAGAGAGCGAGAGAGAGAAAGAGAAGCTGTTAGTGAGAGTGAGAGAGAGAGAAAGAGAAGCTGTGAGTGAGAGAGAGAGAGAAAGAGATGCTGTGAGTGAGAGAGAGAGAGAAAGAGAAGCTGTGAGTGAGAGAGAGAGAAAGAGAAGCTGTGAGAGAGAGAGAGAGAGAGAAGCTGTGAGTGAGAAGGAGAGGGAAAGAGAAGCTGTGAGTGAGTGAGAGAGAGAGAAAGAGAAGCTGTGAGTGAGAGAGAGAGAGAAAGAGAAGCTGTGAGTGAGAGAGAGAGAGAAAGAGAAGCTGTGAGTAAGAAGGAGAGGGAAACAGAAGAAGTGAGTGAGTGAGAGAGAGAGAAAGAGAAGCTGTGAGACAGAAAGAGAAGCTGTGAGTGAGAGAGTGAGAGAGAGAAAGAGAATCTGTTAGTGAGTGTGAGAGAGAGAGAGAAAGAGAAGCTGTAAGTGAGAGAGAGATTGAAAGAGAAGCTGTGAGTGAGAGAGAGAGAGAGAAAGAGAAGCTGAGTGAGAGAGAGAAAGAGAAGCTGTGAGTGAGAGGGAGAGAGAGAAAGAGAAGCTGTGAGTGACACACAGAGAGAGAAGCTGTGAGTTAGAGAGAGAGAAAGAGAAGCTGTGAGTGACAGAGAGAGAGACAGAGAAGCTGTGTGTGTGTGTGAGAGAGAAAGATAGTCTGAGAAAGCGAGAGTGAAAGAGAAGCTGTGAGACAAAGAGAGGGAGAAAGAGAAGCTGTGTGTGTGAGAGAGAGAAAGAGAAGCTGTGAGTGAGAGTGAGATAGAGAGAGAGAGAGAAGCTGTGAGTGTGTGTGTTTGAGAGAAAGAGAAGCTGTGAGTGAGAGAGAGAGAAAGCGAAGCTGTGAGAGAGAAAGAGAGAGAGAATGAGAAGCTGTGAGTGAGAGAGAGAGAAGCTGTGAGTGAGAGAGAGAGAGAAGATGTGAGTGAGAGAGAGAGAGAGAGAGAAGCTGTGAGTGAGAGAGAGAAAAAATAAGAGAAGCTGTGAGTGAGAAAGAGAGAGAAAGAGAAGCTGTGAGTGAGAGAAAGAGAGGGAGAAAGAGAAGCTGTGAGTGAGAGAGAGAGAAAGAGAAGCTGTGAGTGAGAGAGAGAGAGAATGAGAAGCTGTGAGTGAGAGAGAGAGAAGCTGTGAGTGAGAGAGAAAGAGAAGCTGTGAGTGAGAGAGAGAGAAGATGTGAGTGAGAGAGAGAGAGAATGAGAAGCTGTGAGTGAGAGAGAGAGAAAGTAAGAGAAGCTGTGAGTGATACAGAGAGAGAGAAAGAGAAGCTGTGAGTGAGAGAGAGAGGGAGAAAGATAAGCTGTGTGAGAGAGAGAGAGAAAGAGAAGCTGTGAGTGAGAGAGAGAGAGAGAAAGAGAAGCTGCGAGTAAGAAGGAGAGGGAAAGAGAAGAAGTGAGTGAGCGAGCGAGAGAGAGAAAGAGAAGCTGTGAGACAGAAAGAGAAGCTGTGAGTGAGAGGGAGAGAAAGAGAAGCTGTGAGTGAGACAGAGAGAGAGAAGCTGTGAGTTAGAGAGAGAGAAAGAGAAGCTGTGAGTGACAGAGAGAGAGAAAGAGAAGATGTGAGTGAGAGTGAGAGAGAGAGAGAAAGTGAAGCTGTGAGTGTGTGAGAGAGAAAGAGAAGCTGTGTGTGTGTGAGAGAGAGAAAGATAGTCTGAGAAAGAGAGAGTGAAAGAGAAGCTGTGAGTGAGACAGAGAGAGGGAGAAAGAGAAGCTGTGTGCGTGAGAGAGAAAGAGAAGCTGTGAGTGAGAGAGAGAGAGAGAGAAGATGTGAGTGAGAGTGAGAGAGGGAGAAAGAGAAGCTGTGTGTGTGAGAGAGAGAAAGAGAAGCTGTGAGTGAGAGAGAGAGAGAAAGAGAAAGAGTAGCTGTGAGAGAGCGAGAGAGAGAAAGAGAAGCTGTTAGTGAGAGTGAGAGAGAGAGAAAGAGAAGCTGTGAGTGAGAGAGAGAGAGAAAGAGATGCTGTGAGTGAGAGAGAGAGAGAAAGAGAAGCTGTGAGTGAGAGAGAGAGAAAGAGAAGCTGTGAGAGAGAGAGAGAGAGAGAAGCTGTGAGTGAGAAGGAGAGGGAAAGAGAAGCTGTGAGTGAGTGAGAGAGAGAGAAAGAGAAGCTGTGAGTGAGAGAGAGAGAGAAAGAGAAGCTGTGAGTGAGAGAGAGAGAGAAAGAGAAGCTGTGAGTAAGAAGGAGAGGGAAACAGAAGAAGTGAGTGAGTGAGAGAGAGAGAAAGAGAAGCTGTGAGACAGAAAGAGAAGCTGTGAGTGAGAGAGTGAGAGAGAGAAAGAGAATCTGTTAGTGAGTGTGAGAGAGAGAGAGAAAGAGAAGCTGTAAGTGAGAGAGAGATTGAAAGAGAAGCTGTGAGTGAGAGAGAGAGAGAGAAAGAGAAGCTGAGTGAGAGAGAGAAAGAGAAGCTGTGAGTGAGAGGGAGAGAGAGAAAGAGAAGCTGTGAGTGACACACAGAGAGAGAAGCTGTGAGTTAGAGAGAGAGAAAGAGAAGCTGTGAGTGACAGAGAGAGAGACAGAGAAGCTGTGTGTGTGTGAGAGAGAGAAAGATAGTCTGAGAAAGCGAGAGTGAAAGAGAAGCTGTGAGACAAAGAGAGGGAGAAAGAGAAGCTGTGTGTGTGAGAGAGAGAAAGAGAAGCTGTGAGTGAGAGTGAGATAGAGAGAGAGAGAGAAGCTGTGAGTGTGTGTGTTTGAGAGAAAGAGAAGCTGTGAGTGAGAGAGAGAGAAAGCGAAGCTGTGAGAGAGAAAGAGAGAGAGAATGAGAAGCTGTGAGTGAGAGAGAGAGAAGCTGTGAGTGAGAGAGAGAGAGAAGATGTGAGTGAGAGAGAGAGAGAGAGAGAAGCTGTGAGTGAGAGAGAGAAAAAATAAGAGAAGCTGTGAGTGAGAAAGAGAGAGAAAGAGAAGCTGTGAGTGAGAGAAAGAGAGGGAGAAAGAGAAGCTGTGAGTGAGAGAGAGAGAAAGAGAAGCTGTGAGTGAGAGAGAGAGAGAATGAGAAGCTGTGAGTGAGAGAGAGAGAAGCTGTGAGTGAGAGAGAAAGAGAAGCTGTGAGTGAGAGAGAGAGAAGATGTGAGTGAGAGAGAGAGAGAATGAGAAGCTGTGAGTGAGAGAGAGAGAAAGTAAGAGAAGCTGTGAGTGATACAGAGAGAGAGAAAGAGAAGCTGTGAGTGAGAGAGAGAGGGAGAAAGATAAGCTGTGTGAGAGAGAGAGAGAAAGAGAAGCTGTGAGTGAGAGAGAGAGAGAGAAAGAGAAGCTGCGAGTAAGAAGGAGAGGGAAAGAGAAGAAGTGAGTGAGCGAGCGAGAGAGAGAAAGAGAAGCTGTGAGACAGAAAGAGAAGCTGTGAGTGAGAGAGTGAGAGAGAGAAAGAGAATCTGTTAGTGAGTGTGAGAGAGAGAGAGAAAGAGAAGCTGTAAGTGAGAGAGAGATTGAAAGAGAAGCTGTGAGTGAGAGTGAGATAGAGAGAGAGAGAGAAGCTGTGAGTGTGTGTTTGAGAGAAAGAGAAGCTGTGAGTGAGAGAGAGAGAAAGCGAAGCTGTGAGAGAGAAAGAGAGAGAGAATGAGAAGCTGTGAGTGAGAGAGAGAGAAGCTGTGAGTGAGAGAGAGAGAGAAGATGTGAGTGAGAGAGAGAGAGAATGAGAAGCTGTGAGTGAGAGAGAGAAAAAATAAGAGAAGCTGTGAGTGAGAAAGAGAGAGAAAGAGAAGCTGTGAGTGAGAGAAAGAGAGGGAGAAAGAGAAGCTGTGAGTGAGAGAGAGAGAAAGAGAAGCTGTGAGTGAGAGAGAGAGAGAATGAGAAGCTGTGAGTGAGAGAGAGAGAAGCTGTGAGTGAGAGAGAAAGAGAAGCTGTGAGTGAGAGAGAGAGAAGATGTGAGTGAGAGAGAGAGAGAATGAGAAGCTGTGAGTGAGAGAGAGAAAGTAAGAGAAGCTGTGAGTGATACAGAGAGAAAGAGAAGCTGTGAGTGAGAGAGAGAGGGAGAAAGATAAGCTGTGTGAGAGAGAGAGAGAAAGAGAAGCTGTGAGTGAGAGAGAGAGAGAGAAAGAGAAGCTGCGAGTAAGAAGGAGAGGGAAAGAGAAGAAGTGAGTGAGCGAGAGAGAGAGAAAGAGAAGCTGTGAGACAGAAAGAGAAGCTGTGAGTGAGAGAGTGAGAGAGAGAAAGAGAATCTGTTAGTGAGAGTGAGAGAGAGAGAGAAAGAGAAGCTGTGAGTGAGAGAGAGATTGAAAGAGAAGCTGTGAGTGAGAGAGAGAGAAAGAGAAGCTGTGAGTGAGAGTGAGAAAGAGAAGCTGTGAGTGAGAGGGAGAGAGAGAAAGAGAAGCTGTGAGTGACACAGAGAGAGAGAAGCTGTGAGTTAGAGAGAGAGAAAGAGAAGCTGTGAGTGAGAGAGAGAGAGAGAGAAAGAGAAGCTGAGAGAGAGAGAGAGAGAGAATGTGAAGCTGTGAGTGAGAGAGAGAGACAGAGAAGCTGTGTGTGTGTGTGAGAGAGAAAAAGAAGCTGTGAGTGAGAGAGAGAGAAAGCGAAGCTGTGAGTGAGAGAGAGAGAATGAGAAGCTGTGAGTGAGAGAGAGAGAAGCTGTGAGTGAGAGAGAGAGAGAAGATGTGAGTGAGAGAGAGAGAGAATGAGAAGCTGTGAGTGAGAGAGAGAAAAAGTAAGAGAAGCTGTGAGTGAGAAAGAGAGAGAAAGAGAAGCTGTGAGTGAGAGAGAGAGAAAGAGAAGCTGTGAGTGAGAGAGAGAGAGAATGAGAACCTGTGAGTGAGAGAGAGAAGATGTGAGTGTGAGAGAGAGAGAAAGAGAACCTGTGAGAGAGAGAGAGAGAAAGAGAAGCTGTGATTCAGAGTGAGAGAGAGAGAAAGAGAAGCTGTGAGTGAGAGAGAGAGAAAGAGAAGGTAGGAGTGTGAGAGAGAGAAGCAGTGAGTGAGAGAGAGAGAGAAAGAGAAGCTGTGAGTGAGACAGAGAGAGAGAACGAGAAGCTGTGAGAGAGGGGGGAAAGAGAAGCTGTGTGTGTGAGAAAGAGAAGCTGTGAGTGAGAGAGAGAGAGAAAGAGAAGCTGTGGGTGAGAGAGAGATTGAAAGAGAAGCTGTGAGTGAGAGAGAGAGAGAGAAAGAGAAGCTGTGAGTGAGAGAGAGAAAGAGAAGCTGTGAGTGAGAGGGAGAGAAAGAGAAGCTGTGAGTGACACACACAGAGAGAAGCTGTGAGTTAGAGAGAGAGAAAGTGAAGCTGTGAGTGACAGAGAGAAAGAGAATCTGAGAGTGAGAGAGAGAGAGAAAGTGAAGCTGTGAGTGAGAGAGAGAGAGAAAGAGAAGCTGTGTGTGTGTGAGAGAGAGAGAAAGATAGTCTGAGAAAGAGAGAGTGAAAGAGAAGCTGTGAGTGAGACAGAGAGAGGGAGAAAGAGAAGCTGTGTGTGTGAGAGAGAAAGAGAAGCTGTGAGTGAGAGAGAGAAAGAAAAGCTGTGAGTGAGAGAGAGAGAAAGAGAAGCTGTGAGTGAGAGAGAGAGAAAGAGAAGCTGTGAGTGAGAGAGAGAGAGAAAGAGAAGCTGTGAGTAAGAAGGATAGGGAAAGAGAAGAAGTGAGTGAGTGAGAGAGAGAGAAAGAGAAGCTGTGAGTGAGAGAGAGAGAGAAAGAGAAGCTGTGAGTGAGAGAGTGAGAGAGAGAAAGAGAAGCTGTTAGTGAGAGTGAGAGAGAGAGAAAGAGAAGCTGTGAGTGAGAGAGAGATTGAAAGAGAAAATGTGAGTGAGTGAGAGAGAGAGAGAGAAGCTGTGAGTGAGAGAGAGAGAAAGAGAAGCTGTGAGTGAGAGAGAGAGAAAGAGAAGCTGTGATTAAGAAGGAGAGGGAAAGAGAATAAGTGAGTGAGTGAGAGAGAGAGAGAAAGAGAAGCTGTGAGAGAGAAAGAGAAGCTGTGAGTGAGACAGAGAGAGGGAGAAAGAGAAGCTGTGTGCGTGAGAGAGAGAAAGAGAAGCTGTGAGTGAGAGAGAGATTGAAAGAGAGATTGAAAGAGAAGCTGTGAGTGAGTGAGAGAGAGAGAGAGAAAGAGAAGCTGTGAGTGAGAGAGAGAGAAAGAGAAGCTGTGAGTGAGAGAGAGAGAAAGAGAAGCTGTGATTAAGAAGGAGAGGGAAAGAGAATAAGTGAGTGAGTGAGAGAGAGAGAGAGAAAGAGAAGCTGTGAGTGAGAGAGTGAGAGAGAGAAAGAGAATCTGTTAGTGAGTGTGAGAGAGAGAGAGAAAGAGAAGCTGTGAGTGAGAGAGAGATTGAAAGAGAAGCTGTGAGTGAGAGAGAGAGAGAAAGAGAAGCTGTGAGTGAGAGAGAGAAAGAGAAGCTGTGAGTGAGAGGGAGAGAAAGAGAAGCTGTGAGTGAGACAGAGAGAGAGAAGCTGTGAGTTAGAGAGAGAGAAAGAGAAGCTGTGAGTGACAGAGAGAGAGAAAGAGAAGATGTGAGTGAGAGTGAGAGAGAGAGAGAAAGTGAAGCTGTGAGTGTGTGTGAGAGAGAAAGAGAAGCTGTGTGTGTGTGAGAGAGAGAAAGATAGTCTGAGAAAGAGAGAGTGAAAGAGAAGCTGTGAGTGAGACAGAGAGAGGGAGAAAGAGAAGCTGTGTGCGTGAGAGAGAAAGAGAAGCTGTGAGTGAGAGAGAGAGAGAAGATGTGAGTGAGAGTGAGAGAGGGAGAAAGAGAAGCTGTGTGTGTGTGAGAGAGAAAGAGAAGCTGTGAGTGAGAGAGAGAGAGAAAGAGAAAGAGTAGCTGTGAGAGAGCGAGAGAGAGAAAGAGAAGCTGTTAGTGAGAGTGAGAGAGAGAGAAAGAGAAGCTGTGAGTGAGAGAGAGAGAAAGAGATGCTGTGAGTGAGAGAGAGAGAGAAAGAGAAGCTGTGAGTGAGAGAGAGAGAAAGAGAAGCTGTGAGAGAGAGAGAGAGAGAGAAGCTGTGAGTGAGAAGGAGAGGGAAAGAGAAGCTGTGAGTGAGTGAGAGAGAGAGAAAGAGAAGCTGTGAGTGAGAGAGAGAAAGAGAAGCTGTGAGTGAGAGAGAGAGAGAAAGAGAAGCTGTGAGTAAGAAGGAGAGGGAAACAGAAGAAGTGAGTGAGTGAGAGAGAGAGAAAGAGAAGCTGTGAGACAGAAAGAGAAGCTGTGAGTGAGAGAGTGAGAGAGAGAAAGAGAATCTGTTAGTGAGTGTGAGAGAGAGAGAGAAAGAGAAGCTGTAAGTGAGAGAGAGATTGAAAGAGAAGCTGTGAGTGAGAGAGAGAGAGAGAAAGAGAAGCTGAGTGAGAGAGAGAAAGAGAAGCTGTGAGTGAGAGGGAGAGAGAGAAAGAGAAGCTGTGAGTGACACACAGAGAGAGAAGCTGTGAGTTAGAGAGAGAGAAAGAGAAGCTGTGAGTGACAGAGAGAGAGACAGAGAAGCTGTGTGTGTGTGTGAGAGAGAAAGATAGTCTGAGAAAGCGAGAGTGAAAGAGAAGCTGTGAGACAAAGAGAGGGAGAAAGAGAAGCTGTGTGTGTGAGAGAGAGAAAGAGAAGCTGTGAGTGAGAGTGAGATAGAGAGAGAGAGAGAAGCTGTGAGTGTGTGTGTTTGAGAGAAAGAGAAGCTGTGAGTGAGAGAGAGAGAAAGCGAAGCTGTGAGAGAGAAAGAGAGAGAGAATGAGAAGCTGTGAGTGAGAGAGAGAGAAGCTGTGAGTGAGAGAGAGAGAGAAGATGTGAGTGAGAGAGAGAGAGAGAGAAGCTGTGAGTGAGAGAGAGAAAAAATAAGAGAAGCTGTGAGTGAGAAAGAGAGAGAAAGAGAAGCTGTGAGTGAGAGAAAGGGAGGGAGAAAGAGAAGCTGTGAGTGAGAGAGAGAGAAAGAGAAGCTGTGAGTGAGAGAGAGAGAGAATGAGAAGCTGTGAGTGAGAGAGAGAGAAGCTGTGAGTGAGAGAGAAAGAGAAGCTGTGAGTGAGAGAGAGAGAAGATGTGAGTGAGAGAGAGAGAGAATGAGAAGCTGTGAGTGAGAGAGAGAGAAAGTAAGAGAAGCTGTGAGTGATACAGAGACAGAGAAAGAGAAGCTGTGAGTGAGAGAGAGAGGGAGAAAGATAAGCTGTGTGAGAGAGAGAGAGAAAGAGAAGCTGTGAGTGAGAGAGAGAGAGAGAAAGAGAAGCTGCGAGTAAGAAGGAGAGGGAAAGAGAAGAAGTGAGTGAGCGAGCGAGAGAGAGAAAGAGAAGCTGTGAGACAGAAAGAGAAGCTGTGAGTGAGAGAGAGAGAGAAAGAGAATCTGTTAGTGAGTGTGAGAGAGAGAGAGAAAGAGAAGCTGTAAGTGAGAGAGAGTTTGAAAGAGAAGCTGTGAGTGAGGGTGAGATAGAGAGAGAGAGAGAAGCTGTGAGTGTGTGTGTTTGAGAGAAAGAGAAGCTGTGAGTGAGAGAGAGAGAAAGCGAAGCTGTGAGAGAGAAAGAGAGAGAGAATGAGAAGCTGTGAGTGAGAGAGAGAGAAGCTGTGAGTGAGAGAGAGAGAGAAGATGTGAGTGAGAGAGAGAGAGAATGAGAAGCTGTGAGTGAGAGAGAGAAAAAATAAGAGAAGCTGTGAGTGAGAAAGAGAGAGAAAGAGAAGCTGTGAGTGAGAGAAAGAGAGGGAGAAAGAGAAGCTGTGAGTGAGAGAGAGAGAAAGAGAAGCTGTGAGTGAGAGAGAGAGAGAATGAGAAGCTGTGAGTGAGAGAGAGAGAAGCTGTGAGTGAGAGAGAAAGAGAAGCTGTGAGTGAGAGAGAGAGAAGATGTGAGTGAGAGAGAGAGAGAATGAGAAGCTGTGAGTGAGAGAGAGAGAAAGTAAGAGAAGCTGTGAGTGATACAGAGAGAAAGAGAAGCGGTGAGTGAGAGAGAGAGGGAGAAAGATAAGCTGTGTGAGAGAGAGAGAGAAAGAGAAGCTGTGAGTGAGAGAGAGAGAGAGAAAGAGAAGCTGCGAGTAAGAAGGAGAGGGAAAGAGAAGAAGTGAGTGAGCGACAGAGAGAGAAAGAGAAGCTGTGAGACAGAAAGAGAAGCTGTGAGTGAGAGAGTGAGAGAGAGAAAGAGAATCTGTTAGTGAGAGTGAGAGAGAGAGAGAAAGAGAAGCTGTGAGTGAGAGTGAGAAAGAGAAGCTGTGAGTGAGAGGGAGAGAGAGAAAGAGAAGCTGTGAGTGACACAGAGAGAGAGAAGCTGTGAGTTAGAGAGAGAGAAAGAGAAGCTGTGAGTGAGAGAGAGAGAGAGAGAAAGAGAAGCTGAGAGAGAGAGAGAGAGAATGTGAAGCTGTGAGTGAGAGAGAGAGACAGAGAAGCTGTGTGTGTGTGTGAGAGAGAAAAAGAAGCTGTGAGTGAGAGAGAGAGAAAGCGAAGCTGTGAGTGAGAGAGAGAGAATGAGAAGCTGTGAGTGAGAGAGAGAGAAGCTGTGAGTGAGAGAGAGAGAGAAGATGTGAGTGAGAGAGAGAGAATGAGAAGCTGTGAGTGAGAGAGAGAAAAAGTAAGAGAAGCTGTGAGTGAGAAAGAGAGAGAAAGAGAAGCTGTGAGTGAGAGAGAGAGAAAGAGAAGCTGTGAGTGAGAGAGAGAGAGAATGAGAACCTGTGAGTGAGAGAGAGAAGATGTGAGTGTGAGAGAGAGAGAAAGAGAACCTGTGAGAGAGAGAGAGAGAAAGAGAAGCTGTGATTCAGAGTGAGAGAGAGAGAAAGAGAAGCTGTGAGTGAGAGAGAGAGAAAGAGAAGGTAGGAGTGTGAGAGAGAGAAGCAGTGAGTGAGAGAGAGAGAGAAAGAGAAGCTGTGAGTGAGACAGAGAGAGAAAGAGAAGCTGTGAGAGAGGGGGGAAAGAGAAGCGGTGTGTGTGAGAAAGAGAAGCTGTGAGTGAGAGAGAGAGAGAAAGAGAAGCTGTGGGTGAGAGAGAGATTGAAAGAGAAGCTGTGAGTGAGAGAGAGAGAGAGAGAAAGAGAAGCTGTGAGTGAGAGAGAGAAAGAGAAGCTGTGAGTGAGAGGGAGAGAAAGAGAAGCTGTGAGTGACACACACAGAGAGAAGCTGTGAGTTAGAGAGAGAGAAAGTGAAGCTGTGAGTGACAGAGAGAAAGAGAATCTGAGAGTGAGAGAGAGAGAGAAAGTGAAGCTGTGAGTGAGAGAGAGAGAGAAAGAGAAGCTGTGTGTGTGTGTGTGAGAGAGAAAGATAGTCTGAGAAAGAGAGAGTGAAAGAGAAGCTGTGAGTGAGACAGAGAGAGGGAGAAAGAGAAGCTGTGTGTGTGAGAGAGAAAGAGAAGCTGTGAGTGAGAGAGAGAAAGAAAAGCTGTGAGTGAGAGAGAGAGAAAGAGAAGGTATGAGTGAGAGAGAGAGAGAAGCTGTGAGTGAGAGAGTGAGAGAGAGAAAGAGAAGCTGTGAGTGAGAGAGAGAAAGAGAAGCTGTGAGTGAGAGGGAGAGAGAGAAAGAGAAGCTGTGAGTGAGAGAGAGAGAGAGAGAAAGAGAAGGTGTGAGTGAGAGAGAGAAAGAGAAGCTGTGAGTGAGAGGGAGAGAGAGAAAGATAACCTGTGAGTGACACACAGAGAGAGAAGCTGTGAGAGAGAGAGAGAGAAAGAGAAGCTGTGAGTGACAGAGAGAGAGAGAAAGAGAAGCTGTGAGTGAGAGTGAGAGAGAGAGAAAGAGAAGCTGTGAGTGAGAGAGAGAGAAAGAGATGCTGTGAGTGAGAGAGAGAGAAAGAGAAGCTGTGAGTGCGAGAGAGAGAAAGAGAAGCTGTGAGTGAGAGAGAGAGAGAAAGAGAAGCTGTGAGTAAGAAGGAGAGGAAAAGAGAAGAAGTGAGTGAGTGAGAGAGAGAGTGAAAGAGAAGCTGTGAGTGAGAGAGAGAGAGAAAGAGAAGCTGTGAGTGAGAGAGTGAGAGAGAGATAGAGAAGCTGTTAGTGAGAGTGAGAGAGAGAGAGAAAGAGAAGCTGTGAGTGAGAGAGAGATTGAAAGAGAAGCTGTGAGTGAGTGAGAGAGAGAGAAAGAGAAGCTGTGAGTGAGAGAGAGAAAGAGAAGCTGGGAGTGAGAGAGAGAGAAAAAGAGAAGCTGTGATTAAGAAGGAGAGGGAAAGAGAATAAGTGAGTGAGTGAGAGAGAGAGAGAAAGAGAAGCTGTGAGAGAGAAAGAGAAGCTGTGAGTGAGAGAGTGAGAGAGAGAAAGAGAATCTGTTACTGAGTGTGTGTGAGAGAGAGAAAGAGAAGCTGTGAGTGAGAGAGAGATTGAAAGAGAAGCTGTGAGTGAGAGAGAGAGAGAAAGAGAAGCTGTGAGTGAGAGAGAGAAAGAGAAGCTGTGAGTGAGAGGGAGAGAAAGAGAAGCTGCGAGTGACACACAGAGAGAGAAGCTGTGAGTTAGAGAGAGAGAAAGAGAAGCTGTGAGTGACAGAGAGAGAGAAAGTGAAGCTGTGAGTGAGAGAGAGAGAGAAAGAGAAGCTGTGTGTGTGTGAGAAAGATAGTCTGAGAAAGAGAGAGTGAAAGAGAAGCTGTGAGTGAGACAGAGAGAGGGAGAAAGAGAAGCTGTGTGAGTGAGAGAGAGAAAGAGAAGATGTGAGTGAGAGAGAGAAAGAAAAGCTGTGAGTGAGAGAGAGAGAAAGAGAAGGTATGAGTGAGAGAGAGAAGCTGTGAGTGAGAGAGAGAGAGAGAAAGAGAAGCTGTGAGTGAGAGAGAGAAAGAGAAGCTGTGAGTGAGAGGGAGAGAGAGAAAGAGAAGCTGTGAGTGAGAGAGAGAGAGAAAGAGAAGCTGTGAGTGAGAAGAGAGAAAGAGAAGCTGTGAGTGAGAGGGAGAGAGAGAAAGAGAAGCTGTGAGTGACACACAGAGAGAGAAGCTGTGAGTTAGAGAGAGAGAGAAAGAGAAGCTGTGAGTGACAGAGAGAGATAGAAAGAGAAGCTGTGAGTGAGAGTGAGAGAGAGAGAGAAAGAGAAGCTGTGAGTGAGAGAGAGAGAAAGAGATGCTGTGAGTGAGAGAAAGAGAAAGAGAAGCTGTGAGTGAGAGAGAGAGAAAGAGAAGCTGTGAGTGAGAGAGAGAGAGAAAGAGAAGCTGTGAGTAAGAAGGATAGGGAAAGAGAAGAAGTGAGTGAGTGAGAGAGAGAGAGAAAGAGAAGCTGTGAGTGAGAGAGAGAGAGAAAGAGAAGCTGTGAGTGAGAGAGTGAGAGAGAGAAAGAGAAGCTGTTAGTGAGAGTGAGAGAGAGAGAGAAAGAGAAGCTGTGAGTGAGAGAGAGATTGAAAGAGAAGATGTGAGTGAGTGAGAGAGAGAGAAAGAGAAGCTTTGAGTGAGAGAGAGAGAAAGAGAAGCTGTGAGTGAGAGAGAGAGAAAGAGAAGCTGTGATTAAGAAGGAGAGGGAAAGAGAATAAGTGAGTGAGTGAGAGAGAGAGAGAGAAAGAGAAGCTGTGAGAGAGAAAGAGAAGCTGTGAGTGAGAGAGTGAGAGAGAGAAAGAGAATCTGTTAGTGAGTGTGTGAGAGAGAGAGAAAGAGAAGCTGTGAGTGAGAGAGAGATTGAAAGAGAAGCTGTGAGTGAGAGAGAGAGAGAAAGAGAAGCTGTGAGTGAGAGAGAGAAAGAGAAGCTGTGAGTGAGAGGGAGAGAAAGAGAAGCTGTGAGTGAGACAGAGAGAGAGAAGCTGTGAGTTAGAGAGAGAGAAAGAGAAGCTGTGAGTGACAGAGAGAGAGAAAGAGAAGCTGTGAGTGAGAGTGAGAGAGAGAGAGAGAAAGTGAAGCTGTGAGTGTGTGTGAGAGAGAAAGAGAAGCTGTGTGTGTGTGAGAGAGAGAAAGATAGTCTGAGAAAGAGAGTGAAAGAGAAGCTGTGAGTGAGACAGAGAGAGGGAGAAAGTGAAGCTGTGTGCGTGAGAGAGAGAAAGAGAAGCTGTGAGTGAGAGTGAGTGAGAGAGAGAGAAAGAGAAGCTGAGAGTGAGAGAGAGAGAGAAAGTGAAGCTGTGAGTGAGAGAGAGAGAGAAAGAGAAGCTGTGAGTGAGAGAGAGAAAGAAAGAGAAGCTGTGAGTGTGAGAGAGAGAAAGAGAAGCTGTGAGTGAGAGAGAGAGAGAAAGAGAAGCTGTGAGTAAGGAGAGGGAAAGAGAAGAAGTGAGTGAGTGAGAGAGAGAGAGAGAAAGAGAAGCTGTGAGTGAGAGAGAGAGAGAAAGAGAAGCTGTGAGTGAGAGAGTGAGAGAGAGAAAGAGAAGCTGTTAGTGAGAGTGAGAGAGAGAGAGAAAGAGAAGCTGTGAGTGAGAGAGAGATTGAAAGAGAAGCTGTGAGTGAGTGAGAGAGAGAGAAAGAGAAGCTGTGAGTGAGAGAGAGAGAAAGAGAAGCTGTGAGTGAGAGAGAGAGAAAAAGAGAAGCTGTGATTAAGAAGGAGAGGGAAAGAGAATAAGTGAGTGAGTGAGAGAGAGAGAGAAAGAGAAGCTGTGAGATGGAAAGAGAAGCTGTGAGTGAGAGAGTGAGAGAGAGAAAGAGAATCTGTTACTGAGTGTGTGTGTGAGAGAGAAAGAGAAGCTGTGAGTGAGAGAGAGATTGAAAGAGAAGCTGTGAGTGAGAGAGAGAGAGAAAGAGAAGCTGTGAGTGAGAGAGAGAAAGAGAAGCTGTGAGTGAGAGGGAGAGAAAGAGAAGCTGTGAGTGACACACAGAGAGAGAAGCTGTGAGTTAGAGAGAGAGAAAGAGAAGCTGTGAGTGACAGAGAGAGAAAGAGAAGCTGAGTGAGAGAGAGAGAAAGTGAAGCTGTGAGTGAGAGAGAGAGAGAAAGAGAAGCTGTGTGTGTGTGAGAAAGATAGTCTGAGAAAGAGAGAGTGAAAGAGAAGCTGTGAGTGAGACAGAGAGGGAGAAAGAGAAGCTGTGTGAGTGAGAGAGAGAAAGAAAGAGAAGCTGTGAGTGAGAGAGAGAAAGAAAAGCTGTGAGTGAGAGAGAGAGAAAGAGAAGGTATGAGTGAGAGAGAGAGAAGCTGTGAGTGAGAGAGTGAGAGAGAGAAAGAGAAGCTGTGAGTGAGTGAGAGAAAGAGAAGCTGTGAGTGAGAGGGAGAGAGAGAAAGAGAAGCTGTGAGTGAGAGAGAGAGAAAGAGAAGCTGTGAGTGAGAAGAGAGAAAGAGAAGCTGTGAGTGAGAGGGAGAGAGAGACAGAGAAGCTGTGAGTGACACACAGAGAGAGAAGCTGTGAGTTAGAGAGAGAGAGAAAGAGAAGCTGTGAGTGACAGAGAGAGAGAGAAAGAGAAGCTGTGAGTGAGAGTGTGAGAGAGAGAAAGAGAAGCTGTGAGTGAGAGAGAGAGAAAGAGATGCTGTGAGTGAGTGAGAGAGTCAGAGAAGCTGTGAGTGAGAGAGAGAGAAAGAGAAGCTGTGAGTGAGAGAGAGAGAAAGAGAAGCTGTGAGTGAGAGAGAGAGAGAAAGAGAAGCTGTGAGTAAGAAGGATAGGGAAAGAGAAGAAGTGAGTGAGTGAGAGAGAGAGAGAAAGAGAAGCTGTGAGTGAGAGAGAGAGAAAGAGAAGCTGTGAGTGAGAGGGAGAGAGAGAAAGAGAAGCTGTGAGTGACACAGAGAGAGAGAAGCTGTGAGTTAGAGAGAGAGAAAGAGAAGCTGTGAGTGAGAGAGAGAGAGAGAGAAAGAGAAGCTGAGAGAGAGAGAGAGAGAGAATGTGAAGCTGTGAGTGAGAGAGAGAGACAGAGAAGCTGTGTGTGTGTGTGAGAGAGAAAAAGAAGCTGTGAGTGAGAGAGAGAGAAAGCGAAGCTGTGAGTGAGAGAGAGAGAATGAGAAGCTGTGAGTGAGAGAGAGAGAAGCTGTGAGAGAGAGAGAGAAGATGTGAGTGAGAGAGAGAGAGAATGAGAAGCTGTGAGTGAGAGAGAGAAAAAGTAAGAGAAGCTGTGAGTGAGAAAGAGAGAGAAAGAGAAGCTGTGAGTGAGAGAGAGAGAAAGAGAAGCTGTGAGTGAGAGAGAGAGAGAATGAGAACCTGTGAGTGAGAGAGAGAAGATGTGAGTGTGAGAGAGAGAGAAAGAGAACCTGTGAGAGAGAGAGAGAGAAAGAGAAGCTGTGATTCAGAGTGAGAGAGAGAGAAAGAGAAGCTGTGAGTGAGAGAGAGAGAAAGAGAAGGTAGGAGTGTGAGAGAGAGAAGCAGTGAGTGAGAGAGAGAGAGAAAGAGAAGCTGTGAGTGAGACAGAGAGAGAGAAAGAGAAGCTGTGAGAGAGGGGGGAAAGAGAAGCTGTGTGTGTGAGAAAGAGAAGCTGTGAGTGAGAGAGAGAGAGAAAGAGAAGCTGTGGGTGAGAGAGAGATTGAAAGAGAAGCTGTGAGTGAGAGAGAGAGAGAGAAAGAGAAGCTGTGAGTGAGAGAGAGAAAGAGAAGCTGTGAGTGAGAGGGAGAGAAAGAGAAGCTGTGAGTGACACACACAGAGAGAAGCTGTGAGTTAGAGAGAGAGAAAGTGAAGCTGTGAGTGACAGAGAGAAAGAGAATCTGAGAGTGAGAGAGAGAGAGAAAGTGAAGCTGTGAGTGAGAGAGAGAGAAAGAGAAGCTGTGTGTGTGTGTGAGAGAGAGAAAGATAGTCTGAGAAAGAGAGAGTGAAAGAGAAGCTGTGAGTGAGACAGAGAGAGGGAGAAAGAGAAGCTGTGTGTGTGTGAGAGAGAAAGAGAAGCTGTGAGTGAGAGAGAGAAAGAAAAGCTGTGAGTGAGAGAGAGAGAAAGAGAAGGTATGAGTGAGAGAGAGAGAGAAGCTGTGAGTGAGAGAGTGAGAGAGAGAAAGAGAAGCTGTGAGTGAGAGAGAGAAAGAGAAGCTGTGAGTGAGAGGGAGAGAGAGAAAGAGAAGCTGTGAGTGAGAGAGAGAGAGAAAGAGAAGGTGTGAGTGAGAGAGAGAAAGAGAAGCTGTGAGTGAGAGGGAGAGAGAGAAAGATAACCTGTGAGTGACACACAGAGAGAGAAGCTGTGAGAGAGAGAGAGAGAAAGAGAAGCTGTGAGTGACAGAGAGAGAGAGAAAGAGAAGCTGTGAGTGAGAGTGAGAGAGAGAGAAAGAGAAGCTGTGAGTGAGAGAGAGAGAAAGAGATGCTGTGAGTGAGAGAGAGAGAAAGAGAAGCTGTGAGTGCGAGGGAGAGAAAGAGAAGCTGTGAGTGAGAGAGAGAGAGAAAGAGAAGCTGTGAGTAAGAAGGAGAGGAAAAGAGAAGAAGTGAGTGAGTGAGAGAGAGAGTGAAAGAGAAGCTGTGAGTGAGAGAGAGAGAGAAAGAGAAGCTGTGAGTGAGAGAGTGAGAGAGAGATAGAGAAGCTGTTAGTGAGAGTGAGAGAGAGAGAGAAAGAGAAGCTGTGAGTGAGAGAGAGATTGAAAGAGAAGCTGTGAGTGAGTGAGAGAGAGAGAAAGAGAAGCTGTGAGTGAGAGAGAGAGAAAGAGAAGCTGGGAGTGAGAGAGAGAGAAAAAGAGAAGCTGTGATTAAGAAGGAGAGGGAAAGAGAATAAGTGAGTGAGTGAGAGAGAGAGAGAAAGAGAAGCTGTGAGAGAGAAAGAGAAGCTGTGAGTGAGAGAGTGAGAGAGAGAAAGAGAATCTGTTACTGAGTGTGTGTGAGAGAGAGAAAGAGAAGCTGTGAGTGAGAGAGAGATTGAAAGAGAAGCTGTGAGTGAGAGAGAGAGAGAAAGAGAAGCTGTGAGTGAGAGAGAGAAAGAGAAGCTGTGAGTGAGAGGGAGAGAAAGAGAAGCTGTGAGTGACACACAGAGAGAGAAGCTGTGAGTTAGAGAGAGAGAAAGAGAAGCTGTGAGTGACAGAGAGAGAGAAAGAGAAGCTGAGAGTGAGAGAGAGAGAAAGTGAAGCTGTGAGTGAGAGAGAGAGAGAAAGAGAAGCTGTGTGTGTGTGAGAAAGATAGTCTGAGAAAGAGAGAGTGAAAGAGAAGCTGTGAGTGAGACAGAGAGAGGGAGAAAGAGAAGCTGTGTGAGTGAGAGAGAGAAAGAGAAGCTGTGAGTGAGAGAGAGAAAGAAAAGCTGTGAGTGAGAGAGAGAGAAAGAGAAGGTATGAGTGAGAGAGAGAAGCTGTGAGTGAGAGAGAGAGAGAGAAAGAGAACCTGTGAGTGAGAGAGAGAAAGAGAAGCTGTGAGTGAGAGGGAGAGAGAGAAAGAGAAGCTGTGAGTGAGAGAGAGAGAGAAAGAGAAGCTGTGAGTGAGAAGAGAGAAAGAGAAGCTGTGAGTGAGAGGGAGAGAGAGAAAGAGAAGCTGTGAGTGACACACAGAGAGAGAAGCTGTGAGTTAGAGAGAGAGAGAAAGAGAAGCTGTGAGTGACAGAGAGAGATAGAAAGAGAAGCTGTGAGTGAGAGTGAGAGAGAGAGAGAAAGAGAAGCTGTGAGTGAGAGAGAGAGAAAGAGATGCTGTGAGTGAGAGAGAGAGAAAGAGAAGCTGTGAGTGAGAGAGAGAAAGAGAAGCTGTGAGTGAGAGAGAGAGAGAAAGAGAAGCTGTGAGTAAGAAGGATAGGGAAAGAGAAGAAGTGAGTGAGTGAGAGAGAGAGAGAAAGAGAAGCTGTGAGTGAGAGAGAGAGAGAAAGAGAAGCTGTGAGTGAGAGAGTGAGAGAGAGAAAGAGAAGCTGTTAGTGAGAGTGAGAGAGAGAGAGAAAGAGAAGCTGTGAGTGAGAGAGAGATTGAAAGAGAAGATGTGAGTGAGTGAGAGAGAGAGAAAGAGAAGCTGTGAGTGAGAGAGAGAGAAAGAGAAGCTGTGAGTGAGAGAGAGAGAAAGAGAAGCTGTGATTAAGAAGGAGAGGGAAAGAGAATAAGTGAGTGAGTGAGAGAGAGAGAGAGAAAGAGAAGCTGTGAGAGAGAAAGAGAAGCTGTGAGTGAGAGAGTGAGAGAGAGAAAGAGAATCTGTTAGTGAGTGTGAGAGAGAGAGAGAAAGAGAAGCTGTGAGTGAGAGAGAGAGAGAAAGAGAAGCTGTGTGTGTGAGAGAAAGATAGTCTGAGAAAGAGAGAGTGAAAGAGAAGCTGTGAGTGAGACAGAGAGGGAGAAAGAGAAGCTGTGTGAGTGAGAGAGAGAAAGAAAGAGAAGCTGTGAGTGAGAGAGAGAAAGAAAAGCTGTGAGTGAGAGAGAGAGAAAGAGAAGGTATGAGTGAGAGAGAGAGAAGCTGTGAGTGAGAGAGTGAGAGAGAGAAAGAGAAGCTGTGAGTGAGTGAGAGAAAGAGAAGCTGTGAGTGAGAGGGAGAGAGAGAAAGAGAAGCTGTGAGTGAGAGAGAGAGAGAAAGAGAAGCTGTGAGTGAGAAGAGAGAAAGAGAAGCTGTGAGTGAGAGGGAGAGAGAGACAGAGAAGCTGTGAGTGACACACAGAGAGAGAAGCTGTGAGTTAGAGAGAGAGAGAAAGAGAAGCTGTGAGTGACAGAGAGAGAGAGAAAGAGAAGCTGTGAGTGAGAGTGAGAGAGAGAGAAAGAGAAGCTGTGAGTGAGAGAGAGAGAAAGAGATGCTGTGAGTGAGTGAGAGAGTCAGAGAAGCTGTGAGTGAGAGAGAGAGAAAGAGAAGCTGTGAGTGAGAGAGAGAGAAGCTGTGAGTGAGAGAGAGAGAAGATGTGAGTGAGAGAGAGAGAGAATGAGAAGCTGTGAGTGAGAGAGAGAAAAAATAAGAGAAGCTGTGAGTGAGAAAGAGAGAGAAAGAGAAGCTGTGAGTGAGAGAAAGAGAGGGAGAAAGAGAATCTGTGAGTGAGAGAGAGAGAAAGAGAAGCTGTGAGTGAGAGAGAGAGAGAATGAGAAGCTGTGAGTGAGAGAGAGAGAAGCTGTGAGTGAGAGAGAAAGAGAAGCTGTGAGTGAGAGAGAGAGAAGATGTGAGTGAGAGAGAGAGAGAATGAGAAGCTGTGAGTGAGAGAGAGAGAAAGTAAGAGAAGCTGTGAGTGATACAGAGAGAAAGAGAAGCGGTGAGTGAGAGAGAGAGGGAGAAAGATAAGCTGTGTGAGAGAGAGAGAGAAAGAGAAGCTGTGAGTGAGAGAGAGAGAGAGAAAGAGAAGCTGCGAGTAAGAAGGAGAGGGAAAGAGAAGAAGTGAGTGAGCGACAGAGAGAGAAAGAGAAGCTGTGAGACAGAAAGAGAAGCTGTGAGTGAGAGAGTGAGAGAGAGAAAGAGAATCTGTTAGTGAGAGTGAGAGAGAGAGAGAAAGAGAAGCTGTGAGTGAGAGTGAGAAAGAGAAGCTGTGAGTGAGAGGGAGAGAGAGAAAGAGAAGCTGTGAGTGACACAGAGAGAGAGAAGCTGTGAGTTAGAGAGAGAGAAAGAGAAGCTGTGAGTGAGAGAGAGAGAGAGAGAAAGAGAAGCTGAGAGAGAGAGAGAGAGAATGTGAAGCTGTGAGTGAGAGAGAGAGACAGAGAAGCAGTGTGTGTGTGTGAGAGAGAAAAAGAAGCTGTGAGTGAGAGAGAGAGAAAGCGAAGCTGTGAGTGAGAGAGAGAGAATGAGAAGCTGTGAGTGAGAGAGAGAGAAGCTGTGAGTGAGAGAGAGAGAGAAGATGTGAGTGAGAGAGAGAGAGAATGAGAAGCTGTGAGTGAGAGAGAGAAAAAGTAAGAGAAGCTGTGAGTGAGAAAGAGAGAGAAAGAGAAGCTGTGAGTGAGAGAGAGAGAAAGAGAAGCTGTGAGTGAGAGAGAGAGAGAATGAGAACCTGTGAGTGAGAGAGAGAAGATGTGAGTGTGTGAGAGAGAGAAAGAGAACCTGTGAGAGAGAGAGAGAGAAAGAGAAGCTGTGATTCAGAGTGAGAGAGAGAGAAAGAGAAGCTGTGAGTGAGAGAGAGAGAAAGAGAAGGTAGGAGTGTGAGAGAGAGAAGCAGTGAGTGAGAGAGAGAGAGAAAGAGAAGCTGTGAGTGAGACAGAGAGAGAAAGAGAAGCTGTGAGAGAGGGGGGAAAGAGAAGCTGTGTGTGTGAGAAAGAGAAGCTGTGAGTGAGAGAGAGAGAGAAAGAGAAGCTGTGGGTGAGAGAGAGATTGAAAGAGAAGCTGTGAGTGAGAGAGAGAGAGAGAGAAAGAGAAGCTGTGAGTGAGAGAGAGAAAGAGAAGCTGTGAGTGAGAGGGAGAGAAAGAGAAGCTGTGAGTGACACACACAGAGAGAAGCTGTGAGTTAGAGAGAGAGAAAGTGAAGCTGTGAGTGACAGAGAGAAAGAGAATCTGAGAGTGAGAGAGAGAGAGAAAGTGAAGCTGTGAGTGAGAGAGAGAGAGAAAGAGAAGCTGTGTGTGTGTGTGAGAGAGAGAAAGATAGTCTGAGAAAGAGAGAGTGAAAGAGAAGCTGTGAGTGAGACAGAGAGAGGGAGAAAGAGAAGCTGTGTGTGTGTGAGAGAGAAAGAGAAGCTGTGAGTGAGAGAGAGAAAGAAAAGCTGTGAGTGAGAGAGAGAGAAAGAGAAGGTATGAGTGAGAGAGAGAGAGAAGCTGTGAGTGAGAGAGTGAGAGAGAGAAAGAGAAGCTGTGAGTGAGAGAGAGAAAGAGAAGCTGTGAGTGAGAGGGAGAGAGAGAAAGAGAAGCTGTGAGTGAGAGAGAGAGAGAGAGAAAGAGAAGGTGTGAGTGAGAGAGAGAAAGAGAAGCTGTGAGTGAGAGGGAGAGAGAGAAAGATAACCTGTGAGTGACACACAGAGAGAGAAGCTGTGAGAGAGAGAGAGAGAAAGAGAAGCTGTGAGTGACAGAGAGAGAGAGAAAGAGAAGCTGTGAGTGAGAGTGAGAGAGAGAGAAAGAGAAGCTGTGAGTGAGAGAGAGAGAAAGAGATGCTGTGAGTGAGAGAGAGAGAAAGAGAAGCTGTGAGTGCGAGAGAGAGAAAGAGAAGCTGTGAGTGAGAGAGAGAGAGAAAGAGAAGCTGTGAGTAAGAAGGAGAGGAAAAGAGAAGAAGTGAGTGAGTGAGAGAGAGAGTGAAAGAGAAGCTGTGAGTGAGAGAGAGAGAGAAAGAGAAGCTGTGAGTGAGAGAGTGAGAGAGAGATAGAGAAGCTGTTAGTGAGAGTGAGAGAGAGAGAGAAAGAGAAGCTGTGAGTGAGAGAGAGATTGAAAGAGAAGCTGTGAGTGAGTGAGAGAGAGAGAAAGAGAAGCTGTGAGTGAGAGAGAGAAAGAGAAGCTGGGAGTGAGAGAGAGAGAAAAAGAGAAGCTGTGATTAAGAAGGAGAGGGAAAGAGAATAAGTGAGTGAGTGAGAGAGAGAGAGAAAGAGAAGCTGTGAGAGAGAAAGAGAAGCTGTGAGTGAGAGAGTGAGAGAGAGAAAGAGAATCTGTTACTGAGTGTGTGTGAGAGAGAGAAAGAGAAGCTGTGAGTGAGAGAGAGATTGAAAGAGAAGCTGTGAGTGAGAGAGAGAGAGAAAGAGAAGCTGTGAGTGAGAGAGAGAAAGAGAAGCTGTGAGTGAGAGGGAGAGAAAGAGAAGCTGCGAGTGACACACAGAGAGAGAAGCTGTGAGTTAGAGAGAGAGAAAGAGAAGCTGTGAGTGACAGAGAGAGAGAAAGTGAAGCTGTGAGTGAGAG
Source organism: Bradypodion pumilum (assembly GCA_035047305.1). Lineage (NCBI taxonomy): Eukaryota > Metazoa > Chordata > Lepidosauria > Squamata > Chamaeleonidae > Bradypodion > Bradypodion pumilum. The sequence goes on from JAWDJD010000001.1 coordinate 234,234,942, forward strand.
AGAGAGAGAAAGAGAAGCTGTGTGTGTGAGAGAAAGATAGTCTGAGAAAGAGAGAGTGAAAGAGAAGCTGTGAGTGAGACAGAGAGAGGGAGAAAGAGAAGCTGTGTGAGTGAGAGAGAGAAAGAGAAGATGTGAGTGAGAGAGAGAAAGAAAAGCTGTGAGTGAGAGAGAGAGAAAGAGAAGGTATGAGTGAGAGAGAGAAGCTGTGAGTGAGAGAGAGAGAGAGAAAGAGAAGCTGTGAGTGAGAGAGAGAAAGAGAAGCTGTGAGTGAGAGGGAGAGAGAGAAAGAGAAGCTGTGAGTGAGAGAGAGAGAGAAAGAGAAGCTGTGAGTGAGAAGAGAGAAAGAGAAGCTGTGAGTGAGAGGGAGAGAGAGAAAGAGAAGCTGTGAGTGACACACAGAGAGAGAAGCTGTGAGTTAGAGAGAGAGAGAAAGAGAAGCTGTGAGTGACAGAGAGAGATAGAAAGAGAAGCTGTGAGTGAGAGTGAGAGAGAGAGAGAAAGAGAAGCTGTGAGTGAGAGAGAGAGAAAGAGATGCTGTGAGTGAGAGAGAGAGAAAGAGAAGCTGTGAGTGAGAGAGAGAGAAAGAGAAGCTGTGAGTGAGAGAGAGAGAGAAAGAGAAGCTGTGAGTAAGAAGGATAGGGAAAGAGAAGAAGTGAGTGAGTGAGAGAGAGAGAGAAAGAGAAGCTGTGAGTGAGAGAGAGAGAGAAAGAGAAGCTGTGAGTGAGAGAGTGAGAGAGAGAAAGAGAAGCTGTTAGTGAGAGTGAGAGAGAGAGAGAAAGAGAAGCTGTGAGTGAGAGAGAGATTGAAAGAGAAGATGTGAGTGAGTGAGAGAGAGAGAAAGAGAAGCTTTGAGTGAGAGAGAGAGAAAGAGAAGCTGTGAGTGAGAGAGAGAGAAAGAGAAGCTGTGATTAAGAAGGAGAGGGAAAGAGAATAAGTGAGTGAGTGAGAGAGAGAGAGAGAAAGAGAAGCTGTGAGAGAGAAAGAGAAGCTGTGAGTGAGAGAGTGAGAGAGAGAAAGAGAATCTGTTAGTGAGTGTGAGAGAGAGAGAGAAAGAGAAGCTGTGAGTGAGAGAGAGATTGAAAGAGAAGCTGTGAGTGAGAGAGAGAGAGAAAGAGAAGCTGTGAGTGAGAGAGAGAAAGAGAAGCTGTGAGTGAGAGGGAGAGAAAGAGAAGCTGTGAGTGAGACAGAGAGAGAGAAGCTGTGAGTTAGAGAGAGAGAAAGAGAAGCTGTGAGTGACAGAGAGAGAGAAAGAGAAGCTGTGAGTGAGAGTGAGAGAGAGAGAGAGAAAGTGAAGCTGTGAGTGTGTGTGAGAGAGAAAGAGAAGCTGTGTGTGTGTGAGAGAGAGAAAGATAGTCTGAGAAAGAGAGTGAAAGAGAAGCTGTGAGTGAGACAGAGAGAGGGAGAAAGTGAAGCTGTGTGCGTGAGAGAGAGAAAGAGAAGCTGTGAGTGAGAGTGAGTGAGAGAGAGAGAAAGAGAAGCTGAGAGTGAGAGAGAGAGAGAAAGTGAAGCTGTGAGTGAGAGAGAGAGAGAAAGAGAAGCTGTGAGTGAGAGAGAGAAAGAAAGAGAAGCTGTGAGTGTGAGAGAGAGAAAGAGAAGCTGTGAGTGAGAGAGAGAGAGAAAGAGAAGCTGTGAGTAAGGAGAGGGAAAGAGAAGAAGTGAGTGAGTGAGAGAGAGAGAGAGAAAGAGAAGCTGTGAGTGAGAGAGAGAGAGAAAGAGAAGCTGTGAGTGAGAGAGTGAGAGAGAGAAAGAGAAGCTGTTAGTGAGAGTGAGAGAGAGAGAGAAAGAGAAGCTGTGAGTGAGAGAGAGATTGAAAGAGAAGCTGTGAGTGAGTGAGAGAGAGAGAAAGAGAAGCTGTGAGTGAGAGAGAGAGAAAGAGAAGCTGTGAGTGAGAGAGAGAGAAAAAGAGAAGCTGTGATTAAGAAGGAGAGGGAAAGAGAATAAGTGAGTGAGTGAGAGAGAGAGAGAAAGAGAAGCTGTGAGATGGAAAGAGAAGCTGTGAGTGAGAGAGTGAGAGAGAGAAAGAGAATCTGTTACTGAGTGTGTGTGTGAGAGAGAAAGAGAAGCTGTGAGTGAGAGAGAGATTGAAAGAGAAGCTGTGAGTGAGAGAGAGAGAGAAAGAGAAGCTGTGAGTGAGAGAGAGAAAGAGAAGCTGTGAGTGAGAGGGAGAGAAAGAGAAGCTGTGAGTGACACACAGAGAGAGAAGCTGTGAGTTAGAGAGAGAGAAAGAGAAGCTGTGAGTGACAGAGAGAGAAAGAGAAGCTGAGTGAGAGAGAGAGAAAGTGAAGCTGTGAGTGAGAGAGAGAGAGAAAGAGAAGCTGTGTGTGTGTGAGAAAGATAGTCTGAGAAAGAGAGAGTGAAAGAGAAGCTGTGAGTGAGACAGAGAGGGAGAAAGAGAAGCTGTGTGAGTGAGAGAGAGAAAGAAAGAGAAGCTGTGAGTGAGAGAGAGAAAGAAAAGCTGTGAGTGAGAGAGAGAGAAAGAGAAGGTATGAGTGAGAGAGAGAGAAGCTGTGAGTGAGAGAGTGAGAGAGAGAAAGAGAAGCTGTGAGTGAGTGAGAGAAAGAGAAGCTGTGAGTGAGAGGGAGAGAGAGAAAGAGAAGCTGTGAGTGAGAGAGAGAGAGAAAGAGAAGCTGTGAGTGAGAAGAGAGAAAGAGAAGCTGTGAGTGAGAGGGAGAGAGAGACAGAGAAGCTGTGAGTGACACACAGAGAGAGAAGCTGTGAGTTAGAGAGAGAGAGAAAGAGAAGCTGTGAGTGACAGAGAGAGAGAGAAAGAGAAGCTGTGAGTGAGAGTGAGAGAGAGAGAAAGAGAAGCTGTGAGTGAGAGAGAGAGAAAGAGATGCTGTGAGTGAGTGAGAGAGTCAGAGAAGCTGTGAGTGAGAGAGAGAGAAAGAGAAGCTGTGAGTGAGAGAGAGAGAAAGAGAAGCTGTGAGTGAGAGAGAGAGAGAAAGAGAAGCTGTGAGTAAGAAGGATAGGGAAAGAGAAGAAGTGAGTGAGTGAGAGAGAGAGAGAAAGAGAAGCTGTGAGTGAGAGAGAGAGAAAGAGAAGCTGTGAGTGAGAGGGAGAGAGAGAAAGAGAAGCTGTGAGTGACACAGAGAGAGAGAAGCTGTGAGTTAGAGAGAGAGAAAGAGAAGCTGTGAGTGAGAGAGAGAGAGAGAGAAAGAGAAGCTGAGAGAGAGAGAGAGAGAGAATGTGAAGCTGTGAGTGAGAGAGAGAGACAGAGAAGCTGTGTGTGTGTGTGAGAGAGAAAAAGAAGCTGTGAGTGAGAGAGAGAGAAAGCGAAGCTGTGAGTGAGAGAGAGAGAATGAGAAGCTGTGAGTGAGAGAGAGAGAAGCTGTGAGAGAGAGAGAGAAGATGTGAGTGAGAGAGAGAGAGAATGAGAAGCTGTGAGTGAGAGAGAGAAAAAGTAAGAGAAGCTGTGAGTGAGAAAGAGAGAGAAAGAGAAGCTGTGAGTGAGAGAGAGAGAAAGAGAAGCTGTGAGTGAGAGAGAGAGAGAATGAGAACCTGTGAGTGAGAGAGAGAAGATGTGAGTGTGAGAGAGAGAGAAAGAGAACCTGTGAGAGAGAGAGAGAGAAAGAGAAGCTGTGATTCAGAGTGAGAGAGAGAGAAAGAGAAGCTGTGAGTGAGAGAGAGAGAAAGAGAAGGTAGGAGTGTGAGAGAGAGAAGCAGTGAGTGAGAGAGAGAGAGAAAGAGAAGCTGTGAGTGAGACAGAGAGAGAGAAAGAGAAGCTGTGAGAGAGGGGGGAAAGAGAAGCTGTGTGTGTGAGAAAGAGAAGCTGTGAGTGAGAGAGAGAGAGAAAGAGAAGCTGTGGGTGAGAGAGAGATTGAAAGAGAAGCTGTGAGTGAGAGAGAGAGAGAGAAAGAGAAGCTGTGAGTGAGAGAGAGAAAGAGAAGCTGTGAGTGAGAGGGAGAGAAAGAGAAGCTGTGAGTGACACACACAGAGAGAAGCTGTGAGTTAGAGAGAGAGAAAGTGAAGCTGTGAGTGACAGAGAGAAAGAGAATCTGAGAGTGAGAGAGAGAGAGAAAGTGAAGCTGTGAGTGAGAGAGAGAGAAAGAGAAGCTGTGTGTGTGTGTGAGAGAGAGAAAGATAGTCTGAGAAAGAGAGAGTGAAAGAGAAGCTGTGAGTGAGACAGAGAGAGGGAGAAAGAGAAGCTGTGTGTGTGAGAGAGAGAAAGAGAAGCTGTGAGTGAGAGAGAGAAAGAAAAGCTGTGAGTGAGAGAGAGAGAAAGAGAAGGTATGAGTGAGAGAGAGAGAGAAGCTGTGAGTGAGAGAGTGAGAGAAAGAAAGAGAAGCTGTGAGTGAGAGAGAGAAAGAGAAGCTGTGAGTGAGAGGGAGAGAGAGAAAGAGAAGCTGTGAGTGAGAGAGAGAGAGAGAAAGAGAAGGTGTGAGTGAGAGAGAGAAAGAGAAGCTGTGAGTGAGAGGGAGAGAGAGAAAGATAACCTGTGAGTGACACACAGAGAGAGAAGCTGTGAGAGAGAGAGAGAGAAAGAGAAGCTGTGAGTGACAGAGAGAGAGAGAAAGAGAAGCTGTGAGTGAGAGTGAGAGAGAGAGAAAGAGAAGCTGTGAGTGAGAGAGAGAGAAAGAGATGCTGTGAGTGAGAGAGAGAGAAAGAGAAGCTGTGAGTGCGAGGGAGAGAAAGAGAAGCTGTGAGTGAGAGAGAGAGAGAAAGAGAAGCTGTGAGTAAGAAGGAGAGGAAAAGAGAAGAAGTGAGTGAGTGAGAGAGAGAGTGAAAGAGAAGCTGTGAGTGAGAGAGAGAGAGAAAGAGAAGCTGTGAGTGAGAGAGTGAGAGAGAGATAGAGAAGCTGTTAGTGAGAGTGAGAGAGAGAGAGAAAGAGAAGCTGTGAGTGAGAGAGAGATTGAAAGAGAAGCTGTGAGTGAGTGAGAGAGAGAGAAAGAGAAGCTGTGAGTGAGAGAGAGAGAAAGAGAAGCTGGGAGTGAGAGAGAGAGAAAAAGAGAAGCTGTGATTAAGAAGGAGAGGGAAAGAGAATAAGTGAGTGAGTGAGAGAGAGAGAGAAAGAGAAGCTGTGAGAGAGAAAGAGAAGCTGTGAGTGAGAGAGTGAGAGAGAGAAAGAGAATCTGTTACTGAGTGTGTGTGAGAGAGAGAAAGAGAAGCTGTGAGTGAGAGAGAGAAAGAGAAGCTGTGAGTGAGAGGGAGAGAGAGAAAGAGAAGCTGTGAGTGAGAGAGAGAGAGAAAGAGAAGCTGTGAGTGAGAAGAGAGAAAGAGAAGCTGTGAGTGAGAGGGAGAGAGAGAAAGAGAAGCTGTGAGTGACACACAGAGAGAGAAGCTGTGAGTTAGAGAGAGAGAGAAAGAGAAGCTGTGAGTGACAGAGAGAGATAGAAAGAGAAGCTGTGAGTGAGAGTGAGAGAGAGAGAGAAAGAGAAGCTGTGAGTGAGAGAGAGAGAAAGAGATGCTGTGAGTGAGAGAGAGAGAAAGAGAAGCTGTGAGTGAGAGAGAGAGAAAGAGAAGCTGTGAGTGAGAGAGAGAGAGAAAGAGAAGCTGTGAGTAAGAAGGATAGGGAAAGAGAAGAAGTGAGTGAGTGAGAGAGAGAGAGAAAGAGAAGCTGTGAGTGAGAGAGAGAGAGAAAGAGAAGCTGTGAGTGAGAGAGTGAGAGAGAGAAAGAGAAGCTGTTAGTGAGAGTGAGAGAGAGAGAGAAAGAGAAGCTGTGAGTGAGAGAGAGATTGAAAGAGAAGATGTGAGTGAGTGAGAGAGAGAGAAAGAGAAGCTTTGAGTGAGAGAGAGAGAAAGAGAAGCTGTGAGTGAGAGAGAGAGAAAGAGAAGCTGTGATTAAGAAGGAGAGGGAAAGAGAATAAGTGAGTGAGTGAGAGAGAGAGAGAGAAAGAGAAGCTGTGAGAGAGAAAGAGAAGCTGTGAGTGAGAGAGTGAGAGAGAGAAAGAGAATCTGTTAGTGAGTGTGAGAGAGAGAGAGAAAGAGAAGCTGTGAGTGAGAGAGAGATTGAAAGAGAAGCTGTGAGTGAGAGAGAGAGAGAAAGAGAAGCTGTGAGTGAGAGAGAGAAAGAGAAGCTGTGAGTGAGAGGGAGAGAAAGAGAAGCTGTGAGTGAGACAGAGAGAGAGAAGCTGTGAGTTAGAGAGAGAGAAAGAGAAGCTGTGAGTGACAGAGAGAGAGAAAGAGAAGCTGTGAGTGAGAGTGAGAGAGAGAGAGAGAAAGTGAAGCTGTGAGTGTGTGTGAGAGAGAAAGAGAAGCTGTGTGTGTGTGAGAGAGAGAAAGATAGTCTGAGAAAGAGAGTGAAAGAGAAGCTGTGAGTGAGACAGAGAGAGGGAGAAAGTGAAGCTGTGTGCGTGAGAGAGAGAAAGAGAAGCTGTGAGTGAGAGTGAGTGAGAGAGAGAGAAAGAGAAGCTGAGAGTGAGAGAGAGAGAGAAAGTGAAGCTGTGAGTGAGAGAGAGAGAGAAAGAGAAGCTGTGAGTGAGAGAGAGAAAGAAAGAGAAGCTGTGAGTGTGAGAGAGAGAAAGAGAAGCTGTGAGTGAGAGAGAGAGAGAAAGAGAAGCTGTGAGTAAGGAGAGGGAAAGAGAAGAAGTGAGTGAGTGAGAGAGAGAGAGAGAAAGAGAAGCTGTGAGTGAGAGAGAGAGAGAAAGAGAAGCTGTGAGTGAGAGAGTGAGAGAGAGAAAGAGAAGCTGTTAGTGAGAGTGAGAGAGAGAGAGAAAGAGAAGCTGTGAGTGAGAGAGAGATTGAAAGAGAAGCTGTGAGTGAGTGAGAGAGAGAGAAAGAGAAGCTGTGAGTGAGAGAGAGAGAAAGAGAAGCTGTGAGTGAGAGAGAGAGAAAAAGAGAAGCTGTGATTAAGAAGGAGAGGGAAAGAGAATAAGTGAGTGAGTGAGAGAGAGAGAGAAAGAGAAGCTGTGAGATGGAAAGAGAAGCTGTGAGTGAGAGAGTGAGAGAGAGAAAGAGAATCTGTTACTGAGTGTGTGTGTGAGAGAGAAAGAGAAGCTGTGAGTGAGAGAGAGATTGAAAGAGAAGCTGTGAGTGAGAGAGAGAGAGAAAGAGAAGCTGTGAGTGAGAGAGAGAAAGAGAAGCTGTGAGTGAGAGGGAGAGAAAGAGAAGCTGTGAGTGACACACAGAGAGAGAAGCTGTGAGTTAGAGAGAGAGAAAGAGAAGCTGTGAGTGACAGAGAGAGAAAGAGAAGCTGAGTGAGAGAGAGAGAAAGTGAAGCTGTGAGTGAGAGAGAGAGAGAAAGAGAAGCTGTGTGTGTGTGAGAAAGATAGTCTGAGAAAGAGAGAGTGAAAGAGAAGCTGTGAGTGAGACAGAGAGGGAGAAAGAGAAGCTGTGTGAGTGAGAGAGAGAAAGAAAGAGAAGCTGTGAGTGAGAGAGAGAAAGAAAAGCTGTGAGTGAGAGAGAGAGAAAGAGAAGGTATGAGTGAGAGAGAGAGAAGCTGTGAGTGAGAGAGTGAGAGAGAGAAAGAGAAGCTGTGAGTGAGTGAGAGAAAGAGAAGCTGTGAGTGAGAGGGAGAGAGAGAAAGAGAAGCTGTGAGTGAGAGAGAGAGAGAAAGAGAAGCTGTGAGTGAGAAGAGAGAAAGAGAAGCTGTGAGTGAGAGGGAGAGAGAGACAGAGAAGCTGTGAGTGACACACAGAGAGAGAAGCTGTGAGTTAGAGAGAGAGAGAAAGAGAAGCTGTGAGTGACAGAGAGAGAGAGAAAGAGAAGCTGTGAGTGAGAGTGAGAGAGAGAGAAAGAGAAGCTGTGAGTGAGAGAGAGAGAAAGAGATGCTGTGAGTGAGTGAGAGAGTCAGAGAAGCTGTGAGTGAGAGAGAGAGAAAGAGAAGCTGTGAGTGAGAGAGAGAGAAAGAGAAGCTGTGAGTGAGAGAGAGAGAGAAAGAGAAGCTGTGAGTAAGAAGGATAGGGAAAGAGAAGAAGTGAGTGAGTGAGAGAGAGAGAGAAAGAGAAGCTGTGAGTGAGAGAGAGAGAAAGAGAAGCTGTGAGTGAGAGGGAGAGAGAGAAAGAGAAGCTGTGAGTGACACAGAGAGAGAGAAGCTGTGAGTTAGAGAGAGAGAAAGAGAAGCTGTGAGTGAGAGAGAGAGAGAGAGAAAGAGAAGCTGAGAGAGAGAGAGAGAGAGAATGTGAAGCTGTGAGTGAGAGAGAGAGACAGAGAAGCTGTGTGTGTGTGTGAGAGAGAAAAAGAAGCTGTGAGTGAGAGAGAGAGAAAGCGAAGCTGTGAGTGAGAGAGAGAGAATGAGAAGCTGTGAGTGAGAGAGAGAGAAGCTGTGAGAGAGAGAGAGAAGATGTGAGTGAGAGAGAGAGAGAATGAGAAGCTGTGAGTGAGAGAGAGAAAAAGTAAGAGAAGCTGTGAGTGAGAAAGAGAGAGAAAGAGAAGCTGTGAGTGAGAGAGAGAGAAAGAGAAGCTGTGAGTGAGAGAGAGAGAGAATGAGAACCTGTGAGTGAGAGAGAGAAGATGTGAGTGTGAGAGAGAGAGAAAGAGAACCTGTGAGAGAGAGAGAGAGAAAGAGAAGCTGTGATTCAGAGTGAGAGAGAGAGAAAGAGAAGCTGTGAGTGAGAGAGAGAGAAAGAGAAGGTAGGAGTGTGTGAGAGAGAAGCAGTGAGTGAGAGAGAGAGAGAAAGAGAAGCTGTGAGTGAGACAGAGAGAGAGAAAGAGAAGCTGTGAGAGAGGGGGGAAAGAGAAGCTGTGTGTGTGAGAAAGAGAAGCTGTGAGTGAGAGAGAGAGAGAAAGAGAAGCTGTGGGTGAGAGAGAGATTGAAAGAGAAGCTGTGAGTGAGAGAGAGAGAGAGAAAGAGAAGCTGTGAGTGAGAGAGAGAAAGAGAAGCTGTGAGTGAGAGGGAGAGAAAGAGAAGCTGTGAGTGACACACACAGAGAGAAGCTGTGAGTTAGAGAGAGAGAAAGTGAAGCTGTGAGTGACAGAGAGAAAGAGAATCTGAGAGTGAGAGAGAGAGAGAAAGTGAAGCTGTGAGTGAGAGAGAGAGAAAGAGAAGCTGTGTGTGTGTGTGAGAGAGAGAAAGATAGTCTGAGAAAGAGAGAGTGAAAGAGAAGCTGTGAGTGAGACAGAGAGAGGGAGAAAGAGAAGCTGTGTGTGTGAGAGAGAGAAAGAGAAGCTGTGAGTGAGAGAGAGAAAGAAAAGCTGTGAGTGAGAGAGAGAGAAAGAGAAGGTATGAGTGAGAGAGAGAGAGAAGCTGTGAGTGAGAGAGTGAGAGAGAGAAAGAGAAGCTGTGAGTGAGAGAGAGAAAGAGAAGCTGTGAGTGAGAGGGAGAGAGAGAAAGAGAAGCTGTGAGTGAGAGAGAGAGAGAGAAAGAGAAGGTGTGAGTGAGAGAGAGAAAGAGAAGCTGTGAGTGAGAGGGAGAGAGAGAAAGATAACCTGTGAGTGACACACAGAGAGAGAAGCTGTGAGAGAGAGAGAGAGAAAGAGAAGCTGTGAGTGACAGAGAGAGAGAGAAAGAGAAGCTGTGAGTGAGAGTGAGAGAGAGAGAAAGAGAAGCTGTGAGTGAGAGAGAGAGAAAGAGATGCTGTGAGTGAGAGAGAGAGAAAGAGAAGCTGTGAGTGCGAGGGAGAGAAAGAGAAGCTGTGAGTGAGAGAGAGAGAGAAAGAGAAGCTGTGAGTAAGAAGGAGAGGAAAAGAGAAGAAGTGAGTGAGTGAGAGAGAGAGTGAAAGAGAAGCTGTGAGTGAGAGAGAGAGAGAAAGAGAAGCTGTGAGTGAGAGAGTGAGAGAGAGATAGAGAAGCTGTTAGTGAGAGTGAGAGAGAGAGAGAAAGAGAAGCTGTGAGTGAGAGAGAGATTGAAAGAGAAGCTGTGAGTGAGTGAGAGAGAGAGAAAGAGAAGCTGTGAGTGAGAGAGAGAGAAAGAGAAGCTGGGAGTGAGAGAGAGAGAAAAAGAGAAGCTGTGATTAAGAAGGAGAGGGAAAGAGAATAAGTGAGTGAGTGAGAGAGAGAGAGAAAGAGAAGCTGTGAGAGAGAAAGAGAAGCTGTGAGTGAGAGAGTGAGAGAGAGAAAGAGAATCTGTTACTGAGTGTGTGTGAGAGAGAGAAAGAGAAGCTGTGAGTGAGAGAGAGATTGAAAGAGAAGCTGTGAGTGAGAGAGAGAGAGAAAGAGAAGCTGTGAGTGAGAGAGAGAAAGAGAAGCTGTGAGTGAGAGGGAGAGAAAGAGAAGCTGTGAGTGACACACAGAGAGAGAAGCTGTGAGTTAGAGAGAGAGAAAGAGAAGCTGTGAGTGACAGAGAGAGAGAAAGAGAAGCTGAGAGTGAGAGAGAGAGAAAGTGAAGCTGTGAGTGAGAGAGAGAGAGAAAGAGAAGCTGTGTGTGTGTGAGAAAGATAGTCTGAGAAAGAGAGAGTGAAAGAGAAGCTGTGAGTGAGACAGAGAGAGGGAGAAAGAGAAGCTGTGTGAGTGAGAGAGAGAAAGAGAAGCTGTGAGTGAGAGAGAGAAAGAAAAGCTGTGAGTGAGAGAGAGAGAAAGAGAAGGTATGAGTGAGAGAGAGAAGCTGTGAGTGAGAGAGAGAGAGAGAAAGAGAACCTGTGAGTGAGAGAGAGAAAGAGAAGCTGTGAGTGAGAGGGAGAGAGAGAAAGAGAAGCTGTGAGTGAGAGAGAGAGAGAAAGAGAAGCTGTGAGTGAGAAGAGAGAAAGAGAAGCTGTGAGTGAGAGGGAGAGAGAGAAAGAGAAGCTGTGAGTGACACACAGAGAGAGAAGCTGTGAGTTAGAGAGAGAGAGAAAGAGAAGCTGTGAGTGACAGAGAGAGATAGAAAGAGAAGCTGTGAGTGAGAGTGAGAGAGAGAGAGAAAGAGAAGCTGTGAGTGAGAGAGAGAGAAAGAGATGCTGTGAGTGAGAGAGAGAGAAAGAGAAGCTGTGAGTGAGAGAGAGAGAAAGAGAAGCTGTGAGTGAGAGAGAGAGAGAAAGAGAAGCTGTGAGTAAGAAGGATAGGGAAAGAGAAGAAGTGAGTGAGTGAGAGAGAGAGAGAAAGAGAAGCTGTGAGTGAGAGAGAGAGAGAAAGAGAAGCTGTGAGTGAGAGAGTGAGAGAGAGAAAGAGAAGCTGTTAGTGAGAGTGAGAGAGAGAGAGAAAGAGAAGCTGTGAGTGAGAGAGAGATTGAAAGAGAAGATGTGAGTGAGTGAGAGAGAGAGAAAGAGAAGCTGTGAGTGAGAGAGAGAGAAAGAGAAGCTGTGAGTGAGAGAGAGAGAAAGAGAAGCTGTGATTAAGAAGGAGAGGGAAAGAGAATAAGTGAGTGAGTGAGAGAGAGAGAGAGAAAGAGAAGCTGTGAGAGAGAAAGAGAAGCTGTGAGTGAGAGAGTGAGAGAGAGAAAGAGAATCTGTTAGTGAGTGTGAGAGAGAGAGAGAAAGAGAAGCTGTGAGTGAGAGAGAGAGAGAAAGAGAAGCTGTGTGTGTGTGAGAAAGATAGTCTGAGAAAGAGAGAGTGAAAGAGAAGCTGTGAGTGAGACAGAGAGGGAGAAAGAGAAGCTGTGTGAGTGAGAGAGAGAAAGAAAGAGAAGCTGTGAGTGAGAGAGAGAAAGAAAAGCTGTGAGTGAGAGAGAGAGAAAGAGAAGGTATGAGTGAGAGAGAGAGAAGCTGTGAGTGAGAGAGTGAGAGAGAGAAAGAGAAGCTGTGAGTGAGTGAGAGAAAGAGAAGCTGTGAGTGAGAGGGAGAGAGAGAAAGAGAAGCTGTGAGTGAGAGAGAGAGAGAAAGAGAAGCTGTGAGTGAGAAGAGAGAAAGAGAAGCTGTGAGTGAGAGGGAGAGAGAGACAGAGAAGCTGTGAGTGACACACAGAGAGAGAAGCTGTGAGTTAGAGAGAGAGAGAAAGAGAAGCTGTGAGTGACAGAGAGAGAGAGAAAGAGAAGCTGTGAGTGAGAGTGAGAGAGAGAGAAAGAGAAGCTGTGAGTGAGAGAGAGAGAAAGAGATGCTGTGAGTGAGTGAGAGAGTCAGAGAAGCTGTGAGTGAGAGAGAGAGAAAGAGAAGCTGTGAGTGAGAGAGAGAGAAAGAGAAGCTGTGAGTGAGAGAGAGAGAGAAAGAGAAGCTGTGAGTAAGAAGGATAGGGAAAGAGAAGAAGTGAGTGAGTAGAGAGAGAGAGAAAGAGAAGCTGTGAGTGAGAGAGAGAGAAAGAGAAGCTGTGAGTGAGAGGGAGAGAGAGAAAGAGAAGCTGTGAGTGACACAGAGAGAGAGAAGCTGTGAGTTAGAGAGAGAGAAAGAGAAGCTGTGAGTGAGAGAGAGAGAGAGAGAAAGAGAAGCTGAGAGAGAGAGAGAGAGAGAATGTGAAGCTGTGAGTGAGAGAGAGAGACAGAGAAGCTGTGTGTGTGTGTGAGAGAGAAAAAGAAGCTGTGAGTGAGAGAGAGAGAAAGCGAAGCTGTGAGTGAGAGAGAGAGAATGAGAAGCTGTGAGTGAGAGAGAGAGAAGCTGTGAGAGAGAGAGAGAAGATGTGAGTGAGAGAGAGAGAGAATGAGAAGCTGTGAGTGAGAGAGAGAAAAAGTAAGAGAAGCTGTGAGTGAGAAAGAGAGAGAAAGAGAAGCTGTGAGTGAGAGAGAGAGAAAGAGAAGCTGTGAGTGAGAGAGAGAGAGAATGAGAACCTGTGAGTGAGAGAGAGAAGATGTGAGTGTGTGAGAGAGAGAAAGAGAACCTGTGAGAGAGAGAGAGAGAAAGAGAAGCTGTGATTCAGAGTGAGAGAGAGAGAAAGAGAAGCTGTGAGTGAGAGAGAGAGAAAGAGAAGGTAGGAGTGTGAGAGAGAGAAGCAGTGAGTGAGAGAGAGAGAGAAAGAGAAGCTGTGAGTGAGACAGAGAGAGAGAAAGAGAAGCTGTGAGAGAGGGGGGAAAGAGAAGCTGTGTGTGTGAGAAAGAGAAGCTGTGAGTGAGAGAGAGAGAGAAAGAGAAGCTGTGGGTGAGAGAGAGATTGAAAGAGAAGCTGTGAGTGAGAGAGAGAGAGAGAAAGAGAAGCTGTGAGTGAGAGAGAGAAAGAGAAGCTGTGAGTGAGAGGGAGAGAAAGAGAAGCTGTGAGTGACACACACAGAGAGAAGCTGTGAGTTAGAGAGAGAGAAAGTGAAGCTGTGAGTGACAGAGAGAAAGAGAATCTGAGAGTGAGAGAGAGAGAGAAAGTGAAGCTGTGAGTGAGAGAGAGAGAGAAAGAGAAGCTGTGTGTGTGTGTGAGAGAGAGAAAGATAGTCTGAGAAAGAGAGAGTGAAAGAGAAGCTGTGAGTGAGACAGAGAGAGGGAGAAAGAGAAGCTGTGTGTGTGTGAGAGAGAAAGAGAAGCTGTGAGTGAGAGAGAGAAAGAAAAGCTGTGAGTGAGAGAGAGAGAAAGAGAAGGTATGAGTGAGAGAGAGAGAGAAGCTGTGAGTGAGAGAGTGAGAGAGAGAAAGAGAAGCTGTGAGTGAGAGAGAGAAAGAGAAGCTGTGAGTGAGAGGGAGAGAGAGAAAGAGAAGCTGTGAGTGAGAGAGAGAGAGAGAAAGAGAAGGTGTGAGTGAGAGAGAGAAAGAGAAGCTGTGAGTGAGAGGGAGAGAGAGAAAGATAACCTGTGAGTGACACACAGAGAGAGAAGCTGTGAGAGAGAGAGAGAGAAAGAGAAGCTGTGAGTGACAGAGAGAGAGAGAAAGAGAAGCTGTGAGTGAGAGTGAGAGAGAGAGAAAGAGAAGCTGTGAGTGAGAGAGAGAGAAAGAGATGCTGTGAGTGAGAGAGAGAGAAAGAGAAGCTGTGAGTGCGAGGGAGAGAAAGAGAAGCTGTGAGTGAGAGAGAGAGAGAAAGAGAAGCTGTGAGTAAGAAGGAGAGGAAAAGAGAAGAAGTGAGTGAGTGAGAGAGAGAGTGAAAGAGAAGCTGTGAGTGAGAGAGAGAGAGAAAGAGAAGCTGTGAGTGAGAGAGTGAGAGAGAGATAGAGAAGCTGTTAGTGAGAGTGAGAGAGAGAGAGAAAGAGAAGCTGTGAGTGAGAGAGAGATTGAAAGAGAAGCTGTGAGTGAGTGAGAGAGAGAGAAAGAGAAGCTGTGAGTGAGAGAGAGAGAAAGAGAAGCTGGGAGTGAGAGAGAGAGAAAAAGAGAAGCTGTGATTAAGAAGGAGAGGGAAAGAGAATAAGTGAGTGAGTGAGAGAGAGAGAGAAAGAGAAGCTGTGAGAGAGAAAGAGAAGCTGTGAGTGAGAGAGTGAGAGAGAGAAAGAGAATCTGTTACTGAGTGTGTGTGAGAGAGAGAAAGAGAAGCTGTGAGTGAGAGAGAGATTGAAAGAGAAGCTGTGAGTGAGAGAGAGAGAGAAAGAGAAGCTGTGAGTGAGAGAGAGAAAGAGAAGCTGTGAGTGAGAGGGAGAGAAAGAGAAGCTGTGAGTGACACACAGAGAGAGAAGCTGTGAGTTAGAGAGAGAGAAAGAGAAGCTGTGAGTGACAGAGAGAGAGAAAGAGAAGCTGAGAGTGAGAGAGAGAGAAAGTGAAGCTGTGAGTGAGAGAGAGAGAGAAAGAGAAGCTGTGTGTGTGTGAGAAAGATAGTCTGAGAAAGAGAGAGTGAAAGAGAAGCTGTGAGTGAGACAGAGAGAGGGAGAAAGAGAAGCTGTGTGAGTGAGAGAGAGAAAGAGAAGCTGTGAGTGAGAGAGAGAAAGAAAAGCTGTGAGTGAGAGAGAGAGAAAGAGAAGGTATGAGTGAGAGAGAGAAGCTGTGAGTGAGAGAGAGAGAGAGAAAGAGAACCTGTGAGTGAGAGAGAGAAAGAGAAGCTGTGAGTGAGAGGGAGAGAGAGAAAGAGAAGCTGTGAGTGAGAGAGAGAGAGAAAGAGAAGCTGTGAGTGAGAAGAGAGAAAGAGAAGCTGTGAGTGAGAGGGAGAGAGAGAAAGAGAAGCTGTGAGTGACACACAGAGAGAGAAGCTGTGAGTTAGAGAGAGAGAGAAAGAGAAGCTGTGAGTGACAGAGAGAGATAGAAAGAGAAGCTGTGAGTGAGAGTGAGAGAGAGAGAGAAAGAGAAGCTGTGAGTGAGTGAGAGAGAAAGAGATGCTGTGAGTGAGAGAGAGAGAAAGAGAAGCTGTGAGTGAGAGAGAGAGAAAGAGAAGCTGTGAGTGAGAGAGAGAGAGAAAGAGAAGCTGTGAGTAAGAAGGATAGGGAAAGAGAAGAAGTGAGTGAGTGAGAGAGAGAGAGAAAGAGAAGCTGTGAGTGAGAGAGAGAGAGAAAGAGAAGCTGTGAGTGAGAGAGTGAGAGAGAGAAAGAGAAGCTGTTAGTGAGAGTGAGAGAGAGAGAGAAAGAGAAGCTGTGAGTGAGAGAGAGATTGAAAGAGAAGATGTGAGTGAGTGAGAGAGAGAGAAAGAGAAGCTGTGAGTGAGAGAGAGAGAAAGAGAAGCTGTGAGTGAGAGAGAGAGAAAGAGAAGCTGTGATTAAGAAGGAGAGGGAAAGAGAATAAGTGAGTGAGTGAGAGAGAGAGAGAGAAAGAGAAGCTGTGAGAGAGAAAGAGAAGCTGTGAGTGAGAGAGTGAGAGAGAGAAAGAGAATCTGTTAGTGAGTGTGAGAGAGAGAGAGAAAGAGAAGCTGTGAGTGAGAGAGAGATTGAAAGAGAAGCTGTGAGTGAGAGAGAGAGAGAAAGAGAAGCTGTGAGTGAGAGAGAGAAAGAGAAGCTGTGAGTGAGAGGGAGAGAAAGAGAAGCTGTGAGTGAGACAGAGAGAGAGAAGCTGTGAGTTAGAGAGAGAGAAAGAGAAGCTGTGAGTGACAGAGAGAGAGAAAGAGAAGCTGTGAGTGAGAGTGAGAGAGAGAGAGAAAGTGAAGCTGTGAGTGTGTGTGAGAGAGAAAGAGAAGCTGTGTGTGTGTGTGAGAGAGAAAGATAGTCTGAGAAAGAGAGTGAAAGAGAAGCTGTGAGTGAGACAGAGAGAGGGAGAAAGTGAAGCTGTGTGCGTGAGAGAGAGAAAGAGAAGCTGTGAGTGAGAGTGAGTGAGAGAGAGAGAAGGAGAAGCTGAGAGTGAGAGAGAGAGAGAAAGTGAAGCTGTGAGTGAGAGAGAGAGAGAAAGAGAAGCTGTGAGTGAGAGAGAGAAAGAAAGAGAAGCTGTGAGTGTGAGAGAGAGAAAGAGAAGCTGTGAGTGAGAGAGAGAGAGAAAGAGAAGCTGTGAGTAAGGAGAGGGAAAGAGAAGAAGTGAGTGAGTGAGAGAGAGAGAGAGAAAGAGAAGCTGTGAGTGAGAGAGAGAGAGAAAGAGAAGCTGTGAGTGAGAGAGTGAGAGAGAGAAAGAGAAGCTGTTAGTGAGAGTGAGAGAGAGAGAGAAAGAGAAGCTGTGAGTGAGAGAGAGATTGAAAGAGAAGCTGTGAGTGAGTGAGAGAGAGAGAAAGAGAAGCTGTGAGTGAGAGAGAGAGAAAAAGAGAAGCTGTGATTAAGAAGGAGAGGGAAAGAGAATAAGTGAGTGAGTGAGAGAGAGAGAAAGAGAAGCTGTTACTGAGTGTGTGTGTGAGAGAGAAAGAGAAGCTGTGAGTGAGAGAGAGATTGAAAGAGAAGCTGTGAGTGAGAGAGAGAGAGAAAGAGAAGCTGTGAGTGAGAGAGAGAAAGAGAAGCTGTGAGTGAGAGGGAGAGAAAGAGAAGCTGTGAGTGACACACAGAGAGAGAAGCTGTGAGTTAGAGAGAGAGAAAGAGAAGCTGTGAGTGACAGAGAGAGAAAGAGAAGCTGAGTGAGAGAGAGAGAAAGTGAAGCTGTGAGTGAGAGAGAGAGAGAAAGAGAAGCTGTGTGTGTGTGAGAAAGATAGTCTGAGAAAGAGAGAGTGAAAGAGAAGCTGTGAGTGAGACAGAGAGGGAGAAAGAGAAGCTGTGTGAGTGAGAGAGAGAAAGAGAAGCTGTGAGTGAGAGAGAGAAAGAAAAGCTGTGAGTGAGAGAGAGAGAAAGAGAAGGTATGAGTGAGAGAGAGAGAAGCTGTGAGTGAGAGAGTGAGAGAGAGAAAGAGAAGCTGTGAGTGAGTGAGAGAAAGAGAAGCTGTGAGTGAGAGGGAGAGAGAGAAAGAGAAGCTGTGAGTGAGAGAGAGAGAGAAAGAGAAGCTGTGAGTGAGAAGAGAGAAAGAGAAGCTGTGAGTGAGAGGGAGAGAGAGACAGAGAAGCTGTGAGTGACACACAGAGAGAGAAGCTGTGAGTTAGAGAGAGAGAGAAAGAGAAGCTGTGAGTGACAGAGAGAGAGAGAAAGAGAAGCTGTGAGTGAGAGTGAGAGAGAGAGAAAGAGAAGCTGTGAGTGAGAGAGAGAGAAAGAGATGCTGTGAGTGAGTGAGAGAGTCAGAGAAGCTGTGAGTGAGAGAGAGAGAAAGAGAAGCTGTGAGTGAGAGAGAGAAAAAGTGAAGCTGTGAGTGAGAGAGAGAGAGAAAGAGAAGCTGTGAGTAAGAAGGATAGGGAAAGAGAAGAAGTGAGTGAGTGAGAGAGAGAGAGAAAGAGAAGCTGTGAGTGAGAGAGAGAGAGAAAGAGAAGCTGTGAGTGAGAGAGTGAGAGAGAGAAAGAGAAGCTGTTAGTGAGAGTGAGAGAGAGAGAGAAAGAGAAGCTGTGAGTGAGAGAGAGATTGAAAGAGAAGATGTGAGTGAGTGAGAGAGAGAGAAAGAGAAGCTGTGAGTGAGAGAGAGAGAAAGAGAAGCTGTGAGTGAGAGAGAGAGAAAGAGAAGCTGTGATTAAGAAGGAGAGGGAAAGAGAATAAGTGAGTGAGTGAGAGACAGAGAGAGAAAGAGAAGCTGTGAGAGAGAAAGAGAAGCTGTGAGTGAGACAGAGAGAGGGAGAAAGAGAAGCTGTGTGCGTGAGAGAGAGAAAGAGAAGCTGTGAGTGAGACAGAGAGAGAGAAGCTGTGAGTTAGAGAGAGAGAAAGAGAAGCTGTGAGTGACAGAGAGAGAGAAAGAGAAGCTGTGAGTGAGAGTGAGAGAGAGAGAGAGAAAGTGAAGCTGTGAGTGTGTGTGTGAGAGAAAGAGAAGCTGTGTGTGTGTGTGAGAGAGAAAGATAGTCTGAGAAAGAGAGAGTGAAAGAGAAGCTGTGAGTGAGACAGAGAGAGGGAGAAAGAGAAGCTGTGTGCGTGAGAGAGAGAAAGAGAAGCTGTGAGTGAGAGTGAGTGAGAGAGAGAGAAAGAGAAGCTGAGAGTGAGAGAGAGAGAGAAAGTGAAGCTGTGAGTGAGAGAGAGAGAGAAAGAGAAGCTGTGAGTGAGAGAGAGAAAGAAAGAGAAGCTGTGAGTGTGAGAGAGAGAAAGAGAAGCTGTGAGTGAGAGAGAGAGAGAAAGAGAAGCTGTGAGTAAGGAGAGGGAAAGAGAAGAAGTGAGTGAGTGAGAGAGAGAGAGAGAAAGAGAAGCTGTGAGTGAGAGAGAGAGAGAAAGAGAAGCTGTGAGTGAGAGAGTGAGAGAGAGAAAGAGAAGCTGTTAGTGAGAGTGAGAGAGAGAGAGAAAGAGAAGCTGTGAGTGAGAGAGAGATTGAAAGAGAAGCTGTGAGTGAGTGAGAGAGAGAGAAAGAGAAGCTGTGAGTGAGAGAGAGAAAGAGAAGCAGTGAGTGAGAGAGAGAGAAAAAGAGAAGCTGTGATTAAGAAGGAGAGGGAAAGAGAATAAGTGAGTGAGTGAGAGAGAGAGAGAGAAAGAGAAGCTGTGAGAGAGAAAGAGAAGCTGTGAGTGAGAGAGAGATTGAAAGAGAAGCTGTGAGTAAGAGAGAGAGAGAAAGAGAAGCTGTGAGTGAGTGAGAGAAAGAGAAGCTGTGATTGAGAGGGAGAGAAAGAGAAGCTGTGAGTGACACACAGAGAGAGAAGCTGTGAGTTAGAGAGAGAGAAAGAGAAGCTGTGAGTGACAGAGAGAGAGAAAAAGAAGCTGAGAGTGAGAGAGAGAGAAAGTGAAGCTGTGAGTGAGAGAGAGAGAGAAAGAGAAGCTGTGTGTGTGTGTGAGAAAGATAGTCTGAGAAAGAGAGAGTGAAAGAGAAGCTGTGAGTGAGACAGAGAGAGGGAGAAAGAGAAGCTGTGTGCGTGAGAGAGAGAAAGAGAAGCTGTGAGTGAGACAGAGAAAGAAAAGCTGTGAGTGAGAGAGAGAGAAAGAGAAGGTATGAGTGAGAGAGAGAGAAGCTGTGAGTGAGAGAGTGAGAGAGAGAAAGAGAAGCTGTGAGTGAGAGAGAGAAAGAGAAGCTGTGAGTGAGAGGGAGAGAGAGAAAGAGAAGCTGTGAGTGAGAGAGAGAGAGAGAAAGAGAAGCTGTGAGTGAGAAGAGAGAAAGAGAAGCTGTGAGTGAGAGGGAGAGAGAGAAAGAGAAGCTGTGAGTGACACACAGAGAGAGAAGCTGTGTTAGAGAGAGAGAGAAAGAGAAGCTGTGAGTGACAGAGAGAGAGAGAAAGAGAAGCTGTGAGTGAGAGTGAGAGAGAGAGAAAGAGAAGCTGTGAGTGAGAGAGAGAGAAAGAGATGCTGTGAGTGAGTGAGAGAGAAAGAGAAACTGTGAGTGAGAGAGAGAAAAAGAGAAGCTGTGAGTGAGAGAGAGAGAAAGAGAAGCTGTGAGTGAGAGAGAGAGAGAAAAAGAAGTGAAGCTGTGAGTGAGAGAGAGAAAGAGAAGCTGTGAGTGAGAGAGAGAAAGAAAGAGAAGCTGTGAGTGTGAGAGAGAGGAAGAGAAGCTGTGAGAGAGAGAGAGAGAAAGAGAAGCTGTGAGTAAGAAGGAGAGGGAAAGAGAAGTGAGTGAGTGAGAGAGAGAGAGAAAGAGAAGCTGTGAGACAGAAAGAGAAGCTGTGAGTGAGAGAGTGAGAGAGAGAAAGAGAATCTGTTAGTGAGAGTGAGAGAGAGAGAGAAAGAGAAGCTGTAAGTGAGAGAGAGATTGAAAGAGAAGCTGTGAGTGAGAGAGAGAGAGAAAAAAAAAGAGAAGCTGAGTGAGAGAGAGAAAGAGAAGCTGTGAGTGAGAGGGAGAGAGAGAAAGAGAAGCTGTGAGTGACACAGAGAGAGAGAAGCTGTGAGTTAGAGAGAGAGAAAGAGAAGCTGTGAGTGACAGAGAGAGAGACAGAGAAGCTGTGTGTGTGTGTGAGAGAGAAAGATAGTCTGAGAAAGAGAGAGTGAAAGAGAAGCTGTGAGACAGAGAGAGGGAGAAAGAGAAGCTGTGTGTGTGTGTGAGAGAGAGAAAGAGAAGCTGTGAGTGAGAGTGAGATAGAGAGAGAGAGAGAGAAGCTGTGAGTGTGTGTGAGAGAGAAAGAGAAACTGTGAGTGAGAGAGAGAAAGCGAAGCTGTGAGAGAGAAAGAGAGAGAGAATGAAAAGCTGTGAGTGAGAGAGAGAGAAGCTGTGAGTGAGAGAGAGAGAGAAGATGTGAGTGAGAGAGATAGAGAATGAGAAGCTGTGAGTGAGAGAGAGAAAAAATAAGAGAAGCTGTGAGTGAGAAAGAGAGGGAAAGAGAAGAAGTGAGTGAGTGAGAGAGAGAGAGAGAAAGAGAAGCTGTGAGTGAGAAAGAGAGAGAAAGAGAAGCTGTGAGTGAGAGAAAGAGAGGGAGAAGGAGAAGCTGTGAGTGAGAGAGAGAGAAAGAGAAGCTGTGAGTGAGAGAGAGAGAATGAGAAGCTGTGAGTGAGAGAGAGAGAAGCTGTGAGTGAGAGAGAAAGAGAAGCTGTGATTGAGAGAGAGAGAGAGAAGATGTGAGTGAGAGAGTGAGAGAGAGAAAGAGAATCTGTTAGTGAGAGTGAGAGAGAGAGAGAAAGAGAAGCTGTGAGTGAGAGAGAGATCGAAAGAGAAGCTGTGAGTGAGAGAGAGAGAATGAGAAGCTGTGAGTGAGAGAGAGAGAAGATGTGAGTGAGAGAGAAAGAGAAGCTGTGAGTGAGAGAGAGAGAGAAGATGTGAGTGAGAGAGAGAGAGAAAGAGAAGCTGTGAGTAAGAAGGAGAGGGAAAGAGAAGAAGTGAGTGAGTGAGAGAGAGAGAGAAAGAGAAGCTGTGAGACAGAAAGAGAAGCTGTGAGTGAGAGAGTGAGAGAGAGAAAGAGAATCTGTTAGTGAGAGTGAGAGAGAGAGAGAAAGAGAAGCTGTAAGTGAGAGAGAGATTGAAAGAGAAGCTGTGAGTGAGAGAGAGAGAGAAAAAGAGAAGCTGAGTGAGAGAGAGAAAGAGAAGCTGTGAGTGAGAGGGAGAGAGAGAAAGAGAAGCTGTGAGTGACACAGAGAGAGAGAAGCTGTGAGTTAGAGAGAGAGAAAGAGAAGCTGTGAGTGACAGAGAGAGGGACAGAGAAGCTGTGTGTGTGAGAGAGAGAGAAAGATAGTCTGAGAAAGAGAGAGTGAAAGAGAAGCTGTGAGACAGAGAGAGGGAGAAAGAGAAGCTGTGTGTGTGTGAGAGAGAGAGAGAAAGAGAAGCTGTGAGTGAGAGTGAGATAGAGAGAGAGAGAGAAGCTGTGAGTGTGTGTGAGAGATAAAGAGAAACTGTGAGTGAGAGAGAGAAAGCGAAGCTGTGAGAGAGAAAGAGAGAGAGAATGAGAAGCTGTGAGTGAGAGAGAGAGAAGCTGTGAGTGAGAGAGAGAGAGAAGATGTGAGTGAGAGAGAGAGAATGAGAAGCTGTGAGTGAGAGAGAGAAAAAATAAGAGAAGCTGTGAGTGAGAAAGAGAGAGAAAGAGAAGCTGTGAGTGAGAGAAAGAGAGGGAGAAGGAGAAGCTGTGAGTGATAGAGAGAGAAAGAGAAGCTGTGAGTGAGAGAGAGAGAGAATGAGAAGCTGTGAGTGAGAGAGAGAGAAGCTGTGAGTGAGAGAGAAAGAGAAGCTGTGAGTGAGAGAGAGAGAGAGATGTGAGTGAGAGAGTGAGAGAGAGAAAGAGAATCTGTTAGTGAGAGTGAGAGAGAGAAAGAGAAGCTGTGAGTGAGAGAGAGATTGAAAGAGAAGCTGTGAGTGAGAGAGAGAGAATGAGAAGCTGTGAGTGAGAGAGAGAGAAGCTGTGAGTGAGAGAGAAAGAGAAGCTGTGAGTGAGAGAGAGAGAGAAGATGTGAGTGAGAGAGAGAGAATGAGAAGCTGTGAGTGAGAGAGAGAGAAAGTAAGAGAAGCTGTGAGTGATACAGAGAGAGAGAAAGAGAAGCTGTGAGTGAGAGAGAGGGAGGGAGAAAGATAAGCTGTGAGAGAGAGAGAGAGAGAAAGAGAAGCTGTGAGTGAGAGAGAGAGAGAAAGAGAAGCTGCGAGTAAGAAGGAGAGGGAAAGAGAAGAAGTGAGTGAGAGAGAGAGAAAGAGAAGCTGTGAGACAGAATGAGAAGCTGTGAGTGAGAGAGAGAAAAAATAAGAGAAGCTGTGAGTGAGAAAGAGAGAGAAAGAGAAGCTGTGAGTGAGAGAAAGAGAGGGAGAAGGAGAAGCTGTGAGTGAGAGAGAGAGAAAGAGAAGCTGTGAGTGAGAAAGAGAGAGAAGGAGAAGCTGTGAGTGAGAGAGAGAGAAAGAGAAGCTGTGAGTGAGAGAGAGAAAGAGAAGCTGTGAGTGAGAGAGAGAAAGAGAAGCTGTGATTGAGAGGGAGAGAAAGAGAAGCTGTGAGTGACACACAGAGAGAGAAGCTGTGAGTTAGAGAGAGAGAAAGAGAAGCTGTGAGTGACAGAGAGAGAGAAAGAGAAGCTGAGAGTGAGAGAGAGAGAAAGTGAAGCTGTGAGTGAGAGAGAGAGAGAAAGAGAAGCTGTGTGTGTGTGTGAGAAAGATAGTCTGAGAAAGAGAGAGTGAAAGAGAAGCTGTGAGTGAGACAGAGAGAGGGCGAAAGAGAAGCTGTGTGCGTGAGAGAGAGAAAGAGAAGCTGTGAGTGAGAGAGAGAAAGAAAAGCTGTGAGTGAGAGAGAGAGAAAGAGAAGGTATGAGTGAGAGAGAGAGAAGCTGTGAGTGAGAGAGTGAGAGAGAGAAAGAGAAGCTGTGAGTGAGAGAGAGAAAGAGAAGCTGTGAGTGAGAGGGAGAGAGAGAAAGAGAAGCTGTGAGTGAGAGAGAGAGAGAGAAAGAGAAGCTGTGAGTGAAAAGAGAGAAAGAGAAGCTGTGAGTGAGAGGGAGAGAGAGAAAGAGAAGCTGTGAGTGACACACAGAGACAGAAGCTGTGTTAGAGAGAGAGAGAAAGAGAAGCTGTGAGTGACAGAGAGAGAGAGAAGATGTGAGTGAGAGAGAGAGAATGAGAAGCTGTGAGTGAGAGAGAGAAAAAATAAGAGAAGCTGTGAGTGAGAAAGAGAGAGAAAGAGAAGCTGTGAGTGAGAGAAAGAGAGGGAGAAGGAGAAGCTGTGAGTGAGAGAGAGAGAAAGAGAAGCTGTGAGTGAGAGAGAGAGAGAATGAGAAGCTGTGAGTGAGAGAGAGAGAAGCTGTGAGTGAGAGAGAAAGAGAAGCTGTGAGTGAGAGAGAGAGAAGATGTGAGTGAGAGAGTGAGAGAGAGAAAGAGAATCTGTTAGTGAGAGTGAGAGAGAGAGAGAAAGAGAAGCTGTGAGTGAGAGAGAGATTGGAAGAGAAGCTGTGAGTGAGAGAGAGAGAATGAGAAGCTGTGAGTGAGAGAGAGAGAAGCTGTGAGTGAGAGAGAAAGAGAAGCTGTGAGTGAGAGAGAGAGAGAAGATGTGAGTGAGAGAGAGAGAGAATGAGAAGCTGTGAGTGAGAGAGAGAGAAAGTAAGAGAAGCTGTGAGTGATACAGAGAGAGAGAAAGAGAAGCTGTGAGTGAGAGAGAGAGAGGGAGAAAGATAAGCTGTGAGAGAGAGAGAGAGAAAGAGAAGCTGTGAGTGAGAGAGAGAGAGAAAGAGAAGCTGCGAGTAAGAAGGAGAGGGAAAGAGAAGAAGTGAGTGAGAGAGAGAGAAAGAGAAGCTGTGAGACAGAATGAGAAGCTGTGAGTGAGAGAGAGAAAAAATAAGAGAAGCTGTGAGTGAGAAAGAGAGAGAAAGAGAAGCTGTGAGTGAGAGAAAGAGAGGGAGAAGGAGAAGCTGTGAGTGAGAGAGAGAGAAAGAGAAGCTGTGAGTGAGAGAGAGAGAGAAGGAGAAGCTGTGAGTGAGAGAGAGAGAAAGAGAAGCTGTGAGTGAGAGAGAGAAAGAGAAGCTGTGAGTGAGAGAGAGAAAGAGAAGCTGTGATTGAGAGGGAGAGAAAGAGAAGCTGTGAGTGACACACAGAGAGAGAAGCTGTGAGTTAGAGAGAGAGAAAGAGAAGCTGTGAGTGACAGAGAGAGAGAAAGAGAAGCTGAGAGTGAGAGAGAGAGAAAGTGAAGCTGTGAGTGAGAGAGAGAGAGAAAGAGAAGCTGTGTGTGTGTGTGAGAAAGATAGTCTGAGAAAGAGAGAGTGAAAGAGAAGCTGTGAGTGAGACAGAGAGAGGGCGAAAGAGAAGCTGTGTGCGTGAGAGAGAGAAAGAGAAGCTGTGAGTGAGAGAGAGAAAGAAAAGCTGTGAGTGAGAGAGAGAGAAAGAGAAGGTATGAGTGAGAGAGAGAGAAGCTGTGAGTGAGAGAGTGAGAGAGAGAAAGAGAAGCTGTGAGTGAGAGAGAGAAAGAGAAGCTGTGAGTGAGAGGGAGAGAGAGAAAGAGAAGCTGTGAGTGAGAGAGAGAGAGAGAAAGAGAAGCTGTGAGTGAGAAGAGAGAAAGAGAAGCTGTGAGTGAGAGGGAGAGAGAGAAAGAGAAGCTGTGAGTGACACACAGAGACAGAAGCTGTGTTAGAGAGAGAGAGAAAGAGAAGCTGTGAGTGACAGAGAGAGAGAGAAAGAGAAGCTGTGAGTGAGAGTGAGAGAGAAAGAGAAGCTGTGAGTGAGAGAGAGAGAAAGAGATGCTGTGAGTGAGTGAGAGAGAAAGAGAAACTGTGAGTGAGAGAGAGAAAAAGAGAAGCTGTGAGTGAGAGAGAGAGAAAGAGAAGCTGTGAGTGAGAGAGTGAGAGAGAGAAAGAGAAGCTGTGAGTGAGACAGAGAAAGAGAAGCTGTGAGTGAGAGGGAGAGAGAGAAAGAGAAGCTGTGAGTGAGAGAGAGAGAGAGAAAGAGAAGCTGTGAGTGAGAAGAGAGAAAGAGAAGCTGTGAGTGAGAGGGAGAGAGAGAAAGAGAAGCTGTGAGTGACACACAGAGAGAGAAGCTGTGTTAGAGAGAGAGAGAAAGAGAAGCTGTGAGTGAAAGAGAGAGAGAGAAAGAGAAGCTGTGAGTGAGTGAGAGAGAAAGAGATGCTGTGAGTGAGTGAGAGAGAAAGAGAAACTGTGAGTGAGAGAGAGAAAAAGAGAAGCTGTGAGTGAGAGAGAGAGAAAGAGAAGCTGTGAGTGAGAGAGAGAGAGAAAGAGAAGCTGTGAGTAAGAAGGATAGGGAAAGAGAAGAAGTGAGTGAGTGAGAGAGAGAGAGAGAAAGAGAAGCTGTGAGTGAGAGAGAGAGAGAAAGAGATGCTGTGAGTGAGTGAGAGAGAAAGAGAAACTGTGAGTGAGAGAGAGAAAAAGAGAAGCTGTGAGTGAGAGAGAGAGAAAGAGAAGCTGTGAGTGAGAGAGAGAGAGAAAGAGAAGCTGTGAGTAAGAAGGATAGGGAAAGAGAAGAAGTGAGTGAGTGAGAGAGAGAGAGAGAAAGAGAAGCTGTGAGTGAGAGAGAGAGAGAAAGAGAAGCTGTGAGTGAGAGAGTGAGAGAGAGAAAGAGAAGCTGTTAGTGAGAGTGAGAGAGAGAGAGAAAGAGAAGCTGTAAGTGAGAGAGAGATTGAAAGAGAAGCTGTGAGTGAGAGAGAGAGAGAAAAAGAGAAGCTGAGTGAGAGAGAGAAAGAGAAGCTGTGAGTGAGAGGGAGAGAGAGAAAGAGAAGCTGTGAGTGACACAGAGAGAGAGAAGCTGTGAGTTAGAGAGAGAGAAAGAGAAGCTGTGAGTGACAGAGAGAGAGAGACAGAGAAGCTGTGTGTGTGTGTGAGAGAGAAAGATAGTCTGAGAAAGAGAGAGTGAAAGAGAAGCTGTGAGACAGAGAGAGGGAGAAAGAGAAGCTGTGTGTGTGTGAGAGAGAGAGAAAGAGAAGCTGTGAGTGAGAGTGAGATAGAGAGAGAGAGAGAGAAGCTGTGAGTGTGTGTGAGAGAGAAAGAGAAAATGTGAGTGAGAGAGAGAAAGCGAAGCTGTGAGAGAGAAAGAGAGAGAGAATGAGAAGCTGTGAGTGAGAGAGAGAGAAGCTGTGAGTGAGAGAGAGAGAGAAGATGTGAGTGAGAGAGAGAGAATGAGAAGCTGTGAGTGAGAGAGAGAAAAAATAAGAGAAGCTGTGAGTGAGAAAGAGAGAGAAAGAAAAGCTGTGAGTGAGAGAAAGAGAGGGAGAAGGAGAAGCTGTGAGTGAGAGAGAGAGAAAGAGAAGCTGTGAGTGAGAGAGAGAGAGAATGAGAAGCTGTGAGTGAGAGAGAGAGAAGCTGTGAGTGAGAGAGAAAGAGAAGCTGTGAGTGAGTGAGAGAGAGAGAAGATGTGAGTGAGAGAGTGAGAGAGAGAAAGAGAATCTGTTAGTGAGAGTGAGAGAGAGAGAGAAAGAGAAGCTGTGAGTGAGAGAGAGATTGAAAGAGAAGCTGTGAGTGAGAGAGAGAGAGAATGAGAAGCTGTGAGTGAGAGAGAGAGAAGCTGTGAGTGAGAGAGAAAGAGAAGCTGTGAGTGAGAGAGAGAGAGAAGATGTGAGTGAGAGAGAGAGAGAATGAGAAGCTGTGAGTGAGAGAGAGAGAAAGTAAGAGACGCTGTGAGTGATACAGAGAGAGCTAAAGAGAAGCTGTGAGTGAGAGAGAGAGAGGGAGAAAGATAAGCTGTGAGAGAGAGAGAGAGAAAGAGAAGCTGTGAGTGAGAGAGAGAGAAAGAGAAGCTGCGAGTAAGAAGGAGAGGGAAAGAGAAGAAGTGAGTGAGAGAGAGAGAAAGAGAAGCTGTGAGACAGAATGAGAAGCTGTGAGTGAGAGAGAGAAAAAATAAGAGAAGCTGTGAGTGAGAAAGAGAGAGAAAGAGAAGCTGTGAGTGAGAGAAAGAGAGGGAGAAGGAGAAGCTGTGAGTGAGAGAGAGAGAAAGAGAAGCTGTGAGTGAGAGAGAGAGAGAAGGAGAAGCTGTGAGTGAGAGAGAGAGAAAGAGAAGCTGTGAGTGAGAGAGAGAGAGAAAGAGAAGCTGTGAGTGAGAGAGAGAAAGAGAAGCTGTGATTGAGAGGGAGAGAAAGAGAAGCTGTGAGTGAGAGAGAGAGAGAAAGAGAAGCTGCGAGTAAGAAGGAGAGGGAAAGAGAAGAAGTGAGTGAGAGAGAGAGAAAGAGAAGCTGTGAGACAGAATGAGAAGCTGTGAGTGAGAGAGAGACAAAATAAGAGAAGCTGTGAGTGAGAAAGAGAGAGAAAGAGAAGCTGTGAGTGAGAGAAAGAGAGGGAGAAGGAGAAGCTGTGAGTGAGAGAGAGAGAAAGAGAAGCTGTGAGTGAGAGAGAGAGAGAAGGAGAAGCTGTGAGTGAGAGAGAGAGAAAGAGAAGCTGTGAGTGAGAGAGAGAGAGAAAGAGAAGCTGTGAGTGAGAGAGAGAAAGAGAAGCTGTGATTGAGAGGGAGAGAAAGAGAAGCTGTGAGTGACACACAGAGAGAGAAGCTGTGAGTTAGAGAGAGAGAAAGAGAAGCTGTGAGTGACAGAGAGAGAGAAAGAGAAGCTGAGAGTGAGAGAGAGAGAAAGTGAAGCTGTGAGTGAGAGAGAGAGAGAAAGAGAAGCTGTGTGTGTGTGTGAGAAAGATAGTCTGAGAAAGAGAGAGTGAAAGAGAAGCTGTGAGTGAGACAGAGAGAGGGAGAAAGAGAAGCTGTGTGCGTGAGAGAGAGAAAGAGAAGCTGTGAGTGAGAGAGAGAAAGAAAAGCTGTGAGTGAGAGAGAGAGAAAGAGAAGGTATGAGTGAGAGAGAGAAAAGCTGTGAGTGAGAGAGTGAGAGAGAGAAAGAGAAGCTGTGAGTGAGAGAGAGAAAGAGAAGCTGTGAGTGAGAGGGAGAGAGAGAAAGAGAAGCTGTGAGTGAGAGAGAGAGAGAGAAAGAGAAGCTGTGAGTGAGAAGAGAGAAAGAGAAGCTGTGAGTGAGAGGGAGAGAGAGAAAGAGAAGCTGTGAGTGACACACAGAGAGAGAAGCTGTGTTAGAGAGAGAGAGAAAGAGAAGCTGTGAGTGACAGAGAGAGAGAGAAAGAGAAGCTGTGAGTGAGAGGGAGAGAGAGAGAGAAAGAGAAGCTGTGAGTGAGAGAGAGAGAAAGAGATGCTGTGAGTGAGTGAGAGAGAAAGAGAAACTGTGAGTGAGAGAGAGAAAAAGAGAAGCTGTGAGTGAGAGAGAGAGAAAGAGAAGCTGTGAGTGAGAGAGAGAGAGAAAGAGAAGCTGTGAGTAAGAAGGATAGGGAAAGAGAAGTAGTGAGTGAGTGAGAGAGAGAGAGAGAAAGAGAAGCTGTGAGTGAGAGAGAGAGAGAAAGAGAAGCTGTGAGTGAGAGAGTGAGAGAGAGAAAGAGAAGCTTTTAGTGAGAGTGAGAGAGAGAGAGAGAGAGAAGCTGTGAGTGAGAGAGAGATTGAAAGAGAAGCTGTGAGTGAGTGAGAGAGAGAGAAAGAGAAGCTGTGAGTGAGAGAGAGAGAAAGAGAAGCTGTGAGAGAGAGAGAGAGAAAGAGAAGCTGTGATTAAGAAGGAGAGGGAAAGAGAATAAGTGAGTGAGTGAGAGAGAGAGAGAAAGAGAATCTGTTAGTGAGAGTGAGAGAGAGAGAGAAAGAGAAGCTGTAAGTGAGAGAGAGATTGAAAGAGAAGCTGTGAGTGAGAGAGAGAGAGAAAAAGAGAAGCTGAGTGAGAGAGAGAAAGAGAAGCTGTGAGTGAGAGGGAGAGAGAGAAAGAGAAGCTGTGAGTGACACAGAGAGAGAGAAGCTGTGAGTTAGAGAGAGAGAAAGAGAAGCTGTGAGTGACAGAGAGAGAGACAGAGAAGCTGTGTGTGTGTGAGAGAGAGAAAGATAGTCTGAGAAAGAGAGAGTGAAAGAGAAGCTGTGAGACAGAGAGAGGGAGTAAGAGAAGCTGTGTGTGTGTGTGAGAGAGAGAGAAAGAGAAGCTGTGAGTGAGAGTGAGATAGAGAGAGAGAGAAGCTGTGAGTGTGTGTGAGAGAGAAAGAGAAACTGTGAGTGAGAGAGAGAAAGCGAAGCTGTGAGAGAGAAAGAGAGAGAGAATGAGAAGCTGTGAGTGAGAGAGAGAGAAGCTGTGAGTGAGAGAGAGAGAGAAGATGTGAGTGAGAGAGAGAGAATGAGAAGCTGTGAGTGAGAGAGAGAAAAAATAAGAGAAGCTGTGAGTGAGAAAGAGAGAGAAAGAGAAGCTGTGAGTGAGAGAAAGAGAGGGAGAAGGAGAAGCTGTGAGTGAGAGAGAGAGAAAGAGAAGCTGTGAGTGAGAGAGAGAGAGAAGGAGAAGCTGTGAGTGAGAGAGAGAGAAGCTGTGAGTGAGAGAGAAAGAGAAGCTGTGAGTGAGAGAGAGAGAGAAGATGTGAGTGAGAGAGTGAGAGAGAGAAAGAGAATCTGTTAGTGAGAGTGAGAGAGAGAGAGAAAGAGAAGCTGTGAGTGAGAGAGAGATTGAAAGAGAAGCTGTGAGTGAGAGAGAGAGAGAATGAGAAGCTGTGAGTGAGAGAGAGAGAAGCTGTGAGTGAGAGAGAAAGAGAAGCTGTGAGTGAGAGAGAGAGAGAAGATGTGAGTGAGAGAGAGAGAGAATGAGAAGCTGTGAGTGAGAGAGAGAGAAAGTAAGAGAAGCTGTGAGTGATACAGAGAGAGAGAAAGAGAAGCTGTGAGTGAGAGAGAGGGAGGGAGAAAGATAAGCTGTGAGAGAGAGAGAGAGAGAAAGAGAAGCTGTGAGTGAGAGAGAGAAAGAGAAGCTGTGAGTGAGAGAGAGAGAGAGAAAGAGAAGCTGTGAGTGAGACAGAGAGAGGGCGAAAGAGAAGCTGTGTGCGTGAGAGAGAGAAAGAGAAGCTGTGAGTGAGAGAGAGAAAGAAAAGCTGTGAGTGAGAGAGAGAGAAAGAGAAGGTATGAGTGAGAGAGAGAGAAGCTGTGAGTGAGAGAGTGAGAGAGAGAAAGAGAAGCTGTGAGTGAGAGAGAGAAAGAGAAGCTGTGAGTGAGAGAGAGAGAAAGAGATGCTGTGAGTGAGTGAGAGAGAAAGAGAAACTGTGAGTGAGAGAGAGAAAAAGAGAAGCTGTGAGTGAGAGAGAGAGAAAGAGAAGCTGTGAGTGAGAGAGAGAAAGAGAAGCTGTGAGTGAGAGGGAGAGAGAGAAAGAGAAGCTGTGAGTGAGAGAGAGAGAGAGAAAGAGAAGCTGTGAGTGAGAAGAGAGAAAGAGAAGCTGTGAGTGAGAGGGAGAGAGAGAAAGAGAAGCTGTGAGTGACACACAGAGAGAGAAGCTGTGTTAGAGAGAGAGAGAAAGAGAAGCTGTGAGTGAAAGAGAGAGAGAAAGAGAAGCTGTGAGTGAGTGAGAGAGAAAGAGATGCTGTGAGTGAGTGAGAGAGAAAGAGAAACTGTGAGTGAGAGAGAGAAAAAGAGAAGCTGTGAGTGAGAGAGAGAGAAAGAGAAGCTGTGAGTGAGAGAGAGAGAGAAAGAGAAGCTGTGAGTAAGAAGGATAGGGAAAGAGAAGAAGTGAGTGAGTGAGAGAGAGAGAGAGAAAGAGAAGCTGTGAGTGAGAGAGAGAGAGAAAGAGATGCTGTGAGTGAGTGAGAGAGAAAGAGAAACTGTGAGTGAGAGAGAGAAAAAGAGAAGCTGTGAGTGAGAGAGAGAGAAAGAGAAGCTGTGAGTGAGAGAGAGAGAGAAAGAGAAGCTGTGAGTAAGAAGGATAGGGAAAGAGAAGAAGTGAGTGAGTGAGAGAGAGAGAGAGAAAGAGAAGCTGTGAGTGAGAGAGAGAGAGAAAGAGAAGCTGTGAGTGAGAGAGTGAGAGAGAGAAAGAGAAGCTGTTAGTGAGAGTGAGAGAGAGAGAGAAAGAGAAGCTGTAAGTGAGAGAGAGATTGAAAGAGAAGCTGTGAGTGAGAGAGAGAGAGAAAAAGAGAAGCTGAGTGAGAGAGAGAAAGAGAAGCTGTGAGTGAGAGGGAGAGAGAGAAAGAGAAGCTGTGAGTGACACAGAGAGAGAGAAGCTGTGAGTTAGAGAGAGAGAAAGAGAAGCTGTGAGTGACAGAGAGAGAGAGACAGAGAAGCTGTGTGTGTGTGTGAGAGAGAAAGATAGTCTGAGAAAGAGAGAGTGAAAGAGAAGCTGTGAGACAGAGAGAGGGAGAAAGAGAAGCTGTGTGTGTGTGTGAGAGAGAGAAAGAGAAGCTGTGAGTGAGAGTGAGATAGAGAGAGAGAGAGAGAAGCTGTGAGTGTGTGAGAGAGAAAGAGAAAATGTGAGTGAGAGAGAGAAAGCGAAGCTGTGAGAGAGAAAGAGAGAGAGAATGAGAAGCTGTGAGTGAGAGAGAGAGAAGCTGTGAGTGAGAGAGAGAGAGAAGATGTGAGTGAGAGAGAGAGAATGAGAAGCTGTGAGTGAGAGAGAGAAAAAATAAGAGAAGCTGTGAGTGAGAAAGAGAGGATGTGAGTGAGAGAGTGAGAGAGAGAAAGAGAATCTGTTAGTGAGAGTGAGAGAGAGAGAGAAAGAGAAGCTGTGAGTGAGAGAGAGATTGAAAGAGAAGCTGTGAGTGAGAGAGAGAGAGAATGAGAAGCTGTGAGTGAGAGAGAGAGAAGCTGTGAGTGAGAGAGAAAGAGAAGCTGTGAGTGAGAGAGAGAGAAGATGTGAGTGAGAGAGAGAGAATGAGAAGCTGTGAGTGAGAGAGAGAGAAAGTAAGAGAAGCTGTGAGTGATACAGAGAGAGCTAAAGAGAAGCTGTGAGTGAGAGAGAGAGAGGGAGAAAGATAAGCTGTGAGAGAGAGAGAGAGAAAGAGAAGCTGTGAGTGAGAGAGAGAGAGAAAGAGAAGCTGCGAGTAAGAAGGAGAGGGAAAGAGAAGAAGTGAGTGAGAGAGAGAGAAAGAGAAGCTGTGAGACAGAATGAGAAGCTGTGAGTGAGAGAGAGAAAAAATAAGAGAAGCTGTGAGTGAGAAAGAGAGAGAAAGAGAAGCTGTGAGTGAGAAAGAGAGGGAGAAGGAGAAGCTGTGAGTGAGAGAGAGAGAAAGAGAAGCTGTGAGTGAGAGAGAGAGAGAAGGAGAAGCTGTGAGTGAGAGAGAGAGAAAGAGAAGCTGTGAGTGAGAGAGAGAGAGAAAGAGAAGCTGTGAGTGAGAGAGAGAAAGAGAAGCTGTGATTGAGAGGGAGAGAAAGAGAAGCTGTGAGTGAGAGAGAGAGAGAAAGAGAAGCTGCAAGTAAGAAGGAGAGGGAAAGAGAAGAAGTGAGTGAGAGAGAGAGAAAGAGAAGCTGTGAGACAGAATGAGAAGCTGTGAGTGAGAGAGAGACAAAATAAGAGAAGCTGTGAGTGAGAAAGAGAGAGAAAGAGAAGCTGTGAGTGAGAGAAAGAGAGGGAGAAGGAGAAGCTGTGAGTGAGAGAGAGAGAAAGAGAAGCTGTGAGTGAGAGAGAGAGAGAAGGAGAAGCTGTGAGTGAGAGAGAGAGAAAGAGAAGCTGTGAGTGAGAGAGAGAGAGAAAGAGAAGCTGTGAGTGAGAGAGAGAAAGAGAAGCTGTGATTGAGAGGGAGAGAAAGAGAAGCTGTGAGTGACACACAGAGAGAGAAGCTGTGAGTTAGAGAGAGAGAAAGAGAAGCTGTGAGTGACAGAGAGAGAGAAAGAGAAGCTGAGAGTGAGAGAGAGAGAAAGTGAAGCTGTGAGTGAGAGAGAGAGAGAAAGAGAAGCTGTGTGTGTGTGTGAGAAAGATAGTCTGAGAAAGAGAGAGTGAAAGAGAAGCTGTGAGTGAGACAGAGAGAGGGAGAAAGAGAAGCTGTGTGCGTGAGAGAGAGAAAGAGAAGCTGTGAGTGAGAGAGAGAAAGAAAAGCTGTGAGTGAGAGAGAGAGAAAGAGAAGGTATGAGTGAGAGAGAGAGAAGCTGTGAGTGAGAGAGTGAGAGAGAGAAAGAGAAGCTGTGAGTGAGAGAGAGAAAGAGAAGCTGTGAGTGAGAGGGAGAGAGAGAAAGAGAAGCTGTGAGTGAGAGAGAGAGAGAGAAAGAGAAGCTGTGAGTGAGAGTGAGAGAGAGAGAGAAAGAGAAGCTGTAAGTGAGAGAGAGATTGAAAGAGAAGCTGTGAGTGAGAGAGAGAGAGAAAAAGAGAAGCTGTGAGTGAGAGAGAGAGAAAGAGAAGCTGTGAGAGAGAGAGAGAGAAAGAGAAGCTGTGATTAAGAAGGAGAGGGAAAGAGAATAAGTGAGTGAGTGAGAGAGAGAGAGAAAGAGAATCTGTTAGTGAGAGTGAGAGAGAGAGAGAAAGAGAAGCTGTAAGTGAGAGAGAGATTGAAAGAGAAGCTGTGAGTGAGAGAGAGAGAATGAGAAGCTGTGAGTGAGAGAGAGAGAAGCTGTGAGTGAGAGAGAAAGAGAAGCTGTGAGTGAGAGAGAGAGAGAAGATGTGAGTGAGAGAGAGAGAGAATGAGAAGCTGTGAGTGAGAGAGAGAGAAAGTAAGAGAAGCTGTGAGTGATACAGAGAGAGAGAAAGAGAAGCTGTGAGTGAGAGAGAGAGAGGGAGAAAGATAAGCTGTGAGAGAGAGAGAGAGAAAGAGAAGCTGTGAGTGAGAGAGAGAGAGAAAGAGAAGCTGCGAGTAAGAAGGAGAGGGAAAGAGAAGAAGTGAGTGAGAGAGAGAGAAAGAGAAGCTGTGAGACAGAATGAGAAGCTGTGAGTGAGAGAGAGAAAAAATAAGAGAAGCTGTGAGTGAGAAAGAGAGAGAAAGAGAAGCTGTGAGTGAGAGAAAGAGAGGGAGAAGGAGAAGCTGTGAGTGAGAGAGAGAGAAAGAGAAGCTGTGAGTGAGAGAGAGAGAGAAGGAGAAGCTGTGAGAGAGAGAGAGAGAAAGAGAAGCTGTGAGTGAGAGAGAGAAAGAGAAGCTGTGAGTGAGAGAGAGAAAGAGAAGCTGTGATTGAGAGGGAGAGAAAGAGAAGCTGTGAGTGACACACAGAGAGAGAAGCTGTGAGTTAGAGAGAGAGAAAGAGAAGCTGTGAGTGACAGAGAGAGAGAAAGAGAAGCTGAGAGTGAGAGAGAGAGAAAGTGAAGCTGTGAGTGAGAGAGAGAGAGAAAGAGAAGCTGTGTGTGTGTGTGAGAAAGATAGTCTGAGAAAGAGAGAGTGAAAGAGAAGCTGTGAGTGAGACAGAGAGAGGGCGAAAGAGAAGCTGTGTGCGTGAGAGAGAGAAAGAGAAGCTGTGAGTGAGAGAGAGAAAGAAAAGCTGTGAGTGAGAGAGAGAGAAAGAGAAGGTATGAGTGAGAGAGAGAGAAGCTGTGAGTGAGAGAGTGAGAGAGGGAAAGAGAAGCTGTGAGTGAGAGAGAGAAAGAGAAGCTGTGAGTGAGAGGGAGAGAGAGAAAGAGAAGCTGTGAGTGAGAGAGAGAGAGAGAAGCTGTGAGTGAGAGGGAGATAGAGAAAGAGAAGCTGTTAGTGACACACAGAGACAGAAGCTGTGTTAGAGAGAGAGAGAAAGAGAAGCTGTGAGTGACAGAGAGAGAGAGAAAGAGAAGCTGTGAGAGTGAGAGAGAGAGAGAAAGAGAAGCTGTGAGTGAGAGAGAGAAAGAGATGCTGTGAGTGAGTGAGAGAGAAAGAGAAACTGTGAGTGAGAGAGAGAAAAAGAGAAGCTGTGAGTGAGAGAGAGAGAAAGAGAAGCTGTGAGTGAGAGAGTGAGAGAGAGAAAGAGAAGCTGTGAGTGAGAGAGAGAAAGAGAAGCTGTGAGTGAGAGGGAGAGAGAGAAAGAGAAGCTGTGAGTGAGAGAGAGAGAGAGAAAGAGAAGCTGTGAGTGAGAAGAGAGAAAGAGAAGCTGTGAGTGAGAGGGAGAGAGAGAAAGAGAAGCTGTGAGTGACACACAGAGAGAGAAGCTGTGTTAGAGAGAGAGAGAAAGAGAAGCTGTGAGTGAAAGAGAGAGAGAAAGAGAAGCTGTGAGTGAGAGTGAGAGAGAGAGAGAAAGAGAAGCTGTGAGTGAGTGAGAGAGAAAGAGATGCTGTGAGTGAGTGAGAGAGAAAGAGAAACTGTGAGTGAGAGAGAGAAAAAGAGAAGCTGTGAGTGAGAGAGAGAGAAAGAGAAGCTGTGAGTGAGAGAGAGAGAGAAAGAGAAGCTGTGAGTAAGAAGGATAGGGAAAGAGAAGAAGTGAGTGAGTGAGAGAGAGAGAGAGAAAGAGAAGCTGTGAGTGAGAGAGAGAGAGAAAGAGAAGCTGTGAGTGAGAGAGTGAGAGAGAGAAAGAGAAGCTGTTAGTGAGAGTGAGAGAGAGAGAGAAAGAGAAGCTGTAAGTGAGAGAGAGATTGAAAGAGAAGCTGTGAGTGAGAGAGAGAGAGAAAAAGAGAAGCTGAGTGAGAGAGAGAAAGAGAAGCTGTGAGTGAGAGGGAGAGAGAGAAAGAGAAGCTGTGAGTGACACAGAGAGAGAGAAGCTGTGAGTTAGAGAGAGAGAAAGAGAAGCTGTGAGTGACAGAGAGAGAGACAGAGAAGCTGTGTGTGTGTGAGAGAGAGAAAGATAGTCTGAGAAAGAGAGAGTGAAAGAGAAGCTGTGAGACAGAGAGAGGGAGAAAGAGAAGCTGTGTGTGTGTGTGAGAGAGAGAAAGAGAAGCTGTGAGTGAGAGAGAGATAGAGAGAGAGAGAGAGAAGCTGTGAGTGTGTGTGAGAGAGAAAGAGAAAATGTGAGTGAGAGAGAGAAAGCGAAGCTGTGAGAGAGAAAGAGAGAGAGAATGAGAAGCTGTGAGTGAGAGAGAGAGAAGCTGTGAGTGAGAGAGAGAGAGAAGATGTGAGTGAGAGAGAGAGAATGAGAAGCTGTGAGTGAGAGAGAGAAAAAATAAGAGAAGCTGTGAGTGAGAAAGAGAGAGAAAGAGAAGCTGTGAGTGAGAGAAAGAGAGGGAGAAGGAGAAGCTGTGAGTGAGAGAGAGAGAAAGAGAAGCTGTGAGTGAGAGAGAGAAAGAAAAGCTGTGAGTGAGAGAGAGAGAAAGAGAAGGTATGAGTGAGAGAGAGAAGCTGTGAGTGAGAGAGTGAGAGAGAGAAAGAGAAGCTGTGAGTGAGAGAGAGAAAGAGAAGCTGTGAGTGAGAGGGAGAGAGAGAAAGAGAAGCTGTGAGTGAGAGAGAGAGAGAGAAAGAGAAGCTGTGAGTGAGAAGAGAGAAAGAGAAGCTGTGAGTGAGAGGGAGAGAGAGAAAGAGAAGCTGTGAGTGACACACAGAGACAGAAGCTGTGTTAGAGAGAGAGAGAAAGAGAAGCTGTGAGTGACAGAGAGAGAGAAAGAGAAGCTGTGAGTGAGAGTGAGAGAGAGAGAGAAAGAGAAGCTGTGAGTGAGAGAGAGAGAAAGAGATGCTGTGAGTGAGTGAGAGAGAAAGAGAAACTGTGAGTGAGAGAGAGAAAAAGAGAAGCTGTGAGTGAGAGAGAGAGAAAGAGAAGCTGTGAGTGAGAGAGTGAGAGAGAGAAAGAGAAGCTGTGAGTGAGAGAGAGAAAGAGAAGCTGTGAGTGAGAGGGAGAGAGAGAAAGAGAAGCTGTGAGTGAGAGAGAGAGAGAAAGAGAAGCTGTGAGTGAGAAGAGAGAAAGAGAAGCTGTGAGTGAGAGGGAGAGAGAGAAAGAGAAGCTGTGAGTGACACACAGAGAGAGAAGCTGTGTTAGAGAGAGAGAGAAAGAGAAGCTGTGAGTGAAAGAGAGAGAGAGAAAGAGAAGCTGTGAGTGAGAGTGAGAGAGAGAGAGAAAGAGAAGCTGTGAGTGAGTGAGAGAGAAAGAGATGCTGTGAGTGAGTGAGAGAGAAAGAGAAACTGTGAGTGAGAGAGAGAAAAAGAGAAGCTGTGAGTGAGAGAGAGAGAAAGAGAAGCTGTGAGTGAGAGAGAGAGAGAAAGAGAAGCTGTGAGTAAGAAGGATAGGGAAAGAGAAGAAGTGAGTGAGTGAGAGAGAGAGAGAGAAAGAGAAGCTGTGAGTGAGAGAGAGAGAGAAAGAGAAGCTGTGAGTGAGAGAGTGAGAGAGAGAAAGAGAAGCTGTTAGTGAGAGTGAGAGAGAGAGAGAAAGAGAAGCTGTAAGTGAGAGAGAGATTGAAAGAGAAGCTGTGAGTGAGAGAGAGAGAGAAAAAGAGAAGCTGAGTGAGAGAGAGAAAGAGAAGCTGTGAGTTAGAGAGAGAGAAAGAGAAGCTGTGAGACAGAGAGAGGGAGAAAGAGAAGCTGTGTGTGTGTGTGAGAGAGAGAAAGAGAAGCTGTGAGTGAGAGTGAGATAGAGAGAGAGAGAGAGAAGCTGTGAGTGTGTGTGAGAGAGAAAGAGAAAATGTGAGTGAGAGAGAGAAAGCGAAGCTGTGAGAGAGAAAGAGAGAGAGAATGAGAAGCTGTGAGTGAGAGAGAGAGAAGCTGTGAGTGAGAGAGAGAGAGAAGATGTGAGTGAGAGAGAGAGAATGAGAAGCTGTGAGTGAGAGAGAGAAAAAATAAGAGAAGCTGTGAGTGAGAAAGAGAGAGAAAGAGAAGCTGTGAGTGAGAGAAAGAGAGGGAGAAGGAGAAGCTGTGAGTGAGAGAGAGAGAAAGAGAAGCTGTGAGTGAGAGAGAGAGAGAATGAGAAGCTGTGAGTGAGAGAGAGAGAAGCTGTGAGTGAGAGAGAAAGAGAAGCTGTGAGTGAGAGAGAGAGAGAAGATGTGAGTGAGAGAGTGAGAGAGAGAAAGAGAATCTGTTAGTGAGAGTGAGAGAGAGAGAGAAAGAGAAGCTGTGAGTGAGAGAGAGATTGAAAGAGAAGCTGTGAGTGAGAGAGAGAGAGAAGATGTGAGTGAGAGAGAGAGAGAATGAGAAGCTGTGAGTGAGAGAGAGAGAAAGTAAGAGAAGCTGTGAGTGATACAGAGAGAGAGAAAGAGAAGCTGTGAGTGAGAGAGAGAGAGGGAGAAAGATAAGCTGTGAGAGAGAGAGAGAGAAAGAGAAGCTGTGAGTGAGAGAGAGAGAGAAAGAGAAGCTGCGAGTAAGAAGGAGAGGGAAAGAGAAGAAGTGAGTGAGAGAGAGAGAAAGAGAAGCTGTGAGACAGAATGAGAAGCTGTGAGTGAGAGAGAGAAAAAATAAGAGAAGCTGTGAGTGAGAAAGAGAGAGAAAGAGAAGCTGTGAGTGAGAGAAAGAGAGGGAGAAGGAGAAGCTGTGAGTGAGAGAGAGAGAAAGAGAAGCTGTGAGTGAGAGAGAGAGAGAAAGAGAAGCTGTGAGTGAGAGAGAGAAAGAGAAGCTGTGATTGAGAGGGAGAGAAAGAGAAGCTGTGAGTGACACACAGAGAGAGAAGCTGTGAGTTAGAGAGAGAGAAAGAGAAGCTGTGAGTGACAGAGAGAGAGAAAGAGAAGCTGAGAGTGAGAGAGAGAGAAAGTGAAGCTGTGAGTGAGAGAGAGAGAGAAAGAGAAGCTGTGTGTGTGTGTGTGAGAAAGATAGTCTGAGAAAGAGAGAGTGAAAGAGAAGCTGTGAGTGAGACAGAGAGAGGGAGAAAGAGAAGCTGTGTGCGTGAGAGAGAGAAAGAGAAGCTGTGAGTGAGAGAGAGAAAGAAAAGCTGTGAGTGAGAGAGAGAGAAAGAGAAGGTATGAGTGAGAGAGAGAGAAGCTGTGAGTGAGAGAGTGAGAGAGAGAAAGAGAAGCTGTGAGTGAGAGAGAGAAAGAGAAGCTGTGAGTGAGAGGGAGAGAGAGAAAGAGAAGCTGTGAGTGAGAGAGAGAGAGAGAAAGAGAAGCTGTGAGTGAGAAGAGAGAAAGAGAAGCTGTGAGTGAGAGGGAGAGAGTGAAAGAGAAGCTGTGAGTGACACACAGAGAGAGAAGCTGTGTTAGAGAGAGAGAGAAAGAGAAGCTGTGAGTGACAGAGAGAGAGAGAAAGAGAAGCTGTGAGTGAGAGGGAGAGAGAGAGAAAGAGAAGCTGTGAGTGAGAGAGAGAGAAAGAGATGCTGTGAGTGAGTGAGAGAGAAAGAGAAACTGTGAGTGAGAGAGAGAAAAAGAGAAGCTGTGAGTGAGAGAGAGAGAAAGAGAAGCTGTGAGTGAGAGAGAGAGAGAAAGAGAAGCTGTGTGTAAGAAGGATAGGGAAAGAGAAGTAGTGAGTGAGTGAGAGAGAGAGAGAGAAAGAGAAGCTGTGAGTGAGAGAGAGAGAGAAAGAGAAGCTGTGAGTGAGAGAGTGAGAGAGAGAAAGAGAAGCTGTTAGTGAGAGTGAGAGAGAGAGAGAAAGAGAAGCTGTGAGTGAGAGAGAGATTGAAAGAGAAGCTGTGAGTGAGTGAGAGAGAGAGAAAGAGAAGCTGTGAGTGAGAGAGAGAGAGAAAGAGAAGCTGTGAGAGAGAGAGAGAGAAAGAGAAGCTGTGATTAAGAAGGAGAGGGAAAGAGAATAAGTGAGTGAGAGAGAGAGAGAGAGAGAGAATCTGTTAGTGAGAGTGAGAGAGAGAGAGAAAGAGAAGCTGTAAGTGAGAGAGAGATTGAAAGAGAAGCTGTGAGTGAGAGAGAGAGAGAAAAAGAGAAGCTGAGTGAGAGAGAGAAAGAGAAGCTGTGAGTGAGAGGGAGAGAGAGAAAGAGAAGCTGTGAGTGACACAGAGAGAGAGAAGCTGTGAGTTAGAGAGAGAGAAAGAGAAGCTGTGAGTGACAGAGAGAGAGACAGAGAAGCTGTGTGTGTGTGAGAGAGAGAAAGATAGTCTGAGAAAGAGAGAGTGAAAGAGAAGCTGTGAGACAGAGAGAGGGAGTAAGAGAAGCTGTGTGTGTGTGTGTGAGAGAGAGAAAGAGAAGCTGTGAGTGAGAGTGAGATAGAGAGAGAGAAGCTGTGAGTGTGTGTGAGAGAGAAAGAGAAACTGTGAGTGAGAGAGAGAAAGCGAAGCTGTGAGAGAGAAAGAGAGAGAGAATGAGAAGCTGTGAGTGAGAGAGAGAGAAGCTGTGAGTGAGAGAGAGAGAGAAGATGTGAGTGAGAGAGAGAGAATGAGAAGCTGTGAGTGAGAGAGAGAAAAAATAAGAGAAGCTGTGAGTGAGAAAGAGAGAGAAAGAGAAGCTGTGAGTGAGAGAAAGAGAGAGAGAAGGAGAAGCTGTGAGTGAGAGAGAGAGAAAGAGAAGCTGTGAGTGAGAGAGAGAGAGAAGGAGAAGCTGTGAGTGAGAGAGAGAGAAGCTGTGAGTGAGGGAGAAAGAGAAGCTGTGAGTGAGAGAGAGAGAGAAGATGTGAGTGAGAGAGTGAGAGAGAGAAAGAGAATCTGTTAGTGAGAGTGAGAGAGAGAGAGAAAGAGAAGCTGTGAGTGAGAGAGAGATTGAAAGAGAAGCTGTGAGTGAGAGAGAGAGAGAATGAGAAGCTGTGAGTGAGAGAGAGAGAAGCTGTGAGTGAGAGAGAAAGAGAAGCTGTGAGTGAGAGAGAGAGAGAAGATGTGAGTGAGAGAGAGAGAGAATGAGAAGCTGTGAGTGAGAGAGAGAGAAAGTAAGAGAAGCTGTGAGTGATACAGAGAGAGAGAAAGAGAAGCTGTGAGTGAGAGAGAGGGAGGGAGAAAGATAAGCTGTGAGAGAGAGAGAGAGAGAAAGAGAAGCTGTGAGTGAGAGAGAGAGAGAAAGAGAAGCTGCGAGTAAGAAGGAGAGGGAAAGAGAAGAAGTGAGTGAGAGAGAGAGAAAGAGAAGCTGTGAGACAGAAAGAGAAGCTGTGAGTGAGAGAGTGAGAGAGAGAAAGAGAATCTGTTAGTGAGAGTGAGAGAGAGAGAGAAAGAGAAGCTGTGAGTGAGAGAGAGATTGAAAGAGAAGCTGTGAGTGAGAGAGAGAGAGAAAGAGAAGTTGTGAGTGAGAGAGAGAAAGAGAAGCTGTGAGTGAGAGGGAGAGAGAGAAAGAGAAGCTGTGAGTGACACAGAGAGAGAGAAGCTGTGAGTTAGAGAGAGAGAAAGAGAAGCTGTGAGTGACAGAGAGAGAGAGAGAGAAAGAGAAGCTGAGAGAGAGAGAGAGAGAATGTGAAGCTGTGAGTGAGAGAGAGAGACAGAGAAGCTGTGTGTGTGTGAGAGAGAGAAAGATAGTCTGAGAAAGAGAGAGTGAAAGAGAAGCTGTGAGTGAGACAGAGAGAGGGAGAAAGAGAAGCTGTGTGTGTGTGAGAGAGAAAGAGAAGCTGTGAGTGAGAGTGAGAGAGAGAGAGAGAAAGAGAAGCTGTGAGTGTGAGAGAGAGAGAAAGAGAAGCTGTCAGTGTGAGAGAGAGAGAAAGCGAAGCTGTGAGTGAGAGAGAGAGAGAATGAGAAGCTGTGAGTGAGAGAGAGAGAAGCTGTGAGTGAGAGAGAGAGAGAAGATGTGAGTGAGAGAGAGAGAGAATGAGAAGCTGTGAGTGAGAGAGAGAGAAAAAGAGAAGCTGTGATTACGAAGGAGAGGGAAAGAGAATAAGTGAGTGAGTGAGAGAGAGAGAGAAAGAGAAGCTGTGAGAGAGAAAGAGAAGCTGTGAGTGAGAGAGTGAGAGAGAGAAAGAGAATCTGTTACTGAGTGTGTGAGAGAGAGAGAAAGAGAAGCTGTGAGTGAGAGAGAGATTGAAAGAGAAGCTGTGAGTGAGAGAGAGAGAAAGAGAAGCTGTGAGAGAGAGAAAGAGAAGCTGTGAGTGAGAGGGAGAGAAAGAGAAGCTGTGAGTGACACACAGAGAGAGAAGCTGTGAGTTAGAGAGAGAGAAAGAGAAGCTGTGAGTGACAGAGAGAGAGAAAGAGAAGCTGAGAGTGTGAGAGAGAGAGAGAAATTGAAGCTGTGAGTGAGAGAGAGAGAGAAAGAGAAGCTGTGTGTGTGTGTGAGAAAGATAGAAAGAGAGAGTGAAAGAGAAGCTGTGAGTGAGACAGAGAGAGGGAGAAAGAGAAGCTGTGTGCGTGAGAGAGAGAAAGAGAAGCTGTGAGTTAGAGAGAGAGAAAGTGAAGCTGTGAGTGAGAGAGAGAGAGAAAGAGAAGCTGTGTGTGTGTGTGAGAAAGATAGTCTGAGAAAGAGAGAGTGAAAGAGAAGCTGTGAGTGAGACAGAGAGAGGGAGAAAGAGAAGCTGTGTGCGTGAGAGAGAGAAAGAGAAGCTGTGAGTGAGAGAGAGAAAGAAAAGCTGTGAGTGAGAGAGAGAGAAAGAGAAGGTATGAGTGAGAGAGAGAGAAGCTGTGAGTGAGAGAGTGAGAGAGAGAAAGAGAAGCTGTGAGTGAGAGGGAGAGAGAGAAAGAGAAGCTGTGAGTGAGAGAGAGAGAGAGAAAGAGAAGCTGTGAGTGAGAAGAGAGAAAGAGAAGCTGTGAGTGAGAGGGAGAGAGAGAAAGAGAAGCTGTGAGTGACACACAGAGAGAGAAGCTGTGAGTTAGAGAGAGAGAGAAAGAGAAGCTGTGAGTGACAGAGAGAGAGAGAAAGAGAAGCTGTGAGTGAGAGTGAGAGAGAGAGAGAAAGAGAAGCTGTGAGTGAGAGAGAGAGAAAGAGATGCTGTGAGTGAGTGAGAGAGAAAGAGAAGCTGTGACTGAGAGAGAGAGAAAGAGAAGCTGTGAGTGAGAGAGAGAGAAAGAGAAGCTGTGAGTGAGAGAGAGAGAGAAAGAGAAGCTGTGAGTAAGAAGGATAGGGAAAGAGAAGAAGTGAGTGAGTGAGAGAGAGAGAGAAAGAGAAGCTATGAGTGAGAGAGAGAGAGAAAGAGAAGCTGTGAGTGAGAGAGTGAGAGAGAGAAAGAGAAGCTGTTAGTGAGAGTGAGAGAGAGAGAAAGAGAAGCTGTGAGTGAGAGAGAGATTGAAAGAGAAGCTGTGAGTGAGTGAGAGAGAGAGAAAGAGAAGCTGTGAGTGAGAGAGAGAGAAAGAGAAGCTGTGAGTGAGAGAGAGAGAAAGAGAAGCTGTGATTAAGAAGGAGAGGGAAAGAGAATAAGTGAGTGAGTGAGAGAGAGAGAGAAAGAGAAGCTGTGAGAGAGAAAGAGAAGCTGTGAGTGAGAGAGTGAGAGAGAGAAAGAGACTCTTAGTGAGTGTGTGCGAGAGAGAGAAAGAGAAGCTGTGAGTGAGAGAGAGATTGAAAGAGAAGCTGTGAGTGAGAGAGAGAGAGAAAGAGAAGCTGTGAGTGAGAGAGAGAAAGAGAAGCTGTGAGTGAGAGGGAGAGAAAGAGAAGCTGTGAGTGAGACAGAGAGAGAAGCTGTGAGAGAGAGAGAGAAAGAGAAGCTGTGAGTGACAGAGAGAGAGAAAGAGAAGCTGTGAGTGAGAGAGAGAGAGAGAAAGAGAAGCTGTGTGTGTGTGAGAGAGAGAAAGAGAGTCTGAGAAAGAGAGAGTGAAAGAGAAGCTGTGAGTGAGACAGAGAGAGGGAGAAAGAGAAGCTGTGTGCATGAGAGAGAGAAAGAGAAGCTGTGAGTGAGAGTGAGAGAGAGAGAGAGAAAGAGAAGCTGAGAGTGAGAGAGAGAGAGAAAGTGAAGCTGTGAGTGAGAGAGAGAGAAAGAGAAGCTGTGAGTGAGAGAGAGAAAGAAAGAGAAGCTGTGAGTGTGTGAGAGAGAAAGAGAAGCTGTGAGTGAGTGAGAGAGAGAAAGAGAAGCTGTGAGTAAGAAGGAGAGGGAAAGAGAAGAAGTGAGTGAGTGAGAGAGAGAGAGAAAGAGAAGCTGTGAGACAGAAAGAGAAGCTGTGAGTGAGAGAGTGAGAGAGAGAAAGAGAATCTGTTAGTGAGAGTGAGAGAGAGAGAGAAAGAGAAGCTGTAAGTGAGAGAGAGATTGAAAGAGAAGCTGTGAGTGAGAGAGAGAGAAAAAGAGAAGCTGAGTGAGAGAGAAAGAGAAGCTGTGAGTGAGAGAGAGAGAGAGAAAGAGAAGCTGTGAGTGACACAGAGAGAGAGAAGCTGTGAGTTAGAGAGAGAGAAAGAGAAGCTGTGAGTGACAGAGAGAGAGACCGAGAAGCTGTGTGTGTGTGAGAGAGAAAGATAGTCTGAGAAAGAGAGAGTGAAAGAGAAGCTGTGAGACAGAGAGAGGGAGAAAGAGAAGCTGTGTGTGTGTGTGAGAGAGAGAGAAAGAGAAGCTGTGAGTGAGAGTGAGATAGAGAGAGAGAGAGAGAAGCTGTGAGTGTGTGTGAGAGAGAAAGAGAAACTGTGAGTGAGAGAGAGAGAAAGCGAAGCTGTGAGAGAGAAAGAGAGAGAGAATGAGAAGCTGTGAGTGAGAGAGAGAGAAGCTGTGAGTGTGAGAGAGAGAGAAGATGTGAGTGAGAGAGAGAGAATGAGAAGCTGTGAGTGAGAGAGAGAAAAAATAAGAGAAGCTGTGAGTGAGAAAGAGAGAGAAAGAGAAGCTGTGAGTGAGAGAAAGAGAGGGAGAAAGAGAAGCTGTGAGTGGGAGAGAGAGAAAGAGAAGCTGTGAGTGAGAGAGAGAGAGAATGAGAAGCTGTGAGTGAGAGAGAAAGAGAAGCTGTGAGTGAGAGAGAGAGAGAGAAGATGTGAGTGAGAGAGAGAGAGAATGAGAAGCTGTGAGTGAGAGAGAGAGAAAGTAAGAGAAGCTGTGAGTGATACAGAGAGAGAGAAAGAGAAGCTGTGAGTGAGAGAGAGAGGGAGAAAGATAAGCTGTGAGAGAGAGAGAAAGAGAAGCTGTGAGTGAGAGAGAGAGAGAAAGAGAAGCTGCGAGTAAGAAGGAGAGGGAAAGAGAAGAAGTGAGTGAGAGAGAGAGAGAGAAAGAGAAGCTGTGAGACAGAAAGAGAAGCTGTGAGTGAGAGAGTGAGAGAGAGAAAGAGAATCTGTTAGTGAGAGTGAAAGAGAGAGAGAAAGAGAAGCTGTGAGTGAGAGAGAGATTGAAAGAGAAGCTGTGAGTGAGAGAGAGAGAGAGAAAGAGAAGCTGTGAGTGAGAGAGAGAAAGAGAAGCTGTGAGTGAGAGGGAGAGAGAGAAAGAGAAGCTGTGAGTGACACAGAGAGAGAAGCTGTGAGTTAGAGAGAGAGAAAGAGAAGCTGTGAGTGAGAGAGAGAGAGAGAAAGAGAAGCTGAGAGAGAGAGAGAGAGAGAGAGAGAATGTGAAGCTGTGAGTGAGAGAGAGAGACAGAGAAGCTGTGTGTGTGTGAGAGAGAGAAAGATAGTCTGAGAAAGAGAGAGTGAAAGAGAAGCTGTGAGACAGAGAGAGGG
The DNA here is from genome assembly GCA_035047305.1 of Bradypodion pumilum. Classification (NCBI taxonomy): domain Eukaryota; kingdom Metazoa; phylum Chordata; class Lepidosauria; order Squamata; family Chamaeleonidae; genus Bradypodion; species Bradypodion pumilum. The sequence goes on from JAWDJD010000001.1 coordinate 234,279,586, forward strand.
AGAAAGAGAAGCTGTGTGTGTGTGAGAGAGAAAGAGAAGCTGTGAGTGAGAGTGAGAGAGAGAGAGAAAGAGAAGCTGTGAGTGTGAGAGAGAGAAAGAGAAGCTGTGAGTGTGAGAGAGAGAAAGCGAAGCTGTGAGTGAGAGAGAGAGAGAATGAGAAGCTGTGAGTGAGAGAGAGAGAAGCTGTGAGTGAGAGAGAGAGAGAAGATGTGAGTGTGAGAGAGAGAGAATGAGAAGCTGTGAGTGAGAGAGAGAGAAAAAGAGAAGCTGTGATTAAGAAGGAGAGAGAAAGAGAATAAGTGCGTGAGTGAGAGAGAGAGAGAGAAAGAGAAGCTGTGAGAGAGAAAGAGAAGCTGTGAGTGAGAGAGTGAGAGAGAGAAAGAGAATCTGTTACTGAGTGTGTGTGTGAGAGAGAAAGAGAAGCTGTGAGTGAGAGAGATTGAAAGAGAAGCTGTGAGTGAGAGAGAGAGAGAAAGAGAAGCTGTGAGTGAGAGAGAGAAAGAGAAGCTGTGAGTGAGAGGGAGAGAAAGAGAAGCTGTGAGTGACACACAGAGAGAGAAGCTGTGAGTTAGAGAGAGAGAAAGAGAAGCTGTGAGTGACAGAGAGAGAGAAAGAGAAGCTGAGAGTGAGAGAGAGAGAGAAATTGAAGCTGTGAGTGAGAGAGAGAGAGAAAGAGAAGCTGTGTGTGTGTGTGAGAAAGATAGAAAGAGAGAGTGAAAGAGAAGCTGTGAGTGAGACAGAGAGAGGGAGAAAGAGAAGCTGTGTGCGTGAGAGAGAGAAAGAGAAGCTGTGAGTGAGAGAGAGAAAGAAAAGCTGTGAGTGAGAGAGAGAGAAAGAGAAGGTATGAGTGAGAGAGAGAGAAGTTGTGAGTGAGAGAGTGAGAGAGAGAAAGAGAAGCTGTGAGTGAGAGAGAGAAAGAGAAGATGTGAGTGAGAGGGAGAGAGAGAAAGAGAAGCTGTGAGTGAGAGAGAGAGAGAGAAAGAGAAGCTGTGAGTGAGAAGAGAGAAAGAGAAGCTGTGAGTGAGAGGGAGAGAGAGAAAGAGAAGCTGTGAGTGACACACAGAGAGAGAAGCTGTGAGTTAGAGAGAGAGAGAAAGAGAAGCTGTGAGTGACAGAGAGAGAGAGAAAGAGAAGCTGTGAGTGAGAGTGAGAGAGAGAGAGAAAGAGAAGCTGTGAGTGAGTGAGAGAGAAAGAGAAGCTGTGAGTGAGAGAGAGAGAAAGAGAAGCTGTGAGTGAGAGAGAGAGAAAGAGAAGCTGTGAGTGAGAGAGAGAGAGAAAGAGAAGCTTTGAGTAAGAAGGATAGGGAAAAAGAAGAAGTGAGTGAGTGAGAGAGAGAGAGAGAAAGAGAAGCTGTGAGTGAGAGAGAAAGAGAAGCTGTGAGTGAGAGAGTGAGAGAGAGAAAGAGAAGCTGTTAGTGAGAGTGAGAGCGAGAGAGAAAGAGAAGCTGTGAGTGAGAGAGAGAGAAAGAGAAGCTGTGATTAAGAAGGAGAGGGAAAGAGAATAAGAGAGTGAGAGAGAGAGAGAAAGAGAAGCTGTGAGAGAGAAAGAGAAGCTGTGAGTGAGAGAGAGAAAGAGAATCTGTTAGTGAGAGAGAGAGAGAGAAAGAGAAGCTGAGAGAGAGAGAGAGAGAGAGAGAATGTGAAGCTGTGAGTGAGAGAGAGAGAGACAGAGAAGCTGTGTGTGTGAGAGAGAGAGAGATAGTCTGAGAAAGAGAGAGTGAAAGAGAAGCTGTGAGTGACACAGAGAGAGAAGCTGTGAGTTAGAGAGAGAGAAAGAGAAGCTGTGAGTGAGAGAGAGAGAGAGAAAGAGAAGCTGAGAGAGAGAGAGAGAGAGAGAATGTGAAGCTGTGAGTGAGAGAGAGAGACAGAGAAGCTGTGTGTGTGAGAGAGAGAGAAAGATAGTCTGAGAAAGAGAGAGTGAAAGAGAAGCTGTGAGTGAGACAGAGAGAGGGAGAAAGAGAAGCTGTGTGTGTGTGAGAGAGAAAGAGAAGCTGTGAGTGAGAGTGAGAGAGAGAGAGAAAGAGAAGCTGTGAGTGTGAGAGAGAGAGAAAGAGAAGCTGTGAGTGTGAGAGAGAGAAAGCGAAGCTGTGAGTGAGAGAGAGAGAGAATGAGAAGCTGTGAGTGAGTGAGAGAGAAGCTGTGAGTGAGAGAGAGAGAGAAGATGTGAGTGAGAGAGAGAGAGAATGAGAAGCTGTGAGTGAGAGAGAGAGAAAAAGAGAAGCTGTGATTAAGAAGGAGAGGGAAAGAGAATAAGTGCGTGAGTGAGAGAGAGAGAGAGAGAAAGAGAAGCTGTGAGTAAGAAGGATAGGGAAAAAGAAGAAGTGAGTGAGTGAGAGAGAGAGAGAGAAAGAGAAGCTGTGAGTGAGAGAGAGAGAGAAAGAGAAGCTGTGAGTGAGAGAGTGAGAGAGAGAAAGAGAAGCTGTTAGTGAGAGTGAGAGCGAGAGAGAAAGAGAAGCTGTGAGTGAGAGAGAGAGAAAGAGAAGCTGTGATTAAGAAGGAGAGGGAAAGAGAATAAGTGAGTGAGAGAGAGAGAGAGAAAGAGAAGCTGTGAGAGAGAAAGAGAAGCTGTGAGTGAGAGAGTGAGAGAGAGAAAGAGAATCTGTTAGTGAGAGAGAGAGAGAGAAAGAGAAGCTGAGAGAGAGAGAGAGAGAATGTGAAGCTGTGAGTGAGAGAGAGAGACAGAGAAGCTGTGTGTGTGTGAGAGAGAGAAAGATAGTCTGAGAAAGAGAGAGTGAAAGAGAAGCTGTGAGTGACACAGAGAGAGAAGCTGTGAGTTAGAGAGAGAGAAAGAGAAGCTGTGAGTGAGAGAGAGAGAGAGAAAGAGAAGCTGAGAGAGAGAGAGAGAGAATGTGATGCTGTGAGTGAGAGAGAGACAGAGAAGCTGTGTGTGTGAGAGAGAGAGAAAGATAGTCTGAGAAAGAGAGAGTGAAAGAGAAGCTGTGAGTGAGACAGAGAGAGGGAGAAAGAGAAGCTGTGTGTGTGTGAGAGAGAAAGAGAAGCTGTGAGTGAGAGTGAGAGAGAGAGAGAAAGAGAAGCTGTGAGTGTGAGAGAGAGAGAAAGAGAAGCTGTGAGTGTGAGAGAGAGAAAGCGAAGCTGTGAGTGAGAGAGAGAGAGAATGAGAAGCTGTGAGTGAGAGAGAGAGAAGCTGTGAGTGAGAGAGAGAGAAGATGTGAGTGAGAGAGAGAAAGAGAAGATGTGAGTGAGAGGGAGAGAGAGAAAGAGAAGCTGTGAATGAGAGAGAGAGAGAGAAAGAGAAGCTGTGAGTGAGAAGAGAGAAAGAGAAGCTGTGAGTGAGAGGGAGAGAGAGAAAGAGAAGCTGTGAGTGACACACAGAGAGAGAAGCTGTGAGTTAGAGAGAGAGAGAAAGAGAAGCTGTGAGTGACAGAGAGAGAGAGAAAGAGAAGCTGTGAGTGAGAGTGAGAGAGAGAGAGAAAGAGAAGCTGTGAGTGAGTGAGAGAGAAAGAGAAGCTGTGAGTGAGAGAGAGAGAAAGAGAAGCTGTGAGTGAGAGAGAGAGAAAGAGAAGCTGTGAGTGAGAGAGAGAGAGAGAAAGAGAAGCTGTGAGTAAGAAGGATAGGGAAAAAGAAGAAGTGAGTGAGTGAGAGAGAGAGAGAGAAAGAGAAGCTGTGAGTGAGAGAGAGAGAGAAAGAGAAGCTATGAGTGAGAGAGTGAGAGAGAGAAAGAGAAGCTGTTAGTGAGAGTGAGAGCGAGAGAGAAAGAGAAGCTGTGAGTGAGAGAGAGAGAAAGAGAAGCTGTGAGTGAGAGAGAGAGAAAGAGAAGCTGTGATTAAGAAGGAGAGGGAAAGAGAATGAGTGAGAGAGAGAGAGAGAAAGAGAAGCTGTGAGAGAGAAAGAGAAGCTGTGAGTGAGAGAGTGAGAGAGAGAAAGAGAATCTGTTAGTGAGTGTGTGTGAGAGAGAGAAAGAGAAGCTGTGAGTGAGAGATTGAAAGAGAAGCTGTGAGTGAGAGAGAGAGAGAAAGAGAAGCTGTGGTTGAGAGAGAGAAAGAGAAGCTGTGAGTGAGAGGGAGAGAAAGAGAAGCTGTGAGTGAGACAGAGAGAGAGAAGCTGTGAGTTAGAGAGAGAGAAAGAGAAGCTGTGAGTGACAGAGAGAGAGAAAGAGAAGCTGTGAGTGAGAGTGAGAGAGAGAGAGAAAGTGAACATGTGAGTGTGTGAGAGAGAGAAAGAGAAGCTGTGTGTGTGTGAGAGAGAAAGATAGTCTGAGAAAGAGAGAGGGAAAGAGAAGCTGTGAGTGAGACAGAGAGAGGGAGAAAGAGAAGCTGTGTGTGTGAGAGAGAGAAAGAGAAGCTGTGAGTGAGAGTGAGAGAGAGAGAGAGAAAGAGAAGCTGAGAGTGAGAGAGAGAGAGAAAGTGAAGCTGTGAGTGAGAGAGAGAGAGAGAAGCTGTGAGTGAGAGAGAGAAAGAAAGAGAAGCTGTGAGTGTGTGAGAGAGAAAGAGAAGCTGTGAGTGAGAGAGAGAGAGAAAGAGAAGCTGTGAGTAAGAAGCAGAGGGAAAGAGAAGAAGTGAGTGAGTGAGAGAGAGAGAGAAAGAGAAGCTGTGAGACAGAAAGAGAAGCTGTGAGTGAGAGAGTGAGAGAGAGAAAGAGAATCTGTTAGTGAGAGTGAGAGAGAGAGAGAAAGAGAAGCTGTAAGTGAGAGAGAGATTGAAAGAGAAGCTGTGAGTGAGAGAGAGAGAGAAAAAGAGAAGCTGAGTGAGAGAGAGAAAGAGAAGCTGTGAGTGACACAGAGAGAGAGAGAAGCTGTGAGTTAGAGAGAGAGAAAGAGAAGCTGTGAGTGACAGAGAGAGAGACAGAGAAGCTGTGTGTGTGTGAGAGAGAGAAAGAGAAACTGTGAGTGAGAGTGAGAGAGAGAGAGGGAGAGAGAAGCTGTGAGTGTGTGTGTGAGAGAAAGAGAAACTGTGAGTGAGAGAGAGAGAAAGCGAAGCTGTGAGAGAGAAAGAGAGAGAGAATGAGAAGCTGTGAGTGAGAGAGAGAGAAGCTGTGAGTGAGAGAGAGAGAGAAGATGTGAGTGAGAGAGAGAGAATGAGAAGCTGTGAGTGAGAGAGATAAAAAATAAGAGAAGCTGTGAGTGAGAAAGAGAGAGAAAGAGTAGCTGTGAGTGAGAGAAAGAGAGGGAGAAAGAGAAGCTGTGAGTGAGAGAGAGAGAAAGAGAAGCTGTGAGTGAGAGAGAGAGAGAATGAGAAGCTGTGAGTGAGAGAGAGAGAAGCTGTGAGTGAGAGAGAAAGAGAAGCTGTGAGTGAGAGAGAGAGAGAAGATGTAAGTGAGAGAGAGATAGAATGAGAAGCTGTGAGTGAGAGAGAGAGAAAGTAAGAGAAGCTGTGAGTGATACAGAGAGAGAGAAAGAGAAGCTGTGAGTGAGAGAGAGAGAGAGAGAGAAGCTGTGAGTGAGAGAGAGAGAGAAAGAGAAGCTGCGAGTAAGAAGGAGAGGGAAAGAGAAGAAGTGAGAGAGAGAGAGAGAAAGAGAAGCTGTGAGACAGAAAGAGAAGCTGTGAGTGAGAGAGTGAGAGAGAGAAAGAGAATCTGTTAGTGAGAGTGAGAGAGAGAGAGAGAAAGAGAAGCTGTGAGTGAGAGAGAGATTGAAAGAGAAGCTGTGAGTAAGAGAGAGAGAGAGAAAGAGAAGCTGTGAGTGAGAGAGAGAAAAAGAAGCTGTGTGTGAGAGGGAGAGAGAGAAAGAGAAGCTGTGAGTGACACAGAGAGAGAGAAGCTGTGAGTTAGAGAGAGAGAAAGAGAAGCTGTGAGTGAGAGAGAGAGAGAGAAAGAGAAGCTGAGAGAGAGAGAGAGAGAATGAGAACCTGTGAGTGAGAGAGAGAGAAGCTTTGAGTGAGAGAGAAAGAGAAGCTGTGAGTGAGAGAGAGAGAGAAGATGTGAGTGAGAGAGAGAGAGAATGAGAAGCTGTGAGTGAGAGAGAGAGAAAGTAAGAGAAGCTGTGAGTGAGAAAGAGAGAGAAAGAGAAGCTGTGATTGAGAGAGAGAGAAAGAGAAGCTGTGAGTGAGAGAGAGAGAGAATGAGAACCTGTGAGTGAGAGAGAGAGAAGCTGTGAGTGAGAGAGAAAGAGAAGCTGTGAGTGAGAGAGAGAGAGAAGATGTGAGTGAGAGAGAGAGAGAATGAGAAGCTGTGAGTGAGAGAGAGAGAAAGTAAGAGAAGCTGTGAGTGATACAGAGAGAGAGAAAGAGAAGCTGTGAGTGAGTGAGAGAGAGGGAGAAAGATAAGCTGTGTGAGAGAGAGAGAAAGAGAAGCTGTGAGAGAGAGAGAGAGAAAGAGAAGCTGTGATTGAGAGTGAGAGAGAGAGAAAGAGAAGCTGTGAGTGAGAGGGAGAGAAAGAGAAGCTGTGAGTGAGACAGAGAGAGAAGCTGTGAGAGAGAGAGAGAAAGAGAAGCTGTGAGTGACAGAGAGAGAGAAAGAGAAGCTGTGAGTGAGAGAGAGAGAGAGAAAGAGAAGCTGTGTGTGTGTGAGAGAGAGAAAGAGAGTCTGAGAAAGAGAGAGTGAAAGAGAAGCTGTGAGTGAGACAGAGAGAGGGAGAAAGAGAAGCTGTGTGCGTGAGAGAGAGAAAGAGAAGCTGTGAGTGAGAGTGAGAGAGAGAGAGAGAAAGAGAAGCTGAGAGTGAGAGAGAGAGAGAAAGTGAAGCTGTGAGTGAGAGAGAGAGAAAGAGAAGCTGTGAGTGAGAGAGAGAAAGAAAGAGAAGCTGTGAGTGTGTGAGAGAGAAAGAGAAGCTGTGAGTGAGTGAGAGAGAGAAAGAGAAGCTGTGAGTAAGAAGGAGAGGGAAAGAGAAGAAGTGAGTGAGTGTGAGAGAGAGAGAAAGAGAAGCTGTGAGACAGAAAGAGAAGCTGTGAGTGAGAGAGTGAGAGAGAGAAAGAGAATCTGTTAGTGAGAGTGAGAGAGAGAGAGAAAGAGAAGCTGTAAGTGAGAGAGAGATTGAAAGAGAAGCTGTGAGTGAGAGAGAGAGAAAAAGAGAAGCTGAGTGAGAGAGAAAGAGAAGCTGTGAGTGAGAGAGAGAGAGAGAAAGAGAAGATGTGAGTGACACAGAGAGAGAGAAGCTGTGAGTTAGAGAGAGAGAAAGAGAAGCTGTGAGTGACAGAGAGAGAGACAGAGAAGCTGTGTGTGTGTGAGAGAGAAAGATAGTCTGAGAAAGAGAGAGTGAAAGAGAAGCTGTGAGACAGAGAGAGGGAGAAAGAGAAGCTGTGTGTGTGTGTGAGAGAGAGAGAAAGAGAAGCTGTGAGTGAGAGTGAGATAGAGAGAGAGAGAGAGAAGCTGTGAGTGTGTGTGAGAGAGAAAGAGAAACTGTGAGTGAGAGAGAGAGAAAGCGAAGCTGTGAGAGAGAAAGAGAGAGAGAATGAGAAGCTGTGAGTGAGAGAGAGAGAAGCTGTGAGTGTGAGAGAGAGAGAAGATGTGAGTGAGAGAGAGAGAATGAGAAGCTGTGAGTGAGAGAGAGAAAAAATAAGAGAAGCTGTGAGTGAGAAAGAGAGAGAAAGAGAAGCTGTGAGTGAGAGAAAGAGAGGGAGAAAGAGAAGCTGTGAGTGGGAGAGAGAGAAAGAGAAGCTGTGAGTGAGAGAGAGAGAGAATGAGAAGCTGTGAGTGAGAGAGAAAGAGAAGCTGTGAGTGAGAGAGAGAGAGAGAAGATGTGAGTGAGAGAGAAAGAGAATGAGAAGCTGTGAGTGAGAGAGAGAGAAAGTAAGAGAAGCTGTGAGTGATACAGAGAGAGAGAAAGAGAAGCTGTGAGTGAGAGAGAGAGGGAGAAAGATAAGCTGTGAGAGAGAGAGAAAGAGAAGCTGTGAGTGAGAGAGAGAGAGAAAGAGAAGCTGCGAGTAAGAAGGAGAGGGAAAGAGAAGAAGTGAGTGAGAGAGAGAGAGAGAAAGAGAAGCTGTGAGACAGAAAGAGAAGCTGTGAGTGAGAGAGTGAGAGAGAGAAAGAGAATCTGTTAGTGAGAGTGAAAGAGAGAGAGAAAGAGAAGCTGTGAGTGAGAGAGAGATTGAAAGAGAAGCTGTGAGTGAGAGAGAGAGAGAGAAAGAGAAGCTGTGAGTGAGAGAGAGAAAGAGAAGCTGTGAGTGAGAGGGAGAGAGAGAAAGAGAAGCTGTGAGTGACACAGAGAGAGAAGCTGTGAGTTAGAGAGAGAGAAAGAGAAGCTGTGAGTGAGAGAGAGAGAGAAAGAGAAGCTGAGAGAGAGAGAGAGAGAGAGAATGTGAAGCTGTGAGTGAGAGAGAGAGACAGAGAAGCTGTGTGTGTGTGAGAGAGAGAAAGATAGTCTGAGAAAGAGAGAGTGAAAGAGAAGCTGTGAGACAGAGAGAGGGAGAAAGAGAAGCTGTGTGTGTGTGAGAGAGAAAGAGAAGCTGTGAGTGAGAGTGAGAGAGAGAGAGAAAGAGAAGCTGTGAGTGTGAGAGAGAGAAAGAGAAGCTGTGAGTGTGAGAGAGAGAAAGCGAAGCTGTGAGTGAGAAGGAGAGAGAGAAAGCGAAGCTGTGAGTGAGAAGGAGAGAGAGAATGAGAAGCTGTGAGTGAGAGAGAGAGAAGCTGTGAGTGAGAGAGAGAGAGAAGATGTGAGTGTGAGAGAGAGAGAATGAGAAGCTGTGAGTGAGAGAGAGAGAAAAAGAGAAGCTGTGATTAAGAAGGAGAGAGAAAGAGAATAAGTGCGTGAGTGAGAGAGAGAGAGAGAAAGAGAAGCTGTGAGAGAGAAAGAGAAGCTGTGAGTGAGAGAGTGAGAGAGAGAAAGAGAATCTGTTACTGAGTGTGTGTGTGAGAGAGAAAGAGAAGCTGTGAGTGAGAGAGATTGAAAGAGAAGCTGTGAGTGAGAGAGAGAGAGAAAGAGAAGCTGTGAGTGAGAGAGAGAAAGAGAAGCTGTGAGTGAGAGGGAGAGAAAGAGAAGCTGTGAGTGACACACAGAGAGAGAAGCTGTGAGTTAGAGAGAGAGAAAGAGAAGCTGTGAGTGACAGAGAGAGAGAAAGAGAAGCTGAGAGTGAGAGAGAGAGAGAAATTGAAGCTGTGAGTGAGAGAGAGAGAGAAAGAGAAGCTGTGTGTGTGTGTGAGAAAGATAGAAAGAGAGAGTGAAAGAGAAGCTGTGAGTGAGACAGAGAGAGGGAGAAAGAGAAGCTGTGTGCGTGAGAGAGAGAAAGAGAAGCTGTGAGTGAGAGAGAGAAAGAAAAGCTGTGAGTGAGAGAGAGAGAAAGAGAAGGTATGAGTGAGAGAGAGAGAAGTTGTGAGTGAGAGAGTGAGAGAGAGAAAGAGAAGCTGTGAGTGAGAGAGAGAAAGAGAAGATGTGAGTGAGAGGGAGAGAGAGAAAGAGAAGCTGTGAGTGAGAGAGAGAGAGAGAAAGAGAAGCTGTGAGTGAGAAGAGAGAAAGAGAAGCTGTGAGTGAGAGGGAGAGAGAGAAAGAGAAGCTGTGAGTGACACACAGAGAGAGAAGCTGTGAGTTAGAGAGAGAGAGAAAGAGAAGCTGTGAGTGACAGAGAGAGAGAGAAAGAGAAGCTGTGAGTGAGAGTGAGAGAGAGAGAGAAAGAGAAGCTGTGAGTGAGTGAGAGAGAAAGAGAAGCTGTGAGTGAGAGAGAGAGAAAGAGAAGCTGTGAGTGAGAGAGAGAGAAAGAGAAGCTGTGAGTGAGAGAGAGAGAGAAAGAGAAGCTTTGAGTAAGAAGGATAGGGAAAAAGAAGAAGTGAGTGAGTGAGAGAGAGAGAGAGAAAGAGAAGCTGTGAGTGAGAGAGAAAGAGAAGCTGTGAGTGAGAGAGTGAGAGAGAGAAAGAGAAGCTGTTAGTGAGAGTGAGAGCGAGAGAGAAAGAGAAGCTGTGAGTGAGAGAGAGAGAAAGAGAAGCTGTGATTAAGAAGGAGAGGGAAAGAGAATAAGAGAGTGAGAGAGAGAGAGAAAGAGAAGCTGTGAGAGAGAAAGAGAAGCTGTGAGTGAGAGAGAGAAAGAGAATCTGTTAGTGAGAGAGAGAGAGAGAAAGAGAAGCTGAGAGAGAGAGAGAGAGAGAGAGAATGTGAAGCTGTGAGTGAGAGAGAGAGAGACAGAGAAGCTGTGTGTGTGAGAGAGAGAGAGATAGTCTGAGAAAGAGAGAGTGAAAGAGAAGCTGTGAGTGACACAGAGAGAGAAGCTGTGAGTTAGAGAGAGAGAAAGAGAAGCTGTGAGTGAGAGAGAGAGAGAGAAAGAGAAGCTGAGAGAGAGAGAGAGAGAGAATGTGAAGCTGTGAGTGAGAGAGAGAGACAGAGAAGCTGTGTGTGTGAGAGAGAGAGAAAGATAGTCTGAGAAAGAGAGAGTGAAAGAGAAGCTGTGAGTGAGACAGAGAGAGGGAGAAAGAGAAGCTGTGTGTGTGTGAGAGAGAAAGAGAAGCTGTGAGTGAGAGTGAGAGAGAGAGAGAAAGAGAAGCTGTGAGTGTGAGAGAGAGAGAAAGAGAAGCTGTGAGTGTGAGAGAGAGAAAGCGAAGCTGTGAGTGAGAGAGAGAGAGAATGAGAAGCTGTGAGTGAGAGAGAGAGAAGCTGTGAGTGAGAGAGAGAGAGAAGATGTGAGTGAGAGAGAGAGAGAATGAGAAGCTGTGAGTGAGAGAGAGAGAAAAAGAGAAGCTGTGATTAAGAAGGAGAGGGAAAGAGAATAAGTGCGTGAGTGAGAGAGAGAGAGAGAGAAAGAGAAGCTGTGAGTAAGAAGGATAGGGAAAAAGAAGAAGTGAGTGAGTGAGAGAGAGAGAGAGAAAGAGAAGCTGTGAGTGAGAGAGAGAGAGAAAGAGAAGCTGTGAGTGAGAGAGTGAGAGAGAGAAAGAGAAGCTGTTAGTGAGAGTGAGAGCGAGAGAGAAAGAGAAGCTGTGAGTGAGAGAGAGAGAAAGAGAAGCTGTGATTAAGAAGGAGAGGGAAAGAGAATAAGTGAGTGAGAGAGAGAGAGAGAAAGAGAAGCTGTGAGAGAGAAAGAGAAGCTGTGAGTGAGAGAGTGAGAGAGAGAAAGAGAATCTGTTAGTGAGAGAGAGAGAGAGAAAGAGAAGCTGAGAGAGAGAGAGAGAGAATGTGAAGCTGTGAGTGAGAGAGAGAGACAGAGAAGCTGTGTGTGTGTGAGAGAGAGAAAGATAGTCTGAGAAAGAGAGAGTGAAAGAGAAGCTGTGAGTGACACAGAGAGAGAAGCTGTGAGTTAGAGAGAGAGAAAGAGAAGCTGTGAGTGAGAGAGAGAGAGAGAAAGAGAAGCTGAGAGAGAGAGAGAGAGAATGTGATGCTGTGAGTGAGAGAGAGACAGAGAAGCTGTGTGTGTGTGAGAGAGAGAAAGATAGTCTGAGAAAGAGAGAGTGAAAGAGAAGCTGTGAGTGAGACAGAGAGAGGGAGAAAGAGAAGCTGTGTGTGTGTGAGAGAGAAAGAGAAGCTGTGAGTGAGAGTGAGAGAGAGAGAGAAAGAGAAGCTGTGAGTGTGAGAGAGAGAGAAAGAGAAGCTGTGAGTGTGAGAGAGAGAAAGCGAAGCTGTGAGTGAGAGAGAGAGAGAATGAGAAGCTGTGAGTGAGAGAGAGAGAAGCTGTGAGTGAGAGAGAGAGAAGATGTGAGTGAGAGAGAGAAAGAGAAGATGTGAGTGAGAGGGAGAGAGAGAAAGAGAAGCTGTGAATGAGAGAGAGAGAGAGAAAGAGAAGCTGTGAGTGAGAAGAGAGAAAGAGAAGCTGTGAGTGAGAGGGAGAGAGAGAAAGAGAAGCTGTGAGTGACACACAGAGAGAGAAGCTGTGAGTTAGAGAGAGAGAGAAAGAGAAGCTGTGAGTGACAGAGAGAGAGAAAGAGAAGCTGTGAGTGAGAGTGAGAGAGAGAGAGAAAGAGAAGCTGTGAGTGAGTGAGAGAGAAAGAGAAGCTGTGAGTGAGAGAGAGAGAAAGAGAAGCTGTGAGTGAGAGAGAGAGAAAGAGAAGCTGTGAGTGAGAGAGAGAGAGAGAAAGAGAAGCTGTGAGTAAGAAGGATAGGGAAAAAGAAGAAGTGAGTGAGTGAGAGAGAGAGAGAGAAAGAGAAGCTGTGAGTGAGAGAGAGAGAGAAAGAGAAGCTATGAGTGAGAGAGTGAGAGAGAGAAAGAGAAGCTGTTAGTGAGAGTGAGAGCGAGAGAGAAAGAGAAGCTGTGAGTGAGAGAGAGAGAAAGAGAAGCTGTGAGTGAGAGAGAGAGAAAGAGAAGCTGTGATTAAGAAGGAGAGGGAAAGAGAATGAGTGAGAGAGAGAGAGAGAAAGAGAAGCTGTGAGAGAGAAAGAGAAGCTGTGAGTGAGAGAGTGAGAGAGAGAAAGAGAATCTGTTAGTGAGTGTGTGTGAGAGAGAGAAAGAGAAGCTGTGAGTGAGAGAGAGATTGAAAGAGAAGCTGTGAGTGAGAGAGAGAGAGAAAGAGAAGCTGTGGTTGAGAGAGAGAAAGAGAAGCTGTGAGTGAGAGGGAGAGAAAGAGAAGCTGTGAGTGAGACAGAGAGAGAGAAGCTGTGAGTTAGAGAGAGAGAAAGAGAAGCTGTGAGTGACAGAGAGAGAGAAAGAGAAGCTGTGAGTGAGAGTGAGAGAGAGAGAGAAAGTGAACATGTGAGTGTGTGAGAGAGAGAAAGAGAAGCTGTGTGTGTGTGAGAGAGAAAGATAGTCTGAGAAAGAGAGAGGGAAAGAGAAGCTGTGAGTGAGACAGAGAGAGGGAGAAAGAGAAGCTGTGTGTGTGAGAGAGAGAAAGAGAAGCTGTGAGTGAGAGTGAGAGAGAGAGAGAGAAAGAGAAGCTGAGAGTGAGAGAGAGAGAGAAAGTGAAGCTGTGAGTGAGAGAGAGAGAGAGAAGCTGTGAGTGAGAGAGAGAAAGAAAGAGAAGCTGTGAGTGTGTGAGAGAGAAAGAGAAGCTGTGAGTGAGAGAGAGAGAGAAAGAGAAGCTGTGAGTAAGAAGGAGAGGGAAAGAGAAGAAGTGAGTGAGTGAGAGAGAGAGAGAAAGAGAAGCTGTGAGACAGAAAGAGAAGCTGTGAGTGAGAGAGTGAGAGAGAGAAAGAGAATCTGTTAGTGAGAGTGAGAGAGAGAGAGAAAGAGAAGCTGTAAGTGAGAGAGAGATTGAAAGAGAAGCTGTGAGTGAGAGAGAGAGAGAAAAAGAGAAGCTGAGTGAGAGAGAGAAAGAGAAGCTGTGAGTGACACAGAGAGAGAGAAGCTGTGAGTTAGAGAGAGAGAAAGAGAAGCTGTGAGTGACAGAGAGAGAGACAGAGAAGCTGTGTGTGTGTGAGAGAGAGAAAGAGAAACTGTGAGTGAGAGTGAGAGAGAGAGAGAGAGAGAAGCTGTGAGTGTGTGTGTGAGAGAAAGAGAAACTGTGAGTGAGAGAGAGAGAAAGCGAAGCTGTGAGAGAGAAAGAGAGAGAGAATGAGAAGCTGTGAGTGAGAGAGAGAGAAGCTGTGAGTGAGAGAGAGAGAGAAGATGTGAGTGAGAGAGAGAGAATGAGAAGCTGTGAGTGAGAGAGAGAGAAAGTAAGAGAAGCTGTGAGTGATACAGAGAGAGAGAAAGAGAAGCTGTGAGTGAGAGAGAGAGAGAGAGAGAAGCTGTGAGTGAGAGAGAGAGAGAAAGAGAAGCTGCGAGTAAGAAGGAGAGGGAAAGAGAAGAAGTGAGAGAGAGAGAGAGAAAGAGAAGCTGTGAGACAGAAAGAGAAGCTGTGAGTGAGAGAGAGTGAGAGAGAAAGAGAATCTGTTAGTGAGAGTGAGAGAGAGAGAGAGAAAGAGAAGCTGTGAGTGAGAGAGAGATTGAAAGAGAAGCTGTGAGTAAGAGAGAGAGAGAGAAAGAGAAGCTGTGAGTGAGAGAGAGAAAAAGAAGCTGTGAGTGAGAGGGAGAGAGAGAAAGAGAAGCTGTGAGTGACACAGAGAGAGAGAAGCTGTGAGTTAGAGAGAGAGAAAGAGAAGCTGTGAGTGAGAGAGAGAGAGAGAGAGAAAGAGAAGCTGAGAGAGAGAGAGAGAGAATGAGAACCTGTGAGTGAGAGAGAGAGAAGCTTTGTGTGAGAGAGAAAGAGAAGCTGTGAGTGAGAGAGAGAGAGAAGATGTGAGTGAGAGAGAGAGAGAATGAGAAGCTGTGAGTGAGAGAGAGAGAAAGTAAGAGAAGCTGTGAGTGAGAAAGAGAGAGAAAGAGAAGCTGTGATTGAGAGAGAGAGAAAGAGAAGCTGTGAGTGAGAGAGAGAGAGAATGAGAACCTGTGAGTGAGAGAGAGAGAAGCTGTGAGTGAGAGAGAAAGAGAAGCTGTGAGTGAGAGAGAGAGAGAAGATGTGAGTGAGAGAGAGAGAGAATGAGAAGCTGTGAGTGAGAGAGAGAGAAAGTAAGAGAAGCTGTGAGTGATACAGAGAGAGAGAAAGAGAAGCTGTGAGTGAGTGAGAGAGAGGGAGAAAGATAAGCTGTGTGAGAGAGAGAGAAAGAGAAGCTGTGAGAGAGAGAGAGAGAAAGAGAAGCTGTGATTGAGAGTGAGAGAGAGAGAAAGAGAAGCTGTGAGTGAGAGAGAGAGAAAGAAAGAGAAGCTGTGAGTGAGAGAGAGAGAAGCTGTGAGTGAGAGAGAGAAAGAAAAGGTGTGAGTGAGAGAGAGAGAGAGAAAGAGAAGGTAGGAGTGAGAGAGAGAGAAGCAGTGAGTGAGAGAGAGAGAGAGAGAAAGAGAAGCTGTGAGAGAGGGGGGAAAGAGAAGCTGTGTGTGTGTGAGAAAGAGAAGCTGTCAGTGAGAGAGAGAGAAAGAGAAGCTGTGAGTGAGAGAGAGAGAAGCTGTGAGTGAGAGAGAGAAAGAGAAGCTGTGAGTGAGAGGGAGAGAAAGAGAAGCTGTGAGTGACACACAGAGAGAGAAGCTGTGAGTTAGAGAGAGAGAAAGAGAAGCTGTGAGTGACAGAGAGAAAGAGAAGCTGAGAGTGAGAGAGAGAGAGAAAGTGAAGCTGTGAGTGAGAGAGAGAGAGAGAAAGAGAAGCTGTGTGTGTGTGAGAGAGAGAAAGATAGTCTGAGAAAGAGAGAGTGAAAGAGAAGCTGTGAGTGAGACAGAGAGAGGGAGAAAGAGAAGCTGTGTGCATGAGAGAGAGAAAGAGAAGCTGTGAGTGAGAGAGAGAAAGAAAAGCTGTGAGTGAGAGAGAGAGAAAGAGAAGGTATGAGTGAGAGAGAGAGAGAGAAGCTGTGAGTGAGAGAGTGAGAGAGAGAAAGAGAAGCTGTGAGTGAGAGAGAGAAAGAGAAGCTGTGAGTGAGAGGGAGAGAGAGAAAGAGAAGCTGTGAGTGAGAGAGAGAGAGAAAGAGAAGGTGTGAGTGAGAGAGAGAAAGAGAAGCTGTGAGTGAGAGAGAGATTGAAAGAGAAGCTGTGAGTGAGTGAGAGAGAGAGAAAGAGAAGCTGTAAGTGAGAGAGAGAGAAAGAGAAGCTGTGAGTGAGAGAGAGAGAGAAAGAGAAGCTGTGATAAAGAAGGAGAGGGAAAGAGAATAAGTGAGTGAGTGAGAGAGAGAGAGAAAGAGAAGCTGTGAGAGAGAAAGAGAAGCTGTGAGTGAGAGAGTGAGAGAGAGAAAGAGAATCTGTTACTGAGTGTGTGTGAGAGAGAGAAAGAGAAGCTGTGAGTGAGAGAGAGATTGAAAGAGAAGCTGTGAGTGAGAGAGAGAGAGAAAGAGAAGCTGTGAGTGAGAGGGAGAGAAAGAGAAGCTGTGAGTGACACACAGCGAGAGAAGCTGTGAGTTAGAGAGAGAGAAAGAGAAGCTGTGAGTGACAGAGAGAGAGAAAGAGAAGCTGAGAGTGAGAGAGAGAGAGAAAGTGAAGCTGTGAGTGAGAGAGAGAGAGAAAGAGAAGCTGTGTGTGTGTGAGAGAGAGAAAGATAGTCTGAGAAAGAGAGAGTGAAAGAGAAGCTGTGAGTGAGACGGAGAGAGGGAGAAAGAGAAGCTGTGTGCGTGAGAGAGAGAAAGAGAAGCTGTGAGTGAGAGAGAGAAAGAAAAGCTGTGAGTGAGAGAGAGAGACAGAGAAGGTATGAGTGAGAGAGAGAGAGAAGCTGTGAGTGAGAGAGTGAGAGAGAGAAAGAGAAGCTGTGAGTGAGAGAGAGAAAGAGAAGCTGTGAGTGAGAGAGAGAAAGAGAAGCTATGAGTGAGAGGGAGAGAGAGAAAGAGAAGCTGTGAGTGAGAGAGAGAGAGAGAGAGAAAGAGAAGCTGTGAGTGACAAAAGAGAAAGAGAAGCTGTGAGTGAGAGGGAGAGAGAGAGAAAGAGAAGCTGTGAGTGACACACAGAGAGAGAAGCTGTGAGTTAGAGAGAGAGAGAAAGAGAAGCTGTGAGTGACAGAGAGAGAAAGAGAAGCTGTGAGTGAGAGTGAGAGAGAGAGAGAAAGAGAAGCTGTGAGTGAGAGAGAGAGAAAGAGATGCTGTGAGTGAGATTGAGAGAGAAAGAGAAGCTGTGAGTGAGAGAGAGAGAAAGAGAAGCTGTGAGTGAGAGAGAGAGAAAGAGAAGCTGTGAGTGAGAGAGAGAGAGAAAGAGAAGCTGTGAGTAAGAAGGAGAGGGAAAGAGAAGAAGTGAGTGAGTGAGAGAGAGAGAGAGAAAGAGAAGCTGTGAGTGAGAGAGGGAGAGAAAGAGAAGCTGTGAGTGAGAGAGTGAGAGAGAGAAAGAGAAGCTGATAGTGAGAGTGAGAGTGAGAGAGAAAGAGAAGCTGTGAGTGAGAGAGAGATTGAAAGAGAAGCTGTGAGTGAGTGAGAGAGAGAAAGAGAAGCTGTGAGTGAGAGAGAGAGAAAGAGAAGCTGTGAGTGAGAGAGAGAGAGAGAAGCTGTGATTAAGAAGGAGATGGAAAGAGAATAAGTGAGTGAGTGAGAGAGAGAGAGAAAGAGAAGCTGTGAGAGAGAAAGAGAAACTGTGAGTGAGAGAGAGAGAGAGAGAAAGAGAATCTGTTAGTGAGTGTGTGAGAGAGAGAAAGAGAAGCTGTGAGTGAGAGAGAGATTGAAAGAGAAGCTGTGAGTGAGAGAGAGAGAGAAAGAGAAGCTGTGAGTGAGAGAGAGAAAGAAAAGCTGTGAGTGAGAGAGAGAGACAGAGAAGGTATGAGTGAGAGAGAGAGAGAAGCTGTGAGTGAGAGAGTGAGAGAGAGAAAGAGAAGCTGTGAGTGAGAGAGAGAAAGAGAAGCTGTGAGTGAGAGAGAGAAAGAGAAGCTATGAGTGAGAGGGAGAGAGAGAAAGAGAAGCTGTGAGTGAGAGAGAGAGAGAGAGAGAGAGAAAGAGAAGCTGTGAGTGACAAGAGAGAAAGAGAAGCTGTGAGTGAGAGGGAGAGAGAGAGAAAGAGAAGCTGTGAGTGACACACAGAGAGAGAAGCTGTGAGTTAGAGAGAGAGAGAAAGAGAAGCTGTGAGTGACAGAGAGAGAAAGAGAAGCTGTGAGTGAGAGTGAGAGAGAGAGAGAAAGAGAAGCTGTGAGTGAGAGAGAGAGAAAGAGATGCTGTGAGTGAGATTGAGAGAGAAAGAGAAGCTGTGAGTGAGAGAGAGAGAAAGAGAAGCTGTGAGTGAGATAGAGAGAAAGAGAAGCTGTGAGTGAGAGAGAGAGAGAAAGAGAAGCTGTGAGTAAGAAGGAGAGGGAAAGAGAAGAAGTGAGTGAGTGAGAGAGAGAGAGAGAAAGAGAAGCTGTGAGTGAGAGAGGGAGAGAAAGAGAAGCTGTGAGTGAGAGAGTGAGAGAGAGAAAGAGAAGCTGATAGTGAGAGTGAGAGAGAGAGAGAAAGAGAAGCTGTGAGTGAGAGAGAGATTGAAAGAGAAGCTGTGAGTGAGTGAGAGAGAGAAAGAGAAGCTGTGAGTGAGAGAGAGAGAAAGAGAAGCTGTGAGTGAGAGAGAGAGAGAGAAGCTGTGATTAAGAAGGAGATGGAAAGAGAATAAGTGAGTGAGTGAGAGAGAGAGAGAAAGAGAAGCTGTGAGAGAGAAAGAGAAACTGTGAGTGAGAGAGTGAGAGAGAGAAAGAGAATCTGTTAGTGAGTGTGTGTGAGAGAGAAAGAGAAGCTGTGAGTGAGAGAGAGATTGAAAGAGAAGCTGTGAGTGAGAGAGAGAGAGAAAGAGAAGCTGTGAGTGAGAGAGAGAAAGAGAAGCTGTGAGTGAGAGGGAGAGAAAGGGAAGCTGTGAGTGAGAGAGAGAGAGAAAGAGAAGCTGTGAGTGAGAGAGAAAGAAGCTGTCAGTGTGTGTGTGAGAGAAAGAGAATCTGTGAGTGAGAAGGAGAGAGAAAGAGAAGCTGTGAGTGAGTGAGAGAGAGAGAAAGAGAAGCTGTGAGTGAGAGAGAGAGAGAATCTGTGAGTGAGAGAGAGAGAAAGAGAAGCTGTGAGTGAGTGAGGGAGAAAGAGAAGCTGTGAGTGAGAGAGAAAGAGAAGCTGTGAGAGAGGGAGAAAGAGAAGCTGTGATTGAGAGAGAGAGAAAGAGAAGCTGTGAGTGAGAGAGAGAGAGAGAAGATGTGAGTGAGAGAGAGAGAGAATGAGAAGCTGTGAGTGAGAGAGAGAGAAAGTAAGAGAAGCTGTGAGTGATACAGAGAGAGAGAAAGAGAAGCTGTGAGTGAGAGAGGGAGGGAGAAAGATAAGCTGTGAGAGAGAGAGAGAGAAAGAGAAGCTGTGAGTGAGAGAGAGAGAGAAAGAGAAGCTGCGAGTAAGAAGGAGAGGGAAAGAGAAGAAGTGAGTGAGAGAGAGAGAGAGAAAGAGAAGCTGTGAGACAGAAAGAGAAGCTGTGAGTGAGAGAGTGAGAGAGAGAAAGAGAATCTGTTAGTGAGAGTGAAAGAGAGAGAGAAAGAGAAGCTGTGAGTGAGAGAGAGATTGAAAGAGAAGCTGTGAGTGAGAGAGAGAGAGAGAAAGAGAAGCTGTGAGTGAGAGAGAGAAAGAGAAGCTGTGAGTGAGAGGGAGAGAGAGAAAGAGAAGCTGTGAGTGACACAGAGAGAGAAGCTGTGAGTTAGAGAGAGAGAAAGAGAAGCTGTGAGTGAGAGAGAGAGAGAGAAAGAGAAGCTGAGAGAGAGAGAGAGAGAGAGAATGTGAAGCTGTGAGTGAGAGAGAGAGACAGAGAAGCTGTGTGTGTGTGAGAGAGAGAAAGATAGTCTGAGAAAGAGAGAGTGAAAGAGAAGCTGTGAGACAGAGAGAGGGAGAAAGAGAAGCTGTGTGTGTGTGAGAGAGAAAGAGAAGCTGTGAGTGAGAGTGAGAGAGAGAGAGAAAGAGAAGCTGTGAGTGTGAGAGAGAGAGAAAGAGAAGCTGTGAGTGTGAGAGAGAGAAAGCGAAGCTGTGAGTGAGAGAGAGAGAGAATGAGAAGCTGTGAGTGAGAGAGAGAGAAGCTGTGAGTGAGAGAGAGAGAGAAGATGTGAGTGAGAGAGAGAGAGAATGAGAAGCTGTGAGTGAGAGAGAGAGAAAAAGAGAAGCTGTGATTAAGAAGGAGAGAGAAAGAGAATAAGTGCGTGAGTGAGAGAGAGAGAGAGAAAGAGAAGCTGTGAGAGAGAAAGAGAAGCTGTGAGTGAGAGAGTGAGAGAGAGAAAGAGAATCTGTTACTAAGTGTGTGTGTGAGAGAGAAAGAGAAGCTGTGAGTGAGAGAGATTGAAAGAGAAGCTGTGAGTGAGAGAGAGAGAGAAAGAGAAGCTGTGAGTGAGAGAGAGAAAGAGAAGCTGTGAGTGAGAGGGAGAGAAAGAGAAGCTGTGAGTGACACACAGAGAGAGAAGCTGTGAGTTAGAGAGAGAGAAAGAGAAGCTGTGAGTGACAGAGAGAGAGAAAGAGAAGCTGAGAGTGAGAGAGAGAGAGAAATTGAAGCTGTGAGTGAGAGAGAGAGAGAAAGAGAAGCTGTGTGTGTGTGTGTGAGAAAGATAGAAAGAGAGAGTGAAAGAGAAGCTGTGAGTGAGACAGAGAGAGGGAGAAAGAGAAGCTGTGTGCGTGAGAGAGAGAAAGAGAAGCTGTGAGTGAGAGAGAGAAAGAAAAGCTGTGAGTGAGAGAGAGAGAAAGAGAAGGTATGAGTGAGAGAGAGAGAAGTTGTGAGTGAGAGAGTGAGAGAGAGAAAGAGAAGCTGTGAGTGAGAGAGAGAAAGAGAAGATGTGAGTGAGAGGGAGAGAGAGAAAGAGAAGCTGTGAGTGAGAGAGAGAGAGAGAAAGAGAAGCTGTGAGTGAGAAGAGAGAAAGAGAAGCTGTGAGTGAGAGGGAGAGAGAGAAAGAGAAGCTGTGAGTGACACACAGAGAGAGAAGCTGTGAGTTAGAGAGAGAGAGAAAGAGAAGCTGTGAGTGACAGAGAGAGAGAGAAAGAGAAGCTGTGAGTGAGAGTGAGAGAGAGAGAAAGAGAAGCTGTGAGTGAGTGAGAGAGAAAGAGAAGCTGTGAGTGAGAGAGAGAGAAAGAGAAGCTGTGAGTGAGAGAGAGAGAAAGAGAAGCTGTGAGTGAGAGAGAGAGAGAAAGAGAAGCTTTGAGTAAGAAGGATAGGGAAAAAGAAGAAGTGAGTGAGTGAGAGAGAGAGAGAGAAAGAGAAGCTGTGAGTGAGAGAGAAAGAGAAGCTGTGAGTGAGAGAGTGAGAGAGAGAAAGAGAAGCTGTTAGTGAGAGTGAGAGCGAGAGAGAAAGAGAAGCTGTGAGTGAGAGAGAGAGAGACAGAGAAGCTGTGTGTGTGTGAGAGAGAGATAGTCTGAGAAAGAGAGAGTGAAAGAGAAGCTGTGAGTGACACAGAGAGAGAAGCTGTGAGTTAGAGAGAGAGAAAGAGAAGCTGTGAGTGAGAGAGAGAGAGAGAAAGAGAAGCTGAGAGAGAGAGAGAGAGAGAATGTGAAGCTGTGAGTGAGAGAGAGAGACAGAGAAGCTGTGTGTGTGAGAGAGAGAGAAAGATAGTCTGAGAAAGAGAGAGTGAAAGAGAAGCTGTGAGTGAGACAGAGAGAGGGAGAAAGAGAAGCTGTGTGTGTGTGAGAGAGAAAGAGAAGCTGTGAGTGAGAGTGAGAGAGAGAGAGAAAGAGAAGCTGTGAGTGTGAGAGAGAGAGAAAGAGAAGCTGTGAGTGTGAGAGAGAGAAAGCGAAGCTGTGAGTGAGAGAGAGAGAGAATGAGAAGCTGTGAGTGAGAGAGAGAGAAGCTGTGAGTGAGAGAGAGAGAGAAGATGTGAGTGAGAGAGAGAGAGAATGAGAAGCTGTGAGTGAGAGAGAGAGAAAAAGAGAAGCTGTGATTAAGAAGGAGAGGGAAAGAGAATAAGTGCGTGAGTGAGAGAGAGAGAGAGAAAGAGAAGCTGTGAGTAAGAAGGATAGGGAAAAAGAAGAAGTGAGTGAGTGAGAGAGAGAGAGAGAAAGAGAAGCTGTGAGTGAGAGAGAGAGAGAAAGAGAAGCTGTGAGTGAGAGAGTGAGAGAGAGAAAGAGAAGCTGTTAGTGAGAGTGAGAGCGAGAGAGAAAGAGAAGCTGTGAGTGAGAGAGAGAGAAAGAGAAGCTGTGATTAAGAAGGAGAGGGAAAGAGAATAAGTGAGTGAGAGAGAGAGAGAGAAAGAGAAGCTGTGAGAGAGAAAGAGAAGCTGTGAGTGAGAGAGTGAGAGAGAGAAAGAGAATCTGTTAGTGAGAGAGAGAGAGAGAAAGAGAAGCTGAGAGAGAGAGAGAGAGAATGTGAAGCTGTGAGTGAGAGAGAGAGACAGAGAAGCTGTGTGTGTGTGAGAGAGAGAAAGATAGTCTGAGAAAGAGAGAGTGAAAGAGAAGCTGTGAGTGACACAGAGAGAGAAGCTGTGAGTTAGAGAGAGAGAAAGAGAAGCTGTGAGTGAGAGAGAGAGAGAGAAAGAGAAGCTGAGAGAGAGAGAGAGAATGTGATGCTGTGAGTGAGAGAGAGACAGAGAAGCTGTGTGTGTGTGAGAGAGAGAAAGATAGTCTGAGAAAGAGAGAGTGAAAGAGAAGCTGTGAGTGAGACAGAGAGAGGGAGAAAGAGAAGCTGTGTGTGTGTGAGAGAGAAAGAGAAGCTGTGAGTGAGAGTGAGAGAGAGAGAGAAAGAGAAGCTGTGAGTGTGAGAGAGAGAGAAAGAGAAGCTGTGAGTGTGAGAGAGAGAAAGCGAAGCTGTGAGTGAGAGAGAGAGAGAATGAGAAGCTGTGAGTGAGAGAGAGAGAAGCTGTGAGTGAGAGAGAGAGAAGATGTGAGTGAGAGAGAGAAAGAGAAGATGTGAGTGAGAGGGAGAGAGAGAAAGAGAAGCTGTGAGTGAGAGAGAGAGAGAAAGAGAAGCTGTGAGTGAGAAGAGAGAAAGAGAAGCTGTGAGTGAGAGGGAGAGAGAGAAAGAGAAGCTGTGAGTGACACACAGAGAGAGAAGCTGTGAGTTAGAGAGAGAGAGAAAGAGAAGCTGTGAGTGACAGAGAGAGAGAGAAAGAGAAGCTGTGAGTGAGAGTGAGAGAGAGAGAGAAAGAGAAGCTGTGAGTGAGTGAGAGAGAAAGAGAAGCTGTGAGTGAGAGAGAGAGAAAGAGAAGCTGTGAGTGAGAGAGAGAGAAAGAGAAGCTGTGAGTGAGAGAGAGAGAGAGAAAGAGAAGCTGTGAGTAAGAAGGATAGGGAAAAAGAAGAAGTGAGTGAGTGAGAGAGAGAGAGAGAAAGAGAAGCTGTGAGTGAGAGAGAGAGAGAAAGAGAAGCTATGAGTGAGAGAGTGAGAGAGAGAAAGAGAAGCTGTTAGTGAGAGTGAGAGCGAGAGAGAAAGAGAAGCTGTGAGTGAGAGAGAGAGAAAGAGAAGCTGTGAGTGAGAGAGAGAGAAAGAGAAGCTGTGATTAAGAAGGAGAGGGAAAGAGAATGAGTGAGAGAGAGAGAGAGAAAGAGAAGCTGTGAGAGAGAAAGAGAAGCTGTGAGTGAGAGAGTGAGAGAGAGAAAGAGAATCTGTTAGTGAGTGTGTGTGAGAGAGAGAAAGAGAAGCTGTGAGTGAGAGAGAGATTGAAAGAGAAGCTGTGAGTGAGAGAGAGAGAGAAAGAGAAGCTGTGGTTGAGAGAGAGAAAGAGAAGCTGTGAGTGAGAGGGAGAGAATGAGAAGCTGTGAGTGAGACAGAGAGAGAGAAGCTGTGAGTTAGAGAGAGAGAAAGAGAAGCTGTGAGTGACAGAGAGAGAGAAAGAGAAGCTGTGAGTGAGAGTGAGAGAGAGAGAGAAAGTGAACCTGTGAGTGTGTGAGAGAGAGAAAGAGAAGCTGTGTGTGTGTGAGAGAGAAAGATAGTCTGAGAAAGAGAGAGTGAAAGAGAAGCTGTGAGTGAGACAGAGAGAGGGAGAAAGAGAAGCTGTGTGTGTGTGAGAGAGAAAGAGAAGCTGTGAGTGAGAGTGAGAGAGAGAGAGAGAAAGAGAAGCTGAGAGTGAGAGAGAGAGAGAAAGTGAAGCTGTGAGTGAGAGAGAGAGAGAGAAGCTGTGAGTGAGAGAGAGAAAGAAAGAGAAGCTGTGAGTGTGTGAGAGAGAAAGAGAAGCTGTGAGTGAGAGAGAGAGAGAAAGAGAAGCTGTGAGTAAGAAGGAGAGGGAAAGAGAAGAAGTGAGTGAGTGAGAGAGAGAGAGAAAGAGAAGCTGTGAGACAGAAAGAGAAGCTGTGAGTGAGAGAGTGAGAGAGAGAAAGAGAATCTGTTAGTGAGAGTGAGAGAGAGAGAGAAAGAGAAGCTGTAAGTGAGAGAGAGATTGAAAGAGAAGCTGTGAGTGAGAGAGAGAGAGAAAAAGAGAAGCTGAGTGAGAGAGAGAAAGAGAAGCTGTGAGTGAGAGGGAGAGAGAGAAAGAGAAGCTGTGAGTGACACAGAGAGAGAGAAGCTGTGAGTTAGAGAGAGAGAAAGAGAAGCTGTGAGTGACAGAGAGAGAGACAGAGAAGCTGTGTGTGTGTGTGAGAGAGAAAGATAGTCTGAGAAAGAGAGAGTGAAAGAGAAGCTGTGAGACAGAGAGAGGGAGAAAGAGAAGCTGTGTGTGTGAGAGAGAGAGAGAGAAAGAGAAGCTGTGAGTGAGAGTGAGAGAGAGAGAGAGAGAGAAGCTGTGAGTGTGTGTGTGAGAGAAAGAGAAACTGTGAGTGAGAGAGAGAGAAAGCGAAGCTGTGAGAGAGAAAGAGAGAGAGAATGAGAAGCTGTGAGTGAGAGAGAGAGAAGCTGTGAGTGAGAGAGAGAGAGAAGATGTGAGTGAGAGAGAGAGAGAAAGAGAAGCTGTGTGTGTGTGAGAGAGAGAAAGATAGTCTGAGAAAGAGAGAGTGAAAGAGAAGCTGTGAGTGAGACGGAGAGAGGGAGAAAGAGAAGCTGTGTGCGTGAGAGAGAGAAAGAGAAGCTGTGAGTGAGAGAGAGAAAGAAAAGCTGTGAGTGAGAGAGAGAGACAGAGAAGGTATGAGTGAGAGAGAGAAAGAGAAGCTGTGAGTGAGAGAGAGAAAGAGAAGCTATGAGTGAGAGGGAGAGAGAGAAAGAGAAGCTGTGAGTGAGAGAGAGAGAGAGAGAGAAAGAGAAGCTGTGAGTGACAAGAGAGAAAGAGAAGCTGTGAGTGAGAGGGAGAGAGAGAGAAAGAGAAGCTGTGAGTGACACACAGAGAGAGAAGCTGTGAGTTAGAGAGAGAGAGAAAGAGAAGCTGTGAGTGACAGAGAGAGAAAGAGAAGCTGTGAGTGAGAGTGAGAGAGAGAGAGAAAGAGAAGCTGTGAGTGAGAGAGAGAGAAAGAGATGCTGTGAGTGAGATTGAGAGAGAAAGAGAAGCTGTGAGTGAGAGAGAGAGAAAGAGAAGCTGTGAGTGAGAGAGAGAGAAAGAGAAGCTGTGAGTGAGAGAGAGAGAAAGAGAAGCTGTGAGTGAGAGAGAGAGAGAAAGAGAAGCTGTGAGTAAGAAGGAGAGGGAAAGAGAAGAAGTGAGTGAGTGAGAGAGAGAGAGAGAAAGAGAAGCTGTGAGTGAGAGAGGGAGAGAAAGAGAAGCTGTGAGTGAGAGAGTGAGAGAGAGAAAGAGAAGCTGATAGTGAGAGTGAGAGAGAGAGAGAAAGAGAAGCTGTGAGTGAGAGAGAGATTGAAAGAGAAGCTGTGAGTGAGTGAGAGAGAGAAAGAGAAGCTGTGAGTGAGAGAGAGAGAAAGAGAAGCTGTGAGTGAGAGAGAGAGAGAGAAGCTGTGATTAAGAAGATGGAAAGAGAATAAGTGAGTGAGTGAGAGAGAGAGAGAAAGAGAAGCTGTGAGAGAGAAAGAGAAACTGTGAGTGAGAGAGTGAGAGAGAGAAAGAGAATCTGTTAGTGAGTGTGTGAGAGAGAGAAAGAGAAGCTGTGAGTGAGAGAGAGATTGAAAGAGAAGCTGTGAGTGAGAGAGAGAGAAAGAGAAGCTGTGAGTGAGAGAGAGAAAGAAAAGCTGTGAGTGAGAGAGAGAGACAGAGAAGGTATGAGTGAGAGAGAGAGAGAAGCTGTGAGTGAGAGAGTGAGAGAGAGAAAGAGAAGCTGTGAGTGAGAGAGAGAAAGAGAAGCTGTGAGTGAGAGAGAGAAAGAGAAGCTATGAGTGAGAGGGAGAGAGAGAAAGAGAAGCTGTGAGTGAGAGAGAGAGAGAGAGAGAGAGAAAGAGAAGCTGTGAGTGACAAGAGAGAAAGAGAAGCTGTGAGTGAGAGGGAGAGAGAGAGAAAGAGAAGCTGTGAGTGACACACAGAGAGAGAAGCTGTGAGTTAGAGAGAGAGAGAAAGAGAAGCTGTGAGTGACAGAGAGAGAAAGAGAAGCTGTGAGTGAGAGTGAGAGAGAGAGAGAAAGAGAAGCTGTGAGTGAGAGAGAGAGAAAGAGATGCTGTGAGTGAGATTGAGAGAGAAAGAGAAGCTGTGAGTGAGAGAGAGAGAAAGAGAAGCTGTGAGTGAGATAGAGAGAAAGAGAAGCTGTGAGTGAGAGAGAGAGAGAAAGAGAAGCTGTGAGTAAGAAGGAGAGGGAAAGAGAAGAAGTGAGTGAGTGAGAGAGAGAGAGAGAAAGAGAAGCTGTGAGTGAGAGAGGGAGAGAAAGAGAAGCTGTGAGTGAGAGAGTGAGAGAGAGAAAGAGAAGCTGATAGTGAGAGTGAGAGAGAGAGAGAAAGAGAAGCTGTGAGTGAGAGAGAGATTGAAAGAGAAGCTGTGAGTGAGTGAGAGAGAGAAAGAGAAGCTGTGAGTGAGAGAGAGAGAAAGAGAAGCTGTGAGTGAGAGAGAGAGAGAGAAGCTGTGATTAAGAAGGAGATGGAAAGAGAATAAGTGAGTGAGTGAGAGAGAGAGAGAAAGAGAAGCTGTGAGAGAGAAAGAGAAACTGTGAGTGAGAGAGTGAGAGAGAGAAAGAGAATCTGTTAGTGAGTGTGTGTGAGAGAGAAAGAGAAGCTGTGAGTGAGAGAGAGATTGAAAGAGAAGCTGTGAGTGAGAGAGAGAGAGAAAGAGAAGCTGTGAGTGAGAGAGAGAAAGAGAAGCTGTGAGTGAGAGAGAGAGAAAGGGAAGCTGTGAGTGAGAGAGAGAGAGAAAGAGAAGCTGTGAGTGAGAGAGAAAGAAGCTGTCAGTGTGTGTGAGAGAGAAAGAGAATCTGTGAGTGAGAAGGAGAGAGAAAGAGAAGCTGTGAGTGAGTGAGAGAGAGAGAAAGAGAAGCTGTGAGTGAGAGAGAGAGAGAATCTGTGAGTGAGAGAGAGAGAAAGAGAAGCTGTGAGTGAGTGAGGGAGAAAGAGAAGCTGTGAGTGAGAGAGAAAGAGAAGCTGTGAGAGAGGGAGAAAGAGAAGCTGTGATTGAGAGAGAGAGAAAGAGAAGCTGTGAGTGAGAGAGAGAGAGATGATGTGAGTGAGAGAGAGAAGCTGTGAGTGAGAGAAGAGAGAGAGAAAGAGCAGATTTGAGTGAGAGAGTGTGTGTGTGAGAGAGAGAAGCTGTGTGAGAGAGAGAGAGAAAGAAAGAGAAGATGTGTGTGTGTGAGAGAGAAAGAGAAGCTGTTAGTGAGAGAGAGAGAGAAGCTGTGAGTGAGAGAAAGAGAGAGAGAAAGAGAAGCTGTGAGTGAGTGAGTGAGAGAGAGAAGCTGTGAGTTAGAGGGAAAGAGAGAGATGCTGTGAGTGAGAGAGAGAAAGAGAAGCTGTGAGTGTGTGTGTGTGTGAGAGAGAGAAGCTGTAAGTAAGTGAGAGAGAGAGAAAGTGAACCTGTGAGTGAGAGAGAGAGAATCTGTGAGTTAGAGAGAGAGAGAGAGAGAGAAAGAGATGCTGTGAGTGAGAGAGAGAGAGAAAGAGAAGCTGTGAGTGTGTATGTGTGAGAGAGAGAAGCTGTGACTGAGTGAGAAAGAGAGAGTGAGAAAGAGAAGCTGTAAGTGTGAGAGAAAGAAAGAGAAACTGTGAGTGTGAGAGAGAGTGAGAGTGAGAGATAGAGAAGCTGTGACTGTGATAGAGAGTGAGAGAGAGAAAAGTTGTGAATGTGAGAGAGAGTAAGATAAGGTGTGAGTGAGAGCGAGAGAGAAAGAGAAGCTGTGAGTGAGTGAGAGAGAGATAAGGTGTGTGTGTGTGTGAGAGAGAGAAAGGGAAGCTGTATGTGAGAGAGAGAAAGAGAAAGAGAAGCTGGGAGTGAGTGAGAGAGAAAGAGAAGCTGTGAGTGAGAGAGAGAGATGATGTGAGTGAGAGAGAGAGAATGTGAGTGAGAGAAGAGAGAGAAAAAGAGAAGCTGTGAGTGAGAGAGAGAGAGAGAGAGAATCTGTGCGTGAGAGAAAGAGAGAAAGGGAAGCTGTGAGTGAGTGAGAGAGAAAGAGAAGCTGTGAGTGAGAGAGAGAAAGAGAAGCTGTGTGAGAGAGAGAAAGAGAAGCTGTGATTGAGAGAGAGAGAAAGAGAAGCTGTGAGTGAGAGAGAGATGATGTGATTGTGTGAGAGAGAAGCTGTGAGTGAGAGAAGAGAGAGAGAAAGAGCAGCTTTGAGTGAGATAGTGTGTGTGTGAGAGAGAGAAGCTGTGTGTGTGTGAGAGAAAGAAATTGAAGATGTGTGTGTGTGAGAGAGAAAGAGAAGCTGTTAGTGAGAGAGAGAGAGAGAAAGAGAAGCTGTGAGTGAGAGAGAGAGAAGCTGTGAGTGAGAGAGAGAGAGAAAGAGAAGCTGTGGGTGAGAGAGAGAGAAAGAGAAGCTGTGAGTGAGAGAGAGAGAGAGAGAAAGAGAAGCTGTGAGTGAGAAAAAGAGAGAGAAAGAGAAGCTCTGAGTGAGAGTGAAAGAAAGAGAAGCTGTGAGTGAGAGTGAGAGAAAGAGAAGCTGTGAGTGTGTGTGTGAGAGAGAAGCTGTGAGTGTGTGTGAGAGAGAGAAAGAGAAGGTGTGAGTGTGAGAGAAAGAGAGAGAGATACTGTGAGTGACAGAGAGAGAGAAAGAGAAGCTGAGAGTGAGAGAGAGAGAGAAAGTGAAGCTGTGAGTGAGAGAGAGAGAGAAAGAGAAGCTGTGTGTGTGTGAGAGAGAGAAAGATAGTCTGAGAAAGAGAGAGTGAAAGAGAAGCTGTGAGTGAGACGGAGAGAGGGAGAAAGAGAAGCTGTGTGCGTGAGAGAGAGAAAGAGAAGCTGTGAGTGAGAGAGAGAAAGAAAAGCTGTGAGTGAGAGAGAGAGACAGAGAAGGTATGAGTGAGAGAGAGAGAGAAGCTGTGAGTGAGAGAGTGAGAGAGAGAAAGAGAAGCTGTGAGTGAGAGAGAGAAAGAGAAGCTGTGAGTGAGAGAGAGAAAGAGAAGCTATGAGTGAGAGGGAGAGAGAGAAAGAGAAGCTGTGAGTGAGAGAGAGAGAGAGAGAAAGAGAAGCTGTGAGTGACAAGAGAGAAAGAGAAGCTGTGAGTGAGAGGGAGAGAGAGAGAAAGAGAAGCTGTGAGTGACACACAGAGAGAGAAGCTGTGAGTTAGAGAGAGAGAGAAAGAGAAGCTGTGAGTGACAGAGAGAGAAAGAGAAGCTGTGAGTGAGAGTGAGAGAGAGAGAGAAAGAGAAGCTGTGAGTGAGAGAGAGAGAAAGAGATGCTGTGAGTGAGATTGAGAGAGAAAGAGAAGCTGTGAGTGAGAGAGAGAGAAAGAGAAGCTGTGAGTGAGAGAGAGAGAAAGAGAAGCTGTGAGTGAGAGAGAGAGAGAAAGAGAAGCTGTGAGTAAGAAGGAGAGGGAAAGAGAAGAAGTGAGTGAGTGAGAGAGAGAGAGAGAAAGAGAAGCTGTGAGTGAGAGAGGGAGAGAAAGAGAAGCTGTGAGTGAGAGAGTGAGAGAGAGAAAGAGAATCTGATAGTGAGAGTGAGAGAGAGAGAGAAAGAGAAGCTGTGAGTGAGAGAGAGATTGAAAGAGAAGCTGTGAGTGAGAGAGAGAGAAAGAGAAGCTGTGAGTGAGAGAGAGAGAAAGAGAAGCTGTGAGTGAGAGAGAGAGAGAGAAGCTGTGATTAAGAAGGAGATGGAAAGAGAATAAGTGAGTGAGTGAGTGAGAGAGAGAAAGAGAAGCTGTGAGAGAGAAAGAGAAACTGTGAGTGAGAGAGTGAGAGAGAGAAAGAGAATCTGTTAGTGAGTGTGTGAGAGAGAGAAAGAGAAGCTGTGAGTGAGAGAGAGATTGAAAGAGAAGCTGTGAGTGAGAGAGAGAGAGAAAGAGAAGCTGTGAGTGAGAGAGAGAAAGAAAAGCTGTGAGTGAGAGAGAGAGACAGAGAAGGTATGAGTGAGAGAGAGAGAGAAGCTGTGAGTGAGAGAGTGAGAGAGAGAAAGAGAAGCTGTGAGTGAGAGAGAGAAAGAGAAGCTGTGAGTGAGAGAGAGAAAGAGAAGCTATGAGTGAGAGGGAGAGAGAGAAAGAGAAGCTGTGAGTGAGAGAGAGAGAGAGAGAGAGAGAAAGAGAAGCTGTGAGTGACAAGAGAGAAAGAGAAGCTGTGAGTGAGAGGGAGAGAGAGAGAAAGAGAAGCTGTGAGTGACACACAGAGAGAGAAGCTGTGAGTTAGAGAGAGAGAGAAAGAGAAGCTGTGAGTGACAGAGAGAGAAAGAGAAGCTGTGAGTGGGAGTGAGAGAGAGAGAGAAAGAGAAGCTGTGAGTGAGAGAGAGAGAAAGAGATGCTGTGAGTGAGATTGAGAAAGAAAGAGAAGCTGTGAGTGAGAGAGAGAGAAAGAGAAGCTGTGAGTGAGAGAGAGAGAAAGAGAAGCTGTGAGTGAGAGAGAGAGAGAAAGAGAAGCTGTGAGTAAGAAGGAGAGGGAAAGAGAAGAAGTGAGTGAGTGAGAGAGAGAGAGAGAAAGAGAAGCTGTGAGTGAGAGAGGGAGAGAAAGAGAAGCTGTGAGTGAGAGAGTGAGAGAGAGAAAGAGAAGCTGATAGTGAGAGTGAGAGAGAGAGAGAAAGAGAAGCTGTGAGTGAGAGAGAGATTGAAAGAGAAGCTGTGAGTGAGTGAGAGAGAGAAAGAGAAGCTGTGAGTGAGAGAGAGAGAAAGAGAAGCTGTGAGTGAGAGAGAGAGAGAGAAGCTGTGATTAAGAAGGAGATGGAAAGAGAATAAGTGAGTGAGTGAGAGAGAGAGAGAAAGAGAAGCTGTGAGAGAGAAAGAGAAACTGTGAGTGAGAGAGTGAGAGAGAGAAAGAGAATCTGTTAGTGAGTGTGTGAGAGAGAGAAAGAGAAGCTGTGAGTGAGAGAGAGATTGAAAGAGAAGCTGTGAGTGAGAGAGAGAGAGAAAGAGAAGCTGTGAGTGAGAGAGAGAAAGAAAAGCTGTGAGTGAGAGAGAGAGACAGAGAAGGTATGAGTGAGAGAGAGAGAGAAGCTGTGAGTGAGAGAGTGAGAGAGAGAAAGAGAAGCTGTGAGTGAGAGAGAGAAAGAGAAGCTGTGAGTGAGAGAGAGAAAGAGAAGCTATGAGTGAGAGGGAGAGAGAGAAAGAGAAGCTGTGAGTGAGAGAGAGAGAGAGAGAGAGAGAAAGGGAAGCTGTGAGTGACAAGAGAGAAAGAGAAGCTGTGAGTGAGAGGGAGAGAGAGAGAAAGAGAAGCTGTGAGTGACACACAGAGAGAGAAGCTGTGAGTTAGAGAGAGAGAGAAAGAGAAGCTGTGAGTGACAGAGAGAGAAAGAGAAGCTGTGAGTGAGAGTGAGAGAGAGAGAGAAAGAGAAGCTGTGAGTGAGAGAGAGAGAAAGAGATGCTGTGAGTGAGATTGAGAGAGAAAGAGAAGCTGTGAGTGAGAGAGAGAGAAAGAGAAGCTGTGAGTGAGATAGAGAGAAAGAGAAGCTGTGAGTGAGAGAGAGAGAGAAAGAGAAGCTGTGAGTAAGAAGGAGAGGGAAAGAGAAGAAGTGAGTGAGAGAGAGAGAGAGAAAGAGAAGCTGTGAGTGAGAGAGGGAGAGAAAGAGAAGCTGTGAGTGAGAGAGTGAGAGAGAGAAAGAGAAGCTGATAGTGAGAGTGAGAGAGAGAGAGAAAGAGAAGCTGTGAGTGAGAGAGAGATTGAAAGAGAAGCTGTGAGTGAGTGAGAGAGAGAAAGAGAAGCTGTGAGTGAGAGAGAGAGAAAGAGAAGCTGTGAGTGAGAGAGAGAGAGAGAGAAGCTGTGATTAAGAAGGAGATGGAAAGAGAATAAGTGAGTGAGTGAGAGAGAGAGAGAGAGAAAGAGAAGCTGTGAGAGAGAAAGAGAAACTGTGAGTGAGAGAGTGAGAGAGAGAAAGAGAATCTGTTAGTGAGTGTGTGTGAGAGAGAAAGAGAAGCTGTGAGTGAGAGAGAGATTGAAAGAGAAGCTGTGAGTGAGAGAGAGAGAGAAAGAGAAGCTGTGAGTGAGAGAGAGAAAGAGAAGCTGTGAGTGAGAGGGAGAGAAAGGGAAGCTGTGAGTGAGAGAGAGAGAGAAAGAGAAGCTGTGAGTGAGAGAGAATGAAGCTGTCAGTGTGTGTGAGAGAGAAAGAGAATCTGTGAGTGAGAAGGAGAGAGAAAGAGAAGCTGTGAGTGAGTGAGAGAGAGAGAGAGAGAAGCTGTGAGTGAGAGAGAGAGAGAATCTGTGAGAGAGAGAGAGAGAAAGAGAAGCTGTGAGTGAGTGAGGGAGAAAGAGAAGCTGTGAGTGAGAGAGAAAGAGAAGCTGTGAGAGAGGGAGAAAGAGAAGCTGTGATTGAGAGAGAGAGAAAGAGAAGCTGTGAGTGAGAGAGAGAGAGAGAAGATGTGAGTGAGAGAGAGAGAGAATGAGAAGCTGTGAGTGAGAGAGAGAGAAAGTAAGAGAAGCTGTGAGTGATACAGAGAGAGAGAAAGAGAAGCTGTGAGTGAGAGAGAGAGGGAGAAAGATAAGCTGTGAGAGAGAGAGAGAGAAAGAGAAGCTGTGAGTGAGAGAGAGAGAGAAAGAGAAGCTGCGAGTAAGAAGGAGAGGGAAAGAGAAGAAGTGAGTGAGAGAGAGAGAGAGAAAGAGAAGCTGTGAGACAGAAAGAGAAGCTGTGAGTGAGAGAGTGAGAGAGAGAAAGAGAATCTGTTAGTGAGAGTGAAAGAGAGAGAGAAAGAGAAGCTGTGAGTGAGAGAGAGATTGAAAGAGAAGCTGTGAGTGAGAGAGAGAGAGAGAAAGAGAAGCTGTGAGTGAGAGAGAGAAAGAGAAGCTGTGAGTGAGAGGGAGAGAGAGAAAGAGAATCTGTGAGTGACACAGAGAGAGAAGCTGTGAGTGAGAGAGAGAGAGAGAAAGAGAAGCTGAGAGAGAGAGAGAGAGAGAGAATGTGAAGCTGTGAGTGAGAGAGAGAGACAGAGAAGCTGTGTGTGAGAGAGAGAGAGAAAGATAGTCTGAGAAAGAGAGAGTGAAAGAGAAGCTGTGAGACAGAGAGAGGGAGAAAGAGAAGCTGTGTGTGTGTGAGAGAGAAAGAGAAGCTGTGAGTGAGAGTGAGAGAGAGAGAGAAAGAGAAGCTGTGAGTGTGTGAGAGAGAGAAAGAGAAGCTGTGAGTGTGAGAGAGAGAAAGCGAAGCTGTGAGTGAGAGAGAGAGAGAATGAGAAGCTGTGAGTGAGAGAGAGAGAAGCTGTGAGTGAGAGAGAGAGAGAGGATGTGAGTGAGAGAGAGAGAGAATGAGAAGCTGTGAGTGAGAGAGAGAGAAAAAGAGAAGCTGTGATTAAGAAGGAGAGAGAAAGAGAATAAGTGCGTGAGTGAGAGAGAGAGAGAAAGAGAAGCTGTGAGAGAGAAAGAGAAGCTGTGAGTGAGAGAGTGAGAGAGAGAAAGAGAATCTGTTAATAAGTGTGTGTGTGAGAGAGAAAGAGAAGCTGTGAGTGAGAGAGATTGAAAGAGAAGCTGTGAGTGAGAGAGAGAGAGAAAGAGAAGCTGTGAGTGAGAGAGAGAAAGAGAAGCTGTGAGTGAGAGGGAGAGAAAGAGAAGCTGTGAGTGACACACAGAGAGAGAAGCTGTGAGTTAGAGAGAGAGAAAGAGAAGCTGTGAGTGACAGAGAGAGAGAAAGAGAAGCTGAGAGTGAGAGAGAGAGAGAAATTGAAGCTGTGAGTGAGAGAGAGAGAGAAAGAGAAGCTGTGTGTGTGTGTGTGAGAAAGATAGAAAGAGAGAGTGAAAGAGAAGCTGTGAGTGAGACAGAGAGAGGGAGAAAGAGAAGCTGTGTGCGTGAGAGAGAGAAAGAGAAGCTGTGAGTGAGAGAGAGAAAGAAAAGCTGTGAGTGAGAGAGAGAGAAAGAGAAGGTATGAGTGAGAGAGAGAGAAGTTGTGAGTGAGAGAGTGAGAGAGAGAAAGAGAAGCTGTGAGTGAGAGAGAGAAAGAGAAGATGTGAGTGAGAGGGAGAGAGAGAAAGAGAAGCTGTGAGTGAGAGAGAGAGAGAGAAAGAGAAGCTGTGAGTGAGAAGAGAGAAAGAGAAGCTGTGAGTGAGAGGGAGAGAGAGAAAGAGAAGCTGTGAGTGACACACAGAGAGAGAAGCTGTGAGTTAGAGAGAGAGAGAAAGAGAAGCTGTGAGTGACAGAGAGAGAGAGAAAGAGAAGCTGTGAGTGAGAGTGAGAGAGAGAGAAAGAGAAGCTGTGAGTGAGTGAGAGAGAAAGAGAAGCTGTGAGTGAGAGAGAGAGAAAGAGAAGCTGTGAGTGAGAGAGAGAGAAAGAGAAGCTGTGAGTGAGAGAGAGAGAGAAAGAGAAGCTTTGAGTAAGAAGGATAGGGAAAAAGAAGAAGTGAGTGAGTGAGAGAGAGAGAGAGAAAGAGAAGCTGTGAGTGAGAGAGAAAGAGAAGCTGTGAGTGAGAGAGTGAGAGAGAGAAAGAGAAGCTGTTAGTGAGAGTGAGAGCGAGAGAGAAAGAGAAGCTGTGAGTGAGAGAGAGAGAAAGAGAAGCTGTGATTAAGAAGGAGAGGGAAAGAGAATAAGAGAGTGAGAGAGAGAGAGAAAGAGAAGCTGTGAGAGAGAAAGAGAAGCTGTGAGTGAGAGAGAGAAAGAGAATCTGTTAGTGAGAGAGAGAGAGAGAAAGAGATGCTGAGAGAGAGAGAGAGAGAGAATGTGAAGCTGTGAGTGAGAGAGAGAGAGACAGAGAAGCTGTGTGTGTGTGAGAGAGAGAGATAGTCTGAGAAAGAGAGAGTGAAAGAGAAGCTGTGAGTGACACAGAGAGAGAAGCTGTGAGTTAGAGAGAGAGAAAGAGAAGCTGTGAGTGAGAGAGAGAGAGAGAAAGAGAAGCTGAGAGAGAGAGAGAGAGAGAATGTGAAGCTGTGAGTGAGAGAGAGAGACAGAGAAGCTGTGTGTGTGAGAGAGAGAGAAAGATAGTCTGAGAAAGAGAGAGTGAAAGAGAAGCTGTGAGTGAGACAGAGAGAGGGAGAAAGAGAAGCTGTGTGTGTGAGAGAGAGAAAGAGAAGCTGTGAGTGAGAGTGAGAGAGAGAGAGAAAGAGAAGCTGTGAGTGTGAGAGAGAGAGAAAGAGAAGCTGTGAGTGTGAGAGAGAGAAAGCGAAGCTGTGAGTGAGAGAGAGAGAGAATGAGAAGCTGTGAGTGAGAGAGAGAGAAGCTGTGAGTGAGAGAGAGAGAGAAGATGTGAGTGAGAGAGAGAGAGAATGAGAAGCTGTGAGTGAGAGAGAGAGAAAAAGAGAAGCTGTGATTAAGAAGGAGAGGGAAAGAGAATAAGTGCGTGAGTGAGAGAGAGAGAGAGAAAGAGAAGCTGTGAGTAAGAAGGATATGGAAAAAGAAGAAGTGAGTGAGTGAGAGAGAGAGAGAGAAAGAGAAGCTGTGAGTGAGAGAGAGAGAGAAAGAGAAGCTGTGAGTGAGAGAGTGAGAGAGAGAAAGAGAAGCTGTTAGTGAGAGTGAGAGCGAGAGAGAAAGAGAAGCTGTGAGTGAGAGAGAGAGAAAGAGAAGCTGTGATTAAGAAGGAGAGGGAAAGAGAATAAGTGAGTGAGAGAGAGAGAGAGAAAGAGAAGCTGTGAGAGAGAAAGAGAAGCTGTGAGTGAGAGAGTGAGAGAGAGAAAGAGAATCTGTTAGTGAGAGAGAGAGAGAGAAAGAGAAGCTGAGAGAGAGAGAGAGAGAATGTGAAGCTGTGAGTGAGAGAGAGAGACAGAGAAGCTGTGTGTGTGTGAGAGAGAGAAAGATAGTCTGAGAAAGAGAGAGTGAAAGAGAAGCTGTGAGTGACACAGAGAGAGAAGCTGTGAGTTAGAGAGAGAGAAAGAGAAGCTGTGAGTGAGAGAGAGAGAGAGAAAGAGAAGCTGAGAGAGAGAGAGAGAATGTGATGCTGTGAGTGAGAGAGAGACAGAGAAGCTGTGTGTGTGTGAGAGAGAGAAAGATAGTCTGAGAAAGAGAGAGTGAAAGAGAAGCTGTGAGTGAGACAGAGAGAGGGAGAAAGAGAAGCTGTGTGTGTGTGAGAGAGAAAGAGAAGCTGTGAGTGAGAGTGAGAGAGAGAGAGAAAGAGAAGCTGTGAGTGTGAGAGAGAGAGAAAGAGAAGCTGTGAGTGTGAGAGAGAGAAAGCGAAGCTGTGAGTGAGAGAGAGAGAGAATGAGAAGCTGTGAGTGAGAGAGAGAGAAGCTGTGAGTGAGAGAGAGAGAAGATGTGAGTGAGAGAGAGAAAGAGAAGATGTGAGTGAGAGGGAGAGAGAGAAAGAGAAGCTGTGAGTTAGAGAGAGAGAGAAAGAGAAGCTGTGAGTGACAGAGAGAGAGAGAAAGAGAAGCTGTGAGTGAGAGTGAGAGAGAGAGAGAAAGAGAAGCTGTGAGTGAGTGAGAGAGAAAGAGAAGCTGTGAGTGAGAGAGAGAGAAAGAGAAGCTGTGAGTGAGAGAGAGAGAAAGAGAAGCTGTGAGTGAGAGAGAGAGAGAAAGAGAAGCTGTGAGTAAGAAGGATAGGGAAAAAGAAGAAGTGAGTGAGTGAGAGAGAGAGAGAGAAAGAGAAGCTGTGAGTGAGAGAGAGAGAGAAAGAGAAGCTATGAGTGAGAGAGTGAGAGAGAGAAAGAGAAGCTGTTAGTGAGAGTGAGAGCGAGAGAGAAAGAGAAGCTGTGAGTGAGAGAGAGAGAAAGAGAAGCTGTGAGTGAGAGAGAGAGAAAGAGAAGCTGTGATTAAGAAGGAGAGGGAAAGAGAATGAGTGAGAGAGAGAGAGAGAAAGAGAAGCTGTGAGAGAGAAAGAGAAGCTGTGAGTGAGAGAGTGAGAGAGAGAAAGAGAATCTGTTAGTGAGTGTGTGTGAGAGAGAGAAAGAGAAGCTGTGAGTGAGAGAGAGATTGAAAGAGAAGCTGTGAGTGAGAGAGAGAGAGAAAGAGAAGCTGTGGTTGAGAGAGAGAAAGAGAAGCTGTGAGTGAGAGGGAGAGAATGAGAAGCTGTGAGTGAGACAGAGAGAGAGAAGCTGTGAGTTAGAGAGAGAGAAAGAGAAGCTGTGAGTGACAGAGAGAGAGAAAGAGAAGCTGTGAGTGAGAGTGAGAGAGAGAGAGAAAGTGAACCTGTGAGTGTGTGAGAGAGAGAAAGAGAAGCTGTGTGTGTGTGAGAGAGAAAGATAGTCTGAGAAAGAGAGAGTGAAAGAGAAGCTGTGAGTGAGACAGAGAGAGGGAGAAAGAGAAGCTGTGTGTGTGTGAGAGAGAAAGAGAAGCTGTGAGTGAGAGTGAGAGAGAGAGAGAGAAAGAGAAGCTGAGAGTGAGAGAGAGAGAGAAAGTGAAGCTGTGAGTGAGAGAGAGAGAGAGAAGCTGTGAGTGAGAGAGAGAAAGAAAGAGAAGCTGTGAGTGTGTGAGAGAGAAAGAGAAGCTGTGAGTGAGAGAGAGAGAGAAAGAGAAGCTGTGAGTAAGAAGGAGAGGGAAAGAGAAGAAGTGAGTGAGTGAGAGAGAGAGAGAAAGAGAAGCTGTGAGACAGAAAGAGAAGCTGTGAGTGAGAGAGTGAGAGAGAGAAAGAGAATCTGTTAGTGAGAGTGAGAGAGAGAGAGAAAGAGAAGCTGTAAGTGAGAGAGAGATTGAAAGAGAAGCTGTGAGTGAGAGAGAGAGAGAAAAAGAGAAGCTGAGTGAGAGAGAGAAAGAGAAGCTGTGAGTGAGAGGGAGAGAGAGAAAGAGAAGCTGTGAGTGACACAGAGAGAGAGAAGCTGTGAGTTAGAGAGAGAGAAAGAGAAGCTGTGAGTGACAGAGAGAGAGACAGAGAAGCTGTGTGTGTGTGAGAGAGAGAAAGATAGTCTGAGAAAGAGAGAGTGAAAGAGAAGCTGTGAGACAGAGAGAGGGAGAAAGAGAAGCTGTGTGTGTGAGAGAGAGAGAGAGAAAGAGAAGCTGTGAGTGAGAGTGAGAGAGAGAGAGAGAGAGAAGCTGTGAGTGTGTGTGTGAGAGAAAGAGAAACTGTGAGTGAGAGAGAGAGAAAGCGAAGCTGTGAGAGAGAAAGAGAGAGAGAATGAGAAGCTGTGAGTGAGAGAGAGAGAAGCTGTGAGTGAGAGAGAGAGAGAAGATGTGAGTGAGAGAGAGAGAATGAGAAGCTGTGAGTGAGAGAGATAAAAAATAAGAGAAGCTGTGAGTGAGAAAGAGAGAGAAAGAGTAGCTGTGAGTGAGAGAAAGAGAGGGAGAAAGAGAAGCTGTGAGTGAGAGAGAGAGAAAGAGAAGCTGTGAGTGAGAGAGAGAGAGAATGAGAAGCTGTGAGTGAGAGAGAGAGAAGCTGTGAGTGAGAGAGAGAGAGAATGAGAAGCTGTGAGTGAGAGAGAGAGAAGCTGTGAGTGAGAGAGAAAGAGAAGCTGTGAGTGAGAGAGAGAGAGAGAAGATGTGAGTGAGAGAGAGATAGAATGAGAAGCTGTGAGTGAGAGAGAGAGAAAGTAAGAGAAGCTGTGAGTGATACAGAGAGAGAGAAAGCGAAGCTGTGAGTGAGAGAGAGAGAGAGAAGCTGTGAGTGAGAGAGAGAGAGAAAGAGAAGCTGCGAGTAAGAAGGAGAGGGAAAGAGAAGAAGTGAGTGAGAGAGAGAGAAAGAGAAGCTGTGAGACAGAAAGAGAAGCTGTGAGTGAGAGAGTGAGAGAGAGAAAGAGAATCTGTTAGTGAGAGTGAGAGAGAGAGAGAGAAAGAGAAGCTGTGAGTGAGAGAGAGATTGAAAGAGAAGCTGTGAGTGAGAGAGAGAGAGAGAAAGAGAAGCTGTGAGTGAGAGAGAGAAAAAGAAGCTGTGAGTGAGAGGGAGAGAGAGAAAGAGAAGCTGTGAGTGACACAGAGAGAGAGAAGCTGTGAGTTAGAGAGAGAGAAAGAGAAGCTGTGAGTGAGAGAGAGAGAGAGAGAGAGAAAGAGAAGCTGAGAGAGAGAGAGAGAGAATGAGAACCTGTGAGTGAGAGAGAGAGAAGCTGTGAGTGAGAGAGAAAGAGAAGCTGTGAGTGAGAGAGAGAGAGAAGATGTGAGTGAGAGAGAGAGAGAATGAGAAGCTGTGAGTGAGAGAGAGAGAAAGTAAGAGAAGCTGTGAGTGAGAAAGAGAGAGAAAGAGAAGCTGTGATTGAGAGAGAGAGAAAGAGAAGCTGTGAGTGAGAGAGAGAGAGAATGAGAACCTGTGAGTGAGAGAGAGAGAAGCTGTGAGTGAGAGAGAAAGAGAAGCTGTGAGTGAGAGAGAGAGAGAAGATGTGAGTGAGAGAGAGAGAGAATGAGAAGCTGTGAGTGAGAGAGAGAGAAAGTAAGAGAAGCTGTGAGTGATACAGAGAGAGAGAAAGAGAAGCTGTGAGTGAGTGAGAGGGAGGGAGAAAGATAAGCTGTGTGAGAGAGAGAGAGAAAGAGAAGCTGTGAGAGAGAGAGAGAGAAAGAGAAGCTGTGATTGAGAGTGAGAGAGAGAGAAAGAGAAGCTGTGAGTGAGAGAGAGAGAAAGAAAGAGAAGCTGTGAGTGAGAGAGAGAGAAGCTGTGAGTGAGAGAGAGAAAGAAAAGGTGTGAGTGAGAGAGAGAGAGAGAAAGAGAAGGTAGGAGTGAGAGAGAGAGAAGCAGTGAGTGAGAGAGAGAGAGAGAAAGAGAAGCTGTGAGTGAGACACAGAGAGAGAAAGAGAAGCTGTGAGAGAGGGGGGAAAGAGAAGCTGTGTGTGTGTGAGAAAGAGAAGCTGACAGTGAGAGAGAGAGAAAGAGAAGCTGTGAGTGAGAGAGAGAGAAGCTGTGAGTGAGAGAGAGAAAGAGAAGCTGTGAGTGAGAGGGAGAGAAAGAGAAGCTGTGAGTGACACACAGAGAGAGAAGCTGTGAGTTAGAGAGAGAGAAAGAGAAGCTGTGAGTGACAGAGAGAAAGAGAAGCTGAGAGTGAGAGAGAGAGAGAAAGTGAAGCTGTGAGTGAGAGAGAGAGAGAAAGAGAAGCTGTGTGTGTGAGAGAGAGAGAAAGATAGTCTGAGAAAGAGAGAGTGAAAGAGAAGCTGTGAGTGAGACAGAGAGAGGGAGAAAGAGAAGCTGTGTGCATGAGAGAGAGAAAGAGAAGCTGTGAGTGAGAGAGAGAAAGAAAAGCTGTGAGTGAGAGAGAGAGAAAGAGAAGGTATGAGTGAGAGAGAGAGAGAGAAGCTGTGAGTGAGAGAGTGAGAGAGAGAAAGAGAAGCTGTGAGTGAGAGAGAGAAAGAGAAGCTGTGAGTGAGAGGGAGAGAGAGAAAGAGAAGCTGTGAGTGAGAGAGAGAGAGAGAGAGAAAGAGAAGGTGTGAGTGAGAGAGAGAAAGAGAAGCTGTGAGTGAGAGAGAGATTGAAAGAGAAGCTGTGAGTGAGTGAGAGAGAGAGAAAGAGAAGCTGTAAGTGAGAGAGAGAGAAAGAGAAGCTGTGAGTGAGAGAGAGAGAAAGAGAAGCTGTGATAAAGAAGGAGAGGGAAAGAGAATAAGTGAGTGAGTGAGAGAGAGAGAGAAAGAGAAGCTGTGAGAGAGAAAGAGAAGCTGCGAGTGAGAGAGTGAGAGAGAGAAAGAGAATCTGTTACTGAGTGTGAGAGAGAGAGAGAAGGAGAAGCTGTGAGTGAGAGAGAGATTGAAAGAGAAGCTGTGAGTGAGAGAGAGAGAGAAAGAGAAGCTGTGAGTGAGAGGGAGAGAAAGAGAAGCTGTGAGTGACACACAGCGAGAGAAGCTGTGAGTTAGAGAGAGAGAAAGAGAAGCTGTGAGTGACAGAGAGAGAGAAAGAGAAGCTGAGAGTGAGAGAGAGAGAGAAGCTGTGAGTGAGAGAGAGAGAGAAAGAGAAGCTGTGTGTGTGTGAGAGAGAGAAAGATAGTCTGAGAAAGAGAGAGTGAAAGAGAAGCTGTGAGTGAGACGGAGAGAGGGAGAAAGACAAGCTGTGTGCGTGAGAGAGAGAAAGAGAAGCTGTGAGTGAGAGAGAGAAAGAAAAGCTGTGAGTGAGAGAGAGAGACAGAGAAGGTATGAGTGAGAGAGAGAAAGAGAAGCTGTGAGTGAGAGAGAGAAAGAGAAGCTATGAGTGAGAGGGAGAGAGAGAAAGAGAAGCTGTGAGTGAGAGAGAGAGAGAGAGAGAAAGAGAAGCTGTGAGTGACAAGAGAGAAAGAGAAGCTGTGAGTGAGAGGGAGAGAGAGAGAAAGAGAAGCTGTGAGTGACACACAGAGAGAGAAGCTGTGAGTTAGAGAGAGAGAGAAAGAGAAGCTGTGAGTGACAGAGAGAGAAAGAGAAGCTGTGAGTGAGAGTGAGAGAGAGAGAGAAAGAGAAGCTGTGAGTGAGAGAGAGAGAAAGAGATGCTGTGAGTGAGATTGAGAGAGAAAGAGAAGCTGTGAGTGAGAGAGAGAGAAAGAGAAGCTGTGAGTGAGAGAGAGAGAAAGAGAAGCTGTGAGTGAGAGAGAGAGAAAGAGAAGCTGTGAGTGAGAGAGAGAGAGAAAGAGAAGCTGTGAGTAAGAAGGAGAGGGAAAGAGAAGAAGTGAGTGAGTGAGAGAGAGAGAGAGAAAGAGAAGCTGTGAGTGAGAGAGGGAGAGAAAGAGAAGCTGTGAGTGAGAGAGTGAGAGAGAGAAAGAGAAGCTGATAGTGAGAGTGAGAGAGAGAGAGAAAGAGAAGCTGTGAGTGAGAGAGAGATTGAAAGAGAAGCTGTGAGTGAGTGAGAGAGAGAAAGAGAAGCTGTGAGTGAGAGAGAGAGAAAGAGAAGCTGTGAGTGAGAGAGAGAGAGAGAAGCTGTGATTAAGAAGATGGAAAGAGAATAAGTGAGTGAGTGAGAGAGAGAGAGAAAGAGAAGCTGTGAGAGAGAAAGAGAAACTGTGAGTGAGAGAGTGAGAGAGAGAAAGAGAATCTGTTAGTGAGTGTGTGAGAGAGAGAAAGAGAAGCTGTGAGTGAGAGAGAGATTGAAAGAGAAGCTGTGAGTGAGAGAGAGAGAAAGAGAAGCTGTGAGTGAGAGAGAGAAAGAAAAGCTGTGAGTGAGAGAGAGAGACAGAGAAGGTATGAGTGAGAGAGAGAGAGAAGCTGTGAGTGAGAGAGTGAGAGAGAGAAAGAGAAGCTGTGAGTGAGAGAGAGAAAGAGAAGCTGTGAGTGAGAGAGAGAAAGAGAAGCTATGAGTGAGAGGGAGAGAGAGAAAGAGAAGCTGTGAGTGAGAGAGAGAGAGAGAGAGAGAAAGAGAAGCTGTGAGTGACAAGAGAGAAAGAGAAGCTGTGAGTGAGAGGGAGAGAGAGAGAAAGAGAAGCTGTGAGTGACACACAGAGAGAGAAGCTGTGAGTTAGAGAGAGAGAGAAAGAGAAGCTGTGAGTGACAGAGAGAGAAAGAGAAGCTGTGAGTGAGAGTGAGAGAGAGAGAGAAAGAGAAGCTGTGAGTGAGAGAGAGAGAAAGAGATGCTGTGAGTGAGATTGAGAGAGAAAGAGAAGCTGTGAGTGAGAGAAAGAGAAGCTGTGAGTGAGATAGAGAGAAAGAGAAGCTGTGAGTGAGAGAGAGAGAGAAAGAGAAGCTGTGAGTAAGAAGGAGAGGGAAAGAGAAGAAGTGAGTGAGTGAGAGAGAGAGAGAGAAAGAGAAGCTGTGAGTGAGAGAGGGAGAGAAAGAGAAGCTGTGAGTGAGAGAGTGAGAGAGAGAAAGAGAAGCTGATAGTGAGAGTGAGAGAGAGAGAGAAAGAGAAGCTGTGAGTGAGAGAGAGATTGAAAGAGAAGCTGTGAGTGAGTGAGAGAGAGAAAGAGAAGCTGTGAGTGAGAGAGAGAGAAAGAGAAGCTGTGAGTGAGAGAGAGAGAGAGAAGCTGTGATTAAGAAGGAGATGGAAAGAGAATAAGTGAGTGAGTGAGAGAGAGAGAGAAAGAGAAGCTGTGAGAGAGAAAGAGAAACTGTGAGTGAGAGAGTGAGAGAGAGAAAGAGAATCTGTTAGTGAGTGTGTGTGAGAGAGAAAGAGAAGCTGTGAGTGAGAGAGAGATTGAAAGAGAAGCTGTGAGTGAGAGAGAGAGAGAAAGAGAAGCTGTGAGTGAGAGAGAGAAAGAGAAGCTGTGAGTGAGAGAGAGAGAAAGGGAAGCTGTGAGTGAGAGAGAGAGAGAAAGAGAAGCTGTGAGTGAGAGAGAAAGAAGCTGTCAGTGTGTGTGAGAGAGAAAGAGAATCTGTGAGTGAGAAGGAGAGAGAAAGAGAAGCTGTGAGTGAGTGAGAGAGAGAGAAAGAGAAGCTGTGAGTGAGAGAGAGAGAGAATCTGTGAGTGAGAGAGAGAGAAAGAGAAGCTGTGAGTGAGTGAGGGAGAAAGAGAAGCTGTGAGTGAGAGAGAAAGAGAAGCTGTGAGAGAGGGAGAAAGAGAAGCTGTGATTGAGAGAGAGAGAAAGAGAAGCTGTGAGTGAGAGAGAGAGAGATGATGTGAGTGAGAGAGAGAAGCTGTGAGTGAGAGAAGAGAGAGAGAAAGAGCAGATTTGAGTGAGAGAGTGTGTGTGTGAGAGAGAGAAGCTGTGTGAGAGAGAGAGAGAAAGAAAGAGAAGATGTGTGTGTGTGAGAGAGAAAGAGAAGCTGTTAGTGAGAGAGAGAGAGAAGCTGTGAGTGAGAGAAAGAGAGAGAGAAAGAGAAGCTGTGAGTGAGTGAGTGAGAGAGAGAAGCTGTGAGTTAGAGGGAAAGAGAGAGATGCTGTGAGTGAGAGAGAGAAAGAGAAGCTGTGAGTGTGTGTGTGTGTGAGAGAGAGAAGCTGTAAGTAAGTGAGAGAGAGAGAAAGTGAACCTGTGAGTGAGAGAGAGAGAATCTGTGAGTTAGAGAGAGAGAGAGAGAGAGAAAGAGATGCTGTGAGTGAGAGAGAGAGAGAAAGAGAAGCTGTGAGTGTGTATGTGTGAGAGAGAGAAGCTGTGACTGAGTGAGAAAGAGAGAGTGAGAAAGAGAAGCTGTAAGTGTGAGAGAAAGAAAGAGAAACTGTGAGTGTGAGAGAGAGTGAGAGTGAGAGATAGAGAAGCTGTGACTGTGATAGAGAGTGAGAGAGAGAAAAGTTGTGAATGTGAGAGAGAGTAAGATAAGGTGTGAGTGAGAGCGAGAGAGAAAGAGAAGCTGTGAGTGAGTGAGAGAGAGATAAGGTGTGTGTGTGTGTGAGAGAGAGAAAGGGAAGCTGTATGTGAGAGAGAGAAAGAGAAAGAGAAGCTGGGAGTGAGTGAGAGAGAAAGAGAAGCTGTGAGTGAGAGAGAGAGATGATGTGAGTGAGAGAGAGAGAATGTGAGTGAGAGAAGAGAGAGAAAAAGAGAAGCTGTGAGTGAGAGAGAGAGAGAGAGAGAATCTGTGCGTGAGAGAAAGAGAGAAAGGGAAGCTGTGAGTGAGTGAGAGAGAAAGAGAAGCTGTGAGTGAGAGAGAGAAAGAGAAGCTGTGTGAGAGAGAGAAAGAGAAGCTGTGATAGAGAGAGAGAGAAAGAGAAGCTGTGAGTGAGAGAGAGATGATGTGATTGTGTGAGAGAGAAGCTGTGAGTGAGAGAAGAGAGAGAGAAAGAGCAGCTTTGAGTGAGATAGTGTGTGTGTGAGAGAGAGAAGCTGTGTGTGTGTGAGAGAAAGAAATTGAAGATGTGTGTGTGTGAGAGAGAAAGAGAAGCTGTTAGTGAGAGAGAGAGAGAGAAAGAGAAGCTGTGAGTGAGAGAGAGAGAAGCTGTGAGTGAGAGAGAGAGAGAAAGAGAAGCTGTGGGTGAGAGAGAGAGAAAGAGAAGCTGTGAGTGAGAGAGAGAGAGAGAGAAAGAGAAGCTGTGAGTGAGAAAAAGAGAGAGAAAGAGAAGCTCTGAGTGAGAGTGAAAGAAAGAGAAGCTGTGAGTGAGAGTGAGAGAAAGAGAAGCTGTGAGTGTGTGTGTGAGAGAGAAGCTGTGAGTGTGTGTGAGAGAGAGAAAGAGAAGGTGTGAGTGTGAGAGAAAGAGAGAGAGATCCTGTGAGTGACAGAGAGAGAGAAAGAGAAGCTGAGAGTGAGAGAGAGAGAGAAAGTGAAGCTGTGAGTGAGAGAGAGAGAGAAAGAGAAGCTGTGTGTGTGTGTGAGAGAGAAAGATAGTCTGAGAAAGAGAGAGTGAAAGAGAAGCTGTGAGTGAGACGGAGAGAGGGAGAAAGAGAAGCTGTGTGCGTGAGAGAGAGAAAGAGAAGCTGTGAGTGAGAGAGAGAAAGAAAAGCTGTGAGTGAGAGAGAGAGACAGAGAAGGTATGAGTGAGAG
Organism: Bradypodion pumilum; assembly: GCA_035047305.1. NCBI lineage: Eukaryota > Metazoa > Chordata > Lepidosauria > Squamata > Chamaeleonidae > Bradypodion > Bradypodion pumilum. The sequence continues at coordinate 234,324,042 of JAWDJD010000001.1, forward strand.
AGAGAGAGAAGCTGTGAGTGAGAGAGTGAGAGAGAGAAAGAGAAGCTGTGAGTGAGAGAGAGAAAGAGAAGCTGTGAGTGAGAGAGAGAAAGAGAAGCTATGAGTGAGAGGGAGAGAGAGAAAGAGAAGCTGTGAGTGAGAGAGAGAGAGAGAGAAAGAGAAGCTGTGAGTGACAAGAGAGAAAGAGAAGCTGTGAGTGAGAGGGAGAGAGAGAGAAAGAGAAGCTGTGAGTGACACACAGAGAGAGAAGCTGTGAGTTAGAGAGAGAGAGAAAGAGAAGCTGTGAGTGACAGAGAGAGAAAGAGAAGCTGTGAGTGAGAGTGAGAGAGAGAGAGAAAGAGAAGCTGTGAGTGAGAGAGAGAGAAAGAGATGCTGTGAGTGAGATTGAGAGAGAAAGAGAAGCTGTGAGTGAGAGAGAGAGAAAGAGAAGCTGTGAGTGAGAGAGAGAGAAAGAGAAGCTGTGAGTGAGAGAGAGAGAGAAAGAGAAGCTGTGAGTAAGAAGGAGAGGGAAAGAGAAGAAGTGAGTGAGTGAGAGAGAGAGAGAGAAAGAGAAGCTGTGAGTGAGAGAGTGAGAGAGAGAAAGAGAATCTGATAGTGAGAGTGAGAGAGAGAGAAAGAGAAGCTGTGAGTGAGAGAGAGATTGAAAGAGAAGCTGTGAGTGAGAGAGAGAGAAAGAGAAGCTGTGAGTGAGAGAGAGAGAAAGAGAAGCTGTGAGTGAGAGAGAGAGAGAGAAGCTGTGATTAAGAAGGAGATGGAAAGAGAATAAGTGAGTGAGTGAGAGAGAGAGAGAAAGAGAAGCTGTGAGAGAGAAAGAGAAACTGTGAGTGAGAGAGTGAGAGAGAGAAAGAGAATCTGTTAGTGAGTGTGTGAGAGAGAGAAAGAGAAGCTGTGAGTGAGAGAGAGATTGAAAGAGAAGCTGTGAGTGAGAGAGAGAGAGAAAGAGAAGCTGTGAGTGAGAGAGAGAAAGAAAAGCTGTGAGTGAGAGAGAGAGACAGAGAAGGTGTGAGTGAGAGAGAGAGAGAAGCTGTGAGTGAGAGAGTGAGAGAGAGAAAGAGAAGCTGTGAGTGAGAGAGAGAAAGAGAAGCTGTGAGTGAGAGAGAGAAAGAGAAGCTATGAGTGAGAGGGAGAGAGAGAAAGAGAAGCTGTGAGTGAGAGAGAGAGAGAGAGAGAGAGAGAAAGAGAAGCTGTGAGTGACAAGAGAGAAAGAGAAGCTGTGAGTGAGAGGGAGAGAGAGAGAAAGAGAAGCTGTGAGTGACACACAGAGAGAGAAGCTGTGAGTTAGAGAGAGAGAGAAAGAGAAGCTGTGAGTGACAGAGAGAGAAAGAGAAGCTGTGAGTGAGAGTGAGAGAGAGAGAGAAAGAGAAGCTGTGAGTGAGAGAGAGAGAAAGAGATGCTGTGAGTGAGATTGAGAGAGAAAGAGAAGCTGTGAGTGAGAGAGAGAGAAAGAGAAGCTGTGAGTGAGAGAGAGAGAAAGAGAAGCTGTGAGTGAGAGAGAGAGAGAAAGAGAAGCTGTGAGTAAGAAGGAGAGGGAAAGAGAAGAAGTGAGTGAGTGAGAGAGAGAGAGAGAAAGAGAAGCTGTGAGTGAGAGAGGGAGAGAAAGAGAAGCTGTGAGTGAGAGAGTGGGAGAGAGAAAGAGAAGCTGATAGTGAGAGTGAGAGAGAGAGAGAAAGAGAAGCTGTGAGTGAGAGAGAGATTGAAAGAGAAGCTGTGAGTGAGTGAGAGAGAGAAAGAGAAGCTGTGAGTGAGAGAGAGAGAAAGAGAAGCTGTGAGTGAGAGAGAGAGAGAGAAGCTGTGATTAAGAAGGAGATGGAAAGAGAATAAGTGAGTGAGTGAGAGAGAGAGAGAAAGAGAAGCTGTGAGAGAGAAAGAGAAACTGTGAGTGAGAGAGTGAGAGAGAGAAAGAGAATCTGTTAGTGAGTGTGTGAGAGAGAGAAAGAGAAGCTGTGAGTGAGAGAGAGATTGAAAGAGAAGCTGTGAGTGAGAGAGAGAGAGAAAGAGAAGCTGTGAGTGAGAGAGAGAAAGAAAAGCTGTGAGTGAGAGAGAGAGACAGAGAAGGTATGAGTGAGAGAGAGAGAGAGAAGCTGTGAGTGAGAGAGTGAGAGAGAGAAAGAGAAGCTGTGAGTGAGAGAGAGAAAGAGAAGCTGTGAGTGAGAGAGAGAAAGAGAAGCTATGAGTGAGAGGGAGAGAGAGAAAGAGAAGCTGTGAGTGAGAGAGAGAGAGAGAGAGAGAGAAAGGGAAGCTGTGAGTGACAAGAGAGAAAGAGAAGCTGTGAGTGAGAGGGAGAGAGAGAGAAAGAGAAGCTGTGAGAGACACACAGAGAGAGAAGCTGTGAGTTAGAGAGAGAGAGAAAGAGAAGCTGTGAGTGACAGAGAGAGAAAGAGAAGCTGTGAGTGAGAGTGAGAGAGAGAGAGAAAGAGAAGCTGTGAGTGAGAGAGAGAGAAAGAGATGCTGTGAGTGAGATTGAGAGAGAAAGAGAAGCTGTGAGTGAGAGAGAGAGAAAGAGAAGCTGTGAGTGAGATAGAGAGAAAGAGAAGCTGTGAGTGAGAGAGAGAGAGAAAGAGAAGCTGTGAGTAAGAAGGAGAGGGAAAGAGAAGAAGTGAGTGAGAGAGAGAGAGAGAAAGAGAAGCTGTGAGTGAGAGAGGGAGAGAAAGAGAAGCTGTGAGTGAGAGAGTGAGAGAGAGAAAGAGAAGCTGATAGTGAGAGTGAGAGAGAGAGAGAAAGAGAAGCTGTGAGTGAGAGAGAGATTGAAAGAGAAGCTGTGAGTGAGTGAGAGAGAGAAAGAGAAGCTGTGAGTGAGAGAGAGAGAAAGAGAAGCTGTGAGTGAGAGAGAGAGAGAGAGAAGCTGTGATTAAGAAGGAGATGGAAAGAGAATAAGTGAGTGAGTGAGAGAGAGAGAGAAAGAGAAGCTGTGAGAGAGAAAGAGAAACTGTGAGTGAGAGAGTGAGAGAGAGAAAGAGAATCTGTTAGTGAGTGTGTGTGAGAGAGAAAGAGAAGCTGTGAGTGAGAGAGAGATTGAAAGAGAAGCTGTGAGTGAGAGAGAGAGAGAAAGAGAAGCTGTGAGTGAGAGAGAGAAAGAGAAGCTGTGAGTGAGAGGGAGAGAAAGGGAAGCTGTGAGTGAGAGAGAGAGAGAAAGAGAAGCTGTGAGTGAGAGAGAAAGAAGCTGTCAGTGTGTGTGAGAGAGAAAGAGAATCTGTGAGTGAGAAGGAGAGAGAAAGAGAAGCTGTGAGTGAGTGAGAGAGAGAGAAAGAGAAGCTGTAAGTGAGAGAGAGAGAATCTGTGAGTGAGAGAGAGAGAAAGAGAAGCTGTGAGTGAGTGAGGGAGAAAGAGAAGCTGTGAGTGAGAGAGAAAGAGAAGCTGTGAGAGAGGGAGAAAGAGAAGCTGTGATTGAGAGAGAGAGAAAGAGAAGCTGTGAGTGAGAGAGAGAGAGAGAAGATGTGAGTGAGAGAGAGAGAGAATGAGAAGCTGTGAGTGAGAGAGAGAGAAAGTAAGAGAAGCTGTGAGTGATACAGAGAGAGAGAAAGAGAAGCTGTGAGTGAGAGAGAGAGGGAGAAAGATAAGCTGTGAGAGAGAGAGAGAGAAAGAGAAGCTGTGAGTGAGAGAGAGAGAGAAAGAGAAGCTGCGAGTAAGAAGGAGAGGGAAAGAGAAGAAGTGAGTGAGAGAGAGAGAGAGAAAGAGAAGCTGTGAGACAGAAAGAGAAGCTGTGAGTGAGAGAGTGAGAGAGAGAAAGAGAATCTGTTAGTGAGAGTGAAAGAGAGAGAGAAAGAGAAGCTGTGAGTGAGAGAGAGATTGAAAGAGAAGCTGTGAGTGAGAGAGAGAGAGAGAAAGAGAAGCTGTGAGTGAGAGAGAGAAAGAGAAGCTGTGAGTGAGAGGGAGAGAGAGAAAGAGAAGCTGTGAGTGACACAGAGAGAGAAGCTGTGAGTGAGAGAGAGAGAGAGAAAGAGAAGCTGAGAGAGAGAGAGAGAGAGAGAATGTGAAGCTGTGAGTGAGAGAGAGAGACAGAGAAGCTGTGTGTGAGAGAGAGAGAGAAAGATAGTCTGAGAAAGAGAGAGTGAAAGAGAAGCTGTGAGACAGAGAGAGGGAGAAAGAGAAGCTGTGTGTGTGTGAGAGAGAAAGAGAAGCTGTGAGTGAGAGTGAGAGAGAGAGAGAAAGAGAAGCTGTGAGTGTGAGAGAGAGAGAAAGAGAAGCTGTGAGTGTGAGAGAGAGAAAGCGAAGCTGTGAGTGAGAGAGAGAGAGAATGAGAAGCTGTGAGTGAGAGAGAGAGAAGCTGTGAGTGAGAGAGAGAGAGAGGATGTGAGTGAGAGAGAGAGAGAATGAGAAGCTGTGAGTGAGAGAGAGAGAAAAAGAGAAGCTGTGATTAAGAAGGAGAGAGAAAGAGAATAAGTGCGTGAGTGAGAGAGAGAGAGAAAGAGAAGCTGTGAGAGAGAAAGAGAAGCTGTGAGTGAGAGAGTGAGAGAGAGAAAGAGAATCTGTTACTGAGTGTGTGTGTGAGAGAGAAAGAGAAGCTGTGAGTGAGAGAGATTGAAAGAGAAGCTGTGAGTGAGAGAGAGAGAGAAAGAGAAGCTGTGAGTGAGAGAGAGAAAGAGAAGCTGTGAGTGAGAGGGAGAGAAAGAGAAGCTGTGAGTGACACACAGAGAGAGAAGCTGTGAGTTAGAGAGAGAGAAAGAGAAGCTGTGAGTGACAGAGAGAGAGAAAGAGAAGCTGAGAGTGAGAGAGAGAGTGAAATTGAAGCTGTGAGTGAGAGAGAGAGAGAGAGAAGCTGTGTGTGTGTGTGAGAAAGATAGAAAGAGAGAGTGAAAGAGAAGCTGTGAGTGAGACAGAGAGAGGGAGAAAGAGAAGCTGTGTGCGTGAGAGAGAGAAAGAGAAGCTGTGAGTGAGAGAGAGAAAGAAAAGCTGTGAGTGAGAGAGAGAGAAAGAGAAGGTATGAGTGAGAGAGAGAGAAGTTGTGAGTGAGAGAGTGAGAGAGAGAAAGAGAAGCTGTGAGTGAGAGAGAGAAAGAGAAGATGTGAGTGAGAGGGAGAGAGAGAAAGAGAAGCTGTGAGTGAGAGAGAGAGAGAGAAAGAGAAGCTGTGAGTGAGAAGAGAGAAAGAGAAGCTGTGAGTGAGAGGGAGAGAGAGAAAGAGAAGCTGTGAGTGACACACAGAGAGAGAAGCTGTGAGTTAGAGAGAGAGAGAAAGAGAAGCTGTGAGTGACAGAGAGAGAGAGAAAGAGAAGCTGTGAGTGAGAGTGAGAGAGAGAGAGAAAGAGAAGCTGTGAGTGAGTGAGAGAGAAAGAGAAGCTGTGAGTGAGAGAGAGAGAAAGAGAAGCTGTGAGTGAGAGAGAGAGAAAGAGAAGCTGTGAGTGAGAGAGAGAGAGAAAGAGAAGCTTTGAGTAAGAAGGATAGGGAAAAAGAAGAAGTGAGTGAGTGAGAGAGAGAGAGAGAAAGAGAAGCTGTGAGTGAGAGAGAAAGAGAAGCTGTGAGTGAGAGAGTGAGAGAGAGAAAGAGAAGCTGTTAGTGAGAGTGAGAGCGAGAGAGAAAGAGAAGCTGTGAGTGAGAGAGAGAGAAAGAGAAGCTGTGATTAAGAAGGAGAGGGAAAGAGAATAAGAGAGTGAGAGAGAGAGAGAAAGAGAAGCTGTGAGAGAGAAAGAGAAGCTGTGAGTGAGAGAGAGAAAGAGAATCTGTTAGTGAGAGAGAGAGAGAGAAAGAGAAGCTGAGAGAGAGAGAGAGAGAGAATGTGAAGCTGTGAGTGAGAGAGAGAGAGACAGAGAAGCTGTGTGTGTGTGAGAGAGAGAGATAGTCTGAGAAAGAGAGAGTGAAAGAGAAGCTGTGAGTGACACAGAGAGAGAAGCTGTGAGTTAGAGAGAGAGAAAGAGAAGCTGTGAGTGAGAGCGAGAGAGAGAAAGAGAAGCTGAGAGAGAGAGAGAGAGAGAATGTGAAGCTGTGAGTGAGAGAGAGAGACAGAGAAGCTGTGTGTGTGTTAGAGAGAGAAAGATAGTCTGAGAAAGAGAGAGTGAAAGAGAAGCTGTGAGTGAGACAGAGAGAGGGAGAAAGAGAAGCTGTGTGTGTGTGAGAGAGAAAGAGAAGCTGTGAGTGAGAGTGAGAGAGAGAGAGAAAGAGAAGCTGTGAGTGTGAGAGAGAGAGAAAGAGAAGCTGTGAGTGTGAGAGAGAGAAAGCGAAGCTGTGAGTGAGAGAGAGAGAGAATGAGAAGCTGTGAGTGAGAGAGAGAGAAGCTGTGAGTGAGAGAGAGAGAGAAGATGTGAGTGAGAGAGAGAGAGAATGAGAAGCTGTGAGTGAGAGAGAGAGAAAAAGAGAAGCTGTGATTAAGAAGGAGAGGGAAAGAGAATAAGTGCGTGAGTGAGAGAGAGAGAGAGAGAAAGAGAAGCTGTGAGTAAGAAGGATAGGGAAAAAGAAGAAGTGAGTGAGTGAGAGAGAGAGAGAGAAAGAGAAGCTGTGAGTGAGAGAGAGAGAGAAAGAGAAGCTGTGAGTGAGAGAGTGAGAGAGAGAAAGAGAAGCTGTTAGTGAGAGTGAGAGCGAGAGAGAAAGAGAAGCTGTGAGTGAGAGAGAGAGAAAGAGAAGCTGTGATTAAGAAGGAGAGGGAAAGAGAATAAGTGAGTGAGAGAGAGAGAGAGAAAGAGAAGCTGTGAGAGAGAAAGAGAAGCTGTGAGTGAGAGAGTGAGAGAGAGAAAGAGAATCTGTTAGTGAGAGAGAGAGAGAGAAAGAGAAGCTGAGAGAGAGAGAGAGAGAATGTGAAGCTGTGAGTGAGAGAGAGAGACAGAGAAGCTGTGTGTGTGTGAGAGAGAGAAAGATAGTCTGAGAAAGAGAGAGTGAAAGAGAAGCTGTGAGTGACACAGAGAGAGAAGCTGTGAGTTAGAGAGAGAGAAAGAGAAGCTGTGAGTGAGAGAGAGAGAGAGAAAGAGAAGCTGAGAGAGAGAGAGAGAGAATGTGATGCTGTGAGTGAGAGAGAGACAGAGAAGCTGTGTGTGTGAGAGAGAGAGAAAGATAGTCTGAGAAAGAGAGAGTGAAAGAGAAGCTGTGAGTGAGACAGAGAGAGGGAGAAAGAGAAGCTGTGTGTGTGTGAGAGAGAAAGAGAAGCTGTGAGTGAGAGTGAGAGAGAGAGAGAAAGAGAAGCTGTGAGTGTGAGAGAGAGAGAAAGAGAAGCTGTGAGTGTGAGAGAGAGAAAGCGAAGCTGTGAGTGAGAGAGAGAGAGAATGAGAAGCTGTGAGTGAGAGAGAGAGAAGCTGTGAGTGAGAGAGAGAGAAGATGTGAGTGAGAGAGAGAAAGAGAAGATGTGAGTGAGAGGGAGAGAGAGAAAGAGAAGCTGTGAGTGAGAGAGAGAGAGAGAAAGAGAAGCTGTGAGTGAGAAGAGAGAAAGAGAAGCTGTGAGTGAGAGGGAGAGAGAGAAAGAGAAGCTGTGAGTGACACACAGAGAGAGAAGCTGTGAGTTAGAGAGAGAGAGAAAGAGAAGCTGTGAGTGAGAGAGAGAGAGAGAAAGAGAAGCTGTGAGTGAGAAGAGAGAAAGAGAAGCTGTGAGTGAGAGGGAGAGAGAGAAAGAGAAGCTGTGAGTGACACACAGAGAGAGAAGCTGTGAGTTAGAGAGAGAGAGAAAGAGAAGCTGTGAGTGACAGAGAGAGAGAGAAAGAGAAGCTGTGAGTGAGAGTGAGAGAGAGAGAGAAAGAGAAGCTGTGAGTGAGTGAGAGAGAAAGAGAAGCTGTGAGTGAGAGAGAGAGAAAGAGAAGCTGTGAGTGAGAGAGAGAGAAAGAGAAGCTGTGAGTGAGAGAAAGAGAGAGAAAGAGAAGCTGTGAGTAAGAAGGATAGGGAAAAAGAAGAAGTGAGTGAGTGAGAGAGAGAGAGAGAAAGAGAAGCTGTGAGTGAGAGAGAGAGAGAAAGATAAGCTATGAGTGAGAGAGTGAGAGAGAGAAAGAGAAGCTGTTAGTGAGAGTGAGAGCGAGAGAGAAAGAGAAGCTGTGAGTGAGAGAGAGAGAAAGAGAAGCTGTGAGTGAGAGAGAGAGAAAGAGAAGCTGTGATTAAGAAGGAGAGGGAAAGAGAATGAGTGAGAGAGAGAGAGAGAAAGAGAAGCTGTGAGAGAGAAAGAGAAGCTGTGAGTGAGAGAGTGAGAGAGAGAAAGAGAATCTGTTAGTGAGTGTGTGTGAGAGAGAGAAAGAGAAGCTGTGAGTGAGAGAGAGATTGAAAGAGAAGCTGTGAGTGAGAGAGAGAGAGAAAGAGAAGCTGTGGTTGAGAGAGAGAAAGAGAAGCTGTGAGTGAGAGGGAGAGAAAGAGAAGCTGTGAGTGAGACAGAGAGAGAGAAGCTGTGAGTTAGAGAGAGAGAAAGAGAAGCTGTGAGTGACAGAGAGAGAGAAAGAGAAGCTGTGAGTGAGAGTGAGAGAGAGAGAGAAAGTGAACCTGTGAGTGTGTGAGAGAGAGAAAGAGAAGCTGTGTGTGTGTGAGAGAGAAAGATAGTCTGAGAAAGAGAGAGTGAAAGAGAAGCTGTGAGTGAGACAGAGAGAGGGAGAAAGAGAAGCTGTGTGTGTGAGAGAGAGAAAGAGAAGCTGTGAGTGAGAGTGAGAGAGAGAGAGAGAAAGAGAAGCTGAGAGTGAGAGAGAGAGAGAAAGAGAAGCTGAGAGTGAGAGAGAGAGAGAAAGTGAAGCTGTGAGTGAGAGAGAGAGAGAGAAGCTGTGAGTGAGAGAGAGAAAGAAAGAGAAGCTGTGAGTGTGTGAGAGAGAAAGAGAAGCTGTGAGTGAGAGAGAGAGAGAAAGAGAAGCTGCGAGTAAGAAGGAGACGGAAAGAGAAGAAGTGAGTGAGTGAGAGAGAGAGAGAAAGAGAAGCTGTGAGACAGAAAGAGAAGCTGTGAGTGAGAGAGTGAGAGAGAGAAAGAGAATCTGTTAGTGAGAGTGAGAGAGAGAGAGAAAGAGAAGCTGTAAGTGAGAGAGAGATTGAAAGAGAAGCTGTGAGTGAGAGAGAGAGAGAAAAAGAGAAGCTGAGTGAGAGAGAGAAAGAGAAGCTGTGAGTGAGAGGGAGAGAGAGAAAGAGAAGCTGTGAGTGACACAGAGAGAGAGAAGCTGTGAGTTAGAGAGAGAGAAAGAGAAGCTGTGAGTGACAGAGAGAGAGACAGAGAAGCTGTGTGTGTGTGAGAGAGAGAAAGATAGTCTGAGAAAGACAGAGTGAAAGAGAAGCTGTGAGACAGAGAGAGGGAGAAAGAGAGGCTGTGTGTGTGAGAGAGAGAGAGAGAAAGAGAAGCTGTGAGTGAGAGTGAGAGAGAGAGAGAGAGAGAAGCTGTGAGTGTGTGTGTGAGAGAAAGAGAAACTGTGAGTGAGAGAGAGAGAAAGCGAAGCTGTGAGAGAGAAAGAGAGAGAGAATGAGAAGCTGTGAGTGAGAGAGAGAGAAGCTGTGAGTGAGAGAGAGAGAGAAGATGTGAGTGAGAGAGAGAGAATGAGAAGCTGTGAGTGAGAGAGATAAAAAATAAGAGAAGCTGTGAGTGAGAAAGAGAGAGAAAGAGTAGCTGTGAGTGAGAGAAAGAGAGGGAGAAAGAGAAGCTGTGAGTGAGAGAGAGAGAAAGAGAAGCTGTGAGTGAGAGAGAGAGAGAATGAGAAGCTGTGAGTGAGAGAGAGAGAAGCTGTGAGTGAGAGAGAAAGAGAAGCTGTGAGTGAGAGAGAGAGAGAGAAGATGTGAGTGAGAGAGAGATAGAATGAGAAGCTGTGAGTGAGAGAGAGAGAAAGTAAGAGAAGCTGTGAGTGATACAGAGAGAGAGAAAGAGAAGCTGTGAGTGAGAGAGAGAGAGAGAGAGAAGCTGTGAGTGAGAGAGAGAGAGAAAGAGAAGCTGCGAGTAAGAAGGAGAGGGAAAGAGAAGAAGTGAGTGAGAGAGAGAGAAAGAGAAGCTGTGAGACAGAAAGAGAAGCTGTGAGTGAGAGAGTGAGAGAGAGAAAGAGAATCTGTTAGTGAGAGTGAGAGAGAGAGAGAGAAAGAGAAGCTGTGAGTGAGAGAGAGATTGAAAGAGAAGCTGTGAGTGAGAGAGAGAGAGAGAAAGAGAAGCTGTGAGTGAGAGAGAGAAAAAGAAGCTGTGAGTGAGAGGGAGAGAGAGAAAGAGAAGCTGTGAGTGACACAGAGAGAGAGAAGCTGTGAGTTAGAGAGAGAGAGAGAGAAGCTGTGAGTGAGAGAGAGAGAGAGAGAGAAAGAGAAGCTGAGAGAGAGAGAGAGAGAATGAGAACCTGTGAGTGAGAGAGAGAGAAGCTGTGAGTGAGAGAGAAAGAGAAGCTGTGAGTGAGAGAGAGAGAGAAGATGTGAGTGAGAGAGAGAGAGAATGAGAAGCTGTGAGTGAGAGAGAGAGAAAGTAAGAGAAGCTGTGAGTGAGAAAGAGAGAGAAAGAGAAGCTGTGATTGAGAGAGAGAGAAAGAGAAGCTGTGAGTGAGAGAGAGAGAGAATGAGAACCTGTGAGTGAGAGAGAGAGAAGCTGTGAGTGAGAGAGAAAGAGAAGCTGTGAGTGAGAGAGAGAGAGAAGATGTGAGTGAGAGAGAGAGAGAATGAGAAGCTGTGAGTGAGAGAGAGAGAAAGTAAGAGAAGCTGTGAGTGATACAGAGAGAGAGAAAGAGAAGCTGTGAGTGAGTGAGAGAGAGGGAGAAAGATAAGCTGTGTGAGAGAGAGAGAGAAAGAGAAGCTGTGAGAGAGAGAGAGAGAAAGAGAAGCTGTGATTGAGAGTGAGAGAGAGAGAAAGAGAAGCTGTGAGTGAGAGAGAGAGAAAGAAAGAGAAGCTGTGAGTGAGAGAGAGAGAAGCTGTGAGTGAGAGAGAGAAAGAAAAGGTGTGAGTGAGAGAGAGAGAGAGAAAGAGAAGGTAGGAGTGAGAGAGAGAGAAGCAGTGAGTGAGAGAGAGAGAGAGAAAGAGAAGCTGTGAGTGAGACACAGAGAGAGAAAGAGAAGCTGTGAGAGAGGGGGGAAAGAGAAGCTGTGTGTGTGTGAGAAAGAGAAGCTGTCAGTGAGAGAGAGAGAAAGAGAAGCTGTGAGTGAGAGAGAGAGAAGCTGTGAGTGAGAGAGAGAAAGAGAAGCTGTGAGTGAGAGGGAGAGAAAGAGAAGCTGTGAGTGACACACAGAGAGAGAAGCTGTGAGTTAGAGAGAGAGAAAGAGAAGCTGTGAGTGACAGAGAGAAAGAGAAGCTGAGAGTGAGAGAGAGAGAGAAAGTGAAGCTGTGAGTGAGAGAGAGAGAGAAAGAGAAGCTGTGTGTGTGTGAGAGAGAGAAAGATAGTCTGAGAAAGAGAGAGTGAAAGAGAAGCTGTGAGTGAGACAGAGAGAGGGAGAAAGAGAAGCTGTGTGCATGAGAGAGAGAAAGAGAAGCTGTGAGTGAGAGAGAGAAAGAAAAGCTGTGAGTGAGAGAGAGAGAAAGAGAAGGTATGAGTGAGAGAGAGAGAGAAGCTGTGAGTGAGAGAGAGAGAGAAAGAGAAGCTGTGAGTGAGAGAGAGAAAGAGAAGCTGTGAGTGAGAGGGAGAGAGAGAAAGAGAAGCTGTGAGTGAGAGAGAGAGAGAGAAAGAGAAGGTGTGAGTGAGAGAGAGAAAGAGAAGCTGTGAGTGAGAGAGAGATTGAAAGAGAAGCTGTGAGTGAGTGAGAGAGAGAGAAAGAGAAGCTGTAAGTGAGAGAGAGAGAAAGAGAAGCTGTGAGTGAGAGAGAGAGAAAGAGAAGCTGTGATAAAGAAGGAGAGGGAAAGAGAATAAGTGAGTGAGTGAGAGAGAGAGAGAAAGAGAAGCTGTGAGAGAGAAAGAGAAGCTGCGAGTGAGAGAGTGAGAGAGAGAAAGAGAATCTGTTACTGAGTGTGAGAGAGAGAGAGAAAGAGAAGCTGTGAGTGAGAGAGAGATTGAAAGAGAAGCTGTGAGTGAGAGAGAGAGAGAAAGAGAAGCTGTGAGTGAGAGGGAGAGAAAGAGAAGCTGTGAGTGACACACAGCGAGAGAAGCTGTGAGTTAGAGAGAGAGAAAGAGAAGCTGTGAGTGACAGAGAGAGAGAAAGAGAAGCTGAGAGTGAGAGAGAGAGAGAAAGTGAAGCTGTGAGTGAGAGAGAGAGAGAAAGAGAAGCTGTGTGTGTGTGAGAGAGAGAAAGATAGTCTGAGAAAGAGAGAGTGAAAGAGAAGCTGTGAGTGAGACGGAGAGAGGGAGAAAGAGAAGCTGTGTGCGTGAGAGAGAGAAAGAGAAGCTGTGAGTGAGAGAGAGAAAGAAAAGCTGTGAGTGAGAGAGAGAGACAGAGAAGGTATGAGTGAGAGAGAGAGAGAAGCTGTGAGTGAGAGAGTGAGAGAGAGAAAGAGAAGCTGTGAGTGAGAGAGAGAAAGAGAAGCTGTGAGTGAGAGAGAGAAAGAGAAGCTATGAGTGAGAGGGAGAGAGAGAAAGAGAAGCTGTGAGTGAGAGAGAGAGAGAGAGAGAAAGAGAAGCTGTGAGTGACAAGAGAGAAAGAGAAGCTGTGAGTGAGAGGGAGAGAGAGAGAAAGAGAAGCTGTGAGTGACACACAGAGAGAGAAGCTATGAGTTAGAGAGAGAGAGAAAGAGAAGCTGTGAGTGACAGAGAGAGAAAGAGAAGCTGTGAGTGAGAGTGAGAGAGAGAGAGAAAGAGAAGCTGTGAGTGAGAGAGAGAGAAAGAGATGCTGTGAGTGAGATTGAGAGAGAAAGAGAAGCTGTGAGTGAGAGAGAGAGAAAGAGAAGCTGTGAGTGAGAGAGAGAGAAAGAGAAGCTGTGAGTGAGAGAGAGAGAGAAAGAGAAGCTGTGAGTAAGAAGGAGAGGGAAAGAGAAGAAGTGAGTGAGTGAGAGAGAGAGAGAGAAAGAGAAGCTGTGAGTGAGAGAGGGAGAGAAAGAGAAGCTGTGAGTGAGAGAGTGAGAGAGAGAAAGAGAAGCTGATAGTGAGAGTGAGAGAGAGAGAGAAAGAGAAGCTGTGAGTGAGAGAGAGATTGAAAGAGAAGCTGTGAGTGAGTGAGAGAGAGAAAGAGAAGCTGTGAGTGAGAGAGAGAGAAAGAGAAGCTGTGAGTGAGAGAGAGAGAGAGAAGCTGTGATTAAGAAGGAGATGGAAAGAGAATAAGTGAGTGAGTGAGAGAGAGAGAGAAAGAGAAGCTGTGAGAGAGAAAGAGAAACTGTGAGTGAGAGAGTGAGAGAGAGAAAGAGAATCTGTTAGTGAGTGTGTGAGAGAGAGAAAGAGAAGCTGTGAGTGAGAGAGAGATTGAAAGAGAAGCTGTGAGTGAGAGAGAGAGAGAAAGAGAAGCTGTGAGTGAGAGAGAGAAAGAAAAGCTGTGAGTGAGAGAGAGAGACAGAGAAGGTATGAGTGAGAGAGAGAGAGAAGCTGTGAGTGAGAGAGTGAGAGAGAGAAAGAGAAGCTGTGAGTGAGAGAGAGAAAGAGAAGCTGTGAGTGAGAGAGAGAAAGAGAAGCTATGAGTGAGAGGGAGAGAGAGAAAGAGAAGCTGTGAGTGAGAGAGAGAGAGAGAGAGAGAGAAAGAGAAGCTGTGAGTGACAAGAGAGAAAGAGAAGCTGTGAGTGAGAGGGAGAGAGAGAGAAAGAGAAGCTGTGAGTGACACACAGAGAGAGAAGCTGTGAGTTAGAGAGAGAGAGAAAGAGAAGCTGTGAGTGACAGAGAGAGAATGAGAAGCTGTGAGTGAGAGTGAGAGAGAGAGAGAAAGAGAAGCTGTGAGTGAGAGAGAGAGAAAGAGATGCTGTGAGTGAGATTGAGAGAGAAAGAGAAGCTGTGAGTGAGAGAGAGAGAAAGAGAAGCTGTGAGTGAGAGAGAGAGAAAGAGAAGCTGTGAGTGAGAGAGAGAGAGAGAAGCTGTGATTAAGAAGGAGATGGAAAGAGAATAAGTGAGTGAGTGAGAGAGAGAGAGAAAGAGAAGCTGTGAGAGAGAAAGAGAAACTGTGAGTGAGAGAGTGAGAGAGAGAAAGAGAATCTGTTAGTGAGTGTGTGTGAGAGAGAAAGAGAAGCTGTGAGTGAGAGAGAGATTGAAAGAGAAGCTGTGAGTGAGAGAGAGAGAGAAAGAGAAGCTGTGAGTGAGAGAGAGAAAGAAAAGCTGTGAGTGAGAGAGAGAGACAGAGAAGGTATGAGTGAGAGAGAGAGAGAAGCTGTGAGTGAGAGAGTGAGAGAGAGAAAGAGAAGCTGTGAGTGAGAGAGAGAAAGAGAAGCTGTGAGTGAGAGAGAGAAAGAGAAGCTATGAGTGAGAGGGAGAGAGAGAAAGAGAAGCTGTGAGTGAGAGAGAGAGAGAGAGAGAGAGAAAGAGAAGCTGTGAGTGACAAGAGAGAAAGAGAAGCTGTGAGTGAGAGGGAGAGAGAGAGAAAGAGAAGCTGTGAGTGACACACAGAGAGAGAAGCTGTGAGTTAGAGAGAGAGAGAAAGAGAAGCTGTGAGTGACAGAGAGAGAAAGAGAAGCTGTGAGTGAGAGTGAGAGAGAGAGAGAAAGAGAAGCTGTGAGTGAGAGAGAGAGAAAGAGATGCTGTGAGTGAGATTGAGAGAGAAAGAGAAGCTGTGAGTGAGAGAGAGAGAAAGAGAAGCTGTGAGTGAGATAGAGAGAAAGAGAAGCTGTGAGTGAGAGAGAGAGAGAAAGAGAAGCTGTGAGTAAGAAGGAGAGGGAAAGAGAAGAAGTGAGTGAGTGAGAGAGAGAGAGAAAGAGAAGCTGTGAGTGAGAGAGGGAGAGAAAGAGAAGCTGTGAGTGAGAGAGTGAGAGAGAGAAAGAGAAGCTGATAGTGAGAGTGAGAGAGAGAGAGAAAGAGAAGCTGTGAGTGAGAGAGAGATTGAAAGAGAAGCTGTGAGTGAGTGAGAGAGAGAAAGAGAAGCTGTGAGTGAGAGAGAGAGAAAGAGAAGCTGTGAGTGAGAGAGAGAGAGAGAGAAGCTGTGATTAAGAAGGAGATGGAAAGAGAATAAGTGAGTGAGTGAGAGAGAGAGAGAAAGAGAAGCTGTGAGAGAGAAAGAGAAACTGTGAGTGAGAGAGTGAGAGAGAGAAAGAGAATATGTTAGTGAGTGTGTGTGAGAGAGAAAGAGAAGCTGTGAGTGAGAGAGAGATTGAAAGAGAAGCTGTGAGTGAGAGAGAGAGAGAAAGAGAAGCTGTGAGTGAGAGAGAGAAAGAGAAGCTGTGAGTGAGAGGGAGAGAAAGAGAAGCTGTGAGTGACACAGAGAGAGAGAAGCTGTGAGTTAGAGAGAGAGAAAGAGAAGCTGTGAGTGAGAGTGAGAGAGAGAGAGAAAGTGAAGCTGTGAGTGTGAGAGAGAGAAAGAGAAGCTGTGTGTGTGTGTGAGAGAGAAAGATAGTCTAAGAAAGAGAGAGTGAAAGAGAAGCTGTGAGTGAGAGAGAGAGAGAGAAGCTGTGAGTGAGAGAGTGAGAGAGAGAAAGAGAAGCTGTAAGTGAGAGAGAGATTGAAAGAGAAGCTGTGAGTGAGAGAGAGAGAGAGAAAGAGAAGCTGAGTGAGAGAGAGAAAGAGAAGCTGTGAGTGAGAGGGAGAGAGAGAAAGAGAAGCTGTGAGTGACACAGAGAGAGAGAAGCTGTGAGTTAGAGAGAGAGAAAGAGAAGCTGTGAGTGAGAGAGAGAGACAGAGAAGCTGTGTGTGTGTGAGAGAGAGAAAGATAGTCTGAGAAAGAGAGAGTGAAAGAGAAGCTGTGAGACAGAGAGAGGGAGAAAGAGAAGCTGTGTGTGTGAGAGAGAGAGAGAGAAAGAGAAGCTGTGAGTGAGAGTGAGATAGAGAGAGAGAGAAGCTGTGAGTGTGTGTGAGAGAGAAAGAGAAGCTGTGAGTGAGAGTGTGAGAGAGAGAGAGAAAGAGAAGCTGTGAGTGAGAGAGAGATTGAAAGAGAAGCTGTGAGTGAGTGAGCGAGAGAGAAAGAGAAGCTGTGAGTGAGAGAGAGAGAAAGAGAAGCTGTGAGTGAGAGAGAGAAAGAGAAGCTGTGATTAAGAAGGAGAGGGAAAGAGAATAAGTGAGTGAGAGAGAGAGAGAGAGAGAAACAGAAGCTGTGAGAGAGAAAGAGAAGCTGTGAGTGAGAGAGTGAGAGAGAGAAAGAGAATCTGTTAGTGAGTGTGAGAGAGAGAGAGAAAGAGAAGCTGTGAGTGAGAGAGAGATTGAAAGAGAAGCTGTGAGTGAGAGAGAGAGAAAAAGCTGTGAGTGAGAGAGAGAAAGAGAAGCTGTGAGTGAGACAGAGAGAGAGAAGCTGTGAGTTAGAGAGAGAGAAAGAGAAGCTGTGAGTGACAGAGAGAGAAAGAGAAGCTGTGAGTGAGAGTGAGAGAGAGAGAGAAAGTGAAGCTGTGAGTGTGTGAGAGAGAGAAAGAGAAGCTTTGTGTGTGTGTGAGAGAGAAAGATAGTCTGAGAAAGAGAGAGTGAAAGAGAAGCTGTGAGTGAGACAGAGAGGGAGAAAGAGAAGCTGTGTGCGTGAGAGAGAGAAAGAGAAGCTGAGAGTGAGAGTGAGAGAGAGAGAGAGAAAGAGAAACTGAGGGTGAGAGAGAGAGAGAAAGTGAAGCTGTGAGTGAGAGAGAGAGAGAAAGAGAAGCTGTGAGTGAGAGAGAGAAAGAAAGAGAAGCTGTGAGTGTGTGAGAGAGAAAGAGAAGCTGAGAGTGAGAGAGAGAGAGAAAGTGAAGCTGTGAGTGAGAGAGAGAGAGAAAGAGAAGCTGTGTGTGTGTGTGAGAGAGAAAGATAGTCTGAGAAAGAGAGAGTGAAAGAGAAGCTGTGAGTGAGACAGAGAGAGGGAGAAAGAGAAGCTGTGTGCATGAGAGAGAGAAAGAGAAGCTGTGAGTGAGAGAGAGAAAGAAAAGCTGTGAGTGAGAGAGAGAGAAAGAGAAGGTATGAGTGAGAGAGAGAGAGAGAAGCTGTGAGTTAGAGAGTGAGAGAGAGAAAGAGAAGCTGTGAGTGAGAGAGAGAAAGAGAAGCTGTGAGTGAGAGGGAGAGAGAGAAAGAGAAGCTGTGAGTGAGAGAGAGAGAGAGAAAGAGAAGGTGTGAGTGAGAGAGAGAAAGAGAAGCTGTGAGTGAGAGAGAGATTGAAAGAGAAGCTGTGAGTGAGTGAGAGAGAGAGAAAGAGAAGCTGTAAGTGAGAGAGAGAGAAAGAGAAGCTGTGAGTGAGAGAGAGAGAAAGAGAAGCTGTGATAAAGAAGGAGAGGGAAAGAGAATAAGTGAGTGAGTGAGAGAGAGAGAGAAAGAGAAGCTGTGAGAGAGAAAGAGAAGCTGCGAGTGAGAGAGTGAGAGAGAGAAAGAGAATCTGTTACTGAGTGTGAGAGAGAGAGAGAAAGAGAAGCTGTGAGTGAGAGAGAGATTGAAAGAGAAGCTGTGAGTGAGAGAGAGAGAGAAAGAGAAGCTGTGAGTGAGAGGGAGAGAAAGAGAAGCTGTGAGTGACACACAGCGAGAGAAGCTGTGAGTTAGAGAGAGAGAAAGAGAAGCTGTGAGTGACAGAGAGAGAGAAAGAGAAGCTGAGAGTGAGAGAGAGAGAGAAAGTGAAGCTGTGAGTGAGAGAGAGAGAGAAAGAGAAGCTGTGTGTGTGTGAGAGAGAGAAAGATAGTCTGAGAAAGAGAGAGTGAAAGAGAAGCTGTGAGTGAGACGGAGAGAGGGAGAAAGAGAAGCTGTGTGCGTGAGAGAGAGAAAGAGAAGCTGTGAGTGAGAGAGAGAAAGAAAAGCTGTGAGTGAGAGAGAGAGACAGAGAATGTATGAGTGAGAGAGAGAGAGAAGCTGTGAGTGAGAGAGTGAGAGAGAGAAAGAGAAGCTGTGAGTGAGAGAGAGAAAGAGAAGCTGTGAGTGAGAGAGAGAAAGAGAAGCTATGAGTGAGAGGGAGAGAGAGAAAGAGAAGCTGTGAGTGAGAGAGAGAGAGAGAGAAAGAGAAGCTGTGAGTGACAAGAGAGAAAGAGAAGCTGTGAGTGAGAGGGAGAGAGAGAGAAAGAGAAGCTGTGAGTGAGAGAGAGAGAAAGAGAAGCTGTGAGTGAGAGAGAGAGAAAGAGAAGCTGTGAGTGAGAGAGAGAGAGAAAGAGAAGCTGTGAGTAAGAAGGAGAGGGAAAGAGAAGAAGTGAGTGAGTGAGAGAGAGAGAAAGAGAAGCTGTGAGTGAGAGAGGGAGAGAAAGAGAAGCTGTGAGTGAGAGAGTGAGAGAGAGAAAGAGAAGCTGATAGTGAGAGTGAGAGAGAGAGAGAAAGAGAAGCTGTGAGTGAGAGAGAGAGAAAGAGAAGCTGTGAGTGAGAGAGAGAGAGAGAAGCTGTGATTAAGAAGGAGATGGAAAGAGAATAAGTGAGTGAGTGAGAGAGAGAGAAAGAGAAGCTGTGAGAGAGAAAGAGAAACTGTGAGTGAGAGAGTGAGAGAGAGAAAGAGAATCTGTTAGTGAGTGTGTGAGAGAGAGAAAGAGAAGCTGTGAGTGAGAGAGATTGAAAGAGAAGCTGTGAGTGAGAGAGAGAGAGAAAGAGAAGCTGTGAGTGAGAGAGAGAAAGAAAAGCTGTGAGTGAGAGAGAGAGACAGAGAAGGTATGAGTGAGAGAGAGAGAGAAGCTGTGAGTGAGAGAGTGAGAGAGAGAAAGAGAAGCTGTGAGTGAGAGAGAGAAAGAGAAGCTGTGAGTGAGAGAGAGAAAGAGAAGCTATGAGTGAGAGGGAGAGAGAGAAAGAGAAGCTGTGAGTGAGAGAGAGAGAGAGAGAGAGAGAGAGAGAGAAAGAGAAGCTGTGAGTGACAAGAGAGAAAGAGAAGCTGTGAGTGAGAGGGAGAGAGAGAGAAAGAGAAGCTGTGAGTGACACACAGAGAGAGAAGCTGTGAGTTAGAGAGAGAGAGAAAGAGAAGCTGTGAGTGACAGAGAGAGAAAGAGAAGCTGTGAGTGAGAGTGAGAGAGAGAGAAAAAGAGAAGCTGTGAGTGAGAGAGAGAGAAAGAGAAGCTGTGAGTGAGATAGAGAGAAAGAGAAGCTGTGAGTGAGAGAGAGAGAGAAAGAGAAGCTGTGAGTAAGAAGGAGAGGGAAAGAGAAGAAGTGAGTGAGAGAGGGAGAGAAAGAGAAGCTGTGAGTGAGAGAGTGAGAGAGAGAAAGAGAAGCTGATAGTGAGAGTGAGAGAGAGAGAGAAAGAGAAGCTGTGAGTGAGAGAGAGAGAAAGAGAAGCTGTGAGTGAGATAGAGAGAAAGAGAAGCTGTGAGTGAGAGAGAGAGAGAAAGAGAAGCTGTGAGTAAGAAGGAGAGGGAAAGAGAAGAAGTGAGTGAGTGAGAGAGAGAGAGAGAAAGAGAAGCTGTGAGTGAGAGAGGGAGAGAAAGAGAAGCTGTGAGTGAGAGAGTGCGAGAGAGAAAGAGAAGCTGATAGTGAGAGTGAGAGAGAGAGAGAAAGAGAAGCTGTGAGTGAGAGAGAGATTGAAAGAGAAGCTGTGAGTGAGTGAGAGAGAGAAAGAGAAGCTGTGAGTGAGAGAGAGAGAAAGAGAAGCTGTGAGTGAGAGAGAGAGAGAGAGAAGCTGTGATTAAGAAGGAGATGGAAAGAGAATAAGTGAGTGAGTGAGAGAGAGAGAGAAAGAGAAGCTGTGAGAGAGAAAGAGAAACTGTGAGTGAGAGAGTGAGAGAGAGAAAGAGAATCTGTTAGTGAGTGTGTGAGAGAGAGAAAGAGAAGCTGTGAGTGAGAGAGAGATTGAAAGAGAAGCTGTGAGTGAGAGAGAGAGAGAAAGAGAAGCTGTGAGTGAGAGAGAGAAAGAGAAGCTGTGAGTGAGAGGGAGAGAAAGAGAAGCTGTGAGTGACACAGAGAGAGAGAAGCTGTGAGTTAGAGAGAGAGAAAGAGAAGCTGTGAGTGAGAGTGAGAGAGAGAGAGAGAAAGTGAAGCTGTGAGTGTGAGAGAGAGAAAGAGAAGCTGTGTGTGTGTGTGAGAGAGAAAGATAGTCTAAGAAAGAGAGAGTGAAAGAGAAGCTGTGAGTGAGAGAGAGAGAGAGAAGCTGTGAGTGAGAGAGTGAGAGAGAGAAAGAGAAGCTGTAAGTGAGAGAGAGATTGAAAGAGAAGCTGTGAGTGAGAGAGAGAGAGAGAAAGAGAAGCTGAGTGAGAGAGAGAAAGAGAAGCTGTGAGTGAGAGGGAGAGAGAGAAAGAGAAGCTGTGAGTGACACAGAGAGAGAGAAGCTGTGAGAGAGAGAGAAAGAGAAGCTGTGAGTGAGAGAGAGAGACAGAGAAGCTGTGTGTGTGTGAGAGAGAGAAAGATAGTCTGAGAAAGAGAGAGTGAAAGAGAAGCTGTGAGACAGAGAGAGGGAGAAAGAGAAGCTGTGTGTGTGAGAGAGAGAGAGAGAAAGAGAAGCTGTGAGTGAGAGTGAGATAGAGAGAGAGAGAAGCTGTGAGTGTGTGTGAGAGAGAAAGAGAAGCTGTGAGTGAGTGTGTGAGAGAGAGAGAAAGAGAAGCTGTGAGTGAGAGAGAGATTGAAAGAGAAGCTGTGAGTGAGTGAGAGAGAGAGAAAGAGAAGCTGTGAGTGAGAGAGAGAGAAAGAGAAGCTGTGAGTGAGAGAGAGAGAAAGAGAAGCTGTGATTAAGAAGGAGAGGGAAAGAGAATAAGTGAGTGAGTGAGAGAGAGAGAGAGAAACAGAAGCTGTGAGAGAGAAAGAGAAGCTGTGAGTGAGAGAGTGAGAGAGAGAAAGAGAATCTGTTAGTGAGTGTGAGAGAGAGAGAGAAAGAGAAGCTGTGAGTGAGAGAGAGATTGAAAGAGAAGCTGTGAGTGAGAGAGAGAGAGAAAAAGCTGTGAGTGAGAGAGAGAAAGAGAAGCTGTGAGTGAGACAGAGAGAGAGAAGCTGTGAGTTAGAGAGAGAGAAAGAGAAGCTGTGAGTGACAGAGAGAGAAAGAGAAGCTGTGAGTGAGAGTGAGAGAGAGAGAGAGAAAGTGAAGCTGTGAGTGTGTGAGAGAGAGAAAGAGAAGCTTTGTGTGTGTGTGAGAGAGAAAGATAGTCTGAGAAAGAGAGAGTGAAAGAGAAGCTGTGAGTGAGACAGAGAGGGAGAAAGAGAAGCTGTGTGCGTGAGAGAGAGAAAGAGAAGCTGAGAGTGAGAGTGAGAGAGAGAGAGAGAAAGAGAAGCTGAGAGTGAGAGAGAGAGAGAAAGTGAAGCTGTGAGTGAGTGAGAGAGAGAAAGAGAAGCTGTGAGTGAGAGAGAGAAAGAAAGAGAAGCTGTGAGTGTGTGAGAGAGAAAGAGAAGCTGAGAGTGAGAGAGAGAGAGAAAGTGAAGCTGTGAGTGAGAGAGAGAGAGAAAGAGAAGCTGTGTGTGTGTGAGAGAGAGAAAGATAGTCTGAGAAAGAGAGAGTGAAAGAGAAGCTGTGAGTGAGACAGAGAGAGGGAGAAAGAGAAGCTGTGTGCATGAGAGAGAGAAAGAGAAGCTGTGAGTGAGAGAGAGAAAGAAAAGCTGTGAGTGAGAGAGAGAGAAAGAGAAGGTATGAGTGAGAGAGAGAGAGAGAAGCTGTGAGTGAGAGAGTGAGAGAGAGAAAGAGAAGCTGTGAGTGAGAGAGAGAAAGAGAAGCTGTGAGTGAGAGGGAGAGAGAGAAAGAGAAGCTGTGAGTGAGAGAGAGAGAGAGAAAGAGAAGGTGTGAGTGAGAGAGAGAAAGAGAAGCTGTGAGTGAGAGAGAGATTGAAAGAGAAGCTGTGAGTGAGTGAGAGAGAGAGAAAGAGAAGCTGTAAGTGAGAGAGAGAGAAAGAGAAGCTGTGAGTGAGAGAGAGAGAAAGAGAAGCTGTGATAAAGAAGGAGAGGGAAAGAGAATAAGTGAGTGAGTGAGAGAGAGAGAGAAAGAGAAGCTGTGAGAGAGAAAGAGAAGCTGCGAGTGAGAGAGTGAGAGAGAGAAAGAGAATCTGTTACTGAGTGTGAGAGAGAGAGAGAAAGAGAAGCTGTGAGTGAGAGAGAGATTGAAAGAGAAGCTGTGAGTGAGAGAGAGAGAGAAAGAGAAGCTGTGAGTGAGAGGGAGAGAAAGAGAAGCTGTGAGTGACACACAGCGAGAGAAGCTGTGAGTTAGAGAGAGAGAAAGAGAAGCTGTGAGTGACAGAGAGAGAGAAAGAGAAGCTGAGAGTGAGAGAGAGAGAGAAAGTGAAGCTGTGAGTGAGAGAGAGAGAGAAAGAGAAGCTGTGTGTGTGTGAGAGAGAGAAAGATAGTCTGAGAAAGAGAGAGTGAAAGAGAAGCTGTGAGTGAGACGGAGAGAGGGAGAAAGAGAAGCTGTGTGCGTGAGAGAGAGAAAGAGAAGCTGTGAGTGAGAGAGAGAAAGAAAAGCTGTGAGTGAGAGAGAGAGACAGAGAAGGTATGAGTGAGAGAGAGAGAGAAGCTGTGAGTGAGAGAGTGAGAGAGAGAAAGAGAAGCTGTGAGTGAGAGAGAGAAAGAGAAGCTGTGAGTGAGAGAGAGAAAGAGAAGCTATGAGTGAGAGGGAGAGAGAGAAAGAGAAGCTGTGAGTGAGAGAGAGAGAGAGAGAAAGAGAAGCTGTGAGTGACAAGAGAGAAAGAGAAGCTGTGAGTGAGAGGGAGAGAGAGAGAAAGAGAAGCTGTGAGTGACACACAGAGAGAGAAGCTGTGAGTTAGAGAGAGAGAGAAAGAGAAGCTGTGAGTGACAGAGAGAGAAAGAGAAGCTGTGAGTGAGAGTGAGAGAGAGAGAGAAAGAGAAGCTGTGAGTGAGAGAGAGAGAAAGAGATGCTGTGAGTGAGATTGAGAGAGAAAGAGAAGCTGTGAGTGAGAGAGAGAGAAAGAGAAGCTGTGAGTGAGAGAGAGAGAGAAAGAGAAGCTGTGAGTAAGAAGGAGAGGGAAAGAGAAGAAGTGAGTGAGTGAGAGAGAGAGAGAGAAAGAGAAGCTGTGAGTGAGAGAGGGAGAGAAAGAGAAGCTGTGAGTGAGAGAGTGAGAGAGAGAAAGAGAAGCTGATAGTGAGAGTGAGAGAGAGAGAGAAAGAGAAGCTGTGAGTGAGAGAGAGATTGAAAGAGAAGGTGTGAGTGAGTGAGAGAGAGAAAGAGAAGCTGTGAGTGAGAGAGAGAGAAAGAGAAGCTGTGAGTGAGAGAGAGAGAGAAGCTGTGATTAAGAAGGAGATGGAAAGAGAATAAGTGAGTGAGTGAGAGAGAGAGAGAAAGAGAAGCTGTGAGAGAGAAAGAGAAACTGTGAGTGAGAGAGTGAGAGAGAGAAAGAGAATCTGTTAGTGAGTGTGTGAGAGAGAGAAAGAGAAGCTGTGAGTGAGAGAGAGATTGAAAGAGAAGCTGTGAGTGAGAGAGAGAGAGAAAGAGAAGCTGTGAGTGAGAGAGAGAAAGAAAAGCTGTGAGTGAGAGAGAGAGACAGAGAAGGTATGAGTGAGAGAGAGAGAGAAGCTGTGAGTGAGAGAGTGAGAGAGAGAAAGAGAAGCTGTGAGTGAGAGAGAGAAAGAGAAGCTGTGAGTGAGAGAGAGAAAGAGAAGCTATGAGTGAGAGGGAGAGAGAGAAAGAGAAGCTGTGAGTGAGAGAGAGAGAGAGAGAGAGAGAAAGAGAAGCTGTGAGTGACAAGAGAGAAAGAGAAGCTGTGAGTGAGAGGGAGAGAGAGAGAAAGAGAAGCTGTGAGTGACACACAGAGAGAGAAGCTGTGAGTTAGAGAGAGAGAGAAAGAGAAGCTGTGAGTGAGAGAGAGAGAAAGAGATGCTGTGAGTGAGATTGAGAGAGAAAGAGAAGCTGTGAGTGAGAGAGAGAGAAAGAGAAGCTGTGAGTGAGATAGAGAGAAAGAGAAGCTGTGAGTGAGAGAGAGAGAGAAAGAGAAGCTGTGAGTAAGAAGGAGAGGGAAAGAGAAGAAGTGAGTGAGTGAGAGAGAGAGAGAGAAAGAGAAGCTGTGAGTGAGAGAGGGAGAGAAAGAGAAGCTGTGAGTGAGAGAGAGAGAGAGAGAAAGAGAAGCTGATAGTGAGAGTGAGAGAGAGAGAGAAAGAGAAGCTGTGAGTGAGAGAGAGATTGAAAGAGAAGCTGTGAGTGAGTGAGAGAGAGAAAGAGAAGCTGTGAGTGAGAGAGAGAGAAAGAGAAGCTGTGAGTGAGAGAGAGAGAGAGAGAAGCTGTGATTAAGAAGGAGATGGAAAGAGAATAAGTGAGTGAGTGAGAGAGAGAGAGAAAGAGAAGCTGTGAGAGAGAAAGAGAAACTGTGAGTGAGAGAGTGAGAGAGAGAAAGAGAATCTGTTAGTGAGTGTGTGTGAGAGAGAAAGAGAAGCTGTGAGTGAGAGAGAGATTGAAAGAGAAGCTGTGAGTGAGAGAGAGAGAGAAAGAGAAGCTGTGAGTGAGAGAGAGAAAGAGAAGCTGTGAGTGAGAGGGAGAGAAAGAGAAGCTGTGAGTGACACAGAGAGAGAGAAGCTGTGAGTTAGAGAGAGAGAAAGAGAAGCTGTGAGTGAGAGTGAGAGAGAGAGAGAGAAAGTGAAGCTGTGAGTGTGAGAGAGAGAAAGAGAAGCTGTGTGTGTGTGTGAGAGAGAAAGATAGTCTAAGAAAGAGAGAGTGAAAGAGAAGCTGTGAGTGAGAGAGAGAGAGAGAAGCTGTGAGTGAGAGAGTGAGAGAGTGAAAGAGAAGCTGTAAGTGAGAGAGAGATTGAAAGAGAAGCTGTGAGTGAGAGAGAGAGAGAGAGAAAGAGAAGCTGAGTGAGAGAGAGAAAGAGAAGCTGTGAGTGAGAGGGAGAGAGAGAAAGAGAAGCTGTGAGTGACACAGAGAGAGAGAAGCTGTGAGTTAGAGAGAGAGAAAGAGAAGCTGTGAGTGAGAGAGAGAGACAGAGAAGCTGTGTGTGTGTGAGAGAGAGAAAGATAGTCTGAGAAAGAGAGAGTGAAAGAGAAGCTGTGAGACAGAGAGAGGGAGAAAGAGAAGCTGTGTGTGTGAGAGAGAGAGAGAGAAAGAGAAGCTGTGAGTGAGAGTGAGATAGAGAGAGAGAGAAGCTGTGAGTGTGTGTGAGAGAGAAAGAGAAGCTGTGAGTGAGAGTGTGAGAGAGAGAGAGAAAGAGAAGCTGTGAGTGAGAGAGAGATTGAAAGAGAAGCTGTGAGTGAGTGAGAGAGAGAGAAAGAGAAGCTGTGAGTGAGAGAGAGAGAAAGAGAAGCTGTGAGTGAGAGAGAGAGAAAGAGAAGCTGTGATTAAGAAGGAGAGGGAAAGAGAATAAGTGAGTGAGTGAGAGAGAGAGAGAAACAGAAGCTGTGAGAGAGAAAGAGAAGCTGTGAGTGAGAGAGTGAGAGAGAGAAAGAGAATCTGTTAGTGAGTGTGTGAGAGAGAGAGAAAGAGAAGCTGTGAGTGAGAGAGAGATTGAAAGAGAAGCTGTGAGTGAGAGAGAGAGAGAAAAAGCTGTGAGTGAGAGAGAGAAAGAGAAGCTGTGAGTGAGACAGAGAGAGAGAAGCTGTGAGTTAGAGAGAGAGAAAGAGAAGCTGTGAGTGACAGAGAGAGAAAGAGAAGCTGTGAGTGAGAGTGAGAGAGAGAGAGAAAGTGAAGCTGTGAGTGTGTGAGAGAGAGAAAGAGAAGCTTTGTGTGTGTGTGAGAGAGAAAGATAGTCTGAGAAAGAGAGAGTGAAAGAGAAGCTGTGAGTGAGACAGAGAGGGAGAAAGAGAAGCTGTGTGCGTGAGAGAAAGAAAGAGAAGCTGAGAGTGAGAGTGAGAGAGAGAGAGAGAAAGAGAAGCTGAGAGTGAGAGAGAGAGAGAAAGTGAAGCTGTGAGTGAGAGAGAGAGAGAAAGAGAAGCTGTGAGTGAGAGAGAGAAAGAAAGAGAAGCTGTGAGTGTGTGAGAGAGAAAGAGAAGCTGTGAGTGAGAGAGAGAGAGAAAGAGAAGCTGTGAGTGACAGAGAGAGAGACAGAGAAGCTGTGTGTGTGTGAGAGAGAGAAAGATAGTCTGAGAAAGAGAGAGTGAAAGAGAAGCTGTGAGACAGAGAGAGGGAGAAAGAGAAGCTGTGTGTGTGTGTGTGTGAGAGAGAAAGAGAAGCTGTGAGTGAGAGTGAGAGAGAGAGAGAGAGAAGCTGTGAGTGTGTGTGAGAGAGAAAGAGAAACTGTGAGTGAGAGAGAGAGAAAGTGAAGCTGTGAGAGAGAAAGAGAGAGAGAATGAGAAGCTGTGAGTGAGAGAGAGAGAAGCTGTGAGTGAGTGAGAGAGAGAAGATGTGAGTGAGAGAGAGAGAAAGAGAAGCTGTGAGTGAGAGAGAGATTGAAAGAGAAGCTGTGAGTGAGAGAGAGAGAGAAAGAGAAGCTGTGAGTGAGAGGGAGAGAAAGAGAAGCTGTGAGTGACACACAGCGAGAGAAGCTGTGAGTAAGAGAGAGAGAAAGAGAAGCTGTGAGTGACAGAGAGAGAGAAAGAGAAGCTGAGAGTGAGAGAGAGAGAGAAAGTGAAGCTGTGAGTGAGAGAGAGAGAGAAAGAGAAGCTGTGTGTGTGTGTGAGAGAGAAAGATAGTCTGAGAAAGAGAGAGTGAAAGAGAAGCTGTGAGTGAGACAGAGAGAGGGAGAAAGAGAAGCTGTGCGTGAGAGAGAGAAAGAGAAGCTGTGAGTGAGAGAGAGAAAGAAAAGCTGTGAGTGAGAGAGAGAGACAGAGAAGGTATGAGTGAGAGAGAGAGAGAAGCTGTGAGTGAGAGAGTGAGAGAGAGAAAGAGAAGCTGTGAGTGAGAGAGAGAAAGAGAAGCTGTGAGTGAGAGAGAGAAAGAGAAGCTGTGAGTGAGAGGGAGAGAGAGAAAGAGAAGCTGTGAGTGAGAGAGAGAGAGAGAGAGAGAGAGAAGCTGTGAGTGACAATAGAGAAAGAGAAGCTGTGAGTGAGAGGGAGAGAGAGAGAATGAGAAGCTGTGAGTGACACACAGAGAGAGAAGCTGTGAGTTAGAGAGAGAGAGAAAGAGAAGCTGTGAGTGACAGAGAGAGAAAGAGAAGCTGTGAGTGAGAGTGAGAGAGAGAGAGAAAGAGAAGCTGTGAGTGAGAGAGAGAGAAAGAGATGCTGTGAGTGAGATTGAGAGAGAAAGAGAAGCTGTGAGTGAGAGAGAGAGAAAGAGAAGCTGTGAGTGAGAGAGAGAGAAAGAGAAGCTGTGAGTGAGAGAGAGAGAGAAAGAGAAGCTGTGAGTAAGAAGGAGAGGGAAAGAGAAGAAGTGAGTGAGTGAGAGAGAGAGAGAGAAAGAGAAGCTGTGAGTGAGAGAGAGAGAGAAAGAGAAGCTGTGAGTGAGAGAGTGAGAGAGAGAAAGAGAAGCTGATAGTGAGAGTGAGAGAGAGAGAGAAAGAGAAGCTGTGAGTGAGAGAGAGATTGAAAGAGAAGCTGTGAGTGAGTGAGAGAGAGAAAGAGAAGCTGTGAGTGAGAGAGAGAGAAAGAGAAGCTGTGAGTGAGAGAGAGAGAAAGAGAAGCTGTGATTAAGAAGGAGATGGAAAGAGAATAAGTGAGTGAGTGAGAGAGAGAGAGAAAGAGAACCTGTGAGAGAGAAAGAGAAACTGTGAGTGAGTGTGTGAGAGAGAGAAAGAGAAGCTGTGTGAGAGAGAGATTGAAAGAGAAGCTGTGAGTGAGAGAGAGAGAGAAAGAGAAGCTGTGAGTGAGTGTGTGAGAGAGAGAAAGAGAAGCTGTGTGAGAGAGAGATTGAAAGAGAAGCTGTGAGTGAGAGAGAGAGAGAAAGAGAAGCTGTGAGTGAGAGAGAGAAAGAGAAGCTGTGAGTGAGAGGGAGAGAAAGAGAAGCTGGTAGTGACACAGAGAGAGAGAAGCTGTGAGTTAGAGAGAGAGAAGGAGAAGCTGTGAGTGAGAGTGAGAGAGAGAGAGAGAAAGTGAAGCTGTGAGTGTGAGAGAGAGAGAAAGAGAAGCTGTGTGTGTGTGAGAGAGAGAAAGATAGTCTGAGAAAGAGAGAGTGAAAGAGAAGCTGTGAGTGAGACAGAGAGAGGGAGAAAGAGAAGCTGTGTGCGTGAGAGAGAGAAAGAGAAGCTGTGAGTGAGAGAGAGAAAGAAAAGCTGTGAGTGAGAGAGAGAGAAAGAGAAGGTATGAGTGAGAGAGAGAGAGAAGCTGTGAGTGAGAGAGTGAGAGAGAGAAAGCGAAGCTGTGAGTGAGAGAGAGAAAGAGAAGCTGTGAGTGAGAGGGAGAGAGAGAAAGAGAAGCTGTGGGTGAGAGAGAGAGAGAGAAGGTGTGAGTGAGAGAGAGAAAGAGAAGCTGTGAGTGAGAGGGAGAGAGAGAAAGAGAAGCTGTGAGTGACACACAGAGAGAGAAGCTGTGAGTTAGAGAGAGAGAGAAAGAGAAGCTGTGAGTGACAGAGAGAGAGAAAGAGAAGCTGTGAGTGAGAGTGAGAGAGAGAGAGAAAGAGAAGCTGTGAGTGAGAGAGAGAGAAAGAGATGCTGTGAGTGAGAGAGAGACAAAGAGAAGCTGTGAGTGAGAGAGAGAGAAAGAGAAGCTGTGAGTGAGAGAGTGAGAGAAAGAGAAGCTGTGAGTAAGAAGGAGAGGGAAAGAGAAGAAATGAGTGAGTGAGAGAGAGAGAGAGAAAGAGAAGCTGTGAGTGAGAGAGAGAGAGAAAGAGAAGCTGTGAGTGAGAGAGTGAGAGAGAGAAAGAGAAGCTGTGAGTGAGAGTGAGAGAGAGAGAGAAAGAGAAGCTGTGAGTGAGAGAGAGAGAAAGAGATGCTGTGTGTGTGTGAGAGAGAAAGAGAAGCTGTGAGAGAGAGAGAGAGAAAGAGAAGCTGTGAGTGAGAGAGAGAGAGAAAGAGAAGCTGTGAGTAAGAAGGAGAGGGAAAGAGAAGAAGTGAGTGAGTGAGAGAGAGAGAGAGAAAGAGAAGCTGTGAGTGAGAGAGAGAGAGAAAGAGAAGCTGTGAGTGAGAGAGTGAGAGAGAGAAAGAGAAGCTGTTAGTGAGAGTGAGAGAGAGAGAGAAAGAGAAGCTGTGAGTGAGAGAGAGATTGAAAGAGAAGCTGTGAGTGAGTGAGAGAGAGAGAAAGAGAAGCTGTAAGTGAAAGAGAGAGAAAGAGAAGCTGTGAGTGAGAGAGAGAGAGAAAGAGAAGCTGTGATTAAGAAGGAGAGGGAAAGAGAAAAAGTGAGTGAGTGAGAGAGAGAGAGAGAGAGAAAGAGAAGCTGTGAGAGAGAAAGAGAAGCTGCGAGTGAGAGAGTGAGAGAGAGAAAGAGAATCTGTTACTGAGTGTGTGTGAGAGAGAGAAAGAGAAGCTGTGAGTGAGAGAGAGATTGAAAGAGAAGCTGTGAGTGAGAGAGAGAGAGAAAGAGAAGCTGTGAGTGAGAGGGAGAGAAAGAGAAGCTGTGAGTGACACACAGCGAGAGAAGCTGTGAGTAAGAGAGAGAGAAAGAGAAGCTGTGAGTGACAGAGAGAGAGAAAGAGAAGCTGAGAGTGACAGAGAGAGAGAAAGTGAAGCTGTGAGTGAGAGAGAGAGAGAAAGAGAAGCTGTGTGTGTGAGAGAGAGAGAAAGATAGTCTGAGAAAGAGAGAGTGAAAGAGAAGCTGTGAGTGAGACAGAGAGAGGGAGAAAGAGAAGCTGTGTGCGTGAGAGAGAGAAAGAGAAGCTGTGAGTGAGAGAGAGAAAGAAAAGCTGTGAGTGAGAGAGAGAGACAGAGAAGGTATGAGTGAGAGAGAGAGAGAAGCTGTGAGTGAGAGAGTGAGAGAGAGAAAGAGAAGCTGTGAGTGAGAGAGAGAAAGAGAAGCTGTGAGTGAGAGAGAGAAAGAGAAGCTGTGAGTGAGAGGGAGAGAGAGAAAGAGAAGCTGTGAGTGAGAGAGAGAGAGAGAGAGAGAGAAGCTGTGAGTGACAAGAGAGAAAGAGAAGCTGTGAGTGAGAGGGAGAGAGAGAGAATGAGAAGCTGTGAGTGACACACAGAGAGAGAAGCTGTGAGTTAGAGAGAGAGAGAAAGAGAAGCTGTGAGTGACAGAGAGAGAAAGAGAAGCTGTGAGTGAGAGTGAGTGAGAGAGAGAAAGAGAAGCTGTGAGTGAGAGAGAGAGAAAGAGATGCTGTGAGTGAGATTGAGAGAGAAAGAGAAGCTGTGAGTGAGAGAGAGAGAAAGAGAAGCTGTGAGTGAGAGAGAGAGAAAGAGAAGCTGTGAGTGAGAGAGAGAGAGAAAGAGAAGCTGTGAGTAAGAAGGAGAGGGAAAGAGAAGAAGTGAGTGAGTGAGAGAGAGAGAGAGAAAGAGAAGCTGTGAGTGAGAGAGAGAGAGAAAGAGAAGCTATGAGTGAGAGAGTGAGAGAGAGAAAGAGAAGCTGATAGTGAGAGTGAGAGAGAGAGAGAAAGAGAAGCTGTGAGTGAGAGAGAGATTGAAAGAGAAGCTGTGAGTGAGTGAGAGAGAGAAAGAGAAGCTGTGAGTGAGAGAGAGAGAAAGAGAAGCTGTGAGTGAGAGAGAGAGAAAGAGAAGCTGTGATTAAGAAGGAGATGGAAAGAGAATAAGTGAGTGAGTGAGAGAGAGAGAGAAAGAGAAGCTGTGAGAGAGAAAGAGAAACTGTGAGTGAGAGAGTGAGAGAGAGAAAGAGAATCTGTTAGTGAGTGTGTGAGAGAGAGAAAGAGAAGCTGTGAGTGAGAGAGAGATTGAAAGAGAAGCTGTGAGTGAGAGAGAGAGAGAAAGAGAAGCTGTGAGTGAGAGAGAGAAAGAGAAGCTGTGAGTGAGAGGGAGAGAAAGAGAAGCTGGTAGTGACACAGAGAGAGAGAAGCTGTGAGTTAGAGAGAGAAGGAGAAGCTGTGAGTGAGAGTGAGAGAGAGAGAGAGAAAGTGAAGCTGTGAGTGTGTGAGAGAGAGAAAGAGAAGCTGTGTGTGTGTGTGAGAGAGAAAGATAGTCTGAGAAAGAGAGAGTGAAAGAGAAGCTGTGAGTGAGACAGAGAGAGGGAGAAAGAGAAGCTGTGTGCGTGAGAGAGAGAAAGAGAAGCTGTGAGTGAGAGAGAGAAAGAAAAGCTGTGAGTGAGAGAGAGAGAAAGAGAAGGTATGAGTGAGAGAGAGAGAGAAGCTGTGAGTGAGAGTGAGAGAGAGAAAGCGAAGCTGTGAGTGAGAGAGAGAAAGAGAAGCTGTGAGTGAGAGGGAGAGAGAGAAAGAGAAGCTGTGAGTGAGAGAGAGAGAGAAGGTGTGAGTGAGAGACAGAAAGAGAAGCTGTGAGTGAGAGGGAGAGAGAGAAAGAGAAGCTGTGAGTGACACACAGAGAGAGAAGCTGTGAGTTAGAGAGAGAGAGAAAGAGAAGCTGTGAGTGACAGAGAGAGAGAAAGAGAAGCTGTGAGTGAGAGTGAGAGAGAGAGAGAAAGAGAAGCTGTGAGTGAGAGAGAGAGAAAGAGATGCTGTGAGTGAGAGAGAGAGAAAGAGAAGCTGTGAGTGAGAGAGAGAGAAAGAGAAGCTGTGAGTGAGAGAGAGAGAGAAAGAGAAGCTGTGAGTAAGAAGGAGAGGGAAAGAGAAGAAATGAGTGAGTGAGAGAGAGAGAGAGAAAGAGAAGCTGTGAGTGAGAGAGAGAGAGAAAGAGAAGCTGTGAGTGAGAGAGTGAGAGAGAGAAAGAGAAGCTGTTAGTGAGAGTGAGAGAGAGAGAGAAAGAGAAGCTGTGAGTGAGAGAGAGATTGAAAGAGAAGCTGTGAGTGAGTGAGAGAGAGAGAAAGAGAAGCTGTAAGTGAGAGAGAGAGAAAGAGAAGCTGTGAGTGAGAGAGAGAGAGAAAGAGAAGCTGTGATTAAGAAGGAGAGGGAAAGAGAATAAGTGAGTGAGTGAGAGAGAGAGAGAGAAAGAGAAGCTGTGAGAGAGAAAGAGAAGTTGTGAGTGAGAGAGAGAGAGAGAGAGAATCTGTTACTGAGTGTGTGTGTGAGAGAGAAAGAGAAGGTGTGAGTGAGAGAGAGATTGAAAGAGAAGCTGTGAGTGAGAGGGAGAGAGAGAAAGAGAAGCTGTGAGTGAGAGGGAGAGAAAGAGAAGCTGTGAGTGACACACAGAGAGAGAAGCTGTGAGTTAGAGAGAGAGAAAGAGAAGCTGTGAGTGACAGAGAGAGAGAAAGAGAAGCTGAGAGTGAGAGAGAGAGAGAAAGTGAAGCTGTGAGTGAGAGAGAGAGAGAAAGAGAAGCTGTGTGTGTGTGAGAGAAAGATAGTCTGAGAAAGAGAGAGTGAAAGAGAAGCTGTGAGTGAGACAGAGAGAGGGAGAAAGAGAAGCTGTGTGCGTGAGAGAGAGAAAGAGAAGCTGTGAGTGAGAGAGAGAAAGAAAAGCTGTGAGTGAGAGAGAGAGAAAGAGAAGGTATGAGTGAGAGAGAGAGAGAAGCTGTGAGTGAGAGAGTGAGAGAGAGAAAGAGAAGCTGTGAGTGAGAGAGAGAAAGAGAAGCTGTGAGTGAGAGGGTGAGAGAGAAAGAGAAGCTGTGAGTGAGAGAGAGAGAGAGAAAGAGAAGCTGTGAGTGAGAAGAGAGAAAGAGAAGCTGTGAGTGAGAGGGAGAGAGAGAAATAGAAGCTGTGAGTGACACACAGAGAGAGAAGCTGTGAGAGAGAGAGAGAGAGAAAGAGAAGCTGTGATTGAGAGTGAGAGAGAGAAAGAGAAGCTGTGAGTGAGAGAGAGAGAAAGAGAAGCTGTGAGTGAGAGAGAGAGAAGCTGTGAGTGAGAGAGAGAAAGAAAAGGTGTGAGTGCGAGAGAGAGAGAGAAAGAGAAGGTAGGAGTGAGAGAGAGAGAAGCAGTGAGTGAGAGAGAGAGAGAAAGAGAAGCTGTGAGTGAGACACAGAGAGAGAAAGAGAAGCTGTGAGAGAGGGGGGAAAGAGAAGCTGTGTGTGTGTGAGAAAGAGAAGCTGTGAGTGAGAGAGAGAAAGAGAAGCTGTGAGTGAGAGAGAGAAAGAGAAGCTGTGAGTGAGAGGGAGAGAAAGAGAAGCTGTGAGTGACACAGAGAGAGAGAAGCTGTGAGTTAGAGAGAGAGAAAGAGAAGCTGTGAGTGACAGAGAGAAAGAGAAGCTGAGAGTGAGAGAGAGAGAGAAAGTGAAGCTGTGAGTGAGAGAGAGAGAGAAAGAGAAGCTGTGAGTGAGAGAGAGAGAAGCTGTGAGTGAGAGAGAGAAAGAAAAGGTGTGAGTGAGAGAGAGAGAGAGAAAGAGAAGGTAGGAGTGAGAGAGAGAGAAGCAGTGAGTGAGAGAGAGAGAGAAAGAGAAGCTGTGAGTGAGACACAGAGAGAGAAAGAGAAGCTGTGAGAGAGGGGGGAAAGAGAAGCTGTGTGTGTGTGAGAAAGAGAAGCTGTGAGTGAGAGAGAGAAAGAGAAGCTGTGAGTGAGAGAGAGAAAGAGAATCTGTGAGTGAGAGGGAGAGAAAGAGAAGCTGTGAGTGACACAGAGAGAGAGAAGCTGTGAGTTAGAGAGAGAGAAAGAGAAGCTGTGAGTGACAGAGAGAAAGAGAAGCTGAGAGTGAGAGAGAGAGAGAAAGTGAAGCTGTGAGTGAGAGAGAGAGAGAAAGAGAAGCTGTGAGTGAGAGAGAGAGAAGCTGTGAGTGAGAGAGAGAAAGAGAAGCTGTGAGTGAGAGGGAGAGAAAGAGAAGCTGTGAGTGACACACAGAGAGAGAAGCTGTGAGTTAGAGAGAGAGAAAGAGAAGCTGTGAGTGACAGAGAGAAAGAGAAGCTGAGAGTGAGAGAGAGAGAGAAAGTGAAGCTGTGAGTGAGAGAGAGAGAGAAAGAGAAGCTGTGTGTGTGTGTGAGAGAGAAAGATAGTCTGAGAAAGAGAGAGTGAAAGAGAAGCTGTGAGTGAGACAGAGAGAGGGAGAAAGAGAAGCTGTGTGCATGAGAGAGAGAAAGAGAAGCTGTGAGTGAGAGAGAGAAAGAAAAGCTGTGAGTGAGAGAGAGAGAAAGAGAAGGTATGAGTGAGAGAGAGAGAGAAGCTGTGAGTGAGAGAGTGAGAGAGAGAAAGAGAAGCTGTGAGTGAGAGAGAGAAAGAGAAGCTGTGAGTGAGAGGGAGAGAGAGAAAGAGAAGCTGTGAGTGAGAGAGAGAGAGAGAGAAAGAGAAGCTGTGAGTGACACACAGAGAGAGAAGCTGTGAGTTAGAGAGAGAGAGAAAGAGAAGCTGTGAGTGACAGAGAGAGAGAAAGAGAAGCTGTGAGTGAGAGTGAGAGAGAGAGAGAAAGAGAAGCTGTGAGTGAGAGAGAGAGAAAGAGATGCTGTGTGTGTGAGAGAGAGAAAGAGAAACTGTGAGTGAGAGAGAGAGAAAGAGAAGCTGTGAGTGAGAGAGAGAGAGAAAGAGAAGCTGTGAGTAAGAAGGAGAGGGAAAGAGAAGAAGTGAGTGAGTGAGAGAGAGAGAGAAAGAGAAGCTGTGAGTGAGAGAGAGAGAGAAAGAGAAGCTGTGAGTGAGAGAGTGAGAGAGAGAAAGAGAAGCTGTTAGTGAGAGTGAGAGAGAGAGAGAAAGAGAAGCTGTGAGTGAGAGAGAGATTGAAAGAGAAGCTGTGAGTGAGTGAGAGAGAGAGAAAGAGAAGCTGTAAGTGAGAGAGAGAGAAAGAGAAGCTGTGAGTGAGAGAGATAGAGAAAGAGAAGCTGTGAT
This sequence comes from Bradypodion pumilum, assembly GCA_035047305.1. Classification (NCBI taxonomy): domain Eukaryota; kingdom Metazoa; phylum Chordata; class Lepidosauria; order Squamata; family Chamaeleonidae; genus Bradypodion; species Bradypodion pumilum. The sequence goes on from JAWDJD010000001.1 coordinate 234,358,216, forward strand.
TAAGAAGGAGAGGGAAAGAGAAAAAGTGAGTGAGTGAGAGAGAGAGAGAGAAAGAGAAGCTGTGAGAGAGAAAGAGAAGCTGCGAGTGAGAGAGTGAGAGAGAGAAAGAGAATCTGTTACTGAGTGTGTGAGAGAGAGAGAAAGAGAAGCTGTGAGTGAGAGAGAGATTGAAAGAGAAGCTGTGAGTGAGAGAGAGAGAGAAAGAGAAGCTGTGAGTGAGAGGGAGAGAAAGAGAAGCTGTGAGTGACACACAGCGAGAGAAGCTGTGAGTTAGAGAGAGAGAAAGAGAAGCTGTGAGTGACAGAGAGAGAGAAAGAGAAGCTGAGAGTGAGAGAGAGAGAGAAAGTGAAGCTGTGAGTGAGAGAGAGAGAGAAAGAGAAGCTGTGTGTGTGTGAGAGAGAAAGATAGTCTGAGAAAGAGAGAGTGAAAGAGAAGCTGTGAGTGAGACAGAGAGAGGGAGAAAGAGAAGCTGTGTGCGTGAGAGAGAGAAAGAGAAGCTGTGAGTGAGAGAGAGAAAGAAAAGCTGTGAGTGAGAGAGAGAGAAAGAGAAGGTATGAGTGAGAGAGAGAGAGAAGCTGTGAGTGAGAGAGTGAGAGAGAGAAAGAGAAGCTGTGAGTGAGAGAGAGAAAGAGAAGCTGTGAGTGAGAGGGTGAGAGAGAAAGAGAAGCTGTGAGTGAGAGAGAGAGAGAGAAAGAGAAGCTGTGAGTGAGAAGAGAGAAAGAGAAGCTGTGAGTGAGAGGGAGAGAGAGAAATAGAAGCTGTGAGTGACACACAGAGAGAGAAGCTGTGAGAGAGAGAGAGAGAGAAAGAGAAGCTGTGATTGAGTGAGAGAGAGAGAAAGAGAAGCTGTGAGTGAGAGAGAGAGAAAGAGAAGCTGTGAGTGTAGAGAGAGAGAAGCTGTGAGTGAGAGAGAGAAAGAAAAGGTGTGAGTGAGAGAGAGAGAGAGAAAGAGAAGGTAGGAGTGAGAGAGAGAGAAGCAGTGAGTGAGAGAGAGAGAGAAAGAGAAGCTGTGAGTGAGACACAGAGAGAGAAAGAGAAGCTGTGAGAGAGGGGGGAAAGAGAAGCTGTGTGTGTGTGAGAAAGAGAAGCTGTGAGTGAGAGAGAGAGAAAGAGAAGCTGTGAGTGAGAGAGAGAGAAGCTGTGAGTGAGAGAGAGAAAGAGAAGCTGTGAGTGAGAGGGAGAGAAAGAGAAGCTGTGAGTGACACACAGAGAGAGAAGCTGTGAGTTAGAGAGAGAGAAAGAGAAGCTGTGAGTGAGAGAGAGAGAGAAAGAGAAGCTGTGAGTGAGAGGGAGAGAAAGAGAAGCTGTGAGTGACACACAGCGAGAGAAGCTGTGAGTTAGAGAGAGAGAAAGAGAAGCTGTGAGTGACAGAGAGAGAGAAAGAGAAGCTGAGAGTGAGAGAGAGAGAGAAAGTGAAGCTGTGAGTGAGAGAGAGAGAGAAAGAGAAGCTGTGTGTGTGTGTGAGAGAAAGATAGTCTGAGAAAGAGAGAGTGAAAGAGAAGCTGTGAGTGAGACAGAGAGAGGGAGAAAGAGAAGCTGTGTGCGTGAGAGAGAGAAAGAGAAGCTGTGAGTGAGAGAGAGAAAGAAAAGCTGTGAGTGAGAGAGAGAGAAAGAGAAGGTATGAGTGAGAGAGAGAGAGAAGCTGTGAGTGAGAGAGTGAGAGAGAGAAAGAGAAGCTGTGAGTGAGAGAGAGAAAGAGAAGCTGTGAGTGAGAGGGTGAGAGAGAAAGAGAAGCTGTGAGTGAGAGAGAGAGAGAGAAAGAGAAGCTGTGAGTGAGAAGAGAGAAAGAGAAGCTGTGAGTGAGAGGGAGAGAGAGAAATAGAAGCTGTGAGTGACACACAGAGAGAGAAGCTGTGAGAGAGAGAGAGAGAGAAAGAGAAGCTGTGATTGAGTGAGAGAGAGAGAAAGAGAAGCTGTGAGTGAGAGAGAGAGAAAGAGAAGCTGTGAGTGTAGAGAGAGAGAAGCTGTGAGTGAGAGAGAGAAAGAAAAGGTGTGAGTGAGAGAGAGAGAGAGAAAGAGAAGGTAGGAGTGAGAGAGAGAGAAGCAGTGAGTGAGAGAGAGAGAGAAAGAGAAGCTGTGAGTGAGACACAGAGAGAGAAAGAGAAGCTGTGAGAGAGGGGGGAAAGAGAAGCTGTGTGTGTGTGAGAAAGAGAAGCTGTGAGTGAGAGAGAGAGAAAGAGAAGCTGTGAGTGAGAGAGAGAGAAGCTGTGAGTGAGAGAGAGAAAGAGAAGCTGTGAGTGAGAGGGAGAGAAAGAGAAGCTGTGAGTGACACACAGAGAGAGAAGCTGTGAGTTAGAGAGAGAGAAAGAGAAGCTGTGAGTGACAGAGAGAAAGAGAAGCTGAGAGTGAGAGAGAGAGAGAAAGTGAAGCTGTGAGTGAGAGAGAGAGAGAAAGAGAAGCTGTGAGTGAGAGAGAGAGAAGCTGTGAGTGAGAGAGAGAAAGAGAAGCTGTGAGTGAGAGGGAGAGAAAGAGAAGCTGTGAGTGACACACAGAGAGAGAAGCTGTGAGTTAGAGAGAGAGAAAGAGAAGCTGTGAGTGACAGAGAGAAAGAGAAGCTGAGAGTGAGAGAGAGAGAGAAAGTGAAGCTGTGAGTGAGAGACAGAGAGAAAGAGAAGCTGTGTGTGTGTGTGAGAGAGAAAGATAGTCTGAGAAAGAGAGAGTGAAAGAGAAGCTGTGAGTGAGACAGAGAGAGGGAGAAAGAGAAGCTGTGTGCATGAGAGAGAGAAAGGGAAGCTGTGAGTGAGAGAGAGAAAGAAAAGCTGTGAGTGAGAGAGAGAGAAAGAGAAGGTATGAGTGAGTGAGAGAGAGAAGCTGTGAGTGAGAGAGTGAGAGAGAGAAAGAGAAGCTGTGAGTGAGAGAGAGAAAGAGAAGCTGTGAGTGAGAGGGAGAGAGAGAAAGAGAAGCTGTGAGTGAGAGAGAGAGAGAGAGAAAGAGAAGGTGTGAGTGAGAGAGAGAAAGAGAAGCTGTGAGTGAGAGGGAGAGAGAGAAAGAGAAGCTGTGAGTGACACACAGAGAGAGAAGCTGTGAGTTAGAGAGAGAGAGAAAGAGAAGCTGTGAGTGACAGAGAGAGAGAAAGAGAAGCTGTGAGTGAGAGTGAGAGAGAGAGAGAAAGAGAAGCTGTGAGTGAGAGAGAGAGAAAGAGATGCTGTGTGTGAGAGAGAGAGAAAGAGAAGGTGTGAGTGAGAGAGAGAGAAAGAGAAGCTGTGAGTGAGAGAGAGAGAGAAAGAGAAGCTGTGAGTAAGAAGGAGAGGGAAAGAGAAGAAGTGAGTGAGTGAGAGAGAGAGAGAGAAAGAGAAGCTGTGAGTGAGAGAGAGAGAGAAAGAGAAGCTGTGAGTGAGAGAGTGAGAGAGAGAAAGAGAAGCTGTTAGTGAGAGTGAGAGAGAGAGAGAAAGAGAAGCTGTGAGTGAGAGAGAGATTGAAAGAGAAGCTGTGAGTGAGTGAGAGAGAGAGAAAGAGAAGCTGTAAGTGAGAGAGAGAGAAAGAGAAGCTGTGAGTGAGAGAGAGAGAGAAAGAGAAGCTGTGATTAAGAAGGAGAGGGAAAGAGAAAAAGTGAGTGAGTGAGAGAGAGAGAGAGAAAGAGAAGCTGTGAGAGAGAAAGAGAAGCTGCGAGTGAGAGAGTGAGAGAGAGAAAGAGAATCTGTTACTGAGTGTGTGAGAGAGAGAGAAAGAGAAGCTGTGAGTGAGAGAGAGATTGAAAGAGAAGCTGTGAGTGAGAGAGAGAGAGAAAGAGAAGCTGTGAGTGAGAGGGAGAGAAAGAGAAGCTGTGAGTGACACACAGCGAGAGAAGCTGTGAGTTAGAGAGAGAGAAAGAGAAGCTGTGAGTGACAGAGAGAGAGAAAGAGAAGCTGAGAGTGAGAGAGAGAGAGAAAGTGAAGCTGTGAGTGAGAGAGAGAGAGAAAGAGAAGCTGTGTGTGTGTGTGAGAGAGAAAGATAGTCTGAGAAAGAGAGAGTGAAAGAGAAGCTGTGAGTGAGACAGAGAGAGGGAGAAAGAGAAGCTGTGTGCGTGACAGAGAAAAAGAGAAGCTGTGAGTGAGAGAGAGAAAGAAAAGCTGTGAGTGAGAGAGAGAGACAGAGAAGGTATGAGTGAGAGAGAGAGAGAAGCTGTGAGTGAGAGAGTGAGAGAGAGAAAGAGAAGCTGTGAGTGAGAGAGAGAAAGAGAAGCTGTGAGTGAGAGAGAGAAAGAGAAGCTGTGAGTGAGAGGGAGAGAGAGAAAGAGAAGCTGTGAGTGAGAGAGAGAGAGAGAAAGAGAAGCTGTGAGTGACAAGAGAGAAAGAGAAGCTGTGAGTGAGAGGGAGAGAGAGAGAATGAGAAGCTGTGAGTGACACACAGAGAGAGAAGCTGTGAGTTAGAGAGAGAGAGAAAGAGAAGCTGTGAGTGACAGAGAGAGAAAGAGAAGCTGTGAGTGAGAGTGAGAGAGAGAGAGAAAGAGAAGCTGTGAGTGAGAGAGAGAGAAAGAGATGCTGTGAGTGAGATTGAGAGAGAAAGAGAAGCTGTGAGTGAGAGAGAGAGAAAGAGAAGCTGTGAGTGAGAGAGAGAGAAAGAGAAGCTGTGAGTGAGAGAGAGAGAGAAAGAGAAGCTGTGAGTAAGAAGGAGAGGGAAAGAGAAGAAGTGAGTGAGTGAGAGAGAGAGAGAGAAAGAGAAGCTGTGAGTGAGAGAGAGAGAGAAAGAGAAGCTGTGAGTGAGAGAGTGAGAGAGAGAAAGAGAAGCTGATAGTGAGAGTGAGAGAGAGAGAGAAAGAGAAGCTGTGAGTGAGAGAGAGATTGAAAGAGAAGCTGTGAGTGAGTGAGAGAGAGAAAGAGAAGCTGTGAGTGAGAGAGAGAGAAAGAGAAGCTGTGAGTGAGAGAGAGAGAGAAAGAGAAGCTGTGATTACGAAGGAGATGGAAAGAGAATAAGTGAGTGAGTGAGAGAGAGAGAGAAAGAGAAGCTGTGAGAGAGAAAGAGAAACTGTGAGTGAGAGAGTGAGAGAGAGAAAGAGAATCTGTTAGTGAGTGTGTGAGAGAGAGAAAGAGAAGCTGTGAGTGAGAGAGAGATTGAAAGAGAAGCTGTGAGTGAGAGAGAGAGAGAAAGAGAAGCTGTGAGTGAGAGAGAGAAAGAGAAGCTGTGAGTGAGAGGGAGAGAAAGAGAAGCTGGTAGTGACACAGAGAGAGAGAAGCTGTGAGTTAGAGAGAGAGAAGGAGAAGCTGTGAGTGAGAGAGAGAGAAAGTGAAGCTGTGAGTGTGTGAGAGAGAGAAAGAGAAGCTGTGTGTTTGTGTGAGAGAGAAAGATAGTCTGAGAAAGAGAGAGTGAAAGAGAAGCTGTGAGTGAGAGAGAGAGAGAGAAAGAGAAGCTGAGAGAGAGAGAGAGAGAATGTGAAGCTGTGAGTGAGAGAGAGAGACAGAGAAGCTGTGTGTGTGTGAGAGAGAGAAAGATAGTCTGAGAAAGAGAGAGTGAAAGAGAAGCTGTGAGTGAGACAGAGAGAGGGAGAAAGAGAAGCTGTGTGTGTGTGAGAGAGAAAGAGAATCTGTGAGTGAGAGTGAGAGAGAGAGAGAAAGAGAAGCTGTGAGTGTGAGAGAGAGAGAAAGAGAAGCTGTGAGTGTGAGAGAGAGAAAGCGAAGCTGTGAGTGAGAGAGAGAGAATGAGAAGCTGTGAGTGAGAGAGAGAGAAGCTGTGAGTGAGAGAGAGAGAGAAGATGTGAGTGAGAGAGAGAGAGAATGAGAAGCTGTGAGTGAGAGAGAGATAAAAAGAGAAGCTGTGATTAAGAAGGAGAGGGAAAGAGAATAAGTGCGTGAGTGAGAGAGAGAGAGAGAGAAAGAGAAGCTGTGAGTAAGAAGGATAGGGAAAAAGAAGAAGTGAGTGAGTGAGAGAGAGAGAGAGAAAGAGAAGCTGTGAGTGAGAGAGAGAGAGAAAGAGAAGCTGTGAGTGAGAGAGTGAGAGAGAGAAAGAGAAGCTGTTAGTGAGAGTGAGAGCGAGAGAGAAAGAGAAGCTGTGAGTGAGAGAGAGAGAAAGAGAAGCTGTGATTAAGAAGGAGAGGGAAAGAGAATAAGTGAGTGAGAGAGAGAGAGAAAGAGAAGCTGTGAGAGAGAAAGAGAAGCTGTGAGTGAGAGAGTGAGAGAGAGAAAGAGAATCTGTTAGTGAGAGAGAGAGAGAGAAAGAGAAGCTGAGAGAGAGAGAGAGAGAATGTGAAGCTGTGAGTGAGAGAGAGAGACAGAGAAGCTGTGTGTGTGTGTGAGAGAGAAAGATAGTCTGAGAAAGAGAGAGTGAAAGAGAAGCTGTGAGTGACACAGAGAGAGAAGCTGTGAGTTAGAGAGAGAGAAAGAGAAGCTGTGAGTGAGAGAGAGAGAGAGAAAGAGAAGCTGAGAGAGAGAGAGAGAGAGAATGTGATGCTGTGAGTGAGAGAGAGACAGAGAAGCTGTGTGTGTGTGAGAGAGAGAAAGATAGTCTGAGAAAGAGAGAGTGAAAGAGAAGCTGTGAGTGAGACAGAGAGAGGGAGAAAGAGAAGCTGTGTGTGTGTGAGAGAGAAAGAGAAGCTGTGAGTGAGAGTGAGAGAGAGAGAGAAAGAGAAGCTGTGAGTGTGAGAGAGAGAGAAAGAGAAGCTGTGAGTGAGAGAGAGAAAGCGAAGCTGTGAGTGAGAGAGAGAGAGAATGAGAAGCTGTGAGTGAGAGAGAGAGAAGCTGTGAGTGAGAGAGAGAGAAGATGTGAGTGAGAGAGAGAGAGAATGAGAAGCTGTGAGTGAGAGAGAGAGAAAAAGAGAAGCTGTGATTAAGAAGGAGAGGGAAAGAGAATAAGTGCGTGAGTGAGAGAGAGAGAGAGAAAGAGAAGCTGTGAGAGAGAAAGAGAAGCTGTGAGTGAGAGAGTGAGAGAGAGAAAGAGAATCTGTTACTGAGTGTGTGTGAGAGAGAGAAAGAGAAGCTGTGAGTGAGAGAGATTGAAAGAGAAGCTGTGAGTGAGAGAGAGAGAGAAAGAGAAGCTGTGAGTGAGAGAGAGAAAGAGAAGCTGTGAGTGAGAGAGAGAGAAAGAGAAGCTGTGAGTGACACACAGAGAGAGAAGCTGTGAGTTAGAGAGAGAGAAAGAGAAGCTGTGAGTGACAGAGAGAGAGAAAGAGAAGCTGAGAGTGAGAGAGAGAGAGAAATTGAAGCTGTGAGTGAGAGAGAGAGAGAAAGAGAAGCTGTGTGTGTGTGAGAAAGATAGAAAGAGAGAGTGAAAGAGAAGCTGTGAGTGAGACAGAGAGAGGGAGAAAGAGAAGCTGTGTGCGTGAGAGAGAGAAAGAGAAGGTATGAGTGAGAGAGAGAGAAGTTGTGAGTGAGAGAGTGAGAGAGAGAAAGAGAAGCTGTGAGTGAGAGAGAGAAAGAGAAGATGTGAGTGAGAGGGAGAGAGAGAAAGAGAAGCTGTGAGTGAGAGAGAGAGAGAGAAAGAGAAGCTGTGAGTGAGAAGAGAGAAAGAGAAGCTGTGAGTGAGAGGGAGAGAGAGAAAGAGAAGCTGTGAGTGACACACAGAGAGAGAAGCTGTGAGTTAGAGAGAGAGAGAAAGAGAAGCTGTGAGTGACAGAGAGAGAGAGAAAGAGAAGCTGTGAGTGAGAGTGAGAGAGAGAGAGAAAGAGAAGCTGTGAGTGAGTGAGAGAGAAAGAGAAGCTGTGAGTGAGAGAGAGAGAAAGAGAAGCTGTGAGTGAGAGAGAGAGAAAGAGAAGCTGTGAGTGAGAGAGAGAGAGAAAGAGAAGCTGTGAGTAAGAAGGATAGGGAAAAAGAAGAAGTGAGTGAGTGAGAGAGAGAGAGAGAAAGAGAAGCTGTGAGTGAGAGAGAGAGAGAAAGAGAAGCTATGAGTGAGAGAGTGAGAGAGAGAAAGAGAAGCTGTTAGTGAGAGTGAGAGCGAGAGAGAAAGAGAAGCTGTGAGTGAGAGAGAGAGAAAGAGAAGCTGTGAGTGAGAGAGAGAGAAAGAGAAGCTGTGATTAAGAAGGAGAGGGAAAGAGAATGAGTGAGAGAGAGAGAGAGAAAGAGAAGCTGTGAGAGAGAAAGAGAAGCTGTGAGTGAGAGAGTGAGAGAGAGAAAGAGAATCTGTTAGTGAGTGTGTGTGAGAGAGAGAAAGAGAAGCTGTGAGTGAGAGAGAGATTGAAAGAGAAGCTGTGAGTGAGAGAGAGAGAGAAAGAGAAGCTGTGGTTGAGAGAGAGAAAGAGAAGCTGTGAGTGAGAGGGAGAGAAAGAGAAGCTGTGAGTGAGACAGAGAGAGAGAAGCTGTGAGTTAGAGAGAGAGAAAGAGAAGCTGTGAGTGACAGAGAGAGAGAAAGAGAAGCTGTGAGTGAGAGTGAGAGAGAGAGAGAAAGTGAACCTGTGAGTGTGTGAGAGAGAGAAAGAGAAGCTGTGTGTGTGTGAGAGAGAAAGATAGTCTGAGAAAGAGAGAGTGAAAGAGAAGCTGTGAGTGAGACAGAGAGAGGGAGAAAGAGAAGCTGTGTGTGTGAGAGAGAGAAAGAGAAGCTGTGAGTGAGAGTGAGAGAGAGAGAGAGAAAGAGAAGCTGAGAGTGAGAGAGAGAGAGAAAGTGAAGCTGTGAGTGAGAGAGAGAGAGAGAAGCTGTGAGTGAGAGAGAGAAAGAAAGAGTAGCTGTGAGTGTGTGTGAGAGAAAGAGAAGCTGTGAGTGAGAGAGAGAGAAAGAGAAGCTGTGAGTAAGAAGGAGAGGGAAAGAGAAGAAGTGAGTGAGTGAGAGAGAGAGAGAAAGAGAAGCTGTGAGACAGAAAGAGAAGCTGTGAGTGAGAGAGTGAGAGAGAGAAAGAGAATCTGTTAGTGAGAGTGAGAGAGAGAGAGAAAGAGAAGCTGTAAGTGAGAGAGAGATTGAAAGAGAAGCTGTGAGTGAGAGAGAGAGAGAAAAAGTGTAGCTGAGTGAGAGAAAGAGAAGCTGTGAGTGAGAGGGAGAGAGAGAAAGAGAAGCTGTGAGTGACACAGAGAGAGAGAAGCTGTGAGTTAGAGAGAGAGAAAGAGAAGCTGTGAGTGACAGAGAGAGAGACAGAGAAGCTGTGTGTGTGTGAGAGAGAGAAAGATAGTCTGAGAAAGAGAGAGTGAAAGAGAAGCTGTGAGGCAGAGAGAGGGAGAAAGAGAAGCTGTGTGTGTGTGAGAGAGAGAGAAAGAGAAGCTGTGAGTGAGAGTGAGAGAGAGAGAGAGAGAGAAGCTGTGAGTGTGTGTGTGAGAGAAAGAGAAACTGTGAGTGAGAGAGAGAGAAAGCGAAGCTGTGAGAGAGAAAGAGAGAGAGAATGAGAAGCTGTGAGTGAGAGAGAGAGAAGCTGTGAGTGAGAGAGAGAGAAGATGTGAGTGAGAGAGAGAGAATGAGAAGCTGTGAGTGAGAGAGATAAAAAATAAGAGAAGCTGTGAGTGAGAAAGAGAGAGAAAGAGTAGCTGTGAGTGAGAGAAAGAGAGGGAGAAAGAGAAGCTGTGAGTGAGAGAGAGAGAAAGAGAAGCTGTGAGTGAGAGAGAGAGAGAATGAGAAGCTGTGAGTGAGAGAGAGAGAAGCTGTGAGTGAGAGAGAAAGAGAAGCTGTGAGTGAGAGAGAGAGAGAGAAGATGTGAGTGAGAGAGAGATAGAATGAGAAGCTGTGAGTGAGAGAGAGAGAAAGTAAGAGAAGCTGTGAGTGATACAGAGAGAGAGAAAGAGAAGCTGTGAGTGAGAGAGAGAGAGAGAGAGAAGCTGTGAGTGAGAGAGAGAGAGAAAGAGAAGCTGCGAGTAAGAAGGAGAGGGAAAGAGAAGAAGTGAGTGAGAGAGAGAGAGAAAGAGAAGCTGTGAGACAGAAAGAGAAGCTGTGAGTGAGAGAGTGAGAGAGAGAAAGAGAATCTGTTAGTGAGAGTGAGAGAGAGAGAGAGAAAGAGAAGCTGTGAGTGAGAGAGAGATTGAAAGAGAAGCTGTGAGTGAGAGAGAGAGAGAGAAAGAGAAGCTGTGAGTGAGAGAGAGAAAAAGAAGCTGTGAGTGAGAGGGAGAGAGATAAAGAGAAGCTGTGAGTGACACAGAGAGAGAGAAGCTGTGAGTTAGAGAGAGAGAAAGAGAAGCTGTGAGTGAGAGAGAGAGAGAGAGAGAGAAAAAGAAGCTGAGAGAGAGAGAGAGAGAATGAGAACCTGTGAGTGAGAGAGAGAGAAGCTGTGAGTGAGAGAGAAAGAGAAGCTGTGAGTGAGAGAGAGGGAGAAGATGTGAGTGAGAGAGAGAGAGAATGAGAAGCTGTGAGTGAGAGAGAGAGAAAGTAAGAGAAGCTGTGAGTGAGAAAGAGAGAGAAAGAGAAGCTGTGATTGAGAGAGAGAGAAAGAGAAGCTGTGAGTGAGAGAGAGAGAGAATGAGAACCTGTGAGTGAGAGAGAGAGAAGCTGTGAGTGAGAGAGAAAGAGAAGCTGTGAGTGAGAGAGAGAGAGAAGATGTGAGTGAGAGAGAGAGAGAATGAGAAGCTGTGAGTGAGAGAGAGAGAAAGTAAGAGAAGCTGTGAGTGATACAGAGAGAGAGAAAGAGAAGCTGTGAGTGAGTGAGAGAGAGGGAGAAAGATAAGCTGTGTGTGAGAGAGAGAGAAAGAGAAGCTGTGAGAGAGAGAGAGAAAGAGAAGCTGTGATTGAGAGTGAGAGAGAGAGAAAGAGAAGCTGTGAGTGAGAGAGAGAGAAAGAAAGAGAAGCTGTGAGTGAGAGAGAGAGAAGCTGTGAGTGAGAGAGAGAAAGAAAAGGTGTGAGTGAGAGAGAGAGAGAGAAAGAGAAGGTAGGAGTGAGAGAGAGAGAAGCAGTGAGTGAGAGAGAGAGAGAGAAAGAGAAGCTGTGAGTGAGACACAGAGAGAGAAAGAGAAGCTGTGAGAGAGGGGGGAAAGAGAAGCTGTGTGTGTGTGAGAAAGAGAAGCTGTCAGTGAGAGAGAGAGAAAGAGAAGCTGTGAGTGAGAGAGAGAGAAGCTGTGAGTGAGAGAGAGAAAGAGAAGCTGTGAGTGAGAGGGAGAGAAAGAGAAGCTGTGAGTGACACACAGAGAGAGAAGCTGTGAGTTAGAGAGAGAGAAAGAGAAGCTGTGAGTGACAGAGAGAAAGAGAAGCTGAGAGTGAGAGAGAGAGAGAAAGTGAAGCTGTGAGTGAGAGAGAGAGAGAAAGAGAAGCTGTGTGTGTGTGAGAGAGAGAAAGATAGTCTGAGAAAGAGAGAGTGAAAGAGAAGCTGTGAGTGAGACAGAGAGAGGGAGAAAGAGAAGCTGTGTGCATGAGAGAGAGAAAGAGAAGCTGTGAGTGAGAGAGAGAAAGAAAAGCTGTGAGTGAGAGAGAGAGAAAGAGAAAGAGAAGCTGTGAGTGAGAGAGAGAAAGAGAAGCTGTGAGTGAGAGGGAGAGAGAGAAAGAGAAGCTGTGAGTGAGAGAGAGAGAGAGAAAGAGAAGGTGTGAGTGAGAGAGAGAAAGAGAAGCTGTGAGTGAGAGAGAGATTGAAAGAGAAGCTGTGAGTGAGTGAGAGAGAGAGAAAGAGAAGCTGTAAGTGAGAGAGAGAGAAAGAGAAGCTGTGAGTGAGAGAGAGAGAAAGAGAAGCTGTGATAAAGAAGGAGAGGGAAAGAGAATAAGTGAGTGAGTGAGAGAGAGAGAGAAAGAGAAGCTGTGAGAGAGAAAGAGAAGCTGCGAGTGAGAGAGTGAGAGAGAGAAAGAGAATCTGTTACTGAGTGTGAGAGAGAGAGAGAAAGAGAAGCTGTGAGTGAGAGAGAGATTGAAAGAGAAGCTGTGAGTGAGAGAGAGAGAGAAAGAGAAGCTGTGAGTGAGAGGGAGAGAAAGAGAAGCTGTGAGTGACACACAGCGAGAGAAGCTGTGAGTTAGAGAGAGAGAAAGAGAAGCTGTGAGTGACAGAGAGAGAGAAAGAGAAGCTGAGAGTGAGAGAGAGAGAGAAAGTGAAGCTGTGAGTGAGAGAGAGAGAGAAAGAGAAGCTGTGTGTGTGTGAGAGAGAGAAAGATAGTCTGAGAAAGAGAGAGTGAAAGAGAAGCTGTGAGTGAGACGGAGAGAGGGAGAAAGAGAAGCTGTGTGCGTGAGAGAGAGAAAGAGAAGCTGTGAGTGAGAGAGAGAAAGAAAAGCTGTGAGTGAGAGAGAGAGACAGAGAAGGTATGAGTGAGAGAGAGAGAGAAGCTGTGAGTGAGAGAGTGAGAGAGAGAAAGAGAAGCTGTGAGTGAGAGAGAGAAAGAGAAGCTGTGAGTGAGAGAGAGAAAGAGAAGCTATGAGTGAGAGGGAGAGAGAGAAAGAGAAGCTGTGAGTGAGAGAGAGAGAGAGAAAGAGAAGCTGTGAGTGACAAGAGAGAAAGAGAAGCTGTGAGTGAGAGGAAGAGAGAGAGAAAGAGAAGCTGTGAGTGACACACAGAGAGAGAAGCTGTGAGTTAGAGAGAGAGAGAAAGAGAAGCTGTGAGTGACAGAGAGAGAAAGAGAAGCTGTGAGTGAGAGTGAGAGAGAGAGAGAAAGAGAAGCTGTGAGTGAGAGAGAGAGAAAGAGATGCTGTGAGTGAGATTGAGAGAGAAAGAGAAGCTGTGAGTGAGAGAGAGAGAAAGAGAAGCTGTGAGTGAGAGAGAGAGAAAGAGAAGCTGTGAGTGAGAGAGAGAGAGAAAGAGAAGCTGTGAGTAAGAAGGAGAGGGAAAGAGAAGAAGTGAGTGAGTGAGAGAGAGAGAGAGAAAGAGAAGCTGTGAGTGAGAGAGGGAGAGAAAGAGAAGCTGTGAGTGAGAGAGTGAGAGAGAGAAAGAGAAGCTGATAGTGAGAGTGAGAGAGAGAGAGAAAGAGAAGCTGTGAGTGAGAGAGAGATTGAAAGAGAAGCTGTGAGTGAGTGAGAGAGAGAAAGAGAAGCTGTGAGTGAGAGAGAGAGAAAGAGAAGCTGTGAGTGAGAGAGAGAGAGAGAAGCTGTGATTAAGAAGGAGATGGAAAGAGAATAAGTGAGTGAGTGAGAGAGAGAGAGAAAGAGAAGCTGTGAGAGAGAAAGAGAAATTGTGAGTGAGAGAGTGAGAGAGAGAAAGAGAATCTGTTAGTGAGTGTGTGAGAGAGAGAAAGAGAAGCTGTGAGTGAGAGAGAGATTGAAAGAGAAGCTGTGAGTGAGAGAGAGAGAGAAAGAGAAGCTGTGAGTGAGAGAGAGAAAGAAAAGCTGTGAGTGAGAGAGAGAGACAGAGAAGGTATGAGTGAGAGAGAGAGAAGCTGTGAGTGAGAGAGTGAGAGAGAGAAAGAGAAGCTGTGAGTGAGAGAGAGAAAGAGAAGCTGTGAGTGAGAGAGAGAAAGAGAAGCTATGAGTGAGAGGGAGAGAGAGAAAGAGAAGCTGTGAGTGAGAGAGAGAGAGAGAGAGAAAGAGAAGCTGTGAGTGACAAGAGAGAAAGAGAAGCTGTGAGTGAGAGGGAGAGAGAGAGAAAGAGAAGCTGTGAGTGACACACAGAGAGAGAAGCTGTGAGTTAGAGAGAGAGAGAAAGAGAAGCTGTGAGTGACAGAGAGAGAAAGAGAAGCTGTGAGTGAGAGTGAGAGAGAGAGAGAAAGAGAAGCTGTGAGTGAGAGAGAGAGAAAGAGATGCTGTGAGTGAGATTGAGAGAGAAAGAGAAGCTGTGAGTGAGAGAGAGAGAAAGAGAAGCTGTGAGTGAGATAGAGAGAAAGAGAAGCTGTGAGTGAGAGAGAGAGAGAGAAAGAGAAGCTGTGAGTAAGAAGGAGAGGGAAAGAGAAGAAGTGAGTGAGTGAGAGAGAGAGAGAGAAAGAGAAGCTGTGAGTGAGAGAGGGAGAGAAAGAGAAGCTGTGAGTGAGAGAGTGAGAGAGAGAAAGAGAAGCTGATAGTGAGAGTGAGAGAGAGAGAGAAAGAGAAGCTGTGAGTGAGAGAGAGATTGAAAGAGAAGCTGTGAGTGAGTGAGAGAGAGAAAGAGAAGCTGTGAGTGAGAGAGAGAGAAAGAGAAGCTGTGAGTGAGAGAGAGAGAGAGAGAAGCTGTGATTAAGAAGGAGATGGAAAGAGAATAAGTGAGTGAGTGAGAGAGAGAGAGAAAGAGAAGCTGTGAGAGAGAAAGAGAAACTGTGAGTGAGAGAGTGAGAGAGAGAAAGAGAATCTGTTAGTGAGTGTGTGTGAGAGAGAAAGAGAAGCTGTGAGTGAGAGAGAGATTGAAAGAGAAGCTGTGAGTGAGAGAGAGAGAGAAAGAGAAGCTGTGAGTGAGAGAGAGAAAGAGAAGCTGTGAGTGAGAGGGAGAGAAAGAGAAGCTGTGAGTGACACAGAGAGAGAGAAGCTGTGAGTTAGAGAGAGAGAAAGAGAAGCTGTGAGTGAGAGTGAGAGAGAGAGAGAGAAAGTGAAGCTGTGAGTGTGAGAGAGAGAAAGAGAAGCTGTGTGTGTGTGTGAGAGAGAAAGATAGTCTAAGAAAGAGAGAGTGAAAGAGAAGCTGTGAGTGAGAGAGAGAGAGAGAAGCTGTGAGTGAGAGAGTGAGAGAGAGAAAGAGAAGCTGTAAGTGAGAGAGAGATTGAAAGAGAAGCTGTGAGTGAGAGAGAGAGAGAGAGAGAGAAGCTGAGTGAGAGAGAGAAAGAGAAGCTGTGAGTGAGAGGGAGAGAGAGAAAGAGAAGCTGTGAGTGACACAGAGAGAGAGAAGCTGTGAGTTAGAGAGAGAGAAAGAGAAGCTGTGAGTGAGAGAGAGAGACAGAGAAGCTGTGTGTGTGTGAGAGAGAGAAAGATAGTCTGAGAAAGAGAGAGTGAAAGAGAAGCTGTGAGACAGAGAGAGGGAGAAAGAGAAGCTGTGTGTGTGAGAGAGAGAGAGAGAGAAAGAGAAGCTGTGAGTGAGAGTGAGATAGAGAGAGAGAGAAGCTGTGAGTGTGTGTGAGAGAGAAAGAGAAGCTGTGAGTGAGAGTGTGAGAGAGAGAGAGAAAGAGAAGCTGTGAGTGAGAGAGAGATTGAAAGAGAAGCTGTGAGTGAGTGAGAGAAAGAGAAGCTGTGAGTGAGAGAGAGAGAAAGAGAAGCTGTGAGTGAGAGAGAGAGAAAGAGAAGCTGTGATTAAGAAGGAGAGGGAAAGAGAATAAGTGAGTGAGTGAGAGAGAGAGAGAGAAACAGAAGCTGTGAGAGAGAAAGAGAAGCTGTGAGTGAGAGAGTGAGAGAGAGAGAGAAAGAGAATCTGTTAGTGAGTGTGTGAGAGAGAGAGAAAGAGAAGCTGTGAGTGAGAGAGAGATTGAAAGAGAAGCTGTGAGTGAGAGAGAGAGAGAAAAAGCTGTGAGTGAGAGAGAGAAAGAGAAGCTGTGAGTGAGACAGAGAGAGAGAAGCTGTGAGTTAGAGAGAGAGAAAGAGAAGCTGTGAGTGACAGAGAGAGAAAGAGAAGCTGTGAGTGAGAGTGAGAGAGAAAGAGAGAAAGTGAAGCTGTGAGTGTGTGAGAGAGAGAAAGAGAAGCTTTGTGTGTGTGTGAGAGAGAAAGATAGTCTGAGAAAGAGAGAGTGAAAGAGAAGCTGTGAGTGAGACAGAGAGGGAGAAAGAGAAGCTGTGTGCGTGAGAGAGAGAAAGAGAAGCTGAGAGTGAGAGTGAGAGAGAGAGAGAGAAAGAGCTGAGAGTGAGAGAGAGAGAGAAAGTGAAGCTGTGAGTGAGAGAGAGAGAGAAAGAGAAGCTGTGAGTGAGAGAGAGAAAGAAAGAGAAGCTGTGAGTGTGAGAGAGAGAAAGAGAAGCTGAGAGTGAGAGAGAGAGAGAAAGTGAAGCTGTGAGTGAGAGAGAGAGAGAAAGAGAAGCTGTGTGTGTGTGTGAGAGAGAAAGATAGTCTGAGAAAGAGAGAGTGAAAGAGAAGCTGTGAGTGAGACAGAGAGAGGGAGAAAGAGAAGCTGTGTGCATGAGAGAGAGAAAGAGAAGCTGTGAGTGAGAGAGAGAAAGAAAAGCTGTGAGTGAGAGAGAGAGAAAGAGAAGGTATGAGTGAGAGAGAGAGAGAGAAGCTGTGAGTGAGAGAGTGAGAGAGAGAAAGAGAAGCTGTGAGTGAGAGAGAGAAAGAGAAGCTGTGAGTGAGAGGGAGAGAGAGAAAGAGAAGCTGTGAGTGAGAGAGAGAGAGAGAAAGAGAAGGTGTGAGTGAGAGAGAGAAAGAGAAGCTGTGAGTGAGAGAGAGATTGAAAGAGAAGCTGTGAGTGAGTGAGAGAGAGAGAAAGAGAAGCTGTAAGTGAGAGAGAGAGAAAGAGAAGCTGTGAGTGAGAGAGAGAGAAAGAGAAGCTGTGATAAAGAAGGAGAGGGAAAGAGAATAAGTGAGTGAGTGAGAGAGAGAGAGAAAGAGAAGCTGTGAGAGAGAAAGAGAAGCTGCGAGTGAGAGAGTGAGAGAGAGAAAGAGAATCTGTTACTGAGTGTGAGAGAGAGAGAGAAAGAGAAGCTGTGAGTGAGAGAGAGATTGAAAGAGAAGCTGTGAGTGAGAGAGAGAGAAAGAGAAGCTGTGAGTGAGAGGGAGAGAAAGAGAAGCTGTGAGTGACACACAGCGAGAGAAGCTGTGAGTTAGAGAGAGAGAAAGAGAAGCTGTGAGTGACAGAGAGAGAGAAAGAGAAG
This sequence comes from Bradypodion pumilum, assembly GCA_035047305.1. Classification (NCBI taxonomy): domain Eukaryota; kingdom Metazoa; phylum Chordata; class Lepidosauria; order Squamata; family Chamaeleonidae; genus Bradypodion; species Bradypodion pumilum. The sequence continues at coordinate 234,374,626 of JAWDJD010000001.1, forward strand.
CTGAGAGTGAGAGAGAGAGAGAAAGTGAAGCTGTGAGTGAGAGAGAGAGAGAAAGAGAAGCTGTGTGTGTGTGAGAGAGAGAAAGATAGTCTGAGAAAGAGAGAGTGAAAGAGAAGCTGTGAGTGAGACGGAGAGAGGGAGAAAGAGAAGCTGTGTGCGTGAGAGAGAGAAAGAGAAGCTGTGAGTGAGAGAGAGAAAGAAAAGCTGTGAGTGAGAGAGAGAGACAGAGAAGGTATGAGTGAGAGAGAGAGAGAAGCTGTGAGTGAGAGAGTGAGAGAGAGAAAGAGAAGCTGTGAGTGAGAGAGAGAAAGAGAAGCTATGAGTGAGAGGGAGAGAGAGAAAGAGAAGCTGTGAGTGAGAGAGAGAGAGAGAGAGAAAGAGAAGCTGTGAGTGACAAGAGAGAAAGAGAAGCTGTGAGTGAGAGGGAGAGAGAGAGAAAGAGAAGCTGTGAGTGACACACAGAGAGAGAAGCTGTGAGTTAGAGAGAGAGAGAAAGAGAAGCTGTGAGTGACAGAGAGAGAAAGAGAAGCTGTGAGTGAGAGTGAGAGAGAGAGAGAAAGAGAAGCTGTGAGTGAGAGAGAGAGAAAGAGATGCTGTGAGTGAGATTGAGAGAGAAAGAGAAGCTGTGAGTGAGAGAGAGAGAGAAAGAGAAGCTGTGAGTGAGATAGAGAGAAAGAGAAGCTGTGAGTGAGAGAGAGAGAGAAAGAGAAGCTGTGAGTAAGAAGGAGAGGGAAAGAGAAGAAGTGAGTGAGTGAGAGAGAGAGAGAGAAAGAGAAGCTGTGAGTGAGAGAGGGAGAGAAAGAGAAGCTGTGAGTGAGAGAGTGAGAGAGAGAAAGAGAAGCTGATAGTGAGAGTGAGAGAGAGAGAGAAAGAGAAGCTGTGAGTGAGAGAGAGATTGAAAGAGAAGCTGTGAGTGAGTGAGAGAGAGAAAGAGAAGCTGTGAGTGAGAGAGAGAGAAAGAGAAGCTGTGAGTGAGAGAGAGAGAGAGAGAAAGTGAAGCTGTGAGTGTGTGAGAGAGAGAAAGAGAAGCTTTGTGTGTGTGTGAGAGAGAAAGATAGTCTGAGAAAGAGAGAGTGAAAGAGAAGCTGTGAGTGAGACAGAGAGGGAGAAAGAGAAGCTGTGTGCGTGAGAGAGAGAAAGAGAAGCTGAGAGTGAGAGTGAGAGAGAGAGAGAGAAAGAGAAGCTGAGAGTGAGAGAGAGAGAGAAAGTGAAGCTGTGAGTGAGAGAGAGAAAGAAAGAGAAGCTGTGAGTGTGTGAGAGAGAAAGAGAAGCTGAGAGTGAGAGAGAGAGAGAAAGTGAAGCTGTGAGTGAGAGAGAGAGAGAAAGAGAAGCTGTGTGTGTGTGAGAGAGAGAAAGATAGTCTGAGAAAGAGAGAGTGAAAGAGAAGCTGTGAGTGAGACAGAGAGAGGGAGAAAGAGAAGCTGTGTGCATGAGAGAGAGAAAGAGAAGCTGTGAGTGAGAGAGAGAAAGAAAAGCTGTGAGTGAGAGAGAGAGAAAGAGAAGGTATGAGTGAGAGAGAGAGAGAGAAGCTGTGAGTGAGAGAGTGAGAGAGAGAAAGAGAAGCTGTGAGTGAGAGAGAGAAAGAGAAGCTGTGAGTGAGAGGGAGAGAGAGAAAGAGAAGCTGTGAGTGAGAGAGAGAGAGAGAAAGAGAAGGTGTGAGTGAGAGAGAGAAAGAGAAGCTGTGAGTGAGAGAGAGATTGAAAGAGAAGCTGTGAGTGAGTGAGAGAGAGAGAAAGAGAAGCTGTAAGTGAGAGAGAGAGAAAGAGAAGCTGTGAGTGAGAGAGAGAGAAAGAGAAGCTGTGATAAAGAAGGAGAGGGAAAGAGAATAAGTGAGTGAGTGAGAGAGAGAGAGAAAGAGAAGCTGTGAGAGAGAAAGAGAAGCTGCGAGTGAGAGAGTGAGAGAGAGAAAGAGAATCTGTTACTGAGTGTGAGAGAGAGAGAGAAAGAGAAGCTGTGAGTGAGAGAGAGATTGAAAGAGAAGCTGTGAGTGAGACAGAGAGAGAAAGAGAAGCTGTGAGTGAGAGGGAGAGAAAGAGAAGCTGTGAGTGACACACAGCGAGAGAAGCTGTGAGTTAGAGAGAGAGAAAGAGAAGCTGTGAGTGACAGAGAGAGAGAAAGAGAAGCTGAGAGTGAGAGAGAGAAAGTGAAGCTGTGAGTGAGAGAGAGAGAGAAAGAGAAGCTGTGTGTGTGTGAGAGAGAGAAAGATAGTCTGAGAAAGAGAGAGTGAAAGAGAAGCTGTGAGTGAGACGGAGAGAGGGAGAAAGAGAAGCTGTGTGCGTGAGAGAGAGAAAGAGAAGCTGTGAGTGAGAGAGAGAAAGAAAAGCTGTGAGTGAGAGAGAGAGACAGAGAAGGTATGAGTGAGAGAGAGAGAGAAGCTGTGAGTGAGAGAGTGAGAGAGAGAAAGAGAAGCTGTGAGTGAGAGAGAGAAAGAGAAGCTGTGAGTGAGAGAGAGAAAGAGAAGCTATGAGTGAGAGGGAGAGAGAGAAAGAGAAGCTGTGAGTGAGAGAGAGAGAGAGAGAAAGAGAAGCTGTGAGTGACAAGAGAGAAAGAGAAGCTGTGAGTGAGAGGGAGAGAGAGAGAAAGAGAAGCTGTGAGTGACACACAGAGAGAGAAGCTGTGAGTTAGAGAGAGAGAGAAAGAGAAGCTGTGAGTGACAGAGAGAGAAAGAGAAGCTGTGAGTGAGAGTGAGAGAGAGAGAGAAAGAGAAGCTGTGAGTGAGAGAGAGAGAAAGAGATGCTGTGAGTGAGATTGAGAGAGAAAGAGAAGCTGTGAGTGAGAGAGAGAGAAAGAGAAGCTGTGAGTGAGAGAGAGAGAAAGAGAAGCTGTGAGTGAGAGAGAGAGAGAAAGAGAAGCTGTGAGTAAGAAGGAGAGGGAAAGAGAAGAAGTGAGTGAGTGAGAGAGAGAGAGAAAGAGAAGCTGTGAGTGAGAGAGGGAGAGAAAGAGAAGCTGTGAGTGAGAGAGTGAGAGAGAGAAAGAGAAGCTGATAGTGAGAGTGAGAGAGAGAGAGAAAGAGAAGCTGTGAGTGAGAGAGAGATTGAAAGAGAAGCTGTGAGTGAGTGAGAGAGAGAAAGAGAAGCTGTGAGTGAGAGAGAGAGAAAGAGAAGCTGTGAGTGAGAGAGAGAGAGAGAAGCTGTGATTAAGAAGGAGATGGAAAGAGAATAAGTGAGTGAGTGAGAGAGAGAGAGAAAGAGAAGCTGTGAGAGAGAAAGAGAAACTGTGAGTGAGAGAGTGAGAGAGAGAAAGAGAATCTGTTAGTGAGTGTGTGAGAGAGAGAAAGAGAAGCTGTGAGTGAGAGAGAGATTGAAAGAGAAGCTGTGAGTGAGAGAGAGAGAGAAAGAGAAGCTGTGAGTGAGAGAGAGAAAGAAAAGCTGTGAGTGAGAGAGAGAGACAGAGAAGGTATGAGTGAGAGAGAGAGAGAAGCTGTGAGTGAGAGAGTGAGAGGGAGAAAGAGAAGCTGTGAGTGAGAGAGAGAAAGAGAAGCTGTGAGTGAGAGAGAGAAAGAGAAGCTATGAGTGAGAGGGAGAGGGAGAAAGAGAAGCTGTGAGTGAGAGAGAGAGAGAGAGAGAGAGAGAGAAAGAGAAGCTGTGAGTGACAAGAGAGAAAGAGAAGCTGTGAGTGAGAGGGAGAGAGAGAGAAAGAGAAGCTGTGAGTGACACACAGAGAGAGAAGCTGTGAGTTAGAGAGAGAGAGAAAGAGAAGCTGTGAGTGACAGAGAGAGAAAGAGAAGCTGTGAGTGAGAGTGAGAGAGAGAGAGAAAGAGAAGCTGTGAGTGAGAGAGAGAGAAAGAGATGCTGTGTGTGAGATTGAGAGAGAAAGAGAAGCTGTGAGTGAGAGAGAGAGAAAGAGAAGCTGTGAGTGAGATAGAGAGAAAGAGAAGCTGTGAGTGAGAGAGAGAGAGAAAGAGAAGCTGTGAGTAAGAAGGACAGGGAAAGAGAAGAAGTGAGTGAGTGAGAGAGAGAGAGAGAAAGAGAAGCTGTGAGTGAGAGAGGGAGAGAAAGAGAAGCTGTGAGTGAGAGAGTGAGAGAGAGAAAGAGAAGCTGATAGTGAGAGTGAGAGAGAGAGAGAAAGAGAAGCTGTGAGTGAGAGAGAGATTGAAAGAGAAGCTGTGAGTGAGTGAGAGAGAGAAAGAGAAGCTGTGAGTGAGAGAGAGAGAAAGAGAAGCTGTGAGTGAGAGAGAGAGAGAGAGAAAGAGAATCTGTTAGTGAGTGTGTGTGAGAGAGAAAGAGAAGCTGTGAGTGAGAGAGAGATTGAAAGAGAAGCTGTGAGTGAGAGAGAGAGAGAAAGAGAAGCTGTGAGTGAGAGAGAGAAAGAGAAGCTGTGAGTGAGAGGGAGAGAAAGAGAAGCTGTGAGTGACACAGAGAGAGAGAAGCTGTGAGTTAGAGAGAGAGAAAGAGAAGCTGTGAGTGAGAGTGAGAGAGAGAGAGAGAAAGTGAAGCTGTGAGTGTGAGAGAGAGAAAGAGAAGCTGTGTGTGTGAGAGAGAGAAAGATAGTCTAAGAAAGAGAGAGTGAAAGAGAAGCTGTGAGTGAGAGAGAGAGAGAGAAGCTGTGAGTGAGAGAGTGAGAGAGAGAAAGAGAAGCTGTAAGTGAGAGAGAGATTGAAAGAGAAGCTGTGAGTGAGAGAGAGAGAGAGAGAAAGAGAAGCTGAGTGAGAGAGAGAAAGAGAAGCTGTGAGTGAGAGGGAGAGAGAGAAAGAGAAGCTGTGAGTGACACAGAGAGAGAGAAGCTGTGAGTTAGAGAGAGAGAAAGAGAAGCTGTGAGTGAGAGAGAGAGACAGAGAAGCTGTGTGTGTGTGAGAGAGAGAAAGATAGTCTGAGAAAGAGAGAGTGAAAGAGAAGCTGTGAGACAGAGAGAGGGAGAAAGAGAAGCTGTGTGTGTGAGAGAGAGAGAGAGAAAGAGAAGCTGTGAGTGAGAGTGAGATAGAGAGAGAGAGAAGCTGTGAGTGTGTGTGAGAGAGAAAGAGAAGCTGTGAGTGAGAGTGTGAGAGAGAGAGAGAAAGAGAAGCTGTGAGTGAGAGAGAGATTGAAAGAGAAGCTGTGAGTGAGTGAGAGAGAGAGAAAGAGAAGCTGTGAGTGAGAGAGAGAGAAAGAGAAGCTGTGAGTGAGAGAGAGAGAAAGAGAAGCTGTGATTAAGAAGGAGAGGGAAAGAGAATAAGTGAGTGAGTGAGAGAGAGAGAGAAACAGAAGCTGTGAGAGAGAAAGAGAAGCTGTGAGTGAGAGAGTGAGAGAGAGAAAGAGAATCTGTTAGTGAGTGTGTGTGAGAGAGAGAAAGAGAAGCTGTGAGTGAGAGAGAGATTGAAAGAGAAGCTGTGAGTGAGAGAGAGAGAGAAAAAGCTGTTTGTGAGAGAGAGAAAGAGAAGCTGTGAGTGAGACAGAGAGAGAGAAGCTGTGAGTTAGAGAGAGAGAAAGAGAAGCTGTGAGTGACAGAGAGAGAAAGAGAAGCTGTGAGTGAGAGTGAGAGAGAGAGAGAGAAAGTGAAGCTGTGAGTGTGTGTGAGAGAGAAAGAGAAGCTTTGTGTGTGTGTGAGAGAGAAAGATAGTCTGAGAAAGAGAGAGTGAAAGAGAAGCTGTGAGTGAGACAGAGAGGGAGAAAGAGAAGCTGTGTGCGTGAGAGAGAGAAAGAGAAGCTGAGAGTGAGAGTGAGAGAGAGAGAGAGAAAGAGAAGCTGAGAGTGAGAGAGAGAGAGAAAGTGAAGCTGTGAGTGAGAGAGATAGAGAAAGAGAAGCTGTGAGTGAGAGAGAGAAAGAAAGAGAAGCTGTGAGTGTGAGAGAGAGAAAGAGAAGCTGTGAGTGAGAGAGAGAGAGAAAGAGAAGCTGTGAGTGACAGAGAGAGAGACAGAGAAGCTGTGTGTGTGTGTGAGAGAGAAAGATAGTCTGAGAAAGAGAGAGTGAAAGAGAAGCTGTGAGACAGAGAGAGGGAGAAAGAGAAGCTGTGTGTGTGTGTGAGAGAGAGAGAAAGAGAAGCTGTGAGTGAGAGTGAGATAGAGAGAGAGAGAGAAGCTGTGAGTGTGTGTGAGAGAGAAAGAGAAACTGTGAGTGAGAGAGAGAGAAAGTGAAGCTGTGAGAGAGAAAGAGAGAGAGAATGAGAAGCTGTGAGTGAGAGAGAGAGAAGCTGTGAGTGAGTGAGAGAGAGAAGATGTGAGTGAGAGAGAGAGAATGAGAAGCTTTGAGTGAGAGAGAGAGAGAAAGAGAAGCTCTGGTTGAGAGAGAGAAAGAGAAGCTGTGAGTGAGAGGGAGAGAAAGAGAAGCTGTGAGTGAGACAGAGAGAGAGAAGCTGTGAGTTAGAGAGAGAGAAAGAGAAGCTGTGAGTGACAGAGAGAGAGAAAGAGAAGCTGTGAGTGAGAGTGAGAGAGAGAGAGAAAGTGAAGCTGTGAGTGTGTGAGAGAGAGAAAGAGAAGCTGTGTGTGTGTGAGACAGAAAGATAGTCTGAGAAAGAGAGAGTGAAAGAGAAGCTGTGAGTGAGACAGAGAGAGGGAGAAAGAGAAGCTGTGTGCGTGAGAGAGAGAAAGAGAAGCTGTGAGTGAGAGTGAGAGAGAGAGAGAAAGAGAAGCTGAGAGTGAGAGAGAGAGAGAAAGTGAAGCTGTGAGTGAGAGAGAGAGAAAGAGAAGCTGTGAGTGAGAGAGAGAAAGAAAGAGAAGCTGTGAGTGTGTGAGAGAGAAAGAGAAGCTGTGAGTGAGAGAGAGAGAGAAAGAGAAGCTGTGAGTAAGAAGGAGAGGGAAAGAGAAGAAGTGAGTGAGTGAGAGAGAGAGAGAAAGAGAAGCTGTGAGACAGAAAGTGAAGCTGTGAGTGAGAGAGTGAGAGAGAGAAAGAGAATCTGTTAGTGAGAGTGAGAGAGAGAGAGAAAGAGAAGCTGTAAGTGAGAGAGAGATTGAAAGAGAAGCTGTGAGTGAGAGAGAGAGAGAAAAAGAGAAGCTGAGTGAGAGAGAGAAAGAGAAGCTGTGAGTGAGAGGGAGAGAGAGAAAGAGAAGCTGTGAGTGACACAGAGAGAGAGAAGCTGTGAGTTAGAGAGAGAGAAAGAGAAGCTGTGAGTGACAGAGAGAGAGACAGAGAAGCTGTGTGTGTGTGAGAGAGAGAAAGATAGTCTGAGAAAGAGAGAGTGAAAGAGAAGCTGTGAGACAGAGAGAGCGAGAAAGAGAAGCTGTGTGTGTGTGAGAGAGAGAGAGAAAGAGAAGCTGTGAGTGAGAGTGAGAGAGAGAGAGAGAAGCTGTGAGTGTGTGTGAGAGAGAAAGAGAAACTGTGAGTGTGTGAGAGAGAGAAAGCGAAGCTGTGAGAGAGAAAGAGAGAGAGAATGAGAAGCTGTGAGTGAGAGAGAGAGAAGCTGTGAGTGAGAGAGAGAGAGAAGATGTGAGTGAGAGAGAGAGAATGAGAAGCTGTGAGTGAGAGAGAGAAAAAATAAGAGAAGCTGTGAGTGAGAAAGAGAGAGAAAGAGAAGCTGTGAGTGAGAGAAAGAGAGGGAGAAAGAGAAGCTGTGAGTGAGAGAGAGAGAAAGAGAAGCTGTGAGTGAGAGAGAGAATGAGAAGCTGTGAGTGAGAGAGAGAGAAGCTGTGAGTGAGAGAGAAAGAGAAGCTGTGAGTGAGAGAGAGAGAGAGAAGATGTGAGTGAGAGAGAGATAGAATGAGAAGCTGTGAGTGAGAGAGAGAGAAAGTAAGAGAAGCTGTGAGTGATACAGAGAGAGAGAAAGAGAAGCTGTGAGTGAGAGAGAGAGGGAGAAAGATAAGCTGTGAGAGAGAGAGAGAGAGAAAGAGAAGCTGTGAGTGAGAGAGAGAGAGAAAGAGAAGCTGCGAGTAAGAAGGAGAGGGAAAGAGAAGAAGTGAGTGAGAGAGAGAGAGAGAAAGAGAAGCTGTGAGACAGAAAGAGAAGCTGTGAGTGAGAGAGTGAGAGAGAGAAAGAGAATCTGTTAGTGAGAGTGAGAGAGAGAGAGAGAGAAAGAGAAGCTGTGAGTGAGAGAGAGATTGAAAGAGAAGCTGTGAGTGAGAGAGAGAAAAAGAAGCTGTGAGTGAGACGGAGAGAGAGAAAGAGAAGCTGTGAGTGACACAGAGAGAGAGAAGCTGTGAGTTAGAGAGAGAGAAAGAGAAGCTGTGAGTGAGAGAGAGAGAGAGAGAAAGAGAAGCTGAGAGAGAGAGAGAGAATGAGAAGCTGTGAGAGAGAGAAAAAGTAAGAGAAGCTGTGAGTGAGAAAGAGAGAGAAAGAGAAGCTGTGATTGAGAGAGAGAGAAAGAGAAGCTGTGAGTGAGAGAGAGAGAGAATGAGAACCTGTGAGTGAGAGAGAGAGAAGCTGTGAGTGAGAGAGAAAGAGAAGCTGTGAGTGAGAGAGAGAGAGAGAGAAGATGTGAGTGAGAGAGAGAGAGCATGAGAAGCTGTGAGTGAGAGAGAGAAAGTAAGAGAAGCTGTGAGTGATACAGAGAGAGAGAAAGAGAAGCTGTGAGTGAGTGAGAGAGAGGGAGAAAGATAAGCTGTGTGAGAGAGAGAGAGAAAGAGAAGCTGTGAGAGAGAGAGAGAGAGAAAGAGAAGCTGTGATTGAGAGTGAGAGAGAGAGAAAGAGAAGATGTGAGTGAGAGAGAGAGAAAGAGAAGCTATGAGTGAGAGAGAGAGAAAGAGATGCTGTGAGTGAGATTGAGAGAGAAAGAGAAGCTGTGAGTGAGAGAGAGAGAAAGAGAAGCTGTGAGTGAGAGAGAGAGAAAGAGAAGCTGTGAGTGAGAGAGAGAGAGAAAGAGAAGCTGTGAGTAAGAAGGAGAGGGAAAGAGAAGAAGTGAGTGAGTGAGAGAGAGAGAGAGAAAGAGAAGCTGTGAGTGAGAGAGAGAGAGAAAGAGAAGCTGTGAGTGAGAGAGTGAGAGAGAGAAAGAGAAGCTGATAGTGAGAGTGAGAGAGAGAGAGAAAGAGAAGCTGTGAGTGAGAGAGAGATTGAAAGAGAAGCTGTGAGTGAGTGAGAGAGAGAAAGAGAAGCTGTGAGTGAGAGAGAGAGAAAGAGAAGCTGTGAGTGAGAGAGAGAGAAAGAGAAGCTGTGATTAAGAAGGAGATGGAAAGAGAATAAGTGAGTGAGTGAGAGAGAGAGAAAGAGAAGCTGTGAGAGAGAAAGAGAAGCTCTGGTTGAGAGAGAGAAAGAGAAGCTGTGAGTGAGAGGGAGAGAAAGAGAAGCTGTGAGTGAGACAGAGAGAGAGAAGCTGTGAGTTAGAGAGAGAGAAAGAGAAGCTGTGAGTGACAGAGAGAGAGAAAGAGAAGCTGTGAGTGAGAGTGAGAGAGAGAGAGAAAGTGAAGCTGTGAGTGTGTGAGAGAGAGAAAGAGAAGCTGTGTGTGTGTGAGACAGAAAGATAGTCTGAGAAAGAGAGAGTGAAAGAGAAGCTGTGAGTGAGACAGAGAGAGGGAGAAAGAGAAGCTGTGTGCGTGAGAGAGAGAAAGAGAAGCTGTGAGTGAGAGTGAGAGAGAGAGAGAAAGAGAAGCTGAGAGTGAGAGAGAGAGAGAAAGTGAAGCTGTGAGTGAGAGAGAGAGAAAGAGAAGCTGTGAGTGAGAGAGAGAAAGAAAGAGAAGCTGTGAGTGTGTGAGAGAGAAAGAGAAGCTGTGAGTGAGAGAGAGAGAGAAAGAGAAGCTGTGAGTAAGAAGGAGAGGGAAAGAGAAGAAGTGAGTGAGTGAGAGAGAGAGAGAAAGAGAAGCTGTGAGACAGAAAGTGAAGCTGTGAGTGAGAGAGTGAGAGAGAGAAAGAGAATCTGTTAGTGAGAGTGAGAGAGAGAGAGAAAGAGAAGCTGTAAGTGAGAGAGAGATTGAAAGAGAAGCTGTGAGTGAGAGAGAGAGAGAAAAAGAGAAGCTGAGTGAGAGAGAGAAAGAGAAGCTGTGAGTGAGAGGGAGAGAGAGAAAGAGAAGCTGTGAGTGACACAGAGAGAGAGAAGCTGTGAGTTAGAGAGAGAGAAAGAGAAGCTGTGAGTGACAGAGAGAGAGACAGAGAAGCTGTGTGTGTGTGAGAGAGAGAAAGATAGTCTGAGAAAGAGAGAGTGAAAGAGAAGCTGTGAGACAGAGAGAGCGAGAAAGAGAAGCTGTGTGTGTGTGAGAGAGAGAGAGAAAGAGAAGCTGTGAGTGAGAGTGAGAGAGAGAGAGAGAAGCTGTGAGTGTGTGTGAGAGAGAAAGAGAAACTGTGAGTGTGTGAGAGAGAGAAAGCGAAGCTGTGAGAGAGAAAGAGAGAGAGAATGAGAAGCTGTGAGTGAGAGAGAGAGAAGCTGTGAGTGAGAGAGAGAGAGAAGATGTGAGTGAGAGAGAGAGAATGAGAAGCTGTGAGTGAGAGAGAGAAAAAATAAGAGAAGCTGTGAGTGAGAAAGAGAGAGAAAGAGAAGCTGTGAGTGAGAGAAAGAGAGGGAGAAAGAGAAGCTGTGAGTGAGAGAGAGAGAAAGAGAAGCTGTGAGTGAGAGAGAGAATGAGAAGCTGTGAGTGAGAGAGAGAGAAGCTGTGAGTGAGAGAGAAAGAGAAGCTGTGAGTGAGAGAGAGAGAGAGAAGATGTGAGTGAGAGAGAGATAGAATGAGAAGCTGTGAGTGAGAGAGAGAGAAAGTAAGAGAAGCTGTGAGTGATACAGAGAGAGAGAAAGAGAAGCTGTGAGTGAGAGAGAGAGGGAGAAAGATAAGCTGTGAGAGAGAGAGAGAGAGAAAGAGAAGCTGTGAGTGAGAGAGAGAGAGAAAGAGAAGCTGCGAGTAAGAAGGAGAGGGAAAGAGAAGAAGTGAGTGAGAGAGAGAGAGAGAAAGAGAAGCTGTGAGACAGAAAGAGAAGCTGTGAGTGAGAGAGTGAGAGAGAGAAAGAGAATCTGTTAGTGAGAGTGAGAGAGAGAGAGAGAGAAAGAGAAGCTGTGAGTGAGAGAGAGATTGAAAGAGAAGCTGTGAGTGAGAGAGAGAAAAAGAAGCTGTGAGTGAGACGGAGAGAGAGAAAGAGAAGCTGTGAGTGACACAGAGAGAGAGAAGCTGTGAGTTAGAGAGAGAGAAAGAGAAGCTGTGAGTGAGAGAGAGAGAGAGAGAAAGAGAAGCTGAGAGAGAGAGAGAGAATGAGAAGCTGTGAGAGAGAGAAAAAGTAAGAGAAGCTGTGAGTGAGAAAGAGAGAGAAAGAGAAGCTGTGATTGAGAGAGAGAGAAAGAGAAGCTGTGAGTGAGAGAGAGAGAGAATGAGAACCTGTGAGTGAGAGAGAGAGAAGCTGTGAGTGAGAGAGAAAGAGAAGCTGTGAGTGAGAGAGAGAGAGAGAGAAGATGTGAGTGAGAGAGAGAGAGCATGAGAAGCTGTGAGTGAGAGAGAGAAAGTAAGAGAAGCTGTGAGTGATACAGAGAGAGAGAAAGAGAAGCTGTGAGTGAGTGAGAGAGAGGGAGAAAGATAAGCTGTGTGAGAGAGAGAGAGAAAGAGAAGCTGTGAGAGAGAGAGAGAGAGAAAGAGAAGCTGTGATTGAGAGTGAGAGAGAGAGAAAGAGAAGATGTGAGTGAGAGAGAGAGAAAGAGAAGCTATGAGTGAGAGAGAGAGAAAGAGATGCTGTGAGTGAGATTGAGAGAGAAAGAGAAGCTGTGAGTGAGAGAGAGAGAAAGAGAAGCTGTGAGTGAGAGAGAGAGAAAGAGAAGCTGTGAGTGAGAGAGAGAGAGAAAGAGAAGCTGTGAGTAAGAAGGAGAGGGAAAGAGAAGAAGTGAGTGAGTGAGAGAGAGAGAGAGAAAGAGAAGCTGTGAGTGAGAGAGAGAGAGAAAGAGAAGCTGTGAGTGAGAGAGTGAGAGAGAGAAAGAGAAGCTGATAGTGAGAGTGAGAGAGAGAGAGAAAGAGAAGCTGTGAGTGAGAGAGAGATTGAAAGAGAAGCTGTGAGTGAGTGAGAGAGAGAAAGAGAAGCTGTGAGTGAGAGAGAGAGAAAGAGAAGCTGTGAGTGAGAGAGAGAGAAAGAGAAGCTGTGATTAAGAAGGAGATGGAAAGAGAATAAGTGAGTGAGTGAGAGAGAGAGAAAGAGAAGCTGTGAGAGAGAAAGAGAAACTGTGAGTGAGAGAGTGAGAGAGAGAAAGAGAATCTGTTAGTGAGTGTGTGTGAGAGAGAAAGAGAAGCTGTGAGTGAGAGAGAGATTGAAAGAGAAGCTGTGAGTGAGAGAGAGAGAGAAAGAGAAGCTGTGAGTGAGAGAGAGAAAAAGAAGCTGTGAGTGAGAGGGAGAGAAAGAGAAGCTGGTAGTGACACAGAGAGAGAGAAGCTGTGAGTTAGAGAGAGAGAAGGAGAAGCTGTGAGTGAGAGTGAGAGAGAGAGAGAGAAAGTGAAGCTGTGAGTGTGAGAGAGAGAGAAAGAGAAGCTGTGTGTGTGTGTGAGAGAGAAAGATAGTCTGAGAAAGAGAGAGTGAAAGAGAAGCTGTGAGTGAGACAGAGAGAGGGAGAAAGAGAAGCTGTGTGCGTGAGAGAGAGAAAGAGAAGCTGTGAGTGAGAGAGAGAAAGAAAAGCTGTGAGTGAGAGAGAGAGAAAAAGAAGGTATGAGTGAGAGAGAGAGAAGCTGTGAGTGAGAGAGTGAGAGAGAGAAAGCGAAGCTGTGAGTGAGAGAGAGAAAGAGAAGCTGTGAGTGAGAGGGAGAGAGAGAAAGAGAAGCTGTGAGTGAGAGAGAGAGAGAGAAGGTGTGAGTGAGAGAGAGAAAGAGAAGCTGTGAGTGAGAGGGAGAGAGAGAAAGAGAAGCTGTGAGTGACACACAGAGTGAGAAGCTGTGAGTTAGAGAGAGAGAGAAAGAGAAGCTGTGAGTGACAGTGAGAGAGAAAGAGAAGCTGTGATTGAGAGTGAGAGAGAGAGAGAAAGAGAAGCTGTGAGTGAGAGAGAGAGAAAGAGATGCTGTGAGTGAGAGAGAGAGAAAGAGAAGCTGTGAGTGAGAGAGAGAGAAAGAGAAGCTGTGAGTGAGAGAGAGAGAGAAAGAGAAGCTGTGAGTAAGAAGGAGAGGGAAAGAGAAGAAATGAGTGAGTGAGAGAGAGAGAGAGAAAGAGAAGCTGTGAGTGAGAGAGGGAGAGAAAGAGAAGCTGTGAGTGAGAGAGTGAGAGAGAGAAAGAGAAGCTGTTAGTGAGAGTGAGAGAGAGAGAGAAAGAGAAGCTGTGAGTGAGAGAGAGATTGAAAGAGAAGCTGTGAGTGAGTGAGAGAGAGAGAAAGAGAAGCTGTAAGTGAGAGAGAGAGAAAGAGAAGCTGTGAGTGAGAGAGAGAAAGAGAAGCTGTGAGTGAGAGGGAGAGAGAGAAAGAGAAGCTGTGAGTGAGAGAGAGAGAGAGAGAAAGAAGGTGTGAGTGAGAGAGAGAAAGAGAAGCTGTGAGTGAGAGGGAGAGAGAGAAAGAGAAGCTGTGAGTGACACACAGAGAGAGAAGCTGTGAGTTAGAGAGAGAGAGAAAGAGAAGCTGTGAGTGACAGAGAGAGAGAAAGAGAAGCTGTGAGTGAGAGTGAGAGAGAGAGAGAAAGAGAAGCTGTGAGTGAGAGAGAGAGAAAGAGATGCTGTGTGTGTGTGTGAGAGAGAAAGAGAAGCTGTGAGAGAGAGAGAGAAAGAGAAGCTGTGAGTGAGAGAGAGAGAGAAAGAGAAGCTGTGAGTAAGAAGGAGAGGGAAAGAGAAGAAGTGAGTGAGTGAGAGAGAGAGAGAGAAAGAGAAGCTGTGAGTGAGAGAGAGAGAGAAAGAGAAGCTGTGAGTGAGAGAGTGAGAGAGAGAAAGAGAAGCTGTTAGTGAGAGTGAGAGAGAGAGAGAAAGAGAAGCTGTGAGTGAGAGAGAGATTGAAAGAGAAGCTGTGAGTGAGTGAGAGAGAGAGAAAGAGAAGCTGTAAGTGAGAGAGAGAAAGAGAAGCTGTGAGTGAGAGAGAGAGAGAAAGAGAAGCTGTGATTAAGAAGGAGAGGGAAAGAGAAAAAGTGAGTGAGTGAGAGAGAGAGAGAGAGAAAGAGAAGCTGTGAGAGAGAAAGAGAAGCTGCGAGTGAGAGAGAGAAAGAGAATCTGTTACTGAGTGTGTGAGAGAGAGAGAAAGAGAAGCTGTGAGTGAGAGAGAGATTGAAAGAGAAGCTGTGAGTGAGAGAGAGAGAGAAAGAGAAGCTGTGAGTGAGAGGGAGAGAAAGAGAAGCTGTGAGTGACACACAGCGAGAGAAGCTGTGAGTAAGAGAGAGAGAAATAGAAGCTGTGAGTGACAGAGAGAGAGAAAGAGAAGCTGAGAGTGAGAGAGAGAGAGAAAGTGAAGCTGTGAGTGAGAGAGAGAGAGAAAGAGAAGCTGTGTGTGTGTGAGAGAGAGAAAGATAGTCTGAGAAAGAGAGAGTGAAAGAGAAGCTGTGAGTGAGACAGAGAGAGGTAGAAAGAGAAGCTGTGTGCGTGAGAGAGAGAAAGAGAAGCTGTGAGTGAGAGAGAGAAAGAAAAGCTGTGAGTGAGAGAGAGAGACAGAGAAGGTATGAGTGAGAGAGAGAGAGAGAAGCTGTGAGTGAGAGAGTGAGAGAGAGAAAGAGAAGCTGTGAGTGAGAGAGAGAAAGAGAAGCTGTGAGTGAGAGAGAGAAAGAGAAGCTGTGAGTGAGAGGGAGAGAGAGAAAGAGAAGCTGTGAGTGAGAGAGAGAGAGAGAGAGAGAGAAGCTGTGAGTGACAAGAGAGAAAGAGAAGCTGTGAGTGAGAGGGAGAGAGAGAGAATGAGAAGCTGTGAGTGACACACAGAGAGAGAAGCTGTGAGTTAGAGAGAGAGAGAAAGAGAAGCTGTGAGTGACAGAGAGAGAAAGAGAAGCTGTGAGTGAGAGTGAGAGAGAGAGAGAAAGAGAAGCTGTGAGTGAGAGAGAGAGAAAGAGATGCTGTGAGTGAGATTGAGAGAGAAAGAGAAGCTGTGAGTGAGAGAGAGAGAAAGAGAAGCTGTGAGTGAGAGAGAGAGAAAGAGAAGCTGTGAGTGAGAGAGAGAGAGAAAGAGAAGCTGTGAGTAAGAAGGAGAGGGAAAGAGAAGAAGTGAGTGAGTGAGAGAGAGAGAGAGAAAGAGAAGCTGTGAGTGAGAGAGAGAGAGAAAGAGAAGCTGTGAGTGAGAGAGTGAGAGAGAGAAAGAGAAGCTGATAGTGAGAGTGAGAGAGAGAGAGAAAGAGAAGCTGTGAGTGAGAGAGAGATTGAAAGAGAAGCTGTGAGTGAGTGAGAGAGAGAAAGAGAAGCTGTGAGTGAGAGAGAGAGAAAGAGAAGCTGTGAGTGAGAGAGAGAGAAAGAGAAGCTGTGATTAAGAAGGAGATGGAAAGAGAATAAGTGAGTGAGTGAGAGAGAGATGGAAAGAGAAGCTGTGAGTGAGAGAGAGAGAGAAAGAGAAGCTGTGAGTGAGAGAGAGAAAGAGAAGCTGTGAGTGAGAGGGAGAGAAAGAGAAGCTGGTAGTGACACAGAGAGAGAGAAGCTGTGAGTTAGAGAGAGAGAAGGAGAAGCTGTGAGTGAGAGTGAGAGAGAGAGAGAGAAAGTGAAGCTGTGAGTGTGAGAGAGAGAGAAAGAGAAGCTGTGTGTGTGTGAGAGAGAGAAAGATAGTCTGAGAAAGAGAGAGTGAAAGAGAAGCTGTGAGTGAGACAGAGAGAGGGAGAAAGAGAAGCTGTGTGCGTGAGAGAGAGAAAGAGAAGCTGTGAGTGAGAGAGAGAAAGAAAAGCTGTGAGTGAGAGAGAGAGAAAGAGAAGGTATGAGTGAGAGAGAGAGAGAAGCTGTGAGTGAGAGAGTGAGAGAGAGAAAGCGAAGCTGTGAGTGAGAGAGAGAAAGAGAAGCTGTGAGTGAGAGGGAGAGAGAGAAAGAGAAGCTGTGAGTGAGAGAGAGAGAGAGAAGGTGTGAGTGAGAGAGAGAAAGAGAAGCTGTGAGTGAGAGGGAGAGAGAGAAAGAGAAGCTGTGAGTGACACACAGAGAGAGAAGCTGTGAGTTAGAGAGAGAGAGAAAGAGAAGCTGTGAGTGACAGAGAGAGAGAAAGAGAAGCTGTGAGTGAGAGTGAGAGACAGAGAGAAAGAGAAGCTGTGAGTGAGAGAGAGAGAAAGAGATGCTGTGAGTGAGAGAGAGAGAAAGAGAAGCTGTGAGTGAGAGAGAGAGAAAGAGAAGCTGTGAGTGAGAGAGTGAGAGAAAGAGAAGCTGTGAGTAAGAAGGAGAGGGAAAGAGAAGAAATGAGTGAGTGAGAGAGAGAGAGAAAGAGAAGCTGTGAGTGAGAGAGAGAGAGAAAGAGAAGCTGTGAGTGAGAGAGTAAGAGAGAGAAAGAGAAGCTGTGAGTGAGAGTGAGAGAGAGAGAAAGAGAAGCTGTGAGTGAGAGAGAGAGAAAGAGATGCTGTGTGTGTGAGAGAGAGAAAGAGAAGCTGTGAGAGAGAGAGAGAGAAAGAGAAGCTGTGAGTGAGAGAGAGAGAGAAAGAGAAGCTGTGAGTAAGAAGGAGAGGGAAAGAGAAGAAGTGAGTGAGTGAGAGAGAGAGAGAGAAAGAGAAGCTGTGAGTGAGAGAGAGAGAGAGAAAGAGAAGCTGTGAGTGAGAGAGTGAGAGAGAGAAAGAGAAGCTGTTAGTGAGAGTGAGAGAGAGAGAGAAAGAGAAGCTGTGAGTGAGAGAGAGATTGAAAGAGAAGCTGTGAGTGAGTGAGAGAGAGAGAAAGAGAAGCTGTAAGTGAAAGAGAGAGAAAGAGAAGCTGTGAGTGAGAGAGAGAGAGAAAGAGAAGCTGTGATTAAGAAGGAGAGGGAAAGAGAAAAAGTGAGTGAGTGAGAGAGAGAGAGAGAAAGAGAAGCTGTGAGAGAGAAAGAGAAGCTGCGAGTGAGAGAGTGAGAGAGAGAAAGAGAATCTGTTACTGAGTGTGTGAGAGAGAGACAAAGAGAAGCTGTGAGTGAGAGAGAGATTGAAAGAGAAGCTGTGAGTGAGAGAGAGAGAGAAAGAGAAGCTGTGAGTGAGAGGGAGAGAAAGAGAAGCTGTGAGTGACACACAGCGAGAGAAGCTGTGAGTAAGAGAGAGAGAAAGAGAAGCTGTGAGTGACAGAGAGAGAGAAAGAGAAGCTGAGAGTGACAGAGAGAGAGAAAGTGAAGCTGTGAGTGAGAGAGAGAGAGAAAGAGAAGCTGTGTGTGTGTGAGAGAGAGAAAGATAGTCTGAGAAAGAGAGAGTGAAAGAGAAGCTGTGAGTGAGACAGAGAGAGGGAGAAAGAGAAGCTGTGTGCGTGAGAGAGAGAAAGAGAAGCTGTGTGAGAGAGAGAAAGAAAAGCTGTGAGTGAGAGAGAGAGACAGAGAAGGTATGAGTGAGATAGAGAGAGAAGCTGTGAGTGAGAGAGTGAGAGAGAGAAAGAGAAGCTGTGAGTGCGAGAGAGAAAGAGAAGCTGTGAGTGAGAGAGAGAAAGAGAAGCTGTGAGTGAGAGGGAGAGAGAGAAAGAGAAGCTGTGAGTGAGAGAGAGAGAGAGAGAGAAGCTGTGAGTGACAAGAGAGAAAGAGAAGCTGTGAGTGAGAGGGAGAGAGAGAGAATGAGAAGCTGTGAGTGACACACAGAGAGAGAAGCTGTGAGTTAGAGAGAGAGAGAAAGAGAAGCTGTGAGTGACAGAGAGAGAAAGAGAAGCTGTGAGTGAGAGTGAGAGAGAGAGAGAAAGAGAAGCTGTGAGTGAGAGAGAGAGAAAGAGATGCTGTGAGTGAGATTGAGAGAGAAAGAGAAGCTGTGAGTGAGAGAGAGAGAAAGAGAAGCTGTGAGTGAGAGAGAGAGAAAGAGAAGCTGTGAGTGAGAGAGAGAGAGAAAGAGAAGCTGTGTGTAAGAAGGAGAGGGAAAGAGAAGAAGTGAGTGAGTGAGAGAGAGAGAGAGAAAGAGAAGCTGTGAGTGAGAGAGAGAGAGAAAGAGAAGCTGTGAGTGAGAGAGTGAGAGAGAGAAAGAGAAGCTGATAGTGAGAGTGAGAGAGAGAGAGAAAGAGAAGCTGTGAGTGAGAGAGAGATTGAAAGAGAAGCTGTGAGTGAGTGAGAGAGAGAAAGAGAAGCTGTGAGTGAGAGAGAGAGAAAGAGAAGCTGTGAGTGAGAGAGAGAGAAAGAGAAGCTGTGATTAAGAAGGAGATGGAAAGAGAATAAGTGAGTGAGTGAGAGAGAGAGAAAGAGAAGCTGTGAGAGAGAAAGAGAAACTGTGAGTGAGAGAGTGAGAGAGAGAAAGAGAATCTGTTAGTGAGTGTGTGAGAGAGAGAAAGAGAAGCTGTGAGTGAGAGAGAGATTGAAAGAGAAGCTGTGAGTGAGAGAGAGAGAGAAAGAGAAGCTGTGAGTGAGAGAGAGAAAGAGAAGCTGTGAGTGAGAGGGAGAGAAAGAGAAGCTGGTAGTGACACAGAGAGAGAGAAGCTGTGAGTTAGAGAGAGAGAAGGAGAAGCTGTGAGTGAGAGTGAGAGAGAGAGAGAGAAAGTGAAGCTGTGAGTGTGAGAGAGAGAGAAAGAGAAGCTGTGTGTGTGTGTGAGAGAGAAAGATAGTCTGAGAAAGAGAGAGTGAAAGAGAAGCTGTGAGTGAGACAGAGAGAGGGAGAAAGAGAAGCTGTGTGCGTGAGAGAGAGAAAGAGAAGCTGTGAGTGAGAGAGAGAAAGAAAAGCTGTGAGTGAGAGAGAGAGAAAGAGAAGGTATGAGTGAGAGAGAGAGAGAAGCTGTGAGTGAGAGAGTGAGAGAGAGAAAGCGAAGCTGTGAGTGAGAGAGAGAAAGAGAAGCTGTGAGTGAGAGGGAGAGAGAGAAAGAGAAGCTGTGAGTGAGAGAGAGAGAGAAGGTGTGAGTGAGAGACAGAAAGAGAAGCTGTGAGTGAGAGGGAGAGAGAGAAAGAGAAGCTGTGAGTGACACACAGAGAGAGAAGCTGTGAGTTAGAGAGAGAGAGAAAGAGAAGCTGTGAGTGACAGAGAGAGAGAAAGAGAAGCTGTGAGTGAGAGTGAGAGAGAGAGAGAAAGAGAAGCTGTGAGTGAGAGAGAGAGAAAGAGATGCTGTGAGTGAGAGAGAGAGAAAGAGAAGCTGTGAGTGAGAGAGAGAGAAAGAGAAGCTGTGAGTGAGAGAGAGAGAGAAAGAGAAGCTGTGAGTAAGAAGGAGAGGGAAAGAGAAGAAATGAGTGAGTGAGAGAGAGAGAGAGAATGAGAAGCTGTGAGTGAGAGAGAGAGAGAAAGAGAAGCTGTGAGTGAGAGAGTGAGAGAGAGAAAGAGAAGCTGTTAGTGAGAGTGAGAGAGAGAGAGAAAGAGAAGCTGTGAGTGAGAGAGAGATTGAAAGAGAAGCTGTGAGTGAGTGAGAGAGAGAGAAAGAGAAGCTGTAAGTGAGAGAGAGAGAGAAAGAGAAGCTGTGAGTGAGAGAGAGAGAGAAAGAGAAGCTGTGATTAAGAAGGAGAGGGAAAGAGAATAAGTGAGTGAGTGAGAGAGAGAGAGAGAAAGAGAAGCTGTGAGAGAGAAAGAGAAGCTGTGAGTGAGAGAGAGAGAGAAAGAGAATCTGTTACTGAGTGTGTGTGTGAGAGAGAAAGAGAAGGTGTGAGTGAGAGAGAGATTGAAAGAGAAGCTGTGAGTGAGAGAGAGAGAGAGAAAGAGAAGTTGTGAGTGAGAGGGAGAGAAAGAGAAGCTGTGAGTGACACACAGAGAGAGAAGCTGTGAGTTAGAGAGAGAGAAAGAGAAGCTGTGAGTGACAGAGAGAGAGAAAGAGAAGCTGAGAGTGAGAGAGAGAGAGAAAGTGAAGCTGTGAGTGAGAGAGAGAGAGAAAGAGAAGCTGTGTGTGTGTGTGAGAGAAAGATAGTCTGAGAAAGAGAGAGTGAAAGAGAAGCTGTGAGTGAGACAGAGAGAGGGAGAAAGAGAAGCTGTGTGCGTGAGAGAGAGAAAGAGAAGGTGTGAGTGAGAGAGAGAAAGAAAAGCTGTGAGTGAGAGAGAGAGAAAGAGAAGGTATGAGTGTGAGAGAGAGAGAAGCTGTGAGTGAGAGAGTGAGAGAGAGAAAGAGAAGCTGTGAGTGAGAGAGAGAAAGAGAAGCTGTGAGTGAGAGGGTGAGAGAGAAAGAGAAGCTGTGAGTGAGAGAGAGAGAGAGAAAGAGAAGCTGTGAGTGAGAAGAGAGAAAGAGAAGCTGTGAGTGAGAGGGAGAGAGATAAATAGAAGCTGTGAGTGACACACAGAGAGAGAAGCTGTGAGAGAGAGAGAGAGAGAAAGAGAAGCTGTGATTGAGAGTGAGAGAGAGAGAAAGAGAAGCTGTGAGTGAGAGAGAGAGAAAGAGAAGCTGTGAGTGAGAGAGAGAGAAGCTGTGAGTGAGAGAGAGAAAGAAAAGGTGTGAGTGAGAGAGAGAGAGAGAAAGAGAAGGTAGGAGTGAGAGAGAGAGAAGCAGTGAGTGAGAGAGAGAGAGAAAGAGAAGCTCTGAGTGAGACACAGAGAGAGAAAGAGAAGCTGTGAGAGAGGGGGGAAAGAGAAGCTGTGTGTGTGTGAGAAAGAGAAGCTGTGAGTGAGAGAGAGAAAGAGAAGCTGTGAGTGAGAGAGAGAAAGAGAAGCTGTGAGTGAGAGGGAGAGAAAGAGAAGCTGTGAGTGACACACAGAGAGAGAAGCTGTGAGTTAGAGAGAGAGAAAGAGAAGCTGTGAGTGACAGAGAGAAAGAGAAGCTGAGAGTGAGAGAGAGAGAGAAAGTGAAGCTGTGAGTGAGAGAGAGAGAGAAAGAGAAGCTGTGAGTGAGAGAGAGAGAAGCTGTGAGTGAGAGAGAGAAAGAGAA
The DNA here is from genome assembly GCA_035047305.1 of Bradypodion pumilum. Lineage (NCBI taxonomy): Eukaryota > Metazoa > Chordata > Lepidosauria > Squamata > Chamaeleonidae > Bradypodion > Bradypodion pumilum. The sequence continues at coordinate 234,395,179 of JAWDJD010000001.1, forward strand.
GCTGTGAGTGAGAGGGAGAGAAAGAGAAGCTGTGAGTGACACACAGAGAGAGAAGCTGTGAGTTAGAGAGAGAGAAAGAGAAGCTGTGAGTGACAGAGAGAAAGAGAAGCTGAGAGTGAGAGAGAGAGAGAAAGTGAAGCTGTGAGTGAGAGAGAGAGAGAAAGAGAAGCTGTGTGTGTGTGTGAGAGAGAAAGATAGTCTGTGAAAGATAGAGTGAAAGAGAAGCTGTGAGTGAGACAGAGAGAGGGAGAAAGAGAAGCTGTGTGCATGAGAGAGAGAAAGAGAAGCTGTGAGTGAGAGAGAGAAAGAAAAGCTGTGAGTGAGAGAGAGAGAAAGAGAAGGTATGAGTGAGAGAGAGAGAGAAGCTGTGAGTGAGAGAGTGAGAGAGAGAAAGAGAAGCTGTGAGTGAGAGAGAGAAAGAGAAGCTGTGAGTGAGAGGGAGAGAGAGAAAGAGAAGCTGTGAGTGAGAGAGAGAGAGAGAGAAAGAGAAGGTGTGAGTGAGAGAGAGAAAGAGAAGCTGTGAGTGAGAGGGAGAGAGAGAAAGAGAAGCTGTGAGTGACACACACAGAGAGAAGCTGTGAGTTAGAGAGAGAGAGAAAGAGAAGCTGTGAGTGACAGAGAGAGAGAAAGAGAAGCTGTGAGTGAGAGTGAGAGAGAGAGAGAAAGAGAAGCTGTGAGTGAGAGAGAGAGAAAGAGATGCTGTGTGTGAGAGAGAGAGAAAGAGAAGCTGTGAGTGAGAGAGAGAGAAAGAGAAGCTGTGAGTGAGAGAGAGAGAGAAAGAGAAGCTGTGAGTAAGAAGGAGAGGGAAAGAGAAGAAGTGAGTGAGTGAGAGAGAGAGAGAGAAAGAGAAGCTGTGAGTGAGAGAGAGAGAGAAAGAGAAGCTGTGAGTGAGAGAGTGAGAGAGAGAAAGAGAAGCTGTTAGTGAGAGTGAGAGAGAGAGAGAAAGAGAAGCTGTGAGTGAGAGAGAGATTGAAAGAGAAGCTGTGAGTGAGTGAGAGAGAGAGAAAGAGAAGCTGTAAGTGAGAGAGAGAGAAAGAGAAGCTGTGAGTGAGAGAGAGAGAGAAAGAGAAGCTGTGATTAAGAAGGAGAGGGAAAGAGAAAAAGTGAGTGAGTGAGAGAGAGAGAGAAAGAGAAGCTTTGAGAGAGAAAGAGAAGCTGCGAGTGAGAGAGTGAGAGAGAGAAAGAGAATCTGTTACTGAGTGTGTGAGAGAGAGAGAAAGAGAAGCTGTGAGTGAGAGAGAGATTGAAAGAGAAGCTGTGAGTGAGAGAGAGAGAGAAAGAGAAGCTGTGAGTGAGAGGGAGAGAAAGAGAAGCTGTGAGTGACACACAGCGAGAGAAGCTGTGAGTTAGAGAGAGAGAAAGAGAAGCTGTGAGTGACAGAGAGAGAGAAAGAGAAGCTGAGAGTGAGAGAGAGAGAGAAAGTGAAGCTGTGAGTGAGAGAGAGAGAGAAAGAGAAGCTGTGTGTGTGTGTGAGAGAAAGATAGTCTGAGAAAGAGAGAGTGAAAGAGAAGCTGTGAGTGAGACAGAGAGAGGGAGAAAGAGAAGCTGTGTGCGTGAGAGAGAGAAAGAGAAGCTGTGAGTGAGAGAGAGAAAGAAAAGCTGTGAGTGAGAGAGAGAGAAAGAGAAGGTATGAGTGAGAGAGAGAGAGAAGCTGTGAGTGAGAGAGTGAGAGAGAGAAAGAGAAGCTGTGAGTGAGAGAGAGAAAGAGAAGCTGTGAGTGAGAGGGTGAGAGAGAAAGAGAAGCTGTGAGTGAGAGAGAGAGAGAGAAAGAGAAGCTGTGAGTGAGAAGAGAGAAAGAGAAGCTGTGAGTGAGAGGGAGAGAGAGAAATAGAAGCTGTGAGTGACACACAGAGAGAGAAGCTGTGAGAGAGAGAGAGAGAGAAAGAGAAGCTGTGATTGAGTGAGAGAGAGAGAAAGAGAAGCTGTGAGTGAGAGAGAGAGAAAGAAAGAGAAGCTGTGAGTGTAGAGAGAGAGAAGCTGTGAGTGAGAGAGAGAAAGAAAAGGTGTGAGTGAGAGAGAGAGAGAGAAAGAGAAGGTAGGAGTGAGAGAGAGAGAAGCAGTGAGTGAGAGAGAGAGAGAAAGAGAAGCTGTGTGTGAGACACAGAGAGAGAAAGAGAAGCTGTGAGAGAGGGGGGAAAGAGAAGCTGTGTGTGTGTGAGAAAGAGAAGCTGTGAGTGAGAGAGAGAGAAAGAGAAGCTGTGAGTGAGAGAGAGAGAAGCTGTGAGTGAGAGAGAGAAAGAGAAGCTGTGAGTGAGAGGGAGAGAAAGAGAAGCTGTGAGTGACACACAGAGAGAGAAGCTGTGAGTTAGAGAGAGAGAAAGAGAAGCTGTGAGTGACAGAGAGAAAGAGAAGCTGAGAGTGAGAGAGAGAGAGAAAGTGAAGCTGTGAGTGAGAGAGAGAGAGAAAGAGAAGCTGTGAGTGAGAGAGAGAGAAGCTGTGAGTGAGAGAGAGAAAGAGAAGCTGTGAGTGAGAGGGAGAGAAAGAGAAGCTGTGAGTGACACACAGAGAGAGAAGCTGTGAGTTAGAGAGAGAGAAAGAGAAGCTGTGAGTGACAGAGAGAAAGAGAAGCTGAGAGTGAGAGAGAGAGAGAAAGTGAAGCTGTGAGTGAGAGAGAGAGAGAAAGAGAAGCTGTGTGTGTGTGTGAGAGAGAAAGATAGTCTGAGAAAGAGAGAGTGAAAGAGAAGCTGTGAGTGAGACAGAGAGAGGGAGAAAGAGAAGCTGTGTGCATGAGAGAGAGAAAGAGAAGCTGTGAGTGAGAGAGAGAAAGAAAAGCTGTGAGTGAGAGAGAGAGAAAGAGAAGGTATGAGTGAGAGAGAGAGAGAAGCTGTGAGTGAGAGAGTGAGAGAGAGAAAGAGAAGCTGTGAGTGAGAGAGAGAAAGAGAAGCTGTGAGTGAGAGGGAGAGAGAGAAAGAGAAGCTGTGAGTGAGAGAGAGAGAGAGAGAAAGAGAAGGTGTGAGTGAGAGAGAGAAAGAGAAGCTGTGAGTGAGAGGGAGAGAGAGAAAGAGAAGCTGTGAGTGACACACAGAGAGAGAAGCTGTGAGTTAGAGAGAGAGAGAAAGAGAAGCTGTGAGTGACAGAGAGAGAGAAAGAGAAGCTGTGAGTGAGAGTGAGAGAGAGAGAGAAAGAGAAGCTGTGAGTGAGAGAGAGAGAAAGAGATGCTGTGTGTGAGAGAGAGAGAAAGAGAAGCTGTGAGTGAGAGAGAGAGAAAGAGAAGCTGTGAGTGAGAGAGAGAGAGAAAGAGAAGCTGTGAGTAAGAAGGAGAGGGAAAGAGAAGAAGTGAGTGAGTGAGAGAGAGAGAGAGAAAGAGAAGCTGTGAGTGAGAGAGAGAGAGAAAGAGAAGCTGTGAGTGAGAGAGTGAGAGAGAGAAAGAGAAGCTGTTAGTGAGAGTGAGAGAGAGAGAGAAAGAGAAGCTGTGAGTGAGAGAGAGATTGAAAGAGAAGCTGTGAGTGAGTGAGAGAGAGAGAAAGAGAAGCTGTAAGTGAGAGAGAGAGAAAGAGAAGCTGTGAGTGAGAGAGAGAGAGAAAGAGAAGCTGTGATTAAGAAGGAGAGGGAAAGAGAAAAAGTGAGTGAGTGAGAGAGAGAGAGAGAAAGAGAAGCTGTGAGAGAGAAAGAGAAGCTGCGAGTGAGAGAGTGAGAGAGAGAAAGAGAATCTGTTACTGAGTGTGAGAGAGAGAGAGAAAGAGAAGCTGTGAGTGAGAGAGAGATTGAAAGAGAAGCTGTGAGTGAGAGAGAGAGAGAAAGAGAAGCTGTGAGTGAGAGGGAGAGAAAGAGAAGCTGTGAGTGACACACAGCGAGAGAAGCTGTGAGTTAGAGAGAGAGAAAGAGAAGCTGTGAGTGACAGAGAGAGAGAAAGAGAAGCTGAGAGTGAGAGAGAGAGAAAGTGAAGCTGTGAGTGAGAGAGAGAGAGAAAGAGAAGCTGTGTGTGTGTGAGAGAGAGAAAGAGAAGCTGTGAGTGAGAGAGAGAAAGAAAAGCTGTGAGTGAGAGAGAGAGACAGAGAAGGTATGAGTGAGAGAGAGAGAGAAGCTGTGAGTGAGAGAGTGAGAGAGAGAAAGAGAAGCTGTGAGTGAGAGAGAGAAAGAGAAGCTGTGAGTGAGAGAGAGAAAGAGAAGCTGTGAGTGAGAGGGAGAGAGAGAAAGAGAAGCTGTGAGTGAGAGAGAGAGAGAGAAAGAGAAGCTGTGAGTGACAAGAGAGAAAGAGAAGCTGTGAGTGAGAGGGAGAGAGAGAGAATGAGAAGCTGTGAGTGACACACACAGAGAGAAGCTGTGAGTTAGAGAGAGAGAGAAAGAGAAGCTGTGAGTGACAGAGAGAGAAAGAGAAGCTGTGAGTGAGAGTGAGAGAGAGAGAGAAAGAGAAGCTGTGAGTGAGAGAGAGAGAAAGAGATGCTGTGAGTGAGATTGAGAGAGAAAGAGAAGCTGTGAGTGAGAGAGAGAGAAAGAGAAGCTGTGAGTGAGAGAGAGAGAAAGAGAAGCTGTGAGTGTGTGAGAGAGAGGAAGAGAAGCTGTGAGTAAGAAGGAGAGGGAAAGAGAAGAAGTGAGTGAGTGAGAGAGAGAGAGAGAAAGAGAAGCTGTGAGTGAGAGAGAGAGAGAAAGAGAAGCTGTGAGTGAGAGAGTGAGAGAGAGAAAGAGAAGCTGATAGTGAGAGTGAGAGAGAGAGAGAAAGAGAAGCTGTGAGTGAGAGAGAGATTGAAAGAGAAGCTGTGAGTGAGTGAGAGAGAGAAAGAGAAGCTGTGAGTGAGAGAGAGAGAGAGAGAAGCTGTGAGTGAGAGAGAGAGAGAAAGAGAAGCTGTGATTAAGAAGGAGATGGAAAGAGAATAAGTGAGTGAGTGAGAGAGAGAGAGAAAGAGAAGCTGTGAGAGAGAAAGAGAAACTGTGAGTGAGAGAGTGAGAGAGAGAAAGAGAATCTGTTAGTGAGTGTGTGTGAGAGAGAAAGAGAAGCTGTGAGTGAGAGAGAGATTGAAAGAGAAGCTGTGAGTGAGAGAGAGAGAGAAAGAGAAGCTGTGAGTGAGAGAGAGAAAGAGAAGCTGTGAGTGAGAGGGAGAGAAAGAGAAGCTGGTAGTGACACAGAGAGAGAGAAGCTGTGAGTTAGAGAGAGAGAAGGAGAAGCTGTGAGTGAGAGAGAGAGAAAGTGAAGCTGTGAGTGTGTGTGTGAGAGAAAGAGAAGCTGTGTGTGTGTGAGAGAGAGAAAGATAGTCTGAGAAAGAGAGAGTGAAAGAGAAGCTGTGAGTGAGACAGAGAGAGGGAGAAAGAGAAGCTGTGTGCGTGAGAGAGAGAAAGAGAAGCTGTGAGTGAGAGAGAGAAAGAAAAGCTGTGAGTGAGAGAGAGAGAAAGAGAAGGTATGAGTGAGAGAGAGAGAGAAGCTGTGAGTGAGAGAGTGAGAGAGAGAAAGAGAAGCTGTGAGTGAGAGAGAGAAAGAGAAGCTGTGAGTGAGAGGGAGAGAGAGAAAGAGAAGCTGTGAGTGAGAGAGAGAGAGAGAAGGTGTGAGTGAGAGAGAGAAAGAGAAGCTGTGAGTGAGAGGGAGAGAGAGAAAGAGAAGCTGTGAGTGACACACAGAGAGAGAAGCTGTGAGTTAGAGAGAGAGAGAAAGAGAAGCTGTGAGTGACAGAGAGAGAGAAAGAGAAGCTGTGAGTGAGAGTGAGAGAGAGAGAGAAAGAGAAGCTGTGAGTGAGAGAGAGAGAAAGAGATGCTGTGAGTGAGAGAGAGAGAAAGAGAAGCTGTGAGTGAGAGAGAGAGAAAGAGAAGCTGTGAGTGAGAGAGAGAGAGAAAGAGAAGCTGTGAGTAAGAAGGAGAGGGAAAGAGAAGAAATGAGTGAGTGAGAGAGAGAGAGAGAAAGAGAAGCTGTGAGTGAGAGAGAGAGAGAAAGAGAAGCTGTGAGTGAGAGAGTGAGAGAGAGAAAGAGAAGCTGTTAGTGAGAGTGAGAGAGAGAGAGAAAGAGAAGCTGTGAGTGAGAGAGAGATTGAAAGAGAAGCTGTGAGTGAGTGAGAGAGAGAGAAAGAGAAGCTGTAAGTGAGAGAGAGAGAAAGAGAAGCTGTGAGTGAGAGAGAGAGAGAAAGAGAAGCTGTGATTAAGAAGGAGAGGGAAAGAGAATAAGTGAGTGAGTGAGAGAGAGAGAGAGAAAGAGAAGCTGTGAGAGAGAAGAGAAGCTGTGAGTGAGAGAGTGAGAGAGAGAAAGAGAATCTGTTACTGAGTGTGTGTGTGAGAGAGAAAGAGAAGGTGTGAGTGAGAGAGAGATTGAAAGAGAAGCTGTGAGTGAGAGAGAGAGAGAGAAAGAGAAGCTGTGAGTGAGAGGGAGAGAAAGAGAAGCTGTGAGTGACACACAGAGAGAGAAGCTGTGAGTTAGAGAGAGAGAAAGAGAAGCTGTGAGTGACAGAGAGAGAGAAAGAGAAGCTGAGAGTGAGAGAGAGAGAGAAAGTGAAGCTGTGAGTGAGAGAGAGAGAGAAAGAGAAGCTGTGTGTGTGTGTGAGAGAAAGATAGTCTGAGAAAGAGAGAGTGAAAGAGAAGCTGTGAGTGAGACAGAGAGAGGGAGAAAGAGAAGCTGTGTGCGTGAGAGAGAGAAAGAGAAGCTGTGAGTGAGAGAGAGAAAGAAAAGCTGTGAGTGAGAGAGAGAGAAAGAGAAGGTATGAGTGAGAGAGAGAGAGAAGCTGTGAGTGAGAGAGTGAGAGAGAGAAAGAGAAGCTGTGAGTGAGAGAGAGAAAGAGAAGCTGTGAGTGAGAGGGTGAGAGAGAAAGAGAAGCTGTGAGTGAGAGAGAGAGAGAGAAAGAGAAGCTGTGAGTGAGAAGAGAGAAAGAGAAGCTGTGAGTGAGAGGGAGAGAGAGAAATAGAAGCTGTGAGTGACACACAGAGAGAGAAGCTGTGAGTTAGGGAGAGAGAGAAAGAGAAGCTGTGAGTGACAGAGAGAGAAAGAGAAGCTGTGAGTGAGAGTGAGAGAGAGAGAGAAAGAGAAGCTGTGAGTGAGAGAGAGAGAAAGAGATGCTGTGAGTGAGATTGAGAGAGAAAGAGAAGCTGTGAGTGAGAGGGAGAAAGAGAAGCTGTGAGGGAGAGAGAGAGAGAAAGAGAAGCTGTGAGTAAGAAGGAGAGGGAAAGAGAAGAAGTGAGTGAGTGAGAGAGAGAGAGAGAAAGAGAAGCTGTGAGTGAGAGAGAGAGAGAAAGAGAAGCTGTGAGTGAGAGAGTGAGAGAGAGAAAGAGAAGCTGATAGTGAGAGAGAGAGAGAAAGAGAAGCTGTGAGTGAGAGAGAGATTGAAAGAGAAGCTGTGAGTGAGAGAGAGAGAGAAAGAGAAGCTGTGATTAAGAAGGAGAGGGAAAGAGAATAAGTGAGTGAGTGAGAGAGAGAGAGATAAAGAGAAGCTGTGAGAGAGAAAGAGAAACTGTGAGTGAGAGAGTGAGAGAGAGAAAGAGAATCTGTTAGTGAGTGTGAGAGAGAGAGAAAAAGAGAAGCTGTGAGTGAGAGGGAGAGATTGAAAGAGAAGCTGTGAGTGAGAGAGAGAGAGAAAGAGAAGCTGTGAGTGAGAGAGAGAAAGAGAAGCTGTGAGTGAGAGGGAGAGAAAGAGAAGCTGTGAGTGACACAGAGAGAGAGAAGCTGTGAGTTAGAGGGAGAGAAAGAGAAGCTGTGAGTGACAGAGAGAGAGAAAGAGAAGCTGTGAGTGAGAGTGAGAGAGAGAGAGAGAAAGTGAAGCTGTGAGTGTGAGAGAGAGAGAAAGAGAAGCTGTGTGTGTGTGTGAGAGAGAAAGATAGTCTGAGAAAGAGAGAGTGAAAGAGAAGCTGTGAGTGAGACAGAGAGAGGGAGAAAGAGAAGCTGTGTGCGTGAGAGAGAGAAAGAGAAGTTGTGAGTGAGAGTGAGAGAGAGAGAGAGAAAGAGAAGCTGAGAGTGAGAGAGAGAGAGAAAGTGAAGCTGTGAGTGAGAGAGAGAGACAGAGAAGCTGTGTGTGTGTGAGAGAGAAAGATAATCTGTGAAAGAGAGAGTGAAAGAGAAGCTGTGAGTGAGACAGAGAGAGGGAGAAAGAGAAGCTGTGTGTGTGTGAGAAAGAGAAGCTGTGAGTGAGAGTGAGAGAGAGAGAGAAAGAGAAGTTGTGAGTGAGAGAGAGAGAGAAAGAGAAACTGTGTGTGTGTGTGAGAGAAAGTGAAGCTGTGAGTGAGAGAGAGAGAGAGAGAATGAGAAGCTGTGAGTGAGAGAGAGAGAAGCTGTGAGTGAGAGAGAGAGAAGATGTGAGTGAGAGTGAGAGAGGGAGAAAGAGAAGCTGTGTGTGTGTGAGAGAGAAAGAGAAGCTGTGAGTGAGAGTGAGAGAAAGAGAAAGAGAAGCTGTGAGTGACAGAGCGAGAGAGAGAAAGAGAAGCTGTTAGTGAGAGTGAGAGAGAGAGAGAAAGAGAAGCTGTGAGTGAGTGAGAGAGAGAAAGAGATGCTGTGAGTGAGAGAGAGAGAGAAAGAGAAGGTGTGAGAGAGAGAGAGAGAAAGAGAAGCTGTGAGAGAGAGAGAGAAAGAGAAGCTGTGAGTGAGAAGGAGAGGGAAAGAGAAGCTGTGAGTGAGTGAGAGAGAGAGAAAGAGAAGCTGTGAGTGAGAGAGAGAAAGAAAGAGAAGCTGTGAGTGTGAGAGAGAGAAAGAGAAGCTGTGAGTGAGAGAGAGAGAGAGAAAGAGAAGCTGTGAGTAAGAAGGAGAGGGAAAGAGAAGAAGTGAGTGAGTGAGAGAGAGAGAGAAAGAGAAGCTGTGAGACAGAAAGAGAAGCTGTGAGTGAGAGAGTGAGAGAGAGAAAGAGAATCTGTTAGTGAGAGCGAGAGAGATTGAGAAAGAGAAGCTGTAAGTGAGAGAGAGATTGAAAGAGAAGCTGTGAGTGAGAGACAGAGAGAAAGAGAAGCTGAGTGAGAGAGAGAAAGAGAAGCTGTGAGTGAGAGGGAGAGAGAGAAAGAAAAGCTGCGAGTGACACAGAGAAAGAGAGTCTGAGAAAGAGAGAGTGAAAGAAAAGCTGTGAGACAGAGAGAGGGAGAAAGAGAAGCTGTGTGTGTGTGAGAGAGAAAGAGAAGCTGTGAGTGAGAGTGAGATAGAGAGAGAGAGAGAGAAGCTGTGAGTGTGTGTGAGAGAGAAAGAGAAACTGTGAGTGAGAGAGAGAGAAAGTGAAGCTGTGAGAGAGAAAGAGAGAGAGAATGAGAAGCTGTGAGTGAGAGAGAGAGAAGCTGTGAGTGAGAGAGAGAGAGAAGTGAGTGAGAGAGAGAATGAGAAGCTGTGAGTGAGAGAGAGAAAAAATAAGAGAAGCTGTGAGTGAGAAAGAGAGTGAAAGAGAAGCTGTGAGTGAGAGAAAGAGAGGGGGAAAGAGAAGCTGTGAGTGAGAGAGAGAGAAAGAGAAGCTGTGAGTGTGAGTGAGAGAGAATGAGAAGCTGTGAGTGAGAGAGAGAAGCTGTGAGTGAGAGAGAAAGAGAAGCTGTGAGTGAGAGAGAGAAAGATGTGAGAGAGAGAGAGAATGAGAAGCTGTGAGTGAGAGAGAGAGAAAGTAAGAGAAGCTGTGAGTGATACAGAGAGAGAGAAAGAGAAGCTGTGAGTGAGAGAGAGAGAGGGAGAAAGATAAGCTGTGTGTGTGAGAGAGAGAGAAAGAGAAGCTGTGAGTGAGAGAGAGAGAGAGAAAGAGAAGCTGCGAGTAAGAAGTAGAGGGAAAGAGAAGAAGTGAGTGAGAGAGAGAGAGAGAGAGAGAAGCTGTGAGACAGAAAGAGAAGCTGTGAGTGAGAGAGTGAGAGAGAGAAAGAGAATCTGTTAGTGAGAGTGAGAGAGAGAGAGAGAGAGAAGCTGTGAGTGAGAGAGAGATTGAAAGAGAAGCTGTGAGTGAGAGAGAGAGAGAGAAAGAGACGCTGTGAGTGAGAGAAAGAGAAGCTGTGAGTGAGAGGGAGAGAGAGAAAGAGAAGCTGTGAGTGACACAGAGAGAGAGAAGCTGTGAGTTAGAGAGAGAGAAAGAGAAGCTGTGAGTGACAGAGAGAGAGAGAAAGAGAAGCTGAGAGAGAGAGAGAGAGAATGTGAAGCTGTGAGTGAGAGAGAGAGAGACAGAGAAGCTGTGTGTGTGTGTGAGAGAGAGAAAGATAGTCTGAGAAAGAGAGAGTGAAAGAGAAGCTGTGAGTGAGACAGAGAGAGGGAGAAAGAGAAGCTGTGTGTGTGAGAGAGAGAAAGAGAAGCTGTGAGTGAGAGTGAGAGAGAGAGAGAGAAAGAGAAGCTGTGAGTGTGTGAGAGAGAGAAAGAGAACCTGTGAGTGAGAGAGAGAGAAAGCGAAGCTGTGAGTGAGAGAGAGAGAGAATGAGAAGCTGTAAGTGAGAGAGAGAGAAGCTGTGAGTGAGTGAGAGAGAGAAGATGTGAGTGAGAGAGAGAGAGCATGAGAAGCTGTGAGTGAGAGAGAGAAAAAGTAAGAGAAGCTGTGAGTGAGAAAGAGAGAGAAAGAGAAGCTGTGAGTGAGAGAGAGAGAAAGAGATGCTGTGAGTGAGAGAGAGAGAGAATGAGAACCTGTGAGTGAGAGAGAGAGAAGCTGTGAGTGAGAGAGAGAGAGAGAAGATGTGAGTGAGAGAGAGAGAGAATGAGAAGCTGTGAGTGAGAGAGAGAGAAAGTAAGAGAAGCTGTGAGTGATACAGAGAGAGAGAAAGAGAAGCTGTGAGTGAGTGAGAGAGAGGGAGAAAGATAAGCTGTGTGAGAGAGAGAGAGAGAAAGAGAAGCTGTGAGAGAGAGAGAGAGAGAGAAAGAGAAGCTGTGATTGAGAGTGAGAGAGAGAGAAAGAGAAGCTGTGAGTGAGAGAGAGAGAAAGAGAAGCTGTGAGTGAGAGAGAGAGAAGCTGTGAGTGAGAGAGAGAAAGAAAAGGTGTGAGTGTGTGAGAGAGAGAAAGAGAAGGTAGGAGTGAGAGAGAGATAAGCAGTGAGTGAGAGAGAGAGAGAGAGAGAGAGAAAGAGAAGCTGTGAGTGAGACAGAGAGAGAGAAAGAGAAGCTGTGAGAGAGGGGGGAAAGAGAAGCTGTGTGTGTGTGAGAAAGAGAAGCTGTGAGTGAGAGAGAGAGAGAAAGAGAAGCTGTGAGTGAGAGAGAGATTGAAAGAGAAGCTGTGAGTGAGAGAGAGAGAGAAAGAGAAGCTGTGAGTGAGAGAGAGAAAGAGAAGCTGTGAGTGAGAGGGAGAGAAAGAGAAGCTGTGAGTGACACACAGAGAGAGAAGCTGTGAGTGAGAGAGAGAGAAAGAGAAGCTGTGAGTGAGAGAGAGAGAAAGAGAAGCTGTGAGTGAGAGAGAGAGAGAAAGAGAAGCTGTGAGTAAGAAGGAGAGGGAAAGAGAAGAAGTGAGTGAGTGAGAGAGAGAGAGAGAGAAAGAGAAGCTGTGAGTGAGAGAGAGAGCGAAAGAGAAGCTGTGAGTGAGAGAGTGAGAGAGAGAAAGAGAAGCTGATAGTGAGAGTGAGAGAGAGAGAGAAAGAGAAGCTGTGAGTGAGAGAGAGATTGAAAGAGAAGCTGTGAGTGAGTGAGAGAGAGAGAAAGAGAAGCTGTGAGTGAGAGAGAGAGAAAGAGAAGCTGTGAGTGAGAGAGAGAGAAAGAAAGAGAAGCTGTGATTAAGAAGGAGAGGGAAAGAGAATAAGTGAGTGAGTGAGAGAGAGAGAGAAAGAGAAGCTGTGAGAGAGAAAGAGAAACTGTGAGTGAGAGAGTGAGAGAGAGAAAGAGAATCTGTTAGTGAGTGTGAGAGAGAGAGAGAAAGAGAAGCTGTGAGTGAGAGAGAGATTGAAAGAGAAGCTGTGAGTGAGAGAGAGAGAGAGAAAGAGAAGCTGTGAGTGAGAGAGAGAAAGAGAAGCTGTGAGTGAGAGGGAGAGAAAGAGAAGCTGTGAGTGAGAGGGAGAGAAAGAGAAGCTGTGAGTTAGAGAGAGAGAAAGAGAAGCTGTGAGTGAGAGTGAGAGAGAGAGAGAAAGTGAAGCTGTGAGTGTGTGAGAGAGAGAAAGAGAAGCTGTGTGTGTGTGAGAGAGAGAAAGATAGTCTGAGAAAGAGAGTGAAAGAGAAGCTGTGAGTGAGAGAGAGAGAGAGAGAGAAGCTGTGAGTGAGAGAGTGAGAGAGAGAAAGAGAAGCTGTTAGTGAGAGTGAGAGAGAGAGAGAAAGAGAAGCTGTGAGTGACAGAGAGAGAGAAAGAGAAGCTGTGAGTGAGAGTGAGAGAGAGAGAGAGAAAGAGAAGCTGTGTGTGTGAGAGAGAGAGAAAGATAGTCTGAGAAAGAGAGAGTGAAAGAGAAGCTGTGAGTGAGACAGAGAGAGGTAGAAAGAGAAGCTGTGTGCGTGAGAGAGAGAAAGAGAAGCTGTGAGTGAGAGTGAGAGAGAGAGAGAGAAAGAGAAGCTGAGAGTGAGAGAGAGAGTGAAAGTGAAGCTGTGAGTGAGAGAGAGAGAAAGAGAAGCTGTGAGTGAGAGAGAGAAAGAAAGAGAAGCTGTGAGTGTGTGAGAGAGAAAGAGAAGCTGTGAGTGAGTGAGAGAGAGAAAGAGAAGCTGTGAGTAAGAAGGAGAGGGAAAGAGAAGAAGTGAGTGAGTGAGAGAGAGAGAGAAAGAGAAGCTGTGAGACAGAAAGAGAAGCTGTGAGTGAGAGAGTGAGAGAGAGAAAGAAAGAGAATCTGTTAGTGAGAGTGAGAGAGAGAGAGAAAGAGAAGCTGTAAGTGAGAGAGAGATTGAAAGAGAAGCTGTGAGTGAGAGAGAGAGAAAAAGAGAAGCTGAGTGAGAGAGAAAGAGAAGCTGTGAGTGAGAGAGAGAGAGAGAAAGAGAAGCTGTGAGTGACACAGAGAGAGAGAAGCTGTGAGTTAGAGAGAGAGAAAGAGAAGCTGTGAGTGACAGAGAGAGAGACAGAGAAGCTGTGTGTGTGTGAGAGAGAGAAAGATAGTCTGAGAAAGAGAGAGTGAAAGAGAAGCTGTGAGACAGAGAGAGGGAGAAAGAGAAGCTGTGTGTGTGTGTGTGAGAGAGAGAAAGAGAAGCTGTGAGTGAGAGTGAGATATAGAGAAAGAGAGAGAAGCTGTGAGTGTGTGTGAGAGAGAAAGAGAAACTGTGAGTGAGAGAGAGAGAAAGCGAAGCTGTGAGAGAGAAAGAGAGAGAGAATGAGAAGCTGTGAGTGAGAGAGAGAGAAGCTGTGAGTGAGAGAGAGAGAGAAGATGTGAGTGAGAGAGAGAGAATGAGAAGCTGTGAGTGAGAGAGAGAAAAAATAAGAGAAGCTGTGAGTGAGAAAGAGAGAGAAAGAGAAGCTGTGAGTGAGAGAAAGAGAGGGAGAAAGAGAAGCTGTGAGTGGGAGAGAGAGAAAGAGAAGCTGTGAGTGAGAGAGAGAGAGAATGAGAAGCTGTGAGTGAGAGAGAAAGAGAAGCTGTGAGTGAGAGAGAGAGAGAATGAGAAGCTGTGAGTGAGAGAGAGAGAAAGTAAGAGAAGCTGTGAGTGATACAGAGAGAGAGAAAGAGAAGCTGTGAGTGAGAGAGAGAGAGGGAGAAAGATAAGCTGTGAGAGAGAGAGAGAAAGAGAAGCTGTGAGTGAGAGAGAGAGAGAAAGAGAAGCTGCGAGTAAGAAGGAGAGGGAAAGAGAACAAGTGAGTGAGAGAGAGAGAGAGAAAGAGAAGCTGTGAGACAGAAAGAGAAGCTGTGAGTGAGAGAGTGAGAGAGAGAAAGAGAATCTGTTAGTGAGAGTGAGAGAGAGAGAGAAAGAGAAGCTGTGAGTGAGAGAGAGATTGAAAGAGAAGCTGTGAGTGAGAGAGAGAGAGAGAAAGAGAAGCTGTGAGTGAGAGAGAGAAAGAGAAGCTGTGAGTGAGAGGGAGAGAAAGAGAAGCTGTGAGAGAGAGAGAGAGAGAAAGAGAAGCTGAGAGAGAGAGAGAGAGAGAATGTGAAGCTGTGAGTGAGAGAGAGAGACAGAGAAGCTGTGTGTGTGTGAGAGAGAGAAAGATAGTCTGAGAAAGAGAGAGAGAAAGAGAAGCTGTGAGTGAGAGTGAGAGAGAGAGAGAAAGAGAAGCTGTGAGTGTGAGAGAGAGAAAGAGAAGCTGTGAGTGTGAGAGAGAGAAAGTGAAGCTGTGAGTGAGAGAGAGAGAGAATGAGAAGCTGTGAGTGAGAGAGAGAGAAGCTGTGAGTGAGAGAGAGAGAGAAGATGTGAGTGAGAGAGAGAGAGAATGAGAAGCTGTGAGTGAGAGAGAGAGAAAAAGAGAAGCTGTGATTAAGAAGGAGAGGGAAAGAGAATAAGTGCGTGAGTGAGAGAGAGAGAGAAAGAGAAGCTGTGAGAGAGAAAGAGAAGCTGTGAGTGAGAGAGTGAGAGAGAGAAAGAGAATCTGTTATTGAGTGTGTGTGAGAGAGAGAAAGAGAAGCTGTGAGTGAGAGAGATTGAAAGAGAAGCTGTGAGTGAGAGAGAGAGAGAAAGAGAAGCTGTGAGTGAGAGAGAAAGAGAAGATGTGAGTGAGAGGGAGAGAGAGAAAGAGAAGCTGTGAGTGAGAGAGAGAGAGAAAGAGAAGCTGTGAGTGAGAGTGAGATATAGAGAAAGAGAGAGAAGCTGTGAGTGTGTGTGAGAGAGAAAGAGAAACTGTGAGTGAGAGAGAGAGAAAGCGAAGCTGTGAGAGAGAAAGAGAGAGAGAATGAGAAGCTGTGAGTGAGAGAGAGAGAAGCTGTGAGTGAGAGAGAGAGAGAAGATGTGAGTGAGAGAGAGAGAATGAGAAGCTGTGAGTGAGAGAGAGAAAAAATAAGAGAAGCTGTGAGTGAGAAAGAGAGAGAAAGAGAAGCTGTGAGTGAGAGAAAGAGAGGGAGAAAGAGAAGCTGTGAGTGGGAGAGAGAGAAAGAGAAGCTGTGAGTGAGAGAGAGAGAGAATGAGAAGCTGTGAGTGAGAGAGAAAGAGAAGCTGTGAGTGAGAGAGAGAGAGAGAAGATGTGAGTGAGAGAGAGAGAGAATGAGAAGCTGTGAGTGAGAGAGAGAGAAAGTAAGAGAAGCTGTGAGTGATACAGAGAGAGAGAAAGAGAAGCTGTGAGTGAGAGAGAGAGAGGGAGAAAGATAAGCTGTGAGAGAGAGAGAGAAAGAGAAGCTGTGAGTGAGAGAGAGAGAGAAAGAGAAGCTGCGAGTAAGAAGGAGAGGGAAAGAGAACAAGTGAGTGAGAGAGAGAGAGAGAAAGAGAAGCTGTGAGACAGAAAGAGAAGCTGTGAGTGAGAGAGTGAGAGAGAGAAAGAGAATCTGTTAGTGAGAGTGAGAGAGAGAGAGAAAGAGAAGCTGTGAGTGAGAGAGAGATTGAAAGAGAAGCTGTGAGTGAGAGAGAGAGAGAGAAAGAGAAGCTGTGAGTGAGAGAGAGAAAGAGAAGCTGTGAGTGAGAGGGAGAGAAAGAGAAGCTGTGAGTGAGAGAGAGAGAGAGAAAGAGAAGCTGAGAGAGAGAGAGAGAGAATGTGAAGCTGTGAGTGAGAGAGAGAGACAGAGAAGCTGTGTGTGTGTGAGAGAGAGAAAGATAGTCTGAGAAAGAGAGAGAGAAAGAGAAGCTGTGAGTGAGAGTGAGAGAGAGAGAGAAAGAGAAGCTGTGAGTGTGAGAGAGAGAAAGAGAAGCTGTGAGTGTGAGAGAGAGAAAGCGAAGCTGTGAGTGAGAGAGAGAGAGAATGAGAAGCTGTGAGTGAGAGAGAGAGAAGCTGTGAGTGAGAGAGAGAGAGAAGATGTGAGTGAGAGAGAGAGAGAATGAGAAGCTGTGAGTGAGAGAGAGAGAAAAAGAGAAGCTGTGATTAAGAAGGAGAGGGAAAGAGAATAAGTGTGTGAGTGAGAGAGAGAGAGAAAGAGAAGCTGTGAGAGAGAAAGAGAAGCTGTGAGTGAGAGAGTGAGAGAGAGAAAGAGAATCTGTTACTGAGTGTGTGTGAGAGAGAGAAAGAGAAGCTGTGAGTGAGAGAGATTGAAAGAGAAGCTGTGAGTGAGAGAGAGAGAGAAAGAGAAGCTGTGAGTGAGAGAGAAAGAGAAGCTGTGAGTGAGAGGGAGAGAAAGAGAAGCTGTGAGTGACACACAGAGAGAGAAGCTGTGAGTTAGAGAGAGAGAAAGAGAAGCTGTGAGTGACAGAGAGAGAGAAAGAGAAGCTGAGAGTGAGAGAGAGGGAGAAATTGAAGCTGTGAGTGAGAGAGAGAGAGAAAGAGAAGCTGTGTGTGTGTGTGAGAAAGATAGAAAGAGAGAGTGAAAGAGAAGCTGTGAGTGAGACAGAGAGAGGGAGAAAGAGAAGCTGTGTGCGTGAGAGAGAGAAAGAGAAGCTGTGAGTGAGAGAGAGAAAGAAAAGCTGTGAGTGAGAGAGAGAGAAAGAGAAGGTATGAGTGAGAGAGAGAAGTTGTGAGTGAGAGAGTGAGAGAGAGAAAGAGAAGCTGTGAGTGAGAGAGAGAAAGAGAAGATGTGAGTGAGAGGGAGAGAGAGAAAGAGAAGCTGTGAGTGAGAGAGAGAGAGAAAGAGAAGCTGTGAGTGAGAAGAGAGAAAGAGAAGCTGTGAGTGAGAGGGAGAGAGAGAAAGAGAAGCTGTGAGTGACACACAGAGAGAGAAGCTGTGAGTTAGAGAGAGAGAGAAAGAGAAGCTGTGAGTGACAGAGAGAGAGAGAAAGAGAAGCTGTGAGTGAGAGTGAGAGAGAGAGAGAAAGAGAAGCTGTGAGTGAGTGAGAGAGAAAGAGAAGCTGTGAGTGAGAGAGAGAGAAAGAGAAGCTGTGAGTGAGAGAGAGAGAAAGAGAAGCTGTGAGTGAGAGAGAGAGAAAGAGAAGCTGTGAGTAAGAAGGATAGGGAAAAAGAAGAAGTGAGTGAGTGAGAGAGAGAGAGAAAGAGAAGCTGTGAGTGAGAGAGAGAGAGAAAGAGAAGCTGTGAGTGAGAGAGTGAGAGAGAGAAAGAGAAGCTGTTAGTGAGAGTGAGAGCGAGAGAGAAAGAGAAGCTGTGAGTGAGAGAGAGAGAAAGAGAAGCTGTGATTAAGAAGGAGAGGGAAAGAGAATAAGTGAGTGAGAGAGAGAGAGAGAAAGAGAAGCTGTGAGAGAGAAAGAGAAGCTGTGAGTGAGAGAGTAAGAGAGAGAAAGAGAATCTGTTAGTGAGAGAGAGAGAGAGAAAGAGAAGCTGAGAGAGAGAGAGAGAGAGAATGTGAAGCTGTGAGTGAGAGAGAGAGACAGAGAAGCTGTGTGTGTGTGAGAGAGAGAAAGATAGTCTGAGAAAGAGAGAGTGAAAGAGAAGCTGTGAGTGACACAGAGAGAGAAGCTGTGAGTTAGAGAGAGAGAAAGAGAAGCTGTGAGTGAGAGAGAGAGAGAGAAATAGAAGCTGAGAGAGAGAGAGAGAGAGAATGTGAAGCTGTGAGTGAGAGAGAGAGACAGAGAAGCTGTGTGTGTGTGAGAGAGAGAAAGATAGTCTGAGAAAGAGAGAGTGAAAGAGAAGCTGTGAGTGAGACAGAGAGAGGGAGAAAGAGAAGCTGTGTGTGAGTGAGAGAGAAAGAGAAGCTGTGAGTGAGAGTGAGAGAGAGAGAGAAAGAGAAGCTGTGAGTGTGAGAGAGAGAGAAAGAGAAGCTGTGAGTGTGAGAGAGAGAAAGCGAAGCTGTGAGTGAGAGAGAGAGAGAATGAGAAGCTGTGAGTGAGAGAGAGAGAAGCTGTGAGTGAGAGAGAGAGAGAAGATGTGAGTGAGAGAGAGAGAGAATGAGAAGCTGTGAGTGAGAGAGAGAGAAAAAGAGAAGCTGTGATTAAGAAGGAGAGGGAAAGAGAATAAATGCGTGAGTGAGAGAGAGAGAGAGAAAGAGAAGCTGTGAGAGAGAAAGAGAAGCTGTGAGTGAGAGAGTGAGAGAGAGAAAGAGAATCTGTTACTGAGTGTGTGTGAGAGAGAGAAAGAGAAGCTGTGAGTGAGAGAGATTGAAAGAGAAGCTGTGAGTGAGAGAGAGAGAGAAAGAGAAGCTGTGAGTGAGAGAGAGAAAGAGAAGCTGTGAGTGAGAGGGAGAGAAAGAGAAGCTGTGAGTGACACACAGAGAGAGAAGCTGTGAGTTAGAGAGAGAGAAAGAGAAGCTGTGAGTGACAGAGAGAGAGAAAGAGAAGCTGAGAGTGAGAGAGAGAGAGAAATTGAAGCTGTGAGTGAGAGAGAGAGAAAGAGAAGCTGTGTGTGTGTGTGAGAAAGATAGAAAGAGAGAGTGAAAGAGAAGCTGTGAGTGAGACAGAGAGAGGGAGAAAGAGAAGCTGTGTGCGTGAGAGAGAGAAAGAGAAGCTGTGAGTGAGAGAGAGAAAGAAAAGCTGTGAGTGAGAGAGAGAGAAAGAGAAGGTATGAGTGAGAGAGAGAGAAGTTGTGAGTGAGAGAGTGAGAGAGAGAAAGAGAAGCTGTGAGTGAGAGAGAGAAAGAGAAGATGTGAGTGAGAGGGAGAGAGAGAAAGAGAAGCTGTGAGTGAGAGAGAGAGAGAAACAGAAGCTGTGAGTGAGAAGAGAGAAAGAGAAGCTGTGAGTGAGAGGGAGAGAGAGAAAGAGAAGCTGTGAGTGACACACAGAGAGAGAAGCTGTGAGTTAGAGAGAGAGAGAAAGAGAAGCTGTGAGTGACAGAGAGAGAGAGAAAGAGAAGCTGTGAGTGAGAGTGAGAGAGAGAGAGAAAGAGAAGCTGTGAGTGAGTGAGAGAGAAAGAGAAGCTGTGAGTGAGAGAGACAGAAAGAGAAGCTGTGAGTGAGAGAGAGAGAAAGAGAAGCTGTGAGTGAGAGAGAGAGAGAAAGAGAAGCTGTGAGTAAGAAGGATAGGGAAAAAGAAGAAGTGAGTGAGTGAGAGAGAGAGAGAGAGAAAGAGAAGCTGTGAGTGAGAGAGAGAGAGAAAGAGAAGCTGTGAGTGAGAGAGTGAGAGAGAGAAAGAGAAGCTGTTAGTGAGAGTGAGAGCGAGAGAGAAAGAGAAGCTGTGAGTGAGAGAGAGAGAAAGAGAAGCTGTGAGTGAGAGAGAGAGAAAGAGAAGCTGTGATTAAGAAGGAGAGGGAAAGAGAATGAGTGAGAGAGAGAGAGAGAAAGAGAAGCTGTGAGAGAGAAAGAGAAGCTGTGAGTGAGAGAGTGAGAGAGAAAGAGAATCTGTTAGTGAGTGTGTGTGTGAGAGAGAAAGAGAAGCTGTGAGTGAGAGAGAGATTGAAAGAGAAGCTGTGAGTGAGAGAGAGAGAGAAAGAGAAGCTGTGGTTGAGAGAGAGAAAGAGAAGCTGTGAGTGAGAGGGAGAGAAAGAGAAGCTGTGAGTGAGACAGAGAGAGAGAAGCTGTGAGTTAGAGAGAGAGAAAGAGAAGCTGTGAGTGACAGAGAGAGAGAAAGAGAAGCTGTGAGTGAGAGTGAGAGAGAGAGAGAAAGTGAACCTGTGAGTGTGTGAGAGAGAGAAAGAGAAGCTGTGTGTGTGTGAGAGAGAAAGATAGTCTGAGAAAGAGAGAGTGAAAGAGAAGCTGTGAGTGAGACAGAGAGAGGGTGAAAGAGAAGCTGTGTGCGTGAGAGAGAGAAAGAGAAGCTGTGAGTGAGAGTGAGAGAGAGAGAGAGAGAAAGAGAAGCTGAGAGTGAGAGAGAGAGAGAAAGTGAAGCTGTAAGTGAGAGAGAGAGAGAGAAGCTGTGAGTGAGAGAGAGAAAGAAAGAGAAGCTGTGAGTGTGTGAGAGAGAAAGAGAAGCTGTGAGTGAGAGAGAGAGAGAAAGAGAAGCTGTGAGTAAGAAGGAGAGGGAAAGAGAAGAAGTGAGTGAGTGAGGGAGAGAGAGAAAGAGAAGCTGTGAGACAGAAAGAGAAGCTGTGAGTGAGAGAGTGAGAGAGAGAAAGAGAATCTGTTAGTGAGAGAGAGAGAGAGAGAAAGAGAAGCTGTAAGTGAGAGAGAGATTGAAAGAGAAGCTGTGAGTGAAAGAGAGAGAGAAAAAGAGAAGCTGAGTGAGAGAGAGAAAGAGAAGCTGTGAGTGAGAGGGAGAGAGAGAAAGAGAAGCTGTGAGTGACACAGAGAGAGAGAAGCTGTGAGTTAGAGAGAGAGAAAGAGAAGCTGTGAGTGACAGAGAGAGAGACAGAGAAGCTGTGTGTGTGTGAGAGAGAGAAAGATAGTCTGAGAAAGAGAGAGTGAAAGAGAAGCTGTGAGACAGAGAGAGGGAGAAAGAGAAGCTGTGTGTGTGAGAGAGAGAGAGAGAAAGAGAAGCTGTGAGTGAGAGTGAGAGAGAGAGAGAGAGAAGCTGTGAGTGTGTGTGTGAGAGAAAGAGAAACTGTGAGTGAGAGAATAGAGAAAGCGAAGCTGTGAGAGAGAAAGAGAGAGAGAATGAGAAGCTGTGAGTGAGAGAGAGAGAAGCTGTGAGTGAGAGAGAGGGAGAAGATGTGAATGAGAGAGAGAGAATGAGAAGCTGTGAGTGAGAGAGATAAAAAATAAGAGAAGCTGTGAGTGAGAAAGAGAGAGAAAGAGAAGCTGTGAGTGAGAGAAAGAGAGGGAGAAAGAGAAGCTGTGAGTGAGAGAGAGAGAAAGAGAAGCTGTGAGTGAGAGAGAGAGAGAATGAGAAGCTGTGAGTGAGAGAGAGAGAAGCTGTGAGTGAGAGAGAAAGAGAAGCTGTGAGTGAGAGAGAGAGAGAGAAGATGTGAGTGAGAGAGAGATAGAATGAGAAGCTGTGAGTGAGAGAGAGAGAAAGTAAGAGAAGCTGTGAGTGATACAGAGAGAGAGAAAGAGAAGCTGTGAGTGAGAGAGAGAGGGAGAAAGATAAGCTGTGAGAGAGAGAGAGAGAGAAGCTGTGAGTGAGAGAGAGAGAGAAAGAGAAGCTGCGAGTAAGAAGGAGAGGGAAAGAGAAGAAGTGAGTGAGAGAGAGAGAAAGAGAAGCTGTGAGACAGAAAGAGAAGCTGTGAGTGAGAGAGTGAGAGAGAGAAAGAGAATCTGTTAGTGAGAGTGAGAGAGAGAGAGAGAAAGAGAAGCTGTGAGTGAGAGAGAGATTGAAAGAGAAGCTGTGAGTGAGAGAGAGAGAGAGAAAGAGAAGCTGTGAGTGAGAGAGAGAAAAAGAAGCTGTGAGTGAGAGGGAGAGAGAGAAAGAGAAGCTGTGAGTGACACAGAGAGAGAGAAGCTGTGAGTTAGAGAGAGAGAAAGAGAAGCTGTGAGTGAGAGAGAGAGAGAGAGAAAGAGAAGCTGAGAGAGAGAGAGAGAGAGAATGAGAACCTGTGAGTGAGAGAGAGAGAAGCTGTGAGTGAGAGAGAAAGAGAAGCTGTGAGTGAGAGAGAGAGAAGATGTGAGTGAGAGAGAGAGAGAATGAGAAGCTGTGAGTGAGAGAGAGAGAAAGTAAGAGAAGCTGTGAGTGAGAAAGAGAGAGAAAGAGAAGCTGTGATTGAGAGAGAGAGAAAGAGAAGCTGTGAGTGAGAGAGAGAGAGAATGAGAACCTGTGAGTGAGAGATAAAGAGAAGCTGTGAGTGAGAGAGAGAGAAGATGTGAGTGAGAGAGAGAGAGAATGAGAAGCTGTGAGTGAGAGAGAGAGAAAGTAAGAGAAGCTGTGAGTGATACAGAGAGAGAGAAAGAGAAGCTGTGAGTGAGTGAGAGAGAGGGAGAAAGATAAGCTGTGTGAGAGAGAGAGAGAAAGAGAAGCTGTGAGAGAGAGAGAGAGAGAAAGAGAAGCTGTGATTGAGAGTGAGAGAGAGAGAAAGAGAAGCTGTGAGTGAGAGAGAGAGAAAGAGAAGCTGTGAGTGAGATAGAGAGAAGCTGTGAGTGAGAGAGAGAAAGAAAAGGTGTGAGTGAGAGAGAGAGAGAGAAAGAGAAAGTAGGAGTGAGAGAGAGAGAAGCAGTGAGTGAGAGAGAGAGAGAGAAAGAGAAGCTGTGAGTGAGACACAGAGAGAGAAAGAGAAGCTGTGAGAGAGGGGGGAAAGAGAAGCTGTGTGTGTGAGAAAGAGAAGCTGTCAGTGAGAGAGAGAGAAAGAGAAGCTGTGAGTGAGAGAGAGAGAAGCTGTGAGTGAGAGAGAGAAAGAGAAGCTGTGAGTGAGAGGGAGAGAAAGAGAAGCTGTGAGTGACACACAGAGAGAGAAGCTGTGAGTTAGAGAGAGAGAAAGAGAAGCTGTGAGTGACAGAGAGAAAGAGAAGCTGAGAGTGAGAGAGAGAGAGAAAGTGAAGCTGTGAGTGAGAGAGAGAAAGAGAAGCTGTGTGTGTGTGAGAGAGAGAAAGATAGTCTGAGAAAGAGAGAGTGAAAGAGAAGCTGTGAGTGAGACAGAGAGAGGGAGAAAGAGAAGCTGTGTGCATGAGAGAGAGAAAGAGAAGCTGTGAGTGAGAGAGAGAAAGAAAAGCTGTGAGTGAGAGAGAGAGAAAGAGAAGGTATGAGTGAGAGAGAGAGAGAGAAGCTGTGAGTGAGAGAGTGAGAGAGAGAAAGAGAAGCTGTGAGTGAGAGAGAGAAAGAGAAGCTGTGAGTGAGAGGGAGAGAGAGAAAGAGAAGCTGTGAGTGAGAGAGAGAGAGAGAAAGAGAAGGTGTGAGTGAGAGAGAGAAAGAGAAGCTGTGAGTGAGAGGGAGAGAGAGAAAGAGAAGCTGTGAGTGACACACAGAGAGAGAAGCTGTGAGTTAGAGAGAGAGAGAAAGAGAAGCTGTGAGTGACAGAGAGAGAGAAAGAGAAGCTGTGAGTGAGAGTGAGAGAGAGAGAGAAAGAGAAGCTGTGAGTGAGAGAGAGAGAAAGAGATGCTGTGAGTGAGAGAGAGAGAAAGAGAAGCTGTGAGTGAGAGAGAGAGAAAGAGAAGCTGTGAGTGAGAGAGAGAGAGAAAGAGAAGCTGTGAGTAAGAAGGAGAGGGAAAGAGAAGAAGTGAGTGAGTGAGAGAGAGAGAGAAAGAGAAGCTGTGAGTGAGAGAGAGAGAGAAAGAGAAGCTGTGAGTGAGAGAGTGAGAGAGAGAAAGAGAAGCTGTTAGTGAGAGTGAGAGAGAGAGAGAAAGAGAAGCTGTGAGTGAGAGAGAGATTGAAAGAGAAGCTGTGAGTGAGTGAGAGAGAGAGAAAGGGAAGCTGTAAGTGAGAGAGAGAGAAAGAGAAGCTGTGAGTGAGAGAGAGAGAAAGAGAAGCTGTGATTAAGAAGGAGAGGGAAAGAGAATAAGTGAGTGAGTGAGAGAGAGAGAGAGAAGGAGAAGCTGTGAGAGAGAAAGAGAAGCTGCGAGTGAGAGAGTGAGAGAGAGAAAGAGAATCTGTTACTGAGTGTGAGAGAGAGAGAGAAAGAGAAGCTGTGAGTGAGAGAGAGATTGAAAGAGAAGCTGTGAGTGAGAGAGAGAGAGAAAGAGAAGCTGTGAGTGAGAGGGAGAGAAAGAGAAGCTGTGAGTGACACACAGCGAGAGAAGCTGTGAGTTAGAGAGAGAGAAAGAGAAGCTGTGAGTGACAGAGAGAGAGAAAGAGAAGCTGAGAGTGAGAGAGAGAGAGAAAGTGAAGCTGTGAGTGAGAGAGAGAGAGAAAGAGAAGCTGTGTGTGTGTGAGAGAGAGAAAGATAGTCTGAGAAAGAGAGAGTGAAAGAGAAGCTGTGAGTGAGACAGAGAGAGGGAGAAAGAGAAGCTGTGTGCGTGAGAGAGAGAAAGAGAAGCTGTGAGTGAGAGAGAGAAAGAAAAGCTGTGAGTGTGAGAGAGAGACAGAGAAGGTATGAGTGAGAAAGAGAGAGAAGCTGTGAGTGAGAGAGTGAGAGAGAGAAAGAGAAGCTGTGAGTGAGAGAGAGAAAGAGAAGCTGTGAGTGAGAGAGAGAAAGAGAAGCTATGAGTGAGAGGGAGAGAGAGAAAGAGAAGCTGTGAGTGAGAGAGAGAGAGAGAGAGAGAGAAAGAGAAGCTGTGAGTGACAAGAGAGAAAGAGAAGCTGTGAGTGAGAGGGAGAGAGAGAGAAAGAGAAGCTGTGAGTGACACACAAAGAGAGAAGCTGTGAGTTAGAGAGAGAGAGAAAGAGAAGCTGTGAGTGACAGAGAGAGAAAGAGAAGCTGTGAGTGAGAGTGAGAGAGAGAGAGAAAGAGAAGCTGTGAGTGAGAGAGAGAGAAAGAGATGCTGTGAGTGAGATTGAGAGAGAAAGAGAAGCTGTGAGTGTGAGAGAGAGAAAGAGAAGCTGTGAGTGTGAGAGAGAGAAAGAGAAGCTGTGAGTGAGAGAGAGAGAGAAAGAGAAGCTGTGAGTAAGAAGGAGAGGGAAAGAGAAGAAGTGAGTGAGTGAGAGAGAGAGAGAGAAAGAGAAGCTGTGAGTGAGAGAGGGAGAGAAAGAGAAGCTGTGAGTGAGAGAGTGAGAGAGAGAAAGAGAAGCTGATAGTGAGAGTGAGAGAGAGAGAGAAAGAGAAGCTGTGAGTGAGAGAGAGATTGAAAGAGAAGCTGTGAGTGAGTGAGAGAGAGAAAGAGAAGCTGTGAGTGAGAGAGAGAGAAAGAGAAGCTGTGAGTGAGAGAGAGAGAGAGAAGCTGTGATTAAGAAGGAGATGGAAAGAGAATAAGTGAGTGAGTGAGAGAGAGAGAGAAAGAGAAGCTGTGAGAGAGAAAGAGAAACTGTGAGTGAGAGAGTGAGAGAGAGAAAGAGAATCTGTTAGTGAGTGTGTGAGAGAGAGAAAGAGAAGCTGTGAGTGAGAGAGAGATTGAAAGAGAAGCTGTGAGTGAGAGAGAGAGAGAAAGAGAAGCTGTGAGTGAGAGAGAGAAAGAAAAGCTGTGAATGAGAGAGAGAGACAGAGAAGGTATGAGTGAGAGAGAGAGAGAAGCTGTGAGTGAGAGAGTGAGAGAGAGAAAGAGAAGCTGTGAGTGAGAGAGAGAAAGAGAAGCTGTGAGTGAGAGAGAGAAAGAGAAGCTATGAGTGAGAGGGAGAGAGAGAAAGAGAAGCTGTGAGTGAGAGAGAGAGAGAGAAAGAGAAGCTGTGAGTGACAAGAGAGAAAGAGAAGCTGTGAGTGAGAGGGAGAGAGAGAGAAAGAGAAGCTGTGAGTGACACTCAGAGAGAGAAGCTGTGAGTTAGAGAGAGAGAGAGAGAGAAAGAGAAGCTGTGAGTGAGAGAGAGAGACAGAGAAGCTGTGAGTGAGAGTGAGAGAGAGAGCGAAAGAGAAGCTGTGAGTGAGAGAGAGAAAGAGATGCTGTGAGTGAGATTGAGAGAGAAAGAGAAGCTGTGAGTGAGAGAGAGAGAAAGAGAAGCTGTGAGTGAGAGAGAGAGAAAGAGAAGCTGTGAGTGAGAGAGAGAGAGAAAGAGAAGCTGTGAGTAAGAAGGAGAGGGAAAGAGAAGAAGTGAGTGAGTGAGAGAGAGAGAGAGAGAGAAAGAGAAGCTGTGAGTGAGAGAGGGAGAGAAAGAGAAGCTGTGTGTGAGAGAGTGAGAGAGAAAGAGAAGCTGATAGTGAGAGTGAGAGAGAGAGAGAAAGAGAAGCTGTGAGTGAGAGAGAGATTGAAAGAGAAGCTGTGAGTGAGTGAGAGAGAGAAAGAGAAGCTGTGAGTGAGAGAGAGAGAAAGAGAAGCTGTGAGTGAGAGAGAGAGAGAGAGAGAGAAGCTGTGATTAAGAAGGAGATGGAAAGAGAATAAGTGAGTGAGTGAGAGAGAGAGAGAAAGAGAAGCTGTGAGAGAGAAAGAGAAACTGTGAGTGAGAGAGTGAGAGAGAGAAAGAGAATCTGTTAGTGAGTGTGTGAGAGAGAGAAAGAGAAGCTGTGAGTGAGAGAGAGATTGAAAGAGAAGCTGTGAGTGAGAGAGAGAGAGAAAGAGAAGCTGTGAGTGAGAGAGAGAAAGAGAAGCTGTGAGTGAGAGGGAGAGAAAGAGAAGCTGTGAGTGACACAGAGAGAGAGAAGCTGTGAGTTAGAGAGAGAGAAAGAGAAGCTGTGAGTGAGAGTGAGAGAGAGAGAGAGAAAGTGAAGCTGTGAGTGTGAGAGAGAGAGAAAGAGAAGCTGTGTGTGTGTGAGAGAGAAAGATAGTCTGAGAAAGAGAGAGTGAAAGAGAAGCTGTGAGTGAGAGAGAGAGAGAGAAGCTGTGAGTGAGAGAGTGAGAGAGAGAAAGAGAAGCTGTAAGTGAGAGAGAGATTGAAAGAGAAGCTGTGAGTGAGAGAGAGAGAGAAAGAGAAGCTGAGTGAGAGAGAGAAAGAGAAGCTGTGAGTGAGAGGGAGAGAGAGAAAGAGAAGCTGTGAGTGACACAGAGAGAGAGAAGCTGTGAGTTAGAGAGAGAGAAAGAGAAGCTGTGAGTGAGAGAGAGAGACAGAGAAGCTGTGTGTGTGAGAGAGAGAAAGATAGTCTGAGAAAGAGAGAGTGAAAGAGAAGCTGTGAGACAGAGAGAGGGAGAAAGAGAAGCTGTGTGTGTGAGAGAGAGAGAGAAAGAGAAGCTGTGAGTGAGAGTGAGATAGAGAGAGAGAGAAGCTATGAGTGTGTGTGAGAGAGAAAGAGAAGCTGTGAGTGAGAGTGAGAGAGAGAGAGAAAGAGAAGCTGTGAGTGAGAGAGAGATTGAAAGAGAAGCTGTGAGTGAGTGAGAGAGAGAGAAAGAGAAGCTGTGAGTGAGAGAGAGAGAAAGAGAAGCTGTGAGTGAGAGAGAGAGAAAGAGAAGCTGTGAGAGAGAAAGAGAAGCTGTGAGTGAGAGAGTGAGAGAGAGAAAGAGAATCTGTTAGTGAGTGTGAGAGAGAGAGAGAAAGAGAAGCTGTGAGTGAGAGAGAGATTGAAAGAGAAGCTGTGAGTGAGAGAGAGAGAGAGAAAGCTGTGAGTGAGAGAGAGAAAGAGAAGCTGTGAGTGAGACAGAGAGAGAGAAGCTGTGAGTTAGAGAGAGAGAAAGAGAAGCTGTGAGTGACAGAGAGAGAGAAAGAGAAGCTGTGAGTGAGAGTGAGAGAGAGAGAGAAAGTGATGCTGTGAGTGTGTGAGAGAGAGAAAGAGAAGCTGTGTGTGTGTGTGAGAGAGAAAGATAGTCTGAGAAAGAGAGAGTGAAAGAGAAGCTGTGAGTGAGACAGAGAGGGAGAAAGAGAAGCTGTGTGCATGAGAGAGAGAAAGAGAAGCTGAGAGTGAGAGTGAGAGAGAGAGAGAGAAAGAGAAGCTGAGAGTGAGAGAGAGAGAGAAAGTGAAGCTGTGAGTGAGAGAGAGAGAGAGAGAGAAGCTGTGAGTGAGAGAGAGAAAGAAAGAGAAGCTGTGAGTGTGTGAGAGAGAAAGAGAAGCTGTGAGTGAGAGAGAGAGAGAAAGAGAAGCTGTGAGTGACAGAGAGAGAGACAGAGAAGCTGTGTGTGTGTGAGAGAGAGAAAGATAGTCTGAGAAAGAGAGAGTGAAAGAGAAGCTGTGAGACAGAGAGAGGGAGAAAGAGAAGCTGTGTGTGTGTGTGTGAGAGAGAGAAAGAGAAGCTGTGAGTGAGAGTGAGATAGAGAGAGAGAGAGAGAAGCTGTGAGTGTGTGTGAGAGAGAAAGAGAAACTGTGAGTGAGAGAGAGAGAAAGTGAAGCTGTGAGAGAGAAAGAGAGAGAGAATGAGAAGCTGTGAGTGAGAGAGAGAGAAGCTGTGAGTGAGTGAGAGAGAGAAGATGTGAGTGAGAGAGAGAGAATGAGAAGCTGTGAGTGAGAGAGAGAGAGAAAGAGAAGCTGTGGTTGAGAGAGAGAAAGAGAAGCTGTGAGTGAGAGGGAGAGAAAGAGAAGCTGTGAGTGAGACAGAGAGAGAGAAGCTGTGAGTTAGAGAGAGAGAAAGAGAAGCTGTGAGTGACAGAGAGAGAGAAAGAGAAGCTGTGAGTGAGAGTGAGAGAGAGAGAGAAAGTGAAGCTGTGAGTGTGTGAGAGAGAGAAAGAGAAGCTGTGTGTGTGAGAGAGAAAGATAGTCTGAGAAAGAGAGAGTGAAAGAGAAGCTGTGAGTGAGACAGAGAGAGGGAGAAAGAGAAGCTGTGTGCGTGAGAGAGAGAAAGAGAAGCTGTGAGTGAGAGTGAGAGAGAGAGAGAGAAAGAGAAGCTGAGAGTGAGAGAGAGAGAGAAAGTGAAGCTGTGAGTGAGAGAGAGAGAAAGAGAAGCTGTGAGTGAGAGAGAGAAAGAAAGAGAAGCTGTGAGTGTGTGAGAGAGAAAGAGAAGCTGTGAGTGAGAGAGAGAGAGAAAGAGAAGCTGTGAGTAAGAAGGAGAGGGAAAGAGAAGAAGTGAGTGAGTGAGAGAGAGAGAGAGAGAGAAGCTGTGAGACAGAAAGAGAAGCTGTGAGTGAGAGAGTGAGAGAGAGAAAGAGAATCTGTTAGTGAGAGTGAGAGAGAGAGAGAAAGAGAAGCTGTAAGTGAGAGAGAGATTGAAAGAGAAGCTGTGAGTGAGAGAGAGAGAAAAAGAGAAGCTGAGTGAGAGAGAGAAAGAGAAGCTGTGAGTGAGAGGGAGAGAGAGAAAGAGAAGCTGTGAGTGAGAGAGAGAGGGAGAAAGATAAGCTGTGAGAGAGAGAGAGAGAAAGAGAAGCTGTGAGTGAGAGAGAGAGAGAAAGAGAAGCTGCGAGTAAGAAGGAGAGGGAAAGAGAAGAAGTGAGTGAGAGAGAGAGAGAGAAAGAGAAGCTGTGAGACAGAAAGAGAATCTGTTAGTGAGAGTGAGAGAGAGAGAGAGAAAGAGAAGCTGTGAGTGAGAGAGAGATTGAAAGAGAAGCTGTGAGTGAGAGAGAGAAAAAGAAGCTGTGAGTGAGACGGAGAGAGAGAAAGAGAAGCTGTGAGTGACACAGAGAGAGAGAAGCTGTGAGTTAGAGAGAGAGAAAGAGAAGCTGTGAGTGAGAGAGAGAGAGAGAGAAAGAGAAGCTGAGAGAGAGAGAGAATGAGAAGCTGTGAGTGAGAGAGAGAAAAAGTAAGAGAAGCTGTGAGTGAGAAAGAGAGAGAAAGAGAAGCTGTGATTGAGAGAGAGAGAAAGAGAAGCTGTGAGTGAGAGAGAGAGAGAATGAGAACCTGTGAGTGAGAGAGAGAGAAGCTGTGAGTGAGAGAGAAAGAGAAGCTGTGAGTGAGAGAGAGAGAGAGAAGATGTGAGTGAGAGAGAGAGAGCATGAGAAGCTGTGAGTGAGAGAGAGAAAGTAAGAGAAGCTGTGAGTGATACAGAGAGAGAGAAAGAGAAGCTGTGAGTGAGTGAGAGAGAGGGAGAAAGATAAGCTGTGTGAGAGAGAGAGAGAATGAGAAGCTGTGAGAGAGAGAGAGAGAGAAAGAGAAGCTGTGATTGAGAGTGAGAGAGAGAGAAAGAGAAGCTGTGAGTGAGAGAGAGAGAAAGAGAAGCTGTGAGTGAGAGAGAGAGAAGCTGTGAGTGAGAGAGAGAAAGAAAAGGTGTGAGTGAGAGAGAGAGAGAAAGAGAAGGTAGGAGTGAGAGAGAGAGAGAAGCAGTGAGTGAGAGAGAGAGAGAGAGAAAGAGAAGCTGTGAGTGAGACAAAGAGAGAGAAAGAGAAGCTGTGAGAGAGGGGGGAAAGAGAAGCTGTGTGTGTGTGAGAAAGAGAAGCTGTGAGTGAGAGAGAGAAAGAGAAGCTGTTAGTGAGAGAGAGAGAAGCTGTGAGTGAGAGAGAGAAAGAGAAGCTGTGAGTGAGAGGGAGAGAAAGAGAAGCTGTGAGTGACACACAGAGAGAGAAGCTGTGAGTTAGAGAGAGAGAAAGAGAAGCTGTGAGTGACAGAGAGAAAGAGAAGCTGAGAGTGAGAGAGAGAGAGAAAGTGAAGCTGTGAGTGAGAGAGAGAGAGAAAGAGAAGCTGTGAGTGAGAGAGAGAGAAGCTGTGAGTGAGAGAGAGAAAGAGAAGCTGTGAGTGAGAGGGAGAGAAAGAGAAGCTGTGAGTGACACACAGAGAGAGAAGCTGTGAGTTAGAGAGAGAGAAAGAGAAGCTGTGAGTGACAGAGAGAAAGAGAAGCTGAGAGTGAGAGAGAGAGAGAAAGTGAAGCTGTGAGTGAGAGAGAGAGAGAAAGAGAAGCTGTGTGTGTGTGAGAGAGAGAAAGATAGTCTGAGAAAGAGAGAGTGAAAGAGAAGCTGTGAGTGAGACAGAGAGAGGGAGAAAGAGAAGCTGTGTGCATGAGAGAAAGAGAAGCTGTGAGTGAGAGAGAGAAAGAAAAGCTGTGAGTGAGAGAGAGAGAAAGAGAAGGTATGAGTGAGAGAGAGAGAGAAGCTGTGAGTGAGAGAGTGAGAGAGAGAAAGAGAAGCTGTGAGTGAGAGAGAGAAAGAGAAGCTGTGAGTGAGAGGGAGAGAGAGAAAGAGAAGCTGTGAGTGAGAG
Organism: Bradypodion pumilum; assembly: GCA_035047305.1. Classification (NCBI taxonomy): domain Eukaryota; kingdom Metazoa; phylum Chordata; class Lepidosauria; order Squamata; family Chamaeleonidae; genus Bradypodion; species Bradypodion pumilum. Next base: position 234,425,100 of record JAWDJD010000001.1, read on the forward strand.
AGAGAGAGAGAGAAAGAGAAGGTGTGAGTGAGAGAGAGAAAGAGAAGCTGTGAGTGAGAGGGAGAGAGAGAAAGAGAAGCTGTGAGTGACACACAGAGAGAGAAGCTGTGAGTTAGAGAGAGAGAGAAAGAGAAGCTGTGAGTGACAGAGAGAGAGAAAGAGAAGCTGTGAGTGAGAGTGAGAGAGAGAGAGAAAGAGAAGCTGTGAGTGAGAGAGAGAGAAAGAGATGCTGTGTGTGAGAGAGAGAGAAAGAGAAGCTGTGAGTGAGAGAGAGAGAAAGAGAAGCTGTGAGTGAGAGAGAGAGAAAGAGAAGCTGTGAGTAAGAAGGAGAGGGAAAGAGAAGAAGTGAGTGAGTGAGAGAGAGAGAGAGAGAGAAAGAGAAGCTGTGAGTGAGAGAGAGAGAGAAAGAGAAGCTGTGAGTGAGAGAGTGAGAGAGAGAAAGAGAAGCTGTTAGTGAGAGTGAGAGAGAGAGAGAAAGAGAAGCTGTGAGTGAGAGAGAGATTGAAAGAGAAGCTGTGAGTGAGTGAGAGAGAGAGAAAGAGAAGCTGTAAGTGAGAGAGAGAGAAAGAGAAGCTGTGAGTGAGTGAGAGAGAGAAAGAGAAGCTGTGATTAAGAAGGAGAGGGAAAGAGAAAAAGTGAGTGAGTGAGAGAGAGAGAGAAAGAGAAGCTGTGAGAGAGAAAGAGAAGCTGCGAGTGAGAGAGTGAGAGAGAGAGAGAGAGAAAGAGAATCTGTTACTGAGTGTGTGTGAGAGAGAGAAAGAGAAGCTGTGAGTGAGAGAGAGATTGAAAGAGAAGCTGTGAGTGAGAGAGAGAGAGAAAGAGAAGCTGTGAGTGAGAGGGAGAGAAAGAGAAGCTGTGAGTGACACACAGCGAGAGAAGCTGTGAGTTAGAGAGAGAGAAAGAGAAGCTGTGAGTGACAGAGAGAGAGAAAGAGAAGCTGAGAGTGAGAGAGAGAGAAAGTGAAGCTGTGAGTGAGAGAGAGAGAAAGAGAAGCTGTGTGTGTGTGTGAGAGAGAAAGATAGTCTGAGTAAGAGAGAGTGAAAGAGAAGCTGTGAGTGAGACAGAGAGAGGGAGAAAGAGAAGCTGTGTGCGTGAGAGAGAGAAAGAGAAGCTGTGAGTGAGAGAGAGAAAGAAAAGCTGTGAGTGAGAGAGAGAGACAAAGAAGGTATGAGTGAGAGAGAGAGAGAAGCTGTGAGTGAGAGAGTGAGAGAGAGAAAGAGAAGCTGTGAGTGAGAGAGAGAAAGAGAAGCTGTGAGTGAGAGAGAGAAAGAGAAGCTGTGAGTGAGAGGGAGAGAGAGAAAGAGAAGCTGTGAGTGAGAGAGAGAGAGAGAGAGAGAAAGAGAAGCTGTGAGTGACAAGAGAGAAAGAGAAGCTGTGAGTGAGAGGGAGAGAGAGAGAATGAGAAGCTGTGAGTGACACACAGAGAGAGAAGCTGTGAGTTAGAGAGAGAGAAAGAGAAGCTGTGAGTGACAGAGAGAGAAAGAGATGCTGTGAGTGAGATTGAGAGAGAAAGAGAAGCTGTGAGTGAGAGAGAGAGAAAGAGAAGCTGTGAGTGAGAGAGAGAGAAAGAGAAGCTGTGAGTGAGAGAGAGAGAGAAAGAGAAGCTGTGAGTAAGAAGGAGAGGGAAAGAGAAGAAGTGAGTGAGTGAGAGAGAGAGAGAGAAAGAGAAGCTGTGAGTGAGAGAGAGAGAAAGAGAAGCTGTGAGTGAGAGAGTGAGAGAGAGAAAGAGAAGCTGATAGTGAGAGTGAGAGAGAGAGAGAAAGAGAAGCTGTGAGTGAGAGAGAGATTGAAAGAGAAGCTGTGAGTGAGTGAGAGAGAGAAAGAGAAGCTGTGAGTGAGAGAGAGAGAAAGAGAAGCTGTGAGTGAGAGAGAGAGAGAAAGAGAAGCTGTGATTAAGAAGGAGATGGAAAGAGAATAAGTGAGTGAGAGAGAGAGAGAGAGAAAGAGAAGCTGTGAGAGAGAAAGAGAAACAGTGAGTGAGAGAGTGAGAGAGAGAAAGAGAATCTGTTAGTGAGTGTGTGAGAGAGAGAAAGAGAAGCTGTGAGTGAGAGAGAGATTGAAAGAGAAGCTGTGAGTGAGAGAGAGAGAGAAAGAGAAGCTGTGAGTGAGAGAGAGAAAGAGAAGCTGTGAGTGAGAGGGAGAGAAAGAGAAGCTGGTAGTGACACAGAGAGAGAGAAGCTGTGAGTTAGAGAGAGAAGGAGAAGCTGTGAGTGAGAGTGAGAGAGAGAGAGAGAAAGTGAAGCTGTGAGTGTGAGAGAGAGAGAAAGAGAAGCTGTGTGTGTGTGAGAGAGAGAAAGATAGTCTGAGAAAGAGAGAGTGAAAGAGAAGCTGTGAGTGAGACAGAGAGAGGGAGAAAGAGAAGCTGTGTGCGTGAGAGAGAGAAAGAGAAGCTGTGAGTGAGAGAGAGAAAGAAAAGCTGTGAGTGAGAGAGAGAGAAAGAGAAGGTATGAGTGAGAGAGAGAGAGAAGCTGTGAGTGAGAGAGTGAGAGAGAGAAAGAGAAGCTGTGAGTGAGAGAGAGAAAGAGAAGCTGTGAGTGAGAGGGAGAGAGAGAAAGAGAAGCTGTGAGTGAGAGAGAGAGAGAGAGAAGGTGTGAGTGAGAGAGAGAAAGAGAAGCTGTGAGTGAGAGGGAGAGAGAGAAAGAGAAGCTGTGAGTGACACACAGAGAGAGAAGCTGTGAGTTAGAGAGAGAGAGAAAGAGAAGCTGTGAGTGACAGAGAGAGAGAAAGAGAAGCTGTGAGTGAGAGTGAGAGAGAGAGAGAAAGAGAAGCTGTGAGTGAGAGAGAGAGAAAGAGATGCTGTGAGTGAGAGAGAGAGAAAGAGAAGCTGTGAGTGAGAGAGAGAGAAAGAGAAGCTGTGAGTGAGAGAGAGAGAGAAAGAGAAGCTGTGAGTAAGAAGGAGAGGGAAAGAGAAGAAATGAGTGAGTGAGAGAGAGAGAGAGAAAGAGAAGCTGTGAGTGAGAGAGAGAGAGAAAGAGAAGCTGTGAGTGAGAGAGTGAGAGAGAGAAAGAGAAGCTGTTAGTGAGAGTGAGAGAGAGAGAGAAAGAGAAGCTGTGAGTGAGAGAGAGATTGAAAGAGAAGCTGTGAGTGAGTGAGAGAGAGAGAAAGAGAAGCTGTAAGTGAGAGAGAGAGAAAGAGAAGCTGTGAGTGAGAGAGAGAGAGAAAGAGAAGCTGTGATTAAGAAGGAGAGGGAAAGAGAATAAGTGAGTGAGTGAGAGAGAGAGAGAGAAAGAGAAGCTGTGAGAGAGAAAGAGAAGCTGTGAGTGAGAGAGTGAGAGAGAGAAAGAGAATCTGTTACTGATTGTGTGTGTGAGAGAGAAAGAGAAGGTGTGAGTGAGAGAGAGATTGAAAGAGAAGCTGTGAGTGAGAGAGAGAGAGAGAAGCTGTGAGTGAGAGGGAGAGAAAGAGAAGCTGTGAGTGACACACAGAGAGAGAAGCTGTGAGTTAGAGAGAGAGAAAAAGCTGTGAGTGACAGAGAGAAAGAGAAGCTGAGAGTGAGAGAGAGAGAGAAAGTGAAGCTGTGAGTGAGAGAGAGAGAGAAAGAGAAGCTGTGAGTGAGAGAGAGAGAAGCTGTGAGTGAGAGAGAGAAAGAGAAGCTGTGAGTGAGAGGGAGAGAGAAAGAGAAGCTGTGAGTAAGAAGGAGAGGGAAAGAGAAGAAATGAGTGAGTGAGAGAGAGAGAGAGAAAGAGAAGCTGTGAGTGAGAGAGAGAGAGAAAGGGAAGCTGTGAGTGAGAGAGTGAGAGAGAGAAAGAGAAGCTGTTAGTGAGAGTGAGAGAGAGAGAGAAAGAGAAGCTGTGAGTGAGAGAGAGATTGAAAGAGAAGCTGTGAGTGAGTGAGAGAGAGAGAAAGAGAAGCTGTAAGTGAGAGAGAGAGAAAGAGAAGCTGTGAGTGAGAGAGAGAGAGAAAGAGAAGCTGTGATTAAGAAGGAGAGGGAAAGAGAATAAGTGAGTGAGTGAGAGAGAGAGAGAGAAAGAGAAGCTGTGAGAGAGAAAGAGAAGCTGTGAGTGAGAGAGTGAGAGAGAGAAAGAGAATCTGTTACTGATTGTGTGTGTGAGAGAGAAAGAGAAGGTGTGAGTGAGAGAGAGATTGAAAGAGAAGCTGTGAGTGAGAGAGAGAGAGAGAAAGAGAAGCTGTGAGTGAGAGGGAGAGAAAGAGAAGCTGTGAGTGACACACAGAGAGAGAAGCTGTGAGTTAGAGAGAGAGAAAGAGAAGCTGTGAGTGACAGAGAGAGAGAAAGAGAAGCTGAGAGTGAGAGAGAGAGAGAAAGTGAAGCTGTGAGTGAGAGAGAGAGAGAAAGAGAAGCTGTGTGTGTGTGAGAGAGAAAGATAGTCTGAGAAAGAGAGAGTGAAAGAGAATCTGTGAGTGAGACAGAGAGAGGGAGAAAGAGAAGCTGTGTGCGTGAGAGAGAGAAAGAGAAGCTGTGAGTGAGAGAGAGAAAGAAAAGCTGTGAGTGAGAGAGAGAGAAAGAGAAGGTATGAGTGAGAGAGAGAGAGAAGCTGTGAGTGAGAGAGTGAGAGAGAGAAAGAGAAGCTGTGAGTGAGAGAGAGAAAGAGAAGCTGTGAGTGAGAGGGTGAGAGAGAAAGAGAAGCTGTGAGTGAGAGAGAGAGAGAGAAAGAGAAGCTGTGAGTGAGAAGAGAGAAAGAGAAGCTGTGAGTGAGAGGGAGAGAGAGAAATAGAAGCTGTGAGTGACACACAGAGAGAGAAGCTGTGAGAGAGAGAGAGAGAAAGAGAAGCTGTGATTGAGAGTGAGAGAGAGAGAAAGAGAAGCTGTGAGTGAGAGAGAGAGAAAGAGAAGCTGTGAGTGAGAGAGAGAGAAGCTGTGAGTGAGAGAGAGAAAGAAAAGGTGTGAGTGAGAGAGAGAGAGAGAAAGAGAAGGTAGGAGTGAGAGAGAGAGAAGCAGTGAGTGTGAGAGAGAGAGAAAGAGAAGCTGTGAGTGAGACACAGAGAGAGAAAGAGAAGCTGTGAGAGAGGGGGGAAAGAGAAGCTGTGTGTGTGTGAGAAAGAGAAGCTGTGAGTGAGAGAGAGAAAGAGAAGCTGTGAGTGAGAGAGAGAGAAGCTGTGAGTGAGAGAGAGAAAGAGAAGCTGTGAGTGAGAGGGAGAGAAAGAGAAGCTGTGAGTGACTCACAGAGAGAGAAGCTGTGAGTTAGAGAGAGAGAAAGAGAAGCTGTGAGTGACAGAGAGAAAGAGAAGCTGAGAGTGAGAGAGAGAGAGAAAGTGAAGCTGTGAGTGAGAGAGAGAGAGAAAGAGAAGCTGTGAGTGAGAGAGAGAGAGAGAAGCTGTGAGTGAGAGAGAGAAAGAGAAGCTGTGAGTGAGAGGGAGAGAAAGAGAAGCTGTGAGTGACACACAGAGAGAGAAGCTGTGAGTTAGAGAGAGAGAAAGAGAAGCTGTGAGTGACAGAGAGAAAGAGAAGCTGAGAGTGAGAGAGAGAGAAAGTGAAGCTGTGAGTGAGAGAGAGAGAGAAAGAGAAGCTGTGTGTGTGTGTGAGAGAGAAAGATAGTCTGAGAAAGAGAGAGTGAAAGAGAAGCTGTGAGTGAGACAGAGAGAGGGAGAAAGAGAAGCTGTGTGCATGAGAGAGAGAAAGAGAAGCTGTGAGTGAGAGAGAGAAAGAAAAGCTGTGAGTGAGAGAGAGAGAAAGAGAAGGTATGAGTGAGAGAGAGAGAGAAGCTGTGAGTGAGAGAGTGAGAGAGAGAAAGAGAAGCTGTGAGTGAGAGAGAGAAAGAGAAGCTGTGAGTGAGAGGGAGAGAGAGAAAGAGAAGCTGTGAGTGAGAGAGAGAGAGAGAAAGAGAAGGTGTGAGTGAGAGAGAGAAAGAGAAGCTGTGAGTGAGAGGGAGAGAGAGAAAGAGAAGCTGTGAGTGACACACAGAGAGAGAAGCTGTGAGTTAGAGAGAGAGAGAAAGAGAAGCTGTGAGTGACAGAGAGAGAGAAAGAGAAGCTGTGAGTGAGAGTGAGAGAGAGAGAGAAAGAGAAGCTGTGAGTGAGAGAGAGAGAAAGAGATGCTGTGTGTGAGAGAGAGAGAAAGAGAAGCTGTGAGTGAGAGAGAGAGAAAGAGAAGCTGTGAGTGAGAGAGAGAGAAAAAGAGAAGCTGTGAGTAAGAAGGAGAGGGAAAGAGAAGAATTGAGTGAGTGAGAGAGAGAGAGAGAAAGAGAAGCTGTGAGTGAGAGAGAGAGAGAAAGAGAAGCTGTGAGTGAGAGAGTGAGAGAGAGAAAGAGAAGCTGTTAGTGAGAGTGAGAGAGAGAGAGAAAGAGAAGCTGTGAGTGAGAGAGAGATTGAAAGAGAAGCTGTGAGTGAGTGAGAGAGAGAGAAAGAGAAGCTGTGAGTGAGTGAGAGAGAGAGAAAGAGAAGCTGTAAGTGAGAGAGAGAGAAAGAGAAGCTGTGAGTGAGAGAGAGAGAGAAAGAGAAGCTGTGATTAAGAAGGAGAGGGAAAGAGAATAAGTGAGTGAGTGAGAGAGAGAGAGAGAAAGAGAAGCTGTGAGAGAGAAAGAGAAGCTGTGAGTGAGAGAGTGAGAGAGAGAAAGAGAATCTGTTACTGATTGTGTGTGTGAGAGAGAAAGAGAAGTTGTGAGTGAGAGAGAGATTGAAAGAGAAGCTGTGAGTGAGAGAGAGAGAAAGAGAAGCTGTGAGTGAGAGGGAGAGAAAGAGAAGCTGTGAGTGACACACAGAGAGAGAAGCTGTGAGTTAGAGAGAGAGAAAGAGAAGCTGTGAGTGACAGAGAGAGAGAAAGAGAAGCTGAGAGTGAGAGAGAGAGAGAAAGTGAAGCTGTGAGTGAGAGAGAGAGAGAAAGAGAAGCTGTGTGTGTGTGAGAGAGAAAGATAGTCTGAGAAAGAGAGAGTGAAAGAGAAGCTGTGAGTGAGACAGAGAGAGGGAGAAAGAGAAGCTGTGTGCGTGAGAGAGAGAAAGAGAAGCTGTGAGTGAGAGAGAGAAAGAAAAGCTGTGAGTGAGAGAGAGAGAGAGAAAGAGAAGGTGTGAGTGAGAGAGAGAAAGAGAAGCTGTGAGTGAGAGGGAGAGAGAGAAAGAGAAGCTGTGAGTGACACACAGAGAGAGAAGCTGTGAGTTAGAGAGAGAGAGAAAGAGAAGCTTTGAGTGACAGAGAGAGAGAAAGAGAAGCTGTGAGTGAGAGTGAGAGAGAGAGAGAAAGAGAAGCTGTGAGTGAGAGAGAGAGAAAGAGATGCTGTGTGTGAGAGAGAGAGAAAGAGAAGCTGTGAGTGAGAGAGAGAGAAAGAGAAGCTGTGAGTGAGAGAGAGAGAGAAAGAGAAGCAGTGAGTAAGAAGGAGAGGGAAAGAGAAGAAGTGAGTGAGTGAGAGAGAGAGAGAGAAAGAGAAGCTGTGAGTGAGAGAGAGAGAGAAAGAGAAGCTGTGAGTGAGACAGAGAGAGGGAGAAAGAGAAGCTGTGTCCGTGAGAGAGAGAAAGAGAAGCTGTGAGTGAGAGAGAGAAAGAAAAGCTGTGAGTGAGAGAGAGAGACAGAGAAGGTATGAGTGAGAGAGAGAGAGAAGCTGTGAGTGAGAGAGTGAGAGAGAGAAAGAGAAGCTGTGAGTGAGAGAGAGAAAGAGAAGCTGTGAGTGAGAGAGAGAAAGAGAAGCTGTGAGTGAGAGGGAGAGAGAGAAAGAGAAGCTGTGAGTGAGAGAGAGAGAGAGAGAAAGAGAAGCTGTGAGTGACAAGAGAGAAAGAGAAGCTGTGAGTGAGAGGGAGAGAGAGAGAATGAGAAGCTGTGAGTGACACACAGAGAGAGAAGCTGTGAGTTAGAGAGAGAGAGAAAGAGAAGCTGTGAGTGAGAGAGAGAGAAGCTGTGAGTGAGAGAGAGAAAGAGAAGCTGTGAGTGAGTGGGAGAGAGAAAGAGAAGCTGTGAGTAAGAAGGAGAGGGAAAGAGAAGAAATGAGTGAGTGAGAGAGAGAGAGAGAAAGAGAAGCTGTGAGTGAGAGAGAGAGAGAAAGAGAAGCTGTGAGTGAGAGAGTGAGAGAGAGAAAGAGAAGCTGTTAGTGAGAGTGAGAGAGAGAGAGAAAGAGAAGCTGTGAGTGAGAGAGAGATTGAAAGAGAAGCTGTGAGTGAGTGAGAGAGAGAGAAAGAGAAGCTGTAAGTGAGAGAGAGAGAAAGAGAAGCTGTGAGTGAGAGAGAGAGAGAAAGAGAAGCTGTGATTAAGAAGGAGAGGGAAAGAGAATAAGTGAGTGAGTGAGAGAGAGAGAGAGAAAGAGAAGCTGTGAGAGAGAAAGAGAAGCTGTGAGTGAGAGAGTGAGAGAGAGAAAGAGAATCTGTTACTGATTGTGTGTGTGAGAGAGAAAGAGAAGGTGTGAGTGAGAGAGAGATTGAAAGAGAAGCTGTGAGTGAGAGAGAGAGAGAAAGAGAAGCTGTGAGTGAGAGGGAGAGAAAGAGAAGCTGTGAGTGACACACAGAGAGAGAAGCTGTGAGTTAGAGAGAGAGAAAGAGAAGCTGTGAGTGACAGAGAGAGAGAAAGAGAAGCTGAGAGTGAGAGAGAGAGAGAAAGTGAAGCTGTGAGTGAGAGAGAGAGAGAAAGAGAAGCTGTGTGTGTGTGTGAGAGAAAGATAGTCTGAGAAAGAGAGAGTGAAAGAGAAGCTGTGAGTGAGACAGAGAGAGGGAGAAAGAGAAGCTGTGTGCGTGAGAGAGAGAAAGAGAAGCTGTGAGTGAGAGAGAGAAAGAAAAGCTGTGAGTGAGAGAGAGAGAAAGAGAAGGTATGAGTGAGAGAGAGAGAGAAGCTGTGAGTGAGAGAGTGAGAGAGAGAAAGAGAAGCTGTGAGTGAGAGAGAGAAAGAGAAGCTGTGAGTGAGAGGGTGAGAGAGAAAGAGAAGCTGTGAGTGAGAGAGAGAGAGAGAAAGAGAAGCTGTGAGTGAGAAGAGAGAAAGAGAAGCTGTGAGTGAGAGGGAGAGAGAGAAATAGAAGCTGTGAGTGACACACAGAGAGAGAAGCTGTGAGAGAGAGAGAGAGAGAGAGAGAGAAGCTGTGATTGAGAGTGAGAGAGAGAGAAAGAGAAGCTGTGAGTGAGAGAGAGAGAAAGAGAAGCTGTGAGTGAGAGAGAGAGAAGCTGTGAGTGAGAGAGAGAAAGAAAAGGTGTGAGTGAGAGAGAGAGAGAGAAAGAGAAGGTAGGAGTGAGAGAGAGAGAAGCAGTGAGTGTGAGAGAGAGAGAAAGAGAAGCTGTGAGTGAGACACAGAGAGAGAAAGAGAAGCTGTGAGAGAGGGGGGAAAGAGAAGCTGTGTGTGTGTGAGAAAGAGAAGCTGTGAGTGAGAGAGAGAAAGAGAAGCTGTGAGTGAGAGAGAGAGAAGCTGTGAGTGAGAGAGAGAAAGAGAAGCTGTGAGTGAGAGGGAGAGAAAGAGAAGCTGTGAGTGACTCACAGAGAGAGAAGCTGTGAGTTAGAGAGAGAGAAAGAGAAGCTGTGAGTGACAGAGAGAAAGAGAAGCTGAGAGTGAGAGAGAGAGAGAAAGTGAAGCTGTGAGTGAGAGAGAGAGAGAAAGAGAAGCTGTGAGTGAGAGAGAGAGAAGCTGTGAGTGAGAGAGAGAAAGAGAAGCTGTGAGTGAGAGGGAGAGAAAGAGAAGCTGTGAGTGACACACAGAGAGAGAAGCTGTGAGTTAGAGAGAGAGAAAGAGAAGCTGTGAGTGACAGAGAGAAAGAGAAGCTGAGAGTGAGAGAGAGAGAAAGTGAAGCTGTGAGTGAGAGAGAGAGAGAAAGAGAAGCTGTGTGTGTGTGAGAGAGAGAAAGATAGTCTGAGAAAGAGAGAGTGAAAGAGAAGCTGTGAGTGAGACAGAGAGAGGGAGAAAGAGAAGCTGTGTGCATGAGAGAGAGAAAGAGAAGATGTGAGTGAGAGAGAGAAAGAAAAGCTGTGAGTGAGAGAGAGAGAAAGAGAAGGTATGAGTGAGATAGAGAGAGAAGCTGTGAGTGAGAGAGTGAGAGAGAGAAAGAGAAGCTGTGAGTGAGAGAGAGAAAGAGAAGCTGTGAGTGAGAGGGAGAGAGAGAAAGAGAAGCTGTGAGTGAGAGAGAGAGAGAGAAAGAGAAGGTGTGAGTGAGAGAGAGAAAGAGAAGCTGTGAGTGAGAGGGAGAGAGAGAAAGAGAAGCTGTGAGTGACACACAGAGAGAGAAGCTGTGAGTTAGAGAGAGAGAGAAAGAGAAGCTGTGAGTGACAGAGAGAGAGAAAGAGAAGCTGTGAGTGAGAGTGAGAGAGAGAGAGAAAGAGAAGCTGTGAGTGAGAGAGAGAGAAAGAGATGCTGTGTGTGAGAGAGAGAGAAAGAGAAGCTGTGAGTGAGAGAGAGAGAAAGAGAAGCTGTGAGTGAGAGAGAGAGAGAAAGAGAAGCTGTGAGTAAGAAGGAGAGGGAAAGAGAAGAAGTGAGTGAGTGAGAGAGAGAGAGAGAAAGAGAAGCTGTGAGTGAGAGAGAGAGAGAAAGAGAAGCTGTGAGTGAGAGAGTGAGAGAGAGAAAGAGAAGCTGTTAGTGAGAGTGAGAGAGAGAGAGAAAGAGAAGCTGTGAGTGAGAGAGAGATTGAAAGAGAAGCTGTGAGTGAGTGAGAGAGAGAGAAAGAGAAGCTGTAAGTGAGAGAGAGAGAAAGAGAAGCTGTGAGTGAGAGAGAGAGAGAAAGAGAAGCTGTGATTAAGAAGGAGAGGGAAAGAGAATAAGTGAGTGAGTGAGAGAGAGAGAGAGAAAGAGAAGCTGTGAGAGAGAAAGAGAAGCTGTGAGTGAGAGAGTGTGAGAGAGAAAGAGAATCTGTTACTGAGTGTGTGTGTGAGAGAGAAAGAGAAGGTGTGAGTGAGAGAGAGATTGAAAGAGAAGCTGTGAGTGAGAGAGAGAGAGAGAAAGAGAAGCTGTGAGTGAGAGGGAGAGAAAGAGAAGCTGTGAGTGACACACAGAGAGAGAAGCTGTGAGTTAGAGAGAGAGAAAGAGAAGCTGTGAGTGACAGAGAGAGAGAAAGAGAAGCTGAGAGTGAGAGAGAGAGAGAAAGTGAAGCTGTGAGTGAGAGAGAGAGAAAGAGAAGCTGTGTGTGTGTGAGAGAGAAAGATAGTCTGAGAAAGAGAGAGTGAAAGAGAAGCTGTGAGTGAGACAGAGAGAGGGAGAAAGAGAAGCTGTGTGCGTGAGAGAGAGAAAGAGAAGCTGTGAGTGAGAGAGAGAAAGAAAAGCTGTGAGTGAGAGAGAGAGAAAGAGAAGGTATGAGTGAGAGAGAGAGAGAAGCTGTGAGTGAGAGAGTGAGAGAGAGAAAGAGAAGCTGTGAGTGAGAGAGAGAAAGAGAAGCTGTGAGTGAGAGGGTGAGAGAGAAAGAGAAGCTGTGAGTGAGAGAGAGAGAGATAAAGAGAAGCTGTGAGTGAGAAGAGAGAAAGAGAAGCTGTGAGTGAGAGGGAGAGAGAGAAATAGAAGCTGTGAGTGACACACAGAGAGAGAAGCTGTGAGAGAGAGAGAGAGAGAAAGAGAAGCTGTGATTGAGAGTGAGAGAGAGAGAAAGAGAAGCTGTGAGTGAGAGAGAGAGAAAGAGAAGCTGTGAGTGAGAGAGAGAGAAGCTGTGAGTGAGAGAGAGAAAGAAAAGGTGTGAGTGAGAGAGAGAGAGAAAGAGAAGGTAGGAGTGAGAGAGAGAGAAGCAGTGAGTGAGAGAGAGAGAGAAAGAGAAGCTGTGAGTGAGACACAGAGAGAGAAAGAGAAGCTGTGAGAGAGTGGGGAAAGAAAAGCTGTTTGTGTGTGAGAAAGAGAAGCTGTGAGTGAGAGAGAGAGAAAGAAAGAGAAGCTGTGAGTGAGAGAGAGAGAAGCTGTGAGTGAGAGAGAGAAAGAGAAGCTGTGAGTGAGAGGGAGAGAAAGAGAAGCTGTGAGTGACACACAGAGAGAGAAGCTGTGAGTTAGAGAGAGAGAAAGAGAAGCTGTGAGTGACAGAGAGAAAGAGAAGCTGAGAGTGAGAGAGAGAGAGAAAGTGAAGCTGTGAGTGAGAGAGAGAGAGAAAGAGAAGCTGTGAGTGAGAGAGAGAGAAGCTGTGAGTGAGAGAGAGAAAGAGAAGCTGTGAGTGAGAGGGAAAGAGAAGCTGTGAGTGACACACAGAGAGAGAAGCTGTGAGTTAGAGAGAGAGAAAGAGAAGCTGTGAGTGACAGAGAGAAAGAGAAGCTGAGAGTGAGAGAGAGAGAGAAAGTGAAGCTGTGAGTGAGAGAGAGAGAGAAAGAGAAGCTGTGTGTGTGTGTGAGAGAGAAAGATAGTCTGAGAAAGAGAGAGTGAAAGAGAAGCTGTGAGTGAGACAGAGAGAGGGAGAAAGAGAAGCTGTGTGCATGAGAGAGAAAGAGAAGCTGTGAGTGAGAGAGAGAAAGAAAAGCTGTGAGTGAGAGAGAGAGAAAGAGAAGGTATGAGTGAGAGAGAGAGAGAAGCTGTGAGTGAGAGAGTGAGAGAGAGAAAGAGAAGCTGTGAGTGAGAGAGAGAAAGAGAAGCTGTGAGTGAGAGGGAGAGAGAGAAAGAGAAGCTGTGAGTGAGAGAGAGAGAGAGAAAGAGAAGGTGTGAGTGAGAGAGAGAAAGAGAAGCTGTGAGTGAGAGGGAGAGAGAGAAAGAGAAGCTGTGAGTGACACACAGAGAGAGAAGCTGTGAGTTAGAGAGAGAGAGAAAGAGAAGCTGTGAGTGACAGAGAGAGAGAAAGAGAAGCTGTGAGTGAGAGTGAGAGAGAGAGAGAAAGAGAAGCTGTGAGTGAGAGAGAGAGAAAGAGATGCTGTGTGTGAGAGAGAGAGAAAGAGAAGCTGTGAGTGAGAGAGAGAGAAAGAGAAGCTGTGAGTGAGAGAGAGAGAGAAAGAGAAGCTGTGAGTAAGAAGGAGAGGGAAAGAGAAGAAGTGAGTGAGTGAGAGAGAGAGAGAGAAAGAGAAGCTGTGAGTGAGAGAGAGAGAGAAAGAGAAGCTGTGAGTGAGAGAGTGAGAGAGAGAAAGAGAAGCTGTTAGTGAGAGTGAGAGAGAGAGAGAAAGAGAAGCTGTGAGTGAGAGAGAGATTGAAAGAGAAGCTGTGAGTGAGTGAGAGAGAGAGAAAGAGAAGCTGTAAGTGAGAGAGAGAGAAAGAGAAGCTGTGAGTGAGAGAGAGAGAAAGAGAAGCTGTGATTAAGAAGGAGAGGGAAAGAGAAAAAGTGAGTGAGTGAGAGAGAGAGAGAGAGAGAAAGAGAAGCTGTGAGAGAGAAAGAGAAGCTGCGAGTGAGAGAGTGAGAGAGAGAAAGAGAATCTGTTACTGAGTGTGAGAGAGAGAGAGAAAGAGAAGCTGTGAGTGAGAGAGAGATTGAAAGAGAAGCTGTGAGTGAGAGAGAGAGAGAAAGAGAAGCTGTGAGTGAGAGGGAGAGAAAGAGAAGCTGTGAGTGACACACAGCGAGAGAAGCTGTGAGTTAGAGAGAGAGAAAGAGAAGCTGTGAGTGACAGAGAGAGAGAAAGAAAGAGAAGCTGTGAGTGAGAGAGAGAGAAGCTGTGAGTGAGAGAGAGAAAGAGAAGCTGTGAGAGAGTGGGGAAAGAAAAGCTGTTTGTGTGTGAGAAAGAGAAGCTGTGAGTGAGAGAGAGAGAAAGAAAGAGAAGCTGTGAGTGAGAGAGAGAGAAGCTGTGAGTGAGAGAGAGAAAGAGAAGCTGTGAGTGAGAGGGAGAGAAAGAGAAGCTGTGAGTGACACACAGAGAGAGAAGCTGTGAGTTAGAGAGAGAGAAAGAGAAGCTGTGAGTGACAGAGAGAAAGAGAAGCTGAGAGTGAGAGAGAGAGAGAAAGTGAAGCTGTGAGTGAGAGAGAGAGAGAAAGAGAAGCTGTGAGTGAGAGAGAGAGAAGCTGTGAGTGAGAGAGAGAAAGAGAAGCTGTGAGTGAGAGGGAAAGAGAAGCTGTGAGTGACACACAGAGAGAGAAGCTGTGAGTTAGAGAGAGAGAAAGAGAAGCTGTGAGTGACAGAGAGAAAGAGAAGCTGAGAGTGAGAGAGAGAGAGAAAGTGAAGCTGTGAGTGAGAGAGAGAGAGAAAGAGAAGCTGTGTGTGTGTGTGAGAGAGAAAGATAGTCTGAGAAAGAGAGAGTGAAAGAGAAGCTGTGAGTGAGACAGAGAGAGGGAGAAAGAGAAGCTGTGTGCATGAGAGAGAAAGAGAAGCTGTGAGTGAGAGAGAGAAAGAAAAGCTGTGAGTGAGAGAGAGAGAAAGAGAAGGTATGAGTGAGAGAGAGAGAGAAGCTGTGAGTGAGAGAGTGAGAGAGAGAAAGAGAAGCTGTGAGTGAGAGAGAGAAAGAGAAGCTGTGAGTGAGAGGGAGAGAGAGAAAGAGAAGCTGTGAGTGAGAGAGAGAGAGAGAGAGAAGGTGTGAGTGAGAGAGAGAAAGAGAAGCTGTGAGTGAGAGGGAGAGAGAGAAAGAGAAGCTGTGAGTGACACACAGAGAGAGAAGCTGTGAGTTAGAGAGAGAGAGAAAGAGAAGCTGTGAGTGACAGAGAGAGAGAAAGAGAAGCTGTGAGTGAGAGTGAGAGAGAGAGAGAAAGAGAAGCTGTGAGTGAGAGAGAGAGAAAGAGATGCTGTGTGTGAGAGAGAGAGAAAGAGAAGCTGTGAGTGAGAGAGAGAGAAAGAGAAGCTGTGAGTGAGAGAGAGAGAGAAAGAGAAGCTGTGAGTAAGAAGGAGAGGGAAAGAGAAGAAGTGAGTGAGTGAGAGAGAGAGAGAGAAAGAGAAGCTGTGAGTGAGAGAGAGAGAGAAAGAGAAGCTGTGAGTGAGAGAGTGAGAGAGAGAAAGAGAAGCTGTTAGTGAGAGTGAGAGAGAGAGAGAAAGAGAAGCTGTGAGTGAGAGAGAGATTGAAAGAGAAGCTGTGAGTGAGTGAGAGAGAGAGAAAGAGAAGCTGTAAGTGAGAGAGAGAGAAAGAGAAGCTGTGAGTGAGAGAGAGAGAAAGAGAAGCTGTGATTAAGAAGGAGAGGGAAAGAGAAAAAGTGAGTGAGTGAGAGAGAGAGAGAGAGAGAAAGAGAAGCTGTGAGAGAGAAAGAGAAGCTGCGAGTGAGAGAGTGAGAGAGAGAAAGAGAATCTGTTACTGAGTGTGAGAGAGAGAGAGAAAGAGAAGCTGTGAGTGAGAGAGAGATTGAAAGAGAAGCTGTGAGTGAGAGAGAGAGAGAAAGAGAAGCTGTGAGTGAGAGGGAGAGAAAGAGAAGCTGTGAGTGACACACAGCGAGAGAAGCTGTGAGTTAGAGAGAGAGAAAGAGAAGCTGTGAGTGACAGAGAGAGAGAAAGAGAAGCTGTGTGTGTGTGAGAGAGAGAAAGATAGTCTGAGAAAGAGAGAGTGAAAGAGAAGCTGTGAGTGAGACAGAGAGAGGGAGAAAGAGAAGCTGTGTGCGTGAGAGAGAGAAAGAGAAGCTGTGAGTGAGAGAGAGAAAGAAAAGCTGTGAGTGAGAGAGAGAGACAGAGAAGGTATGAGTGAGAGAGAGAGAGAAGCTGTGAGTGAGAGAGTGAGAGAGAGAAAGAGAAGCTGTGATTGAGAGAGAGAAAGAGAAGCTGTGAGTGAGAGAGAGAAAGAGAAGCTGTGAGTGAGAGGGAGAGAGAGAAAGAGAAGCTGTGAGTGAGAGAGAGAGAGAGAAAGAGAAGCTGTGAGTGACAAGAGAGAAAGAGAAGCTGTGAGTGAGAGGGAGAGAGAGAGAATGAGAAGCTGTGAGTGACACACAGAGAGAGAAGCTGTGAGTTAGAGAGAGAGAGAAAGAGAAGCTGTGAGTGACAGAGAGAGAAAGAGAAGCTGTGAGTGAGAGTGAGAGAGAGAGAGAAAGAGAAGCTGTGAGTGAGAGAGAGAGAAAGAGATGCTGTGAGTGAGATTGAGAGAGAAAGAGAAGCTGTGAGTGAGAGAGAGAGAAAGAGAAGCTGTGAGTGAGAGAGAGAGAAAGAGAAGCTGTGAGTGAGAGAGAGAGAGAAAGAGAAGCTGTGAGTAAGAAGGAGAGGGAAAGAGAAGAAGTGAGTGAGTGAGAGAGAGAGAGAGAAAGAGAAGCTGTAAGTGAGAGAGAGAGAGAAAGAGAAGCTGTGAGTGAGAGAGTGAGAGAGAGAAAGAGAAGCTGATAGTGAGAGTGAGAGAGAGAGAGAAAGAGAAGCTGTGAGTGAGAGAGAGATTGAAAGAGAAGCTGTGAGTGAGTGAGAGAGAGAAAGAGAAGCTGTGAGTGAGAGAGAGAGAAAGAGAAGCTGTGAGTGAGAGAGAGAGAGAAAGAGAAGCTGTGATTAAGAAGGAGATGGAAAGAGAATAAGTGAGTGAGTGAGAGAGAGAGAGAAAGAGAAGCTGTGAGAGAGAAAGAGAAACTGTGAGTGAGAGAGTGAGAGAGAGAAAGAGAATCTGTTAGTGAGTGTGTGAGAGAGAGAAAGAGAAGCTGTGAGTGAGAGAGAGATTGAAAGAGAAGCTGTGAGTGAGAGAGAGAGAGAAAGAGAAGCTGTGAGTGAGAGAGAGAAAGAGAAGCTGTGAGTGAGAGGGAGAGAAAGAGAAGCTGGTAGTGACACAGAGAGAGAGAAGCTGTGAGTTAGAGAGAGAGAAGGAGAAGCTGTGAGTGAGAGTGAGAGAGAGAGAGAGAAAGTGAAGCTGTGAGTGTGTGAGAGAGAGAAAGAGAAGCTGTGTGTGTGTGAGAGAGAGAAAGATAGTCTGAGAAAGAGAGAGTGAAAGAGAAGCTGTGAGTGAGACAGAGAGAGGGAGAAAGAGAAGCTGTGTGCGTGAGAGAGAGAAAGAGAAGCTGTGAGTGAGAGAGAGAAAGAAAAGCTGTGAGTGAAAGAGAGAGAGAAAGAGAAGGTATGAGTGAGAGAGAGAGAGAAGCTGTGAGTGAGAGAGTGAGAGAGAGAAAGAGAAGCTGTGAGTGAGAGAGAGAAAGAGAAGCTGTGAGTGAGAGGGAGAGAGAGAAAGAGAAGCTGTGAGTGAGAGAGAGAGAGAGAAGGTGTGAGTGAGAGAGAGAAAGAGAAGCTGTGAGTGAGAGGGAGAGAGAGAAAGAGAAGCTGTGAGTGACACACAGAGAGAGAAGCTGTGAGTTAGAGAGAGAGAGAAAGAGAAGCTGTGAGTGACAGAGAGAGAGAAAGAGAAGCTGTGAGTGAGAGTGAGAGAGAGAGAGAAAGAGAAGCTGTGAGTGAGAGAGAGAGAAAGAGAAGCTGTGAGTGAGAGAGAGAGAGAAAGAGAAGCTGTGAGTAAGAAGGAGAGGGAAAGAGAAGAAATGAGTGAGTGAGAGAGAGAGAGAGAAAGAGAAGCTGTGAGTGAGAGAGAGAGAAAGAGAAGCTGTGAGTGAGAGAGTGAGAGAGAGAAAGAGAAGCTGTTAGTGAGAGTGAGAGAGAGAGAGAAAGAGAAGCTGTGAGTGAGAGAGAGATTGAAAGAGAAGCTGTGAGTGAGTGAGAGAGAGAGAAAGAGAAGCTGTAAGTGAGAGAGAGAGAAAGAGAAGCTGTGAGTGAGAGAGAGAGAGAAAGAGAAGCTGTGATTAAGAAGGAGAGGGAAAGAGAATAAGTGAGTGAGTGAGAGAGAGAGAGAGAAAGAGAAGCTGTGAGAGAGAAAGAGAAGCTGTGAGTGAGAGAGTGAGAGAGAGAAAGAGAATCTGTTACTGAGTGTGTGTGTGAGAGAGAAAGAGAAGGTGTGAGTGAGAGAGAGATTGAAAGAGAAGCTGTGAGTGAGAGAGAGAGAGAGAAAGAGAAGCTGTGAGTGAGAGGGAGAGAAAGAGAAGCTGTGAGTGACACACAGAGAGAGAAGCTGTGAGTTAGAGAGAGAGAAAGAGAAGCTGTGAGTGACAGAGAGAGAGAAAGAGAAGCTGAGAGTGAGAGAGAGAGAGAAAGTGAAGCTGTGAGTGAGAGAGAGAGAGAAAGAGAAGCTGTGTGTGTGTGTGAGAGAAAGATAGTCTGAGAAAGAGAGAGTGAAAGAGAAGCTGTGAGTGAGACAGAGAGAGGGAGAAAGAGAAGCTGTGTGCGTGAGAGAGAGAAAGAGAAGCTGTGAGTGAGAGAGAGAAAGAAAAGCTGTGAGTGAGAGAGAGAGAAAGAGAAGGTATGAGTGAGAGAGAGAGAGAAGCTGTGAGTGAGAGAGTGAGAGAGAGAAAGAGAAGCTTTGAGTGAGAGAGAGAAAGAGAAGCTGTGAGTGAGAGGGTGAGAGAGAAAGAGAAGCTGTGAGTGAGAGAGAGAGAGAGAAAGAGAAGCTGTGAGTGAGAGGAGAGAAAGAGAAGCTGTGAGTGAGAGGGAGAGAGAGAAATAGAAGCTGTGAGTGACACAGAGAGAGAGAAGCTGTGAGAGAGAGAGAGAGAGAAAGAGAAGCTGTGATTGAGAGTGAGAGAGAGAGAAAGAGAAGCTGTGAGTGAGAGAGAGAGAAAGAGAAGCTGTGAGTGAGAGAGAGAGAAGCTGTGAGTGAGAGAGAGAAAGAAAAGGTGTGAGTGAGAGAGAGAGAGAGAAAGAGAAGGTAGGAGTGAGAGAGAGAGAAGCAGTGAGTGAGAGAGAGAGAGAAAGAGAAGCTGTGAGTGAGACACAGAGAGAGAAAGAGAAGCTGTGAGAGAGTGGGGAAAGAGAAGCTGTGTGTGTGTGAGAAAGAGAAGCTGTGAGTGAGAGAGAGAGAAAGAGAAGCTGTGAGTGAGAGAGAGAGAAGCTGTGAGTGATAGAGAGAAAGAGAAGCTGTGAGTGAGAGGGAGAGAAAGAGAAGCTGTGAGTGACACACAGAGAGAGAAGCTGTGAGTTAGAGAGAGAGAAAGAGAAGCTGTGAGTGACAGAGAGAAAGAGAAGCTGAGAGTGAGAGAGAGAGAGAAAGTGAAGCTGTGAGTGAGAGAGAGAGAGAAAGAGAAGCTGTGAGTGAGAGAGAGAGAAGCTGTGAGTGAGAGAGAGAAAGAGAAGCTGTGAGTGAGAGGGAGAGAAAGAGAAGCTGTGAGTGACACACAGAGAGAGAAGCTGTGAGTTAGAGAGAGAGAAAGAGAAGCTGTGAGTGACAGAGAGAAAGAGAAGCTGAGAGTGAGAGAGAGAGAGAAAGTGAAGCTGTGAGTGAGAGAGAGAGAGAAAGAGAAGCTGTGTGTGTGTGTGAGAGAGAAAGATAGTCTGAGAAAGAGAGAGTGAAAGAGAAGCTGTGAGTGAGACAGAGAGAGGGAGAAAGAGAAGCTGTGTGCATGAGAGAGAGAAAGAGAAGCTGTGAGTGAGAGAGAGAAAGAAAAGCTGTGAGTGAGAGAGAGAGAAAGAGAAGGTATGAGTGAGAGAGAGAGAGAAGCTGTGAGTGAGAGAGTGAGAGAGAGAAAGAGAAGCTGTGAGTGAGAGAGAGAAAGAGAAGCTGTGAGTGAGAGGGAGAGAGAGAAAGAGAAGCTGTGAGTGAGAGAGAGAGAAGGTGTGAGTGAGAGAGAGAAAGAGAAGCTGTGAGTGAGAGGGAGAGAGAGAAAGAGAAGCTGTGAGTGACACACAGAGAGAGAAGCTGTGAGTTAGAGAGAGAGAGAAAGAGAAGCTGTGAGTGACAGAGAGAGAGAAAGAGAAGCTGTGAGTGAGAGTGAGAGAGAGAGAGAAAGAGAAGCTGTGAGTGAGAGAGAGAGAAAGAGATGCTGTGAGTGAGAGAGAAAGAGATGCTGTGAGTGAGAGAGAGAGAAAGAGAAGCTGTGAGTGAGAGAGAGAGAAAGAGAAGCTGTGAGTGAGAGAGAGAGAGAAGAAATGAGTGAGTGAGAGAGAGAGAGAGAAAGAGAAGCTGTGAGTGAGAGAGAGAGAGAAAGAGAAGCTGTGAGTGAGAGAGTGAGAGAGAGAAAGAGAAGCTGTTAGTGAGAGTGAGAGAGAGAGAGAAAGAGAAGCTGTGAGTGAGAGAGAGATTGAAAGAGAAGCTGTGAGTGAGTGAGAGAGAGAGAAAGAGAAGCTGTAAGTGAGAGAGAGAGAAAGAGAAGCTGTGAGTGAGAGAGAGAGAGAAAGAGAAGCTGTGATTAAGAAGGAGAGGGAAAGAGAATAAGTGAGTGAGTGAGAGAGAGAGAGAGAAAGAGAAGCTGTGAGAGAGAAAGAGAAGCTGTGAGTGAGAGAGTGAGAGAGAGAAAGAGAATCTGTTACTGAGTGTGTGTGTGAGAGAGAAAGAGAAAGTGTGAGTGAGAGAGAGATTGAAAGAGAAGCTGTGAGTGAGAGAGAGAGAGAGAAAGAGAAGCTGTGAGTGAGAGGGAGAGAAAGAGAAGCTGTGAGTGACACACAGAGAGAGAAGCTGTGAGTTAGAGAGAGAGAAAGAGAAGCTGTGAGTGACAGAGAGAGAGAAAGAGAAGCTGAGAGTGAGAGAGAGAGAGAAAGTGAAGCTGTGAGTGAGAGAGAGAGAGAAAGAGAAGCTGTGTGTGTGTGAGAGAGAAAGATAGTCTGAGAAAGAGAGAGTGAAAGAGAAGCTGTGAGTGAGACAGAGAGAGGGAGAAAGAGAAGCTGTGTGCGTGAGAGAGAGAAAGAGAAGCTGTGAGTGAGAGAGAGAAAGAAAAGCTGTGAGTGAGAGAGAGAGAAAGAGAAGGTATGAGTGAGAGAGAGAGAGAAGCTGTGAGTGAGAGAGTGAGAGAGAGAAAGAGAAGCTGTGAGTGAGAGAGAGAAAGAGAAGCTGTGAGTGAGAGGGTGAGAGAGAAAGAGAAGCTGTGAGTGAGAGAGAGAGAGAAAGAGAAGCTGTGAGTGAGAAGAGAGAAAGAGAAGCTGTGAGTGAGAGGGAGAGAGAGAAATAGAAGCTGTGAGTGACACACAGAGAGAGAAGCTGTGAGAGAGAGAGAGAGAGAAAGAGAAGCTGTGATTGAGAGTGAGAGAGAGAGAAAGAGAAGCTGTGAGTGAGAGAGAGAGAGAAAGAGAAGCTGTGAGTGAGAGAGAGAGAGAAAGAGAAGCTGTGTGTGTGTGAGAGAGAAAGATAGTCTGAGAAAGAGAGAGTGAAAGAGAAGCTGTGAGTGAGACAGAGAGAGGGAGAAAGAGAAGCTGTGTGCGTGAGAGAGAGAAAGAGAAGCTGTGAGTGAGAGAGAGAAAGAAAAGCTGTGAGTGAGAGAGAGAGAGAGAAAGAGAAGGTGTGAGTGAGAGAGAGAAAGAGAAGCTGTGAGTGAGAGGGAGAGAGAGAAAGAGAAGCTGTGAGTGACACACAGAGAGAGAAGCTGTGAGTTAGAGAGAGAGAGAAAGAGAAGCTGTGAGTGACAGAGAGAGAGAAAGAGAAGCTGTGAGTGAGAGTGAGAGAGAGAGAGAAAGAGAAGCTGTGAGTGAGAGAGAGAGAAAGAGATGCTGTGTGTGAGAGAGAGAGAAAGAGAAGCTGTGAGTGAGAGAGAGAGAAAGAGAAGCTGTGAGTGAGAGAGAGAGAGAAAGAGAAGCAGTGAGTAAGAAGGAGAGGGAAAGAGAAGAAGTGAGTGAGTGAGAGAGAGAGAGAGAAAGTGAAGCTGTGAGTGAGAGAGAGAGAGAAAGAGAAGCTGTGAGTGAGACAGAGAGAGGGAGAAAGAGAAGCTGTGTCCGTGAGAGAGAGAAAGAGAAGCTGTGAGTGAGAGAGAGAAAGAAAAGCTGTGAGTGAGAGAGAGAGACAGAGAAGGTATGAGTGAGAGAGAGAGAGAAGCTGTGAGTGAGAGAGTGAGAGAGAGAAAGAGAAGCTGTGAGTGAGAGAGAGAAAGAGAAGCTGTGAGTGAGAGAGAGAAAGAGAAGCTGTGAGTGAGAGGGAGAGAGAGAAAGAGAAGCTGTGAGTGAGAGAGAGAGAGAGAGAAAGAGAAGCTGTGAGTGACAAGAGAGAAAGAGAAGCTGTGAGTGAGAGGGAGAGAGAGAGAATGAGAAGCTGTGAGTGACACACAGAGAGAGAAGCTGTGAGTTAGAGAGAGAGAGAAAGAGAAGCTGTGAGTGAGAGAGAGAGAAGCTGTGAGTGAGAGAGAGAAAGAGAAGCTGTGAGTGAGAGGGAGAGAGAAAGAGAAGCTGTGAGTAAGAAGGAGAGGGAAAGAGAAGAAATGAGTGAGTGAGAGAGAGAGAGAGAAAGAGAAGCTGTGAGTGAGAGAGAGAGAGAAAGAGAAGCTGTGAGTGAGAGAGTGAGAGAGAGAAAGAGAAGCTGTTAGTGAGAGTGAGAGAGAGAGAGAAAGAGAAGCTGTGAGTGAGAGAGAGATTGAAAGAGAAGCTGTGAGTGAGTGAGAGAGAGAGAAAGAGAAGCTGTAAGTGAGAGAGAGAGAAAGAGAAGCTGTGAGTGAGAGAGAGAGAGAAAGAGAAGCTGTGATTAAGAAGGAGAGGGAAAGAGAATAAGTGAGTGAGTGAGAGAGAGAGAGAAAGAGAAGCTGTGAGAGAGAAAGAGAAGCTGTGAGTGAGAGAGTGAGAGAGAGAAAGAGAATCTGTTACTGATTGTGTGTGTGAGAGAGAAAGAGAAGGTGTGAGTGAGAGAGAGATTGAAAGAGAAGCTGTGAGTGAGAGAGAGAGAGAAAGAGAAGCTGTGAGTGAGAGGGAGAGAAAGAGAAGCTGTGAGTGACACACAGAGAGAGAAGCTGTGAGTTAGAGAGAGAGAAAGAGAAGCTGTGAGTGACAGAGAGAGAGAAAGAGAAGCTGAGAGTGAGAGAGAGAGAGAAAGTGAAGCTGTGAGTGAGAGAGAGAGAGAAAGAGAAGCTGTGTGTGTGTGTGAGAGAAAGATAGTCTGAGAAAGAGAGAGTGAAAGAGAAGCTGTGAGTGAGACAGAGAGAGGGAGAAAGAGAAGCTGTGTGCGTGAGAGAGAGAAAGAGAAGCTGTGAGTGAGAGAGAGAAAGAAAAGCTGTGAGTGAGAGAGAGAGAAAGAGAAGGTATGAGTGAGAGAGAGAGAGAAGCTGTGAGTGAGAGAGTGAGAGAGAGAAAGAGAAGCTGTGAGTGAGAGAGAGAAAGAGAAGCTGTGAGTGAGAGGGTGAGAGAGAAAGAGAAGCTGTGAGTGAGAGAGAGAGAGAGAAAGAGAAGCTGTGAGTGAGAAGAGAGAAAGAGAAGCTGTGAGTGAGAGGGAGAGAGAGAAATAGAAGCTGTGAGTGACACACAGAGAGAGAAGCTGTGAGAGAGAGAGAGAGAGAGAGAGAAGCTGTGATTGAGAGTGAGAGAGAGAGAAAGAGAAGCTGTGAGTGAGAGAGAGAGAAAGAGAAGCTGTGAGTGAGAGATAGAGAAGCTGTGAGTGAGAGAGAGAAAGAAAAGGTGTGAGTGAGAGAGAGAGAGAGAAAGAGAAGGTAGGAGTGAGAGAGAGAGAAGCAGTGAGTGTGTGAGAGAGAGAAAGAGAAGCTGTGAGTGAGACACAGAGAGAGAAAGAGAAGCTGTGAGAGAGGGGGGAAAGAGAAGCTGTGTGTGTGTGAGAAAGAGAAGCTGTGAGTGAGAGAGAGAAAGAGAAGCTGTGAGTGAGAGAGAGAGAAGCTGTGAGTGAGAGAGAGAAAGAGAAGCTGTGAGTGAGAGGGAGAGAAAGAGAAGCTGTGAGTGACTCACAGAGAGAGAAGCTGTGAGTTAGAGAGAGAGAAAGAGAAGCTGTGAGTGACAGAGAGAAAGAGAAGCTGAGAGTGAGAGAGAGAGAGAAAGTGAAGCTGTGAGTGAGAGAGAGAGAGAAAGAGAAGCTGTGAGTGAGAGAGAGAGAAGCTGTGAGTGAGAGAGAGAAAGAGAAGCTGTGAGTGAGAGGGAGAGAAAGAGAAGCTGTGAGTGACACACAGAGAGAGAAGCTGTGAGTTAGAGAGAGAGAAAGAGAAGCTGTGAGTGACAGAGAGAAAGAGAAGCTGAGAGTGAGAGAGAGAGAAAGTGAAGCTGTGAGTGAGAGAGAGAGAGAAAGAGAAGCTGTGTGTGTGTGAGAGAGAGAAAGATAGTCTGAGAAAGAGAGAGTGAAAGAGAAGCTGTGAGTGAGACAGAGAGAGGGAGAAAGAGAAGCTGTGTGCATGAGAGAGAGAAAGAGAAGATGTGAGTGAGAGAGAGAAAGAAAAGCTGTGAGTGAGAGAGAGAGAAAGAGAAGGTATGAGTGAGATAGAGAGAGAAGCTGTGAGTGAGAGAGTGAGAGAGAGAAAGAGAAGCTGTGAGTGAGAGAGAGAAAGAGAAGCTGTGAGTGAGAGGGAGAGAGAGAAAGAGAAGCTGTGAGTGACACACAGAGAGAGAAGCTGTGAGTTAGAGAGAGAGAGAAAGAGAAGCTGTGAGTGACAGAGAGAGAGAAAGAGAAGCTGTGAGTGAGAGTGAGAGAGAGAGAGAAAGAGAAGCTGTGAGTGAGAGAGAGAGAAAGAGATGCTGTGTGTGAGAGAGAGAGAAAGAGAAGCTGTGAGTGAGAGAGAGAGAAAGAGAAGCTGTGAGTGAGAGAGAGAGAGAAAGAGAAGCTGTGAGTAAGAAGGAGAGGGAAAGAGAAGAAGTGAGTGAGTGAGAGAGAGAGAGAGAGAGAGAAGCTGTGAGTGAGAGAGAGAGAGAAAGAGAAGCTGTGAGTGAGAGAGTGAGAGAGAGAAAGAGAAGCTGTTAGTGAGAGTGAGAGAGAGAGAGAAAGAGAAGCTGTGAGTGAGAGAGAGATTGAAAGAGAAGCTGTGAGTGAGTGAGAGAGAGAGAAAGAGAAGCTGTAAGTGAGAGAGAGAGAAAGAGAAGCTGTGAGTGAGAGAGAGAGAGAAAGAGAAGCTGTGATTAAGAAGGAGAGGGAAAGAGAATAAGTGAGTGAGTGAGAGAGAGAGAGAGAAAGAGAAGCTGTGAGAGAGAAAGAGAAGCTGTGAGTGAGAGAGTGTGAGAGAGAAAGAGAATCTGTTACTGAGTGTGTGTGTGAGAGAGAAAGAGAAGGTGTGAGTGAGAGAGAGATTGAAAGAGAAGCTGTGAGTGAGAGAGAGAGAGAGAAAGAGAAGCTGTGAGTGAGAGGGAGAGAAAGAGAAGCTGTGAGTGACACACAGAGAGAGAAGCTGTGAGTTAGAGAGAGAGAAAGAGAAGCTGTGAGTGACAGAGAGAGAGAAAGAGAAGCTGAGAGTGAGAGAGAGAGAGAAAGTGAAGCTGTGAGTGAGAGAGAGAGAAAGAGAAGCTGTGTGTGTGTGAGAGAGAAAGATAGTCTGAGAAAGAGAGAGTGAAAGAGAAGCTGTGAGTGAGACAGAGAGAGGGAGAAAGAGAAGCTGTGTGCGTGAGAGAGAGAAAGAGAAGCTGTGAGTGAGAGAGAGAAAGAAAAGCTGTGAGTGAGAGAGAGAGAAAGAGAAGGTATGAGTGAGAGAGAGAGAGAAGCTGTGAGTGAGAGAGTGAGAGAGAGAAAGAGAAGCTGTGAGTGAGAGAGAGAAAGAGAAGCTGTGAGTGAGAGGGTGAGAGAGAAAGAGAAGCTGTGAGTGAGAGAGAGAGAGATAAAGAGAAGCTGTGAGTGAGAAGAGAGAAAGAGAAGCTGTGAGTGAGAGGGAGAGAGAGAAATAGAAGCTGTGAGTGACACACAGAGAGAGAAGCTGTGAGAGAGAGAGAGAGAGAAAGAGAAGCTGTGATTGAGAGTGAGAGAGAGAGAAAGAGAAGCTGTGAGTGAGAGAGAGAGAAAGAGAAGCTGTGAGTGAGAGAGAGAGAAGCTGTGAGTGAGAGAGAGAAAGAAAAGGTGTGAGTGAGAGAGAGAGAGAAAGAGAAGGTAGGAGTGAGAGAGAGAGAAGCAGTGAGTGAGAGAGAGAGAGAAAGAGAAGCTGTGAGTGAGACACAGAGAGAGAAAGAGAAGCTGTGAGAGAGTGGGGAAAGAAAAGCTGTTTGTGTGTGAGAAAGAGAAGCTGTGAGTGAGAGAGAGAGAAAGAAAGAGAAGCTGTGAGTGAGAGAGAGAGAAGCTGTGAGTGAGAGAGAGAAAGAGAAGCTGTGAGTGAGAGGGAGAGAAAGAGAAGCTGTGAGTGACACACAGAGAGAGAAGCTGTGAGTTAGAGAGAGAGAAAGAGAAGCTGTGAGTGACAGAGAGAAAGAGAAGCTGAGAGTGAGAGAGAGAGAGAAAGTGAAGCTGTGAGTGAGAGAGAGAGAGAAAGAGAAGCTGTGAGTGAGAGAGAGAGAAGCTGTGAGTGAGAGAGAGAAAGAGAAGCTGTGAGTGAGAGGGAAAGAGAAGCTGTGAGTGACACACAGAGAGAGAAGCTGTGAGTTAGAGAGAGAGAAAGAGAAGCTGTGAGTGACAGAGAGAAAGAGAAGCTGAGAGTGAGAGAGAGAGAGAAAGTGAAGCTGTGAGTGAGAGAGAGAGAGAAAGAGAAGCTGTGTGTGTGTGTGAGAGAGAAAGATAGTCTGAGAAAGAGAGAGTGAAAGAGAAGCTGTGAGTGAGACAGAGAGAGGGAGAAAGAGAAGCTGTGTGCATGAGAGAGAAAGAGAAGCTGTGAGTGAGAGAGAGAAAGAAAAGCTGTGAGTGAGAGAGAGAGAAAGAGAAGGTATGAGTGAGAGAGAGAGAGAAGCTGTGAGTGAGAGAGTGAGAGAGAGAAAGAGAAGCTGTGAGTGAGAGAGAGAAAGAGAAGCTGTGAGTGAGAGGGAGAGAGAGAAAGAGAAGCTGTGAGTGAGAGAGAGAGAGAGAAAGAGAAGGTGTGAGTGAGAGAGAGAAAGAGAAGCTGTGAGTGAGAGGGAGAGAGAGAAAGAGAAGCTGTGAGTGACACACAGAGAGAGAAGCTGTGAGTTAGAGAGAGAGAGAAAGAGAAGCTGTGAGTGACAGAGAGAGAGAAAGAGAAGCTGTGAGTGAGAGTGAGAGAGAGAGAGAAAGAGAAGCTGTGAGTGAGAGAGAGAGAAAGAGATGCTGTGTGTGAGAGAGAGAGAAAGAGAAGCTGTGAGTGAGAGAGAGAGAAAGAGAAGCTGTGAGTGAGAGAGAGAGAGAAAGAGAAGCTGTGAGTAAGAAGGAGAGGGAAAGAGAAGAAGTGAGTGAGTGAGAGAGAGAGAGAGAAAGAGAAGCTGTGAGTGAGAGAGAGAGAGAAAGAGAAGCTGTGAGTGAGAGAGTGAGAGAGAGAAAGAGAAGCTGTTAGTGAGAGTGAGAGAGAGAGAGAAAGAGAAGCTGTGAGTGAGAGAGAGATTGAAAGAGAAGCTGTGAGTGAGTGAGAGAGAGAGAAAGAGAAGCTGTAAGTGAGAGAGAGAGAAAGAGAAGCTGTGAGTGAGAGAGAGAGAAAGAGAAGCTGTGATTAAGAAGGAGAGGGAAAGAGAAAAAGTGAGTGAGTGAGAGAGAGAGAGAGAGAGAAAGAGAAGCTGTGAGAGAGAAAGAGAAGCTGCGAGTGAGAGAGTGAGAGAGAGAAAGAGAATCTGTTACTGAGTGTGAGAGAGAGAGAGAAAGAGAAGCTGTGAGTGAGAGAGAGATTGAAAGAGAAGCTGTGAGTGAGAGAGAGAGAGAAAGAGAAGCTGTGAGTGAGAGGGAGAGAAAGAGAAGCTGTGAGTGACACACAGCGAGAGAAGCTGTGAGTTAGAGAGAGAGAAAGAGAAGCTGTGAGTGACAGAGAGAGAGAAAGAGAAGCTGTGTGTGTGAGAGAGAGAGAAAGATAGTCTGAGAAAGAGAGAGTGAAAGAGAAGCTGTGAGTGAGACAGAGAGAGGGAGAAAGAGAAGCTGTGTGCGTGAGAGAGAGAAAGAGAAGCTGTGAGTGAGAGAGAGAAAGAAAAGCTGTGAGTGAGAGAGAGAGACAGAGAAGGTATGAGTGAGAGAGAGAGAGAAGCTGTGAGTGAGAGAGTGAGAGAGAGAAAGAGAAGCTGTGATTGAGAGAGAGAAAGAGAAGCTGTGAGTGAGAGAGAGAAAGAGAAGCTGTGAGTGAGAGGGAGAGAGAGAAAGAGAAGCTGTGAGTGAGAGAGAGAGAGAGAGAGAGAAAGAGAAGCTGTGAGTGACAAGAGAGAAAGAGAAGCTGTGAGTGAGAGGGAGAGAGAGAGAATGAGAAGCTGTGAGTGACACACAGAGAGAGAAGCTGTGAGTTAGAGAGAGAGAGAAAGAGAAGCTGTGAGTGACAGAGAGAGAAAGAGAAGCTGTGAGTGAGAGTGAGAGAGAGAGAGAAAGAGAAGCTGTGAGTGAGAGAGAGAGAAAGAGATGCTGTGAGTGAGATTGAGAGAGAAAGAGAAGCTGTGAGTGAGAGAGAGAGAAAGAGAAGCTGTGA
The DNA here is from genome assembly GCA_035047305.1 of Bradypodion pumilum. Classification (NCBI taxonomy): domain Eukaryota; kingdom Metazoa; phylum Chordata; class Lepidosauria; order Squamata; family Chamaeleonidae; genus Bradypodion; species Bradypodion pumilum. The sequence goes on from JAWDJD010000001.1 coordinate 234,452,879, forward strand.
GTGAGAGAGAGAGAAAGAGAAGCTGTGAGTGAGAGAGAGAGAGAAAGAGAAGCTGTGAGTAAGAAGGAGAGGGAAAGAGAAGAAGTGAGTGAGTGAGAGAGAGAGAGAGAAAGAGAAGCTGTGAGTGAGAGAGAGAGAGAAAGAGAAGCTGTGAGTGAGAGAGTGAGAGAGAGAAAGAGAAGCTGATAGTGAGAGTGAGAGAGAGAGAGAAAGAGAAGCTGTGAGTGAGAGAGAGATTGAAAGAGAAGCTGTGAGTGAGTGAGAGAGAGAAAGAGAAGCTGTGAGTGAGAGAGAGAGAAAGAGAAGCTGTGAGTGAGAGAGAGAGAGAAAGAGAAGCTGTGATTAAGAAGGAGATGGAAAGAGAATAAGTGAGTGAGTGAGAGAGAGAGAGAAAGAGAAGCTGTGAGAGAGAAAGAGAAACTGTGAGTGAGAGAGTGAGAGAGAGAAAGAGAATCTGTTAGTGAGTGTGTGAGAGAGAGAAAGAGAAGCTGTGAGTGAGAGAGAGATTGAAAGAGAAGCTGTGAGTGAGAGAGAGAGAGAAAGAGAAGCTGTGAGTGAGAGAGAGAAAGAGAAGCTGTGAGTGAGAGGGAGAGAAAGAGAAGCTGGTAGTGACACAGAGAGAGAGAAGCTGTGAGTTAGAGAGAGAGAAGGAGAAGCTGTGAGTGAGAGTGAGAGAGAGAGAGAGAAAGTGAAGCTGTGAGTGTGTGAGAGAGAGAAAGAGAAGCTGTGTGTGTGTGAGAGAGAGAAAGATAGTCTGAGAAAGAGAGAGTGAAAGAGAAGCTGTGAGTGAGACAGAGAGAGGGAGAAAGAGAAGCTGTGTGCGTGAGAGAGAGAAAGAGAAGCTGTGAGTGAGAGAGAGAAAGAAAAGCTGTGAGTGAAAGAGAGAGAGAAAGAGAAGGTATGAGTGAGAGAGAGAGAGAAGCTGTGAGTGAGAGAGTGAGAGAGAGAAAGAGAAGCTGTGAGTGAGAGAGAGAAAGAGAAGCTGTGAGTGAGAGGGAGAGAGAGAAAGAGAAGCTGTGAGTGAGAGAGAGAGAGAGAAGGTGTGAGTGAGAGAGAGAAAGAGAAGCTGTGAGTGAGAGGGAGAGAGAGAAAGAGAAGCTGTGAGTGACACACAGAGAGAGAAGCTGTGAGTTAGAGAGAGAGAGAAAGAGAAGCTGTGAGTGACAGAGAGAGAGAAAGAGAAGCTGTGAGTGAGAGTGAGAGAGAGAGAGAAAGAGAAGCTGTGAGTGAGAGAGAGAGAAAGAGAAGCTGTGAGTGAGAGAGAGAGAGAAAGAGAAGCTGTGAGTAAGAAGGAGAGGGAAAGAGAAGAAATGAGTGAGTGAGAGAGAGAGAGAGAAAGAGAAGCTGTGAGTGAGAGAGAGAGAAAGAGAAGCTGTGAGTGAGAGAGTGAGAGAGAGAAAGAGAAGCTGTTAGTGAGAGTGAGAGAGAGAGAGAAAGAGAAGCTGTGAGTGAGAGAGAGATTGAAAGAGAAGCTGTGAGTGAGTGAGAGAGAGAGAAAGAGAAGCTGTAAGTGAGAGAGAGAGAAAGAGAAGCTGTGAGTGAGAGAGAGAGAGAAAGAGAAGCTGTGATTAAGAAGGAGAGGGAAAGAGAATAAGTGAGTGAGTGAGAGAGAGAGAGAGAAAGAGAAGCTGTGAGAGAGAAAGAGAAGCTGTGAGTGAGAGAGTGAGAGAGAGAAAGAGAATCTGTTACTGAGTGTGTGTGTGAGAGAGAAAGAGAAGGTGTGAGTGAGAGAGAGATTGAAAGAGAAGCTGTGAGTGAGAGAGAGAGAGAGAAAGAGAAGCTGTGAGTGAGAGGGAGAGAAAGAGAAGCTGTGAGTGACACACAGAGAGAGAAGCTGTGAGTTAGAGAGAGAGAAAGAGAAGCTGTGAGTGACAGAGAGAGAGAAAGAGAAGCTGAGAGTGAGAGAGAGAGAGAAAGTGAAGCTGTGAGTGAGAGAGAGAGAGAAAGAGAAGCTGTGTGTGTGTGTGAGAGAAAGATAGTCTGAGAAAGAGAGAGTGAAAGAGAAGCTGTGAGTGAGACAGAGAGAGGGAGAAAGAGAAGCTGTGTGCGTGAGAGAGAGAAAGAGAAGCTGTGAGTGAGAGAGAGAAAGAAAAGCTGTGAGTGAGAGAGAGAGAAAGAGAAGGTATGAGTGAGAGAGAGAAAGAAGCTGTGAGTGAGAGAGTGAGAGAGAGAAAGAGAAGCTTTGAGTGAGAGAGAGAAAGAGAAGCTGTGAGTGAGAGGGTGAGAGAGAAAGAGAAGCTGTGAGTGAGAGAGAGAGAGAGAAAGAGAAGCTGTGAGTGAGAGGAGAGAAAGAGAAGCTGTGAGTGAGAGGGAGAGAGAGAAATAGAAGCTGTGAGTGACACACAGAGAGAGAAGCTGTGAGAGAGAGAGAGAGAGAAAGAGAAGCTGTGATTGAGAGTGAGAGAGAGAGAAAGAGAAGCTGTGAGTGAGAGAGAGAGAAAGAGAAGCTGTGAGTGAGAGAGAGAGAAGCTGTGAGTGAGAGAGAGAAAGAAAAGGTGTGAGTGAGAGAGAGAGAGAGAAAGAGAAGGTAGGAGTGAGAGAGAGAGAAGCAGTGAGTGAGAGAGAGAGAGAAAGAGAAGCTGTGAGTGAGACACAGAGAGAGAAAGAGAAGCTGTGAGAGAGTGGGGAAAGAGAAGCTGTGTGTGTGTGAGAAAGAGAAGCTGTGAGTGAGAGAGAGAGAAAGAGAAGCTGTGAGTGAGAGAGAGAGAAGCTGTGAGTGATAGAGAGAAAGAGAAGCTGTGAGTGAGAGGGAGAGAAAGAGAAGCTGTGAGTGACACACAGAGAGAGAAGCTGTGAGTTAGAGAGAGAGAAAGAGAAGCTGTGAGTGACAGAGAGAAAGAGAAGCTGAGAGTGAGAGAGAGAGAGAAAGTGAAGCTGTGAGTGAGAGAGAGAGAGAAAGAGAAGCTGTGAGTGAGAGAGAGAGAAGCTGTGAGTGAGAGAGAGAAAGAGAAGCTGTGAGTGAGAGGGAGAGAAAGAGAAGCTGTGAGTGACACACAGAGAGAGAAGCTGTGAGTTAGAGAGAGAGAAAGAGAAGCTGTGAGTGACAGAGAGAAAGAGAAGCTGAGAGTGAGAGAGAGAGAGAAAGTGAAGCTGTGAGTGAGAGAGAGAGAGAAAGAGAAGCTGTGTGTGTGTGTGAGAGAGAAAGATAGTCTGAGAAAGAGAGAGTGAAAGAGAAGCTGTGAGTGAGACAGAGAGAGGGAGAAAGAGAAGCTGTGTGCATGAGAGAGAGAAAGAGAAGCTGTGAGTGAGAGAGAGAAAGAAAAGCTGTGAGTGAGAGAGAGAGAAAGAGAAGGTATGAGTGAGAGAGAGAGAGAAGCTGTGAGTGAGAGAGTGAGAGAGAGAAAGAGAAGCTGTGAGTGAGAGAGAGAAAGAGAAGCTGTGAGTGAGAGGGAGAGAGAGAAAGAGAAGCTGTGAGTGAGAGAGAGAGAGAAGGTGTGAGTGAGAGAGAGAAAGAGAAGCTGTGAGTGAGAGGGAGAGAGAGAAAGAGAAGCTGTGAGTGACACACAGAGAGAGAAGCTGTGAGTTAGAGAGAGAGAGAAAGAGAAGCTGTGAGTGACAGAGAGAGAGAAAGAGAAGCTGTGAGTGAGAGTGAGAGAGAGAGAGAAAGAGAAGCTGTGAGTGAGAGAGAGAGAAAGAGATGCTGTGAGTGAGAGAGAGAGAAAGAGATGCTGTGAGTGAGAGAGAGAGAAAGAGAAGCTGTGAGTGAGAGAGAGAGAAAGAGAAGCTGTGAGTGAGAGAGAGAGAGAAGAAATGAGTGAGTGAGAGAGAGAGAGAGAAAGAGAAGCTGTGAGTGAGAGAGAGAGAGAAAGAGAAGCTGTGAGTGAGAGAGTGAGAGAGAGAAAGAGAAGCTGTTAGTGAGAGTGAGAGAGAGAGAGAAAGAGAAGCTGTGAGTGAGAGAGAGATTGAAAGAGAAGCTGTGAGTGAGTGAGAGAGAGAGAAAGAGAAGCTGTAAGTGAGAGAGAGAGAAAGAGAAGCTGTGAGTGAGAGAGAGAGAGAAAGAGAAGCTGTGATTAAGAAGGAGAGGGAAAGAGAATAAGTGAGTGAGTGAGAGAGAGAGAGAGAAAGAGAAGCTGTGAGAGAGAAAGAGAAGCTGTGAGTGAGAGAGTGAGAGAGAGAAAGAGAATCTGTTACTGAGTGTGTGTGTGAGAGAGAAAGAGAAGGTGTGAGTGAGAGAGAGATTGAAAGAGAAGCTGTGAGTGAGAGAGAGAGAGAGAAAGAGAAGCTGTGAGTGAGAGGGAGAGAAAGAGAAGCTGTGAGTGACACACAGAGAGAGAAGCTGTGAGTTAGAGAGAGAGAAAGAGAAGCTGTGAGTGACAGAGAGAGAGAAAGAGAAGCTGAGAGTGAGAGAGAGAGAGAAAGTGAAGCTGTGAGTGAGAGAGAGAGAGAAAGAGAAGCTGTGTGTGTGTGAGAGAGAAAGATAGTCTGAGAAAGAGAGAGTGAAAGAGAAGCTGTGAGTGAGACAGAGAGAGGGAGAAAGAGAAGCTGTGTGTGTGTGAGAGAGAAAGAGAAGCTGTGAGTGAGAGAGAGAAAGAAAAGCTGTGAGTGAGAGAGAGAGAAAGAGAAGGTATGAGTGAGAGAGAGAGAGAAGCTGTGAGTGAGAGAGTGAGAGAGAGAAAGAGAAGCTGTGAGTGAGAGAGAGAAAGAGAAGCTGTGAGTGAGAGGGTGAGAGAGAAAGAGAAGCTGTGAGTGAGAGAGAGAGAGAGAAAGAGAAGCTGTGAGTGAGAAGAGAGAAAGAGAAGCTGTGAGTGAGAGGGAGAGAGAGAAATAGAAGCTGTGAGTGACACACAGAGAGAGAAGCTGTGAGAGAGAGAGAGAGAGAAAGAGAAGCTGTGATTGAGAGTGAGAGAGAGAGAAAGAGAAGCTGTGAGTGAGAGAGAGAGAAAGAGAAGCTGTGAGTGAGAGAGAGAGAAGCTGTGAGTGAGAGAGAGAAAGAAAAGGTGTGAGTGAGAGAGAGAGAGAGAAAGAGAAGGTAGGAGTGAGAGAGAGAGAAGCAGTGAGTGAGAGAGAGAGAGAAAGAGAAGCTGTGAGTGAGAGAGTGAGAGAGAGAAAGAGAAGCTGATAGTGAGAGTGAGAGAGAGAGAGAAAGAGAAGCTGTGAGTGAGAGAGAGATTGAAAGAGAAGCTGTGAGTGAGTGAGAGAGAGAAAGAGAAGCTGTGAGTGAGAGAGAGAGAAAGAGAAGCTGTGAGTGAGAGGGAGAGAAAGAGAAGCTGTGAGTGACACACAGCGAGAGAAGCTGTGAGTTAGAGAGAGAGAAAGAGAAGCTGTGAGTGACAGAGAGAGAGAAAGAGAAGCTGAGAGTGAGAGAGAGAGAAAGTGAAGCTGTGAGTGAGAGAGAGAGAGAAAGAGAAGCTGTGTGTGTGTGAGAGAGAGAAAGATAGTCTGAGAAAGAGAGAGTGAAAGAGAAGCTGTGAGTGAGACAGAGAGAGGGAGAAAGAGAAGCTGTGAGTGAGAGGGAGAGAGAGAAAGAGAAGCTGTGAGTGACACACACAGAGAGAAGCTGTGAGTTAGAGAGAGAGAGAAAGAGAAGCTGTGAGTGACAGAGAAAGAGAAAGAGAAGCTGTGAGTGAGAGTGAGAGAGAGAGAGAAAGAGAAGCTGTGAGTGAGAGAGAGAGAAAGAGAAGCTGTGAGTGAGAGAGAGAGAGAAAGAGAAGCTGTGAGTAAGAAGGAGAGGGAAAGAGAAGAAATGAGTGAGTGAGAGAGAGAGAGAGAAAGAGAAGCTGTGAGTGAGAGAGAGAGAAAGAGAAGCTGTGAGTGAGAGAGTGAGAGAGAGAAAGAGAAGCTGTTAGTGAGAGTGAGAGAGAGAGAGAAAGAGAAGCTGTGAGTGAGAGAGAGATTGAAAGAGAAGCTGTGAGTGAGTGAGAGAGAGAGAAAGAGAAGCTGTAAGTGAGAGAGAGAGAAAGAGAAGCTGTGAGTGAGAGAGAGAGAGAAAGAGAAGCTGTGATTAAGAAGGAGAGGGAAAGAGAATAAGTGAGTGAGTGAGAGAGAGAGAGAGAAAGAGAAGCTGTGAGAGAGAAAGAGAAGCTGTGAGTGAGAGAGTGAGAGAGAGAAAGAGAATCTGTTACTGAGTGTGTGTGTGAGAGAGAAAGAGAAGGTGTGAGTGAGAGAGAGATTGAAAGAGAAGCTGTGAGTGAGAGAGAGAGAGAGAAAGAGAAGCTGTGAGTGAGAGGGAGAGAAAGAGAAGCTGTGAGTGACACACAGAGAGAGAAGCTGTGAGTTAGAGAGAGAGAAAGAGAAGCTGTGAGTGACAGAGAGAGAGAAAGAGAAGCTGAGAGTGAGAGAGAGAGAGAAAGTGAAGCTGTGAGTGAGAGAGAGAGAGAAAGAGAAGCTGTGTGTGTGTGTGAGAGAAAGATAGTCTGAGAAAGAGAGAGTGAAAGAGAAGCTGTGAGTGAGACAGAGAGAGGGAGAAAGAGAAGCTGTGTGCGTGAGAGAGAGAAAGAGAAGCTGTGAGTGAGAGAGAGAAAGAAAAGCTGTGAGTGAGAGAGAGAGAAAGAGAAGGTATGAGTGAGAGAGAGAGAGAAGCTGTGAGTGAGAGAGTGAGAGAGAGAAAGAGAAGCTGTGAGTGAGAGAGAGAAAGAGAAGCTGTGAGTGAGAGGGTGAGAGAGAAAGAGAAGCTGTGAGTGAGAGAGAGAGAGAGAAAGAGAAGCTGTGAGTGAGAGGAGAGAATGAGAAGCTGTGAGTGAGAGGGAGAGAGAGAAATAGAAGCTGTGAGTGACACAGAGAGAGAGAAGCTGTGAGAGAGAGAGAGAGAGAAAGAGAAGCTGTGATTGAGAGTGAGAGAGAGAGAAAGAGAAGCTGTGAGTGAGAGAGAGAGAAAGAGAAGCTGTGAGTGAGAGAGAGAGAAGCTGTGAGTGAGAGAGAGAAGGAAAAGGTGTGAGTGAGAGAGAGAGAGAGAAAGAGAAGGTAGGAGTGAGAGAGAGAGAAGCAGTGAGTGAGAGAGAGAGAGAAAGAGAAGCTGTGAGAGAGAAAGAGAAGCTGCGAGTGAGAGAGTGAGAGAGAGAAAGAGAATCTGTTACTGAGTGTGAGAGAGAGAGAGAAAGAGAAGCTGTGAGTGAGAGAGAGATTGAAAGAGAAGCTGTGAGTGAGAGAGAGAGAGAAAGAGAAGCTGTGAGTGAGAGGGAGAGAAAGAGAAGCTGTGAGTGACACACCGCGAGAGAAGCTGTGAGTTAGAGAGAGAGAAAGAGAAGCTGTGAGTGACAGAGAGAGAGAAAGAGAAGCTGTGTGTGTGAGAGAGAGAGAAAGATAGTCTGAGAAAGAGAGAGTGAAAGAGAAGCTGTGAGTGAGACAGAGAGAGGGAGAAAGAGAAGCTGTGTGCGTGAGAGAGAGAAAGAGAAGCTGTGAGTGAGAGAGAGAAAGAAAAGCTGTGAGTGAGAGAGAGAGACAGAGAAGGTATGAGTGAGAGAGAGAGAGAAGCTGTGAGTGAGAGAGTGAGAGAGAGAAAGAGAAGATGTGATTGAGAGAGAGAAAGAGAAGCTGTGAGTGAGAGAGAGAAAGAGAAGCTGTGAGTGAGAGGGAGAGAGAGAAAGAGAAGCTGTGAGTGAGAGAGAGAGAGAGAGAGAGAAAGAGAAGCTGTGAGTGACAAGAGAGAAAGAGAAGCTGTGAGTGAGAGGGAGAGAGAGAGAATGAGAAGCTGTGAGTGACACACAGAGAGAGAAGCTGTGAGTTAGAGAGAGAGAGAAAGAGAAGCTGTGAGTGACAGAGAGAGAAAGAGAAGCTGTGAGTGAGAGTGAGAGAGAGAGAGAAAGAGAAGCTGTGAGTGAGAGAGAGAGAAAGAGATGCTGTGAGTGAGATTGAGAGAGAAAGAGAAGCTGTGAGTGAGAGAGAGAGAAAGAGAAGCTGTGAGTGAGAGAGAGAGAAAGAGAAGCTGTGAGTGAGAGAGAGAGAGAAAGAGAAGCTGTGAGTAAGAAGGAGAGGGAAAGAGAAGAAGTGAGTGAGTGAGAGAGAGAGAGAGAGAAAGAGAAGCTGTGAGTGAGAGAGAGAGAGAAAGAGAAGCTGTGAGTGAGAGAGTGAGAGAGAGAAAGAGAAGCTGATAGTGAGAGTGAGAGAGAGAGAGAAAGAGAAGCTGTGAGTGAGAGAGAGATTGAAAGAGAAGCTGTGAGTGAGTGAGAGAGAGAAAGAGAAGCTGTGAGTGAGAGAGAGAGAAAGAGAAGCTGTGAGTGAGAGAGAGAGAGAAAGAGAAGCTGTGATTAAGAAGGAGATGGAAAGAGAATAAGTGAGTGAGTGAGAGAGAGAGAGAAAGAGAAGCTGTGAGAGAGAAAGAGAAACTGTGAGTGAGAGAGTGAGAGAGAGAAAGAGAATCTGTTAGTGAGTGTGTGAGAGAGAGAAAGAGAAGCTGTGAGTGAGAGAGAGATTGAAAGAGAAGCTGTGAGTGAGAGAGAGAGAGAAAGAGAAGCTGTGAGTGAGAGAGAGAAAGAGAAGCTGTGAGTGAGAGGGAGAGAAAGAGAAGCTGGTAGTGACACAGAGAGAGAGAAGCTGTGAGTTAGAGAGAGAGAAGGAGAAGCTGTGAGTGAGAGTGAGAGAGAGAGAGAGAAAGTGAAGCTGTGAGTGTGTGAGAGAGAGAAAGAGAAGCTGTGTGTGTGTGAGAGAGAGAAAGATAGTCTGAGAAAGAGAGAGTGAAAGAGAAGCTGTGAGTGAGACAGAGAGAGGGAGAAAGAGAAGCTGTGTGCGTGAGAGAGAGAAAGAGAAGCTGTGAGTGAGAGAGAGAAAGAAAAGCTGTGAGTGAAAGAGAGAGAGAAAGAGAAGGTATGAGTGAGAGAGAGAGAGAAGCTGTGAGGGAGAGAGTGAGAGAGAGAAAGAGAAGCTGTGAGTGAGAGAGAGAAAGAGAAGCTGTGAGTGAGAGGGAGAGAGAGAAAGAGAAGCTGTGAGTGAGAGAGAGAGAGAGAAGGTGTGAGTGAGAGAGAGAAAGAGAAGCTGTGAGTGAGAGGGAGAGAGAGAAAGAGAAGCTGTGAGTGACACACAGAGAGAGAAGCTGTGAGTTAGAGAGAGAGAGAAAGAGAAGCTGTGAGTGACAGAGAGAGAGAAAGAGAAGCTGTGAGTGAGAGTGAGAGAGAGAGAGAAAGAGAAGCTGTGAGTGAGAGAGAGAGAAAGAGAAGCTGTGAGTGAGAGAGAGAGAGAAAGAGAAGCTGTGAGTAAGAAGGAGAGGGAAAGAGAAGAAATGAGTGAGTGAGAGAGAGAGAGAGAAAGAGAAGCTGTGAGTGAGAGAGAGAGAAAGAGAAGCTGTGAGTGAGAGAGTGAGAGAGAGAAAGAGAAGCTGTTAGTGAGAGTGAGAGAGAGAGAGAAAGAGAAGCTGTGAGTGAGAGAGAGATTGAAAGAGAAGCTGTGAGTGAGTGAGAGAGAGAGAAAGAGAAGCTGTAAGTGAGAGAGAGAGAAAGAGAAGCTGTGAGTGAGAGAGAGAGAGAAAGAGAAGCTGTGATTAAGAAGGAGAGGGAAAGAGAATAAGTGAGTGAGTGAGAGAGAGAGAGAGAAAGAGAAGCTGTGAGAGAGAAAGAGAAGCTGTGAGTGAGAGAGTGAGAGAGAGAAAGAGAATCTGTTACTGAGTGTGTGTGTGAGAGAGAAAGAGAAGGTGTGAGTGAGAGAGAGATTGAAAGAGAAGCTGTGAGTGAGAGAGAGAGAGAGAGAGAGAAGCTGTGAGTGAGAGGGAGAGAAAGAGAAGCTGTGAGTGACACACAGAGAGAGAAGCTGTGAGTTAGAGAGAGAGAAAGAGAAGCTGTGAGTGACAGAGAGAGAGAAAGAGAAGCTGAGAGTGAGAGAGAGAGAGAAAGTGAAGCTGTGAGTGAGAGAGAGAGAGAAAGAGAAGCTGTGTGTGTGTGTGAGAGAAAGATAGTCTGAGAAAGAGAGAGTGAAAGAGAAGCTGTGAGTGAGACAGAGAGAGGGAGAAAGAGAAGCTGTGTGCGTGAGAGAGAGAAAGAGAAGCTGTGAGTGAGAGAGAGAAAGAAAAGCTGTGAGTGAGAGAGAGAGAAAGAGAAGGTATGAGTGAGAGAGAGAGAGAAGCTGTGAGTGAGAGAGTGAGAGAGAGAAAGAGAAGCTTTGAGTGAGAGAGAGAAAGAGAAGCTGTGAGTGAGAGGGTGAGAGAGAAAGAGAAGCTGTGAGTGAGAGAGAGAGAGAGAAAGAGAAGCTGTGAGTGAGAGGAGAGAAAGAGAAGCTGTGAGTGAGAGGGAGAGAGAGAAATAGAAGCTGTGAGTGACACAGAGAGAGAGAAGCTGTGAGAGAGAGAGAGAGAGAAAGAGAAGCTGTGATTGAGAGTGAGAGAGAGAGAAAGAGAAGCTGTGAGTGAGAGAGAGAGAAAGAGAAGCTGTGAGTGAGAGAGAGAGAAGCTGTGAGTGAGAGAGAGAAAGAAAAGGTGTGAGTGAGAGAGAGAGAGAGAAAGAGAAGGTAGGAGTGAGAGAGAGAGAAGCAGTGAGTGAGAGAGAGAGAGAAAGAGAAGCTGTGAGTGAGACACAGAGAGAGAAAGAGAAGCTGTGAGAGAGTGGGGAAAGAGAAGCTGTGTGTGTGTGAGAAAGAGAAGCTGTGAGTGAGAGAGAGAGAAAGAGAAGCTGTGAGTGAGAGAGAGAGAAGCTGTGAGTGATAGAGAGAAAGAGAAGCTGTGAGTGAGAGGGAGAGAAAGAGAAGCTGTGAGTGACACACAGAGAGAGAAGCTGTGAGTTAGAGAGAGAGAAAGAGAAGCTGTGAGTGACAGAGAGAAAGAGAAGCTGAGAGTGAGAGAGAGAGAGAAAGTGAAGCTGTGAGTGAGAGAGAGAGAGAAAGAGAAGCTGTGAGTGAGAGAGAGAGAAGCTGTGAGTGAGAGAGAGAAAGAGAAGCTGTGAGTGAGAGGGAGAGAAAGAGAAGCTGTGAGTGACACACAAAGAGAGAAGCTGTGAGTTAGAGAGAGAGAAAGAGAAGCTGTGAGTGACAGAGAGAAAGAGAAGCTGAGAGTGAGAGAGAGAGAGAAAGTGAAGCTGTGAGTGAGAGAGAGAGAGAAAGAGAAGCTGTGTGTGTGTGAGAGAGAAAGATAGTCTGAGAAAGAGAGAGTGAAAGAGAAGCTGTGAGTGAGACAGAGAGAGGGAGAAAGAGAAGCTGTGTGCATGAGAGAGAGAAAGAGAAGCTGTGAGTGAGAGAGAGAAAGAAAAGCTGTGAGTGAGAGAGAGAGAAAGAGAAGGTATGAGTGAGAGAGAGAGAGAAGCTGTGAGTGAGAGAGTGAGAGAGAGAAAGAGAAGCTGTGAGTGAGAGAGAGAAAGAGAAGCTGTGAGTGAGAGGGAGAGAGAGAAAGAGAAGCTGTGAGTGAGAGAGAGAGAGAGAGAAGGTGTGAGTGAGAGAGAGAAAGAGAAGCTTTGAGTGAGAGGGAGAGAGAGAAAGAGAAGCTGTGAGTGACACACAGAGAGAGAAGCTGTGAGTTAGAGAGAGAGAGAAAGAGAAGCTGTGAGTGACAGAGAGAGAGAAAGAGAAGCTGTGAGTGAGAGTGAGAGAGAGAGAGAAAGAGAAGCTGTGAGTGAGAGAGAGAGAAAGAGATGCTGTGAGTGAGAGAGAGAGAAAGAGATGCTGTGAGTGAGAGAGAGAGAAAGAGAAGCTGTGAGTGAGAGAGAGAGAAAGAGAAGCTGTGAGTGAGAGAGAGAGAGAAGAAATGAGTGAGTGAGAGAGAGAGAGAGAAAGAGAAGCTGTGAGTGAGAGAGAGAGAGAAAGAGAAGCTGTGAGTGAGAGAGTGAGAGAGAGAAAGAGAAGCTGTTAGTGAGAGTGAGAGAGAGAGAGAAAGAGAAGCTGTGAGTGAGAGAGAGATTGAAAGAGAAGCTGTGAGTGAGTGAGAGAGAGAGAAAGAGAAGCTGTAAGTGAGAGAGAGAGAAAGAGAAGCTGTGAGTGAGAGAGAGAGAGAAAGAGAAGCTGTGATTAAGAAGGAGAGGGAAAGAGAATAAGTGAGTGAGTGAGAGAGAGAGAGAGAAAGAGAAGCTGTGAGAGAGAAAGAGAAGCTGTGAGTGAGAGAGTGAGAGAGAGAAAGAGAATCTGTTACTGAGTGTGTGTGTGAGAGAGAAAGAGAAGGTGTGAGTGAGAGAGAGATTGAAAGAGAAGCTGTGAGTGAGAGAGAGAGAGAGAAAGAGAAGCTGTGAGTGAGAGGGAGAGAAAGAGAAGCTGTGAGTGACACACAGAGAGAGAAGCTGTGAGTTAGAGAGAGAGAAAGAGAAGCTGTGAGTGACAGAGAGAGAGAAAGAGAAGCTGAGAGTGAGAGAGAGAGAGAAAGTGAAGCTGTGAGTGAGAGAGAGAGAGAAAGAGAAGCTGTGTGTGTGTGAGAGAGAAAGATAGTCTGAGAAAGAGAGAGTGAAAGAGAAGCTGTGAGTGAGACAGAGAGAGGGAGAAAGAGAAGCTGTGTGCGTGAGAGAGAGAAAGAGAAGCTGTGAGTGAGAGAGAGAAAGAAAAGCTGTGAGTGAGAGAGAGAGAAAGAGAAGGTATGAGTGAGAGAGAGAGAGAAGCTGTGAGTGAGAGAGTGAGAGAGAGAAAGAGAAGCTGTGAGTGAGAGAGAGAAAGAGAAGCTGTGAGTGAGAGGGTGAGAGAGAAAGAGAAGCTGTGAGTGAGAGAGAGAGAGAGAAAGAGAAGCTGTGAGTGAGAAGAGAGAAAGAGAAGCTGTGAGTGAGAGGGAGAGAGAGAAATAGAAGCTGTGAGTGACACACAGAGAGAGAAGCTGTGAGAGAGAGAGAGAGAGAAAGAAGAAGCTGTGATTGAGAGTGAGAGAGAGAGAAAGAGAAGCTGTGAGTGAGAGAGAGAGAAAGAGAAGCTGTGAGTGAGAGAGAGAGAAGCTGTGAGTGAGAGAGAGAAAGAAAAGGTGTGAGTGAGAGAGAGAGAGAGAAAGAGAAGGTAGGAGTGAGAGAGAGAGAAGCAGTGAGTGAGAGAGAGAGAGAAAGAGAAGCTGTGAGTGAGAGAGTGAGAGAGAGAAAGAGAAGCTGATAGTGAGAGTGAGAGAGAGAGAGAAAGAGAAGCTGTGAGTGAGAGAGAGATTGAAAGAGAAGCTGTGAGTGAGTGAGAGAGAGAAAGAGAAGCTGTGAGTGAGAGAGAGAGAAAGAGAAGCTGTGAGTGAGAGGGAGAGAAAGAGAAGCTGTGAGTGACACACAGCGAGAGAAGCTGTGAGTTAGAGAGAGAGAAAGAGAAGCTGTGAGTGACAGAGAGAGAGAAAGAGAAGCTGAGAGTGAGAGAGAGAGAAAGTGAAGCTGTGAGTGAGAGAGAGAGAGAAAGAGAAGCTGTGTGTGTGTGAGAGAGAGAAAGATAGTCTGAGAAAGAGAGAGTGAAAGAGAAGCTGTGAGTGAGACAGAGAGAGGGAGAAAGAGAAGCTGTGAGTGAGAGGGAGAGAGAGAAAGAGAAGCTGTGAGTGACACACACAGAGAGAAGCTGTGAGTTAGAGAGAGAGAGAAAGAGAAGCTGTGAGTGACAGAGAAAGAGAAAGAGAAGCTGTGAGTGAGAGTGAGAGAGAGAGAGAAAGAGAAGCTGTGAGTGAGAGAGAGAGAAAGAGAAGCTGTGAGTGAGAGAGAGAGAGAAAGAGAAGCTGTGAGTAAGAAGGAGAGGGAAAGAGAAGAAATGAGTGAGTGAGAGAGAGAGAGAGAAAGAGAAGCTGTGAGTGAGAGAGAGAGAAAGAGAAGCTGTGAGTGAGAGAGTGAGAGAGAGAAAGAGAAGCTGTTAGTGAGAGTGAGAGAGAGAGAGAAAGAGAAGCTGTGAGTGAGAGAGAGATTGAAAGAGAAGCTGTGAGTGAGTGAGAGAGAGAGAAAGAGAAGCTGTAAGTGAGAGAGAGAGAAAGAGAAGCTGTGAGTGAGAGAGAGAGAGAAAGAGAAGCTGTGATTAAGAAGGAGAGGGAAAGAGAATAAGTGAGTGAGTGAGAGAGAGAGAGAGAAAGAGAAGCTGTGAGAGAGAAAGAGAAGCTGTGAGTGAGAGAGTGAGAGAGAGAAAGAGAATCTGTTACTGAGTGTGTGTGTGAGAGAGAAAGAGAAGGTGTGAGTGAGAGAGAGATTGAAAGAGAAGCTGTGAGTGAGAGAGAGAGAGAGAAAGAGAAGCTGTGAGTGAGAGGGAGAGAAAGAGAAGCTGTGAGTGACACACAGAGAGAGAAGCTGTGAGTTAGAGAGAGAGAAAGAGAAGCTGTGAGTGACAGAGAGAGAGAAAGAGAAGCTGAGAGTGAGAGAGAGAGAGAAAGTGAAGCTGTGAGTGAGAGAGAGAGAGAAAGAGAAGCTGTGTGTGTGTGTGAGAGAAAGATAGTCTGAGAAAGAGAGAGTGAAAGAGAAGCTGTGAGTGAGACAGAGAGAGGGAGAAAGAGAAGCTGTCTGCGTGAGAGAGAGAAAGAGAAGCTGTGAGTGAGAGAGAGAAAGAAAAGCTGTGAGTGAGAGAGAGAGAAAGAGAAGGTATGAGTGTGAGAGAGAGAGAAGCTGTGAGTGAGAGAGTGAGAGAGAGAAAGAGAAGCTGTGAGTGAGAGAGAGAAAGAGAAGCTGTGAGTGAGAGGGTGAGAGAGAAAGAGAAGCTGTGAGTGAGAGAGAGAGAGAGAAAGAGAAGCTGTGAGTGAGAGGAGAGAAAGAGAAGCTGTGAGTGAGAGGGAGAGAGAGAAATAGAAGCTGTGAGTGACACAGAGAGAGAGAAGCTCTGAGAGAGAGAGAGAGAGAAAGAGAAGCTGTGATTGAGAGTGAGAGAGAGAGAAAGAGAAGCTGTGAGTGAGAGAGAGAGAAAGAGAAGCTGTGAGTGAGAGAGAGAGAAGCTGTGAGTGAGAGAGAGAAAGAAAAGGTGTGAGTGAGAGAGAGAGAGAGAAAGAGAAGGTAGGAGTGAGAGAGAGAGAAGCAGTGAGTGAGAGAGAGAGAGAAAGAGAAGCTGTGAGTGAGACACAGAGAGAGAAAGAGAAGCTGTGAGAGAGTGGGGAAAGAGAAGCTGTGTGTGTGTGAGAAAGAGAAGCTGTGAGTGAGAGAGAGAGAAAGAGAAGCTGTGAGTGAGAGAGAGAGAAGCTGTGAGTGATAGAGAGAAAGAGAAGCTGTGAGTGAGAGGGAGAGAAAGAGAAGCTGTGAGTGACACACAGAGAGAGAAGCTGTGAGTTAGAGAGAGAGAAAGAGAAGCTGTGAGTGACAGAGAGAAAGAGAAGCTGAGAGTGAGAGAGAGAGAGAAAGTGAAGCTGTGAGTGAGAGAGAGAGAGAAAGAGAAGCTGTGAGTGAGAGAGAGAGAAGCTGTGAGTGAGAGAGAGAAAGAGAAGCTGTGAGTGAGAGGGAGAGAAAGAGAAGCTGTGAGTGACACACAGAGAGAGAAGCTGTGAGTTAGAGAGAGAGAAAGAGAAGCTGTGAGTGACAGAGAGAAAGAGAAGCTGAGAGTGAGAGAGAGAGAGAAAGTGAAGCTGTGAGTCAGAGAGAGAGAGAAAGAGAAGCTGTGTGTGTGTGTGAGAGAGAAAGATAGTCTGAGAAAGAGAGAGTGAAAGAGAAGCTGTGAGTGAGACAGAGAGAGGGAGAAAGAGAAGCTGTGTGCATGAGAGAGAGAAAGAGAAGCTGTGAGTGAGAGAGAGAAAGAAAAGCTGTGAGTGAGAGAGAGAGAAAGAGAAGGTATGAGTGAGAGAGAGAGAGAAGCTGTGAGTGAGAGAGTGAGAGAGAGAAAGAGAAGCTGTGAGTGAGAGAGAGAAAGAGAAGCTGTGAGTGAGAGGGAGAGAGAGAAAGAGAAGCTGTGAGTGAGAGAGAGAGAGAGAAGGTGTGAGTGAGAGAGAGAAAGAGAAGCTGTGAGTGAGAGGGAGAGAGAGAAAGAGAATCTGTGAGTGACACACAGAGAGAGAAGCTGTGAGTTAGAGAGAGAGAGAAAGAGAAGCTGTGAGTGACAGAGAGAGAGAAAGAGAAGCTGTGAGTGAGAGTGAGAGAGAGAGAGAAAGAGAAGCTGTGAGTGAGAGAGAGAGAAAGAGATGCTGTGAGTGAGAGAGAGAGAAAGAGATGCTGTGAGTGAGAGAGAGAGAAAGAGAAGCTGTGAGTGAGAGAGAGAGAAAGAGAAGCTGTGAGTGAGAGAGAGAGAGAAGAAATGAGTGAGTGAGAGAGAGAGAGAGAAAGAGAAGCTGTGAGTGAGAGAGAGAGAGAAAGAGAAGCTGTGAGTGAGAGAGTGAGAGAGAGAAAGAGAAGCTGTTAGTGAGAGTGAGAGAGAGAGAGAAAGAGAAGCTGTGAGTGAGAGAGAGATTGAAAGAGAAGCTGTGAGTGAGTGAGAGAGAGAGAAAGAGAAGCTGTAAGTGAGAGAGAGAGAAAGAGAAGCTGTGAGTGAGAGAGAGAGAGAAAGAGAAGCTGTGATTAAGAAGGAGAGGGAAAGAGAATAAGTGAGTGAGTGAGAGAGAGAGAGAGAAAGAGAAGCTGTGAGAGAGAAAGAGAAGCTGTGAGTGAGAGAGTGAGAGAGAGAAAGAGAATCTGTTACTGAGTGTGTGTGTGAGAGAGAAAGAGAAGGTGTGAGTGAGAGAGAGATTGAAAGAGAAGCTGTGAGTGAGAGAGAGAGAGAGAAAGAGAAGCTGTGAGTGAGAGGGAGAGAAAGAGAAGCTGTGAGTGACACACAGAGAGAGAAGCTGTGAGTTAGAGAGAGAGAAAGAGAAGCTGTGAGTGACAGAGAGAGAGAAAGAGAAGCTGAGAGTGAGAGAGAGAGAGAAAGTGAAGCTGTGAGTGAGAGAGAGAGAGAAAGAGAAGCTGTGTGTGTGTGAGAGAGAAAGATAGTCTGAGAAAGAGAGAGTGAAAGAGAAGCTGTGAGTGAGACAGAGAGAGGGAGAAAGAGAAGCTGTGTGCGTGAGAGAGAGAAAGAGAAGCTGTGAGTGAGAGAGAGAAAGAAAAGCTGTGAGTGAGAGAGAGAGAAAGAGAAGGTATGAGTGAGAGAGAGAGAGAAGCTGTGAGTGAGAGAGTGAGAGAGAGAAAGAGAAGCTGTGAGTGAGAGAGAGAAAGAGAAGCTGTGAGTGAGAGGGTGAGAGAGAAAGAGAAGCTGTGAGTGAGAGAGAGAGAGAGAAAGAGAAGCTGTGAGTGAGAAGAGAGAAAGAGAAGCTGTGAGTGAGAGGGAGAGAGAGAAATAGAAGCTGTGAGTGACACACAGAGAGAGAAGCTGTGAGAGAGAGAGAGAGAGAAAGAGAAGCTGTGATTGAGAGTGAGAGAGAGAGAAAGAGAAGCTGTGAGTGAGAGAGAGAGAAAGAGAAGCTGTGAGTGAGAGAGAGAGAAGCTGTGAGTGAGAGAGAGAAAGAAAAGGTGTGAGTGAGAGAGAGAGAGAGAAAGAGAAGGTAGGAGTGAGAGAGAGAGAAGCAGTGAGTGAGAGAGAGAGAGAAAGAGAAGCTGTGAGTGAGACACAGAGAGAGAAAGAGAAGCTGTGAGAGAGTGGGGAAAGAGAAGCTGTGTGTGTGTGAGAAAGAGAAGCTGTGAGTGAGAGAGAGAGAAAGAGAAGCTGTGAGTGAGAGAGAGAGAAGCTGTGAGTGAGAGAGAGAAAGAGAAGCTGTGAGTGAGAGGGAGAGAAAGAGAAGCTGTGAGTGACACACAGAGAGAGAAGCTGTGAGTTAGAGAGAGAGAAAGAGAAGCTGTGAGTGACAGAGAGAAAGAGAAGCTGAGAGTGAGAGAGAGAGAGAAAGTGAAGCTGTGAGTGAGAGAGAGAGAGAAAGAGAAGCTGTGAGTGAGAGAGAGAGAAGCTGTGAGTGAGAGAGAGAAAGAGAAGCTGTGAGTGAGAGGGAGAGAAAGAGAAGCTGTGAGTGACACACAGAGAGAGAAGCTGTGAGTTAGAGAGAGAGAAAGAGAAGCTGTGAGTGACAGAGAGAAAGAGAAGCTGAGAGTGAGAGAGAGAGAGAAAGTGAAGCTGTGAGTGAGAGAGAGAGAGAAAGAGAAGCTGTGTGTGTGTGTGAGAGAGAAAGATAGTCTGAGAAAGAGAGAGTGAAAGAGAAGCTGTGAGTGAGACAGAGAGAGGGAGAAAGAGAAGCTGTGTGCATGAGAGAGAGAAAGAGAAGCTGTGAGTGAGAGAGAGAAAGAAAAGCTGTGAGTGAGAGAGAGAGAAAGAGAAGGTATGAGTGAGAGAGAGAGAGAAGCTGTGAGTGAGAGAGTGAGAGAGAGAAAGAGAAGCTGTGAGTGAGAGAGAGAAAGAGAAGCTGTGAGTGAGAGGGAGAGAGAGAAAGAGAAGCTGTGAGTGAGAGAGAGAGAGAAAGAGAAGCTGTGAGTGAGACACAGAGAGAGAAAGAGAAGCTGTGAGAGAGTGGGGAAAGAGAAGCTGTGTGTGTGTGAGAAAGAGAAGCTGTGAGTGAGAGAGAGAGAAAGAGAAGCTGTGAGTGAGAGAGAGAGAAGCTGTGAGTGAGAGAGAGAAAGAGAAGCTGTGAGTGAGAGGGAGAGAAAGAGAAGCTGTGAGTGACACACAGAGAGAGAAGCTGTGAGTTAGAGAGAGAGAAAGAGAAGCTGTGAGTGACAGAGAGAAAGAGAAGCTGAGAGTGAGAGAGAGAGAGAAAGTGAAGCTGTGAGTGAGAGAGAGAGAGAAAGAGAAGCTGTGAGTGAGAGAGAGAGAAGCTGTGAGTGAGAGAGAGAAAGAGAAGCTGTGAGTGAGAGGGAGAGAAAGAGAAGCTGTGAGTGACACACAGAGAGAGAAGCTGTGAGTTAGAGAGAGAGAAAGAGAAGCTGTGAGTGACAGAGAGAAAGAGAAGCTGAGAGTGAGAGAGAGAGAGAAAGTGAAGCTGTGAGTGAGAGAGAGAGAGAAAGAGAAGCTGTGTGTGTGTGTGAGAGAGAAAGATAGTCTGAGAAAGAGAGAGTGAAAGAGAAGCTGTGAGTGAGACAGAGAGAGGGAGAAAGAGAAGCTGTGTGCATGAGAGAGAGAAAGAGAAGCTGTGAGTGAGAGAGAGAAAGAAAAGCTGTGAGTGAGAGAGAGAGAAAGAGAAGGTATGAGTGAGAGAGAGAGAGAAGCTGTGAGTGAGAGAGTGAGAGAGAGAAAGAGAAGCTGTGAGTGAGAGAGAGAAAGAGAAGCTGTGAGTGAGAGGGAGAGAGAGAAAGAGAAGCTGTGAGTGAGAGAGAGAGAGAGAAAGAGAAGGTGTGAGTGAGAGAGAGAAAGAGAAGCTGTGAGTGAGAGGGAGAGAGAGAAAGAGAAGCTGTGAGTGACACACAGAGAGAGAAGCTGTGAGTTAGAGAGAGAGAAAGAGAAGCTGTGAGTGAGAGAGAGAGAGAAAGAGAAGCTGTGAGTGAGAGTGAGAGAGAGAGAGAAAGAGAAGCTGTGAGTGAGAGAGAGAGAAAGAGATGCTGTGTGTGAGAGAGAGAGAAAGAGAAGCTGTGAGTGAGAGAGAGAGAAAGAGAAGCTGTGAGTGAGAGAGAGAGAGAAAGAGAAGCTGTGAGTAAGAAGGAGAGGGAAAGAGAAGAAGTGAGTGAGTGAGTGAGAGAGAGAAAGAGAAAGAGAAGCTGTGAGTGAGAGAGAGAGAGAAAGAGAAGCTGTGAGTGAGAGAGTGAGAGAGAGAAAGAGAAGCTGTTAGTGAGAGTGAGAGAGAGAGAGAAAGAGAAGCTGTGAGTGAGAGAGAGATTGAAAGAGAAGCTGTGAGTGAGTGAGAGAGAGAGAAAGAGAAGCTGTAAGTGAGAGAGAGAGAAAGAGAAGCTGTGAGTGAGAGAGAGAGAAAGAGAAGCTGTGATTAAGAAGGAGAGGGAAAGAGAAAAAGTGAGTGAGTGAGAGAGAGAGAGAGAAAGAGAAGCTGTGAGAGAGACAGAGAAGCTGCGAGTGAGAGAGTGAGAGAGAGAAAGAGAATCTGTTACTGAGTGTGAGAGAGAGAGAGAAAGAGAAGCTGTGAGTGAGAGAGAGATTGAAAGAGAAGCTGTGAGTGAGAGAGAGAGAGAAAGAGAAGCTGTGAGTGAGAGGGAGAGAAAGAGAAGCTGTGAGTGACACACAGCGAGAGAAGCTGTGAGTTAGAGAGAGAGAAAGAGAAGCTGTGAGTGACAGAGAGAGAGAAAGAGAAGCTGAGAGTGAGAGAGAGAGAGAAAGTGAAGCTGTGAGTGAGAGAGAGAGAGAAAGAGAAGCTGTGTGTGTGAGAGAGAGAGAAAGATAGTCTGAGAAAGAGAGAGTGAAAGAGAAGCTGTGAGTGAGACAGAGAGAGGGAGAAAGAGAAGCTGTGTGCGTGAGAGAGAGAAAGAGAAGCTGTGAGTGAGAGAGAGAAAGAAAAGCTGTGAGTGAGAGAGAGAGACAGAGAAGGTATGAGTGAGAGAGAGAGAGAAGCTGTGAGTGAGAGAGTGAGAGAGAGAAAGAGAAGCTGTGAGTGAGAGAGAGAAAGAGAAGCTGTGAGTGAGAGAGAGAAAGAGAAGCTGTGAGTGAGAGGGAGAGAGAGAAAGAGAAGCTGTGAGTGAGAGAGAGAGAGAGAGAAAGAGAAGCTGTGAGTGACAAGAGAGAAAGAGAAGCTGTGAGTGAGAGGGAGAGAGAGAGAATGAGAAGCTGTGAGTGACACACAGAGAGAGAAGCTGTGAGTTAGAGAGAGAGAGAAAGAGAAGCTGTGAGTGACAGAGAGAGAAAGAGAAGCTGTGAGTGAGAGTGAGAGAGAGAGAGAAAGAGAAGCTGTGAGTGAGAGAGAGAGAAAGAGATGCTGTGAGTGAGATTGAGAGAGAAAGAGAAGCTGTGAGTGAGAGAGAGAGAAAGAGAAGCTGTGAGTGAGAGAGAGAGAAAGAGAAGCTGTGAGTGAGAGAGAGAGAGAAAGAGAAGCTGTGAGTAAGAAGGAGAGGGAAAGAGAAGAAGTGAGTGAGTGAGAGAGAGAGAGAAAGAGAAGCTGTGAGTGAGAGAGAGAGAGAAAGAGAAGCTGTGAGTGAGAGAGTGAGAGAGAGAAAGAGAAGCTGATAGTGAGAGTGAGAGAGAGAGAGAAAGAGAAGCTGTGAGTGAGAGAGAGATTGAAAGAGAAGCTGTGAGTGAGTGAGAGAGAGAAAGAGAAGCTGTGAGTGAGAGAGAGAGAAAGAGAAGCTGTGAGTGAGAGGGAGAGAAAGAGAAGCTGTGAGTGACACACAGCGAGAGAAGCTGTGAGTTAGAGAGAGAGAAAGAGAAGCTGTGAGTGACAGAGAGAGAGAAAGAGAAGCTGAGAGTGAGAGAGAGAGAAAGTGAAGCTGTGAGTGAGAGAGAGAGAGAAAGAGAAGCTGTGTGTGTGTGAGAGAGAGAAAGATAGTCTGAGAAAGAGAGAGTGAAAGAGAAGCTGTGAGTGAGACAGAGAGAGGGAGAAAGAGAAGCTGTGTGCGTGAGAGAGAGAAAGAGAAGCTGTGAGTGAGAGAGAGAAAGAAAAGCTGTGAGTGAGAGAGAGAGACAGAGAAGGTATGAGTGAGAGAGAGAGAGAAGCTGTGAGTGAGAGAGTGAGAGAGAGTAAGAGAAGCTGTGAGTGAGAGAGAGAAAGAGAAGCTGTGAGTGAGAGAGAGAAAGAGAAGCTGTGAGTGAGAGGGAGAGAGAGAAAGAGAAGCTGTGAGTGAGAGAGAGAGAGAGAGAAAGAGAAGCTGTGAGTGACAAGAGAGAAAGAGAAGCTGTGAGTGAGAGGGAGAGAGAGAGAATGAGAAGCTGTGAGTGACACACAGAGAGAGAAGCTGTGAGTTAGAGAGAGAGAGAAAGAGAAGCTGTGAGTGACAGAGAGAGAAAGAGAAGCTGTGAGTGAGAGTGAGAGAGAGAGAGAAAGAGAAGCTGTGAGTGAGAGAGAGAGAAAGAGATGCTGTGAGTGAGATTGAGAGAGAAAGAGAAGCTGTGAGTGAGAGAGAGAGAAAGAGAAGCTGTGAGTGAGAGAGAGAGAAAGAGAAGCTGTGAGTGAGAGAGAGAGAGAAAGAGAAGCTGTGAGTAAGAAGGAGAGGGAAAGAGAAGAAGTGAGTGAGTGAGAGAGAGAGAGAGAAAGAGAAGCTGTGAGTGAGAGAGAGAGAGAAAGAGAAGCTGTGAGTGAGAGAGTGAGAGAGAGAAAGAGAAGCTGATAGTGAGAGTGAGAGAGAGAGAGAAAGAGAAGCTGTGAGTGAGAGAGAGATTGAAAGAGAAGCTGTGAGTGAGTGAGAGAGAGAAAGAGAAGCTGTGAGTGAGAGAGAGAGAAAGAGAAGCTGTGAGTGAGAGAGAGAGAGAAAGAGAAGCTGTGATTAAGAAGGAGATGGAAAGAGAATAAGTGAGTGAGTGAGAGAGAGAGAGAAAGAGAAGCTGTGAGAGAGAAAGAGAAACTGTGAGTGAGAGAGTGAGAGAGAGAAAGAGAATCTGTTAGTGAGTGTGTGAGAGAGAGAAAGAGAAGCTGTGAGTGAGAGAGAGATTGAAAGAGAAGCTGTGATTGAGAGAGAGAGAGAAAGAGAAGCTGTGAGTGAGAGAGAGAAAGAGAAGCTGTGAGTATGAGGGAGAGAAAGAGAAGCTGGTAGTGACACAGAGAGAGAGAAGCTGTGAGTTAGAGAGAGAGAAGGAGAAGCTGTGAGTGAGAGTGAGAGAGAGAGAGAGAAAGTGAAGCTGTGAGTGTGAGAGAGAGAGAAAGAGAAGCTGTGTGTGTGAGAGAGAGAGAAAGATAGTCTGAGAAAGAGAGAGTGAAAGAAAAGCTGTGAGTGAGACAGAGAGAGGGAGAAAGAGAAGCTGTGTGCGTGAGAGAGAGAAAGAGAAGCTGTGAGTGAGAGAGAGAAAGAAAAGCTGTGAGTGAGAGAGAGAGAAAGAGAAGGTATGAGTGAGAGAGAGAGAGAAGCTGTGAGTGAGAGAGTGAGAGAGAGAAAGAGAAGCTGTGAGTGAGAGAGAGAAAGAGAAGCTGTGAGTGAGAGGGAGAGAGAGAAAGAGAAGCTGTGAGTGAGAGAGAGAGAGAAGGTGTGAGTGAGAGAGAGAAAGAGAAGCTGTGAGTGAGAGGGAGAGAGAGAAAGAGAAGCTGTGAGTGACACACAGAGAAGAAGCTGTGAGTTAGAGAGAGAGAGAAAGAGAAGCTGTGAGTGACAGAGAGAGAGAAAGAGAAGCTGTGAGTGAGAGTGAGAGAGAGAGAGAAAGAGAAGCTGTGAGTGAGAGAGAGAGAAAGAGATGCTGTGAGTGAGAGAGAGAGAAAGAGAAGCTGTGAGTGAGAGAGAGAGAAAGAGAAGCTGTGAGTGAGAGAGAGAGAGAAAGAGAAGCTGTGAGTAAGAAGGAGAGGGAAAGAGAAGAAATGAGTGAGTGAGAGAGAGAGAGAAAGAGAGGCTGTGAGTGAGAGAGAGTGAGAAAGAGAAGCTGTGAGTGAGAGAGTGAGAGAGAGAAAGAGAAGCTGTTAGTGAGAGTGAGAGAGAGAGAGAAAGAGAAGCTGTGAGTGAGAGAGAGATTGAAAGAGAAGCTGTGAGTGAGTGAGAGAGAGAGAAAGAGAAGCTGTAAGTGAGAGAGAGAGAAAGAGAAGCTGTGAGTGAGAGAGAGAGAGAAAGAGAAGCTGTGAGAGAGAAAGAGAAGCTGTGAGTGAGAGAGTGAGAGAGAGAAAGAGAATCTGTTACTGAGTGTGTGTGTGAGAGAGAAAGAGAAGGTGTGAGTGAGAGAGAGATTGAAAGAGAAGCTGTGAGTGAGAGAGAGAGAGAAAGAGAAGCTTTGAGTGAGAGGGAGAGAAAGAGAAGCTGTGAGTGACACACAGAGAGAGAAGCTGTGAGTTAGAGAGAGAGAAAGAGAAGCTGTGAGTGACAGAGAGAGAGAAAGAGAAGCTGAGAGTGAGAGAGAGAGAAAGTGAAGCTGTGAGTGAGAGAGAGAGAGAGAGAAAGAGAAGCTGTGTGTGTGTGTGAGAGAAAGATAGTCTGAGAAAGAGAGAGTGAAAGAGAAGCTGTGAGTGAGACAGAGAGAGGGAGAAAGAGAAGCTGTGTGCGTGAGAGAGAGAAAGAGAAGCTGTGAGTGAGAGAGAGAAAGAAAAGCTGTGAGTGAGAGAGAGAGAAAGAGAAGGTATGAGTGAGAGAGAGAGAGAAGCTGTGAGTGAGAGAGTGAGAGAGAGAAAGAGAAGCTGTGAGTGAGAGAGAGAAAGAGAAGCTGTGAGTGAGAGGGTGAGAGAGAAAGAGAAGCTGTGAGTGAGAGAGAGAGAGAAAGAGAAGCTGTGAGTGAGAAGAGAGAAAGAGAAGCTGTGAGTGAGAGGGAGAGAGAGAAATAGAAGCTGTGAGTGACACACAGAGAGAGAAGCTGTGAGTTAGGGAGAGAGAGAAAGAGAAGCTGTGAGTGACAGAGAGAGAAAGAGAAGCTGTGAGTGAGAGTGAGAGAGAGAGAGAAAGAGAAGCTGTGAGTGAGAGAGAGAGAAAGAGATGCTGTGAGTGAGATTGAGAGAGAAAGAGAAGCTGTGAGTGAGAGAGAGAAAGAGAAGCTGTGAGGGAGAGAGAGAGAGAAAGAGAAGCTGTGAGTAAGAAGGAGAGGGAAAGAGAAGAAGTGAGTGAGTGAGAGAGAGAGAGAGAAAGAGAAGCTGTGAGTGAGAGAGAGAGAGAGAGAAGCTGTGAGTGAGAGAGTGAGAGAGAGAAAGAGAAGCTGATAGTGAGAGTGAGAGAGAGAGAGAAAGAGAAGCTGTGAGTGAGAGAGAGATTGAAAGAGAAGCTGTGAGTGAGAGAGAGAGAGAAAGAGAAGCTGTGATTAAGAAGGAGAGGGAAAGAGAATAAGTGAGTGAGTGAGAGAGAGAGAGAAAGAGAAGCTGTGAGAGAGAAAGAGAAACTGTGAGTGAGAGAGTGAGAGAGAGAAAGAGAATCTGTTAGTGAGTGTGAGAGAGAGAGAGAAAGAGAAGCTGTGAGTGAGAGGGAGAGATTGAAAGAGAAGCTGTGAGTGAGAGAGAGAAAGAGAAGCTGTGAGTGAGAGAGAGAAAGAGAAGCTGTGAGTGAGAGGGAGAGAAAGAGAAGCTGTGAGTGACACAGAGAGAGAGAAGCTGTGAGTTAGAGAGAGAGAAAGAGAAGCTGTGAGTGACAGAGAGAGAGAAAGAGAAGCTGTGAGTGAGAGTGAGAGAGAGAGAGAGAAAGTGAAGCTGTGAGTGTGAGAGAGAGAGAAAGAGAAGCTGTGTGTGTGTGTGAGAGAGAAAGATAGTCTGAGAAAGAGAGAGTGAAAGAGAAGCTGTGAGTGAGACAGAGAGAGGGAGAAAGAGAAGCTGTGTGCGTGAGAGAGAGAAAGAAAAGTTGTGAGTGAGAGTGAGAGAGAGAGAGAGAAAGAGAAGCTGAGAGTGAGAGAGAGAGAGAAAGTGAAGCTGTGAGTGAGAGAGAGAGACAGAGAAGCTGTGTGTGTGTGTGTGAGAGAGAAAGATAATCTGTGAAAGAGAGAGTGAAAGAGAAGCTGTGAGTGAGACAGAGAGAGGGAGAAAGAGAAGCTGTGTGTGTGTGAGAAAGAGAAGCTGTGAGTGAGAGTGAGAGAGAGAGAGAAAGAGAAGCTGTGAGTGAGAGAGAGAGAGAAAGAGAAGCTGTGTGTGTGTGAGAGAGAAAGTGAAGCTGTGAGTGAGAGAGAGAGAGAGAATGAGAAGCTGTGAGTGAGAGAGAGAGAAGCTGTGAGTGAGAGAGAGAGAAGATGTGAGTGAGAGTGAGAGAGGGAGAAAGAGAAGCTGTGTGTGTGAGAGAGAAAGAGAAGCTGTGAGTGAGAGTGAGAGAAAGAGAAAGAGAAGTTGTGAGCGACAGAGCGAGAGAGAGAAAGAGAAGCTGTTAGTGAGAGTGAGAGAGAGAGAGAAAGAGAAGCTGTGAGTGAGTGAGAGAGAGAAAGTGATGCTGTGAGTGAGAGAGAGAGAAAGAGAAGGTGTGAGAGAGAGAGAGAGAAAGAGAAGCTGTGAGAGAGAGAGAGAAAGAGAAGCTGTGAGTGAGAAGGAGAGGGAAAGAGAAGCTGTGAGTGAGTGAGAGAGAGAGAAAGAGAAGCTGTGAGTGAGAGAGAGAAAGAAAGAGAAGCTGTGAGTGTGAGAGAGAGAAAGAGAAGCTGTGAGTGAGAGAGAGAGAGAGAAAGAGAAGCTGTGAGTAAGAAGGAGAGGGAAAGAGAAGAAGTGAGTGAGTGAGAGAGAGAGAGAGAAAGAGAAGCTGTGAGTGAGAGAGAGAGAGAAAGAGAAGCTGTGAGTGAGAGAGTGAGAGAGAGAAAGAGAAACTGTTAGTGAGAGTGAGAGAGAGAGAGAAAGAGAAGCTGTGAGTGAGAGAGAGATTGAAAGAGAAGCTGTGAGTGAGTGAGAGAGAGAGAAAGAGAAGCTGTAAGTGAGAGAGAGAGAAAGAGAAGCTGTGAGTGAGAGAGAGAGAGAAAGAGAAGCTGTGATTAAGAAGGAGAGGGAAAGAGAATAAGTGAGTGAGTGAGAGAGAGAGAGAGAAAGAGAAGCTGTGAGAGAGAAAGAGAAGCTGCGAGTGAGAGAGTGTGAGAGAGAAAGAGAATCTGTTACTGAGTGTGAGAGAGAGAGAAAGAGAAGCTGTGAGTGAGAGAGAGATTGAAAGAGAAGCTGTGAGAGAGAGAGAGAGAGAAAGAGAAGCTGTGAGTGAGAGGGAGAGAAAGAGAAGCTGTGAGTGACACACAGCGAGAGAAGCTGTGAGTTAGAGAGAGAGAAAGAGAAGCTGTGAGTGACAGAGAGAGAGAAAGAGAAGCTGAGAGTGAGAGAGAGAGAGAAAGTGAAGCTGTGAGTGAGAGAGAGAGAGAAAGAGAAGCTGTGTGTGTGTGAGAGAGAGAAAGATAGTCTGAGAAAGAGAGAGTGAAAGAGAAGCTGTGAGTGAGACAGAGAGAGGGTGAAAGAGAAGCTGTGTGCGTGAGAGAGAGAAAGAGAAGCTGTGAGTGAGAGAGAGAAAGAAAAGCTGTGAGTGAGAGAGAGAGACAGAGAAGGTATGAGTGAGAGAGAGAGAGAAGCTGTGAGTGAGAGAGTGAGAGAGAGAAAGAGAAGCTGTGAGTGAGAGAGAGAAAGAGAAGCTGTGAGTGAGAGAGAGAAAGAGAAGCTGTGAGTGAGAGGGAGAGAGAGAAAGAGAAGCTGTGAGTGAGAGAGAGAGAGAGAGAGAGAGAAAGAGAAGCTGTGAGTGACAAGAGAGAAAGAGAAGCTGTGAGTGAGAGGGAGAGAGAGAGAATGAGAAGCTGTGAGTGACACACAGAGAGAGAAGCTGTGAGTTAGAGAGAGAGAGAAAGAGAAGCTGTGAGTGACAGAGAGAGAAAGAGAAGCTGTGAGTGAGAGTGAGTGAGAGAGAGAAAGAGAAGCTGTGAGTGAGAGAGAGAGAAAGCAATGCTGTGAGTGAGATTGAGAGAGAAAGAGAAGCTGTGACTGAGAGAGAGAGAAAGAGAAGCTGTGAGTGAGAGAGAGAGAAAGAGAAGCTGTGAGTGAGAGAGAGAGAAAGAGATGCTGTGAGTGAGAGAGAGAGAGAAAGAGAAGCTGTGAGTAAGAAGGAGAGGGAAAGAGAAGAAGTGAGTGAGTGAGAGAGAGAGAGAGAAAGAGAAGCTGTGAGTGAGAGAGAGAGAGAGAGAAAGAGAAGCTGTGAGTGAGAGAGTGAGAGAGAGAAAGAGAAGCTGATAGTGAGAGTGAGAGAGAGAGAGAAAGAGAAGCTGTGAGTGAGAGAGAGATTGAAAGAGAAGCTGTGAGTGAGTGAGAGAGAGAAAGAGAAGCTGTGAGTGAGAGAGAGAGAAAGAGAAGCTGTGAGTGAGAGAGAGAGAGAAAGAGAAGCTGTGATTAAGAAGGAGATGGAAAGAGAATAAGTGAGTGAGAGAGAGAGAGAGAGAAAGAGAAGCTGTGAGAGAGAAAGAGAAACTGTGAGTGAGAGAGTGAGAGAGAGAAAGAGAATCTGTTAGTGAGTGTGTGAGAGAGAGAAAGAGAAGCTGTGAGTGAGAGAGAGATTGAAAGAGAAGCTGTGAGTGAGAGAGAGAGAAAAAGAGAAGCTGTGAGTGAGAGAGAGAAAGAGAAGCTGTGAGTGAGAGGGAGAGAAAGAGAAGCTGTGAGTGACACAGAGAGAGAGAAGCTGTGAGTTAGAGAGAGAGAAGGAGAAGCTGTGAGTGAGAGTGAGTGAGAGAGAGAGAAAGTGAAGCTGTGAGTGTGTGAGAGAGAGAAAGAGAAGCTGTGTGTGTGTGTGAGAGAGAAAGATAGTCTGAGAAAGAGAGAGTGAAAGAGAAGCTGTGAGTGAGAGAGAGAGAGAGAAAGAGAAGCTGTGAGTGAGAGGGAGAGAAAGAGAAGCTGTGAGTGACACACAGAGAGAGAAGCTGTGAGTTAGAGAGAGAGAAAGAGAAGCTGTGAGTGAGAGAGAGAGAGAAAGTGAAGCTGTGAGTGAGAGAGAGAGAGAAAGAGAAGCTGTGTGTGTGTGAGAGAGAAAGATAGTCTGAGAAAGAGAGAGTGAAAGAGAAGCTGTGAGTGAGACAGAGAGAGGGAGAAAGAGAAGCTGTGTGCGTGAGAGAGAGAAAGAGAAGCTGTGAGTGAGAGAGAGAAAGAAAAGCTGTGAGTGAGAGAGAGAGAAAGAGAAGGTATGAGTGAGAGAGAGAGAGAAGCTGTGAGTGAGAGAGTGAGAGAGAGAAAGAGAAGCTGTGAGTGAGAGAGAGAAAGAGAAGCTGTGAGTGAGAGGGTGAGAGAGAAAGAGAAGCTGTGAGTGAGAGAGAGAGAGAGAGAGAAAGAGAAGCTGTGAGTGAGAAGAGAGAAAGAGAAGCTGTGAGTGAGAGGGAGAGAGAGAAATAGAAGCTGTGAGTGACACACAGAGAGAGAAGCTGTGAGTTAGGGAGAGAGAGAAAGAGAAGCTGTGAGTGACAGAGAGAGAAAGAGAAGCTGTGAGTGAGAGTGAGAGAGAGAGAGAAAGAGAAGCTGTGAGTGAGAGAGAGAGAAAGAGATGCTGTGAGTGAGATTGAGAGAGAAAGAGAAGCTGTGAGTGAGAGAGAGAAAGAGAAGCTGTGAGGGAGAGAGAGAGAGAAAGAGAAGCTGTGAGTAAGAAGGAGAGGGAAAGAGAAGAAGTGAGTGAGTGAGAGAGAGAGAGAGAAAGAGAAGCTGTGAGTGAGAGAGAGAGAGAGAGAAGCTGTGAGTGAGAGAGTGAGAGAGAGAAAGAGAAGCTGTGAGTGAGAGAGAGAGAAAGAGAAGGTATGAGTGAGAGAGAGAGAGAAGCTGTGAGTGAGAGAGTGAGAGAGAGAAAGAGAAGCTGTGAGTGAGAGAGAGAAAGAGAAGCTGTGAGTGAGAGGGTGAGAGAGAAAGAGAAGCTGTGAGTGAGAGAGAGAGAGAGAGAGAAAGAGAAGCTGTGAGTGAGAAGAGAGAAAGAGAAGCTGTGAGTGAGAGGGAGAGAGAGAAATAGAAGCTGTGAGTGACACAAAGAGAGAGAAGCTGTGAGTTAGGGAGAGAGAGAAAGAGAAGCTGTGAGTGACAGAGAGAGAAAGAGAAGCTGTGAGTGAGAGTGAGAGAGAGAGAGAAAGAGAAGCTGTGAGTGAGAGAGAGAGAAAGAGATGCTGTGAGTGAGATTGAGAGAGAAAGAGAAGCTGTGAGTGAGAGAGAGAAAGAGAAGCTGTGAGGGAGAGAGAGAGAGAAAGAGAAGCTGTGAGTAAGAAGGAGAGGGAAAGAGAAGAAGTGAGTGAGTGAGAGAGAGAGAGAGAAAGAGAAGCTGTGAGTGAGAGAGAGAGAGAGAGAAGCTGTGAGTGAGAGAGTGAGAGAGAGAAAGAGAAGCAGATAGTGAGAGTGAGAGAGAGAGAGAAAGAGAAGCTGTGAGTGAGAGAGAGATTGAAAGAGAAGCTGTGAGTGAGAGAGAGAGAAAGAGAAGCTGTGATTAAGAAGGAGAGGGAAAGAGAATAAGTGAGTGAGTGAGAGAGAGAGAGAAAGAGAAGCTGTGAGAGAGAAAGAGAAACTGTGAGTGAGAGAGTGAGAGAGAGAAAGAGAATCTGTTAGTGAGTGTGAGAGAGAGAGAGAAAGAGAAGCTGTGAGTGAGAGGGAGAGATTGAAAGAGAAGCTGTGAGTGAGAGAGAGAGAGAAAGAGAAGCTGTGAGTGAGAGAGAGAAAGAGAAGCTGTGAGTGAGAGGGAGAGAAAGAGAAGCTGTGAGTGACACAGAGAGAGAGAAGCTGTGAGTTAGAGAGAGAGAAAGAGAAGCTGTGAGTGACAGAGAGAGAGAAAGAGAAGCTGTGAGTTAGAGTGAGAGAGAGAGAGAGAAAGTGAAGCTGTGAGTGTGATAGAGAGAGAAAGAGAAGCTGTGTGTGTGTGAGAGAGAGAAAGATAGTCTGAGAAAGAGAGAGTGAAAGAGAAGCTGTGAGTGAGACAGAGAGAGGGAGAAAGAGAAGCTGTGTGCGTGAGAGAGAGAAAGAAAAGTTGTGAGTGAGAGTGAGAGAGAGAGAGAGAAAGAGAAGCTGAGAGTGAGAGAGAGAGAGAAAGTGAAGCTGTGAGTGAGAGAGAGAGACAGAGAAGCTCTGTGTGTGTGTGAGAGAGAGAAAGATAATCTGTGAAAGAGAGAGTGAAAGAGAAGCTGTGAGTGAGACAGAGAGAGGGAGAAAGAGAAGCTGTGTGTGTGTGAGAAAGAGAAGCTGTGAGTGAGAGTGAGAGAGAGAGAGAAAGAGAAGCTGTGAGTGAGAGAGAGAGAGAAAGAGAAGCTGTGTGTGTGTGAGAGAGAAAGTGAAGCTGTGAGTGAGAGAGAGAGAGAGAATGAGAAGCTGTGAGTGAGAGAGAGAGAAGCTGTGAGTGAGAGAGAGAGACGATGTGAGTGAGAGTGAGAGAGGGAGAAAGAGAAGCTGTGTGTGTGAGAGAGAAAGAGAAGCTGTGAGTGAGAGTGAGAGAAAGAGAAAGAGAAGTTGTGAGCGACAGAGCGAGAGAGAGAAAGAGAAGCTGTTAGTGAGAGTGAGAGAGAGAGAGAAAGAGAAGCTGTGAGTGAGTGAGAGAGAGAAAGTGATGCTGTGAGTGAGAGAGAGAGAAAGAGAAGGTGTGAGAGAGAGAGAGAGAGAAAGAGAAGCTGTGAGAGAGAGAGAGAAAGAGAAGCTGTGAGTGAGAAGGAGAGGGAAAGAGAAGCTGTGAGTGAGTGAGAGAGAGAGAAAGAGAAGCTGTGAGTGAGAGAGAGAAAGAAAGAGAAGCTGTGAGTGTGAGAGAGAGAAAGAGAAGCTGTGAGTGAGAGAGAGAGAGAGAAAGAGAAGCTGTGAGTAAGAAGGAGAGGGAAAGAGAAGAAGTGAGTGAGTGAGAGAGAGAGAGAGAAAGAGAAGCTGTGAGTGAGAGAGAGAGAGAAAGAGAAGCTGTGAGTGAGAGAGTGAGAGAGAGAAAGAGAAGCTGTTAGTGAGAGTGAGAGAGAGAGAGAAAGAGAAGCTGTGAGTGAGAGAGAGATTGAAAGAGAAGCTGTGAGTGAGTGAGAGAGAGAGAAAGAGAAGCTGTAAGTGAGAGAGAGAGAAAGAGAAGCTGTGAGTGAGAGAGAGAGAGAAAGAGAAGCTGTGATTAAGAAGGAGAGGGAAAGAGAATAAGTGAGTGAGTGAGAGAGAGAGAGAGAAAGAGAAGCTGTGAGAGAGAAAGAGAAGCTGCGAGTGAGAGAGTGAGAGAGAGAAAGAGAATCTGTTACTGAGTGTGAGAGAGAGAGAAAGAGAAGCTGTGAGTGAGAGAGAGATTGAAAGAGAAGCTGTGAGTGAGAGAGAGAGAAAGAGAAGCTGTGAGTGAGAGGGAGAGAAAGAGAAGCTGTGAGTGACACACAGCGAGAGAAGCTGTGAGTTAGAGAGAGAGAAAGAGAAGCTGTGAGTGACAGAGAGAGAGAAAGAGAAGCTGAGAGTGAGAGAGAGAGAGAAAGTGAAGCTGTGAGTGAGAGAGAGAGAGAAAGAGAAGCTGTGTGTGTGTGAGAGAGAGAAAGATAGTCTGAGAAAGAGAGAGTGAAAGAGAAGCTGTGAGTGAGACAGAGAGAGGGAGAAAGAGAAGCTGTGTGCGTGAGAGAGAGAAAGAGAAGCTGTGAGTGAGAGAGAGAAAGAAAAGCTGTGAGTGAGAGAGAGAGACAGAGAAGGTATGAGTGAGAGAGAGAGAGAAGCTGTGAGTGAGAGAGTGAGAGAGAGAAAGAGAAGCTGTGAGTGAGAGAGAGAAAGAGAAGCTGTGAGTGAGAGAGAGAAAGAGAAGCTGTGAGTGAGAGGGAGAGAGAGAAAGAGAAGCTGTGAGTGAGAGAGAGAGAGAGAGAGAGAAAGAGAAGCTGTGAGTGACAAGAGAGAAAGAGAAGCTGTGAGTGAGAGGGAGAGAGAGAGAATGAGAAGCTGTGAGTGACACACAGAGAGAGAAGCTGTGAGTTAGAGAGAGAGAGAAAGAGAAGCTGTGAGTGACAGAGAGAGAAAGAGAAGCTGTGAGTGACAGAGAGAGAGAAAGTGAAGCTGTGAGTGAGAGAGAGAGACAGAGAAGCTGTGTGTGTGTGTGAGAGAGAAAGATAATCTGTGAAAGAGAGAGTGAAAGAGAAGCTGTGAGTGAGACAGAGAGAGGAAGAAAGAGAAGCTGTGTGTGTGTGAGAAAGAGAAGCTGTGAGTGAGAGTGAGAGAGAGAGAGAAAGAGAAGCTGTGAGTGAGAGAGAGAGAGAAAGAGAAGCTGTGTGTGTGTGAGAGAGAAAGTGAAGCTGTGAGTGAGAGAGAGAGAATGAGAAGCTGTGAGTGAGAGAGAGAGAAGCTGTGAGTGAGAGAGAGAGAAGATGTGAGTGAGAGTGAGAGAGGGAGAAAGAGAAGCTGTGTGTGTGTGAGAGAGAAAGAGAAGCTGTGAGTGAGAGTGAGAGAAAGAGAAAGAGAAGTTGTGAGCGACAGAGCGAGAGAGAGAAAGAGAAGCTGTTAGTGAGAGTGAGAGAGAGAGAGAAAGAGAAGCTGTGAGTGAGTGAGAGAGAGAAAGTGATGCTGTGAGTGAGAGAGAGAGAAAGAGAAGGTGTGAGAGAGAGAGAGAGAAAGAGAAGCTGTGAGAGAGAGAGAGAAAGAGAAGCTGTGAGTGAGAAGGAGAGGGAAAGAGAAGCTGTGAGTGAGTGAGAGAGAGAGAAAGAGAAGCTGTGAGTGAGAGAGAGAAAGAAAGAGAAGCTGTGAGTGTGAGAGAGAGAAAGAGAAGCTGTGAGTGAGAGAGAGAGAGAGAAAGAGAAGCTGTGAGTAAGAAGGAGAGGGAAAGAGAAGAAGTGAGTGAGTGAGAGAGAGAGAGAGAAAGAGAAGCTGTGAGTGAGAGAGAGAGAGAAAGAGAAGCTGTGAGTGAGAGAGTGAGAGAGAGAAAGAGAAGCTGTTAGTGAGAGTGAGAGAGAGAGAGAAAGAGAAGCTGTGAGTGAGAGAGAGATTGAAAGAGAAGCTGTGAGTGAGTGAGAGAGAGAGAAAGAGAAGCTGTAAGTGAGAGAGAGAGAAAGAGAAGCTGTGAGTGAGAGAGAGAGAGAAAGAGAAGCTGTGATTAAGAAGGAGAGGGAAAGAGAATAAGTGAGTGAGTGAGAGAGAGAGAGAGAAAGAGAAGCTGTGAGAGAGAAAGAGAAGCTGCGAGTGAGAGAGTGAGAGAGAGAAAGAGAATCTGTTACTGAGTGTGAGAGAGAGAGAAAGAGAAGCTGTGAGTGAGAGAGAGATTGAAAGAGAAGCTGTGAGTGAGAGAGAGAGAGAAAGAGAAGCTGTGAGTGAGAGGGAGAGAAAGAGAAGCTGTGAGTGACACACAGCGAGAGAAGCTGTGAGTTAGAGAGAGAGAAAGAGAAGCTGTGAGTGACAGAGAGAGAGAAAGAGAAGCTGAGAGTGAGAGAGAGAGAGAAAGTGAAGCTGTGAGTGAGAGAGAGAGAGAAAGAGAAGCTGTGTGTGTGTGTGAGAGAGAAAGATAGTCTGAGAAAGAGAGAGTGAAAGAGAAGCTGTGAGTGAGACAGAGAGAGGGAGAAAGAGAAGCTGTGTGCGTGAGAGAGAGAAAGAGAAGCTGTGAGTGAGAGAGAGAAAGAAAAGCTGTGAGTGAGAGAGAGAGACAGAGAAGGTATGAGTGAGAGAGAGAGAGAAGCTGTGAGTGAGAGAGTGAGAGAGAGAAAGAGAAGCTGTGAGTGAGAGAGAGAAAGAGAAGCTGTGAGTGAGAGAGAGAAAGAGAAGCTGTGAGTGAGAGGGAGAGAGAGAAAGAGAAGCTGTGAGTGAGAGAGAGAGAGAGAGAGAAAGAGAAGCTGTGAGTGACAAGAGAGAAAGAGAAGCTGTGAGTGAGAGGGAGAGAGAGAGAATGAGAAGCTGTGAGTGACACACAGAGAGAGAAGCTGTGAGTTAGAGAGAGAGAGAAAGAGAAGCTGTGAGTGACAGAGAGAGAAAGAGAAGCTGTGAGTGAGAGTGAGAGAGAGAGAGAAAGAGAAGCTGTGAGTGAGAGAGAGAGAAAGAGATGCTGTGAGTGAGATTGAGAGAGAAAGAGAAGCTGTGACTGAGAGAGAGAGAAAGAGAAGCTGTGAGTGAGAGAGAGAGAAAGAGAAGCTGTGAGTGAGAGAGAGAGAAAGAGAAGCTGTGAGTGAGAGAGAGAGAGAAAGAGAAGCTGTGAGTAAGAAGGAGAGGGAAAGAGAAGAAGTCAGTGAGTGAGAGAGAGAGAGAGAAAGAGAAGCTGTGAGTGAGAGAGAGAGAGAAAGAGAAGCTGTGAGTGAGAGAGTGAGAGAGAGAAAGAGAAGCTGTGAGTGAGAGGGAGAGAGAGAAAGAGAAGCTGTGAGTGAGAGAGAGAGAGAGAGAGAGAAAGAGAAGCTGTGAGTGACAAGAGAGAAAGAGAAGCTGTGAGTGAGAGGGAGAGAGAGAGAATGAGAAGCTGTGAGTGACACACAGAGAGAGAAGCTGTGAGTTAGAGAGAGAGAGAAAGAGAAGCTGTGAGTGACAGAGAGAGAAAGAGAAGCTGTGAGTGACAGAGAGAGAGAAAGTGAAGCTGTGAGTGAGAGAGAGAGACAGAGAAGCTGTGTGTGTGTGTGTGAGAGAGAAAGATAATCTGTGAAAGAGAGAGTGAAAGAGAAGCTGTGAGTGAGACAGAGAGAGGAAGAAAGAGAAGCTGTGTGTGTGTGAGAAAGAGAAGCTGTGAGTGAGAGTGAGAGAGAGAGAGAAAGAGAAGCTGTGAGTGAGAGAGAGAGAGAAAGAGAAGCTGTGTGTGTGTGAGAGAGAAAGTGAAGCTGTGAGTGAGAGAGAGAGAATGAGAAGCTGTGAGTGAGAGAGAGAGAAGCTGTGAGTGAGAGAGAGAGAAGATGTGAGTGAGAGTGAGAGAGGGAGAAAGAGAAGCTGTGTGTGTGTGAGAGAGAAAGAGAAGCTGTGAGTGAGAGTGAGAGAAAGAGAAAGAGAAGTTGTGAGCGACAGAGCGAGAGAGAGAAAGAGAAGCTGTTAGTGAGAGTGAGAGAGAGAGAGAAAGAGAAGCTGTGAGTGAGTGAGAGAGAGAAAGTGATGCTGTGAGTGAGAGAGAGAGAAAGAGAAGGTGTGAGAGAGAGAGAGAGAAAGAGAAGCTGTGAGAGAGAGAGAGAAAGAGAAGCTGTGAGTGAGAAGGAGAGGGAAAGAGAAGCTGTGAGTGAGTGAGAGAGAGAGAAAGAGAAGCTGTGAGTGAGAGAGAGAAAGAAAGAGAAGCTGTGAGTGTGAGAGAGAGAAAGAGAAGCTGTGAGTGAGAGAGAGAGAGAGAAAGAGAAGCTGTGAGTAAGAAGGAGAGGGAAAGAGAAGAAGTGAGTGAGTGAGAGAGAGAGAGAGAAAGAGAAGCTGTGAGTGAGAGAGAGAGAGAAAGAGAAGCTGTGAGTGAGAGAGTGAGAGAGAGAAAGAGAAGCTGTTAGTGAGAGTGAGAGCGAGAGAGAAAGAGAAGCTGTGAGTGAGAGAGAGATTGAAAGAGAAGCTGTGAGTGAGTGAGAGAGAGAGAAAGAGAAGCTGTAAGTGAGAGAGAGAGAAAGAGAAGCTGTGAGTGAGAGAGAGAGAGAAAGAGAAGCTGTGATTAAGAAGGAGAGGGAAAGAGAATAAGTGAGTGAGTGAGAGAGAGAGAGAGAAAGAGAAGCTGTGAGAGAGAAAGAGAAGCTGCGAGTGAGAGAGTGAGAGAGAGAAAGAGAATCTGTTACTGAGTGTGAGAGAGAGAGAAAGAGAAGCTGTGAGTGAGAGAGAGATTGAAAGAGAAGCTGTGAGTGAGAGAGAGAGAGAAAGAGAAGCTGTGAGTGAGAGGGAGAGAAAGAGAAGCTGTGAGTGACACACAGCGAGAGAAGCTGTGAGTTAGAGAGAGAGAAAGAGAAGCTGTGAGTGACAGAGAGAGAGAAAGAGAAGCTGAGAGTGAGAGAGAGAGAGAAAGTGAAGCTGTGAGTGAGAGAGAGAGAGAAAGAGAAGCTGTGTGTGTGTGAGAGAGAGAAAGATAGTCTGAGAAAGAGAGAGTGAAAGAGAAGCTGTGAGTGAGACAGAGAGAGGGAGAAAGAGAAGCTGTGTGCGTGAGAGAGAGAAAGAGAAGCTGTGAGTGAGAGAGAGAAAGAAAAGCTGTGAGTGAGAGAGAGAGACAGAGAAGGTATGAGTGAGAGAGAGAGAGAAGCTGTGAGTGAGAGAGTGAGAGAGAGAAAGAGAAGCTGTGAGTGAGAGAGAGAAAGAGAAGCTGTGAGTGAGAGAGAGAAAGAGAAGCTGTGAGTGAGAGGGAGAGAGAGAAAGAGAAGCTGTGAGTGAGAGAGAGAGAGAGAGAGAGAAAGAGAAGCTGTGAGTGACAAGAGAGAAAGAGAAGCTGTGAGTGAGAGGGAGAGAGAGAGAATGAGAAGCTGTGAGTGACACACAGAGAGAGAAGCTGTGAGTTAGAGAGAGAGAGAAAGAGAAGCTGTGAGTGACAGAGAGAGAAAGAGAAGCTGTGAGTGAGAGTGAGAGAGAGAGAGAAAGAGAAGCTGTGAGTGAGAGAGAGAGAAAGAGATGCTGTGAGTGAGATTGAGAGAGAAAGAGAAGCTGTGACTGAGAGAGAGAGAAAGAGAAGCTGTGAGTGAGAGAGAGAGAAAGAGAAGCTGTGAGTGAGAGAGAGAGAAAGAGAAGCTGTGAGTGAGAGAGAGAGAGAAAGAGAAGCTGTGAGTAAGAAGGAGAGGGAAAGAGAAGAAGTCAGTGAGTGAGAGAGAGAGAGAGAAAGAGAAGCTGTGAGTGAGAGAGAGAGAGAAAGAGAAGCTGTGAGTGAGAGAGTGAGAGAGAGAAAGAGAAGCTGATAGTGAGAGTGAGAGAGAGAGAGAAAGAGAAGCTGTGAGTGAGAGAGAGATTGAAAGAGAAGCTGTGAGTGAGTGAGAGAGAGAAAGAGAAGCTGTGAGTGAGAGAGAGAGAAAGAGAAGCTGTGAGTGAGAGAGAGAGAGAAAGAGAAGCTGTGATTAAGAAGGAGATGGAAAGAGAATAAGTGAGTGAGTGAGAGAGAGAGAGAAAGAGAAGCTGTGAGAGAGAAAGAGAAACTGTGAGTGAGAGAGTGAGAGAGAGAAAGAGAATCTGTGAGTGAGAGAGAGATTGAAAGAGAAGCTGTGAGTGAGAGAGAGAGAAAAAGAGAAGCTGTGAGTGAGAGAGAGAAAGAGAAGCTGTGAGTGAGAGGGAGAGAAAGAGAAGCTGTGAGTGACACAGAGAGAGAGAAGCTGTGAGTTAGAGAGAGAGAAGGAGAAGCTGTGAGTGAGAGTGAGTGAGAGAGAGAGAAAGTGAAGCTGTGAGTGTGTGAGAGAGAGAAAGAGAAGCTGTGTGTGTGTGAGAGAGAGAAAGAGAAGCTGTGAGTGAGAGAGAGAAAGAAAGGCTGTGAGTGAGAGAGAGAGAAAGAGAAGGTATGAGTGAGAGAGAGAGAGAAGCTGTGAGTGAGAGAGTGAGAGAGAGAAAGAGAAGCTGTGAGTGAGAGAGAGAAAGAGAAGCTGTGAGTGAGAGGGAGAGAGAGAAAGAGAAGCTGTGAGTGAGACAGAGAGAGGGAGAAAGAGAAGCTGTGTGCGTGAGAGAGAGAAAGAGAAGCTGTGAGTGAGAGAGAGAAAGAAAAGCTGTGAGTGAGAGAGAGAGAAAGAGAAGGTATGAGTGAGAGAGAGAGAGAAGCTGTGAGTGAGAGAGTGAGAGAGAGAAAGAGAAGCTGTGAGTGAGAGAGAGAAAGAGAAGCTGTGAGTGAGAGGGAGAGAGAGAAAGAGAAGCTGTGAGTGAGAGAGAGAGAGAGAAGGTGTGAGTGAGAGAGAGAAAGAGAAGCTGTGAGTGAGAGGGAGAGAGAGAAAGAGAAGCTGTGAGTGACACACAGAGAGAGAAGCTGTGAGTTAGAGAGAGAGAGAAAGAGAAGCTGTGAGTGACAGAGAGAGAGAAAGAGAAGCTGTGAGTGAGAGTGAGAGAGAGAGAGAAAGAGAAGCTGTGAGTGAGAGAGAGAGAAAGAGATGCTGTGAGTGAGAGAGAGAGAAAGAGAAGCTGTGAGTGAGAGAGAGAGAAAGAGAAGCTGTGAGTGAGAGAGAGAGAGAAAGAGAAGCTGTGAGTAAGAAGGAGAGGGAAAGAGAAGAAATGAGTGAGTGAGAGAGAGAGAGAGAAAGAGAAGCTGTGAGTGAGAGAGAGAGAGAAAGAGAAGCTGTGAGTGAGAGAGTGAGAGAGAGAAAGAGAAGCTGTTAGTGAGAGTGAGAGAGAGAGAGAAAGAGAAGCTGTGAGTGAGAGAGATTGAAAGAGAAGCTGTGAGTGAGTGAGAGAGAGAGAAAGAGAAGCTGTAAGTGAGAGAGAGAGAAAGAGAAGCTGTGAGTGAGAGAGAGAGAAAGAGAAGCTGTGATTAAGAAGGAGAGGGAAAGAGAATAAGTGAGTGAGTGAGAGAGAGAGAGAAAGAGAAGCTGTGAGAGAGAAAGAGAAGCTGTGAGTGAGAGAGTGAGAGAGAGAAAGAGAATCTGTTACTGAGTGTGTGTGTGAGAGAGAAAGAGAAGGTGTGAGTGAGAGAGAGATTGAAAGAGAAGCAGTGAGTGAGAGAGAGAGAGAAAGAGAAGCTGTGAGTGAGAGAGAGAAAGAAAAGCTGTGAGTGAGAGAGAGAGAAAGAGAAGGTATGAGTGAGAGAGAGAGAGAAGCTGTGAGTGAGAGAGTGAGAGAGAGAAAGAGAAGCTGTGAGTGAGAGAGAGAAAGAGAAGCTGTGAGTGAGAGGGTGAGAGAGAAAGAGAAGCTGTGAGTGAGAGAGAGAGAGAGAGAGAGAAGCTGTGAGTGAGAAGAGAGAAAGAGAAGCTGTGAGTGAGAGGGAGAGAGAGAAATAGAAGCTGTGAGTGACACACAGAGAGAGAAGCTGTGAGTTAGGGAGAGAGAGAAAGAGAAGCTGTGAGTGACAGAGAGAGAAAGAGAAGCTGTGAGTGAGAGTGAGAGAGAGAGAGAAAGAGATGCTGTGAGTGAGATTGAGAGAGAAAGAAAAGCTGTGAGTGAGAGAGAGAAAGAGAAGCTGTGAGGGAGAGAGAGAGAGAAAGAGAAGCTGTGAGTAAGAAGGAGAGGGAAAGAGAAGAAGTGAGTGAGTGAGAGAGAGAGAGAGAAAGAGAAGCTGTGAGTGAGAGAGAGAGAGAAAGAGAAGCTGTGAGTGAGAGAGTGAGAGAGAGAAAGAGAAGCTGATAGTGAGAGTGAGAGAGAGAGAAAGAGAAGCTGTGAGTGAGAGAGAGATTGAAAGAGAAGCTGTGAGTGAGAGAGAGAGAGAAAGAGAAGCTGTGATTAAGAAGGAGAGGGAAAGAGAATAAGTGAGTGAGTGAGAGAGAGAGAGAAAGAGAAGCTGTGAGAGAGAAAGAGAAACTGTGAGTGAGAGAGTGAGAGAGAGAAAGAGAATCTGTTAGTGAGTGTGAGAGAGAGAGAAAAAGAGAAGCTGTGAGTGAGAGGGAGAGATTGAAAGAGAAGCTGTGGGTGAGAGAGAGAGAGAAAGAGAAGCTGTGAGTGAGAGAGAGAAAGAGAAGCTGTGAGTGAGAGGGAGAGAAAGAGAAGCTGTGAGTGACACAGAGAGAGAGAAGCTGTGAGTTAGAGAGAGAGAGAAAGAGAAGCTGTGAGTGACAGAGAGAGAGAAAGAGAAGCTGTGAGTGAGAGTGAGAGAGAGAGAGAGAAAGTGAAGCTGTGAGTGTGAGAGAGAGAGAAAGAGAAGCTGTGTGTGTGTGAGAGAGAAAGATAGTCTGAGAAAGAGAGAGTGAAAGAGAAGCTGTGAGTGAGACAGAGAGAGGGAGAAAGAGAAGCTGTGTGCGTGAGAGAGAGAAAGAGAAGTTGTGAGTGAGAGTAAGAGAGAGAGAGAGAAAGAGAAGCTGAGAGTGAGAGAGAGAGAGAAAGTGAAGCTGTGAGTGAGAGAGAGAGACAGAGAAGCTGTGTGTGTGTGTGAGAGAGAAAGATAATCTGTGAAAGAGAGAGTGAAAGAGAAGCTGTGAGTGAGACAGAGAGAGGGAGAAAGAGAAGCTGTGTGTGTGTGAGAAAGAGAAGCTGTGAGTGAGAGTGAGAGAGAGAGAGAAAGAGAAGCTGTGAGTGAGAGAGAGAGAGAAAGAGAAGCTGTGTGTGTGTGAGAGAGAAAGAGAAGCTGTTAGTGAGAGTGAGAGAGAGAGAGAAAGAGAAGCTGTGAGTGAGTGAGAGAGAGAAAGAGATGCTGTGAGTGAGAGAGAGAGAGAAAGAGAAGGTGTGAGAGAGAGAGAGAGAGAAAGAGAAGCTGTGAGAGAGAGAGAGAAAGAGAAGCTGTGAGTGAGAAGGAGAGGGAAAGAGAAGCTGTGAGTGAGTGAGAGAGAGAGAAAGAGAAGCTGTGAGTGAGAGAGAGAAAGAAAGAGAAGCTGTGAGTGTGTGAGAGAGAAAGAGAAGCTGTGAGTGAGAGAGAGAGAGAGAAAGAGAAGCTGTGAGTAAGAAGGAGAGGGAAAGAGAAGAAGTGAGTGAGTGAGAGAGAGAGAGAAAGAGAAGCTGTGAGACAGAAAGAGAAGCTGTGAGTGAGAGAGTGAGAGAGAGAAAGAGAATCTGTTAGTGAGAGCGAGAGAGATTGAGAAAGAGAAGCTGTAAGTGAGAGAGAGATTGAAAGAGAAGCTGTGAGTGAGAGAGAGAGAGAGAAAGAGAAGCTGAGTGAGAGAGAGAAAGAGAAGCTGTGAGTGAGAGGGAGAGAGAGAAAGAAAAGCTGCGAGTGACACAGAGAGAGAGAAGCTGTGAGTTAGAGAGAGAGAAAGAGAAGCTGTGAGTGACAGAGAGAGAGACAGAGAAGCTGTGTGTGTGTGAGAGAGAGAAAGAGAGTCTGAGAAAGAGAGAGTGAAAGAAAAGCTGTGAGACAGAGAGGGAGAAAGAGAAGCTGTGTGTGTGTGAGAGAGAAAGAGAAGCTGTGAGTGAGAGTGAGATAGAGAGAGAGAGAGAGAAGCTGTGAGTGTGTGTGAGAGAGAAAGAGAAACTGTGAGTGGGAGAGAGAGAAAGTGAAGCTGTGAGAGAGAAAGAGAGAGAGAATGAGAAGCTGTGAGTGAGAGAGAGAGAAGCTGTGAGTGAGAGAGAGAGAGAAGTGAGTGAGAGAGAGAGAATGAGAAGCTGTGAGTGAGAGAGAGAAAAAATAAGAGAAGCTGTGAGTGAGAAAGAGAGTGAAAGAGAAGCTGTGAGTGAGAGAAAGAGAGGGAGAAAGAGAAGCTGTGAGTGAGAGAGAGAGAAAGAGAAGCTGTGAGTGAGAGAGAGAGAATGAGAAGCTGTGAGTGAGAGAGAGAAGCTGTGAGTGAGAGAGAAAGAGAAGCTGTGAGTGAGAGAGAGAGAGAGAAGATGTGAGAGAGAGAGAGAATGAGAAGCTGTGAGTGAGAGAGAGAGAAAGTAAGAGAAGCTGTGAGTGATACAGAGAGAGAGAAAGAGAAGCTGTGAGTGAGAGAGAGAGAGGGAGAAAGATAAGCTGTGTGTGTGTGAGAGAGAGAAAGAGAAGCTGTGAGTGATACAGAGAGAGAGAAAGAGAAGCTGTGAGTGAGAGAGAGAGAGGGAGAAAGATAAGCTGTGTGTGTGAGAGAGAGAGAAAGAGAAGAAGTGAGTGAGAGAGAGAGAGAGAGAGAGAAGCTGTGAGACAGAAAGAGAAGCTGTGAGTGAGAGAGTGAGAGAGAGAAAGAGAATCTGTTAGTGAGAGTGAGAGAGAGAGAGAAAGAGAAGCTGTGAGTGAGAGAGAGATTGAAAGAGAAGCTGTGAGTGAGAGAGAGAGAGAGAAAGAGACGCTGTGAGGGAGAGAGAGAAAGAGAAGCTGTGAGTGAGAGGGAGAGAGAGAAAGAGAAGCTGTGAGTGACACAGAGAGAGAGAAGCTGTGAGTTAGAGAGAGAGAAAGAGAAGCTGTGAGAGACAGAGAGAGAGAGAAAGAGAAGCTGAGAGAGAGAGAGAGAGAGAATGTGAAGCTGTGAGTGAGAGAGAGAGAGACAGAGAAGCTGTGTGTGTGTGTGAGAGAGAGAAAGATAGTCTGAGAAAGAGAGAGTGAAAGAGAAGCTGTGAGTGAGACAGAGAGAGGGAGAAAGAGAAGCTGTGTGTGTGAGAGAGAGAAAGAGAAGCTGTGAGTGAGAGTGAGAGAGAGAGAGAGAAAGAGAAGCTGTGAGTGTGTGAGAGAGAGAAAGAGAAGCTGTGAGTGAGAGAGAGAGAAAGCGAAGCTGTGAGTGAGAGAGAGAGAGAATGAGAAGCTGTGAGTGAGAGAGAGAGAAGCTGTGAGTGAGTGAGAGAGAGAAGATGTGAGTGAGAGAGAGAGAGAATGAGAAGCTGTGAGTGAGAGAGAGAAAAAGTAAGAGAAGCTGTGAGTGAGAAAGAGAGAGAAAGAGAAGCTGTGAGTGAGAGAGAGAGAAAGAGATGCTGTGAGTGAGAGAGAGAGAGAATGAGAACCTGTGAGTGAGAGAGAGAAGCTGTGAGTGAGAGAGAGAGAGAGAAGATGTGAGTGAGAGAGAGAGAATGAGAAGCTGTGAGTGAGAGAGAGAGAAAGTAAGAGAAGCTGTGAGTGATACAGAGAGAGAGAAAGAGAAGCTGTGAGTGAGTGAGAGAGAGGGAGAAAGATAAGCTGTGTGAGAGAGAGAGAGAGAAAGAGAAGCTGTGAGAGAGAGAGAGAGAGAGAGAGAAGCTGTGATTTAGAGTGAGAGAGAGAGAAAGAGAAGCTGTGAGTGAGAGAGAGAGAAAGAGAAGCTGTGAGTGAGAGAGAGAGAAGCTGTGAGTGAGAGAGAGAAAGAAAAGGTGTGAGTGTGAGAGAGAGAGAAAGAGAAGGTAGGAGTGAGAGAGAGATAAGCAGTGAGTGAGAGAGAGAGAGAGAGAGAAAGAGAAGCTGTGAGAGAGGGGGGAAAGAGAAGCTGTGTGTGTGTGAGAAAGAGAAGCTGTGAGTGAGAGAGAGAGAGAAAGAGAAGCTGTGAGTGAGAGAGAGATTGAAAGAGAAGCTGTGAGTGAGAGAGAGAGAGAGAAAGAGAAGCTGTGAGTGAGAGAGAGAAAGAGAAGCTGTGAGTGAGAGGGAGAGAAAGAGAAGCTGTGAGTGACACACACAGAGAGAAGCTGTGAGTGAGAGAGAGAGAAAGAGAAGCTGTGAGTGAGAGAGAGAGAGAAAGAGAAGCTGTGAGTAAGAAGGAGAGGGAAAGAGAAGAAGTGAGTGAGTGAGAGAGAGAGAGAGAGAGAAAGAGAAGCTGTGAGTGAGAGAGAGAGAGAAAGAGAAGCTGTGAGTGAGAGAGTGAGAGAGAGAAAGAGAAGCTGATAGTGAGAGTGAGAGAGAGAGAGAAAGAGAAGCTGTGAGTGAGAGAGAGATTGAAAGAGAAGCTGTGAGTGAGTGAGAGAGAGAGAAAGAGAAGCTGTGAGTGAGAGAGAGAGAAAGAGAAGCTGTGAGTGAGAGAGAGAGAAAGAGAAGCTGTGATTAAG
The DNA here is from genome assembly GCA_035047305.1 of Bradypodion pumilum. Taxonomy (NCBI): domain Eukaryota; kingdom Metazoa; phylum Chordata; class Lepidosauria; order Squamata; family Chamaeleonidae; genus Bradypodion; species Bradypodion pumilum. The sequence goes on from JAWDJD010000001.1 coordinate 234,496,218, forward strand.
AAGGAGAGGGAAAGAGAATAAGTGAGTGAGTGAGAGAGAGAGAGAAAGAGAAGCTGTGAGAGAGAAAGAGAAACTGTGAGTGAGAGAGTGAGAGAGAGAAAGAGAATCTGTTAGTGAGTGTGTGAGAGAGAGAGAAAGAGAAGCTGTGAGTGAGAGAGAGATTGAAAGAGAAGCTGTGAGTGAGAGAGAGAGAGAGAAAGAGAAGCTGTGAGTGAGAGAGAGAAAGAGAAGCTGTGAGTGAGAGGGAGAGAAAGAGAAGCTGTGAGTGAGAGGGAGAGAAAGAGAAGCTGTGAGTTAGAGAGAGAGAAAGAGAAGCTGTGAGTGAGAGTGAGAGAGAGAGAGAAAGTGAAGCTGTGAGTGTGTGAGAGAGAGAAAGAGAAGCTGTGTGTGTGTGTGAGAGAGAAAGATAGTCTGAGAAAGAGAGAGTGAAAGAGAAGCTGTGAGTGAGAGAGAGAGAGAGAGAGAAGCTGTGAGTGAGAGAGTGAGAGAGAGAAAGAGAAGCTGTTAGTGAGAGTGAGAGAGAGAGAGAGAGAGAAGCTGTGAGTGAGAGAGAGATTGAAAGAGAAGCTGTGAGTGAGTGAGAGAGAGAGAGAGAAAGAGAAGCTGTGAGTGAGAGGGAGAGAAAGAGAAGCTGTGAGTGACAGAGAGAGAGAAAGAGAAGCTGTGAGTGAGAGTGAGAGAGAGAGAGAGAAAGTGAAGCTGTGAGTGTGTGAGAGAGAGAAAGAGAAGCTGTGTGTGTGTGAGAGAGAGAAAGAGAAGCTGTGAGTGAGAGTGAGAGAGAGAGAGAAAGAGAAGCTGAGAGTGAGAGAGAGAGAGAGAGAGAAGCTGTGAGTGAGAGAGAGATTGAGAGAAGCTGTGAGTGATAGGGAGAGAGAGAAAGAGAAGCTGTGAGTGACACAGAGAGAGAGAAGCTGTGAGTTAGAGAGAGAGAAAGAGAAGCTGTGAGTGACAGAGAGAGAGACAGAGAAGCTGTGTGTGTGTGAGAGAGAGAAAGATAGTCTGAGAAAGAGAGAGTGAAAGAGAAGCTGTGAGTGAGACAGAGAGAGGGAGAAAGAGAAGCTGTGTGCGTGAGAGAGAGAAAGAGAAGCTGTGAGTGAGAGAGAGAAAGAAAAGCTGTGAGTGAGAGAGAGAGACAGAGAAGGTATGAGTGAGAGAGAGAGAGAAGCTGTGAGTGAGAGAGTGAGAGAGAGAAAGAGAAGCTGTGAGTGAGAGAGAGATAGAGAAGATGTGAGTGAGAGAGAGAAAGAGAAGCTGTGAGTGAGAGGGAGAGAGAGAAAGAGAAGCTGTGAGTGAGAGAGAGAGAGAGAGAGAGAAAGAGAAGCTGTGAGTGACAAGAGAGAAAGAGAAGCTGTGAGTGAGAGGGAGAGAGAGAGAATGAGAAGCTGTGAGTGACACACAGAGAGAGAAGCTGTGAGTTAGAGAGAGAGAGAAAGAGAAGCTGTGAGTGACAGAGAGAGAAAGAGAAGCTGTGAGTGAGAGTGAGAGAGAGAGAGAAAGAGAAGCTGTGAGTGAGTGAGAGAGAAAGAGATGCTGTGAGTGAGATTGAGAGAGAAAGAGAAGCTGTGAGTGAGAGAGAGAGAAAGAGAAGCTGTGAGTGAGAGAGAGAGAAAGAGAAGCTTTGAGTGAGAGAGAGAGAGAAAGAGAAGCTGTGAGTAAGAAGGAGAGGGAAAGAGAAGTGAGTGAGTGAGAGAGAGAGAGAGAAAGAGAAGCTGTGAGTGAGAGAGAGAGAAAGAGAAGCTGTGAGTGAGAGAGTGAGAGAGAGAAAGAGAAGCTGATAGTGAGAGTGAGAGAGAGAGAGAAAGAGAAGCTGTGAGTGAGAGAGAGATTGAAAGAGAAGCTGTGAGTGAGTGAGAGAGAGAAAGAGAAGCTGTGAGTGAGAGAGAGAGAAAGAGAAGCTGTGAGTGAGAGAGAGAGAGAAAGAGAAGCTGTGATTAAGAAGGAGATGGAAAGAGAATAAGTGAGTGAGTGAGAGAGAGAGAGAAAGAGAAGCTGTGAGAGAGAAAGAGAAACTGTGAGTGAGAGAGTGAGAGAGAGAAAGAGAATCTGTTAGTGAGTGTGTGAGAGAGAGAAAGAGAAGCTGTGAGTGAGAGAGAGATTGAAAGAGAAGCTGTGAGTGAGAGAGAGAGAGAAAGAGAAGCTGTGAGTGAGAGAGAGAAAGAGAAGCTGTGAGTGAGAGGGAGAGAAAGAGAAGCTGGTAGTGACACAGAGAGAGAGAAGCTGTGAGTTAGAGAGAGAGAAGGAGAAGGTGTGAGTGAGAGTGAGAGAGAGAGAGAGAAAGTGAAGCTGTGAGTGTGAGAGAGAGAGAAAGAGAAGCTGTGTGTGTGTGTGAGAGAGAAAGATAGTCTGAGAAAGAGAGAGTGAAAGAGAAGCTGTGAGACAGAGAGAGGGAGAAAGAGAAGCTGTGTGTGTGTGAGAGAGAAAGAGAAGCTGTGAGTGTGAGAGAGAAAGAAAAGCTGTGAGTGAGAGAGAGAGAAAGAGAAGGTATGAGTGAGAGAGAGAGAGAAGCTGTGAGTGAGAGAGTGAGAGAGAAGGTGTGAGTGAGAGAGAGAAAGAGAAGCTGTGAGTGAGAGGGAGAGAGAGAAAGAGAAGCTGTGAGTGACACACACAGAGAGAAGCTGTGAGTTAGAGAGAGAGAGAAAGAGAAGCTGTGAGTGACAGAGATAGAGAAAGAGAAGCTATGAGTGAGAGTGAGAGAGAGAGAGAAAGAGAAGCTGTGAGTGAGAGAGAGAGAAAGAGATGCTGTGAGTGAGAGAGAGAGAAAGAGAAGCTGTGAGTGAGAGAGAGAGAGAGATGGTGTGAGTGAGAGAGAGAAAGAGAAGCTGTGAGTGAGAGAGAGAAAGAGAAGCTGTGAGTGAGAGGGAGAGAGAGAAAGAGAAGCTGTGAGTGAGAGAGAGAGAGAGAAGGTGTGAGTGAGAGAGAGAAAGAGAAGCTGTGAGTGAGAGGGAGAGAGAGAAAGAGAAGCTGTGAGTGACACACACAGAGAGAAGCTGTGAGTTAGAGAGAGAGAGAAAGAGAAGCTGTGAGTGACAGAGATAGAGAAAGAGAAGCTGTGAGTGAGAGTGAGAGAGAGAGAGAAAGAGATGCTGTGAGTGAGAGAGAGAGAAAGAGAAGCTGTGAGTGAGAGAGAGAGAAAGAGAAGCTGTGAGTGAGAGAGAGAGAGAAAGAGAAGCTGTGAGTAAGAAGGAGAGGGAAAGAGAAGAAGTGAGTGAGTGAGAGAGAGAGAGAGAGAAAGAGAAGCTGTGAGTGAGAGAGAGAGAAAGAGAAGCTGTGAGTGAGAGAGTGAGAGAGAGAAAGAGAAGCTGATAGTGAGAGTGAGAGAGAGAGAGAAAGAGAAGCTGTGAGTGAGAGAGAGATTGAAAGAGAAGCTGTGAGTGAGTGAGAGAGAGAGAAAGAGAAGCTGTGAGTGAGAGAGAGAGAAAGAGAAGCTGTGAGTGAGAGAGAGAGAAAGAGAAGCTGTGATTAAGAAGGAGAGGGAAAGAGAATAAGTGAGTGAGTGAGAGAGAGAGAGAAAGAGAAGCTGTGAGTGAGAGAGAGAGAAAGAGAAGCTGTGAGTGAGAGAGTGAGAGAGAGAAAGAGAATCTGTTAGTGAGTGTGTGAGAGAGAGAGAAAGAGCTGTGAGTGAGAGAGAGAGAAAGAGAAGCTGTGAGTGAGAGAGATAGAGAAAGAGAAGCTGTGAGTAAGAAGGAGAGGGAAAGAGAAGAAGTGAGTGAGTGAGAGAGAGAGAGAGAGAAAGAGAAGCTGTGAGTGAGAGAGAGAGAGAAAGAGAAGCTGTGAGTGAGAGAGTGAGAGAGAGAAAGAGAAGCTGATAGTGAGAGTGAGAGAGAAAGAGAAAGAGAAGCTGTGAGTGAGAGAGAGATTGAAAGAGAAGCTGTGAGTGAGTGAGAGAGAGAGAAAGAGAAGCTGTGAGTGAGAGAGAGAAAGAGAAGCTGTGAGTGTGAGAGAGAGAAAGAGAAGCTGTGATTAAGAAGGAGAGGGAAAGAGAATAAGTGAGTGAGTGAGAGAGAGAGAGAAAGAGAAGCTGTGAGAGAGAAAGAGAAACTGTGAGTGAGAGAGTGAGAGAGAGAAAGAGAATCTGTTAGTGAGTGTGTGAGAGAGAGAGAAAGAGAAGCTGTGAGTGAGAGAGAGATTGAAAGAGAAGCTGTGAGTGAGAGAGAGAGAGAGAAAGAGAAGCTGTGAGTGAGAGAGAGAAAGAGAAGCTGTGAGTGAGAGGGAGAGAAAGAGAAGCTGTGAGTGAGAGGGAGAGAAAGAGAAGCTGTGAGTTAGAGAGAGAGAAAGAGAAGCTGTGAGTGAGAGTGAGAGAGAGAGAGAAAGTGAAGCTGTGAGTGTGTGAGAGAGAGAAAGAGAAGCTGTGTGTGTGTGTGAGAGAGAAAGATAGTCTGAGAAAGAGAGAGTGAAAGAGAAGCTGTGAGTGAGAGAGAGAGAGAGAGAGAAGCTGTGAGTGAGAGAGTGAGAGCGAGAAAGAGAAGCTGTTAGTGAGAGTGAGAGAGAGAGAGAGAAAGAGAAGCTGTGAGTGAGAGAGAGATTGAAAGAGAAGCTGTGAGTGAGTGAGAGAGAGAGAGAGAAAGAGAAGCTGTGAGTGAGAGGGAGAGAAAGAGAAGCTGTGAGTGACAGAGAGAGAGAAAGAGAAGCTGTGAGTGAGAGTGAGAGAGAGAGAGAGAAAGTGAAGCTGTGAGTGTGTGAGAGAGAGAAAGAGAAGCTGTGTGTGTGTGAGAGAGAGAAAGAGAAGCTGTGAGTGAGAGTGAGAGAGAGAGAGAAAGAGAAGCTGAGAGTGAGAGAGAGAGAGAGAGAGAGAAGCTGTGAGTGAGAGAGAGATTGAGAGAAGCTGTGAGTGATAGGGAGAGAGAGAAAGAGAAGCTGTGAGTGACACAGAGAGAGAGAAGCTGTGAGTTAGAGAGAGAGAAAGAGAAGCTGTGAGTGACAGAGAGAGAGACAGAGAAGCTGTGTGTGTGTGAGAGAGAGAAAGATAGTCTGAGAAAGAGAGAGTGAAAGAGAAGCTGTGAGTGAGACAGAGAGAGGGAGAAAGAGAAGCTGTGTGCGTGAGAGAGAGAAAGAGAAGCTGTGAGTGAGAGAGAGAGAAAGAAAAGCTGTGAGTGAGAGAGAGAGACAGAGAAGGTATGAGTGAGAGAGAGAGAGAAGCTGTGAGTGAGAGAGTGAGAGAGAGAAAGAGAAGCTGTGAGTGAGAGAGAGAAAGAGAAGCTGTGAGTGAGAGAGAGAAAGAGAAGCTGTGAGTGAGAGGGAGAGAGAGAAAGAGAAGCTGTGAGTGAGAGAGAGAGAGAGAGAGAAAGAGAAGCTGTGAGTGACAAGAGAGAAAGAGAAGCTGTGAGTGAGAGGGAGAGAGAGAGAATGAGAAGCTGTGAGTGACACACAGAGAGAGAAGCTGTGAGTTAGAGAGAGAGAGAAAGAGAAGCTGTGAGTGACAGTGAGAGAAAGAGAAGCTGTGAGTGAGAGTGAGAGAGAGAGAGAAAGAGAAGCTGTGAGTGAGAGAGAGAGAAAGAGATGCTGTGAGTGAGATTGAGAGAGAAAGAGAAGCTGTGAGTGAGAGAGAGAGAAAGAGAAGCTGTGAGTGAGAGAGAGAAAGAGAAGCTTTGAGTGAGAGAGAGAGAGAAAGAGAAGCTGTGAGTAAGAAGGAGAGGGAAAGAGAAGAAGTGAGTGAGTGAGAGAGAGAGAGAGAAAGAGAAGCTGTGAGTGAGAGAGAGAGAAAGAGAAGCTGTGAGTGAGAGAGTGAGAGAGAGAAAGAGAAGCTGATAGTGAGAGTGAGAGAGAGAGAAAGAGAAGCTGTGAGTGAGAGAGAGATTGAAAGAGAAGCTGTGAGTGAGTGAGAGAGAGAAAGAGAAGCTGTGAGTGAGAGAGAGAGAAAGAGAAGCTGTGAGTGAGAGAGAGAGAGAAAGAGAAGCTGTGATTAAGAAGGAGATGGAAAGAGAATAAGTGAGTGAGTGAGAGAGAGAGAGAAAGAGAAGCTGTGAGAGAGAAAGAGAAACTGTGAGTGAGAGAGTGAGAGAGAGAAAGAGAATCTGTTAGTGAGTGTGTGAGAGAGAGAAAGAGAAGCTGTGAGTGAGAGAGAGATTGAAAGAGAAGCTGTGAGTGAGAGAGAGAGAGAAAGAGAAGCTGTGAGTGAGAGAGAGAAAGAGAAGCTGTGAGTGAGAGGGAGAGAAAGAGAAGCTGGTAGTGACACAGAGAGAGAGAAGCTGTGAGTTAGAGAGAGAGAAGGAGAAGGTGTGAGTGAGAGTGAGAGAGAGAGAGAGAAAGTGAAGCTGTGAGTGTGAGAGAGAGAGAAAGAGAAGCTGTGTGTGTGTGTGAGAGAGAAAGATAGTCTGAGAAAGAGAGAGTGAAAGAGAAGCTGTGAGTGAGACAGAGAGAGGGAGAAAGAGAAGCTGTGTGTGTGTGAGAGAGAAAGAGAAGCTGTGAGTGTGAGAGAGAAAGAAAAGCTGTGAGTGAGAGAGAGAGAAAGAGAAGGTATGAGTGAGAGAGAGAGAGAAGCTGTGAGTGAGAGAGTGAGAGAGAAGGTGTGAGTGAGAGAGAGAAAGAGAAGCTGTGAGTGAGAGGGAGAGAGAGAAAGAGAAGCTGTGAGTGACACACACAGAGAGAAGCTGTGAGTTAGAGAGAGAGAGAAAGAGAAGCTGTGAGTGACAGAGATAGAGAAAGAGAAGCTGTGAGTGAGAGTGAGAGAGAGAGAGAAAGAGAAGCTGTGAGTGAGAGAGAGAGAAAGAGATGCTGTGAGTGAGAGAGAGAGAAAGAGAAGCTGTGAGTGTGAGAGAGAGAGAGATGGTGTGAGTGAGAGAGAGAAAGAGAAGCTGTGAGTGAGAGAGAGAAAGAGAAGCTGTGAGTGAGAGGGAGAGAGAGAAAGAGAAGCTGTGAGTGAGAGAGAGAGAGAGAAGGTGTGAGTGAGAGAGAGAAAGAGAAGCTGTGAGTGAGAGGGAGAGAGAGAAAGAGAAGCTGTGAGTGACACACACAGAGAGAAGCTGTGAGTTAGAGAGAGAGAGAAAGAGAAGCTGTGAGTGACAGAGATAGAGAAAGAGAAGCTGTGAGTGAGAGTGAGAGAGAGAGAGAAAGAGAAGCTGTGAGTGAGAGAGAGAGAAAGAGATGCTGTGAGTGAGAGAGAGAGAAAGAGAAGCTGTGAGTGAGAGAGAGAGAAAGAGAAGCTGTGAGTGAGAGAGAGAGAGAAAGAGAAGCTGTGAGTAAGAAGGAGAGGGAAAGAGAAGAAATGAGTGAGTGAGAGAGAGAGAGAGAAAGAGAAGCTGTGAGTGAGAGAGAGAGAGAAAGAGAAGCTGTGAGTGAGAGAGTGAGAGAGAGAAAGAGAAGCTGTTAGTGAGAGTGAGAGAGAGAGAAAGAGAAGCTGTGAGTGAGAGAGAGATTGAAAGAGAAGCTGTGAGTGAGTGAGAGAGAGAGAAAGAGAAGCTGTAAGTGAGAGAGAGAGAAAGAGAAGCTGTGAGTGAGAGAGAGAGAAAGAGAAGCTGTGATTAAGAAGGAGAGGGAAAGAGAATAAGTGAGTGAGTGAGAGAGAGAGAGAGAAAGAGAAGCTGTGAGAGAGAAAGAGAAGCTGTGAGTGAGAGAGTGAGAGAGAGAAAGAGAATCTGTTACTGAGTGTGTGTGTGAGAGAGAAAGAGAAGGTGTGAGTGAGAGAGAGATTGAAAGAGAAGCTGTGAGTTAGAGAGAGAGAAAGAGAAGCTGTGAGTGACAGAGAGAGAGAAAGAGAAGCTGAGAGTGAGAGAGAGAGAGAAAGTGAAGCTGTGAGTGAGAGAGAGAGAGAAAGAGAAGCTGTGTGTGTGTGTGAGAGAAAGATAGTCTGAGAAAGAGAGAGTGAAAGAGAAGCTGTGAGTGAGACAGAGAGAGGGAGAAAGAGAAGCTGTGTGCGTGAGAGAGAGAAAGAGAAGCTGTGAGTGAGAGAGAGAAAGAAAAGCTGTGAGTGAGAGAGAGAGAAAGAGAAGGTATGAGTGAGAGAGAGAGAGAAGCTGTGAGTGAGAGAGTGAGAGAGAGAAAGAGAAGCTGTGAGTGAGAGAGAGAAAGAGAAGCTGTGAGTGAGAGGGTGAGAGAGAAAGAGAAGCTGTGAGTGAGAGAGAGAGAGAGAAAGAGAAGCTGTGAGTGAGAAGAGAGAAAGAGAAGCTGTGAGTGAGAGGGAGAGAGAGAAATAGAAGCTGTGAGTGACACACAGAGAGAGAAGCTGTGAGTTAGGGAGAGAGAGAAAGAGAAGCTGTGAGTGACAGAGAGAGAAAGAGAAGCTGTGAGTGAGAGTGAGAGAGAGAGAGAAAGAGAAGCTGTGAGTGAGAGAGAGAGAAAGAGATGCTGTGAGTGAGATTGAGAGAGAAAGAGAAGCTGTGAGTGAGAGAGAGAAGGAGAAGCTGTGAGGGAGAGAGAGAGAGAAAGAGAAGCTGTGAGTAAGAAGGAGAGGGAAAGAGAAGAAGTGAGTGAGTGAGAGAGAGAGAGAGAAAGAGAAGCTGTGAGTGAGAGAGAGAGAGAAAGAGAAGCTGTGAGTGAGAGAGTGAGAGAGAGAAAGAGAAGCTGATAGTGAGAGTGAGAGAGAGAGAGAAAGAGAAGCTGTGAGTGAGAGAGAGATTGAAAGAGAAGCTGTGAGTGAGAGAGAGAGAGAAAGAGAAGCTGTGATTAAGAAGGAGAGGGAAAGAGAATAAGTGAGTGAGTGAGAGAGAGAGAGAAAGAGAAGCTGTGAGAGAGAAAGAGAAACTGTGAGTGAGAGAGTGAGAGAGAGAAAGAGAATCTGTTAGTGAGTGTGAGAGAGAGAGAGAAAGAGAAGCTGTGAGTGAGAGGGAGAGATTGAAAGAGAAGCTGTGAGTGAGAGAGAGAGAGAAAGAGAAGCTGTGAGAGAGAGAGAGAAAGAGAAGCTGTGAGTGAGAGGGAGAGAAAGAGAAGCTGTGAGTGACACAGAGAGAGAGAAGCTGTGAGTTAGAGAGAGAGAAAGAGAAGCTGTGAGTGACAGAGAGAGAGAAAGAGAAGCTGTGAGTGAGAGTGAGAGAGAGAGAGAGAAAGTGAAGCTGTGAGTGTGAGAGAGAGAGAAAGAGAAGCTGTGTGTGTGTGTGAGAGAGAAAGATAGTCTGAGAAAGAGAGAGCGAAAGAGAAGCTGTGAGTGAGACAGAGAGAGGGAGAAAGAGAAGCTGTGTGCGTGAGAGAGAGAAAGAAAAGTTGTGAGTGAGAGTGAGAGAGAGAGAGAGAAAGAGAAGCTGAGAGTGAGAGAGAGAGAGAAAGTGAAGCTGTGAGTGAGAGAGAGAGACAGAGAAGCTGTGTGTGTGTGTGAGAGAGAAAGATAATCTGTGAAAGAGAGAGTGAAAGAGAAGCTGTGAGTGAGACAGAGAGAGGGAGAAAGAGAAGCTGTGTGTGTGTGAGAAAGAGAAGCTGTGAGTGAGAGTGAGAGAGAGAGAGAAAGAGAAGCTGTGAGTGAGAGAGAGAGAGAAAGAGAAGCTGTGTGTGTGTGAGAGAGAAAGTGAAGCTGTGAGTGAGAGAGAGAGAGAGAATGAGAAGCTGTGAGTGAGAGAGAGAGAAGCTGTGAGTGAGAGAGAGAGAAGATGTGAGTGAGAGTGAGAGAGGGAGAAAGAGAAGCTGTGTGTGTGTGAGAGAGAAAGAGAAGCTGTGAGTGAGAGTGAGAGAAAGAGAAAGAGAAGCTGTGAGCGACAGAGCGAGAGAGAGAAAGAGAAGCTGTTAGTGAGAGTGAGAGAGAGAGAGAAAGAGAAGCTGTGAGTGAGTGAGAGAGAGAAAGAGATGCTGTGAGTGAGAGAGAGAGAGAAAGAGAAGGTGTGAGAGAGAGAGAGAGAAAGAGAAGCTGTGTGAGAGAGAGAGAAAGAGAAGCTGTGAGTGAGAAGGAGAGGGAAAGAGAAGCTGTGAGTGAGTGAGAGAGAGAGAAAGAGAAGCTGTGAGTGAGAGAGAGAAAGAAAGAGAAGCTGTGAGTGTGTGAGAGAGAAAGAGAAGCTGTGAGTGAGAGAGAGAGAGAGAAAGAGAAGCTGTGAGTAAGAAGGAGAGGGAAAGAGAAGAAGTGAGTGAGTGAGAGAGAGAGAGAGAAAGAGAAGCTGTGAGTGAGAGAGAGAGAGAAAGAGAAGCTGTGAGTGAGAGAGTGAGAGAGAGAAAGAGAAGCTGTTAGTGAGAGTGAGAGAGAGAGAGAAAGAGAAGCTGTGAGTGAGAGAGAGATTGAAAGAGAAGCTGTGAGTGAGTGAGAGAGAGAGAAAGAGAAGCTGTAAGTGAGAGAGAGAGAAAGAGAAGCTGTGAGTGAGAGAGAGAGAGAAAGAGAAGCTGTGATTAAGAAGGAGAGGGAAAGAGAATAAGTGAGTGAGTGAGAGAGAGAGAGAGAAAGAGAAGCTGTGAGAGAGAAAGAGAAGCTGCGAGTGAGAGAGTGAGAGAGAGAAAGAGAATCTGTTACTGAGTGTGTGTGAGAGAGAGAAAGAGAAGCTGTGAGTGAGAGAGAGATTGAAAGAGAAGCTGTGAGTGAGAGAGAGAGAGAAAGAGAAGCTGTGAGTGAGAGGGAGAGAAAGAGAATCTGTGAGTGACACACAGCGAGAGAAGCTGTGAGTTAGAGAGAGAGAAAGAGAAGCTGTGAGTGACAGAGAGAGAGAAAGAGAAGCTGAGAGTGAGAGAGAGAGAGAAAGTGAAGCTGTGAGTGAGAGAGAGAGAGAAAGAGAAGCTGTGTGTGTGTGTGAGAGAGAAAGATAGTCTGAGAAAGAGAGAGTGAAAGAGAAGCTGTGAGTGAGACAGAGAGAGGGAGAAAGAGAAGCTGTGTGCGTGAGAGGGAGAAAGAGAAGCTGTGAGTGAGAGAGAGAAAGAAAAGCTGTGAGTGAGAGAGAGAGACAGAGAAGGTATGAGTGAGAGAGAGAGAGAAGCTGTGAGTGAGAGAGTGAGAGAGAGAAAGAGAAGCTGTGAGTGAGAGAGAGAAAGAGAAGCTGTGAGTGAGAGAGAGAAAGAGAAGCTGTGAGTGAGAGGGAGAGAGAGAAAGAGAAGCTGTGAGTGAGAGAGAGAGAGAGAGAGAGAAAGAGAAGCTGTGAGTGACAAGAGAGAAAGAGAAGCTGTGAGTGAGAGGGAGAGAGAGAGAATGAGAAGCTGTGAGTGACACACAGAGAGAGAAGCTGTGAGTTAGAGAGAGAGAGAAAGAGAAGCTGTGAGTGACAGAGAGAGAAAGAGAAGCTGTGAGTGAGAGTGAGAGAGAGAGAAAGAGAAGATGTGAGTGAGAGAGAGAGAAAGAGATGCTGTGAGTGAGATTGAGAGAGAAAGAGAAGCTGTGAGTGAGAGAGAGAGAAAGAGAAGCTGTGAGTGAGAGAGAGAGAAAGAGAAGCTGTGAGTGAGAGAGAGAGAGAGAAAGAGAAGCTGTGAGTAAGAAGGAGAGGGAAAGAGAAGAAGTGAGTGAGTGAGAGAGAGAGAGAGAAAGAGAAGCTGTGAGTGAGAGAGAGAGAGAAAGAGAAGCTGTGAGTGAGAGAGTGAGAGAGAGAAAGAGAATCTGTTAGTGAGTGTGAGAGAGAGAGAGAAAGAGAAGCTGTGAGTGAGAGGGAGAGATTGAAAGAGAAGCTGTGAGTGAGAGAGAGAGAGAAAGAGAAGCTGTGAGAGAGAGAGAGAAAGAGAAGCTGTGAGTGAGAGGGAGAGAAAGAGAAGCTGTGAGTGACACAGAGAGAGAGAAGCTGTGAGTTAGAGAGAGAGAAAGAGAAGCTGTGAGTGACAGAGAGAGAGAAAGAGAAGCTGTGAGTGAGAGTGAGAGAGAGAGAGAGAAAGTGAAGCTGTGAGTGTGAGAGAGAGAGAAAGAGAAGCTGTGTGTGTGTGTGTGAGAGAAAGATAGTCTGAGAAAGAGAGAGTGAAAGAGAAGCTGTGAGTGAGACAGAGAGAGGGAGAAAGAGAAGCTGTGTGCGTGAGAGAGAGAAAGAAAAGTTGTGAGTGAGAGTGAGAGAGAGAGAGAGAAAGAGAAGCTGAGAGTGAGAGAGAGAGAGAAAGTGAAGCTGTGAGTGAGAGAGAGAGACAGAGAAGCTGTGTGTGTGTGTGAGAGAGAAAGATAATCTGTGAAAGAGAGAGTGAAAGAGAAGCTGTGAGTGAGACAGAGAGAGGGAGAAAGAGAAGCTGTGTGTGTGTGAGAAAGAGAAGCTGTGAGTGAGAGTGAGAGAGAGAGAGAAAGAGAAGCTGTGAGTGAGAGAGAGAGAGAAAGAGAAGCTGTGTGTGTGTGAGAGAGAAAGTGAAGCTGTGAGTGAGAGAGAGAGAGAGAATGAGAAGCTGTGAGTGAGAGAGAGAGAAGCTGTGAGTGAGAGAGAGAGAAGATGTGAGTGAGAGTGAGAGAGGGAGAAAGAGAAGCTGTGTGTGTGTGAGAGAGAAAGAGAAGCTGTGAGTGAGAGTGAGAGAAAGAGAAAGAGAAGCTGTGAGCGACAGAGCGAGAGAGAGAAAGAGAAGCTGTTAGTGAGAGTGAGAGAGAGAGAGAAAGAGAAGCTGTGAGTGAGTGAGAGAGAGAAAGAGATGCTGTGAGTGAGAGAGAGAGAGAAAGAGAAGGTGTGAGAGAGAGAGAGAGAAAGAGAAGCTGTGAGAGAGAGAGAGAAAGAGAAGCTGTGAGTGAGAAGGAGAGGGAAAGAGAAGCTGTGAGTGAGTGAGAGAGAGAGAAAGAGACGCTGTGAGTGAGAGAGAGAAAGAAAGAGAAGCTGTGAGTGTGTGAGAGAGAAAGAGAAGCTGTGAGTGAGAGAGAGAGAGAGAAAGAGAAGCTGTGAGTAAGAAGGAGAGGGAAAGAGAAGAAGTGAGTGAGTGAGAGAGAGAGAGAAAGAGAAGCTGTGAGTGAGAGAGAGAGAGAAAGAGAAGCTGTGAGTGAGAGAGTGAGAGAGAGAAAGAGAAGCTGTTAGTGAGAGTGAGAGAGAGAGAGAAAGAGAAGCTGTGAGTGAGAGAGAGATTGAAAGAGAAGCTGTGAGTGAGTGAGAGAGAGAGAAAGAGAAGCTGTAAGTGAGAGAGAGAGAAAGAGAAGCTGTGAGTGAGAGAGAGAGAGAAAGAGAAGCTGTGATTAAGAAGGAGAGGGAAAGAGAATAAGTGAGTGAGTGAGAGAGAGAGAGAGAAAGAGAAGCTGTGAGAGAGAAAGAGAAGCTGCGAGTGAGAGAGTGAGAGAGAGAAAGAGAATCTGTTACTGAGTGTGTGTGAGAGAGAGAAAGAGAAGCTGTGAGTGAGAGAGAGATTGAAAGAGAAGCTGTGAGTGAGAGAGAGAGAGAAAGAGAAGCTGTGAGTGAGAGGGAGAGAAAGAGAATCTGTGAGTGACACACAGCGAGAGAAGCTGTGAGTTAGAGAGAGAGAAAGAGAAGCTGTGAGTGACAGAGAGAGAGAAAGAGAAGCTGAGAGTGAGAGAGAGAGAAAGTGAAGCTGTGAGTGAGAGAGAGAGAGAAAGAGAAGCTGTGTGTGTGTGTGAGAGAGAAAGATAGTCTGAGAAAGAGAGAGTGAAAGAGAAGCTGTGAGTGAGACAGAGAGAGGGAGAAAGAGAAGCTGTGTGCGTGAGAGGGAGAAAGAGAAGCTGTGAGTGAGAGAGAGAAAGAAAAGCTGTGAGTGAGAGAGAGAGACAGAGAAGGTATGAGTGAGAGAGAGAGAGAAGCTGTGAGTGAGAGAGTGAGAGAGAGAAAGAGAAGCTGTGAGTGAGAGAGAGAAAGAGAAGCTGTGAGTGAGAGAGAGAAAGAGAAGCTGTGAGTGAGAGGGAGAGAGAGAAAGAGAAGCTGTGAGTGAGAGAGAGAGAGAGAGAGAGAAAGAGAAGCTGTGAGTGACAAGAGAGAAAGAGAAGCTGTGAGTGAGAGGGAGAGAGAGAGAATGAGAAGCTGTGAGTGACACACAGAGAGAGAAGCTGTGAGTTAGAGAGAGAGAGAAAGAGAAGCTGTGAGTGACAGAGAGAGAAAGAGAAGCTGTGAGTGAGAGTGAGAGAGAGAGAAAGAGAAGATGTGAGTGAGAGAGAGAGAAAGAGATGCTGTGAGTGAGATTGAGAGAGAAAGAGAAGCTGTGAGTGAGAGAGAGAGAAAGAGAAGCTGTGAGTGAGAGAGAGAGAAAGAGAAGCTGTGAGTGAGAGAGAGAGAGAGAAAGAGAAGCTGTGAGTAAGAAGGAGAGGGAAAGAGAAGAAGTGAGTGAGTGAGAGAGAGAGAGAGAAAGAGAAGCTGTGAGTGAGAGAGAGAGAGAAAGAGAAGCTGTGAGTGAGAGAGTGAGAGAGAGAAAGAGAATCTGTTAGTGAGTGTGAGAGAGAGAGAGAAAGAGAAGCTGTGAGTGAGAGGGAGAGATTGAAAGAGAAGCTGTGAGTGAGAGAGAGAGAGAAAGAGAAGCTGTGAGAGAGAGAGAGAAAGAGAAGCTGTGAGTGAGAGGGAGAGAAAGAGAAGCTGTGAGTGACACAGAGAGAGAGAAGCTGTGAGTTAGAGAGAGAGAAAGAGAAGCTGTGAGTGACAGAGAGAGAGAAAGAGAAGCTGTGAGTGAGAGTGAGAGAGAGAGAGAGAAAGTGAAGCTGTGAGTGTGAGAGAGAGAGAAAGAGAAGCTGTGTGTGTGTGTGTGAGAGAAAGATAGTCTGAGAAAGAGAGAGTGAAAGAGAAGCTGTGAGTGAGACAGAGAGAGGGAGAAAGAGAAGCTGTGTGCGTGAGAGAGAGAAAGAAAAGTTGTGAGTGAGAGTGAGAGAGAGAGAGAGAAAGAGAAGCTGAGAGTGAGAGAGAGAGAGAAAGTGAAGCTGTGAGTGAGAGAGAGAGACAGAGAAGCTGTGTGTGTGTGTGAGAGAGAAAGATAATCTGTGAAAGAGAGAGTGAAAGAGAAGCTGTGAGTGAGACAGAGAGAGGGAGAAAGAGAAGCTGTGTGTGTGTGAGAAAGAGAAGCTGTGAGTGAGAGTGAGAGAGAGAGAGAAAGAGAAGCTGTGAGTGAGAGAGAGAGAGAAAGAGAAGCTGTGTGTGTGTGAGAGAGAAAGTGAAGCTGTGAGTGAGAGAGAGAGAGAGAATGAGAAGCTGTGAGTGAGAGAGAGAGAAGCTGTGAGTGAGAGAGAGAGAAGATGTGAGTGAGAGTGAGAGAGGGAGAAAGAGAAGCTGTGTGTGTGTGAGAGAGAAAGAGAAGCTGTGAGTGAGAGTGAGAGAAAGAGAAAGAGAAGCTGTGAGCGACAGAGCGAGAGAGAGAAAGAGAAGCTGTTAGTGAGAGTGAGAGAGAGAGAGAAAGAGAAGCTGTGAGTGAGTGAGAGAGAGAAAGAGATGCTGTGAGTGAGAGAGAGAGAGAAAGAGAAGGTGTGAGAGAGAGAGAGAGAAAGAGAAGCTGTGAGAGAGAGAGAGAAAGAGAAGCTGTGAGTGAGAAGGAGAGGGAAAGAGAAGCTGTGAGTGAGTGAGAGAGAGAGAAAGAGACGCTGTGAGTGAGAGAGAGAAAGAAAGAGAAGCTGTGAGTGTGTGAGAGAGAAAGAGAAGCTGTGAGTGAGAGAGAGAGAGAGAAAGAGAAGCTGTGAGTAAGAAGGAGAGGGAAAGAGAAGAAGTGAGTGAGTGAGAGAGAGAGAGAAAGAGAAGCTGTGAGTGAGAGAGAGAGAGAAAGAGAAGCTGTGAGTGAGAGAGTGAGAGAGAGAAAGAGAAGCTGTTAGTGAGAGTGAGAGAGAGAGAGAAAGAGAAGCTGTGAGTGAGAGAGAGATTGAAAGAGAAGCTGTGAGTGAGTGAGAGAGAGAGAAAGAGAAGCTGTAAGTGAGAGAGAGAGAAAGAGAAGCTGTGAGTGAGAGAGAGAGAGAGAGAAATAGAAGCTGTGATTAAGAAGGAGAGGGAAAGAGAATAAGTGAGTGAGTGAGAGAGAGAGAGAGAAAGAGAAGCTGTGAGAGAGAAAGAGAAGCTGCGAGTGAGAGAGTGAGAGAGAGAAAGAGAATCTGTTACTGAGTGTGAGAGAGAGAGAGAAAGAGAAGCTGTGAGTGAGAGAGAGATTGAAAGAGAAGCTGTGAGTGAGAGAGAGAGAGAAAGAGAAGCTGTGAGTGAGAGGGAGAGAAAGAGAAGCTGTGAGTGACACACAGCGAGAGAAGCTGTGAGTTAGAGAGAGAGAAAGAGAAGCTGTGAGTGACAGAGAGAGAGAAAGAGAAGCTGAGAGTGAGAGAGAGAGAGAAAGTGAAGCTGTGAGTGAGAGAGAGAGAGAAAGAGAAGCTGTGTGTGTGTGAGAGAGAGAAAGATAGTCTGAGAAAGAGAGAGTGAAAGAGAAGCTGTGAGTGAGACAGAGAGAGGGAGAAAGAGAAGCTGTGTGCGTGAGAGGGAGAAAGAGAAGCTGTGAGTGAGAGAGAGAAAGAAAAGCTGTGAGTGAGAGAGAGAGACAGAGAAGGTATGAGTGAGAGAGAGAGAGAAGCTGTGAGTGAGAGAGTGAGAGAGAGAAAGAGAAGCTGTGAGTGAGAGAGAGAAAGAGAAGCTGTGAGTGAGAGGGAGAGAGAGAAAGAGAAGCTGTGAGTGAGAGAGAGAGAGAGAGAGAGAAAGAGAAGCTGTGAGTGACAAGAGAGAAAGAGAAGCTGTGAGTGAGAGGGAGAGAGAGAGAATGAGAAGCTGTGAGTGACACACAGAGAGAGAAGCTGTGAGTTAGAGAGAGAGAGAAAGAGAAGCTGTGAGTGACAGAGAGAGAAAGAGAAGCTGTGAGTGATAGTGAGAGAGAGAGAGAAAGAGAAGCTGTGAGTGAGAGAGAGAGAAAGAGATGCTGTGAGTGAGATTGAGAGAGAAAGAGAAGCTGTGAGTGAGAGAGAGAGAAAGAGAAGCTGTGAGTGAGAGAGAGAGAAAGAGAAGCTGTGAGTGAGAGAGAGAGAAAGAGAAGCTGTGAGTAAGAAGGAGAGGGAAAGAGAAGAAGTGAGTGAGTGAGAGAGAGAGAGAGAAAGAGAAGCTGTGAGTGAGAGAGAGAGAGAAAGAGAAGCTGTGAGTGAGAAAGTGAGAGAGAGAAAGAGAAGCTGATAGTGAGAGTGAGAGAGAGAGAGAAAGAGAAGCTGTGAGTGAGAGAGAGATTGAAAGAGAAGCTGTGAGTGAGTGAGAGAGAGAAAGAGAAGCTGTGAGTGAGAGAGAGAGAAAGAGAAGCTGTGAGTGAGAGAGAGAGAGAAAGAGAAGCTGTGATTAAGAAGGAGATGGAAAGAGAATAAGTGAGTGAGTGAGAGAGAGAGAGAAAGAGAAGCTGTGAGAGAGAAAGAGAAACTGTGAGTGAGAGAGTGAGAGAGAGAAAGAGAATCTGTTAGTGAGTGTGTGAGAGAGAGAAAGAGAAGATGTGAGTGAGAGAGAGATTGAAAGAGAAGCTGTGAGTGAGAGAGAGAGAGAAAGAGAAGCTGTGAGTGAGAGAGAGAAAGAGAAGCTGGGAGTGAGAGGGAGAGAAAGAGAAGCTGTGAGTGACACAGAGAGAGAGAAGCTGTGAGTTAGAGAGAGAGAAGGAGAAGCTGTGAGTGAAAGTGAGAGAGAGAGAGAGAAAGTGAAGCTGTGAGTGTGAGAGAGAGAGAAAGAGAAGCTGTGTGTGTGTGTGAGAGAGAAAGATAGTCTGAGAAAGAGAGAGTGAAAGAGAAGCTGTGAGTGAGACAGAAAGAGGGAGAAAGAGAAGCTGTGTGCGTGAGAGAGAGAAAGAGAAGCTGTGAGTGAGAGAGAGAAAGAAAAGCTGTGAGTGAGAGAGAGAGAAAGAGAAGGTATGAGTGAGAGAGAGAGAGAAGCTGTGAGTGAGAGAGTGAGAGAGAGAAAGAGAAGCTGTGAGTGAGAGAGAGAAAGAGAAGCTGTGAGTGAGAGGGAGAGAGAGAAAGAGAAGCTGTGAGTGAGAGAGAGAGAGAGAAGGTGTGAGTGAGAGAGAGAAAGAGAAGCTGTGAGTGAGAGGGAGAGAGAGAAAGAGAAGCTGTGAGTGACACACAGAGAGAGAAGCTGTGAGTTAGAGAGAGAGAGAAAGAGAAGCTGTGAGTGACAGAGAGAGAGAAAGAGAAGCTGTGAGTGAGAGTGAGAGAGAGAGAGAAAGAGAAGCTGTGAGTGAGAGAGAGAGAAAGAGATGCTGTGAGTGAGAGAGAGAGAAAGAGAAGCTGTGAGTGAGAGAGAGAGAAAGAGAAGCTGTGAGTGAGAGAGAGAGAGAAAGAGAAGCTGTGAGTAAGAAGGAGAGGGAAAGAGAAGAAATGAGTGAGTGAGAGAGAGAGAGAGAAAGAGAAGCTGTGAGTGAGAGAGAGAGAGAAAGAGAAGCTGTGAGTGAGAGAGTGAGAGAGAGAAAGAGAAGCTGTTAGTGAGAGTGAGAGAGAGAGAGAAAGAGAAGCTGTGAGTGAGAGAGAGATTGAAAGAGAAGCTGTGAGTGAGTGAGAGAGAGAGAAAGAGAAGCTGTAAGTGAGAGAGAGAGAAAGAGAAGCTGTGAGTGAGAGAGAGAGAGAAAGAGAAGCTGTGATTAAGAAGGAGAGGGAAAGAGAATAAGTGAGTGAGTGAGAGAGAGAGAGAGAAAGAGAAGCTGTGAGAGAGAAAGAGAAGCTGTGAGTGAGAGAGTGAGAGAGAGAAAGAGAATCTGTTACTGAGTGTGTGTGTGAGAGAGAAAGAGAAGGTGTGAGTGAGAGAGAGATTGAAAGAGAAGCTGTGAGTGAGAGAGAGAGAGAGAAAGAGAAGCTGTGAGTGAGAGGGAGAGAAAGAGAAGCTGTGAGTGACACACAGAGAGAGAAGCTGTGAGTTAGAGAGAGAGAAAGAGAAGCTGTGAGTGACAGAGAGAGAGAAAGAGAAGCTGAGAGAGAGAGAGAGAGAAAGTGAAGCTGTGAGTGAGAGAGAGAGAGAAAGAGAAGCTGTGTGTGTGTGAGAGAGAAAGATAGTCTGAGAAAGAGAGAGTGAAAGAGAAGCTGTGAGTGAGACAGAGAGAGGGAGAAAGAGAAGCTGTGTGCGTGAGAGAGAGAAAGAGAAGCTGTGAGTGAGAGAGAGAAAGAAAAGCTGTGAGTGAGAGAGAGAGAAAGAGAAGGTATGAGTGAGAGAGAGAGAGAAGCTGTGAGTGAGAGAGTGAGAGAGAGAAAGAGAAGCTGTGAGTGAGAGAGAGAAAGAGAAGCTGTGAGTGAGAGGGTGAGAGAGAAAGAGAAGCTGTGAGTGAGAGAGAGAGAGAGAAAGAGAAGCTGTGAGTGAGAGTGAGAGAGAGAGAGAAAGAGAAGCTGTGAGTGAGAGAGAGAGAAAGAGATGCTGTGAGTGAGATTGAGAGAGAAAGAGAAGCTGTGAGTGAGAGAGAGAAAGAGAAGCTGTGAGTGAGAGGGAGAGAAAGAGAAGCTGTGAGTGACACACAGAGAGAGAAGCTGTGAGTTAGAGAGAGAGAAAGAGAAGCTGTGAGTGACAGAGAGAGAGAAAGAGAAGCTGTGAGTGAGAGTGAGAGAGAGAGAGAGAAAGTGAAGCTGTGAGTGTGAGAGAGAGAGAAAGAGAAGCTGTGTGTGTGTGTGTGAGAGAAAGATAGTCTGAGAAAGAGAGAGTGAAAGAGAAGCTGTGAGTGAGACAGAGAGAGGGAGAAAGAGAAGCTGTGTGCGTGAGAGAGAGAAAGAGAAGTTGTGAGTGAGAGTGAGAGAGAGAGAGAGAAAGAGAAGCTGAGAGTGAGAGAGAGAGAGAAAGTGAAGCTGTGAGTTAGAGAGAGAGACAGAGAAGCTGTGTGTGTGTGTGAGAGAGAAAGATAATCTGTGAAAGAGAGAGTGAAAGAGAAGCTGTGAGTGAGACAGAGAGAGGGAGAAAGAGAAGCTGTGTGTGTGTGAGAAAGAGAAGCTGTGAGTGAGAGTGAGAGAGAGAGAGAAAGAGAAGCTGTGAGTGAGAGAGAGAGAGAAAGAGAAGCTGTGTGTGTGTGAGAGAGAAAGTGAAGCTGTGAGTGAGAGAGAGAGAGAGAATGAGAAGCTGTGAGTGAGAGAGAGAGAAGCTGTGAGTGAGAGAGAGAGAAGATGTGAGTGAGAGTGAGAGAGGGAGAAAGAGAAGCTGTGTGTGTGTGAGAGAGAAAGAGAAGCTGTGAGTGACAGAGCGAGAGAGAGAAAGAGAAGCTGTTAGTGAGAGTGAGAGAGAGAGAAAGAGAAGCTGTGAGTGAGTGAGAGAGAGAAAGAGATGCTGTGAGTGAGAGAGAGAGAGAAAGAGAAGGTGTGAGAGAGAGAGAGAGAAAGAGAAGCTGTGAGAGAGAGAGAGAAAGAGAAGCTGTGAGTGAGAAGGAGAGGGAAAGAGAAGCTGTGAGTGAGTGAGAGAGAGAGAAAGAGAAGCTGTGAGTGAGAGAGAGAAAGAAAGAGAAGCTGTGAGTGTGTGAGAGAGAAAGAGAAGTTGTGAGTGAGAGAGAGAGAGAGAAAGAGAAGCTGTGAGTAAGAAGGAGAGGGAAAGAGAAGAAGTGAGTGAGTGAGAGAGAGAGAAAGAGAAGCTGTGAGACAGATAGAGAAGCTGTGAGTGAGAGAGTGAGAGAGAGAAAGAGAATCTGTTAGTGAGAGCGAGAGAGATTGAGAAAGAGAAGCTGTAAGTGAGAGAGAGATTGAAAGAGAAGCTGTGAGTGAGAGAGAGAGTGAGAAAGAGAAGCTGAGTGAGAGAGAGAAAGAGAAGCTGTGAGTGAATGGGAGAGAGAGAAAGAAAAGCTGCGAGTGACACAGAGAGAGAGAAGCTGTGAGTTAGAGAGAGAGAAAGAGAAGCTGTGAGTGACAGAGAGAGAGACAGAGAAGCTGTGTGTGTGTGTGAGAGAGAAAGAGAGTCTGAGAAAGAGAGAGTGAAAGAAAAGCTGTGAGACAGAGAGAGGGAGAAAGAGAAGCTGTGTGTGTGTGAGAGAGAAAGAGAAGCTGTGAGTGAGAGTGAGATAGAGAGAGAGAGAGAAGCTGTGAGTGTGTGTGAGAGAGAAAGAGAAACTGTGAGTGAGAGAGAGAGAAAGTGAAGCTGTGAGAGAGAAAGAGAGAGAGAATGAGAAGCTGTGAGTGAGAGAGAGAGAAGCTGTGCGTGAGAGAGAGAGAGAAGTGAGTGAGAGAGAGAGAATGAGAAGCTGTGAGTGAGAGAGAGAAAAAATAAGAGAAGCTGTGAGTGAGAAAGAGAGTGAAAGAGAAGCTGTGAGTGAGAGAAAGAGAGGGAGAAAGAGAAGCTGTGAGTGAGAGAGAGAGAAAGAGAAGCTGTGAGTGAGAGAGAGAGAGAATGAGAAGCTGTGAGTGAGAGAGAGAAGCTGTGAGTGAGAGAGAAAGAGAAGCTGTGAGTGAGAGAGAGAGAGAGAAGATGTGAGAGAGAGAGAATGAGAAGCTGTGAGTGAGAGAGAGAGAAAGTAAGAGAAGCTGTGAGTGATACAGAGAGAGAGAAAGAGAAGCTGTGAGTGAGAGAGAGAGGGAGAAAGATAAGCTGTGAGACAGAAAGAGAAGCTGTGAGTGAGAGAGTGAGAGAGAGAAAGAGAATCTGTTAGTGAGAGTGAGAGAGAGAGAGAAAGAGAAGCTGTGAGTGAGAGAGCGATTGAAAGAGAAGCTGTGAGTGAGAGAGAGAGAGAAAGAGAAGCTGTGAGTGAGAGAGAGAAAGAGAAGCTGTGAGTGAGAGAGAGAGAGAAAGTGAAGCTGTGAGTGTGTGAGAGAGAGAAAGAGAAGCTGTGTGTGTGTGAGAGAGAGAAAGATAGTCTGAGAAAGAGAGAGTGAAAGAGAAGCTGTGAGTGAGACAGAGAGAGGGAGAAAGAGAAGCTGTGTGCGTGAGAGAGAGAAAGAGAAGCTGTGAGTGAGAGAGAGAAAGAAAAGCTGTGAGTGAGAGAGAGAGAAAGAGAAGGTATGAGTGAGAGAGAGAGAGAAGCTGTGTGAGAGAGTGAGAGAGAGAAAGAGAAGCTGTGAGTGAGAGAGAGAAAGAGAAGCTGTGAGTGAGAGGGAGAGAGAGAAAGAGAAGCTGTGAGTGAGAGAGAGAGAGAGAAGGTGTGAGTGAGAGAGAGAAAGAGAAGCTGTGAGTGAGAGGGAGAGAGAGAAAGAGAAGCTGTGAGTGACACACAGAGAGAGAAGCTGTGAGTTAGAGAGAGAGAGAAAGAGAAGCTGTGAGTGACAGAGAGAGAGAAAGAGAAGCTGTGAGTGAGAGTGAGAGAGAGAGAGAAAGAGAAGCTGTGAGTGAGAGAGAGAGAAAGAGATGCTGTGAGTGAGAGAGAGAGAAAGAGAAGCTGTGAGTGAGAGAGAGAGAAAGAGAAGCTGTGAGTGAGAGAGAGAGAGAAAGAGAAGCTGTGAGTGAGAGAGAGAGAGAAAGAGAAGCTGTGAGTGAGAGAGTGAGAGAGAGAAAGAGAAGCTGTTAGTGAGAGTGAGAGAGAGAGAGAAAGAGAAGCTGTGAGTGAGAGAGAGATTGAAAGAGAAGCTGTGAGTGAGTGAGAGAGAGAGAAAGAGAAGCTGTAAGTGAGAGAGAGAGAAAGAGAAGCTGTGAGTGAGAGAGAGAGAGAAAGAGAAGCTGTGATTAAGAAGGAGAGGGAAAGAGAATAAGTGAGTGAGTGAGAGAGAGAGCGAGAAAGAGAAGCTGTGAGAGAGAAAGAGAAGCTGTGAGTGAGAGAGTGAGAGAGAGAAAGAGAATCTGTTACTGAGTGTGTGTGTGAGAGAGAAAGAGAAGGTGTGAGTGAGAGAGAGATTGAAAGAGAAGCTGTGAGTGAGAGAGAGAGAGAGAAAGAGAAGCTGTGAGTGAGAGGGAGAGAAAGAGAAGCTGTGAGTGACACACAGAGAGAGAAGCTGTGAGTTAGAGAGAGAGAAAGAGAAGCTGTGAGTGACAGAGAGAGAGAAAGAGAAGCTGAGAGAGAGAGAGAGAAAGTGAAGCTGTGAGTGAGAGAGAGAGAGAAAGAGAAGCTGTGTGTGTGTGAGAGAGAAAGATAGTCTGAGAAAGAGAGAGTGAAAGAGAAGCTGTGAGTGAGACAGAGAGAGGGAGAAAGAGAAGCTGTGTGCGTGAGAGAGAGAAAGAGAAGCTGTGAGTGAGAGAGAGAAAGAAAAGCTGTGAGTGAGAGAGAGAGAAAGAGAAGGTATGAGTGAGAGAGAGAGAAGCTGTGAGTGAGAGAGTGAGAGAGAGAAAGAGAAGCTGTGAGTGAGAGAGAGAAAGAGAAGCTGTGAGTGAGAGGGTGAGAGAGAAAGAGAAGCTGTGAGTGAGAGAGAGAGAGAGAAAGAGAAGCTGTGAGTGAGAGTGAGAGAGAGAGAGAAAGAGAAGCTGTGAGTGAGAGAGAGAGAAAGAGATGCTGTGAGTGAGATTGAGAGAGAAAGAGAAGCTGTGAGTGAGAGAGAGAAAGAGAAGCTGTGAGTGAGAGGGAGAGAAAGAGAAGCTGTGAGTGACACACAGAGAGAGAAGCTGTGAGTTAGAGAGAGAGAAAGAGAAGCTGTGAGTGACAGAGAGAGAGAAAGAGAAGCTGTGAGTGAGAGTGAGAGAGAGAGAGAGAAAGTGAAGCTGTGAGTGTGTGAGAGAGAGAAAGAGAAGCTGTGTGTGTGTGTGTGAGAGAAAGATAGTCTGAGAAAGAGAGAGTGAAAGAGAAGCTGTGAGTGAGACAGAGAGAGGGAGAAAGAGAAGCTGTGTGCGTGAGAGAGAGAAAGAGAAGTTGTGAGTGAGAGTGAGAGAGAGAGAGAGAAAGAGAAGCTGAGAGTGAGAGAGAGAGAGAAAGTGAAGCTGTGAGTGAGAGAGAGAGACAGAGAAGCTGTGTGTGTGTGTGAGAGAGAAAGATAATCTGTGAAAGAGAGAGTGAAAGAGAAGCTGTGTGTGTGTGAGAAAGAGAAGCTGTGAGTGAGAGTGAGAGAGAGAGAGAAAGAGAAGCTGTGAGTGAGAGAGAGAGAGAGAATGAGAAGCTGTGAGTGAGAGAGAGAGAAGCTGTGAGTGAGAGAGAGAGAAGATGTGAGTGAGAGTGAGAGAGGGAGAAAGAGAAGCTGTGTGTGTGTGAGAGAGAAAGAGAAGCTGTGAGTGAGAGTGAGAGAAAGAGAAAGAGAAGCTGTGAGTGACAGAGCGAGAGAGAGAAAGAGAAGCTGTTAGTGAGAGTGAGAGAGAGAGAGAAAGAGAAGCTGTGAGTGAGTGAGAGAGAGAAAGAGATGCTGTGAGTGAGAGAGAGAGAGAAAGAGAAGGTGTGAGAGAGAGAGAGAGAAAGAGAAGCTGTGAGAGAGAGAGAGAAAGAGAAGCTGTGAGTGAGAAGGAGAGGGAAAGAGAAGCTGTGAGTGAGTGAGAGAGAGAGAAAGAGAAGCTGTGAGTGAGAGAGAGAAAGAAAGAGAAGCTGTGAGTGTGTGAGAGAGAAAGAGAAGTTGTGAGTGAGAGAGAGAGAGAGAAAGAGAAGCTGTGAGTAAGAAGGAGAGGGAAAGAGAAGAAGTGAGTGAGTGAGAGAGAGAGAAAGAGAAGCTGTGAGACAGATAGAGAAGCTGTGAGTGAGAGAGTGAGAGAGAGAAAGAGAATCTGTTAGTGAGAGCGAGAGAGATTGAGAAAGAGAAGCTGTAAGTGAGAGAGAGATTGAAAGAGAAGCTGTGAGTGAGAGAGAGAGTGAGAAAGAGAAGCTGAGTGAGAGAGAGAAAGAGAAGCTGTGAGTGAATGGGAGAGAGAGAAAGAAAAGCTGCGAGTGACACAGAGAGAGAGAAGCTGTGAGTTAGAGAGAGAGAAAGAGAAGCTGTGAGTGACAGAGAGAGAGACAGAGAAGCTGTGTGTGTGTGTGAGAGAGAAAGAGAGTCTGAGAAAGAGAGAGTGAAAGAAAAGCTGTGAGACAGAGAGAGGGAGAAAGAGAAGCTGTGTGTGTGTGAGAGAGAAAGAGAAGCTGTGAGTGAGAGTGAGATAGAGAGAGAGAGAGAGAAGCTGTGAGTGTGTGTGAGAGAGAAAGAGAAACTGTGAGTGAGAGAGAGAGAAAGTGAAGCTGTGAGAGAGAAAGAGAGAGAGAATGAGAAGCTGTGAGTGAGAGAGAGAGAAGCTGTGCGTGAGAGAGAGAGAGAAGTGAGTGAGAGAGAGAGAATGAGAAGCTGTGAGTGAGAGAGAGAAAAAATAAGAGAAGCTGTGAGTGAGAGAAAGAGAGGGAGAAAGAGAAGCTGTGAGTGAGAGAGAGAGAAAGAGAAGCTGTGAGTGAGAGAGAGAGAGAATGAGAAGCTGTGAGTGAGAGAGAGAAGCTGTGAGTGAGAGAGAAAGAGAAGCTGTGAGTGAGAGAGAGAGAGAGAAGATGTGAGAGAGAGAGAATGAGAAGCTGTGAGTGAGAGAGAGAGAAAGTAAGAGAAGCTGTGAGTGATACAGAGAGAGAGAAAGAGAAGCTGTGAGTGAGAGAGAGAGGGAGAAAGATAAGCTGTGAGACAGAAAGAGAAGCTGTGAGTGAGAGAGTGAGAGAGAGAAAGAGAATCTGTTAGTGAGAGTGAGAGAGAGAGAGAAAGAGAAGCTGTGAGTGAGAGAGCGATTGAAAGAGAAGCTGTGAGTGAGAGAGAGAGAGAAAGAGAAGCTGTGAGTGAGAGAGAGAAAGAGAAGCTGTGAGTGAGAGAGAGAGAGAGAGAGAAAGTGAAGCTGTGAGTGTGAGAGAGAGAGAAAGAGAAGCTGTGTGTGTGTGAGAGAGAGAAAGATAGTCTGAGAAAGAGAGAGTGAAAGAGAAGCTGTGAGTGAGACAGAGAGAGGGAGAAAGAGAAGCTGTGTGCGTGAGAGAGAGAAAGAGAAGCTGTGAGTGAGAGAGAGAAAGAAAAGCTGTGAGTGAGAGAGAGAGAAAGAGAAGGTATGAGTGAGAGAGAGAGAGAAGCTGTGAGTGAGAGAGTGAGAGAGAGAAAGAGAAGCTGTGAGTGAGAGAGAGAAAGAGAAGCTGTGAGTGAGAGGGAGAGAGAGAAAGAGAAGCTGTGAGTGAGAGAGAGAGAGAGAAGGTGTGAGTGAGAGAGAGAAAGAGAAGCTGTGAGTGAGAGGGAGAGAGAGAAAGAGAAGCTGTGAGTGACACACAGAGAGAGAAGCTGTGAGTTAGAGAGAGAGAGAAAGAGAAGCTGTGAGTGACAGAGAGAGAGAAAGAGAAGCTGTGAGTGAGAGTGAGAGAGAGAGAGAAAGAGAAGCTGTGAGTGAGAGAGAGAGAAAGAGATGCTGTGAGTGAGAGAGAGAGAAAGAGAAGCTGTGAGTGAGAGAGAGAGAAAGAGAAGCTGTGAGTGAGAGAGAGAGAGAAAGAGAAGCTGTGAGTAAGAAGGAGAGGGAAAGAGAAGAAATGAGTGAGTGAGAGAGAGAGAAAGAAAGAGAAGCTGTGAGTGAGAGAGAGAGAGAAAGAGAAGCTGTGAGTGAGAGAGTGAGAGAGAGAAAGAGAAGCTGTTAGTGAGAGTGAGAGAGAGAGAGAAAGAGAAGCTGTGAGTGAGAGAGAGATTGAAAGAGAAGCTGTGAGTGAGTGAGAGAGAGAGAAAGAGAAGCTGTAAGTGAGAGAGAGAGAAAGAGAAGCTGTGAGTGAGAGAGAGAGAGAAAGAGAAGCTGTGATTAAGAAGGAGAGGGAAAGAGAATAAGTGAGTGAGTGAGAGAGAGAGAGAGAAAGAGAAGCTGTGAGAGAGAAAGAGAAGCTGTGAGTGAGAGAGTGAGAGAGAGAAAGAGAATCTGTTACTGAGTGTGTGTGTGAGAGAGAAAGAGAAGGTGTGAGTGAGAGAGAGATTGAAAGAGAAGCTGTGAGTGAGAGAGAGAGAGAGAAAGAGAAGCTGTGAGTGAGAGGGAGAGAAAGAGAAGCTGTGAGTGACACACAGAGAGAGAAGCTGTGAGTTAGAGAGAGAGAAAGAGAAGCTGTGAGTGACAGAGAGAGAGAAAGAGAAGCTGAGAGAGAGAGAGAGAAAGTGAAGCTGTGAGTGAGAGAGAGAGAGAAAGAGAAGCTGTGTGTGTGTGAGAGAGAAAGATAGTCTGAGAAAGAGAGAGTGAAAGAGAAGCTGTGAGTGAGACAGAGAGAGGGAGAAAGAGAAGCTGTGTGCGTGAGAGAGAGAAAGAGAAGCTGTGAGTGAGAGAGAGAAAGAAAAGCTGTGAGTGAGAGAGAGAGAAAGAGAAGGTATGAGTGAGAGAGAGAGAGAAGCTGTGAGTGAGAGAGTGAGAGAGAGAAAGAGAAGCTGTGAGTGAGAGAGAGAAAGAGAAGCTGTGAGTGAGAGGGTGAGAGAGAAAGAGAAGCTGTGAGTGAGAGAGAGAGAGAGAAAGAGAAGCTGTGAGTGAGAGTGAGAGAGAGAGAGAAAGAGAAGCTGTGAGTGAGAGAGAGAGAAAGAGATGCTGTGAGTGAGATTGAGAGAGAAAGAGAAGCTGTGAGTGAGAGAGAGAAAGAGAAGCTGTGAGTGAGAGGGAGAAAAAGAGAAGCTGTGAGTGACACACAGAGAGAGAAGCTGTGAGTTAGAGAGAGAGAAAGAGAAGCTGTGAGTGACAGAGAGAGAGAAAGAGAAGCTGTGAGTGAGAGTGAGAGAGAGAGAGAAAGTGAAGCTGTGAGTGTGAGAGAGAGAGAAAGAGAAGCTGTGTGTGTGTGTGAGAGAGAAAGATAGTCTGAGAAAGAGAGAGTGAAAGAGAAGCTGTGAGTGAGACAGAGAGAGGGAGAAAGAGAAGCTGTGTGCGTGAGAGAGAGAAAGAGAAGTTGTGAGTGAGAGTGAGAGAGAGAGAGAGAAAGAGAAGCTGAGAGTGAGAGAGAGAGAGAAAGTGAAGCTGTGAGTGAGAGAGAGAGACAGAGAAGCTGTGTGTGTGTGAGAGAGAGAAAGATAATCTGTGAAAGAGAGAGTGAAAGAGAAGCTGTGAGTGAGACAGAGAGAGGGAGAAAGAGAAGCTGTGTGTGTGTGAGAAAGAGAAGCTGTGAGTGAGAGTGAGAGAGAGAGAGAAAGAGAAGCTGTGAGTGAGAGAGAGAGAGAAAGAGAAGCTGTGTGTGTGTGAGAGAGAAAGTGAAGCTGTGAGTGAGAGAGAGAGAGAGAATGAGAAGCTGTGAGTGAGAGAGAGAGAAGCTGTGAGTGAGAGAGAGAGAAGATGTGAGTGAGAGTGAGAGAGGGAGAAAGAGAAGCTGTGTGTGTGTGTGAGAGAAAGAGAAGCTGTGAGTGAGAGTGAGAGAAAGAGAAAGAGAAGCTGTGAGTGACAGAGCGAGAGAGAGAAAGAGAAGCTGTTAGTGAGAGTGAGAGAGAGAGAGAAAGAGAAGCTGTGAGTGAGTGAGAGAGAGAAAGAGATGCTGTGAGTGAGAGAGAGAGAGAAAGAGAAGGTGTGAGAGAGAGAGAGAGAAAGAGAAGCTGTGAGAGAGAGAGAGAAAGAGAAGCTGTGAGTGAGAAGGAGAGGGAAAGAGAAGCTGTGAGTGAGTGAGAGAGAGAGAAAGAGAAGCTGTGAGTGAGAGAGAGAAAGAAAGAGAAGCTGTGAGTGTGTGAGAGAGAAAGAGAAGTTGTGAGTGAGAGAGAGAGAGAGAAAGAGAAGCTGTGAGTAAGAAGGAGAGGGAAAGAGAAGAAGTGAGTGAGTGAGAGAGAGAGAAAGAGAAGCTGTGAGACAGAAAGAGAAGCTGTGAGTGAGAGAGTGAGAGAGAGAAAGAGAATCTGTTAGTGAGAGAGAGAGAGATTGAGAAAGAGAAGCTGTAAGTGAGAGAGAGATTGAAAGAGAAGCTGTGAGTGAGAGAGAGAGAGAGAAAGAGAAGCTGAGTGAGAGAGAGAAAGAGAAGCTGTGAGTGAGAGGGAGAGAGAGAAAGAAAAGCTGCGAGTGACACAGAGAGAGAGAAGCTGTGAGTTAGAGAGAGAGAAAGAGAAGCTGTGAGTGACAGAGAGAGAGACAGAGAAGCTGTGTGTGTGTGAGAGAGAGAAAGAGAGTCTGAGAAAGAGAGAGTGAAAGAAAAGCTGTGAGACAGAGAGAGGGAGAAAGAGAAGCTGTGTGTGTGTGAGAGAGAAAGAGAAGCTGTGAGTGAGAGTGAGATAGAGAGAGAGAGAGAGAAGCTGTGAGTGTGTGTGAGAGAGAAAGAGAAACTGTGAGTGAGAGAGAGAGAAAGTGAAGCTGTGAGAGAGAAAGAGAGAGAGAATGAGAAGCTGTGAGTGAGAGAGAGAGAAGCTGTGAGTGAGAGAGAGAGAAGTGAGTGAGAGAGAGAGAATGAGAAGCTGTGAGTGAGAGAGAGAAAAAATAAGAGAAGCTGTGAGTGAGAAAGAGAGTGAAAGAGAAGCTGTGAGTGAGAGAAAGAGAGGGAGAAAGAGAAGCTGTGAGTGAGAGAGAGAGAAAGAGAAGCTGTGAGTGAGAGAGAGAGAGAATGAGAAGCTGTGAGTGAGAGAGAGAAGCTGTGAGTGAGAGAGAAAGAGAAGCTATGAGTGAGAGAGAGAGAGAGAAGATGTGAGAGAGAGAGAATGAGAAGCTGTGAGTGAGAGAGAGAGAAAGTAAGAGAAGCTGTGAGTGATACAGAGAGTGAGAAAGAGAAGCTGTGAGTGAGAGAGAGGGGGAGAAAGATAAGCTGTGAGACAGAAAGAGAAGCTGTGAGTGAGAGAGCGATTGAAAGAGAAGCTGTGAGTGAGAGAGAGAGAGAAAGAGAAGCTGTAAGTGAGAGAGAGAAAGAGAAGCTGTGAGTGAGAGAGAGAGAGGGAGAAAGATAAGCTGTGTGTGAGAGAGAGAGAGAAAGAGAAGCTGTGAGTGAGAGAGAGAGAGAGAGAAAGAGAAGCTGCGAGTAAGAAGGAGAGGGAAAGAGAAGAAGTGAGTGAGAGAGAGAGAGAGAGAGAAGCTGTGAGACAGAAAGAGAAGCTGTGAGTGAGAGAGTGAGAGAGAGAAAGAGAATCTGTTAGTGAGAGTGAGAGAGAGAGAGAAAGAGAAGCTGTGAGTGAGAGAGCGATTGAAAGAGAAGCTGTGAGTGAGAGAGAGAGAGAAAGAGAAGCTGTAAGTGAGAGAGAGAAAGAGAAGCTGTGAGTGAGAGAGAGAGAGGGAGAAAGATAAGCTGTGTGTGAGAGAGAGAGAGAAAGAGAAGCTGTGAGTGAGAGAGAGAGAGAGAAAGAGAAGCTGCGAGTAAGAAGGAGAGGGAAAGAGAAGAAGTGAGTGAGAGAGAGAAAGAGAAGCTGTGAGTGAGAGGGAGAGAGAGAAAGAGAAGCTGTGAGTGACACAGAGAGAGAGAAGCTGTGAGTTAGAGAGAGAGAAAGAGAAGCTGTGAGTGACAGAGAGAGAGAAAGAGAAGCTGAGAGAGAGAGAGAGAGAATGTGAAGCTGTGAGTGAGAGAGAGAGAGACAGAGAAGCTGTGTGTGTGTGAGAGAGAGTGAAAGAGAAGCTGTGAGTGAGACAGAGAGAGGGAGAAAGAGAAGCTGTGTGTGTGTGAGAGAGAAAGAGAAGCTGTGAGTGAGAGTGAGAGAGAGAGAGAGAAAGAGAAGCTGTGAGTGTGTGAGAGAGAGAAAGAGAAGCTGTGAGTGAGAGAGAGAGAAAGCGAAGCTGTGAGTGAGAGAGAGAGAGAATGAGAAGCTGTGAGTGAGAGAGAGAGAAGCTGTGAGTGAGTGAGAGAGAGAAGATGTGAGTGAGAGAGAGAGAGAATGAGAAGCTGTGAGTGAGAGAGAGAAAAAGTAAGAGAAGCTGTGAGTGAGAAAGAGAGAGAAAGAGAAGCTGTGAGTGAGAGAGAGAGAAAGAGATGCTGTGAGTGAGAGAGAGAGAATGAGAACCTGTGAGTGAGAGAGAGAGAAGCTGTGAGTGAGAGAGAGAGAGAAGATGTGAGTGAGAGAGAGAGAGAATGAGAAGCTGTGAGTGAGAGAGAGAGAAAGTAAGAGAAGCTGTGAGTGATACAGAGAGAGAGAAAGAGAAGCTGTGAGTGAGTGAGAGAGAGGGAGAAAGATAAGCTGTGTGAGAGAGAGAGAGAGAAAGAGAAGCTGTGAGAGAGAGAGAGAGAGAGAGAGAAGCTGTGATTGAGAGTGAGAGAGAGAGAGAAGCTGTGAGTGAGAGAGAGAGAAAGAGAAGCTGTGAGTGAGAGAGAGAGAAGCTGTGAGTGAGAGAGAGAAAGAAAAGGTGTGAGTGTGAGAGAGAGAGAAAGAGAAGGAAGGAGTGAGAGAGAGATAAGCAGTGAGTGAGAGAGAGAGAGAGAGAGAGAGAGAGAAGCTGTGAGTGAGACAGAGAGAGAGAAAGAGAAGCTGTGAGAGAGGGGGAAAGAGAAGCTGTGTGTGTGTGAGAAAGAGAAGCTGTGAGTGAGAGAGAGAGAAAGAGAAGCTGTGAGTGAGAGAGAGATTGAAAGAGAAGCTGTGAGTGAGAGAGAGAGAGAGAAAGAGAAGCTGTGAGTGAGAGAGAGAAAGAGAAGCTGTGAGTGAGAGGGAGAGAAAGAGAAGCTGTGAGTGACACACAGAGAGAGAAGCTGTGAGTGAGAGAGAGAGAAAGAGAAGCTGTGAGTGAGAGAGAGAGAAAGAGAAGCTGTGCGTGAGAGAGAGAGAGAAAGAGAAGCTGTGAGTAAGAAGGAGAGGGAAAGAGAAGAAGTGAGTGAGTGAGAGAGAGAGAGAGAGAGAAAGAGAAGCTGTGAGTGAGAGAGAGAGAGAAAGAGAAGCTGTGAGTGAGAGAGTGAGAGGGAGAAAGAGAAGCTGATAGTGAGAGTGAGAGAGAGAGAGAAAGAGAAGCTGTGAGTGAGAGAGAGATTGAAAGAGAAGCTGTGAGTGAGTGAGAGAGAGAGAAAGAGAAGCTGTGAGTGAGAGAGAGAGAAAGAGAAGCTGTGAGTGAGAGAGAGAGAAAGAGAAGCTGTGATTAAGAAGGAGAGGGAAAGAGAATAAGTGAGTGAGTGAGAGAGAGAGAGAAAGAGAAGCTGTGAGAGAGAAAGAGAAACTGTGAGTGAGAGAGTGAGAGGGAGAGAAAGAGAAGCTGTGAGTGAGAGGGAGAGAAAGAGAAGCTGTGAGTTAGAGAGAGAGAAAGAGAAGCTGTGAGTGAGAGTGAGAGAGAGAGAGAAAGTGAAGCTGTGAGTGTGTGAGAGAGAGAAAGAGAAGCTGTGTGTGTGTGTGAGAGAGAAAGATAGTCTGAGAAAGAGAGAGTGAAAGAGAAGCTGAGAGTGAGAGAGAGAGAGAGAAGCTGTGAGTGAGAGAGTGAGAGAGAGAAAGAGAAGCTGTTAGTGAGAGTGAGAGAGAGAGAGAAAGAGAAGCTGTGAGTGAGAGAGAGATTGAAAGAGAAGCTGTGAGTGAGTGAGAGAGAGAGAAAGAGAAGCTGTGAGTGAGAGGGAGAGAAAGAGAAGCTGTGAGTGAGAGAGAGAAAGAGAAGCTGTGAGTGACAGAGAGAGAGAAAGAGAAGCTGTGAGTGAGAGTGAGAGAGAGAGAGAAAGTGAAGCTGTGAGTGTGTGAGAGAGAGAAAGAGAAGCTGTGTGTGTGTGAGAGAGAGAAAGATAGTCTGAGAAAGAGAGAGTGAAAGAGAAGATGTGAGTGAGACAGAGAGAAGGAGAAAGAGAAGCTGTGTGCGTGAGAGAGAGAAAGAGAAGCTGTGAGTGAGAGTGAGAGAGAGAGAGAGAAAGAGAAGCTGAGAGTGAGAGAGAGAGAGAGAGAAGCTGTGAGTGAGAGAGAGATTGAGAGAAGCTGTGAGTGATAGGGAGAGAGAGAAAGAGAAGCTGTGAGTGACACACAGAGAGAGAAGCTGTGAGTTAGAGAGAGAGAAAGAGAAGCTGTGAGTGACAGAGAGAGAGACAGAGAAGCTGTGTGTGTGTGAGAGAGAGAAAGATAGTCTGAGAAAGAGAGAGTGAAAGAGAAGCTGTGAGACAGAGAGAGGGAGAAAGAGAAGCTGTGTGTGTGTGTGTGAGAGAAAGAGAAGCTGTGAGTGAGAGTGAGATAGAGAGAGAGAGAAGCTGTGAGTGTGTGTGAGAGAGAAAGAGAAGCTGTGAGTGAGAGTGAGAGAGAGAGAGAAAGAGAAGCTGTGAGTGAGAGAGAGATTGAAAGAGAAGCTGTGAGTGAGTGAGAGAGAGAGAAAGAGAAGCTGTGAGTGAGAGAGAGAGAAAGAGAAGCTGTGTGTGTGAGAGAGAGAAAGAGAAGCTGTGATTAAGAAGGAGAAGGAAAGAGAATAAGTGAGTGAGTGAGAGAGAGAGAGAGAAAGAGAAGCTGTGAGAGAGAAAGAGAAGCTGTGAGTGAGAGAGTGAGAGAGAGAAAGAGAATCTGTTAGTGAGTGTGAGAGAGAGAGAGAAAGAGAAGCAGTGAGTGAGAGAGAGATGAAAAGAGAAGCTGTGAGTGAGAGAGAGAGAGAAAGAGAAGCTGTGAGTGAGAGAGAGAAAGAGAAGCTGTGAGTGAGAAGGAGAGAAAGAGAAGCTGTGAGTGAGACAGAGAGAGAGAAGCTGTGAGTTAGAGAGAGAAAGAGAAGCTGTGAGTGACAGAGAGAGAGAAAGAGAAGCTGTGAGTGAGAGTGAGAGAGAGAGAGAAAGTGAAGCTGTGAGTGTGTGTGTGAGAGAAAGAGAAGCTGTGTGTGTGTGAGAGAGAGAAAGATAGTCTGAGAAAGAGAGAGTGAAAGAGAAGCTGTGAGTGAGACAGAGAGAGGGAGAAAGAGAAGCTGTGTGCGTGAGAGAGAGAAAGAGAAGCTGTGAGTGAGAGTGAGAGAGAGAGAGAGAAAGAGAAGCTGAGAGTGAGAGAGAGAGAGAAAGTGAAGCTGTGAGTGAGAGAGAGAAAGAAAGAGAAGCTGTGAGTGAGAGAGAGAAAGAAAGAAAGAGAAGCTGTGAGTGTTAGAGAAAGAGAAGCTGTGAGTGAGAGAGAGAGAGAAAGAGAAGCTGTGAGTAAGAAGGAGAGGGAAAGAGAAGAAGTGAGTGAGTGAGAGAGAGAGAGAAAGAGAAGCTGTGAGACAGAAAGAGAAGCTGTGAGTGAGAGAGTGAGAGAGAGAAAGAGAATCTGTTAGTGAGAGTGAGAGAGAGAGAGAAAGAGAAGCTGTAAGTGAGAGAGAGATTGAAAGAGAATCTGTGAGTGAGAGAGAGAGAGAGAAAGAGAAGCTGAGTGAGAGAGAGAAAGAGAAGCTGTGAGTGAGAGGGAGAGAGAGAAAGAGAAGCTGTGAGTGACACAGAGAGAGAGAAGCTGTGAGTTAGAGAGAGAGAAAGAGATGCTGTGAGTGACAGAGAGAGAGACAGAGAAGCTGTGTGTGAGAGAGAAAGATAGTCTGAGAAAGAGAGAGCGAAAGAGAAGCTGTGAGACAGAGAGAGGGAGAAAGAGAAGCTGTGTGTGTGTGAGAGAGAGAAAGAGAAGCTGTGAGTGAGAGTGAGATAGAGAGAGAGAGAGAGAAGCTGTGAGTGTGTGTGAGAGAGAAAGAGAAACTGTGAGTGAGAGAGAGAGAAAGCGAAGCTGTGAGAGAGAAAGAGAGAGAGAATGAGAAGCTGTGAGTGAGAGAGAGAGAGAAGCTGTGAGTGAGTGAGAGAGAGAAGATGTGAGTGAGAGAGAGAGAATGAGAAGCTGTGAGTGAGAGAGAGAAAAAATAAGAGAAGCTGTGAGTGAGAAAGAGAGAGAAAGAGAAGCTGTGAGAGAAAGAGAGGGAGAAAGAGAAGCTGTGAGTGAGAGAGAGAGAAAGAGAAGCTGTGAGTGAGAGAGAGAGAGAATGAGAAGCTGTGAGTGAGAGAGAGAGAAGCTGTGAGTGAGAGAGAAAGAGAAGCTGTGAGTGAGAGAGAGAGAGAGAAGATGTGAGTGAGAGAGAGAGAGAATGAGAAGCTGTGAGTGAGAGAGAGAGAGAGAAAGTAAGAGAAGCTGTGAGTGATACAGAGAGAGAGAAAGAGAAGCTGTGAGTGAGAGAGAGAGAGAGGGAGAAAGATAAGCTGTGAGAGAGAGAGAGAGAGAAAGAGAAGCTGTGAGTGAGAGAGAGAGAGAAGGAGAAGCTGCGAGTAAGAAGGAGAGGGAAAGAGAAGAAGTGAGTGAGAGAGAGAGAGAGAGAAAGAGAAGCTGTGAGACAGAAAGAGAAGCTGTGAGTGAGAGAGTGAGAGAGAGAAAGAGAATCTGTTAGTGAGAGTGAGAGAGAGAGAGAAAGAGAAGCTGTGAGTGAGAGAGAGATTGAAAGAGAAGCTGTGAGTGAGAGAGAGAGAGAGAGAAAGAAAAGCTGTGAGTGAGAGAGAGAAAGAGAAGCTGTGAGTGAGAGGGAGAGAGAGAAAGAGAAGCTGTGAGTGACACAGAGAGAGAGAATCTGTGAGTTAAAGAGAGAGAAAGAGAAGCTGTGAGTGAGAGAGATAGAGAGAGAGAGAAAGAGAAGCTGAGAGAGAGAGAGAATGTGAAGCTGTGAGTGAGAGAGAGAGAGACAGAGAAGCTGTGTGTGTGTGAGAGAGAGAAAGATAGTCTGAGAAAGAGAGAGTGAAAGAGAAGCTGTGAGTGAGACAGAGAGAGGGAGAAAGAGAAGCTGTGTGTGTGTGAGAGAGAAAGAGAAGCTGTGAGTGAGAGTGAGAGAGAGAGAGAGAGAGAAAGAGAAGCTGTGAGTGTGAGAGAGAGAGAAAGAGAAGATGTGAGTGTGAGAGAGAGAAAGCGAAGCTGTGAGTGAGAGAGAGAGAGAATGAGAAGCTGTGAGTGAGAGAGAGAGAAGATGTGAGTGAGAGAGAGAGAGAAGATGTGAGTGAGAGAGAGAGAATGAGAAGCTGTGAGTGAGAGAGAGAAAAATGTAAGAGAAGCTGTGAGTGAGAAAGAGAGAGAAAGAGAAGCTGTGAGTGAGAGAGAAAGAGAAGCTGTGAGTGAGAGAGAGAGAGAGAGAAGATGTGAGTGAGAGAGAGAGAGAATGAGAAGCTGTGAGTGAGAGAGAGAGAAAGTAAGAGAAGCTGTGAGTGATACAGAGAGAGAGAAAGAGAAGCTGTGATTGAGAGTGAGAGAGAGAGAGAAAGAGAAGCTGTGAGTGAGAGAGAAAGAAAGAGAAGCTGTGAGTGAGAGAGAGAGAAGCTGTGAGTGAGAGAGAGAAAGAAAAGGTGTGAGTGAGAGAGAGAGAGAGAAAGAGAAGGTAGGAGTGAGAGAGAGAGAAGCAGTGAGTGAGAGAGAGAGAGAGAGAAAAAGAAGCTGTGAGTGAGACACAGAGAGAAAAGAGAAGCTGTGAGAGAGGGGGGAAAGAGAAGCTGTGTGTGTGTGAGAAAGAGAAGCTGTGAGTGAGAGAGAGAGAGAAAGAGAAGCTGTGAGTGAGAGAGAGATTGAAAGAGAAGCTGTGAGTGAGAGAGAGAGAGAAAGAGAAGCTGTGAGTGAGAGAGAGAAAGAGAAGCTGTGAGTGAGAGGGAGAGAAAGAGAAGCTGTGAGTTAGAGAGAGAGAAAGAGAAGCTGTGAGTGACAGAGAGAAAGAGAAGCTGAGAGTGAGAGAGAGAGAGAAAGTGAAGCTGTGAGTGAGAGAGAGAGAGAAAGAGAAGCTGTGTGTGTGTGTGAGAGAGAAAGATAGTCTGAGAAAGAGAGAGTGAAAGAGAAGCTGTGAGTGAGACAGAGAGAGGGAGAAAGAGAAGCTGTGTGTGAGAGAGAGAGAAAGAGAAGCTGTGAGTGAGAGAGAGAAAGAAAAGCTGTGAGTGAGAGAGAGAGAAAGAGAAGGTATGTGTGTGAGAGAGAGAGAGAAGCTGTGAGTGAGAGAGTGAGAGAGAGAAAGAGAAGCTGTGAGTGAGAGAGAGAAAGAGAAGCTGTGAGTGAGAGGGAGAGAGAGAAAGAGAAGCTGTGAGTGAGAGAGAGACAGAGAAAGAGAAGGTGTGAGGGAGAGAGAGAAAGAGAAGCTGTGAGTGAGAGGGAGAGAGAGAAAGAGAAGCTGTGAGTGACACACACAGAGAGAAGCTGTGAGTTAGAGAGAGAGAGAAAGAGAAGCTGTGAGTGACAGAGAGAGAGAAAGAGAAGCTGTGAGTGAGAGTGAGAGAGAGAGAGAAAGAGAAGCTGTGAGTGAGAGAGAGAGAAAGAGAAGCTGTGAGTGAGAGAGAGAGAAAGAGAAGCTATGAGTGAGAGAGAGAGAAAGAGAAGCTGTGAGTGAGAGAGAGAGAGAAAGAGAAGCTGTGAGTGAGAGAGTGAGAGAGAGAAAGAGAAGCTGTTAGTGAGAGTGAGAGAGAGAGAGAAAGAGAAGCTGTGAGTGAGAGAGAGATTGAAAGAGAAGCTGTGAGTGAGTGAGAGAGAGAGAAAGAGAATCTGTAAGTGAGAGAGAGAGAAAGAGAAGCTGTGAGTGAGAGAGAGAGAGAAAGAGAAGCTGTGATTAAGAAGGAGAGGGAAAGAGAATAAGTGAGTGAGTGAGAGAGAGAGAGAAAGAGAAGCTGTGAGAGAGAAAGAGAAGCTGTGAGTGAGAGAGTGAGAGAGAGAAAGAGAATCTGTTACTGAGTGTGAGAGAGAGAGAGAAAGAGAAGCTGTGAGTGAGAGAGAGATTGAAAGAGAAGCTGTGAATGAGAGAGAGAGAGAAAGAGAAGCTTTGAGTGAGAGGGAGAGAAAGAGAAGCTGTGAGTGACACACAGAGAGAGAAGCTGTGAGTTAGAGAGAGAGAAAGAGAAGCTGTGAGTGACAGAGAGAGATAAAGAGAAGCTGAGAGTGAGAGAGAGAGAGAAAGTGAAGCTGTGAGTGAGTGAGAGAGAGAAAGAGAAGCTGTGTGTGTGTGAGAGAGAGAAAGATAGTCTGAGAAAGAGAGAGTGAAAGAGAAGCTGTGAGTGAGACAGAGAGAGGGAGAAAGAGAAGCTGTGTGCGTGAGAGAGAGAAAGAGAAGCTGTGAGTGAGAGAGAGAAAGAAAAGCTGTGAGTGAGAGAGAGAGAAAGAGAAGGTATGAGTGAGAGAGAGAGAGAAGCTGTGAGTGAGAGAGTGAGAGAGAGAAAGAGAAGCTGTGCGTGAGAGGGAGAGAGAGAAAGAGAAGCTGTGAGTGAGAGAGAGAGAGAGAAAGAGAAGCTGTGAGTGAGAAGAGAGAAAGAGAAGCTGTGAGTGAGAGGGAGAGAGAGAAATAGCTGTGAGTGACACACAGAGAGAGAAGCTGTGAGTTAGAGAGAGAGAGAAAGAGAAGCTGTGAGTGACAGAGAGAGAAAGAGAAGCTGTGAGTGAGAGAGAGAGAGAAAGAGAAGCTGTGAGTAAGAAGGAGAGGGAAAGAGAAGAAGTGAGTGAGTGAGAGAGAGAGAGAGAAAGAGAAGCTGTGAGTGAGAGAGAGAGAGAAAGAGAAGCTGTGAATGAGAGAGTGAGAGAGAGAAAGAGAAGCTGATAGTGAGAGTGAGAGAGAGAGAAAGAGAAGCTGTGAGTGAGAGAGAGATTGAAAGAGAAGCTGTGAGTGAGTGAGAGAGAGAGAAAGAGAAGCTGTGAGTGAGAGAGAGAGAAAGAGAAGCTGTGAGTGAGAGAGAGAGAGAGAAGCTGTGATTAAGAAGGAGAGGGAAAGAGAATAAGTGAGTGAGTGAGAGAGAGAGAGAAAGAGAAGCTGTGAGAGAGAAAGAGAAACTGTGAGTGAGAGAGTGAGAGAGAGAAAGAGAATCTGTTAGTGAGTGTGAGAGAGAGAGAGAAAGAGAAGCTGTGAGTGAGAGTGAGAGAGAGAGAGAGAAAGTGAAGCTGTGAGTGTGAGAGAGAGAGAAAGAGAAGCTGTGTGTGTGTGAGAGAGAGAAAGATAGTCTGAGAAAGACAGAGTGAAAGAGAAGCTGTGAGTGAGACAGAGAGAGGGAGAAAGAGAAGCTGTGTGCATGAGAGAGAGAAAGAGAAGCTATGAGTGAGAGTGAGAGAGAGAGAGAGAAAGAGAAGCTGAGAGTGAGAGAGAGAGAGAAAGTGAAGCTGTGAGTGAGAGAGAGAGACAGAGAAGCTGTGTGTGTGTGTGAGAGAGAGAAAGATAATCTGAGAAAGAGAGAGTGAAAGAGAAGCTGTGAGTGAGACAGAGAGAGGGAGAAAGAGAAGCTGTGTGTGTGTGAGAAAGAGAAGCTGTGAGTGAGAGTGAGAGAGAGAGAGAGAAAGAGAGGCTGTGAGTGAGAGAGAGAGAAAGAGAAGCTGTGAGTGAGAGAGAGAGAAAGCGAAGCTGTGAGTGAGAGAGAGAGAGAGAATGAGAAGCTGTGAGTGAGAGAGAGAGAAGCTGAGAGTGAGAGAGAGCGAAGATGTGAGTGAGAGTGAGAGAGGGAGAAAGAGAAGCTGTGTGTGTGTGAGAGAGAAAGAGAAGCTGTGAGTGAGAGTGAGAGAGAGAGAAAGAGAGAGAGAAGCTGTGAGTGACAGAGCGAGAGAGAGAAAGAGAAGCTGTTAGTGAGAGTGAGAGAGAGAGAGAAAGAGAAGCTGTGAGTGAGAGAGAGAGAGAAAGAGATGCTGTGAGTGAGAGAGAGAGAGAGAAAGAGAAGGTGTGAGAGAGAGAGAGAAAGAGAAGGTGTGAGAGAGAGAGAGAGAAAGAGAAGCTGTGAGTGAGAAGGAGAGGGAAAGAGAAGCTGTGAGTGAGTGAGAGAGAGAGAAAGAGAAGCTGTGAGTGAGAGAGAGAAAGAAAGAGAAGCTGTGAGTGTGTGAGAGAGAAAGAGAAGCTGTGAGTGAGAGAGAGAGAAAGAGAAGCTGTGAGTAAGAAGGAGAGGGAAAGAGAAGAAGTGAGTGAGTGAGAGAGAGAGAAAGAGAAGCTGTGAGACAGAAAGAGAAGCTGTGAGTGAGAGAGTGAGAGAGAGAAAGAGAATCTGTTAGTGAGAGCGAGAGAGAGAGAGAGAGAGAAAGAGAAGTTGTAAGTGAGAGAGAGATTGAAAGAGAAGCTGTGAGTGAGAGAGAGAGAGAGAGAAAGAGAAGCTGAGTGAGAGAGAGAAAGAGAAGCTGTGAGTGAGAGGGAGAGAGAGAAAGAGAAGCTGCGAGTGACACAGAGAGAGAGAAGCTGTGAGTTAGAGAGAGAGAAAGAGAAGCTGTGAGTGACAGAGAGAGAGACAGAGAAGCTGTGTGTGTGTGTGAGAGAGAAAGAGAGTCTGAGAAAGAGAGAGTGAAAGAAAAGCTGTGAAACAGAGAGAGGGAGAAAGAGAAGCTGTGTGTGTGTGAGAGAGAAAGAGAAGCTGTGAGTGAGAGTGAGATAGAGAGGGAGAGAAGCTGTGAGTGTGTGTGAGAGAGAAAGAGAAACTGTGAGTGATAGAGAGAGAAAGTGAAGCTGTGAGAGAGAAAGAGAGAGAGAATGAGAAGCTGTGAGTGAGAGAGAGAGAAGCTGTGAGTGAGAGAGAGAGAGAAGTGAGTGAGTGAGAGAGAGAGAATGAGAAGCTGTGAGTGTGAGAGAGAAAAAATAAGAGAAGCTGTGAGTGAGAAAGAGAGAGAAAGAGAAGCTGTGAGTGAGAGAAAGAGAGGGAGAAAGAGAAGCTGTGAGTGAGAGAGAGAGAAAGAGAAGCTGTGAGTGAGAGAGAGAGAGAATGAGAAGCTGTGAGTGAGAGAGAGAGAAGCTGTGAGTGAGAGAGAAAGAGAAGCTGTGAGTGAGAGAGAGAGAGAGAAGATGTGTGAGAGAGAGAGAATGAGAAGCTGTGAGTGAGAGAGCGAGAAAGTAAGAGAAGGTGTGAGTGATACAGAGAGAGAGAAAGAGAAGCTGTGAGTGAGAGAGAGAGGGAGAAAGATAAACTGTGAGACAGAAAGAGAAGCTGTGAGTGAGAGAGTGAGAGAGAGAGAGAAAGAGAATCTGTTAGTGAGAGTGAGAGAGAGAGAGAAAGAGATGCTGTGAGTGAGAGAGCGATTGAAAGAGAAGCTGTGAGTGAGAGAGAGAGAGAGAAAGAGAAGCTGTGAGTGAGAGAGAGAAAGAGAAGCTGTGAGTGAGAGGGAGAGAGAGAAAGAGAAGCTGTGAGTGACACAGAGAGAGAGAAGCTGTGAGTTAGAGAGAGAGAAAGAGAAGCTGTGAGTGACAGAGAGAGAGAGAGAGAAGCTGAGAGAGAGAGAGAGAGAATGTGAAGCTGTGAGTGAGAGAGAGAGAGACAGAGAAGCTGTGTGTGTGTGAGAGAGAGAAAGATAGTCTGAGAAAGAGAGAGTGAAAGAGAAGCTGTGAGTGAGACAGAGAGAGGGAGAAAGAGAAGCTGTGTGTGTGTGAGAGAGAAAGAGAAGCTGTGAGTGAGAGTGAGAGAGAGAGAGAGAGAGAGAGAGAAGCTGTGAGTGTGTGAGAGAGAGAAAGAGAAGCTGTGAGTGAGAGAGAGAGAAAGCGAAGCTGTGAGTGAGAGAGAGAGAGAATGAGAAGCTGTGAGAGAGAGAGAGAGAGAATGAGAAGCTGTGAGTGAGAGAGAGAAAGAGAAGCTGTGAGAGAGGGGGGAAAGAGAAGCTGTGTGTGTGAGAAAGAGAAAGAGAAGCTGTGAGTGAGAGAGAGAGAGAAAGAGAAGCTGAGTGAGAGAGAGATTGAAAGAGAAGGTGTGAGTGAGAGAGAGAGAGAAAGAGAAGCTGTGAGTGAGAGAGAGAAAGAGAAGCTGTGAGTGAGAGTGAGAGAAAGAGAAGCTGTGAGTGACACACAGAGAGAGAAGCTGTGAGTTAGAGAGAGAGAAAGAGAAGCTGTGAGTGACAGAGAGAAAGAGAAGCTGAGAGTGAGAGAGAGAGAGAAAGTGAAGCTGTGAGTGAGAGAGAGAGAGAAAGAGAAGCTGTGTGTGTGTGAGAGAGAGAAAGATAGTCTGAGAAAGAGAGAGTGAAAGAGAAGCTGTGAGTGAGACAGAGAGAGGGAGAAAGAGAAGCTGTGTGCGTTAGAGAGAGAAAGAGAAGCTGTGAGTGAGAGAGAGAGAGAAAATCTGTGAGTGAGAGAGAGAGAAAGAGAAGGTATGAGTGAGTGAGAGAGAGAAGCTGTGAGTGAGAGAGTGAGAGAGAGAAAGTGAAGCTGTGAGTGAGAGAGAGAAATAGAAGCTGTGAGTGAGAGGGAGAGAGAGAAAGAGAAGCTGTGAGTGAGAGAGAGAGAGAGAGAAAGAGAAGGTGGGAGTGAGAGAGAGAAAGAGAAGCTGTGAGTGAGAGGGAGAGAGAGAAAGAGAAGCTGTGAGTGACACACAGAGAGAGAAGCTGTGAGTTAGAGAGAGAGAAAGAGAAGCTGTGAGTGACAGAGAGAGAGAAAGAGAAGCTGTGAGTGAGAGTGAGAGAGAGAGAGAAAGAGAAGCTGTGAGTGAGAGAGAGAGAAAGAGAAGCTGTGAGTGAGAGAGAGAGAGAAAGAGAAGCTGTGAGTAAGAAGGAGAGGGAAAGAGAAGAAGTGAGTGAGTGAGAGAGAGAGAGAGAAAGAGAAGCTATGAGTGAGAGAGAGAGAGAAAGAGAAGCTGTGAGTGAGAGAGTGAGAGAGAGAAAGAGAAGCTGTTAGTGAGAGAGAGAGAGAAAGAGAAGCTGTGAGTGAGAGAGAGATTGAAAGAGAAGCTGTGAGTGAGTGAGAGAGAGAGAAAGAGAAGCTGTGAGTGAGAGAGAGAGAAAGAGAAGCTGTGAGTGAGAGAGAGAGTGAAAGAGAAGCTGTGATTAAGAAGGAGAGGGAAAGAGAATAAGTGAGTGAGTGAGAGAGAGAGAGAGAAAGAGAAGCTGTGAGAGAGAAAGAGAAGCTGTGAGTGAGAGAGTGAGAGAGAGAAAGAGAATCTGTTACTGAGTGTGTGAGAGAGAGAGAAAGAGAAGCTGTGAGTGAGAGAGAGATTGAAAGAGAAGCTGTGAGTGAGAGAGAGAGAGAAAGAGAAGCTGTGAGTGAGAGAGAGAAAGAGAAGCTGTGAGTGAGAGGGAGAGAAAGAGAAGCTGTGAGTGACACACAGAGAGAGAAGCTGTGAGTTAGAGAGAGAGAAAGAGAAGCTGTGAGTGACAGAGAGAGAGAAAGAGAAGCTGAGAGTGAGGGAGAGAGAGAAAGTGAAGCTGTGAGTGAGAGAGAGAGAGAAAGAGAAGCTGTGTGTGTGTGTGAGAGAGAAAGATAGTCTGAGAAAGAGAGAGTGAAAGAGAAGCTGTGAGTGAGACAGAGAGAGGGAGAAAGAGAAGCTGTGTGTGTGTGAGAGAGAAAGAGAAGCTGTGAGTGAGAGAGAGAAAGAAAAGCTGTGAGTGAGAGAGAGAGAAAGAGAAGGTATGAGTGAGAGAGAGAGAGAAGCTGTGAGTGAGAGAGTGAGAGAGAGAAAGAGAAGCTGTGAGTGAGAGAGAGAAAGAGAAGCTGTGAGTGAGAGGGAGAGAAAGAGAAGCTGTGAGTGAGAAGAGAGAAAGGGAAGCTGTGAGTGAGAGGGAGAGAGAGAAAGAGAAGCTGTGAGTGACACACAGAGAGAGAAGCTGTGAGTTAGAGAGAGAGAGAAAGAGAAGCTGTGAGTGACAGAGAGAGAAAGAGAAGCTGTGAGTGAGAGTGAGAGAGAGAGAGAAAGAGAAGCTGTGAGTGAGAGAGAGAGAAAGAGATGCTGTGAGTGAGATTGAGAGAGACAGAGAAGCTGTGAGTGTGTGTGAGAGAAAGAGAAGCTGTGAGTGAGAGGGAGAGAGAGAAAGAGAAGCTGTGAGTGAGAGAGAGAGAGAGAGAAAGAGAAGGTGTGAGTGAGAGAGAGAAAGAGAAGCTGTGAGTGAGAGTGAGAGAGAGAAAGAGAAGCTGTGAGTGACACACAGAGAGAGAAGCTGTGAGTTAGAGAGAGAGAAAGAGAAGCTGTGAGTGACAGAGAGAGAGAAAGAGAAGCTGTGAGTGAGAGTGAGAGAGAGAGAGAAAGAGAAGCTGTGAGTGAGAGAGAGAGAAAGAGATGCTGTGAGTGAGAGAGAGAGAAAGAGAAGCTGTGAGTGAGAGAGAGTGAAAGAGAAGCTGTGAGTGAGAGAGAGAGAGAAAGAGAAGCTGTGAGTAAGAAGGAGAGGGAAAGAGAAGAAGTGAGTGAGTGAGAGAGAGAGAGAGAGAAGCTGTGTGAGAGAGAGAGAGAAAGAGAAGCTGTGAGTGAGAGAGTGAGAGAGAGAAAGAGAAGCTGTTAGTGAGAGAGAGAGAGAAAGAGAAGCTGTGAGTGAGAGAGAGATTGAAAGAGAAGCTGTGAGTGAGTGAGAGAGAGAGAAAGAGAAGCTGTGAGTGAGAGAGAGAGAAAGAGAAGCTGTGAGTGAGAGAGAGAGAGAAAGAGAAGCTGTGATTAAGAAGGAATGGGAAAGAGAATAAGTGAGTGAGTGAGAGAGAGAGAGAAAGAGAAGCTGTGAGAGAGAAAGAGAAGCTGTGAGTGAGAGAGTGAGAGAGAGAAAGAGAATCTGTTACTGAGTGTGAGAGAGAGAGAGAAAGAGAAGCTGTGAGTGAGAGAGAGATTGAAAGAGAAGCTGTGAGTGA
This sequence comes from Bradypodion pumilum, assembly GCA_035047305.1. Lineage (NCBI taxonomy): Eukaryota > Metazoa > Chordata > Lepidosauria > Squamata > Chamaeleonidae > Bradypodion > Bradypodion pumilum. The sequence continues at coordinate 234,539,888 of JAWDJD010000001.1, forward strand.
GAGAGAGAGAGAAAGAGAAGCTGTGAGTGAGAGAGAGAAAGAGAAGCTGTGAGTGAGAGGGAGAGAAAGAGAAGCTGTGAGTGACACACAGAGAGAGAAGCTGTGAGTTAGAGAGAGAGAAAGAGAAGCTGTGAGTGACAGAGAGAGAGAAAGAGAAGCTGAGAGTGAGAGAGAGAGAAAGTGAAGCTGTGAGTGAGAGAGAGAGAGAAAGAAGCTGTGTGTGTGTGTGAGAGAGAAAGATAGTCTGAGAAAGAGAGAGTGAAGGAGAAGCTGTGAGTGAGACAGAGAGAGGGAGAAAGAGAAGCTGTGTGCGTGAGAGAGAGAAAGAGAAGCTGTGAGTGAGAGAGAGAAAGAAAAGCTGTGAGTGAGAGAGAGAGAAAGAGAAGGTATGAGTGAGAGAGAGAGAGAAGCTGTGAGTGAGAGAGTGAGAGAGAGAAAGAGAAGCTGTGAGTGAGAGAGAGAAAGAGAAGCTGTGAGTGAGAGGGAGAGAAAGAGAACCTGTGAGTGAGAAGAGAGAAAGAGAAGCTGTGAGTGAGAGGGAGAGAGAGAAAGAGAAGCTGTGAGTGACACACAGAGAGAGAAGCTGTGTGTTAGAGAGAGAAAGAAAGAGAAGCTGTGAGTGACAGAGAGAGAAAGAGAAGCTGTGAGTGAGAGTGAGAGAGAGAGAGAAAGAGAAGCTGTGAGTGAGAGAGAGAGAAAGAGATGCTGTGAGTGAGATTGAGAGAGACAGAGAAGCTGTGAGTGAGAGAGAGAGAAAGAGAAGCTGTGAGTGAGAGAGAGAGAAAGAGAAGCTGTGAGTGAGAGAGAGAGAGAAAGAGAAGCTGTGAGTAAGAAGGAGAGGGAAAGAGAAGAAGTGAGTGAGTGAGAGAGAGAGAGAAAGAGAAGCTGTGAGTGAGTGAGAGAGAGAGAGAAAGAAGCTGTGAGTGAGAGAGAGATTGAAAGAGAAGCTGTGAGTGAGTGAGAGAGAGAGAAAGAGAAGCTGTGAGTGAGAGAGAGAAAGAGAAGCTGTGAGTGAGTGAGAGAGAGAAAGAGAAGCTGTGATTAAGAAGGAGAGGGAAAGAGAATAAGTGAGTGAGTGAGAGAGAGAGAGAAAGAGAAGCTGTGAAAGAGAAAGAGAAACTGTGAGTGAGAGAGTGAGAGAGAGAAAGAGAATCTGTTAGTGAGTGTGAGAGAGAGAGAGAAAGAGAAACTTTGAGTGAGAGAGAGATTGAAAGAGAAGCTGTGAGTGAGAGAGAGAAAGAAAGAGAAGCTGTGAGTGAGAGAGAGAAAGAGAAGCTGTGAGTGAGAGGGAGAGAAAGAGAAGCTGTGAGTGACACACAGAGAGAGAAGCTGTGAGTTAGAGAGAGAGAAAGAGAAGCTGTGAGTGACAGAGAGAGAGAAAGAGAAGCTGTGAGTGAGAGTGAGAGAGAGAAAGTGAAGCTGTGAGTGTGAGAGAGAGAGAAAGAGAAGCTGTGTGTGTGTGTGAGGGAGAAAGATAGTCTGAGAAAGAGAGAGTGAAAGAGAAGCTGTGAGTGAGACAGAGAGAGGGAGAAAGAGAAGCTGTGTGCGTGAGAGAGAGAAAGAGAAGCTGTGAGTGAGAGTGAGAGAGAGAGAGAGAAAGAGAAGCTGAGAGTGAGAGAGAGAGAGAAAGTGAAGCTGTGAGTGAGAGAGAGAGAGACAGAGAAGCTGTGTGTGTACTTGTTGGGATTTGATTCATGTAAAGATATCTTCTCAATCAGCCAGCCTCATTAGCAGCAGTTTATATTCTCAGATCTTTTGAGGTACCTATGAGTCCAGCTTCATTAGGCTTTTTGTAGGGAGAAACAGAGACAGACAAAAACAGACACGACTGCTCTCTTTGGCTGGTCAAACACTACTGAAACCCTTTCTTTATTTTAGGCAGAGAGAGAGAGAGAAACGAAACTAGCAAGCATTGTATACCAGAAACGAAACTTAACCTATATAATCAATCAGAATGTCAGAACCCAAAGAAGGGAGAGATAAGGAGCGTTGTCTCTCAGTGAGCAAAGAGGCCTTGTTTACAAAATGTGTCAGAAGACAGGCAAGACAGAATCCAGATGCATTCCTACATGTCCTCCTTTTTCATTTAAATTTGAGAGAGGGACGGCTAATCATACCCCTGCATGTCATCATACTCCATAACTACTCCTCCATATACATCATCACTGTCCTCCTGGACATCGTACCCCTCCTGACTCCTGGTACTTTGTTCCGAAGGATGATACCTCATTGAGTACAATTGCCGTCGTGCAAAACTCGATGTCTCCCTTCTACGCAGTGGACATGTGTTACACATAGAAATAAGATTAGGAATACAAGTAATGCAAAAATACAAAGGTATAAAGCAGATAATAATAATAAACCCATAAAAGAAAACTTTTCTAAGGACAGATAAATCAGGCAACCAAGAAGTCACCCAATCAAAGAGATTAACATCAGTGCGTACATTGTTAGTAATACTCTCCTGTAAATTCTGAAGTTCTTTCTCAATAGTATTATTCAAATCCTGGAATTTTATCCGACATCCCTGGTTCCCGACCAGTTTACAAAATCCTCCGGATTTTGCTAACAGGTAATCTATAGCCAGTCTGTCCTGCATTTGGTCTTGATGAAGCTCAGTGATTTCCATTTGAAGATCCCGTATGACCCTCCCTGTGGCATTGATTGATTTCTCCAGCCTACAGGTGAGTCCCAAAATGGACCTTCTATTCTCCTGGGAAATGACACCTGGGTATGATCCCAATGTGAGTGCGCCAGTGATAGCACTCCCTATAGCTCTCCCCCAGGAGCTACCATCAGACTATCAATTATCACTTCATCATTGCAACCAGAACCCATTGGGCCGGCAGCAGCTCTCCGGCGCCGTGCATGTGCCTGAGGCGGCATTTGCACTTGTACGGGTAAGGTAAAATAACCCAATGCTGCACATTGATATTGTCCTGGATGGAAATTCGTGGCAACTCCATTAAAAAAGAACCACATGTTAGGATCCTTGATTTGCCATCCATTGCAAATTGAACCACTATCTATAGCAGAATAATCAGGAGTAAACATAGGAAATACATCATATATATCTTCAATAGTAGTGTTAAACAAGGTATAATTAAGCTTATAGGTACTGTTATAACTACCCCATAACCAAAAATAATCATCACAACCCGTATAATTGCCTACATTCCACAAAACCCTTTGTGCTTGAGTCCAGTACTTCCATTTACTATTCCAGACTCCAGAACTATGACAGCAGAAACAAAGTCCTTTAGTGTATTTCTTGAATGTCATGCTTCGCCAACGGGTGTTGTTAAATTGTTCTGGAGGATTAGAGAAGAGTGTAGACCTATCAAGATGTTGCAAATGTCCAATAACCAACTCAGGCGTGTTGAACAATGCCGGAAGAAAGGCCATTTGAGACACTGCCAGTGGATGCTCATAGTATAACGTTGCATTCTTACCATGAACCTCAAACATATAGTTAGCATGACGAATCCAAAAGTTGGGGTTGCCCCCATGAGGTATTGTTCTTACAGCTGGAAGCACAGTAAGAAAGAAAACAAATGTCAGCACATTTAGTTTACTGGTGAACCACCATCCTGGAGCTGAGTAACCTTCTTCTCTCTCCATGGACGGATCGCTCGAGCAGGAATCCACACAGGTCCTGAGGTTGTAGAAACCGCTGCGTATCCTCGTCCCCAGGTGATTAGAGGTACAGGACCCTTCCACTCAGGATCGGGTTGCTGCCGATAAACGACCAATGGCTTAGGAAGACACTCCTCGGTCCTGAAATGCAATTCGACTGGAGAGTGTGACCTGTTATGGGGAGCAAGAAGAAAATTAAGAGTATACAGTACTTTAGCAACAGCTGTAGGTATTTCAGCCACAGGAACCCCTCTATCTCCCACTTGCTTGTGTAACAAATTTTTGAATGTCAGGTGGGCTCTTTCAACAATCGCCTGTCCAGTCGAGTTATAGGGTATTCCATGGGTTAGCTTAATGTCCCACTGACGGCAAAAGTCCTGAAAGGCAGAAGAAACATATGATGACCCATTGTCTGTCTTAAGGCTTTTAGGTTTACCCATTGCCGCAAACGAACGAATGCAATGTTGTATAACATGTCTGGATGTTTCACCCCGTAAGGGTGTAGCCCATATGAATCCAGAGAAGGTATCAACAGTCACATGTAACTTAGAAAGCGGAGCCAAAGCAGGTACTTGCGTGACATCCATCTGCCATAGCTGATTAGCTTCTGTTCCTCGAGGATTAACAGCATCAAATGGCAGGAATATAGGAGACTTCGTACAGGAAGCACAGGATGACACAATGTCTCTAGCCTGTGACATAGGAATGGAAAACCGTTTATGCAAAACCTTAGCAGATTGATGAAACATTGCATGACTGTCAATGGGGTTGTCAAAGAGAGAAAAAACCTCAGCAGAGTCTCGGAGAGCAGAATCTGCTCGTGCATTGCCCTCCGTCAAATAACCTGGGATCCTTGTGTGAGAGCGTATGTGGGCAATGAAGAATGGGACCGTACGGTTAGAAAGAAAACCTTGAAGCTGTTGGAATAAAGCAAAAAGATCCCTATCCATCGATGGAGACAAATAAGCTTGAGCTAAAGTAAAAACAAGGCGGTAAACATATTGAGTATCCACAATCAGGTTAAAAGGCACATCAGAAAACGTAGAGAAAGCAAGTATGACCGCTGCCAGTTCCGACCGCTGGGCCGATGCTTGAGGTCCTGTAAAAACAACCTCCCATTCCCCAGTAGGACCCTGCCATGTAAGGACTCCACGGGAGGGGGAGCCATCCGAGAAGAGAGTAATGGCATGCAAGATAGGTTGCATGCAAAGCGGGGATGACAGGGAGTAAGAAGTGAGATTCAGCAAGGTAAACCGCTTATCCTTGGGGGGGTTAAATTTAACTTGTCCCACAAAGTCCGCCATGGCCACCTGAAATGCCTCAGAATGCTGTAGCAAGGCTGTTAGCTGATCCTGTGAAAAAGGAAAACAAACAAAGTCAACGTCATAGCCAGTCAAATGCTTTGCCCTAGTACGGCATTTGAGGAAAAGATCAGCAATCGCATCAGGCAGGCGATAACAGTTTTTCGAGGGAGTGTGCGCCAAGTGTAGCCATTCCACGATGGCCACCTTCTGAGCGTTGACAGGCGCGAACAAAACTGCAGTGGGCAGCCTCGGTGTAGGAAGAAGAGCGCATGCCAGCGCAATGGTGCCTGAGGGCACCCGATCCACAGCGATGGTATGCAGCTTTTCGTTGAGGCGTTGAAGAGCTGTACGCATCTCCGTTGTGCAGGGAATGATGTCCGCTGGAGAAGTGTGTCCAGAAAGAGCAGCAAAGAGTGGTGATAGTTCCTCCGTGCTCAGGGCCAAGAAAGGACAAGCCCAATTTATGTTCCCTAGCAATTGTTGCAATTGTACAAGAGTGAACTGCTCTGGAATAGCTATTGTTGGCAATAGCGGAGTTGAAGCTGTAGTTGAGAGCCTATGTCCCAGATATTGGAATGGATACATCCGCTGCACTTTTTCAGGAGCTATGATCAAGCCCGCTTGTTGCAAAATGTCTGCTAGGTCCTGCAGGTGTTTCTCCGTGACTTGTGGACCATGCAATAAAATGTCATCTGTGTAATGATAGACTTTAACCTCTGGATGACGTTGCCTGAAAGGTTCCAAAGCCTTGTTCACAAAATGTTGGCATAGAGTCGGCGAGTTGGCCATACCCATAGGCAAGACACACCATTCAAACTGTTGAGTAGGATGTTCATTATTGTATACTGGCAATGTAAATGCAAATTTTTCTCTGTCTTGTGGCGCTAGCAAGATTGTATAAAAACAGTCCTTCAAATCTATAACCATGAGTTGATGATCTTCCTTACATGAAGGAGGCCTCTATAGCATTCTAGAAAGCAATTCTTACTACCCAATTACATGAGTAAGGCATTAAATTTCTTCTTCTCCCACTAGATGTAAAGTGAAAGAGGCATTCAATAACTTATAATCAGCATAGCATGGTAAACCAATACAGTACAAATCCCATTAGCATGAGCAGGTAGACAGTTTCTTAAAAAGGCTGTCAGGTTTTATAATTCTTCTTTAAAATCCACACAAACTTTTGTTCTTTTTAGTCCAATTAAAATGTCCAAATTAAAAAGTCCAAAACTTGATTGAAGCTCTCTGAAACACTATCTCTCCAGCACATTTCTTGGCATGGCAAGTTGAAATTAAGCCATAAATTAAGTCTCACTGACTTCACAAGACAATCCCACACAACCCCCCCTTTTCAGCTTTTCAGGCAGACACACATTCCTTCATGCTCCAGCCACACCCATATGCAGTAAGGCAGGCCGAGGAGGTGTGAAGGCACAAAGACTTCTCCAGAAGTTGCAAGTAATTTTCACACAGAAGAAAATCACAGGGAAGTCCAAGTTGCTTTCCCTGCAATCCTGATGCTTGAAACGTGGGACAGCTCACTCTGTATCTCTTTGTTTGTGGGTTGGGCAGTTCAAAATCAGCAAAAAACTGTATGTCTTCTTCCTCCTTGTATTTTTGCCACAGCCTGCTATCCATACAGGAAATATTCACCCCCCTCTTTCTCTGTATTTCTTTCATCTCCAGCATATGATTCTCAACCTTATGACAACCTGCATCTGTTAGTTTGTACTTGCACCCCTTTTTTGGCTTGGGTTTTGTGCGTTCCTCCTTTGGGCCATCCTTCCATTTCTGCAGGATCTTCCTGCCCAAACGTGAGGTATCAAATTTACTACTCAGCTTCTCCTGCTTTTGTGATGAGGGTTGATTCACGGGGGGGCTGAGATCCCCTAAGCTGCTCTTTGAAACACAGTCCTTGCTTTCTGCCACTCTGCATGCATCAACAACTTCAATCTGTGATGAGTTTCCCATCATTTGTTCCCCATCAGCTGGCACTAGTATTGCAACAGTCTCATTTGCAAGCGGCTCTCTGTTCACTGGATATACATCAACAGGTTCCATATCCAGCACAGCTGTCGTTAAAGCAGCAGAGAACAGGTCTTTTGTAGGGCTAAAAGCACTTGATTGTTGCAAGTCAGGATTCAATGTCCCATTTTCTTTTCCACCCTCATCCCCATCAGGAGGCTTATGCTGTTGTTTCTCATATGATGGAGGAGCAGTTGCAATGGCCCCCCTTTTCTCTGAAGGCAAAGGCTGTGGGAGGGGATGGCCATCAAGTCTTTGAGACAATAAAATATTTTTTGGAGTAAGTCTCAGAAGGCAGCCTTCAATTTCCTCCCATGTAAATAATATTGACACATAAATTCCATTATGCTTCTGCATTTCTCTCCCAATCTGTTTCCACTGTTTTAAGTCCAGACCTTCATATTTAAACCAAGGACAGATTTTTGCTATAACTTTAACCAGCTGCTGTATCCTCTTCTCATCTACCTTTCGCCCATTCTCATGCAAAAGATCTGAGATATCTTTACAAAGTTCCTGCATTTCTGAAGAAAGCAAACACCCCATGATAAAAAAATATATTTTTCTCTTTCCACTTACCCTATATATGGGACCCAAAGTTGACTTTGGATGAATTTTCGAGCTCGATTTATGACCTTCCCGGTCGGGGGTAAATGAGACCTTGTCCCCGGTCGCCAATTATGGGGTGTTAATTAGATGCTAAATGCTGAAGCAGCTTTCACAGAGAGTCCTTTGAAGTTCATTCAATCGCCTCATCACGGAGCACCACTTGTTGGGATTTGATTCATGTAAAGATATCTTCTCAATCAGCCAGCCTCATTAGCAGCAGTTTATATTCTCAGATCTTTTGAGGTACCTATGAGTCCAGCTTCATTAGGCTTTTTGTAGGGAGAAACAGAGACAGACAAAAACAGACACGACTGCTCTCTTTGGCTGGTCAAACGCTACTGAAACCTTTTCTTTATTTTAGGCAGAGAGAGAGAGAGAAACGAAACTAGCAAGCATTGTATACCAGAAACGAAACTTAACCTATATAATCAATCAGAATGTCAGAACCCAAAGAAGGGAGAGATAAGGAGCGTTGTCTCTCAGTGAGCAAAGAGGCCTTGTTTACAAAATGTGTCAGAAGACAGGCAAGACAGAATCCAGATGCATTCCTACAGTGTGTGTGTGAGAGAGAAAGATAATCTGAGAAAGAGAGAGTGAAAGAGAAGCTGTGAGTGAGACAGAGAGAAGGAGAAAGAGAAGCTGTGTGTGTGTGAGAGAGAAAGAGAAGCTGTGAGTGAGAGTGAGAGAGAGAGAGAGAAAGAGAAGCTGTGAGTGAGAGAGAGAGAGAAAGAGAAGCTGTTAGTGAGAGTGAGAGAGAGAGAGAAAGAGAAGCTGTGAGTGAGAGAGAGAGAGAAAGAGATGCTGTGAGTGAGAGAGAGAAAGAGAAGGTGTGAGCGAGAGAGAGAAAGAGAAGCTGTGAGAGAGAGAGAGAGAGAAAGAGAAGCTGTGAGTGAGAAGGAGAGGGAAAGAGAAGCTGTGAGTGAGTGAGAGAGAGAGAAAGAGAAGCTGTGAGTGAGAGAGAGAGAAAGAGAAGCTGTGAGTGAGAGAGAGAGAGAAAGAGAAGCTGTGAGTAAGAAGGAGAGGGAAAGAGAAGAAGTGAGTGAGTGAGAGAGAGAGAGAAAGAGAAGCTGTGACACAGAAAGAGAAGGTGTGAGTGAGAGAGTGAGAGAGAGAAAGAGAATCTGTTAGTGAGAGTGAGAGAGAGAGAGAAAGAGAAGCTGTGAGTGAGAGAGAGATTGAAAGAGAAGCTGTGAGTGAGAGAGAGAGAAAAAGAGAAGCTGTGAGTGAGAGGGAGAGACAGTAAGAGAAGCTGTGAGTGACACACAGAGAGAGAGAGAAATAGAAGCTGTGAGTGAGAGAGAGAAAGAGAAGCTTTGTGAGAGAGAGAGACAGAGAAGCTGTGTGTGTGTGTGTGAGAGAAAGATAGTCTGAGACAGAGAGAGTGAAAGAGAAGCTGTGAGTGAGACAGAGAGAGGGAGAAAGAGAAGCTGGTTGTGTGTGAGAGAGAAATAGAAGCTGTGAGTGAGAGTGAGAGAGAGAGAGAGAAGCTGTGAGTGTGTGAGAGAGAGAAAGAGAAGCTGTGAGTGAGAGAGAGAGAGAATGAGAAGCTGTGAGTGAGAGAGAGAGAAGCTGTGAGTGAGAGAGAGAGAGAAGATGTGAGTGAGAGAGAGAGAATGAGAAGCTGTGAGTGAGAGAGAGAAAAAGTAAGAGAAGCTGTGAGTGAGAAAGAGAGAGAAAGAGAAGCTGTGAGTGAGAGAAAGAGAGGGAGAAAGAGAAGCTGTGAGTGAGAGAGAGAAAGAGAAGCTGTGAGACAGAGAGAGAGAATGAGAAGCTGTGAGTGAGAGAGAGAGAAGCTGTGAGTGAGAGAGAAAGAGAAGCTGTGAGTGAGAGAGAGAGAGAAGATGTGAGTGAGAGAGAGAGAGAATGAGAAGCTGTGAGTGAGAGAGAGTGAAAGTAAGAGACGCTGTGAGTGATACAGAGAGAGAGAAAGAGGAGCAGTGAGTGAGAGAGAGGGAGGGAGAAAGATAAGCTGTGTGAGAGAGAGAGAGAGAGAAAGAGAAGCTGTGAGAGAGAGAGAGAGAGAGAAAGAGAAGCTGAGATTGAGAGTGAGAGAGAGAGAAAGAGAAGCTGTGAGTGAGAGAGAGAGAAAGAGAAGCTGTGAGTGAGAGAGAGAGACGCTGTGAGTGAGAGAAAGAAAAGCTGTGAGTGAGAGAGAGAGAGAGAGAAAGAGAAGGTATGAGTGAGAGAGAGAGAGAAGCAGTGAGTGAGAGAGAGAGAAAGAGAAGCTGTGAGTGAGACAGAGAGAGAGAAAGAGAAGCTGTGAGAGAGAGAGGGGCGAAAGAGAAGCTGTGTGTGTGAGAGAGAAAGAGAAGCTGTGAGTGAGTGAGAGAGAGAGAAAGAGAAGCTGTGAGTGAGAGAGAGATTGAAAGAGAAGCTGTGAGTGAGTGAGAGAGAGAAAGAGAAGATGTGTGTGTGAGAGAGAGAAAGATAGTCTGAGAAAGAGAGAGTGAAAGAGAAGCTGTGAGTGAGACAGAGAGAGGGAGAAAGAGAAGCTGTGTGCGTGAGAGAGAGAAAGAGAAGCTGTGAGTGAGTGAGAGAGAGAGAGAGAGAGAAGCTGTGAGTGAGAGAGAGAAAGAGAAGCTGTGAGTGAGAGGGAGAGAAAGAGAAGCTGTGAGTGACACAGAGAGAGAGAAGCTGTGAGTTAGAGAGAGAGAAAGAGAAGCTGTGAGTGACAGAGAGAGAGAAAGAGAAGCTGAGAGTGAGAGAGAGAGAGAAAGTGAAGCTGTGAGTGAGAGAGAGAGAGAAAGAGAAGCTGTGTGTGTGTGAGAGAGAAAGATAGTCTGAGAAAGAGAGAGTGAAAGAGAAGCTGTGAGTGAGACAGAGAGAGGGAGAAAGAGAAGCTGTGTGCGTGAGAGAGAGAAAGAGAAGCTGTGAGTGAGTGAGAGAGAGAGAGAAAGAGAAGCTGAGAGTGAGAGAGAGAAAGTGAAGCTGTGAGTGAGAGATAGAGAGACAGAGAAGCTGTGTGTGTGAGAGAGAGAGAAAGAGAAGCTGTGAGTGAGAGAGAGAGAGAAAGCGAAGCTGTGTGTGTGAGAGAGAGAGAATGAGAAGCTGTGAGTGAGAGAGAGAAGCTGTGAGTGAGAGAGAGAGAAGATGTGAGTGAGAGAGAGGGAGAAAGAGAAGCTGTGTGTGTGTGAGAGAGAAAGAGAAGCTGTGAGTGAGAGTGAGAGAGAGAGAGAGAAAGAGAAGCTGTGAGTGAGAGAGAGAGAGAAAGAGAAGCTGTGAGTGAGAGAGAGAGAAAGCGAAGCTGTGTGTGTGAGAGAGAGAATGAGAAGCTGTGAGTGAGAGAGAAGCTGTGAGTGAGAGAGAGAGAAGATGTGAGTGAGAGAGAGAGGGAGAAAGAGAAAGAGAAGCTGTGTGTGTGTGAGAGAGAAAGAGAAGCTGTGAGTGAGAGCGAGAGAGAGAGAAAGAGAAAGAGAAGCTGTGTGTGAGAGAGCGAGAGAGAGAAAGAGAAGCTGTTAGTGAGAGTGAGAGAGAGAGAAAGAGAAGCTGTGAGTGAGAGAGAGAGAAAGAGATGCTGTGAGTGAGAGAGAGAGAAAGAGAAGTTGTGAGTGAGAGAGAGGGAAAGAGAAGCTGTGAGAGAGAGAGAAAGAGAAGCTGTGAGTGAGAAGGAGAGGGAAAGAGAAGCTGTGAGTGAGTGAGAGAGAGAGAAAGAGAAGCTGTGAGTGAGAGAGAGAGAAAGAGAAGCTGTGAGTGAGAGAGAGAGAGAAAGAGAAGCTGTGAGTAAGAAGGAGAGGGAAAGAGAAGAAGTGAGTGAGTGAGAGAGAGAGAAAGAGAAGCTGTGAGAGAGAAAGAGAAGCTGTGAGTGAGAGAGTGAGAGAGAGAAAGAGAATCTGTTAGTGAGAGTGAGAGAGAGAAAGAGAAGCTGTGAGTGAGAGAGAGATTGAAAGAGAAGCTGTGAGTGAGAGAGAGAGAAAGAGAAGCTGTGAGTGAGAGAGAGAAAGAGAAGCTGTGAGTGAGAGGGAGAGAGAGAAAGAGAAGCTGTGAGTGACACAGAGAGAGAGAAGCTGTGAGTTAGAGAGAGAGAAAGAGAAACTGTGAGTGACAGAGAGAGAGAAAGAGAAGCTGAGAGTGAGAGAGAGAGAGAGAAAGTGAAGCTGTGAATGTGAGAGAGAGACAGATAAGCTGTGTGTGTGTGAGAGAGAAAGATAGTCTGAGAAAGAGAGAGTGAAAGAGAAGCTGTGAGTGAGACAGAGAGAGGGAGAAAGAGAAGCTGTGTGTGTGAGAAAGAGAAAGTGAAGTGGTGTGTGTGTGTGAGAGAGAGAGAATGAGAAGCTGTGAGTGAGAGAGAGAGAAGCTGTGAGTGAGTGAGTGAGAGAAGATGTGAGTGAGAGAGAGAGAATGAGAAGCTGTGAGTGAGAGAGGGAAAAAGTAAGAGAAGCTGTGAGTGAGAAAGAGAGAGAAAGAGAAGCTGTGAGTGAGAGAAAGAGAGGGAGAAAGAGAAGCTGTGAGTGAGAGAGAAAGAGAAGCTGTGAGTGAGAGAGAGAGAGAATGAGAAGCTGTGAGTGAGAGAGAGAGAAGCTGTGAGTGAGAGAGAAAGAGAAGCTGTGAGTGAGAGAGAGAGAGAGAAGATGTGAGTGAGAGAGAGAGAATGAGAAGCTGTGAGTGAGAGAGAAAGTAAGAGAAGCTGTGAGTGATACAGAGAGAAAGAAAGAGAAGCTGTGAGTGAGAGAGAGAGGGAGAAAGAGAAGCTGTGTGTGTGAGAGAGAGAAAGAGAAGCTGTGAGTGTGAGAGAAAGAGAAAGAGAAGCTGTGAGTGAGAGAGAGTGAAAGTAAGAGACGCTGTGAGTGATACAGAGAGAGAGAAAGAGGAGCAGTGAGTGAGAGAGAGGGAGGGAGAAAGATAAGCTGTGTGAGAGAGAGAGAGAGAGAAAGAGAAGCTGTGAGAGAGAGAGAGAGAGAGAAAGAGAAGCTGTGATTGAGAGTGAGAGAGAGAAAGAGAAGCTGTGAGTGAGAGAGAGAGAAAGAGAAGCTGTGAGTGAGAGAGAGAGACGCTGTGAGTGAGAGAGAGAAAGAAAAGCTGTGAGTGAGAGAGAGAGAGAGAAAGAGAAGGTATGAGTGAGAGAGAAAGAGAAGCAGTGAGTGAGAGAGAGAGAGAAAGAGAAGCTGTGAGTGAGACAGAGAGAGAGAAAGAGAAGCTGTGAGAGAGAGAGGGGGGAAAGAGAAGCTGTGTGTGAGAGAGAGAGAAAGAGAAGCTGTGAGTGAGAGTGAGAGAGAGAGAGAGAAAGAGAAGCTGTGAGTGTGAGAGAGAGAGAAAGAGAAGCTGTGAGTGAGAGAGAGAGAAAGCGAAGCTGTGAGTGAGAGAGAGAGAGAATGAGAAGCTGTGAGTGAGAGAGAGAGAAGCTGTGAGTGAGAGAGAGAGAGAAGATGTGAGTGAGAGAGAGAGAGAATGAGAAGCTGTGAGTGAGAGAGAGAAAAAGTAAGAGAAGCTGTGAGTGAGAAAGAGAGAGAAAGAGAAGCTGTGAGTGAGAGAGAGAGAAAGAGAAGCTGTGAGTGTGAGAGAGAGAATGAGAACCTGTGAGTGAGAGAGAGAGAAGCTGTGAGTGAGAGAGAAAGAGAAGCTGTGAGTGAGAGAGAGAGAGAAGATGTGAGTGAGAGAGAGAGAATGAGAAGCTGTGAGTGAGAGAGAGAGAAAGTAAGAGAAGCTGTGAGTGATACAGAGAGAGAGAAAGAGAAGCTGTGAGTGAGAGAGAGGGAGAAAGATAAGCTGTGTGAGAGAGAGAGAGAAAGAGAAGCTGTGTGAGAGAGAGAGAGAAAGAGAAGCTGTGATTGAGAGTGAGAGAGAGAGAATGAGAAGCTGTGAGTGAGAGAGAGAGAAAGAGAAGCTGTGAGTGAGAGAGAGAGAAGCTGTGAGTGAGAGAGAGAAAGAAAAGGTGAGAGAGAGAGAGAAAGAGAAGGTAGGAGTGAGAGAGAGATAAGCAGTGAGTGAGAGAGAGAGAGAGAAAGAGAAGCTGTGAGTGAGACAGAGAGAGAGAAAGAGAAGCTGTGAGAGAGGGGGGAAAGAGAAGCTGTGTGTGTGTGAGAAAGAGAAGCTGTGAGTGAGAGAGAGAGAGAAAGAGAAGCTGTGAGTGAGAGAGAGATTGAAAGAGAAGGTGTGAGTGAGAGAGAGAGAGAGAAAGAGAAGCTGTGAGTGAGAGAGAGAAAGAGAAGCTGTGAGTGAGAGGGAGAGAAAGAGAAGCTGTGAGTGACACACAGAGAGAGAAGCTGTGAGTTAGAGAGAGAGAAAGAGAAGCTGTGAGTGACAGAGAGAAAGAGAAGCTGAGAGTGAGAGAGAGAGAGAAAGTGAAGCTGTGAGTGAGAGAGAGAGAGAAAGAGAAGCTGTGTGTGTGTGTGAGAGAGAAAGATAGTCTGAGAAAGAGAGAGTGAAAGAGAAGCTGTGAGTGAGACAGAGAGAGGGAGAAAGAGAAGCTGTGTGCGTTAGAGAGAGAAAGAGAAGCTGTGAGTGAGAGAGAGAAAGAAAATCTGTGAGTGAGAGAGAGAGAAAGAGAAGGTATGAGTGAGAGAGAGAGAGAGAGAGAAGCTGTAAGTGAGAGAGTGAGAGAGAGAAAGTGAAGCTGTGAGTGAGAGAGAGAAAGAGAAGCTGTGAGTGAGAGAGAGAGAAAGAGAAGCTGTGAGTGAGAGAGAGAGAGAAAGAGAAGGTGTGAGTGAGAGAGAGAAAGAGAAGCTGTGAGTGAGAGGGAGAGAGAGAAAGAGAAGCTGTGAGTGACACACAGAGAGAGAAGCTGTGAGTGAGAGGGAGAGAGAGAAAGAGAAGCTGTGAGTGACACACAGAGAGAGAAGCTGTGAGTTAGAGAGAGAGAGAAAGAGAAGCTGTGAGTGACAGAGAGAGAAAGAGAAGCTGTGAGTGAGAGTGAGAGAGAGAGAGAAAGAGAAGCTGTGAGTGAGAGAGAGAGAAAGAGATGCTGTGAGTGAGATTGAGAGAGACAGAGAAGCTGTGAGTGAGAGAGAGAGAAAGAGAAGCTGTGAGTGAGAGAGAGAGAAAGAGAAGCTGTGAGTGAGAGAGAGAGAGAAAGAGAAGCTGTGAGTAAGAAGGAGAGGGAAAGAGAAGAAGTGAGTGAGTGAGAGAGAGAGAGAGAAAGAGAAGCTGTGAGTGAGAGAGAGAGAGAAAGAAGCTGTGAGTGAGAGAGAGAGAAAGAGAAGCTGTGAGTGAGAGAGAGAAAGAGAAGCTGTGATTAAGAAGGAGAGGGAAAGAGAATAAGTGAGTGAGTGAGAGAGAGAGAGAAAGAGAAGCTGTGAAAGAGAAAGAGAAACTGTGAGTGAGAGAGTGAGAGAGAGAAAGAGAATCTGTTAGTGAGTGTGAGAGAGAGAGAGAGAGAGAAGCTTTGAGTGAGAGAGAGATTGAAAGAGAAGCTGTGAGTGAGAGAGAGAAAGAAAGAGAAGCTGTGAGTGAGAGAGAGAAAGAGAAGCTGTGAGTGAGAGGGAGAGAAAGAGAAGCTGTGAGTGACACAGAGAGAGAGAAGCTGTGAGTTAGAGAGAGAGAAATAGAAGCTGTGAGTGACAGAGAGAGAGAAAGAGAAGCTGTGAGTGAGAGTGAGAGAGAGAGAGAGAGAAAGTGAAGCTGTGAGTGTGTGTGAGAGAGAAAGAGAAGCTGTGTGTGTGTGTGAGAGAGAAAGATAGTCTGAGAAAGAGAGAGTGAAAGAGAAGCTGTGAGTGAGACAGAGAGAGGGAGAAAGAGAAGCTGTGTGCGTGAGAGAGAGAAAGAGAAGCTGTGAGTGAGAGTGAGAGAAGAGAGAGAAAGAGAAGCTGAGAGTGAGAGAGAGAGAGAAAGTGAAGCTGTGAGTGAGAGAGAGAGAGACAGAGAAGCTGTGTGTGTGAGAGAGAGAAAGATAATCTGAGAAAGAGAGAGTGAAAGAGAAGCTGTGAGTGAGACAGAGAGAGGGAGAAAGAGAAGCTGTGTGTGTGAGAGAGAGAAAGAGAAGCTGTGAGTGAGAGTGAGAGAGAGAGAGAGAAAGAGAAGCTGTGAGTGAGAGAGAGAGAGAGAGAAGCTGTTAGTGAGAGTGAGAGAGAGAGAAAGAGAAGCTGTGAGTGAGAGAGAGAGAGAAAGAGATGCTGTGAGTGAGAGAGAGAGAAAGAGAAGGTGTGAGAGAGAGAGAGAAAGAGAAGCTGTGAGAGAGAGAGAGAGAAAGGGAAGCTGTGAGTGAGAAGGAGAGGGAAAGAGAAGCTGTGAGTGAGTGAGAGAGAGAGAAAGAGAAGCTGTGAGTGAGAGAGAGAGAAAGAGAAGGTGTGAGTGAGAGAGAGAGAGGAAGAGAAGCTGTGAGTAAGAAGGAGAGGGAAAGAGAAGAAGTGAGTGAGTGAGAGAGAGAGAGAAAGAGAAGCTGTGAGACAGAAAGAGAAGGTGTGAGTGAGAGAGTGAGAGAGAGAAAGAGAATCTGTTAGTGAGAGTGAGAGAGAGAGAAAGAGAAGCTGTGAGTGAGAGAGAGATTGAAAGAGAAGCTGTGAGTGAGAGAGAGAGAAAAAGAGAAGCTGTGATTGAGAGTGAGAGAGAGAGAAAGAGAGGCTGTGAGTGAGAGAGAGAGAAAGAGAAGCTGTGAGTGAGAGAGAGAGACGCTGTGAGTGTGAGAGAGAAAGAAAAGCTGTGAGTGAGAGAGAGAGAGAGAGAAAGAGAAGGTATGAGTGAGAGAGAGAGAGAAGCAGTGAGTGAGACAGAGAAAGAGAAGCTGTGAGTGAGAGAGAGAGAAGCTGTGAGTGAGAGAGAAAGAGAAGCTGTGAGTGAGAGAGAGAGAGAGAAGCTGTGAGTGACACAGAGAGAGAGAGAGAAAGAGAAGCTGTGAGTGAGAGAGAGAAAGAGAAGCTTTGTGAGAGAGAGAGAGACAGAGAAGCTGTGTGTGTGTGTGAGAGAGAAAGATAGTCTGAGACAGAGAGAGTGAAAGAGAAGCTGTGAGTGAGACAGAGAGAGGGAGAAAGAGAAGCTGGTTGTGTGTGAGAGAGAAATAGAAGCTGTGAGTGAGAGTGAGAGAGAGAGAGAGAAGCTGTGAGTGTGTGAGAGAGAGAAAGAGAAGCTGTGAGTGAGAGAGAGAGAAAGCGAAGCTGTGAGTGAGAGAGAGAGAGAATGAGAAGCTGTGAGTGAGAGAGAGAGAAGCTGTGAGTGAGAGAGAGAGAAGCTGTGAGTGAGAGAGAGAGAATGAGAAGCTGTGAGTGAGAGAGAGAAAAAGTAAGAGAAGCTGTGAGTGAGAAAGAGAGAGAAAGAGAAGCTGTGAGTGAGAGAAAGAGAGGGAGAAAGAGAAGCTGTGAGTGAGAGAGAGAAAGAGAAGCTGTGAGACAGAGAGAGAGAATGAGAAGCTGTGAGTGAGAGAGAGAGAAGCTGTGAGTGAGAGAGAAAGAGAAGCTGTGAGTGAGAGAGAAAGAGAGAGAAAGAGAAGGTATGAGTGAGAGAGAGAGAGAAGCAGTGAGTGAGACAGAGAAAGAGAAGCTGTGAGTGAGAGAGAGAGAAGCTGTGAGTGAGCGAGAAAGAGAAGCTGTGAGTGAGAGAGAGAGAGAGAAGCTGTGAGTGACAGAGAGAGAGAGAGAGAAAGAGAAGCTGTGAGTGAGAGAGAGAAAGAGAAGCTTTGTGAGAGAGAGAGAGACAGAGAAGCTGTGTGTGTGTGTGAGAGAGAAAGATAGTCTGAGACAGAGAGAGTGAAAGAGAAGCTGTGAGTGAGACAGAGAGAGGGAGAAAGAGAAGCTGGTTGTGTGTGAGAGAGAAATAGAAGCTGTGAGTGAGAGTGAGAGAGAGAGAGAGAAGCTGTGAGTGTGTGAGAGAGAGAAAGAGAAGCTGTGAGTGAGAGAGAGAGAAAGCGAAGCTGTGAGTGAGAGAGAGAGAGAATGAGAAGCTGTGAGTGAGAGAGAGAGAAGCTGTGAGTGAGAGAGAGAGAGAAGCTGTGAGTGAGAGAGAGAGAATGAGAAGCTGTGAGTGAGAGAGAGAAAAAGTAAGAGAAGCTGTGAGTGAGAAAGAGAGAGAAAGAGAAGCTGTGAGTGAGAGAAAGAGAGGGAGAAAGAGAAGCTGTGAGTGAGAGAGAGAAAGAGAAGCTGTGAGACAGAGAGAGAGAATGAGAAGCTGTGAGTGAGAGAGAGAGAAGCTGTGAGTGAGAGAGAAAGAGAGGCTGTGAGTGAGAGAGAAAGAGAAGATGTGAGTGAGAGAGAGAGAATGAGAAGCTGTGAGTGAGAGAGAGTGAAAGTAAGAGACGCTGTGAGTGATACAGAGAGAGAGAAAGAGGAGCAGTGAGTGAGAGAGAGGGAGGGAGAAAGATAAGCTGTGTGAGAGAGAGAGAGAGAGAAAGAGAAGCTGTGAGAGAGAGAGAGAGAGAGAAAGAGAAGCTGTGATTGAGAGTGAGAGAGAGAAAGAGAAGCTGTGAGTGAGAGAGAGAGAAAGAGAAGCTGTGAGTGAGAGAGAGAGAGACGCTGTGAGTGAGAGAGAGAAAGAAAAGCTGTGAGTGAGAGAGAGAGAGAGAGAAAGAGAAGGTATGAGTGAGAGAGAGAGAGAAGCAGTGAGTGAGAGAGAGAGAGAAAGAGAAGCTGTGAGTGAGACAGAGAGAGAGAAAGAGAAGCTGTGAGAGAGAGAGGGGGGAAAGAGAAGCTGTGTGTGTGTGAGAGAGAAAGAGAAGCTGTGAGTGAGAGAGAGAGAGAGAAAGAGAAGCTGTGAGTGAGAGAGAGAGAGAGAGAAAGAGAAGCTGTGAGTGAGAGAGAGAAAGAGAAGCTGTGAGTGAGAGGGAGAGAAAGAGAAGCTGTGAGTGACACAGAGAGAGAGAAGCTGTGAGTTAGAGAGAGAGAAAGAGAAGCTGTGAGTGACAGAGAGAGAGAAAGAGAAGCTGAGAGTGAGAGAGAGAGAGAAAGTGAAGCTGTGAGTGAGAGAGAGAGAAAGAGAAGCTGTGTGTGTGAGAGAGAGAAAGATAGTCTGAGAAAGAGAGAGTGAAAGAGAAGCTGTGAGTGAGACAGAGAGAGGGAGAAAGAGAAGCTGTGTGCGTGAGAGAGAGAAAGAGAAGCTGTGAGTGAGTGAGAGAGAGAGAGAAATAGAAGCTGAGAGTGAGAGAGAGAAAGTGAAGCTGTGAGTGAGAGATAGAGAGACAGAGAAGCTGTGTGTGTGTGAGAGAGAGAAAGAGAAGCTGTGAGTGAGAGAGAGAAGCTGTGAGTGAGAGAGAGAGAAGATGTGAGTGAGAGAGAGAGGGAGAAAGAGAAGCTGTGTGTGTGAGAGAGAGAAAGAGAAGCTGTGAGTGAGAGTGAGAGAGAGAGAGAGAGAAAGAGAAGCTGTGAGTGAGAGAGAGAGAAAGAGAAGCTGTGAGTGAGAGAGAGAGAAAGCGAAGCTGTGTGTGAGAGAGAGAGAATGAGAAGCTGTGAGTGAGAGAGAGAAGCTGTGAGTGAGAGAGAGAGAAGATGTGAGTGAGAGAGAGAGAGGGAGAAAGAGAAGCTGTGTGTGTGAGAGAGAAAGAGAAGCTGTGAGTGAGAGCGAGAGAGAGAGAAAGAGAAAGAGAAGCTGTGTGTGAGAGAGCGAGAGAGAGAAAGAGAAGCTGTTAGTGAGAGTGAGAGAGAGAGAAAGAGAAGCTGTGAGTGAGAGAGCGAGAAAGAGATGCTGTGAGTGAGAGAGAGAGAAAGAGAAGCTGTGAGTGAGAGAGAGAGAAAGAGAAGCTGTGAGAGAGAGAGAAAGAGAAGCTGTGAGTGAGAAGGAGAGGGAAAGAGAAGCTGTGAGTGAGTGAGAGAGAGAGAAAGAGAAGCTGTGAGTGAGAGAGAGAGAAAGAGAAGCTGTGAGTGAGAGAGAGAGAAAGAGAAGCTGTGAGTAAGAAGGAGAGGGAAAGAGAAGAAGTGAGTGAGTGAGAGAGAGAGAAAGAGAAGCTGTGAGAGAGAAAGAGAAGCTGTGAGTGAGAGAGTGAGAGAGAGAAAGAGAATCTGTTAGTGAGAGTGAGAGAGAGAAAGAGAAGCTGTGAGTGAGAGAGAGATTGAAAGAGAAGCTGTGAGTGAGAGAGAGAGAAAGAGAGGCTGTGAGTGAGAGAGAGAAAGAGAAGCTGTGAGTGAGAGGGAGAGAGAGAAAGAGAAGCTGTGAGTGACACAGAGAGAGAGAAGCTGTGAGTTAGAGAGAGAGAAAGAGAAACTGTGAGTGACAGAGAGAGAGAAAGAGAAGCTGAGAGTGAGAGAGAGAGAGAAAGTGAAGCTGTGAATGTGAGAGAGAGACAGAGAAGCTGTGTGTGTGAGAGAGAGAGAAAGATAGTCTGAGAAAGAGAGAGTGAAAGAGAAGCTGTTAGTGAGACAGAGAGAGGGAGAAAGAGAAGCTGTGTCCGTGAGAGAGAGAAAGAGAAGCTGTGAGTGAGAGTGAGAGAGAGAGAGAGAAACAGAAGCTGAGAGTGAGAGAGAGAGAGAAAGTGAAGCTGTGAGTGAGAGAGAGAGAGACAGATAAGCTGTGTGTGTGTGAGAGAGAGAAAGATAGTCTGAGAAAGAGAGAGTGAAAGAGAAGCTGTGAGTGACAGAGAGAGGGAGAAAGAGAAGCTGTGTGTGTGTGAGAGAGAAAGAGAAGCTGTGAGTGAGTGTGAGAGAGAGAGAGAAAGAGAAGCTGTGAGAGAGAGAGAGAGATTGAAAGAGAAGCTGTGAGTGAGAGAGAGAGAAAGTGAAGTGGTGTGTGTGTGAGAGAGAGAGAGAATGAGAAGCTGTGAGTGAGAGAGAGAGAAGCTGTGAGTGAGTGAGTGAGAGAAGATGTGAGTGAGAGAGAGAGAGAATGAGAAGCTGTGAGTGAGAGAGGGAAAAAGTAAGAGAAGCTGTGAGTGAGAAAGAGAGAGAAATAGAAGCTGTGAGTGAGAGAAAGAGAGGGAGAAAGAGAAGCTGTGAGTGAGAGAGAAAGAGAAGCTGTGAGTGAGAGAGAGAGAGAATGAGAAGCTGTGAGTGAGAGAGAGAGAAGCTGTGAGTGAGAGAGAAAGAGAAGCTGTGAGTGAGAGAGAGAGAGAAGATGTGAGTGAGAGAGAGAGAATGAGAAGCTGTGAGTGAGAGAGAAAGTAAGAGAAGCTGTGAGTGATACAGAGAGAGAGAAAGAGAAGCTGTGAGTGAGAGAGAGAGGGAGAAAGAGAAGCTGTGTGTGTGAGAGAGAGAAAGAGAAGCTGTGAGTGTGAGAGAGAGAGAAAGAGAAGCTGTGAGTGAGAGAGAGTGAAAGTAAGAGATGCTGTGAGTGATACAGAGAGAGAGAAAGAGGAGCAGTGAGTGAGAGAGAGGGAGGGAGAAAGATAAGCTGTGTGTGTGAGAGAGAGAGAGAGAGAGAGAGAAGCTGTGAGAGAGAGAGAGAAAGAGAAGCTGTGATTGAGAGTGAGAGAGAGAGAAAGAGAAGCTGTGATTGAGAGAGAGAGAAAGAGAAGCTGTGAGTGAGAGAGAGAGACGCTGTGAGTGAGAGAGAGAAAGAAAAGCTGTGAGTGAGAGAGAGAGAGAGATAGAGAAGGTATGAGTGAGAGAGAGAGAGAAGCAGTGAGTGAGAGAGAGAGAGAAAGAGAAGCTGTGAGTGAGACAGAGAGAGAGAAAGAGAAGCTGTGAGAGAGAGAGGGGGGAAAGAGAAGCTGTGTGTGTGTGAGAGAGAGAGAGAAAGAGAAGCTGTGAGTGAGAGAGAGAAAGAGAACCTGTGAGTGAGAGGGAGAGAAAGAGAAGCTGTGAGTGACACAGAGAGAGAGAAGCTGTGAGTTAGAGAGAGAGAAAGAGAAGCTGTGAGTGACAGAGAGAGAGAAAGAGAAGCTGAGAGTGAGAGAGAGAGAAAGTGAAGCTGTGAGTGAGAGAGAGAGAGAAAGAGAAGCTGTGTGTGTGAGAGAGAGAAAGATAGTCTGAGAAAGAGAGAGTGAAAGAGAAGCTGTGAGTGAGACAGAGAGAGGGAGAAAGAGAAGCTGTGTGCGTGAGAGAGAGAAAGAGAAGCTGTGAGTGAGTGAGAGAGAGAGAGAAAGAGAAGCTGAGAGTGAGAGAGAGAAAGTGAAGCTGTGAGTGAGAGATAGAGAGACAGAGAAGCTGTGTGTGTGTGAGAGAGAGAAAGAGAAGCTGTGAGTGAGAGAGAGAGAAAGAGAAGCTGTGTGTGTGTGAGAGAGAGAATGAGAAGCTGTGAGTGAGAGAGAGAAGCTGTGAGTGAGAGAGAGAGAAGATGTGAGTGAGAGAGAGAGGGAGAAAGAGAAGCTGTGTGTGTGTTAGAGAGAAAGAGAAGCTGCGAGTGAGAGTGAGAGAGAGAGATAAAGAGAAGCTGTGAGTGAGAGAGAGAGAGAAAGAGAAGCTGTGAGTGAGTGAGAGAGAAAGCGAAGCTGTGTGTGAGAGAGAGAGAATGAGAAGCTGTGAGTGAGAGAGAGAAGCTGTGAGTGAGAGAGAGAGAAGATGTGAGTGAGAGAGAGAGAGGGAGAAAGAGAAGCTGTGTGTGAGTGAGAGAGAAAGAGAAGCTGTGAGTGAGAGCGAGAGAGAGAGAAAGAGAAAGAGAAGCTGTGTGTGAGAGAGCGAGAGAGAAAAAGAGAAGCTGTTAGTGAGAGTGAGAGAGAGAGAAAGAGAAGCTGTGAGTGAGAGAGAGAGAAAGAGATGCTGTGAGTGAGAGAGTGAGAGAGAGAAAGAGAATCTGTTAGTGAGAGTGAGAGAGAGAAAGAGAAGCTGTGAGTGAGAGAGAGATTGAAAGAGAAGCTGTGAGTGAGAGAGAGAGAAAGAGAAGCTGTGAGTGAGAGAGAGAAAGAGAAGCTGTGAGTGAGAGAGAGAGAGAATGAGAAGCTGTGAGTGAGAGAGAGAGAAGCTGTGAGTGAGAGAGAAAGAGAAGCTGTGAGTGAGAGAGAGAGAGAGAAGATGTGAGTGAGAGAGAGAGAATGAGAAGCTGTGAGTGAGAGAGAAAGAGAAGCTGTGAGTGATACAGAGAGAGAGAAAGAGAAGCTGTGAGTGAGAGAGAGAGGGAGAAAGAGAAGCTGTGTGTGTGTGAGAGAGAAAGAGAAGCTGTGAGTGTGAGAGAAAGAGAAAGAGAAGCTGTGAGTGAGAGAGAGTGAAAGTAAGAGACGCTGTGAGTGATACAGAGAGAGAGAAAGAGGAGCAGTGAGTGAGAGAGAGGGAGGGAGAAAGATAAGCTGTGTGAGAGAGAGAGAGAGAAAGAGAAGCTGTGAGAGAGAGAGAGAGAGAGAAAGAGAAGCTGTGATTGAGAGTGAGAGAGAGAGAAAGAGAAGCTGTGAGTGAGAGAGAGAGAAAGAGAAGCTGTGAGTGTGAGAGAGAGACGCTGTGAGTGAGAGAGAGAAAGAAAAGCTGTGAGTGAGAGAGAGAGAGAGAAAGAGAAGGTATGAGTGAGAGAGAAAGAGAAGCAGTGAGTGAGAGAGAGAGAGAAAGAGAAGCTGTGAGTGAGACAGAGAGAGAGAAAGAGAAGCTGTGAGAGAGAGAGGGGGGAAAGAGAAGCTGTGTGTGAGAGAGAGAGAAAGAGAAGCTGTGAGTGAGAGTGAGAGAGAGAGAGAGAAAGAGAAGCTGTGAGTGTGAGAGAGAGAGAAAGAGAAGCTGTGAGTGAGAGAGAGAGAAAGCGAAGCTGTGAGTGAGAGAGAGAGAGAATGAGAAGCTGTGAGTGAGAGAGAGAGAAGCTGTGAGTGAGTGAGAGAGAGAAGATGTGAGTGAGAGAGAGAGAGAATGAGAAGCTGTGAGTGAGAGAGAGAAAAAGTAAGAGAAGCTGTGAGTGAGAAAGAGAGAGAAAGAGAAGCTGTGAGTGAGAGAGAGAGAAAGAGAAGCTGTGAGTGAGAGAGAGAGAGAATGAGAACCTGTGAGTGAGAGAGAGAGAAGCTGTGAGTGAGAGAGAAAGAGAAGCTGTGAGTGAGAGAGAGAGAGAAGATGTGAGTGAGAGAGAGAGAATGAGAAGCTGTGAGTGAGAGAGAGAGAAAGTAAGAGAAGCTGTGAGTGATACAGAGAGAGAGAAATAGAAGCTGTGAGTGAGAGAGAGGGAGAAAGATAAGCTGTGTGAGAGAGAGAGAAAGAGAAGCTGTGTGAGAGAGAGAGAGAAAGAGAAGCTGTGATTGAGAGTGAGAGAGAGAGAATGAGAAGCTGTGAGTGAGAGAGAGAGAAAGAGAAGCTGTGAGTGAGAGAGAGAGAAGCTGTGAGTGAGAGAGAGTAAGAAAAGGTGTGAGTGAGAGAGAGAGAGAAAGAGAAGGTAGGAGTGAGAGAGAGATAAGCAGTGAGTGAGAGAGAGAGAGAGAAAGAGAAGCTGTGAGTGAGACAGAGAGAGAGAAAGAGAAGCTGTGAGAGAGGGGGGAAAGAGAAGCTGTGTGTGTGTGAGAAAGAGAAGCTGTGAGTGAGAGAGAGAGAGAAAGAGAAGCTGTGAGTGAGCGAGAGATTGAAAGAGAAGGTGTGAGTGAGAGAGAGAGAGAGAAAGAGAAGCTGTGAGTGAGAGGGAGAGAAAGAGAAGCTGTGAGTGACACACAGAGAGAGAAGCTGTGAGTTAGAGAGAGAGAAAGAGAAGCTGTGAGTGACAGAGAGAAAGAGAAGCTGAGAGTGAGAGAGAGAGAGAAAGTGAAGCTGTGAGTGAGAGAGAGAGAGAAAGAGAAGCTGTGTGTGTGTGAGAGAGAGAAAGATAGTCTGAGAAAGAGAGAGTGAAAGAGAAGCTGTGAGTGAGACAGAGAGAGGGAGAAAGAGAAGCTGTGAGTGAGAGAGAGAAAGAAAATCTGTGAGTGAGAGAGAGAGAAAGCGAAGCTGTGAGTGAGAGAGAGAGAGAATGAGAAGCTGTGAGTGAGAGAGAGAGAAGCTGTGAGTGAGAGAGAGAGAGAAGATGTGAGTGAGAGAGAGAGAATGAGAAGCTGTGAGTGAGAGAGAGAAAAAGTAAGAGAAGCTGTGAGTGAGAAAGAGAGAGAAAGAGAAGCTGTGAGTGAGAGAAAGAGAGGGAGAAAGAGAAGCTGTGAGTGAGAGAGAGAAAGAGAAGCTGTGAGACAGAGAGAGAGAATGAGAAGCTGTGAGTGAGAGAGAGAGAAGCTGTGAGTGAGAGAGAAAGAGAAGCTGTGAGTGAGAGAGAGAGAGAAGATGTGAGTGAGAGAGAGAATGAGAAGCTGTGAGTGAGAGAGAGTGAAAGTAAGAGACGCTGTGAGTGATACAGAGAGAGAGAAAGAGGAGCAGTGAGTGAGAGAGAGGGAGGGAGAAAGATAAGCTGTGTGAGAGAGAGAGAGAGAGAAAGAGAAGCTGTGAGAGAGAGAGAGAGAGAGAAAGAGAAGCTGTGATTGAGAGTGAGAGAGAGAAAGAGAAGCTGTGAGTGAGAGAGAGAGAAAGAGAAGCTGTGAGTGAGAGAGAGAGAGACGCTGTGAGTGAGAGAGAGAAAGAAAAGCTGTGAGTGAGTGAGAGAGAGAGAGAAAGAGAAGGTATGAGTGAGAGAGAGAGAGAAGCAGTGAGTGAGAGAGAGAGAGAAAGAGAAGCTGTGAGTGAGACAGAGAGAGAGAAAGAGAAGCTGTGAGAGAGAGAGGGGGGAAAGAGAAGCTGTGTGTGTGTGAGAGAGAAAGAGAAGCTGTGAGTGAGAGAGAGAGAGAGAAAGAGAAGCTGTGAGTGAGAGAGAGATTGAAAGAGAAGCTGTGAGTGAGTGAGAGAGAGAGAGAAAGAGAAGCTGTGAGTGAGAGAGAGAAAGAGAAGCTGTGAGTGAGAGGGAGAGAAAGAGAAGCTGTGAGTGACACAGAGAGAGAGAAGCAGTGAGTTAGAGAGAGAGAAAGAGAAGCTGTGAGTGACAGAGAGAGAGAAAGAGAAGCTGAGAGTGAGAGAGAGAGAGAAAGTGAAGCTGTGAGTGAGAGAGAGAGAAAGAGAAGCTGTGTGTGTGAGAGAGAGAAAGATAGTCTGAGAAAGAGAGAGTGAAAGAGAAGCTGTGAGTGAGACAGAGAGAGGGAGAAAGAGAAGCTGTGTGCGTGAGAGAGAGAAAGAGAAGCTGTGAGTGAGTGAGAGAGAGAGAGAAAGAGAAGCTGAGAGTGAGAGAGAGAAAGTGAAGCTGTGAGTGAGAGATAGAGAGACAGAGAAGCTGTGTGTGTGTGTGAGAGAGAAAGAGAAGCTGTGAGTGAGAGAGAGAAGCTGTGAGTGAGAGAGAGAGAAGATGTGAGTGAGAGAGAGAGGGAGAAAGAGAAGCTGTGTGTGTGTGAGAGAGAAAGAGAAGCTGTGAGTGAGAGTGAGAGAGAGAGAGAGAAAGAGAAGCTGTGAGTGAGAGAGAGAGAGAAAGAGAAGCTGTGAGTGAGAGAGAGAGAAAGCGAAGCTGTGTGTGAGAGAGAGAGAATGAGAAGCTGTGAGTGAGAGAGAGAAGCTGTGAGTGAGAGAGAGAGAAGATGTGAGTGAGAGAGAGAGAGGGAGAAAGAGAAGCTGTGTGTGTGAGAGAGAAAGAGAAGCTGTGAGTGAGAGCGAGAGAGAGAGAAAGAGAAAGAGAAGCTGTGTGTGAGAGAGCGAGAGAGAGAAAGAGAAGCTGTTAGTGAGAGTGAGAGAGAGAGAAAGAGAAGCTGTGAGTGAGAGAGCGAGAAAGAGATGCTGTGAGTGAGAGAGAGAGAAAGAGAAGCTGTGAGTGAGAGAGAGAGAAAGAGAAGCTGTGTGAGAGAGAGAAAGAGAAGCTGTGAGTGAGAAGGAGAGGGAAAGAGAAGCTGTGAGTGTGTGTGAGAGAGAGAAAGAGAAGCTGTGAGTGAGAGAGAGAGAAAGAGAAGCTGTGAGTGAGAGAGAGAGAGAAAGAGAAGCTGTGAGTAAGAAGGAGAGGGAAAGAGAAGAAGTGAGTGAGTGAGAGAGAAAGAGAAGCTGTGAGAGAGAAAGAGAAGCTGTGAGTGAGAGAGTGAGAGAGAGAAAGAGAATCTGTTAGTGAGAGTGAGAGAGAGAAAGAGAAGCTGTGAGTGAGAGAGAGATTGAAAGAGAAGCTGTGAGTGAGAGAGAGAGAAAGAGCAGCTGTGAGTGAGAGAGAGAAAGAGAAGCTGTGAGTGAGAGGGAGAGAGAGAAAGAGAAGCTGTGAGTGACACAGAGAGAGAGAAGCTGTGAGTTAGAGAGAGAGAAATAGAAACTGTGAGTGACAGAGAGAGAGAGAAGCTGAGAGTGAGAGAGAGAGAGAGAAAGTGAAGCTGTGAATGTGAGAGAGAGACAGAGAAGCTGTGTGTGTTTGAGAGAGAGAGAAAGATAGTCTGAGAAAGAGAGAGTGAAAGATAAGCTGTTAGTGAGACAGAGAGAGGGAGAAAGAGAAGCTGTGTGCGTGAGAGAGAGAAAGAGAAGCTGTGAGTGAGAGTGAGAGAGAGAGAGAGAAACAGAAGCTGAGAGTGAGAGAGAGAGAGAAAGTGAAGCTGTGAGTGAGAGAGAGAGACAGATAAGCTGTGTGTGTGTGTGAGAGAGAAAGATAGTCTGAGAAAGAGAGAGTGAAAGAGAAGCTGTGAGTGAGACAGAGAGAGGGAGAAAGAGAAGCTGTGTGTGTGAGAGAGAGAAAGAGAAGCTGTGAGTGAGAGTGAGAGAGAGAGAGAAAGAGAAGCTGTGTGAGAGAGAGAGAGAGAGATTGAAAGAGAAGCTGTGAGTGAGAGAGAGAGAAAGTGAAGTGGTGTGTGTGTGTGAGAGAGAGAGAATGAGAAACTGTGAGTGAGAGAGAGAGAAGCTGTGAGTGAGTGAGTGAGAGAAGATGTGAGTGAGAGAGAGAGAGAATGAGAAGCTGTGAGTGAGAGAGGGAAAAAGTAAGAGAAGCTGTGAGTGAGAAAGAGAGAGAAAGAGAAGCTGTGAGTGAGAGAAAGAGAGGGAGAAAGAGAAGCTGTGAGTGAGAGAGAAAGAGAAGCTGTGAGTGAGAGACAGAGAGAATGAGAAGCTGTGAGTGAGAGAGAGAGAAGCTGTGAGTGAGAGAGAAAGAGAAGCTGTGAGTGAGAGAGAGAGAGAGAAGATGTGAGTGAGAGAGAGAGAATGAGAAGCTGTGAGTGAGAGAGAAAGTAAGAGAAGCTGTGAGTGATACAGAGAGAGAGAAAGAGAAGCTGTGAGTGAGAGAGAGAGGGAGAAAGAGAAGCTGTGTGTGTGTGAGAGAGAAAGAGAAGCTGTGAGTGTGTGAGAGAGAGAAAGAGAAGCTGTGAGTGAGAGAGAGAGAAAGTGAAGCTGTGAGTGAGAGAGAGAGAGAGAATGAGAAGCTGTGAGTGAGAGAGAGAGAAGCTGTGAGTGAGAGAGAGAGAAGATGTGAGTGTGAGAGAGAGAGAATGAGAAGCTGTGAGTGAGAGAGAGAAAAAGTAAGAGAAGCTGTGAGTGAGAAAGAGAGAGAAAGAGAAGCTGTGAGTGAGAGAAAGAGAGGGAGAAAGAGAAGCTGTGAGTGAGAGAGAGAGAAAGAGAAGCTGTGAGTGAGAGAGAGAGAATGAGAAGCTGTGAGTGAGAGAGATAGAAGCTGTGAGTGAGAGAGAAAGAGAAGCTGTGAGTGAGAGAGAGAGAACATGTGAGTGAGAGAGAATGAGAAGCTGTGAGTGAGAGAGAGAGAAAGTAAAAGAAGCTGTGAGTGATACAGAGAGAGAAAGAGAAGCTGTGAGTGAGAGAGAGAGAGGGAGAAAGATAAGCTGTGTGTGTGTGAGAGAGAGAAAGAGAAGCTGTGTGAGAGAGAGAGAGAGAGGGAAAGAGAAGCTGTGATTGAGAGTGAGAGAGAGAGAAAGAGAAGCTGTGAGTGAGAGAGAGAGAGAAAGAGAAGCTGTGAGTGAGAGAGAGAGAAAGCGAAGCTGTGTGTGTGTGAGAGAGAATGAGAAGCTGTGAGTGAGAGAGAGAAGCTGTGAGTGAGAGAGAGAGAAGATGTGAGTGAGAGAGAGAGAGGGAGAAAGAGAAGCTGTGTGTGTGTGAGAGAGAAAGAGAAGCTGTGAGTGAGAGCGAGAGAGAGAGAAAGAGAAAGAGAAGCTGTGTGTGAGAGAGCGAGAGAGAGAAAGAGAAGCTGTTAGTGAGAGTGAGAGAGAGAGAAAGAGAAGCTGTGAGTGAGAGAGCGAGAAAGAGATGCTGTGAGTGAGAGAGAGAGAAAGAGAAGCTGTGAGTGAGAGAGAGAGAAAGAGAAGCTGTGAGAGAGAGAGAAAGAGAAGCTGTGAGTGAGAAGGAGAGGGAAAGAGAAGCTGTGAGTGAGTGAGAGAGAGAGAAAGAGAAGCTGTGAGTGAGAGAGAGAGAAAGAGAAGCTGTGAGTGAGAGAGAGAGAGAAAGAGAAGCTGTGAGTAAGAAGGAGAGGGAAAGAGAAGAAGTGAGTGAGTGAGAGAGAGAGAAAGAGAAGCTGTGAGAGAGAAAGAGAAGCTGTGAGTGAGAGAGTGAGAGAGAGAAAGAGAATCTGTTAGTGAGAGTGAGAGAGAGAAAGAGAAGCTGTGAGTGAGAGAGAGATTGAAAGAGAAGCTGTGAGTGAGAGAGAGAGAAAGAGAAGCTGTGAGTGAGAGAGAGAAAGAGAAGCTGTGAGTGAGAGGGAGAGAGAGGAAGAGAAGCTGTGAGTGACACAGAGAGAGAGAAGCTGTGAGTTAGAGAGAGAGAAAGAGAAACTGTGAGTGACAGAGAGAGAGAAAGAGAAGCTGAGAGTGAGAGAGAGAGAGAAAGTGAAGCTGTGAATGTGAGAGAGAGACAGAGAAGCTGTGTGTGTGTGAGAGAGAGAAAGATAGTCTGAGAAAGAGAGAATGAAAGAGAAGCTGTTAGTGAGACAGAGAGAGGGAGAAAGAGAAGCTGTGTCCGTGAGAGAGAGAAAGAGAAGCTGTGAGTGAGAGTGAGAGAGAGAGAGAGAAACAGAAGCTGAGAGTGAGTGAGAGAGAGAAAGTGAAGCTGTGAGTGAGAGAGAGAGAGACAGATAAGCTGTGTGTGTGTGAGAGAGAGAAAGATAGTCTGAGAAAGAGAGAGTGAAAGAGAAGCTGTGAGTGAGACAGAGAGAGGGAGAAAGAGAAGCTGTGTGTGTGTGAGAGAGAAAGAGAAGCTGTGAGTGAGAGTGAGAGAGAGAGAAAGAAAGAGAAGCTGTGTGAGAGAGAGAGAGATTGAAAGAGAAGCTGTGAGTGAGAGAGAGAGAAAGTGAAGTGGTGTGTGTGTGTGAGAGAGAGAGAATGAGAAGCTGTGAGTGAGAGAGAGAGAAAGAGAAGCTGTGATTGAGAGAAAGAGAGGGAGAAAGAGAAGCTGTGAGTGAGAGAGAAAGAGAAGCTGTGAGTGAGAGAGAGAGAGAATGAGAAGCTGTGAGTGAGAGAGGGAAAAAGTAAGAGAAGCTGTGAGTGAGAAAGAGAGAGAAAGAGAAGCTGTGAGTGAGAGAAAGAGAGGGAGAAAGAGAAGCTGTGAGTGAGAGAGAAAGAGAAGCTGTGAGTGAGAGAGAGAGAGAATGAGAAGCTGTGAGTGAGAGAGAAGCTGTGAGTGAGAGAGAAAGAGAAGCTGTGAGTGTGAGAGAGAGAGAGAAGATGTGAGTGAGAGAGAGAGAATGAGAAGCTGTGAGTGAGAGAGAAAGTAAGAGAAGCTGTGAGTGATACAGAGAGAGAGAAAGAGAAGCTGTGAGTGAGAGAGAGAGGGAGAAAGAGAAGCTGTGTGTGTGAGAGAGAGAAAGAGAAGCTGTGAGTGTGAGAGAGAGAGAAAGAGAAGCTGTGAGTGAGAGAGAGTGAAAGTAAGAGACGCTGTGAGTGATACAGAGAGAGAGAAAGAGGAGCAGTGAGTGAGAGAGAGGGAGGGAGAAAGATAAGCTGTGTGTGAGAGAGAGAGAGAAAGAGAAGCTGTGAGAGAGAGAGAGAGAGAAAGAGAAGCTGTGATTGAGAGTGAGAGAGAGAGAAAGAGAAGCTGTGAGTGAGAGAGAGAGAAAATGAAGCTGTGAGTGAGAGAGAGAGACGCTGTGAGTGAGAGAGAGAAAGAAAAGCTGTGAGTGAGAGAGAGAGAGAGAAAGAGAAGGTATGAGTGAGAGAGAGAGAGAAGCAGTGAGTGAGAGAGAGAGAGAAAGAGAAGCTGTGAGTGAGACAGAGAGAGAGAAAGAGAAGCTGTGAGAGAGAGAGGGGGGAAAGAGAAGCTGTGTGTGTGTGAGAGAGAAAGAGAAGCTGTGAGTGAGAGAGAGAGAGAAAGAGAAGCTGTGAGTGAGAGAGAGATTGAAAGAGAAGCTGTGAGTGAGTGAGAGAGAGAGAGAAACTGTGAGTGAGAGAGAGAAAGAGAAGCTGTGAGTGAGAGGGAGAGAAAGAGAAGCTGTGAGTGACACAGAGAGAGAAGCTGTGAGTTAGAGAGAGAGAAAGAGAAGCTGTGAGTGACAGAGAGAGAGAAAGAGAAGCTGAGAGTGAGAGAGAGAGAAAGTGAAGCTGTGAGTGAGAGATAGAGAGACAGAGAAGCTGTGTGTGCGTGAGAGAGAGAAAGAGAAGCTGTGAGTGAGTGAGAGAGAGAGAAAGAGAAGCTGAGAGTGAGAGAGAGAAAGTGAAGCTGTGAGTGAGAGATAGAGAGACAGAGAAGCTGTGTGTGTGTGAGAGAGAGAAAGAGAAGCTGTGAGTGAGAGAGAGAGAAAGAGAAGCTGTGTGTGAGAGAGAGAGAGAATGAGAAGCTGTGAGTGAGAGAGAGAAGCTGTGAGTGAGAGAGAGAGAAGATGTGAGTGAGAGAGAGAGGGAGAAAGAGAAGCTGTGTGTGTGTGAGAGAGAAAGAGAAGCTGTGAGTGAGAGTGAGAGAGAGAGAGAGAAAGAGAAGCTGTGAGTGAGAGAGAGAGAGAAAGAGAAGCTGTGAGTGAGAGAGAGAGAAAGCGAAGCTGTGTGTGAGAGAGAGAGAGAATGAGAAGCTGTGAGTGAGAGAGAGAAGCTGTGAGTGAGAGAGAGAGAAGATGTGAGTGAGAGAGAGAGAGGGAGAAAGAGAAGCTGTGTGTGTGTGAGAGAGAAAGAGAAGCTGTGAGTGAGAGCGAGAGAGAGAGAAAGAGAAAGAGAAAGAGAAGCTGTGTGTGAGAGAGCGAGAGAGAGAAAGAGAAGCTGTTAGTGAGAGTGAGAGAGAGAGAGAAGCTGTGAGTGAGAGAGAGAGAAAGAGATGCTGTGAGTGAGAGAGAGAGAAAGAGAAGCTGTGAGTGAGAGAGAGAGACGCTGTGAGTGAGAGAGAGAAAGAAAAGCTGTGAGTGAGAGAGAGAGAGAGAAAGAGAAGGTATGAGTGAGAGAGAGAGAGAAGCAGTGAGTGAGAGAGAGAGAGAAAGAGAAGCTGTGAGTGAGACAGAGAGAGAGAAAGAGAAGCTGTGAGAGAGAGAGGGGGGAAAGAGAAGCTGTGTGTGTGTGAGAGAGAAAGAGAAGCTGTGAGTGAGAGAGAGAGAGAAAGAGAAGCTGTGAGTGAGAGAGAGATTGAAAGAGAAGCTGTGAGTGAGTGAGAGAGAGAGAGAAACTGTGAGTGAGAGAGAGAAAGAGAAGCTGTGAGTGAGAGGGAGAGAAAGAGAAGCTGTGAGTGACACAGAGAGAGAGAAGCTGTGAGTTAGAGAGAGAGAAAGAGAAGCTGTGAGTGACAGAGAGAGAGAAAGAGAAGCTGAGAGTGAGAGAGAGAGAAAGTGAAGCTGTGAGTGAGAGATAGAGAGACAGAGAAGCTGTGTGTGCGTGAGAGAGAGAAAGAGAAGCTGTGAGTGAGTGAGAGAGAGAGAGAAAGAGAAGCTGAGAGTGAGAGAGAGAAAGTGAAGCTGTGAGTGAGAGATAGAGAGACAGAGAAGCTGTGTGTGTGAGAGAGAGAGAAAGAGAAGCTGTGAGTGAGAGAGAGAGAAAGAGAAGCTGTGTGTGAGAGAGAGAGAGAATGAGAAGCTGTGAGTGAGAGAGAGAAGCTGTGAGTGAGAGAGAGAGAAGATGTGAGTGAGAGAGAGAGGGAGAAAGAGAAGCTGTGTGTGTGTGAGAGAGAAAGAGAAGCTGTGAGTGAGAGTGAGAGAGAGAGAGAGAAAGAGAAGCTGTGAGTGAGAGAGAGAGAGAAAGAGAAGCTGTGAGTGAGAGAGAGAGAAAGCGAAGCTGTGTGTGAGAGAGAGAGAGAATGAGAAGCTGTGAGTGAGAGAGAGAAGCTGTGAGTGAGAGAGAGAGAAGATGTGAGTGAGAGAGAGAGAGGGAGAAAGAGAAGCTGTGTGTGTGTGAGAGAGAAAGAGAAGCTGTGAGTGAGAGCGAGAGAGAGAGAAAGAGAAAGAGAAGCTGTGTGTGAGAGAGCGAGAGAGAGAAAGAGAAGCTGTTAGTGAGAGTGAGAGAGAGAGAGAGAAGCTGTGAGTGAGTGAGAGAGAAAGAGATGCTGTGAGTGAGAGAGAGAGAAAGAGAAGCTGTGAGTGAGAGAGAGAGAAAGAGAAGCTGTGAGAGAGAGAGAAAGAGAAGCTGTGAGTGAGAAGGAGAGGGAAAGAGAAGCTGTGAGTGAGTGAGAGAGAGAGAAAGAGAAGCTGTGAGTGAGAGAGAGAGAAAGAGAAGCTGTGAGTGAGAGAGAGAGAAAGAGAAGCTGTGAGTAAGAAGGAGAGGGAAAGAGAAGAAGTGAGTGAGTGAGAGAGAGAGAAAGAGAAGCTGTGAGAGAGAAAGAGAAGCTGTGAGTGAGAGAGTGAGAGAGAGAAAGAGAATCTGTTAGTGAGAGTGAGAGAGAGAAAGAGAAGCTGTGAGTGAGAGAGAGATTGAAAGAGAAGCTGTGAGTGAGAGAGAGAGAAAGAGAAGCTGTGAGTGAGAGAGAGAAAGAGAAGCTGTGAGTGAGAGGGAGAAAGAGAAAGAGAAGCTGTGAGTGACACAGAGAGAGAAGCTGTGAGTTAGAGAGAGAGAAAGAGAAACTGTGAGTGACAGAGAGAGAAAAAGAGAAGCTGAGAGTGAGAGAGAGAGAGAGAAAGTGAAGCTGTGAATGTGAGAGAGAGACAGAGAAGCTGTGTGTGTGTGAGAGAGAGAGAAAGATAGTCTGAGAAAGAGAGAGTGAAAGATAAGCTGTTAGTGAGACAGAGAGAGGGAGAAAGAGAAGCTGTGTGCATGAGAGAGAGAAAGAGAAGCTGTGAGTGAGAGTGAGAGAGAGAGAGAGAAACAGAAGCTGAGAGTGAGAGAGAGAGAGAAAGTGAAGCTGTGAGTGAGAGAGAGAGACAGATAAGCTGTGTGTGTGTGTGAGAGAGAAAGATAGTCTGAGAAAGAGAGAGTGAAAGAGAAGCTGTGAGTGAGACAGAGAGAGGGAGAAAGAGAAGCTGTGTGTGTGAGAGAGAGAAAGAGAAGCTGTGAGTGAGAGTGAGAGAGAGAGAGAGAAAGAGAAGCTGTGTGAGAGAGAGAGAGATTGAAAGAGAAGCTGTGAGTGAGAGAGAGAGAAAGTGAAGTGGTGTGTGTGTGAGAGAGAGAGAATGAGAAGCTGTGAGTGAGAGAGAGAGAAGCTGTGAGTGAGTGAGTGAGAGAAGATGTGAGTGAGAGAGAGAGAGAATGAGAAGCTGTGAGTGAGAGAGGGAAAAAGTAAGAGAAGCTGTGAGTGAGAAAGAGAGAGAAAGAGAAGCTGTGAGTGAGAGAAAGAGAGGGAGAAAGAGAAGCTGTGAGTGAGAGAGAAAGAGAAGCTGTGAGTGAGAGACAGAGAGAATGAGTAGCTGTGAGTGAGAGAGAGAGAAGCTGTGAGTGAGAGAGAAAGAGAAGCTGTGAGTGAGAGAGAGAGAGAAGATGTGAGTGAGAGGGAGAGAATGAGAAGCTGTGAGTGAGAGAGAAAGTAAGAGAAGCTGTGAGTGATACAGAGAGAGAGAAAGAGAAGCTGTGAGTGAGAGAGAGAGGGAGAAAGAGAAGCTGTGTGTGTGAGAGAGAGAAAGAGAAGCTGTGAGTGTGAGAGAGAGAGAAAGAGAAGCTGTGAGTGAGAGAGAGAGAAAGTGAAGCTGTGAGTGAGAGAGAGAGAGAGAATGAGAAGCTGTGAGTGAGAGAGAGAGAAGCTGTGAGTGAGAGAGAGAGAAGATGTGAGTGTGAGAGAGAGAGAATGAGAAGCTGTGAGTGAGAGAGAGAAAAAGTAAGAGAAGCTGTGAGTGAGAAAGAGAGAGAAAGAGAAGCTGTGAGTGAGAGAAAGAGAGGGAGAAAGAGAAGCTGTGAGTGAGAGAGAGAGAAAGAGAAGCTGTGAGTGAGAGAGAGAGAATGAGAAGCTGTGAGTGAGAGAGATAGAAGCTGTGAGTGAGAGAGAAAGAGAAGCTGTGAGTGAGAGAGAGAGAACATGTGAGTGAGAGAGAATGAGAAGCTGTGAGTGAGAGAGAGAGAAAGTAAAAGGAGCTGTGAGTTATACAGAGAGAGAAAGAGAAGCTGTGAGTGAGAGAGAGAGAGGGAGAAAGATAAGCTGTGTGTGTGAGAGAGAGAGAAAGAGAAGCTGTGTGTGAGAGAGAGAGAGAGGGAAAGAGAAGCTGTGATTGAGAGTGAGAGAGAGAGAAAGAGAAGCTGTGAGTGAGAGAGAGAGAAAGAGAAGCTGTGAGTGAGAGAGAGAGAAGCTGTGAGTGAGAGAGAGAGAAAGAGAAGCTGTGTGTGTGTGAGAAAGAGAAGCTGTGAGTGAGAGAGAGAGAGAAAGAGAAGCTGTGAGTGAGAGAGAGATTGAAAGAGAAGCTGTGAGTGAGAGAGAGAGAGAAAGAGAAGCTGTGAGTGAGAGAGAGAAAGAGAAGCTGTGAGTGAGAGGTAGAGAAAGAGAAGCTGTGAGTGACACACAGAGAGAGAAGCTGTGAGTTAGAGAGAGAGAAAGAGAAGCTGTGAGTGACAGAGAGAAAGAGAAGCTGAGAGTGAGAGAGAGAGAGAAAGTGAAGCTGTGAGTGAGAGAGAGAGAGAAAGAGAAGCTGTGTGTGTGTGTGAGAGAGAAAGATAGTCTGAGAAAGAGAGAGTGAAAGAGAAGCTGTGAGTGAGACAGAGAGAGGGAGAAAGAGAAGCTGTGTGCGTTAGAGAGAGAAAGAGAAGCTGTGAGTGAGAGAGAGAAAGAAAAGCTGTGAGTGACAGAGAGAGAAAGAGAAGGTATGAGTGAGAGAGAGAGAGAAGCTGTGAGTGAGAGAGTGAGAGAGAGAAAGAGAAGCTGTGAGTGAGAGAGAGAAAGAGAAGCTATGAGTGAGAGGGAGAGAGAGAAAGAGAAGCTGTGAGTGAGAGAGAGAGAGAGAGAGAGAAGGTGTGAGTGAGAGAGAGAAAGAGAAGCTGTGAGTGAGAGGGAGAGAGAGAAAGAGAAGCTGTGAGTGACACACAGAGAGAGAAGCTGTGAGTTAGAGAGAGAAAGAGAAGCTGTGAGTGAGAGAAAGAGAGGGAGAAAGAGAAGCTGTGAGTGAGAGAGAGAGAAAGAGAAGCTGTGAGTGAGAGAGAGAATGAGAAGCTGTGAGTGAGAGAGATAGAAGCTGTGAGTGAGAGAGAAAGAGAAGCTGTGAGTGAGAGAGAGAGAAGATGTGAGTGAGAGAGAATGAGAAGCTGTGAGTGAGAGAGAGAGAAAGTAAAAGAAGCTGTGAGTGATACAGAGAGAGAAAGAGAAGCTGTGAGTGAGAGAGAGAGAGGGAGAAAGATAAGCTGTGTGTGTGTGAGAGAGAGAAAGAGAAGCTGTGTGTGAGAGAGAGAGAGAGAGAAAGAGAAGCTGTGATTGAGAGTGAGAGAGAGAGAAAGAGAAGCTGTGAGTGAGAGAGAGAGAAAGAGAAGCTGTGAGTGAGAGAGAGAGAAGCTGTGAGTGAGAGAGAGAGAGAAAGAGAAGCTGTGTGTGTGTGAGAAAGAGAAGCTGTGAGTGAGAGAGAGAGAGAAAGAGAAGCTGTGAGTGAGAGAGAGATTGAAAGAGAAGCTGTGAGTGAGAGAGAGAGAGAAAGAGAAGCTGTGAGTGAGAGAGAGAAAGAGAAGCTGTGAGTGATAGGGAGAGAAAGAGAAGCTGTGAGTGACACACAGAGAGAGAAGCTGTGAGTTAGAGAGAGAGAAAGAGAAGCTGTGAGTGACAGAGAGAAAGAGAAGCTGAGAGTGAGAGAGAGAGAGAAAGTGAAGCTGTGAGTGAGAGAGAGAGAGAAAGAGAAGCTGTGTGTGTGTGTGAGAGAGAAAGATAGTCTGAGAAAGAGAGAGTGAAAGAGAAGCTGTGAGTGAGACAGAGAGAGGGAGAAAGAGAAGCTGTGTGCGTTAGAGAGAGAAAGAGAAGCTGTGAGTGAGAGAGAGAAAGAAAAGCTGTGAGTGACAGAGAGAGAAAGAGAAGGTATGAGTGTGAGAGAGAGAGAAGCTGTGAGTGAGAGAGTGAGAGAGAGAAAGAGAAGCTGTGAGTGAGAGAGAGAAAGAGAAGCTGTGAGTGAGAGGGAGAGAGAGAAAGAGAAGCTGTGAGTGAGAGAGAGAGAGAGAAAGAGAAGGTGTGAGTGAGAGAGAGAAAGAGAAGCTGTGAGTGAGAGGGAGAGAGAGAAAGAGAAGCTGTGAGTGACACACAGAGAGAGAAGCTGTGAGTTAGAGAGAGAAAGAGAAGCTGTGAGTGACAGAGAGAGAGAAAGAGAAGCTGTGAGTGAGAGAGAGAAAGAGAAGCTGTGAGTGAGAGGGAGAGAGAGAAAGAGAAGCTGTGAGTGACACACAGAGAGAGAAGCTATGAGTTAGAGAGAGAGAAAGAGAAACTGTGAGTGACAGAGAGAGAGAAAGAGAAGCTGAGAGTGAGAGAGAGAGAGAGAAAGTGAAGCTGTGAATGTGAGAGAGAGACAGAGAAGCTGTGTGTGTGTGTGAGAGAGAAAGATAGTCTGAGAAAGAGAGAGTGAAAGAGAAGCTGTTAGTGAGACAGAGAGAGGGAGAAAGAGAAGCTGTGTGCGTGAGAGAGAGAAAGAGAAGCTGTGAGTGAGAGTGAGAGAGAGAGAGAGAAACAGAAGCTGAGAGTGAGAGAGAGAGAGAAAGTGAAGCTGTGAGTGAGAGAGAGAGAGACAGATAAGCTGTGTGTGTGTGAGAGAGAGAAAGATAGTCTGAGAAAGAGAGAGTGAAAGAGAAGCTGTGAGTGAGACAGAGAGAGGGAGAAAGAGAAGCTGTGTGTGTGAGAGAGAGAAAGAGAAGCTGTGAGTGAGAGTGAGAGAGAGAGAGAGAAAGAGAAGCTGTGTGAGAGAAAGAGAGATTGAAAGAGAAGCTGTGAGTGAGAGAGAGAGAAAGTGAAGTGGTGTGTGTGTGTGTGTGAGAGAGAAAGAGAAGCTGTGAGTGAGAGAGAGAGAGAATGAGAAGCTGTGAGTGAGAGAGAGAAAAAGTAAGAGAAGCTGTGAGTGAGAAAGAGAGAGAAAGAGAAGCTGTGAGTGAGAGAAAGAGAGGGAGAAAGAGAAGCTGTGAGTGAGAGAGAAAGAGAAGCTGTGAGTGAGAGAGAGAGAATGAGAAGCTATGAGTGAGAGAGAGAGAAGCTGTGAGTGAGAGAGAAAGAGAAGCTGTGAGTGAGAGAGAAAGAGAGAAGATGTGAGTGAGAGAGAGAGAATGAGAAGCTGTGAGTGAGAGAGAAAGTAAGAGAAGCTGTGAGTGATACAGAGAGAGAGAAAGAGAAGCTGTGAGTGAGAGAGAGAGGGAGAAAGAGAAGCTGTGTGTGTGAGAGAGAGAAAGAGAAGCTGTGAGTGTGAGAGAGAGAGAGAAAGAGAAGCTGTGAGTGAGAGAGAGAAAGCGAAGCTGTGAGTGAGAGAGAGAGAGAGAATGAGAAGCTGTGAGTGAGAGAGAGAGAAGCTGTGAGTGAGAGAGAGAGAAGATGTGAGTGTGAGAGAGAGAGAATGAGAAACTGTGAGTGAGAGAGAGAAAAAGTAAGAGAAGCTGTGTGAGAGAGA
Source organism: Bradypodion pumilum (assembly GCA_035047305.1). NCBI lineage: Eukaryota > Metazoa > Chordata > Lepidosauria > Squamata > Chamaeleonidae > Bradypodion > Bradypodion pumilum. The sequence continues at coordinate 234,577,915 of JAWDJD010000001.1, forward strand.
AAGAGAGAGAAAGAGAAGCTGTGAGTGAGAGAAAGAGAGGGAGAAAGAGAAGCTGTGAGTGAGAGAGAGAGAAAGAGAAGCTGTGAGTGAGAGAGAGAGAATGAGAAGCTGTGAGCGAGAGAGATAGAAGCTGTGAGTGAGAGAGAAAGAGAAGCTGTGAGTGAGAGAGAGAGAAGATGTGAGTGAGAGAGAATGAGAAGCTGTGAGTGAGAGAGAGAGAAAGTAAAAGAAGCTGTGAGTGATACAGAGAGAGAAAGAGAAGCTGTGAGTGAGAGAGAGAGAGGGAGAAAGATAAGCTGTGTGAGAGAGAGAGAGAGAAAGAGAAGCTGTGTGAGAGAGAGAGAGAGAGAAAGAGAAGCTGTGATTGAGAGTGAGAGAGAGAGAAAGAGAAGCTGTGAGTGAGAGAGAGAGAAAGAGAAGCTGTGAGTGAGAGAGAGAAGCTGTGAGTGAGAGAGAGAGAGAAAGAGAAGCTGTGTGTGTGTGAGAAAGAGAAGCTGTGAGTGAGAGAGAGAAAGAAAGAGAAGCTGTGAGTGAGAGAGAGATTGAAAGAGAAGCTGTGAGTGAGAGAGAGAGAGAAAGAGAAGCTGTGAGTGAGAGAGAGAAAGAGAAGCTGTGAGTGAGAGGGAGAGAAAGAGAAGCTGTGAGTGACACACAGAGAGAGAAGCTGTGAGTTAGAGAGAGAGAAAGAGAAGCTGTGAGTGACAGAGAGAAAGAGAAGCTGAGAGTGAGAGAGAGAGAGAAAGTGAAGCTGTGAGTGAGAGAGAGAGAGAGAAAGAGAAGGTGTGAGTGAGAGAGAGAAAGAGAAGCTGTGAGTGAGACGGAGAGAGAGAAAGAGAAGCTGTGAGTGACACACAGAGAGAGAAGCTGTGAGTTAGAGAGAGAAAGAGAAGCTGTGAGTGAGAGTGAGAGAGAGAGAGAAAGAGAAGCTGTGAGTGAGAGAGAGAGAAAGAGATGCTGTGTGTGTGTCTGAGAGAGAAAGATAGTCTGAGAAAGAGAGAGTGAAAGAGAAGCTGTGAGTGAGACAGAGAGAGGGAGAAAGAGAAGCTGTGTGCGTTAGAGAGAGAAAGAGAAGCTGTGAGTGAGAGAGAGAAAGAAAAGCTGTGAGTGAGAGAGAGAGAAAGAGAAGGTATGAGTGAGAGAGAGAGAAGCTGTGAGTGAGAGAGTGAGAGAGAGAAAGAGAAGCTGTGAGTGAGAGAGAGAAAGAGAAGCTGTGAGAGAGAGAGAGAGAGAAGCTGTGAGTGAGAGTGAGAGAGAGAGAGAAAGAGAAGCTGTGAGTGAGAGAGAGAGAAAGAGATGCTGTGAGTGAGAGAGAGAGAAAGAGAAGCTGTGAGTGAGAGAGAGAGAAAGAGAAGCTGTGAGTGAGAGAGAGAGAGAAAGAGAAGCTGTGAGTAAGAAGGAGAGGGAAAGAGAAGAAGTGAGTGAGTGAGAGAGAGAGAGAGAAAGAGAAGCTGTGAGTGAGAGAGAGAGAGAGAGAAAGAGAAGCTGTGTGTGAGAGAGTGAGAGAGAGAAAGAGAAGCTGTTAGTGAGAGTGAGAGAGAGAGAGAAAGAGAAGCTGTGAGTGAGAGAGAGATTGAAAGAGAAGCTGTGAGTGAGTGAGAGGGAGAGAAAGAGAAGCTGTGAGTGAGAGAGAGAGAAAGAGAAGCTGTGAGTGAGAGAGAGAGAGAGAGAAAGAGAAGCTGTGATTAAGAAGGAGAGGGAAAGAGAATAAGTGAGTGAGTGAGAGAGAGAGAGAAAGAGAAGCTGTGAGAGAGAAAGAGAAGCTGTGAGTGAGAGAGTGAGAGAGAGAAAGAGAATCTGTTACTGAGTGTGTGTGAGAGAGAGAAAAAGAAGCTGTGAGTGAGAGAGAGATTGAAAGAGAAGCTGTGAGTGAGAGAGAGAGAGAAAGAGAAGCTGTGAGTGAGAGAGAGAAAGAGAAGCTGTGAGTGAGAGGGAGAGAAAGAGAAGATGTGAGTGACACACAGAGAGAGAAGCTGTGAGTTAGAGAGAGAGAAAGAGAAGCTGTGAGTGACAGAGAGAGAGAAAGAGAAGCTGAGAGTGAGAGAGAGAGAAAGTGAAGCTGTGAGTGAGAGAGAGAGAGGGAGAAAGAGAAGCTGTGTGCGTGAGAGAGAGAAAGAGAAGCTGTGAGTGAGAGAGAGAAAGAAAAGCTGTGAGTGAGAGAGAGAGAAAGAGAAGGTATGAGTGAGAGAGAGAGAAAAGCTGTGAGTGAGAGAGTGAGAGAGAGAAAGAGAAGCTGTGAGTGAGAGAGAGAAAGAGAAGCTGTGAGTGAGAGAGAGAAAGAGAAGCTGTGAGTGAGAGGGAGAGAGAGAAAGAGAAGCTGTGAGTGAGAGAGAGAGAGAGAAAGAGAAGCTGTGAGTGAGAAGAGAGAAAGAGAAGCTGTGAGTGAGAGGGAGAGAGAGAAAGAGAAGCTGTGAGTGACACACAGAGAGAGAAGCTGTGAGGCAGAGAGAGAGAGAAAGAGAAGCTGTGAGTGACAGAGAGAGAAAGAGAAGCTGTGAGTGAGAGTGAGAGAGAGAGAGAAAGAGAAGCTGTGAGTGAGAGAGAGAGAAAGAGATGCTGTGAGTGAGATTGAGAGAGAAAGAGAAGCTGTGAGTGAGAGAGAGAGAAAGAGACGCTGTGAGTGAGAGAGAGATTGAAAGAGAAGCTGTGAGTGAGTGAGAGAGAGAGAAAGAGAAGCTGTGAGTGAGAGAGAGAGAAAGAGAAGCTGTGAGTGAGTGAGAGAGAGAAAGAGATGCTGTGATTAAGAAGGAGAGGGAAAGAGAATAAGTGAGTGAGTGAGAGAGAGAAAGAGAAGCTGTGAAAGAGAAAGAGAAACTGTGAGTGAGAGAGTGAGAGAGAGAAAGAGAATCTGTTAGTGAGTGAGAGAGAGAGAGAGAAAGAGAAGCTGTGAGTGAGAGAGAGATTGAAAGAGAAGCTGTGAGTGAGAGAGAGAAAGAAAGAGAAGCTGTGAGTGAGAGAGAGAAAGAGAAGCTGTGAGTGAGAGGGAGAGAAAGAGAAGCTGTGAGTGACACAGAGAGAGAGAAGCTGTGAGTTAGAGAGAGAGAGAGAATGAGAAGCTGTGAGTGACAGAGAGAGAGAAAGAGAAGCTGTGAGTGAGAGTGAGAGAGAGAGAGAGAAAGTGAAGCTGTGAGTGTGTGAGAGAGAGAAAGAGAAGCTGTGTGTGTGTGTGAGAGAGAAAGATAGTCTGAGAAAGAGAGAGTGAAAGAGAAGCTGAGTGAGACAGAGAGAGGGAGAAAGAGAAGCTGTGTGCGTGAGAGAGAGAAAGAGAAGCTGTGAGTGAGAGTGAGAGAGAGAGAGAGAAAGAGAAGCTGAGAGTGAGAGAGAGAGAAAGTGAAGCTGTGAGTGAGAGAGAGAGAGACAGAGAAGCTGTGTGTGTGTGTGAGAGAGAAAGATAATCTGAGAAAGAGAGAGTGAAAGAGAAGCTGTGAGTGAGACAGAGAGAGGGAGAAAGAGAAGCTGTGTGTGTGTGAGAGAGAAAGAGAAGCTGTGAGTGAGAGTGAGAGAGAGAGAGAGAAAGAGAAGCTGTGAGTGAGAGAGAGAGAAAGAGAAGCTGTTAGTGAGAGTGAGAGAGAGAGAGAAAGAGAAGCTGTGAGTGAGAGAGAGAGAAAGAGATGCTGTGAGTGAGAGAGAGAGAGAGAGAAGGTGTGTGTGAGAGAGAGAAAGAGAAGCTGTGAGAGAGAGAGAGAGAAAAAGAGAAGCTGTGAGTGAGAAGGAGAGGGAAAGCGAAGCTGTGAGTGAGTGAGAGAGAGAGAAAGAGAAGCTGTGAGTGAGAGAGAGAGAAAGAGAAGCTGTGAGTGAGAGAGAGAGAGAAAGAGAAGCTGTGAGTAAGAAGGAGAGGGAAAGAGAAGCTGTGAGACAGAAAGAGAAGGTGTGAGTGAGAGAGAGATTGAAAGAGAAGCTGTGAGTGAGAGAGAGAGAGAAAGAGAAGCTGTGAGTGAGAGGGAGAGAGAGTAAGAGAAGCTGTGAGTGACACAGAGAGAGAGAGAAAAAGAGAAGCTGTGAGTGAGAGAGAGAAAGAGAAGCTGTGTGAGAGAGAGAGACAGAGAAGCTGTGTGTTTGTGTGAGAGAGAAAGATAGTCTGAGACAGAGAGAGAGAAAGAGAAGCTGTGAGTGAGAGTGAGAGAGAGAGAGAGAAAGAGAAGCTGAGAGAGAGAGAGAGAATGAGAAGCTGTGAGTGAGAGAGAGAGAAGCTGTGAGTGAGAGAGAGAGAAGATGTGAGTGAGAGAGAGAGAATGAGAAGCTGTGAGTGAGAGAGAGAAAAAGTAAGAGAAGCTGTGAGTGAGAAAGAGAGAGAAAGAGAAGCTGTGAGTGAGAGAAAGAGAGGGAGAAAGAGAAGCTGTGAGTGAGAGAGAGAAATAGAAGCTGTGAGACAGAGAGAGAGAATGAGAAGCTGTGAGTGAGAGAGAGAGAAGCTGTGAGTGAGAGAGAAAGAGAAGCTGTGAGTGAGAGAGAGAGAGAAGATGTGAGTGAGAGAGAGAGAGAATGAGAAGCTGTGAGTGAGAGAGAGTGAAAGTAAGAGACGCTGTGAGTGATACAGAGAGAGAGAAAGAGGAGCAGTGAGTGAGAGAGAGGGAGGGAGAAAGATAAGCTGTGTGTGAGAGAGAGAGAGAGATAGAGAAGCTGTGTGTGTGTGAGAGAGAAAGAGAATGTGTGATTGAGAGTGAGAGAGAGAGAAAGAGAAGCTGTGAGTGAGAGAGAGGGAAAGAGAAGCTGTGAGTGAGAGAGTGAGAGAGAGAAAGAGAATCTGTTACTGAGTGTGTGTGAGAGAGAGAAAAAGAAGCTGTGAGTGAGAGAGAGATTGAAAGAGAAGCTGTGAGTGAGAGAGAGAGAGAAAGAGAAGCTGTGAGTGAGAGAGAGAAAGAGAAGCTGTGAGTGAGAGGGAGAGAAAGTGAAGATGTGAGTGACACACAGAGAGAGAAGCTGTGAGTTAGAGAGAGAGAAAGAGAAGCTGTGAGTGACAGAGAGAGAGAAAGAGAAGCTGAGAGTGAGAGAGAGAGAAAGTGAAGCTGTGAGTGAGAGAGAGAGAGAAAGAGAAGCTGTGCGTGTGTGAGAGAGAGAAAGATAGTCTGAGAAAGAGAGAGTGAAAGAGAAGCTGTGAGTGAGACAGAGAGAGGGAGAAAGAGAAGCTGTGTGCGTGAGAGAGAGAAAGAGAAGCTGTGAGTGAGAGAGAGAAAGAAAAGCTGTGAGTGAGAGAGAGAGAAAGAGAAGGTATGAGTGAGAGAGAGAGAAAAGCTGTGAGTGAGAGAGTGAGAGAGAGAGAAAGAGAAGCTGTGAGTGAGAGAGAGAAAGAGAAGCTGTGAGTGAGAGAGAGAAAGAGAAGCTGTGAGTGAGAGGGAGAGAGAAAAAGAGAAGCTGTGAGTGAGAGAGAGAGAGAGAAAGAGAAGCTGTGAGTGAGAAGAGAGAAAGAGAAGCTGTGAGTGAGAGGGAGAGAGAGAAAGAGAAGCTGTGAGTGACACACACAGAGAGAAGCTGTGAGTCAGAGAGAGAGAGAAAGAGAAGCTGTGAGTGACAGAGAGAGAAAGAGAAGCTGTGAGTGAGAGTGAGAGAGAGAGAGAAAGAGAAGCTGTGAGTGAGAGAGAGAGGGAGAAAGAGAAGCTGTGTGTGTGAGAGAGAGAAAGAGAAGCTGTGAGTGTGAGAGAGAGAGAAAGAGAAGTTGTGAGTGAGAGAGAGAAAGCGAAGCTGTGAGTGAGAGAGAGAGAGAGAATGAGAAGCTGTGAGTGAGAGAGAGAGAAGCTGTGAGTGAGAGAGAGAGAAGATGTGAGTGTGAGAGAGAGAGAATGAGAAACTGTGAGTGAGAGAGAGAAAAAGTAAGAGAAGCTGTGAGTGAGAAAGAGAGAGAAAGAGAAGCTGTGAGTGAGAGAAAGAGAGGGAGAAAGAGAAGCTGTGAGTGAGAGAGAGAGAAAGAGAAGCTGTGAGTGAGAGAGAGAGAATGAGAAGCTGTGAGTGAGAGAGATAGAAGCTGTGAGTGAGAGTGAAAGAGAAGCTGTGAGTGAGAGAGAGAGAAGATGTGAGTGAGAGAGAATGAGAAGCTGTGAGTGAGAGAGAGAGAAAGTAAAAGAAGCTGTGAGTGATACAGAGAGAGAAAGAGAAGCTGTGAGTGAGAGAGAGAGAGGGAGAAAGATAAGCTGTGTGAGAGAGAGAGAGAAGGAGAAGCTGTGTGAGAGAGAGAGAGAGAGAAAGAGAAGCTGTGATTGAGAGTGAGAGAGAGAGAAAGAGAAGCTGTGAGTGAGAGAGAGAGAAAGAGAAGCTGTGAGTGAGAGAGTGAGAGAGAGAAAGAGAATCTGTTACTGTGTGTGAGAGAGAGAAAAAGAAGCTGTGAGTGAGAGAGAGATTGAAAGAGAAGCTGTGAGTGAGAGAGAGAGAGAAAGAGAAGCTGTGAGTGAGAGAGAGAAAGAGAAGCTGTGAGTGAGAGGGAGAGAAAGTGAAGATGTGAGTGACACACAGAGAGAGAAGCTGTGAGTTAGAGAGAGAGAAAGAGAAGCTGTGAGTGAGAGAGAGAAAGAGAAGCTGAGAGTGAGAGAGAGAGAAAGTGAAGCTGTGAGTGAGAGAGAGAGAGAAAGAGAAGCTGTGTGTGTGAGAGAGAGAGAAAGATAGTCTGAGAAAGAGAGAGTGAAAGAGAAGCTGTGAGTGAGACAGAGAGAGGGAGAAAGAGAAGCTGTGTGCGTGAGAGAGAGAAAGAGAAGCTGTGAGTGAGAGAGAGAAAGAAAAGCTGTGAGTGAGAGAGAGAGAAAGAGAAGGTATGAGTGAGAGAGAGAGAAAAGCTGTGAGTGAGAGAGTGAGAGAGAGAGAGAAAGAGAAGCTGTGAGTGAGAGAGAGAAAGAGAAGCTGTGAGTGAGAGAGAGAAAGAGAAGCTGTGAGTGAGAGGGAGAGAGAGAAAGAGAAGCTGTGAGTGAGAGAGAGAGAGAAAGAGAAGCTGTGAGTGAGAAGAGAGAAAGAGAAGCTGTGAGTGAGAGGGAGAGAGAGAAAGAGAAGCTGTGAGTGACACACAGAGAGAGAAGCTGTGAGTCAGAGAGAGAGAAAGAGAAGCTGTGAGTGACAGAGAGAGAAAGAGAAGCTGTGAGTGAGAGTGAGAGAGAGAGAGAAAGAGAAGCTGTGAGTGAGAGAGAGAGGGAGAAAGAGAAGCTGTGTGTGTGAGAGAGAGAAAGAGAAGCTGTGAGTGTGTGAGAGAGAGAAAGAGAAGCTGTGAGTGAGAGAGAGAAAGCGAAGCTGTGAGTGAGAGAGAGAGAGAGAATGAGAAGCTGTGAGTGAGAGAGAGAGAAGCTGTGAGTGAGAGAGAGAGAAGATGTGAGTGTGAGAGAGAGAGAATGAGAAACTGTGAGTGAGAGAGAGAAAAAGTAAGAGAAGCTGTGAGTGAGAAAGAGAGAGAAAGAGAAGCTGTGAGTGAGAGAAAGAGAGAAAGAGAAGCTGTGAGTGAGAGAAAGAGAGGGAGAAAGAGAAGCTGTGAGTGAGAGAGAGAGAAAGAGAAGCTGTGAGTGAGAGAGAGAGAATGAGAAGCTGTGAGTGAGAGAGATAGAAGCTGTGAGTGAGAGAGAAAGAGAAGCTGTGAGTGAGAGAGAGAGAAGATGTGAGTGAGAGAGAATGAGAAGCTGTGAGTGAGAGAGAGAGAAAGTAAAAGAAGCTGTGAGTGATACAGAGAGAGAAAGAGAAGCTGTGAGTGAGAGAGAGAGAGGAAGATAAGCTGTGTGAGAGAGAGAGAGAGAGAAGGAGAAGCTGTGTGTGAGAGAGAGAGAGAGAAAGAGAAGCTGTGATTGAGAGTGAGAGAGAGAGAAAGAGAAGCTGTGAGTGAGAGAGAGAGAAAGAGAAGCTGTGAGTGAGAGAGAGAAGCTGTGAGTGAGAGAGAGAGAGAAAGAGAAGCTGTGTGTGTGTGAGAAAGAGAAGCTGTGAGTGAGAGAGAGAGAGAAAGAGAAGCTGTGAGTGAGAGAGAGATTGAAAGAGAAGCTGTGAGTGAGAGAGAGAGAGAAAGAGAAGCTGTGAGTGAGAGAGAGAAAGAGAAGCTGTGAGTGAGAGGGAGAGAAAGAGAAGCTGTGAGTGACACACAGAGAGAGAAGCTGTGAGTTAGAGAGAGAGAAAGAGAAGCTGTGAGTGACAGAGAGAAAGAGAAGCTGAGAGTGAGAGAGAGAGAGAAAGTGAAGCTGTGAGTGAGAGAGAGAGAGAAAGAGAAGCTGTGTGTGTGTCTGAGAGAGAAAGATAGTCTGAGAAAGAGAGAGTGAAAGAGAAGCTGTGAGTGAGACAGAGAGAGGGAGAAAGAGAAGCTGTGTGCGTTAGAGAGAGAAAGAGAAGCTGTGAGTGAGAGAGAGAAAGAAAAGCTGTGAGTGAGAGAGAGAGAAAGAGAAGGTATGAGTGAGAGAGAGAGAGAGAAGCTGTGAGTGAGAGAGTGAGAGAGAGAAAGAGAAGCTGTGAGTGAGAGAGAGAAAGAGAAGCTGTGAGTGAGAGGGAGAGAGAGAAAGAGAAGCTGTGAGTGAGAGAGAGAGAGAAAGAGAAGGTGTGAGTGAGAGAGAGAAAGAGAAGCTGTGAGTGAGAGGGAGAGAGAGAAAGAGAAGCTGTGAGTGACACACAGAGAGAGAAGCTGTGAGTTAGAGAGAGAAAGAGAAGCTGTGAGTGAGAGTGAGAGAGAGAGAGAAAGAGAAGCTGTGAGTGAGAGAGAGAGAAAGAGATGCTGTGAGTGAGAGAGAGAGAAAGAGAAGCTGTGAGTGAGAGAGAGAGAAAGAGAAGCTGTGAGTGAGAGAGAGAGAGAAAGAGAAGCTGTGAGTAAGAAGGAGAGGGAAAGAGAAGAAGTGAGTGAGTGAGAGAGAGAGAGAAAGAGAAGCTGTGAGTGAGAGAGAGAGAGAGAAAGAGAAGCTGTGTGTGAGAGAGTGAGAGAGAGAAAGAGAAGCTGTTAGTGAGAGTGAGAGAGAGAGAGAAAGAGAAGCTGTGAGTGAGAGAGAGATTGAAAGAGAAGCTGTGAGTGAGTGAGAGGGAGAGAAAGAGAAGCTGTGAGTGAGAGAGAGAGAAAGAGAAGCTGTGAGTGAGAGAGAGAGAGAGAGAAAGAGAAGCTGTGATTAAGAAGGAGAGGGAAAGAGAATAAGTGAGTGAGTGAGAGAGAGAGAGAAAGAGAAGCTGTGAGTGAGAGAGTGAGAGAGAGAAAGAGAATCTGTTACTGAGTGTGTGTGTGAGAGAGAAAAAGAAGCTGTGAGTGAGAGAGAGATTGAAAGAGAAGCTGTGAGTGAGAGAGAGAGAGAAAGAGAAGCTGTGAGTGAGAGAGAGAAAGAGAAGCTGTGAGTGAGAGGGAGAGAAAGAGAAGATGTGAGTGACACACAGAGAGAGAAGCTGTGAGTTAGAGAGAGAGAAAGAGAAGCTGTGAGTGACAGAGAGAGAGAAAGAGAAGCTGAGAGTGAGAGAGAGAGAAAGTGAAGCTGTGAGTGAGAGAGAGAGAAAGAGAAGCTGTGTGTGTGTGAGAGAGAGAAAGATAGTCTGAGAAAGAGAGAGTGAAAGAGAAGCTGTGAGTGAGACAGAGAGAGGGAGAAAGAGAAGCTGTGTGCGTGAGAGAGAGAAAGAGAAGCTGTGAGTGAGAGAGAGAAAGAAAAGCTGTGAGTGAGAGAGAGAGAAAGAGAAGGTATGAGTGAGAGAGAGAGAAAAGCTGTGAGTGAGAGAGTGAGAGAGAGAAAGAGAAGCTGTGAGTGAGAGAGAGAAAGAGAAGCTGTGAGTGAGAGAGAGATTGAAAGAGAAGCTGTGAGTGAGAGAGAGAGAGAAAGAGAAGCTGTGAGTGAGAGAGAGAAAGAGAAGCTGTGAGTGAGAGGGAGAGAAAGTGAAGATGTGAGTAAGAGAGAGAGAATGAGAAGCTGTGAGTGAGAGAGATAGAAGCTGTGAGTGAGAGAGAAAGAGAAGCTGTGAGTGAGAGAGAGAGAAGATGTGAGTGAGAGAGAATGAGAAGCTGTGAGTGAGAGAGAGAGAAAGTAAAAGAAGCTGTGAGTGATACAGAGAGAGAAAGAGAAGCTGTGAGTGAGAGAGAGAGAGGGAGAAAGATAAGCTGTGTGAGAGAGAGAGAGAGAGAAGGAGAAGCTGTGTGTGAGAGAGAGAGAGAGAAAGAGAAGCTGTGATTGAGAGTGAGAGAGAGAGAAAGAGAAGCTGTGAGTGAGAGAGAGAGAAAGAGAAGCTGTGAGTGAGAGAGAGAAGCTGTGAGTGAGAGAGAGAGAGAAAGAGAAGCTGTGTGTGTGTGAGAAAGAGAAGCTGTGAGTGAGAGAGAGAGAGAAAGAGAAGCTGTGAGTGAGAGAGAGATTGAAAGAGAAGCTGTGAGTGAGAGAGAGAGAGAAAGAGAAGCTGTGAGTGAGAGAGAGAAAGAGAAGCTGTGAGTGAGAGGGAGAGAAAGAGAAGCTGTGAGTGACACACAGAGAGAGAAGCTGTGAGTTAGAGAGAGAGAAAGAGAAGCTGTGAGTGACAGAGAGAAAGAGAAGCTGAGAGTGAGAGAGAGAGAGAAAGTGAAGCTGTGAGTGAGAGAGAGAGAGAAAGAGAAGCTGTGTGTGTGTCTGAGAGAGAAAGATAGTCTGAGAAAGAGAGAGTGAAAGAGAAGCTGTGAGTGAGACAGAGAGAGGGAGAAAGAGAAGCTGTGTGCGTTAGAGAGAGAAAGAGAAGCTGTGAGTGAGAGAGAGAAAGAAAAGCTGTGAGTGAGAGAGAGAGAAAGAGAAGGTATGAGTGAGAGAGAGAGAGAGAAGCTGTGAGTGAGAGAGTGAGAGAGAGAAAGAGAAGCTGTGAGTGAGAGAGAGAAAGAGAAGCTGTGAGTGAGAGGGAGAGAGAGAAAGAGAAGCTGTGAGTGAGAGAGAGAGAGAAAGAGAAGGTGTGAGTGAGAGAGAGAAAGAGAAGCTGTGAGTGAGAGGGAGAGAGAGAAAGAGAAGCTGTGAGTGACACACAGAGAGAGAAGCTGTGAGTTAGAGAGAGAAAGAGAAGCTGTGAGTGAGAGTGAGAGAGAGAGAGAAAGAGAAGCTGTGAGTGAGAGAGAGAGAAAGAGATGCTGTGAGTGAGAGAGAGAGAAAGAGAAGCTGTGAGTGAGAGAGAGAGAAAGAGAAGCTGTGAGTGAGAGAGAGAGAGAAAGAGAAGCTGTGAGTAAGAAGGAGAGGGAAAGAGAAGAAGTGATTGAGTGAGAGAGAGAGAGAGAAAGAGAAGCTGTGAGTGAGAGAGAGGGAGAGAAAGAGAAGCTGTGTGTGAGAGAGTGAGAGAGAGAAAGAGAAGCTGTTAGTGAGAGTGAGAGAGAGAGAGAAAGAGAAGCTGTGAGTGAGAGAGAGATTGAAAGAGAAGCTGTGAGTGAGTGAGAGGGAGAGAAAGAGAAGCTGTGAGTGAGAGAGAGAGAAAGAGAAGCTGTGAGTGAGAGAGAGAGAGAGAGAAAGAGAAGCTGTGATTAAGAAGGAGAGGGAAAGAGAATAAGTGAGTGAGTGAGAGAGAGAGAGAAAGAGAAGCTGTGAGAGAGAAAGAGAAGCTGTGAGTGAGAGAGTGAGAGAGAGAAAGAGAATCTGTTACTGAGTGTGTGTGTGAGAGAGAAAAAGAAGCTGTGAGTGAGAGAGAGATTGAAAGAGAAGCTGTGAGTGAGAGAGAGAGAGAAAGAGAAGCTGTGAGTGAGAGAGAGAAAGAGAAGCTGTGAGTGAGAGGGAGAGAAAGAGAAGATGTGAGTGACACACAGAGAGAGAAGCTGTGAGTTAGAGAGAGAGAAAGAGAAGCTGTGAGTGACAGAGAGAGAGAAAGAGAAGCTGAGAGTGAGAGAGAGAGAAAGTGAAGCTGTGAGTGAGAGAGAGAGAAAGAGAAGCTGTGTGTGTGAGAGAGAGAGAAAGATAGTCTGAGAAAGAGAGAGTGAAAGAGAAGCTGTGAGTGAGACAGAGAGAGGGAGAAAGAGAAGCTGTGTGCGTGAGAGAGAGAAAGAGAAGCTGTGAGTGAGAGAGAGAAAGAAAAGCTGTGAGTGAGAGAGAGAGAAAGAGAAGGTATGAGTGAGAGAGAGAGAAAAGCTGTGAGTGAGAGAGTGAGAGAGAGAAAGAGAAGCTGTGAGTGAGAGAGAGAAAGAGAAGCTGTGAGTGAGAGAGAGAAAGAGAAGCTGTGAGTGAGAGGGAGAGAGAGAAAGAGAAGCTGTGAGTGAGACAGAGAGAGAGAAAGAGAAGCTGTGAGTGAGAAGAGAGAAAGAGAAGCTGTGAGTGAGAGGGAGAGAGAGAGAGAAGCTGTGAGTGACACACAGAGAGAGAAGCTGTGAGTCAGAGAGAGAGAGAAAGAGAAGCTGTGAGTGACAGAGAGAGAAAGAGAAGCTGTGAGTGAGAGGGAGAGAGAGAGAAAGAGAAGCTGTGAGTGAGAGAGAGAGAAAGAGATGCTGTGAGTGAGATTGAGAGAGAAAGAGAAGCTGTGAGTGAGTGAGAGAGAAAGAGACGCTGTGAGTGAGAGAGAGATTGAAAGAGAAGCTGTGAGTGAGTGAGAGAGAGAGAAAGAGAAGCTGTGAGTGAGAGAGAGAGAAAGAGAAGCTGTGAGTGAGTGAGAGAGAGAAAGAGAAGCTGTGATTAAGAAGGAGAGGGAAAGAGAATAAGTGAGTGAGTGAGAGAGAGAGAAAGAGAAGCTGTGAAAGAGAAAGAGAAACTGTGAGTGAGAGAGTGAGAGAGAGAAAGAGAATCTGTTAGTGAGTGTGAGAGAGAGAGAGAAAGAGAAGCTGTGAGTGAGAGAGAGATTGAAAGAGAAGCTGTGAGTGAGAGAGAGAAAGAAAGAGAAGCTGTGAGTGAGAGAGAGAAAGAGAAGCTGTGAGTGAGAGGGAGAGAAAGAGAAGCTGTGAGTGACACAGAGAGAGAGAAGCTGTGAGTTAGAGAGAGAGAGAGAATGAGAAGCTGTGAGTGACAGAGAGAGAGAAAGAGAAGCTGTGAGTGAGAGTGAGAGAGAGAGAGAGAGAGAAAGTGAAGCTGTGAGTGTGTGAGAGAGAGAAAGAGAAGCTGTGTGTGTGTGAGAGAGAGAAAGATAGTCTGAGAAAGAGAGAGTGAAAGAGAAGCTGAGTGAGACAGAGAGAGGGAGAAAGAGAAGCTGTGTGCGTGAGAGAGAGAAAGAGAAGCTGTGAGTGAGAGTGAGAGAGAGAGAGAGAAAGAGAAGCTGAGAGTGAGAGAGAGAGAAAGTGAAGCTGTGAGTGAGAGAGAGACAGAGAAGCTGTGTGTGTGTGAGAGAGAGAAAGATAATCTGAGAAAGAGAGAGTGAAAGAGAAGCTGTGAGTGAGACAGAGAGAGGGAGAAAGAGAAGCTGTGTGTGTGTGAGAGAGAAAGAGAAGCTGTGAGTGAGAGTGAGAGAGAGAGAGAGAAAGAGAAGCTGTGAGTGAGAGAGAGAGAAAGAGAAGCTGTTAGTGAGAGTGAGAGAGAGAGAGAAAGAGAAGCTGTGAGTGAGAGAGAGAGAGAAAGAGATGCTGTGAGTGAGAGAGAGAGAAAGAGAAGGTGTGTGTGAGAGAGAGAAAGAGAAGCTGTGAGAGAGAGAGAGAGAAAAAGAGAAGCTGTGAGTGAGAAGGAGAGGGAAAGAGCAGCTGTGAGTGAGTGAGAGAGAGAGAAAGAGAAGCTGTGAGTGAGAGAGAGAGAAAGAGAAGCTGTGAGTGAGAGAGAGAGAGAAAGAGAAGCTGTGAGTAAGAAGGAGAGGGAAAGAGAAGCTGTGAGACAGAAAGAGAAGCTGTGAGTGAGAGAGAGAGAGAAAGAGAAGCTGTGAGTGAGAGGGAGAGAGAGTAAGAGAAGCTGTGAGTGACACAGAGAGAGAGAGAAAAAGAGAAGCTGTGAGTGAGAGAGAGAAAGAGAAGCTGTGTGAGAGAGAGAGAGACAGAGAAGCTGTGTGTTTGTGTGAGAGAGAAAGAGAAGCTGTGAGTGAGAGAGAGAGAGAGAGAAAGAGAAGCTGAGAGAGAGAGAGAAAGTTAAGCTGTGAGTGAGAGAGAGAGACAGAGAAGCAGTGTGTGTGTGTGAGAGAAAGATAGTCTGAGAAAGAGAGAGTGAAAGAGAAGCTGTGAGTGAGACAGAGAGAGGGAGAAAGAGAAGCTGGTTGTGTGTGAGAGAGAAATAGAAGCTGTGAGTGAGAGAGAGAGAGAGAGAGAGAAGCTGTGAGTGTGTGTGAGAGAGAAAGAGAAGCTGTGAGTGAGAGAGAGAGAGAGAGAAAGAGAAGCTGATAGAGAGAGAGAGAAAGTTAAGCTGTGAGTGAGAGAGAGACACAGAGAAGCAGTGTGTGTGTAAGAGAGAAAGATAGTCTGAGAAAGAGAGAGTGAAAGAGAAGCTGTGAGTGAGACAGAGAGAGGGAGAAAGAGAAGCTGGTTGTGTGTGAGAGAGAAATAGAAGCTGTGAGTGAGAGAGAGAGAGAGAGAGAGAAGCTGTGAGTGTGTGTGAGAGAGAAAGAGAAGCTGTGAGTGAGAGAGAGAAAGCGAAGCTGTGAGTGAGAGAGAGAGAGAATGAGAAGCTGTGAGTGAGAGAGAGAGAAGCTGTGAGTGAGAGAGAGAGAAGATGTGAGTGAGAGAGAGAGAATGAGAAGCTGTGAGTGAGAGAGAGAAAAAGTAAGAGAAGCTGTGAGTGAGAAAGAGAGAGAAAGAGAAGCTGTGAGTGAGAGAAAGAGAGGGAGAAAGAGAAGCTGTGAGTGAGAGAGAGAAATAGAAGCTGTGAGACAGAGAGAGAGAATGAGAAGCTGTGAGTGAGAGAGAGAGAAGCTGTGAGTGAGAGAGAAAGAGAAGCTGTGAGTGAGAGAGAGAGAGAAGATGTGAGTGAGAGAGAGAGAGAATGAGAAGCTGTGAGTGAGAGAGAGTGAAAGTAAGAGACGCTGTGAGTGATACAGAGAGAGAGAAAGAGGAGCAGTGAGTGAGAGAGAGGGAGGGAGAAAGATAAGCTGTGTGAGAGAGAGAGAGAGAGATAGAGAAGCTGTGTGTGTGTGAGAGAGAAAGAGAATGTGTGATTGAGAGTGAGAGAGAGAGAAAGAGAAGCTGTGAGTGAGAGAGAGAGAAAGAGAAGCTGTGAGTGAGAGAGTGAGAGAGAGAAAGAGAATCTGTTACTGAGTGTGTGTGAGAGAGAGAAAAAGAAGCTGTGAGTGAGAGAGAGATTGAAAGAGAAGCTGTGAGTGAGAGAGAGAGAGAAAGAGAAGCTGTGAGTGAGAGAGAGAAAGAGAAGCTGTGAGTGAGAGGGAGAGAAAGTGAAGATGTGAGTGACACACAGAGAGAGAAGCTGTGAGTTAGAGAGAGAGAAAGAGAAGCTGTGAGTGACAGAGAGAGAGAAAGAGAAGCTGAGAGTGAGAGAGAGAGAAAGTGAAGCTGTGAGTGAGAGAGAGAGAGAAAGAGAAGCTGTGTGTGTGTGAGAGAGAGAAAGATAGTCTGAGAAAGAGAGAGTGAAAGAGAAGCTGTGAGTGAGACAGAGAGAGGGAGAAAGAGAAGCTGTGTGCGTGAGAGAGAGAAAGAGAAGCTGTGAGTGAGAGAGAGAAAGAAAAGCTGTGAGTGAGAGAGAGAGAAAGAGAAGGTATGAGTGAGAGAGAGAGAAAAGCTGTGAGTGAGAGAGTGAGAGAGAGAGAAAGAGAAGCTGTGAGTGAGAGAGAGAAAGAGAAGCTGTGAGTGAGAGAGAGAAAGAGAAGCTGTGAGTGAGAGGGAGAGAGAGAAAGAGAAGCTGTGAGTGAGAGAGAGAGAGAGAAAGAGAAGCTGTGAGTGAGAAGAGAGAAAGAGAAGCTGTGAGTGAGAGGGAGAGAGAGAAAGAGAAGCTGTGAGTGACACACAGAGAGAGAAGCTGTGAGTCAGAGAGAGAGAGAAAGAGAAGCTGTGAGTGACAGAGAGAGAAAGAGAAGCTGTGAGTGAGAGTGAGAGAGAGAGAGAAAGAGAAGCTGTGAGTGAGAGAGAGAAAGAGATGCTGTGAGTGAGATTGAGAGAGAAAGAGAAGCTGTGAGTGAGAGAGAGAGAAAGAGAAGCTGTGAGTGAGAGAGAGATTGAAAGAGAAGCTGTGAGTGAGTGAGAGAGAGAGAAAGAGAAGCTGTGAGTGAGAGAGAGAGAAAGAGAAGCTGTGAGTGAGTGAGAGAGAGAAAGAGAAGCTGTGATTAAGAAGGAGAGGGAAAGAGAATAAGTGAGTGAGTGAGAGAGAGAGAAAGAGAAGCTGTGAAAGAGAAAGAGAAACTGTGAGTGAGAGAGTGAGAGAGAGAAAGAGAATCTGTTAGTGAGTGTGAGAGAGAGAGAGAAAGAGAAGCTGTGAGTGAGAGAGAGATTGAAAGAGAAGCTGTGAGTGAGAGAGAGAAAGAAAGAGAAGCTGTGAGTGAGAGAGAGAAAGAGAAGCTGTGAGTGAGAGGGAGAGAAAGAGAAGCTGTGAGTGACACAGAGAGAGAGAAGCTGTGAGTTAGAGAGAGAGAGAGAATGAGAAGCTGTGAGTGACAGAGAGAGAGAAAGAGAAGCTGTGAGTGAGAGTGAGAGAGAGAGAGAGAAAGTGAAGCTGTGAGTGTGAGAGAGAGAGAAAGAGAAGCTGTGTGTGTGTGTGAGAGAGAAAGATAGTCTGAGAAAGAGAGAGTGAAAGAGAAGCTGAGTGAGACAGAGAGAGGGAGAAAGAGAAGCTGTGTGCGTGAGAGAGAGAAAGAGAAGCTGTGAGTGAGAGTGAGAGAGAGAGAGAAAGAGAAGCTGAGAGTGAGAGAGAGAGAAAGTGAAGCTGTGAGTGAGAGAGAGAGAGACAGAGAAGCTGTGTGTGTGTGAGAGAGAGAAAGATAATCTGAGAAAGAGAGAGTGAAAGAGAAGCTGTGAGTGAGACAGAGAGAGGGAGAAAGAAAAGCTGTGTGTGTGTGAGAGAGAAAGAGAAGCTGTGAGTGAGAGTGAGAGAGAGAGAGAGAAAGAGAAGCTGTGAGTGAGAGAGAGAGAAAGAGAAGCTGTTAGTGAGTGAGAGAGAGAGAGAGAAAGAGAAGCTGAGAGAGAGAGAGAGAAAGTTAAGCTGTGAGTGAGAGAGAGAGAGGGAGAAAGAGAAGCTGGTTGTGTGTGAGAGAGAAATAGAAGCTGTGAGTGAGAGAGAGAGAGAGAGAGAGAGAAGCTGTGAGTGTGTGTGAGAGAGAAAGAGAAGCTGTGAGTGAGAGAGAGAGAAAGCGAAGCTGTGAGTGAGAGAGAGAGAGAATGAGAAGCTGTGAGTGAGAGAGAGAGAAGCTGTGAGTGAGAGAGAGAGAAGATGTGAGTGAGAGAGAGAGAATGAGAAGCTGTGAGTGAGAGAGAGAAAAAGTAAGAGAAGCTGTGAGTGAGAAAGAGAGAGAAAGAGAAGCTGTGAGTGAGAGAAAGAGAGGGAGAAAGAGAAGCTGTGAGTGAGAGAGAGAAATAGAAGCTGTGAGACAGAGAGAGAGAGAATGAGAAGCTGTGAGTGAGAGAGAGAGAAGCTGTGAGTGAGAGAGAAATAGAAGCTGTGAGTGAGAGAGAGAGAGAAGATGTGAGTGAGAGAGAGAGAGAATGAGAAGCTGTGAGTGAGAGAGAGTGAAAGTAAGAGACGCTGTGAGTGATACAGAGAGAGAGAAAGAGGAGCAGTGAGTGAGAGAGAGGGAGGGAGAAAGATAAGCTGTGTGTGAGAGAGAGAGAGAGATAGAGAAGCTGTGTGTGTGAGAGAGAGAAAGAGAATGTGTGATTGAGAGTGAGAGAGAGAGAAAGAGAAGCTGTGAGTGTGAGAGAGAGAAAGAGAAGCTGTGAGTGAGAGAGAGAGACGCTGTGAGTGAGAGAGAGAAAGAAAAGCTGTGAGTGAGAGAGAGAGAGAGAGAGAGAGAGAAGGTATGAGTGAGAGAGAGAGAGAAGCAGTGAGTGAGAGAGAGAGAGAAAGAGAAGCTGTGAGTGAGACAGAGAGAGAAAGAGAAGCTGTGAGAGAGAGAGGGGGGAAAGAGAAGCTGTGTGTGTGTGAGAGAGAAAGAGAAGCTGTGAGTGAGAGAGAGAGAGAAAGAGAAGCTGTGAGTGAGAGAGAGATTGAAAGAGAAGCTGTGAGTGAGTGAGAGAGAGAGAGAAAGAGAAGCTGTGAGTGAGAGAGAGAAAGAGAAGCTGTGAGTGAGAGGGAGAGAAAGAGAAGCTGTGAGTGACACAGAGAGAGAGAAGCTGTGAGAGAGAGAGAGAAAGAGAAGCTGTGAGTGACAGAGAGAGAGAAAGAGAAGCTGAGAGTGAGAGAGAGAGAAAGTGAAGCTGTGAGTGAGAGAGAGAGAGAGAAAGAGAAGCTGTGTGTGTGTGAGAGAGAAAGATAGTCTGAGAAAGAGAGAGTGAAAGAGAAGCTGTGAGTGAGACAGAGAGTGGGAGAAAGAGAAGCTGTGTGCGTGAGAGAGAGAAAGAGAAGCTGTGAGTGAGAGTGAGAGAGAGAGAGAAAGAGAAGCTGAGAGTGAGAGAGAGAAAGTGAAGCTGTGAGTGAGAGATAGAGAGACAGAGAAGCTGTGTGTGTGTGTGAGAGAGAAAGATAGTCTGAGAAAGAGAGAGTGAAAGAGAAGCTGTGAGTGAGACAGAGAGAGGGAGAAAGAGAAGCTGTGTGTGTGAGAGAGAGAAAGAGAAGCTGAGAGTGAGAGTGAGAGAGAGAGAGAGAAAGAGAAGCTGTGAGTGAGAGAGAGAGAGAAAGAGAAGCTGTGAGTGAGAGAGAGAGAAAGCGAAGCTGTGTGTGAGAGAGAGAGAGAATGAGAAGCTGTGAGTGAGAGAGAGAAGCTGTGAGTGAGAGAGAGAGAAGATGTAAGTGAGAGAGAGAGAGGGAGAAAGAGAAGCTGTGTGTGTGAGAGAGAGAAAGAGAAGCTGTGAGTGAGAGCGAGAGAGAAAGAGAAAGAGAAGATGTGTGTGAGAGAGCGAGAGAGAGAGAGAGAAGCTGTTAGTGAGAGTGAGAGAGAGAGAAAGAGAAGCTGTGAGTGAGAGAGAGAAAGAGATGCTGTGAGTGAGAGAGAGAGAAAGAGAAGCTGTGAGTGAGAGAGAGAGAAAGAGAAGCTGTGAGAGAGAGAGAAAGAGAAGCTGTGAGTGAGAAGGAGAGGGAAAGAGAAGCTGTGAGTGAGTGAGAGAGAGAGAAAGAGAAGCTGTGAGTGAGAGAGAGAGAAAGAGAAGCTGTGAGTGAGAGAGAGAGAGAAAGAGAAGCTGTGAGTAAGAAGGAGAGGGAAAGAGAAGAAGTGAGTGAGTGAGAGAGAGAGAAAGAGAAACTGTGAGAGAGAAAGAGAAGCTGTGAGTGAGAGAGTGAGAGAGAGAAAGAGAATCTGTTAGTGAGAGTGAGAGAGAGAAAGAGAAGCTGTGAGTGAGAGAGATTGAAAGAGAAGCTGTGAGTGAGAGAGAGAGAAAGAGAAGCTGTGAGTGAGAGAGAGAAAGAGAAGCTGTGAGTGAGAGGGAGAGAGAGAAAGAGAAGCTGTGAGTGACACAGAGAGAGAGAAGCTGTGAGTTAGAGAGAGAGAAAGAGAACCTGTGAGTGAAAGAGAGAGAGAAAGAGAAGCTGAGAGAGAGAGAGAGAGAGAAAGTGAAGCTGTGAGTGTGAGAGAGAGACAGAGAAGCTGTGTGTGTGTGAGAGAGAGAAAGATAGTCTGAGAAAGAGAGAGTGAAAGAGAAGCTGTTAGTGAGACAGAGAGAGGGAGAAATAGAAGCTGTGTGCGTGAGAGAGAGAAAGAGAAGCTGTGAGTGAGAGTGAGAGAGAGAGAGAGAAAGAGAAGCTGTGTGTGAGAGAGAGAGATTGAAAGAGAAGCTGTGAGTGAGAGAGAGAGAAAGTGAAGAGGTGTGTGTGTGTGTGAGAGAGAGAATGAGAAGCTGTGAGTGAGAGAGAGAGAAGCTGTGAGTGAGTGAGTGAGAGAAGATGTGAGTGAGAGAGAGAGAGAATGAGAAGCTGTGAGTGAGAGAGAGAAAAAGTAAGAGAAGCTGTGAGTGAGAAAGAGAGAGAAAGAGAAGCTGTGAGTGAGAGAAAGAGAGGGAGAAAGAGAAGCTGTGAGTGAGAGAGAAAGAGAAGCTGTGAGTGAGAGAGAGAATGAGCTGTGAGTGAGAGAGAGAGAAGCTGTGAGTGAGAGAGAGAGAGAGAAGATGTGAGTGAGAGAGAGAGAATGAGAAGCTGTGAGTGAGAGAGAAAGTAAGAGAAGCTGTGAGTGATACAGAGAGAGAGAAAGAGAAGCTGTGAGTGAGTGAGAGAGAGAGGGAGAAAGAGAAGCTGTGTGTGTGTGAGAGAGAAAGAGAAGCTGTGAGTGTGAGAGAGAGAGAAAGAGAAGCTGTGAGTGAGAGAGAAAGCGAAGATGTGAGTGAGAGAGAGAGAGAGAATGAGAAGCTGTGAGTGAGAGAGAGAGAAGCTGTGAGTGTGAGAGAGAGAAGATGTGAGTGTGAGAGAGAGAGAGAATGAGAAGCTGTGAGTGAGAGAGAGAAAAAGTAAGAGAAGCTGTGAGTGAGAAAGAGAGAGAAAGAGAAGCTGTGAGTGAGAGAAAGAGAGGGAGAAAGAGAAGCTGTGAGTGAGAGAGAGAGAAAGAGAAGCTGTGAGTGAGAGAGAGAGAATGAGAAGCTGTGAGTGAGAGAGATAGAAGCTGTGAGTGAGACAGAAAGAGAAGCTGTGAGTGAGAGAGAGAGAAGATGTGAGTGAGAGAGAATGAGAAGCTGTGAGTGAGAGAGAGAGAAAGTAAAAGAAGCTGTGAGTGATACAGAGAGAGAAAGAGAAGCTGTGAGTGAGAGAGAGAGGGAGAAAGATAAGCTGTGTGTGTGAGTGAGAGAGAAAGAGAATCTGTGTGAGAGAGAGAGAGAGAAAGAGAAGCTGTGATTGAGAGTGAGAGAGAGAGAAAGAGAAGCTGTAAGTGAGAGAGAGAGAAAGAGAAGCTGTGAGTGAGAGAGAGAGAAGCTGTGAGTGAGAGAGAGAAAGAAAAGCTGTGAGTGAGAGAGAGAGAGAGAAAGAGAAGGTATGAGTGTGAGAGAGAGAGAAGCAGTGAGTGAGAGAGAGAGAGAAAGAGAAGCTGTGAGTGAGACAGAGAGAGAGAAAGAGAAGCTGTGAGAGAGAGAGGGGGGAAAGAGAAGCTGTGTGTGTGTGAGAGAGAAAGAGAAGCTGTGAGTGAGAGAGAGAGAGAAAGAGAAGCTGTGAGTGAGAGAGATTGAAAGAGAAGCTGTGTGAGAGAGAGAAAGAGAAGCTGTGAGTGAGAGAGAGAAAGAGAAGCTGTGAGTGAGAGGGAGAGAAAGAGAAGCTGTGAGTGACACAGAGACAGAGAAGCTGTGAGTTAGAGAGAGAGAAAGAGAAGCTGTGAGTGACAGAGAGAGAGAAAGAGAAGCTGAGAGTGAGAGAGAGAGAGAAAGTGAAGCTGTGAGTGAGAGAGAGAGAGAGAAAGAGAAGCTGTGTGTGTGTGTGAGAGAGAAAGATAGTCTGAGAAAGAGAGAGTGAAAGAGAAGCTGTGAGTGAGACAGAGAGAGGAAGAAAGAGAAGCTGTGTGTGTGTGAGAGAGAAAGAGAAGCCGTGAGTGAGAGAGAGAGAGAGAGAAAGAGAAGATGTGAGTGAGAGAGAGAGAGAAAGAGAAGCTGTGAGTGTGAGAGAGAAAGCGAAGCTGTGAGTGAGAGAGAGAGAGAGAATGAGAAGCTGTGAGTGAGAGAGAGAGAGAGAAAGAGAAGCTGCGAGAGAGAGAGAGAGAGAATGTGAAGCTGTCAGTGAGAGAGAGAGACAGAGAAGCTGTGTGTGTGTGAGAGAGAGAAAGATAGTCTGAGAAAGAGAGAGTGAAAGAGAAGCTGTGAGTGAGACAGAGAGAGGGAGAAAGAGAAGCTGTGTGTGTGAGAGAGAGAAAGAGAAGCTGTGAGTGAGAGTGAGAGAGAGAGAGAAAGAGAAGCTGTGAGTGTGAGAGAGAGAGAAAGAGAAGCTGTGAGTGTGAGAGAGAGAAAGTGAAGCTGTGAGTGAGAGAGAGAGAGAATGAAAAGCTGTGAGTGAGAGAGAGAGAAGCTGTGAGTGAGAGAGAGAGAGAAGATGTGAGTGAGAGAGAGAGAATGAGAAGCTGTGAGTGAGAGAGAGAAAAAGTAAGAGAAGCTGTGAGTGAGAAAGAGAGAGAAAGAGAAGCTGTGATTGAGAGAGAGAGAAAGAGAAGCTGTGTGTGTGTGAGAGAGAATGAGAACGTGTGAGTGAGAGAGAGAGAAGCTGTGAGTGAGAGAGAAAGAGAAGCTTTGAGTGAGAGAGAGAGAGAGAGAAGATGTGAGTGAGAGAGAGAGAGAATGAGAAGCTGTGAGTGAGAGAGAGAGAAAGTAAGAGAAGCTGTGAGTGATACAGAGAGAGAGAAAGAGAAGCTGTGAGTGAGTGAGAGAGAGGGAAAAGATAAGCTGTGTGAGAGAGAGACAAAGAGAAGCTGTGAGAGAGAGAGAGAGAAAGAGAAGCTGTGATTGAGAGTGAGAGAGAGAGAAAGAGAAGCTGTGAGTGAGAGAGAGAGAAAGAGAAGCTGTGAGTGAGAGAGAGAGAAGCTGTGAGTGAGAGAGAGAAAGAAAAGGTGTGAGTGAGAGAGAGAGAGAGAAAGAGAAGGTAGGAGTGAGAGAGAGAGAAGCAGTGAGTGAGAGAGAGAGAGAGAGAAAGAGAAGCTGTGAGTGAGACACAGAGAGAGAAAGAGAAGCTGTGAGAGAGGGGGGAAAGAGAAGCTGTGTGTGTGTGAGAAAGAGAAGCTGTGAGTGAGAGAGAGAGAGAAAGAGAAGCTGTGAGTGAGAGAGAGATTGAAAGAGAAGCTGTGAGTGAGAGAGAGAGAGAAAGAGAAGCTGTGAGTGAGAGAGAGAAAGAGAAGCTGTGAGTGAGAGGGAGAGAAAGAGAAGCTGTGAGTGACACACAGAGAGAGAAGCTGTGAGTTAGAGAGAGAGAAAGAGAAGCTGTGAGTGACAGAGAGAAAGAGAAGCTGAGAGTGAGAGAGAGAGAAAGTGAAGCTGTGAGTGAGAGAGAGAGAGAAAGAGAAGCTGTGTGTGTGTGAGAGAGAGAAAGATAGTCTGAGAAAGAGAGAGTGAAAGAGAAGCTGTGAGTGAGACAGAGAGAGGGAGAAAGAGAAGCTGTGTGCGTGAGAGAGAGAAAGAGAAGCTGTGAGTGAGAGAGAGAAAGAGAAGCTGTGAGTGAGAGTGAGAGAGAGAAAGAGAAGCTGTGAGTGAGAGAGAGAGAGAGAGAGAAGGTGTGAGTGAGAGAGAGAAAGAGAAGCTGTGAGTGAGAGGGAGAGAGAGAAAGAGAAGCTGTGAGTGACACACAGAGAGAGAAGCTGTGAGTTAGAGAGAGAGAGAAAGAGAAGCTGTGAGTGAGAGAGAGAAAGAGAAGCTGTGAGTGAGAGAGAGAGAAAGAGAAGCTGTGAATGAGAGAGAGAGAGAAAGAGAAGCTGTGAGTGAGAGAGAGAGAAAGAGAAGCTGTGAGTGAGTGAGAGAGAAAGGGAAGTTTGTGAGTGAGAGAGAGAGAGAAAGAGAAGCTGTGAGTGAGAGAGAGAAGCTGTGAGTGAGAGAGAGAAAGAAAAGCTGTGAGTGAGAGAGAGAGAGAGAAAGGGAAGATGTGTGTGTGTGAGAGAAAGATAGTCTGAGAAAGAGAGAGTGAAAGAGAAGCTGTGAGTGAGACAGAGAGAGGGAGAAAGAGAAGCTGTGTGCGTGAGAGAGAGAAAGAGATGCTGTGAGTGAGAGTGAGAGAGAGAGAGAAAGAGAAGCTGAGAGTTAGAGAGAGAGAGAAAGTGAAGCTGTGAGTGAGAGAGAGAGAGAAAGAGAAGCTGTGTGTGTGTGAGAGAGAGAAATATAGTCTGAGAAAGAGAGAGTGAAAGAGAAGCTGTGAGTGAGACAGAGAGAGGGAGAAAGAGAAGCTGTGTGTGTGTGAGAGAGAAAGAGAAGCTGTGAGTGAGAGAGAGAGAGAGAAAGAGAAGCTGTGAGTGAGAGAGAGAGATAAAGAGAAGCTGTGAGTGAGAGAGAGAGAAAGCAAAGCTGTGAGTGAGAGAGAGAGAGAATGAGAAGCTGTGAGTGAGAGAGAGAGAAGCTGTGAGTGAGAGAGAGAGAAGATGTGAGTGAGAGAGAGAGGGAGAAAGAGAAGCTGTGTGTGTGTGAAAGAGAAAGAGAAGCTGTGAGTGAGAGAGAAAGAGAGAGAAAGAGAAAGAGAAGCTGTGAGTGAGAGAGCGAGAGAGAGAAAGAGAAGCTGTTAGTGAGAGTGAGAGAGAGAGAGAAAGAGAAGATGTGAGTGAGAGAGAGAGAAAGACATGCTGTGAGTGAGAGAGAGAGAGAAAGAGAAGCTGTCAGTGAGAGAGAGAGAAAGAGAAGCTGTGTGTGAGAGAGAGAAAGAGAAGCTGTGAGTGAGAAGGAGAGGGAAAGAGAAGCTGTGAGTGAGTGAGAGAGAGAGAAAGAGAAGCTGTGAGTGAGAGAGAGAGAAAGAGAAGCTGTGAGAGAGAAAGAGAAGCTGTGAGTGAGAGAGTGAGAGAGAGAAAGAGAATCTGTTAGTGAGAGTGAGAGAGAGAGAAAGAGAAGCTGTGAGTGAGAGAGAGATTGAAAGAGAAGCTGTGAGTGAGAGAGAGAGAGAGAAAGAGAAGCTGTGAGTGAGAGAGAGAAAGAGAAGCTGTGACTGAGAGGGAGAGAGAAAGAGAAGCTGAGAGTGAGAGAGAGAGAGAGAAAGTGAAGCTGTGAGTGAGAGAGAGAGAGAAGGAGAAGCTGTGTGTGTGTGAGAGAGAGAAAGATAGTCTGAGAAAGAGAGAGTGAAAGAGAAGCTGTGAGTGAGACAGAGAGAGGGAGAAATGGAAGCTGTGTGCGTGAGAGAGAGAAAGAGAAGCTGTGAGTGAGAGAGAGAGAAAGTGAAGCTGTGAGTGAGAGAGAGAGAGAAAGAGACGCTGTGTGTGTGAGAGAGAGAAAGATAGTCTGAGAAAGAGAGAGTGAAAGAGAAGCTGTGAGTGAGAGAGAGAGAGAAGGAGAAGCTGTGTGTGTGTGAGAGAGAGAAAGATAGTCTGAGAAAGAGAGAGTGAAAGAGAAGCTGTGAGTGAGACAGAGAGAGGGAGAAATGGAAGCTGTGTGCGTGAGAGAGAGAAAGAGAAGCTGTGAGTGAGAGAGAGAGAAAGTGAAGCTGTGAGTGAGAGAGAGAGAGAAAGAGACGCTGTGTGTGTGAGAGAGAGAAAGATAGTCTGAGAAAGAGAGAGTGAAAGAGAAGCTGTGAGTGAGAGAGAGAGAGGGAGAAAGAGAAGCTGTGTGTGTGTGAGAGAGAAAGAGAAGCTGTGAGTGAGAGTGAGAGAGGGAGAGAAAAAGAGAAGCTGTGAGTGTGAGTGAGAAAGAGAAGCTGTGAGTGAGTGAGAGAGAGAGAATGAGAAGCTGTGAGTGAGAGAGAGAAGCTGTGTGAGAGAGAGAGAAAGAGAAGCTGTGAGTGAGAGAGAGAGAGAAGATGTGAGTGATAGAGAGAGAGAATGAGAAGCTGTCAGTGAGAGAGAGAAAGTAAGAGAAGCTGTGAGTGAGATAGAGAGAGAGAGAAAGAGAAGCTGTGAGTGAGAGAGATAGAGGGAGAGAAAGATAATCTGTGAGAGAGAGAGAGAAAGAGAAGCTGTGTGTTTTAGAGAGAGAGAAAGAGAAGCTGTGATTGAGAGTGTGAGAGAGAGAGAAAGAGAAGCTGTGAGTGAGAGAGAGAGAAAGAGAAGCTGTGAGTGAGAGAGAGAGAAGCTATGAGTGAGAGAGAGAAAGAAAAGGTGTGAGTGAGAGAGAGAGAGAGAAAGAGAAGATATGAGTGAGAGAGAGAGAGAAGCAGTGAGAGAGAGAGAAACAGAAGCTGTGAGTGAGACAGAGAGAGAGAAAGAGAAGCTGTGAGTGGGAGAGAGAGAAAGAGAGTCTGTGAATCAGAGAGAGAGAGAGAAGCTGTGAGTGAGAGAGAGAGAGAGCCGCTGTGAGTGAGAGAGAGAGAAAGAGAAGCTGTGAATGGGAGAGAGAGAGAAAGAGAAGCTGTGAGTGAGAGAGAGAGAAAGAGAAGCTGTGAGTGAGTGAGAGAGAGAAAGGGAAGTTTGTAAGTGAGAGAGAGAGAGAAAGAGAAGCTGTGAGTGAGAGAGAGAAGCTGTGTGTGAGAGAGAGACAGAAAAGCTGTGAGTCAGAGAGAAATAAAGAGAAGATGTGAGTGAGTGAGAGAGAGAGAAGCAGTGAGTGAGAGAGAGAGAGAGAAAGAGAAGCTGTCAGTGAGACAGAGAGAGAGAAAGAGAAGCTGTGAGAGAGAGAGAGGGAGAAAGAGAAGCTGTGTGTGTGAGAGAGAAAGAGAAGCTGTGAGTTTGTGTGAGAGAGAAAGAGAAGCTGTGAGTGAGAGAGAGAGAAAGAAAGAGAAATTAGAGTGAGAAAGAGAGAGAGAAAGAGAAGCTGTGAGTGAGTGAGAGAGAGAGAGAAGATGTGAGTGATAGAGAGAGAGAATGAGAAGCTGTGAGTGATAGAGAGAGTAAGTAAGAGAAGCTGTGAGTGAGATAGAGAGAGAGAGAAGGAGAAGCTGTGAGTGAGAGAGAGAGAGGGAGAAAGATAAGCTGTGAGAGAGAGAAAGAGGAGCTGTGTGTGTGAGAGAGAGAAAGAAAAGCTGTGATTGAGGGTGTGTGTGTGAGAGAGAAAGAGATGCTGTGAGTGAGAGAGAGAGAAGCTGTGAGTGAGAGAGAGAAAGAAAAGCGGTGAGTGAGAGAGAGAGAGAAAGAGAAGCTGTTAGTGAGAGAGTGAAAGAGAGAAAGAGAAGCTGTTAGTGAGAGTGAGAGAGAGAGAAATAGAAGCTGTGAGTGAGAGTGAGATTGAAAGAGAAGCTGTGAGTGAGAGAGAGAGAGAAAGAGAAGCTGTGAGTGAGAGAGAGAAAGAGAAGCTGTGAGTGAGAGGGAGAGAAAGAGAAGCTGTGAGTGACACAGAGAGAGAGAAGCTGTGAGTGAGAGAGAGAAAGAGAAGCTGTGAGTGAGTGAGAGAGAGAAAGGGAAGTTTGTGAGTGAGAGAGAGAGAAAGAGAAGCTGTGAGTGAGAGAGAGAAGCTGTGAGTGAGAGAGAGAAAGAAAAGCTGTGAGTGAGAGAGAGAAGCTGTGAGTGAGAGAGAGAAAGAAAAGCTGTGAGTGAGTGAGTGAGAGAGAAAGAGAAGATGTGAGTGAGTGAGAGAGAGAGAGAAGCAGTGAGTGAGAGAGAGAGAGAGAAAGAGAAGCTGTGAGAGAGAGAGAGAAAGAGAAGCTGTGAGTGTGTGTGAGAGAGAAAGAGAAGCTGTGAGTGAGAGAGAGAAAAAGAAAGAGAAATTAGTGAGAAAGAGAGAGAGAAAGAGAAGCTGTGAGTGAGAGAGAGAGAGAGAGAAGATGTGAGTGATAGAGAGAGAGAATGAGAAGCTGTGAGTGATAGAGAGAGTAAGTAAGAGAAGCTGTGAGTGAGATAGAGAGAGAGAGAAGGAGAAGCTGTGAGTGAGAGAGAGAGGGAGAAAGATAAGCTGTGTGTGTGTGTGTGAGAGAGAGAAGCTGTGTGTGTGTGAGAGAGAAAGAAAAGCTGTGATTGAGAGTGAGAGAGAGAGAAAGAGATGCTGTGAGTGAGAGAGAGAAGCTGTGAGTGAGAGAGAGAAAGAAAAGCGGTGAGTGTGAGAGAGAGAGAATGAGAAGCTGTGAGTGAGAGAGTGAGAGAGAGAAAGAGAAGCTGTTAGTGAGAGTGAGAGAGAAAGAGAAGCTGTGAGTGAGAGTGAGATTGAAAGAGAAGCTGTGAGTGAGAGAGAGAGAGAAAGAGAAGCTGTGAGTGAGAGAGAGAAAGAGAAGCTGTGAGTGAGAGGGAGAGAAAGAGAAGCTGTGAGTGACACAGAGAGAGAGAAGCTGTGAGTTAGAGAGAGAGAGATAGAAGCTGTGAGTGACAGAGAGAGAGAAAGAGAAGCTGAGAGTGAGAGAGAGAGAGAATGTGAAGCTGTGAGTGAGAGAGAGAAAGAGAAGCTGTGTGTGTGTGAGAGAGAGAAATATAGTCTGAGAAAGAGAGAGTGAAAGAGAAGCTGTGAGTGAGACAGAGAGAGGGAGAAAGAGTAGCTGTGTGTCAGAGAGAGAGAAAGAGAAGCTGTGAGTGAGAGAGAGAGAAAGAGAAGCTGTGAGTGAGAGAGAGAAAGCGAAGCTGTGAGTGAGAGAGAGAGAGAGAATGAGAAGCTGTGAGTGTGAGAGAGAGAAGCTGTGAGTGAGAGAGAGAGAGATGTGAGTGATAGAGAGAGAGAAAGAGAAGCTGTGAGTGAGAGAGAGAGGGAGAAAGATGATCTGTGATTGAGAGTGAGAGAGAGAGAAAGAGAAGCTGTGAGTGAGAGAGACAGAAAGAGAAGCTGTGAGTGAGAGAGACAGAAGCTGTGTGAGAGGGAGAAAGAAAAGTTGTGAGTGAGAGAGAGAGAGAGAGAAAGAGAAGATATGAGTGAGAGAGAGAGAGAAGCAGTGAGAGAGAGAGAAACAGAAGCTGTGAGTGAGACAGAGAGAGAGAAAGAGAAGCTGTGAGTGGGAGAGAGAGAAAGAGAGTCTGTGAATCAGAGAGAGAGAGAGAAGCTGTGAGTGAGAGAGAGAGAGAGCCGCTGTGAGTGAGAGAGAGAGAAAGAGAAGCTGTGAATGGGAGAGAGAGAGAAAGAGAAGCTGTGAGTGAGAGAGAGAAAGAGAAGCTGTGAGTGAGTGAGAGAGAGAAAGGGAAGTTTGTAAGTGAGAGAGAGAGAGAAAGAGAAGCTGTGAGTGAGAGAGAGAAGCTGTGTGTGAGAGAGAGACAGAAAAGCTGTGAGTCAGAGAGAGAAATAAAGAGAAGATGTGAGTGAGTGAGAGAGAGAGAAGCAGTGAGTGAGAGAGAGAGAGAAAGAGAAGCTGTCAGTGAGACAGAGAGAGAGAAAGAGAAGCTGTGAGAGAGAGAGAGGGAGAAAGAGAAGCTGTGTGTGTGAGAGAGAAAGAGAAGCTGTGAGTGAGAGAGAGAGAAAGAAAGAGAAATTAGAGTGAGAAAGAGAGAGAGAAAGAGAAGCTGTGAGTGAGAGAGAGAGAGAGAGAAGATGTGAGTGATAGAGAGAGTAAGTAAGAGAAGCTGTGAGTGAGATAGAGAGAGAGAGAAGGAGAAGCTGTGAGTGAGAGAGAGAGGGAGAAAGATAAGCTGTGTGTGTGTGTGAGAGAGAGAGAAGCTGTGTGTGTGTGAGAGAGAAAGAAAAGCTGTGATTGAGAGTGAGAGAGAGAGAAAGAGATGCTGTGAGTGAGAGAGAGAAGCTGTGAGTGAGAGAGAGAAAGAAAAGCGGTGAGTGAGAGAGAGAGAGAATGAGAAGCTGTGAGTGAGAGAGTGAGAGAGAGAAAGAGAAGCTGTTAGTGAGAGTGAGAGAGAGAGAGAAAGAGAAGCTGTGAGTGAGAGTGAGATTGAAAGAGAAGCTGTGAGTGAGAGAGAGAGAGAAAGAGAAGCTGTGAGTGAGAGAGAGAAAGAGAAGCTGTGAGTGAGAGGGAGAGAAAGAGAAGCTGTGAGTGACACAGAGAGAGAGAAGCTGTGAGTTAGAGAGAGAGAAATAGAAGCTGTGAGTGACAGAGAGAGAGAAAGAGAAGCTGAGAGTGAGAGAGAGAGAGAATGTGAAGCTGTGAGTGAGAGAGAGAAAGAGAAGCTGTGTGTGTGTGAGAGAGAGAAATATAGTCTGAGAAAGAGAGAGTGAAAGAGAAGCTGTGAGTGAGACAGAGAGAGGGAGAAAGAGTAGCTGTGTGTCAGAGAGAGAGAAAGAGAAGCTGTGAGTGAGAGAGAGAGAAAGAGAAGCTGTGAGTGAGAGAGAGAAAGCGAAGCTGTGAGTGAGAGAGAGAGAGAGAATGAGAAGCTGTGAGTGTGAGAGAGAGAAGCTGTGAGTGAGAGAGAGAGATGTGAGTGATAGAGAGAGAGAAAGAGAAGCTGTGAGTGAGAGAGAGAGAAAGAGAAGCTGTGTGTGAGAGAGAGAAGCTGTGTGAGAGAGAGAAAGAAAAGGTGTGAGTGAGAGAGAGAGAGAGAAAGAGAAGATATGAGTGAGAGAGAGAGAGAAGCAGTGAGAGAGAGAGAAACAGAAGCTGTGAGTGAGACAGAGAGAGAGAAAGAGAAGCTGTGAGTGGGAGAGAGAGAAAGAGAGTCTGTGAATCAGAGAGAGAGAGAGAAGGTGTGAGTGAGAGAGAGAGAGAGCCGCTGTGAGTGAGAGAGAGAGAAAGAGAAGCTGTGAATGGGAGAGAGAGATTGAAAGAGAAGCTGTGAGTGAGAGAGAGAGAGAGAAAGAGAAGCTGAGTGAGAGAGAGAAAGAGAAGCTGTGAGTGAGAGGGAGAGAGAGAAAGAGAAGCTGTGAGTGACACACAGAGAGAGAAGCTGTGAGTTAGAGAGAGAGAAAGAGAAGCTGTGAGTGACAGAGAGAGAGACAGAGAAGCTGTGTGTGTGTGTGAGAGAGAAAGATAGTCTGAGAAAGCGAGAGTGAAAGAGAAGCTGTGAGACAAAGAGAGGGAGAAAGAGAAGCTGTGTGTGTGAGAGAGAGAAAGAGAAGCTGTGAGTGAGAGTGAGATAGAGAGAGAGAGAGAAGCTGTGAGTGTGTGTGTTTGAGAGAAAGAGAAGCTGTGAGTGAGAGAGAGAGAAAGCGAAGCTGTGAGAGAGAAAGAGAGAGAGAATGAGAAGCTGTGAGTGAGAGAGAGAGAAGCTGTGAGTGAGAGAGAGAGAGAAGATGTGAGTGAGAGAGAGAGAGAGAGAGAAGCTGTGAGTGAGAGAGAGAAAAAATAAGAGAAGCTGTGAGTGAGAAAGAGAGAGAAAGAGAAGCTGTGAGTGAGAGAAAGAGAGGGAGAAAGAGAAGCTGTGAGTGAGAGAGAGAGAAAGAGAAGCTGTGAGTGAGAGAGAGAGAGAATGAGAAGCTGTGAGTGAGAGAGAGAGAAGCTGTGAGTGAGAGAGAAAGAGAAGCTGTGAGTGAGAGAGAGAGAAGATGTGAGTGAGAGAGAGAGAGAATGAGAAGCTGTGAGTGAGAGAGAGAGAAAGTAAGAGAAGCTGTGAGTGATACAGAGAGAGAGAAAGAGAAGCTGTGAGTGAGAGAGAGAGGGAGAAAGATAAGCTGTGTGAGAGAGAGAGAGAAAGAGAAGCTGTGAGTGAGAGAGAGAGAGAGAAAGAGAAGCTGCGAGTAAGAAGGAGAGGGAAAGAGAAGAAGTGAGTGAGCGAGCGAGAGAGAGAAAGAGAAGCTGTGAGTGAGAGAGTGAGAGAGAGAAAGAGAATCTGTTAGTGAGTGTGAGAGAGAGAGAGAAAGAGAAGCTGTAAGTGAGAGAGAGATTGAAAGAGAAGCTGTGAGTGAGAGTGAGATAGAGAGAGAGAGAGAAGCTGTGAGTGTGTGTGTTTGAGAGAAAGAGAAGCTGTGAGTGAGAGAGAGAGAAAGCGAAGCTGTGAGAGAGAAAGAGAGAGAGAATGAGAAGCTGTGAGTGAGAGAGAGAGAAGCTGTGAGTGAGAGAGAGAGAGAAGATGTGAGTGAGAGAGAGAGAGAATGAGAAGCTGTGAGTGAGAGAGAGAAAAAATAAGAGAAGCTGTGAGTGAGAAAGAGAGAGAAAGAGAAGCTGTGAGTGAGAGAAAGAGAGGGAGAAAGAGAAGCTGTGAGTGAGAGAGAGAGAAAGAGAAGCTGTGAGTGAGAGAGAGAGAATGAGAAGCTGTGAGTGAGAGAGAGAGAAGCTGTGAGTGAGAGAGAAAGAGAAGCTGTGAGTGAGAGAGAGAGAAGATGTGAGTGAGAGAGAGAGAGAATGAGAAGCTGTGAGTGAGAGAGAGAAAGTAAGAGAAGCTGTGAGTGATACAGAGAGAAAGAGAAGCTGTGAGTGAGAGAGAGAGGGAGAAAGATAAGCTGTGTGAGAGAGAGAGAGAAAGAGAAGCTGTGAGTGAGAGAGAGAGAGAGAAAGAGAAGCTGCGAGGAAGAAGGAGAGGGAAAGAGAAGAAGTGAGTGAGCGAGAGAGAGAGAAAGAGAAGCTGTGAGACAGAAAGAGAAGCTGTGAGTGAGAGAGTGAGAGAGAGAAAGAGAATCTGTTAGTGAGAGTGAGAGAGAGAGAGAAAGAGAAGCTGTGAGTGAGAGAGAGATTGAAAGAGAAGCTGTGAGTGAGAGAGAGAGAAAGAGAAGCTGTGAGTGAGAGTGAGAAAGAGAAGCTGTGAGTGAGAGGGAGAGAGAGAAAGAGAAGCTGTGAGTGACACAGAGAGAGAGAAGCTGTGAGTTAGAGAGAGAGAAAGAGAAGCTGTGAGTGAGAGAGAGAGAGAGAAAGAGAAGCTGAGAGAGAGAGAGAGAGAGAATGTGAAGCTGTGAGTGAGAGAGAGAGACAGAGAAGCTGTGTGTGTGTGTGAGAGAGAAAAAGAAGCTGTGAGTGAGAGAGAGAGAAAGCGAAGCTGTGAGTGAGAGAGAGAGAATGAGAAGCTGTGAGTGAGAGAGAGAGAAGCTGTGAGTGAGAGAGAGAGAGAAGATGTGAGTGAGAGAGAGAGAGAATGAGAAGCTGTGAGTGAGAGAGAGAAAAAGTAAGAGAAGCTGTGAGTGAGAAAGAGAGAGAAAGAGAAGCTGTGAGTGAGAGAGAGAGAAAGAGAAGCTGTGAGTGAGAGAGAGAGAGAATGAGAACCTGTGAGTGAGAGAGAGAAGATGTGAGTGTGAGAGAGAGAGAAAGAGAACCTGTGAGAGAGAGAGAGAGAAAGAGAAGCTGTGATTCAGAGTGAGAGAGAGAGAAAGAGAAGCTGTGAGTGAGAGAGAGAGAAAGAGAAGGTAGGAGTGTGAGAGAGAGAAGCAGTGAGTGAGAGAGAGAGAGAAAGAGAAGCTGTGAGTGAGACAGAGAGAGAGAAAGAGAAGCTGTGAGAGAGGGGGGAAAGAGAAGCTGTGTGTGTGAGAAAGAGAAGCTGTGAGTGAGAGAGAGAGAGAAAGAGAAGCTGTGGGTGAGAGAGAGATTGAAAGAGAAGCTGTGAGTGAGAGAGAGAGAGAGAAAGAGAAGCTGTGAGTGAGAGAGAGAAAGAGAAGCTGTGAGTGAGAGGGAGAGAAAGAGAAGCTGTGAGTGACACACACACAGAGGAGCTGTGAGTTAGAGAGAGAGAAAGTGAAGCTGTGAGTGACAGAGAGAAAGAGAATCTGAGAGTGAGAGAGAGAGAGAAAGTGAAGCTGTGAGTGAGAGAGAGAGAAAGAGAAGCTGTGTGTGTGTGTGAGAGAGAGAAAGATAGTCTGAGAAAGAGAGAGTGAAAGAGAAGCTGTGAGTGAGACAGAGAGAGGGAGAAAGAGAAGCTGTGTGTGTGAGAGAGAAAGAGAAGCTGTGAGTGAGAGAGAGAAAGAAAAGCTGTGAGTGAGAGAGAGAGAAAGAGAAGCTGTGAGTGAGAGAGAGAGAAAGAGAAGCTGTGAGTGAGTGAGAGAGTCAGAGAAGCTGTGAGTGAGAGAGAGAGAAAGAGAAGCTGTGAGTGAGTGAGAGAGAAAGAGAAGCTGTGAGTGAGAGAGAGAGAGAAAGAGAAGCTGTGAGTAAGAAGGATAGGGAAAGAGAAGAAGTGAGTGAGTGAGAGAGAGAGAAAGAGAAGCTGTGAGTGAGAGAGAGAGAGAAAGAGAAGCTGTGAGTGAGAGAGTGAGAGAGAGAAAGAGAAGCTGTTAGTGAGAGTGAGAGAGAGAGAGAAAGAGAAGCTGTGAGTGAGAGAGAGATTGAAAGAGAAGATGTGAGTGAGTGAGAGAGAGAGAGAGAGAAGCTGTGAGTGAGAGAGAGAGAAAGAGAAGCTGTGAGTGAGAGAGAGAGAAAGAGAAGCTGTGATTAAGAAGGAGAGGGAAAGAGAATAAGTGAGTGAGTGAGAGAGAGAGAGAAAGAGAAGCTGTGAGAGAGAAAGAGAAGCTGGGAGTGAGACAGAGAGAGGGAGAAAGAGAAGCTGTGTGCGTGAGAGAGAGAAAGAGAAGCTGTGAGTGAGAGAGAGATTGAAAGAGAGAGATTGAAAGAGAAGCTGTGAGTGAGTGAGAGAGAGAGAGAGAAAGAGAAGCTGTGAGTGAGAGAGAGAGAAAGAGAAGCTGTGAGTGAGAGAGAGAGAAAGAGAAGCTGTGATTAAGAAGGAGAGGGAAAGAGAATAAGTGAGTGAGTGAGAGAGAGAGAGAGAGAAAGAGAAGCTGTGAGAGAGAAAGAGAAGCTGTGAGTGAGAGAGTGAGAGAGAGAAAGAGAATCTGTTAGTGAGTGTGAGAGAGAGCGAGAAAGAGAAGCTGTGAGTGAGAGAGAGATTGAAAGAGAAGCTGTGAGTGAGAGAGAGAGAGAAAGAGAAGCTGTGAGTGAGAGAGAGAAAGAGAAGCTGTGAGTGAGAGGGAGAGAAAGAGAAGCTGTGAGTGAGACAGAGAGAGAGAAGCTGTGAGTTAGAGAGAGAGAAAGAGAAGCTGTGAGTGACAGAGAGAGAGAAAGAGAAGATATGAGTGAGAGTGAGAGAGAGAGAGAAAGTGAAGCTGTGAGTGTGTGTGAGAGAGAAAGAGAAGCTGTGTGTGTGTGAGAGAGAGAAAGATAGTCTGAGAAAGAGAGAGTGAAAGAGAAGCTGTGAGTGAGACAGAGAGAGGGAGAAAGAGAAGCTGTGTGCGTGAGAGAGAAAGAGAAGCTGTGAGTGAGAGAGAGAGAGAAGATGTGAGTGAGAGTGAGAGAGGGAGAAAGAGAAGCTGTGTGTGTGAGAGAGAGAAAGAGAAGCTGTGAGTGAGAGAGAGAGAGAAAGAGAAAGAGTAGCTGTGAGAGAGCGAGAGAGAGAAAGAGAAGCTGTTAGTGAGAGTGAGAGAGAGAGAAAGAGAAGCTGTGAGTGAGAGAGAGAGAGAAAGAGATGCTGTGAGTGAGAGAGAGAGAGAAAGAGAAGCTGTGAGTGAGAGAGAGAGAAAGAGAAGCTGTGAGAGAGAGAGAGAGAGAGAAGCTGTGAGTGAGAAGGAGAGGGAAAGAGAAGCTGTGAGTGAGTGAGAGAGAGAGAAAGAGAAGCTGTGAGTGAGAGAGAGAAAGAGAAGCTGTGAGTGAGAGAGAGAGAGAAAGAGAAGCTGTGAGTAAGAAGGAGAGGGAAACAGAAGAAGTGAGTGAGTGAGAAAGAGAGAAAGAGAAGCTGTGAGACAGAAAGAGAAGCTGTGAGTGAGAGAGTGAGAGAGAGAAAGAGAATCTGTTAGTGAGTGTGAGAGAGAGAGAGAAAGAGAAGCTGTAAGTGAGAGAGAGATTGAAAGAGAAGCTGTGAGTGAGAGAGAGAGAGAGAAAGAGAAGCTGAGTGAGAGAGAGAAAGAGAAGCTGTGAGTGAGAGGGAGAGAGAGAAAGAGAAGCTGTGAGTGACACACAGAGAGAGAAGCTGTGAGTTAGAGAGAGAAAGAGAAGCTGTGAGTGACAGAGAGAGAGACAGAGAAGCTGTGTGTGTGTGTGTGAGAGAAAGATAGTCTGAGAAAGCGAGAGTGAAAGAGAAGCTGTGAGACAAAGAGAGGGAGAAAGAGAAGCTGTGTGTGTGAGAGAGAGAAAGAGAAGCTGTGAGTGAGAGTGAGATAGAGAGAGAGAGAGAAGCTGTGAGTGTGTGTGTTTGAGAGAAAGAGAAGCTGTGAGTGAGAGAGAGAGAAAGCGAAGCTGTGAGAGAGAAAGAGAGAGAGAATGAGAAGCTGTGAGTGAGAGAGAGAGAAGCTGTGAGTGAGAGAGAGAGAGAAGATGTGAGTGAGAGAGAGAGAGAGAGAGAAGCTGTGAGTGAGAGAGAGAAAAAATAAGAGAAGCTGTGAGTGAGAAAGAGAGAGAAAGAGAAGCTGTGAGTGAGAGAAAGAGAGGGAGAAAGAGAAGCTGTGAGTGAGAGAGAGAGAAAGAGAAGCTGTGAGTGAGAGAGAGAGAATGAGAAGCTGTGAGTGAGAGAGAGAGAAGCTGTGAGTGAGAGAGAAAGAGAAGCTGTGAGTGAGAGAGAGAGAAGATGTGAGTGAGAGAGAGAGAGAATGAGAAGCTGTGAGTGAGAGAGAGAGAAAGTAAGAGAAGCTGTGAGTGATACAGAGAGAGAGAAAGAGAAGCTGTGAGTGAGAGAGAGAGGGAGAAAGATAAGCTGTGTGAGAGAGAGAGAGAAAGAGAAGCTGTGAGTGAGAGAGAGAGAGAGAAAGAGAAGCTGCGAGTAAGAAGGAGAGGGAAAGAGAAGAAGTGAGTGAGCGAGCGAGAGAGAGAAAGAGAAGCTGTGAGACAGAAAGAGAAGCTGTGAGTGAGAGAGTGAGAGAGAGAAAGAGAATCTGTTAGTGAGTGTGTGAGAGAGAGAGAAAGAGAAGCTGTAAGTGAGAGAGAGATTGAAAGAGAAGCTGTGAGTGAGAGTGAGATAGAGAGAGAGAGAGAAGCTGTGAGTGTGTGTGTTTGAGAGAAAGAGAAGCTGTGAGTGAGAGAGAGAGAAAGCGAAGCTGTGAGAGAGAAAGAGAGAGAGAATGAGAAGCTGTGAGTGAGAGAGAGAGAAGCTGTGAGTGAGAGAGAGAGAGAAGATGTGAGTGAGAGAGAGAGAGAATGAGAAGCTGTGAGTGAGAGAGAGAAAAAATAAGAGAAGCTGTGAGTGAGAAAGAGAGAGAAAGAGAAGCTGTGAGTGAGAGAAAGAGAGGGAGAAAGAGAAGCTGTGAGTGAGAGAGAGAGAAAGAGAAGCTGTGAGTGAGAGAGAGAGAGAATGAGAAGCTGTGAGTGAGAGAGAGAGAAGCTGTGAGTGAGAGAGAAAGAGAAGCTGTGAGTGAGAGAGAGAGAAGATGTGAGTGAGAGAGAGAGAGAATGAGAAGCTGTGAGTGAGAGAGAGAAAGTAAGAGAAGCTGTGAGTGATACAGAGAGAAAGAGAAGCTGTGAGTGAGAGAGAGAGGGAGAAAGATAAGCTGTGTGAGAGAGAGAGAGAAAGAGAAGCTGTGAGTGAGAGAGAGAGAGAGAAAGAGAAGCTGCGAGTAAGAAGGAGAGGGAAAGAGAAGAAGTGAGTGAGCGAGAGAGAGAGAAAGAGAAGCTGTGAGACAGAAAGAGAAGCTGTGAGTGAGAGAGTGAGAGAGAGAAAGAGAATCTGTTAGTGAGAGTGAGAGAGAGAGAGAAAGAGAAGCTGTGAGTGAGAGAGAGATTGAAAGAGAAGCTGTGAGTGAGAGAGAGAGAAAGAGAAGCTGTGAGTGAGAGTGAGAAAGAGAAGCTGTGAGTGAGAGGGAGAGAGAGAAAGAGAAGCTGTGAGTGACACAGAGAGAGAGAAGCTGTGAGTTAGAGAGAGAGAAAGAGAAGCTGTGAGTGAGAGAGAGAGAGAGAGAAAGAGAAGCTGAGAGAGAGAGAGAGAGAATGTGAAGCTGTGAGTGAGAGAGAGAGACAGAGAAGCTGTGTGTGTGTGTGAGAGAGAAAAAGAAGCTGTGAGTGAGAGAGAGAGAAAGCGAAGCTGTGAGTGAGAGAGAGAGAATGAGAAGCTGTGAGTGAGAGAGAGAGAAGCTGTGAGTGAGAGAGAGAGAGAAGATGTGAGTGAGAGAGAGAGAGAATGAGAAGCTGTGA
This sequence comes from Bradypodion pumilum, assembly GCA_035047305.1. Taxonomy (NCBI): domain Eukaryota; kingdom Metazoa; phylum Chordata; class Lepidosauria; order Squamata; family Chamaeleonidae; genus Bradypodion; species Bradypodion pumilum. The sequence goes on from JAWDJD010000001.1 coordinate 234,615,075, forward strand.
GTGAGAGAGAGAAAAAGTAAGAGAAGCTGTGAGTGAGAAAGAGAGAGAAAGAGAAGCTGTGAGTGAGAGAGAGAGAAAGAGAAGCTGTGAGTGAGAGAGAGAGAGAATGAGAACCTGTGAGTGAGAGAGAGAAGATGTGAGTGTGAGAGAGAGAGAAAGAGAACCTGTGAGAGAGAGAAAGAGAAGCTGTGATTCAGAGTGAGAGAGAGAGAAAGAGAAGCTGTGAGTGAGAGAGAGAGAAAGAGAAGGTAGGAGTGTGAGAGAGAGAAGCAGTGAGTGAGAGAGAGAGAGAAAGAGAAGCTGTGAGTGAGACAGAGAGAGAGAAAGAGAAGCTGTGAGAGAGGGGGGAAAGAGAAGCTGTGTGTGTGAGAAAGAGAAGCTGTGAGTGAGAGAGAGAGAGAAAGAGAAGCTGTGGGTGAGAGAGAGATTGAAAGAGAAGCTGTGAGTGAGAGAGAGAGAGAGAAAGAGAAGCTGTGAGTGAGAGAGAGAAAGAGAAGCTGTGAGTGAGAGGGAGAGAAAGAGAAGCTGTGAGTGACACACACAGAGAGAAGCTGTGAGTTAGAGAGAGAGAAAGTGAAGCTGTGAGTGACAGAGAGAAAGAGAATCTGAGAGTGAGAGAGAGAGAGAAAGTGAAGCTGTGAGTGAGAGAGAGAGAAAGAGAAGCTGTGTGTGTGTGTGAGAGAGAGAAAGATAGTCTGAGAAAGAGAGAGTGAAAGAGAAGCTGTGAGTGAGACAGAGAGAGGGAGAAAGAGAAGCTGTGTGTGTGTGAGAGAAAGAGAAGCTGTGAGTGAGAGAGAGAAAGAAAAGCTGTGAGTGAGAGAGAGAGAAAGAGAAGCTGTGAGTGAGAGAGAGAGAAAGAGAAGCTGTGAGTGAGAGAGAGAGAGAAAGAGAAGCTGTGAGTAAGAAGGATAGGGAAAGAGAAGAAGTGAGTGAGTGAGAGAGAGAGAAAGAGAAGCTGTGAGTGAGAGAGAGAGAGAAAGAGAAGCTGTGAGTGAGAGAGTGAGAGAGAGAAAGAGAAGCTGTTAGTGAGAGTGAGAGAGAGAGAAAGAGAAGCTGTGAGTGAGAGAGAGATTGAAAGAGAAGATGTGAGTGAGTGAGAGAGAGAGAGAGAAGCTGTGAGTGAGAGAGAGAGAAAGAGAAGCTGTGAGTGAGAGAGAGAGAAAGAGAAGCTGTGATTAAGAAGGAGAGGGAAAGAGAATAAGTGAGTGAGTGAGAGAGAGAGAGAAAGAGAAGCTGTGAGAGAGAAAGAGAAGCTGTGAGTGAGACAGAGAGAGGGAGAAAGAGAAGCTGTGTGCGTGAGAGAGAGAAAGAGAAGCTGTGAGTGAGAGAGAGATTGAAAGAGAGAGAGATTGAAAGAGAAGCTGTGAGTGAGTGAGAGAGAGAGAGAGAAAGAGAAGCTGTGAGTGAGAGAGAGAGAAAGAGAAGCTGTGAGTGAGAGAGAGAGAAAGAGAAGCTGTGATTAAGAAGGAGAGGGAAAGAGAATAAGTGAGTGAGTGAGAGAGAGAGAGAGAAAGAGAAGCTGTGAGTGAGAGAGTGAGAGAGAGAAAGAGAATCTGTTAGTGAGTGTGAGAGAGAGAGAGAAAGAGAAGCTGTGAGTGAGAGAGAGATTGAAAGAGAAGCTGTGAGTGAGAGAGAGAGAGAAAGAGAAGCTGTGAGTGAGAGAGAGAAAGAGAAGCTGTGAGTGAGAGGGAGAGAAAGAGAAGCTGTGAGTGAGACAGAGAGAGAGAAGCTGTGAGTTAGAGAGAGAGAAAGAGAAGCTGTGAGTGACAGAGAGAGAGAAAGAGAAGATGTGAGTGAGAGTGAGAGAGAGAGAGAAAGTGAAGCTGTGAGTGTGTGTGAGAGAGAAAGAGAAGCTGTGTGTGTGTGTGAGAGAGAAAGATAGTCTGAGAAAGAGAGAGTGAAAGAGAAGCTGTGAGTGAGACAGAGAGAGGGAGAAAGAGAAGCTGTGTGCGTGAGAGAGAAAGAGAAGCTGTGAGTGAGAGAGAGAGAGAAGATGTGAGTGAGAGTGAGAGAGGGAGAAAGAGAAGCTGTGTGTGTGAGAGAGAGAAAGAGAAGCTGTGAGTGAGAGAGAGAGAGAAAGAGAAAGAGTAGCTGTGAGAGAGCGAGAGAGAGAAAGAGAAGCTGTTAGTGAGAGTGAGAGAGAGAGAAAGAGAAGCTGTGAGTGAGAGAGAGAGAGAAAGAGATGCTGTGAGTGAGAGAGAGAGAGAAAGAGAAGCTGTGAGTGAGAGAGAGAGAAAGAGAAGCTGTGAGAGAGAGAGAGAGAGAGAAGCTGTGAGTGAGAAGGAGAGGGAAAGAGAAGCTGTGAGTGAGTGAGAGAGAGAGAAAGAGAAGCTGTGAGTGAGAGAGAGAAAGAGAAGCTGTGAGTGAGAGAGAGAGAGAAAGAGAAGCTGTGAGTAAGAAGGAGAGGGAAACAGAAGAAGTGAGTGAGTGAGAAAGAGAGAAAGAGAAGCTGTGAGACAGAAAGAGAAGCTGTGAGTGAGAGAGTGAGAGAGAGAAAGAGAATCTGTTAGTGAGTGTGAGAGAGAGAGAGAAAGAGAAGCTGTAAGTGAGAGAGAGATTGAAAGAGAAGCTGTGAGTGAGAGAGAGAGAGAGAAAGAGAAGCTGAGTGAGAGAGAGAAAGAGAAGCTGTGAGTGAGAGGGAGAGAGAGAAAGAGAAGCTGTGAGTGACACACAGAGAGAGAAGCTGTGAGTTAGAGAGAGAAAGAGAAGCTGTGAGTGACAGAGAGAGAGACAGAGAAGCTGTGTGTGTGTGTGTGAGAGAAAGATAGTCTGAGAAAGCGAGAGTGAAAGAGAAGCTGTGAGACAAAGAGAGGGAGAAAGAGAAGCTGTGTGTGTGAGAGAGAGAAAGAGAAGCTGTGAGTGAGAGTGAGATAGAGAGAGAGAGAGAAGCTGTGAGTGTGTGTGTTTGAGAGAAAGAGAAGCTGTGAGTGAGAGAGAGAGAAAGCGAAGCTGTGAGAGAGAAAGAGAGAGAGAATGAGAAGCTGTGAGTGAGAGAGAGAGAAGCTGTGAGTGAGAGAGAGAGAGAAGATGTGAGTGAGAGAGAGAGAGAGAGAGAAGCTGTGAGTGAGAGAGAGAAAAAATAAGAGAAGCTGTGAGTGAGAAAGAGAGAGAAAGAGAAGCTGTGAGTGAGAGAAAGAGAGGGAGAAAGAGAAGCTGTGAGTGAGAGAGAGAGAAAGAGAAGCTGTGAGTGAGAGAGAGAGAATGAGAAGCTGTGAGTGAGAGAGAGAGAAGCTGTGAGTGAGAGAGAAAGAGAAGCTGTGAGTGAGAGAGAGAGAAGATGTGAGTGAGAGAGAGAGAGAATGAGAAGCTGTGAGTGAGAGAGAGAGAAAGTAAGAGAAGCTGTGAGTGATACAGAGAGAGAGAAAGAGAAGCTGTGAGTGAGAGAGAGAGGGAGAAAGATAAGCTGTGTGAGAGAGAGAGAGAAAGAGAAGCTGTGAGTGAGAGAGAGAGAGAGAAAGAGAAGCTGCGAGTAAGAAGGAGAGGGAAAGAGAAGAAGTGAGTGAGCGAGCGAGAGAGAGAAAGAGAAGCTGTGAGACAGAAAGAGAAGCTGTGAGTGAGAGAGTGAGAGAGAGAAAGAGAATCTGTTAGTGAGTGTGTGAGAGAGAGAGAAAGAGAAGCTGTAAGTGAGAGAGAGATTGAAAGAGAAGCTGTGAGTGAGAGTGAGATAGAGAGAGAGAGAGAAGCTGTGAGTGTGTGTGTTTGAGAGAAAGAGAAGCTGTGAGTGAGAGAGAGAGAAAGCGAAGCTGTGAGAGAGAAAGAGAGAGAGAATGAGAAGCTGTGAGTGAGAGAGAGAGAAGCTGTGAGTGAGAGAGAGAGAGAAGATGTGAGTGAGAGAGAGAGAGAATGAGAAGCTGTGAGTGAGAGAGAGAAAAAATAAGAGAAGCTGTGAGTGAGAAAGAGAGAGAAAGAGAAGCTGTGAGTGAGAGAAAGAGAGGGAGAAAGAGAAGCTGTGAGTGAGAGAGAGAGAAAGAGAAGCTGTGAGTGAGAGAGAGAGAGAATGAGAAGCTGTGAGTGAGAGAGAGAGAAGCTGTGAGTGAGAGAGAAAGAGAAGCTGTGAGTGAGAGAGAGAGAAGATGTGAGTGAGAGAGAGAGAGAATGAGAAGCTGTGAGTGAGAGAGAGAAAGTAAGAGAAGCTGTGAGTGATACAGAGAGAAAGAGAAGCTGTGAGTGAGAGAGAGAGGGAGAAAGATAAGCTGTGTGAGAGAGAGAGAGAAAGAGAAGCTGTGAGTGAGAGAGAGAGAGAGAAAGAGAAGCTGCGAGTAAGAAGGAGAGGGAAAGAGAAGAAGTGAGTGAGCGAGAGAGAGAGAAAGAGAAGCTGTGAGACAGAAAGAGAAGCTGTGAGTGAGAGAGTGAGAGAGAGAAAGAGAATCTGTTAGTGAGAGTGAGAGAGAGAGAGAAAGAGAAGCTGTGAGTGAGAGAGAGATTGAAAGAGAAGCTGTGAGTGAGAGAGAGAGAAAGAGAAGCTGTGAGTGAGAGTGAGAAAGAGAAGCTGTGAGTGAGAGGGAGAGAGAGAAAGAGAAGCTGTGAGTGACACAGAGAGAGAGAAGCTGTGAGTTAGAGAGAGAGAAAGAGAAGCTGTGAGTGAGAGAGAGAGAGAGAGAAAGAGAAGCTGAGAGAGAGAGAGAGAGAATGTGAAGCTGTGAGTGAGAGAGAGAGACAGAGAAGCTGTGTGTGTGTGTGAGAGAGAAAAAGAAGCTGTGAGTGAGAGAGAGAGAAAGCGAAGCTGTGAGTGAGAGAGAGAGAATGAGAAGCTGTGAGTGAGAGAGAGAGAAGCTGTGAGTGAGAGAGAGAGAGAAGATGTGAGTGAGAGAGAGAGAGAATGAGAAGCTGTGAGTGAGAGAGAGAAAAAGTAAGAGAAGCTGTGAGTGAGAAAGAGAGAGAAAGAGAAGCTGTGAGTGAGAGAGAGAGAAAGAGAAGCTGTGAGTGAGAGAGAGAGAGAATGAGAACCTGTGAGTGAGAGAGAGAAGATGTGAGTGTGAGAGAGAGAGAAAGAGAACCTGTGAGAGAGAGAAAGAGAAGCTGTGATTCAGAGTGAGAGAGAGAGAAAGAGAAGCTGTGAGTGAGAGAGAGAGAAAGAGAAGGTAGGAGTGTGAGAGAGAGAAGCAGTGAGTGAGAGAGAGAGAGAAAGAGAAGCTGTGAGTGAGACAGAGAGAGAGAAAGAGAAGCTGTGAGAGAGGGGGGAAAGAGAAGCTGTGTGTGTGAGAAAGAGAAGCTGTGAGTGAGAGAGAGAGAGAAAGAGAAGCTGTGGGTGAGAGAGAGATTGAAAGAGAAGCTGTGAGTGAGAGAGAGAGAGAGAAAGAGAAGCTGTGAGTGAGAGAGAGAAAGAGAAGCTGTGAGTGAGAGGGAGAGAAAGAGAAGCTGTGAGTGACACACACAGAGAGAAGCTGTGAGTTAGAGAGAGAGAAAGTGAAGCTGTGAGTGACAGAGAGAAAGAGAATCTGAGAGTGAGAGAGAGAGAGAAAGTGAAGCTGTGAGTGAGAGAGAGAGAAAGAGAAGCTGTGTGTGTGTGTGAGAGAGAGAAAGATAGTCTGAGAAAGAGAGAGTGAAAGAGAAGCTGTGAGTGAGACAGAGAGAGGGAGAAAGAGAAGCTGTGTGTGTGTGAGAGAAAGAGAAGCTGTGAGTGAGAGAGAGAAAGAAAAGCTGTGAGTGAGAGAGAGAGAAAGAGAAGCTGTGAGTGAGAGAGAGAGAAAGAGAAGCTGTGAGTGAGAGAGAGAGAGAAAGAGAAGCTGTGAGTAAGAAGGATAGGGAAAGAGAAGAAGTGAGTGAGTGAGAGAGAGAGAAAGAGAAGCTGTGAGTGAGAGAGAGAGAGAAAGAGAAGCTGTGAGTGAGAGAGTGAGAGAGAGAAAGAGAAGCTGTTAGTGAGAGTGAGAGAGAGAGAAAGAGAAGCTGTGAGTGAGAGAGAGATTGAAAGAGAAGATGTGAGTGAGTGAGAGAGAGAGAGAGAAGCTGTGAGTGAGAGAGAGAGAAAGAGAAGCTGTGAGTGAGAGAGAGAGAAAGAGAAGCTGTGATTAAGAAGGAGAGGGAAAGAGAATAAGTGAGTGAGTGAGAGAGAGAGAGAAAGAGAAGCTGTGAGAGAGAAAGAGAAGCTGTGAGTGAGACAGAGAGAGGGAGAAAGAGAAGCTGTGTGCGTGAGAGAGAGAAAGAGAAGCTGTGAGTGAGAGAGAGATTGAAAGAGAGAGAGATTGAAAGAGAAGCTGTGAGTGAGTGAGAGAGAGAGAGAGAAAGAGAAGCTGTGAGTGAGAGAGAGAGAAAGAGAAGCTGTGAGTGAGAGAGAGAGAAAGAGAAGCTGTGATTAAGAAGGAGAGGGAAAGAGAATAAGTGAGTGAGTGAGAGAGAGAGAGAGAAAGAGAAGCTGTGAGTGAGAGAGTGAGAGAGAGAAAGAGAATCTGTTAGTGAGTGTGAGAGAGAGAGAGAAAGAGAAGCTGTGAGTGAGAGAGAGATTGAAAGAGAAGCTGTGAGTGAGAGAGAGAGAGAAAGAGAAGCTGTGAGTGAGAGAGAGAAAGAGAAGCTGTGAGTGAGAGGGAGAGAAAGAGAAGCTGTGAGTGAGACAGAGAGAGAGAAGCTGTGAGTTAGAGAGAGAGAAAGAGAAGCTGTGAGTGACAGAGAGAGAGAAAGAGAAGATGTGAGTGAGAGTGAGAGAGAGAGAGAAAGTGAAGCTGTGAGTGTGTGTGAGAGAGAAAGAGAAGCTGTGTGTGTGTGAGAGAGAGAAAGATAGTCTGAGAAAGAGAGAGTGAAAGAGAAGCTGTGAGTGAGACAGAGAGAGGGAGAAAGAGAAGCTGTGTGCGTGAGAGAGAAAGAGAAGCTGTGAGTGAGAGAGAGAGAGAAGATGTGAGTGAGAGTGAGAGAGGGAGAAAGAGAAGCTGTGTGTGTGAGAGAGAGAAAGAGAAGCTGTGAGTGAGAGAGAGAGAGAAAGAGAAAGAGTAGCTGTGAGAGAGCGAGAGAGAGAAAGAGAAGCTGTTAGTGAGAGTGAGAGAGAGAGAAAGAGAAGCTGTGAGTGAGAGAGAGAGAGAAAGAGATGCTGTGAGTGAGAGAGAGAGAGAAAGAGAAGCTGTGAGTGAGAGAGAGAGAAAGAGAAGCTGTGAGAGAGAGAGAGAGAGAAGCTGTGAGTGAGAAGGAGAGGGAAAGAGAAGCTGTGAGTGAGTGAGAGAGAGAGAAAGAGAAGCTGTGAGTGAGAGAGAGAAAGAGAAGCTGTGAGTGAGAGAGAGAGAGAAAGAGAAGCTGTGAGTAAGAAGGAGAGGGAAACAGAAGAAGTGAGTGAGTGAGAGAGAGAGAAAGAGAAGCTGTGAGACAGAAAGAGAAGCTGTGAGTGAGAGAGTGAGAGAGAGAAAGAGAATCTGTTAGTGAGTGTGAGAGAGAGAGAGAAAGAGAAGCTGTAAGTGAGAGAGAGATTGAAAGAGAAGCTGTGAGTGAGAGAGAGAGAGAGAAAGAGAAGCTGAGTGAGAGAGAGAAAGAGAAGCTGTGAGTGAGAGGGAGAGAGAGAAAGAGAAGCTGTGAGTGACACACAGAGAGAGAAGCTGTGAGTTAGAGAGAGAGAAAGAGAAGCTGTGAGTGACAGAGAGAGAGACAGAGAAGCTGTGTGTGTGTGTGAGAGAGAAAGATAGTCTGAGAAAGCGAGAGTGAAAGAGAAGCTGTGAGACAAAGAGAGGGAGAAAGAGAAGCTGTGTGTGTGAGAGAGAGAAAGAGAAGCTGTGAGTGAGAGTGAGATAGATAGAGAGAGAGAAGCTGTGAGTGTGTGTGTTTGAGAGAAAGAGAAGCTGTGAGTGAGAGAGAGAGAAAGCGAAGCTGTGAGAGAGAAAGAGTGAGAGAATGAGAAGCTGTGAGTGAGAGAGAGAAGCTGTGAGTGAGAGAGAGAGAGAAGATGTGAGTGAGAGAGAGAGAGAGAAGCTGTGAGTGAGAGAGAGAAAAAATAAGAGAAGCTGTGAGTGAGAAAGAGAGAGAAAGAGAAGCTGTGAGTGAGAGAAAGAGAGGGAGAAAGAGAAGCTGTGAGTGAGAGAGAGAGAAAGAGAAGCTGTGAGTGAGAGAGAGAGAGAATGAGAAGCTGTGAGTGAGAGAGAGAGAAGCTGTGAGTGAGAGAGAAAGAGAAGCTGTGAGTGAGAGAGAGAGAAGATGTGAGTGAGAGAGAGAGAGAATGAGAAGCTGTGAGTGAGAGAGAGAGAAAGTAAGAGAAGCTGTGAGTGATACAGAGACAGAGAAAGAGAAGCTGTGAGTGAGAGAGAGAGGGAGAAAGATAAGCTGTGTGAGAGAGAGAGAGAAAGAGAAGCTGTGAGTGAGAGAGAGAGAGAGAAAGAGAAGCTGCGAGTAAGAAGGAGAGGGAAAGAGAAGAAGTGAGTGAGCGAGCGAGAGAGAGAAAGAGAAGCTGTGAGACAGAAAGAGAAGCTGTGAGTGAGAGAGTGAGAGAGAGAAAGAGAATCTGTTAGTGAGTGTGAGAGAGAGAGAGAAAGAGAAGCTGTAAGTGAGAGAGAGATTGAAAGAGAAGCTGTGAGTGAGAGTGAGATAGAGAGAGAGAGAGAAGCTGTGAGTGTGTGTGTTTGAGAGAAAGAGAAGCTGTGAGTGAGAGAGAGAGAAAGCAAAGCTGTGAGAGAGAAAGAGAGAGAGAATGAGAAGCTGTGAGTGAGAGAGAGAGAAGCTGTGAGTGAGAGAGAGAGAGAAGATGTGAGTGAGAGAGAGAGAGAATGAGAAGCTGTGAGTGAGAGAGAGAAAAAATAAGAGAAGCTGTGAGTGAGAAAGAGAGAGAAAGAGAAGCTGTGAGTGAGAGAAAGAGAGGGAGAAAGAGAAGCTGTGAGTGAGAGAGAGAGAAAGAGAAGCTGTGAGTGAGAGAGAGAGAGAATGAGAAGCTGTGAGTGAGAGAGAGAGAAGCTGTGAGTGAGAGAGAAAGAGAAGCTGTGAGTGAGAGAGAGAGAAGATGTGAGTGAGAGAGAGAGAGAATGAGAAGCTGTGAGTGAGAGAGAGAGAAAGTAAGAGAAGCTGTGAGTGATACAGAGAGAAAGAGAAGCGGTGAGTGAGAGAGAGAGGGAGAAAGAGAAGCTGTGTGAGAGAGAGAGAGAAAGAGAAGCTGTGAGTGAGAGAGAGAGAGAGAAAGAGAAGCTGCGAGTAAGAAGGAGAGGGAAAGAGAAGAAGTGAGTGAGCGACAGAGAGAGAAAGAGAAGCTGTGAGACAGAAAGAGAAGCTGTGAGTGAGAGAGTGAGAGAGAGAAAGAGAATCTGTTAGTGAGAGTGAGAGAGAGAGAGAAAGAGAAGCTGTGAGTGAGAGTGAGAAAGAGAAGCTGTGAGTGAGAGGGAGAGAGAGAAAGAGAAGCTGTGAGTGACACAGAGAGAGAGAAGCTGTGAGTTAGAGAGAGAGAAAGAGAAGCTGTGAGTGAGAGAGAGAGAGAGAGAGAGAAAGAGAAGCTGAGAGAGAGAGAGAGAGAATGTGAAGCTGTGAGTGAGAGAGAGAGACAGAGAAGCTGTGTGTGTGTGAGAGAGAGAAAAAGAAGCTGTGAGTGAGAGAGAGAGAAAGCGAAGCTGTGAGTGAGAGAGAGAGAATGAGAAGCTGTGAGTGAGAGAGAGAGAAGCTGTGAGTGAGAGAGAGAGAGAAGATGTGAGTGAGAGAGAGAGAGAATGAGAAGCTGTGAGTGAGAGAGAGAAAAAGTAAGAGAAGCTGTGAGTGAGAAAGAGAGAGAAAGAGAAGCTGTGAGTGAGAGAGAGAGAAAGAGAAGCTGTGAGTGAGAGAGAGAGAGAATGAGAACCTGTGAGTGAGAGAGAGAAGATGTGAGTGTGAGAGAGAGAGAAAGAGAACCTGTGAGAGAGAGAGAGAGAAAGAGAAGCTGTGATTCAGAGTGAGAGAGAGAGAAAGAGAAGCTGTGAGTGAGAGAGAGAGAAAGAGAAGGTAGGAGTGTGAGAGAGAGAAGCAGTGAGTGAGAGAGAGAGAGAAAGAGAAGCTGTGAGTGAGACAGAGAGAGAGAAAGAGAAGCTGTGAGAGAGGGGGGAAAGAGAAGCTGTGTGTGTGAGAAAGAGAAGCTGTGAGTGAGAGAGAGAGAGAAAGAGAAGCTGTGGGTGAGAGAGAGATTGAAAGAGAAGCTGTGAGTGAGAGAGAGAGAGAGAAAGAGAAGCTGTGAGTGAGAGAGAGAAAGAGAAGCTGTGAGTGAGAGGGAGAGAAAGAGAAGCTGTGAGTGACACACACAGAGAGAAGCTGTGAGTTAGAGAGAGAGAAAGTGAAGCTGTGAGTGACAGAGAGAAAGAGAATCTGAGAGTGAGAGAGAGAGAGAAAGTGAAGCTGTGAGTGAGAGAGAGAGAGAAAGAGAAGCTGTGTGTGTGTGTGAGAGAGAGAAAGATAGTCTGAGAAAGAGAGAGTGAAAGAGAAGCTGTGAGTGAGACAGAGAGAGGGAGAAAGAGAAGCTGTGTGTGTGAGAGAGAGAAAGAGAAGCTGTGAGTGAGAGAGAGAAAGAAAAGCTGTGAGTGAGAGAGAGAGAGAGAAAGAGAAGGTATGAGTGAGAGAGAGAGAGAAAGTGAAGCTGTGAGTGAGAGAGAGAGAGAAAGAGAAGCTGTGTGTGTGTGAGAAAGATAGTCTGAGAAAGAGAGAGTGAAAGAGAAGCTGTGAGTGAGACAGAGAGAGGGAGAAAGAGAAGCTGTGTGAGTGAGAGAGAGAAAGAGAAGATGTGAGTGAGAGAGAGAAAGAAAAGCTGTGAGTGAGAGAGAGAGAAAGAGAAGGTATGAGTGAGAGAGAGAAGCTGTGAGTGAGAGAGAGAGAGAGAAAGAGAAGCTGTGAGTGAGAGAGAGAAAGAGAAGCTGTGAGTGAGAGGGAGAGAGAGAAAGAGAAGCTGTGAGTGAGAGAGAGAGAGAAAGAGAAGCTGTGAGTGAGAAGAGAGAAAGAGAAGCTGTGAGTGAGAGGGAGAGAGAGAAAGAGAAGCTGTGAGTGACACACAGAGAGAGAAGCTGTGAGTTAGAGAGAGAGAGAAAGAGAAGCTGTGAGTGACAGAGAGAGGTAGAAAGAGAAGCTGTGAGTGAGAGTGAGAGAGAGAGAGAAAGAGAAGCTGTGAGTGAGAGAGAGAGAAAGAGATGCTGTGAGTGAGAGAGAGAGAAAGAGAAGCTGTGAGAGAGAGAGAGAGAAAGAGAAGCTGTGAGTGAGAGAGAGAGAGAAAGAGAAGCTGTGAGTAAGAAGGATAGGGAAAGAGAAGAAGTGAGTGAGTGAGAGAGAGAGAGAAAGAGAAGCTGTGAGTGAGAGAGTGAGAGAGAGAAAGAGAAGCTGTTAGTGAGAGTGAGAGAGAGAGAGAAAGAGAAGCTGTGAGTGAGAGAGAGATTGAAAGAGAAGATGTGAGTGAGTGAGAGAGAGAGAAAGAGAAGCTTTGAGTGAGAGAGAGAGAAAGAGAAGCTGTGAGTGAGAGAGAGAGAAAGAGAAGCTGTGATTAAGAAGGAGAGGGAAAGAGAATAAGTGAGTGAGTGAGAGAGAGAGAGAGAAAGAGAAGCTGTGAGAGAGAAAGAGAAGCTGTGAGTGAGAGAGTGAGAGAGAGAAAGAGAATCTGTTAGTGAGTGTGAGAGAGAGAGAGAAAGAGAAGCTGTGAGTGAGAGAGAGATTGAAAGAGAAGCTGTGAGTGAGAGAGAGAGAGAAAGAGAAGCTGTGAGTGAGAGAGAGAAAGAGAAGCTGTGAGTGAGAGGGAGAGAAAGAGAAGCTGTGAGTGAGACAGAGAGAGAGAAGCTGTGAGTTAGAGAGAGAGAAAGAGAAGCTGTGAGTGACAGAGAGAGAGAAAGAGAAGCTGTGAGTGAGAGTGAGAGAGAGAGAGAGAAAGTGAAGCTGTGAGTGTGTGTGAGAGAGAAAGAGAAGCTGTGTGTGTGTGAGAGAGAGAAAGATAGTCTGAGAAAGAGAGTGAAAGAGAAGCTGTGAGTGAGACAGAGAGAGGGAGAAAGTGAAGCTGTGTGCGTGAGAGAGAGAAAGAGAAGCTGTGAGTGAGAGTGAGTGAGAGAGAGAGAAAGAGAAGCTGAGAGTGAGAGAGAGAGAGAAAGTGAAGCTGTGAGTGAGAGAGAGAGAGAAAGAGAAGCTGTGAGTGAGAGAGAGAAAGAAAGAGAAGCTGTGAGTGTGAGAGAGAGAAAGAGAAGCTGTGAGTGAGAGAGAGAGAGAAAGAGAAGCTGTGAGTAAGGAGAGGGAAAGAGAAGAAGTGAGTGAGTGAGAGAGAGAGAAAGAGAAGCTGTGAGTGAGAGAGAGAGAGAAAGAGAAGCTGTGAGTGAGAGAGTGAGAGAGAGAAAGAGAAGCTGTTAGTGAGAGTGAGAGAGAGAGAGAAAGAGAAGCTGTGAGTGAGAGAGAGATTGAAAGAGAAGCTGTGAGTGAGTGAGAGAGAGAGAAAGAGAAGCTGTGAGTGAGAGAGAGAGAAAGAGAAGCTGTGAGTGAGAGAGAGAGAAAAAGAGAAGCTGTGATTAAGAAGGAGAGGGAAAGAGAATAAGTGAGTGAGTGAGAGAGAGAGAGAAAGAGAAGCTGTGAGATGGAAAGAGAAGCTGTGAGTGAGAGAGTGAGAGAGAGAAAGAGAATCTGTTACTGAGTGTGTGTGTGAGAGAGAAAGAGAAGCTGTGAGTGAGAGAGAGATTGAAAGAGAAGCTGTGAGTGAGAGAGAGAGAGAAAGAGAAGCTGTGAGTGAGAGAGAGAAAGAGAAGCTATGAGTGAGAGGGAGAGAAAGAGAAGCTGTGAGTGACACACAGAGAGAGAAGCTGTGAGTTAGAGAGAGAGAAAGAGAAGCTGTGAGTGACAGAGAGAGAAAGAGAAGCTGAGTGAGAGAGAGAGAAAGTGAAGCTGTGAGTGAGAGAGAGAGAGAAAGAGAAGCTGTGTGTGTGTGAGAAAGATAGTCTGAGAAAGAGAGAGTGAAAGAGAAGCTGTGAGTGAGACAGAGAGGGAGAAAGAGAAGCTGTGTGAGTGAGAGAGAGAAAGAAAGAGAAGCTGTGAGTGAGAGAGAGAAAGAAAAGCTGTGAGTGAGAGAGAGAGAAAGAGAAGGTATGAGTGAGAGAGAGAGAAGCTGTGAGTGAGAGAGTGAGAGAGAGAAAGAGAAGCTGTGAGTGAGTGAGAGAAAGAGAAGCTGTGAGTGAGAGGGAGAGAGAGAAAGAGAAGCTGTGAGTGAGAGAGAGAGAGAAAGAGAAGCTGTGAGTGAGAAGAGAGAAAGAGAAGCTGTGAGTGAGAGGGAGAGAGAGACAGAGAAGCTGTGAGTGACACACAGAGAGAGAAGCTGTGAGTTAGAGAGAGAGAGAAAGAGAAGCTGTGAGTGACAGAGAGAGAGAGAAAGAGAAGCTGTGAGTGAGAGTGAGAGAGAGAGAAAGAGAAGCTGTGAGTGAGAGAGAGAGAAAGAGATGCTGTGAGTGAGTGAGAGAGTCAGAGAAGCTGTGAGTGTGAGAGAGAGAAAGAGAAGCTGTGAGTGAGAGAGAGAGAAAGAGAAGCTGTGAGTGAGAGAGAGAGAGAAAGAGAAGCTGTGAGTAAGAAGGATAGGGAAAGAGAAGAAGTGAGTGAGTGAGAGAGAGAGAGAAAGAGAAGCTGTGAGTGAGAGAGAGAGAAAGAGAAGCTGTGAGTGAGAGGGAGAGAGAGAAAGAGAAGCTGTGAGTGACACAGAGAGAGAGAAGCTGTGAGTTAGAGAGAGAGAAAGAGAAGCTGTGAGTGAGAGAGAGAGAGAGAGAAAGAGAAGCTGAGAGAGAGAGAGAGAGAGAATGTGAAGCTGTGAGTGAGAGAGAGAGACAGAGAAGCTGTGTGTGTGTGTGAGAGAGAAAAAGAAGCTGTGAGTGAGAGAGAGAGAAAGCGAAGCTGTGAGTGAGAGAGAGAGAATGAGAAGCTGTGAGTGAGAGAGAGAGAAGATGTGTGAGAGAGAGAGAAGATGTGAGTGAGAGAGAGAGAGAATGAGAAGCTGTGAGTGAGAGAGAGAAAAAGTAAGAGAAGCTGTGAGTGAGAAAGAGAGAGAAAGAGAAGCTGTGAGTGAGAGAGAGAGAAAGAGAAGCTGTGAGTGAGAGAGAGAGAGAATGAGAACCTGTGAGTGAGAGAGAGAAGATGTGAGTGTGAGAGAGAGAGAAAGAGAACCTGTGAGAGAGAGAGAGAGAAAGAGAAGCTGTGATTCAGAGTGAGAGAGAGAGAAAGAGAAGCTGTGAGTGAGAGAGAGAGAAAGAGAAGCTGTGAGTGAGACAGAGAGAGAGAAAGAGAAGCTGTGAGAGAGGGGGGAAAGAGAAGCTGTGTGTGTGAGAAAGAGAAGCTGTGAGTGAGAGAGAGAGAGAAAGAGAAGCTGTGGGTGAGAGAGAGATTGAAAGAGAAGCTGTGAGTGAGAGAGAGAGAGAGAAAGAGAAGCTGTGAGTGAGAGAGAGAAAGAGAAGCTGTGAGTGAGAGGGAGAGAAAGAGAAGCTGTGAGTGACACACACAGAGAGAAGCTGTGAGTTAGAGAGAGAGAAAGTGAAGCTGTGAGTGACAGAGAGAAAGAGAATCTGAGAGTGAGAGAGAGAGAGAAAGTGAAGCTGTGAGTGAGAGAGAGAGAGAAAGAGAAGCTGTGTGTGTGTGAGAGAGAGAGAAAGATAGTCTGAGAAAGAGAGAGTGAAAGAGAAGCTGTGAGTGAGACAGAGAGAGGGAGAAAGAGAAGCTGTGTGTGTGAGAGAGAGAAAGAGTAGCTGTGAGTGAGAGAGAGAAAGAAAAGCTGTGAGTGAGAGAGAGAGAAAGAGAAGGTATGAGTGAGAGAGAGAGAGAAGCTGTGAGTGAGAGAGTGAGAGAGAGAAAGAGCTGTGAGTGAGAGAGAGAAAGAGAAGCTGTGAGTGAGAGGGAGAGAGAGAAAGAGAAGCTGTGAGTGAGAGAGAGAGAGAGAGAAAGAGAAGGTGTGAGTGAGAGAGAGAAAGAGAAGCTGTGAGTGAGAGGGAGAGAGAGAAAGATAACCTGTGAGTGACACACAGAGAGAGAAGCTGTGAGAGAGAGAGAGAGAAAGAGAAGCTGTGAGTGACAGAGAGAGAGAGAAAGAGAAGCTGTGAGTGAGAGTGAGAGAGAGAGAAAGAGAAGCTGTGAGTGAGAGAGAGAGAAAGAGATGCTGTGAGTGAGAGAGAGAGAAAGAGAAGCTGTGAGTGCGAGGGAGAGAAAGAGAAGCTGTGAGTGAGAGAGAGAGAGAAAGAGAAGCTGTGAGTAAGAAGGAGAGGAAAAGAGAAGAAGTGAGTGAGTGAGAGAGAGAGTGAAAGAGAAGCTGTGAGTGAGAGAGAGAGAGAAAGAGAAGCTGTGAGTGAGAGAGTGAGAGAGAGATAGAGAAGCTGTTAGTGAGAGTGAGAGAGAGAGAGAAAGAGAAGCTGTGAGTGAGAGAGAGATTGAAAGAGAAGCTGTGAGTGAGTGAGAGAGAGAGAAAGAGAAGCTGTGAGTGAGAGAGAGAGAAAGAGAAGCTGGGAGTGAGAGAGAGAGAAAAAGAGAAGCTGTGATTAAGAAGGAGAGGGAAAGAGAATAAGTGAGTGAGTGAGAGAGAGAGAGAAAGAGAAGTTGTGAGAGAGAAAGAGAAGCTGTGAGTGAGAGAGTGAGAGAGAGAAAGAGAATCTGTTACTGAGTGTGTGTGAGAGAGAGAAAGAGAAGCTGTGAGTGAGAGAGAGATTGAAAGAGAAGCTGTGAGTGAGAGAGAGAGAGAGAAAGAGAAGCTGTGAGTGAGAGAGAGAAAGAGAAGCTGTGAGTGAGAGGGAGAGAAAGAGAAGCTGTGAGTGACACACAGAGAGAGAAGCTGTGAGTTAGAGAGAGAGAAAGAGAAGCTGTGAGTGACAGAGAGAGAGAAAGAGAAGCTGAGAGTGAGAGAGAGAGAAAGTGAAGCTGTGAGTGAGAGAGAGAGAGAAAGAGAAGCTGTGTGTGTGTGAGAAAGATAGTCTGAGAAAGAGAGAGTGAAAGAGAAGCTGTGAGTGAGACAGAGAGAGGGAGAAAGAGAAGCTGTGTGAGTGAGAGAGAGAAAGAGAAGCTGTGAGTGAGAGGGAGAGAGAGAAAGAGAAGCTGTGAGTGAGAGAGAGAGAGAAAGAGAAGCTGTGAGTGAGAAGAGAGAAAGAGAAGCTGTGAGTGAGAGGGAGAGAGAGACAGAGAAGCTGTGAGTGACACACAGAGAGAGAAGCTGTGAGTTAGAGAGAGAGAGAAAGAGAAGCTGTGAGTGACAGAGAGAGAGAAAGAGAAGCTGTGAGTGAGAGTGAGAGAGAGAGAAAGAGAAGCTGTGAGTGAGAGAGAGAGAAAGAGATGCTGTGAGTGAGTGAGAGAGTCAGAGAAGCTGTGAGTGAGAGAGAGAGAAAGAGAAGCTGTGAGTGAGAGAGAGAGAAAGAGAAGCTGTGAGTGAGAGAGAGAGAGAAAGAGAAGCTGTGAGTAAGAAGGATAGGGAAAGAGAAGAAGTGAGTGAGTGAGAGAGAGAGAGAAAGAGAAGCTGTGAGTGAGAGAGAGAGAGAAAGAGAAGCTGTGAGTGAGAGAGTGAGAGAGAGAAAGAGAAGCTGTTAGTGAGAGTGAGAGAGAGAGAGAAAGAGAAGCTGTGAGTGAGAGAGAGATTGAAAGAGAAGATGTGAGTGAGTGAGAGAGAGAGAAAGAGAAGCTGTGAGTGAGAGAGAGAGAAAGAGAAGCTGTGAGTGAGAGAGAGAGAAAGAGAAGCTGTGATTAAGAAGGAGAGGGAAAGAGAATAAGTGAGTGAGTGAGAGACAGAGAGAGAAAGAGAAGCTGTGAGAGAGAAAGAGAAGCTGTGAGTGAGACAGAGAGAGGGAGAAAGAGAAGCTGTGTGCGTGAGAGAGAGAAAGAGAAGCTGTGAGTGAGACAGAGAGAGAGAAGCTGTGAGTTAGAGAGAGAGAAAGAGAAGCTGTGAGTGACAGAGAGAGAGAAAGAGAAGCTGTGAGTGAGAGTGAGAGAGAGAGAGAGAAAGTGAAGCTGTGAGTGTGTGTGTGAGAGAAAGAGAAGCTGTGTGTGTGTGTGAGAGAGAAAGATAGTCTGAGAAAGAGAGAGTGAAAGAGAAGCTGTGAGTGAGACAGAGAGAGGGAGAAAGAGAAGCTGTGTGCGTGAGAGAGAGAAAGAGAAGCTGTGAGTGAGAGTGAGTGAGAGAGAGAGAAAGAGAAGCTGAGAGTGAGAGAGAGAGAGAAAGTGAAGCTGTGAGTGAGAGAGAGAGAGAAAGAGAAGCTGTGAGTGAGAGAGAGAAAGAAAGAGAAGCTGTGAGTGTGAGAGAGAGAAAGAGAAGCTGT
This sequence comes from Bradypodion pumilum, assembly GCA_035047305.1. NCBI lineage: Eukaryota > Metazoa > Chordata > Lepidosauria > Squamata > Chamaeleonidae > Bradypodion > Bradypodion pumilum. Next base: position 234,632,210 of record JAWDJD010000001.1, read on the forward strand.
GAGTGAGAGAGAGAGAGAAAGAGAAGCTGTGAGTAAGGAGAGGGAAAGAGAAGAAGTGAGTGAGTGAGAGAGAGAGAGAGAAAGAGAAGCTGTGAGTGAGAGAGAGAGAGAAAGAGAAGCTGTGAGTGAGAGAGTGAGAGAGAGAAAGAGAAGCTGTTAGTGAGAGTGAGAGAGAGAGAGAAAGAGAAGCTGTGAGTGAGAGAGAGATTGAAAGAGAAGCTGTGAGTGAGTGAGAGAGAGAGAAAGAGAAGCTGTGAGTGAGAGAGAGAAAGAGAAGCAGTGAGTGAGAGAGAGAGAAAAAGAGAAGCTGTGATTAAGAAGGAGAGGGAAAGAGAATAAGTGAGTGAGTGAGAGAGAGAGAGAGAAAGAGAAGCTGTGAGAGAGAAAGAGAAGCTGTGAGTGAGAGAGAGATTGAAAGAGAAGCTGTGAGTAAGAGAGAGAGAGAAAGAGAAGCTGTGAGTGAGTGAGAGAAAGAGAAGCTGTGATTGAGAGGGAGAGAAAGAGAAGCTGTGAGTGACACACAGAGAGAGAAGCTGTGAGTTAGAGAGAGAGAAAGAGAAGCTGTGAGTGACAGAGAGAGAGAAAAAGAAGCTGAGAGTGAGAGAGAGAGAAAGTGAAGCTGTGAGTGAGAGAGAGAGTGAAAGAGAAGCTGTGAGTGAGACAGAGAGAGGGAGAAAGAGAAGCTGTGTGCGTGAGAGAGAGAAAGAGAAGCTGTGAGTGAGACAGAGAAAGAAAAGCTGTGAGTGAGAGAGAGAGAAAGAGAAGGTATGAGTGAGAGAGAGAGAAGCTGTGAGTGAGAGAGTGAGAGAGAGAAAGAGAAGCTGTGAGTGAGAGAGAGAAAGAGAAGCTGTGAGTGAGAGGGAGAGAGAGAAAGAGAAGCTGTGAGTGAGAGAGAGAGAGAGAAAGAGAAGCTGTGAGTGAGAAGAGAGAAAGAGAAGCTGTGAGTGAGAGGGAGAGAGAGAAAGAGAAGCTGTGAGTGACACACGAGAGAGAAGCTGTGTTAGAGAGAGAGAGAAAGAGAAGCTGTGAGTGACAGAGAGAGAGAGAAAGAGAAGCTGTGAGTGAGAGTGAGAGAGAGAGAAAGAGAAGCTGTGAGTGAGAGAGAGAGAAAGAGATGCTGTGAGTGAGTGAGAGAGAAAGAGAAACTGTGAGTGAGAGAGAGAAAAAGAGAAGCTGTGAGTGAGAGAGAGAGAAAGAGAAGCTGTGAGTGAGAGAGAGAGAGAAAAAGAAGTGAAGCTGTGAGTGAGAGAGAGAAAGAGAAGCTGTGAGTGAGAGAGAGAAAGAAAGAGAAGCTGTGAGTGTGAGAGAGAGGAAGAGAAGCTGTGAGAGAGAGAGAGAGAAAGAGAAGCTGTGAGTAAGAAGGAGAGGGAAAGAGAAGTGAGTGAGTGAGAGAGAGAGAGAAAGAGAAGCTGTGAGACAGAAAGAGAAGCTGTGAGTGAGAGAGTGAGAGAGAGAAAGAGAATCTGTTAGTGAGAGTGAGAGAGAGAGAGAAAGAGAAGCTGTAAGTGAGAGAGAGATTGAAAGAGAAGCTGTGAGTGAGAGAGAGAGAGAAAAAAAAGAGAAGCTGAGTGAGAGAGAGAAAGAGAAGCTGTGAGTGAGAGGGAGAGAGAGAAAGAGAAGCTGTGAGTGACACAGAGAGAGAGAAGCTGTGAGTTAGAGAGAGAGAAAGAGAAGCTGTGAGTGACAGAGAGAGAGACAGAGAAGCTGTGTGTGTGTGTGAGAGAGAAAGATAGTCTGAGAAAGAGAGAGTGAAAGAGAAGCTGTGAGACAGAGAGAGGGAGAAAGAGAAGCTGTGTGTGTGTGTGTGAGAGAGAAAGAGAAGCTGTGAGTGAGAGTGAGATAGAGAGAGAGAGAGAGAAGCTGTGAGTGTGTGTGAGAGAGAAAGAGAAACTGTGAGTGAGAGAGAGAAAGCGAAGCTGTGAGAGAGAAAGAGAGAGAATGAGAAGCTGTGAGTGAGAGAGAGAGAAGCTGTGAGTGAGAGAGAGAGAGAAGATGTGAGTGAGAGAGATAGAGAATGAGAAGCTGTGAGTGAGAGAGAGAAAAAATAAGAGAAGCTGTGAGTGAGAAAGAGAGGGAAAGAGAAGAAGTGAGTGAGTGAGAGAGAGAGAGAGAAAGAGAAGCTGTGAGTGAGAAAGAGAGAGAAAGAGAAGCTGTGAGTGAGAGAAAGAGAGGGAGAAGGAGAAGCTGTGAGTGAGAGAGAGAGAAAGAGAAGCTGTGAGTGAGAGAGAGAGAATGAGAAGGTGTGAGTGAGAGAGAGAGAAGCTGTGAGTGAGAGACAAAGAGAAGCTGTGATTGAGAGAGAGAGAGAGAAGATGTGAGTGAGAGAGTGAGAGAGAGAAAGAGAATCTGTTAGTGAGAGTGAGAGAGAGAGAGAAAGAGAAGCTGTGAGTGAGAGAGAGATTGAAAGAGAAGCTGTGAGTGAGAGAGAGAGAATGAGAAGCTGTGAGTGAGAGAGAGAGAAGATGTGAGTGAGAGAGAAAGAGAAGCTGTGAGTGAGAGAGAGAGAGAAGATGTGAGTGAGAGAGAGAGAGAAAGAGAAGCTGTGAGTAAGAAGGAGAGGGAAAGAGAAGAAGTGAGTGAGTGAGAGAGAGAGAGAAAGAGAAGCTGTGAGACAGAAAGAGAAGCTGTGAGTGAGAGAGTGAGAGAGAGAAAGAGAATCTGTTAGTGAGAGTGAGAGAGAGAGAGAAAGAGAAGCTGTAAGTGAGAGAGAGATTGAAAGAGAAGCTGTGAGTGAGAGAGAGAGAGAAAAAGAGAAGCTGAGTGAGAGAGAGAAAGAGAAGCTGTGAGTGAGAGGGAGAGAGAGAAAGAGAAGCTGTGAGTGACACAGAGAGAGAGAAGCTGTGAGTTAGAGAGAGAGAAAGAGAAGCTGTGAGTGACAGAGAGAGGGACAGAGAAGCTGTGTGTGTGTGAGAGAGAGAAAGATAGTCTGAGAAAGAGAGAGTGAAAGAGAAGCTGTGAGACAGAGAGAGGGAGAAAGAGAAGCTGTGTGTGTGTGTGTGAGAGAGAGAAAGAGAAGCTGTGAGTGAGAGTGAGATAGAGAGAGAGAGAGAAGCTGTGAGTGTGTGTGAGAGATAAAGAGAAACTGTGAGTGAGAGAGAGAAAGCGAAGCTGTGAGAGAGAAAGAGAGAGAGAATGAGAAGCTGTGAGTGAGAGAGAGAGAAGCTGTGAGTGAGAGAGAGAGAGAAGATGTGAGTGAGAGAGAGAGAATGAGAAGCTGTGAGTGAGAGAGAGAAAAAATAAGAGAAGCTGTGAGTGAGAAAGAGAGAGAAAGAGAAGCTGTGAGTGAGAGAAAGAGAGGGAGAAGGAGAAGCTGTGAGTGATAGAGAGAGAAAGAGAAGCTGTGAGTGAGAGAGAGAGAGAATGAGAAGCTGTGAGTGAGAGAGAGAGAAGCTGTGAGTGAGAGAGAAAGAGAAGCTGTGAGTGAGAGAGAGAGAGAGAAGATGTGAGTGAGAGAGTGAGAGAGAGAAAGAGAATCTGTTAGTGAGAGTGAGAGAGAGAAAGAGAAGCTGTGAGTGAGAGAGAGATTGAAAGAGAAGCTGTGAGTGAGAGAGAGAGAATGAGAAGCTGTGAGTGAGAGAGAGAGAAGCTGTGAGTGAGAGAGAAAGAGAAGCTGTGAGTGAGAGAGAGAGAGAAGATGTGAGTGAGAGAGAGAGAGAATGAGAAGCTGTGAGTGAGAGAGAGAGAAAGTAAGAGAAGCTGTGAGTGATACAGAGAGAGAGAAAGAGAAGCTGTGAGTGAGAGAGAGAGAGGGAGAAAGATAAGCTGTGAGAGAGAGAGAGAGAGAAAGAGAAGCTGTGAGTGAGAGAGAGAGAGAAAGAGAAGCTGCGAGTAAGAAGGAGAGGGAAAGAGAAGAAGTGAGTGAGAGAGAGAGAAAGAGAAGCTGTGAGACAGAATGAGAAGCTGTGAGTGAGAGAGAGAAAAAATAAGAGAAGCTGTGAGTGAGAAAGAGAGAGAAAGAGAAGCTGTGAGTGAGAGAAAGAGAGGGAGAAGGAGAAGCTGTGAGTGAGAGAGAGAGAAAGAGAAGCTGTGAGTGAGAGAGAGAGAGAAGGAGAAGCTGTGAGTGAGAGATAGAGAAAGAGAAGCTGTGAGTGAGAGAGAGAAAGAGAAGCTGTGAGTGAGAGAGAGAAAGAGAAGCTGTGATTGAGAGGGAGAGAAAGAGAAGCTGTGAGTGACACACAGAGAGAGAAGCTGTGAGTTAGAGAGAGAGAAAGAGAAGCTGTGAGTGACAGAGAGAGAGAAAGAGAAGCTGAGAGTGAGAGAGAGAGAAAGTGAAGCTGTGAGTGAGAGAGAGAGAGAAAGAGAAGCTGTGTGTGTGTGTGAGAAAGATAGTCTGAGAAAGAGAGAGTGAAAGAGAAGCTGTGAGTGAGACAGAGAGAGGGCGAAAGAGAAGCTGTGTGCGTGAGAGAGAGAAAGAGAAGCTGTGAGTGAGAGAGAGAAAGAAAAGCTGTGAGTGAGAGAGAGAGAAAGAGAAGGTATGAGTGAGAGAGAGAGAAGCTGTGAGTGAGAGAGTGAGAGAGAGAAAGAGAAGCTGTGAGTGAGAGAGAGAAAGAGAAGCTGTGAGTGAGAGGGAGAGAGAGAAAGAGAAGCTGTGAGTGAGAGAGAGAGAGAGAAAGAGAAGCTGTGAGTGAAAAGAGAGAAAGAGAAGCTGTGAGTGAGAGGGAGAGAGAGAAAGAGAAGCTGTGAGTGACACACAGAGACAGAAGCTGTGTTAGAGAGAGAGAGAAAGAGAAGCTGTGAGTGACAGAGAGAGAGAGAAGATGTGAGTGAGAGAGAGAGAATGAGAAGCTGTGAGTGAGAGAGAGAAAAAATAAGAGAAGCTGTGAGTGAGAAAGAGAGAGAAAGAGAAGCTGTGAGTGAGAGAAAGAGAGGGAGAAGGAGAAGCTGTGAGTGAGAGAGAGAGAAAGAGAAGCTGTGAGTGAGAGAGAGAGAGAATGAGAAGCTGTGAGTGAGAGAGAGAGAAGCTGTGAGTGAGAGAGAAAGAGAAGCTGTGAGTGAGAGAGAGATTGAAAGAGAAGCTGTGAGTGAGAGAGAGAGAATGAGAAGCTGTGAGTGAGAGAGAGAGAAGCTGTGAGTGAGAGAGAAAGAGAAGCTGTGAGTGAGAGAGAGAGAGAAGATGTGAGTGAGAGAGAGAGAGAATGAGAAGCTGTGAGTGAGAGAGAGAGAAAGTAAGAGAAGCTGTGAGTGATACAGAGAGAGAGAAAGAGAAGCTGTGAGTGAGAGAGAGAGAGGGAGAAAGATAAGCTGTGAGAGAGAGAGAGAGAAAGAGAAGCTGTGAGTGAGAGAGAGAGAGAAAGAGAAGCTGCGAGTAAGAAGGAGAGGGAAAGAGAAGAAGTGAGTGAGAGAGAGAGAAAGAGAAGCTGTGAGACAGAATGAGAAGCTGTGAGTGAGAGAGAGAAAAAATAAGAGAAGCTGTGAGTGAGAAAGAGAGAGAAAGAGAAGCTGTGAGTGAGAGAAAGAGAGGGAGAAGGAGAAGCTGTGAGTGAGAGAGAGAGAAAGAGAAGCTGTGAGTGAGAGAGAGAGAGAAGGAGAAGCTGTGAGTGAGAGAGAGAGAAAGAGAAGCTGTGAGTGAGAGAGAGAAAGAGAAGCTGTGAGTGAGAGAGAGAAAGAGAAGCTGTGATTGAGAGGGAGAGAAAGAGAAGCTGTGAGTGACACACAGAGAGAGAAGCTGTGAGTTAGAGAGAGAGAAAGAGAAGCTGTGAGTGACAGAGAGAGAGAAAGAGAAGCTGAGAGTGAGAGAGAGAGAAAGTGAAGCTGTGAGTGAGAGAGAGAGAGAAAGAGAAGCTGTGTGTGTGTGTGAGAAAGATAGTCTGAGAAAGAGAGAGTGAAAGAGAAGCTGTGAGTGAGACAGAGAGAGGGCGAAAGAGAAGCTGTGTGCGTGAGAGAGAGAAAGAGAAGCTGTGAGTGAGAGAGAGAAAGAAAAGCTGTGAGTGAGAGAGAGAGAAAGAGAAGGTATGAGTGAGAGAGAGAGAAGCTGTGAGTGAGAGAGTGAGAGAGAGAAAGAGAAGCTGTGAGTGAGAGAGAGAAAGAGAAGCTGTGAGTGAGAGGGAGAGAGAGAAAGAGAAGCTGTGAGTGAGAGAGAGAGAGAGAAAGAGAAGCTGTGAGTGAGAAGAGAGAAAGAGAAGCTGTGAGTGAGAGGGAGAGAGAGAAAGAGAAGCTGTGAGTGACACACAGAGACAGAAGCTGTGTTAGAGAGAGAGAGAAAGAGAAGCTGTGAGTGACAGAGAGAGAGAGAAAGAGAAGCTGTGAGTGAGAGTGAGAGAGAAAGAGAAGCTGTGAGTGAGAGAGAGAGAAAGAGATGCTGTGAGTGAGTGAGAGAGAAAGAGAAACTGTGAGTGAGAGAGAGAAAAAGAGAAGCTGTGAGTGAGAGAGAGAGAAAGAGAAGCTGTGAGTGAGAGAGTGAGAGAGAGAAAGAGAAGCTGTGAGTGAGACAGAGAAAGAGAAGCTGTGAGTGAGAGGGAGAGAGAGAAAGAGAAGCTGTGAGTGAGAGAGAGAGAGAGAAAGAGAAGCTGTGAGTGAGAAGAGAGAAAGAGAAGCTGTGAGTGAGAGGGAGAGAGAGAAAGAGAAGCTGTGAGTGACACACAGAGAGAGAAGCTGTGTTAGAGAGAGAGAGAAAGAGAAGCTGTGAGTGAAAGAGAGAGAGAGAAAGAGAAGCTGTGAGTGAGTGAGAGAGAAAGAGATGCTGTGAGTGAGTGAGAGAGAAAGAGAAACTGTGAGTGAGAGAGAGAAAAAGAGAAGCTGTGAGTGAGAGAGAGAGAAAGAGAAGCTGTGAGTGAGAGAGAGAGAGAAAGAGAAGCTGTGAGTAAGAAGGATAGGGAAAGAGAAGAAGTGAGTGAGTGAGAGAGAGAGAGAGAAAGAGAAGCTGTGAGTGAGAGAGAGAGAGAAAGAGATGCTGTGAGTGAGTGAGAGAGAAAGAGAAACTGTGAGTGAGAGAGAGAAAAAGAGAAGCTGTGAGTGAGAGAGAGAGAAAGAGAAGCTGTGAGTGAGAGAGAGAGAGAAAGAAAGAGAAGCTGTGAGTAAGAAGGATAGGGAAAGAGAAGAAGTGAGTGAGTGAGAGAGAGAGAGAGAAAGAGAAGCTGTGAGTGAGAGAGAGAGAGAAAGAGAAGCTGTGAGTGAGAGAGTGAGAGAGAGAAAGAGAAGCTGTTAGTGAGAGTGAGAGAGAGAGAGAAAGAGAAGCTGTAAGTGAGAGAGAGATTGAAAGAGAAGCTGTGAGTGAGAGAGAGAGAGAAAAAGAGAAGCTGAGTGAGAGAGAGAAAGAGAAGCTGTGAGTGAGAGGGAGAGAGAGAAAGAGAAGCTGTGAGTGACACAGAGAGAGAGAAGCTGTGAGTTAGAGAGAGAGAAAGAGAAGCTGTGAGTGACAGAGAGAGAGAGACAGAGAAGCTGTGTGTGTGTGTGAGAGAGAAAGATAGTCTGAGAAAGAGAGAGTGAAAGAGAAGCTGTGAGACAGAGAGAGGGAGAAAGAGAAGCTGTGTGTGTGTGTGAGAGAGAGAAAGAGAAGCTGTGAGTGAGAGTGAGATAGAGAGAGAGAGAGAGAAGCTGTGAGTGTGTGTGAGAGAGAAAGAGAAAATGTGAGTGAGAGAGAGAAAGCGAAGCTGTGAGAGAGAAAGAGAGAGAGAATGAGAAGCTGTGAGTGAGAGAGAGAGAAGCTGTGAGTGAGAGAGAGAGAGAAGATGTGAGTGAGAGAGAGAGAATGAGAAGCTGTGAGTGAGAGAGAGAAAAAATAAGAGAAGCTGTGAGTGAGAAAGAGAGAGAAAGAGAAGCTGTGAGTGAGAGAAAGAGAGGGAGAAGGAGAAGCTGTGAGTGAGAGAGAGAGAAAGAGAAGCTGTGAGTGAGAGAGAGAGAGAATGAGAAGCTGTGAGTGAGAGAGAGAGAAGCTGTGAGTGAGAGAGAAAGAGAAGCTGTGAGTGAGAGAGAGAGAGAGAGAAGATGTGAGTGAGAGAGTGAGAGAGAGAAAGAGAATCTGTTAGTGAGAGTGAGAGAGAGAGAAAGAGAAGCTGTGAGTGAGAGAGAGATTGAAAGAGAAGCTGTGAGTGAGAGAGAGAGAGAATGAGAAGCTGTGAGTGAGAGAGAGAGAAGCTGTGAGTGAGAGAGAAAGAGAAGCTGTGAGTGAGAGAGAGAGAGAAGATGTGAGTGAGAGAGAGAGAGAATGAGAAGCTGTGAGTGAGAGAGAGAGAAAGTAAGAGAAGCTGTGAGTGATACAGAGAGAGCTAAAGAGAAGCTGTGAGTGAGAGAGAGAGAGGGAGAAAGATAAGCTGTGAGAGAGAGAGAGAGAAAGAGAAGCTGTGAGTGAGAGAGAGAGAGAAAGAGAAGCTGCGAGTAAGAAGGAGAGGGAAAGAGAAGAAGTGAGTGAGAGAGAGAGAAAGAGAAGCTGTGAGACAGAATGAGAAGCTGTGAGTGAGAGAGAGAAAAAATAAGAGAAGCTGTGAGTGAGAAAGAGAGAGAAAGAGAAGCTGTGAGTGAGAGAAAGAGAGGGAGAAGGAGAAGCTGTGAGTGAGAGAGAGAGAAAGAGAAGCTGTGAGTGAGAGAGAGAGAGAAGGAGAAGCTGTGAGTGAGAGAGAGAGAAAGAGAAGCTGTGAGTGAGAGAGAGAGAGAAAGAGAAGCTGTGAGTGAGAGAGAGAAAGAGAAGCTGTGATTGAGAGGGAGAGAAAGAGAAGCTGTGAGTGAGAGAGAGAGAGAAAGAGAAGCTGCGAGTAAGAAGGAGAGGGAAAGAGAAGAAGTGAGTGAGAGAGAGAGAAAGAGAAGCTGTGAGACAGAATGAGAAGCTGTGAGTGAGAGAGAGACAAAATAAGAGAAGCTGTGAGTGAGAAAGAGAGAGAAAGAGAAGCTGTGAGTGAGAGAAAGAGAGGGAGAAGGAGAAGCTGTGAGTGAGAGAGAGAGAAAGAGAAGCTGTGAGTGAGAGAGAGAGAGAAGGAGAAGCTGTGAGTGAGAGAGAGAGAAAGAGAAGCTGTGAGTGAGAGAGAGAGAGAAAGAGAAGCTGTGAGTGAGAGAGAGAAAGAGAAGCTGTGATTGAGAGGGAGAGAAAGAGAAGCTGTGAGTGACACACAGAGAGAGAAGCTGTGAGTTAGAGAGAGAGAAAGAGAAGCTGTGAGTGACAGAGAGAGAGAAAGAGAAGCTGAGAGTGAGAGAGAGAGAAAGTGAAGCTGTGAGTGAGAGAGAGAGAGAAAGAGAAGCTGTGTGTGTGTGTGAGAAAGATAGTCTGAGAAAGAGAGAGTGAAAGAGAAGCTGTGAGTGAGACAGAGAGAGGGAGAAAGAGAAGCTGTGTGCGTGAGAGAGAGAAAGAGAAGCTGTGAGTGAGAGAGAGAAAGAAAAGCTGTGAGTGAGAGAGAGAGAAAGAGAAGGTATGAGTGAGAGAGAGAAAAGCTGTGAGTGAGAGAGTGAGAGAGAGAAAGAGAAGCTGTGAGTGAGAGAGAGAAAGAGAAGCTGTGAGTGAGAGGGAGAGAGAGAAAGAGAAGCTGTGAGAGAGAGAGAGAGAAAGAGAAGCTGTGAGTGAGAAGAGAGAAAGAGAAGCTGTGAGTGAGAGGGAGAGAGAGAAAGAGAAGCTGTGAGTGACACACAGAGAGAGAAGCTGTGTTAGAGAGAGAGAGAAAGAGAAGCTGTGAGTGACAGAGAGAGAGAGAAAGAGAAGCTGTGAGTGAGAGGGAGAGAGAGAGAGAAAGAGAAGCTGTGAGTGAGAGAGAGAGAAAGAGATGCTGTGAGTGAGTGAGAGAGAAAGAGAAACTGTGAGTGAGAGAGAGAAAAAGAGAAGCTGTGAGTGAGAGAGAGAGAAAGAGAAGCTGTGAGTGAGAGAGAGAGAGAAAGAGAAGCTGTGAGTAAGAAGGATAGGGAAAGAGAAGTAGTGAGTGAGTGAGAGAGAGAGAGAGAAAGAGAAGCTGTGAGTGAGAGAGAGAGAGAAAGAGAAGCTGTGAGTGAGAGAGTGAGAGAGAGAAAGAGAAGCTTTTAGTGAGAGTGAGAGAGAGAGAGAGAGAGAAGCTGTGAGTGAGAGAGAGATTGAAAGAGAAGCTGTGAGTGAGTGAGAGAGAGAGAAAGAGAAGCTGTGAGTGAGAGAGAGAGAAAGAGAAGCTGTGAGAGAGAGAGAGAGAAAGAGAAGCTGTGATTAAGAAGGAGAGGGAAAGAGAATAAGTGAGTGAGTGAGAGAGAGAGAGAGAAAGAGAATCTGTTAGTGAGAGTGAGAGAGAGAGAGAAAGAGAAGCTGTAAGTGAGAGAGAGATTGAAAGAGAAGCTGTGAGTGAGAGAGAGAGAGAAAAAGAGAAGCTGAGTGAGAGAGAGAAAGAGAAGCTGTGAGTGAGAGGGAGAGAGAGAAAGAGAAGCTGTGAGTGACACAGAGAGAGAGAAGCTGTGAGTTAGAGAGAGAGAAAGAGAAGCTGTGAGTGACAGAGAGAGAGACAGAGAAGCTGTGTGTGTGTGAGAGAGAGAAAGATAGTCTGAGAAAGAGAGAGTGAAAGAGAAGCTGTGAGACAGAGAGAGGGAGTAAGAGAAGCTGTGTGTGTGTGAGAGAGAGAGAGAAAGAGAAGCTGTGAGTGAGAGTGAGATAGAGAGAGAGAGAAGCTGTGAGTGTGTGTGAGAGAGAAAGAGAAACTGTGAGTGAGAGAGAGAAAGCGAAGCTGTGAGAGAGAAAGAGAGAGAGAATGAGAAGCTGTGAGTGAGAGAGAGAGAAGCTGTGAGTGAGAGAGAGAGAGAAGATGTGAGTGAGAGAGAGAGAATGAGAAGCTGTGAGTGAGAGAGAGAAAAAATAAGAGAAGCTGTGAGTGAGAAAGAGAGAGAAAGAGAAGCTGTGAGTGAGAGAAAGAGAGGGAGAAGGAGAAGCTGTGAGTGAGAGAGAGAGAAAGAGAAGCTGTGAGTGAGAGAGAGAGAGAAGGAGAAGCTGTGAGTGAGAGAGAGAGAAGCTGTGAGTGAGAGAGAAAGAGAAGCTGTGAGTGAGAGAGAGAGAGAAGATGTGAGTGAGAGAGTGAGAGAGAGAAAGAGAATCTGTTAGTGAGAGTGAGAGAGAGAGAGAAAGAGAAGCTGTGAGTGAGAGAGAGATTGAAAGAGAAGCTGTGAGTGAGAGAGAGAGAGAATGAGAAGCTGTGAGTGAGAGAGAGAGAAGCTGTGAGTGAGAGAGAAAGAGAAGCTGTGAGTGAGAGAGAGAGAGAAGATGTGAGTGAGAGAGAGAGAGAATGAGAAGCTGTGAGTGAGAGAGAGAGAAAGTAAGAGAAGCTGTGAGTGATACAGAGAGAGAGAAAGAGAAGCTGTGAGTGAGAGAGAGGGAGGGAGAAAGATAAGCTGTGAGAGAGAGAGAGAGAGAAAGAGAAGCTGTGAGTGAGAGAGAGAAAGAGAAGCTGTGAGTGAGAGGGAGAGAGAGAAAGAGAAGCTGTGAGTGAGAGAGAGAGAGAGAAAGAGAAGCTGTGAGTGAGAGAGAGAAAGAGAAGCTGTGAGTGAGAGAGAGAAAGAGAAGCTGTGATTGAGAGGGAGAGAAAGAGAAGCTGTGAGTGACACACAGAGAGAGAAGCTGTGAGTTAGAGAGAGAGAAAGAGAAGCTGTGAGTGACAGAGAGAGAGAAAGAGAAGCTGAGAGTGAGAGAGAGAGAAAGTGAAGCTGTGAGTGAGAGAGAGAGAGAAAGAGCTGTGTGTGTGTGTGAGAAAGATAGTCTGAGAAAGAGAGAGTGAAAGAGAAGCTGTGAGTGAGACAGAGAGAGGGCTAAAGAGAAGCTGTGTGCGTGAGAGAGAGAAAGAGAAGCTGTGAGTGAGAGAGAGAAAGAAAAGCTGTGAGTGAGAGAGAGAGAAAGAGAAGGTATGAGTGAGAGAGAGAGAAGCTGTGAGTGAGAGAGTGAGAGAGAGAAAGAGAAGCTGTGAGTGAGAGAGAGAAAGAGAAGCTGTGAGTGAGAGAGAGAGAAAGAGATGCTGTGAGTGAGTGAGAGAGAAAGAGAAACTGTGAGTGAGAGAGAGAAAAAGAGAAGCTGTGAGTGAGAGAGAGAGAAAGAGAAGCTGTGAGTGAGAGTGTGAGAGAGAGAAAGAGAAGCTGTGAGTGAGAGAGAGAAAGAGAAGCTGTGAGTGAGAGGGAGAGAGAGAAAGAGAAGCTGTGAGTGAGAGAGAGAGAGAGAAAGAGAAGCTGTGAGTGAGAAGAGAGAAAGAGAAGCTGTGAGTGAGAGGGAGAGAGAGAAAGAGAAGCTGTGAGTGACACACAGAGAGAGAAGCTGTGTTAGAGAGAGAGAGAAAGAGAAGCTGTGAGTGAAAGAGAGAGAGAAAGAGAAGCTGTGAGTGAGTGAGAGAGAAAGAGATGCTGTGAGTGAGTGAGAGAGAAAGAGAAACTGTGAGTGAGAGAGAGAAAAAGAGAAGCTGTGAGTGAGAGAGAGAGAAAGAGAAGCTGTGAGTGAGAGAGAGAGAGAAAGAGAAGCTGTGAGTAAGAAGGATAGGGAAAGAGAAGAAGTGAGTGAGTGAGAGAGAGAGAGAGAAAGAGAAGCTGTGAGTGAGAGAGAGAGAAAGAGATGCTGTGAGTGAGTGAGAGAGAAAGAGAAACTGTGAGTGAGAGAGAGAAAAAGAGAAGCTGTGAGTGAGAGAGAGAGAAAGAGAAGCTGTGAGTGAGAGAGAGAGAGAAAGAGAAGCTGTGAGTAAGAAGGATAGGGAAAGAGAAGAAGTGAGTGAGTGAGAGAGAGAGAGAGAAAGAGAAGCTGTGAGTGAGAGAGAGAGAGAAAGAGAAGCTGTGAGTGAGAGAGTGAGAGAGAGAAAGAGAAGCTGTTAGTGAGAGTGAGAGAGAGAGAGAAAGAGAAGCTGTAAGTGAGAGAGAGATTGAAAGAGAAGCTGTGAGTGAGAGAGAGAGAGAAAAAGAGAAGCTGAGTGAGAGAGAGAAAGAGAAGCTGTGAGTGAGAGGGAGAGAGAGAAAGAGAAGCTGTGAGTGACACAGAGAGAGAGAAGCTGTGAGTTAGAGAGAGAGAAAGAGAAGCTGTGAGTGACAGAGAGAGAGAGACAGAGAAGCTGTGTGTGTGTGTGAGAGAGAAAGATAGTCTGAGAAAGAGAGAGTGAAAGAGAAGCTGTGAGACAGAGAGAGGGAGAAAGAGAAGCTGTGTGTGTGTGAGAGAGAGAGAAAGAGAAGCTGTGAGTGAGAGTGAGATAGAGAGAGAGAGAGAGAAGCTGTGAGTGTGTGAGAGAGAAAGAGAAAATGTGAGTGAGAGAGAGAAAGCGAAGCTGTGAGAGAGAAAGAGAGAGAGAATGAGAAGCTGTGAGTGAGAGAGAGAGAAGCTGTGAGTGAGAGAGAGAGAGAAGATGTGAGTGAGAGAGAGAGAATGAGAAGCTGTGAGTGAGAGAGAGAAAAAATAAGAGAAGCTGTGAGTGAGAAAGAGAGAGAAAGAGAAGCTGTGAGTGAGAGAAAGAGAGGGAGAAGGAGAAGCTGTGAGTGAGAGAGAGAAAGAGAAGCTGTGAGTGAGAGAGAGAGAATGAGAAGCTGTGAGTGAGAGAGAGAGAAGCTGTGAGTGAGAGAGAAAGAGAAGCTGTGAGTGAGAGAGAGAGAGAGGATGTGAGTGAGAGAGTGAGAGAGAGAAAGAGAATCTGTTAGTGAGAGTGAGAGAGAGAGAGAAAGAGAAGCTGTGAGTGTGAGAGAGATTGAAAGAGAAGCTGTGAGTGAGAGAGAGAGAGAATGAGAAGCTGTGAGTGAGAGAGAGAGAAGCTGTGAGTGAGAGAGAAAGAGAAGCTGTGAGTGAGAGAGAGAGAAGATGTGAGTGAGAGAGAGAGAGAATGAGAAGCTGTGAGTGAGAGAGAGAGAAAGTAAGAGAAGCTGTGAGTGATACAGAGAGAGCTAAAGAGAAGCTGTGAGTGAGAGAGAGAGAGGGAGAAAGATAAGCTGTGAGAGAGAGAGAGAAAGAGAAGCTGTGAGTGAGAGAGAGAGAGAAAGAGAAGCTGCGAGTAAGAAGGAGAGGGAAAGAGAAGAAGTGAGTGAGAGAGAGAGAAAGAGAAGCTGTGAGACAGAATGAGAAGCTGTGAGTGAGAGAGAGAAAAAATAAGAGAAGCTGTGAGTGAGAAAGAGAGAGAAAGAGAAGCTGTGAGTGAGAAAGAGAGGGAGAAGGAGAAGCTGTGAGTGAGAGAGAGAGAAAGAGAAGCTGTGAGTGAGAGAGAGAGAGAAGGAGAAGCTGTGAGTGAGAGAGAGAGAAAGAGAAGCTGTGAGTGAGAGAGAGAGAGAAAGAGAAGCTGTGAGTGAGAGAGAGAAAGAGAAGCTGTGATTGAGAGGGAGAGAAAGAGAAGCTGTGAGTGAGAGAGAGAGAGAAAGAGAAGCTGCGAGTAAGAAGGAGAGGGAAAGAGAAGAAGTGAGTGAGAGAGAGAGAAAGAGAAGCTGTGAGACAGAATGAGAAGCTGTGAGTGAGAGAGAGACAAAATAAGAGAAGCTGTGAGTGAGAAAGAGAGAGAAAGAGAAGCTGTGAGTGAGAGAAAGAGAGGGAGAAGGAGAAGCTGTGAGTGAGAGAGAGAGAAAGAGAAGCTGTGAGTGAGAGAGAGAGAGAAGGAGAAGCTGTGAGTGAGAGAGAGAGAAAGAGAAGCTGTGAGTGAGAGAGAGAGAGAAAGAGAAGCTGTGAGTGAGAGAGAGAAAGAGAAGCTGTGATTGAGAGGGAGAGAAAGAGAAGCTGTGAGTGACACACAGAGAGAGAAGCTGTGAGTTAGAGAGAGAGAAAGAGAAGCTGTGAGTGACAGAGAGAGAGAAAGAGAAGCTGAGAGTGAGAGAGAGAGAAAGTGAAGCTGTGAGTGAGAGAGAGAGAGAAAGAGAAGCTGTGTGTGTGTGTGAGAAAGATAGTCTGAGAAAGAGAGAGTGAAAGAGAAGCTGTGAGTGAGACAGAGAGAGGGAGAAAGAGAAGCTGTGTGCGTGAGAGAGAGAAAGAGAAGCTGTGAGTGAGAGAGAGAAAGAAAAGCTGTGAGTGAGAGAGAGAGAAAGAGAAGGTATGAGTGAGAGAGAGAGAAGCTGTGAGTGAGAGAGTGAGAGAGAGAAAGAGAAGCTGTGAGTGAGAGAGAGAAAGAGAAGCTGTGAGTGAGAGGGAGAGAGAGAAAGAGAAGCTGTGAGTGAGAGAGAGAGAGAGAAAGAGAAGCTGTGAGTGAGAAGAGAGAAAGAGAAGCTGTGAGTGAGAGGGAGAGAGAGAAAGAGAAGCTGTGAGTGACACACAGAGAGAGAAGCTGTGTTAGAGAGAGAGAGAAAGAGAAGCTGTGAGTGACAGAGAGAGAGAGAAAGAGAAGCTGTGAGTGAGAGGGAGAGAGAGAGAGAAAGAGAAGCTGTGAGTGAGAGAGAGAGAAAGAGATGCTGTGAGTGAGTGAGAGAGAAAGAGAAACTGTGAGTGAGAGAGAGAAAAAGAGAAGCTGTGAGTGAGAGAGAGAGAAAGAGAAGCTGTGAGTGAGAGAGAGAGAGAAAGAGAAGCTGTGAGTAAGAAGGATAGGGAAAGAGAAGTAGTGAGTGAGTGAGAGAGAGAGAGAGAAAGAGAAGCTGTGAGTGAGAGAGAGAGAGAAAGAGAAGCTGTGAGTGAGAGAGTGAGAGAGAGAAAGAGAAGCTGTTAGTGAGAGTGAGAGAGAGAGAGAGAGAGAAGCTGTGAGTGAGAGAGAGATTGAAAGAGAAGCTGTGAGTGAGTGAGAGAGAGAGAAAGAGAAGCTGTGAGTGAGAGAGAGAGAAAGAGAAGCTGTGAGAGAGAGAGAGAGAAAGAGAAGCTGTGATTAAGAAGGAGAGGGAAAGAGAATAAGTGAGTGAGTGAGAGAGAGAGAGAGAAAGAGAATCTGTTAGTGAGAGTGAGAGAGAGAGAGAAAGAGAAGCTGTAAGTGAGAGAGAGATTGAAAGAGAAGCTGTGAGTGAGAGAGAGAGAGAAAAAGAGAAGCTGAGTGAGAGAGAGAAAGAGAAGCTGTGAGTGAGAGGGAGAGAGAGAAAGAGAAGCTGTGAGTGACACAGAGAGAGAGAAGCTGTGAGTTAGAGAGAGAGAAAGAGAAGCTGTGAGTGACAGAGAGAGAGACAGAGAAGCTGTGTGTGTGTGAGAGAGAGAAAGATAGTCTGAGAAAGAGAGAGTGAAAGAGAAGCTGTGAGACAGAGAGAGGGAGTAAGAGAAGCTGTGTGTGTGTGTGAGAGAGAGAGAAAGAGAAGCTGTGAGTGAGAGTGAGAGAGAGAGAGAGAGAAGCTGTGAGTGTGTGTGAGAGAGAAAGAGAAACTGTGAGTGAGAGAGAGAAAGCGAAGCTGTGAGAGAGAAAGAGAGAGAGAATGAGAAGCTGTGAGTGAGAGAGAGAGAAGCTGTGAGTGAGAGAGAGAGAGAAGATGTGAGTGAGAGAGAGAGAATGAGAAGCTGTGAGTGAGAGAGAGAAAAAATAAGAGAAGCTGTGAGTGAGAAAGAGAGAGAAAGAGAAGCTGTGAGTGAGAGAAAGAGAGGGAGAAGGAGAAGCTGTGAGTGAGAGAGAGAGAAAGAGAAGCTGTGAGTGAGAGAGAGAGAAGGAGAAGCTGTGAGTGAGAGAGAGAGAAGCTGTGAGTGAGAGAGAAAGAGAAGCTGTGAGTGAGAGAGAGAGAGATGTGAGTGAGAGAGTGAGAGAGAGAAAGAGAATCTGTTAGTGAGAGTGAGAGAGAGAGAGAAAGAGAAGCTGTGAGTGAGAGAGAGATTGAAAGAGAAGCTGTGAGTGAGAGAGAGAGAGAATGAGAAGCTGTGAGTGAGAGAGAGAGAAGCTATGAGTGAGAGAGAAAGAGAAGCTGTGAGTGAGAGAGAGAGAGAAGATGTGAGTGAGAGAGAGAGAGAATGAGAAGCTGTGAGTGAGAGAGAGAGAAAGTAAGAGAAGCTGTGAGTGATACAGAGAGAGAGAAAGAGAAGCTGTGAGTGAGAGAGAGGGAGGGAGAAAGATAAGCTGTGAGAGAGAGAGAGAGAGAAAGAGAAGCTGTGAGTGAGAGAGAGAAAGAGAAGCTGTGAGTGAGAGGGAGAGAGAGAAAGAGAAGCTGTGAGTGAGAGAGAGAGAGAGAAAGAGAAGCTGTGAGTGAGAGAGAGAAAGAGAAGCTGTGAGTGAGAGAGAGAAAGAGAAGCTGTGATTGAGAGGGAGAGAAAGAGAAGCTGTGAGTGACACACAGAGAGAGAAGCTGTGAGTTAGAGAGAGAGAAAGAGAAGCTGTGAGTGACAGAGAGAGAGAAAGAGAAGCTGAGAGTGAGAGAGAGAGAAAGTGAAGCTGTGAGTGAGAGAGAGAGAGAAAGAGCTGTGTGTGTGTGTGAGAAAGATAGTCTGAGAAAGAGAGAGTGAAAGAGAAGCTGTGAGTGAGACAGAGAGAGGGCGAAAGAGAAGCTGTGTGCGTGAGAGAGAGAAAGAGAAGCTGTGAGTGAGAGAGAGAAAGAAAAGCTGTGAGTGAGAGAGAGAGAAAGAGAAGGTATGAGTGAGAGAGAGAGAAGCTGTGAGTGAGAGAGTGAGAGAGAGAAAGAGAAGCTGTGAGTGAGAGAGAGAAAGAGAAGCTGTGAGTGAGAGGGAGAGAGAGAAAGAGAAGCTGTGAGTGAGAGAGAGAGAGAGAAAGAGAAGCTGTGAGTGAGAAGAGAGAAAGAGAAGCTGTGAGTGAGAGGGAGAGAGAGAAAGAGAAGCTGTGAGTGACACACAGAGACAGAAGCTGTGTTAGAGAGAGAGAGAAAGAGAAGCTGTGAGTGACAGAGAGAGAGAGAAGATGTGAGTGAGAGAGAGAGAATGAGAAGCTGTGAGTGAGAGAGAGAAAAAATAAGAGAAGCTGTGAGTGAGAAAGAGAGAGAAAGAGAAGCTGTGAGTGAGAGAAAGAGAGGGAGAAGGAGAAGCTGTGAGTGAGAGAGAGAGAAAGAGAAGCTGTGAGTGAGAGAGAGAGAGAATGAGAAGCTGTGAGTGAGAGAGAGAGAAGCTGTGAGTGAGAGAGAAAGAGAAGCTGTGAGTGAGAGAGAGAGAGAAGATGTGAGTGAGAGAGTGAGAGAGAGAAAGAGAATCTGTTAGTGAGAGTGAGAGAGAGAGAGAAAGAGAAGCTGTGAGTGAGAGAGAGATTGAAAGAGAAGCTGTGAGTGAGAGAGAGAGAATGAGAAGCTGTGAGTGAAAGAGAGAGAAGCTGTGAGTGAGAGAGAAAGAGAAGCTGTGAGTGAGAGAGAGAGAGAAGATGTGAGTGAGAGAGAGAGAGAATGAGAAGCTGTGAGTGAGAGAGAGAGAAAGTAAGAGAAGCTGTGAGTGATACAGAGAGAGAGAAAGAGAAGCTGTGAGTGAGAGAGAGAGAGGGAGAAAGATAAGCTGTGAGAGAGAGAGAGAGAAAGAGAAGCTGTGAGTGAGAGAGAGAGAGAAAGAGAAGCTGCGAGTAAGAAGGAGAGGGAAAGAGAAGAAGTGAGTGAGAGAGAGAGAAAGAGAAGCTGTGAGACAGAATGAGAAGCTGTGAGTGAGAGAGAGAAAAAATAAGAGAAGCTGTGAGTGAGAAAGAGAGAGAAAGAGAAGCTGTGAGTGAGAGAAAGAGAGGGAGAAGGAGAAGCTGTGAGTGAGAGAGAGAGAAAGAGAAGCTGTGAGTGAGAGAGAGAGAGAAGGAGAAGCTGTGAGTGAGAGAGAGAGAAAGAGAAGCTGTGAGTGAGAGAGAGAAAGAGAAGCTGTGAGTGAGAGAGAGAAAGAGAAGCTGTGATTGAGAGGGAGAGAAAGAGAAGCTGTGAGTGACACACAGAGAGAGAAGCTGTGAGTTAGAGAGAGAGAAAGAGAAGCTGTGAGTGACAGAGAGAGAGAAAGAGAAGCTGAGAGTGAGAGAGAGAGAAAGTGAAGCTGTGAGTGAGAGAGAGAGAGAAAGAGAAGCTGTGTGTGTGTGTGAGAAAGATAGTCTGAGAAAGAGAGAGTGAAAGAGAAGCTGTGAGTGAGACAGAGAGAGGGCGAAAGAGAAGCTGTGTGCGTGAGAGAGAGAAAGAGAAGCTGTGAGTGAGAGAGAGAAAGAAAAGCTGTGAGTGAGAGAGAGAGAAAGAGAAGGTATGAGTGAGAGAGAGAGAAGCTGTGAGTGAGAGAGTGAGAGAGGGAAAGAGAAGCTGTGAGTGAGAGAGAGAAAGAGAAGCTGTGAGTGAGAGGGAGAGAGAGAAAGAGAAGCTGTGAGTGAGAGAGAGAGAGAGAAGCTGTGAGTGAGAGGGAGATAGAGAAAGAGAAGCTGTGAGTGACACACAGAGACAGAAGCTGTGTTAGAGAGAGAGAGAAAGAGAAGCTGTGAGTGACAGAGAGAGAGAGAAAGAGAAGCTGTGAGAGTGAGAGAGAGAGAGAAAGAGAAGCTGTGAGTGAGAGAGAGAGAAAGAGATGCTGTGAGTGAGTGAGAGAGAAAGAGAAACTGTGAGTGAGAGAGAGAAAAAGAGAAGCTGTGAGTGAGAGAGAGAGAAAGAGAAGCTGTGAGTGAGAGAGTGAGAGAGAGAAAGAGAAGCTGTGAGTGAGAGAGAGAAAGAGAAGCTGTGAGTGAGAGGGAGAGAGAGAAAGAGAAGCTGTGAGTGAGAGAGAGAGAGAGAAAGAGAAGCTGTGAGTGAGAAGAGAGAAAGAGAAGCTGTGAGTGAGAGGGAGAGAGAGAAAGAGAAGCTGTGAGTGACACACAGAGAGAGAAGCTGTGTTAGAGAGAGAGAGAAAGAGAAGCTGTGAGTGAAAGAGAGAGAGAGAAAGAGAAGCTGTGAGTGAGAGTGAGAGAGAGAGAGAAAGAGAAGCTGTGAGTGAGTGAGAGAGAAAGAGATGCTGTGAGTGAGTGAGAGAGAAAGAGAAACTGTGAGTGAGAGAGAGAAAAAGAGAAGCTGTGAGTGAGAGAGAGAGAAAGAGAAGCTGTGAGTGAGAGAGAGAGAGAAAGAGAAGCTGTGAGTAAGAAGGATAGGGAAAGAGAAGAAGTGAGTGAGTGAGAGAGAGAGAGAGAAAGAGAAGCTGTGAGTGAGAGAGAGAGAGAAAGAGAAGCTGTGAGTGAGAGAGTGAGAGAGAGAAAGAGAAGCTGTTAGTGAGAGTGAGAGAGAGAGAGAAAGAGAAGCTGTGAGAGAGAGATTGAAAGAGAAGCTGTGAGTGAGAGAGAGAGAGAAAAAGAGAAGCTGAGTGAGAGAGAGAAAGAGAAGCTGTGAGTGAGAGGGAGAGAGAGAAAGAGAAGCTGTGAGTGACACAGAGAGAGAGAAGCTGTGAGTTAGAGAGAGAGAAAGAGAAGCTGTGAGTGACAGAGAGAGAGACAGAGAAGCTGTGTGTGTGTGAGAGAGAGAAAGATAGTCTGAGAAAGAGAGAGTGAAAGAGAAGCTGTGAGACAGAGAGAGGGAGAAAGAGAAGCTGTGTGTGTGTGTGAGAGAGAGAAAGAGAAGCTGTGAGTGAGAGAGAGATAGAGAGAGAGAGAGAGAAGCTGTGAGTGTGTGTGAGAGAGAAAGAGAAAATGTGAGTGAGAGAGAGAAAGCGAAGCTGTGAGAGAGAAGAGAGAAAGAGAAGCTGTGAGTGAGAGGGAGAGAGAGAAAGAGAAGCTGTGAGTGAGAGAGAGAGAGAGAAAGAGAAGCTGTGAGTGAGAAGAGAGAAAGAGAAGCTGTGAGTGAGAGGGAGAGAGAGAAAGAGAAGCTGTGAGTGACACACAGAGACAGAAGCTGTGTTAGAGAGAGAGAGAAAGAGAAGCTGTGAGTGACAGAGAGAGAGAAAGAGAAGCTGTGAGTGAGAGTGAGAGAGAGAGAGAAAGAGAAGCTGTGAGTGAGAGAGAGAGAAAGAGATGCTGTGAGTGAGTGAGAGAGAAAGAGAAACTGTGAGTGAGAGAGAGAAAAAGAGAAGCTGTGAGTGAGAGAGAGAGAAAGAGAAGCTGTGAGTGAGAGAGTGAGAGAGAGAAAGAGAAGCTGTGAGTGAGAGAGAGAAAGAGAAGCTGTGAGTGAGAGGGAGAGAGAGAAAGAGAAGCTGTGAGTGAGAGAGAGAGAGAAAGAGAAGCTGTGAGTGAGAAGAGAGAAAGAGAAGCTGTGAGTGAGAGGGAGAGAGAGAAAGAGAAGCTGTGAGTGACACACAGAGAGAGAAGCTGTGTTAGAGAGAGAGAGAAAGAGAAGCTGTGAGTGAAAGAGAGAGAGAGAAAGAGAAGCTGTGAGTGAGAGTGAGAGAGAGAGAGAAAGAGAAGCTGTGAGTGAGTGAGAGAGAAAGAGATGCTGTGAGTGAGTGAGAGAGAAAGAGAAACTGTGAGTGAGAGAGAGAAAAAGAGAAGCTGTGAGTGAGAGAGAGAGAAAGAGAAGCTGTGAGTGAGAGAGAGAGAGAAAGAGAAGCTGTGAGTAAGAAGGATAGGGAAAGAGAAGAAGTGAGTGAGTGAGAGAGAGAGAGAGAAAGAGAAGCTGTGAGTGAGAGAGAGAGAGAAAGAGAAGCTGTGAGTGAGAGAGTGAGAGAGAGAAAGAGAAGCTGTTAGTGAGAGTGAGAGAGAGAGAGAAAGAGAAGCTGTAAGTGAGAGAGAGATTGAAAGAGAAGCTGTGAGTGAGAGAGAGAGAGAAAAAGAGAAGCTGAGTGAGAGAGAGAAAGAGAAGCTGTGAGTTAGAGAGAGAGAAAGAGAAGCTGTGAGACAGAGAGAGGGAGAAAGAGAAGCTGTGTGTGTGTGTGAGAGAGAGAAAGAGAAGCTGTGAGTGAGAGTGAGATAGAGAGAGAGAGAGAGAAGCTGTGAGTGTGTGTGAGAGAGAAAGAGAAAATGTGAGTGAGAGAGAGAAAGCGAAGCTGTGAGAGAGAAAGAGAGAGAGAATGAGAAGCTGTGAGTGAGAGAGAGAGAAGCTGTGAGTGAGAGAGAGAGAGAAGATGTGAGTGAGAGAGAGAGAATGAGAAGCTGTGAGTGAGAGAGAGAAAAAATAAGAGAAGCTGTGAGTGAGAAAGAGAGAGAAAGAGAAGCTGTGAGTGAGAGAAAGAGAGGGAGAAGGAGAAGCTGTGAGTGAGAGAGAGAGAAAGAGAAGCTGTGAGTGAGAGAGAGAGAGAATGAGAAGCTGTGAGTGAGAGAGAGAGAAGCTGTGAGTGAGAGAGAAAGAGAAGCTGTGAGTGAGAGAGAGAGAGAAGATGTGAGTGAGAGAGTGAGAGAGAGAAAGAGAATCTGTTATTGAGAGTGAGAGAGAGAGAGAAAGAGAAGCTGTGAGTGAGAGAGAGATTGAAAGAGAAGCTGTGAGTGAGAGAGAGAGAATGAGAAGCTGTGAGTGAGAGAGAGAGAAGCTGTGAGTGAGAGAGAAAGAGAAGCTGTGAGTGAGAGAGAGAGAGAAGATGTGAGTGAGAGAGAGAGAGAATGAGAAGCTGTGAGTGAGAGAGAGAGAAAGTAAGAGAAGCTGTGAGTGATACAGAGAGAGAGAAAGAGAAGCTGTGAGTGAGAGAGAGAGAGGGAGAAAGATAAGCTGTGAGAGAGAGAGAGAGAAAGAGAAGCTGTGAGTGAGAGAGAGAGAGAAAGAGAAGCTGCGAGTAAGAAGGAGAGGGAAAGAGAAGAAGTGAGTGAGAGAGAGAGAAAGAGAAGCTGTGAGACAGAATGAGAAGCTGTGAGTGAGAGAGAGAAAAAATAAGAGAAGCTGTGAATGAGAAAGAGAGAGAAAGAGAAGCTGTGAGTGAGAGAAAGAGAGGGAGAAGGAGAAGCTGTGAGTGAGAGAGAGAGAAAGAGAAGCTGTGAGTGAGAGAGAGAGAGAAAGAGAAGCTGTGAGTGAGAGAGAGAAAGAGAAGCTGTGATTGAGAGGGAGAGAAAGAGAAGCTGTGAGTGACACACAGAGAGAGAAGCTGTGAGTTAGAGAGAGAGAAAGAGAAGCTGTGAGTGACAGAGAGAGAGAAAGAGAAGCTGAGAGTGAGAGAGAGAGAAAGTGAAGCTGTGAGTGAGAGAGAGAGAGAAAGAGAAGCTGTGTGTGTGTGTGTGAGAAAGATAGTCTGAGAAAGAGAGAGTGAAAGAGAAGCTGTGAGTGAGACAGAGAGAGGGAGAAAGAGAAGCTGTGTGCGTGAGAGAGAGAAAGAGAAGCTGTGAGTGAGAGAGAGAAAGAAAAGCTGTGAGTGAGAGAGAGAGAAAGAGAAGGTATGAGTGAGAGAGAGAGAAGCTGTGAGTGAGAGAGTGAGAGAGCGAAAGAGAAGCTGTGAGTGAGAGAGAGAAAGAGAAGCTGTGAGTGAGAGGGAGAGAGAGAAAGAGAAGCTGTGAGTGAGAAAGAGAGAGAGAAAGAGAAGCTGTGAGTGAGAAGAGAGAAAGAGAAGCTGTGAGTGAGAGGGAGAGAGTGAAAGAGAAGCTGTGAGTGACACACAGAGAGAGAAGCTGTGTTAGAGAGAGAGAGAAAGAGAAGCTGTGAGTGACAGAGAGAGAGAGAAAGAGAAGCTGTGAGTGAGAGGGAGAGAGAGAGAAAGAGAAGCTGTGAGTGAGAGAGAGAGAAAGAGATGCTGTGAGTGAGTGAGAGAGAAAGAGAAACTGTGAGTGAGAGAGAGAAAAAGAGAAGCTGTGAGTGAGAGAGAGAGAAAGAGAAGCTGTGAGTGAGAGAGAGAGAGAAAGAGAAGCTGTGTGTAAGAAGGATAGGGAAAGAGAAGTAGTGAGTGAGTGAGAGAGAGAGAGAGAAAGAGAAGCTGTGAGTGAGAGAGAGAGAGAAAGAGAAGCTGTGAGTGAGAGAGTGAGAGAGAGAAAGAGAAGCTGTTAGTGAGAGTGAGAGAGAGAGAGAAAGAGAAGCTGTGAGTGAGAGAGAGATTGAAAGAGAAGCTGTGAGTGAGTGAGAGAGAGAGAAAGAGAAGCTGTGAGTGAGAGAGAGAGAGAAAGAGAAGCTGTGAGAGAGAGAGAGAGAAAGAGAAGCTGTGATTAAGAAGGAGAGGGAAAGAGAATAAGTGAGTGAGAGAGAGAGAGAGAGAGAGAGAGAATCTGTTAGTGAGAGTGAGAGAGAGAGAGAAAGAGAAGCTGTAAGTGAGAGAGAGATTGAAAGAGAAGCTGTGAGTGAGAGAGAGAGAGAAAAAGAGAAGCTGAGTGAGAGAGAGAAAGAGAAGCTGTGAGTGAGAGGGAGAGAGAGAAAGAGAAGCTGTGAGTGACACAGAGAGAGAGAAGCTGTGAGTTAGAGAGAGAGAAAGAGAAGCTGTGAGTGACAGAGAGAGAGACAGAGAAGCTGTGTGTGTGTGAGAGAGAGAAAGATAGTCTGAGAAAGAGAGAGTGAAAGAGAAGCTGTGAGACAGAGAGAGGGAGTAAGAGAAGCTGTGTGTGTGTGTGTGTGAGAGAGAAAGTGAAGCTGTGAGTGAGAGTGAGATAGAGAGAGAGAAGCTGTGAGTGTGTGTGAGAGAGAAAGAGAAACTGTGAGTGAGAGAGAGAAAGCGAAGCTGTGAGAGAGAAAGAGAGAGAGAATGAGAAGCTGTGAGTGAGAGAGAGAGAAGCTGTGAGTGAGAGAGAGAGAGAAGATGTGAGTGAGAGAGAGAGAATGAGAAGCTGTGAGTGAGAGAGAGAAAAAATAAGAGAAGCTGTGAGTGAGAAAGAGAGAGAAAGAGAAGCTGTGAGTGAGAGAAAGAGAGAGAGAAGGAGAAGCTGTGAGTGTGAGAGAGAGAAAGAGAAGCTGTGAGTGAGAGAGAGAGAGAAGGAGAAGCTGTGAGTGAGAGAGAGAGAAGCTGTGAGTGAGAGAGAAAGAGAAGCTGTGAGTGAGAGAGAGAGAGAAGATGTGAGTGAGAGAGTGAGAGAGAGAAAGAGAATCTGTTAGTGAGAGTGAGAGAGAGAGAGAAAGAGAAGCTGTGAGTGAGAGAGAGATTGAAAGAGAAGCTGTGAGTGAGAGAGAGAGAGAATGAGAAGCTGTGAGTGAGAGAGAGAGAAGCTGTGAGTGAGAGAGAAAGAGAAGCTGTGAGTGAGAGAGAGAGAGAAGATGTGAGTGAGAGAGAGAGAGAATGAGAAGCTGTGAGTGAGAGAGAGAGAAAGTAAGAGAAGCTGTGAGTGATACAGAGAGAGAGAAAGAGAAGCTGTGAGTGAGAGAGAGGGAGGGAGAAAGATAAGCTGTGAGAGAGAGAGAGAGAGAAAGAGAAGCTGTGAGTGAGAGAGAGAGAGAAAGAGAAGCTGCGAGTAAGAAGGAGAGGGAAAGAGAAGAAGTGAGTGAGAGAGAGAGAAAGAGAAGCTGTGAGACAGAAAGAGAAGCTGTGAGTGAGAGAGTGAGAGAGAGAAAGAGAATCTGTTAGTGAGAGTGAGAGAGAGAGAGAAAGAGAAGCTGTGAGTGAGAGAGAGATTGAAAGAGAAGCTGTGAGTGAGAGAGAGAGAGAAAGAGAAGCTGTGAGTGAGAGAGAGAAAGAGAAGCTGTGAGTGAGAGGGAGAGAGAGAAAGAGAAGCTGTGAGTGACACAGAGAGAGAGAAGCTGTGAGTTAGAGAGAGAGAAAGAGAAGCTGTGAGTGAGAGAGAGAGAGAGAGAGAAAGAGAAGCTGAGAGAGAGAGAGAGAGAGAATGTGAAGCTGTGAGTGAGAGAGAGAGACAGAGAAGCTGTGTGTGTGTGAGAGAGAGAAAGATAGTCTGAGAAAGAGAGAGTGAAAGAGAAGCTGTGAGTGAGACAGAGAGAGGGAGAAAGAGAAGCTGTGTGTGTGTGAGAGAGAAAGAGAAGCTGTGAGTGAGAGTGAGAGAGAGAGAGAGAAAGAGAAGCTGTGAGTGTGAGAGAGAGAGAAAGAGAAGCTGTCAGTGTGAGAGAGAGAGAAAGCGAAGCTGTGAGTGAGAGAGAGAGAGAATGAGAAGCTGTGAGTGAGAGAGAGAGAAGCTGTGAGTGAGAGAGAGAGAGAAGATGTGAGTGAGAGAGAGAGAGAATGAGAAGCTGTGAGTGAGAGAGAGAGAAAAAGAGAAGCTGTGATTACGAAGGAGAGGGAAAGAGAATAAGTGAGTGAGTGAGAGAGAGAGAGAAAGAGAAGCTGTGAGAGAGAAAGAGAAGCTGTGAGTGAGAGAGTGAGAGAGAGAAAGAGAATCTGTTACTGAGTGTGTGAGAGAGAGAGAAAGAGAAGCTGTGAGTGAGAGAGAGATTGAAAGAGAAGCTGTGAGTGAGAGAGAGAGAAAGAGAAGCTGTGAGAGAGAGAAAGAGAAGCTGTGAGTGAGAGGGAGAGAAAGAGAAGCTGTGAGTGACACACAGAGAGAGAAGCTGTGAGTTAGAGAGAGAGAAAGAGAAGCTGTGAGTGACAGAGAGAGAGAAAGAGAAGCTGAGAGTGAGAGAGAGAGAGAAATTGAAGCTGTGAGTGAGAGAGAGAGAGAAAGAGAAGCTGTGTGTGTGTGAGAAAGATAGAAAGAGAGAGTGAAAGAGAAGCTGTGAGTGAGACAGAGAGAGGGAGAAAGAGAAGCTGTGTGCGTGAGAGAGAGAAAGAGAAGCTGTGAGTTAGAGAGAGAGAAAGTGAAGCTGTGAGTGAGAGAGAGAGAGAAAGAGAAGCTGTGAGTGAGAGAGAGAAAGAAAAGCTGTGAGTGAGAGAGAGAGAAAGAGAAGGTATGAGTGAGAGAGAGAGAAGCTGTGAGTGAGAGAGTGAGAGAGAGAAAGAGAAGCTGTGAGTGAGAGGGAGAGAGAGAAAGAGAAGCTGTGAGTGAGAGAGAGAGAGAGAAAGAGAAGCTGTGAGTGAGAAGAGAGAAAGAGAAGCTGTGAGTGAGAGGGAGAGAGAGAAAGAGAAGCTGTGAGTGACACACAGAGAGAGAAGCTGTGAGTTAGAGAGAGAGAGAAAGAGAAGCTGTGAGTGACAGAGAGAGAGAGAAAGAGAAGCTGTGAGTGAGAGTGAGAGAGAGAGAGAAAGAGAAGCTGTGAGTGAGAGAGAGAGAAAGAGATGCTGTGAGTGAGTGAGAGAGAAAGAGAAGCTGTGAGTGAGAGAGAGAGAAAGAGAAGCTGTGAGTGAGAGAGAGAGAAAGAGAAGCTGTGAGTGAGAGAGAGAGAGAAAGAGAAGCTGTGAGTAAGAAGGATAGGGAAAGAGAAGAAGTGAGTGAGTGAGAGAGAGAGAGAAAGAGAAGCTATGAGTGAGAGAGAGAGAGAAAGAGAAGCTGTGAGTGAGAGAGTGAGAGAGAGAAAGAGAAGCTGTTAGTGAGAGTGAGAGAGAGAGAAAGAGAAGCTGTGAGTGAGAGAGAGATTGAAAGAGAAGCTGTGAGTGAGTGAGAGAGAGAGAAAGAGAAGCTGTGAGTGAGAGAGAGAGAAAGAGAAGCTGTGAGTGAGAGAGAGAGAAAGAGAAGCTGTGATTAAGAAGGAGAGGGAAAGAGAATAAGTGAGTGAGTGAGAGAGAGAGAGAAAGAGAAGCTGTGAGAGAGAAAGAGAAGCTGTGAGTGAGAGAGTGAGAGAGAGAAAGAGACTCTTAGTGAGTGTGTGCGAGAGAGAGAAAGAGAAGCTGTGAGTGAGAGAGAGATTGAAAGAGAAGCTGTGAGTGAGAGAGAGAGAGAAAGAGAAGCTGTGAGTGAGAGAGAGAAAGAGAAGCTGTGAGTGAGAGGGAGAGAAAGAGAAGCTGTGAGTGAGACAGAGAGAGAAGCTGTGAGAGAGAGAGAGAAAGAGAAGCTGTGAGTGACAGAGAGAGAGAAAGAGAAGCTGTGAGTGAGAGAGAGAGAAAGAGAAGCTGTGTGTGTGTGAGAGAGAGAAAGAGAGTCTGAGAAAGAGAGAGTGAAAGAGAAGCTGTGAGTGAGACAGAGAGAGGGAGAAAGAGAAGCTGTGTGCGTGAGAGAGAGAAAGAGAAGCTGTGAGTGAGAGTGAGAGAGAGAGAGAAAAAGAGAAGCTGAGAGTGAGAGAGAGAGAGAAAGTGAAGCTGTGAGTGAGAGAGAGAGAAAGAGAAGCTGTGAGTGAGAGAGAGAAAGAAAGAGAAGCTGTGAGTGTGTGAGAGAGAAAGAGAAGCTGTGAGTGAGTGAGAGAGAGAAAGAGAAGCTGTGAGTAAGAAGGAGAGGGAAAGAGAAGAAGTGAGTGAGTGAGAGAGAGAGAGAAAGAGAAGCTGTGAGACAGAAAGAGAAGCTGTGAGTGAGAGAGTGAGAGAGAGAAAGAGAATCTGTTAGTGAGAGTGAGAGAGAGAGAGAAAGAGAAGCTGTAAGTGAGAGAGAGATTGAAAGAGAAGCTGTGAGTGAGAGAGAGAGAAAAAGAGAAGCTGAGTGAGAGAGAAAGAGAAGCTGTGAGTGAGAGAGAGAGAGAGAAAGAGAAGCTGTGAGTGACACAGAGAGAGAGAAGCTGTGAGTTAGAGAGAGAGAAAGAGAAGCTGTGAGTGACAGAGAGAGAGACAGAGAAGCTGTGTGTGTGTGAGAGAGAAAGATAGTCTGAGAAAGAGAGAGTGAAAGAGAAGCTGTGAGACAGAGAGAGGGAGAAAGAGAAGCTGTGTGTGTGTGTGAGAGAGAGAGAAAGAGAAGCTGTGAGTGAGAGTGAGATAGAGAGAGAGAGAGAGAAGCTGTGAGTGTGTGTGAGAGAGAAAGAGAAACTGTGAGTGAGAGAGAGAGAAAGCGAAGCTGTGAGAGAGAAAGAGAGAGAGAATGAGAAGCTGTGAGTGAGAGAGAGAGAAGCTGTGAGTGTGAGAGAGAGAGAAGATGTGAGTGAGAGAGAGAGAATGAGAAGCTGTGAGTGAGAGAGAGAAAAAATAAGAGAAGCTGTGAGTGAGAAAGAGAGAGAAAGAGAAGCTGTGAGTGAGAGAAAGAGAGGGAGAAAGAGAAGCTGTGAGTGGGAGAGAGAGAAAGAGAAGCTGTGAGTGAGAGAGAGAGAGAATGAGAAGCTGTGAGTGAGAGAGAAAGAGAAGCTGTGAGTGAGAGAGAGAGAGAGAAGATGTGAGTGAGAGAGAGAGAGAATGAGAAGCTGTGAGTGAGAGAGAGAGAAAGTAAGAGAAGCTGTGAGTGATACAGAGAGAGAGAAAGAGAAGCTGTGAGTGAGAGAGAGAGGGAGAAAGATAAGCTGTGAGAGAGAGAGAGAGAAAGAGAAGCTGTGAGTGAGAGAGAGAGAGAAAGAGAAGCTGCGAGTAAGAAGGAGAGGGAAAGAGAAGAAGTGAGTGAGAGAGAGAGAGAGAAAGAGAAGCTGTGAGACAGAAAGAGAAGCTGTGAGTGAGAGAGTGAGAGAGAGAAAGAGAATCTGTTAGTGAGAGTGAAAGAGAGAGAGAAAGAGAAGCTGTGAGTGAGAGAGAGATTGAAAGAGAAGCTGTGAGTGAGAGAGAGAGAGAGAAAGAGAAGCTGTGAGTGAGAGAGAGAAAGAGAAGCTGTGAGTGAGAGGGAGAGAGAGAAAGAGAAGCTGTGAGTGACACAGAGAGAGAAGCTGTGAGTTAGAGAGAGAGAAAGAGAAGCTGTGAGTGAGAGAGAGAGAGAGAAAGAGAAGCTGAGAGAGAGAGAGAGAGAGAGAATGTGAAGCTGTGAGTGAGAGAGAGAGACAGAGAAGCTGTGTGTGTGTGAGAGAGAGAAAGATAGTCTGAGAAAGAGAGAGTGAAAGAGAAGCTGTGAGACAGAGAGAGGGAGAAAGAGAAGCTGTGTGTGTGTGAGAGAGAAAGAGAAGCTGTGAGTGAGAGTGAGAGAGAGAGAGAAAGAGAAGCTGTGAGTGTGAGAGAGAGAAAGAGAAGCTGTGAGTGTGAGAGAGAGAAAGCGAAGCTGTGAGTGAGAGAGAGAGAGAATGAGAAGCTGTGAGTGAGAGAGAGAGAAGCTGTGAGTGAGAGAGAGAGAGAAGATGTGAGTGTGAGAGAGAGAGAATGAGAAGCTGTGAGTGAGAGAGAGAGAAAAAGAGAAGCTGTGATTAAGAAGGAGAGAGAAAGAGAATAAGTGCGTGAGTGAGAGAGAGAGAGAGAAAGAGAAGCTGTGAGAGAGAAAGAGAAGCTGTGAGTGAGAGAGTGAGAGAGAGAAAGAGAATCTGTTACTGAGTGTGTGTGTGAGAGAGAAAGAGAAGCTGTGAGTGAGAGAGATTGAAAGAGAAGCTGTGAGTGAGAGAGAGAGAGAAAGAGAAGCTGTGAGTGAGAGAGAGAAAGAGAAGCTGTGAGTGAGAGGGAGAGAAAGAGAAGCTGTGAGTGACACACAGAGAGAGAAGCTGTGAGTTAGAGAGAGAGAAAGAGAAGCTGTGAGTGACAGAGAGAGAGAAAGAGAAGCTGAGAGTGAGAGAGAGAGAGAAATTGAAGCTGTGAGTGAGAGAGAGAGAGAAAGAGAAGCTGTGTGTGTGTGTGAGAAAGATAGAAAGAGAGAGTGAAAGAGAAGCTGTGAGTGAGACAGAGAGAGGGAGAAAGAGAAGCTGTGTGCGTGAGAGAGAGAAAGAGAAGCTGTGAGTGAGAGAGAGAAAGAAAAGCTGTGAGTGAGAGAGAGAGAAAGAGAAGGTATGAGTGAGAGAGAGAGAAGTTGTGAGTGAGAGAGTGAGAGAGAGAAAGAGAAGCTGTGAGTGAGAGAGAGAAAGAGAAGATGTGAGTGAGAGGGAGATAGAGAAAGAGAAGCTGTGAGTGAGAGAGAGAGAGAGAAAGAGAAGCTGTGAGTGAGAAGAGAGAAAGAGAAGCTGTGAGTGAGAGGGAGAGAGAGAAAGAGAAGCTGTGAGTGACACACAGAGAGAGAAGCTGTGAGTTAGAGAGAGAGAGAAAGAGAAGCTGTGAGTGACAGAGAGAGAGAGAAAGAGAAGCTGTGAGTGAGAGTGAGAGAGAGAGAGAAAGAGAAGCTGTGAGTGAGTGAGAGAGAAAGAGAAGCTGTGAGTGAGAGAGAGAGAAAGAGAAGCTGTGAGTGAGAGAGAGAGAAAGAGAAGCTGTGAGTGAGAGAGAGAGAGAAAGAGAAGCTTTGAGTAAGAAGGATAGGGAAAAAGAAGAAGTGAGTGAGTGAGAGAGAGAGAGAGAAAGAGAAGCTGTGAGTGAGAGAGAAAGAGAAGCTGTGAGTGAGAGAGTGAGAGAGAGAAAGAGAAGCTGTTAGTGAGAGTGAGAGCGAGAGAGAAAGAGAAGCTGTGAGTGAGAGAGAGAGAAAGAGAAGCTGTGATTAAGAAGGAGAGGGAAAGAGAATAAGAGAGTGAGAGAGAGAGAGAAAGAGAAGCTGTGAGAGAGAAAGAGAAGCTGTGAGTGAGAGAGAGAAAGAGAATCTGTTAGTGAGAGAGAGAGAGAGAAAGAGAAGCTGAGAGAGAGAGAGAGAGAGAGAATGTGAAGCTGTGAGTGAGAGAGAGAGAGACAGAGAAGCTGTGTGTGTGTGTGAGAGAGAGATAGTCTGAGAAAGAGAGAGTGAAAGAGAAGCTGTGAGTGACACAGAGAGAGAAGCTGTGAGTTAGAGAGAGAGAAAGAGAAGCTGTGAGTGAGAGAGAGAGAGAGAAAGAGAAGCTGAGAGAGAGAGAGAGAGAGAGAATGTGAAGCTGTGAGTGAGAGAGAGAGACAGAGAAGCTGTGTGTGTGTGAGAGAGAGAAAGATAGTCTGAGAAAGAGAGAGTGAAAGAGAAGCTGTGAGTGAGACAGAGAGAGGGAGAAAGAGAAGCTGTGTGTGTGTGAGAGAGAAAGAGAAGCTGTGAGTGAGAGTGAGAGAGAGAGAGAAAGAGAAGCTGTGAGTGTGAGAGAGAGAGAAAGAGAAGCTGTGAGTGTGTGAGAGAGAAAGCGAAGCTGTGAGTGAGAGAGAGAGAGAATGAGAAGCTGTGAGTGAGAGAGAGAGAAGCTGTGAGTGAGAGAGAGAGAGAAGATGTGAGTGAGAGAGAGAGAGAATGAGAAGCTGTGAGTGAGAGAGAGAGAAAAAGAGAAGCTGTGATTAAGAAGGAGAGGGAAAGAGAATAAGTGCGTGAGTGAGAGAGAGAGAGAGAGAAAGAGAAGCTGTGAGTAAGAAGGATAGGGAAAAAGAAGAAGTGAGTGAGTGAGAGAGAGAGAGAGAAAGAGAAGCTGTGAGTGAGAGAGAGAGAGAAAGAGAAGCTGTGAGTGAGAGAGTGAGAGAGAGAAAGAGAAGCTGTTAGTGAGAGTGAGAGCGAGAGAGAAAGAGAAGCTGTGAGTGAGAGAGAGAGAAAGAGAAGCTGTGATTAAGAAGGAGAGGGAAAGAGAATAAGTGAGTGAGAGAGAGAGAGAGAAAGAGAAGCTGTGAGAGAGAAAGAGAAGCTGTGAGTGAGAGAGTGAGAGAGAGAAAGAGAATCTGTTAGTGAGAGAGAGAGAGAGAAAGAGAAGCTGAGAGAGAGAGAGAGAGAATGTGAAGCTGTGAGTGAGAGAGAGAGACAGAGAAGCTGTGTGTGTGTGAGAGAGAGAAAGATAGTCTGAGAAAGAGAGAGTGAAAGAGAAGCTGTGAGTGACACAGAGAGAGAAGCTGTGAGTTAGAGAGAGAGAAAGAGAAGCTGTGAGTGAGAGAGAGAGAGAGAAAGAGAAGCTGAGAGAGAGAGAGAGAGAGAGAATGTGATGCTGTGAGTGAGAGAGAGACAGAGAAGCTGTGTGTGTGAGAGAAAGATAGTCTGAGAAAGAGAGAGTGAAAGAGAAGCTGTGAGTGAGACAGAGAGAGGGAGAAAGAGAAGCTGTGTG
The DNA here is from genome assembly GCA_035047305.1 of Bradypodion pumilum. Classification (NCBI taxonomy): domain Eukaryota; kingdom Metazoa; phylum Chordata; class Lepidosauria; order Squamata; family Chamaeleonidae; genus Bradypodion; species Bradypodion pumilum. Next base: position 234,664,394 of record JAWDJD010000001.1, read on the forward strand.
TGTGAGAGAGAGAAAGAGAAGCTGTGAGTGAGAGTGAGAGAGAGAGAGAAAGAGAAGCTGTGAGTGTGAGAGAGAGAGAAAGAGAAGCTGTGAGTGTGAGAGAGAGAAAGCGAAGCTGTGAGTGAGAGAGAGAGAGAATGAGAAGCTGTGAGTGAGAGAGAGAGAAGCTGTGAGTGAGAGAGAGAGAAGATGTGAGTGAGAGAGAGAAAGAGAAGATGTGAGTGAGAGGGAGAGAGAGAAAGAGAAGCTGTGAATGAGAGAGAGAGAGAGAAAGAGAAGCTGTGAGTGAGAAGAGAGAAAGAGAAGCTGTGAGTGAGAGGGAGAGAGAGAAAGAGAAGCTGTGAGTGACACACAGAGAGAGAAGCTGTGAGTTAGAGAGAGAGAGAAAGAGAAGCTGTGAGTGACAGAGAGAGAGAGAAAGAGAAGCTGTGAGTGAGAGTGAGAGAGAGAGAGAAAGAGAAGCTGTGAGTGAGTGAGAGAGAAAGAGAAGCTGTGAGTGAGAGAGAGAGAAAGAGAAGCTGTGAGTGAGAGAGAGAGAAAGAGAAGCTGTGAGTGAGAGAGAGAGAGAGAGAAAGAGAAGCTGTGAGTAAGAAGGATAGGGAAAAAGAAGAAGTGAGTGAGTGAGAGAGAGAGAGAGAAAGAGAAGCTGTGAGTGAGAGAGAGAGAGAAAGAGAAGCTATGAGTGAGAGAGTGAGAGAGAGAAAGAGAAGCTGTTAGTGAGAGTGAGAGCGAGAGAGAAAGAGAAGCTGTGAGTGAGAGAGAGAGAAAGAGAAGCTGTGATTAAGAAGGAGAGGGAAAGAGAATGAGTGAGAGAGAGAGAGAGAAAGAGAAGCTGTGAGAGAGAAAGAGAAGCTGTGAGTGAGAGAGTGAGAGAGAGAAAGAGAATCTGTTAGTGAGTGTGTGTGAGAGAGAGAAAGAGAAGCTGTGAGTGAGAGAGAGATTGAAAGAGAAGCTGTGAGTGAGAGAGAGAGAGAAAGAGAAGCTGTGGTTGAGAGAGAGAAAGAGAAGCTGTGAGTGAGAGGGAGAGAAAGAGAAGCTGTGAGTGAGACAGAGAGAGAGAAGCTGTGAGTTAGAGAGAGAGAAAGAGAAGCTGTGAGTGACAGAGAGAGAGAAAGAGAAGCTGTGAGTGAGAGTGAGAGAGAGAGAGAAAGTGAACATGTGAGTGTGTGAGAGAGAGAAAGAGAAGCTGTGTGTGTGTGAGAGAGAAAGATAGTCTGAGAAAGAGAGAGGGAAAGAGAAGCTGTGAGTGAGACAGAGAGAGGGAGAAAGAGAAGCTGTGTGTGTGAGAGAGAGAAAGAGAAGCTGTGAGTGAGAGTGAGAGAGAGAGAGAGAAAGAGAAGCTGAGAGTGAGAGAGAGAGAGAAAGTGAAGCTGTGAGTGAGAGAGAGAGAAGCTGTGAGTGAGAGAGAGAAAGAAAGAGAAGCTGTGAGTGTGTGAGAGAGAAAGAGAAGCTGTGAGTGAGAGAGAGAGAGAAAGAGAAGCTGTGAGTAAGAAGGAGAGGGAAAGAGAAGAAGTGAGTGAGTGAGAGAGAGAGAGAAAGAGAAGCTGTGAGACAGAAAGAGAAGCTGTGAGTGAGAGAGTGAGAGAGAGAAAGAGAATCTGTTAGTGAGAGTGAGAGAGAGAGAGAAAGAGAAGCTGTAAGTGAGAGAGAGATTGAAAGAGAAGCTGTGAGTGAGAGAGAGAGAAAAAGAGAAGCTGAGTGAGAGAGAGAAAGAGAAGCTGTGAGTGACACAGAGAGAGAGAAGCTGTGAGTTAGAGAGAGAGAAAGAGAAGCTGTGAGTGACAGAGAGAGAGACAGAGAAGCTGTGTGTGTGTGAGAGAGAGAAAGAGAAACTGTGAGTGAGAGTGAGAGAGAGAGAGAGAGAAGCTGTGAGTGTGTGTGTGAGAGAAAGAGAAACTGTGAGTGAGAGAGAGAGAAAGCGAAGCTGTGAGAGAGAAAGAGAGAGAGAATGAGAAGCTGTGAGTGAGAGAGAGAGAAGCTGTGAGTGAGAGAGAGAGAGAAGATGTGAGTGAGAGAGAGAGAATGAGAAGCTGTGAGTGAGAGAGATAAAAAATAAGAGAAGCTGTGAGTGAGAAAGAGAGAGAAAGAGTAGCTGTGAGTGAGAGAAAGAGAGGGAGAAAGAGAAGCTGTGAGTGAGAGAGAGAGAAAGAGAAGCTGTGAGTGAGAGAGAGAGAGAATGAGAAGCTGTGAGTGAGAGAGAGAGAAGCTGTGAGTGAGAGAGAAAGAGAAGCTGTGAGTGAGAGAGAGAGAGAGAAGATGTGAGTGAGAGAGAGATAGAATGAGAAGCTGTGAGTGAGAGAGAGAGAAAGTAAGAGAAGCTGTGAGTGATACAGAGAGAGAGAAAGAGAAGCTGTGAGTGAGAGAGAGAGAGAGAGAGAAGCTGTGAGTGAGAGAGAGAGAGAAAGAGAAGCTGCGAGTAAGAAGGAGAGGGAAAGAGAAGAAGTGAGAGAGAGAGAGAGAAAGAGAAGCTGTGAGACAGAAAGAGAAGCTGTGAGTGAGAGAGTGAGAGAGAGAAAGAGAATCTGTTAGTGAGAGTGAGAGAGAGAGAGAGAAAGAGAAGCTGTGAGTGAGAGAGAGATTGAAAGAGAAGCTGTGAGTAAGAGAGAGAGAGAGAAAGAGAAGCTGTGAGTGAGAGAGAGAAAAAGAAGCTGTGAGTGAGAGGGAGAGAGAGAAAGAGAAGCTGTGAGTGACACAGAGAGAGAGAAGCTGTGAGTTAGAGAGAGAGAAAGAGAAGCTGTGAGTGAGAGAGAGAGAGAGAGAGAGAAAGAGAAGCTGAGAGAGAGAGAGAGAGAATGAGAACCTGTGAGTGAGAGAGAGAGAAGCTTTGAGTGAGAGAGAAAGAGAAGCTGTGAGTGAGAGAGAGAGAGAAGATGTGAGTGAGAGAGAGAGAGAATGAGAAGCTGTGAGTGAGAGAGAGAGAAAGTAAGAGAAGCTGTGAGTGAGAAAGAGAGAGAAAGAGAAGCTGTGATTGAGAGAGAGAGAAAGAGAAGCTGTGAGTGAGAGAGAGAGAGAATGAGAACCTGTGAGTGAGAGAGAGAGAAGCTGTGAGTGAGAGAGAAAGAGAAGCTGTGAGTGAGAGAGAGAGAGAAGATGTGAGTGAGAGAGAGAGAGAATGAGAAGCTGTGAGTGAGAGAGAGAGAAAGTAAGAGAAGCTGTGAGTGATACAGAGAGAGAGAAAGAGAAGCTGTGAGTGAGTGAGAGAGAGGGAGAAAGATAAGCTGTGTGAGAGAGAGAGAAAGAGAAGCTGTGAGAGAGAGAGAGAGAAAGAGAAGCTGTGATTGAGAGTGAGAGAGAGAGAAAGAGAAGCTGTGAGTGAGAGAGAGAGAAAGAAAGAGAAGCTGTGAGTGAGAGAGAGAGAAGCTGTGAGTGAGAGAGAGAAAGAAAAGGTGTGAGTGAGAGAGAGAGAGAGAAAGAGAAGGTAGGAGTGAGAGAGAGAGAAGCAGTGAGTGAGAGAGAGAGAGAAAGAGAAGCTGTGAGTGAGACACAGAGAGAGAAAGAGAAGCTGTGAGAGAGGGGGGAAAGAGAAGCTGTGTGTGTGTGAGAAAGAGAAGCTGTCAGTGAGAGAGAGAGAAAGAGAAGCTGTGAGTGAGAGAGAGAGAAGCTGTGAGTGAGAGAGAGAAAGAGAAGCTGTGAGTGAGAGGGAGAGAAAGAGAAGCTGTGAGTGACACACAGAGAGAGAAGCTGTGAGTTGGGAGAGAGAAAAAGAGAAGCTGTGAGTGACAGAGAGAAAGAGAAGCTGAGAGTGAGAGAGAGAGAGAAAGTGAAGCTGTGAGTGAGAGAGAGAGAGAAAGAGAAGCTGTGTGTGTGTGAGAGAGAGAAAGATAGTCTGAGAAAGAGAGAGTGAAAGAGAAGCTGTGAGTGAGACAGAGAGAGGGAGAAAGAGAAGCTGTGTGCATGAGAGAGAGAAAGAGAAGCTGTGAGTGAGAGAGAGAAAGAAAAGCTGTGAGTGAGAGAGAGAGAAAGAGAAGGTATGAGTGAGAGAGAGAGAGAGAAGCTGTGAGTGAGAGAGTGAGAGAGAGAAAGAGAAGCTGTGAGTGAGAGAGAGAAAGAGAAGCTGTGAGTGAGAGGGAGAGAGAGAAAGAGAAGCTGTGAGTGAGAGAGAGAGAGAGAAAGAGAAGGTGTGAGTGAGAGAGAGAAAGAGAAGCTGTGAGTGAGAGAGAGATTGAAAGAGAAGCTGTGAGTGAGTGAGAGAGAGAGAAAGAGAAGCTGTAAGTGAGAGAGAGAGAAAGAGAAGCTGTGAGTGAGAGAGAGAGAGAAAGAGAAGCTGTGATAAAGAAGGAGAGGGAAAGAGAATAAGTGAGTGAGTGAGAGAGAGAGAGAAAGAGAAGCTGTGAGAGAGAAAGAGAAGCTGCGAGTGAGAGAGTGAGAGAGAGAAAGAGAATCTGTTACTGAGTGTGAGAGAGAGAGAGAAAGAGAAGCTGTGAGTGAGAGAGAGATTGAAAGAGAAGCTGTGAGTGAGAGAGAGAGAGAAAGAGAAGCTGTGAGTGAGAGGGAGAGAAAGAGAAGCTGTGAGTGACACACAGCGAGACAAGCTGTGAGTTAGAGAGAGAGAAAGAGAAGCTGTGAGTGACAGAGAGAGAGAAAGAGAAGCTGAGAGTGAGAGAGAGAGAGAAAGTGAAGCTGTGAGTGAGAGAGAGAGAGAAAGAGAAGCTGTGTGTGTGTGAGAGAGAGAAAGATAGTCTGAGAAAGAGAGAGTGAAAGAGAAGCTGTGAGTGAGACGGAGAGAGGGAGAAAGAGAAGCTGTGTGCGTGAGAGAGAGAAAGAGAAGCTGTGAGTGAGAGAGAGAAAGAAAAGCTGTGAGTGAGAGAGAGAGACAGAGAAGGTATGAGTGAGTGAGAGAGAGAAGCTGTGAGTGAGAGAGTGAGAGAGAGAAAGAGAAGCTGTGAGTGAGAGAGAGAAAGAGAAGCTGTGAGTGAGAGAGAGAAAGAGAAGCTATGAGTGAGAGGGAGAGAGAGAAAGAGAAGCTGTGAGTGAGAGAGAGAGAGAGAGAGAAAGAGAAGCTGTGAGTGACAAAAGAGAAAGAGAAGCTGTGAGTGAGAGGGAGAGAGAGAGAAAGAGAAGCTGTGAGTGACACACAGAGAGAGAAGCTGTGAGTTAGAGAGAGAGAGAAAGAGAAGCTGTGAGTGACAGAGAGAGAAAGAGAAGCTGTGAGTGAGAGTGAGAGAGAGAGAGAAAGAGAAGCTGTGAGTGAGAGAGAGAGAAAGAGATGCTGTGAGTGAGATTGAGAGAGAAAGAGAAGCTGTGAGTGAGAGAGAGAGAAAGAGAAGCTGTGAGTGAGAGAGAGAGAAAGAGAAGCTGTGAGTGAGAGAGAGAGAGAAAGAGAAGCTGTGAGTAAGAAGGAGAGGGAAAGAGAAGAAGTGAGTGAGTGAGAGAGAGAGAGAGAAAGAGAAGCTGTGAGTGAGAGAGGGAGAGAAAGAGAAGCTGTGAGTGAGAGAGTGAGAGAGAGAAAGAGAAGCTGATAGTGAGAGTGAGAGTGAGAGAGAAAGAGAAGCTGTGAGTGAGAGAGAGATTGAAAGAGAAGCTGTGAGTGAGTGAGAGAGAGAAAGAGAAGCTGTGAGTGAGAGAGAGAGAAAGAGAAGCTGTGAGTGAGAGAGAGAGAGAGAAGCTGTGATTAAGAAGGAGATGGAAAGAGAATAAGTGAGTGAGTGAGAGAGAGAGAGAAAGAGAAGCTGTGAGAGAGAAAGAGAAACTGTGAGTGAGAGAGTGAGAGAGAGAAAGAGAATCTGTTAGTGAGTGTGTGAGAGAGAGAAAGAGAAGCTGTGAGTGAGAGAGAGATTGAAAGAGAAGCTGTGAGTGAGAGAGAGAGAGAAAGAGAAGCTGTGAGTGAGAGAGAGAAAGAAAAGCTGTGAGTGAGAGAGAGAGACAGAGAAGGTATGAGTGAGAGAGAGAGAGAAGCTGTGAGTGAGAGAGTGAGAGAGAGAAAGAGAAGCTGTGAGTGAGAGAGAGAAAGAGAAGCTGTGAGTGAGAGAGAGAAAGAGAAGCTATGAGTGAGAGGGAGAGAGAGAAAGAGAAGCTGTGAGTGAGAGAGAGAGAGAGAGAGAGAGAAAGAGAAGCTGTGAGTGACAAGAGAGAAAGAGAAGCTGTGAGTGAGAGGGAGAGAGAGAGAAAGAGAAGCTGTGAGTGACACACAGAGAGAGAAGCTGTGAGTTAGAGAGAGAGAGAAAGAGAAGCTGTGAGTGACAGAGAGAGAAAGAGAAGCTGTGAGTGAGAGTGAGAGAGAGAGAGAAAGAGAAGCTGTGAGTGAGAGAGAGAGAAAGAGATGCTGTGAGTGAGATTGAGAGAGAAAGAGAAGCTGTGAGTGAGAGAGAGAGAAAGAGAAGCTGTGAGTGAGATAGAGAGAAAGAGAAGCTGTGAGTGAGAGAGAGAGAGAAAGAGAAGCTGTGAGTAAGAAGGAGAGGGAAAGAGAAGAAGTGAGTGAGTGAGAGAGAGAGAGAGAAAGAGAAGCTGTGAGTGAGAGAGGGAGAGAAAGAGAAGCTGTGAGTGAGAGAGTGAGAGAGAGAAAGAGAAGCTGATAGTGAGAGTGAGAGAGAGAGAGAAAGAGAAGCTGTGAGTGAGAGAGAGATTGAAAGAGAAGCTGTGAGTGAGTGAGAGAGAGAAAGAGAAGCTGTGAGTGAGAGAGAGAGAAAGAGAAGCTGTGAGTGAGAGAGAGAGAGAGAAGCTGTGATTAAGAAGGAGATGGAAAGAGAATAAGTGAGTGAGTGAGAGAGAGAGAGAAAGAGAAGCTGTGAGAGAGAAAGAGAAACTGTGAGTGAGAGAGTGAGAGAGAGAAAGAGAATCTGTTAGTGAGTGTGTGTGTGAGAGAAAGAGAAGCTGTGAGTGAGAGAGAGATTGAAAGAGAAGCTGTGAGTGAGAGAGAGAGAGAAAGAGAAGCTGTGAGTGAGAGAGAGAAAGAGAAGCTGTGAGTGAGAGGGAGAGAAAGGGAAGCTGTGAGTGAGAGAGAGAGAGAAAGAGAAGCTGTGAGTGAGAGAGAAAGAAGCTGTCAGTGTGTGTGTGAGAGAAAGAGAATCTGTGAGTGAGAAGGAGAGAGAAAGAGAAGCTGTGAGTGAGTGAGAGAGAGAGAAAGAGAAGCTGTGAGTGAGAGAGAGAGAGAATCTGTGAGTGAGAGAGAGAGAAAGAGAAGCTGTGAGTGAGTGAGGGAGAAAGAGAAGCTGTGAGTGAGAGAGAAAGAGAAGCTGTGAGAGAGGGAGAAAGAGAAGCTGTGATTGAGAGAGAGAGAAAGAGAAGCTGTGAGTGAGAGAGAGAGAGAGAAGATGTGAGTGAGAGAGAGAGAGAATGAGAAGCTGTGAGTGAGAGAGAGAGAAAGTAAGAGAAGCTGTGAGTGATACAGAGAGAGAGAAAGAGAAGCTGTGAGTGAGAGAGAGAGGGAGAAAGATAAGCTGTGAGAGAGAGAGAGAGAAAGAGAAGCTGTGAGTGAGAGAGAGAGAGAAAGAGAAGCTGCCAGTAAGAAGGAGAGGGAAAGAGAAGAAGTGAGTGAGAGAGAGAGAGAGAAAGAGAAGCTGTGAGACAGAAAGAGAAGCTGTGAGTGAGAGAGTGAGAGAGAGAAAGAGAATCTGTTAGTGAGAGTGAAAGAGAGAGAGAAAGAGAAGCTGTGAGTGAGAGAGAGATTGAAAGAGAAGCTGTGAGTGAGAGAGAGAGAGAGAAAGAGAAGCTGTGAGTGAGAGAGAGAAAGAGAAGCTGTGAGTGAGAGGGAGAGAGAGAAAGAGAAGCTGTGAGTGACACAGAGAGAGAAGCTGTGAGTTAGAGAGAGAGAAAGAAAAGCTGTGAGTGAGAGAGAGAGAGAGAAAGAGAAGCTGAGAGAGAGAGAGAGAGAGAGAATGTGAAGCTGTGAGTGAGAGAGAGAGACAGAGAAGCTGTGTGTGTGTGAGAGAGAGAAAGATAGTCTGAGAAAGAGAGAGTGAAAGAGAAGCTGTGAGACAGAGAGAGGGAGAAAGAGAAGCTGTGTGTGTGTGAGAGAGAAAGAGAAGCTGTGAGTGAGAGTGAGAGAGAGAGAGAAAGAGAAGCTGTGAGTGTGAGAGAGAGAGAAAGAGAAGCTGTGAGTGTGAGAGAGAGAAAGCGAAGCTGTGAGTGAGAGAGAGAGAGAATGAGAAGCTGTGAGTGAGAGAGAGAGAAGCTGTGAGTGAGAGAGAGAGAGAAGATGTGAGTGAGAGAGAGAGAGAATGAGAAGCTGTGAGTGAGAGAGAGAGAAAAAGAGAAGCTGTGATTAAGAAGGAGAGAGAAAGAGAATAAGTGCGTGAGTGAGAGAGAGAGAGAGAAAGAGAAGCTGTGAGAGAGAAAGAGAAGCTGTGAGTGAGAGAGTGAGAGAGAGAAAGAGAATCTGTTACTAAGTGTGTGTGTGAGAGAGAAAGAGAAGCTGTGAGTGAGAGAGATTGAAAGAGAAGCTGTGAGTGAGAGAGAGAGAGAAAGAGAAGCTGTGAGTGAGAGAGAGAAAGAGAAGCTGTGAGTGAGAGGGAGAGAAAGAGAAGCTGTGAGTGACACACAGAGAGAGAAGCTGTGAGTTAGAGAGAGAGAAAGAGAAGCTGTGAGTGACAGAGAGAGAGAAAGAGAAGCTGAGAGTGAGAGAGAGAGAGAAATTGAAGCTGTGAGTGAGAGAGAGAGAGAAAGAGAAGCTGTGTGTGTGTGTGAGAAAGATAGAAAGAGAGAGTGAAAGAGAAGCTGTGAGTGAGACAGAGAGAGGGAGAAAGAGAAGCTGTGTGCGTGAGAGAGAGAAAGAGAAGCTGTGAGTGAGAGAGAGAAAGAAAAGCTGTGAGTGAGAGAGAGAGAAAGAGAAGGTATGAGTGAGAGAGAGAGAAGTTGTGAGTGAGAGAGTGAGAGAGAGAAAGAGAAGCTGTGAGTGAGAGAGAGAAAGAGAAGATGTGAGTGAGAGGGAGAGAGAGAAAGAGAAGCTGTGAGTGAGAGAGAGAGAGAGAAAGAGAAGCTGTGAGTGAGAAGAGAGAAAGAGAAGCTGTGAGTGAGAGGGAGAGAGAGAAAGAGAAGCTGTGAGTGACACACAGAGAGAGAAGCTGTGAGTTAGAGAGAGAGAGAAAGAGAAGCTGTGAGTGACAGAGAGAGAGAGAAAGAGAAGCTGTGAGTGAGAGTGAGAGAGAGAGAAAGAGAAGCTGTGAGTGAGTGAGAGAGAAAGAGAAGCTGTGAGTGAGAGAGAGAGAAAGAGAAGCTGTGAGTGAGAGAGAGAGAAAGAGAAGCTGTGAGTGAGAGAGAGAGAGAAAGAGAAGCTTTGAGTAAGAAGGATAGGGAAAAAGAAGAAGTGAGTGAGTGAGAGAGAGAGAGAGAAAGAGAAGCTGTGAGTGAGAGAGAAAGAGAAGCTGTGAGTGAGAGAGTGAGAGAGAGAAAGAGAAGCTGTTAGTGAGAGTGAGAGCGAGAGAGAAAGAGAAGCTGTGAGTGAGAGAGAGAGAAAGAGAAGCTGTGATTAAGAAGGAGAGGGAAAGAGAATAAGAGAGTGAGAGAGAGAGAGAAAGAGAAGCTGTGAGAGAGAAAGAGAAGCTGTGAGTGAGAGAGAGAAAGAGAATCTGTTAGTGAGAGAGAGAGAGAAAGAGATGCTGAGAGAGAGAGAGAGAGAGAGAATGTGAAGCTGTGAGTGAGAGAGAGAGAGACAGAGAAGCTGTGTGTGTGTGTGAGAGAGAGATAGTCTGAGAAAGAGAGAGTGAAAGAGAAGCTGTGAGTGACACAGAGAGAGAAGCTGTGAGTTAGAGAGAGAGAAAGAGAAGCTGTGAGTGAGAGAGAGAGAGAGAAAGAGAAGCTGAGAGAGAGAGAGAGAGAGAATGTGAAGCTGTGAGTGAGAGAGAGAGACAGAGAAGCTGTGTGTGTGAGAGAGAGAGAAAGATAGTCTGAGAAAGAGAGAGTGAAAGAGAAGCTGTGAGTGAGACAGAGAGAGGGAGAAAGAGAAGCTGTGTGTGTGTGAGAGAGAAAGAGAAGCTGTGAGTGAGAGTGAGAGAGAGAGAGAAAGAGAAGCTGTGAGTGTGAGAGAGAGAGAAAGAGAAGCTGTGAGTGTGAGAGAGAGAAAGCGAAGCTGTGAGTGAGAGAGAGAGAGAATGAGAAGCTGTGAGTGAGAGAGAGAGAAGCTGTGAGTGAGAGAGAGAGAGAAGATGTGAGTGAGAGAGAGAGAGAATGAGAAGCTGTGAGTGAGAGAGAGAGAAAAAGAGAAGCTGTGATTAAGAAGGAGAGGGAAAGAGAATAAGTGCGTGAGTGAGAGAGAGAGAGAGAGAAAGAGAAGCTGTGAGTAAGAAGGATAGGGAAAAAGAAGAAGTGAGTGAGTGAGAGAGAGAGAGAGAAAGAGAAGCTGTGAGTGAGAGAGAGAGAGAAAGAGAAGCTGTGAGTGAGAGAGTGAGAGAGAGAAAGAGAAGCTGTTAGTGAGAGTGAGAGCGAGAGAGAAAGAGAAGCTGTGAGTGAGAGAGAGAGAAAGAGAAGCTGTGATTAAGAAGGAGAGGGAAAGAGAATAAGTGAGTGAGAGAGAGAGAGAGAAAGAGAAGCTGTGAGAGAGAAAGAGAAGCTGTGAGTGAGAGAGTGAGAGAGAGAAAGAGAATCTGTTAGTGAGAGAGAGAGAGAGAAAGAGAAGCTGAGAGAGAGAGAGAGAATGTGAAGCTGTGAGTGAGAGAGAGAGACAGAGAAGCTGTGTGTGTGTGAGAGAGAGAAAGATAGTCTGAGAAAGAGAGAGTGAAAGAGAAGCTGTGAGTGTGAGAGAGAGAGAAAGAGAAGCTGTGAGTGTGAGAGAGAGAAAGCGAAGCTGTGAGTGAGAGAGAGAGAGAATGAGAAGCTGTGAGTGAGAGAGAGAGAAGCTGTGAGTGAGAGAGAGAGAAGATGTGAGTGAGAGAGAGAAAGAGAAGATGTGAGTGAGAGGGAGAGAGAGAAAGAGAAGCTGTGAGTGAGAGAGAGAGAGAGAAAGAGAAGCTGTGAGTGAGAAGAGAGAAAGAGAAGCTGTGAGTGAGAGGGAGAGAGAGAAAGAGAAGCTGTGAGTGACACACAGAGAGAGAAGCTGTGAGTTAGAGAGAGAGAGAAAGAGAAGCTGTGAGTGACAGAGAGAGAGAGAAAGAGAAGCTGTGAGTGAGAGTGAGAGAGAGAGAGAAAGAGAAGCTGTGAGTGAGTGAGAGAGAAAGAGAAGCTGTGAGTGAGAGAGAGAGAAAGAGAAGCTGTGAGTGAGAGAGAGAGAAAGAGAAGCTGTGAGTGAGAGAGAGAGAGAGAAAGAGAAGCTGTGAGTAAGAAGGATAGGGAAAAAGAAGAAGTGAGTGAGTGAGAGAGAGAGAGAGAAAGAGAAGCTGTGAGTGAGAGAGAGAGAGAAAGAGAAGCTATGAGTGAGAGAGTGAGAGAGAGAAAGAGAAGCTGTTAGTGAGAGTGAGAGCGAGAGAGAAAGAGAAGCTGTGAGTGAGAGAGAGAGAAAGAGAAGCTGTGAGTGAGAGAGAGAGAAAGAGAAGCTGTGATTAAGAAGGAGAGGGAAAGAGAATGAGTGAGAGAGAGAGAGAGAAAGAGAAGCTGTGAGAGAGAAAGAGAAGCTGTGAGTGAGAGAGTGAGAGAGAGAAAGAGAATCTGTTAGTGAGTGTGTGTGAGAGAGAGAAAGAGAAGCTGTGAGTGAGAGAGAGATTGAAAGAGAAGCTGTGAGTGAGAGAGAGAGAGAAAGAGAAGCTGTGGTTGAGAGAGAGAAAGAGAAGCTGTGAGTGAGAGGGAGAGAATGAGAAGCTGTGAGTGAGACAGAGAGAGAGAAGCTGTGAGTTAGAGAGAGAGAAAGAGAAGCTGTGAGTGACAGAGAGAGAGAAAGAGAAGCTGTGAGTGAGAGTGAGAGAGAGAGAGAAAGTGAACCTGTGAGTGTGTGAGAGAGAGAAAGAGAAGCTGTGTGTGTGTGAGAGAGAAAGATAGTCTGAGAAAGAGAGAGTGAAAGAGAAGCTGTGAGTGAGACAGAGAGAGGGAGAAAGAGAAGCTGTGTGTGTGTGAGAGAGAAAGAGAAGCTGTGAGTGAGAGTGAGAGAGAGAGAGAGAAAGAGAAGCTGAGAGTGAGAGAGAGAGAGAAAGTGAAGCTGTGAGTGAGAGAGAGAGAGAGAAGCTGTGAGTGAGAGAGAGAAAGAAAGAGAAGCTGTGAGTGTGTGAGAGAGAAAGAGAAGCTGTGAGTGAGAGAGAGAGAGAAAGAGAAGCTGTGAGTAAGAAGGAGAGGGAAAGAGAAGAAGTGAGTGAGTGAGAGAGAGAGAGAAAGAGAAGCTGTGAGACAGAAAGAGAAGCTGTGAGTGAGAGAGTGAGAGAGAGAAAGAGAATCTGTTAGTGAGAGTGAGAGAGAGAGAGAAAGAGAAGCTGTAAGTGAGAGAGAGATTGAAAGAGAAGCTGTGAGTGAGAGAGAGAGAGAAAAAGAGAAGCTGAGTGAGAGAGAGAAAGAGAAGCTGTGAGTGAGAGGGAGAGAGAGAAAGAGAAGCTGTGAGTGACACAGAGAGAGAGAAGCTGTGAGTTAGAGAGAGAGAAAGAGAAGCTGTGAGTGACAGAGAGAGAGACAGAGAAGCTGTGTGTGTGTGAGAGAGAGAAAGATAGTCTGAGAAAGAGAGAGTGAAAGAGAAGCTGTGAGACAGAGAGAGGGAGAAAGAGAAGCTGTGTGTGTGAGAGAGAGAGAGAGAAAGAGAAGCTGTGAGTGAGAGTGAGAGAGAGAGAGAGAGAGAAGCTGTGAGTGTGTGTGTGAGAGAAAGAGAAACTGTGAGTGAGAGAGAGAGAAAGCGAAGCTGTGAGAGAGAAAGAGAGAGAGAATGAGAAGCTGTGAGTGAGAGAGAGAGAAGCTGTGAGTGAGAGAGAGAGAGAAGATGTGAGTGAGAGAGAGAGAATGAGAAGCTGTGAGTGAGAGAGATAAAAAATAAGAGAAGCTTTGAGTGAGAAAGAGAGAGAAAGAGTAGCTGTGAGTGAGAGAAAGAGAGGGAGAAAGAGAAGCTGTGAGTGAGAGAGAGAGAAAGAGAAGCTGTGAGTGAGAGAGAGAGAGAATGAGAAGCTGTGAGTGAGAGAGAGAGAAGCTGTGAGTGAGAGAGAGAGAGAATGAGAAGCTGTGAGTGAGAGAGAGAGAAGCTGTGAGTGAGAGAGAAAGAGAAGCTGTGAGTGAGAGAGAGAGAGAGAAGATGTGAGTGAGAGAGAGATAGAATGAGAAGCTGTGAGTGAGAGAGAGAGAAAGTAAGAGAAGCTGTGAGTGATACAGAGAGAGAGAAAGAGAAGCTGTGAGTGAGAGAGAGAGAGAAGCTGTGAGTGAGAGAGAGAGAGAAAGAGAAGCTGCGAGTAAGAAGGAGAGGGAAAGAGAAGAAGTGAGTGAGAGAGAGAGAAAGAGAAGCTGTGAGACAGAAAGAGAAGCTGTGAGTGAGAGAGTGAGAGAGAGAAAGAGAATCTGTTAGTGAGAGTGAGAGAGAGAGAGAGAAAGAGAAGCTGTGAGTGAGAGAGAGATTGAAAGAGAAGCTGTGAGTGAGAGAGAGAGAGAGAAAGAGAAGCTGTGAGTGAGAGAGAGAAAAAGAAGCTGTGAGTGAGAGGGAGAGAGAGAAAGAGAAGCTGTGAGTGACACAGAGAGAGAGAAGCTGTGAGTTAGAGAGAGAGAAAGAGAAGCTGTGAGTGAGAGAGAGAGAGAGAGAGAGAGAAAGAGAAGCTGAGAGAGAGAGAGAGAGAATGAGAACCTGTGAGTGAGAGAGAGAGAAGCTGTGAGTGAGAGAGAAAGAGAAGCTGTGAGTGAGAGAGAGAGAGAAGATGTGAGTGAGAGAGAGAGAGAATGAGAAGCTGTGAGTGAGAGAGAGAGAAAGTAAGAGAAGCTGTGAGTGAGAAAGAGAGAGAAAGAGAAGCTGTGATTGAGAGAGAGAGAAAGAGAAGCTGTGAGTGTGAGAGAGAGAGAATGAGAACCTGTGAGTGAGAGAGAGAGAAGCTGTGAGTGAGAGAGAAAGAGAAGCTGTGAGTGAGAGAGAGAGAGAAGATGTGAGTGAGAGAGAGAGAGAATGAGAAGCTGTGAGTGAGAGAGAGAGAAAGTAAGAGAAGCTGTGAGTGATACAGAGAGAGAGAAAGAGAAGCTGTGAGTGAGTGAGAGAGAGGGAGAAAGATAAGCTGTGTGAGAGAGAGAGAGAAAGAGAAGCTGTGAGAGAGAGAGAGAGAAAGAGAAGCTGTGATTGAGAGTGAGAGAGAGAGAAAGAGAAGCTGTGAGTGAGAGAGAGAGAAAGAAAGAGAAGCTGTGAGTGAGAGAGAGAGAAGCTGTGAGTGAGAGAGAGAAAGAAAAGGTGTGAGTGAGAGAGAGAGAGAGAAAGAGAAGGTAGGAGTGAGAGAGAGAGAAGCAGTGAGTGAGAGAGAGAGAGAGAAAGAGAAGCTGTGAGTGAGACACAGAGAGAGAAAGAGAAGCTGTGAGAGAGGGGGGAAAGAGAAGCTGTGTGTGTGTGAGAAAGAGAAGCTGTGAGTGAGAGAGAGAGAAAGAGAAGCTGTGAGTGAGAGAGAGAGAAGCTGTGAGTGAGAGAGAGAAAGAGAAGCTGTGAGTGAGAGGGAGAGAAAGAGAAGCTGTGAGTGACACACAGAGAGAGAAGCTGTGAGTTAGAGAGAGAGAAAGAGAAGCTGTGAGTGACAGAGAGAAAGAGAAGCTGAGAGTGAGAGAGAGAGAGAAAGTGAAGCTGTGAGTGACAGAGAGAGAGAAAGAGAAGCTGTGTGTGTGAGAGAGAGAAAGATAGTCTGAGAAAGAGAGAGTGAAAGAGAAGCTGTGAGTGAGACAGAGAGAGGGAGAAAGAGAAGCTGTGTGCATGAGAGAGAGAAAGAGAAGCTGTGAGTGAGAGAGAGAAAGAAAAGCTGTGAGTGAGAGAGAGAGAAAGAGAAGGTATGAGTGAGAGAGAGAGAGAGAAGCTGTGAGTGAGAGAGTGAGAGAGAGAAAGAGAAGCTGTGAGTGAGAGAGAGAAAGAGAAGCTGTGAGTGAGAGGGAGAGAGAGAAAGAGAAGCTGTGAGTGAGAGAGAGAGAGAGAAAGAGAAGGTGTGAGTGAGAGAGAGAAAGAGAAGCTGTGAGTGAGAGAGAGATTGAAAGAGAAGCTGTGAGTGAGTGAGAGAGAGAGAAAGAGGAGCTGTAAGTGAGAGAGAGAGAAAGAGAAGCTGTGAGTGAGAGAGAGAGAAAGAGAAGCTGTGATAAAGAAGGAGAGGGAAAGAGAATAAGTGAGTGAGTGAGAGAGAGAGAGAAAGAGAAGCTGTGAGAGAGAAAGAGAAGCTGCGAGTGAGAGAGTGAGAGAGAGAAAGAGAATCTGTTACTGAGTGTGTGAGAGAGAGAGAAAGAGAAGCTGTGAGTGAGAGAGAGATTGAAAGAGAAGCTGTGAGTGAGAGAGAGAGAGAAAGAGAAGCTGTGAGTGAGAGGGAGAGAAAGAGAAGCTGTGAGTGACACACAGCGAGAGAAGCTGTGAGTTAGAGAGAGAGAAAGAGAAGCTGTGAGTGACAGAGAGAGAGAAAGAGAAGCTGAGAGTGAGAGAGAGAGAGAAGCTGTGAGTGAGAGAGAGAGAGAAAGAGAAGCTGTGTGTGTGTGTGAGAGAGAAAGATAGTCTGAGAAAGAGAGAGTGAAAGAGAAGCTGTGAGTGAGACGGAGAGAGGGAGAAAGAGAAGCTGTGTGCGTGAGAGAGAGAAAGAGAAGCTGTGAGTGAGAGAGAGAAAGAAAAGCTGTGAGTGAGAGAGAGAGACAGAGAAGGTATGAGTGAGAGAGAGAAAGAGAAGCTGTGAGTGAGAGAGAGAAAGAGAAGCTATGAGTGAGAGGGAGAGAGAGAAAGAGAAGCTGTGAGTGAGAGAGAGAGAGAGAGAAAGAGAAGCTGTGAGTGACAAGAGAGAAAGAGAAGCTGTGAGTGAGAGGGAGAGAGAGAGAAAGAGAAGCTGTGAGTGACACACAGAGAGAGAAGCTGTGAGTTAGAGAGAGAGAGAAAGAGAAGCTGTGAGTGACAGAGAGAGAAAGAGAAGCTGTGAGTGAGAGTGAGAGAGAGAGAGAAAGAGAAGCTGTGAGTGAGAGAGAGAGAAAGAGATGCTGTGAGTGAGATTGAGAGAGAAAGAGAAGCTGTGAGTGAGAGAGAGAGAAAGAGAAGCTGTGAGTGAGAGAGAGAGAAAGAGAAGCTGTGAGTGAGAGAGAGAGAAAGAGAAGCTGTGAGTAAGAAGGAGAGGGAAAGAGAAGAAGTGAGTGAGTGAGAGAGAGAGAGAGAAAGAGAAGCTGTGAGTGAGAGAGGGAGAGAAAGAGAAGCTGTGAGTGAGAGAGTGAGAGAGAGAAAGAGAAGCTGATAGTGAGAGTGAGAGAGAGAGAGAAAGAGAAGCTGTGAGTGAGAGAGAGATTGAAAGAGAAGCTGTGAGTGAGTGAGAGAGAGAAAGAGAAGCTGTGAGTGAGAGAGAGAGAAAGAGAAGCTGTGAGTGAGAGAGAGAGAGAGAAGCTGTGATTAAGAAGATGGAAAGAGAATAAGTGAGTGAGTGAGAGAGAGAGAGAAAGAGAAGCTGTGAGAGAGAAAGAGAAACTGTGAGTGAGAGAGTGAGAGAGAGAAAGAGAATCTGTTAGTGAGTGTGTGAGAGAGAGAAAGAGAAGCTGTGAGTGAGAGAGAGATTGAAAGAGAAGCTGTGAGTGAGAGAGAGAGAAAGAGAAGCTGTGAGTGAGAGAGAGAAAGAAAAGCTGTGAGTGAGAGAGAGACAGAGAAGGTATGAGTGAGAGAGAGAGAGAAGCTGTGAGTGAGAGAGTGAGAGAGAGAAAGAGAAGCTGTGAGTGAGAGAGAGAAAGAGAAGCTGTGAGTGAGAGAGAGAAAGAGAAGCTATGAGTGAGAGGGAGAGAGAGAAAGAGAAGCTGTGAGTGAGAGAGAGAGAGAGAGAGAGAGAAAGAGAAGCTGTGAGTGACAAGAGAGAAAGAGAAGCTGTGAGTGAGAGGGAGAGAGAGAGAAAGAGAAGCTGTGAGTGACACACAGAGAGAGAAGCTGTGAGTTAGAGAGAGAGAGAAAGAGAAGCTGTGAGTGACAGAGAGAGAAAGAGAAGCTGTGAGTGAGAGTGAGAGAGAGAGAGAAAGAGAAGCTGTGAGTGAGAGAGAGAGAAAGAGATGCTGTGAGTGAGATTGAGAGAGAAAGAGAAGCTGTGAGTGAGAGAGAGAGAAAGAGAAGCTGTGAGTGAGATAGAGAGAAAGAGAAGCTGTGAGTGAGAGAGAGAGAGAAAGAGAAGCTGTGAGTAAGAAGGAGAGGGAAAGAGAAGAAGTGAGTGAGTGAGAGAGAGAGAGAGAAAGAGAAGCTGTGAGTGAGAGAGGGAGAGAAAGAGAAGCTGTGAGTGAGAGAGTGAGAGAGAGAAAGAGAAGCTGATAGTGAGAGTGAGAGAGAGAGAGAAAGAGAAGCTGTGAGTGAGAGAGAGATTGAAAGAGAAGCTGTGAGTGAGTGAGAGAGAGAAAGAGAAGCTGTGAGTGAGAGAGAGAGAAAGAGAAGCTGTGAGTGAGAGAGAGAGAGAGAAGCTGTGATTAAGAAGGAGATGGAAAGAGAATAAGTGAGTGAGTGAGAGAGAGAGAGAAAGAGAAGCTGTGAGAGAGAAAGAGAAACTGTGAGTGAGAGAGTGAGAGAGAGAAAGAGAATCTGTTAGTGAGTGTGTGTGAGAGAGAAAGAGAAGCTGTGAGTGAGAGAGAGATTGAAAGAGAAGCTGTGAGTGAGAGAGAGAGAGAAAGAGAAGCTGTGAGTGAGAGAGAGAAAGAGAAGCTGTGAGTGAGAGAGAGAGAAAGGGAAGCTGTGAGTGAGAGAGAGAGAGAAAGAGAAGCTGTGAGTGAGAGAGAAAGAAGCTGTCAGTGTGTGTGAGAGAGAAAGAGAATCTGTGAGTGAGAAGGAGAGAGAAAGAGAAGCTGTGAGTGAGTGAGAGAGAGAGAAAGAGAAGCTGTGAGTGAGAGAGAGAGAGAATCTGTGAGTGAGAGAGAGAGAAAGAGAAGCTGTGAGTGAGTGAGGGAGAAAGAGAAGCTGTGAGTGAGAGAGAAAGAGAAGCTGTGAGAGAGGGAGAAAGAGAAGCTGTGATTGAGAGAGAGAGAAAGAGAAGCTGTGAGTGAGAGAGAGAGATGATGTGAGTGAGAGAGAGAAGCTGTGAGTGAGAGAAGAGAGAGAGAAAGAGCAGATTTGAGTGAGAGAGTGTGTGTGTGAGAGAGAGAAGCTGTGTGAGAGAGAGAGAGAAAGAAAGAGAAGATGTGTGTGTGTGAGAGAGAAAGAGAAGCTGTTAGTGAGAGAGAGAGAGAAGCTGTGAGTGAGAGAAAGAGAGAGAGAAAGAGAAGCTGTGAGTGAGTGAGTGAGAGAGAGAAGCTGTGAGTTAGAGGGAAAGAGAGAGATGCTGTGAGTGAGAGAGAGAAAGAGAAGCTGTGAGTGTGTGTGTGTGTGAGAGAGAGAAGCTGTAAGTAAGTGAGAGAGAGAGAAAGTGAACCTGTGAGTGAGAGAGAGAGAATCTGTGAGTTAGAGAGAGAGAGAGAGAGAGAAAGAGATGCTGTGAGTGAGAGAGAGAGAGAAAGAGAAGCTGTGAGTGTGTATGTGTGAGAGAGAGAAGCTGTGACTGAGTGAGAAAGAGAGAGTGAGAAAGAGAAGCTGTAAGTGTGAGAGAAAGAAAGAGAAACTGTGAGTGTGAGAGAGAGTGAGAGTGAGAGATAGAGAAGCTGTGACTGTGATAGAGAGTGAGAGAGAGAAAAGTTGTGAATGTGAGAGAGAGTAAGATAAGGTGTGAGTGAGAGCGAGAGAGAAAGAGAAGCTGTGAGTGAGTGAGAGAGAGATAAGGTGTGTGTGTGTGAGAGAGAGAGAAAGGGAAGCTGTATGTGAGAGAGAGAAAGAGAAAGAGAAGCTGGGAGTGAGTGAGAGAGAAAGAGAAGCTGTGAGTGAGAGAGAGAGATGATGTGAGTGAGAGAGAGAGAATGTGAGTGAGAGAAGAGAGAGAAAAAGAGAAGCTGTGAGAGAGAGAGAGAGAGAGAGAATCTGTGCGTGAGAGAAAGAGAGAAAGGGAAGCTGTGAGTGAGTGAGAGAGAAAGAGAAGCTGTGAGTGAGAGAGAGAAAGAGAAGCTGTGTGAGAGAGAGAAAGAGAAGCTGTGATTGAGAGAGAGAGAAAGAGAAGCTGTGAGTGAGAGAGAGATGATGTGATTGTGTGAGAGAGAAGCTGTGAGTGAGAGAAGAGAGAGAGAAAGAGCAGCTTTGAGTGAGATAGTGTGTGTGTGAGAGAGAGAAGCTGTGTGTGTGTGAGAGAAAGAAATTGAAGATGTGTGTGTGTGAGAGAGAAAGAGAAGCTGTTAGTGAGAGAGAGAGAGAGAAAGAGAAGCTGTGAGTGAGAGAGAGAGAAGCTGTGAGTGAGAGAGAGAGAGAAAGAGAAGCTGTGGGTGAGAGAGAGAGAAAGAGAAGCTGTGAGTGAGAGAGAGAGAGAGAAAGAGAAGCTGTGAGTGAGAAAAAGAGAGAGAAAGAGAAGCTGTGAGTGAAAGAAAGAGAAGCTGTGAGTGAGAGTGAGAGAAAGAGAAGCTGTGAGTGTGTGTGTGAGAGAGAAGCTGTGAGTGTGTGTGAGAGAGAGAAAGAGAAGGTGTGAGTGTGAGAGAAAGAGAGAGAGATCCTGTGAGTGACAGAGAGAGAGAAAGAGAAGCTGAGAGTGAGAGAGAGAGAGAAAGTGAAGCTGTGAGTGAGAGAGAGAGAGAAAGAGAAGCTGTGTGTGAGAGAGAGAGAGAAAGATAGTCTGAGAAAGAGAGAGTGAAAGAGAAGCTGTGAGTGAGACGGAGAGAGGGAGAAAG
This sequence comes from Bradypodion pumilum, assembly GCA_035047305.1. NCBI lineage: Eukaryota > Metazoa > Chordata > Lepidosauria > Squamata > Chamaeleonidae > Bradypodion > Bradypodion pumilum. The sequence continues at coordinate 234,684,056 of JAWDJD010000001.1, forward strand.
AGAAGCTGTGTGCGTGAGAGAGAGAAAGAGAAGCTGTGAGTGAGAGAGAGAAAGAAAAGCTGTGAGTGAGAGAGAGAGACAGAGAAGGTATGAGTGAGAGAGAGAGAGAAGCTGTGAGTGAGAGAGTGAGAGAGAGAAAGAGAAGCTGTGAGTGAGAGAGAGAAAGAGAAGCTGTGAGTGAGAGAGAGAAAGAGAAGCTATGAGTGAGAGGGAGAGAGAGAAAGAGAAGCTGTGAGTGAGAGAGAGAGAGAGAGAAAGAGAAGCTGTGAGTGACAAGAGAGAAAGAGAAGCTGTGAGTGAGAGGGAGAGAGAGAGAAAGAGAAGCTGTGAGTGACACACAGAGAGAGAAGCTGTGAGTTAGAGAGAGAGAGAAAGAGAAGCTGTGAGTGACAGAGAGAGAAAGAGAAGCTGTGAGTGAGAGTGAGAGAGAGAGAGAAAGAGAAGCTGTGAGTGAGAGAGAGAGAAAGAGATGCTGTGAGTGAGATTGAGAGAGAAAGAGAAGCTGTGAGTGAGAGAGAGAGAAAGAGAAGCTGTGAGTGAGAGAGAGAGAAAGAGAAGCTGTGAGTGAGAGAGAGAGAGAAAGAGAAGCTGTGAGTAAGAAGGAGAGGGAAAGAGAAGAAGTGAGTGAGTGAGAGAGAGAGAGAGAAAGAGAAGCTGTGAGTGAGAGAGGGAGAGAAAGAGAAGCTGTGAGTGAGAGAGTGAGAGAGAGAAAGAGAATCTGATAGTGAGAGTGAGAGAGAGAGAAAGAGAAGCTGTGAGTGAGAGAGAGATTGAAAGAGAAGCTGTGAGTGAGAGAGAGAGAAAGAGAAGCTGTGAGTGAGAGAGAGAGAAAGAGAAGCTGTGAGTGAGAGAGAGAGAGAGAAGCTGTGATTAAGAAGGAGATGGAAAGAGAATAAGTGAGTGAGTGAGAGAGAGAGAGAAAGAGAAGCTGTGAGAGAGAAAGAGAAACTGTGAGTGAGAGAGTGAGAGAGAGAAAGAGAATCTGTTAGTGAGTGTGTGAGAGAGAGAAAGAGAAGCTGTGAGTGAGAGAGAGATTGAAAGAGAAGCTGTGAGTGAGAGAGAGAGAGAAAGAGAAGCTGTGAGTGAGAGAGAGAAAGAAAAGCTGTGAGTGAGAGAGAGAGACAGAGAAGGTATGAGTGAGAGAGAGAGAGAAGCTGTGAGTGAGAGAGTGAGAGAGAGAAAGAGAAGCTGTGAGTGAGAGAGAGAAAGAGAAGCTGTGAGTGAGAGAGAGAAAGAGAAGCTATGAGTGAGAGGGAGAGAGAGAAAGAGAAGCTGTGAGTGAGAGAGAGAGAGAGAGAGAGAGAAAGAGAAGCTGTGAGTGACAAGAGAGAAAGAGAAGCTGTGAGTGAGAGGGAGAGAGAGAGAAAGAGAAGCTGTGAGTGACACACAGAGAGAGAAGCTGTGAGTTAGAGAGAGAGAGAAAGAGAAGCTGTGAGTGACAGAGAGAGAAAGAGAAGCTGTGAGTGAGAGTGAGAGAGAGAGAGAAAGAGAAGCTGTGAGTGAGAGAGAGAGAAAGAGATGCTGTGAGTGAGATTGAGAGAGAAAGAGAAGCTGTGAGTGAGAGAGAGAGAAAGAGAAGCTGTGAGTGAGAGAGAGAGAAAGAGAAGCTGTGAGTGAGAGAGAGAGAGAAAGAGAAGCTGTGAGTAAGAAGGAGAGGGAAAGAGAAGAAGTGAGTGAGTGAGAGAGAGAGAGAGAAAGAGAAGCTGTGAGTGAGAGAGGGAGAGAAAGAGAAGCTGTGAGTGAGAGAGTGAGAGAGAGAAAGAGAAGCTGATAGTGAGAGTGAGAGAGAGAGAGAAAGAGAAGCTGTGAGTGAGAGAGAGATTGAAAGAGAAGCTGTGAGTGAGTGAGAGAGAGAAAGAGAAGCTGTGAGTGAGAGAGAGAGAAAGAGAAGCTGTGAGTGAGAGAGAGAGAGAGAAGCTGTGATTAAGAAGGAGATGGAAAGAGAATAAGTGAGTGAGTGAGAGAGAGAGAGAAAGAGAAGCTGTGAGAGAGAAAGAGAAACTGTGAGTGAGAGAGTGAGAGAGAGAAAGAGAATCTGTTAGTGAGTGTGTGTGAGAGAGAAAGAGAAGCTGTGAGTGAGAGAGAGATTGAAAGAGAAGCTGTGAGTGAGAGAGAGAGAGAAAGAGAAGCTGTGAGTGAGAGAGAGAAAGAAAAGCTGTGAGTGAGAGAGAGAGACAGAGAAGGTATGAGTGAGAGAGAGAGAGAAGCTGTGAGTGAGAGAGTGAGAGAGAGAAAGAGAAGCTGTGAGTGAGAGAGAGAAAGAGAAGCTGTGAGTGAGAGAGAGAAAGAGAAGCTATGAGTGAGAGGGAGAGAGAGAAAGAGAAGCTGTGAGTGAGAGAGAGAGAGAGAGAGAAAGGGAAGCTGTGAGTGACAAGAGAGAAAGAGAAGCTGTGAGTGAGAGGGAGAGAGAGAGAAAGAGAAGCTGTGAGTGACACACAGAGAGAGAAGCTGTGAGTTAGAGAGAGAGAGAAAGAGAAGCTGTGAGTGACAGAGAGAGAAAGAGAAGCTGTGAGTGAGAGTGAGAGAGAGAGAGAAAGAGAAGCTGTGAGTGAGAGAGAGAGAAAGAGATGCTGTGAGTGAGATTGAGAGAGAAAGAGAAGCTGTGAGTGAGAGAGAGAGAAAGAGAAGCTGTGAGTGAGATAGAGAGAAAGAGAAGCTGTGAGTGAGAGAGAGAGAGAAAGAGAAGCTGTGAGTAAGAAGGAGAGGGAAAGAGAAGAAGTGAGTGAGAGAGAGAGAGAGAGAAAGAGAAGCTGTGAGTGAGAGAGGGAGAGAAAGAGAAGCTGTGAGTGAGAGAGTGAGAGAGAGAAAGAGAAGCTGATAGTGAGAGTGAGAGAGAGAGAGAAAGAGAAGCTGTGAGTGAGAGAGAGATTGAAAGAGAAGCTGTGAGTGAGTGAGAGAGAGAAAGAGAAGCTGTGAGTGAGAGAGAGAGAAAGAGAAGCTGTGAGTGAGAGAGAGAGAGAGAGAAGCTGTGATTAAGAAGGAGATGGAAAGAGAATAAGTGAGTGAGTGAGAGAGAGAGAGAAAGAGAAGCTGTGAGAGAGAAAGAGAAACTGTGAGTGAGAGAGTGAGAGAGAGAAAGAGAATCTGTTAGTGAGTGTGTGTGAGAGAGAAAGAGAAGCTGTGAGTGAGAGAGAGATTGAAAGAGAAGCTGTGAGTGAGAGAGAGAGAGAAAGAGAAGCTGTGAGTGAGAGAGAGAAAGAGAAGCTGTGAGTGAGAGGGAGAGAAAGGGAAGCTGTGAGTGAGAGAGAGAGAGAAAGAGAAGCTGTGAGTGAGAGAGAAAGAAGCTGTCAGTGTGTGTGAGAGAGAAAGAGAATCTGTGAGTGAGAAGGAGAGAGAAAGAGAAGCTGTGAGTGAGTGAGAGAGAGAGAAAGAGAAGCTGTGAGTGAGAGAGAGAGAGAATCTGTGAGTGAGAGAGAGAGAAAGAGAAGCTGTGAGTGAGTGAGGGAGAAAGAGAAGCTGTGAGTGAGAGAGAAAGAGAAGCTGTGAGAGAGGGAGAAAGAGAAGCTGTGATTGAGAGAGAGAGAAAGAGAAGCTGTGAGTGAGAGAGAGAGAGAGAAGATGTGAGTGAGAGAGAGAGAGAATGAGAAGCTGTGAGTGAGAGAGAGAGAAAGTAAGAGAAGCTGTGAGTGATACAGAGAGAGAGAAAGAGAAGCTGTGAGTGAGAGAGAGAGGGAGAAAGATAAGCTGTGAGAGAGAGAGAGAGAAAGAGAAGCTGTGAGTGAGAGAGAGAGAGAAAGAGAAGCTGCGAGTAAGAAGGAGAGGGAAAGAGAAGAAGTGAGTGAGAGAGAGAGAGAGAAAGAGAAGCTGTGAGACAGAAAGAGAAGCTGTGAGTGAGAGAGTGAGAGAGAGAAAGAGAATCTGTTAGTGAGAGTGAAAGAGAGAGAGAAAGAGAAGCTGTGAGTGAGAGAGAGATTGAAAGAGAAGCTGTGAGTGAGAGAGAGAGAGAGAAAGAGAAGCTGTGAGTGAGAGAGAGAAAGAGAAGCTGTGAGTGAGAGGGAGAGAGAGAAAGAGAAGCTGTGAGTGACACAGAGAGAGAAGCTGTGAGTTAGAGAGAGAGAAAGAGAAGCTGTGAGTGAGAGAGAGAGAGAGAAAGAGAAGCTGAGAGAGAGAGAGAGAGAGAGAATGTGAAGCTGTGAGTGAGAGAGAGAGACAGAGAAGCTGTGTGTGTGAGAGAGAGAGAAAGATAGTCTGAGAAAGAGAGAGTGAAAGAGAAGCTGTGAGACAGAGAGAGGGAGAAAGAGAAGCTGTGTGTGTGAGAGAGAGAAAGAGAAGCTGTGAGTGAGAGTGAGAGAGAGAGAGAAAGAGAAGCTGTGAGTGTGAGAGAGAGAGAAAGAGAAGCTGTGAGTGTGAGAGAGAGAAAGCGAAGCTGTGAGTGAGAGAGAGAGAGAATGAGAAGCTGTGAGTGAGAGAGAGAGAAGCTGTGAGTGAGAGAGAGAGAGAGGATGTGAGTGAGAGAGAGAGAGAATGAGAAGCTGTGAGTGAGAGAGAGAGAAAAAGAGAAGCTGTGATTAAGAAGGAGAGAGAAAGAGAATAAGTGCGTGAGTGAGAGAGAGAGAGAAAGAGAAGCTGTGAGAGAGAAAGAGAAGCTGTGAGTGAGAGAGTGAGAGAGAGAAAGAGAATCTGTTACTGAGTGTGTGTGTGAGAGAGAAAGAGAAGCTGTGAGTGAGAGAGATTGAAAGAGAAGCTGTGAGTGAGAGAGAGAGAGAAAGAGAAGCTGTGAGTGAGAGAGAGAAAGAGAAGCTGTGAGTGAGAGGGAGAGAAAGAGAAGCTGTGAGTGACACACAGAGAGAGAAGCTGTGAGTTAGAGAGAGAGAAAGAGAAGCTGTGAGTGACGGAGAGAGAGAAAGAGAAGCTGAGAGTGAGAGAGAGAGAGAAATTGAAGCTGTGAGTGAGAGAGAGAGAGAGAGAAGCTGTGTGTGTGTGTGAGAAAGATAGAAAGAGAGAGTGAAAGAGAAGCTGTGAGTGAGACAGAGAGAGGGAGAAAGAGAAGCTGTGTGCGTGAGAGAGAGAAAGAGAAGCTGTGAGTGAGAGAGAGAAAGAAAAGCTGTGAGTGAGAGAGAGAGAAAGAGAAGGTATGAGTGAGAGAGAGAGAAGTTGTGAGTGATAGAGTGAGAGAGAGAAAGAGAAGCTGTGAGTGAGAGAGAGAAAGAGAAGATGTGAGTGAGAGGGAGAGAGAGAAAGAGAAGCTGTGAGTGAGAGAGAGAGAGAGAAAGAGAAGCTGTGAGTGAGAAGAGAGAAAGAGAAGCTGTGAGTGAGAGGGAGAGAGAGAAAGAGAAGCTGTGAGTGACACACAGAGAGAGAAGCTGTGAGTTAGAGAGAGAGAGAAAGAGAAGCTGTGAGTGACAGAGAGAGAGAGAAAGAGAAGCTGTGAGTGAGAGTGAGAGAGAGAGAGAAAGAGAAAGAGAAGCTGTGAGTGAGTGAGAGAGAAAGAGAAGCTGTGAGTGAGAGAGAGAGAAAGAGAAGCTGTGAGTGAGAGAGAGAGAAAGAGAAGCTGTGAGTGAGAGAGAGAGAGAAAGAGAAGCTTTGAGTAAGAAGGATAGGGAAAAAGAAGAAGTGAGTGAGTGAGAGAGAGAGAGAGAAAGAGAAGCTGTGAGTGAGAGAGAAAGAGAAGCTGTGAGTGAGAGAGTGAGAGAGAGAAAGAGAAGCTGTTAGTGAGAGTGAGAGCGAGAGAGAAAGAGAAGCTGTGAGTGAGAGAGAGAGAAAGAGAAGCTGTGATTAAGAAGGAGAGGGAAAGAGAATAAGAGAGTGAGAGAGAGAGAGAAAGAGAAGCTGTGAGAGAGAAAGAGAAGCTGTGAGTGAGAGAGAGAAAGAGAATCTGTTAGTGAGAGAGAGAGAGAGAAAGAGAAGCTGAGAGAGAGAGAGAGAGAATGTGAAGCTGTGAGTGAGAGAGAGAGAGACAGAGAAGCTGTGTGTGTGTGAGAGAGAGAGATAGTCTGAGAAAGAGAGAGTGAAAGAGAAGCTGTGAGTGACACAGAGAGAGAAGCTGTGAGTTAGAGAGAGAGAAAGAGAAGCTGTGAGTGAGAGAGAGAGAGAGAAAGAGAAGCTGAGAGAGAGAGAGAGAGAATGTGAAGCTGTGAGTGAGAGAGAGAGACAGAGAAGCTGTGTGTGTGTTAGAGAGAGAAAGATAGTCTGAGAAAGAGAGAGTGAAAGAGAAGCTGTGAGTGAGACAGAGAGAGGGAGAAAGAGAAGCTGTGTGTGTGTGAGAGAGAAAGAGAAGCTGTGAGTGAGAGTGAGAGAGAGAGAGAAAGAGAAGCTGTGAGTGTGAGAGAGAGAGAAAGAGAAGCTGTGAGTGTGAGAGAGAGAAAGCGAAGCTGTGAGTGAGAGAGAGAGAGAATGAGAAGCTGTGAGTGAGAGAGAGAGAAGCTGTGAGTGAGAGAGAGAGAGAAGATGTGAGTGAGAGAGAGAGAGAATGAGAAGCTGTGAGTGAGAGAGAGAGAAAAAGAGAAGCTGTGATTAAGAAGGAGAGGGAAAGAGAATAAGTGCGTGAGTGAGAGAGAGAGAGAGAGAAAGAGAAGCTGTGAGTAAGAAGGATAGGGAAAAAGAAGAAGTGAGTGAGTGAGAGAGAGAGAGAGAAAGAGAAGCTGTGAGTGAGAGAGAGAGAGAAAGAGAAGCTGTGAGTGAGAGAGTGAGAGAGAGAAAGAGAAGCTGTTAGTGAGAGTGAGAGCGAGAGAGAAAGAGAAGCTGTGAGTGAGAGAGAGAGAAAGAGAAGCTGTGATTAAGAAGGAGAGGGAAAGAGAATAAGTGAGTGAGAGAGAGAGAGAGAAAGAGAAGCTGTGAGAGAGAAAGAGAAGCTGTGAGTGAGAGAGTGAGAGAGAGAAAGAGAATCTGTTAGTGAGAGAGAGAGAGAGAAAGAGAAGCTGAGAGAGAGAGAGAGAGAATGTGAAGCTGTGAGTGAGAGAGAGAGACAGAGAAGCTGTGTGTGTGTGAGAGAGAGAAAGATAGTCTGAGAAAGAGAGAGTGAAAGAGAAGCTGTGAGTGACACAGAGAGAGAAGCTGTGAGTTAGAGAGAGAGAAAGAGAAGCTGTGAGTGAGAGAGAGAGAGAGAAAGAGAAGCTGAGAGAGAGAGAGAGAGAGAATGTGATGCTGTGAGTGAGAGAGAGACAGAGAAGCTGTGTGTGTGAGAGAGAGAGAAAGATAGTCTGAGAAAGAGAGAGTGAAAGAGAAGCTGTGAGTGAGACAGAGAGAGGGAGAAAGAGAAGCTGTGTGTGTGTGAGAGAGAAAGAGAAGCTGTGAGTGAGAGTGAGAGAGAGAGAGAAAGAGAAGCTGTGAGTGTGAGAGAGAGAGAAAGAGAAGCTGTGAGTGTGAGAGAGAGAAAGCGAAGCTGTGAGTGAGAGAGAGAGAGAATGAGAAGCTGTGAGTGAGAGAGAGAGAAGCTGTGAGTGAGAGAGAGAGAAGATGTGAGTGAGAGAGAGAAAGAGAAGATGTGAGTGAGAGGGAGAGAGAGAAAGAGAAGCTGTGAGTGAGAGAGAGAGAGAGAAAGAGAAGCTGTGAGTGAGAAGAGAGAAAGAGAAGCTGTGAGTGAGAGGGAGAGAGAGAAAGAGAAGCTGTGAGTGACACACAGAGAGAGAAGCTGTGAGTTAGAGAGAGAGAGAAAGAGAAGCTGTGAGTGACAGAGAGAGAGAGAAAGAGAAGCTGTGAGTGAGAGTGAGAGAGAGAGAGAAAGAGAAGCTGTGAGTGAGTGAGAGAGAAAGAGAAGCTGTGAGTGAGAGAGAGAGAAAGAGAAGCTGTGAGTGAGAGAGAGAGAAAGAGAAGCTGTGAGTGAGAGAAAGAGAGAGAAAGAGAAGCTGTGAGTAAGAAGGATAGGGAAAAAGAAGAAGTGAGTGAGTGAGAGAGAGAGAGAGAAAGAGAAGCTGTGAGTGAGAGAGAGAGAGAAAGATAAGCTATGAGTGAGAGAGTGAGAGAGAGAAAGAGAAGCTGTTAGTGAGAGTGAGAGCGAGAGAGAAAGAGAAGCTGTGAGTGAGAGAGAGAGAAAGAGAAGCTGTGAGTGAGAGAGAGAGAAAGAGAAGCTGTGATTAAGAAGGAGAGGGAAAGAGAATGAGTGAGAGAGAGAGAGAGAAAGAGAAGCTGTGAGAGAGAAAGAGAAGCTGTGAGTGAGAGAGTGAGAGAGAGAAAGAGAATCTGTTAGTGAGTGTGTGTGAGAGAGAGAAAGAGAAGCTGTGAGTGAGAGAGAGATTGAAAGAGAAGCTGTGAGTGAGAGAGAGAGAGAAAGAGAAGCTGTGGTTGAGAGAGAGAAAGAGAAGCTGTGAGTGAGAGGGAGAGAAAGAGAAGCTGTGAGTGAGACAGAGAGAGAGAAGCTGTGAGTTAGAGAGAGAGAAAGAGAAGCTGTGAGTGACAGAGAGAGAGAAAGAGAAGCTGTGAGTGAGAGTGAGAGAGAGAGAGAAAGTGAACCTGTGAGTGTGTGAGAGAGAGAAAGAGAAGCTGTGTGTGTGTGAGAGAGAAAGATAGTCTGAGAAAGAGAGAGTGAAAGAGAAGCTGTGAGTGAGACAGAGAGAGGGAGAAAGAGAAGCTGTGTGTGTGAGAGAGAGAAAGAGAAGCTGTGAGTGAGAGTGAGAGAGAGAGAGAAAGAGAAGCTGAGAGTGAGAGAGAGAGAGAAAGTGAAGCTGTGAGTGAGAGAGAGAGAGAGAAGCTGTGAGTGAGAGAGAGAAAGAAAGAGAAGCTGTGAGTGTGTGAGAGAGAAAGAGAAGCTGTGAGTGAGAGAGAGAGAGAAAGAGAAGCTGTGAGTAAGAAGGAGAGGGAAAGAGAAGAAGTGAGTGAGTGAGAGAGAGAGAGAAAGAGAAGCTGTGAGACAGAAAGAGAAGCTGTGAGTGAGAGAGTGAGAGAGAGAAAGAGAATCTGTTAGTGAGAGTGAGAGAGAGAGAGAAAGAGAAGCTGTAAGTGAGAGAGAGATTGAAAGAGAAGCTGTGAGTGAGAGAGAGAGAGAAAAAGAGAAGCTGAGTGAGAGAGAGAAAGAGAAGCTGTGAGTGAGAGGGAGAGAGAGAAAGAGAAGCTGTGAGTGACACAGAGAGAGAGAAGCTGTGAGTTAGAGAGAGAGAAAGAGAAGCTGTGAGTGACAGAGAGAGAGACAGAGAAGCTGTGTGTGTGAGAGAGAGAGAAAGATAGTCTGAGAAAGAGAGAGTGAAAGAGAAGCTGTGAGACAGAGAGAGGGAGAAAGAGAGGCTGTGTGTGTGAGAGAGAGAGAGAGAAAGAGAAGCTGTGAGTGAGAGTGAGAGAGAGAGAGAGAGAAGCTGTGAGTGTGTGTGTGAGAGAAAGAGAAACTGTGAGTGAGAGAGAGAGAAAGCGAAGCTGTGAGAGAGAAAGAGAGAGAGAATGAGAAGCTGTGAGTGAGAGAGAGAGAAGCTGTGAGTGAGAGAGAGAGAGAAGATGTGAGTGAGAGAGAGAGAATGAGAAGCTGTGAGTGAGAGAGATAAAAAATAAGAGAAGCTGTGAGTGAGAAAGAGAGAGAAAGAGTAGCTGTGAGTGAGAGAAAGAGAGGGAGAAAGAGAAGCTGTGAGTGAGAGAGAGAGAAAGAGAAGCTGTGAGTGAGAGAGAGAGAGAGAATGAGAAGCTGTGAGTGAGAGAGAGAGAAGCTGTGAGTGAGAGAGAAAGAGAAGCTGTGAGTGAGAGAGAGAGAGAGAAGATGTGAGTGAGAGAGAGATAGAAAGAGAAGCTGTGAGTGAGAGAGAGAGAAAGTAAGAGAAGCTGTGAGTGATACAGAGAGAGAGAAAGAGAAGCTGTGAGTGAGAGAGAGAGAGAGAGAGAAGCTGTGAGTGAGAGAGAGAGAGAAAGAGAAGCTGCGAGTAAGAAGGAGAGGGAAAGAGAAGAAGTGAGTGAGAGAGAGAGAAAGAGAAGCTGTGAGACAGAAAGAGAAGCTGTGAGTGAGAGAGTGAGAGAGAGAAAGAGAATCTGTTAGTGAGAGTGAAAGAGAGAGAGAAAGAGAAGCTGTGAGTGAGAGAGAGATTGAAAGAGAAGCTGTGAGTGAGAGAGAGAGAGAGAAAGAGAAGCTGTGAGTGAGAGAGAGAAAGAGAAGCTGTGAGTGAGAGGGAGAGAGAGAAAGAGAAGCTGTGAGTGACACAGAGAGAGAAGCTGTGAGTTAGAGAGAGAGAAAGAGAAGCTGTGAGTGAGAGAGAGAGAGAGAAAGAGAAGCTGAGAGAGAGAGAGAGAGAGAGAATGTGAAGCTGTGAGTGAGAGAGAGAGACAGAGAAGCTGTGTGTGTGAGAGAGAGAGAAAGATAGTCTGAGAAAGAGAGAGTGAAAGAGAAGCTGTGAGACAGAGAGAGGGAGAAAGAGAAGCTGTGTGTGTGAGAGAGAGAAAGAGAAGCTGTGAGTGAGAGTGAGAGAGAGAGAGAAAGAGAAGCTGTGAGTGTGAGAGAGAGAGAAAGAGAAGCTGTGAGTGTGAGAGAGAGAAAGCGAAGCTGTGAGTGAGAGAGAGAGAGAATGAGAAGCTGTGAGTGAGAGAGAGAGAAGCTGTGAGTGAGAGAGAGAGAGAGGATGTGAGTGAGAGAGAGAGAGAATGAGAAGCTGTGAGTGAGAGAGAGAGAAAAAGAGAAGCTGTGATTAAGAAGGAGAGAGAAAGAGAATAAGTGCGTGAGTGAGAGAGAGAGAGAAAGAGAAGCTGTGAGAGAGAAAGAGAAGCTGTGAGTGAGAGAGTGAGAGAGAGAAAGAGAATCTGTTACTGAGTGTGTGTGTGAGAGAGAAAGAGAAGCTGTGAGTGAGAGAGATTGAAAGAGAAGCTGTGAGTGAGAGAGAGAGAGAAAGAGAAGCTGTGAGTGAGAGAGAGAAAGAGAAGCTGTGAGTGAGAGGGAGAGAAAGAGAAGCTGTGAGTGACACACAGAGAGAGAAGCTGTGAGTTAGAGAGAGAGAAAGAGAAGCTGTGAGTGACGGAGAGAGAGAAAGAGAAGCTGAGAGTGAGAGAGAGAGAGAAATTGAAGCTGTGAGTGAGAGAGAGAGAGAGAGAAGCTGTGTGTGTGTGTGAGAAAGATAGAAAGAGAGAGTGAAAGAGAAGCTGTGAGTGAGACAGAGAGAGGGAGAAAGAGAAGCTGTGTGCGTGAGAGAGAGAAAGAGAAGCTGTGAGTGAGAGAGAGAAAGAAAAGCTGTGAGTGAGAGAGAGAGAAAGAGAAGGTATGAGTGAGAGAGAGAGAAGTTGTGAGTGAGAGAGTGAGAGAGAGAAAGAGAAGCTGTGAGTGAGAGAGAGAAAGAGAAGATGTGAGTGAGAGGGAGAGAGAGAAAGAGAAGCTGTGAGTGAGAGAGAGAGAGAGAAAGAGAAGCTGTGAGTGAGAAGAGAGAAAGAGAAGCTGTGAGTGAGAGGGAGAGAGAGAAAGAGAAGCTGTGAGTGACACACAGAGAGAGAAGCTGTGAGTTAGAGAGAGAGAGAAAGAGAAGCTGTGAGTGACAGAGAGAGAGAGAAAGAGAAGCTGTGAGTGAGAGTGAGAGAGAGAGAGAAAGAGAAGCTGTGAGTGAGTGAGAGAGAAAGAGAAGCTGTGAGTGAGAGAGAGAGAAAGAGAAGCTGTGAGTGAGAGAGAGAGAAAGAGAAGCTGTGAGTGAGAGAGAGAGAGAAAGAGAAGCTTTGAGTAAGAAGGATAGGGAAAAAGAAGAAGTGAGTGAGTGAGAGAGAGAGAGAGAAAGAGAAGCTGTGAGTGAGAGAGAAAGAGAAGCTGTGAGTGAGAGAGTGAGAGAGAGAAAGAGAAGCTGTTAGTGAGAGTGAGAGCGAGAGAGAAAGAGAAGCTGTGAGTGAGAGAGAGAGAAAGAGAAGCTGTGATTAAGAAGGAGAGGGAAAGAGAATAAGAGAGTGAGAGAGAGAGAGAAAGAGAAGCTGTGAGAGAGAAAGAGAAGCTGTGAGTGAGAGAGAGAAAGAGAATCTGTTAGTGAGAGAGAGAGAGAGAAAGAGAAGCTGAGAGAGAGAGAGAGAGAATGTGAAGCTGTGAGTGAGAGAGAGAGAGACAGAGAAGCTGTGTGTGTGTGAGAGAGAGAGATAGTCTGAGAAAGAGAGAGTGAAAGAGAAGCTGTGAGTGACACAGAGAGAGAAGCTGTGAGTTAGAGAGAGAGAAAGAGAAGCTGTGAGTGAGAGAGAGAGAGAGAAAGAGAAGCTGAGAGAGAGAGAGAGAGAATGTGAAGCTGTGAGTGAGAGAGAGAGACAGAGAAGCTGTGTGTGTGTTAGAGAGAGAAAGATAGTCTGAGAAAGAGAGAGTGAAAGAGAAGCTGTGAGTGAGACAGAGAGAGGGAGAAAGAGAAGCTGTGTGTGTGTGAGAGAGAAAGAGAAGCTGTGAGTGAGAGTGAGAGAGAGAGAGAAAGAGAAGCTGTGAGTGTGAGAGAGAGAGAAAGAGAAGCTGTGAGTGTGAGAGAGAGAAAGCGAAGCTGTGAGTGAGAGAGAGAGAGAATGAGAAGCTGTGAGTGAGAGAGAGAGAAGCTGTGAGTGAGAGAGAGAGAGAAGATGTGAGTGAGAGAGAGAGAGAATGAGAAGCTGTGAGTGAGAGAGAGAGAAAAAGAGAAGCTGTGATTAAGAAGGAGAGGGAAAGAGAATAAGTGCGTGAGTGAGAGAGAGAGAGAGAGAAAGAGAAGCTGTGAGTAAGAAGGATAGGGAAAAAGAAGAAGTGAGTGAGTGAGAGAGAGAGAGAGAAAGAGAAGCTGTGAGTGAGAGAGAGAGAGAAAGAGAAGCTGTGAGTGAGAGAGTGAGAGAGAGAAAGAGAAGCTGTTAGTGAGAGTGAGAGCGAGAGAGAAAGAGAAGCTGTGAGTGAGAGAGAGAGAAAGAGAAGCTGTGATTAAGAAGGAGAGGGAAAGAGAATAAGTGAGTGAGAGAGAGAGAGAGAAAGAGAAGCTGTGAGAGAGAAAGAGAAGCTGTGAGTGAGAGAGTGAGAGAGAGAAAGAGAATCTGTTAGTGAGAGAGAGAGAGAGAGAGAGAAGCTGAGAGAGAGAGAGAGAGAATGTGAAGCTGTGAGTGAGAGAGAGAGACAGAGAAGCTGTGTGTGTGTGAGAGAGAGAAAGATAGTCTGAGAAAGAGAGAGTGAAAGAGAAGCTGTGAGTGACACAGAGAGAGAAGCTGTGAGTTAGAGAGAGAGAAAGAGAAGCTGTGAGTGAGAGAGAGAGAGAGAAAGAGAAGCTGAGAGAGAGAGAGAGAGAGAATGTGATGCTGTGAGTGAGAGAGAGACAGAGAAGCTGTGTGTGTGAGAGAGAGAGAAAGATAGTCTGAGAAAGAGAGAGTGAAAGAGAAGCTGTGAGTGAGACAGAGAGAGGGAGAAAGAGAAGCTGTGTGTGTGTGAGAGAGAAAGAGAAGCTGTGAGTGAGAGTGAGAGAGAGAGAGAAAGAGAAGCTGTGAGTGTGTGAGAGAGAGAAAGAGAAGCTGTGAGTGTGAGAGAGAGAAAGCGAAGCTGTGAGTGAGAGAGAGAGAGAATGAGAAGCTGTGAGTGAGAGAGAGAGAAGCTGTGAGTGAGAGAGAGAGAAGATGTGAGTGAGAGAGAGAAAGAGAAGATGTGAGTGAGAGGGAGAGAGAGAAAGAGAAGCTGTGAGTGAGAGAGAGAGAGAGAAAGAGAAGCTGTGAGTGAGAAGAGAGAAACAGAAGCTGTGAGTGAGAGGGAGAGAGAGAAAGAGAAGCTGTGAGTGACACACAGAGAGAGAAGCTGTGAGTTAGAGAGAGAGAGAAAGAGAAGCTGTGAGTGACAGAGAGAGAGAGAAAGAGAAGCTGTGAGTGAGAGTGAGAGAGAGAGAGAAAGAGAAGCTGTGAGTGAGTGAGAGAGAAAGAGAAGCTGTGAGTGAGAGAGAGAGAAAGAGAAGCTGTGAGTGAGAGAGAGAGAAAGAGAAGCTGTGAGTGAGAGAAAGAGAGAGAAAGAGAAGCTGTGAGTAAGAAGGATAGGGAAAAAGAAGAAGTGAGTGAGTGAGAGAGAGAGAGAGAAAGAGAAGCTGTGAGTGAGAGAGAGAGAGAAAGATAAGCTATGAGTGAGAGAGTGAGAGAGAGAAAGAGAAGCTGTTAGTGAGAGTGAGAGCGAGAGAGAAAGAGAAGCTGTGAGTGAGAGAGAGAGAAAGAGAAGCTGTGAGTGAGAGAGAGAGAAAGAGAAGCTGTGATTAAGAAGGAGAGGGAAAGAGAATGAGTGAGAGAGAGAGAGAAAGAGAAGCTGTGAGAGAGAAAGAGAAGCTGTGAGTGAGAGAGTGAGAGAGAGAAAGAGAATCTGTTAGTGAGTGTGTGTGAGAGAGAGAAAGAGAAGCTGTGAGTGAGAGAGAGATTGAAAGAGAAGCTGTGAGTGAGAGAGAGAGAGAAAGAGAAGCTGTGGTTGAGAGAGAGAAAGAGAAGCTGTGAGTGAGAGGGAGAGAAAGAGAAGCTGTGAGTGAGACAGAGAGAGAGAAGCTGTGAGTTAGAGAGAGAGAAAGAGAAGCTGTGAGTGACAGAGAGAGAGAAAGAGAAGCTGTGAGTGAGAGTGAGAGAGAGAGAGAAAGTGAACCTGTGAGTGTGTGAGAGAGAGAAAGAGAAGCTGTGTGTGTGTGAGAGAGAAAGATAGTCTGAGAAAGAGAGAGTGAAAGAGAAGCTGGGAGTGAGACAGAGAGAGGGAGAAAGAGAAGCTGTGTGTGTGAGAGAGAGAAAGAGAAGCTGTGAGTGAGAGTGAGAGAGAGAGAGAAAGAGAAGCTGAGAGTGAGAGAGAGAGAGAAAGTGAAGCTGTGAGTGAGAGAGAGAGAGAGAAGCTGTGAGTGAGAGAGAGAAAGAAAGAGAAGCTGTGAGTGTGTGAGAGAGAAAGAGAAGCTGTGAGTGAGAGAGAGAGAGAAAGAGAAGCTGTGAGTAAGAAGGAGAGGGAAAGAGAAGAAGTGAGTGAGTGAGAGAGAGAGAGAAAGAGAAGCTGTGAGACAGAAAGAGAAGCTGTGAGTGAGAGAGTGAGAGAGAGAAAGAGAATCTGTTAGTGAGAGTGAGAGAGAGAGAGAAAGAGAAGCTGTAAGTGAGAGAGAGATTGAAAGAGAAGCTGTGAGTGAGAGAGAGAGAGAAAAAGAGAAGCTGAGTGAGAGAGAGAAAGAGAAGCTGTGAGTGAGAGGGAGAGAGAGAAAGAGAAGCTGTGAGTGACACAGAGAGAGAGAAGCTGTGAGTTAGAGAGAGAGAAAGAGAAGCTGTGAGTGACAGAGAGAGAGACAGAGAAGCTGTGTGTGTGAGAGAGAGAGAAAGATAGTCTGAGAAAGAGAGAGTGAAAGAGAAGCTGTGAGACAGAGAGAGGGAGAAAGAGAGGCTGTGTGTGTGAGAGAGAGAGAGAGAAAGAGAAGCTGTGAGTGAGAGTGAGAGAGAGAGAGAGAG
Organism: Bradypodion pumilum; assembly: GCA_035047305.1. NCBI lineage: Eukaryota > Metazoa > Chordata > Lepidosauria > Squamata > Chamaeleonidae > Bradypodion > Bradypodion pumilum. The sequence goes on from JAWDJD010000001.1 coordinate 234,699,293, forward strand.
AAGCTGTGAGTGTGTGTGTGAGAGAAAGAGAAACTGTGAGTGAGAGAGAGAGAAAGCGAAGCTGTGAGAGAGAAAGAGAGAGAGAATGAGAAGCTGTGAGTGAGAGAGAGAGAAGCTGTGAGTGAGAGAGAGAGAGAAGATGTGAGTGAGAGAGAGAGAATGAGAAGCTGTGAGTGAGAGAGATAAAAAATAAGAGAAGCTGTGAGTGAGAAAGAGAGAGAAAGAGTAGCTGTGAGTGAGAGAAAGAGAGAAAAAGAGAAGCTGAGTGAGAGAGAGAAAGAGAAGCTGTGAGTGAGAGGGAGAGAGAGAAAGAGAAGCTGTGAGTGACACAGAGAGAGAGAAGCTGTGAGTTAGAGAGAGAGAAAGAGAAGCTGTGAGTGACACAGAGAGAGAGAAGCTGTGAGTTAGAGAGAGAGAAAGAGAAGCTGTGAGTGACAGAGAGAGAGACAGAGAAGCTGTGTGTGTGAGAGAGAGAGAAAGATAGTCTGAGAAAGAGAGAGTGAAAGAGAAGCTGTGAGACAGAGAGAGGGAGAAAGAGAGGCTGTGTGTGTGAGAGAGAGAGAGAGAAAGAGAAGCTGTGAGTGAGAGTGAGAGAGAGAGAGAGAGAAGCTGTGAGTGTGTGTGTGAGAGAAAGAGAAACTGTGAGTGAGAGAGAGAGAAAGCGAAGCTGTGAGAGAGAAAGAGAGAGAGAATGAGAAGCTGTGAGTGAGAGAGAGAGAAGCTGTGAGTGAGAGAGAGAGAGAAGATGTGAGTGAGAGAGAGAGAATGAGAAGCTGTGAGTGAGAGAGATAAAAAATAAGAGAAGCTGTGAGTGAGAAAGAGAGAGAAAGAGTAGCTGTGAGTGAGAGAAAGAGAGGGAGAAAGAGAAGCTGTGAGTGAGAGAGAGAGAAAGAGAAGCTGTGAGTGAGAGAGAGAGAGAATGAGAAGCTGTGAGTGAGAGAGAGAGAAGCTGTGAGTGAGAGAGAAAGAGAAGCTGTGAGTGAGAGAGAGAGAGAGAAGATGTGAGTGAGAGAGAGATAGAATGAGAAGCTGTGAGTGAGAGAGAGAGAAAGTAAGAGAAGCTGTGAGTGATACAGAGAGAGAGAAAGAGAAGCTGTGAGTGAGAGAGAGAGAGAGAGAGAAGCTGTGAGTGAGAGAGAGAGAGAAAGAGAAGCTGCGAGTAAGAAGGAGAGGGAAAGAGAAGAAGTGAGTGAGAGAGAGAGAAAGAGAAGCTGTGAGACAGAAAGAGAAGCTGTGAGTGAGAGAGTGAGAGAGAGAAAGAGAATCTGTTAGTGAGAGTGAAAGAGAGAGAGAAAGAGAAGCTGTGAGTGAGAGAGAGATTGAAAGAGAAGCTGTGAGTGAGAGAGAGAGAGAGAAAGAGAAGCTGTGAGTGAGAGAGAGAAAGAGAAGCTGTGAGTGAGAGGGAGAGAGAGAAAGAGAAGCTGTGAGTGACACAGAGAGAGAAGCTGTGAGTTAGAGAGAGAGAAAGAGAAGCTGTGAGTGAGAGAGAGAGAGAGAAAGAGAAGCTGAGAGAGAGAGAGAGAGAGAGAATGTGAAGCTGTGAGTGAGAGAGAGAGACAGAGAAGCTGTGTGTGAGAGAGAGAGAGAAAGATAGTCTGAGAAAGAGAGAGTGAAAGAGAAGCTGTGAGACAGAGAGAGGGAGAAAGAGAAGCTGTGTGTGTGAGAGAGAGAAAGAGAAGCTGTGAGTGAGAGTGAGAGAGAGAGAGAAAGAGAAGCTGTGAGTGTGAGAGAGAGAGAAAGAGAAGCTGTGAGTGTGAGAGAGAGAAAGCGAAGCTGTGAGTGAGAGAGAGAGAGAATGAGAAGCTGTGAGTGAGAGAGAGAGAAGCTGTGAGTGAGAGAGAGAGAGAGGATGTGAGTGAGAGAGAGAGAGAATGAGAAGCTGTGAGTGAGAGAGAGAGAAAAAGAGAAGCTGTGATTAAGAAGGAGAGAGAAAGAGAATAAGTGCGTGAGTGAGAGAGAGAGAGAAAGAGAAGCTGTGAGAGAGAAAGAGAAGCTGTGAGTGAGAGAGTGAGAGAGAGAAAGAGAATCTGTTACTGAGTGTGTGTGTGAGAGAGAAAGAGAAGCTGTGAGTGAGAGAGATTGAAAGAGAAGCTGTGAGTGAGAGAGAGAGAGAAAGAGAAGCTGTGAGTGAGAGAGAGAAAGAGAAGCTGTGAGTGAGAGGGAGAGAAAGAGAAGCTGTGAGTGACACACAGAGAGAGAAGCTGTGAGTTAGAGAGAGAGAAAGAGAAGCTGTGAGTGACGGAGAGAGAGAAAGAGAAGCTGAGAGTGAGAGAGAGAGAGAAATTGAAGCTGTGAGTGAGAGAGAGAGAGAGAGAAGCTGTGTGTGTGTGTGAGAAAGATAGAAAGAGAGAGTGAAAGAGAAGCTGTGAGTGAGACAGAGAGAGGGAGAAAGAGAAGCTGTGTGCGTGAGAGAGAGAAAGAGAAGCTGTGAGTGAGAGAGAGAAAGAAAAGCTGTGAGTGAGAGAGAGAGAAAGAGAAGGTATGAGTGAGAGAGAGAGAAGTTGTGAGTGAGAGAGTGAGAGAGAGAAAGAGAAGCTGTGAGTGAGAGAGAGAAAGAGAAGATGTGAGTGAGAGGGAGAGAGAGAAAGAGAAGCTGTGAGTGAGAGAGAGAGAGAGAAAGAGAAGCTGTGAGTGAGAAGAGAGAAAGAGAAGCTGTGAGTGAGAGGGAGAGAGAGAAAGAGAAGCTGTGAGTGACACACAGAGAGAGAAGCTGTGAGTTAGAGAGAGAGAAAGAGAAGCTGTGAGTGACAGAGAGAGAGAGAAAGAGAAGCTGTGAGTGAGAGTGAGAGAGAGAGAGAAAGAGAAGCTGTGAGTGAGTGAGAGAGAAAGAGAAGCTGTGAGTGAGAGAGAGAGAAAGAGAAGCTGTGAGTGAGAGAGAGAGAAAGAGAAGCTGTGAGTGAGAGAGAGAGAGAAAGAGAAGCTTTGAGTAAGAAGGATAGGGAAAAAGAAGAAGTGAGTGAGTGAGAGAGAGAGAGAGAAAGAGAAGCTGTGAGTGAGAGAGAAAGAGAAGCTGTGAGTGAGAGAGTGAGAGAGAGAAAGAGAAGCTGTTAGTGAGAGTGAGAGCGAGAGAGAAAGAGAAGCTGTGAGTGAGAGAGAGAGAAAGAGAAGCTGTGATTAAGAAGGAGAGGGAAAGAGAATAAGAGAGTGAGAGAGAGAGAGAAAGAGAAGCTGTGAGAGAGAAAGAGAAGCTGTGAGTGAGAGAGAGAAAGAGAATCTGTTAGTGAGAGAGAGAGAGAGAAAGAGAAGCTGAGAGAGAGAGAGAGAGAATGTGAAGCTGTGAGTGAGAGAGAGAGAGACAGAGAAGCTGTGTGTGTGTGAGAGAGAGAGATAGTCTGAGAAAGAGAGAGTGAAAGAGAAGCTGTGAGTGACACAGAGAGAGAAGCTGTGAGTTAGAGAGAGAGAAAGAGAAGCTGTGAGTGAGAGAGAGAGAGAGAAAGAGAAGCTGAGAGAGAGAGAGAGAGAATGTGAAGCTGTGAGTGAGAGAGAGAGACAGAGAAGCTGTGTGTGTGTTAGAGAGAGAAAGATAGTCTGAGAAAGAGAGAGTGAAAGAGAAGCTGTGAGTGAGACAGAGAGAGGGAGAAAGAGAAGCTGTGTGTGTGTGAGAGAGAAAGAGAAGCTGTGAGTGAGAGTGAGAGAGAGAGAGAAAGAGAAGCTGTGAGTGTGAGAGAGAGAGAAAGAGAAGCTGTGAGTGTGAGAGAGAGAAAGCGAAGCTGTGAGTGAGAGAGAGAGAGAATGAGAAGCTGTGAGTGAGAGAGAGAGAAGCTGTGAGTGAGAGAGAGAGAGAAGATGTGAGTGAGAGAGAGAGAGAATGAGAAGCTGTGAGTGAGAGAGAGAGAAAAAGAGAAGCTGTGATTAAGAAGGAGAGGGAAAGAGAATAAGTGCGTGAGTGAGAGAGAGAGAGAGAGAAAGAGAAGCTGTGAGTAAGAAGGATAGGGAAAAAGAAGAAGTGAGTGAGTGAGAGAGAGAGAGAGAAAGAGAAGCTGTGAGTGAGAGAGAGAGAGAAAGAGAAGCTGTGAGTGAGAGAGTGAGAGAGAGAAAGAGAAGCTGTTAGTGAGAGTGAGAGCGAGAGAGAAAGAGAAGCTGTGAGTGAGAGAGAGAGAAAGAGAAGCTGTGATTAAGAAGGAGAGGGAAAGAGAATAAGTGAGTGAGAGAGAGAGAGAGAAAGAGAAGCTGTGAGAGAGAAAGAGAAGCTGTGAGTGAGAGAGTGAGAGAGAGAAAGAGAATCTGTTAGTGAGAGAGAGAGAGAGAAAGAGAAGCTGAGAGAGAGAGAGAGAGAATGTGAAGCTGTGAGTGAGAGAGAGAGACAGAGAAGCTGTGTGTGTGTGAGAGAGAGAAAGATAGTCTGAGAAAGAGAGAGTGAAAGAGAAGCTGTGAGTGACACAGAGAGAGAAGCTGTGAGTTAGAGAGAGAGAAAGAGAAGCTGTGAGTGAGAGAGAGAGAGAGAAAGAGAAGCTGAGAGAGAGAGAGAGAGAGAATGTGATGCTGTGAGTGAGAGAGAGACAGAGAAGCTGTGTGTGTGAGAGAGAGAGAAAGATAGTCTGAGAAAGAGAGAGTGAAAGAGAAGCTGTGAGTGAGACAGAGAGAGGGAGAAAGAGAAGCTGTGTGTGTGTGAGAGAGAAAGAGAAGCTGTGAGTGAGAGTGAGAGAGAGAGAGAAAGAGAAGCTGTGAGTGTGTGAGAGAGAGAAAGAGAAGCTGTGAGTGTGAGAGAGAGAAAGCGAAGCTGTGAGTGAGAGAGAGAGAGAATGAGAAGCTGTGAGTGAGAGAGAGAGAAGCTGTGAGTGAGAGAGAGAGAAGATGTGAGTGAGAGAGAGAAAGAGAAGATGTGAGTGAGAGGGAGAGAGAGAAAGAGAAGCTGTGAGTGAGAGAGAGAGAGAGAAAGAGAAGCTGTGAGTGAGAAGAGAGAAAGAGAAGCTGTGAGTGAGAGGGAGAGAGAGAAAGAGAAGCTGTGAGTGACACACAGAGAGAGAAGCTGTGAGTTAGAGAGAGAGAGAAAGAGAAGCTGTGAGTGACAGAGAGAGAGAGAAAGAGAAGCTGTGAGTGAGAGTGAGAGAGAGAGAGAAAGAGAAGCTGTGAGTGAGTGAGAGAGAAAGAGAAGCTGTGAGTGAGAGAGAGAGAAAGAGAAGCTGTGAGTGAGAGAGAGAGAAAGAGAAGCTGTGAGTGAGAGAAAGAGAGAGAAAGAGAAGCTGTGAGTAAGAAGGATAGGGAAAAAGAAGAAGTGAGTGAGTGAGAGAGAGAGAGAGAAAGAGAAGCTGTGAGTGAGAGAGAGAGAGAAAGATAAGCTATGAGTGAGAGAGTGAGAGAGAGAAAGAGAAGCTGTTAGTGAGAGTGAGAGCGAGAGAGAAAGAGAAGCTGTGAGTGAGAGAGAGAGAAAGAGAAGCTGTGAGTGAGAGAGAGAGAAAGAGAAGCTGTGATTAAGAAGGAGAGGGAAAGAGAATGAGTGAGAGAGAGAGAGAGAAAGAGAAGCTGTGAGAGAGAAAGAGAAGCTGTGAGTGAGAGAGTGAGAGAGAGAAAGAGAATCTGTTAGTGAGTGTGTGTGAGAGAGAGAAAGAGAAGCTGTGAGTGAGAGAGAGATTGAAAGAGAAGCTGTGAGTGAGAGAGAGAGAGAAAGAGAAGCTGTGGTTGAGAGAGAGAAAGAGAAGCTGTGAGTGAGAGGGAGAGAAAGAGAAGCTGTGAGTGAGACAGAGAGAGAGAAGCTGTGAGTTAGAGAGAGAGAAAGAGAAGCTGTGAGTGACAGAGAGAGAGAAAGAGAAGCTGTGAGTGAGAGTGAGAGAGAGAGAGAAAGTGAACCTGTGAGTGTGTGAGAGAGAGAAAGAGAAGCTGTGTGTGTGTGAGAGAGAAAGATAGTCTGAGAAAGAGAGAGTGAAAGAGAAGCTGTGAGTGAGACAGAGAGAGGGAGAAAGAGAAGCTGTGTGTGTGAGAGAGAGAAAGAGAAGCTGTGAGTGAGAGTGAGAGAGAGAGAGAAAGAGAAGCTGAGAGTGAGAGAGAGAGAGAAAGTGAAGCTGTGAGTGAGAGAGAGAGAGAAGCTGTGAGTGAGAGAGAGAAAGAAAGAGAAGCTGTGAGTGTGTGAGAGAGAAAGAGAAGCTGTGAGTGAGAGAGAGAGAGAAAGAGAAGCTGTGAGTAAGAAGGAGAGGGAAAGAGAAGAAGTGAGTGAGTGAGAGAGAGAGAGAAAGAGAAGCTGTGAGACAGAAAGAGAAGCTGTGAGTGAGAGAGTGAGAGAGAGAAAGAGAATCTGTTAGTGAGAGTGAGAGAGAGAGAGAAAGAGAAGCTGTAAGTGAGAGAGAGATTGAAAGAGAAGCTGTGAGTGAGAGAGAGAGAGAAAAAGAGAAGCTGAGTGAGAGAGAGAAAGAGAAGCTGTGAGTGAGAGGGAGAGAGAGAAAGAGAAGCTGTGAGTGACACAGAGAGAGAGAAGCTGTGAGTTAGAGAGAGAGAAAGAGAAGCTGTGAGTGACAGAGAGAGAGACAGAGAAGCTGTGTGTGTGAGAGAGAGAGAAAGATAGTCTGAGAAAGAGAGAGTGAAAGAGAAGCTGTGAGACAGAGAGAGGGAGAAAGAGAGGCTGTGTGTGTGAGAGAGAGAGAGAGAAAGAGAAGCTGTGAGTGAGAGTGAGAGAGAGAGAGAGAGAAGCTGTGAGTGTGTGTGTGAGAGAAAGAGAAACTGTGAGTGAGAGAGAGAGAAAGCGAAGCTGTGAGAGAGAAAGAGAGAGAGAATGAGAAGCTGTGAGTGAGAGAGAGAGAAGCTGTGAGTGAGAGAGAGAGAGAAGATGTGAGTGAGAGAGAGAGAATGAGAAGCTGTGAGTGAGAGAGATAAAAAATAAGAGAAGCTGTGAGTGAGAAAGAGAGAGAAAGAGTAGCTGTGAGTGAGAGAAAGAGAGGGAGAAAGAGAAGCTGTGAGTGAGAGAGAGAGAAAGAGAAGCTGTGAGTGAGAGAGAGAGAGAGAATGAGAAGCTGTGAGTGAGAGAGAGAGAAGCTGTGAGTGAGAGAGAAAGAGAAGCTGTGAGTGAGAGAGAGAGAGAGAAGATGTGAGTGAGAGAGAGATAGAAAGAGAAGCTGTGAGTGAGAGAGAGAGAAAGTAAGAGAAGCTGTGAGTGATACAGAGAGAGAGAAAGAGAAGCTGTGAGTGAGAGAGAGAGAGAGAGAGAAGCTGTGAGTGAGAGAGAGAGAGAAAGAGAAGCTGCGAGTAAGAAGGAGAGGGAAAGAGAAGAAGTGAGTGAGAGAGAGAGAAAGAGAAGCTGTGAGACAGAAAGAGAAGCTGTGAGTGAGAGAGTGAGAGAGAGAAAGAGAATCTGTTAGTGAGAGTGAAAGAGAGAGAGAAAGAGAAGCTGTGAGTGAGAGAGAGATTGAAAGAGAAGCTGTGAGTGAGAGAGAGAGAGAGAAAGAGAAGCTGTGAGTGAGAGAGAGAAAGAGAAGCTGTGAGTGAGAGGGAGAGAGAGAAAGAGAAGCTGTGAGTGACAAAGAGAGAGAAGCTGTGAGTTAGAGAGAGAGAAAGAGAAGCTGTGAGTGAGAGAGAGAGAGAGAAAGAGAAGCTGAGAGAGAGAGAGAGAGAGAGAATGTGAAGCTGTGAGTGAGAGAGAGAGACAGAGAAGCTGTGTGTGTGAGAGAGAGAGAAAGATAGTCTGAGAAAGAGAGAGTGAAAGAGAAGCTGTGAGACAGAGAGAGGGAGAAAGAGAAGCTGTGTGTGTGAGAGAGAGAAAGAGAAGCTGTGAGTGAGAGTGAGAGAGAGAGAGAAAGAGAAGCTGTGAGTGTGAGAGAGAGAGAAAGAGAAGCTGTGAGTGTGAGAGAGAGAAAGCGAAGCTGTGAGTGAGAGAGAGAGAGAATGAGAAGCTGTGAGTGAGAGAGAGAAGCTGTGAGTGAGAGAGAGAGAGAGGATGTGAGTGAGAGAGAGAGAGAATGAGAAGCTGTGAGTGAGAGAGAGAGAAAAAGAGAAGCTGTGATTAAGAAGGAGAGAGAAAGAGAATAAGTGCGTGAGTGAGAGAGAGAGAGAAAGAGAAGCTGTGAGAGAGAAAGAGAAGCTGTGAGTGAGAGAGTGAGAGAGAGAAAGAGAATCTGTTACTGAGTGTGTGTGTGAGAGAGAAAGAGAAGCTGTGAGTGAGAGAGATTGAAAGAGAAGCTGTGAGTGAGAGAGAGAGAGAAAGAGAAGCTGTGAGTGAGAGAGAGAAAGAGAAGCTGTGAGTGAGAGGGAGAGAAAGAGAAGCTGTGAGTGACACACAGAGAGAGAAGCTGTGAGTTAGAGAGAGAGAAAGAGAAGCTGTGAGTGACGGAGAGAGAGAAAGAGAAGCTGAGAGTGAGAGAGAGAGAGAAATTGAAGCTGTGAGTGAGAGAGAGAGAGAGAGAAGCTGTGTGTGTGTGTGAGAAAGATAGAAAGAGAGAGTGAAAGAGAAGCTGTGAGTGAGACAGAGAGAGGGAGAAAGAGAAGCTGTGTGCGTGAGAGAGAGAAAGAGAAGCTGTGAGTGAGAGAGAGAAAGAAAAGCTGTGAGTGAGAGAGAGAGAAAGAGAAGGTATGAGTGAGAGAGAGAGAAGTTGTGAGTGAGAGAGTGAGAGAGAGAAAGAGAAGCTGTGAGTGAGAGAGAGAAAGAGAAGATGTGAGTGAGAGGGAGAGAGAGAAAGAGAAGCTGTGAGTGAGAGAGAGAGAGAGAAAGAGAAGCTGTGAGTGAGAAGAGAGAAAGAGAAGCTGTGAGTGAGAGGGAGAGAGAGAAAGAGAAGCTGTGAGTGACACACAGAGAGAGAAGCTGTGAGTTAGAGAGAGAGAGAAAGAGAAGCTGTGAGTGACAGAGAGAGAGAGAAAGAGAAGCTGTGAGTGAGAGTGAGAGAGAGAGAGAAAGAGAAGCTGTGAGTGAGTGAGAGAGAAAGAGAAGCTGTGAGTGAGAGAGAGAGAAAGAGAAGCTGTGAGTGAGAGAGAGAGAAAGAGAAGCTGTGAGTGAGAGAGAGAGAGAAAGAGAAGCTTTGAGTAAGAAGGATAGGGAAAAAGAAGAAGTGAGTGAGTGAGAGAGAGAGAGAGAAAGAGAAGCTGTGAGTGAGAGAGAAAGAGAAGCTGTGAGTGAGAGAGTGAGAGAGAGAAAGAGAAGCTGTTAGTGAGAGTGAGAGCGAGAGAGAAAGAGAAGCTGTGAGTGAGAGAGAGAGAAAGAGAAGCTGTGATTAAGAAGGAGAGGGAAAGAGAATAAGAGAGTGAGAGAGAGAGAGAAAGAGAAGCTGTGAGAGAGAAAGAGAAGCTGTGAGTGAGAGAGAGAAAGAGAATCTGTTAGTGAGAGAGAGAGAGAGAAAGAGAAGCTGAGAGAGAGAGAGAGAATGTGAAGCTGTGAGTGAGAGAGAGAGAGACAGAGAAGCTGTGTGTGTGTGAGAGAGAGAGATAGTCTGAGAAAGAGAGAGTGAAAGAGAAGCTGTGAGTGACACAGAGAGAGAAGCTGTGAGTTAGAGAGAGAGAAAGAGAAGCTGTGAGTGAGAGAGAGAGAGAGAAAGAGAAGCTGAGAGAGAGAGAGAGAGAATGTGAAGCTGTGAGTGAGAGAGAGAGACAGAGAAGCTGTGTGTGTGTTAGAGAGAGAAAGATAGTCTGAGAAAGAGAGAGTGAAAGAGAAGCTGTGAGTGAGACAGAGAGAGGGAGAAAGAGAAGCTGTGTGTGTGTGAGAGAGAAAGAGAAGCTGTGAGTGAGAGTGAGAGAGAGAGAGAAAGAGAAGCTGTGAGTGTGAGAGAGAGAGAAAGAGAAGCTGTGAGTGTGAGAGAGAGAAAGCGAAGCTGTGAGTGAGAGAGAGAGAGAATGAGAAGCTGTGAGTGAGAGAGAGAGAAGCTGTGAGTGAGAGAGAGAGAGAAGATGTGAGTGAGAGAGAGAGAGAATGAGAAGCTGTGAGTGAGAGAGAGAGAAAAAGAGAAGCTGTGATTAAGAAGGAGAGGGAAAGAGAATAAGTGCGTGAGTGAGAGAGAGAGAGAGAGAAAGAGAAGCTGTGAGTAAGAAGGATAGGGAAAAAGAAGAAGTGAGTGAGTGAGAGAGAGAGAGAGAAAGAGAAGCTGTGAGTGAGAGAGAGAGAGAAAGAGAAGCTGTGAGTGAGAGAGTGAGAGAGAGAAAGAGAAGCTGTTAGTGAGAGTGAGAGCGAGAGAGAAAGAGAAGCTGTGAGTGAGAGAGAGAGAAAGAGAAGCTGTGATTAAGAAGGAGAGGGAAAGAGAATAAGTGAGTGAGAGAGAGAGAGAGAAAGAGAAGCTGTGAGAGAGAAAGAGAAGCTGTGAGTGAGAGAGTGAGAGAGAGAAAGAGAATCTGTTAGTGAGAGAGAGAGAGAGAGAGAGAAGCTGAGAGAGAGAGAGAGAGAATGTGAAGCTGTGAGTGAGAGAGAGAGACAGAGAAGCTGTGTGTGTGTGAGAGAGAGAAAGATAGTCTGAGAAAGAGAGAGTGAAAGAGAAGCTGTGAGTGACACAGAGAGAGAAGCTGTGAGTTAGAGAGAGAGAAAGAGAAGCTGTGAGTGAGAGAGAGAGAGAGAAAGAGAAGCTGAGAGAGAGAGAGAGAGAGAATGTGATGCTGTGAGTGAGAGAGAGACAGAGAAGCTGTGTGTGTGAGAGAGAGAGAAAGATAGTCTGAGAAAGAGAGAGTGAAAGAGAAGCTGTGAGTGAGACAGAGAGAGGGAGAAAGAGAAGCTGTGTGTGTGTGAGAGAGAAAGAGAAGCTGTGAGTGAGAGTGAGAGAGAGAGAGAAAGAGAAGCTGTGAGTGTGTGAGAGAGAGAAAGAGAAGCTGTGAGTGTGAGAGAGAGAAAGCGAAGCTGTGAGTGAGAGAGAGAGAGAATGAGAAGCTGTGAGTGAGAGAGAGAGAAGCTGTGAGTGAGAGAGAGAGAAGATGTGAGTGAGAGAGAGAAAGAGAAGATGTGAGTGAGAGGGAGAGAGAGAAAGAGAAGCTGTGAGTGAGAGAGAGAGAGAGAAAGAGAAGCTGTGAGTGAGAAGAGAGAAAGAGAAGCTGTGAGTGAGAGGGAGAGAGAGAAAGAGAAGCTGTGAGTGACACACAGAGAGAGAAGCTGTGAGTTAGAGAGAGAGAGAAAGAGAAGCTGTGAGTGACAGAGAGAGAGAGAAAGAGAAGCTGTGAGTGAGAGTGAGAGAGAGAGAGAAAGAGAAGCTGTGAGTGAGTGAGAGAGAAAGAGAAGCTGTGAGTGAGAGAGAGAGAAAGAGAAGCTGTGAGTGAGAGAGAGAGAAAGAGAAGCTGTGAGTGAGAGAAAGAGAGAGAAAGAGAAGCTGTGAGTAAGAAGGATAGGGAAAAAGAAGAAGTGAGTGAGTGAGAGAGAGAGAGAGAAAGAGAAGCTGTGAGTGAGAGAGAGAGAGAAAGATAAGCTATGAGTGAGAGAGTGAGAGAGAGAAAGAGAAGCTGTTAGTGAGAGTGAGAGCGAGAGAGAAAGAGAAGCTGTGAGTGAGAGAGAGAGAAAGAGAAGCTGTGAGTGAGAGAGAGAGAAAGAGAAGCTGTGATTAAGAAGGAGAGGGAAAGAGAATGAGTGAGAGAGAGAGAGAGAAAGAGAAGCTGTGAGAGAGAAAGAGAAGCTGTGAGTGAGAGAGTGAGAGAGAGAAAGAGAATCTGTTAGTGAGTGTGTGTGAGAGAGAGAAAGAGAAGCTGTGAGTGAGAGAGAGATTGAAAGAGAAGCTGTGAGTGAGAGAGAGAGAGAAAGAGAAGCTGTGGTTGAGAGAGAGAAAGAGAAGCTGTGAGTGAGAGGGAGAGAAAGAGAAGCTGTGAGTGAGACAGAGAGAGAGAAGCTGTGAGTTAGAGAGAGAGAAAGAGAAGCTGTGAGTGACAGAGAGAGAGAAAGAGAAGCTGTGAGTGAGAGTGAGAGAGAGAGAGAAAGTGAACCTGTGAGTGTGTGAGAGAGAGAAAGAGAAGCTGTGTGTGTGTGAGAGAGAAAGATAGTCTGAGAAAGAGAGAGTGAAAGAGAAGCTGGGAGTGAGACAGAGAGAGGGAGAAAGAGAAGCTGTGTGTGTGAGAGAGAGAAAGAGAAGCTGTGAGTGAGAGTGAGAGAGAGAGAGAAAGAGAAGCTGAGAGTGAGAGAGAGAGAGAAAGTGAAGCTGTGAGTGAGAGAGAGAGAGAGAAGCTGTGAGTGAGAGAGAGAAAGAAAGAGAAGCTGTGAGTGTGTGAGAGAGAAAGAGAAGCTGTGAGTGAGAGAGAGAGAGAAAGAGAAGCTGTGAGTAAGAAGGAGAGGGAAAGAGAAGAAGTGAGTGAGTGAGAGAGAGAGAGAAAGAGA